>OX387215.1:5256666-7885000 GCA_947561695.1 Tyria jacobaeae | reverse complement strand
TATAGTTGTGTTTGTCCTATACAGGCATAATGAACGCAGGTATTGCTGATTCAGACAAAGTGTAGTATAGTTCATACCCATAATACTTAGTACGTTTCTTTGTTGTGTGTATTTATAGCATCACCGTCCCTGACATTACGCGGTGCAGTTGGTGAGCGTCATACTTACATAAGTATACATATACTATGTAGGTATACATATACTATGTAGGTACTTATTATAATATTATAAAGCTGTCGATATATTTTTGTTTAAACGTTATGATATATAAAACTAATCGCTGGATTTGAATAATTCTTATAGAATGCATTTGATAGCAAAGCAATTCTTGGTCAAGGTTAAAATAATAAGACTTCGTTTATAGGCTTATGGTTTCCGTGATAAGACGTTCACTGGTCATAGTATTTTCTCAATAATTTTTAAGGGGATAGGCTTGAAGTTGTCTGCATTCATCGACGTCTAGGGATACTTATTGTTTGCCCTCTTTCTTTCTCTTTTCAGCTTTGTAGTGGTCCGTGCACTGCTAGACTATCTTTATCAGCAATCTTCGTATCTATTGATTTCTTATTCGATGCTTTCCCGATGCTTTCACGTTATTAACTGTAGTAGATAGACGATCATATATAACAGTATATGTTTAGAGGTCCGTTCATAATAACCTGGTTTAATCATTGCTTAATAAACCAACTTTTATATAGTAAACAGTGTTGTTTTAAAACAAGACCTAAGTGAGTAACATTTAAAAACTAAGTTATGACAATTCATTATGGTATATTCTAATCTTTGGTAAGACAGCACCCGTGGGATGTTAAACGCATTGATTAAAAACTCCTTTGTAACATATTGTTTGATTCAACTGTTATTGCATTATGTTCGTATAGTATTGTTATACATCAGTCTTAAGCACTGAGAAAATCCATACAATTGTGAATATCACATATTTTTCTTTGAGCCTGGGAAAATGTAATGTAATTTGAGGGTAACTTATACAATGAGCACATTTTTCGTTCATTTTTATTTAAAATATCAAGTTTAAAAAGATCAAAGTTTGTAGAAATATTTAGGTAGCTTAGTATATAAAAGAAAAATGCTATTTTAAACTTAGTCTAAAATTCATTTTCACTAGCAAACTGTTTAAAAACTTGTTTATATGTTTTTCTTCGCTTTAATTCTGGTTGCTTTGTTTGACTGCTCATTCGTTGTTACTGTTATAAATGATATTTATGATTATTCATTCAAAAAATTTGCAAGTAAATTTTGGAGTTACAAAAAAGTTACTAAAACAGAAGAATAAAGTATAAACATTTTTTTCTGCAATGCAGTTATATTCTACATATCAAAGAACAAAGAAAGTTAATAGTCCTTAATGTGTTATAACGGCATCCACTTAATATATAAAGAACAACAAAATAAAACTGGCTGTTGCACTCTCCTTCAATAAATGAAAGCAAATCCTCACAAATATATTTAAAACATGATTCAAATATATGTATATATGTTGTTGTTAAGATGGATCAACTCCAAATTTCTTTGTTTCTTTATATAAAGACAAGTACGTCTACATGTTTTTGTAGATTTTTTATTTATTCAGTTCTAAGGTCATTATCTAGTCAGGTCTGATCTTGATACTTGAGTTTATTTCGAGGTTTCTTCTGTAATGGGAAATGTTGGCAGCATCATGAAATAAAAAATTCTATTGTCAACCATTTAGTTTATTAGTGATATTGCATATAAGTGTCGGCACCGAAGACATACCCTGATCATATTGGTGATGTTTTTGATTAAAAGAACATGTCAGAAGTAGATACCCTAATCCGGCGGGCTTGTATGAATAGTTTAATGACAGAAGAGAAACCTCGTGATGTACTTATGTAGGGATAGAAGCCATTGGCCGGCCGGGTTGTCTCTGCCTAATCTGAAGGGAAGGCGTGAGTTTATGTATGTATCTAATGTTAGTATGTATGTGCAACCATTTATTTTATCTATTCTTTCACAAGCTATGCTCGTACCAAAGACAGTATATTACTTCATAGTTTTTTAGGGATTATGTAAATATTTAAATCGGTTTTGTACAAACATATAAATCTTATATATAATTCTTTATAGTTTAAGTAAAGATAAGACCATGAACGTCATTATGTGTTGAGGCATTTTTTTCTTTAAGTTTAGATATAATCAGTGTGTACACGGCCAACAACCAACTCTTTTCGTATTCATCTGTTATTTGGTAACATTTGCGGTGTTTACTTGTTATCGCTGATCATACTATTTTCAAAGATTACTTTTAAATTTCGTAAGATAAGTAATCTGGCGTGAAGAGGTACACATTGAACAGACATGTATTTATTTAGAAATAGATATACATACACTCGTATCTACAAACATAAATGCTTGCATTCAGCCACGCCTGTATCCCTGAACGAGTTGCCAGAGGCGTATTAATAACCTACATTTCGTTGACTACGGGACTATAGGGACAAATCTATTGCTGTCATCCGTGGAAATTAATGCGAAAAATTGGGAGTATATTGAAAGGGAAGGCCGATAGAAGACAAGGAAAAGGTCGTAAGCCTCTAATTTGTACTAGTTGAGGTCGGCCCGAACCCTCTAGGCTTCTTGTTGTACGCAAAAACACGTTTAGGTTAGTTATTGTATTTTTTTCTTTTATAAGAAAAGACAACTCCTGCATTAGAAATAATTCATGTGTTGCAGGGGCTTAACAACCATACAAACAAACCAACGGACACAAAGAACACCTAGACTCGGGACAACTGTGTATTTGTAGATCACCCAAATGTTTGTGTCGTGTGGGAATCGAATCCGATGTATTAAAGTGCCAGTAATAAGTAGACATCATTAAGAAAACACTATCGTACCGTCTTATCCATGGCAATTTTGTCGGTCATATTTCTTCTCTTTCTGATTATTATGACGTTTTATGCAAGTTTTATTACTATTTAAATTTGTGAGGAAACAATTTGTTTTATTATGGCCTGATATATTTGTGTGTCGTACAAAAATTAAATAATCATATTCCAAATAGTTACGATTGTGTTACGTAAATAGGGGCAACAGATAAGCATGAAACACTGGCAAACATTTTACCATAAGTACCTCTTACCAAGTAGACTGTTAGATAACAGTTCTTTTTATAATAATATAATCGTTTATAAAACTAAATAACACGTTGTCACGAAGTGCAATGTATTAAATGCGATAAAACTAACCAAATGTAACTAACCTAAATACCTCTAGGGTTTTAGCCAATACTAGTAGCCAATGAAAATACACACTATTTACATCTAACTCTATCGTTGCTACGGCCTGAAACTATCCTACTAATTAGAGAAAAAGAGCCAAAACAAAACTTTGTTAACCATCTAAAACAGTTGTGTCTTCTGTTGAGTTGTAATAGGTACTCAACAATGTTTTCAATGTCAATTATTTTTAAATATGTTGTTATTGAAGTATAAAGATTAAGCTCGGAACGAATAATAAACAAACGTGAATGGGAATGCCGGTAGAGGTACGCGCAGAACATACACCGATCTAATTAGACCGTCCGGGCGTCCTGAAGAAGTGGCAGGTCAGAAATACCCGAAACCGACGGGCTTGTATGAAAGGTTTAATGACATTAGAGAAAAATGTTTTATCTAAGGATTGAAGCAAGCGGTGTTGTCTCTGCTTACCCGGATGGGAGAAAGGCGCGACCTTGTGCATGTATGCTTTGTCATGTAAAAAATATAAAAAGAAAAACTCGATTGATCTCTATGATTGTTTAATTGTTAATGATATGATCATAATAATTAAAAGATGTTGAACATGTATTATTATATTTGTAGTTATTGCTAAAATAACAGGTTATTATTGCGATAAAATATCGTTGAGGCAAATTAAAATAAAACTATTAATCTACTCCAATTCTACAAATGTACTACTTTATCCAAGTCTTACAAGATATCATATAAAATATGTAGATAATTTAATTAATTCTGTGTCAATGATCACTTTGTCTAAATTATTAATACCTATTAACAATGATATTAACAGCTGAAAAATGGAAAAGCCCCTGGAGAGGATGGCGTTACAACAGAGCTGCTAAAGGCTGGAGGTAAACCTGTAATAAGAGAGCTCCAAAAGCTCTTCAACGCTGTCCTGTTTGAAGGGAGAACTCCGGAGGCGTGGAGTAGGAGTGTGGTCGTCTTGTTCTTCAAAAAGGGTGACAAGACAATGTTGAAAAACTATCGACCAATTTCCCTTCTAAGCCACGTCTACAAGCTGTTTTCAAGAAACATCACGAACCGTCTTGCGCGAACACTCGACGAATTCCAACCACCGGAGCAGGCTGGATTTCGGAGAGGATATGACACCATAGACCACATCCACACAGTGCGGCAGATTATACAGAAGACCGAAGAATATGATCAGCCCCTGTGCTTAGCATTCGTGGACTATGAGAAGGCCTTTGACTCGATCGAGATCTGGGCTGTTATGGAGTCCCTGCAGCGTTGCCAAGTAGTTAGCGTCCCTGTAGCGATATATCCAAGTGATGAGATGTCTCTACGAAGCCGTCACCTTGTCCGTCCAAGCACAGAGCCAGCAAACAAGGCCAATACCATTGCATCGAGGAGTGAGACAAGGGGATGTTATCTCCCCGAAATTGTTCACAAATGCAATGGAGGACATGTTCAAGACGCTGCACTGGAAAGGGCGTGGCATCAACATCAACGGCAAATACATTTCTCATTTGCGATTTGCAGACGATATCGTCTTTGCAGCCTTTGGGAAGCTACGCCGAGTCTTCTCATCGTCGATCCCACAGTGCCTTAAGACGAAAGTCTTCAATGAGTGTGTCCTACTCGTCATGACATACGAAGCCGAAACGTGGACACTTACGGTACGGCTGGTCCACAAGCTTAAAGTTGCTCAGCGTGCTATGGAAAGGGCTATGCTCGGTGTTTCTTTAAGGGATCGCATCAGGAATGAGGTGATCCGGCAGAAAACCAGAGTAATCGACATAGCCCACCGGATCAGCAGGCTGAAGTGGCAATGGGCTGGCCATATTAGCCGCAGAACCGACGACCGTTGGGGAAACTGAGTGGAGACCGCGTCTCGGAGTGACGATTTGCGCAAGATGGCTGGCAGGAGCTGGATGCGAGAAGCCGAAAATAGATCGAAGTGGCGTGCAATGGGAGAGGCCTATGTCCAGCAGTGGACTGCGATAGGCTGATGATGATGATGATGAATAATATTAACTTGACACAACTCAAACACGGCCGTCTGATCCCAAACTAAGCAGAGCTTGTACTATGGTAACCAGACAACTGATAAAGATACTTATATATGTACTTCTAAATACATCCATTTTGTAGCTAAATTACAAACAGACAATATTTGTCCGGGGTGGGAATCGAACCCACGACCTCTGGCTTAGCAGTCACGAAATTTAGTAGACATTATATACATATATTATTAGGTGTAAAAGTAGAAACTCGGCTTTTTTTGTCAAATTCAACTTTATGAAAATAATACTTCTTACATGAATTATTAACCAAAGTATTCGCCGTTATGATCTATAGTTCTTTGCCATTTACTGGGTAATAGATAAATAGCTTCACGATAGAAACTTGGCGGTTTTGAAGCAAAATATTTATCCAGCTATTTTCTGACATCTTCGATATTAATGAGTTGCTGCTCCTTTAAATATGACGACATTGATCTAAATAAGTAATAATTAGAAGGAACTAAGTCTGGTGAATATGCTGCATGATGTACAACTTCCCAGCCTATATTGAAGTTGAGTTCCTGGGTTCATTTTGCTCTATGTGGATGTGTATTAACATGCAGCAACATCACTTTTCGCCTTCCTTGTCCCGTAAATGGTCTTTTTTCCTACAGAGCATCACTTAATTTGATCAGTTGAACTTGGTAACGTTCAGCTGTAACAGTTTGGCCAGGTTCGAGAAGCTCGTAGTACATGATTCCTTTCCAATCCCACCAGACACAGAGTAAATTTTTTTTTTTGCATGAATATTCATTCGGTTTTGCAACTGATGTGGATGGCTGGCCTGAATCAACTTTTAGGATTTTTCTCCGTTTAGGATTGTGGTACAAAATCCATTTTTCATCACTCGTAATGATTTTATGCAGAATTTTTTTTTGAACCGAAAAATTTAAATTCATGCAAATAACAACTCTTTGTTTTTTGTTTTCTTCTGACAGTTTTTGAGAAACTCATTTTCCATTCTTCTGTATTTTTCCCAATGCATGCAATCAAAGTGAAATTGCTTGGCGAGTCCTAACTGTTGTGCAAGCTCTTCTTGAGTTTGACATAGATTTTTATTCAGTAAACTTGTTCTTCATCCTCAAATTTTTTGATTGCACTTTTTTTTTTTTTTATTATACTATAGGGGGACAGACGAACAGACGGGTCACCTGATCTCAAGTGACACCGCTGTCCACAGACACCTGCAACTCAAGAGTCGCAAGCGCGTTGCCCGCCCTTGAGGGTGATGAGGGATGGGGGATGCAGGGAGCGGAAAGAAGAGAGGAGGGTTGAGGAGATGGAACAAAAGGAGAAAGGAGATGTGGGAAGAGAAAAGAGGGGAGGGGGAACTGGGCCTCCGGAAACCTCACTCAATTCGGGGAAATTCAACGCAAGCGTTACTTCACAACCGGTTTTCTGTGAGGCCGTGGTATCGCACCGGTCGAGCCGGCCCATTCGTGCCTAAGCATGGTTCTACCTTTATTTTTTGTTTGTTGCTTATCGAAATCCATTTCATAAAACTGATATACTAAATGACTACTTGAAAATGACTGATATAAATATTGCAATGGCCACGATACATACATATATTCAAAATTGCGAACGAATTGGATGCCTTCAAGTATTTTGATTCATGTCACCAACTTAAAGCCGAGTTTATACTTGCACACCTAATAGTTGGATTGTGTGTATAATATCCGGATTTATTGCTTTTCCTGTACTATATACACCACTACAGCTAATTATATTATTTTGTTACTGTAATCTTATCGGGCAACACTCTTGCACATGCTGATAACACTACCATCGTTGCATACACTTCGTGTGAAGTGATATATAGTTGCAATACAATATTTGCTGGGAAGTCCGCTTCTACACAGGAAATCAGGGGTTGGTAGTAGGACTGTGCTAAACCTACTTCCTGGTGATCCCAGTATTCTCCAGTACATTTTTTTATATATTAGACGGGTCACCTGATGGTAAGTGACAACAGCCGCCCACAGACACCTGCAACGTGAGAACTGCAAGTTCGCTGCCCGCCTTTGAGGGTGATGAGGGATGATGGTATACGGGGAGGTGAAAGAGAGGGAGATAAGGAGATAGGAAAAGGGGTGGAGGGTCAGGAGAGTGGAAAAAGGAGAGGGGGAGTTGGACCGGAAACCTCATTAATTTCGAAGAAATGCAACGCAAATGTTGCTTCACAACCGGTTTTTTGTAAGGCCGTGGTATCGCTCCGCTTGAGCCGGCCTATTCGTAAATTCGTACATATTATACCGTACTGTCTATACGCAATAAGTAAGTATAGCTTGTCCGGGTCGAATATACTGCAAACAGTTTCGGCAAGCACACTATGCCGTAGACTCGTTACCGAAACAACTAAGACCACGCTAAAGAAATAGAAAGGTTCAGTTTAACACCAGCAGTTCATCTTCTTACGCCTGCTTCTCGAGGTAAACTTTATAAGGTATTATCCAGTCATGGCCCCTTACCTTTCAATCACCAGTCAACCTACAACAACATATTATGTAAAGAGGGAAGCAATTTTTGTATCTTTCTGTGATGTTATACTTTAGTTGTTGTCCATTTTTTTCTGGTTTAAAACTACTTTAAACATTTATTGTGTAAGAAAAGCGAGAGTGAGAGAACAAGTTTCGAGTATTGTTTATAAACGTGTCTAAACTTGTGTAAGTAGCTACATACGTGTGTAAGTAGCTACATACGTGTGTAAGTAGCTACACACATGTGTAAGTAGTTACATACGTATGAAAACCCGTTTAATATGTCTTTCTGTGTAGGTCTCGGTGGAGTAAAATAGGGGTCTCTAACCGTAGATGTTATAAAAGGCTACTAAGAGATTAGATTATTATCTATCATACAATGCCCATGTCCGGGTGACAGCAATAGGCTTGAACTTTGTTGTTCAACAACTGTCAGTGTCGCTATGTCTTATACTCAAGTTATGCTTGCACAATAAAGTGAATTTATTTTTCAAAATCCACTAACACCGTTTTTGTGTTCAACATTAAGTTCAACTTAAAAAAAACTGCGCGCTATGTCTTATACTCAAGTTATGCTTGCACAATAAAGTGAATTTATTTTTCAAAATCCACTAACACCGTTTTTGTGTTCAACATTAAGTTCAACTTAAAAAAAACTTTACTTCACACTTCGCTTTCAATAAAAATCAATTAATTTATTTCAATGCATCTGTTAGTGCATTCTGTAGATTCTTTGCGATTAATGCAAGTTAGGTAGAATTTAAATATAAAACGATAATAATATGTAAATTATACCAAAGTATAAAATTTGACACTGGCCTATTCTTCTTTTTATCTACGTATTGGAACAGGCAACCATAACTTCACCATTGAATTGCTCTCATTGACTTCAACTCCTTACAATTGCAAAAAATATACACTGACTGGTTTACTTAAAACAATTGTATTGTTTCAATTGATTTATAAATACTGAAGTTGTCTTTTATATAAAAATTAAAAAGAAAGTATAATATTGTATTTGAATATATATTTCATTATTTAAAATACTTTAATTTTACCTTAACGCATACTTCATTATTGAGCAATTCCTCTACTTGAATGTTGTAACAGCGTAGGACAATAGATGCTGTAGAGGCCGTTAACCATCTCCATCTCACTGTCAGTGTTCTTTTATCCTTTAAATGTTTTTATCCAAATTACCATATATCCATATATCCGACAGCCTGAACAAAATTGATCTGTGTCATTATCAAGCAATAGTCACAAACAGAGTTATCAACCACTGTGCAAGATAGGATGAAGTTAAGGAATCTCAATCTATAGAAGTAGAAGTCAATTTTTATAGCGTCGTACATCTTCAGATAAGGACCATGGTTGTCAAAAATTTATTTACCGTTAATAGATCTTTAAGTAAAGTGAAACAAAGTTCAAAATATGCCAGTGTGACAGTAAGAGAGCATAGTGTGTGGACTCAGAACAAAGTGATTAAGTCTCCATACAAGAATATTGAGATACCCAACTATACCTTGTATGATTACGTGTGGCATAATCTAGATAAGTGGCCGGAGAGAACTGTTTCTGTAAGTAAACTTAACTTTTTTCAAAACCACATATCTCTCAATACCCATTATTAGCGTTTATCTATAAAGGACAGAAATAAAATTAGAGTCAATAAACAATCATTACCGAGCTCTTAAACAGCACTCATTAAAGGGCTGGTAAAATAACAACATTTGAGCCTGCCTCTTGCACAAAAAAATTATAAAATTTTACATATTTGGTCCCAATTTTCCCTTTTTTCAAGACGTACCGCAATAGGATGGATAAACCCTTATGGCTTTGTAACACCAGTTATGTCATATGTGGCTTTTCAACTCTTTTTACATGCATCCTAATTGTTATAGGAATTAATAACCTTACTCGTAAATGAATCTACCTTTTTTGATTTTCAGGTATGTGCCCTTACTGGTCGAGGGTACACTTACGAAGACGCTTTCAAGCTCTCCAACACTTTCGCGGCAAATCTTCGCACAAAGTTCAGGATCCGCGATGGAGATGCTATTGCAGTCATACTGCCCAATGTTCCTGATTATCCCTTAGTAGCTTTGGGCATTCTTGAGGCCGGTGGAATAATTACCAGTCTGAACCCAATTTATACTGCCCGTAAGTATTTCAATTCACCGTACATCAATGATAGTATGAAAGAATAAGAAATATTAACGATAGCAGTAGTTCGGTATGACACAAATATAAAGTCATTCAAAAAAAATATTGTGAGGTGACAATATTGCCAAGTGTGAGCTGGAATACCAGTAGATGGATGTCGACAGTTCAGTATCGTTAGATTTGCCTAAAAAACCCAATTGTCCCTGAGGTCTAAACGGGTGTTTATAAAATATATAAAGCCCGGATGACTGCAATAGGCTTGCCCCCAATTATGTAAGTAAAACTAAATTTTAGTTGGCAAAAGTGGGCATTATAGACGTGTTTTATTTAGCCCTTCGGGAATATATTTAGCTATGTATGTATGTACGATAACAATTGGTGCCGTCTGACAAAGGATTGACCTGAAACAAAAATTATGAAAATATAAATAAAACACTAATGAATAAAAAAGTAAATAAGCAACACATTGTCTGATTAATTACTTCTTTATCTGAAGCTTAAACTTCTCCTGTAGGTATATTTTTTTTTATTTTTTTTACAGTTAAATTTTTTTTGACACAGTGGACTATTGTGTGAGAAATCAATTTTCTCCATCAGTATCTCTAATTCACTAATAAGCTTCTTATTATATGACACATAATTGGGTGACATACATACAACTATACACTCATGTGTATATCCCCGAGAGGGTAGACAGAGGTATTCCAAACGTTCACTCTTTGTAAAACATAATTTACGTAATAGGGCATAATTGCTATCAGTAGGAATATTCTTTTAAGAGTCGTCACTTAGTTATATATGCATATAGTCAAAATTTTCAGATGAAGTGCAACGCCAATTGACAATGTCAGCAGCGAAGATCGTCGTAACATTACCAGAAATTGTTCCAACCGTAAGAGAAGCTCTCAAAATTGCGAAACTAGATATTCCTATAATCGTAGTGAAAACAAGTGAAGACCCCATTCCAGAAGGTACGGCTTGTTTCAACGAACTCAGTGAAGATGTTCACGTAGACAAGTCATGTTTGAAAGAAGTCAGAAGAACAGTCAACGATATTTGCTTTCTACCATATTCTAGTGGTACAACAGGATTGCCAAAAGGCGTAGAACTATCTCACAGGAATATCATTGCCAATATGGAGCAAGTCAATGAACCTTCAATTCAGTGCCATAATGAGACAACGGGTAAGATTATTTATTATATAAAACTATCAAAATTGAAAGCAAGTTTTAGATTACCATAAACCTTGCAGTACTTAGTATAATACTAGGCTTAATTAAGTTATAACTTAAATTGAACTAAATTAAAATATATCAAGGTTAACAGACTAAAAGAGAGAACTAATACACATATTTATTTAGAGATATTATACAAATATGATGGAAAATCAGGCGATTGGTGTTAAAGGTAACAAAAGATATTACATAGCTTATTATTTACTTATTAGATTACATAGCTTTCCATGATGGAAAGCTATGTAATTTCTTTAAAAAAAAATCTTTCTTTTAGTAAATTTTTTTTTTAGTTTTTTTTTTGTTGTAACTTCAGACACCTTACACACATTTATAATTAATCATAAATTATATATATGTACTTAACCATCAACACTAAAAAGAAAAACTACACTAAAAAGACTATTTATTTGTTTATGAATCAAAAATTACAATAATATTCAACCAAAAAAATATATAAATAGTTGAAAAAAATATTTTGATAATTTTCTATATTTTATTATTCAGCAACACACCAAGATGTAGTGATGGGAGTACTACCATTCTTCCACATTTATGCGGCAACAGTACTGATGTTCCACAAGATGTCCATAGGAGCGAAGCTGGTGGCTCTGTCGAAGTTCCAACCGGAGGCGTACCTGCAAGCCTTGGAGAAACACAAAACGAATATCGTGATGGTCGCCCCACCCTTGAGTAAATCATTACACTACCTATTACTACTACAGTGGTTTTATACATAGAAATACCACTTAACGGTTATCAATTGCTTCAACTCGATGTTTTTGATTCGTTTTTTCCTGTTAGGCGTGACTGATACTGTAAATATAATGTCATTGTAGCCTGTTTGTTACTGACCCTGGTCATGAGGTCGAGAACTAAGAAAAATTTGGTAACTATAGTCATTGCTTTTAAGCCTATTAATTTTAAATTTATGCCTTGCCAGATTTTTTATAATGAGCCTGACAAAATACCTCAAAGAATCCATAAATTAAGAATTTATTTTTTGATGATATAGTTACAGACGAACAAACGGATTATATAAGGGTAAGTGACAACCATGTAAAACTGAAGAGTTGACTCAAAAGTTGTAAGTGCGCTGCGAGCCTATCGGTTGATTCTCCATCAACCTCAAAGGCGGGCAACGGAAATGAGGGAAGGGAAAGACGAGAGAGGGAGATGATTGGAGTTGGGTCACCGGTACCCTCAGTCACTCATCATATTTAATAGCTGTAAGGGTTTGAGCTTGCCGTATTTATACCGGTAACGCATTCCACAAACGAACTGACAAAACCATAAAGAGTTTGTCAAAGAAAGTTGTTAAATATCATTATCATCATTATCCATCAGTATCGTCAGTATCAGTATCCACGAAGGCCTCATCCTTTTTAAATATGTACATATATCTTTGACCATTTGGATTATTAAGCATTGTTTCGTTTTATTTTGGACTGCTTTTATATAACATCGGTAACTTCGGTTTTATATAACTTAAAGTTCGGTGCCGTTGTTAACCTGTTAATAACTGTAACACTTACACAAGTTATATATCGATGTATGAATTGTTATATGCTAAAGTGTAAATAGTTACAGGCTAACCATATAAAAAATCTAACAGCTAGCCTGATTTGATTAGAATAAAAGCGACTAGTTAAGCAGCAGTACTAAAATGTCGTTTGAGCGACTGACAGGCTGATATTTTGTGTTTGTGTCGCAGTGCTTCTAATGGCCTCTCACCCATCAGTTACAAAAAAAACCTTACAACACATTGAGATTTTAGTCAACGGCGCTGCGCCACTTACCGCCCGTGATGTTGAACGTTTTATGGATAAAGCTAGGGTAAGAATGTAACTTAATCTTATACATACATACAGAATCTTCTCTTTAATAGTACAACTTACAACATCGAACAATTAAACATTAAAATATTTTTATTACTTTACTCTGAATTTTCCTATTAAAAAATATATACAAGTTATTGCGATAAGTGACACCTGATAATTATTACGTTTTTTTTTTATTAAAAACCACTCACCACCGGTTTTACTCAGGAGTGTATTTCCTTTCCTCTATGAACGAGGGTGAAGTGACCTTTCACAAGGATAGCAACGTTCCTTAATAAATATCAATATCGCTCGTGAAAATTTTGTTCAAAATTATTACGTTGCTTTATTCATTTACTATAGATTCTTTTTACAGAGAAAAGTGGACTTCAGACAAGGCTACGGTTTGACAGAAACGTCACCAACAGTTACTTTGTCTCCTAAAGGCTCAAAAAGCTATGAAAAAACCGGTCCTCCTGTATCCAACACTGAAGTGAGAATCGTCGATCGGGAACTTAACAATTTGGGACCAAATGAGGTTGTTATATTATATAAACATATATTTTTATATTCCATTTAGTTTATATCATTAGTGCTAAGTAATTATAATGATAATGTTCTGTGCTCTGCTGTGTCTTATTCTTCTAACGTCGTTTTAAATTCGAGGAGAACTATGGAGATCTAGCTGCTACTTATTTAGTTTAACATAAATTACTTACAAATAATAACTATTAGTAATGCGGTGACTGAAATTGATGGTATTTCCATTATTATTGTAGTGTATACTACTTTAACTTAATAGTGACCCATTTTCTTATAAGTTTTTGAAATACCATCCAAATTTAAAGTATCCATCTAAATTAAAGTATTCTATTAATGGCGTATAAAACTGTAACTAATAGTGAATTTACATACAAGTACTACGTAAAAATGAGTAAATATAATGTAAATAATAAATAAGTATATTATAGAACAATGAATGAAAGATCACCATTATGTTAACTTTCAGACTGGCGAAGTATTAATACGGGGTCCTCAAGTTATGCGAGGGTACCGAAATGATCCTCAGGCTAACAACGAAGCCTTCACAACCGACGGTTGGTTCAGAACAGGAGATTTAGCTGTAGCTGACGAAGACGGTACACTCACCATTGCTGATAGACTGAAAGAGTTAATTAAAGTATGAAATATATATTGAAAGTTATTCAATTAATAAAAGTAACTACTGATATTTGTTTCAGGCCCTGGATTTGAGAAATGTGAAACTTTTTTCTGTTATTTACTGTATTATATATAGCTGTTAGTTATTTATTGTGCTTTGGCTATATTCATACTTAGATGAGATGAAAATTTGAAAAAAAAGTGTCTTTTAATTGTATGTATTTACTGACACAAAGAACACCCATATTCGGCACATATATTTATCGAAAATCACTCAATAACTGTTTTTTTTTTTAATATTATATAGGGCAGACGAACAGACGGGTCACCTGATGGTAAGTGACAACTGCCGTCCATGGACACCTGCAACTGGAGAGTCGTAAGTGCGCTGCCCGCCTTTGAGGGTGAAGAGGGATGAGGTTATGCGGGGAGGGGTTAGAGATGGGGATGAGAAGATTTAAAAAGGGGCGGGAAGTCATGGGAGAGGAATAAGGAGAAGGGAGTTGGGCCACTAATATCGGGGAAATGCAACTCAAGTGTTGCTTCTGTGAGGCCGTGGTATCGCACCGGTCGAGCCGGCCCATTTGTGCCAAAGCCTAGCTCTACCACGTAAAACTTCTACTTGTGTTGAAATAATCACTTCATTGTAAGTTGAATAGTCATAAAGCCAGTTCGAAAAGTGGTTATGCAGTGCACTTTCATCGTAAACCGTACCTAACACAAGCATAATATAAGTTGTCTGGGTTAACAAGAATTCTAAAAGTGGGTTCGCTTGTTAGTTTAAACTTATCCAATAAATGTAACTAACTATATGTTTCTCGTTTTTGTTTGTCAAAGACATGATGTTTCGTGTCTAAGATAATATTATAAGTTTGTTACTAATAACAGATAGATTTTGAATTGTAATAATTTAATGGAAATATTAAATTTTCAGGTTAAAGGATTCCAAGTTCCTCCCGCAGAATTAGAATCACTCTTCCGCGAACATCCTTTAGTCGACGATGCGGCAGTTGTTGGTATTTCTCATAAAACTAAAGGAGAAACGCCAAAAGCTTTCGTGATATTAAAATCTGGACAAAAATGCACTGAAAATGAACTAAGAGAACATGTAAATCAGAAAGTAGCAGCTTATAAACAAGTGGAAGATATCATGTTTGTTGATTCCATTCCTAAAAGTGCATCAGGCAAAATTTTGAGAAGAGTTTTAAAGGAAAAGTACTGTGAGGGATAACTTCTGGAGGCTGTTTAGTATTAGTTCAGTATCAGTTTATATAAACTTAGACAGGCAATCTTTTATATAAATTACGTGGTTTTTATTACGCTTTACACCTTAACGTTTAAAAGGAACTACTAAAATCTAGAGTTTGATTATGAAGTTTGATACACATACAATATTTTGTTTGTCAAATGATTGGAAGAGACCCTACTGTGCGTATACATATAATCATATTATGTTGAGATGAAGTAAAAAAATGAAGTACCTAATTATAAAGTAACTAGTATCTTTACTGGCGTACCTTTAATGTACAGATTTTACAACATGTGAACAAAACAAAGCGTTGTTAAATATTAATTTAGCATGAAAAAAAAAATTCTAGTTTGCAGGTAAATAAAAAAATGCAGTCTACGTTTTTAGTAAGAAGTCTTATTTTGTTTGTACAAAATGATGTTGTAGATATTAGACGTATACCTCGACACCTAATCGCGATAATATTTAAACGTAACTTGCTACTTTGAAATGTTTTGTTTGTTGTATAGATACTGGAAAACGATCGTTCGAGGGTATGTAATTGGTTGAAAAACATAGTTCTCTACGTAACTTGTATTCTGAGTAGACTTCTGATTTAGAACAATAGACCGTCAACGGTACAATTAAAGAAAAAGTAATAACATACTGGTTCCAAGTAGATCTACGCATTCTACTTGGCGCGTTTTGCACACATACTGTAACTTTAAGGTATTAAAGCTAAGTTGATATATGTATGCGGAAAATTCAATAAGACTTGTATTTTACAAATATACTAAGGGTAATTTTGGTAACTTAAGTATAATAAATATAAGTATGAATCATATTTAGATAAAAACGTCTATTGATGTAAGTCTAAATATCTATCGCTTGAGACGGGAGCGCGGCCTGAGACGGGAGCGCGTCGTGTTCTGCGCGCGCCTCTCTAAGTTGGAGGGGGGCTCGGCTCCCCGCTTTCCACGGTGTGGTCGCCTGAGCATCAGGCGACCAAGGTCTGCAGGGGTTCTCGGAAGCATCTTTCTTAGGGTATACCGGGGTCCTCTGCGATAGACCTCGTGACGGAACACCGTGTGGTTTTAGTCGGTTCGAGTCCGACATACCACTTCACTGTTGGCTCCAGTGAGGTGATGACCCGTGGGGGTTTCCACACGAAAAAAAAAAAAAAAAAAAAGTCTAAATATCTATATTACTTAATTATTTTTGTAAATATTTAATCTGGAATTTTATTATAGTTTTAAGAAATATATACTTTAACTATAAAAACTTATTTAGATTTTTATTTTGCGGTCGAATGACGAAGTCACATTTTTTTTTTCTAACAAATACCTCGTACGTGCGTCTGTCTACTTTCGCTTTACACTCTCTATATTCTCAAGCTTGTTAAACTCCCCCATTTTAGGACTGTTTAAAGATTGAGTGTCCTTTATGAGAAAATCTTTGCATAATAGTTCACTTTAAAAAAGAACACAAACGGCTTCATTGCGTCTATCATAAAAAAAAAATTAAGAACTAAATGGTTTTCTCATGGGTGCTATTGTCAGAACTGAACCAAATTAAATTGGGACCATACGGGAAGCATTAGCTTTCAAATAAAAAAAGCACAATAAAAAATACAGCCGCCTTGAGAATATCCTCATGTTTTAAGTAGGTTATAAATAAAATACTCTGAAAAGACACCTTTTCAGAGTATTTTGAATTTTCAACTCAAGAGAAATTTCTCTTCTCACTTGAAAATTAAAAATACGATTAAATAGCTCATAGATGCAAATTATGAGCTAGTGTACCTCAGGGCTCCGTCCTATCGCCTGTTTGTCTTCTGTATAATAATGTCATGTTGGATCTTGGCAACATACATTGTTATGCAGAGGACAGCACTGTACACATCATCACGAAGAGTGTTCTGACGAACTCTTCCAATTGGTCCCACCTTCTCCCTTCCACTACACGACTACATGTGCTAGCCTGAGGTGTCACCGTTTGAGAGTCGAAAATATACGATCCCGAACTAAACGGTTTGGCTCTTCTTTCCTGTGCTGATCGGTGAAAGCCTGGCATTTACTACCAGCGCACGTGCTTCCTTCCCACTTTGATCCGGGTTCTTTTAAGCGGGGCGTGAAAAAGCTGTCTTTCACCATGCTGCATTGACTAGACATGCAATGAGGATAGTGACTCTTGGACTTCACTTCTTGCTTTCCATCAGGTAAAGTGGAGTGTCTATGGTAGGCTAATATAAAAAAAAAAAGATTGGGGCCTCCGAAGCCGTACTGAGTTCTAATTTATTTTTCTAATAATGGTATATTTATCAAAAAGATAGAAAAATAAATTTATTAAGTTTTCAATGCGCGCTTCTTCTGTGATTCCTTAGAACATCCACCTCTATGTCCTGTCTTCTTCCGTGCAAAGAGTATCCACTTTTTCATTACTGCCCAGTTTATGTCTCAGACAAAATTAAGAGTGAAATAATTAGGGCATACTCGTAGTAGTTTAATTGAAATTTAGATCAACGTAACGAATGTGAAATCATGTTTTCTTTTCGTTTTGACTTAGTAAAGTTAACACCAGATATGTTACGGCATGCTTTGAAAAGAAAAAAGAGTATGAGACTAAACTGAATGTACGGAAAATTCAGTAAGTATTAACTTTTGGTTAACTATTATATTATGTTAATATTAAATCGAAACACAATGTACGTGTTGTGAAATATCCATCAAAGGGCTCTGCAAGATAATGTTGCTCTACTCTACTACTGATTAAGGGCGAGCCCTTAGCCGTGGGCAACATATATATTAAGGTATCAGGTATGCGGCTCTCAATAACTGCTCAATCTATTGCCACTTTAACTCCCAAAGTTCCCGGGTGAAGGTTTTCCCCCTATTAAGTTACGAAAATGTGGGTGCTCAATACGCTTCTGCCTCCCCCCCTCGGATACAGGCGTGAATGTATTTGTATTTATGTATATGTAATGAAAAAATATTCACTTTACAAAAATCTAATATCTGCAGATTTCAACTATCTAATCTAGTTGCTTAAAGTTAGTTGTTAATATATTATTGTTATTTCATTATTATAGATATAGATTAAGGTGAGCGGAGTTTTTTGTAGGTAGAAATTTATTTAAGTAATATATTTATATTATTAGATAAGATTAGTAGATAAGAAATAATCACCGGTAGAATGAGATATATTTTTACATAATTGTGTGTAAATTTTGATAAATTTTATAGGTATTCGTAGACAAGTAATCAACACGAATTTGAGATGTTCAAAGGTCAGAGCAGCACATGGAGTGATTATGGGAACGTTGCTTTGAAAATGTGTTGGTATGGGTAGCTTGAAGTAGCTTCAAATACTGTGTGCATAAGCATCTTAAAAATCTAATAACAGGAAACCTCAATAATTAAGATCTCAAATGCAAAAGTACCTACGAAACTAATAGGGAATTTACATGTGATTGAATTAAAATATGGTTTTTCATAGTTTTATATTTAATGAGCTATCTTTTTAGAGCAAGATTGTTTTTAAAGACTGCATCCTCACATACTTGCATTGATCAAAATCAACATGTAGTATTGTTTCGCGCTGGTTCAAGCGTAAAAAAAATCTTCACCTTTATCACATCTACAGCGTTACTCAGAACTTACTTTAACTTTACATTCCACCTGCATTTATGTGCAACATTTATATGGGTTGCTTTTTTATAAAATTAGATTTTTGTTTGTGTAACTGAATGTCTATTTTCAGAGGTTAATACAGGTATCCTATTTTCCTAAATTATTGTTATATTCTCTCTTTTCTCCTACTAGACTTACCTGTCTGGGTAATTATATAATTAATTACCCAGACAGGTAAGTACGCTCTACGTAACACTGTTGGTAAATTATGTAATAGCGTGTGCACTAATGAAGTGGTGTGTTAAACGTTTGATAGTAATAAAAAACGCTACTATGTATCTCATCTGTAATAATTACATCCGGGCAAGTCCTCATGAAATATTGCATAAGTATTCATTTATCCAGGGCCGCAATTAGGTGAGCCTTATGAGAATAAATCGTGCACACAAACTCATTTTTTTTATGCGATAGGGGGCAAACGAGCAGACGGGTCACCTGATGGTAAGTGACTACCGCCGCCCATGGACACCCGCAACTCAAGAGTCACAAGTGCGTTGTCAGCCTTTTAGGTAGGAGTACGCTCTTTTCTTGAAGGTTTGAAGGTCGTATCGGTTCGGAAATACGGCAGGCGACAATTTGTTCCATAAGCTGGTTGTGCGAGGCAAAAAGCTTCTTGAGAAGCGCACAGTGGTGGAGTGACAATCGTCCAGGTGATGGTGTTGGATATTTTGTAGGACGATGGCAGAAACCTGCAGCTGGTATAAGTCCGATTAATTCCTCTGAACACTTCCCATGATACAAGCGATAGAGGATGTAGAGTGAAGCTACATCTCTACGCAACGCCAAGGTGTCAAGTTGATCAGAAATATCTTGGCAGTCGATGATGCGAGTCGCTCTCCGTTGAATGCGGTCAAGGGGGAGAAGCTGGTACTGCCGTGCACCTGCATAGAGAAGAGCATGAGTGATGAGAGTATTCCATGTGCGGCCTAACCTGCGCCTTACAAAGTTGCAGGCGGTGGGCCGGAGTAAAATACTGTCTCGATCTGTTCACACCAAGCTTCTTCGAGACTAATATGGCCTTACTCTCTAAGTGACCGCGAAACTGGACTTCGCTTGATATATCGACGCCAAGGATTCCGATACTGGCTATTGCAGTTAGGGAAGTGCTCTCAAATTGAGGTGATACGACCAATGGCATCTTTTTACCGGTGAACGCGCAAACCTGTGTCTTCGTGGGTTTAAACTGGACTAGGTTTAGTCGACCCCAATCTGAAACTTTTGATAAAGAAGTTTCGATTTCAGACACAAGTTTGGATCGGCTTTCAATGACGTTTACCCGAGAAAAGTTAGCGCGGCCGGTGTAAAGGGCATCACTCTTTTAGGCACCAGAATGATATATTCCAATATTAAGTGTACAACATATAGTTTAAAGAAGAAGAAAATATTTTTACATTTTAGCTTACATTAAATTGTATTGAGTATTTAAAATAGCATGTGAGACTTACAGTTCAATCCCAAGCGTTCTATCCCCCATGTAATACACCATTGAATAATAATAAACCTTTAGATTTTTGTAGCAATTTTCGTACAGATCCCTATTTGTTTTTTAAATAAATGATATCATATGCCACTCCGTAATAACTACATTATTACCGATTACCTTTCTGACAGTCAAAGAGTTTTTGAAATTGGTTCAGTAGTTTCTTTGTTTATTTATTACAAACATTCGAGCGTAAAACAAAAAGTCAAATAAATCTTTTCTTTTTATAATATTAGTATATGCATGTTAGATTATAGATAACTTATATAAACAATTGATAGTTTCATACCTGTAAAGGAACAAAGTACAAAAAATACGCTATATTCGAATTTATCGAGTTTTTTTGAATATTATTTAGTTATGTACCTAATAATCGTATTTTGTTATTTTTGTATCTTGTTGAACTTTAGTAGCGAATCGAATAAAACTCTCACTTGTCTTTGACCCGAAACAAAACTACATTTAATATATTTTTATTGTTGCGTCACTAAGGTTCAGACAGTGACCGTGTGCGAATACATATGGACGCTTTTGTGGTTGTTTATTAAACGTAAAGTAAATTCATTAAAAAATGTCTTCAATACTGTTTCGCATTAAGCCACGCTTTAAAAACTTAACATTTCCAAGTTTTCTTGTAAGAGGAAACAGTGTTTGGACTAGTGAGAAAATAGCGAAGAGTCCTTTCCCCGATATTAATATTCCTCATGTAACTGTCGATCAGTATATGTTTTGGAATCTGGAAAAGTGGGCGACAAAAACCGCCTCGGTAAGTACACACACATTCAAGAATCAAAGAAATAGAATAAAAAAAAGAAAATATAATTTTATTTATTTTTAATTATTAATTACCATCGTCACATGTCGAGTCGCAAGAGACGCGTCGAGGGGGGATGAGGAGATAGGAAAGAGGAGACGGGGAGTTGGGACTCCGGAAACCTCACTAATTTCGGGGAAATGCAATGCAAAAGTTGCTTCACAACCGGCTTTCTATAAGGCCGTAGTTTCGCCTTCCCATTGCTTTTTGTGCCTAAGCGTGGCTCTTTCACTGTAAAACTACTATTGAGAAGACATGTTTAAATTTATTATTAATATAAATTATAATTAAAAATGGTCAATAATTAACACACAATGAATGAATACTAATAATATAACTGTATTGTGGTGGTTTATTGATGTTAATTTTGTTTAAATTTTATTTTTAAATAGTGACTTCGTTCGTAT
Source organism: Tyria jacobaeae (assembly GCA_947561695.1). Classification (NCBI taxonomy): domain Eukaryota; kingdom Metazoa; phylum Arthropoda; class Insecta; order Lepidoptera; family Erebidae; genus Tyria; species Tyria jacobaeae. Next base: position 7,863,239 of record OX387215.1, on the reverse strand, counting down.
GATGATTTTGAATTGTGATTGTGGGATAAAACGCTTATGTTTTATTAAATAATCTCTTTGACAAATTTCATCCCGATCAGTTCAGTCGTTCTAGCGTCGTCGTCTACACATGTGTCAAAACTTTCTTATTTACAATAATACTCGTAAGATTGTATGCAGTGTTGCATTTTAAAGTGAAAAGGAGGTTATGATATGTACTGACCCTTAGTCTATGCAGTCATACTTTTAAACATCCTCATCTATCCTCTGAGCTGTTACAGGATAAATATAAGTTTAAGTAAAAAAAAAACCCGCTTTGTAGTATACAACTGTAGACGCTGTAGAGGTGTTAATGCTGTTACAAATATTCATCACACACACACCTGTTCCCTGTTGAAAAAAGTTATTGTTCTTCTCCCATCCGATTATCTATACTTTAGTGATACCTCTGAAAAGAATATAAGTTTATATATAATTAAGTGTCGTGGCTTACTAATTAAGGTTACAAAATAAGCACGTCGATGTTATCACTGTTTTATATATATGTACTTAACCTTCACGAAGTTTCACATTTGTGAAGTATCAGGAGCGCATAAGTTCAGAACAGGTTTTTCGAAATATAATTTTTTTATCTCATTGAATGTATGTATAACGATTGAAAGTGTAAACAAAATATATAGATGTATGGATATGCCAACCCAACGTCTTCTTATCCTGTATATTATTGTAATCTTTGGATCTACACACAATATTCCTATCATTCCATTGCCTACCCTCTTAACTTTCCCTTTCAATACAATTCCAATTTCAAACATTTAATTCCCAATATTCCGTTAGTGGCAACACATTCTAATTGTATTCAAAATGTACTCTATGTACCTTTGAACACCTTTTCAGGGATATGTGTAACGTAATATCTTTGGTGTCCTGAAAATTCCCAAGCCTTTCTTCTACCTTGACTATTACAAACACAGATATTACTACTTTGTATTTATATAACGATAACGTAACTTAACTGAGGTTTGAGTTATCAGTTAACTCGACAAAGTGTCAAGCTATTAATATCGATTGTCACCGACCGATGACTAGAGTGGACTTTAAGACGCTTTCAGCCTAATTTTATAAAAATATATAGTCGCAGTAAATATGTAATATAAAACGTAGATATGTAATGGCTAGGCTTACAACTCCACTCTATGCTTAACTGGCTAGAACAAGTTTCTAACGTGAGTTAGAGGGTTCCTGGCACCTCCATAGCTTTATACCATTTAAAAAGCTTATTTCCTGTAAAATCTTAAACAACGCCCGTGCAAACTCTATCTTTCCTTAAATTGACTATCGGGATGTGTACTATTATGACGTGAAATAAGATCTTCTCGATAATTGAGACCGTATTCTAAATAACTGCATTCGATTAATATTGAGCCGTCTTAAATTACCCTATTCACTCTCCTCAATTCCCTTTCTCCTCCTTTTTAATTAACACCACTCATCCAACTCTTATGCAACCACCATGACACAAACCTGCGGTCAAGTAACCTACTATTTTACCCGCCTCATACCACTGGGTTCGTTGGTTTTACTTTTCCCGTCCTTCTATACAATGAGCCTCCTTCTAAAATGCAGCATGGCCACAAATCATAAGTTTTACTCTTATTACAAGGATTGGTAGAATGTAGTAATCCATAGTTTATAATTTAAATAAGTTATATGAATTTGTGTGCATTAATATATATTTAGTTACCATTATAAATAAAATAATCAGTAGTACATTGAAATTAAAGATAACAAATAGAGCAAGAAGGATTCTCTACAGTTGACCATATCCATACCTTAATTATTTATAGAGGAGCAACAAGAACAACAAAGACCACTATACATATATTGACTATCAAAAAGCTTTTGATACGGTAACATACTTAAGTATATGGGAAAGCTTAAAGCATCTATATATAGAAGTCATCAAAAGCATATATAGAAATAATAAGGCCAGAATCAAGCTAGACTTTTGGCTTAAGTGGTTCCGTAGCTCACATGCTCGTTTGGCATCTCAGTTCGCAGCAGCTCTCGATTTAGGTTCATTACCCCAATTTATGACCACTGGCGTAGCCGACTTACTCTACAAATCTGGAAGTGAAAAGAAGAATACAACATACTTGGAACAAATATTGGAGTTTAAAAGAAATTTTTAAAAATAACTTTCCTATTAACATTTGAACGACATTAATGAATTCCAGTCTCCTACCATGTTTGACGTACGGCTGCCAGACGTGAAAATTCACTTTAAAAATAAAAAACCTAATCACTACTTGACAAAAAAGACTCGAGAGCAGCATGCTAAAGAAAATAGAAATTAGACAAAACATGTGCGGGTTCTTTTTTTGTTTTTAAGTATAAATGGGAATATTCGTAGGTATTCTTATACGAGTGTGTGCATGTGTGCTGCTAGGATTGGGCTCTCTGATTTCATAGCTCTCTCTAGTAAAACATGTACAGATTCATAAACATACTATTTTAAAATCATTAGCTGTGCTCCAATGATCGCGTAGGCTAAGTGATAAAGACAATCTCATGATTAGCTCTAATAAAATCAAGGCTATAAAAGGAGAAGACTTGAAATTAACAAATATACTTACTACTTACAGTTACACCTATATCCCCGAAATGGTTCGCAGAGGCGTCTATATTTTACCAACCATAATTAAGCTCCTCTTATGTAGTAGGGGGTCCAAGCCCATTGAGGTCAAACGGGCACTAAATGTAGACTAGATACATATGTATATTGTGTGATAGATAACAGTTCGATCCTTTAGTTGTCTTTTACGACAACCACGGAAAGGGATATAGTGGCCCTATTTTACTTCACCGATAACCACACGGCTAATATTATTGATGTTACTCTTTAATTGAAAAATAAGATTCTAAAATATATAAAAGAATATATATATAAAATTATATAAAAGAATCTATCGAATCAAATGATGGAATATGTATTGTAATACGATTAGTGGTCCGGGGATAGAGATTTGGAAATTTATCTAAATTATATCAATATTATTTCTGAACCTAGTACACTGGGTTGCATTCTGCAGCGACTGCTAGGAACATGTTCAGAAATGTATTATGACAATACAACAGAGTGTAGTTCTTAGAGTGGTAGGGCCATGCTTAGGCACGAATGGGCCGGCTCGACCGGTGCGATACCACGGCCTCACAGAAAACCGGTTGTGAAGTAACGCTTGCGTTACATTTCCCCGAATTGAGTGAGGTTTCCGGAGGCCCAATTCCCCCGCCCCCCTTTTCTCTCTCCTCATCTCCTTTGTCCTTTTTCCAACTCCTCATCCCTCCTCTCTTCTTTCCACTCCCTGCATCCCCTATCCCTCATCACCCTCAAAGGCGGGCAGCGCACTTGCGACTCTTGAGTTGCAAGTGTCCATGGACGGCGGTGTCACTTACCATCAGGTGACCCGTCTGTTCGTCTGTCCCCCTATATTATAAAAAAAAAAAAAAAAACAAATATTTATTTTTGCGTTAGCAATTCACTTGCAATTTTATTGTTACACTAATGCCATCCAAACTATATTACTTATCTGTCTGAAAATATTGCAAATTCTGTTAAAAGTTAATGCAATTGTAAGTTAAAAAAGAACCTTAGTTAAAATTATTGTTGTTGTTATTTATATTATCTAAACATTAAATTTTCAGGTTTGCCACGTGACCAACAGAGAATACACTTACGAGCAAGTATACAAAAACTCTAGACGATTCGCTGCAAACCTAAGAAAGAAATTAAAAATTAAAGATGGGGATGTGGTAGCTGTGATGATGCCAAACGCTCCTGAGTATCCGATCATCACTATGGGTATAATTTCTGCAGGCGGTGTAGTTACAACGATGAACCCTATTTACACGGCATGTAAGTTTATAAAAGTACACAAACAAATGAAGCATTTTTTGGGGACCTTACGGTCTTTTGCCCGTTTCTTATTACCCTTTTCCTGATTACCAATTAATATTGTAATGAACTTTAATGAACTGAACGTTCCATTAATATCTGTTTGCAGATGAAGTCCAAAGACAGTTTCTTTTGTCAGAAACAAGTCTTATCGTTACTAATGAAGATCTAGTACCGACAGTGAAAGAAGCCCTTAAATTAGCTAAAAGAACCATTCCTATAATATCACTAAACATAACCAAATCTCTAGTAGATGATACAATTTCGTACAACGAGCTAGCAGAAGATGATTACGTAGATTTAAGTGTCCTAAATGAGGTCAAAAGAAATTATGACGATGTTGCGTTTCTGCCGTATTCTAGTGGTACTACTGGCTTACCTAAGGGAGTGGAACTCACTCACAAGAATAAAGTATCTAATTCTGAACAGCAGAACTCTGAACTTAGACAGCACGTTGAAACTACTGGTAAGAATAAATAAGCATATCCACTGCAATGCGATGAAAACACATGTTTACTGTAAATGTTTTTGAAAAATAGAGCAGAGATATGAATGGATTTAGACATAATCTGTTTATTTCCTGGTTGATATCACACAAGGGAAATAATTTTAGTACCGTCTTTTTTTTGATATGTAATTTTGTGTAGAGTGGTGATTCAGTATTCTTAATATTTTGATTTTGTGAAAATATAAGAAATGTGTTTTATATTTATTTACAGTTTTCATAAAACACTAGTATAGTTTGTTATAAGTAACTGGTGTAGATAGGAGGTCAGTCATATATTTTTTTGTTTCCTTTTAATATCGGTGGTCTAGTGGTTAGTGATTCTGACTGCTAAGCCAGAGTTTGTGATTTCGATTCCCATCACTTTTAAGTGGTAGAATCATGCTTAGGCACGAATGGGTCGGCTCGACCGGTGCGATACCACGGCCTCACAGAAAACCGGTTGTGAAGTAACGCTTGCGTAGCATTTTCCCGAAATGAGTGAGGTCTCCGGAGGCCCAAAATCCCCCACCCCCCCGTAATGGTAGCGCTGTTAACAAAAAGGATACCTCAGGGGGGTACCAGCGCTAACGTTGAAGAATCCCCCCCTGGACGTCCACCCTCAGTACGAAAATATACCTACTACACTGCTGCCCACTGCTACCCTGGGTACGGACTGGAACACTCCTTTGTTCCTAAGGCTGGGGGATGCGTGTACGTTAGAGATGATATCACTTCTCGCCGCCTCGGCAATCTTGAAGGTAGGGACCTGTCCATGTTATGGCTACGTGTAGACTGCGACGACCATTCCCGCATCTACAGAGGCCTCTACAGGCCACTCAGTGCTCCAGTAGGTCTCATCCGCAGAAATCGTAATTCTTGGCGACTTTAACGCCCATCTCGTCGAATGGCTTGGATCGCGCCGAACCGATCATGCGGGAAGATCTGTTCACGATTTCACCTTGGCATATGGCTTGACGCAGATGGTAGAAACGCCTACGCGAATCGCTAAAGAAAAAGTTGATATTCTGGGCAAACTCTTTGCGTCCAACTCGACCCTGGACGACGGGGGAAATGCACCGCCGACCATGCCGCAGTGCGAGAGCCGCATGCCGGAAGTCCGATTTACACAAAGGGTAGTGCGTAAAGCGCTCCTTTCTCTCGACGTTCTTAAGTCGAGTGGCCCCGATAGAATCTCTCCTATCGTGCTGAAGACGTGTGCTCCAGAGTTGGCACCGGTTTTAACCCGCCTTTATCGACTTTCCTACTCTCTTGGCGTAATCCCAAACTCATGGAAGACAGCTCTAGTGCACCCAATCCCTAAAAAAGGAGATCACTCGGATCCGTCCAACTACAGACCCATAGCCATCACCTCCTTGTTCTCCAAGATAATGGAATCCATTGTTAACTGCCAGCTCCTCCGGTACTTAGAAGACCACCAGCTCCTCAATGATGGATAATACGGCTTCCGTCAGGGTCGTTCAGCTGGTGATCTTCTCGTTTACTTGACTCCGGTGGGCACAGGCGATCGAGACCAAGGGGCAAGCTTTGGCCGTTAGTTTGGACGTGGCGAAGGCCTTCGATCGGGTCTGGCACAAAGCGCTCCTTGCGAAGCTTCCTTCTGTCTCGAAGTCTGTTAATTCTGGTGTACAAAGATGTAATAACAATAGGAAGGAGGAAGCTCATGAGTTATGTGAGAATAGAAACAAATTATATAATGTGTATAAATTATATAATGTGTAAGCCGTCCTCTGAAGCTACGTAACTAACTATGTAGCTACGTATGAGCTTATATATGTGGTTTCTAAATCTAATGTTAATGTTTTCAGCCAGTCATCAAGATACCACTCTCATTGTTCTACCAATGTTTCACTCCTATGGGTTGGGCATACAAATGATTCACAAGATGTCAGTCGGCTTAAAACTTATAACGTTACCGAGGTTTCAACCTGAAAGTTTTCTAAATGCATTGCTGACGAACAAAATACATTTATTGTACCTTGCTCCCCCAATGGGTAAGTAGATATTACTAGTAGATGAGATTTTAGAATCAGATTTTAAATTAACAAAATTTAATTGGTAAAAGTAATGGGAACGTTAACTACTTTAAACGCTTCTATTTAAAATAGAAAAAATCTTTGTTAGTTGTACATTATTACTTTATAGTTACTAACGTATTACTTTTTACTTCACATATTTTAAATACATTGGACGGCAAATTTTGCTAACCATATATGTATTTTATTTTATTTTATTTTATTACTTTTGTTCCAGTGTTGTTTCTCGGGCTACACCCTCAAGTTACTGCTAAACATTTGGAACATGTGAGAACTATAATCTGTGGAGCTGCACCGCTGCCTTCTGCAGATGCCCAGAGATTAATACAGAAAGCAAATGTAAGTATATAAATATCTCTAAAATAAATATTTAAAAAATAAATTTAAAAACTCTCTTTCTGATTCTAAGGTTTGTAAAACACTTTTAAAAAAATGGAGTTAATTTTTTATATCACAAAATAAACCGAATTCCTCCCCTAGAACCTTACAAGCGAGATGATATGTAATTGAATTGTAAAACCAATACATAGACGTACAATTGCAGGTCATCGTTGGTTAAAGACCTGCAAGTTATTGTAGAATACTATTGTCTATCTACGAAGATTTTCATAAGATTAATATTTATATATTAAACAAGCTGTTGCCCGCGACTTCGTCCGCGTGGTATTTAACAAAAAAGTTATTGTTCAGTTCAGTTTTCAATTGGTTATTTGGTTTTTTTTTTAGTGAGGTCCTATTTCTTTTTCTAAAATAAAAGTAGCGTAAGTTACTCGTTGTTACATCAGCTATCTGCCAGTGAAAGTCCCGTCAAAATCGGTCTCTCTTTCTGATTCTAAGGTTTGTAAAACACTTTTAAAAAAATGGAGTTAATTTTTTATATCACAAAATAAACCGAATTCCTCCCCTAGAACCTTACAAGCGAGATGATATGTAATTGAATTGTAAAACCAATACATAGACGTACAATTGCAGGTCATCGTTGGTTAAAGACCTGCAAGTTATTGTAGAATACTATTGTCTATCTACGAAGATTTTCATAAGATTAATATTTATATATTAAACAAGCTGTTGCCCGCGACTTCGTCCGCGTGGTATTTAACAAAAAAGTTATTGTTCAGTTCAGTTTTCAATTGGTTATTTGGTTTTTTTTTTAGTGAGGTCCTATTTCTTTTTCTAAAATAAAAGTAGCGTAAGTTACTCGTTGTTACATCAGCTATCTGCCAGTGAAAGTCCCGTCAAAATCGGTCCAGCCATTTCAGAGATTAACCAAACAAACAGACAGACAGACAAAAATAAAAAAAAAAAACGTTTTGGTATATGTTCCGTGTATACGTCCATATGCACTTAGTAGAAAGCGGTTATTTTAATATTACAAACAGACACTCAAATTTTATTTATTTGTATAGATAATATAATATCGATAACCTGATCTAAATCGCGCTAGTACATTTTCAGAAAATAACGCACATGCGGACATATGTACACATACATTCTAAAATTATCATGAGCATGTGACTATTCTTTTTATGGTATAGGGGGACAGATTATAACTTGTTAAGATAGCAATAGTTCGCAGTCAGTCATATACTGTATGCAGACGGAATACCCTAAAATTACTCTTATCTAAAGTATTCGTTTTAAATTTATTTCATGGAACCTAACTTTGATTACACAACAAGAAAATTAGTTTCACAAATTTCACTAACTCTGTTAATTTATATAGGAAAACCCGTTTTTGTAACATAACTTACATTAAGAAAATATAATCATAATAACTATTTAAATCCTCAATATTTTAAGGTAACATATGACTTTAATGAAAATTTATAAATTGGGCACAACACTCAACAATCTCAATAAAGCTTTTTTGAAACTATGCAGTTTACCGGCAAATACGGCTTACCAGTAATGTAAGTTTTAGATGGTCGATATATGGTGGAGAACTGGTTTAGATTTGTTCTGGCAGATGGTTTGTGCAACAAACCTAAATTGATGAGCTCACGTCTAGGCACACGACGTAGAACACGCAAATTAAATGAGTTTAAAATGATCTATTTCCAGCGAGAAATAAACTTCGCCCAAGGATATGGTCTGACTGAGGCGTCACCGCTCGTGTCCATAGCGATCCCTGGACACAAATCCTTCGAAGACGTTGGTTATTGTTTACCGAATATGCAAATGAGAATAGTCGACAGCGAAAAAGGAAATTTAGGCCCAGATGAGGTAAGTTTAAAATATTCCTATTCCGCCGATGAATTGTTACGATTACCCATCTTTATCCTAATATACCTCCTATCCTAGAAACACTGCTACAAAAACAGTCTATTTAAAATAAAAAAAATAATGCCATATTTTTGCAAATTTCTTCCATTTATTATTGTAAGCAATATGACGAGAATCTAAAAAAAAAACGAATCAAAACCATTGATGAAAAATTGCTATTGGTAATAAACAATGGGGATGTGTTTATAGGTTTAACAGGGGTATATAGGTTTTCAATGATTGGGTGATTATTCATCTACTAACTATCCACGTTTTACAATCCTATGTAAACCTTTTGGTCATATGGTCTGATCTCTGGTAATTATTTGCTTGCTATTGGAATATGTTGAAATGTGTAACGCACCAAATACCTTACAGCGCATTTTGTTACACATTTAAAAATAAAGAAACAAAATTATTATAGTATACATTATGGTTGTGATATTATTTCTCGGTTTTATTTTCAGGGTTTTATTAGTCGAGTATAATGCTAAAATCCTTTAAACTTTCATAAACTGAGAGACCTGTTAAGACATCAAACTCTGAGGCTTAGGAAATTTTAGAATTACGTAATATTTTATTTTTATAGGTTGGCGAGCTGCTAGTGAAGGGACCGAACGTTATGAAAGGTTATTTTAAAAACCCACAAGCAACTAAAGAGACATTTGACGGTGAATGGCTGAGGACCGGTGATGTTGCAAAAATAGACAAGAGTGGTCTGCTGACTATATCTGATAGACTTAAAGAACTTATAAAGGTAAAGATGGTGTTGGAATGGTTGCATGTCGATGGTGATTTTATCTAGAACAATCTCCCCATAATCTGAACAAATAATTACCTCAGTAACTTAACACTATTTGAAAAAAAAATATATAAGCACCAAGTGAAAGATTCATATTTAGGAAAGTTACAGAAACTCGAATCTTGTTACCTTCAAGTGTTTATTCTTATATAAGACAAAAGATCGATATAAGTTACAAAATTAAATAACCTAACAGTGACTGTTGTCACATGAGCCAAAAAACAGCATTTAATCTCTCTGTTTCTTTTTATACCTTGAGTGATGATTAACTTTCTACTGACACTCGTTTTCTGGAATGTTTGCCTCTAACACAATGTATGTTTCGCAAATAAAGGCTCTTTAATTGGAAACACGAATTGCAAGGGCAGCATCGCACCTAATATACGGATGAATTCATGAAGGAATCATTTGTACAAGTCAATAGATGAGGCCTATATTCTAACTCACAATTTGTTAAATTTTCAATGTTAATTGGGATTAATATGTTGTAAGTTGTGTGATAAAACGCACTATTAAAATAATTGACTAATAATAGGTTTAGTTAATAATGACTTTCAGCTATTTCTTTTGCGCATAAAATTCCACCACGTCGTAGTTTCAATTCTTCAATATGATTGACAATGTTGTGTATCACTTTTGAGCGCTCAATGTTTTTTGCCATCACGTAAGCTGTATTTTGTTCTGTCTTCGTGTAGTACTTCACTTTCCGAAGTTCGTACATTAGGAAGTAATCACTGTTGATAGACTTCGCTACAGCACGGGACCGAAATTGTTCTTCCCCACAGTTACAGGACACGTTTAAATACGGCGTAACGTCATCTGAGTCAGTAACTTCCGTAAGTGGAAATGATCTTTGATCTGTTTCGTCGCGATCATAATTCATGTTTTCTAACAGACTCATTATCACAAGTGTCGTATTTAATTTATCATTACATGAACATTGAGTGTTTTTTTGGCCATCATAATCTTCATATATGTTATATTTTAGACACATTGGAATATAAACTATATTGGGGTATATCATCACTGGTATCCACGGGCCATAAAACTTTTGCATATTGGGTTTAATATCTACAACTAGTGATGATATAATTATAATTTTTAACATAATGCTTCTATTATTTTAGTCACTGTACATTTTCTACTTCAATATGGTTACACTCTTTCAATTCAAATGAATAATACAGTTTATATTTCTCTGATTAATTTTATTTTGCCTGAGGCGATGGTACTGTCAACAACATTGTTATAAAGTTGTTATTATACAGATGTTTGGGAACGTTTATTATTTGTTTAGACATTCTAATCTGCTCAAACTTCAAACCGCTCATAAATTGAACCTGACTGACATCAGATGGAAAACGGGGCTTTGCGGTACTGTAACTTCGTCATATATAGAAAGTGTCGTCGTCATGATTATTGGTCGGCAGCAATGATTGGCGGCTTAATTTGCCACGTGGCGTAAATACATCTACTACTGTACGTACTTAATCTCCATAGTTAAGATACAAAATTATTAAAACAACCACCTACGTGATTATATATGATTTATTATAAGTGTAAGCAATACTGTGCAATTCCAATAAATAAAAAAGAATTGCAAAAGAATAACCCAATCCAATCTAATAGTAATATGTCTAATATTAATAAATATAATTTTGTCCTATACAACCGATCCCTGGTGTTCTACAAAAGCTATTGTTGTGGCAGGCCATTTTTATTTTTACCTTATATATGTATTACAATATTTGAGTTAATACATAATAATGTACGATGGAATTAATTCTCAAATTGTTAAATTCTCAAACTTGTACAGATTCATCTAGTGGCAGTTTTTGCAATGGCTTATTGGTTATATATTTGTTGAATGATGCGCTGTGTATTTCAAAATGCTATAACAGTTAATTGAAGTTCAAATAATTCGTATCACTGGCTTTTGAAACTGGTTCCGGTTTGTTATGTCCATGTCAAAAATGCGTTGCAATATTACCAAAGTACGATTGTTTTGGGATTATTTGGAGATGGTGGTATTTATGCTTATTACAAAGAAAATATGACACGTGCTAGAAAAATGAATATAGTTAAGTGTTGTTTTCGTGTTAATAAGTTATTTCGATCGGTACTTTTTTTTTATTATTTTTTGTGTGGAAACCCCCACGGGTCATCACCTCACTGGAGCTAACAGTGAAGTGGTATGTCGGACTAGAACCCACGAAAACCACAAGGTGGTCCGTCACTAGTGGGTCTATTGCAGAGAACTCGGGTATGCCCCAAGAAGGAAGCTTCTGAGGACCCCTGCAGACCTCGGTGGCCTGACCATCGGGTGACCACACCGTGGAAAGCGGGGAGACTTACCCCCTCCAACTTGGAGAGGCGCGCGTAGAATACTACGCGCTACCGTCTCAGGCCGGCTTCTGCTAGGGTAGCGGGCAGCCCGATCCGCTACCCCCAGGCTAACGCTCATGGAGGTTGGAGGTCCTTCTGCGCCCTCCGGCGCGACGAGAGAGTGCTAGTCTCCGATCAGGATCACCTCTTCGCAGAAGGAGGCGGCGGATTTCCATGCTCTCTCTCTTTGTACCATGGACTGAACCATGGTATCTAGCGAGAGGCTTCCCACATTAATAGCCGTCACGAGGTCATGCCGCTGTTGCGTCCATGCTGAACACTCTACAAGGGTATGGAGGCAGTGGTGGCACGCAGGCGTTGGCTCTCGGCCTATACGATAGGAATTTTGCGAAGCAGCTATGTCCGGTGAGCATCTGCGTCAGCCGGTAGGAAAGGCTGCCATGTCGACTCTCCAGCCAATCCTCCACGATGGGTCTTACCGTCAAAATTATGGCTTGCCCTATTTTGACCGCTACTATAAGACATAGGGTAATTTGCAGTTTCACTACTTTCCTATTATATCAGTTCATTGCGATATGGCATTATATTAATAATCCATTACAGTTATACTGTTTGGTATATTGTTTTTACTGTTATTGTATAGGATTTCATATTTATCGTTATCTACACTGTTGTTTTTTCTTATTGATTTTTGTTTATTGATACTGTACGAAGCCCAGTTATTTTTTTCTTAACACCAATTTTTTCACTTTGTTTTAAAAAGTTACAAACAACGTATATGTGAATTGTTTTTTATATTGTTCTCTTTTCTACTAGGTAAAAGGATATCAAGTCCCGCCAGCAGAACTAGAGAGTGTACTCAAAGAACATCCTTCAGTAATTGACGCAGCCGTTGTCGGAGTCCCTGATGATTTTACAGGAGAAAGGCCAAGAGCTTTTGTAGTCCTTAAACAAGAAGATAAATCGACAGATAAAGAAATTGTGGACTTTGTTAATAGTAGAGTGGCGTCGTACAAACAGATAAAGCAAGTGTCCTTTCTGGACAGCATACCAAAAAATGCATCTGGGAAAATTCTCCGAAAAACTATCAAAGATCAGTATTGTTAAATATGTAAACTATTTCAGATATTATTAAATTGGTTATCATTTGTTAATTTAATTGTGATTTTCAGTTCATGTGGATTTTTATGACAGTAAATATTACAGAAATAGACTTGAAAACTTCACAGAACACAATCATCGCTTTGAAGCTGTTCCTAATATCCTAATCAAATCCCTACAATGTATCCTGTCCTGTTATGTGAATGTAAGTTAGAGCTACTACACTCAACAAACAGATAACTGTGCCTAAGTATTTGGTAAGTATATAGAAATAATTTAAGACCGAATGTCTAAAAATAATTTAAAAACAATATAATGCAACGTTTTGCAGATGATTTGTTCGTAACGGCTGCAACTGTTTTCACAGTAACTTGTTGATAGCAAATTTCTTAACTTGACTTGATAGCCGAATGAGAAACTATCTTATATAACAAAATATCCGTATCAAGGTAGTGTAGACATTGCCGTGTGTTATAAGACGGCCGATTGCTACATCTTAATGTTTAGAATAATTGTATTGTATCTTACTAAACGGTATACATTACAGATATAAATAAAAACATGAATATTTTTATTAATATAGAACAGGAATATGTTACGTTACCACTGGCAATAACAAAAAAAAATAAGAGGTTGCATTTTTGATACTTGAATGAGAAGGACTACTATAATAGAAAACACAATTCATATTTATACGAACACTTTAATGTAACTTTAATAAGCATTTTCCGCTATTTCTTTCGCACACATTATTCCTCCTCTTCTGTCCCTTAAATCATCAACTGTTTTTGCAATATGTCGTATCACGTAAGAACTTTCTATCTTCTTTGCCATTATGAACGCGGTGTTCTCTTCTTTCTTCGTGTAGTAGCTTACATTCTTAAGTTCGTACAGTGTGAAATATTCACTGTTTATGGACTTTGCTACCAACCGAGTGCGGTACATCTCGTGCCCACATATACATGAAACGTTTAGTGTCGGTACTACAGATTTCAAGTCAAAAACTTCAATAAGTGGAAAAGATCTTCTGTCACTTTCTTGGCGGTCGTAATTAATATTCTCCAACAGATTCATTATCACTAAAGTAGTATTTTGACCATCGGCACACGAACACTGACTACTTTTTTGGCCGTCGTAATCTTCGTATATACTATATTTGGTGCACATTGGAATGTAAACCACGTTTGGGTATACCATCACGGGGATCCATTTACCGAGGAACTTTTGCAAATTAGGTTGAACACTTGTAATTAAGGACGTTAAAACAATAATTTTCCACATTGCGGCCTGTCTTTGTAGATGTTCCATGTACACTGGTGCTATAATACAATACTGTTGCACTTACTGCCTTTCAAAAGACTACTGGCATAGTTTGTAATATTTTTGAGAACCTGTACCTTTAGCTTAGATGGTCTTACTATCAATAACATTGTTATACTGTTGTTATATGATATATTGTTTTGAGAAACCTTTATTGTCTCTTTCTTCAGACAAATCATCTCGACGTGGGCTTGTTAATCTGCTCACATGGTATGTTTAATGTTTTACAGATTGACATAATTATAATGTTACTGTATACTGCATTTTTATGGAATATGTAATTAAAACCAATTGATTAGGTAAATACCTCTACTGTACTATAGTATATCATCAATGGACGTTAACAAGTGACAGAAATGGTGTAACGGTTATTTTAAAGTCAATACATTTTATTTAATAAATACCTAGTCTCTTAAGATTTACAGTGTGTAAAATAATAGTAGTCATTTTATTTCAAGTGTGAGTGTGTCGTGGATATTTTATTCCGTATCATAAAATTCATAGTCAAATTCAAACTTCTTTGCAATATAATGATAACATTCTCTTATCAATTACAGTTCTGAATATTCTGACAGGTGCGAAATATTTATAATACATGTATATGTAAGAAATATCCTTTGAAAAGATTAAAGAGAGAAGCAAATGTATGTGTATATGTACATATATATAAAGTGTAATGTGTTTATGAATGAATGAACGTACGACTCGTACATATATTTTTACAGTATAATACACCATCTTTGTGTCACGTTACGGACGTAAAAAATAAAGTTATTTTGGTTATTTCTCGGAAGAACTACATTTTTTCTGCATTAGTAGTCTATAATCCCCATGTCCTTTTCTCTATCCCTAAAAACGTGTTTACAAATATTCGTACAGCTGAGAACTGAAAGCGTAACATCAGACAAATATTTCCTAATCAAGTTAAATACAAAAAAATGCACGAAATGAGATATAGAGCGCAGATCAAAATGTATTTGCAGTTGATGCATCAGTAGCAATTGCTATATTTTTTTTAATAACAGATAAAGGAAGGAAGCGTGTATAAGAGCTGATATTTACGCTCTTAGCAATTTAATTATTTAAATAGCTAGAACGTACATACATACAAACATACGCTCACGCCTGAAGAGTAAACTCGGTATGCATTTCCGTCTGCAAGCAATTAAGGTTCTTTCATATCTTAAGTCTAAATCCTGACACTATCTTGCCTGTGTTCTATACCGTCTGTTTACTGCAACTACTGATTACTGGACACTAAGAAGAAAAACATGAAGAAATTATAATAAATCAACATACGTATATACACTTACGTATCCGCGTAAATAACGCACACAATTTTCCGATTATAATTAAGTCCAATTACGTAATAGGTGCTAGCCTATTGCAGTAATCCGGGCACTTTTGGGAATTTGATTAGAAAATCTGGGGCACATTGACAGGAAAAGGAGGATAGAAAGTCATATTGCTTATACATATACATTGAGGAGTATAAGGAATAGCTCAAGCAAGTCTGCCGGGAAGTCCTAGCCGCTAAATTAATCAAGTCACTGGTAGATAAAAAAATTGTTAATGATAAACCTGCAAGCTTTAAAACGTTTACTAAGAAAGTCTCTCAATGTATGTAGTTTATTAAGTTGTCTGTGTATATAACACATTTGCAATCAATCAGATTAAGGTTGAAATCAACTTTATATTAACCCAAATTTTGACCTAAATTTTTTTTTGTGATATTAAAAAAGGGAATTTGGTATACGTAATATCTTATATTAAATAATGGATAAATTGATTTATTTTTCAAAATTTCTTTAAAAGTTGATCAAGTAACATTATATTGTCTGTAAATAGGATTGGTATGTTACACTTTGTATTTCGAGTAATATGTTTTTTAGAACTTCTCTTAATATAATATCAATAAGTATAAAATTTTTACAACCTATTTTGTAACCTGAGATATAATGCACTAAATCCTATTAAAGTAATTACGATACTTAATTACTGGCTGTTGATGTTTCAGTGTAGTAGAAGTAGTGATGATAGTATTATCTGTACACAAATGTGACATTGGTGACATCATTAAACATGCGCGCTTAATCGAATAAGTAATAATGGAGATAAACCTTTTAACCTGATCTATTGCAAGTTAACCTCTTCATTTTCAACTAGTAAATTATTAATTATCTATCCATTCCTCAAGTTTTACCTGTTTATGATCACGGCTCCGCTCCCAAGGCTGACAGGTGAGACGGTGGCGTGGCGTATTCTGCGCGCTTCTCTCAATTTGGAGGGGAACTAGGCCCCCCATACTTTACGCTGTGCCCGTCTGTTGCATACTAGGTAGCCAAGGTCATCAGGGGTCCTTGGAAGATTCCTTATGGGATGACCCATGAGAGAAAAAAAAAATATGTGCTTGATACAAGAAAATAATCGTACCCGATAGCCTTGGGTCTACTCAGATGGAGCAAGACAGTTCGATAATAGCATTGCTTAGTAAGCCAGCTCATCTAGAAGGCCTGTGTGGTATTTTCTTATGACCATGACGGCCATTGTTTGCTACGAAGTCACAAAATTGGGGCATTATCAAAAACTTTAAAGTTTTATTCGCGACTCGGATAGCGTGACAGTTATTTTATTCATCATGTACCTTATGCAGAGTGTATGCAAAGCGACAATCAGTCCAGTAGTGAAAAATTTATAGCACAATAAACTAAAAAACACACTTGTTCATTTCTAATATTAGTTAGAATTAGAATTAATTTACTGTTTTTATATAAATAATGAAATATTTTTTACTAAAGAAGCCAATAACAATTTATATGAGAAATTTAACATCACGATTTCGAATCTATTAGTGCACAATAACATAATTTATCATACATGCACATTTATGTATATATAAACTATTTAATTTATAGTGGTGACAGAATTAAACTCCACTTTATATGTTCATAAGTGTAAATTACTACATTTTCTATTTTTGTATAGTAATTTGTTATCAGTTAAATATTTTTCTTAATTAGCATAGGTATCAGCATGCAGGCGCCACCTTTTATTTTGAATTTCTACAACAGACGATTTATTGCATGTAGGTAGTTAAATAGTCATCAA
Organism: Tyria jacobaeae; assembly: GCA_947561695.1. Classification (NCBI taxonomy): domain Eukaryota; kingdom Metazoa; phylum Arthropoda; class Insecta; order Lepidoptera; family Erebidae; genus Tyria; species Tyria jacobaeae. The sequence continues at coordinate 7,845,825 of OX387215.1, read as the reverse complement.
AACAAGATGATAGCCGGTTTTTGATTATCTGAATTCGATTATGTAAATAGTTTCTCATATATTTTTTACTTTTACGTCCTTTAACGAACTTTTTAATAGAGCATTGTTTTGCGACTGGCGCCAGAATCTGGCTTAATATTGTTATTTTACAACACAAACGTACATCGTTTTCTTTGTGACATTTGACGCCTACATCTTTAAGGAATTTGTTATCAATATCTTAAATATTTCAATGGACATTCTTGGTCATGTGTTTTGAGGGATTTATTGTTAAATGAAGCAGTATATGGATTACTATACAGAGATATATTGATTATAATATTTTTCTAACCGCGAGCAAAAAAGTAGTGAAAAGTATGTAAGGTAATAAAACACCCATAGTTTTATTACCTTACATACTTTTCACTACTTTTTTGTTTCGTTCAAAGTCGTTCAAACTAAACAAATTCATGGATTTATATGGTATAAAAAGAGAACCTTTGTAAACTTAACCTGTATAATACGAATTGTAGACTGTATAAATACGATTTTAATTATTATTAACAATAGAACAGATTTATATACTAGTACTTTTACTTAAATAAATGGCTGGCTAAATGACTGGGCCGAATTTGAAGTGTGAGGTGTCATGAGAATCGTTTTAATAGTGGAGGTAACAAGGGTATTTATGCAATGTAGTCGAGTTTTAAATATTACTTTAATTGTTATATTGATCACACGAGCAGTGTGGTTCGCGGTGGAGTAGAATGGGGTCACCCTATCTCTGTCCGGTGGGGTCGAAAATGGCGACTAAGGGATCTAACTGTTATGTATCCGACTGTACGTATACAAAAACAGTACAAATCTTACAGTATCCGCAATAGGCTCGCCCCCTATTATGTTACTGACACCAAATACTAATTGCAAAAATAGGTGTTTATTACACCTCTGTGCAGCCTTCAGAGGATACAGGGGTGAGCGTATGTACTTATGTTGTTACATTTAATTATTTGCTTTGTTGTTAGGTTATGTACTTAAATTAATATTGTTAATATAAATATAAAAAACGGTGCATATCTTTAAAGGTGATAATAGTTTTCCATTAAGTAGACATTTAACTGCTTGTTACAGTAATAATAAAGTAATGAAAAAATTATGAAAACAGCAGGCCTAAGGCACGTGTTCGGAATATCAATACACACGTGTTGTGTACAAATTTGTACAAAATACCATTATATAATATCTTTCCTTTGATAACCATCATATAAAGTAAACGTTTGAATGGTATTTTAATTTGCATTCAAACATGAAATATGTTTACATTTATACTTTAAGTATAATCTCATTTTAAAGCACAAGAATACGTTTTCTAAAAGAATTAACAAACGTGACATAATAAAAATATTCTTGACCCCTTTCCCATTTTTTTCATGATACAGGAAAACAGACGAAGGTTTGAGGGTGATGAGAGTGTGAGCTGGGCCTGCGGTACCTTCACTCACTCGGCAATACAAGGCAAGCATTATTGATCTACCGGTTTTCTGTGTTAATCCCGTCGAGCTGACCCATACGTGCCTAAAGTTGGCTCTCCGCGGTAGAAGTTGAATTAAAAATTGATTAAATGATTATTTCAAAATCTAACAAATATAGCCGTGACTTGATATCGTTCCTTTTCGTATGTCTTACATTTCTCATCCATGTCAAACATTTGGGACAGGTTTCATGAAAGCTTAAACTCTACGAAGGATGGTTACGGTGACAAATGGTGCCAGCTTTCGTGTTCGAAGGACTTTTGGTTAACATATGAATAGTGAATGTAGCCAGTGATTAGTGTCATTAAGCACACCAGAAACCTATTGTTACTATTATATCATATCTACAATGGAAATCTGTGGGATTTATTTATTTATATATTTATTAATACATCATGCATATTGAGTAAAAGGCTACAATTTAAAGCTTGGGGCATTCTCTCTCAGTTAACCCTGGGGAGTGGTAGAAATAAATAGTAGTAGGTACAAAGACATTGTGAAGAGGGACTAGTTTGTATTTTGTAGTATGAGCTGAATATATCCATTATTTAGATACATCATATACAAATATATTCACATGTAAATATATCAATATCTACAAACATAAGTACATACAGATACAATGTATATAATATACACTATAAAGGTCTAGGAAGTATGTACTAGGGCTGTGACATTTCTGTCAACTAATTATACAGGAGTTCACGTACCCTCCTCTTAAAAATAAAGCGATTAGTGGACATCCCGATTTCGGGTGGGAGAACATTCCAGAATAGAACTGATGGACACAGAAGGAAGAATCCAAAAAGTCAGAGCTATGAGGAGCTATTTCTATCGTTATTTAAATCACTATAGAAGCCGACGATAGGGAGTTAAATAAAAAGGTAAAGATGGAGAGTTAATAAAAAAGAAGAGGGCAATTAATGTTTACAGACTCGGTGTTGGCGAGTAGGAAGCTATTTTAACTAAAATTGAACGTATAGGTGACACGTCATTATATTTGCAAAGATTTTTAGCAAACAGTTATTAAAAAGACGTTCACTTTAGTCATAATAGTCGATTATAGGAATAAAAAGGATTAAGATAGTTTCGATCTTAGTGGGAAGAACGTTTTTGATCGGTATAAATTCGGAGAGTTCCAGTAACTAGCTGACTTACATGAGTTACCCAAGTCTATATGCAACCCCAGGCCAGTGGTATCGATGCCATTTTAAGTCAGCCGTAATCAGCCGACCGTATGTATATCCGATACCTTTAGGTACATTTAAAACAATAAAATATTGAAACGTGTTAAATAAGTTTTTAGAAAAAGATACATATAAATATAATCCAGAGAATGGGGAAATTCAGAGAAAACTGGTAGTTGAAATATAAACAGCATCTTAATGAAATATTATTAGCAAAAATGTTCACACAACATTTAAGAAAAACTAAGTATGGGACTGTTTAGCAATAAACTAATTAAAATGTAATTGATTTTGATGTTTGATGTCAACTTATGTTTTATGTTACGAAAGACTTTCAATTGAAAATTCCATTTTTTATGGTAGTTTTATTATCTGACGCTGTTTATTTTTTATTAATAATATACAAATTACATTATGTATATACTCTAACTGTAATATGAATGACTTTACTAAAAATGCACAACACCTACTATACTATATAATTTTACTTAGAAAGTATCAGACATTAATTTTAATAAAGTTCAAAATATTCTATATTCTTTTTATTTTGACATTACATTTAATTCTAAGTTCCTCATACAAGGTAAGCAAATAAATATCATTAGAAAAACTTATCATAACAGGACCTTAACAAGATTACAAGCTATAGATATAGATATTATATTTTATTAAAAATATTATATTATAAACAAATGTGAACAAAAGGTTTATTGGAATTTGACTTTGCATTGGAACGTGTGAAATTTCTTACATTCTTTAGCCGCTGGGTTTTCCTCAACCAACCAGATTTACCTATAACATAAAAAGCTCTATTAGTTCAGCAATAAAGTTTTTTTCTCAACTTTACATGAGAATTCAACATTTCTACGTGATAAAAACACTATGAAAATTGTAGGTAATAATGGTCTTCTATTTAGCATTAATCTTAATAACTGTTATATTGAATGTGACATAGCAAAAATATTTCTTTTATATTATTTTTAAGACTTCTTAAATCTTGTACCTAAATAAGTAGTGGGATCAAAGATTGAGAGGTGAACACAATTTAGTATCCATAGTATTTTCAAAGTATATTTTAGGATGTGACAAAGCTCTTTTTTGTAATTACGTAACTCTAATTTGAGACCATAATCATTAGTCTATCGCTTTCCTCTGCTGGACGAAGGCCTCCCCCAAAGAGCTTAAACTAACAAGGTCTGGGCAGTCCGACACAATTCGCCGCCCGCCACCTTCCTGAAGTCGTCGGTCCATCGGTCATTCTTTACTATTAATTTCCATTGATTAAGATTTTCCCGCGATATTATTTGATATATTCTTATTTTTAAATTACAAAAAAACCAGTCACGACAGCTTCTATATCATATCTTGAGATTAAACAAAAACAAATGAAGATAAACAGAAAATTAAAACCACAAATAAAATAGTTGCATATCTGTATTCATTGTCGGCAAGGTCGTGGCTCCACAAACTAGTTTTAAAGAATGTCTGAGTAATAAATCAGAAAAAATCAGACATTGTTGTTACCCGGAGCGCGTTTAAGGACTTCCCAACCTTATAATTTATGACATGATCATTAGACAGAACAAAAACTTGCTTTGTCAGTCAATTTAGCTTTTACATTGATTTATAGTAATTTATAACGCGAAACGTACCTGTCTTGCCTCGTTCTTTAGTTAGAAGATTTTTTATATAATCAGGGGTAATAAAATATATTATAGACTGAAATAGTCAGAGAGAGCATTGAATATATAAGTTATGTAACGCTATAAAAATAATATATTGATACTTAAAGTTTTAAATAAAGCTTTTGGAGCGTACTACAGTTTTAGGAATATGATCTATTCAATATTTTTTATTAGTTTCACAGAAGGTAAACCCTTCTGTAAAACTATGATGTCACACAAGGAGACAATGCCCAATTCACCGTAAATAGACTTGAGGGCGGTGAACTTGGGGTTCTGTTCGCCATCCTAATCGTTTAGTGTTCCTCGCGCCTCCCTTAAGGAGTGATAGTGAGGGGGGGGGGGAGACAACATCTTTTCCCCCCTTCAAAACGCCACTGGGTCTGCTTCGACAGTCGAGGGGTCAACAGGTGAGGGGAAAGAACACCGTGGTGGTTTTAGCCGGGCAAGTCCGGGGCACACACCTCCGCCAATGACACGAGGCTAGTCCATGAAGATTCCCTACATTAAAAATAAAATAAAATGATAAAATAGAATTTCTACAGCCTTTCTTTTGCTCTAGCGATGGCACAGGTTTGTCTAACTTTGAAAATATTTTCTAAATATATTTTAGTTTTTGTTTTAAAAATACATTTAGTGTAAAACTTTAAAAGATATTCATAAATCTCATTAAAAAGCTGGTTTTCTTTAAAAATACAGCTACTTTTGTTGTTTCTAATGTCCAACAAAAGATATACATTTATAAGGGGTAAACTGTGATCCCATTTTCTGATTTTAATGAACCATTAAAGGTATTTAGGTTATGTTATAAAATAACTAAAATGACATGTAAAGTTTAAAACCTAGGTTGTGTTCATATGCACCTAGCATTTTAATAGGTATAATTCTCTTATAATTAAACAAAAAATTAATTCCTACGAAAACACCTACCGGAGCTAACGATGGGGTGTTTTGTGGGAATTCAACCCACTATAACCCATTATCCCGCGGGTTGAATTACGTACGACACCTCGAAAAATACCAGTGAAATGCATAGTCCGGTACCGTCGCGGTTGGACGACTTACTCCTTGAAAATGGCCTCCTGTCGAAACCGAAACTAGACGGGCATCTCCAAAATATACACGTGAGTAAAACCGTATATTTAAATAAAGACTATAACCCCCTTTTTTACGTGGGGAAATCCACTAGTCCCAGTCGAAGCTCTTTAAGGGCAAGGATCCTTGTGCGGCCGGGTATGCCATCAGGCTCCGGTGCGGATTTCTTCGCTCGGAGTTGTAGCAACGCAACCCGAAGATCTGGTTGCGTCATTTCGGGGACATGTTCCTCCTCTTTAGCCTCTGTGATTATGGGTGGGTGGGATGTGTGCCACTCGAGCGGGGAAGAGGGCTATAGGGTTCGGTCTCCGACTATAACCCCACTGTGTGCCTTAATCCCGCTACAAATGGGTCTATTGCAAGCGATCCGGGAATACCACGAGAAGGAAGCCTCCTGTAATATTTATTATTATCCTGTAACTATCATTATATTATGAAACTGTTAACATAGTAATGTTAAAACACTTCGAGAAAGATATTTCTAATAAGTATATTAGAAATAGTTTTATTTTTAAGCATAATTTTATTGCCATTAAGTTCCTTCTTAAGAAAACTCAACAGATGTTACTTGAGGGTTTGCTTTAGAGCATTGCTTACCATTATCCCTAGCTTATAAACACATAAAACAAATATTTTAAAATATTACATATTGTCGTGTCAACTCAGTACACAGTACATACAGTATTAAGTTTATATTCAAAGATAAAATTTTAGTAGAAACAATTTTAAAATATCACATGCGTATTCAAAAATATAACATATAATTATTAATAACCCGTTTAAACTTTGATTTGCGTTATCTAGTTTATATCACTTAATGTTATCTATCACTTTCAGTATCAATATACATTAATCAATGACAGAGATAACTACAAAGCACTTATATAAAAAAAGATCAATCATAATAACTATGTATTTTTATTAAAACATGTTGTTGACTATGTTTATATTTTTTAGATTTCGTAAGACACCATTATGTAACATTTTTTTATATATAATACTATACCTATAATTTTATATAAAGCATTGTTTTATATTTAAAAATACATTATGCAACAGTTTCATATCAATCTATTAGCCTACTTAGCTCACTTTACAAAGGTCTATAGGTCGACCGGTAGATAAAATAAAAGGCATGCACAATATACTCCAATGACTAAATCTGACGAAAGTCAGGAAGACTAGATATTTTATATTATTACCATAAAATAAATACAAAAAAAAATTATAAGAATTAATATCAGACTTTAATTAAGTCCCATTTAACCTAATATATAATATAGCCAGTTGCGATGTAGTACAACGCTCAAGATCAGTTAGTTAGTTTGGAGTGCAAAAAGATCTGGTTTCAGGGTAAAGAGCTGGCTTGCGATGTACTGCTAGCAATAATCGGTTAAAGATATCAGCGCAGTCGATGCTGTTGCTTATGACTATATGAAAGAAGAAGTTAATATCATACAGTTTATGTCTATTCGATAATCAGGACATTTCAAAACAGATGTGTCAGTGGCTGGTAGTAACTGCATCTACGAGTGATACCCTCTGATATTAATGCCAAAGGTCTTGTGAACACTCGTTGTAAATTTTCTATGCGCTGTGAAGTTACGGTATAGAAAGAACTCCATATTATAGACCCATACTCCAATATACTACGAACCAAAGCGTTGTATAATGTCATATATATGTTCTAGACCTTAGTGTTGCACTTAAAGAACCCTAGTATTTGGGACGCTTTGCCTAGAATTGCATTGACATATGAAGCAAAGCATAGCCCTCCGTCAACAATCATTCTAAGGCCTCGGGTTTTGGAGACTGGTTACTCCATTATCATGCTCAGATAAGGTTGAATATTTCCCTTCAGGTAAATCTGATGTGGTAACATTTTTCAACATTAAGTTTCATGTAATTTAAATTACACCACCTTCCACACTAATTAGATCAATTTCTGATTTAAGAGGTCTGTACAGTTTAAAATCATCAGCAAAAGGTAGACATTTGCAGTTGTGTATGACGGACGTTATGTTAATTATAAATTTTAAAACAAGGATAGGTCCCAAGTGGGATCCCAGGGACTGCAAAGTAAGAATCTGAGGTGGAGCCATTTACTGAAACCGTATGAAGTCTTGAAATATGACTGTAATTAATGTAGAAGGGAACCCGGTACCAAAGCGGTAAAATTGTTATTTTAGATGTAGTAATTTAACTTATTAAAAAATACTTGTGAATACTGTGTATATTGCGTCGACCACTACACTCTTATGGAGCTGTTCCGAGACATTTTATACGAAATAAATTGTCAATAACAGTCGAACGTCTAGACCGTAAACCGTGTTGACAAGGCGGCAACAATCTATTAACATGATTTGTTATAATGGAATGTACGAGGGATTTAAAAATTTTGGAGAGAAGTTACAAAATGGTAATGGAGCAATAATTTTTAGCATTACTGGGGGTCCACTTGTGTATGCAATGGGAGAATTTATATTCATCATTAAAGCAGATCTCTTTTAGTGATCGATTTAATTCCTAAGCAACTGGTAGACTGCAACTTTATGATGATGATGAAATAAACAATGTTTACCTGCACCTTTGAATATGTCTAGGTTTTATATTTTAGTAGCCATTTTACGATCTGTAATCTGAATGTCAGCTACACATTTTTTATTATGAAGTGAATTAAGATTGGGGATTAAAAAAAAATCTGTATCTTGTATCGGCAATAACGTTATCCATATATGTTATAGAAGATAATATTTATTAACCGTGGGAGAGCCACGAATGTGCCGGCCCGAACGAAGTCATAACACGGTCCTACAGAAGTGGTGAGTTTGGGTACCACCAACTTATCCTGTGTAAGAAATGTAAATAATCGAGGAATTCATTTAGGCTTTCCAAGCGGATGAGAGAAAGCAAATACATAGCGCAAATAGCAACTTTTTCGATAGTTTTGTAATCGTATTCCCTATTTGTACAGATGAGATCTTGAAACAGCTATTTATATGGCGCCACCATCCTCTTAAAACTCTTGATTTTTTTATAATATAGGGGACAAACGAACTGTCAGGTCACCAGAAGGTGAGTGATAACCGGCGTCTATATACACTTGTAACTCAAGGGTCATAAGTGCGCTTCCCAGTTGTAAGGGTGCTGAGGGAACGGGGTTATACGTGGAGGGGAAAAAGAAGAGGGGTATGAAGGGAAGGGAAGGAGGAGTGGAGGAATTGGGCCTCCAGAAAGCTTGCAAATTACCATAATGACTCCACTTTACCTGATGGAAAGCAATAAGTGGAGTCCAGGAGTGGTGGTCACCATCCTCATTGCATGTCTAGTCAATGTGAAATGCTTTTTCACACCCCGCTTAAAAGATCCGATATCAAAGTGGGAATGAAACACGTGCGCTGGTAGTGAATTCCAGGCTTTCACCGATCGGCACAGGAAAGAAGAGCCAAACCGATTACATTTCCACCCCGTTGAATTCTTCATATCATTGGAAATTTTAATATCTAGGTACCAAATTATATTATGAGTTTTAGGCTATCGTAGTTTTAAATAGCTTGAGGCTATTCGTCTTTAAGGTCATAGATCCGACAGTTGCGTAACCAATTGAATGTTAAATTCTTTAGCTTTCTTCCGAGTTATAATATGTATGTCTTTGTTGCTATGTGTAAAATGTTCTGCAGTATATGTAGATAGAGACGCGTGTCCGAAGCGGTGAGGGCTTAGCTTGTTGTTGGAGTTTTTTTATCTTAGGCGTGTTCCTGTCTCAGGGTGCTAAACACAGACTAACAACACCCAGACTCAGTGCAACTAGTAGACCTACTAGTTGTGCTGAGTCTGGGTGTTGAGCAGTTGTTTAAAGGTTTGTTTAGCACCTTGAGACAGGATAAGCCCTCACCACTTGGAACTGGGAGGAACACGCTTTTTTAACTGCTTGGGATTTCAATGGACAACACTCAAACAATTGCGCTCGTGAAAGTTAATAATAACTCTTAATTAATTAACCCTTTTATTTTAGCCATTAATTAGCCTGCCCATTAATTAATTTGGACAATTCATCAGTACAGACTAGCATCTGTATCAGTAACATCTTTTCAACCTCTATAGACATTGAGGTGAGTCTGGTAACGATTTAAATAATAAATTGACATGAACAACTAAGTAGTCAAGTCCATCTGATATCCTTTTTCATAAATAACATTTAGTCTATAGACTTTAACGTTGAGACTTTAACTAAGCTTTTTGAATAAACTTATCAAAGGACGGTGATCAGTTTCAATAGTTACTGCCTGACCATGTAAGAATAAATAAATTGTAATAGAACTGCCCCGACAGCTGTACTACTGGCATCCACTGATGATACTACAGGTTTTTTTAACATCAAAGTGTGCTAAGACTTTTGCATGACATAGTATGTTTTTAAGATTTTCATAGTCAGCATTACATTCTTTCTAATTTTTTAATCTCGTTATGGACCAACTTCAGACTCAACAATGTGTTTATAAAATCTTTGTAACTCTTTAATTGTGTTCATTGACTATATTAGGATCTGTTGTCATTCCATTTTCTAAAAATAGGAGATGTAGAGAATAGAGTAGGGCAGAGAAAATAGAGTATTTTGATTTTCCGAATCCACATATCGTAATACTATTTTCGTTCGGCATATTGCTTTATAATGAGCAATGCCACGACATTTATGACATTTCACAGTTGTGACTGGACACTTATATCTATGGACACCCACATTTACCACAATACGATGTAGAAGTTTAATTAAGATGTGACTGTGACATGCTATTATGTAATTAGCTATTATGAGACAGATTTTTGATATGAAATGTAGAAAACTCGTTAGACTAAATGGTATCAACTAGGTTTTTGGAAAGAACCATAGCTTTAGCTTTGTTTACTGCTTGATCTAAAGTAAGATTATCTCCTAGAAGCAATTTCTATACGAGATATACGAGAAAAATTGCTACCAGGAGACAGTGGTGGGGGAGACATGTTTAGTATGCATATTACATATAAAAATAACTTTGACAAGTCTTCTATTAATATACAAAGCTCACACGTTTGAGTAAGAGTCTCAAATCAGTAAGAGATTGTTTTAAAGTCTGATCTTGGCCTTGCAAAAAGGCCGTGGCTTGGCCGTAAAAAATTATGACATTTAAATGTTACATTCGTTTTAGGAACAAAATAGTCTTCAAACAGTTTCACTAGTTTGGTATATGTAATTGTATCTACGTTTTTGTCAAATGAGTTAAATATTTCTAGGCATGACTCTAATGATATGTAACAGTAGTGCAACTTATCTGTGATCGCTTTCTTTGTCCATTGGTGAAGCTCTTCAAAATATTTTAAAATATTGAATCCATTTATACAGTTTCTTTCAGTTTATTGATAAATTACTAGACATGCTCAAATTTTGTACTCCAAAACATCAGCTTCATGAATAGATGTAATTTGCGTTTGTTTTGCTCATTTGGTTGGTTTGAGTCCGAGATACTGATTCACTGCTGTATCTGGTGAGGTGATGGGACCAGTGGGTTGTTCCACACGTTAATTTTAAAGTGAAAGCACTATCAGGAGTCCTACTTTAGAAGTACTTAACGAATTAAATATTGAAACGTTGCAATGTAAGATTAACTTAATTTAATAAAATTTCTTTGTGCATGTCGCTAAAATATCGTAACTTTAAGTAGGCCCGATAACCGTAGTCGTTGCTTTAAGAATTTCTCTTTATATTTATGAAGGCATACAGGCATATGTTCACTGCAAATGGAATACAAAAATTTTAATTTTATTTACCAGAGATTACAAAGAAAGTTAATTAAGAGTTAAGAAAGTTAATTACGACTTTAGATAAATGACAAATGTCTTTACGTAAGCTGACCGATTGTTTTAATTTGACTTTATATATTTTTTGTAAGATTTTTTTTTTATATAAATGAATACATACTCGTATGTATATGGCCTGTTGTTTTAGTGGTTACATACTAGTGTGGGATCTACAAAAAGTTACTTCGACTCTGAGTGTTCTTAGTGTACGTTTCTTTAGAATGTTTGTCATACAGAAATCATTCCTAATGCGAATGTCTTTAAAAGAAAACATAACTTACTCGTTTTCTTATTAAATGGTGATTACAAGGCTCTCAGACTAAGATATTAAGTTATTGTTCTTATTTGAAATACACCAGAGGCGATTTAGTATGTATGTCAATATTATTTTGATAAGCGATAACCCGTGTGATCCATTTAATATGCTTACAGTTAAGTATAATTAAAATGTTTAAAAAATAAAAATGTGTATGTGACTAACTGGATTTGCGATAAAATAAGGATATCAGGAGATGAATGGTTTTAAAATTTTTAATAGTTACTACCAATCACCTCGAGTTTGGGCTCATTTTCTTTTACTTTAATGTCTACTGCTGGTCTACTGCTGTCGTGGTCATGCAATTTCAATATCACCTTTTGATTGAGATACCCCATCGGAATCTCATAATTGATTTTTTTAAGTATTTCCTATTTTTAAGGACCAATAAATAAGGTTCTAAAGAAAATGTGATATTTAAACATTTTAATATTTGCTTTTTTGTATCAAGTGAAAGAAAAGAAGTGTGTGAGAGAGATACATATCTACCTCCAGGGTAGGCAGAGACGGTAGAACGTCAGCTGCCACGATCCTGGGACACAACTTTTGACTCCTTCGCATTCATTAGTCCTTTACGTAGTTACGGGTGCTTTAAAATTGTCTTCCTTTAATATACTGCCACCACTCATAGAGGCCTAATAAAATTCATTACATAGTCGCTCTTGACTGATCCTTTCAACGTGCCCAAATAATCTAACAATCATTAAAACCAATCAACCTAACTTTACACATACTTCTTAGTGTACGCTTTTCCAAGACATTAATTTTAGTCTCATGCTTCTTTTGTCACCCATTTCTCGCTGACAAACATCAAAGTTGGTGCCTGCACTCTCTCATTAACAGCCAGACATACTTTTAATTTTAGACTTTTCACGAGCACTGTTCACTGACTTCCCCTTTTGGACTTTTCTCTCAATATCTCTATCATGCTTGCCATCTGTTGTAAAAATACTTACTAGATAAATGCGATCATTCACTTCTTGCACTCTTTCATTTCCAACATTAATCTCACAAGCAGTTCACCCCTTTTGAAAACCATCACGTTCGTTTTACTTGCATTTATCTTAAGCTCATTATTCATGATTGTTATCCTGTCTGCAACTCATTTGCCGAAGACGCAAAGAAGACTTGATCGTAGGCGTACGCCCCTTGGCTTGACATTTAGCCTGCCCATGTGTAACTCGTGTTTTATCAATTTTGATAGACAGCAATCTATAAATAAGTTGAACAACCATTTGGACGGTACACAACCCTGTCTGACACGCTTAGAGATACAGGAACAGTCCGTGTATGCACTATTTATTATGACACAGACTTTGGCGGATAGCCTAAATATACATACTTTAAGTGAATCTCAATAGCTAATATCTGTTTGTGGTTGGGGTCAAGGATTGTTGTCAGTCGTTATTGACTACTGTTTAACGATACCGGTAGAGCTCTTCCGTATAGATATCTCAATTATTGATGGCGCTTTTAAACGATTCTTAGATACTGTTTCCTATTTTACATCTTTCTGTAGTACACTTCGAAATTAGTAGGTAATAGGCCTACTCGAATTGATAAAAAATATATTATAGTGAAATTTACGTATGTTAAACTTTTGTATATATTTAATTTGGTTAGTGAGCCTGACTGCTGAACCGCAGATCGTGGGTTCGATTCAAACACGGGACGAAAATTTGTATGATCTACAATTAGCTGTCCAAAGTCTAAGTGTTATTGTTGCCCGTTGTAAGAAAGTTTGTAAAGTCACTCACGACACAGGAATGATTCCTAAAGCGGGAGACGTCTTTTATTAAAAAACAAACAGAAGAAACGCATTTAACAAATTGCATGTATATATATATATGTGCAATGCAGTATTTTATGAAGCGTACAGATAGGGAATTCTACAAATTGGCCTAAAATTTAAAATATATATTTTTTAAATTCCATTAAAATCCACCACTTAAATTGAGCTGTCACTAAGTATTTATTGGCTCTAAGCTCAAGTGAGAAACTATTGTCTGTTCGCGTAGGTGGCGTAAATAAAATATGTTGGGTTTTTTATCTAACTGTGTGATTTCCACAAACTGCATGGAATGCAGACGAGAGACAACTTTAGAACAGAAAAAATTGTTTCGTGAATTAACATTGTAGGGTTCAGCGTACTTGTAATGAAATGAACAATTTGTTTATAGTTTTTAGAGGCAGCATTCTTGGTTGCGTGGTAAAAGTATACTGCTATCGGTAATATTATCATTGAAAACCCAGCGATGCCAGTGTAGAGAAATATGTTTTTGACTCTGATTAGGTGGAACCCATAAATAATATGTCAAAATATGGATTTATGAATCTTTTGTATACAGCTTCGAGGATGTATATAATACAAAAGCTTTCGAGATTGAAGTCGAATTACCTAGTCCAGTTTAACCCCACAAAGACAGATTAGCGCGTTATCGTTTTAACAAGATGCCATCGATCGTATCACCTTGCTTTGAGAGCACTTCTGCGTAAGACAGCATCGGGATCCTAGGCGTCGATCCTTGGGTCGAACACCAGTTTCGCGGTCACTTAGAGTGTAAGGCCAAATTAGCCTCGAAGAAGCTAGGTGTGCTAACCAGATCGAGACAGTATTTCACTCCAGCCCACCACCTGCAACTTCATAAGGCGCAGGTTCGGCCCCACGTGCAATGCTGTTCTCATCTCTATGCAGGTGCACCCCAGTACCAGCTTATCCTACTTGACCGAATTCAATAGAGAGCGACTCGCATCATCTATGGCAGGATATTTCTGATCAGCTTGATATCTTGGCGTTATGTAGGGATGTAGTGTTCTGCTGCTACTCTGCATTCTCTATTGCTTGTATCATAGGGAGTGTTCAGGGCAATTGTTTGGATTTCTATCGGCCGCAGGTCCAGACTAAACCTTCAAACCTTCAAACCTACAAGTAAATAGCGTACACATACTTAAAATAAACTCTTAATTCACGGATCTGCAGAAACGTTCGTAAATAAAAAAAGTTTGTTTACATCAAAATTATGAATCATAATGAAAATCCCAAGGTATATCGGAATGTGGCCGGCGTCCTTCGTTAGGCCGTCCACACACATTACTATAACAGTTATAAATCAAATAAAATATTATATAGATACTTATAACGTTTATTATCCGTGCATTATAGGTAAACTAAATATTAGACACAAACGCAATCTAGGGGATTGTTTACTTTTTCTTAAATTACATCAATTCTCCTCCGTTGAAATATTAGGAGAATTCTGATTTGCAAAAGTGGTTTGAGAAGGAAACGATAGACAGACGCGCTGTCTGTCGTTTCCTTGACATGAGTGTATGTATGTACGTAAAGAGCAAAACTATCATAAGATAATTCCGGTTTAATTAATCATTCAAGAAATACTGTCCAAAAAAAAGTTTTTTTTTTTAATGTTACCATAGTGTAAATTAGCAAGATAACCTAATAACTATATAAGCTGACGAGAAAAACAGAGTTTTTCAGTTCAAGGTAGTAATTTCTCTGATTATCTTTTGTAACAATTAGAAAACGTAAATAAATTGTATGAATAATTTCTGTTTTAATGGCAGCGAATGAAGGAAATATATACAGTACCTAGATAAAACTAAAAAGTCATTTTATTGAGAGCCAGAACTTAATTATTTAAAATGAAATATGCGTTTAAAATCGCAAGTGTGTAAGCAGATGATTAGGAATAAAAACAAGATGTTGACGGGCCAACGGTCATTCGAGCTCTTGTGAAGCCCGAAGCTATACTCAAGTATCGTTCCGAAACTTGTTCAATCGGTTTACGTAAATAACACAACACAAAAATGGTGTCCAAGATTTTTATATTAGTATTGATAGTTGGTACTGCAAGTGCTGCTACTTGGAGGGGGAAGCCACCAGTGAAACCTGAACACCTAGGTGAGTTTTTTTTTTTGTGGGGTAAACGAGCAGTCTAGTTTATTTTAAAATTAATAAGCTTTAGAGAAAATGGTATTATGTAATAAATATTTTTACCTCCATGTGCATTGAGATCTCTATGTTCACTCTCATGGTGTTTTTGAAATATTTCTCATGTGTATAAGGGACAGCACTAGCTAGTGTCACGAGTTTACCGACTCGATAAGGCTTAGTAGAATAGTAGTACCTAGTAATGTGGGAAGTTTACTCATGTTTTGATATTTTTTATCTATTGGGGATTTCATACTTGTTCAAATTTTGTAAGGTATTTCCAATAGTTTGTGAGTAGTTTGTTTGAATTTAAAATTATGCGTACTTCACAGTAGCCTTTTCGTCATTATAATAGAAGAATTAATGTAAGATTTTGCACGAACGCTAAATATAGTATACACAAAGTCGGGTTTATTAAACTGTGATGATTAGAAATACAACATTCCAACAAGTAAATAATTTGTGAGGATTGTTTTTTTTGAAGTTATTGTTATATGTTTGAATATCTAAGGAGTTTGCAAATGCGCAATCTCTTAATGTTTTGCTCATGTAATCTAAAATGAAATAAGAGACTAAATCAATCAATGTTTGCTATAATAAGGTATTTTAAACAATATAAATACAATCATAATTATTTATTTCAATTAAACTAATTACAGATTTTTTTGAATCGTCAGAAGTAGACGTCATTCACTGAATCTTATTGCCTAATTTACACTTTTTGTCTACGGTGTTCTATAAAATTCTTATATGAGAAAGCAGTATGAAGTGTCAAGTAGCAGTAACAATATTTTTTTATGAATTTTCGTAGATCTTTACTTTATTCGACATTGCATCTTAATTGGCGAGTATTTTAAAATGTCACAATGATGATAACTGAGAGTCATGCAATGTTAAACATTATCATCGATCTGTGTTTTTTTTTTCATACATCATTAACTCCATACAACGTGTAAGAAAAGTTACATGTGGGTTGTTGAGAATTCCGAGTTTTTAATATTAAGCCGTTATTATTGTTTTAAATTATCTCCAGCATCTTTTCCCTCGCCCTTGCCCCGTATAACATGAGAGGGACAAAATAATTTATGGCAAAAGGTTTGAGGGCTTTTGAGACTTTTCAACCTACCAATTCAGGGCTATAAGCGTGATTATATGTCTCTCAGTATAATATAATTCTTATTTCTAGATTATATCTTTAATCTTCAGCAAAGAACTATACAACGTTTGGAATACTTTCCAATAAAACATCACGAATTTTAATAAGGAAATATTAATATTTATGAACTATAAACATGTTAGTAGAAGTATTTACCAATACGAATAGATACCTAAATTTACATGTTTTGTGCGTCATAATGTAATCATGCATAATCGTAACAGTGGGCTTCATTTTCCTTTTGGGACTTAATTAAAATCATGTGACGTCTAAATTATCTATTTACGTATTGCTTTATAAGAATTAAACATATCGACTGTATATATTATGTAAATAAACAAACATTTAAGATTTTAGATATTGGTTTGGAGGTCAAATTGTGGTTTTACGTTAAACAAAGGTTGCTGAGCACAAGACGCAGAAAAAATATTTAAATTTAAAATATATTGAAATTAAATATAATTTAAAAATTTTGGTCAATTAATTCATAGTTTGGAAAATATTCTTATTTATTACTAAGGATTATAAATATATATAAAATATTCATGATAATTTGTACAAAATTCAACATTAAAGTTTGAGAAAATGAAAAAAGGAAAGAAAGTTTTAAGTTTTAATTTATTTATTTCTAATCAGCATACACACACAGCATCACATTAGTGAATTATTCAATTATAAATTATCGATACAAAAATTTTACAATTTTGTAGACGATAATAATGAACTGAAATCATAAATTATTTAACATGTTTGTAAAGTTAAGCAATCGGGTGGGTGTTCTAAAATGGTTTAAATCAATCAAGATGTTATAAGTGAACATTTTGTATCTATTTGGTAATAGAGTTTTTGTTACACTTATCAATAGGGTACCGACAAATATAATATAAATATAGAAAATATGCAAATATTATATACCTACATAAAATATGCAATTTCCGTTGAGAATGGGGTAAATATGCAATATCATACGCAAATATTAAATGCTTAAATATATTATAATCTGGCCTCTATTAAAGCACAGGTCTCTTTTTAGCTATTACTCACTAAAACTTCGTTCGGTTACTATACCAGACTAAAAACTATCTCTGAAAAAAATATCATCCAGAGCCATTCAACCGTAATTGAGTCACAAAGATCCATCCCAATCTTCGCATTTAATACAGAAGTAAGATTGAAAGTTAAGGATAGCTAACAATATATGGTGGTGTAGGAGGGTGGTGCGAATATCCTGGACAGCTAACATTATCAAGTCTCCTTATAGAACTTTTTCGGTCACAAAGACCTTCCTCTACAGGACTACACGTGCTGGCCTGAGGAGTCACCGTTTGTGCGTCGAAAATATACGTACCCGAACTAAACGGTTTGGCTCTTCTTTCTTGTGCCGATCGGTAAAAGCCTGGAATTCTCTACCAGCGCACGTGTTTCCTTCCCACTTTGATCCCGGGTCTTTTAAGCGGGGCGTGAAAAAGCATCTCACCATGCTGCATTGACTAGACATGCAATGAGGATGGTGACCACCACTCTTTGACTCCACCTATTGCTTTCCGTCAGGCAAAGTGGAGTCACTATGGTAGGCTAATATAAAAAAAAAAAAGAATAAAAACAACCTTGATAGTTACAGGGAAGATTGAAGGGAAAATACCCAGAAATCGAAATACGCTGCTCCGATGCATACATTATTTCTCAATAAATACTTCACCATTTAAATATAAATTGTGTATGTGACGGGAAGGTCTGGAAATGACCTCGTTTAAACAAACAAAGGAAAACGACTGCACGGATGGCGTAGCGGTTTAAGTAGTCAACTCCTACTACGCTGCCGCGCCGAGTGTTGTGGGTTCGATCCCCGCACGGGACAACACTTTGTGTAATCTTTAAATTGTTGTTCTGAGTCTGGGTATTCTTTGTGTCTATTGTTTGAATGTTTGGACAGTCCCCCTCTACACAGGAATTAAGCCTAGTGCAGGAGTTGTCTGTTTTAAAAAAAACCTTTTCAGCGTTATAATATGAGTATAAATGCATAGATTAATGTCTGTAAGTAATATGTACTGTACAGTCAATTAACATTCACAACAACTCTTATCACTAATACTTCTTGTTATTTATAATTATAGTTAGTTTTTGATAGCGGAGTTTTCAATGAAGGTTTCTCAATAATATTACAAATAGCCGAGTAGTTCTCGGTAGAGTGGAATAAAGTCATACCTTCTCTTGTGTCGTAAAAGGCGACTAAGGGATCGGATTGTATTGTATCAGACGGTGTATGTACAGTCACATAGTGTCCGGTTGATAGCTCGCTGTGTATCCACAACATATAAAGATAATAACTAGAAAAAACAACACACGTTGTACAGCCTGTATTATTCCTCAGTAAATATTCTGTCGAACATAACAAGATTTTTCCGACGGATACTTGCAGAGATTATTCCGTTAAAACAAACAAAGAAATAAAAACAGAAAGTTAAAAACAGTAACACGATGTAGTTAGTCACTCAGGTTCTAAACAATATAAAAAGGTTCATTTTAATATTTGGTATCTTTAAACTACGAATTCTTCCACAAAAGACTAAATTATCGATTTTTAATGGCTACAAGTAAAGCACAAGAAATCATTTTTACCAAGCAAGTTATTCAAGTTGTAACGATCGACCTCAGATGAAAGTTACTATAGATTATGAATGCTTTAAAGGACCTTATCGATGAACATATACGTACTAAAACAAACTGACACAGAAATATACAATCGTATGTATTCGCTTAAGTTACGTACATGGTTCGTTAAAGCTTTCTTGAACATGTCAAGGCCCAAACAAGTCAAGGTCTTACTGAACAAAAAACCTTTAGCAGTATTATTATATTTAAATAAAAAAAAAAACTTGTTCCTAATTTTCAATGCTGGTAGTCTATTGATAAAGTTTCGAATTAAACAATACTATTAGGCACATATTATAAAAAAAGTCCCTATGCTGCGTCTGTCCGTCGGTCTGTCTTTTATAATATAGGGGACAGGCGAACAGAGGGTTAGTGAGAAACGTCGTCAATGGACACCTGCTATTCAAAGGGAAGCGGGGAGGGAAAGAGGAGAGAGGGGATGTTGGAATAGGAAATAAGAGAGGGGGAGTTGGATCTCCGAAAACCTCACTAATTTCAGTGTAAAGCGTAAAGCTTCATAATCAGTTTTCTGTGACGCCGTATTATCACACAGGTCGACCCGCCCATTCGTGTCCGATAAAACGATAAAAATAATATAATCCCCTCGATAAAAACGCAAAGTCTGAATACAAAGAACACTATAATTAAGACACGGATTTTCATCAATTGGCAGAGTGCTTCAATATAAAAATTTACTAAATTACGACTGGCGGCACGGTAATTTAGATAACATTAGCGTGCTGTCAAGATATAACATATGTTATGTCGTCCGTTTGCAGCCGCGGGGATCGCAAGGAGTTTTATAATAATCGAAACGTTGACCTGGAAACGTGTTCAGATTTATCACATTTGAATATCAATATAGGTACATCCCTGAAGGTGTATAAAAAAGTTACATTTTACAAGTCAGTTTTTTTCCCACTAACGTAATATTGGCAAGCCTATTGCGCCAACGGGCCATTTAAAAATTGGGGTCATCTTTAATTCCTAAAGTTGGTGTATGTTTAAAGGGAAAGCTATGAAGAAAGTCAATGTAAAGAACGGAATACTTTTAATATGTCATTTTGACATGTTATTTGTGACAACCGGGTCAGACATTATGAATCGTATAAATTGCTATTTATCGACAAATTTAATGTTCACTTAATGATTTTGATTGACAGAGGACCTTGTTCTTAATAATCATTTATCTGTAAACGTACGTTATGTAATCGATCTTTTATTAGCGTTGTATACAGTATGTACAAAAGCAATTCATGATATTATGAAAAGATTCATAATTCATTAAAAAAAACAACCCACTTATGTAACAGGGAACGAGCCTATTACATAATTGGCATGGATAGAAAGGCAAGACAAATTATATTACTTATATTGATGGATTAGGAAAAGTATGCAAGAGCTTAAGAACGTCAGTTATATTTGCCGAGAAGTCCGAGCACTCTCTTGCGAGTTTATAGCTTTGTGACGTATTAAATGTACTTTTCTTTTTTTACTCCTTGTGCACCACTATTACCTAATACTTTACAGTATAGTCCATCAGGTTGTCTGGAAGGGAACGCAGATTGGGATAAAACCGCCATTTGTACTCACCTATTATTATGTTCTTTGTTTGATACCTAACGTGTACAATAAAGAGTATCTAAGTATCTAAAAATACAAGATATCCACTATAAATGTTGTTTGTCATTACTTGTTTACTACATTGACTGGAGCGAGCGAGTTTGACTATTTATGCCCATTCTGAAAACTAGACAGAGCACAAAAATATGAGTTATAGAGTTGCTGTTTGTAGATTTGTTAATTTTTGGAATCACAAAGACATTATTGAATCTCATATCGTACGTATTCGAAAAGTTACTAAGTCGCAGTATTATTATTTATTAGTAACTTCTCATTCTACATTAGCTTTGTTTTGTTTTTGAGCAATTTTACAGTTTTGAAATGAGAATAAGTTTTAAGTTCAAGTACTTTTTAAACAGACCCCCTAATCGTGGGGTACAATAAAGAATATTGTATTGTATTGTATTGTATTACAATTAGTCTCTATAGTTCACAGTAGTAAATTGACAAGGTGAGAAGTATATCACTGGTACAATTAGTAGCGATTTCTATCAGACAAATATCAATGTGATAGTAAAAATTCCACACAATAATCCCAAACGATAAGTTAAAAAAAAAAATATTTTCTTGCAGCTGACAAAGAGGGATGTTTCGTTAAGGAGATCAACGATGTTATACCATATGGTGAAACTATAACGCCTATTGGGTATTGCTACAGAATTCACTGTTCTTCAAACATGATGGATTATGCATCGTAAGTATTTGAAATATCTTTTTATTTTATTTTTTTTTATTTATACTATAGGGGGACAGACGAACAGAGGAGTCACCTGATGGTAAGTGACAACCGCCGTCATATTGAAGTCGATGCTTAAATGGATTAAATAATTATAGAGGAATTGCACACAACTGAAATCTTGAACATGGTTGCTGATTATAATCAATTAAAATATTAATTTTGCTTTTTTCAGATGCGGCGTAGTGGACACAAATGATCCAAAATGCTACATAACTGAAACAGATTTGAGCAAGCCATATCCAAGTTGTTGTCCAGACATCAGATGTGACCTCGATAACCATCTGCTTTAGATAATACATTAGAGTAAGAGATAAACATCTGTTTGTATAAAAGTGGTGGCATTATTTCAGAACAGGTTTTTGATCGGTTCTTTAAATCTCAAATATGTAATTCGAATTAAGAGCTAAATCTAATTTGTTGTTAATGAAGAAATTAATTGACTTGAAATTGATTCGAAACATAATAACTTAGAAATTAGAACTAGCAATGTATGTTTCGCTTTTTGTATTGAATATGTAATAATTTAGCGATAAGTTATCCAAAAAAAAATATATATATATAGACACTTGGCACAAGGAGAATTGATTTTTTGAAAAAAGCGCTTATTAGAAACCAGTTATAATAAAATGAATGTACTGCGGAACTATACGTAGATGTAACTAAATTATTGTAACCACAAAATCGTAAAAGATATAATACTTAGAAATGCCATCACAAAAATATAAGTTCAGATGTATCATAAGACTATTAGATAGAGTTCCTTAATAAAGAGTTAGGATGTTAACTCTAGAAGCTATCTTGGCACCAAATTGTTGTTTTTAAATATTTATGTTTAGTGAATTAAATTTTAGTTTAAAGTTTTAGCAACTTCATTTTAATACTTAATTAAATTCCTTTAATTTCGGAGTAAGCTAGCAAATGGCCTCCAGTAAAATACATCGTCGATTCAAGGTTTTCAGAAAAAAAAAAACGTTTTTGTCCGGTTGGTATCAGCTTCTCTTACAGGAAAATTATAATGTACTTGTAAAAAATATATTATATTAAAGATAAAGAATACAAAAATATGTTTATGATAATATAGGAAGTATTTACAAAAGAAACACTTACATATATCAAACTAGAAAAATGAAGGAGGACAAAGTAATAATGCAACTACAATACTCCATTGCAGCAGTTTGAATTGATGAGACAGTTATATGTCTATTAGTCAAGGCCAAAGCATCAAGCTCTTCTAAATTTATCTGTGCATTCTATTATAATCTCAGGAAGTATCAGATATTATAACAAAACACAAAATCTCACACGCAAATACCAGTTGGGACTGGTAGATATGTAATAACATCTGACGTAAATACTACCAAATAGAATTTGATAATAATAAATGAAATTAAATGGACACGAAGACGAAGCATGATAATTTGTGATATGAGCCCGCTCGATCGAAATACGGCACAACTTCACAGGAAACCCCCGATTCCTCTTTCCAATTGCCTCAGCTTAACTCTCTCTCATCACTCTCAAAGGCGGGCAGCGCACTTACAGCTCTTGAGTTAGAGGTGTCCATGGTCGACGGTTGTCGCTAACCACCATGTTAGCGACAACTCATTTCCCGATCGCTCGTTTGCCCCCTTATGCAATAAATAAAAAGCATCAAGTGTTTCGAACGCAAAACATAGGGTTCATGTATGTTTCTATAGGAGATCCTTTATTACACTACAACTTTCAAATGTCTCCACAGATTTGGGTATAAGTGTTGTTGTTTGAGTAACACTGGTTCTAAATTTGAACAAAAAATCATATGGTGGCTACTTTTTTTATAGTTTTATTTTTCACTGGGTAGTTGTTTTTTTTGCAGTGAAAACTTCTTTAGAAGCGTTGAACACTTTTTGTCACCGCACGCTTCTAATGAACTATATATGTGTATACTATATATTCACATATGCAGCTCATGCTCAAGTATACTGTGTATAATCTAATAGCTCGACGATACAATTCACAAGTTACTTAGTCTTCACTTCTATCGGCAGTCCTCAAACACTGCACGTATTTTTTTTTTTAAATTACTAGGATCCGGAGTAGGAATTTTTCAAGTGTCGTGTGGAGTTTACACCATACAAGCAAAGAACCCAAAAATATTATAATAAATGTAAATATTTTATATTTCATTTTTATAACAATCATTACATGTGTGCTAGGGATTTATAATTCATCTTAATTAATATTTACATTATATATAACACACAAAAGCAGTTAATCTCAGATAATTTTTTTTTTGCCCCCGATTGACATGTTGCCTTGAAATCACCATTCGCGCAAAAAACGCGCAATTTTTTTTTTGATCCTCGTATTACTGAATAGGTAAGGTCTCAAATAGAGTGATTAACTTGACACCGGCAGCTTTCGGCAACATAGAAAAGTCCAATTGAAATAAACAAAATCGAAATTTTCTTTACTTTACTAAAAAAAATAAAAAAAAATATATATCATTATTTTTTTTTACAAAACTGAACGTAAATACAAAGTGTACATTCTGATCTATCTAATGATGTATTACACTAATATGTTTCCATGGAAAACATCCGAATAATTTTGTGTTGAACTTCCTTAACGGTAATTTAATTGGCATGAAAATATTTATGCTCAATGTTTGAGGTTCACTTTATAAACATGAAACTAAATTATTTAATTTTTTTTGGAATTAATTCGAAAGTTGCATCCTTTGAGGGTATAAAACTATAAAAGGATCTATGGATTTACGACTTTTGTCAAAACCATTTATGAGATGGCAAATAATGTTTGGGCCCATAGTGCACCGTCTCAGGCCTGCTTCTGCTAGGGCAATGGACATCATCGTCACCGAACGCTTTCCATGAGCTATATGTATACTGTGTATATACATTTTTTTTTTTTGGGTGAGCAAAAAGCGTGAAACTCGCGTCATCGTCACCGTATGCTTCCCATGAGCTATATGTATACTGTGTATAATCTAATAGCTCGACGATACAATTCACAAGTTACTTAGTCTTCACTTCTATCGGCAGTCCTCAAACACTGCACGTATTTTTTTTTAAATTACTAAGATCCGGAGTAGGAATTTTTCAAGTGTCGTGTGGAGTTTACACCATACAAGCAAAGAACCCAAAAATATTATAATAAATGTAAATATTTTTATATTTCATTTTTATAACAATCATTACATGTGTGCTAGGGATTTATAATTCATCATAATTAATATTTACATTATATATAACACACAAAAGCTAGTTAATAGTTAATCTCAGATAAATAGGAAAAGAAGTGGTCTGCGAGATAAACATTTTTGGTGATTTCTGCAACAAGACTAACAAACCTTAAAAACTGGTAACTTGTTTCAAGATGTAAAGGCAGACTATTAGCAGCGACATCTACAGATATATTTCTTAAATTCATCATTTGCTCGTAGTACAAGTCCCTCCACTAGATGGCAGTAAAATAATAATAAGAAATTCGAATATTCTCACATCAACAGAATCCAAATTAAACATTGAAAAATTATGTAAAAAAAACTATTTACTATTCTGCCGTCACTAAGGCATATGGAACAATTTGAGTTTAAAGTATATCACTGATGCAACGAAACCCGTGTAGGATGAATGTCAATGAATAGCTCGCGAACTATTTTAATTTACTTCTGCAAAAAACTTGTGCCTAACGGAAGATAAAAAATAGTAGTAAAAAAATCAATAATTCTGATGTAACTGCGGATGTAAACATTTCTTATATTTTTATCTGTCAGCTACACTAGACAACATATTTCTTTATTACTGAGTTTAAAACGGTGAATTGGAGTTCAGTAAACTTTTCAAGGTCAGTATACTGTTGTACAAAATAAACCTATAAATACCAACAGCTAATTCACACCTAGAACAGATAGTAAAACATTTTTTATTATTTATTTATTTATTTAAAACTTTTTGCACTATAATAATGTACAACAGCGGACTTAATGCTGCAGGCATTCTCGACCAGTCTACCTTTGGGTTGTGTAGAGATAAGTCACTAGGTGCACTAGAAATAATAAAGCAGAAATAGAAAGAAAGAAGATTAACTGTGAATAATCATATAAATATATAATATAATTATAATATATATATACAAAATAATGTATACATGTGTGAATATATTATTCCCTACCACTAATAATAGTAAAATAAATGATGATTACTGTCAGGGTTTCAGTAGGCTTAGTTCCAATTAGTGCAGTAAAGGGAAGTATTGGAGATTTTACTGGAAAAAGACACCAGTAGCTTTATACCATCCAAAAGTAGTTTATGTACCAATATGTGTGAGAGTTTTGATCTCCAAGAATACTAAGAATGATCAGTGCATTTGTGATGATGGAAGAATGGCAGTGCTTATGGAAAGCAGAAGAACCATCGATGGAGAGATTGATGAAATCACCCCGTTTCCGATGCTCCTTCTTAATGATGTTAATAAAGTGACACCGTCGTCGAACATTACTTGTAACTGTGGTTATAAAGTGTAAAAATTCTCAAATCGTGGTAGTTTAACAAAGACTACATCGTTCTGTATAAGTCTCAAATAGTCAGCAATAATGAGAATGACTCTGTAATGATTTATTCAAGAACAGCATACTTTTCAGAACACTTGTCAGGTCCATATATGGAGATATGTGCAGTAGTGAATATGAATTGGCGCAAGCACTATCTCATAAAAAATAACATATCTTTCATGGTTGTAACTTCTTAGTAGGAATAAAAGTTTTACGAAGAATGTTCCGTGTATTGCTTTACAACTTGTATTTATTTATAACTTAAAATTTTTCAAAGATGTTATTAGCAAACTAATTTGAACGTTTGATATTATTATTTTTTTCCCGTTTAAGAGTCATTGTGTTTCCGGTTTATGATTACTTTTCTAAAGAATAACTAAGATTAAGAATATGGCCGGTCATGAAGGACAGTTAAACTGCTGTATTTTTAATAAATTCACCCATGGTTTACTTATTTCGTTACCCAGGAGAATTTAATAAATTTTCTCGAAGTTTACGCGTTGGGTGTAACATGGGCATACATATTAGCCTCTGGTTTCCGTAGCCTGACTGATTTATTTTTGACATCTGGGGTCAGTAGTTATCAGAAGTAGAGGACTGGATTAATTTTATATATAGTAATATAATAGAAGATATTTAATCTTCAAGTGAATATAGAATAGAATTAATTTTATAAAAAGCATTTCCTATTAAAAGATCAATTTTAAAACTAGATACTTCATACCTATAAACACATATTACATATTTAAACAATACAAATGAAGTTTACATAAATAAGTAACCTTTATGTATGTACAATTATATATAAATATACATTTACCTAAATATATGGATGATGGATTTAAAAAATCGGTAAATTCAGCAGTGGACAAAAAGACAAATAAGATATTATAAAAATATACTAGGAAGCCAAAAAATATTCCTTCACCATTTTCTTAAATGTGGCCAGCAATTGGGCACGGCTAACGGATAAAAGTAAAATAGTAAAATATTCCATATCCCGTGCACTTACAGATTGGTCAGATTGGTTGGTACCTGGTTGAATGAAGAGGCACTGTCAGTTCTAGTGATTCCGAGGATCTAAATGTTTTAGTGTGTGTATCACTGAAGAACGTAAAACGTTCCTTAAGATAAGTAGGAGGAGGAATTAATGAAAAACCATTATATTATTTAATAATTTGTATGCCAAAGTGGCTGATTATGGAATTAATATTATTGAGTATATAATTTTGTAATGAGCATCTGTATGTAACCCTTGTATCACAAATTAATGTTTTTGATTTGTAATTTCCAAAGTCATTACTGATGAGTTTAATCTTCATTACATTAGTTTCATAACATTGTCGCTATCAGTTAATTATGTAAACATGTAGCTCAACTTTGAACTTTAAAATTTATGTGATTAATATGAATAAATAACAAGCACGATATTATTAAAACAACAACAACTTACAAAAACATCAGGACTTTCAAATAGTCACCGAATCGAAGTAGCTGTCGTTGTAGATTATCTGCATGTAATAGCTAAGTAAGTAGTGCTTCTAATTACAGTACAAAAGAAGTTTATAAGAAATTTATAAGAAGTTTATATTATCATCACGATCAAGCATCGTCATCAGATAAAGAACGTCTACTATTGAACACAGGCTGTGAATGTCTTCGGTGAAGACACGTAGTTGCCTTGATTTTGGGAACGCCGGGAATTTGGATTAGTGAGCGTAGTGTTGAGCATTGAACTTCCCGTTTTTCTTCATTAACCGACTCTTGCGGTACCCACGAGAAGAGGTGCTTGTGGTATTAACCAGTGTTAAGTCTATGAAGGCACAAATATATGAATTATGACTTTGACAAATGTGACTTTTAGACCACTCGGGTTTATATTTTAATGTAAGTACTAACAATTAAAAGAATGATCAAAATAACATGCAATAGAACCAGACTGAGTCAAACTACGTTGAAATAAAATGTATCAGTAGACTAAGAGGCAACTGTGATTTATGGATATTTTAGGGCAGTTTATGATAAATTCCTCATTTATCTCTTATGATGTGTTACTTGTGCAGTATTTAAATTTTACGTTATACGTTTTTACGCGTTACTTCTACGTTTGTTTTTGTCTAGATGACGCTCTTAAGCGTCTTATTTTAAAATATTTTGTTGGCGAACTACAAAATATTTAAAAAAATTGAAATAGAATTCTACTGAGTATGCATTTCTGAGACGGTTCTAGACGGTGATTTATAAGTATTCAACCGATAACCCTCCTGTCAAGATCAGTGACTGCAAAAATATATAAATATCACAACTTAGCTTACAGTTTAAGCAGTTTACGTAAATTTCTACTACGCTCATATCGAATCATGAAACAAATAGTAATTTTTGCATTTTGTCTTATTGCTGGGTGTGCAGGAAATGCCAATTTAGAAGATTTTATGGGGAAACTAACACCTGTTGCCACAGTACCACCTGTTAACTCCATTCTTCCCTGTACGAAATTTATATTCTCGAAAAACTCTGAGAATTCGCAATGCGTATGTACTGATGGAAAGACAGCCAAACTGATTCAAACTAAGAAAATAAGTAAAAAAAGAGCCAAAAAAGTGGCCCACATGCCTGTAGTGGTTGTTGAAGATGTAAATGAAATAACATCTTTATTAAACGTGACTTGTGATTGTGGAGTAGAAAAAACGGAAAAGCGTGGCGTCGTTAAAGTAATAAATGATAACTACTTTGTGTTGTATACAGAACAATCTATAACTGAAGAGCATCCCGTTCTAGCGACAGTGTTTGCTAAGACAGTTCCTGCATTTTTAGAAATTGTTAATTTTATGAAAACCATTCCTGGATTAGGAGACAAAACGTGTGGAATAGTATGCAGCGTGGAGTTTGACCCATCGGAAGCAGCAACGTCGCAATCAAGTTAGACAGTGTAAAAAGTAAGAGGCAGAAGCAACTTATTCCTAACACAATGTATATGGTGTAGAAAAGTTCAAGAGCATCAATAAATGACACTCGTTTTAAATATTACTATAAATATAAAAAAACAATCTACTAAAAATAATTTTGAAATATTGTTACGAAACATTCGTAACAGTATTTCAGTTTTTTTTAAGGTGAACATACGATTTTAACTAATCATTTACTGAATGTTTCTTGATTTTGTTGTTTTTATTTGATTTTAGATTCAAACTTTTATAGAACTACTTCTATTTATATAATAAAATATATATAATATATATAAATATATAATAAAATTAGTTAGGACAGTCAGATTTTTTTTTCCCTACAATGGCGCCATCGTTTATCGATGATTTTGCCAACGTCCAGTCAGATTTAATTATTTCACCAGACGTTTCAAGGCTGCATTATAAAAAAAATAATAATAATATAAAAATATTATTTCTATTTACAATTATTAACTACCTGTAAGCTTAATCATAGAAGTCATTGCGATGTACCATATACTACCTTATTTCACTTCACTTTATTAGATAAAGAGGTGTTGGTGTTTCTGTCTTTTATCTGTTTTCGCCTATAAATTTGGTCTTAGCAATACACATAGAAGCAAAATATAATAACTTTTTAAATAAAAAAATATGAAAAATAGTCATTATAAATATTTTCATTACTAATAAATATTTTCTTTGCATCGCCCTTCCCACTTGCCCACCTATCTCTTTTCATACTTATATTTCATAGGAGGATAATGTTTCAGCGCAATTACATAGTAGCTCGTTCCTCCACAATAAAATTAAGTATTTTTTACAAACAAACCCGAGTCTTATACTTATCTCACAGTTTACGCTTTATCTTAACGGAATGTTAAAGGTCAATATACTAAGCTCTGAGACACATACAAATTATGTAAGCTAATGCACACATGAAGCAGTTTGGTAAATTTTTACAAGGGGCATAATTTTAGCACTCTGTGTGGTCACTATGGCTGCAGGAATTGCAAATATTAACGATTTGATTCGAGATTGACGCCTGTACCTTTGTATCCTCCTGTCTTTATACCTTTTTGCCTAAAAATTCGATACTCAATAAGCGCCGATAAGCCTATGTGAATGCGCAGATGGTAAAAACACTGACATTATAGAAATCAGAGGAACCGGCTACTTAAAAAATGAAGAACCGGTATTTGTACCAATGCTACTCTTATTGAAGATGCAAATGAAGTCGGGTCTTCGTTAAATGTGAGCTGTAGTTGTCGCGGAAAAAAAATGAATACCGATCAGTCGCAAAATCGATAAACGATGACTACGTGGTGCTGCATACATCACAAAATATAACCAAAGACGATCCAAACGCTGCAACGATCTACAAAAGAAAAGTGCCTCCTAATTTAGAAGTGATGGAATTCATGAAAAACTTGAAAGAATTGAGTGGTAGGTACCTGGAGGGACATTGTGTGGTAGTGAATACGAAGCAGCACAAAAATCAATTGCGCAGCAAAAACCAAACCCGAAGAAAGAATAGGTGCGTTCCCTTTAAGTAATATTTGTAGTGATTTGTGCAGATATTAAAGAAATAATAGAAATCATGATAACGCCTTTCATTTTATTAACAATAATATGACGTTGTTTACATATGACTATTGATAATGTTTTTTTTCTTTCTGGGTGTTTTGTGTGAATTTTACGTTTATTTACTTCACATGCTATTCTTTCATTGCGATAGGGAAGGGAAGAGAGCAAACAGTCTTCTTCGTAACGTCACGTAATCATTTGAAATTTACCTTCTTGACGAGTTAGCAGGCAAACAGTTTTTAAAGGCTAGCTAGGCTAGGAAACTTACCGAAATGGTCTTTTTAATATGAACGATATTATTCTTAAATGTTGTCATGAATCAACCTAGTCCGGTCTTACCTCCACGCAAGGAACTTATTCAAGGTCCCACATTTTGTGTAATATAACCGGCTTTGTTTTATATAGGACTTCAATAAGGAGGAGGTTGTATGTTTGACTGTATGTATCCTCTTATTTATTTTTGTTAAGCGATATTTTCGCCAGTAGTAGACCATTTTTCAGATTTCTTGCAGTGGTTCCATTGAAACCAAATCTGGGTTTGACCATGGGATATCAGATAAATTACGAATAAGTTTTTAATTTACACATTTTTAAGATTGAAAGTATTTCGCACAGGAATTGGAAAGGCGCATTAAAGTGCTTATCTGCTATTTTTTAAATTCAATTATTTGCTCGTCCTACTAATAAATAAATCGTGAGAGAGTAACATCGTTCTAGAAATTGCCTAACTATACAAAAATAATAATCTGTATTGATGTAAATAGTTTTTTAAAGACAACTTCCTTACT
The DNA here is from genome assembly GCA_947561695.1 of Tyria jacobaeae. NCBI lineage: Eukaryota > Metazoa > Arthropoda > Insecta > Lepidoptera > Erebidae > Tyria > Tyria jacobaeae. The sequence goes on along the minus strand of OX387215.1, from coordinate 7,814,211 downwards.
ATAGTAGTAGTTATATATTATTATACAAACAACGGACAAAAGGAACACCCAGACTCGAAACAACTATTTGAGGATCACACAAATTTTGAACCCGTGTGTAAATCGAATCCACCATCTCCGGCTCAGTAGTCAGCGTCACTAACCACTGGACCAACATTTATCCAATAACTTTCACAGTTTGCTTGTATATTTTCCCAATTCTGGTGATTGATTGAAATAACGGTTGAGGCCTTTTACTTTATAATTGAGTCTTCATTTGTGGCAACTGCTTTGTAAAGCATCAAGAGTTTTTTTTTTCATGGTAAAGCTCTACAAGACTGCACCTCACTAGAGCTAATCGACCTACCCGACTATAACCACACAACGTTCTCTTAATTGTAGATTGTAGGTAGAATATAGGTAATATTGCAAGGGACCCATGTATCCTAGGTAAAAAGCCTCTAGTAACCCCTTAGTTCTAAACCCTTGTAACAATGCATTATTGCAAATAATTTAAACCTTCATATCACTTTACTGTAAACTAGACATATTATTTACAAAAATAGATTCAATGTTTATCATTAACATTGAATCTATTATCCTTCATATCTACACAATAGAATTAATCTATTTCTTGTTAAAAAGTCAGTTCAAAACGATAAGCTTGCAGGTAGGTGAAATATTATATTAGGTGAGCTCAGGCATACATGATATTTGTGGCGATTCTGCTGTTGCAAAACTCACTAAACTAGTAAATAAAACATACATATATAAGATTTCAAATATAAAAAATATAACTAAGTAATATATTCTGTGCTCAATTGTATAGAAACTCAATACTATACTCAATTATTTTGCTCTCCTATAATATTAGAGAGCACCGAAGCTCAGTGAACTGGTATCATGCAGTAAATTAAAAGCTGTGTACAAGAATTTTTGTTTCACTGATTCATTGGAATTGAAACCAAAGCTCTGTGAAAAAAAAAAAAACTTGTACCAATAGTTCACTCGTTCGCCTTTTTAGCCCCAAATCCGGCATTTGCAGCAGTATCGATTTGAAATAAATTGCTGCCTGCTCAAATTTTTTCCATGCAAGAAACGGAGTCTGTGTACAATTTGATTAAAAAATGAATTTTGATTATATTTTCATTTACGTAAAATTAAAAAAAATTAATAAAATAAAAAATACTAATTTTTGGCCCCGATAGTCTTAATAAGAAAGACATGTTAGACGCAACGACATCACTTCAGAGTATTTGTTTAAGCCGCAATCGGTTCAGGTTTACTATCGGAACCGATTGCGATACACGGGGCTGTCTGAAAGTTGTTCAAAAATATGTATACTTCGGGCAGACATTGCAGTTAGGTAGAAACAACTTCGAGGACGAGGTGAACAGAAGAATTCGGCTGGGTTGAGCAGCAATTGGGAAGCTACATCGAGTCTTCTCATCGTCAATCCCACAGTGCCTTATTGCGAAAGTCTTCAATGAGTGTGTCCTAACCGTCATCACATACGGAGCCGAAACGTGGACACTTACGGTACGGCTGGTCCACAAGCTGTAAGTTGCTCAGCGTGCTATGGAAAGGGTTATGCTTGGTGTTTCTTTAAGGGATCGCGTCAGGAATGAGGGGATGCGGCAGAAAACCAGAGTAGTCGACATAGCCCACCGGATCAGTAGGCTGAAGTGGCAGTGGGCTCGCCATATTAGCCGCTGAACTGACGATCGCTGCGGAAAACGAGTTCTTGAGTGGAGACCACGTCCCGGCAAACGTAGAATAGGCCACCCACAGATGGCTGGCATTAGCTGTATGCGAAAAGCCGAAAATAGTTCGAAGTGGCGTGCAATAGGAGAGGCCTATGTCCAGCAGTGGACTGCGATAGGCTGATGACAATGATGATGAAGAACAATAAGTCCTACGTAAAATCTCGGCATATAATTTCCCCTTGTTCTCATCTTGCAAATGGTGAGTACTTGCACAGACATAACCAAGTGGCCAGCATAGTCCATCAGGAACTTGCTTTTTTATATAATATTGCGCCGAGCAATGATTGTTGATCGTCACTATTCCTGATGACGATAGTTTCATAAAGGCTGAAAAAGGTAAACAAAATTTCTTTGTGGATTCGACAATCATTGTACCGATGGCCATATCAGCTCATGAGCCTTGACCAACAACTGCAAAAGCTCAAGTTAGGCAAGTGGGGTAAGGGCCTCAAAAAGAGGTTCATGTCGATATGGCACGCGTTATGAGGAGCTCTGGAGCCCAAACAGCCGGTGGTACTATTTATCTGTTTTTAATATGTATATATACAAATTCCGTTTTGTTAGTACAGTAAACGATACTTTGGTGCGAGATTTACTTTACAGTTTGAATATGTATCCATCGCCCCAAAGTCGGCACCAGGCAGCTAATAATCTATTTATTTTGTTGTTAGATTGTTTACGTACTAGTTTTTCAGTAACGATCGATGTTTTTTTATAAATAACTCTTTTTGGAAGATTAACTAACTATTTGCGGGCTACGCTCTTGAAACTACTACACAACTTTTCTATATATTAAAATAAATTTCTGATAAGAGCATTATATCAAAGAGCATTACGTCAACAAGGACAATGCATCTGCTTGTAGTCTGGTGACTGAACGCAGATTGAAATCGCAAAAGAAAAAAAAACACAGCAGCAGCAAACTGATTGACTGCCCCGATGGTTTAGTGGTTAGTGACTCTGACTACCCGGCTTAGCCGTGGTTGTGGATTCGATTTAAACACGGGACAAAAATTGTGAGATCCAAAAATAGCTGCTCCGAGTGTCCGTTGTTTTTATGTTTGTATAGGAATAATTCCTAGTGCGGGAGTTGTCTTAATAAATAGTCATTTAAATCAATTAAAATTAATGTTTGCATACAATGTGCTCTTCTTAAATGCATCTTCTGTAAACTATGTTCCTTTATTGGTCATGATCTGAAGCACAATCAATAGAACTATTGAGATTTAAAAATATATTTATCATATAATAAAGCTTATTAGTAAAAATATAACGAAGCTGCAGAAGACAGTAAAATAGTGTCGTTCCGAATCTTCTATAAACAGGGTAAGAGGCAGCCGGTGTTTTATGATTATAACGTGGTCCGCTGTGGCCTCTTCTAACCCAAATTATCCTATTCGTTTTAATATTCGCACTAACTGCCAATCTTACCGCTGGCACTTTTTAATCTTCTTTTTATACAGATAATATTTTTAAGGTTATTCCTAATATCATGTTCTTTTTTGGTATCAAAGATTTATTTTCTTTTATTTACAGGTTATTTTGCAATTGGTCTAAGCTATTAGGTATACCTCAAAATGTTTGTATGAATATAAATTCACTGACATTCAGGTTCACTTAAAACCTTTTACCATAGACCAATTCTCCATCTATCGTCCTACAATAGATTACAGAGAACCTGCGAATAGAATATTTTAAGGGTAAGAAAGAAGTTCCAGGCCTGAAGCGTAGATGGCAATGTTCAGACCGCTTGGTTAGAATCCTTGTTTGTTCCTAAATGTTGTCACTGCATCTAATAACCGAATCTAATAAAGTATAATGTTCCTTTTCCTTATTTTATTTCGGGATTTCGATCCAACAACTATAATATTCGTCAACCTCTTCGTAATGTAGCGCAAAACTAAAAACAATAAAAAAACAATTTACTTAAAATTGGGTACATAAAGGTACACACTAACACACACAAAACATACTCATAAAATAGTCAAGACTGATGTCATCTCATCATAGTAGATCATTATTGATCGCTGTAATAAGACTGTAATAATGTCTTGGCTGCTTCTGACCCTGGGTATAACATTTAATTTAATTTGATTGGTTTACGTAGTAATCATCCATTTTGAATGCAGATATTTTGTTTATATATAGTTAAGTGAAATCGGAGATGCATCGACTAAAGGTTTCGCCTATTTGAATATTTGAATTTGAAATGTTTGTCCTATGTCAATTATTTAAAGATATGTATATGAAACTTTATCACTTTTTGGAAAGATATATATGGCTAAGCATAAAAACCTCTAAACTATTATTTTCTTAACATTTTGTAACTGAGCCAGGTTTGGATTTAGCTCAAACCCGGCCCGTGTCATAGCTTACAGATCCCAAAGCACCTAAAATCTGTCCGCTTTATACCGCCGTTGTGATTTTCATCAACAAAACCTGCTGAAAAATATTAAGGAAAACGTCAGCTACAGCCCTTTTGTAATAATAATAATCGTAAGTAGTAACGAGAGGTGTTTTCGGAAAACTTTTTACCATTACGAAGATCTCAGGAGGCAAGTAGACTTTAAGCATGTGGTTTATTGGGCCTGTGTATTACGTTTTGCTGTATTTAATTTTGGAACAGAGTGACTTTGACAATTAAAAGAAAGTTTTGGTTTTTAGTTTTAATGACAACAGATAATTTATTTGTGACGTTTACGTTTTTCTTAGCACGTTGAGTGATTCTATTGTACGATGGCTTTGACAGTGATAGATTGTTATGGGTAGATATAAATTATTATTATTATACATTTTAGGAACAAAGAATGCCTTTTTAATTGCATTTACGAGTATATTTATTGATTCCAATAAAATATTAATAATAATAAATGTTTATTTCGGCAATTCTTCCATATTTTGTTAGTAACAATACAAACTTACAACTAGTGTTAGTGCTCTTAAAATTACTTAACTTGACTGTGTGCAATCGTATATATCACCCCAGGTCAGCTAACGTTCTAATGATGCTGTAGGGGTTGGCACGTTCACGGCGTAATGAAGAGGCAGATCTTTTGGGCATAACGGTCGCAAAGCTGTCGACTGCAAAAATGCAGCAGCCCCAACAACAACCAGAACGTGTTACTTATCTGATTACGTTGGGCTCTATAGTAATGTTAACCCACGGGCTCCAAGAGTAAAATGATTGGCAGAAAGCTTTAAAAAGCCTGACTTAAATTAGTGACGCAACGTGCAAACCTGAGGGACAACATACCACATCGAACAGCCAGCGTCCTGAGCTCCTGTTCTAAACATATTAATAACTATGTAATACATAGATGTATGTAAGTAGAGTTTTTACGTGTGCAAGAAAGAGATATATTATTATTATTGTTCTTTTTGTTTTACTTTGCAAACATATAATAAACTAATATTATTACTTAACACCCAAGTCAATTATGGTAATGACAATGTGGTTAGTAAACCATTTTATTACAACTTTTATCATAAGATATAAAATGGGATAGGTATCCAAAGCTGGTATTCAACGGATCCCTACTTTCTTTATATAGACGGCACATTTTGTGGAATTTAAATCAAGTTTCAATCCAAATCATATTTATAATTTTAAAATATGTATTTAACAATCCTTTTTGAGTATCTATTATTATTTTTTTTTAAACTAAATACATAGTTGAGTATAGAACCTTTTTTATAAAAGAAATGATTATGTACTCATGAAGAAAAATTATGTCTTCAACTCTGCTTTTTTAACGGAGTGTAGAGGTATAGCTGTGTATACTAATTTGTTAATATTTATATTACATTTCTGAATAGTACTTCTTACTTCTTAAAATATTATACATATGTATATAACATTCACGAATTAAATACTAAATTCAGTCATATCAGTAAATAAAATATCAGTCATTAACAACACAGATGGTTAATTTGTTAATTCGAATTTTTATTGTATTAAATTTCGTAATTAATTAAATGCCGTAAAACAAAACGAATTACTATTTTGTAGCAAGTTAAATAAATCTTAAATGTTAATATCCCAAATACAAAGATTTTAAAAGAATTAAATAAATAGTTTCAGTAAAACTGCGCCCTGAGCGAAACAGAAAAAAAAGAGATGCAAGATAACAATGATTTAATGAATGCGAAAAAGTTTAAGCATCCCAGTGTAAATGCCACCCGCGAGTGTACTGAGAGGACTTTGTTCACACTTTTTGTTAGACTTCAAATGTGTGGACACAGAGGGAGCGATTAGAAGGTAAGCTGTTTAAGTAATTTATTTTAACACAAATGTTTAGGGAAAGAAATATACAGGCTGTAAGTAGGAGTACAGGCGATAGTGCTTAGGATACTTTTGATGATGGGTCAGAAAAAAAAAAAACGATTTTTTTCACTTTTTATTCCACTAAACAGCCCCAAATACATTAAGTTGCAGACTGAGTCACAAAGTAGCGGAGCAGCAGCGTTATCGATCACAAAGATGTTTGAGAGACGTGTTGAATGACGATCAATCTATCCTATACTTTTGTGTTTTTTTTCATTTAGTTGCAAAGAATTAGTATCACATTCATAAAGTATAATCATTAAAATGAGTTATTATTTAAAAAAGAACTCTAAACGTCTTTGCAGTTCATAATAGAAACACTAGATGGCAGTATTATCAATAAATATAAAAATCTTACGCAGCAAATCTTTAACGTTTCGGACGTTTTTTGCCGGCTAAGGCACTTCTTTGCAATGTTACTATTTTTTGTTAGTCATATTTTTAAACATTTACACAGTTCTTACGATTTAAAAGGAAGCCATCTTTAAGACCTACCTTAAGAGCTACAGCTCAAATGTTGTTTTATAATCACCAGTCTGTAGTGGCATTTCTTCTCGCTTACACTGAAATCACGCCTTCTTCATTTGTTTGCTGGGACTACGCAACATAATGTTTTTCTTGCAAAAATACTCTGTGGAGCTGTATATATTTATACCATTTTACACGTGGATATAAAAATACCTAAGTAAAATAATTCACAAGAAATTACTATTCTATTTTGTTACTGCGGAAGTCTGAATTGCAAATGCAACTTTATAAAAAATATTGTGTACCTTAAAATTCTAAATTCAGTCAATGGTTTAATGGGAATTATCGAATTAAAAAAATCCTTTTAAATAAATCTCTCCCATTCTTAGCTAATAGGATCCTGAATTCCTCTCCGGTAGGGCTCGGACCTTCCGGCTACAGCCAGTTCGAGATACTATTGCTTACAGTACTCAGTTCCTTCCTTAAGTATAATCAATATAATTTCCCTCCCTTTTTTTTTTTTTTTTTTTTTTTATGTGTGGAAACCCCCACGGGTCATCACCCTACCGGGGCCGGTAAGGTGGTATGTCGGACTCGAACCGACTAAAACCACACAGTGTTTCATCATCGCGTCTTGTAGCCGGGACCTCAGGTATACCCTAGAAAGGAAAACCCTGTGACCCCAGCAGACTTGGCCGCCTTTTAACGAGGCGACCCCGCTATGGTGTGATCCTACCTCTGATTTAGAGAGTGGCACGCGCAGAACACGTCGCGCCACCACCTCAGGCCTGCTTCTGCTAGGGCGATGGATATCCCCATCCATCGCCCTCAGGCAAGCGCTTATAGAGGCCGGAGATCGTTTTGCTCTCTCCGGCGCCTGGTGCGTCTTCTGCGGGACGGAAGAGTACTAGCTCTCTCCCGTTCCCTTTCCGCCGCTTCTTTGTCAACCATCACTGCCTCGCAATACGAGGCGACGGAATCCCACGCACCCTCGCTTTGGACCATAGATATAATCATGGTCTCCAGCGAGAGGCTACCCACTCCGATAGCCGCCACGAGGTCGGCACGTTGCTGTGCCCACGCAGAGCATTCCACCAACGTATGGAGTGCAGTATCCTCGCGGCAGCCCCCGCAGTGGTGGCACACAGGCGTTGGCTCCCGGCCTATACGACACAGGTACTTACCGAAGCAGCCATGTCCGGTAAGCACCTGGGTCATCCGGTAGGAGAGGAAGCCATGTCTCCTCTCCAGCCAATCCTCCATAACAGGTCTTATCGCCAGAATTGTGACGTGCCCTGCGCTCGGTCGCTCAAGTCGTTCCTTCCATTGCGCCATGAGCACCTGGTGAAGCCGGGACCACTGCGCCTCGATTTCACGAAGAGCAGGCCCCGGGCCCTCCCCTCGCGCCTCCCTACGCCACTGGTAGAGTATCGCGAGAGATTTCGCTTCCAGGTCCCATGGTGGAGTTCCGGCTAGGAGACTCGCCGCTTCAAAGGAGATCGTGCGGTATCCCCTCACGACCCTGACAGCCATAACCCGTTGTGGGCGTCGTAAAATTGCGACATTACGGATTGTCAGGGTCTCCGCCCAAATTGGGGCCCCATATAGGGCCATGGACCGCACGATCCCCACATACAGTCTCCTACAGGAGGCATCGGGCCCCCCCATGTTGGGTAGCAGCCGCGAAAGCGCGGCTGCTGCTCTCGTGAGCTTGGGGGCCAGACTTCGGAAATGAGGTCCGAAGTCCCACCGGCTGTCCAGTACGAGTCCCAGATATTTCATGGAGGACTCTATACCGATGCGAACACCTCCCACAACAAGGTTGGATCCTCTAGGTGGTCCCTTTCGAGGCCCATGAAAACAGAGGGCCTCAGATTTGTTGAGAGCCACCTGAAGACCCAGCCGCCGAATTCTAGTAATGACTTGGGCGACCCCGGCCGTAGCCTTTATGGTTGCGTCACGGTGCGTCCTGCCCCGCGCCGTCATGAGGGTGTCATCGGCGTAGCACGTCACAACGACACCCGGCAAGAGTACACCGCGTAGCACCCAGTCGTAGCCGATGTTCCACAGAAGAGGGCCCAATACCGATCCCTGCGGAACACCACACAACATATTTCGCCGACCGTTTCCTGCCCGAGTCGGGTAGATGACGGCTCTCTCTGACAGATATGCCCCGACAATGCGGCGGAGGTAGAGAGGCATCCCATGATAGACGAGAGCCTCTCTAATACAACTCCAGGGCAAGGTGTTGAAGGCATTGGCGATATCAAGAGATACCGCCAACATCACCTCGCCACGGGATACTGCTTCCTCCGCCAGAGCCTTAACGCGCATGATCGCATCCACCGTGGAGCGCCCCTTGCGGAAACCAAACTGATTATCCGCCAGATCCGGCCCCACATTAGAAAGGTGCTCGACAAGGCGTCCCGCGATCACTCGCTCAAAGAGTTTACCCACCTCGTCGAGCAGTACAATGGGCCGGTAGGCGGATGGAGTGTCTGCCGGGCGTCCATCTTTGCGGATTAGGACCAGTTTCCCCGTCTTCCACAGTCTCGGAAACTGGCCCCGTTCGATACATGCGCTAAAAAGTCTGCTCAGTCGGGGCCCGAGAGCCTGAAGGGCAAGAACCCATGCCCGACCTGGGATTCCATCGGGTCCTGGGGCGGTGCATTTCGATTTAAGCCGCAGCACCGCTGCCCTTAGTTCTACCTCAGTGACTTCGGGCACGCCGTTGTCATATTCCGCGTTAGGCACTCGAGATGCAGCCATTGGTGGAGGGGTATGCTCCACTGGCTGAGACGGAAACAAGGAGCCAACAACCTCCTCAAGCAGTGTTGGGAGGAGACTCTGGGTTATTGGAGGGCCCACCGAGCGCATCTTGCCTCTCACCAAAAGATAGGGGCGCCCCCACGGATCTTGGTCCAGAGTCTCCAGTAATTCTTGACGGGCCTCTCTTTTGGCGCGCTTTATCGCCACTTGAAGAGACTTTTTGGCTTCCCTGTAATCCTGAAGGAGCTCCGCCTCGCGAGCCTCCGCATCATTTGGGCGGCGACGCCTTCTGCGAAACCTGGAGTACTGGCGGCGCGTGATTACACAATTTTCCCGCAGCTGCGCTATTGCAGGCGTCCACCAGTACACCTGGCGCCTCGCAGGTCTGTTTTGAACTCTGGGCATAGCCGCATCACAAATGTGCGACATGGCCTCCCGGAACCATTCTGCCTCTACATCGACTTCGACAGGCCTATCTGGTGCACACGCCCAGGCCTGCACGATGGAAGCTTCCAGGAGGAGTTCGCGATTTAGACGCTTAAGTGCCCAACGCGGACCAGAAGGAACCACCACGACCGACGTGTCAGAGATAAGGGGAGACACGTCGAACCGAATATATCTGTGATCGGACAACGTCTCCACCTCTTCCATGACACGCCAGTCCCGAACTCGGCGCACCAGGGCAGGGCTTGCGAAAGAAATGTCCACAATCGAACTGCCCCGATGACGCACGCACGTGGCGACGGAACCTCGGTTCAGGAGGAGTAGGTCACATGACACTGCCCACTCCTCCAGTACCGCGCCCCTCACGTTTGTGGCCGGGGAACCCCAAGCTGTTGACTTCGCGTTGAAGTCCCCCAGCACAAGAACAGGGCGAGGTCGACACCCCTCGACAACAACGGCGAGCTGAGTGAGCCAATCCTCAAACTCTGCTAGAACACGGTTCGGCGAAAAATAAACGGCCACGACCGCAAATTCGTCAACGGCTACCGCCACACACCCTCTTCCCTTGGAAATGATTGTAAGTGGGGAAGACCTAGCGGCGGTGCCGCAGACAACTGCTGCCAAGCCGTCAAGGTCCCCTGCCCAAGTATCACCAGGAGGGATGAAATACGGCTCAGCGATAGCAGCAACATTGATTGACCACTGCGCCATGCTCTGGAGCAGAAGATCCTGAGCATTAGCGCAGTGATTTAAGTTCCCCTGTAGGATACGTATATATGGTTCCGTTATTAGGTATCCATATCCGTACCGCGTTGTGAACCAGGCTGCTTGCCTGTGGTAACCTCACTTGTCTGCTGAGGACGAGGAGCGGATGTTTTCCCTCCTACCTTTAGCCCTGATGTGGGGCAAGCTTTGGTGCCTGCCCGATGACTGGCCACCTTGCCTTCAGCTGTGCATTTAAAACAACATGGTGGGGCATTGCAGGCACTTGCCTTATGCCCGGACTGGCCACAGCGGAAGCATCGATCTCCCACTGTTACTTCCGCCGTGCATTGCACCCCTACGTGTCCCACCGATAGACACCGGAAGCACCTGGTTTGGCGAGGTTGCAACAGCCTCACCTGCGCCTTGAGGAAACCACCAAGCAAAAGGCTGCCACCCTCTGTAATTTTCCGGGCCGCTGCAACTGGACAGCTGATTACTGCCGTCCCTAGACCCCCAGGACCGATTCGGATGGTTCCGGCTCTTACTTGGTCCGGAGGACAGTCAGCCACCTCTGCCACAGCGGTCACCATCTCATCGGCTGTCACTGAATCGTCTAGGCCAGAAATGCGCACTTCTGCACATTTTGTAGGCCTAGAAACGCTTACGTCAGCTACATCAAGCGAATCTCTTAGCCTAGCCGCGAAGGCATCAGCTTTGGGGCCGCTAGTGGCACCAGGGATTTCCAGGAGACGGGCTCCAGTGCGCGTTGTTCTGCACCTAACTCCATCAATTTGTAGGGCTTTCAGATCTACACAAGCCTTTGCTTTTTTTAGTATGTCTGCGTATCCTACCCCTCTTTCTGTGGCTTCTGTTGTTAGCGTTAGGACAATGGCTGTTGAACGCGGGGCGCGGAGTTTTGTGGCTGCTTTTGCCACGTCAGCCTTAGCGGCTTTCCTGGTCGCCTTTTCTTGGCTTTTTTTTGCCTTCTTGGCTCCCACCACCTCCCATTTTTCTTCCTGAGATCCAGCTGCCACTGGAGTAGGAACGCCTGTTTTCTTACCTTTTCTCTTTTTTACAACAGAGGCTTTTGTAGTTGAAGGCAATCGTGGAGTTTCTGGTTCACCCACATTTTTATCAAGGGGAATTTCAAGTCCCGTTTTAGCCGCGGCTGCGTAAGACGCTGTTTCAGGAGCTGCCAAAGGCGGGCGTCCCTTGGCCCCTAACATAGCAGAAATACGTTGCATAATGCGTCCTTCCATTTCTGCCATTAGCCTGGAGATAGCAGCATCTGACGCCAATTCGCCCGTCTGTAAAGCTACTGCGTCGGTAGATCTTCCTTCCTGACGACCATTACGAATTTCGTCTCGTAAGGCGCGCATCTCCTCCTGTTGTTCCTTGTTGGCTTTTTCGGATTCAGCCAGGCGGGCTTCCAGTCGGTCAATATATTGACGAAGCTTTTCCGTTTCCTCAGAGGAGGACTTTTTTGAAAGTGCCTCCGTCGCCTGTGTTATTAAAGAGGCAGCTTCCATCAGCGTTTTTTGGTGGGCGGCTTTAGGGCCTCTGGGGAGATTAGCAACTTCCTTAATGCGGTTTATTGCCTCGCTTATTTGCCCCTCCCATTTAGGACCAAGACTCTCTTCCGTCGTGGAGGGGGCAGTCCTATTTGCTACTGATCCCCGAACGTTAGCTTTCTGCACCTCCCCTTTTTTAGAGGCAATAGTGAGGAACAGATTTTTTAATCGCCGTTCCTCCTCTTCCGCCTGTGCAGCTTTTTCAGCGGCCCGTAGTGCTGCTGTCTCTTTACGAGCTTTGGCAGCGCCAATGTATGCACCAGTAGTAGGTGGCCGACCTCTGCCACGTTGCGGTTTTGGCACCTTGGCGACTGGCAACATGTCGTCCGCTTCGCTCGAGGATGCCGTTTCCAAACCTGAGCGATCTCTGCTCCGTCCACTTTCGGAATTTTTAGACCGTGGTCTTTTTCCGCTATGCCAAAATGCCGATCGCGCTGTTGCGTGGCTCACCTGACTCTTTTCTGACTGGGTGTCAGACATCACCACATCTAACTCTTCCTTCTCTGCTGTCGCGGCCTTCGCGTTTGTTTCGGCGGTCGATTTACAGCTGACCGCCGGGCTGTTTGGGCATTGGTTGCTCCCCCCAGAATACGATTGGGAGCTGCCGGAGCCGACTGGCTCCGGGAGGGACTCCCCAGACAAAGAGCGTCTGGGACCCTCCTGGGTAGATATATGCATATTATCCTCTGCCATTGTGCGTGAGTTTTATGTCCTCCGACAGGGACGCCCTCGGGACTGAGTACCCCTCAGCCATTCATCCCATTGCCGAGCGTCGGAGCGTAAGATTGGGGTAATTTTTTATAGAGGTTTTTCTTCCTCGCGGCTCCGAAGAACCACCGGTCCTGTCAATTCAGGATTACGGTTTGGCCGGAAGGTGGCCTGTATCAGACCCATGTCCACAGTCTTTGGATAGATCCAATGACGGCAGACCCTTCCGCCCCACGTTTGTAATTTTTTATAGAGGTTTTCTTCCTCGCAGCTCCAAGAAGCTTCCGGGTCTATCCATTGCTGGGCAGGATTCCGGTTGGGCCAAACGGTGGTCTATATTAGACCTATGTCCACTAGCTTTGAATCAATTCATAGTTCGCTAACCCGTCGCCCCATTCTCGTTTCTCCATACCATACTTTCTGCATAAATCAGATGGCAGATGGAAAAACACAGAGTGGCTTACAAGGCAGGCCTCTCCTTGCCAGAATATTTGCCGTCGGCGATGACGCCCTCTCCAGAAGGAGAAAACAAAGAAGCGCCATCGCCGACGTTGCCCAGGGTGCACCACGGGGAGGTTTTCTAGGCCAGCACCCCATAATTTCCCTCCCTTGCCTTTCGTTAATCTTTCCCTTAATATATATTAACGTTTTTGATATCTTTACTTTATAAAGTGGCCGGTTGACGGCAATGGGCTTGCCCCTACTACGATAGTGGGACGACGGATGAATGTGAGTGTTTTATACACATTTGCAAACCCCTTCAGAGGTAAAGGCTTGTTCTATACTGCACTTTGTGGCATGGTAGTATGTAGGTTAAAACAGGTAATATGTTTTAAACAAAAAAGAATATAATTTTATCATTTTAGTCTATATTCATTTGGTCCAGTTCTGACAATGGCATCCATGAGAAACCCATATAAGTCTTAAATTTGCATTAAGCATGTGCGCTACAAATGGACGAATAACTCAATATCACGCCAACGGATTTCGATGATTCCTTTTGATTAGAAAGGATATACTTCAAGTATAACTAACTACCCTTTAAGTGCATGCTTTATAATAAAAATTTACTCTGATGAGGGTTGGTCCAGTTGTAACAATGGCATATATGATAAAACAATACTAGTCTTAAATTTAATGATAGATGCATTGAAATCGGTTGTCTACTTTTTTAAAGTACAATTTTTTTTCCTTCTAACTAAATAAGTAGTTGGTTTAACGTTATTTAAAGTACCCAGTATTCAGATAAAGTAAAGTGCGTTATCCCCTGGATTGTCTAACGCTGTATCTTAAAAAATAATGTGATAAAATTACTTAATGTACCCGTCCTTCTTTCCACCTCTCTGAACTATTCACGAGGTACCTACATATATACTAACTTTATTCAGTAAATAAGTACATATACTTTATACATAGTATTAGCATAATTTGGTTGTTGTATTATTTTGTGAAACTGGTTAATGTCACTGTTTACTATCGGTTCCTGTGGTTCGTCATTCCTATATCTATAGGTATAGTTGTCAAGTCATAGTTATGTGGCTACACAGACACTGATGATATAGTACTATCCTGTTGCTATTATCAGTCTATGTGGGTAGTTGAAAGGTCAACACAGAACTTAAAAGCTCCTATTAATTATTTTAAATAAAAATACATTAAATATATTTTGAGTAAATTTAATTAATGTAATAAGTTCAGAATAATAAATACCTGCTGGTCTAGTGCTATCCATCCATAAATAACTTAATTTTAAATAATTTCAAATTAACAAGTAATCACAATCACCATGAAAAGCATACAAGAGCTACAAGACTGCTTTGAGAAAAGGATGGCGATCTTCGAAGCAGAGCTCATGAAGAAGACCTCCAATACTGGCAGTCTGACTGGTCTCGCAGAGGAATTCGCTGGGTTTAAAACACTCATCCTTGGGATGTTAAAGTCTTTCCAAAGTCAGATGGAGGTAATTATGAATGAGGTAGACAATATGGAGACGCGCAGCCGCCGTAGAATACTCCTTCTTCATGGTGTTGCAGAGAAGAAGGATGAGAATACATCCCAGGTGGTGGCAGGTGTAGCAAAAAGTAAGTTGGATCTTGATTCTTTCATAGTTGAGGACATAAGCCGCTGTCACAGAATGGGTCGACTATCTACAGGTGATAAACCAAGACCCATTCTTGCGGAATTCAGGACAGTAGCGGTGCGGGACGGCCTCTGGGCATCAAAGACCAAGCTAAAAGGCTCTGGTGTGACCCTCTCCGAGTTTCTGACCCGGTCGCGACACTCGGCCTTCATGGCAGCACGTCAAGAATTCGGCATCACTAAATGCTGGACCAGGGAGGGTTCTGTATTTGTTTTAGGCCCTGACGGTTCTCGCTACCGCATTACAAGTATGGTGGATCTCAACCAAATAAGGCCAGTGATTGCTGAGAAACCCCCTGTAACCAGGAATCCAGCTTCGAAATCGAAGAGAGCGGCTGCCGGCTCCAAGAGATAAGTGGATATCTGTGCTTGTTTACATGCGGTGTCTCATTGTGGGGTTGCACTGTCTGGGGAATCTTGTGTGAACAACAGCTGTAATTTACCCTCTTCATTATTGTACACACAATAATAACGACACCACTGTCCTACCCGATTTAATTAATTATTTTAGTTTTTTTTTTATTAAACCTGACGGAAACAGCTAAACAAACTAATGACATATTGGTTATCTGTCAGAATCGCGTTCCAGACCTCAGATAAAGAACAACTATTTATCTGAGTTCCAGACCAACTCATTTGACAAGCACTATTGTTACGCATTTAATTTTATACTCTGGAACGTAGTCTTTTTACACGGAGGTTTACCCAGGTGGTTGTAACGTATATTTTGCTTATTTAGTCTAGTTCTTTTTCTGTTATTTATGTTTTGTTTTATTTTATTTTTCGTTTTGCTCAAATTAAGTTATGATTTCTGTATTATACATGTCGACCACAAGACTGGCGGGTGGATTGAAATGCGTAATTTATATTATTTTTTTTTTTTTTTTAATTAATCAGTTACTATTTTATAGTTTTTATTTATTATTTAATTAATTTGTTTAAACATTTATATATTTACATTTTTGTTTATTTACAATTATTGTTATATTAGATTATAATGCCCGACCCGAATATTAGCGACGATGATAGTTTTTACTCTGCAAATAGTTCTGTTAGCATGCCCTCACTCCAAGAGAATCTCCGGTACCAATTTTCTGATGCTCCGCGGAATTTTAATGTAGTCCATATTAATGCACAGAGTATTCCTGCTCATTTCCCTGATATGCTGGCTACCTTTAACTCTAACAACATACACGCCATTTTAGTCTCAGAGACATGGTTTAAACCATGCTTGCCATCTTTATCATATGCTCTTCCGAATTTCAATCTTGTAAGAAATGATCGCGCGATTGGTGGTGGGGGTGGTGTTGGTATATATCTACGAAAACATATTCCCTTCACAATTGTAAGTGTATCCACACAGCCCCCACCATCAGACGCGGGTGAGCATCTCTTCTTAGAATTAGACCTAAATCACGCAAAAGTTTTGCTGGGAGTTTATTATTCGCCCTCATTACGCACCAACTACTTTTCCTCCTTCGAAAATTTACTTGAAAAATTAACTCCCTCTTATAGCCACACTATTATAATGGGCGATTTCAATACTTGCCTATTGAAAAATGACCATCGCTCTTCTTCGCTGCGCACAGTAGTAAATTCCAGTAATCTATCACTTTTAACACTTGATGCTACCCATCACTTTCCTAACTGCACTCCATCTCTTCTTGACCTTATTCTTGTCTCTTCTACTAATCACGTCATCAGTCATGGTCAGTATCCAGCTGATGCATTCTCTTATCATGACTTGATATTTCTGTCGTACGCTATCCGTCCCCCAAAGGCAAAGCCGAGAATTCTTGTGCAACGCAATTTTAGTAAAATGAACCTTGCTAATCTTAATGAGGATGCGCGTAACATCGACTGGTCTGATTTGTTAGATTCGCAGTGTGTGAATGAAAAAGTCGAAATATTTAACGAAAATTTACTACAACTCTATAACGTTCACGCACCCTTGCGATCCATTAAAATTAAACATTTACCGGCTCCGTGGCTTACTGAGGAGATACGTCAGATTATGTCCAAGAAATGTATAGCGAAAAGTAAATACAAGCGTCGACCAACGGATGCTAACTTGGAAAAATATGTGTACCTGAGAAATCTCTGCAATAAGATGTGTAGAAATGCACAACGCCAACATATCCACTCTTCCGTAGAAAACGGAGATCCAGCAAAAGTCTGGAAATTTCTAAGAACGTTGGGAGTCGGGAAATCTCGTCAAGACTCTATTCCTAAAAATTTAAATATTGATTCACTTAATAAACATTTTTCCACCTCGTCTGACATTGAAGTCAATACTAAAGCTAATACTCTCAAACATATTTCGTCTATCTCAGTTCCCAACTACTCACCTTTCGTCTTTGATCAATTGCTTGCTTGTGATGTTAGGAAGACCATTCTGGCGATTTCATCGAATGCTGTAGGAAGTGATTGTATCAGCCGCAACATGATTCTGCCTATCCTTGATGAAGTACTTCCCATCCTGTGCAATATCCTGAATCATTCCGTGTCAAGTGGTATTTTTCCATCTGCATGGAAAGATGCTCAAATAATCCCTCTTCCTAAAAAAGGTAAGCCCTCTTCATTTTCAGACTATCGGCCCATATCCATTTTACCTTTCCTTTCTAAAGTGCTCGAACGCCTCATCCACTCCCAACTGAGTTATTTCCTTTCCAAAAATTCTTTGCTGAATCCCTTCCAATCCGGTTTCCGGCCTGGTCACAGCACGACTTCTGCGCTGATACACATTACTGACAGCATCAGACTGGGCATGGACAGTGGAATGATGACAGTACTCACGTTACTTGATTTTAGCAACGCTTTCAATACTGTCGATTTTCACATCCTGCTTGCTATACTACGGTCTCTTAACATATCTCCAAGGACAATTGATTGGTTTCATAGTTACCTGTCTGGTCGCCGGCAACGTATTTGCATTGAAGACTCGATGTCCTCCTGGTGCAGTATTATTGCTGGTGTACCACAGGGTGGCGTTCTATCTCCTTTACTCTTCGCTGTTTTTATAAACTCAATCTCAAGCCAATTAAGTTCGTCCTACCATCTTTATGCAGACGATTTACAAATATATACACAAGCTCCGATTAACCTGTTACCGGTAGCATTTAACACTATTAATGCTGACTTACTGCGTGTCGGAGAATGGAGTCATAACTATGGACTCAAAGTTAATCCTGTGAAGACGCAGGTATGTGTTATTGGCAGTCCTGGGATGGTCTCAAAAGTTAACTGGACACAACTGCCCCAAATTCAATTCAACGGGACCGCCCTTGAGATCAGTACTACTGTCAAAAATCTAGGGATCTACATAGATCATACTTTTTCTTGGGGTACACATATACAGGAAATCAGTCGAAAGATATTTGCTTCTGCCGGGTCCTTACGCAGACTGCGTAACTTTCTACCGATCGCAACTAGGGCTGCACTTGCACAAGCTCTTCTCCTCCCAATTCTCGACTATGCCGATGTCAGCTATCTGAATCTCACCGAAGCACAACTTGATAGGCTTGAGCGACTTCAAAATCTTTGTATACGATTTGTATTTGGACTACGAAAATATGATCACGTCTCTGAATTCCGTCAAATGCTCAAGTGGCTTCCGATTCGCTCTCGCCGGAATACTCATATCCTTGTTTTCCTTTACAACATCTTGTTTAATCCTAAAGCCCCCCGCTACCTCAAAGAACGATTCAAGTTCCTTAATGACACACATGACAAATGTCTAAGGTCATCTGAGAATTTGAGACTGGAGATTCCTCGGCATTCCACAAAATTCTATGGGCAGTCATTTACCGTTGAAGCTGCACGCTTGTGGAATGCGTTGCCGATAAATATCAGGAAAGCGAAAACAGTAAATAGTTTCAAGACAATGGTTCAAGAATTTTATAGATCGTAAGTGATTCAATCACGTCATAACTTATTCAGTCGCAAATGAGGGTGTGACATAAAGGTTTTTCATTTTCATATGTGATATAATTAAATGATTGTGTTAATTAGTGTATATTACATATGTGTATGTATGTGTGTTTGTATATGTATGTGTATTTATAATAGTATATATATATATATTGTATGTATGTATGTGTGTTTAAGTGTATATATGGGGATATATATATATATATATGTGCTCGATTATATTCAAAACAACTTAAATAATTCTTTAAATAATTGCACCGTCAACTGCTACTGTCTCTCCGAAACATTTTGATCCATCCTAAGGTTGCCTGGAAGAGATTGCTTTTGGCAATAAGGCCGCCCTTTGTACATTACATTATATAATAGTTATCTTATATACTTTCTTGTAAATATGTAAAACGGTGTACAAATAAAGAGTTTCTATCCTGAATCATGATAATACAGTTCTCCCGCCCGTTAGTATACATATATAAGACTTACCAACATCGGCCGTTGGCCGGTCTGCCAGCCATGATCACCTCGTCTGGTTGAAGGATCCTTTCTTCGTGGTGGAGGGACATAACATCTGTTCCTCATCAGTTACATACTTAAGATAAGTTGTGTGTAAAAGTAAACGTTTGCTTCGGTCATCTATATATATAAGTACGTGAAGCGACTTTTTGATTTGGAGTGTATGTCGGACTCGAACCGACTAAAACTTCACAGTGTTCCGTCATTGTGTCAAGTGGCCGAGGTCTCCGGTATGCCCTAGAAAGGAAATTCCTGTGAAACTTCTATTTATTCCCTAACCGATTGGTATAAGTAATATACGTTTATTTACTTTCTATCGTCGCTTTTTTAATATATTCAGTTAGTTAGTTTTAATATACTCCCACTTTTACCATATGATTCCCAGAGTGCCCAGCTGACGGCTTAATAAATATTAATAATACTTTAATTCGCCTATGCCTATCCCTACAGCGATGAAGGCCTGTATACGTATATGCATTTATGTTTGTAAAAGTTTTTGATGAAATCATAACCCCTTTCGAATATGAGGCTTCATTATACTAAGTCTTAGATGCAGTTGACTAATGCACGTTATTTCCTAGCCCAGGAATTATCTATGCCTCTGTTTTGCTCGTTTGTATATGACTGATGTTGTAAGTCTTGAGCGGTTGCGATTATGTGACAGTTTGCACCGCCTTAGAAATTAATTGTTGTGTTTCTTGATAATAAGCTTTTTAGTTGCAAGATCATTATTTGCAAGTATCCGTAGAAATAACTACGAGAAAGAAGGATCCAGTTGAGTTGGGCAGCATTAGCAGCATAGGGTAGGTAGGTAACTTAGGACATTAAAGGTAGGGCTAGTCTATAAACTAAAGGTCGGGTATACCCCTCCCCCACAAGGAGCTAAAACTATCCAGGTCTTGAGCAGTCCGCATCCATCCAGACCGAACAGACTGAACTTGAAATTTTAAATAAAAATCAAAATATAGGTATTTTTCCACACAACACACAACACTTGTTAACTAAGGTGTTACGAATCATTCAAATTTCAAATACAGTTATATAAAAAAGTATTATTTGTTATTAATATCACAATATAGTTTTTTGCTTTACACCATAAAATTACAATTTTAAATATATTAAATATCAAAATACGATAACATAGCTTAAGAAAACAAAACCATCTGTTAATAATATTATTTAAACCAAAAACACTGCTTTGTTTAAAAATATATACATACATATATAAGCCGTCTAGTAGAGCATTACTTAATAACAAACTCCGTGTTAACCGCCATCGTCGATCACTGGCACCACAAACGCCTTCCGTCCGTCTATCTAACCGCTGTAATTTAAACCCATTGTCTTAATGAAACAGGCCGTTTCTACACATTACGCCCCATCATTGCGTCGTTTATACAACAAACAACGAGTTACTGGCACTATCTTTAAGAAATTTTAATTATGTTTATAATAATTCAGCTGTTACTCGTAATATCTCAGTAAGTGAATATATTTGCTAAAATAAAACACTTTGAGGAAATTAAGGTACATATATATTTTTATTTACGTGTGGGACCCTCCGGGTACCACTTCATCGATTGAACGAGGATGCGGTTATGTTGGACTCGAACCGACTAAAACCCCACTACTTACGCCATTTTAGCCTGTAGTCAGGAGTCAAGGTATGCCCTAGGCTCAGAAAGATTCTACCACTCATCCCCCAACAGACTGCCACCCAGTTAGGGCATCAGGTGGCATCGCTAAAGGCTGGCTTATAGAAATTAAGAAAATTAGTTTTACTTGCAAAACTTTACTTTTTTTTTTATACTATAGGGGGACAGACGAACAGACGGGTCACCTGATGGTAAGTGACACCGCCGTCCATGGACACTTGCAACTCAAGAGACGCAAGTGCGCTGCCCGTCTTTGAGGGTGATGAGGGATGGGGGATGCAGGGAGCGGAAAGAAGAGAGGAGGGATGAGGAGATGGAAAAAAGGAGATAGGAGATGAGGGTAGAGAAAAGGGGGGAGGGGGAATTGAGCCTCCGGAAACCTCACTCAATTCGGGGAAATGCAACGCAAGCGTTACTTCACAACCGGTTTTCTGTGAGGCCGTGGTATGGCACCGGTCGAGCCGCTCCATTCGTGCCTAAGCATGGCTCTACCACTGAAAAAGTTACTTAAATACTGTACAAATTATGACAGTAAATATTACACAATTACACTCTGAAACCTTCAATACCTGCTGATTCTACATACACTTTATTCGTGTAGGTCAAATGCTAACTGGTGCGTCTCCTACGTGATGACCACCTCCTCACCGAATCCTTCGCGCGCGCGCTCCTTGGATCCACTGTGGAATTTGTTTCGTCTATTTAAGTGTCCAAGACGAAATATGAATTCGGGTCGTGGTGCTATACATTTCTAGATTTGTTTTTAGTTTAGTTTACGGACATTACATATACATTAAAAATAGTAGTTCAAAAGAGATTAAAATGAGGTCCACAAAAATTTTAAATTTATTTCAAAGTAAAATAGCTGTAGAGATAAAGCTGAAAATACAGACCTTAAGCTGTTTGTATTAGTGTTCAGGCTCCCAAAAAAAAAAAAAAACAAGCATTTTACAGATAAGTGCATACGTTTCTACAACTAAATCTCTAGTGAAAATAAAAAATTAAAAAACGTAAAAGCTTAAATGTATTATGTCATGTACATATTATAATGCAAAACATAGAAAAGTCATGTATTTATCTATAAATAGTATTCTGGATAATGAATAAAAAAGAGGTATGTTATATGTTATTTCTTTCGAATTTTCAGTTTCTTTTTTTAATACTATTATTACTAGAGATCGCCTGGTGGTCGAATTTCATCCTCACTTCGATATTTTAACACTTTGATGGCTAAAATAACTTTAACTGTCAATGTATGACTTTCCATCTCATGTAACTCCAGTACGACATATACGAGTATACTAAAGTTTTTTACCTAACTTTTGAATAAGTTTATGCTGGACTTTCTCTACGTAAAACCAAAAAAAAAAAACAAACTTCACCATTTCCAATAAAAAAAGTATCATCAAAATCGGTTGGCACCACACGGGAAGCACCAGCTTTCAAATAAAAAAATCATCAGAATCGTTTCACCCAGTCGAAAGTTATGAGGTAACAAAAAAAAAATATATATATATATATATACAATCAAATTGAGAATCTCCTCCTTTTTGAAGTCGGTTAAAAAAAGTAAAATGGACATGGGTGGGTCATATTATATGTATGGACAAGAAAAAATGGACATAGGGAGTGACTATATCCCAAGGACCTATAAATAAAAGGAAAAGAGGTAGACCAAAAGAAAAATGGGTTAATAAAATAATAAAAGAAGCGAGGATGAAAACTGGATTACTACCGCAAAGGTCAGGCTCGCTGAGCAAAATGGAGGCGGCCTACACCCGTTGCGGGATCCATGACGAAATAGAAAAATGAACTTGAAAATTATTAGTTAAAAAATATATATTTAAAGTAAAGAAATGTATATGCCATGAAATTATTAACAATTTGTTTGAATTTACGTTTTTTGCATTTATTTAAAACTGATTGAATTTATTTTATATGAAATTATTTAATATGCTATTGTAATATTATGGTATACATTTTGTTATATTTTGTTATTTAGGCATGCACATATTATGTAATACTAATGATAAGAATGATATATTTCGTTATACAAGTCATTATGGAAATAAAGAGGCTTTAATAATAATAATAGTGGTCTCTTAAATGCCAAGACTCTTCATAATCGAGAGGTATGGAATCTTAGAGATTACTTTCTCCCTGTTAACGTGCAGGTATACCAGGATGTAGTAGCAGTTGATAAAAGACTCACTCCGCTTGGTTTAGTTAAGGAAACGAGCGAAAACCTGCAGTACTTGGTGTTATAGACCGTCGGGACATATGGAAAAGCAAAGAGATACATGCAAGTTCTTATCAGGCCTTCTCCCTTGCTCAACACGACTGCACGTGCTGGCCTGAGGAGCCACCGTTTGAGAGTCGAAAATATACGATCCCAAACTAAACGGTTTGGCTCTTCTTTCCTGTGCCAATCGGTGAAAGACTGGAATTCGCACGTTTTTCCTTCCCACTTTGATCCCGGGTCTTTTAAGCTTGGCGTGAAATAGCATCTTACCAGGCCGCCATAATGTGGGTCACCATGCTGCGTTGACTAGACATGCAATGAGGATGGTGACCATCACTCTTGGCCTCCACTTATTGCTTTCCATCTGGCAAATTGGAGTGACTATGATAGGCTAAACAAAAGAAAAGAGGGGCCAGTGCACATAGATTTATTGTCATCTGTGTCCTGGCTACGTGTCAGTGACCTCTTCAGAGAAACTGCATGTTTTATCTGTTCAATTGCAGATGAATTTATAATGACACACATTTATCGGAGACATATCCTGAAGGATGGCACAATTGACATTTGTCGGGCATGACATCGTCCCAGAGAAACTCTCAGAGATATAATTTCCGGTTGCTCTCGTCTTGAAATTGGTGAGTACTTGCACAGACATAACCAAGTGGCGATCTATTACCGCGGACATGATTACTGTTGCCAATATACCTGATATAGTAGTGATAGATCGAATAGATCGCCAAGCAATGATTGTTGACATAACCGTACCCCATGACGATAATCTCATACAGTCTGAAAAATATAAACATATTAAAAAATTACATTTGGCCCATGGTCGACATGTATGATATCAATTCTGCAATCATTGTGATGTATTTTTTGTATATTTTTAAATATATATTTTGTGTATATGTAAATGTATTTAAAAATTCAACTTATATGTATATTTTTAAAATAAAGAGAATAATAATTATGCATAAGTAGGATTTTGTTTTTGTGATGAGAAAATAAACATGTATTTATTACGATCAGTCAATAAATAAGTGCTTTAAATCATTTAAACAAACTAAATAAATAAAAAATATGGTAACTTTAAGACCTGTGGATATACTACGAGTATTACGTCTACCGAATGACAAGAATGAGAATGAAAGAAATGTAAGAAATAAACAAAACTTATCTAGACATCAAAGTTTTATGAATATTTTATTTCAATATTTTGTTTGCTACAAAAATATTACAGTATACTGTACCTAATTAATTTAAACTCTGAAGTTTATGCTACTTTTATACAAAGGCATAATATTGTGCTTAGTTTAAGCGTGGTTTTATGTTTATGATTTGCATTCCTAATTTAAACGCCGAGACTTATACGAAATTATAAGAGTGAAAACTCTACGATCGAAAATAATCACCAGAGCCTACATCCACTTTGAACACGAAAAACAGCAGCAGTGTTGGGTTACAGGCAACCATGGGATTGGATGGGACAGACAAAATTAGAAATGTTTACAATTAAGATGTGATCGTTTTATTAATATAATTCATCGTCAAAACAGCGCCTACATTTAACATCACATTTTTAGTTGTTATTTTTAACCGACATGATAGTCTGACGAACTCTATTGTAAATTAGTAAAATATATAATTACTCATAGTGTCATGGCTAGGTCGTTACCAATAACCATCACCGTCAAACTAAAATATAAAATTAAATATGGCATATTTAATTAAAAAGAAAACAAGACAGCTGTATCAAGTTGAACACCGACCTCTAGACGGTTCGCAATTAACTACTTGAACGTCTTGAACGCATATTATGTCCCGTTTCCCCTTGTACCCCTGACTGACGGCTCTTTGAGAAATTAATAAAATAATAATTGCTCACTTATGAAACAGCCTCTACTTAACGTTTGATTAACAGATTAATATTAAGGCTGAAATTACTTTATTGGAGTTAAATAATTATTTAAAGATTAAACAACTAAAAGTATAAATTCAGAGGTTTTATTTTTATTTTTATTCGTCAAATTCACCCATAGATAGAGGGACGTATATTTGTTTTAAATAATGATCATTTTATTTAAACGGTTCACTAACGTTCTTTAGAGAATAGGATTGTACATGCATACTAGCTCTTCTCATGAACTACTGTAAGATGAAAACATTTCATATATACTACAAAGAGAATACCGTTGATTTGGATCTTAGTTCATTATTTTTGATGAAGAGAGGTAGCTCGATTTACGTAAAGAAGGACATTATCACCAGTGTTTTATAAAAATGTAATTATATCTTATAAGATTTATGCTATGCTATGCATATTAACTTTATATTGTTTGCGAGGCAGATATTACTAGCTGAAGATTACATCAAGTACCTGCTCACCGCAAAGTACGTACATTACCACGCGAAATAAATATGATACTCATTTTAAACGATGTCAAGTCTTTTGTACGCAAAATATGTATTGAGTTATAAATTATATATCTGTCATCGTTGGTTTTCTTAGTCTGAAACAAACCAATAAAACCTATTTGTTGGCTTTATTGGTTTGTTGTATATATTAGGAGCAGCTTTTGGATATACTCAGAAATTAGTTCAGAAATGGATATTAATTTTAATTAGAGTATTGTTCATTAGCGTAAATTATATATGTTATTATAATTTGATTAGACATTATATTATTGTTACTGGTAACTTTAATTAACTGTGTTGTTTCTGAAGTTTTATGAAGTGTTTCCTTGTCAAACAACTTCCTAGCAACTACTATGGGTACCGAAAGCGGCTAGCAACAGTTTTCCAGTTGTCTTTAGGAAAAGAGCTAGAAGAGGCCCATATATGAAGCAAAAACGATGATATTGTGATAAAATAAATAAAATGATGTGTGAAAAATTATCATTTTCCTCATAATTTATACGACGATCATAAGCTTTGGGTCTAAACAATACGCTTCTTAGATACTATGAATGTACGTGTGTATTAAATATATCACGTAATTTGTTCATTTAATAGAAGACAAATATTGAATAATTTGCATATAACAAGTTACGAATGAAAATTGTTTTGTGTTATAGAATTTGGAGCGGGACTATTCAAAAGTCGCATTTTAGTTTTTAAACTTACTATTTAGCAGTTGCTCTGGTTTTGCCGTGTGGTCTGTTACAGAAGAAAGGCATTTGTAGATTATTTGTAGATTGAGTGGATATATGGACAATGCTATTATATAAAACGTAATTTAAAAGTAACTGTCACCTTGAGCGGTAATGGATACGAATGAAGTTTTTAAAAACCAGTGAGGTAGCAAATGTCTGAATACTTATAAGAAAAAAAAATGGCACAAGAGCTAATTTTTGTTTTGGGAACAAAAAGATCGATATTTTTATAAGCTGTGTTTTTCTCTAGAAATATATGATATTGGCGGAATGCAGAGGCGTTGAAAATACACGCGAGAGAGAAACAACTAATAATAACGATGGTATGGTAGAAGATCGTCAACCAGGCACTGTATACGTATGTATATATAAATTAATTAGTATAAGTATAATGATTAAGTGAATTTCATAAATATTTGAATATGTTGAAACCAATAAGGGCCCTCCATTATAAAGTAAAGTGACTATTAGGATTTCCGCAACAACTTGTAAATAAAAAAAAAATGCTGTTAATTCTTCTTCCTCGATCCAATTTTTATCCATAACACTTTTTTCCTCTGAACAGTGTGTAAATAAGCACCAACATAATTTGAATCTAAATTTAGAAATTGGAAGCTAAACGTAAGAAAAAACTGTAAGTCTGCAACTTATGACTGGCTGAAGTACATAATAAAACTGAAATGAGGGTACCAAGCTGTTCGGCACTCGTGGAAGACAGACTATCTGACGTCAGAATATTGGTATATACTTTACTCTTCGATTTTTTTCTAAAATTTTTAGTTAGGATTTAATATATTGACTTACTCCAGAAGCCTTTTGCCTTATTTGAATAAATTGTCGCATGCCGTATTTCCGGACCGATATTTCCGGACTTGAGTTGCGGGTATCCATGGGCGGCACTAGTCACCAAATATGGCATAAAAAAAATTATGTTTCGCAGTTCATTAAATTAGATATATTTTTCTGTGTTCTAAATGTCATCAAAAATGTACATTTTTCAAAGTAATTAGTGTCAGTAAAAAAGTTCTTACAAATTTACCATTCGTCATCGGACTACCAGGTGCAGACAGTTAGATTAATTCTTCATGGAATCCGACTTACATTTCCTTTTTGAGAACTATAATCCTGGAACTTTCAAGAGTAGAGTGAATATGTTCCTCTTAGATAAATTTGTGTTATTTTTGTCTTCATTAGTGGAAAGAAAAAACTATACTTTATAAATTGTTAACAAGTATAATTGCTAACTATCACTATTGTAAATTAGCATCATAAACTCTCTCAGATAAGACAAGATGATTATAATTAAAATTTAGAATGAGCTGCCGTATCATACTATACCTGAGCTTACATAATTTACGTCGCAGCTCTAGAAACATTCGCAGCCTTTATGAACAATAAACTGGCATTTCCATAAAAACCCAATGTTGGTTTCCGAATCCAATTGAATTGAAAAATTTAATGTATCTTGCAGTTTAAGTGTAGTAATAAACCTAGGTAGGCGGCCTATGGATACAAAGTAAATCTGGCCACCCAGCAATAAGCTGCCGTCACGTTACACACTGTTTTTGTATGTTTTTTTTTGACTAAAACAATATCTATAGAAAGTATAAAAATTGTAGTGATTATATTGCAAGCGATATAACCAAATACTTGAAGGCTTTTGATAATACCGTTACCGGTTATAAATAAACAAGCTGTTCCAAAATTTTTAATGCACTATTCAATACAAAAATAATCATTTAAATCTGACTGATAGTTCCATCGACATCCTCAGTTTTGTTATACTCGTATTAGACTTTCGATATTGTTTCACTTGTATTTATGGTCACGGGTTCGCTTCGCTCCTAAAAGCCACAGCGTGATGTTTTACACAATGCAAAAATAAAAATTAAAATCTGACTGATGATACTCCTCGAGACTAACGCGTTAAAACCAATAAAGAAACACAAAAATCACTTCAAGTTTCCTATAGACAGACGTCTTAGAATATAAGATATAGTCGTCGTAGATAAGACACAATAATTCAACAAATATACTTCTTTACTACATATATATATATGTATAAATTCATAAAGAATAATTAGAATGATATTAATCTGTGTAAAGCTTTATGTAACATAATTTTCGTGGGAATGAGACAGATATAACCGTGACAGGTGCACTCAAGCACCTAGAACGAGGGTGTAACAAAAATTTTATTAGCCGACAGATTTACGAGCTATTTGGCTGGGATCAGTGTCACCCTCGAAAAGTATTATAGATTATCTACAAAAAAGAATTACGATTGGAGTATAAAATTTTGTTGGAGTATTACATAAATGACAATGAATGAAATTGGGAGACGGATTATTGAAATCTTTATACTGGGAATACGAACAATTCCAAGAATTTCATCAAAATTTCTTTGAAAAAATTGATATATTTAGATAACGCAGTTACACATTTCTTATGTCAGTTACTGTGTGGTTAAAATAATAGGTTACTTGGAAAGTTTGCCAGGAGTTTTGAAAATTCCTAATTTCTAGTTTGTCGTATATCTGTAAATATCTTAGTGTTATATTTATATAAGGCATAACGGATTTATATAAGATATATTTGCAATTACTTTTCTGTTCGAATGACCCAATATTATGTCATCGATATGTTAAATAACAAGTGGCGTCGATACGAAACATCATATATATTTTGTTATCCATTAAAAAAGAATACTATTATTTTTAGGTAGGCGTACTTCGATATGAATAACAACATCAGACTAGATTTATCGATGATTCCAAGCCAATAAACTAGGGAGAGAAAATCAGTCTTACTCTTTAGAGCAGGTTGGGCTTTTACATGTGTTCTAACGCGTGTAGAAAATTTTGTGTTATGAGGTTACTTTTTACGACCGTACCGCACATCACCGACAAAGGGTTTATATATGTATGTACTTCAAAAGTCTTGAGGTGAGGTTAAAAAAATTATATGTGTAAAATAAAAATACAATACACACACAAAAATACAAATTCATAATGTGGGAGACCCATGCTTCGGCACGTACGGGCTGGCTCGACCGGAGTATTACGGCCTCACAGAAAACCGACTGTTAAACTATGCCTGCATTGTTCGCCCGAGTGAGTGAGGTTATCGGAGAAACAACCCTCTTTCCCTTCCCCTCATTCCCGTCCTTTACCATTCCTATCCTCTCTTTCCGTTACTCTAAAAGGCGGACAGCCCTCTTGTGTTCATGGGAGGTTAAAGTCACTTAAAAGCTGGTGACCCATCAGCTTGTATATACTTAAAAAAAGATTAAAGCGAAAAGGCACTTATTTATTTCCATATAACTACAATACATAAAACTCTTCTTTGTGGTAGTTATGTATACTTAGGTATGTAATTCGGTAAGGAATTCTATTCTATTCTTTTTTTGTTTATGAGAAGCGATGTCGATGTTGAAAATTCTGCCAATACCAATCATCCGCAGAATCAATAAGTTCAATTAGTTGTGAATCTTGACACAACATGAACACTTCTGCTATCGATAAATATGCACTCATATACATATACATATATAAGATAGGAATTCATTTTGAACTATCTATATCTACATTACAAATCAGAGTCTGATATCATTGCAACGTATGAAGGACATAAGGATTGATTACAGTGGTGGAGAGGAATGGGTTAGAAGGAAGGCACAGTTTATTGGCAGAGGAATTTTTAATGTTATCAATTGACTATACAGGCTAGGAGGCGAATTACTTTAGGGGCAGATAAAAATATTCGGTCTAGGGTACCCTCATCAAGACCACATTCACATAAGGAAAGAACATTTTTGTAAGAACGCTAGGGAACAACATAACCCCAGGCGCTGGCGGCAAACTACAGATATTATAAATTAATAAATACAATGGTGTATGGAAGACATCGCTATTAGCGATAAGACCGCCCATTGTACATACCGCCTTTTATCAACAGATTTTAATTATGTGTTGGCATATGTATACATATCATAACTCCTTTATGTGTATTATAATCATTATAATTATAACTAAACATTTTTCAATATAAAATAATCATCTTCTATCCAGAAAACACTTAAATTTCCAATAAAAAACATTAAGCATAAAAAAATAATCTTGTACGAAGCACACGGTAAACACAAAGAACGAGTACCAAGGAGTCTGTCACAGTAATCCGACGTGATCCACTTTTCTTGCTACCCGCCACCCGCCACAGCGTGGGGCAATCGCACCGTAAGTCTCATAAGCTTCTTAAACAAAAATACATCTTGTTTAAAACTTTGTGTTCGTTGAAAATATATATCAAGTTGTTTCGTCATGTGGTTCACGGTGGAGTAGAATAGACCCATCCCATCTCGTTGGTGTTGTAAAAAGCGACTAAGGGACTGTTACCTATCAGACAGTATATATACAGGGCTCGGAAGACGACAATAGGCTTGCCCCTTATAACTTTAGTAGGACCAAATTATAATTGCCAAAAATGTAGGTAGTTAATACATCTCTGCCTATTGAGATAATATTACTTACATATGTATGACATAACTAGTTCGATGTTCCCTGGCAACGTGTTAAAATTTTAGGATGATCACATTCACAGGTTAAGACATGAATGTGTAACAAATAATAGATACTCTTTTGTATTCATGATAATGTAAGGGGTGTTATAAGTGTTTTTAATTCATTTTTAGTTAAACAATGCTGAAAGGAAATTAGTGTTAGACGGTCTATAGACTGAAGATCATATCGCTTTTAGTGAATGAATACTTAAAGTCAAGAAAGTTAATGCAGTAGCTAACTTGTTTTATGAACATATAAATAATAAGTATATTTTTTTTATTGCCAATTATTTTAAACAATTGTAATTGTAAGTTTTTGTAACAATTGTAACTGACTTTCCAAATGTGTTACATACCAAATATCCTTCTATTTAAAGTTTTCCCTTGACTATTGTACATTGAAGGCATAAAGCAGGTTTTTATAGGATTGGCAACGCAATTGCTGGAAGTAGATTTCTACTATAAAAAAATATTTTAGTTTATTAGTGACTGCGGTTAGAGTGTCAAGACGTTTTCCTGCTGTTGACTTGATAATTATTTAGCCTTTCAATTAGCTCACCACACAGTTTGGTATTCATCTTTATTTATTTTTTATTTATGTTATTAATGTATCATTTCTGCCCCCCAATTCCTCGAGGTTGCTACGTTAGATTAGGTGAATCTTCCACCCCCCCCCCCAACTGTATCCTTACGTTGTCGTCGTGGGGGGGGCTTGCGCGGGTCAATGATCTCTGGGGCTGTGCCGGCAGAGCCACTCATGCCGGATTGGCCCAGGGGGAGACTCCAGACAAAACAGGATACACTGTGGGACCCTTCCAAGGGTCACTCAGTGTTGCTCCGCTGTCCACAGCGGAGGAACAAAGACGGGCTCGGCGTGTACTCACACTGCCACCGAGCAGGCATTAAAAGATTTTATCTCAATGCACCGTTGGCATATCGTTATCCCGAAAAGAGTCTCGTGGTCTCGAGGCTCCAATCGGAAAACCTCTATAAAAAATTACCCCGAATCCCGCGTTCTGGTGCGTGACCATGGGATGCATGGCTGATGGGTGGTTCAGTCGCAAGCGCACTCCTAGCTGGGACAACTGCGGACCCCTCGGTTGGGCATAAACTTACGCTTGCTCGGGTATTGGGGGATCTCTGCCCTTGTTGACCTCTAGTTCTCCCCCTCTCGTGGGATTAATCATGGATACTTTAAATTTAAAAAATATTAACAAAGACGAAAAGAAGGAGAAGAGGAAGGAGAAGAAGAAGAAAGTGGACGACACCTCGTCTAACGATGAGGAGCTTTTGACCGGGATGCCTATCTCGCAGGTGCTCTCAGAAGTCAATCTGACTTCTGGGAGCAGAAGAATGACGCAGCGAGTGCGTTCCAGGGCCGCTAGTTCCGCAGCTGACTCAGTCGAGGAGATGGAACTGGAAACCCGTGATACGGAGAGTCGTAAGCGAGGGCGAGATGAGGATGGTGACACGTCGCAAGACATGTTGCCACCGATAGTACCAGCAGGCGTGGGAGGTCACGCACGCCGTCCTCGGCCTCATCGAGTTCCGTGTTCTCCAGGGCGGAAGGTTACGCTCGAGGACGAGCAGAGGGCGAAACAGTTGCCGAGGAGGAGATTGCGGATCTCCTCCTTAAAATCCGTCCACCGGTGGAGGGGGGTTCTGTCCCTCTTACACCGATAGCTTTGAGGGAGAGGACGAGCGCGGCCGTGGCCATCATACAGAAAGTGGCCACCAAGTCCACCAACCTGAAGGGCTCTTTTGTTGGGGCCCTGAAGGAATCGTCCTCGGCAGTATCGGAGGCAATGAAGGGCCTTACTTAAGATGTTTCGCGGCTCCAAGAGGCGAATGACCGCCTTACGGGTGCAAACAAACGTCTGACGGAGCAGGTTGCTGAATTGAGTGCCCAGTTCGCCCAGTTTCGGGCGGGAGCACGCTCTCATAGCCCTGAGCGGCCAAACCCGGCTGCTTCCTCATCCTCTCCCTGCCCAGTTTCTGACGCCCAACTGTGTCCAATTATGGAAGCAGTATGGCGTATGATGGACGGGCGCCTGGCGGGGCTTGAGGCAAGGCTGCCTACTGCACCCATAGTTCGGCCGCCGCTTGCCGCAAACAAGGCAATGGCTGTATCAGTAGCGCCTTGGGTGGCAGACGTACAACTTATGCGGCGACGGCATCGGTGCCAGCTCGGAAGTCCGGGCCACCTTCTAAGGCACCGATGAAAGTGGTTCAACAATTTCCCCCGCTCCCTTCTCCAGTACCTAAAGGAGCTGGCACGTCTCAAGTGGCATCTGGTGCTGAACCGGTTCTTCCACGTCTGCTCCCTCAAATGACGGTTGGCAGACAGTCAAAGGAGGCAAAAAGTCCCGCCGAAATAGGAAGAATGGTAATAAGAAGGTCGCCTCACCACAAGCACCGCAGGAGGAACGCAAATGACGGTGACACCGGCACACCCAAACGGCAGCCGTTGTTATTACGGTGACGCCAGAGGCGGCAAAGAGTGGGCTCTCTTATGCTGCCGTCTTTAAGAAGGCCCGAGACTGCCTCACTTCCGAATTCGGGAGTGCAGGTGCTCGATTGCGCCTAGCCCAGGCAGGGGCTAGAGTTCTTGAATTCCCCGGGGCTGAGGGCGCTAAGACGGCAGACATCTTCGCAGAGAAGCTGCGAGGAGTGTTTACAGAGACGAATGGGGTACGGATCGCCAGGCCAACCAAGTGTGCAGAGATGGTTATTTCAGGCCTGGACGATTCCCCATGGCGTCGGCCAAGATTTTGGGCGACGCCGGCAAGATCCTTGTCGGTTTCGTGAACGCCAGAGTCACAGTTCTGGCGGCGAGACCGATAAGGTGTTTTAAATGCCTGGCATCGGGACACACCCGCGTCAAGTGTGCAAGTGGTTTTGACTGCAGCGGTCTCTGCTTTCGCTGCGGTCGACCGGGGCACAAAGCGGTGGATTGTTCCGCCGCCCCTCACTGCCCTGTGTGTGCGGCGGGTAATCTCCCCGCCAATCATCAGATGGGGCAGGGGGGCTGCAAGCCACCCCGCGCTTCTCAGCAAACATCCGGAGCTAGCCAATCGACCCAGGCTGCCTTTGATGTCAATCGTGCGTCGCTACCATCGCCCATGGAGGAGGCTGTAGAGACAGTTCAATAATGGACCAAGTCTCCAGTCTCCTTGTCCAGACGAACCTAAACCACTGTGCCGGTGCGCAGGACCTTTTACTGCAAACCATGGCAGAGTGGTCGATCGGTGTGGCCGTAGCTGCGGAGCCCTATTACGTTCCTCCCCGTCTAAACTGGCTGGGTGACCGGGACGGCTCCGTGGCAGTCGTCGGCTCCACGGCGGCTCATTCCCCGTCCTTGTCGCTTAGAGACAAGGGTTTTGGATATGTTGCCGCTGAATGGGGGGGGATCACCATTTATGGTGTCTACTTCTCTCCCAACCGGAGTCTGAGCGATTTCGAGGTCTTCCTCAATAACCTGGAAACCTCGATACGGCGACTAGCGTCTGGGCACGTCCTAGTTCTGGGGGACTTCAACGCCAAGTCCGTTGCGTGGGGTTCCCCCAGGACGGACGCACGGGGCGACGCTGTTGAGGAGTGGGCAACATCGGTGGGCCTCTGTCTCCTAAACAGAGGCACCACCAACACGTGCGTGCGACAGCAGGGGGGGTCGATAGTGGACCTTTCGTTCGCTACCCCTGCTCTCGCCGCACGAGTAAGGAACTGGTGTGTCCTGGAAGAGGTTGAGACGCTCTCGGATCACCTTTATATCCGATTTGAGCTCTCCCGGACCCAGGACCCCAGAAGGGGTCACTTGGCGCGGTATCCTTCCCGCTTTCCGCGGTGGGCTATTTCTAAGCTAGACCGGGATCTACTGGAGGAGGCAGCCATAATTTACTCTTGGCTGTCTCCACAGCCTCCGACCGAGGAGGTAGACATGGGGGCAGGCCGCTTTTGCGATGCGTTAACGCATATCTGCGATGCGGCCATGCCCCGGATTCGAGGTAGTCGGCCTCCAAGGAAGGAGGTCTACTGGTGGTCCCAGGAGTTGGTGGATCTCCGTGTGGCCTGCATTCGTGCCCGGAGGTCCTACACCCGCAGCCGTCGGCGTCACCGCGATGAAGGGGAAGAGGACCGGCTTTATGAGGAGTACCGAGAGGCACGGAAAACTCTGAAGCTGGCCATTTGCCGCGCCAAAGAGGAGAAGAGAAAAGAGATGCTGGAGGGTCTCGATCGTGACCCCTGGGGTCGCCCTTATCGTGCGGCGCAACAAAAGCTCCGCACGCTGGGCCCCCCCCTTACTGAGACTCTCCAGCCCAGCTTCCTGCGGGAAGTGGTTGAGGGCCTTTTCCCGCAACGGGTGGAACACTCATCCCCGTCGATGGCCCCCTTGGCCGGAGACGACGGGGAGTTCAGGGAGGAGGATGTTCCACCCGTCACTGAGGCAGAGATAGGGGCGGCTGTCCTTCGAATCCGTTCTAAGAACACCGCCCCTGGACTGGACGGGATCCCTGCCCGAATATTGGCTCTAGCTCTCAACCACATGTCGGACCGCCTCAGGGAGGTGTACAACGCATGCTTGGCGTCTGGACGTTTCCCTGACTGCTGGAAGAGCGGGAAGCTGGTTCTTTTAAGAAAGCCGGGACGGCCTACGGATTCGGTCGCGGCCTACAGGCCCATCGTGCTGTTGGACGAGGCGGGTAAATTGTTTGAGAGGATCCTCTCTGCCCGCATCGTCCGACATCTGAGCGAGGTCGGCCCCGATTTGTCGGATGCCCAATTCGGTTTCCGAGCGGGGCGTTCGACGATCGGTGCTGTAATGCGCCTGAGGGCCGTGACCGAACAGGTAGTGAGCTGTGGCGGCGTGCTGTTGGCAGTGTCTTTGGACATTGCCAACGCTTTTAATAGTCTGCCATTCAGCTGCATCAGGGAAGCGCTCCGCTATCACGGGGTGCCACAGTACCTGAGGTGGCTGATGGCAGACTATTTGGAGGAGCGTACCGTCGTGTACGAGGATCGAGAGGGAAATTTGAGTCGTCGGCCCATGTCGTGCGGTGTTCCGCAGGGGTCTGTCCTTGGACCTCTCCTGTGGAACATGGGGTATGACTGGGCCCTTCGAGGTGACTTCCCCCCTGGGCTGGGCGTAATCTGTTACGCCGATGACACACTGGTCACAGCCCAGGGGGCGAACTTTGAAGAGGCGGCGCGCCTGGCCACCAGAGGAGCCTCACTGGTGGTCGGGCGCATCGAGGCGCTGGGGTTGCGGGTGGCCTTAGATAAGACGGAGGCCCTTTTATTCCATGGGCCCCGTCGAGGTCCGCCCCCTGGCGCCTCTATAATGGTCAACTCGATCCTCGTACCGGTTCGGGCCCACATACGATATCTGGGCCTGATCCTCGACGGAAGATGGCGATTCGACGAGCACTTCCTGCAGCTGGCTCCAAGGTTGGTCGGCGCTGCGTCTGCCCTTGGGCGCCTTTTGCCCAACTTGGGTGGACCCAGCGTTGCTACAAGACGACTGTACACGGGGATTGTCCGGTCAATGGCACTATACGGTGCACCGGTGTGGGCGGAGGCTCTGACCGCCCAGAATAGGGCACGCCTCTGGCGCCCGCAAAGGGTCATGGCGGTTAGAGCCATACGCGGTTACCGCACCGTATCGACGGAAGCGGCGTGTGCGTTGGCCGGAACTCCCCCGTGGGACTTGGAGGCGGAAGTGCTCGCCGACGTCTATCGGCGGACGAATAATTTCCGGGCGTGTAGTGGCAATCGGCCCCCGCCCGAAGAGGTACGCGAGTGGCGTGACGCCGCTCGCCGAGCCACTATAGCTCGTTGGTCGTCCCGGCTGGAGGCTCCACGTGCTGGCTTAGCCACCGTGGAGGCGCTCCAGCCGGTCATCGTTGAATGGGCAGGGCGGCAGCACGGGACCCTTTCCTTTCGACTGACGCAGGTTCTTTCCGGGCACGGCTGCTTCGGAAAGTACCTGCATTCGGTCGCTAGGAGGGAATTGAGTCCCGTCTGCCACCACTGCGACTGCAGTGAGGACTCGGCACAGCATACGCTCGCGGTTTGCCCGGCTTGGGCGGCGCAGCGTCGGGTCCTCATTGCAGTAATTGGAGAGGATCTCTCGCTACCGGCCATCATACGCTCCATGGCCGGTAGTGAAAGGAATTTTACCGCGGTCGCAACCTTCTGCGAGGAGGTCATCTCGCAGAAGGAGGCGGCGGAACGGGCCCGGGAGGACGATCTCCACTCGGACCTAATTCGCCGCCGGCGAACCGGGCGGCGGAGGCGCGCTTACTTGCGCCTCATGCCGCCCTGAGTGTGGCTGTGGGTGGTCGGGACGGGTTTTCCCCTCCACCCGCTATAAAGGCCAGCCGCGAGGAGGCGACGTCCTGGTGTGCCTAGACGTTGCCTAATTGAGAGTTACCAGATGGTGGTGCCCGCGCTTTTGCGGGCAGAAGCGCTAGGAGGGGTCCGGATGTCTTACTAAAGCTGTTCCCGGATTCCTCCTATTTTAAGCGCAGCATGGCACACCGTGTGGTTTTAGTCGGTCCGATTCCGACACACCGTTCCACTGAAAACCCCGGTGGGATGACGGCCCGAGGGGGTTTCCACACGTTAAAAAAAAAAAAAAAAAAAAAAGGCCTGGACGATTCCGTGACGGTCGACGACGTCCGGGAGGCAATCCAAAAGAAAACTGGTTGCACCCCGGACAACCTCAGGGTCGGCACCATTCGCCCCGGACAAGGAGGACTTGGCACGGTGTGGATCAGTTGTCCTGTGGCAGCCGCAAAGATTTTAGGCGATGCCAAGCGAATCCTCGTCGGTTTTGTGAATGCCAGAGTTACTATTCTGGCGGCAAGACCGATTAGGTGCTTCAAATGTTTGGCCTCAGGACACACCCGTGCCAAATGCAGTAGTTGTTTTGACTGCAGTGGACTCTGTTTCCGCTGCGGTCAACCAGGGCATAAGGTGGCGGAATGATCCGCCGCCCCCCACTGCCCAGCGTGTGCGGCGGGTAATCTACCCGCCACTCATCAAATGGGGCGGGGGGGTTGTAAGCCTCCCCGCGCTTCTCAAATGACATCAGGGGCACGCCAGTCGACCCAAGCTGCCTCAGATGCCAATCGTGCGTCATCACCGTCGCCCATGGAGGAGGCTGTAGAGATAGTTCAGTAATGGACCAAGTCTCCAGTCTCCTTGTCCAGACTAACCTGAACCACTGTGCCGGTGCGCAGGATCTCTTCCTGCAAACTATGGCAGAGTGGTCGATCAGTGTAGCCGTAGTCGCGGAGCCCTACTACGTTCCTCCCCGTCCAAACTGGCTGGGTGACCGGGACGGCTCCGTGGCAGTCGTCAGCTCCACGGTGGCTCGCTCCCCTCCCTTGTCACTAAAAGACAAGGGTACTGGATACGTGCCTGCCGAATGGGGGGGGGATCACCATATACGGTGTCTATTTCTCCCCCAACCGGAGTCTGAGCGACTTCGAGGTCTTCGTCAACAACTTGGAGACCTCGATACGACGACTAGCGTCTGGGCACGTCCTAGTGCTGGGGGATTTTAATGCTAAGTCCGTTGCGTGGGCGGCGGAGACGCGCCTACCAGCGCCTCATGTCGCCCTGAGTGTGGCCGCGGGTGGTCGGGACGGGTTTTCCCCTCCATCCGCTTCAGGCCAGCCGCGAGGAGGTGATGTCCGAGTGTGTCTGGACGCCGCCACATAGATAGGTTACCCATAGGTGGTGCCCGCATAGTGCGGGCAAACGCTAGGAGGGGCCCGGATGTCTTAATAAAGCTGTTCCCGGATTCCATCTATTTTAAGCGCAGCATGGCATACCGTGTGGTTTTAGTCGGTTCGATTCCAACACACCGTTCCATCGAAAACCCCGGTGGAATGACGGCCCGAGGGGGTTTCCACACGAAAAAAAAAAAAAAAAAAGGTGAGTCTTCCACAGTATATGTTATCGTTTATGTCAGTATATGTCTATACAGTTTAAGCACGAGTAGCTAAAAATAGTTTAGTTTTTCATAAGATTTTTCCAAAACTTTTTTCGGAATTGATAAATTTCTGATTTTTCGATTATTATTCTTTTAGCTGTGTTCGTTTCAACATTTCGAAAGGTTTTTAGTTTATGACTCTATAATTTAAACATTAATAAAGTGGTGTATGAATAAATATTAAAATTTAATGTGTAGTTTTATTGTATGAGATGAACGTAATAAATGTGTATCTGTGATGTGGTGTGTGTCAGTCGCGGCCCTTCTTCTTCCTCGTCCTCGTCCTCTTACCCATTGTGTTAATGTATGTTAGGTTTTTTTTTTAATACTATAGGGGAACAGACGAACAGACGGGCACCTGATGGTAAGTGACAACCTCCGTCCATGGACACCCGCATCTCAAGAGTCGCAAGTGCGCTACCCGCCTTTGAGGGTGATGAGGGATGGGGGATGCAGGGAGCGGAAAGAAGAGAGGGGGATGAGGAGAAAGGAGATGAGAGGAGAGGAAAGGGGAGAGGGGGCCTCCGAAAACCTCACTCATTTCGGGGAAATGCAACGCAAGCGTTACTTCACAACCGGTTTTCTGTGAGGCCGTGGTATCGCACCGGTCGAGCCGGCCCATTCGTGCCTAAGCATGGCTCTACCACTGTTATATACATGTCTAGTGTATGATTTATGCTCAGTGGGTCTAGTGTGTCTGGTGTTGGCGATATGTTTGGTGATTTTTGGGGGCCCTGTGAGTCTTGTGACTGATGCATGTTTTGCGATTCCTGGGGGTTTTGTGAGTGTTGGTCCTGCATGTTCTGTATGAATACCGTATCTCCCAAAACTATACTGATTATGGTTACTATGTGTATGGATGCTTGTTTTTGAAGAACAGTAATGTCGATTTTGGTTTCTAACTTATCTATGTATTTCTTTCTGTTTTGGGCAACTATTCCCGTTGCGCCTATAAATATTGGAATGACAGTCGTTTGTTTATTCCACAAACGGGTGATTTCAGTTTTCAGCAGGTGGTATTTGCTCAATTTCTCAATTTCCTCAGCACTTGTGTTGTAGTCGGATGGTAACGTGATTTATTATTCTTATTATTATGTAAGTAAATATAATGTTTTATATAATAAAAATTTAGCACAATTTTATATTACTTGTAAAATACAGGAACAACGCTTGTATTGTATTGCCTAGCGAGTGAGAGTACCGGAAGCCCTACTCCCCCTTTCCTTTTTCACCTCCCCTTATCCCTAAGGCCATCTTCACCCTGAAAAGTCACAAGTGGACTGCCCAGTGCACTTGTGACTCTTAGGCGACCCGTCTGTTCGTCTGTCTCCCTATATCATAATTTAAAAAAAGGAAGCCTTTTAGGAAGGATTACCCTCTTTTCTTGAAGGTTTGAAGGTCGCATCGGTCCGGAAATACGGCAGGCGATAATTTGTTCCATAGGCTGGATGTGCGAGGCAAAAAGCTTCTGGAGAAGCGCACAGTGGTGGAGTGCCCATCATTGCGGTCGATGGGGATGGTTATTTTGTCGCGTAAGACGATGACGGAAAACTGCGGCTGGTATAAGTCCGAACAATTCCTCTGAACATTCCCCATGATACAAGCGATAGAGGATGCAGAGTGAAGCTACACATCTGTGTCGCACAACTCAAAACCAAAAAACCTAGATTGAAAAAAGCCATAGATTATCCTGGAATATATGTATTAGGAATCCGAGTGTTTCTACTGCTGTTTTTTATGTTCAGTGAATATTGTTTATGTTTCATTTACAATGGAAATTCTTATTAAAATATTGCAGTAAAGCAAAATAATTCTAGTTCTATTATTGTCCGTATTCTTTGTACTTATCTACTTAGCGCAATGGATTTTTTCAGCGCAATACACTCACTGAAACAATTTGTGAAAATCAATGTCCAGACGTTTATGCCGCGTATTCGATAAAACTAAAACTAGGAAAAAGTAGAGGCGGCAGACATCATATAATTTATAATAATTTTCGTTTAAAACAATATGCATAGTTTTATTTTAAGTGTATATTTTTATGACTAGAAAAGAATAGAATACGTTACACATTATGCCTCTGCCTTTCCCCTTAGGCGATATAGGCGTCTCTGTTTCTTTAGGCCTCGGATGAGACCACCCAGAAGATTCAGTCTTATAGTGGGTGGTATTTGCACTGGCATCGCGTCCTCAATGGGATATCTGGGACTCGTACTAGATGGCCGATGGCACTTTGGACCTCACTTCCGAAGTTTGGCCCCCAAGCTTATGAGGGCAGCGGCCGTACTTTCACGACTGCTGCCCAACTTGGGGGGCCCGATGTCTCCTGTAGGAGACTATACGTTGGGATCGTGCGATCCATGGCCCTATACGGAACCCCATTTGGGCTGAGACCCTGACGACCTGCAATGCTGCAATCTTGCGACGACCACAGCGGGCTATGGCTGTCAGGGTCAAAAGAGGATACCACACTCCTTTGAAGGGGCGAGTCTACTAGCGGGAACTCCACCATGGGACCTTGAGGCAAAATCCCTTGCAACATTCTATTGGTGGCGCAGGGGGGTGCAGAAGCTGGATCTGAGACCTGCTCCTCGTGCATTCGAGGCATAAGCTTATTTATGTATGTATAATACATAAATAAGCTTATGCCTATCTCAAATCGGGGTATGTCTCTGTCCTGTTTTATGAGATAGGGGACAAACGAGCAGACGAGTCACCTGATGGTAAGTGACTATCGCCGCCCCTGGACACCCGCAACTCCAGAGCCACTAGGAGTAAGCACTTTTCTTGAAGGTTTGAGGATCGTAACTGTCCAAAAATACGTCAAGCGACAATTTGTTCCACAGGCTGGTTGTGAAAGGCAAAAAGCTTGCGAAGAAGCGCACAGTGGTGGAGTGCCAATCATCCAGGTGATGGAGATGCAATTTTTTTGTTTTATAAGGTGTTGTGTTGCATAAGGTTTATTTTTTGATTCAAAATAAACTCAATTGGTTGTCATTTGGCTTCTCCGGAATATTCACATCCTTTCACTGTTGTATAACTGTACTTACTATATACTTTTCAATCCAAACCCTTCATTTTATCTCAAAGAACGATTTGAATTCTTGCATAGCACATCCGAGGGTCCTTGGGTCTTCGGAGAACTTGACATTGAAAATGCCATAACATGACACAAATTTCATAGACAAGTCCTTTTCTGTACAGGCCATACGTCTATATAATGCATTGCCGTTGCCCATCAGGGTCGCCAAAACTCTAAACAATTAAAAAAATAATAATTAGATATCACTACTTCCTAGCTTGATACCAAGCATTTCCTAAATGCGTATTAGGTATATGTTAATAATAATAATGTGTGTTTTGTGTTTCTTAGTAATGCGTATGAGTACAAAGTGTATATATGAGTAAGCCAGTTAATTAAACACTGCAACTCCTCTTGCCATGCATAAACTATCCTTTCATCAAAAAGTTGCCTGGGAGATTGCTAAATGCGATAAAGCCGCACAAATTCTGTAGTTTCTAAGAATATACATATAATTACAATATTGTAATGTCTTTTATTTGGACAATAAAGAGATTATCTATCTATCCATCTG
Source organism: Tyria jacobaeae (assembly GCA_947561695.1). NCBI lineage: Eukaryota > Metazoa > Arthropoda > Insecta > Lepidoptera > Erebidae > Tyria > Tyria jacobaeae. Next base: position 7,771,696 of record OX387215.1, on the reverse strand, counting down.
TATATTCTATTTGTTTAAAATTAACAGTTTTTAAAGTATATATTCAAATATGTATGTACATATAACATTATAATGTACATATGTATGTATCTGACACTAACGGGGTCTGTAATGGAGATTGTGGCCGAATTACTAACCTGGCTGTCATGTGGTTGATGATCGTTACTGTCGAGCCCGAAGTCGTGCGTGTAATTTATATATTATTAATAAATTAATATATTTATATTTATATGTATTATTATTAAGTCAAGTAATTATAAGTCCACTTTAAGAGAGACTATTTTATCTGACGATAATACATTATTGTATTATCTAGTCTAGCTAGTAACTGCTTTTGTTCCATTGAATGACGTATTGCGGGCAATAGCCTGTTAGAGTTACAGGGTAGTGATATACTCATCTATTGCTTACACTCACCAATATATCCGTTTAAACAATATTTCTAGCCTTACCTTCTTATCCTTTATTGACAGACTTGCTCACGTTAGTGGTACTAACTGTAAGTCGACTAAATGTGATTAGCATGCCTCTGTCTACTTATTGAATGTATGTCTAACATGTAGATATGTTACTTGAAACAGTAATATTTGGTGAAATTTACTGATATATTAATCTCTTTAATGTTTACACATATAGTGCGATAAAATAAATAATAATTATAGTCGTCAACAAAACATCAACTCTTTATGAGTTCATTCATAATCGAGTTGAATTCGTAATGCGTTTAAAAAGTTTTAAGTTAAACTATTTAGTGCAATGTTGTGTATAGCCGCATCCACACTTTATGACAACGGAGTTCTCTTTCTTTTCCCAATATAACGTAACCTGGGGAAGGCACTCGAATCTGTAGCATCTGTTCAATTTTCCTGCTTTACTAGATCTTGTTTCGACCAGATAGAAAAGTGTTGGGCCTACGAATATTCTTATTATGTTCTCATTATGCTAAAAGGTTTAATATAGGATACCTTTGGGTTTGTTTCTTAAACACGGTGTTCTCATTTCTAAAGAGATGTTGAAGAGGTAATTCTCATCAAATTGTTAATTGGGATAACGGATTTTATTGCTAAGTAAGTATGTATAAATGTATTTGTATACTTGGTATCCATAGGTTGTAAATATTGTTATTTAGTTAAAAAAGTATTGTTTTGATATTTAGTCAAAATGAACGCTAGAACACGGATGCGCTTCAAAGGGACTTGTCAACGTCGTAGAGGATCTAACGGTTGGTTTCTTATTTGCACAGTAAATTGGCTTTTGCTATCCAATGCAGTAATACTGTAAACTTCACATTTAAATTTAAATTTCCAGCTTTTTAGCTTTGCAAACTTTTATTTTCTATTTTAAATAACCTTTACATTAACTTGCCTTATATTACATTTTTAGGGTTTTTTTAAACCATGTGCTATAATAATAAAAGGGTCTTAATTTACCCTAGACGTATAAACTCTTTATTTGTTGTCAAAAATATATTTATTAAGTGCAGGTAAAAAGCAACCAAAGTGATACTACTTGTTTTATTTTAACGTATTACTATTGTTCTGTCAATTATTTTGTACAAATACCCTCCAGATATCGTTCTGTCAGAAGTTATTTGATTATAGTTTTTCTCCATAAGAACCTCAGACTTCAATGAATATTTAAAAATTATCTAATTTGGTTTTGAACTTTGCTACACATTTAGCTATTCATTATATATATATATAAATATATATATATATGTATATATATAATGTCCTATGACATTGTTTAATGAAATTATTTGGATTATACGTAGCTGGCGCTATGCTGGCTGTCTTTTTCTCCTTATATGAATTTGACCTTAAATTCAAGTTGAATTTCATTTAGCTATTCATTATGCAAAGTGCTAGTGCATATATATATATATATGTGTGTACATTTCCTCACTCAATTTTATTTCGGAAAAGTCATAGATGTCTTTCTCTCAAAACATTTGAAACGTATTTTAAGGTAAGAGTAACAATAATGAATAATAAATTATAAGTACATGATAACTGTATATAAGTAGCCAAATTCATTACAATACATGATATTGGCCACCCCATCTCTTCTTAGTATATTTGCATAAATGCAATACCTAAATGACGCCAACAGGTTTGCCCTATTACGTAAGTAGGATTAAATTATGGTTGGTGTAGAGGGTTACCACAAGAAAAAAAAAAAAAAAAAAAAAAAGGATCCTTAAGACGCCTCTGCCTACGTCTTCTGGGATATAGAGGTAATTGTGAGTATGTATATATGTGTATGATTTTTACTTTATGCTGTCTTTACTGTACTATCTGTACTGTATAGTGACCAAAACTTGAGCAGGTTGTGTTAAGCAGTTAACCTTTACCTTAATATGAAATAAATTTAATAGTGAAATAGGATCGCAATTGCAAAAGGACCTTCCGGGGATTGGTGAATCTGCTGCCAAAAATATCCATTCCGTAGTTCTGCTGTCAAAGATAGCTTGTGGTGTGTAGGAGTCCTTATAATTAATTAGTTTTTCTAATCAACGTGTAACATACATCAATTTGTTTTTATCTCTGAGAATGTATCTGACAAAATCATACGTAGTCCACTTTCCTTAAAAGTTTATCTTTTGTCAGATAATTATGTGCCTAGGTGCGTAGACGTAGGTCCTATGACATTGTTTAATGAAATTATTTGGATTATACGTAGCTGGCGCTATGCTGGCTGTCTTTTTCTCCTTATATGAATTTGACCTTAAATTCAAGTTGAATTTCGTAGAGAAAAAGAAAAAGAATAAAGGAAATGATAGTGTATCTATATTTGTTTAAAAAGTTTATTTTTTTTATCACACAAAAAAGAAAAGACTTTATTTACATACATAAACATATGGGCCGACCTTAAGGAATATTATATCTCAATATATTTTCTACGTTTCATGTCATCATTCTTAGTAATGGAGGTATGTGATGAAAGGGTAAAGTTTAGAGTCGGGGCAGAGACCGGACGGGGCGGTACGGCAACGTGGCATGAGCGAACAAAATGTACTAACGCCGAGTGCTAGAGCGCCTGTCACTTCTTCTTTATTAACTAGAACATGACAAAATTCTGAAGCCGCGTCGCCGTCATGCCCCGCTTGCTGGATGTCTCAAGTAGATTTAAGTCAACACGAGAACTAGTCTTATCAGCCCTGACGTGCTTCCTAATTAATTTAGATAATCTTCGTCGCGGTTTTCCCCATGATGACGATACAAGCACTGAAATAATTTATTCAAAGATGAGCTTTATTTCAGACTTATTATACATTAAAGTTCTATAAGCTGTTGACTAGTATATGAACACTCATCATTAGTAATATATCAATACTAATAAGATCACGTTTCCATCACAGAGGATTTTTACATGAACATCGTTTTATAGTTTGAAGTAAATCTACCTATCTAAATCGTAAATATTGGTGACTGTAGATACATAGAGTAAAACATTTCCTTAAAAACGTTACTCTGAAGGTTACGAAACAACCTTTTAAAATAAAAATTAATTGCCAATTATTTTAATGTTATAATACTAGTTATGTTATTAAGAGCATATTTAAGAACGTTCAAATCAGTAGTGTTTAAAGCTGACTTATTATCTTCCATTTCAATGTTTAATTCTCAAACATATTTCATTTTACATCGAACATAGCGTTATATTAATGCGCTTGATCAAAATGTTGTGATTTTTCATTATGATAAGCATTGAACGATTACGATAAAAAATAAAATGAAATAAAAATATGTCGTTTTTTATGTCTTACTAAAAGAAAATTGCAAAAGAAATAATCTAGTGTTAAGCTTACTCTATAGGGATCTCATCAACTAAATAAATAAACAAAACAGATAGTTAAAAAAAAAATTCCCTGACTATATATTAACACCCCGTCTTTTTGTGCTGATGTTATCTCGAAAGTAATGTGAGTGACAACAGGTGTGTCATCTTGTGTCACTCACACTATAAATAGGTTTGAAATGATGCCCAACATATCGATCTCCATCCAGAGGTCTAAGTGTATACATATTATTATTTATTATGTATACACATACTTGCGTAAATACAATCCTCCGTCAAGTAAATAGATAACTGTTTGCTTTGATATTTAATTTTAATAAATGTAATATATATACATCAGATTAGCCATTAGTGAAATTTGATTGTATATTAAAGAAATATAACAGATTGTATTGTATTACTTAAATGTACATTATTCAAATCTATTGAATATTTCATGTAATCTATTGATCGCCCCCCTAATCTGTAATGATAAGTAAGCAGATTAGCGTGTCAGTTTCATAATTAATTAGTAGTATTTGTAACTGGCCTGCTGGTCTAGTGGTTAGTGATTCTGATTGTGAAGCTGGTCGATTGTGTTCGATTCCTACACGGTACAAAAAAATGGTGATTCACTCATACTTTTTTCGAGCCTGGGTGTTCTCAGTGACCTCCGTTTATATGTTTGTAAAGATACATAACCATTCCTAAAGCGGGAGTTGTCTCATCTAGAGAAAATAAGTATTAATAGCCGACTTCCTGCTAAAGTACTCTTAAACGGTTCTGGTTGCACGGGCATTTTATTGCTCAATAACAATATTATTATATAGGGAAATAAATATAAAACTTGACTGAAGAAGTAACAATAAACAAAATGAATGGATTATAGTGTCACACTGACATGTATATGTAAATTGATATCCTCTATTTGTATATCTAGGCATGTATTACGATGAATTAAAACGCTTTTATCGATATTTTTATAGATAAATCTAATTGGTACTATAATTGCTCAAAATATAAAAATATGTCGAAACCACAAAAACGTAACTTTAACCAATAACTCGAAAACTAAAAAGGAAATTTAACCCTTCGCTTTCAATCTATAACGTTCTTGAAAGAATACTCCGGACGGCACTAAAGCTAATATTTTAAAATTTTCAGACGAAGGTCCACCAGATTTACGATGGGATTGTCGAAATTAGAAAGTTCCAGAAGAGATGTTGCATTTGTGGAAGAATTTATGTTATTCGTATTGGAATGTTTTGAAAAAAAATGTATAAATCGAAGATCAGGTGAATAAATCCCGATGACATTATTAAATTTCCTTCAGCCATTGTTATGTTTTAGATAAAAAATACAACAATACTTTAAAGGAATAAACATATGTTTCAGTTCGACAATTTTCACAATCGATTTATGTAATGGTACAGTGATTTTTTTCTCACACTGTATCGTAGTTCATTTCGATTAAGTTATATCATCATTGTTAAGTGTCTTGCTGTTTTGACAGATGTCTTCATATCAACTAGAAAAGCTACTCTTTAAACAAAATAATAATCCATGTTATGCAATGGTGATTTTAAATTCTGCTTTGAAAGTTCGGGTTTCCTTTTCATTTTACATATCTGCGTACCTACTATCCATTCCTATGAAACGAGCAACTAATGATAATAGAAAACTAAGACTGAGAGTTTTGAACTTAGTTATTTATTTCATTAAAAAAACATATTATTTGACTTAAGGTTACAAATTATGGTATTTTGACATCCCGTGATGGTGGTTTCATATCTTTGTCTTCATTTGGAGGCACACGAATGTGTAATTTGCCACACGAACTTTTTTTATTTATCCAGGGCGAATATTGTCTTGGGCATTCCTCAAGCAAACTGCACACAGATGCTTCTTGGCACCATCCACAATGAAATCCCCTATCCAACACTTGACAATCGACACAGTTACTGGCCATGTATTCACATCTGTATACTATAATTAATATTAAATTTGAATATGGATCTGCACCTCCCCAAAGCAATCTTATGTATCCCAAAGACACACTCCGGTTTATTCGCAAAATTGTCATATCACAATATAAGATGCCGTTGCTTATCGTAGCTTTAACTCTCATTATCGTTTCTTCTACGTGTATTTCACATACGACATTTCGCTTATATATTGTCAAGTCATCTATTCTCAAATTCATATTTATAAACCTTCTGAGATTTGCGGGTATAAATATTGGATCATCGGATACGATTTCATTACAAAATCTTTCTTTACCGTTTTTATTGTAGGTTTTATCTAGGAAATCTTTTTGGGGGCAATGTAGATTTGGATAATGCGTACAGCCTACTTCATGGCACCAATCACATTGTTTGCTACTTGCCTTACATTCTCGACAACTACTAAACGAAGCACAATAACTTTCTACTGGATCTAAACTTGATACATCTGTATTATACTGATTAGTTAGTTCTATACAGATCAATATAAACAAAAAAGATTCAATAAAATACGGCATGTTCTAGTGCCTTTATTTAATCACTTAGATATCGTTAAAAATGGCTTCCCTGAAAGACAAACAAAACAGAAATAAAATATTTATGGTACGAAAACATAAATTCAAAAGTTAATATTGAAGTATGAATGAATCAGTACTTACAGTAATTTATAAACTCCCGAAGCGAAACACAGAGTACAGACTGTTTTAAGGCATGCAAGATAACAAATAAATACTAATTATTATTGCCAAGCCTATTTATTACTTCTAGTGGTTCATGTTTGTAAATAAGGTGATTGAAGATAGTCAAGATTTGAGTCCTAAATGAAAACACTGTTTGCAACAATGAATAATAGTACGCGGTCAGAGGCATGAAAATATTGTATTCGTAAAAGTAAACACAAATAAATTAAGAATACTTAGACAAAAATAATCGAATAGAACCCATAGGTAACCCAGATATTTACACAGCTAGATATAATACAATTTCTTACCGTAAGGTTCACAAGTCAGTCTATTTAGAGTCCACTTCATTAATTCAGAAGAACATTTGTCTGCAATAGAACAAGTCTTAGAAGCGTCACACCAACCGCATCCATACGAGGCTGGAATTACTCTACATGCTTCACAGTCTACAGCTAATGTTTCACATGTGTACACAATGAGTGGGATTTCATTCGAATAAGGCTGTGCGCCACCCCAAATAACTTTCAGAGTACCACTTTCAGTATCACCTAATTCTAAACGGTCAGCTCTTAATATTATATCAAAACAGTATACTTGATCACCCACGATCAATCCTTTTAGGTGAATTAATTTTTGCTTTATTTTAATTAAACATACAAGTTCTTTTTCATAAAGTACTGGGTCTGCAGTATAAATTTTTATCTCAACATTCTTACGTACGCCGGCTGGGACTAAAATAGGTCCATTATTAATTAATTGCGGACAAGTATTTTTTTCTGCTGTTATACTAGATTTGTTCTGTTCTTTTACAGTAGAAGGACACTTTTTCTGTGGAGTGTCTGTACACCCAGTCTCGTGGCACCAACCACAGGGAAACCACATACTTTTAACACATTCATGGCAGTTATGAAATGACCGACAGTACCCACTTGGGTCTTTCAATCGTGTTGAGTCGTCATCGTACCGGTCAATAGATTGCAGGAAAGATTTGATCCTGTTCACATCTTCTGGTCTTAAATGTACGTTACTATTACTTGCAAGTTTATGTTTTTTAACAGGGTGTTTCTTTGTTATTACTTCGTACATATTTGATAGCACTAATATAATAATGAAGACTCCGTCCAGCATGACGACTACCCTCGTATCAAGATATTTCTTTAATATCTCATCATTAAGTTAGTCTTTGTATTTATAACATGATTGATAACTTTGTTTATTTAAATAGATTGTATGTATTTTATACAATATCAATTCAATTGGACCTGGGAAAGTTTTGAATGGAATATAGCCATTGAGAACGTAAGAAATGCATAATACTCATGGGATGATAGTTATTTGCTTTAACTAGCATTGCCTTCTCTAATTTAGAAATATACAAACTAATAATGACAATGTTAATAATATTATACCAATGTTAATTTAGATTTTATGGTTAGTCAATCAATCTTGAGTAAATTTTAATGTTTGAGAGCCATGCTTCGGCATGCAATAATTCTTGAGTTGCAAGTGTTCATCTTCACGTTCAAGTGTCACTTACTAACAGATAACTCGTTTGCTCGTTTGTCCCCCGATACCATAAGAAAAATATCAATCAATCTTTCAACCAAAACAATTTATTTTTTGTTTTGTTTCCTCTATGTTATTTTATACAAAAATACATATATGTATGTAGCAGTTCTTGTGGAAACGACAAACAATTCATTAACGGTTTATTTAAAATGTAAGATGAATGTAAGAGAATTTATTGTATTGGGCATGATCGCTGTGCAGGTCATGACCATTAAATACTAATACAAGCCACTCGTGATCTGACAAACTGTTTTTTTATAAACTTGTAGAAAAAAAAACTGTTTCCCATAACTACTATCGTAACTCTCCAGTTATGTCAATTATCAAGCTTTTGGATGTCACAGATATATATTTAACGATACAAAAAATATTTAACAATATCTGGAAAAGTTGGACAGCAGAATATTTATGTCGATTATCAGCACGACGCAAGATGTGATTGAAACAATATAACTTACAAATTAATGATATAGTTATGATCAATGACGTCAATCTATTAGCCGGGAAACGGGCTCTAGGTAAAATCATACAGCAACATCAAGAATTACACGGATAGGACCAATTATTAAATTGTCATTATTACTAGTCAATGAAAATCAATCCTTATCTTGAGAGACTAAGCATATCAGGATAACTAGAAAAGGATTAAACCTTGCCAATAAAAAATATGTAATTTTTGAGATTACAATTCCTTTAGCAAGCCCAGACACGTACGATTTATACAAAATCATAAGGCATATGGAGATCAGATGATCAATCCTTCCTATTGCAAATTATATTGCTATCAATATACGAAAGGACGCGTATATACCAATGTTAGAAAACGACGTGCAGGACTGTCTAGACTTTGATACTTCAAGAAGAATTTGTATATGTATATATAAAATTTCTAATTAAGATATGACGAAAACTGATGTGTCAAAGAATAACTTACTATTCAAAGAAATATAAAACATAAACAAAGCTTTGTCCTAACAGCTAGACGGAACTTAACACATTTAAAAGATATTTATATTTCTGCTGAGGACAATCAACCATACGACTGATATGCGAGTATGGTCAAGTTATGGTCGAACAATTAACTAAGACCGACGTCATCAAAGGAATACCTATACTATTTACTGGCGCAAAAGGCTATCAAATTTTCTGAATATTGAAGCAGATGTAAACAAGACTGACATTCCGCCAGTCTAGCACATCTTCAACTTCTATATTCTAATTGCGTAAGTCGATAAATAGATTAACCATGACCCTTTGGAGACAGAAGATCTTCTTAATTAATCCAAACATTCATTCATGATCATGCATCTGTTGAAAGGGCCCGAAAATATATCAGAGCCTTTATCATACCATGATATCTCGACTTTGATATACTGCTTTGTACCTGACGGCGGGAAGGCTCAGGCGGCGGTTGCGTAGTACCACACTGGTAGTGACGCAGGGTTGTTAGCTTCAAAGTGATATCAGTGTTCAGTGCGTTTCTTTAAGCGAAAGCAGACTACGTCACCTGTTTTTTTTAACACCGTATTTAGTTGTAGGGAATAAAATAACTTTATAGAGACATTACTTTTACATTTTAAAACACATACTAGGTATGATAATGGACATACACCGAAGATTATATTTTTATACGTATTTTAAATGACTTTAAACTTTTTTAAATCTATCTATATATATATAAGATATATAGATAAGATATTTCCACCGATATATTGACTCATCACGATATCTCTGGAACCATTAGGCGTAGAGACTTTAAATTTGGTAAGAATATTCCTTTCGCCGAGTAGAGGTCAGCTAGGAACAGATTTTACGAAAATTCACCCACAAGGGGTGTTGCGGGGGTTGTATTGTGAACCTAAAAGTAGGTACTTGTTACTTAAACTACAACGGTTTTAACATCTTTATCATTTTAAAGTGACCCTTCTCACATTTTGGTAAGTGAACCTAAAAGTAGGTAAGTAGGTGAGCTTGAAAGCGGCTTGAAGCTCAAAAATAACGAAGATTTTGTTTACGACCCCCTTTAAGTTACCCTAATGTGTCCCCATGGCCACCTATTTATAAAATGACCGCGATGTCTATTGCTTTGTTTTGATTAATAATAATTCTTTTTTATTTAACTTCTTTAGTTTAGTTTATAGAAACATATGTTATCAGGTGATTAAGATATTACGTATAAAGAATGGTATAAGACACAGGTGAAAATATAGTATTCAGACAACAATTTCGTTATATTCTTATGATTTAAATATAAGCAGTATTTCCATGTCCATTGCTGATTACAAAAAATCTCATATCCAAAATGACGAACATGTTGATAATTACAATTATTATTATTCATTTTATTGTTAGTTTAAGTTAGGTAATAAATATGAATAAGTATTGTTTACTTGTGACAACCCTAGCCTCCATGCCCATCCGCGACATTGCCTAGACTCTAGACGTTGTCGGCTATTACTACAAGAAAAAGTTGGTAATATCACAGTATAAAGAGATACAGTAGTACCAACCAGATTAGAAATTTCACTGTGATTAATTAAGCTTTAGAAATTGTAAAACATAGAAATCCATTTTTGAAAGAATTAGAATTAATTTTGTTGATCAAGCTTACAGTCTCATAACACTCTTTGATCAAGTGTTCTGCTTTTGTCTTACCAAAAATTTGATACTCGTATAATACCTTAATGAAACCATAAACAATTTCGACTGACAATTTTGTCAGATTTCGCTAATGTGCATATAATTCGTACATTTGCATCGTATTGAGGTACATGGCATAAACCGTGTCAAAGTCGTGGAAAGCGATACAAAAGCGTGCGGCTGTATCAAAGTAGAATAAAAAAATGTCGGCTAAGTTTTGCACCTGACACAGTCGCTACAGTTCTGTTCGATGTTAACGGTTACTATTAGTTTCTAAAAGAGACGTAGTTCACTACACTCGCGAGTATGACTTAGTATCTCCTGAGTACACCAACACTCCAACACTACACTGTTTCCTTTAAAAGGGAGAATGAAAAATAGTTACAAGCCTTCTTTTTTATGGGTGGCACCCGAGCAGACGCGTCACCTTATGATAAGTAATAACCACTACTCATAGACAGGTGTGCTGCCATGTGACAGGGTGGAAGACGACATAAGACGGTTGGCACTGTTTGACAACCGGTTTTCTGTGAGGCCGTGGTATTACGCCTTTCGAGCTTAAAACGAGAGATTAAAACTATATTCAGATGGTCGTGTTTAGAGCAGGTGTTGATAACTCGTGGCAATAAGTATCAATGTGTAATGAATTTAGTATAATGCAAACACTACACAAGAACCCAACGCGTAGTCAATGTCCGTCAATCGTGTCCTTAATGTTCTTAGACCTATTAGTTTTATCGCTCTTTCATTCAGTATGGCATATCAAGGCACTCTGTATGGCAGTACGCGCATTCGTCGACATCAAATCGAATTCAAACTATAACTTAATAATAGTGACTTAACGATAACCGATTGAAAATTACTAAATTATGTTTGTTGTAGGTATACATGTGTATATCTTTAATAATAATTCAAGTTTCAAAACCTAGATTCAATTTTATTCACGTTTTTCTTCACATTTTACTTACTTATGTCTCACACAATGGTGAGATTCTCTTATATTTTATTATTTTAATAAAACTAATATTTCAAGATGCATATAGTTTTTAATAACCAGTTGTAAGTAAAAAATATGCTGAACATGCAATAGACAAACAATATCGCAAAACAGTAGAGCATCGTAGATTTAATTACGAAAAGATCTGACAATAAAGTTTAGTTTTATGTCATTTGGAACAGTATAAGTACCTACAAACTAAGTTTTAGTTCAGTGCGACTAAGTTGTAAATACAGAAGCGGATTTGGTGTCATCTTGCACCGAGATTTGTAATGAAAAAGTTTACTCCCACCCGAGGGAACTCTGAAAGCTGTTCATCTGTTACGTCCTTGTTTAATTTGAGGAAAATTTCTGTGCCTCGGATTTCGGATGTCGCATTTATTAGTAATCGAATAAAAAATATACTCACTATTTTAGGCATTAGTCAATACAAATTTGTGACTATGATGTTTAGTTTTTGTATGATCGATAACTCGTTCAAAAAAGTTGTGCTACAAAAGTTTTTATTTATTAGAATGTTTTTCGAAACTAGTGGTAACTAGTATTTTCATGTGTTTCAATTATAAGCATGAATTATATAAAGTTATTTGTGCTCCGTATATATTTTGTGTGTGCATATTAAAGTTAGTAAACCAAAAGTATTGAGCACCCTACACATGTCGCACGTGCACTTAAATAATGGCAAAATATCAATTTTTGTTTAAAGATTCTTGAATCAGTTTAAAAAAGGTTTAAAAATAATGACTCATGCCGCAGCTGGCAATAAAACACCTACAGGTACAACTAAATTTGTCATATCATATTTTTAGTATTTATTTATCAGTTCGCTACTATCGCTTGTTATGGACACATCCAGGGATTTAGTGTCTAAACAATACACTATGCAAGTGATATCGTTGCAATATACCAAAGAGGGACGAACTTTCAATAGAACACGTGTGGAGATACAGTTTCTGCATTAGCAAGGGAAATCACAGGTAGAGATTTTAACCGCAGATTGGTCAAATGTGTGATCAGACGATTCAAAATTTGACGTTAGTTAGTCAATTTCAATATCTAATAGTATTCAATAAAGTCGCTTGAACTAAATGTCTTGATGATAAAGTTATTTTAGTTTCCGGGACTCAATATTTCTCTCTTTATTGCAGATTTTTGATACACCTGGCGTGACCTTTGTACGTCATCGGAAAGTATGTAGTACTAACCTTAAAACACGTGGTCTGGGACTGTATGACTGATTCTGGAGTTGAGGAATTTTTTGAAATTCATAAATGTACTACAATCTGCGTTGCTACCCTCATTTACTTTATTTTTTTTTTGCAGGATAAAGCGCCATGTCATAAATCTGTACGACTTGGCTTCGCGAAAACAATATTAAAGTTCAAGACTGGCCTACCCAGTCGCCAGACCTGAACCCCATAAAACATTTATGGGGTTTATTAAAGCGTAAAGTCAGGCGCCATACAATTAAAAACAAGGAAGAACTGAAACCTACGCGATTACTACCGAAGACTCCTAAAGTCAATTTCTGCAATAATTAAGGTAAAGGGTGGACTAACAAAATATATTTTTTTTATGAGTAAATATTGATATAAACCTACACAGAACGTGTAAGTGCATGTGAGGCCGTAGGGACCTACTTCCTATACCACAAGCCAAGTTTTGAAACTGCAACGATAATATTTTCTCTGAATGAACATCAGGTAGTAGAGCCACGCTGATTTATTCAGCAGGAATGGGCCGGCTCGACCGGGGCAGTACTACCCTCTCACAGAATACCAGCCTAAAGTGACAACATTCGTGGTGTCGCCTTTCGCTGGTGAGTGAGAGACCGGAGGCCCACATCGATGCAGGGGTGACAGTTATCGTGGTATGTGTGTGAGCAGTGGAGTGCTGTAGAGTCATTGTGAGGGTGGCGTGGATCGAACCGTCGGCCAGGGAGACCCGTAGAAACGGTGGTGCCGCTGGCCGCCCGCGGCATAGAGAGGGGCCCAACCACGGCTAACCACCCTGGGAGGCTGCCCCGTCAGGTCGCGCATAATCCACGGAGTGGCTCGTCGTGCCGGTTGGTGACCGGATGGTGGGACCCGGCGACCACTTCCGGGAGGGTACGGGGGCCCTTCCGTCCGGCGGTTCGGTCACCGTCATGCTTCACCGATACATGATGACACAGCATTTTTAGTCTCAGTTTACATTGCCACGATGACTGTCATGCTCTTTACGCCCCCTTCCTCTTCTATCATGGCAGCACAAAAAAAGAAAAGTGGTCCTACAGGGGCATCCTCCTCTCCCACCAACCCGCTTTTTGAGGTGGAGTTCACTAACATACGTGGACTCCATGCAAACCTCAGCGCCGTACACCAACACCTCGAGACGGCTCGGCCGGCCATGCTCTTTCTCACGGAGACACAAATACGCCGCCCTGCCGACACGGCATATCTCCACTATCCCGGCTACGTGCTTGAGGAGTGCTTCCTCGCAAGGGCTGGAGTGTGCCTTTTCATCAGGGCGGATGTTTGTTGTCGCCGTCTGCACTGCCTAGAAGACACATCCTTCTCCATCCTTTGGCTCCACGTGGATTTTGGCTCTACGAGCCGGATTTACGTGTGCCTCTATCGCTCCCATTCCGGAGACTCCGAGACAACTCGACTCTTTGACCACCTGAGTCAAGCAGCGGATAAAGCGCAGGAGCAGTTTCCGACCGCCGAACTGGTGTTTTTGGGAGATTTTAACGCCCACCATGAGTCCTGGCTGGGATCTTCCAAAACTGACCACGCTGGTCGAACTGCCCACGCATTTGCTCTCACGCATGACCTTACCCAACTGGTACTCCAGCCCACCAGGATACCAGACATAACGGGTCAAGCGCCCTCTTTGCTGGACCTACTGCTGACGAATCACCCAGCGCAGTACAGCGTATCGGTTCTCGCCCCTCTGGGATCCTCCGACCACTGCCTGGTGTCGACCTCAGTGCCTCTAGTTACGCCTCCACGACCTGTGGTAACAAGGCGGCGGTTATGGCACTACTCGTCAGCAGACTGGGATGGAATGCGGGAATATTTTGCATCCATCCCGTGGGCTCAACGCTGCTTTAAAGATAGGGATCTGTCGCAAAGTGTGTCTGCCGTGACTGACGAAATCACTGTCGGTATGGAGTATTATATCCCCTACAGTGAAGTCGCCAGCACGAAGACCCGTCCCTGGTTCAATCGCGAGTGCATCCGGGCCTTTGCTCAAAAGCAGTCGGCCTACCGCGCATGGATCAGGGCCCGCGCACATTGTGACCCAGACATTGATCGCCTAAAAGCAGCACTAAACAGAGCCACTAGGGAATGCAAGAGGGCTTACATCAGAGCAGATGCCCAGCGCATTGCACGGTTTGGTCAAGAACTCGTCGCGTACCCTACGGGTAGCCGTAAGTTTTGGCGATTGGCCAAAGCCGTGCAGTCCAACTATTGCCAACCTTCGCTGCCGCCGTTGAACTACCCTGACGGATCGCTGGCCCACGAGCCGCAAGAGAAAGCGAATCTACTAGCTGACCTCTTTGCGGCTAACTCCCGAATCGATGACCGTTGCGCGCACACGCCCACCATTGCGTCCTGCGACTCCGCAATGCGGGATATTCGCATCCGGCAGAGGGATGTCCGTGCGGAGCTTCGGTCACTCGATGTCCGGAAAGCCAGTGGACCCGATGGTATTCCGGCGGTGGTTCTTAAGAACTGTGCACCTGAGTTGTCTCCCGTACTAACGCGCTTGTATCGCCTGTCCTATTCCTCAGGAATTGTTCCGGGGGCCTGGAGAGAAGCGAATGTTCAACCCATTCCCAAAAAAGGCGACCGCTCCGATCCAGCCAATTACCGACCTATAGCCGTCACTTCCATACTCTGTAAGGTGTTCGAGCGGATCATCAACACCCAACTAATCCGCCACCTAGAGGATCACTCCTTGTTAAATGATCGGCAATATGGTTTTCGGCCGAACCGATCCACGGGTGATCTTCTAGCGTACGTCACACACCTTTGGGGTGAGGCTATGGATAGGCATGGGGAGTCCTTGGCCATCAGCCTCGACATTGCCAAGGCCTTCGATAGGGTGTGGCACCGCTCGCTTCTCTCCAAACTTCCTGCATTTGGTCTGCCACCTAAACTCTGCAACTGGGTTGCTGCCTTCCTCGAAAAGCGCCGCATTAGGGTTCTCTGCGACGGCGCGGCCTCAGACTTCCACGAGGTAAGCGCTGGTGTACCTCAGGGCTCCGTCCTATCGCCTACGCTGTTTCTTCTGCATATCAATGACATGTTGGCCCTTGGCAATATACATTGTTATGCAGACGACAGTACAGTGCACGGGCGATATTTCGGGCATCCTACTGCCAAGCTGGCAGACGTTGAGGAAAAACGACAGGAGCTTGTCGCTGAGCTCGACCGGGTCTTGAGCCGCATTTCCCAATGGGGCTGTGAGAATCTGGTCGAGTTCAGCGCCAAGAAAACACAAGCGTGTGTGTTCTCTAACAAAAAGTCTCCATTCCTTCCCCTTCCTACTCTTCAGAGCACTCAACTGCCACTGCAGGATAGGCTTAGTATTCTGGGTATGGATATTTGCCGGGATCTCAATCCGCGCGATTACATCGAGAGTGTCACTAAGGCGGCCTCGCGTAAGCTCGGCGTTTTGAACAAGGTGAGACGGTTCTTCTCGCCCGAGCAACTGTGTCTTTTGTACAAGACCCAGGTTCGCTCCTGCGTGGAGTACTGCTCTCATCTCTGGGACGCCTATGCGCAGTATTTGCTTGACGCTCTCGATCGGTTGCAGCGGCGCGCAGTCCGCATTATCGACTGTCCTGAGATCACCCAGTCTCTTGAGCCTCTGCAGTTGCGAAGAGATGTCGCCTCTATGGCAGTCCTCTATCGCCTACATCACGGGGAGTGTTCTGATGAGCTCTTCCAATTGGTCCCACCTTCTCCCTTCCTCTACAGGACTACACGTGCTGTCCTGAAGAGTCACCGTTTGTGCGTCGAAAATATACGTACCCGAACTAAACGGTTTGGCTCTTCTTTCTTGTGCCGATCGGTAAAAGCCTGGAATTCTCTACCAGCGCACGTGTTTCCTTCCCACTATGATCCCGGGTCTTTTAAGCGGGGCGTGAAAAAGCATCTCACCAGGCCGCCATAGTGTGGGTCACCATGCTGCATTGACTACACATGCAATGAGGATGGTGACCACCACTCTTTGACTCCACCTATTGCTTTCCATCAGGCAAAGTGGAGTCACTATGGTAGGCTAATATAAAAAAAAAAAAAAAAAAAAAACTGAAAAACATATAATACATTTTTCAAATATCCAACTAACTGCAAGAAGAGAAAAACATATTACATTTCGTATACAAAATATTCACAAGATTAATATCGTAGCATCATCGAACTTAACCCCTCAATGCCGGTTGGTACTATTTTTAAAGTGACAATGAACTCTTGAACTTATTCTCATATACTCTTCACATCATATACTTGAAATGTTTATTCACTTGAAATCAGTCGAACCTATGAATTTTTTGTCTTTATTTAGTTGAGTTGATAGTGAAATATTACCCTATGATTTATACCATTTAGTCAGGTTAACTTTCTTGAAAAAAAAAAAAAAAAAAAAAAACGTAAATATGTTAAAAAACTCCACATTATCACCTACTGGTAGCACTCGTGGTAGGCTGGTATCATTGCTACGTTAAATGGCAATACTTAATCTCTGTGCAAGGAAAAGACCAGCCTTTTAGTCACGAGAAGTGTTGATCAGTCGCTTAGCTTAATGCATTTATAATTAGTGTAATTAGTAATTCAAATAATTGCGATTTTTGTTTGTGGTGACAAAAATTAGACAAAGCCGTACTGGATCTGGGCCCTATATATTTTTTTTTGCTACTGGCCATGCTCACTCGTCTCTTGAGACGGCTAGAAAGTTTGGCAAATAGCACTTTGGCTGGACGAAAAAATATCAACAAGCCATGATTAAAAGGCTCCACATTCTAAAGAGATCTTTATCACCTTTTTAGAATATGTATGTTGTTACCCCAAGAGAGGTGGCATAGAAAGATGGATAGAATACTCTTTATTGTACACCACCTAAAGTAGCAGTGAATGTTCAAATTACATTTAAAGACACCTAGCTTGATTTATTTAAGAATTGTTATTAAAATATATTAAATAAAAATAAGTAATATAAATATATATATACATATTAAATAATAAAACACGACTGCCCTGTCAAAAAATAATTAAAGAGTAAAAAAAAACATTTTGAATTGGTTATTAACATTGCAGTCGGTTGACCGTTCTCTTTAATGTCGGAGATCAATCTGTCGACTGCAGAGAATTTTATTATACATACATATATACATATGTATATACATAGTTAAAAAAGTGACCTTTCGCTTTGTACATACAGATTAACTAATACATCTTGTTTTCAACTTTTTGTTGTTTTTTTTTTTTGCAAGGCAATCGTATTTTTTTTATTTATATGTTCTTATTGAATAAACGGTTGGTTAAGAAATGTTGGTATCATTTGTCTTATATGTGTTTATATAAGCATTTTTGATAAAAATTGTCGGTAAAACATCGGATAGGTGTTTGAGACTTCATTACTGTACAGTAGTAGCGTCTTCAGTTGTAGCAATGGAATTGCCTCCTGTTGGTTGCGTGTTATCATTTGTATTTCCACTTGTAGCAACAGAATTTTCTGATTTCGTAACATCTGCTGACGCTGCTTCATTTGTTGTGGCGTCTGCTAACATTTAAAGTACTAGTTACAGAATCAAAACAATTAAAACATTTTTTTACTTTTGCACTTTTGTACGACAGGTTGGACGCATTGCTTTCTTGCTGTGGCAGCTAACGTATATAATAACTGACATTTGCAAATATAGACATGTAATTATAGTAGGTTTTCAGTGCAAGGGCCACTGCACACTGGTGATTTATCATTGATCAATAGTTTGATTAATTAAGGAAGTATATAGAAATGTGCGCATTAACGATTTAAATAAATATCGACCCACCAAACTATCGATAATGACTACCCGATTCCGGTGATCAAACTATCGAACAGCTATCAGCTTTTGCAAAACATGTGTGAAGTACGATGCAAACGCGCACCCTGCATTGAACAATGTGCCGATCGGTTGTACTGTCAGTATAGCGAAGTACGTGATAACACTTTATAAAATAAACAGTCAGTCCAGTTAAGGAAGGTTCTGGCTTACACACGAGGAAGTAACAAAGTCGCATTTGTTACTTCCAAATCGGTGTAATGGGTGCACCACAACAACACTGAGCTATCGAAAGATAGTTTGATAACGGTCGATTAAAAATCACGTTCATAATAAGAGTACACTGACTTAAGCATTTTACCTGTTGCACTAACAGACGCAGTGGTTTGTGTTGGTTTCGTTGGCCGTGTTGGCGGTCTCGGTTCCTTATTGTGGCAGCCAACATATATATTAACGGATATGGGCAAATTATAGGCGGACCGTAGGCGTATAGAGATATAATGTTTTTGAAGACCCCCCTTAAGAATTTTTACCACCGGACCTGGTCCCATACCTAGTCTATCAACGACCCTGAAGTAGCTAATCTGTAATAATATTGACAATAAGTAAGTATGAATAATAAGAAAAAGAGCGTACCTAAAGCCAAAACTTAAATTGTTAAATATATTTTACTTGGATTTCAACACTACAATAACATGTGCTACAATAACATGTGACTATTTTAATAAAAAATAAAAATTAATACCCCGCTTTAAAACAATTTAAAAAAATATTTATCCAATGCAGTCGAAATAATCTAAGGATTATAAAATTGCATTTAATTCTTTACACATTTAGAAGTTTTGGTGGAATAAAGAACACCACCTTTATACATGTTTATTCGTATGTATGGGTGGGTGTATTTATAATGTTATTCATTTATTTTTGTATATATATTTGTATAAATACATAGATGTATATATAGATGGACCGGTTTTATGGACGTATTTATCTGTATTTACAGTGTCCTTATAGTTGAGCGCTACAAAATACCCATTAGTTTATAATATCGTCGATTAGTGGTTGCGTGTCAGAGATCGCACCTTGCGATAAGGCCACCCATTTTAACATTTATCTATCTATTTATATGAAAACTAAAAAAACTAGTAAAGTACACTGGCCCGTTGGCTATACCTGTTGCTTAGTTGTACTGACTACTGAGCCAGAGGTTGTAGGTTTGTTTCCCACACGGGACAACAATTTTTTGTGATCTACAAATAGTTGTGCCAAGTTTGGCAACAACCAAACTTGTCACAACTATTTGTAGATCACGGTTGTTTGAAGTTTGTAAAAACCCGGCTACACACACGAAAATTTTTGAAGAAAAACACGTAGAGAGTAATAAAGTAGAGAGTGAACATGCTGAAGTCAAAGATATTAAGGGTGAACATATTCAAGGAGAACATGTCGAAGGTAAATAAACAGAATGTGAACAGACCGATCTTTAATTATGGGAATTAAGTTAACATTGGGCCTCTCAGAGCAAAATTTTTATATCTAAATCTTACCGGACATTTGAATAATCTTCCATATTCTGCTTGAACACGAGAATAAGGCCTTTTCTCTTTATATACATTATCTTGTGCAACCAAATAATCATCTCTTCTAAACATGCCCATGTAAAAATCTCTACATGATATAAAATGTAAGGAGGTAAGAAAATGGATAAATAGTAGTAATGTTTTCATTACTAATATTTAACGAATAACTTCGATATATAATAATTTAATATAAGTAAGAACGAGTACTGTGCTGGGCAAGTTATGCAACAATGTTGTTAAACTGTAAATAGAAGTAATTGAAAATAAGAACCGATTAATTTCACGTAAATTTTATTGTGTTTTCAGGCAAGTAATTATATTTCGTGTATAATATTATCGTCAGAGATAAAAACAAATTGCGTATTATGGTTATTTATTTATTTTAGCTATGAGACTATGTAGACATGATAATAATGTACTTCTGGGCATAAATCATTGTTTTTTTAATCATTTCTATGTCGCTGATCTACTATTTGTAATGTTCTAAACATTATTGTAATTTTATAATTTAATATTTGATAAATTTAATAGTATTAAACTATTAAATTAAATTAAAATTTAAAAAAGGCATAATTAAGGAACAAAACTAGGTATCTTATTCACGAAACTTTAAAGAAAAATAATAATTAAAATAGTTTAACAAATCTTTAAAACACTTGCTTTTACAAAGTATAAAGTATTTGGTTAGTAAAAGCAAGGTAGATAAGCTCAAACTATAGAGATTTACTAATAACCATTGAAGAGTTCTAGTATCCACCTTCTTCTCTATCATTCAATCATCACTTGGAAGCCAAATTGTAGTATTTTTATCCAAACTTTATATGATTAGAGACAAACTTTCATTTGTTTGGACAACAATACTACAATTTACAACAAATCTTGTAATATTATCAATAAATGTTGAAACATCGTATCCGATGATACGATGTTTCAACATTTATTCACATATTTAGCCAGTTAGTTTTTTAGTGACAATAAATTTACATCAAGAGATGATTGAAAAGCAGGTACTGGTGCTTCCGCATCTCTCTATTAAGAAGTAGTTTTTTTTTAAGCGAGAGGGGGCAAACGAGCAGACGGGTCACCTGATGGTAAGGGACTACCGCCGCCCATGGACACCCGCATCTCAAGAGTCACTTGTGACTCTGAGGTAGGAGTACGCTCTTTTCTTGAAGGTTTGAAGGTCGTATCGGTTCGGAAATCTCTTAAAAGCTAATTAGAGGCTTACCCCTTTACTCCAATATCCTACGAGTACTCCGACGAGTTGGCCTACTATTCGTAACAAGTCCCCCGAATTGCTGTTTTTTTGTCATCTAAGGGATCAGACATATTTATTCGGTTGTTAAAGAAAAAAAAAAAATAATGACTTGACGGATCATCTGATGACACGCCAGTAATCCTTACTCTAAGTACTTCAGTCATACTTGCTGAGCCATCGGACTCCCTATCCAATTAAAAAACCGACTGGCAGGGGTTCCATAATTTCCTAGATGAAGAAATCTAGTTAGAAAATACCATGACAATTCCAGAGGATGTTAACATTACATGGGAGTATATCATAAACTTATTTTCTGTACGATGTCCGTAAGCGGTAAAGTGGAAATGGGCCGGTTAAGTCTCCAGGAGGACTGATGGTCGCTGGAGCCGACATGGAGTGGAGACCGTGATTGATGCGATGCGAATGGATGCGGACTACCTAAGACCGAGATTGTTGGTGCTCACATTCGTTATAAAGTGGATGGTGAAAGACTGGTGATGATGAAGATGATATTACAAACCTGATCCAGGTATCCGCTTGTAAAATTTCACCCTGCTTAAGCCATCATCCATCAGTGACTTTACAATCAGCAGTTAAAGCTAAACTTATAGAAAAATCTCGCATCAGTCTCAGCAAGCTTTTAACCGAGCAGCAATAGGGTCTGGAACAAAAGGCTACTATGCAAAGGGAAAGAAAACTTCCACACTGATTACTTATAGTGAAGTTCTATTTCTAATACAGATATTTAAGTTTTTCACAGGGATTCATTCTTGGCCCTGTACTTTACAATATATTTAAACCTACATCAGACCTCCCGGTATCCGAAACTGAAGCAATGTAAGCTAATAATATAGTATATCTTGCTACTGATGAGCTCCCAGAAGACAGTAGGTCAAAGTCCTACTGAACGATTCACAAGCATAGTTGAGTATGTAATTAGTTGTCAATTTTTTTTTACAGATCAATATCGAAGTTGCTCATAACATTCGCGTATGTATTCAAGTGAGTTAGAAAGGTATTAATATTGCTAAGATATGCGTAATTCGCTTACTTACCTATGTATATTAACAAATTTGAGAATATCTTCTTAAGTTAAAATTCAATAATCGAATATCAGTATTTATATAAAACTTAATTGTTCCATCCATAGAAAATTTATATTCCTAATACATATAGGTAGTGAATGGAGGCTTTCTAATCACCATCCAATATTATATTTAATCATACTTCATTAGTCGTCAGTAACATAATCTCAGTTACAGAAGAAAATTGGTTCTTATTAAATTACACGTTATTTATACGACAGAAATGCTGCAATAGTTTCACTGTAGAAAGTTTTTTACAAAACTACCGACATTTCAGATATATCAGTGGTAGAGCCGTACTTAGGCACAAATGGAACAGCTCGACCGATGCGAAACCACGTCCTCACACTCGCGCATTTACGATTCTTGAATTGCAGGTTAATGGACGGCGGTTGTTACTTACGATCAAGTGACCCGCGTTAGTATGTCCCCTATCTTTAAAAAAAACAAACTGGTTTGTTCAGCTGAGTGACTGCTACACTAGTGGTCGTAGTGGTTTCAATTCACACTCACTTTAAGTAATTGTGTCATGAGTGCGATCATCTGATCTGTGTGTCTATCATATGTATGTATTTAGCAATATATAAACATGTTTATCAGCAGTTTGGTTACCATAGTACAGGCTCTGCCAACTTTAGAATGAGAAAAAAATATGTGCGAAAATAAAAATATTACCCAGAGATTCAATGTTTTGAGTAGAAAAATGTATTATGTTTATAGAAATATAAAACAAAGCAATAATAGTGTTATGTGACCTAAGGAATACTCAACTGTTCTCACATTAAATACTAACAATAAGCCATCTATTTATATAACTAATCTTATTGTTGTAAAAGTATCTGTATGTAAGCATGGACTAATTGTGGTGGAACGCTTAAGGAGAAACAAGGCAATTATCCTTCTAGCTTTATTTTATTTGGTGTAACTATATTAGAAATAGGTAAGAAAGGTGTAAAATTTTAATTTTAATTTATAACGTTCACTTTACTTAATCTAAAGCTGTAAGAACTTTTTTTTTCATTTTAACCTACGTAAAAAATCTGTTGTTGTTGATTGGGAAAAATGTTTAAGACTTTTCAAAAGTTAAGAACAAACTGCTGTTAGGAACTTTGGAACAGGCTTGAACATTTCCTCCTTTCATCCAGATCTATTTGGTCAATCTGCTGTGATTGACCAAGTAACACAAATCCGAATGTTCATACTTATAATACCAGTAAGGTTCAACTCTAATCCCTAGTACTAAAAGAGTAAGCTACTACGCCACCAATGCTGATCAGAAACAGTTAATGGTGAAGTTATATTTTTTGTGTGTTTATTATGCAATTAGTAATTTATTACTAAGAGTGGTAGAGCCATGCTTAGGCACGAATGGGCCGGCTCGACCGGTGCGATACCACGGCCTCACAGAAAACCGGTTGTGAAGTAACGCTTGCGTTGCATTTCCCCGAATTGAGTGAGGTTTCCGGAGGCCCAATTCCCGCTCCCCTTTTTCTCTACCTCATCTCCTTTCTCCTTTTTCCGTCTCCTCATCCCTCTTCTCTTCTTTCCGCTCCCTGCATCCCCCATCCCTCATCACCCTCAAAGGCGGGCAACGCACTTGCGACTCTTGAGTTGCAAGTGTCCATGGACGGCGGTGTCACTTACCATCAGGTGACCTGTCTGTTCGTCTGTCCCCCTATAGTATAAAAAAAAAAAAAAAAAATGTTGGTCCCATTTTACCACTTTACCATCGAAGAATACATTACACGTCTAAAGTGGAAAATTAGCGGATAAAGAACACACGTTATGCAATATCTTTGACGCTTGTGAATCGTTCTCATTAACTCTTTTTTAATTTAGTTCTTTGTACTTAAGATTTGTCAAGCTTAAGATTGAAAAAAAAATCCAAATCTAAGGTGGAAAATTATTAGATGTATCATGATGGTAACCATATACAGCCGCTTGTATATTTTATTGCATCACAGTATCATAGTTTAGGTAATCAGCCACTATTTTTATAGTACTGATGCCTGACTAGCCCATTATGCAATATGTTAATGATCTTCATTGATTACTATTATTACTGTTTCAATGTTTACCGGTTGTTGGTGTTTACACAAACATTCGAAACTAGCTGGTTCTAATATTACTAGATGTACCTATATAAACAAGAGAACAGTGATGATTAAATAGGTTATCAGTACCGCCACTAAAATATTGTTTTTGAAATACAATCTCACAATGTGTACTAAATTACATAATATATATTATGTTCTTCGTAATTAAGTTACTTATGACCATATTCCTTTTGATCTTAGTCAATTGTGTGCATGTCATGTTGAGAAGAGTATTCGGCCTGTTACACCTAATGCAGTTTTCACTGTTTCTATCCGTCGTAATATGGTCTTCCCATCCTTAATGATATTTTACCTGTAATCCCCCATATCCTTATTTTTCCATTGATAGCAAAGTATTTCCATCAGCATGGAAAGATCAACAGATTCCTTAACCAAACCTGTCTGTTTCTCAGATTATCGACCTATCTCATTTATACCAATTTCAAAAAAAATAAACAAAAAATATAATTTAAATAGTCGTTTTAGTTGTAGTAACATTTTTAACTACAAGGCTCGTTAGATTTTACTTTAATAAAGCAATATTTATTGCATTTCTTTAGGAAATTTCTTCAGGATCCCAGTCTCTTGAGCCTCTACAGTTGCGAAAAAATGTCGCCTCTAAGGCAGTTCTCTATCGCCTACATCTCGGAGAGTGTTCTGACGAGCTCTTCCAATTGGTTCCACCTTCTCCATTCCTCTACAGGACTACACGTGCTGGCCTGAGGGGTCACCGTTTGAGAGTCGAAAATATGCTATCCCGAACTAAACGGTTTGGCTCTTCTTTCCTATGCCGATCGGTGAAAGCCTGGAACTCACTACCACCGCACTTCTTCCCACTTTGATCCTGGGTCTTTTAAGCGGGGCGGAAAAAGCATCTCACCCGGCCGCCATAGTGTGGGTCACTATGCTACATTAACTAGACATGCAATGAGGATGGTCACCACCACTCTTGGACTCCATTTATTGCTTTAAATCAGGCAAAGTGGAGTCACTATGGTAGGCTTATACATTTTTTTTTACTGTGCGCACCACCATTATATAACATTATAGCTCATCAGGTTGTCTGGAAGAGATCGCAGATTGTGATTAGAACGACATTAGCAATCACTTATTATTATCTACTATGTGTAATACCTAACTTGTGTGTATCCATTTATATATCAAAGTTCCTTACTTTTGAAAGTAAAAAATTTATTTTCCTTTTTATATCTTTTTAAAAGTCAACTCTCTCGACACTAATCGTTTCTGCTCCGCACTTACGGGTAGAAGCATGACGTTTTGTGACCTATATTTTCCCTTTTAAATACTATATACGATACAAAAACATTTTCAAATCCTTCTAAAGAAACGCGTTTAAATACACAAACAAAATATTTTTTTTATTTTTATTTACATACATTACATTAGCATATCTAACTCATCTGGGTTACTATTTTACTAATCATAATCATATAATAATCATCGTTGAACTCTTTTCTGAACGTCAATGGTTCGAATCGAAATCCTGCTCTATAATGACCTCCAGGGTTGATAATGGACTGTGTTATCTACTTTTATAGCAATTATGTAACATTATGGTGTGCAATAAACGTACTCGTATTGAGTTACTTTGACGGTGAATCACACCAGCCCAACGTGAAGACCGAATGCCCCTACTGTGGTTTTCCACACGTTCCTCTTAAACGGGCAATGTTTGCCACAGTTTGGGGACAACTACTTCTTGATTTAATGAGAAACATCATACATCTTATCACGATGTGAACCCTTTCAAACGATCGTACTAGGTGTACGTAGCGTCACTTTCGTCGTCGTCGCTAGGTCATGCATCGTTCTTCAACCGGTCATCTTCGGTTGCTTCGGTAAGTACCTGCACTCGGTTGCCAGTTGAGAATTGAGTCCCGCGTGTAACCACTGTCACTTTTTATTTATTTTTTTAGAAATTTCCACCACACTGAAGGCGCCATAAGGCATGGCGCCTTGAGTGTGGTCGGGACGGGTTTTTCTTCCACCCGCTATCGGGGCCAGGCTCTAAGTTGTTCCCTGATTCCTCCTATTTCAGGCGCAGTGTAGCACACTGTGTGGTTTTAGTCGGTTCAATTTCGACACACCGTCCCACTGAAAGCCCCGGTGAGGTGACGGTCCGAGGAGGTTTATAAAAATGTGCATCATTTCCATGACTATTCTATTACTAACATAATTTATGATTATTTTATCTAAGATTAGTTAATATTTAGCAATTTTTCCTACCATTACCAGTACCATTCGGCTTGTATTCAACTGGACTGAACTCAAACTGGGTTTGTAAATTTTTGTATCAAGTCAACAATGCGGGGATGACAGGACATAAATGATTGATGACACCTCTAGTGTTGTGAATATTTACAGCCAACAGTAACTACCTTTCATTAGGTTTATTAGCAAGAAAAAAGAATTGGTGTAGTAAATAATATCTTATAACATATGTACATATTTCTAACTTAAGCTTCTGAGACACAATTTTATCTTCACTCCGATAAGTCCAACGTTCTTCTAAGACTCGACCAAATTATGCCTCTTTGTTGGCTCTAAGACAGATTAAGGTAATACCTGAGGAAAATGGAATGAGAATCTTTATTAATTTAGTTTACTTAGAAAATATTTCTTCTATTCAGTTATTTTCTTTAAAAAATATTCCCTTTGAGTGAGTCTTATAAAGTTGAATCTTGATAATTTTATATTCTATTAATTGCTGGATTAAATGGTGGTTTGGTTGGCTTCTACATCATGGAAGAGTGTTGTGCATTTAAAAGTATCTGAGGAAAGCTATGACAAGGTTTGACAGCTAGATAGACAATATTTTATTTATACACCATTTTACACTATCATATATATGTAGGTACATCGGTCAGGAAGATGATGTACAAAGGGTGGCTTTATTATTAGATTCTCATCTATTAAAAGTAGTTGTGACTAACTTTATATACAATTACATCATTTCTAGTGGGAATTGTCTGAGCATCGAAAGCAGTCTTACGTCATTATGATTCAGTGACGAGATTTATATTGATTATCAGGTAGGTAGGATAGCCAGCTGTTAAGAAATTTAATATTTTTCCTTAATGGGATTTTAAATATGAAGAATATATATTTCACTCCAGACAACCGCCTGCAACTTTATAAGGCATAAGTTCGGCCGCACATGGAATACTGTTCGCATCTTTATGCAGTTGTACCCCAGTACCAGCTTCTCTCTCTTGACCGCATTCATTGGAGAGCGACTCGCATCATTGATTGCCAAGATATTTCTGATCGGCTTGACACTTTGGCATTGCCTAGAGAAGTAACTTCACTCTGCATTCTCTATCGGTTGTATCGTGGGGAGTGTTCAGAGGAATTGTTCGGACTTATACGATTACGATTGGCACTCCACCCCTGTGCGCTTCTCCAGAAGCTTTTTGCCTCGCAAAACCAGCCTATGGAGCAAATTGTCATCTGCCGAATTTCCGAACCAATACGACCTTCAAACCTTCAAGAAAAGAGCGTACTCCTTCCTAAAAGGCCGGCAACGCACTTGTGACTCTTGAGTTGCGGGTGTCCATGGGCGGAGTAGTCACTTACCATCAGGTGACCCGTCTGGTTCTCGTTTGCGCAGGTTTCCACCATCGTCCTACGCGACAAAATATTCATTCCCATCACCTGGATCACTCCACCATTATGCGCTTTTTCAGAAGCGTTTTACCTCGCACAATCAGGCATTTTCATACCGATACGACATTCAAACCTTCAAGAAAAGTACTCATACCTAAAAGGCCGGCCCCGCACTTGTGGCTCTTGGCTGCGGGTGTCCATGAGCGTCGATAGTCACTTACCATCAGACCCTGACCCTTCTGCTCGTTTGCTACCTATCGCATAAAAAAAGATGGAATAGTAAAGAGACAGGCTGTAATATTCCCAAGGGCACACTGTAGTAGGTATAGTGAGGAAGAACTTTAACAGGGTAGGTAGCCATGAGTGGCGGGTGTAATTGTCTGCTCCTAATGTTAATAATCAAGTTAACATTATAATAGTATGGTTTAGAATATTTATATATATAATTTTATGTAAATTCGAGATATTTTATTCTATTTTTAATATTTAGGGAGTTAAACAATGTTGTTTGCAACACCGAATGTTCTATTTGTTTTAAGCTAACATGAAGGTGACATGTGCGATAGAACCCTACTACATTTCATACGCGAGATTTACAGTACTTCCATTATTACCTTTGCTTAAGAGTTTTATATTAAAAAGTCTTGTGTAAAATTAGTTTGAATACACAATAAAGTGAAACATTGACTTTATCGACAATACAGTCCCTTAGCAAACACTATCAGGAGATAAATAGTAGTTTTTTTTCTTTAGACTTGCTATTATACCTTCTTTTTGGTTTCCAATATTAAGTTATTCAGGCAACTGTTATTATGATATTTTAATATCAAGATCTTAAAATATATGTATAATAGTTGACTTTATGTCTTCATCTTACTAATTATATATGTTATTATAAGACAACTGCCGCACTGGGATTCATTGATGCATTGCTTTGACCTAATAAATATTCAAATAATGAACGCACAAAGGTTTGGGTATCAAACCCACAACACTAGACGCGGCACCGCAGTGGCGAGATGACATCTTAAGCCACTGCGCGATCTGTGCAGTCATGAATTGACTATTAATGGGTGATACAAAATTAATATTTAAAGTTAGCAGCTTACTTCTCGTCATAATACAAAACATAAGATAACTAGATAGAATATAGTATTTAATTAATGGCACTATTGTAAATGTGTATGTATTGTATTCATAGTAAAGTGTATATAAACAAAGCATTACCTGACACTATCTGAATCTGAAGCATTACCTGTTACCATGTTAGATTAAAATCAGTTTTGTGAAAACGTTTCTGAGGTAACATATAAGGGACAAAAACAGCCGCAATTATCGTTAGTCTTCTAATTGGGTTCTGAAAATTGATTTAATAACTATAACAAATTATCAAGCGTATCAAATATCACTTCTTTCATCTTATTGACCACTTGTTGATATGAAGACTAATTTGCTATTGTAAATATATTATACTAACAATGAAAATGTATTTATCTCTTACAGTTATTCGTACAGTAATAGGTACAATGATTGTGTTTAATTGTATTTAGTTTAGGTGTCGTTTTTAGTTTTATTTAATACACGTTTTTTTAATTTTTAAGGTGCCGTATTCTCGTTTATTACTGACGATGTTGAAAATAGGTACATCTTCTTGAATGTATGTATATACATAATATGATATACGAATCCAGGCTGCGGCTGCTGCTTTTGAACTTTGAAAAATAGAGGTGCAAATCGAAACCCAGTAACATTGTTTATGTAAATAAATAGAAAGCAAATGACATCTTTTAAGCTTGTTCGTACACATATGCACATAAGTCAATAAATTGTACTTATAAATCTTTATTATCTAACTGCGCAATCAAAAGGAGAGTTTTATTTTTCAAGTGTACGTATGTAAGTAAGCATGTTGTTTCTTTGTCACAGCCTATAGGATAGATGCCATGATGGGATGTGTCGTGAATCGTCTTAATAGTGGAAGTGACATAGGATATAAGAATTCGAGATAACGTCATCGAGAAAGAAGGGAAGTTAAGAAGTCAGTTTGGTACTATATATTTTATTAATTCACTAGTAACAACGTACCGACAGATAATACACAATTATACAGCGACTTACTCGCTATACTCATCACTCGCTACATTCATATTTTCCCCTGTCCAGATGACCACGTAACCTTATTTACGACAGTAATAACGTTCGGTGCGACATCCTCCTACGAAAATTACAGATTAACTTCATCTATTGAACACAATCTAAATACATAGTAATTACTGATCCTCTGTATCCACGCAAGGAAAGTTGTCGAGTATATATACGACTCCCAAACGGTTCACGGTTCACGGTGGAGTAGAACAGGGTCATCCCGTCCTTTTCCTGGGTGTCTTAAAAGCCGACTAAGGGATCGGACTGTTATCTGCCAGATAGAGAACATATAGAGTCAGACGGTGTCCGGTTACCAGCAACAGGCTTGCTCTAATTCAAGGTCTAGTAGGTAAAATGTGGGTTTATAAAATGTAATAAACCGCAATTAAAACTAAACTAAAAGTCATTAGTGCGTCACATTTTGCTTGTCAGGTGGTATGCAATTTCAAATACATTAGAAATACAGCCATAAGAATTTTATAATAAGAAAAATCTTTATAAGATATTTATCAATACAATAACTTGCATAGATGGCGTAGCGGTTTAAGTGATCTCCTCGCCACCACGCTGCCGCGCCGAGTGTTGTGGGTTCGATCCCCGTACGGGACAATACTTTGTGTGATCCTCAAATTGTTGTTCTGAGTCTGGGTGTTCTTTGTGTTTGTAAAGCCCCCTGCAACACAGGAATTAATCCTAACGAGGGAGTTTTCTTTGAAAAAAAAAATGTTATCGAAAATATTTGTTGCAAATTGTACATACAGCAGAAACTAATATCAATAACCGTATAGCTATATCACTCTGAATTACGTAGTAGCTAATAAATATATAGTATAAACTCTCGCGCCCATGAGCGCTCCCAAAGTCAAGTGGGCTCGGAATATCAACGGTTTTCCGCGGTCTAGAAGGCGTAATCACCTCTCCTGGTCGAAGGGTATCCTCCACCCGTTCCTCCCCGTATAATTAATTATGAATTATTTAATAAATGCATTAATATACTTTTTTTTATTAATAATTTGTTTTATTTGTTCATAATTACTATTTCTTTATATATATAACATTCTTCCGTTATCTTCACAGGATATGCTTCAATAATATATTATATTTATTTATATACACACAGAAATTAGTAACAAGTAATAAAAATCAGTTTTCAGCAAACTATTTCTGTAGTCTACATTTAAATAAAGAATAATGTGATTTTACAGCTAAATATATATTTTTAATTAATTAATTATTTTTTTATTAATTAATTTATTAATTTGTAATTAATTTATTAATTTGTAATTAATTTATTAATTTATTATTAATTAATTTATTAATTTGTAATTAATTTATTAATTTATTATTAATTAATTTATTAATTTGTAATTAATTTTTTAATAGTATAATAATTTAATTTATTATACTATTAAAAAAATATGATCATTTTATTTTCAAGGATCCAGATCTGTGCCGATTTTATGCATTTCATTCTCAAAGGTCTCAACCGTCTCAATTAGATTTTTCTAAATTTTCTTATGACATATTAAAAATCAATGACCGACAACTTGACGTAGATATATGATCAATTTTATTTATGCTAAGAAGATATTTATCGCAATAAATAACGCCTAACAAAGCAAACAACACTGGTCTAATAAAACGGCATGAGGTTACAAATTATTCTGATGTCGGTCCAGTCTTCAATCACCCCTGTCGGCACCCTGATTGATGCACACACTGGTGTACTAATAGTCCGATCAATCATGGTCCACTGAGAGGATTTGTTTGAAAAACTGTTCATGTTTGACATTCATTCATGAAAATATGATCCAAAAACATATTGTTTACAAAAATATTTGTGACTCTAAAGTAAAGTTTTCTTTTTAAAGAGATTTAAAGAGACAACTCGCTCACAAGAGATTAATACCGTGGGGGTTACAATCATACCAGCAAATCATATAAAGCATACAATTTTTTGACCCGTCGGCGCTTCGAACCCACGACTTCTGGCTCAACATTCAGGGTGACCAACCACAAGACCAATAGGCCAGGTAAGGGGTTTTGGATTGAAGTCAATGGTCGCAAGCTGTGATATCTACATATATATTTTGCACATCAAGCATAAGAAAAAACATACGCTACTACGTGTCGAATTTCTTTTTTTCTACGCACTAGACGCCACCTATTTCTGTTCTAGATTTTTCTCCTAAAAGTTAAGCGAACGTCGCTTGTGAGTTACTTTACTATATGAGGGAAGGATAATGTGTAAATACAATATTACATTCAATGAAAGACCTTATTTAAAAATTACAAGTAGAGTTACGTCACTACTATTCACAAAAAAACTGCCCTAATTTCATCCATGAAAAAAATAAATAAAAAATGTTGCACAAAAAGCCCTGTCGTAATTAAAAGAGTTAAATATCGTGGCGCATAACAAAACAGTAAACATTTATTTCTGGGGCAGAATTTACCAAGGGAAATTGAAGGAAAACAATATGAGCGCCTTCGGGTGATTTGGAATTCAACCTTTTAAGTAATACCAAATGGCGGATGTTATTGAACTCCTTTACTATGAAGTGGAATTAATAGACGCTAAACTAATAGTGTTTAAGATCAAAGATGGCAATTAAATTGTCACTATGTAAGATGTTGTTTAGTTATTTAATTGTGTGTATCTCTTATACTAAATATATAAATAATAACTTTGAGAATGATATCTTTAGTTAGTTTATAATAAATTAATTATCATCATTCTTGTTAGTTGACGTACACTTCTGGTTACAACATTGCCGCGTCTCCGTCAAAATCACCCTCGTACCAGTCATTTAATTGTGAATGTCCTGTTGCGGCTCCCGAGTAAGGATTTTTTACAGTATAGTTAAGGGGAACAAATCTCTTTAAAATAACAGTTCACAGACAGGTTAAATGATTAGATTATGAGAAGAAGCCATGAGTGATGTACATTCACTTATTTTCAGAAACATGTGAACTAATTTCTTCTACAAATGTTTCAACTTCTTTGGATAGGTTAATAATTAAATAGTTTCATAGCAACAAAACTTTGATTTAATTTGTTAACTATCAAAGTCACAATAAATTATTTCAAAGTTAAATTTCTAAGGACAGCTGTGCTTGCCATCTAACGAATAAATTTTGAACTAACCTTAATACCTAGTTTCTCACTGTCACGAGTTAACTTTCTTTTAAAATAAAGTGGTATGATTATCTATTCAGTCAACAATAATAAACAATAAAGGGGGGATAGGAGGATCGGGTAATATAGCGCACATTGAGAGAGGCTTGATTGATTGATATACATATATTATCTTGTAACATAAACATAAATACTGAAACTTAAAAAAAAAACATTTTTTTAAGCTGTAGTAACGGTAACTGCTGACGTAGGCATAACAACGCCGCGGTGTTTTTCTACATAGGTCATTATTATTTAACATAGTTAGTTTAAATAAGAAACGATATCAGTTCTTTAATATATACAATATACATGTTACACGAGGTTATCAGTTCAATCAATATCTTCTACTTCTATAAGGTGTAAGTAAGTACCGACATACGCGTTACGCAATGTTACCCTAATACTATTGTTAATACTAACGCCCTCAAAATCCGGCTTTCACACTAATGTGTTTATTTATAAACGATTTCCTTCCACCCTCACGTAAATATTATATATAGAAACAAATTGTGAACAGAAACTATATTATCAACAATATATACAGAAATAAACGTGGGGAGAAGCAAAAAAATAGAAATCGAATTGATTTTATGCTGCAAAAAGATAAATTGCCGATATCTGTTTTAAAGTCGGTTCCGGCATGGCGACCCCACCTGCGTAGATCGAAGTAAAACATATTAAACTCTTAAGCTTGAGTTTTGATTTGTCAACTCTCAGTTTGTATTGCTACAGTTAAAAAGAAACATGATAATCTGTTTGCTTTTATAGCAAACGATGTGGCCCCCAAAAGGTCTAATCTCATTACGACTTCCGATTGAGAAATGTCTTTTGCAACCAAGTCTTATCACCGTAGTGCGAGTCCGTAATGCTGCTGAATACGGAGTGTAAAAGACTACTTGCAATCCTCGAATCTCAAACCAGATAATAATAATGATTTTAACGAATCACGTAATGCCGGTCACGTAGGTAATACGAGCATATTTTTGCAGGATTCCACAGTCAGCCAAGAAAAAAATCTTATTATGTGTGCTAGTAGAGACTGCTACTGACTTCCAGAAATTTGTTGATGATGCTCAACAAAGTTCTGGAAGTTAGTAGCAGTCTCTTAAGATGTGTGATGATGATGATCTTCGGCCGGTTAAAACCTCGGCGCCTGCTTCACCTCCTTATCGTGCATTCGCAACAGATTAGGTATATCCCATATCAAGTCACTTTTCTTTTAAATAATTATATATTAAAATTCCAGCTTCAGAATTATTATATTTTATTTATTTATTTAAAACTATTTGCACTACAAAATTGTACAACGGCGGACTTAATGCCACAGGCATTCTTTACCAGTCTACCTTAGCAATACAAAATTTGTCTTAGCAATACAAAATTACATATGATATATTACATACTTTATTTTCTCCACTTATTAGCTTATTATATGATATGAGAAAAAATTGTAATATGTCAATAAATAGAAAATACAAAAAACACAAGATAATCCATTTTTTAATTAAAATATCTCTTGAAATTATTCAACAAACAACTATAACGGACGATGTATGGGTCAATGTCAGAGAGACGTCGGTTACAACTTTATAAAAATTAAAATACATCATGGAAGAATATATACATATACATAATTAAAATGTGTATTAACGTTTTATTAGGGTTCCGTTCCTCAAAAGGAAAAAAAGGAACCCTTATAGCATCACTCTGTATGTCAAGACCTTTTTCCTCAGGAACGCGTTAAGGTATCAAGTTGAAATAACATCCAATACGTCTAACCCTTGTAGCTGTAAAAAATCTGTTCTAGGTTAACGCATAAAACTATGGAAGGTATATACTTTTGTAAAGTAATCATACTTGTTACTAGATACGTAGAAGTTGTTTGCTTTCGGAACCCTCGGTGCACTAGTCAGACTCGTTCTTCTCTGATTTTGTTTTCATCTACAAAAGTTTGCAGTCCCGTACCAATTACACACACGTATGTTTTATTTTTCCATATAATGGCGGATGGGATATGTGGGGATGATAATACTGTAATGGGAAGTAGCTAATGTTGCGTGAGGGTGCATTTTTATATGCACTTTTATAGTCGAAGAGGTTTAGTATTGAATCGCATTCAGCTTGGTGTCATTAAGGGAAATTGGTGTTAAAGGATGTTTGTTTGTAAGGGGAAGAATTGGAATGAGTTGCTTCTGTTTTTTTTTTTTAATTGAAGTGGTTTGATGAACACACAATAGTATAACACTATTGTGTTTGTGCTCTTAACTTGGTTTGAGATTTACCATCATTTTCAAGACAGCGGTTTTAAAATTTTGTTATAAAATAATTTTACTATGACTAAAGCTTTATAGTATAGCGGGATATCAGACATTGGATGCTACTGGGATAACTTGTTGAACTAATTTTGATGACGGCAATAAATGCGTTACGATATTTATAGATATAGCTAAAGCATTCGATACGATCCCAATCCTTTTGTCCAAGGTGACCTTTGTCAATAATTAGCTTATAATTACCTGCGACTTCGCTCACGTAATTATTTTCAATCCTTTGGAAAGATTGATTTAGTTTGAATGAAATCTTAGCTACACTATGCCGTTTTCTTTATCCCTGGCAACGTATTTGCAATACTGAATGTTGATCGATATATATGGCAGCGCTAAAAATACAACAACACAATCATGGATATCATATGTCTCGTAATAATGTTGTGTTTCGCAAAGGTCGTATCAACTCGCTTTGAGAGCAATGACATGATCGACATTAAGATTCTATTAAATAAATCCGTTCTTGATTCCTTTAAACCGAAATTATTGTTAACCTGTTTTGCCTTTTCAAGTTTTAAATATTAAAATAAAAAATTGTTTGCGGAAATCTCATTTAGCTTGAGTTGTGGGTTCAATGTTTAATCGCAAGTCGATGTAGATATTCGTGGCTGGATATGGCCTGAGCAAACAATAGGGGATAGGATTGGATCAAATATTTGCCAAACAGGAACCACATGCAAATGTGAATATCTGGTAATCTGTGTCTGCATGGTCTGTGTTTACTGTCCATTCCCGTTGTGTTGTGGTTCTACATGTTTCCTTGTTGGTGAAATTCAAAGCGAGCAAATAAGACGGGAAGCAATGCCGCCAGTTTCAATATAGGTTTGTGAACAGATATTGTAGTAACTTCGGAT
Source organism: Tyria jacobaeae (assembly GCA_947561695.1). Classification (NCBI taxonomy): domain Eukaryota; kingdom Metazoa; phylum Arthropoda; class Insecta; order Lepidoptera; family Erebidae; genus Tyria; species Tyria jacobaeae. The sequence continues at coordinate 7,734,835 of OX387215.1, read as the reverse complement.
TGAGGAAAAGAGACAAAGTTATATGCGTCATTGTTAGTTAACTTTCTGAGGATTAACTCAACATGGAATTTGATTTAAAATTTTGGTTACAGGGAGATAAAAAAATTGCTCATAAATCTCGGATGGCGCCGTACAATCTAAGATTCCTAAAATTTTTAAGAAAAGAAAGACCCTTGTGCCATTATTTTTTTTCCGGATCCTATAAATCTTTAAGCCGTTAAGAATATGATTCCTTTAAAATATGTATGTCAATATTCTGAAGGGAAAAGTTATTACGAATCTGTTAGTCATTTTAATTAATGTTGTGCTGAAAAGCCAACAGTAAACCAAAAACAAAACAAACGTCACAAGAATACCGCAAATAGGATTATGAAAATTTCCAATTTCGGCGTTTTCAAAACACCTGTGTCACTTTATATGTTGCGTTCGCCCAATGCGATACAAAATGAATATTTCCCACCGATTTCTATGCAACTGCCAACTTTTACGAGATTCTAGAATATTCCTTTCTCAACAAATTAAGATCTTGTTTGAAATGGTATTCTATTTTCGACAGTTAGAATGGTTGTGTTGAAAATCTTAAGAAACTTTTCAAGTTAGGTACGTCCAGGGGGTTAGGTGGAACCAGTATTTGAACTCTTAAGTTCAAATACTGGTTCCAGAGAATTTGACATTAAATCAGAAGTAAAGGTAAAGTTTATTTAAATCAATTAGTAATTTTTATAATAACGTTTTATAACCTAAATCATTTCCTACATATTGTGAGGGTGCATAATTATCGTCTGCAAATAATGCAGTTAATTAAGCATACTATAAAACTTAAAGAGTGATTGTCACCACATTTATATAAAGGTATACTCTATAAGCAAATAGATCAATATCTTGTGCTGCCTCAGTTTAACACTTTTTAGACATGCAATGATTTGATCTGACGTGGAAAAATCCAACGCTTAGACACCATGGAAAAATACTATGGCCTCACAGAAAACCGGTCGTTAAGCAATGCTTACGTTATGTTTCACCGAGTGCCCTTAGAATATTTCCCTCTCCCTCAAAGGCGGCCAGCGCACTTGATACTCTTTAGTTTCAGGTGTCCATGTGTAGAGTAAATTCACAGTGACCATCAGGTCACACTTGCACTCGTTTCCCCCCCTATACTATAAAAACCGTAGACACTATTGTTAAATGTAAAAACTGTATTTTAAATGACTACTGTAAGGGATCACTTGGAAATTGAAACACGATATGCTCTTCAATGTATTCGTATATTTATATTATACTTTGAGAAAGTTTATTTTACACTACACTATCAATATTTGTGTAAACGTGTTACCACTTTTAATTGCAAAGAACGAATGCTTTCTCTGTCTCTGCTAGCGGAAATTTCCACTACTTACAAAGGAAGTGGAATCTAAGAAATTATAAATAACAGTTTAACTACAATTAAATTATTGACTGGCCTGGTGGTCTAATAGTTAGTGATTCTGGCTGCTAAGCCATTAGTCGTTCAAGGGTTCGATTTCCATCCGGGACAAATATTTGTGTGATGAGCATGATCATTTGTTCTGTGTCTTGGTGTATTTCATCCATTATATGTGTGTATTTAGAAGTATATACGTATATTTATCAACAGCCTGAATACCATAGTACAAGCTCTAGTTAGTTCGGTATCTGACGGCCGTGTGTGAGATGTGTCAAATTATTATTTTAACATATCAATTAAATTTTGATTAAAATAAACAAAGTATATTTCAAAATATGAAAAATACCATTGCCCACCTACATTGGGCGCAGGGCTCGTCACGAATGTGGTGGTAAGGCAAGTCATGAAGGATTGGGTGTAGAGCCTCCATAGTGCTCTCTCCTACCGGCTTACGCAGGTCGACGTCGGGCATCGGCCAGGCACCGGACACGGCTATTTTGGCAAGTGCCTGTGACGTATAGGCTGGGAGTCCATGTCTGCGTGCTACCACTGTGGGGGCAGCCGTGAGGTTACCTCACTCTACATCGTGTTGGACTCGTGCCGACCTTCTGACGACTATATGAGTGAATATCCTCTCGCTGGAGACCAAGCTTATGTCTATGGTCTTAAGCGAGAGTTCGTGGGATTCCGCCGCCTCGTATTGCAAGACAGTAATGTATGCCAAAGAAGAAGATGAGAAAGTCCCGCAGAGGACGCACCAGGCACTGGAAAGCGCGAAATGATCTCGTGCCTCCATGACCGCTTGCCTGAGGGTAACGGGTAGGGCTGACCTAGCAGAAGCAGGCCTGAAAAGAAGGCTCGACCTCTTCCGCTCACACTCTTTCGATTTGGAGGGGGCAAAGACCCTATGTCCCATGAAGTGGTCACCTGCAAATCAGATGGCCAAGGTTTGCAGGGGTTTCCGAAAGCTTCCTTCTAAGGGTATCCCGGATCCCCTGCAATAGAGCCACAATGAAGGAACACGGACACGGAACAGGTGCTTTTAGTCGGTTCGAGACCGCCATACCACCTCACCTTTAGCTCCAGCGAGCTAATGACCTGTGGGGGTTTCCACAAAAAAAAAAATGCTTTGCGTACGTTAGTGGGATAAAATTCTTATTGGTCTATGTGGGTGTTTCTTACACCTCTGCTTACATACAGGCGTGAGGGTATGTATTTATATATAATATTATGCGTACAATTTTAAGAAAATGGTTCATGATTGTTTTTATCACATTATTTTAATACTTTCCGTATGCCGTATGTATGTATGTAGTTGTATCTATGTGTATATATTTTATATAATATATTTTTATACTCTTAATATATGTTTTTTAATTTTTTATTTAAGTATACTAAAGGACTGAATGTACAGAAAATCTGTATATTTTATTTTTATTAGGTAAGATTTCTTTTGAAATGGACTTCAAAATACAAACGTCTCTCCGAATAATTGTGTTTCATCCTAAGGCTGCTGGAAGAGATTGCATTTAGCAAGAAGACCGCCCTTTGTACAATATGTGTGGGTGTGTGCTTCTTTATATAATTCTTATTCTACCAATGTTGTACAAATAAAGTTGTTATCTATCGATCTACAATAACATATATTCCTATATTACAATGGTATGTGTATCATTACACAATTATAATGTATAACCTAACAATATTTAACTAGATTCCAAGAATATCTCACTACTTTTTTTCAACCCGCTAGCTTTGGAGCCCACCCATGAAATTCATTAAAACGTCAAAGAATTTATAGAATCCTTGAAAGTATCTAGAAAGCCAATTCCATTCTTTTAAGTGTCAAATAATATTCAATTATGTCTGTGTGAATTCTCCAGACTATAAGTACGAAAACATATGGAAGCTCGACGTTGGAAGACTATTAGGTTTTTAATTGGTTCATGCAGACAGCTGAATGACCTGACCTCTAAATATATAAGTAGCAAGACTAGCCTTTAAACAAAGATTTTATATTTCTACTGGATAGAAATAGCTTGCTTCAAAACTAATTTTCACGTTTTAGTAGCGAAAAATAATTTTGAATTATGTATAACTTTTGGTTAGCGTCAGTAGAAAACTGTACACTATTAAGAATGCAGAAAATCGATTATTTTTACTAGTTCCATGTATGTGCTGTATTCTTCTAGAGTTTAGTGTTATCTAGCCATTAACTAATTAATGTTACTATACAGGTGGCTGGATATTCTATTTATATATTGGATAGTGTATACAGTTAAGTACTTTAGAATTTACTAGATTCTAGGGGTATCGAAAAGTATTTTTTTATCAATTAAGTGCTATGCTTGTTCTTCGCGAAAAAGAATATTAAACTATTTGAGAAAATAAGTATTCCATGGAATATAACATTAAGTACTTAGTACAAAAACTAACTGTCTAATCATATATGTTAGGAAACTTAAACGAGTGTTAGAAATCGGACCGAAGTTCGAGTATTCAATAAACTACTGGAGACCTCATTTTTTTTTCTTTTTTGTCTGTTTAATTATAACTCCCTTATTTGGAATAACTCCAGTATCGCGAGGGAGCTTACACACATTCATATAACAAAGGATACAAATAACAAACACCCGGGACAAATAATTATGGGTCACACAAATTGTCATCCCGTGTAGGAATCGAACCTACGCGTTGGTAGGCTCAGCAGTCAGTATCACTAACCAACAACCAACAGGCCAGTCAAAATAAAACATTGTATAGGTTGTTCGTTAATTATTTGTTACAATGCCGTCGAAGAATTTCTAAGTGAAAAATTTGAAATAACTTTTGCTTTATTATAATAATCCACCGTCATTCAAAGTAATCCTTGGTAAATATAAAATAAACATATTCACTAATACGTTCAATGTATGATTATGATCTATTTTTTGATATTATTTCTCAGTAACCAGTGCGCATAACATAATGGATATTATAAGTATATGTGATCTATATCTAATAACCTACCTCTGCTAAACAATCGAATGACTGAAAATGATTACTACTATTTTTGCAAACAATATTAAGTAGTTTTATAACAGCACTTGTCATGTCCCAAACAAATCCTTTTCATTTATTTATAAAAATTGTTCCGTTGCAGAACTTATATACTTACATGTATTTAAAACATTGATGGTGTTTAAATCTATAAAATCGTCATCTAGATTGAAGGTCGATATCAGAGACAACATTATGAATAAAAGAGTCTCGTAAGAATAAAGCTGTTTAAGTTTGTCTTTTAAAGACTTTTGAAACTTATGCATGAGTGTATGATTCTAAATTTAAATATATTTTATAGAGTTCACTAAGATTAAATACATACAAACATAAGTTCACGATTTTCTCCCATCGGGGAAGGCAGAGATAACAGCCCGCCACTTTCTTAAGGATTATTTGAACAAAAACCTGCTAAAGGATTCCAGCAGAAGATAGATAGGGGTGTTTTAATGATTAGTGGTTATTCGATCTTTGTCAATGTAAGATTATTAGGTAATGATTTTGGTAGATGGTACAATTGGGTGCAATTGAAAGGAAATTGGAATGAAAAATGGAGTGAGAAGTGTAAACAAGTCACTCAAGTAAGTCAGAATCGGTTTCCTAGTAACTCGATCAGGCTGATGAACAGAATACAATCACGAACTGGTCCCGTTTAAGTTAGGGTTCTTTTATTTTAGTAGTTCAGTTTTATGTAGCTCTAAAAATGTTGATTTGTCACTCAATCATACGCAGAATTAATTTATAAATCAATAAATTAGCCCATTGTAGTCTACAGTTGAACATAGGCCTCACATAATAATGTATTAATATTATCTGGTGTAGTAATAGTTAAGCAGACCTTTACTAATTTCTTCTTTCATAGCCACACGATTAGAATGAAGATGGTTAATATCTTTTAAATACAACGAGTCGCCTGTGGCAGTAGATGGTTATTCTAATTTAATTTAATTACTTTGTGTCAATTTTATTTTGGTGATATTTGACGGTTTAGTTTATTAAAAGCTTTAATTACACGTATTGTCATTATTGGATAGCACATTATGGGTCAAATATTGATAACCATATACATTTTACGGCTTAAACTTTGGAATACATAAAAATAGTAGAATGTAGCTTTACATTCTGTAAGTTTATTTTGTATAAAAGCCTACAATAATGACTCCACTCTGCCTGATGGAAAACAATAAGTGGAGTCCAAAAGTGGTGGGCCAAAAGTGGTGGTCGTCATTGCAAGTGTAGTCAATGCTGCATGGTGACCCACACTATGGTGGCTTGGTGAGATGCTTATAAAAGACCCGGGATCAAAGTGGGAAGGAAAGACGTGCAATGGTAGTAAATTCCAGGCAATAACCGATCGGCACAGCAAACAAGAGCCGAACTGTTTAATTCATGTTTAATGTTATTAATAACAGTTGCTTATAGCTATAACTGTACCAACATGTATTTTGCTAAAACAACTATTAACTGAACTAAATCCTAAAATATCAGTGAAATAAAATGAACATGTTGACCTGTCATGGCACGGAAAGTACATGTAATGGCAGTTCAACTTAAACCTATTATTTATAGCTTGAATTATGCTGCAAATATAATTGAAATGAAATCATAATTAAGTAAATGTAAACACATACATTTCGTGACATATAAGGAGAACAACTGTTAATAAAGAAGTCAGTAATGTAACTATTTTTCAAGTGTTCTGGAGCCAAAGTCAAAGTTCTGACGTAACAAAGACAAGACAAAGCGATGATACATACATACGGTTTGTACGTAATACTCATTATTAATACAATTATCGGTAAATCTGTACTCGTTAGTTGTTTGTTTCATTACCTTTTTAAATTCTGTACTTCAAATGGTTTTTAAAATGGTTTACTGCTAACTGCCCTTTATATGGTTAACTCTTACAGTTTTTAACGTTTCTAATTACACGTTTAAATTGCCAATTTGAAACACGCTTCTGCTTTAAACGTCGAAAAGATATAGCGATCACTGTAAAGCTTGTTAAGGTTACTTAAAGTAGAACTAAAACCCGGAAATAATTATAGATGAAATTGAAAGCAACATTAATTGTTTCTTTTGCACTTGTTTATATGTTCTAGCCCAAGATATAAAGCTGCAATGTGTTAAAAAAATAGTACCCAAAAATATATGTATCTAAATATGTGATAAGTAATATATCGAAAAAAAAAAACAATTTATTATTATCATTTTCATACTGTGGTTTACAGAACACCATTTTGACGTCGGACATCTTCAGCACAAAAAGCTCTCATTGTAATTAGTCTAAATATTTTGACACCATTATTTTCCGATAATTAGGAGAAAATCAACAAGTTGTTAATACTAATTATGATGTAGAATCTCAAATATTGCCGTAGTTTAAATAAGAAAACTAAAATCTCTTTGAAAATCACAAATTTCCCTTTATCCCTACATTTTTATTGTAACATTACAGAACGTGTAACAATTAAAATCAATACCACCGTTTTTCAATAATTCTTTTAACTTTTTAAAGCAAGCCTTTTATCCTGCAACAAATGCGCTGTCATTCATTATTGGTTTTATCAATAAAATGTTTTTCATTACTACGTTGGATGAAAATGTTTCGTAATTTAGAGGGCCCAGAAAATGCTATTGAAATTGGGAATTTTAATTTATCAGCAGATACTATGTGTTTTAAATAAAGTTATGCAAATGTTTAAGACTCCTTGGCCTCGTTCCTCGCTTGCATGGGGCCACACCGTGAAGTGCATCGGGCCTCACCCTCTTTTAATTAAAGAGGCACGCGCGGAACACGTCGCGCCACCGTCTCAGGCCTGCTTCTGCTAGGGCAATGGACATCATCGTCACCGAACGCTTTCCATGAGCTATATGTATACTGTGTATATACATATTTTTTTTTGGGTGAGCAAAAAGCGTGAAACTCGCGTCATCGTCACCGTATGCTTCCCATGAGCTATATGTATACTGTCTATAGTTTAATAGGTCGACGATACAATTCACAAGTTACTTCGTTTTTACTTTTATCGGCAGTCCCCAAAGACTGCCCGTATTTTTTTTTATATTATAGAGTACAAAAGAGCAAATTAGGCACCTGGTGGTAAGTGATTTGATTCATCAAAACATTAAACATGTGGGTGTTAATTTCGCCTCTGCATACCCTTCGGGGATGCAGGCGTGAGTGTGTGAGTGTATGTATGTAACAATTATACATTGGTTGAAAAAGACTTCCAATATTTGTTTACACAGGTAAAGAGTAAGGCTATTAAAAGTGTGTTATTAAATAACTTGAACTATACGTTAACAATATAAAATTTTACAGATACTTAACAAAAACATAAAATTAGTTCCTAAAATTGCGTGACGATCTTCGCTTTGACTTCGAGGGCTCGGACTTCCGTGCTACAGCCAGTTCGAATTCAAGGTGTGCGAGCCTGAGGAGGATTCAGTTAAATTCCAAAACCTACCTATCCGTACAAGTAATAAGCATTTAATTCAATAGACTTTAACTTTCAATGTGCTCCTAATTTTCTCTCGAACGAGATGTAGATGTCCTGAAACATTCTTTTACAAAAATAAAACAATTACAAAAAATAAAATAAACAAAGTTAAACAGTATCACATTTCTTAATTAAAAAATGGTTAAACTAAATTTAAAATTTCGGCAAAATTTTTAGACTGTTGATCAAATTATCCAGCATTGAGGATATACCGCAAGCCATTGACAAAATTAACGAGAACTTAGATTTATCTTATCTTCTAAAAAAAAAGAGAAGAACGAAAAAAAAAATGTACTACGGGAGTGCCGACAGAAGTGAAAACTTACTTTGGCGCGTTAGACATTTTTTAGATGGGTACTAGGGCTATTGGGTAATGAATTGCATTTTATTTATGAATTGTATCTTATTAATCATTAGAAACTTTAAAATACATTTAACATTATTTTATGAAGCATCGTTAACAATTTCGACAACTCTTGCATCATCATCATTATCATTAAAATTATTACAATCTAAAATAGAAAGTATAGGTTCATGGTAACTAAAATAAGAAATAAACTATTTTGATTCGAAGTTATTTAAATATCTCGTGAATACCGCATTAATTGTACTTTTATATCTCGTTGTGCTAATATTGCGTTGATTAAACATATGCGTCTCGTAACGGTGTCGCGAGTCCATAGATTTTATCTCATCTAAAAATATGCGTACCGCGCTAAAACAGGTTTTCAGTTCAAAAATAATAAAAATAGTTGACTGGATAATTACACATTATACGTACAAACAGTACGTACAGGCATATATACATACGCCTAAGGGTGTAACCTATTTGCAGATGGGAAAATGGGATTATAGTGAAGTTAAATGATAAGAATAAACGAATGCAATTGAAGTAAAGGGATATTGCTTATAAGGATGGATTGAGAAGTGTAAGCAATAGCTCGATGATGCCGGGGCAGCATACCTGTAACTCAAGCCGACGGTAGCCGGGAGGTCCGAGCCCTCTACCCTAAATAGTCCTCTTAAATTAAAGTTACTACGGATCAGTTAGGTTCCTCCTGAAAGGTACAAAGTGAGTGAGGTTTTATGAATTACAGTACTCTATTTCAATCCAAAATTTTGGAACGAAATATTTTACTGACATAAACTGTGTCAGGAAATTTAATATGTACGTATATTCAAGCCATACTCACCGCAACTTTTAAATTTTTTTAATACTATAAAACGGGATCGCTGTTCCAAACGAAAAACCTAGTCATGCATACTTTATCGGTAGTTTATAAAGTTCAATAATGCTTTAGATACAATAAAATTCCGATAATGATTTCGTGGTCTAGGTTTTACCCAACGGCCCAATAAGGAGGGTTATGTTATTGCAGTGCTTTATGTATGATGTTTCTTTATCACGCCTTGTGAGGTATCATTTGAATCTCCCTAATAGTGGAAGTGACATCCTTTCTTCTCGTGAAATTGTGTGTGAATTACACAATTGATCATCAAAGGACATTAGCTCTTTTTACTCCTGAAAAAGTAGATACTGTTCCCAGCGATAAAAGAATAACTTGTAGACGGTCTTTCGGCATAACAACTACACCTTCTAACGTGCGACACCTTATACCTTAACAAATAAGGAGTAAATTAAGGTACACACTAGTTTCGTTACTCGAGTCCTCAGTAAGAAGCTTTTTCTTCAGAAATATTGTGTGTAAATTCGTGTAACATTTATGTTTAATGGCAATTTATTCACTCTGCCCAGAGAAAATCACATTTTTCTATATATATTTTGTATCTCTTTTATGGTGTTAACCCCATGGTCATCACTTTACCGGGGCTAATGGGTGAGGTGGTATGTCGGACTCGAACCGACTAAAACCACACAGTCTTCCGTCAACGGGTTTTATGGCCGGTGCCTCAGGTGTACCCTAGAAAGGAAGTCCCTGTGTAAATCGGCAGACGTAGCCGCATTTTGAGCAAGGAGACCCCATATGGTGTGTAGGGGTGGGACTCCTACACACCATATGGGGTTGATACTTTAGCCAAGCGCGCGTGGAATACGTCGTGCCGCCGTCTCGGGCCTGCTTCTGCTAGGGCGATAGATAGCCCAGTCTGTCGCCCTCAGGCTAGTGCTCATGGAGGCCGGAGGACATTTTGCACTCTTCGGCGCCTTGTGGGACTTCTGCGGGTTGGAAGAGTAGTAACTCTCTCCCGTTCCTTTTCGCCGCTTCCCATGCACTCTCGCTCTGGACCATAGCAATAACCATGGTCTCCAGCGAGAGCCTACCCACACCAATAGCTGTAACGAGGTCGGCACGCTACTGCACCCAGATATATTATATCTACGTATAACGATAAAGGTAATAAATATAGAGGCGTCAGCAAAAAGAGTGGAAGTTTGTAATACAATCTTGTTTTACACTTGTTTAATTAGGTATTTTTTTTTTAAATATGTCATTACATTATCAAAAACTTTATTGATACATTTGTACTTTGGGATGGTAATCAATTCAAAAATCGTCAATGCCAATTGCCACAAGACAAAATAATCGTTCTTTCTACTTCGTCAAATGTCAACAAGCAGATTGAAAATTGAAAGATTATTGACATTATTCAACATAGGCATGACGTATACACATAAAAGAGAGTTTCAGACCAAAAGAGAGGTTACCTAATAACATCGATTGTTATGGCATACATCCTACTTATAGGCATTTAGTTTTTTTTTACTAAATAAAATAATTAATTTATAAAGTGTTTTTTATTTAACGACTTCGTTCATCTTAGAGTTTTTTTTTAATAATGTGTTATATTAATAGACTTACAAAGGAAATTCTATAAAGATTATTTTTTATGTTTTTATTATAACAAAATTACATCGGAGCATAATGATGGCCAAAAAGTTTCTTTTATATGTACTTCCAGACTTCGATAATATTCTTTCAATTATTGATAGGAATCGTGTTGTTATATCGTACCTATATATTTTTTTTATAAAATCGATAGGTATAAGTATTATTTTTATAGTGTGTAAACAAAATATCTAACAATAGTTTTGTGACAGTCAGGAATTTTAATATATCTTGGATTGCCCTGGTCGGGTTTATTATTTGGGTGGATATCAAATGTCGCGATTTGCGTGTAAGCGACTCAAACAATATTTTTGTCTATATTCAAACCAATTATACTTGGTGCCTAGGCTACACATCCTGCGTAAAATCACTTGTACTATTTCCATTACATTTATTTAATAAACCTGACCGTTTCACCTTACGGCATTTTCAAAAGTTTCTAATTGTTTTGGTAATATAGTATAAACTCAAGTTAAAAAAAAAGTCTGATACCCTGGGGTTTCCCCTATTTAACTTTTACATTGTAAATTATAATCGACATGTGTCATTTTCCTAGATAAACGTGAACCTTGTGAGAACAGTTAATTTTATAATAAAGAGAAAAGTATTATGTTTGTATGTCAAAGATGATCCAAAATACAGCTCAACTGATTCAAAATTATTTCCCTTTTAGTTAAATCAAGGAATAAGAGCTGTATATATTATTAAATCAAAATTTTTAAATATTATTTTCATAAACAATCCGAGGCCGGGCAAAAGCTAGTAGTGTATAACTTTTAGGAAAACCAGGTTAAATAAAATATTATCAACCTTAGATCTATAAAGATCTATACAGATCTAATTATAACACAAACAAGCACACAAATATTCACATGCATAAAGTCGCATCTCAAAGGATTTCCAGAAGACATGGATAGAATTTACGAGTAACTAATGCTACTTATCTGGTATATGGCGGAATCGCCAGCGATCCATGGGCTGTAGGGTTGATGACGACAACTGACAACATTTGTAAAAGTTTAAATACCTCATGAGAGTATTTCGTTTTAACGTTCTGAAAGGTCTTAAATTTTCTCTTTTCTTTTACATACCTAGAGAATAAACTTATTGGGTATACATTCATTTTGCTATGGAATATCCGATAACTCAATTTTCGCGTTCTTTTCAGAGTTTAAGGAAAAATCTTTAATGCAAATATAAAGACCCAATAAGACACTCGATCATAGTTCTATATTGTCAAATCTCTGAATTCTCTGACACAGTACACCGACCCTATCGAAATTTTCCTTCAACAAGGGCCGTCCGTCTAAATTCGACGCCTTCGTTAAATCCAGACGATATAATGCTGACATCACGTTCCACCTCATTTGCCACCAAAAGGGCTTCAAATAAATCCCTTTTGACATTCTTTTTTATTATTGGTGTCTATGTTATAATATCTTTGTAGACGAGGCTGCTCGTATGTTCAGGTTCTAGTGACTATCTTTTTTTCTTTTGTGTTAGTTATTTGAAAAAAAGAAAATAAGAATAATACTACTTTCTTTGGAGCTTTAAGTCATAATCACATATTTCATGCATGAAAGAGCTTTAAATAAAAATTAAATTCTCTATATACATATTTACTTCAATCACATTTTATTTCAAAATGCTGACAATCAAATAAACAGTAGGTATTTGACTAGTAGACCATTGAAAAATAAAATTTGAAAGTAATTCCATTACGTTTAAACAATAAGAAGTTTAAAATTGGTTAAAAATAAATAATGGGTTTGTGAAGTAATAGTTCATTTTAATTTCATTAGCAAATCCATATTTTAAGGAAAATTTTAATTTATTTTACAACGTATTGTTAAAGCGTCAGAATGTGCCTACTAACGAGCTTTAAGTTTTTAAACTGCCATTAAATTTATTAAATCAAAATCTAATATTTTTCAGTGGCAAGGTGATGCTTTTATATTTTATTTGACCTGTGTTTTTCACTATTATTAACATTTGGTGAAGATTTTGAAGACATAGAATTTTTGGCTAAAAAGACAAGTGCTATATGTATTGAGAACTGTGTGTAAAAATGTCTGACTACATAATATTTTGTTATATTTTTAAAATAAGAATGCTCTATTTACTCACTTGCATTTCATTGGTTTTGCAAAAATTAGCATGTCATTTGTAATATTAGTTCTGTAGCTATAGAAATGTATAAGTATATAAGTATATTTATGTATCTGCAGTCTGTTTACCATAGTACTAGCTTGGTTTAGTTTGGAATACGACGGTCGTGTGTAAGATATCTGAAGATATTATTATTATTTATTTTAATCTAATATGAACTATTTTATTTAGCCGTATTACACAAAATCGTAATAAATTTTATTGTGGCTACCTTCACATACTACAACAACATCTCGCAACGACAAACCGAACTAAGAGTGACTACTCTAATGACGTAGTACGATCCTGAATCACAATAGTAAAGTTCCGATTAGTATATATACGAATACAAATTATCAACCGCTGGGTTACGGTCCGCCAGGCATGATCACCTGAGGATACTTCCTTTGTGTTGGAGGGAAATAACACAAGTGCCTCCTCAATATACTTATACCTTTCTCAGGAATCTCTTCGTCCCTGGCTTCGTGCCGTACGAAAGTTCATTCCGTAGTACTGAAGTGAAAGATTTTACAAAAAGTAGTGATTCTAGTATGAAGTCATATTATATATTGCATAGGTGACGAAGTCAATAAGTGGCCGCTATTTAATAATTAATATACATTATTTTTATAATTAACATATTGCTAAGTACCTTTGTTCAATTCACAATTGAAAACAATAAAAAAATAAGATAAAAAATACAATCTATACAAAATTAAAATAATATAAAAGTCTGACCGTTCCAGAGTTTAGTGATCCTGACTAGGGAATTCAACGGCGAGACAACAATTAGTGTTAATCATAAATAGTTGTCCCTATATAGTTTTGGTGTTCTTTGTGTCTGTTGTTTGTATGTTTGTCGTATTTATACTAGTGAATGTAAAGTCGAATTAAAGACGTCAAGAAAACTAATAATGACTACTGAAATACTAAGTGGGTAACAGACTGTGGGCGATAGAAAACGACGACTTCAAAATACAAATTTCAGTCAGTAATTAGTTATTCATACCTATCAGTATAATAATAATTCTTAAGCGAACAATGTGCTATTCTATGGACAGTTTGATAACTCATATTATATTCAAAATTGTTGCAAGTATTTTACGTCAACAATGCTGCATTATATTCTAATTAAGATCATTTAAATATCATGTAGGGCAATAAACTAATGATGTAAAATAAAACAACAAGCTTTCAAATAACTAATTGTTATATATTCGAAAGATAAGTTGAATGTCTATGGGTATATCAAAATTAAACACACTTTTAAATAAACATACCTACTACAGTTTTTCAGCTTTATTGAATACAATTAAATAACAAAACAATGCACCATTCTATCTTTCTTTATGACCATCGAGAAATAGGGCTTCTACTTCTGGGTGGTGGATTCGAATAGGCCCACCCCAACGCCTCCCGTGGGTGAAGTAAAACGTAAAACGCGACTAAGGGATCAGACTGTTTTCTATCTGAAAGTATATACAAACTCCTACAGTGCCCGGGCAATTGGCTTATTGTATAAGTCAAATTTACCATTAAATTTATCTATCTATAGTACAAATGTTTATCATAAAATTACAAATGTATAAATAATGAGGAAGCAGGCAATTAAATCAGCGCAGTGGCTAAAATTCAAATACTTTTACTAATTACACATCAGTCATACCTTTCATTATAAAAACATTAAGGAGCAAATGGTTCAATTTCAAGTTTATTTTTATTATACAGGCTACAAAGGGAGGTAGTGTATAATGCCAATTTTTAAAATTCTGCTTTTGATTCTATTTTGGCGGTTAGGGAGTTGTAACTGTTTTTCTCTAACAAAAAATTCTAACAATTATGTAAGTAAATTTAATTTACTATGGTAAAATTGTCATGTAAAAAGCGGTTGGGATTCTATTATTACGAGTAATAATTTTAAACTCGTGATTTATTTTTCTATTTCTAATATTTCGTATCTGTTGTTACAAATACGTAATATGAGAAAATTATGCACTAAGTTAAATCATGCGATGTGTTTTCCCATAAGAATAGCATACAGAACACTAACACCCGAATCCACCCTAATATTAATATACGAATAGCAATGATCACACGAAATACCACATCCAGTTATTTTATTTTTTTCCAAAATTTTTGCGAATGAGATACTTCGTAAACTTAAGCAAAATCTACTACTGTAAAGGTTTAAGGGTAATTAAATGATATATATCATTGAACTACCTTTAAAACATATATAATTTTATAGTTTTCAAAGGTAGCCTTATATTATGTGAGTGAGTGAGTGATTTATTTGCAGAAATTGTAGTTACAATAAGCGGTTTACAGTATTTAAAACGCAACACTCATGACGACGATGACGTATACATTAAATTTATATGCCCAACAAAGGACTGTATTAATATAATACATGTGTTAATAATATTTTTTGAATAAGCATTATGAAATATACTTACTCAATCTTTTATAGTCCCACATTTTAAGTCCTATGTCTGCTGTGTCGAAGCTGTTTGAACAATTAGTATGTACTTGCCGAGTGGTTGTTTGTTTGATTTATATATTTTTTGATCCAGGGTCCCTTTGTATCCTCTTTTACAAAGTATGAGATATGCAAAGGTCTGAAGACTTCAAACTCGACCAGCATGGTATTCGAATTAGACGAAAAAAAGTCAGGTCTTGTAAAGTATAATGCAACTTTTCGTTTTCCTGTGCAGCTGACTGCGGTGAGTTGATATTTTTTATTTATTCTGTTTTCCTACGCTCACCACTGCCATTGTAGAACCAAAGCTAGTGCCTCTCTGATTTAAATATGTACAAAGTCGTGAAGACTTTCTCTTTAGTGAACCCAGGTTTCACGCAATCAAACCTCTGGTCTGCTTTTTCTTTTGTTTAAGAATGTTAGATTTGCGAAGAGTATTAGAATGTTGTTGTTAATTAAATAATATGGTGGGAACCAACAAATTCTTGCATCTTACATCATACAAAAACCACCTCGCCGCTACACTACCGCGCCGAGTGTTGTGGGTTCGATCCCCGCACAGGACAACACTTTGTGTAATCCTCAAATTGTTGTTCTGAGTCTGGGTGTTTTTTGTGACCGTTTCTGTGTTCTTGGATGTTTGTAAAGTCCTTCCCTCCCTCCCTCGACAGGAGGAAAAGTTGTACCTAGGGTTGGGAGTTGTAAAAAAAACAAGAATAATGAAAAGCAAATAAGTACCAGTACGAGATGAAACTGTTTAATATGCTAATCAAAGGTAGTTCACTTTTAAATAAAGTAGTTAATCACCATCAATGCGGCTTATTATTTACTCTAAATCAGGGGTGCTCAAACTTGAACTGCTGGCGATCTACCTCAATATTTTTACACTACTTAAGATCGACTTGAGAGGCTGCAAGTATGTGTGATGCAGGGTTGTCGTACATACACGATACACCCTACCTACCTAGGTAGGGTGTACCGTAGCATATATAGATATTAGCTTTCCGCACAATTTACATTATCTTAGTCAAGGTTTGGGTTAGGTTTACTTAAGTTCTTCTCTACAATATCAATGAAAAAACTCCTAGTTATTCAAAATTGCGAGTTTATTCGTTGTTACAAAACAAAAGAGTTACATATGGTGTTAAACTCAACTAAGGAGTGACTTTGGATCTTGAAGCGTGGCACTGCATGTCCTCAGCATACTTTTCATAAGATGGTGCGTAACCACTGAGTGCCAATCGCAAGCATGATGACATATGATCGTCAGTTAGTCGATTCCGATATTTTGACTTAATTATCTTCATTTCAGAAAATGCAGACTCGCACAAGTAAGCTGACTCAAACATTGCCGTCAGTTGAAGGGCGATTTGCCTTAGATTCGGATATTTATCTTCAGATATAAAACACCAGAAATTTGTATCAGATGCTGTAGCTTTGAGATGTATATCTGATATAATCTGCACCAACTCATTTTCAACAGAACATGAGTTCATATTAAACTGACTTGCTACTTCAGTGGTTAATTCCTCAATGTTTTTACATGAAAAAGAATAGAAGGCTCATAAATGATGCTATATTTGCCAATTTACTGCAATCATAAAAACGCATTTCGAATTGTCCCAAAATATTTGATAATTCAGCCTCATACGTATCATAATTCAACTGAGGAATCCTTGCTTTCAAAGACGGAAATGTTTCAGATCCTTTCTTTTCAGTTGATCTATCATAAGTTGCAATTTACTTTTGAATGCGTTTACTGCGCTAATCATCTCAATAATAGTTTTTCCTTTACCTTGAAGCTCCAAGTTAATGGTGTTTAAGTGCATTGTGATGTCAGTCAAAAATGCCAAATCAGTCAGCCATTTTTCGTTTTTCAACATCTCAGTGTCATCACCTCTTTCGTCTAGAAAAGCTGTTATTTCGGGCAATAATTCTTGAAACCTTTCTAGGAATTTTCCGCGACTCAACCACCTGACGTCCGTGTGAAGAACTAAATCAGTGTGTTCAGCTGACTCCCTATCTTCCAACTGCAACTTA
This sequence comes from Tyria jacobaeae, assembly GCA_947561695.1. Taxonomy (NCBI): domain Eukaryota; kingdom Metazoa; phylum Arthropoda; class Insecta; order Lepidoptera; family Erebidae; genus Tyria; species Tyria jacobaeae. The sequence continues at coordinate 7,717,357 of OX387215.1, read as the reverse complement.
AAGAGCCGCCGTTGCAAGCTACGTGCACGGATGGAATTGACAATTTTTGTTGCAATGCCCATAATTTCCTCCGTGTTTAAAACTTTTGAACACAAAACTTGTTGATGTATAATGCAATGGAATGAAAAAAATGAAGGGAATTCTTCATTAGCTCGACACAATGCCACAAAACCGTTCTTGTTTCCAGTCATTGCTAGTGCTCCATCGGTTGTAATGCACACTAATTTATATATTGGTAGCTTGTAGTTTTTTACAAAATTGATGAAAACGTCATATATATCTTAATTCAGAGGAATGATTGTCAAAAATTCTTCCTTAGCCAACATGTCATTGAATACCATCCGAATAAAAATACACAGCTGGGCAGTGTCTGTCATATCGGTGGATTCGTCGAACCGTAAAGAAAAGTATTTACATTCCATGATATCATGTTTTAGTTTATCTGCGATGTCCTGACTCATGACTTCAATACGCCTTGTGACAGTCGGACGAGATAACTGAAGTTCTCTAATAGCTGACATGATTTCTGTTTTATTTTTAAAATATCCAAATAAAGTCTCACCCGCTTCAATAAATGCTTCCTTCACAACCGATCCATCTTCGAATGGTTTCTTGTGTTTCGCCAATATATGAGATATTTTAAATGACGCGATCGTAGCAGCTTTTGATTGTTTGGCTGGTCTTGTGAACATGGTTTGTTCTTTTTTCAAACAAGATATTAAATTACTTACTTTTCGTTTTCTTAATTCACTCTGTGGCGGAAAATCCTTTTCATAGTTTTTATGAACCGTTTTATGATGCCTCTCTAAGTTACCACGCATAGGTATTGCAACTGACGCACGACAAATAACACAAATGCACTTATCCTTCACCATACAAAAGAAAAATTCTTCCTCCCAATCGTTATTAAAATAATACGTTTTAGATTTCTTCACTGCACTCATTTCGCACTATTTAATAATAAACTTTGTATCGACGTAGTATCGCCTTCAAGTTACAATTCAGAATGACTCCAATTCCTGCAGGCGCAACATTTATATCGGCGTGAACGAAAGTCTCGAATGTTCCCGTCAAACGCGCCGCCCGAAATGGTCTAGTACAGTCTAGTCTAGAAACAACGCGGCTTTTCTTTGACAAGTACCGCGCGTTCCTTTGATAAAGCCGCCTTTTGCCGCAAGCAGTGTTATTACGTAATATTTTTTTGTAGTTTAGTTACCTACTTATTAAAAAATTTTTTCTTCTCAAGATCTACTCAAAAAGCACTCGCGATCGACTGATCGATCGCGATCGACCGTTTGAGCACCCCTGCTCTAAATCATAAAAACGTGCATTCACTTACTATGGGGCACAGCAGGAGTATACTCTCTAGAATAAAAAAAAACGGACTACTATTCGCGGAGATCTCGCTTAACATATAATACATAAAAAACATAGACAAACAACAAACAACTTCCTTTTTGCAGTTAGTAAAAAATAAAGAATCAGTCAATCAGCCAGAATAAGTATTATAGTAACAATTAATCCTAATTTTTATTTTTAACAAATCTAATTATACAATTTACCAATGTCTCTCCTAATTATTTTTAATGTTGACAAAACCTAAAGTAGTCTATAATTTATAGTATGTAAATATATATGATTCCTTTACTGCAGCATTGAAGTACAAATAAAGTTTTATCTATTGTATCCTATGACCATGGTTCCTATTGAACGGATTTCGCAGATAAAGATTCAAGTATGGTACGTCCAAGGTCTTGAAAAAAATGCACTGTGGAATTACAAAATAAATAAGCCGTGCCAGCACTACGCGACATCCAAAATGATTTCCACGTTTTTTTCTATGCAACAAAACTGCATTGTTAAAAAGGTTTGTGAAAAGCCTTTTGTCGATCCCTTCGAAATCAGGTTTGAAATTTTTATTACTGTCATTTTTTGAAACAGTTTGTGCTTAAAACAGTAACTTTATGGCCCTGATATGATATTATCCTAGTCCCAAATTTATTTCGGTGTGATGATTCGGGTCGATGCAATGTATATACATCCGAAGTAAGTTTTGGCTATTGGCTATGTGACTGACACCGACTCTCCTTGGAATCGTAAACCTTTCAAGACGGAAATGAACAAAGAAAGGGAGATATGTAGATGAAAAATGGGTAGAGACGAGCGAGAGAGCATGACAGAAATTGCAGCAGCTCACAGAAGCCAGGGTAGCCCACCCGAATGTTCTTACGGTCGTTCTACTAATAGCTTATAAAATACAAATAAATATTTTAAACCTTCTATTTTCGTTTACAGGGGGAGTTCCATATTGAAGCAAACTTAAATTCAATAAGTGAACAGTTTTTCGGTGGCTCGTTTTTTTACGGTGAATTCAGTTTCAAAACTGTCCTTTCCTCTAACCAAGGCAACGTATTGTGCGCTGTTGTTAATGTAGTTTTTAGTAAAAAAAAATAAAATGTATAAATATATTATAAAAAATATATATATTATTTCCAATTTATTGACGTCTTAATTAGCTCTGTATGACTTAGAAAAAAATATTGAACACTGAACAACACTGAAATTCTTTGAAATATAGTTTTGATAATAAAGTTTTTTTTGAAGATTTTTAATGAATATTATTTTTTAAAGTAAAAAAATATAATTGATTACTTTATTGAAAGTAAGTCATGAATCAATCTGTTAATTATGATTTTTCCATAATCGCAACCTTTTTCTCTTCACCGGCTGTCACTTCTGTTACGTTTACGTTGACCGATCTTTTATTTTTGTTTTGTTTTCTTGTGGCTTTTAACGACAACCCCTGTCAAACTAGATATAAACTGTGTTTCACTTAACATGTCTATGACATTCCTTTCCACTTTGATCCCGGGTCTTTTAAGCGGGGTGTGAAAAAGCATCTTACCAGGTCACCATGCTGCATTGACTAGACATGCAATGAGGATGGTGACCACCACTCTTGGACTCCACTTATTGTTTTCTATCAGGCAAAGTGGAGTCACTATGGTAAGCTAATATAAAAAAAAAACATTAATGATTATACTTTGATCTTGTGTAAATAATTATGCCCTTTCAACCAACATGTTAGACTGCTGACAGAAGACGATGATAAGATTTATTTTACTGTTCAAATTAAGTGTAGTTAGCATTTTGTAATTTCCTGTAGACAATAATTAATATAATACATTTATAATACACATACATAAAAAAATACAATATAATATATTTTTTTTTATCTTTACAACAAACTTTATGTCATTAGTGGGCGCTGCAGGACGAATTTGTATGGGAGATTGTATTTCCTTTATTTATTTATTTCATCATTTAAGCTTTATGCACCAGGTGTACAGATACCAGGTGTACAATGCCTAAGATATTCTGTGCCAGTCAACCTTCTTGTGGTTAAGAGAAAGCAGGAAGTAGGTACATTTAAACATTAAAAGATAAAAACAAAAATAGCAAACTAAGTAATAGATGGGACAACTGGGGTGTAGTGGTTATACAATATACAATATACAAATAGACAGACATACATATACATAGATAATAATGTACAGATCATATGTGTACATATGCAAATATATACATACAAGTACTAAACAATGGCCTACAAAAACAAAGGATGCTAGACTATAGGAAAGTTGATTCTGCTAATAGTCTGAAAAGGTACTCCTTTACCTTTACTCTAAATGAGTGACTATTACTGACCTTCTGAATTTCGAAAGACGGAACGAAAAAGAAAAGCCGACAAACCCCGAAGTGTAAGAGAGGGGGCGCAGGAGAAAGATGTTGTTTGTGGAGCTAAGGTTTTTCGTGATTGTTGATTAGAAGTTAAAAATATGGATTTAAATACTTTGGGAAAGCCTTCGAATCAAGGATAATGAATAGGACTAACTAACGGCGCTCACGAATAGGCAACGATTAACTCTCAGTACCGAAGGATGATATGTGATCATATATACGACGACATACAGATTATACGTACATTGAAGTGCAAGGGTTAGACGATTAGTAAATAGTAAATAACGGTGGCAGAGCCATGTATATGCACGAATGGGCCGGCTCGACCGGTGCGATACCACGGCCTCACAGAAAACCGGTTTTGAAGTAACTGCTTACGTTGCATTTCCCTGAAATGCGTGAGGTTTCCGGAGGCCCAACCTAACGTCCCCTTTTCCCAGCTCCTCATCCACCTCTCTTCTTTCCCCTCCCGGCATCCCCCTATCCCTCATCATCCTCAAAGGTGGCAAAAAAAAAGACGCGTCAGCGTTCCTGAATATAAGATAAAAACCAATCCAGTGCTCCAGGTGAGATCATAAGATAGGAAAGAAATGATAGGAGAATATACACATGGTGAACAACCAGGATTTATTAGTACAGGATTATCATTGGCCGTCCTAACATCGCTAGTCACTATCAGGAGAATAGAAGAAGGGCTACGGCCTGAAACCCAATTGTAGTGAACTTAACAGATTATTTTGGTAAATAAATTTGGATATCAGTTGGTGGACACAGGATTCTAGCGCTTAGTAGAGCAAGCAAAAAATAGATATGGCTCTAAAGTGATTGGGAAGTGCTGGATTTGCAATTTTTGGCAAAAGGATCACACACATGTGTAGGTTTTCCGCCGAAAGTGATGGTAGGATTTCGGTGTCTATGGAACAATTAATGAAATGGGAGATTATGCGTAAAAGTCGATCAAAGGTTGTTATAATCATCCATCTGCTGATTAGATCCCAACATAGAGTGTTAGATTTAATATATAGGTTGTATGTTGTTTGTAAATAACGTATTTTTTTATTTGTTTTGTTCTTTTATGCAACCGGCAGAAGGTACAGTTATTAAAGTAGTCAAATAAGAGAGATTAATTTTATAATTAAATATATATATGTATATATATATCATAATATGTTTACTGTATTTATATTTACTATATCTATATACATTATTTTTCTAAATTATTTTTATTTTTAATTGCAACTGTTACCAATTATTATCAATGTCTAAGAGTGATAGTAAAGATTATTGCCCGACATTTAGTGATTATAGTACCTTTACTAGCAATTCTTCTCTAGCAGATACATTTGCAACTAGGTTGCAAACAACAAAGCATTCTAGCTTATTTTTCTGACATGTTGTCAAGCTTTGACTGGTACAATCATATTAGATACATGGTTTTTAACTATATCGTATTCGTTAGCAGGTTTTAACTTGACGGAATTTTCGTGCTTATGGACGAAGCGTTGAAGTTATAACAAGCACCGAACACATATGCTTTTTCAAATGCTGGTGTAGAAGTTGTCAGAACATCTCTTATTCTTCCTTTTTATTTCTCGGTATCTATTATAGCCCTTACCCCTTACTCTTAGCATTTAATGGTTCTTGACGATCTTCGAAAAGATACTGAGAATATTGATTGAAATGAACTAATAAATTCTCAATCTGTTGATAATAAAAAATCTTATTATAGAATTAATATAATCAACCCATGATTGTAAAAATATGTCAATGTTTTATGAAGGTCTCCTATATATGGTAAAAAATACTGTAAAGGGATGTAGTCGAATAATTAAGAAATTACACTCCTGAAAAAGGTTTCTTCTATAGTTGTATTTAAGTTACTTTTTGTATATATTATTGTTACGGAAGTGGGTACAGGGATCAGAAGGAAACTAATCTCACTGACGAGAGTAATAAGTTATTTGAGTTTCACAATTTCCCGAACGCGTAGCACTCACTGCACAGAACCGCGTAGCACTGTTCCACACTGTCCCCGCGGACTACACTTAGCCCAGTCCAATGGCAGCACTGCACCACTATTCACTTTCACTTCACTTCACTTTACTACTTGTAGTGCACCCCGCGCGGGCTCGTCGTATCGTAAGGAGCCAACACTTCCGCACTAGATACTATATTTTTAATGTGTGTGAACGACAATTCATGTTCCGGAGACCACTCCCACATTTTACCCTTCTTAAGTAATTCATACAAAGGTGCTAATCTACTACTCATATTTTTTACAAACTTAGCGTAAAAGTTAATAAGACCTAAGAAAGATCTCAATTCCGTGGTATTTGTCGGTCTCGGAATATCCATTATAGCAGCAATTTTCAAAGGATCAGCCTTAACTCCCTCTTTACTGTTAATGTACCCTAAATAACTTACCTCACTAACTAAAAATATACACTTTTTACTTTTTAATTTTAAACCAAATTTACAGAGTCTAATTAAAACTGACTCTAAAGCCGTTAAATGGTCCTGCTTACTTTTGCCCCCAATTATTACGTCATCAAGGAATACCTCGACGTTAGGGATACCTTTCAATAAATTGCACATAATGCGCTGGAAAATACCGGGGGCTGGAAGATAACAAAAAAACTAATCTATTGTATCTAAACAACCCGCGATGTGTATTTTTATTTTTATGTACAATAGTGTATTTTTTTTAATCATCTAATTCGATTTGGTTATAAGCCTGTGATAAATCGATTTTAGAAAAATATTGAGCACCGTTTAAATTTACAATTACATCCTCTGTTCTTGGCAGCGGATATCTATCAATTAATAATACCGGATTCAGAGTACCCTTATAATCAGCACAAATTCTCAATGACCCGTCAGCTTTGCTTACTGGCACAAGAGGCGAGGCTCAGTCGGAGTGTTCCACGGGCTCAATGATGGCGTCGAGTTCAGCGTCAACGCGCTCGCGAAGCGCGTACGGCAGTGGCCGCGCGCGACAGAACACCGGCTGCGCTCCTTCGCGCGCCCGCAGCGTCGCCTTGCCGCCCGTGTACCGGCCCTGACCACCAGCAAACAACTCTTTATATCTGCGTAACAGAACATTTAACTCTTCAAACATTACTTACATAATATACATATGTACATAGTTGCAATTACTGAAAGTGGGCATTTTGACATTTAACTCTGACAACCATTGCCTACCTATTAATGAAGTAGTTCCACCCTCAATTACCAGTAACTCTAATTATTTAGAATAGTTTCCATATCTCACTGCTGGTTTTATCATACCCAGTGGTTTCATTTTTGACCCATCATAACAATTTAGAATTAAATTGCAATTCCCTAATTCTATATTACCAAAGTACTTCCTATAGGTTTTACTATTAATACAAGAAGCGGCAGTACCTGTATCTACCTCCATTTCTATTATCTGTTTTTCGATTTGTATTGGCAAACTCACCGCCTTGTAATCATTCAAGCACAAATGATGGAAATCCTCCTCATAGCTCCTCCTCCCCTTCGTTTGAGTGCTCGGACAGGTACCACAGTGGACAACCTCTGGTGTTACCGCGCCAAGAGAGTTCGGGGCACGCCCGACGCAGGTGTCCCGTGCGCTTGCACCGGCTACACACGTAACCCCGGAAACGACACGTGTCGTAACTGTGGTCCACTCCCCCGCACCCTTGGCAATAGGAACTTCTGCCTGATCCTCCGCTGAAGGCCCCGGCTCCCCCGCCGCCGGTTCTAGCGCCCCCTTGCTGTATGAACCGACATGTCCCGCGTCCCGTGGTTGTTGACCGCCCCCCACCACTGCGCATGCTGGTCCGCATGCTCCCACCGCCGGCCACTGCCAATGCTGATCCTGTCCGCAAGCGCGCCTCCAGTGCATGTACCTGCATCTGCGCCGTCCCGGTACCTCCCACTCCTTCCCCGCCGGAGCGCCTCGATGTTTCTACCGCGGCCGTGTCCCGCTCAGCCACCTCCAAGGAGACAGCGATTTTTACGACGTCCGTGTATGTCAGCGAATCGTTCTACGCGAATAATCTCTGACGGATGATGTCACTTTTTAACCCGCACACAAATTGATCCCTCAGGTTTTCATTGAGATGTCCATCAAATTTACAATACCTCGCTAGTTTCTTTAGTTCCGCCACGTAGGTAGCGATATTCTCACCCCTGTACTGCCGCCGTTGTCTCAAGCGATACCGTTCTGCTAACGCCGACGGTGCGGGTTGTAGATAATTTTCCAACAGCTTCACAGCTTCTTCATAAGACAGCTGTGCTGGTTTTCTTGGGCTCGCTAAGTTTGACAACAATTTGTAAATTGCATCCCCCATTACAGCAATTAGAGTAGGTAGTTGCATCTCCGTTTTTATACCGTTTACTAGAAAGTATATTTCTAGTCTTTCGGTATATGCCGCCCATGTCCCCCCGTCTAAATCATACTCCCGTACTTTCCCGACCGACATTATTTTTGTTTTTCTTTTATACCGTGCACCGACAATTTCGCACACCGCGATCCCGCCTCGTCGCCAATGTAGTGTTGGGATTAAAACACGTCAGTACGCAAGGACACTTTATTTCCGAATGACCTACTTACATACATCGAATACTTAATATGTACTAACTTACACTACACTACTTTTTCCCTTCTTCTTCTTATTATTCACTTGAGAGCACTTTCCACTGAACTGCCCTGTAGGCGCGTCTGGAGCTCTTTATATACCCCTAATTTCGATCGTAATTTGTTGAATTTCCACTGTCATTTCGTTATTCTTTTCGATTGTTTTCTACAACTTTATTTATTTATTAATTTTTCTTGATCTAGTGTTTTCCATAAAACACCGAAATCACAAACAAAAACCCGTAGAGCTTACCGCCAGGGCTTAAACGCACGGCATTCGGCTCGCAGCCGTGGCCACTACCGCTCAGCTACCGTGACTTGTCAATCTACTTTCGAAAAACTTCTATGCATTGTTTGTCTGTGCGGTGGCATGGCGTCACATTATTAAATTATCATTTTGGTTCAATATTATATTGGTCTAATGCAGTAAGTACCCATCAAGAGATGGTAAATTGGGTTGCTGATTAGACAGCCAACAATCTGTCAGGGTAAAAATATCACACTTTATATCAAGAGCATGCAACAGTACCTCGAAACCGTTCAGGTTTTTCTTTATGATGTCAATATTTTTAGTTATTACTGTAACTAAATTTTATGTAGTCGTCAGACATTGTTTACAGTATAACATTATTTAACTTTAGACGTAAAAAAATATCTAGGTCACTGATTAGTCATTAAGAATAAAATAAAATATACATATATTAAAAAAAAGGTTTAAGTGCTCACGTTACCAAAAAATCACTAGCGCTCTTAGGCGCCCCCATAGTCTATAGAATTTAAATATTTGTCACATCACCAGTTTGGACGTTTGCACGTCGTCGCGTCTAACTGGGCAAAAAGTCCAGTATATGTAAATTCTGCTTTTATTAATGAGCGCTTTTCTAATATTAGCTGGCGCCTATATCAAAATTCACAAGAAATATTAGGATCAACTTCATCAGCCTTATTGAATTTATATTATATTGGAATAATAATAATTTTAAATAAATGTATATATTATACACAAAGAAAATGCAAAGACTTACAAAGATGGTGCGTAGTTGTTTCTTTGCACCATCCACCAGCTTACATTACACATAATAAAAAACTAATAGAAACAGCAACACACGAATGCACCTAAATACTTTGATCTAGAGATATTAAGTTATTCTTTTTTATTAAGACATTTACCGCGATATAAACTTTTATTACTTATGTCGTATACGGGAATTTTAAAAACACGCAAATTGAACGCAGACAGAACAAACATCCTTTGTAAATGTTGTTTTTTTTTTTTTTTGTAAACAAATTTATTAAACATTGGTATCATAACTTTAGACTCAATTTTCTAAAAATAAAAAAGTACGTGTGGTTGTACCCAATAATGTGTAACATTATTCCTTATTATCCTATACTTGCAATCCCGTATGTGTATTTGCACGTGCTTAAAACTGATGTTGATTCATTTCTATATATGTTAAAAAAAAAAACAAAAAGTTCTCGGCGGATAAGAATAGGGGCACTCCATCTCCAACCGTGGGTGTAATATTTGAAGGAAGGCAGGCACTCACCTTTTGCCCAGCTACTTAGTCTTACTTACGTAATAGGGGCAAGCCTATTGTTTAGTTAAATTGTTTAACCACATCATTTATTTGTACCTCTTATGCTAGATAGATGGCGTTGTACCATAAAATCGTTTTGTAGTTGACGATATTAAGATTTTCTTACGAACCATGAACCACCCTCTAAGCTAACTTGTATAATTAATTGTCTTGCTGTGGACATATTGTTTTATTCAATCCGGAGTTAATTTTTCCGAGTACAAAGTTGAAAAAATTATCTACGAATTAGGAGTACAAACACCTATTGATAACTATATATAATTCTGTCAACAGGGCACTTTGGAAATTAAAAACCACTGCGCGTTCCTAGATACGAGCCCAGCTATAGATGTGTTCCTGTATCTGCATTGTAAATTGATTGGACATTATAATTTGACTGAGTGGACTATTTTATTTATTTGTTTCATCATTACCCATAATCACAGTTACAAGGTCAGGAGTTACGGACCTGTGGACATGAGACCTTGTAGATAGCTTTTTAAAACTATTTAACTACTTGAAGATTGAATAAATTATTTAGTTAAGCGACTTCCCTTAGTCGCGGCAATGATATTGGTGATTCTCTCCATTGAAAATTATCATCGTTATCGGTAGAGGTCGGATTTAAAATTGAATTGTTAAGTTTAGAAATAAGTCTATAAACAATTTTAATTAGCTTAAACAATACATAAGACAACACAATGAAATGAAATTATTGGCGTGAAAACAGTATAATGGGTCCCATAATAAAAAGTACATCGTCATGATTATTTATAGTTAGGTCATCTATATCTATGTTATTCAATTTAACAGGAATCAGATTCTTTACTAAAATATCAGTTCTATTATTATCTAATTCAAAACATAAGTCATTGATAATATTTAAAATCTTAATTATTAATTTGAACAATAATATTAATAGAATTAACAAGGGGGCATAAGTCTTGCGCTTTTTGTATACCCTGTGCACTGATAAGGGGTTTGGCGAATTTCAGTACCGACCACTATTATCTCTTTAGTTCCGAAATCTGTAGAGATTTTGTTCGGGCTTGATTAAACAAAGATCCATCGATTATTAGTGATTGGTTTCCAAATGTCGAGTTCACCAGCTATTGTTCTCGTTTTACACTGCACAGGAATGACACTGATTGTTTACGTTAACAGTTCCCGTCACATGTAGAATTGCTATTTGTTAACAACACCATAGATATTTCACAAAGATAGAACTCAAACTCACAACTGACATATACTTAAATCACCTAAATTACAGAAATTAAACTTATCTCTAGACATAGCAACGAAAGGGTTTAAGGGAGATATAAGACTATAAATATTAAAACTATCTGCTCCGTGTAGAGTAGGCAGAGCTATGCTGTAATATAAATTGAAATCATCATTAGTAATTAAGGGAATTTGTAATACAAAAACTAAATTATTATTATAATAAAAGCTAGTAAGGAACTCTAAAGGTTGGCTAGTATGGAAGAGACTTTATTTTGAATGAGTAAAGAATTACTTTTATTATATTATTTGTTTGATTAAAAGATTCTAGTGTAGAGGTCAGGAAATTTCTGTAAGTTTGATTTCGTCGAAATGGTGTCTTACGTGTCTTCTATTAATTAAGAGTGTGGCATTGTTGGTGTTATGAAGTCCTTTCCAAATCGGAGACAAGGCTTTTCTGGGACTTAAATGGTTTTTGAGATAAACGAAATCACCAACCTTGTATCGTGGCGGTCTCTTAATGCGGGAATCGTTTTGATTTTAGTATGTTTTCAAGAGCTTTTTCTTTAATATATTTAAATTTGTGTTGTAGCATTCTGGTATAGTCTGGGTACGTTGTACCAGCGCTGTTTTCGTATACAGAACTGGGTATTAGGGGTTTGTGTCCAAAAACTAACTCAAATGCGCGGCGTTTTGTAGTAGAATGTATCGTAGTATTATATGTTAGTATAGCAGTGTACACGTATGTGGGCTAGTTGTCTTGGTTTTAATTTACGAAAGATATTAAAAATTATTTTAATGCAGAGTGGCTTCTTTTTAAAGCAAAAGAAATGAGATGATAGGGAGATGTATCATAGGCCATAGTTGTTTAATTCTCAGAAAGTGACATATTTTTTTAAATAGATCTGACGTGAAGATAGTGTCTTGGTCAGTAATGTTGATTTAGGAATTCCAAAGAGGGAGATAAAATGGATTAGTCAATCTGCTAATCCTTCTGATGTTGTAGTTTGTAGTACAAAGAGGGTAGACTATAGAGTACTTAGTAAGGTCATTTTGCAAGGTCATGATGTATTTAAGTTTACCAGAGCCGGATTCGGGTAAAGGTCCTACCAAATCTAATGCGACTCTCTGAAATGGAGCATTTGCATTGGTTATTTCCATAGGAGATCTGTTAAGTCTTCTTAATACTTTATTTTCTTGTCATATCTTAAATTCTCCTCTCATTCCTTTTCAATATTAGTATTTTCCTATCCGACTGTACATACGTGTCGATCCTAAATTACCAGCTACCGGGATATCATGATTGTTACGTAGAATTTTAGATCTTTTGCTCAGGGAGTGTGTTAATTGTTTTGTTGAAATAAATGTGTATACAGATTTTAGTGTTGTGGAATACGTATGTGAAATATTGTAAATTATATTGTATGAATTTTGATCAGAAGGGTTTTTAATAGCCGAAACCATAATATCTGTTACGGGTCCATTTTGTAAAATAGTATCTCTTACTCGTTTCAAGCTATTATATACATACATATATATAGGAGTAAGACGTTTCGTTGAAATGGTGAACTTTGGTTAAGTAAATCTCTTTGTTCTCGAATTAGTTTTGAGAAATGAATTTCCTTTTCAGCGTTAGGGATTTCGTCTTTTCTTGGATTGTTAACTAGGATTTCAGGGATGTAGGGGTTGGACTCATCTAGATCAATATAGATGAGAATTATTAAGCTCTTATAACGATTTTGTAGTAAATATTTGACTCACTACAACAGCACACTTAGGAACAGCATCACGATGAGTACTCGCCTAGTCTGCAGAAACATACATATATTGGAATCTAACTTCATGTATATCAACATACCTGATAATTGGCTAGTAAATTATTTATTTCACTTTACTTTTGGGCACTTCACTTGTTTGGTACCACAATTTAGGAGTTGTTTTCGGAGACGTATTTGGTTAATAAGGGACTTTCGATATCCTGCCACTGCCACCCCATGTTACACGAGACCTAGCAGATAGCTTTGAGAAAAAGACTATTTAATTACTTGAAGGTTGAATATACATATATGAAATATAAAGATTTAGGAAATAGAAATGAATCCGACCAGAACCGACCTCGAATGTAGACTGACTACCTCGATGCATTCAAGCCTTATATCAATATTACTAATGCTGGCACAGCAATGACAGGGGCTGCTGATCAGCTCTAAAACCTACATTGGAGGGATTTAACAGAACCTACTGAGGACGGTGATCCTATTTTTTCATCATGTTCATTAATAATAATTACAACTATTATTACAGGTTAAAAACCTAATGCAATGGCGAAGCAATTTTTATCATTTTTGTATGACATTTTTGTTTTAATTTATATGAATAGTGTTATTTTAGTGAATTCACTCAGTCTGCAAAAAATAAGTTAATCTCCTCTGCCACGAGATTCAGCGTGTGCAGCGCTCGAGACAGAGGCGCCTCATTAGAAGCTTGATACGCCCGCTTGGCATCTCCCTCAGCCGGGTCGGCATCATCGCCACACGTACCTATATTTTATATAATATAGGGTGACAGACGAACAGACGGGTCACCTGATGGTAAGTGACAACCGCCGTCCGTGGATACCTGCATCGCAAGGGATAGGGGATTCGAGGAGGGAAAAGAAGAGAGGGGGGATGAGGAGAGGGAAATTGGACCTCCGGAAACCTCACTAATTTTGGGGAAATGCTTCACAACCGGTTTTCTTTATGGCTGAGGTATTGCACTGGTCGCGCGGGTCTATTCGTGCCTAAGCATGGCTATACCACTGTCACTGCTGCATTATATCCTATCTCTAATAATCTTGAAAAATATTCCATTAGCGTGATTAATAAGCGTGAATACCCTCTGATTCTTAACTCATTGTTTCCAACCATGAGAAGAACAAACAGAGTTGGATACATGAGTGGGTAGAAGGGATAAATTCCATTTGGGTGTAAATTTAAAAATTTAATGAATTTGTTTTGTACCCGCTCCGATATAAGACTATATGTAGTTTTATGTGGAGCCCAGATAACTGCGTTGCATTCTCATATAATAGAAAACTACCAATATAGTCAATGTTTTAAATCCTTTATTATGACGGAAAAAAAAAAGACAAGGATAAAATATTCACATTCCCTTTTTCCGTTCATGTTTTAAAGTCTGATAGATCATGGTGACAGCATTGTTATTGACGTCTAAATTAAAGTGTCAATCATTCCGCATTTTCTGCGTTCGTTCTACCGCATAGGTTTTATACACGCTATAATTCTGAAAATTGTTAAGATATGAAATAAAATATATATATATACATATATATAACAATAAAAAGAACACAAAGCCTTTTAAGTAGTAAATTTAAGTATAGTTAGTGTTATTATAACATGTCATAACTGTCAATTTCCTCTTTACATTTTATATTAAGCTAATATAATAAACTTCAGATTATTGTCCCACCACAAATAGGTATAATTTACAGTTATTTAAGTACAATACAATACAATATTCTTTATAGTACCACCACCACACCACAGATAAGATATAACATATAAAATATACAAATTGCTGGTGCAGTCGGCTTTCTTATAGTTGCGATTTCTTCCAGGCAACCTTTGTAATGGACAAGTGCAATGGATAAGTATATAGGGCAGTTTGTATGCAGGACGATAGGTGATAGTGAGTTTTGTATCGTAGATTTAAGTAAGTGATTCATATAATGATATGACAGTGAGTTTGTACGTCATAATTTGTGATTTATAACAGTATTATACCTCTACATTCATTTTGTGCTAGTTTTTTAGAAACTTTAAATGTCAACGTGGACTAGTGACAACGTGCTTTGGTGTTTGGACTAAATTTTGTATACACTATAAAATACCGTCTATCAGAATTCGTCTTCGATCTTGTACAAACGATACAATTTTTTATTTCTTTTTTTTTGCAATATAGGAAGATAGAGGAACAGACGGGTCGCCCAATGGCAAGTGACAACCGACTCCTGCAACTCGAGATTCGCAAGTGCGCCGCCCGGGCCCGAGGATGATGAAGAGTGGGGGATATGGTTAGGGGAAAGAGGAGTGTTTAAATTGTTCACCATTTCTGGTAAGGATGTCTACTAGAAGAGCGAACCGTTTGAACATTCTGACCTGTTACATGTTGGGCTATCTTTATCTCAATAAATATATTATTTTTCTAGCCTTGTTAGTCCCCTTTCTATTTGGGGTTGGCTTTTAATCCAACCAGTTATAATATAGATAACAATCAAACACAGTAAGTTTTGATAAAAAAAGGTACGAACATAGACATGTGTACATTAGTTTTGGGGTATAAATAAATAAATAATTATTAAAATGGCTAGGTTCACTAATATATGGAATGATGCACTGGCAATAGTGATTCTTGCTCTGGTACAGACAATAACATCGGTTATTTTGTGACATTCATTGATAGCTGTTACATGTCAAGCTGTAAAACACAGTTGGTCATCTTATCTGAATCTCGAAAACGGCACCAATGATTTTCATGAAAACTAGTATGCGAGGGGTTTTCGGGAGCGATAAATCAATCTACTTAGGTTTCATATCATATATTATATCATAAGAATACGAAGCTAAATTTCGCCACTACTTACAAGGCTGTAATAGCTCAGGTGGGAAATCGGACGGTCTCGAAACTAGAAGACCGAGATCTGAATCCAGATGATGATATTTTCCCTTTTTTTTTAATATTAAACTAATTGAACTCGTAATTTTTTTTTTAAATAACCAGTTCATGTTTTCTTATTAGTAAGAAGGTAAGATCAAAATATATTATTTATATTTCATCAGTAAGTAATTCGTATTCATCGTTCATCAACAGCCTATCGCAGTCCACTGCTGGACATAGGCCTCTCCGATTGCACGCCACTTCGATCTATTTTCGGCTTATCGCATCCAGCTCCTGCCAGCAACCTTGCACAAATCGTCACTGCATGTGGCCTGTGGGCGTCCTACGCTACGGTCGTCGGTTCTGCGGCTAATATGGCCTGCCCACTGTCACTTCAGCCTGCTGATCCGGTGGGCTATGTCGGTTACTCTGGTTTTCTGCCGGTACACCTCATTCCTGATGCTATCCCTTATTTTTTTTTTTTAAGTATCTTTCCATAGCACGCTGAGCAACTATGAGCTTGTGGTCCAGCCGTACCGTAAGTGTCCACGTTTCGGCTCCGTATGTCATAACTGGTAGGACACACTAATTGAAGACTTTTGTCTCGTCTCATTGATGGCACTGTTGGATCGACGATGAGAAGACTCGGCGTAGCTTCCCAAAGGCTACCTATATCCGTAGTTGACTTTAAAACCATCCAACCGATATAACCTCAAGCGGTTTCATTAGGAAGGCAATAATGCGAACCATCTATATCTTTTAGTACACGCCAGGTATCAGATAGTGTTAAATAAAATAGATCTAGCAATACTTTCAAGCATTTGAACCGTTAAACAAATTTCATCTTGTTTAATGGAACAAGATGAAATTCAGTTTTAGCCGGAAAATCGGTTAGTTTTTAAATAACGAAAACAAATAGTAGTTGAAAAATACTGCCACAGTAACAAAAAAATCAAACAGAAATATATGAAATTAACTTTTGGTTAACAAAACCTATAAAATCGAGAGAGCGTAGCATCGGGGAATTCAATAGTTTTTTTTTTAAGTTTTTGACAAACGTTATTTGCTTATGGACGTGAGCTACTTGTTCATTTTGTTTTTAGGAGAAGCAAATAGTTTTTTAACAGAAACTTACTGTTATAGCATACTACTATATTTTCTGTTATAGCATTAATGCTGTTCTTAAATTAAAGTTCGTAATTTTAACATCTTCATAATAATAATTATATCATTTGTTTCTCCGTTCAACCGTAGATTTAACATACATTTGTTTCTACAAATCTACGGTTGTGAACACCTCTATGCGTTATATACAAAGTCAATATAGATCTTTGTGTGAGACTGGTATATGATCTGGGAAACTCTGTCACATATAGACTAGAGTTCATGACTCCCTCACAGAGTGATGAAAATGACTTATTATGATGGCGCCTTGAAGTCGGTTATATACTTTTTAGTATTTTATTACTAGCTGACCTGGTAAATATCGTTTTGCCATAAAAAAATCTGGATAGGTACACCTAATCACCTAGCGGTATGAAATATACTTTACGACCTATTCTTATGCCTACCAAATATACGTAAAAAAATTATGAAAGTTGGTCTAACCGTTTCGGAGCATTGCGACTACAGACACCATGACATGAGATTTTTATATATATAGATAGATTAATGTTACATACATATGCACATACATGTATGCCTTTATTCCGGAAGGGTAAGCAGAGGTGCTATTTTCGCTCACATTTGGCCATATATAATTATTTACGTAACAAGCCTATTGCCGTTATTTATGCCATTTTGGGAATTAGATCCAAAAATTAGAGTGCTTTGTGACAGGAAAGGCAGAATAGTAATGAAATGAAGGGATATTGCCTATACAGATGGATTAGGGGAGTATAAGCAATAGGTAAGCGACCCTGACTTGAGCATATACATACATAACTATAATTCGAACTGGCTGGTCCGGTCAATTCGAAGATCGAGCCCTCTAAGTATCATTATTATTGATAACATTTGAGCGATACCATTGACTTCCTTATAAGTTGGTAGTACAAACCGCTCCAAAAGTTGTAAGTAAACCTTGATGAGCACAAGCTTAGCAAGGCTAAGAAAGACTGTCCAATTGACCGAGACGAAATGTGATTGCTAATACTAGGACAGTAATGTTTTAATACCATGTTAAAAATGTAAGGTTGTGTAAATACCATGTTATAAATGTAAGGCCCTGGCATGTTATTTTGTGTATACCAGATAAGTCTATAATGATTACTTAAGTTAATACAGAGAGAGAGTGTGAGAGTTCACGTCTAATATAGCGCTGTCATTCAAGTATTACTTATTCACTGAGCGAACTTAGTGAAAATCATGATACATAAAAAGATACTTCTCAGAATATCGTGTGGTGCAAAAATATAAGAAGTGAAGTTTGTATGTAATCGAAAAACAAAATATAATTAGGCTTATCCGCATCTATGAATAATGAGTCCTTGAGAAGTGGTTGTTCTTTATAGAACATATATTATTGATTAGTCTCTTATCTAATAGCTAAGAAAATACCTACATACATATAATCGCACCTAAATCCGCGCCTAAATTGCCAACTATAATTAATTAACTATAATATTAATTACCCTTTCACCTAATAGGGGGCAAGCGTACTGCCGTCATCCGGAACGTCATGGCTGTATATATACTTTCTAATAGATAACAGTCCTATCTTTTAGTAATTTTTAAGTCATCCACAGAGACCACAAGGCTAGCTTTCAAAATAATCGCTTTGTTTCAACATATTCAGATATTAATAACTATAACCACCAGAACATTAAATTACAATTTTATTTTGATCATTTCTAGTCATTCTACAGTACAAAAAAATATAATTTTAAGTATAAATACTAAGAGTTGAGTATATATTTAATAATAATGTTACATTACATGTATATAGACCCTATTACGCAGCGCTACCTAAATCACAATAAACCAAGTGAAGTTTCCGGAGGCCCAACTCCACCTCTCCTCTTTCCTCCTCCTAATCCCCCTCTCCTCTCTTCCATCTCCTCATCCCCCTCGACGACTCTTGAGTTGCTAGTGTCCATGGACGGCGGTTGGCACTTACCATTAAGTGACCCCTTTTTTTGTCTGTCCCCCTATACAATGGGTTGTTTATTTATTTATTATTTTATATATACTATAGTATATATAAAATAATAAAAAAAAATGAGTGTATGTTTGTGTGTATGACGTTTATTCTTCATGTCCTAGAGTCTTAATGGCTTGATTCATTTTGAAATGTGAAGTGTCATTCGTTTCGTGGCCTATGGTATAAGATTTCGAGTTCACATTCAGTCTACTGTTAATTCTGGATGTTTGCATTTATATATAAAACCCACGTATTCCCATCGCACGTATGACATTGGCAGAATTGTCGACATAGTTTGCCATTTAATAAATTAAATAAATAAAAAATCGAGTTGACGTCGTGTTGGTAAAGAAGATGCGGTTGGGTTTTACTTATTATTTTAATAATATTCTATGGTGAAAATATATTATTGCATATGTTAGCTGATACTTTTTAATTATATCGTTATATTGCCATGTGGTTTTCGGTAGAGTAAAATAAAGCCATCCTATTTCTTCCCGTGGGTATCGTAATAGGCAACTAAGGGATAGAATCTATCAGATATTATATATACAGTCATAAAGTGTCAGATTGACATGATGATTGTTTTATTCACCTATGTCTACCCCTTCGGGAATACAGGCGTGAGGGTATGTATGTATGTACTTTTTATATATGTTTTTCTTTTTTGCTAAAGAAATATAGATAATTAGATAAATTTAAAGTTATATAGATATAGATATAGTGCTTATTCAAAAGGCAAGTATATCTAGGTAAGAGTTTAGTAGACTGTAGTTAAGGGTAAGACGGCGGCGCCGTGTTCAGCGTGCGCCTCTTTCAATACTGAAGCTACATCATAGCGGGGTCATCTGTCGTTCAATAGGCGACCAAGTCTGCCTGGGTGCACAGGGATTTCCTTTCAAGGGTACACCTAAGAGCCCGGCAATAGGACTATGTGACGGAACACCGTGTGGTTTTAGTCGGTTCGCGTCCGACATACCACCCTACTGGTCCCAGTAGGGTGATGACCCGTGGGGTTCCCACACGTTAAAAAAAAGGCTGTAGTTGAGGGTACCTAATCATAAAAACATAAAATACTAAATTACAGTAATTAATTGACAGGTACGCACTTTTATAAAAGTTATCAATGATAAGAATTAATATTTTAAATAATTAAACAAATAGTTCCATAACTATAAATAAAAATAAAATCATACAGACTTGAAAACCCATGCAAAGGTTAGAAAAAGGCTGATGATCATCCTCATAAATTATAACTAACAACCATCTCAATCCCCACTTTTTTGCGCCTTTTTTGCGTTGGGTGTTAAAATATAGGAACATATATCTTAGAATTATATTGTGGCTTACAAGATAAAAGTTAAAACATGTGTTATTAAGTTAAACAATAAACGCATGTAGTATATATACTTCCGTGTACAGTATATAGTTTCGCCCAGTATTCATGACTTACTCTAAACCAAACCTCACAGTCCCAGTCCGACTTTCTTCCCTCTCTACTTTCAAACTCTCCCATCAAATATCTTAGCATCTTTACTGGCCTGATCTGTGACAATGAATCAGAATCTACATATAAATTAATTACTCTTATGTCCTATCCTTCATAAGGGGTCGCGCAAAATATAAAAAGATCTACAAGTGATCTTCTCCAGTCTCGGCACACCAAATCTACTCTCCCCGTCACGCTGTGGACCCCGTTAAGTTGAAAACTATATCAAAGATTAGGTAAGACCCCAGCGGGAAGCATGGCCAATGAACATAAAGAGATAGGAGGGACCAATAAGGCGTATTACGGTTTAATTGATTAGAGGTATTCAGGGAAGGAGTATCGCTTGGGTGCGGAATAAGTTGGTTTATTAAGATCAACGGTAGTACCCAGAGTACGAGTAAGCAGGATTACTTCTCACACATCAAGATGCCTTGGGAAAACGGATGAGTTAACTAGGCCTAAACTCTTCAGTAACGTGGAAGCACACAAAGACAACGACACCGAGTTTCCCGAGAGTGATGATGTAATAATAATCGCAATTTTTAAAGAAGGTGGAAAGCATGTCATAGGTTATATTAACGTACTGTTAAACATCCTGAACAACCTAAGGTTCAGTGACGAAAGATTATCACCCAGAAGAAAGATATTCTTCTGAGTGATAATCTTGAAGATCTCTGAATCATGACCCATTAGTTGAATAAAGCTTTCTTAAATGTCAGTTTGGAAATGAATTTCCGTAAAACAAAGATGTCATGACTAATGACATCTTACTTTTTTCGATGAAAGTAAAACAAACTGTCATTGAAAAGGTGTAGAAGTACATCTATCTAGATCAAGAAATAAGGATGGGGAAAGAAAGTCAGGTAAATCAGTAACATAGAGGCAAACGTCTCATGAGGGCTCCCAACTCAAAACTGGACTTTGCTTTCAGAATTAATATAACAGCTGAACAGAAATCCAGATTGTTTGACCAGTGTATTATGCCAGTACTTGCTAATGGAACAGAAACCTGGGTACTGACAAAGGTAAGGTAAAAA
Organism: Tyria jacobaeae; assembly: GCA_947561695.1. NCBI lineage: Eukaryota > Metazoa > Arthropoda > Insecta > Lepidoptera > Erebidae > Tyria > Tyria jacobaeae. The sequence goes on along the minus strand of OX387215.1, from coordinate 7,695,864 downwards.
AGTCAAGTAAGAAAAAATATCATTAAAAATGCAATTCGCCCTGAGGAAGATAGAAAAGAAGCACGTCAGGATTATACTAAGAGGCCGTAAAAAGAACGTCTGGTTTACAAAGCAAAGTAAGGTCATCGATGCCATTAAATTAGTGGCAAGTCTGAAATGGTAGTGGGGAAAGATGACGTCAACATAATTGCAGAGATGAATAAGATGGAGGTAGCGCAAGACCGGGTTAAATGGCGCAAACTGAAGGAGACTTACACCAAACTGGTTTGAAAAAGGCTTAGAGAGAGAAGAAAGATGTCTTATAAATATCAGAACTCAACAGTACTGTATAAATATATATAGTTTGACAATAACATTATTTTATAAGTTATAAAATATGTTTTTTGATATAACACATGCATAAAACCGGCGGGTTTTCTCGCGTGATTAGACAACAGTACAAAAAGCTCGTGAGGTACGTAGGTGCAGAAGTAAGCATTGAACAGTTGTCACTGAATACTGTGAAGGGAGAATGATTGACCTGGCGAAATAAATTTTGCGTACGTTTATATAAATGCATATTAAGTAATTAAAATAAAAAGAAGATATACCTTCTCAACAATTTCCAATAAATAAATATCAAATTGTGAAATTTGCTTGCAGCTCGTAAGTGATCCATCTCAAGTTCGATGAGGCAGAGGCAGTAGGCTCCTTGATTCTGTAATACCTACTTCGCAAGTTCCGTCGATCGCTCGAGACAGGTCACCAAAGCTTACGAAAGGCAAAGCATATTTTCAGTTCTTTTTGTACGAATTTAGATTCGAAAAGTATTAAGGAATCAGGGGACAATTTTGTAAAGTTAAGAATTAGTCTTTAAATTGACCGTTTTTAAGATATATCACGATAGGCGGGATAACTTTTTTAAAAGACAACTACATTTATATTTTGTTATGTTTCTTCTAGATCCAAACTTATATATAATAATATATATGGAAGTGTTAATATACCCTACCTTAGAAATATTTATTTTTAATACTATCCCGACGCTTTCAACTTGCAACTTCAGCTAATCTGATAGAAAGTTTAGTAGACAAAAGTTAATTCGATGTGACAATGACTAATATAACTTTACGAGAAGCCGTCTTTCTACCTTTGCTCTTTTCTTTCTGCTATTTGAATTAATAATTACCTGGAAAAATAAATACTTATACTTATTCGCCCCTCAATGTCTACGTTATTCTCATTCATAATTTCGATTACTCTACCTCCTTCATGTTTGGTAAACCACAGAGGATTGAACGGATCTACTACGAGATATAATATAAAGAAGAAGAACCCTGAAAATGATTTTTAATGTCTGTCAACATTAGAACCAAATTGGTTATTTACAAAAATTTAATTTTATTGACACTGGTCACCAATGTCTTATATCACTCAACAACAGAAGTGATAATTCTGTCAATTTAAGGAAGAGCCCCTAAATTATTTAAACGCTACTAAAGGATGTAGGGCAAACCAGATTTCTGATCGAATGTCGCTTGATCGGAGTTTAAAAGTACCTTAATAACGAGAAAAGTAATAAGTAGTAGTTTCATTTTGCTGGTCAGCGTGACGGTCAGGTTTCATATTTTTCATAAGATATTTTATGTTACAAATGTTTATTATTGTCATCAGGTAAGCGGTTAGATTGCTTGTTAACTTGTTTGTATACCAAATTTTGATAACCTAACTTGGAAGACAATTGTAAAAAAAAAAGTCTAAAGTCAAAAGACAATTGTAAAAAAAAGTTTAAGTCTTATATCCCACTGTTTCTACTACTACGCTTTGTACTTCAATTTGTGTTGTCTTCTCCGAAAACAGTAAAGATTTTAAAAATTATAGACCAGTGTTAGTCCTGCCGGTATGTAGCAAGGTCAAGGTAATTAACAATACGGTTTTACCAAAGGGCGTTGTACAACTGACGCCAGTGTTAGTTTGTTGCAGCCTATTTTACTGCCTGGGAGCGTTTGAATTTTGTTGTCATGAAACTTTGCTCCTGAAAATTGAGCATTACGAATTTTTTAAACAGACTTTCTGTTTGGTTTCATCTTACTTAAGTGATAGACAACAGCAGGCTCAGATAAACGGTGTAAATTCATTAAAATCAAAATAAAAATGGGCGTCACACAGGTTTCGATATTAGGTTCATTTCTTTTTCCTCTGCATATAATTGATCTCCCCTGGCCTGAATTAGACAATAAAAAAGTTCCTAACTTTTATTAAGTTTTTAGGAGTTTTGTATACTTTTAACACCCTATTCTTCATAAAGTGGGAAATAACTATAATAACACAAAAGTCCTATGTGGTCTTCACATTTTTCTCTTGTAAAAACAAAATATACTTATATATATTAACCGAAAATTTGCTCGTTACATTTACATCATATTTAATACGACGAAACCTAAATTTCTTCAAGCCACATTAACGTCCCATTTTCTCAATTACAAAGCCTAACATCCCTTAACAAACCATAATAGTTTTTAAAGTAATATGAACATAAGGCATCATAACATCAGTATAAGGTGCATAACGACGGTAATATTCCTCCAGCATTACCCTTCAGGCAATGGATATGAAACTTTTCATAACCACTTTCGTAAGTATTTAGATAAGGTCTACTTAATTATTTAAACATAATGTTTGACCCCTGAACGTGGCCCGTGAATGTGGGGAACTTTAATTATCTCGAATCCAACCTTCGTTTTAACGATCCCCAAGTGCGTAATTGCTTACGTAAGGGTGGGATGAGCGTAGTGACTGAAAAAGGCTAGTTTTCGAAATTAAGGACAGAGTTAGGAAGCGAGTGTTTAGGTACATGTTTAATTAGTAGTAAAGAAATTATGCTTCGAATTTGTTTAGTAAAGCCATATGCGTTGTTTGTATATCTTTCTTAAGTAGTAGGCATAGTGTTGATAGTTTTATTGTCTTCTTGTATTGGTAGATTTGTATAATCTTAAAAAAATATTGTTACACGGTTACCACAGCAGTGATACAAAAAAAACGATCATAATGCAATAATTAAATTTCTTTAAGGTCTTCGGAGTGAACTTTTCAAAGTATGATAAATAATAAATATTACTGTGTTTGTTTGGTTTTTGATGCGGCTTTATCGTATTAAATTTATGGTGGATATCTCACAGTCAGGAACAGTAGTTTTTTTTTCTAGATGAAAGCTACCCTGTCCTTCTCTTTTAGAAATCTATAAGAAGTTAATCAGTTCTATGGTTAAGTTGTAATATAGTATAAACAAACTTACTTTCATATTTATAATATACTTATAAATATACTACCTGAGTTAGTTTAGGTTGTATCCTAATAATGCGATACAACACCTACCGCATTATTAGGATACATAAATTGAGGAATAGGTTTTCAAAGAAGACTGTTCTTGCTGTGTCTGTCAATTGTTTAATTTAGTGCAATGCATATTGGAACTCAATAGGAGACTGCTTCAAAAAAGTAAATAAAGTAAAAGTCTGTGCTGGTTATATAAAAACTGTTCCAAATCGGTACAACAGTAATCAAAGTTCCTGTGTGGCGGTTGACTTGACATACATAAATACGTGTACAACCAAGCGACACTAACCAGCGACGTTTTGTTGAACAGTTAGGATTATTAACCACTAGACCAAGAGGCCAGTGGATTTATGTTACATTTCATTATCGTTATTGATTACAGAGTACATAATACACTACTTCAGTCATATTACAATCGTGTATTTATGTAACTGAACACTGATTTAATATTAATTATGTTATCAAGTAGATTGATAATTGATTAAGTTAATTAAACATTATTAAGAAGACAATAATAATTAACATATTTAAATCAACAAATTTAGGGGAACAATGTGTGATAAAGAACGCTATGTAAACAAGCGTTTTGCCTACTGTTTTCCTGAAACCATCTCAATTTTGATATAGCTGTTTACTTAACTTGTAAGTAATTTTAAATGCCCAGTTGGCGGCAATAGGCTTGCCCCATACTAGGTAAGTGGGACTTAATAAAAGGCTGCAAAATTCTGGCGATCTAATGGATTTCTGGCTTCTTCATCGACACAGGCGTGAGTGTATGTATGTATATATGTATATATGTTTATGTTTAAGTATGTTCTATATTTAACTCACCATAAGCCTTAATGACAAAGTAATAGATTTAAAGAAAATACTTCCAAACTTATAGTATAACAATTTATTTGAAATTCTAGTACTTAAAATGTTTTTGCGGGCTAAGATTTTGTGGATACAGTAAGTAAAGATTATTGTTTAATTCATTTTTAGAATATACTTTTCTCGATTTTAGCTGATAGCTGGAATGTCCGCGTTTAACCGGATAAGCTTACAGTAAAAAAGAGAACTAAAAGTTATCTTATAAATTTCAAATAAAAAAAATGCTTTTTGGAGTTTTACTTCTTGTTTCTAACAACAGCGACTTAATAGAATCCTCCTAGTAGCTGGTAACGACTGCGGTTACAAACTTGTTTCTAGATGATTAATGTTAATGAGTCTCTGTTCAGTTGATCAACTTGTTTAGTTTCTGATGTTTGGCATAAATATTGTCAGTTTTAATTAAATCTAATTTGAACATTGTAAGTGATTAATCTTAATAAAATGTTATGAATAGAGTGGCACTAATGTTTGTGTTCAACTATGTGCCATCTGCACGTTTTATTATTTATGTTAGTTTTCTATTCAGTGGATATGAGTAGACTCAGCCGAGCTACATAATGGTTTATCCTGGCACATTTATTGCTGCGCTACTTGTACAACATATAGACACAAACGACGATATAGATCTTTAACAATATAAATTTATTTTAATTTTACCTCGAATGTGCATATCGGTCATCAAAGTAACTCATTAATACGAGTTGGATTAAAATCCCATGTCTCTATAGTCTTATCATTTAAGTTCGCAATAATAAAAAAAAACATTCAAAATTCTATATTGAAAAATCCTATTCTTTTATTTTGAAATCGTTCTATAACAGAATAAAAAATTTCGAAGTGACTACCAATATCAATCAAACTACTAACAAAGCCAGAATTTTCTAAACCCCACAGTGTCAGTACCGTAGACTATATTTTAGAAGAAACAATAGAAGCCCACGGTCCACTCTCTTTGATCAAGCCTATTTGGCCTATATAGTGTATAAGACCCCGCCTTTTTGGACTCTCAGATGCATTTAATTTGTCAAATACCCAAAGGGCTCTTTATTAAGGAAGCTTTTGTCATTACCTTTCATTCTGTAAAGTTAATAAGTTCAGTGAAATATTGGAAAATAATTTTTGAAGGGTTAAACTGCGATATAAATTTTGCAGTCAAAGGCTTTTTGGGCGGAGAGGTTCTGTGTAGGTGTGGTAAATTGTCATTGTTTTCAGCACACGAATTGAATTAGTTTGTAATACATATTTTTCTTGAGTCTATTTTTTTTTAAGGAATATTCGTAAATTTTTGGTCCCATCCCAGTAACCATTTACCAGTTGTGCAGACAAATGAATCTTACTGATATGAACGCGAAGTGCAAATCTCAAACGCGACATACTAAACGATTGAACTCAACTATACCGATTCTCTCTTCGATATCAGTTGCTTATTCAATCGACGCGATTTGAGCTAGCGAGTGAAAATACAGTTGGGTGCACTGAACAATTTACAATTCACTTGTCGCCTCGACTCTCTGCAGGGGACAATGGAAGTGTGTGATTTGAGGTTTGATTTTAGTCTAGCGCCAGCTTGGCTTGCATTGTGAAACGATTTTAGTGACTGGACGCTTTTTCTGGCCGCATTTTAATTAGGATTTTATTCGTTGATGGGTATAATGGCTAAAGCTAGTTTCGGAATGAGATTGAAATTTTATTTTCTCATTGAAGTTTTTAAAAGCTTTTAACTAACTATCAAAGTAGTGTTGCTGATACTGTAACTATTTAAAGGATCAAATAATTGGAATGCATTGTTGTCTACAGCCCCTTTAAAATCCATGTTTTTTGTGATTTGTCCTAATTTCTGTTTGTTTACGAACTTTTTCAATATTCATATAAAAGACATCTGATCTGACACAACCTGATATTTTTTTTCTTTTTGTCAGACTTTGTGATGATTCAAGCAGATTTCGGCACCGTAATTGGTTTGCGGCCCTTTTGAAATAATTGAGGGTAAACGGGTCACCTACAAATACCCCGTGAATATCAACAAATCTAGAAAAAGGTCTTATACTATACCGATGCTTAATTATACTCTTCTGATACAATATTACAACGTATTTTAGGAGAAGGATCACTACAACAGAGGAATGCTTAATTGGTATCTAAAAAAAGGCACTAATTAATGGTTATTCGACTGAGACTGTCCTTTTCCGTTAATCAAGTAAAACAGTCAGCGAGCGCCGAAATGAATTTCCAGACAAGCATTTTGAGTACAAGGTTAAAATATTTTTCTCATTTCTATATTTATAGCTTTTTTTTATGCTATAGGGGGCAAACGAGCAGACGGGTCACCTGATGGTAAATGACTACCGCTGCCCATGGACACCCGTAACTCAAGAGTCAAAAGTGCGTTGCCTTAAATTGTGATACATGTAATCAGCCTTAAAACGATGGACAAAAAGTGACTCTGTTTTATTTCTAACTTAAAGGGGCTACTACCGCTTTAGATTTAAATAAAACTGATCCCGCAAATGCACTCACGAGTAAACTGAAAGAAAATAACGATTACGGTAATAGCCGAAGCTCAAGAAAAGTTTAACTGTACACTATCTGGAATCCTAGCCACATGTCAGCTACAGTCTAACCCATATGTGTAACCGTAGTAATTATTCTTTTATTATATGTTTATAACATTCATATCATATGCTGTACGTATGCAACTTTTATGTATCCTTGACTTGTATGTATTTTCTTTTTGTTCCTACTTTATCTCAATGCACCAGACACTGCACCACTACTCTTCTCTTTGGCATATTCTCTCCATCCTATGGTTGCCTGTAAGAGATCGCCTCGTGCTATACGAAATGTACAATTGGCTGCCAAATTGTACATTTTAGTTTTAGTTTTTAGTTTTTAATAATTGCTGTACAATAAAGAGTAATATTATTATAATTATTCTCTTTATTCAAATGAATAAACATACAAATTACATTTTTAAATTTAAAATAAAAACAAAATATATTTAAAGATATAAAAAATATTGTCCCACCGGTATCGGGTACAGGGGCCAAGCTACCGGTGGTTAGGGCTCCAGAGACAGGAACCTCCTCACAATACGTACCGTATCAAGAAGCCTTCTCCATTAGGCCCTTAACCCAGCTGTGTAACGTGAGCCTCTGCAGATGTTGGTCGAGGCTCTTGGCAATCAACCCATGAGCTGATATCACTATTGGCACAATGATTGCAGAACTAACATCCCACATGTCGACCACCTCCTGGGCTAGATCCAAATATTTTATTTGTTTATCTTTTTCAGCCTTTATGAGATTGTCGTCATGTGGAATGGTAATGTCTACAATCATTGTTCGGCGCTCTAGTCGGTCTATCATCACTATATCAGGTTTATTGGTAACAATTGTCCTGTCAGTGACGATAGATTGATCCCAATATAATGTTGCACGACTATTTTCAAGGACTGGGTCGGGCACATACCTATAATACGGTATCTAGACATCCACAAGGTTATATCAAAGAGCAAGTTACTGATGGACTATCTGGGCCACTTGGTTATGTCTGTGCAAGTATTCACCATTTGCAAGACGAGAGCAACCGGAAATTATATGCCTGAGGGTTTCACCGGGGCGATGACATGCCCGACAAATGTCAATTGTGCCATCCTTCAGGATATGTCTCCGATAATTATTCGTCATTACAACTTCATATGTAATTGCATAGATAAAACCTTCAGTTTCTCCGAAGAGATCACTGAAACTTAGCCAAGACACAGAAGGTAATAGATCTACATCAGGCCCGTTTAAGGCCCGATAAAAACTTCCATGCAGCGCTTTGCTCCTCCATATCTCCCGACGGTCTGTAACATTAAATACTACAGGTTTGTTCCAATTCCCTTTCCCTAGACCAAGAGGAGTAAGTCCGTTATCAACTGCCACTGCGATTATGAAGGGTCCTGGCATTTTAGAAACCACGACCCCCACATTTCCGCGGGATATACAATCTCATTACTGATGAACGTGGATGGTGCATTCGGTACGCAGTATGCAGTGTACGGACTCCAATTCCGTCTGAGTCCATCTTAGTATGCCAAAGAAGTAGGTAAAGACTGGTATGACCCAACCGTTATAGGCACGCACCTTATTACCGCCCGAAGACTTTTGAGTACTTTTTTCAGGCGGCCAAAGAAACGTTCCTTTAGGGGTTATATCCACTTGTGATTTTCAAAAAATCGATTTTTTTGAATGTACATATATTCAAGAATATTCTCTGAAAATTTCAAATCGATCCGACAATTAGTTTCGGAGATATGAGCGTATTAGTAAGAACGTCTCCGAGCGTTCGAAAGTGAGCGGAGCACGAGCCGGAGTAGCAGCTGTTTCTTGTAGCTTCTATCCTTTTGTTCTCGACTTATATTGTGTTTGGGATCCTAAAATAATAATACAAAGGTTTAGTTTATACCTGAACACTATGTTGAGGAATTTTAGGTTAAAAATATGTGAACTCATCAGTTAGAAGTGATCTTCCACGTGGACAAGTTGTGTTTGTAGTCAGTTTGTGTATTTCTCAGTGTGTATAGTTCAATTAATTAAAGTAAAAAATGCCTCGTAAAGTTAGCAGAGAAACTCGCAGAATTTCCAAAGAACGCTTGGATCGAGGAAAGAAACGGAAGAACGTTTTTAATCCGAAAACCGTGGAATATGATGAGAGCAGTTTCAGCGCCTCAGCAAAAAAATTTAAAGCGCAAGAGGAAATATGTGTAACTCGCGATACGTCAGTTGAATATAGAATTTTAAATTTTATAACTGTGTTTACGGCTATTAGTGAGTATGTATTGTGTAAAACTTGCGGTGAGCCAGTAAAATTTGAAACAGCATCAGAACGTGGACTTGGTTTTAAAATTGTTATCTTATGTGATAAATGTAGTCCTCGTAGTGTAAACTCTTGTAACTTTGTCAAACACTCGTATGAAATAAATCGACGATTTATATTTGTGATGAGAACCCTTGGGTTAGGTTTGAAAGGTGCTACTCAATTTTGTGGGCTAATGGACATGCCAGCTTTTTTGCTCCAAACTTCATATGATATGATCGTTAAAAATATCCACGAATGTGTGTCAGGCAAATGACGAAGCAGAGGGTTCCTCTTATGGTGCTGGAATAGATGACACGATGTAAGTTGAAAAAATTTTTTTTTAATTTAGTGTAAATCGTTCCCGAAACTTTAAACGCGTTTATCTCAAAACCGTGTTTTCAGAGTCGGTGGCCAAAATTTCTCCGAAACCGCTAAACCGATCGGTTTGAAATTTTCACACGACTTACTCAGATATATTTTTCAAGTAATGATCTAAGGAATAAGGTTTTGGACAATAATTTCCATTTTTTAAGCCCTTTTGAAGTGAAAAATTTTCATGAAAAACAGAATTTTTTTTTTTGAACGGCCGCCATTTTGTCAAAAATCAAAATTTTGACTAGACCTTCGATTCTTACTTGTATTTATTTATTACAAAAGTAAATATTTTTGGTTTTTGGTTTTCAGATAATTTGGACCAGATATATCTTGGCCACCGCCAAGCACTTTTTTTTGGAGGTCACTCCGCAGATCATCTACAGGAGCTAGGGGATCCAATATTTTTTTAAATAAACCGCTGATTGTTAAAGTACATTAAATTCTGTTTAAGTACATTTTTTCCATTAATGTATAAAATAAAATGCCTCTTTGGAAAAAAATCACAAAAAAACGCGTTTTTTCTGCCTCGCAAGTGGATATAACCCCTTTAGCGATTTCTTCATAGTCAATTCATTTATACCCACCGCCTGTGTCATACCTTGATACTTGTACGTTACATTTGCAGAAAGACGTCTAAAATGTGTCAAATCTGAAAGTTCAATTCCTTCAGATTCCACAATCCTGCCTTATTTACATACATGACTGCACATTTATCTACACCAAATTCCATTTTGTTACATTTACTAAAGGTTTCAGTTACCTATAGTAATCTTACCAACTGGACATTGCTGCAGGCAAACAGTTTCAAATCATTCATGAAAAGGAGCTGGGATATAACTTGACCATTTCTCCGCAAACGATAGCCTAACCCTGAACCTTCTAACATAGTGCTAAGAGGATTCAAAGCCAAGCAGAACCACAAGGGGCTTAAACTCACCCTGAAATATACTGAAATATACCCCGCTTGATATTTATAAATTCAGCGTCACCCTGAAATTGTCGACATCCTGGATAGCAAAGAACTGTTCTCCATTGCTGCATACGTGCCTCCAAGAAAGTGCATACAGTTGTATCAATCTTATACAACTCCATCACCCTTAGGAGCCACGTGTGCGGCACAGAGTCGTAGGCTTTTTATAATCTATCCAACATGTTACCTAAAATCCTTTCGGTTACGTCGAACTTGTTGGTTAATAGCCGTATCAATAACAAGGCACTCTTTAGTGCCACGTGCCCCACTTCTACATCCATTCTGAGAGAATGTCATTATATTGTTCTTAGAGACATGTGTTGTTATCTTCACTCTCAGAATGGACGTAAATAATTTAAAAAACTGTTATCAGACGGGTAATGGGTCTGTAGTTTTTGGGATCCATGGCGCTACCAGACTTGTAGAGTAGGTGAGTTACACCAGTTGTCATAAAAGCGGGCAGCAAACCTGCTTCCAAGCATGATTGAAATTGAGATGCCAAACATACATGTGAGCTATGGAGCCACTTTAACCAAAAGTTATGCAGTCCGTCCGGTTCGGCTGATTTCCAGTTCAACGAACGGCAACGAACGGATAGCACAAGCTATATCTGTACTTGATATTTCTACTGGCTCCATAGTATTAATTGACTCACATGAACGTTTAACAACTCGCATCCATTCACCCTCAGTATGAGCGACAGGCATCGACCAGATGTTACGCCAAAATTATTGTTAACTGTTTCGATTCACTCAGTAAAATATATCTAATCAAGGATTGGTGGATTAGATCATATACCTACGAAGTCTCTATCTTTTCCAAGTCAGTTGTGATAAAAGATAGGAAGAATAGGCTAAAGTTGAATAAAAATAATAGAAAGATTCAAACACTAACCAATTAAACTTTATTGTAATTATGAGAGTTGATAAAATCGGCATACAGCACTAAATTATACTACGGGCTGGTTTAAAGAAGCTATATAGTATAACTCTCACATAAAACCCGTTGGTTAACAATGCTTGCGTTGTATTTACCAAGTGAGTGAGGGTACCAGATGTCCAAATACAGGGGGCATTCCTATTTTCTGTCCCTTTATCTCCCTCTCATCACCCTCAAAGGCTGACAGCGCACTTACAATTCCTGAGTTGAAGGTGTCCATGGGCGGTAGGTGTCACTTACCATTAGGTGGAGTACCAGTAACACCATAAAAAAGATGTCAAATGACTAACTTTTAAGTAATACATAACTGACTACGTCATGTGCAAGAAAATAAATCCCAACGTTTAACCAAATATGATTTCATTTTGTAAATAAATAATAAGCAAGCTATATATACATTTTTGAAGCCTAACGTGAATTAAACGTAATCCCTATTGTTAACAGTTTACAGCTCTTGAATACAAAATGCTTACAATTTTAGAATACGCCATTTAACAAAGTACTTTATAAAGCGATTTATTGAGCAATATTACTTTCCTTTGATAACGCAAATCTATAAATCAGAACAAATTGAACTGCGATTAAAACAAGACACATAACAAGGCTCACAATAAAAATAATTTATTGGAACAAACTTTTGTACAGTACATTAATATTTGCTACAATTTTGTATTTACATTCTTATAATATTTTTAATGAAATAATTATTTATCATTTTGATATAATTTTGCAGAAATGACAGTTCAAAATCAATCAAAATGAAAATCGTTTAAGTCAAAGTTATTTACGTTTGAATCGATACTCAATTTCAATAAACAAATTCAAATTCAATATCCGTATCTCCATAAGGATAACATTATGCGGTAAACTATATATATGACACATTTTGTATCCCTTTGGCTAAAACCTCTTAACTATGAGGAAACTGAAAATGACTGAAAATCTCCTGTTTGTGCCTTCATAGTCAGTTAGATATTGGGACATATCAATTCACACCGTGCTAATAGATTTGTTAGGTCGCCACCAAACTCTGACCCCAAGATAAACTCAGTTTATTTATCGTAGGGTTTGCACACTCGCATACACACCAACACATACGCTCGCACACACACGCTCACACACAAATGCACAAATACACATGCGTACACACCTACACACGCTACTACACGGTAACTAAACTACGAATTACACGTACACTAGCACCTACTTTTCTAGAGATTAGGGAGACCGGTTATCTGTCAAACAGGCCCTGCATAGTAACAGAAGCCAGCCTCTCAAACAGATTATTACTATTTTGAGATGTATGAATGGACTATAATTGATTTTTGTAACAAAATTCTGTGTGAGAGAATGAGTAAATGATTACATAATTATGACGGCAAAAAGCTCATGGTACTTTAAAAACTAATTATAGAAAAAATGGAAGTATGTTAAAAGATAAAGGCAAAAACTAGAGATAGAAATGAAACGAAAGGTTATGAAAGGGAAATATTCTTTCTACCAATGGGTTGACTGTGTGCAAGCAATAAACTAGAGGACGTCGGAGTAGCTGACCTGACTTACGTCAAGTTTGACCTGTAAGTCAAAGTCCGAGCCCTCTTCCTAAATTTACATTGTCATTTTCTTCCTTACATATTTGCATCGCAATGTGTTACGCTGGTTTGTGGGTTTAGGTGAATCCTGGAAGCACTCCAAGCAATACACATAAATCGCAGATTCTTCACTAACTACACATTACCATACCATCGCAAACGGCTCGTGACTTAAGTCAAGCTTTCGAGCGTAATGAATATGCAACTGATGGCAAGTGAGACGATGTTAACTTCTCACCAAACGAGATGCATTTTGAATTTGTTTGTAGTAAGTTCCATGTGTACAGAAACTACGATTGTTAGTTTTTAAAGTATGTAGATGCGGGAGGACCAGACTACTCTTTGTAGTTCTTAGATAAGACGCTATTATAACAACTGTATAAATACGAGGTAAATATTAAACTGACAATAACTTATTCTTAATCTCGTTTGAAATTTTGTAAAAATATAAATTAATCGTCGTTTTGTTAAAAGCAAATATATCAATAATAACGTAAAAGAAACCTCAAGAGTGTGATATCCTTCATCCTGAATGGTCGGTCTTAAAACACCTAAAATACCGGAAAAAAAATATACAAAAACATTTATAATATTATTTGTCCTTTTCTGTCCTCTGTAAACATAGGTATAAATACAAGGTGTTCACAGCATGGATAAAGTTATCTCTCAAACCTGTTAAATTTATGTATCATTTATTTTTTGTTAATTTATTTCAATTAGTTTATATACATTTTTGTCACAGTACTTCAAAACAAAGATGTTATTTAAGTAGTGTTACATTAATGTCAACAGTACTTAGTTCTAAAGCTTGTTGCCATTCACATATGCGCTCATTTTTATTCTCTGGAGGGCAAACTCTTTGTAGTACAGCATTTGCAAGACCCAAGCAGCTTAAAGTGACATCTGAACAGTTAGATTTCTTTACTGAGTTATTTATTAGATTCGGGTACAAAGAAACTTGGGATCAACGCTACTAAAAGTACGGCTCTAGTAACAACAAAAAAGCTCTTTTTAAGTATATACCTGCAGTGGAGTAAGCAGTTTTAGAATTATTTCGTCTTTTAGATTTTAAGTTTTGTTCGCGTAATGCTATTCAGACATACATATATATATATATATTGATATAACTTTGAAGTTTTGAGCCAGAAGCAGTACAAAGACCTTCGGTAAATTATGGTCAGTATAGTTTTTTGTTGTACCGACTAATATTAAGTAATACTTTTTAAGTATCAGTACATGGTGAACATGGGTATAAACTATCCTTTAGTATAATTTTGCTTGTTATTCTGATATATTATTTATATTAATGTTATTAAAGGGGTAAACTACTACATAAATACGATTCAATGTAAATAATCTGAAATGAAAAAAAAATAAAAAATATATATATTGTAATAGGATGTGGAGAAGTCACATTTTAAACACAATACTAAAAAACTTACATTTGTAAAATAAACGAACTACTACATTCACATTGAAGAAGTATTAAATTAAGAATTATTATAATAATAAAATATAACAATTTAAAAAATTAAGCAAGTAGTGTAGTAGTAATGACACGTTAATAAAATATATATACATACATCCCTGAAGGGGTAGGCAGAGGTGTATTAAACACCCACATTTTGCCAATTACAATTATGTTCCACTAACGTCATTCTAGAGCATTGCCGTCTGCCGCATACTGTATGATTGTATACATACTATCAGATAGATAACAGTCCGCACCCTTAGTAGCATTTCACGAGACCACCGGGAAAAGATGGGGTAGTCCTTTTATATATTAGCCTATTACAATGGCTCCACTCTGCCTGATGGAAAGCAACAAGTAGAGTCTAAGAGTGGTGGTCACCATCCTTATTCTACTCACCCGTTAACCACACGGCCAAACACACATAAAAATATATAGCAAGTAATAATCGTTTCAGATAACAAATGGTACGTTTCAAATAGTTTTCAACGGCCGTAACATAATTTCGATAGTCATAACTCATTTCTATTCGACTCGACAGGCAAATAATCGTAGTTAGGTTAGATAAATGGCAGTCGATTTGTTTAGACTGAAATTGTTTCAAATTAATGCAAGATGTAATAGAGGATTCCGGCAACTGATTGTGTTTGTCCTGACCCGTGAACTTTTAGTGTCGAAGTACTAAATCGGGTTTAGTGAGCTTTATTAGTGTAAGGTTTAAAAGCATGTATGTATATAATGGTAGTTAAGTAGATGTAATTGTGAGAGTAAGTGATGATTTTATAAATATGATTGTATGTCGACCATAGTTTCAAGATTCGCATTAACAACTTAACAAACATTCATACTCGTACAGCGGACACAAATAAAACCCAGATCCAGGACAACTAATTGTTGATGACACCATATTTTTTTTTCGAATGAAAATCGAACCCACGATCTCTGACTCAGCGGTCAGAGTCACTAACCACTAGACCAACAGTCTTGTCAATTAATTTTCTTTAACCTTAAGGTAGATAAAGTACGACAAATATTTGAGTTCTACAGACACTTTAAAAATTCTTGGGTAGTAAGCGTTTCCTAATCTACCCAATTTGAGCCCAAGGTAACGGCAACCGATAATCACTTTTTATGAAACTTGGATCATATGATGTATTAAACAAGTTCATTACTTCCAAAACAATTTTAGGCAAATATTTTCACAAAGGAATTAGAAAAAAACTTATTTATGTGCAAGAAATTTCTAAAGGCAAGTTCATTAAATTTTCATCATGTGCACGGTTTTTTCGGCAAATAGTACTCGAAATTTTTTTAAGTGATTCTAGCACCATACATTTACGTTCGTATGTTTATATAAATTTGCCTTTATCGGTGCCACTGGAGCTGGGAAGGAGTTATAGCAGACCACAATAATTAAGAAACCCAATATTTAAATAAGGTAATCTCAGCTTTGTGGGTAGGTGATAAAAGTGACACTACTGATGTCTTGTACTTAGAAGATATGAGTTCTACTCATCAATATGAACAACTTTTACTATGGGACGTGCTCTCCCATCCCGCAGAAGACGCACCAGACGCCGGACAGCGCAAACTGATTTCCGACCTCCATAAGCGCTGGTCTGAGGGCGACAGATGGGGCTATCCGCCGCTCTAGCAGAAGCAGGCCCAAGACGGCGGCGCCGTGTTCCGCGCGCGCCTCTATGAATAGTGATGCTACACCACAGCGGGGTCGTCTGTTGTTCAATAGGCGACCAAGTCTGCCGGGGTGCACAGGGATTTCCTTTCAAGGGTACACCTGAGACCCCGGCAATAGGACTATGTGACGGAACACCGTGTGGTTTTAGTCGGTTCGAGTCCGACATACCACCCTACTGGTCCCAGTAGGGTGAAGACCTGTGGGGGTTTCCACACGATAAAAAAAAAGCTCTAAAATCATAAATAAAACATAATTGTTGGTAGCCTTTCGGCTTCATAATGAATTTAAAGTGCTGGTGTGAAAAGTAAACTGCTGATGACCCAGTGGCAGTTAAGAGGATTATGTCTGAAATAGTTAGATATTGAAGTCCCCCAAAAATACTCGATATTTAAGAAAAGTCTAAAAAGTCCAAATTAACTAAAAACAATAAAAGAAGTCATATAACAAAAAAAAAAGTTTTAACGAGATCACGTAGCTTTGAAAATATTAGAAACATTTCTGAACAGAACAAAAGGTAACTTAGTTAATAACTCGTAAATCTTGTTCAATGTCGGCGCCATTAAAAATCTGTCGAAGCAACGTAATGGCTGGATGCAGCGAGCAATTACTGTCACTCACTCGATTGCACTGACTCTTCGAAACTCGATATATCCATTCTATTCTTCTAGCAAATTAGCCTTCAAGTTATCAACGTTCTAACAATATTCTTTTGAATTTATGATACTATAGGTAAGTGCTAACAGTGAGGCTGAATGTCGAAATTTAACCGACTGAAACTACACTTTATTTATCTAGAAATAGGTGTATTGCAAGAGACCTGGGAATAGAGAGAATACAATAAGAGGGCAGCCTCCGAGAATCCCTGCAGAGATGAGGTATATATAGTATTTCAGGTGACTTTAAGTTTAAAGTGAATGTATACCTACCTATACTTTAGCGGTTTTAGGTATTTTTAAAGTATCTCATGCATTTACCCTCGGAAAGCACCAATGGGCGAAGTGGAACTGAGGATGAAGACGTTTGATTGCCCCTGAACAAACTTGCACAAACTCAATAATTCGTATTCAAAGATTTCCATTTCGATTACTTTAACATACACATCATGCATTTTTTATTCTCATCACAATGCATATGAAGTACGTTGAGAACTCTGATTTTGTGAAATGTAATGTGAACCTGATATTAGGCAATCTATAACTTAGATCAATTGAAAAACGACCCACTCAGAATATAGAAATATATTACGATTTTTTTAAACCATTTAGATCCGATTTTAAAAATCTTTTTGATTCACTTCTACTACACGTTTAAAAATGACTCTACTTTTAAGACAATTAAAGTAGGAATAGTAAAAGTTATTACAATTTATCACGATTTTAGAGATTTTGAATAGGAGAATCTGCTTTAAAAGATAATTATTTTAAGGCTTCCTTTAGTTGTCAAATATATATCAGCTTTCTTTAAAAAAAGTAATTATAACACTATTTGAAATGATTTTAACTGTTGATATTTACAGATTATTTATATGTTATCTGAAAAGTAACAATGTTATTACTAAATATATTTTCTCAGTATTGTACTTACAGTATCTCACTATTAAATACTATTTCTTATCTTCATACTTAAAAGCACATGAACAGTCAACGATAGCACAAGTGAAAATATATCTATATCGATGCCATTATCAGAAAACAACTAGTTATGATAATTGCATATTTACCAGCACTTTATTGGCCACAGTTGGACCCAGATAACGTACATAAAGTTGAATGGCACACAGTTTGCATAAAGTATAGAGAAAAAAATGTGATAAGGGCCGTTGATTCGATTGGGAGGGATTGGGCTTAAAATTAGTCTTGGAATTTACTACGTTCAATCAATTGTCAACAGATGACCAAATCTTTTACACCTATTACATAATAAGCACCGAATTTAACAGCATGCGCCTATTTTTTAAAGATTAACTTACTTTAATTTAATTACACATTCAAAGCGTACAAATTAAAACAGTAAAATATTTTTTACACTTCACTCTGTAGAGTTAATAAAACTATAATATATATAGCGGCAATGAGCTCTACTACTATTGGCAGACTATCTGGAACGACAGACCAACCAGCTATTTGCTTTTGCCGTTATTTTTGTTGCAGCTTGGAGTTCTTGACTTTAAGATCTAAACTAATAGTATGTACAACATTTTTTTTTTTTTTATGCGATAGGGGGCAAACGAGCAGACGGGTCACCTGATGGTAAGTGACTACCGCCGCCCATGGACACCCGCAACTCAAGAGTCACAAGTGCGTTGCCGGCCTTTTAGGTAGAGGTACGCTCTCTTCTTGAAGGTTTGAAGGTCGTATCGGTTCGGAAATACGGCAGGCGACAATTTGTTCCATAAGCTGGTTGTGCGAGGCAAAAAGCTTCTGGAGAAGCGCACAGTGGTGGAGTGCCAATCGTCCAGGTGATGGGGATGGATATTTTGTCACGTAGGACGATGGCGGAAACCAGCAGCCGGTATAAGTCCGAACAATTCCTCTGAACACTCCCCATGATACAAGCGATAGAGGATGCAGAGTGAAGCTACATCTCTACGCAACGCCAAGGTGTCAAGTCGATCAGAAATATCTTGGCAGTCGATGATGCGAGTCGCTCTCCGTTGAATGCGGTCAAGAGACAGAAGTTGGTACTGGGGTGCACCTGCATAGAGATGAGAACAGTATTCCATGTGTGGCCGAACCTGCGCCTTATAAAGTTGCAGGCGGTGGGCCGGAGTAAAATACTGTCTCCATCTGTTTAGCACACCAAGCTTCTTCGAGGCTAATATGCTTACTCTCTAAGTGACCGCGAAACTGGACTTCGCTTGATATATCGACGCCAAGGATTCCGATACTGGCTGATGCAGTTAGGGAAGTACTCTCAAATTGAGGTGATACGACCAATGGCATCTTTTTAGCGGTGAACGCGCAAACCTGTGTCTTCGTGGGGTTAAATTGGACTAGGTTAAGTCGACCCCAATCTGAAACTTTTGATAAAGAAGTTTCGATTTCAGACACAAGTTTGGATCGGCTTTCAATGACGTTTACCCGAGAAATGTTAGCGCGGCCGGTGTAAAGGGCATCACTCGTGCTATCGTCTGCATAGCAATGGATGCTGCTAATCTGCAGCATGTCGTTGATATGCAGAAGAAACAGCGTGGGTGATAGCACACAGCCTTGTGGGACACCAGAATTAACAGACTTGGAGTCGGAGCATGCACCGTCAACAACGACCTTGATGCTTCTGTCTGTAAGAAAACTGGTGAGCCAATTGCACAGTTTCTCGGGAAGCCCATAGGAAGGAAGCTTCGCAAGGAGCGCTTTGTGCCAGACCCGATCGAAGGCCTTCGCCATGTCCAAAGTAACGGCCAACGCTTCCCCCTTGGTCTCGATCGCCTGTGCCCACCGGTGAGTCAAGTATACGAGAAGATCACCAGCTGAACGACGAACATACGAATATGACATTCATGGGTCACTAAATTGTGGTCTTTACACATATTTCTTCATTAATATGAACACAATAAACTAGGTCCCTCTTTACTGACAGATACACTTTTGAGATACGGCTCCATTTCAGGTAACAATATTACGTAATACATTATATTTCATTTTCTTAAAAAGATTACATAAAAAAATCTTTTTAATAACGGTGTTTTATTTAATTACAGAATAAGTATGATTTTAATAAAAATATATATGTATTTCAGTGCCCCGAGTATTCAGAATTCCGAGGCATCAGTTTTACGTTGAGAGTTGAGTTGTGCATCAATATTGAATATGCTCTAAAAATCGGGTTCCAAAAATATACCTTAATAAATGGTGGTTCTTCTTCACGAATGCTAGCGTGTATAAAAACTTAGGGTAGTGATTTAATATTAAATAATTAACTTGTATTTTTTCAAATATACCAATAAATGCCTAAACCTAAAGTTTTTCTTCAAATTTCATTATGTTAGTTTCCTTTATATTTAGAATTA
Source organism: Tyria jacobaeae (assembly GCA_947561695.1). Taxonomy (NCBI): domain Eukaryota; kingdom Metazoa; phylum Arthropoda; class Insecta; order Lepidoptera; family Erebidae; genus Tyria; species Tyria jacobaeae. Next base: position 7,675,782 of record OX387215.1, on the reverse strand, counting down.
TTAACCATTTGTCTATTTTTTTTTTTTTTTTATAGACCCGTTCATTTATTTATCATAAAATAGAAATCTCAGTTTCACAGCGATAGTTCGCAAAAACTAACAAAACATCGGTGAAAAATACCTACTATTGAAAAAACTGCAATAAAAGCAAAAAGTATAATCATTTGTTTCTCGGTGAATTGAACTTTACGAACCAAACTATTTTGTAGTTGTCTATAGTCAGGGAAAGTTTTGAATACCTATCGTATTTTCATTGTTTCCAACCTTGTTAAAACTATTCACGGAGCCGATAAATGACGTCTTCAATCAAAAAAGTTACTTTCTGATTCGTACGTATTCGACGTGGTTATTTGAGCAAGTATAAAATATAATTCTATCATATTACTCACTATACATATAGAGCTTTGTTTTAAGTAAAATGGAGTTAAGAAAAGTTAGCACGAAGAATGTTCCAACACCTTATTAAAGAATAATTCTGATAAACGAGTATCGGAAACTTATCGAAAATAATTAAAAACATAATTTCTGGGATGAGTTATTCGTAAGTATTGCTATAATTCAATGACTTTCGTATCGCGTTCGATGTACATGGTAAGTTTAAAATACTAAGGCATGCTGGGCAGGACCCAAAAAGTTCATGTATTAGCTGCCTTTACTAACTGATATATCGAAATATTAATATCACAAAAACTACAATATTCTGTATGACTATTTAAATTAAAGGAACAAAAAGCTTATTTAAATTTTCACTTTTCGAATTCACTATTGCAACTAATTAAAACTTTAGTTTAACTCGAAATTGCCATTATACTTCAAGCCTTCCGCAATAGCCACGGGTAACTTTAAGCCCGTTGGTGGGTCTCTTTGAGGGTTTTTACATCGTCGTGTATACAGAGAATTATAAAAATTTAAATGTTTTTAAATTTTATCATTTTTTGTGAAGCTCAGTGTCATCTGAATGGCTACGTGAATACACAAAATTGTCGAATTTGTGGCTCAGAAAATCCTTTTGCAATCTAAGAGAAACAAATGCACCTACAACGATCAACTGTCTGGTGCGGATTCTTTCTGCGGATCTTTATATACCTACATAAAAACAACTAACTACGGACATGAATGTACGCACTGAGTTTTATTCGATTAAATCGACCTTCATATCGAATGCACTACTACTACCGTTGTCTTGATTTTACATGAAAATGGAGCATGATTTTTTCTTTGAACAACCTCGACTAACACAACTTTCAATTCGTTTATAAATTTAATCAATATGTCTTAACTGTGAAATACCGCCCAACAATTACTCCTATCATTATACTGTAGGAGGGATTCAATAAATCACTCTGTAAGCTCTTTTAGTTCCTTGGAGGTTTCATTGTAGGCCCTGATGTTAAGGCCGCCTTTTGATACGGTTTTGCCTCAATTTGTTTAGATTCAGTCGTTCTATTTACGAGCCAAGTTTATACAAAGTTGAGTGATAACTAAGTTTATACAAAGTTTTGACGAAACATATCTAATAAGATCTTACCATCTTATAAAAAGTAAATGTTTGTTATTGCGTACTATTTTAAATGTTTCCGATGGAAGTATTATTAAATTCAACGTGTTTAGATTACTAAATAACGAGAAACATATTCATAGTTGAAGATACGGTTATGACTTATTTCTTCTTAAGGGTTAGGATAGTGAATCTCCTCATTGAAAACTTTTTTTATTTTCATAGGATACTGCTGTTGCTTCGGCCTGATAATGTTCCCCATAGTGAAGTAGCTTTGGCGTAGTTTTTTGGTATACTGGATACTCTAGCACAATGATCATATTTAACCGAAGGCAACGTAAAAAACTTTCTCTTGTTATAAAAGGGCGTACCTTCTGATAAATAGAAAGTGTCATACCATGAAAATAAAATCTTATAAATACTTGTCAGCTAGATGTCAAAGATATCGACGTATTTTAGTCTATTCAACTATGACATAAGTCTGAAGGAACGGCGGTTATGCCTCTTCAACACAAAGTAAGAATTCTCCGACCAAGCGAGGTGATCATGCTTAGCTGATCGCGACCCAACTGTTGATGTTGGGAAGTGTATACGAGAGATCGGCGCGAAAACTTTCATTTCGCGATTTAAGATCATAATACGTAATTAAAGTAGTTATCTATTATTTAGTTTATTGTTGATATATGTTTTTGCTGTACGTAGAGGTCACTACATATGCAAGTCGTCAAACTGTAAACATTACTATATTTGTATACCTTACATTAAAAGTTAACATTGAAAGTCAAAAACGCCCGGACTAAAATGGTTTTCTCTTTTTCAGGCCAATTTAGTAATGTGGTTATTTTCACAAGTTGACATTCTTCGTCAGTCGTGCAGAGTACCCGGAATAAGTAGTTATAGGAGTCGAAGTAGCTTTAATGAGTTTAGACGAAGAGAATGAAATAGTCAGTTTAGACTAAATTCGACTCTGCTCAAATGTATTACAGTTAAGTTTTGAATGTACATAATTATTTGAAAGTTCGAAAAAGCTTAAAACTTTCTAGTTTCCTTGACAGTGGTGGCAAAGAGAACCCATAACAGTGGTGTAATGAATACATACTTTGATATTTTAAAAGCCTAGTGAAACTTAGAGAATTTTCTTTTTTTTTTTTTTTATACTATAGGGGGACAGACGAACAGACGGGTCACCTGATGGTAAGTGACACCGCCGTCCATGGACACTTGCAACACAAGAGTCGCAAGTGCGCTGCCCGCCTTTGAGGGTGATGAGGGATGGGGAGCGGAAAGAAGAGAGGAGGGATGAGGAGATGGAAAAAAGGAGAAAGGAGATATGGGAGAGAAAAGGGGGGAGAAGGAATTGGGCCTCCGGAAACCTCACTCAATTCGGGGAAATACAACGCAAGCGTTACTTCACAACCGGTTTTCTGTGAGGCCGTGGTATCGCACCGGTCGAGCCGGCCCATTCGTGCCAAAGCATGGCTCTACCACTTATTATTGTATTCATATGGGTAATTTATTAAATATTAATTAATGGAGTTAATTTTCACCAACTCAATCTTCTCGTCTCGGATTTCTCGGTCACAGCCAGGTTGTGTTATTTCTTTTTTTTAAATATTCCTATATCATTTTTCAAGTCAGTTTTTCAACGCAGAGGTCTGGTAATGAAACGAAAATAGTTTTAAATCAAAAAGCTTTCACTTTCTTATCTTTCAAAAGATAAACTTTCTACAATAAGTTATGTTTTTAAATTATAGTATTTAAATTTAGTTGTAAAGTATAGTAAGTAGTATTATAGTTTGTAAAGTATACAGTGTACGAATATAAAATAAAGAAAAACGGAATGTTTGCTATCCCGTTCGAAATTCAAAAGTGGTGTGCCAGTAGCAAAAGTTTAGTTGTTATAAACGCACGTGACCTGCCATACTCCGTGGTTGATGTTCGTCGTAAGCGAGAAAACGAACATACGTAAACTCTCAGTAGGTAATTGGTATTTACATAAAAAACACATTATTTATAACCTTAAAATAAATGTAAATATTACAGAAAAGAAGTATTATTAAGATTAAAGAAAAAAACAACTTTTTTTTTTATTATTTAATGACGTACAAGAAACTTCCTACGAACGCTGCCAGTAAGTGCCTTTATTAAATAAGCGCAGTTATTATGTTATATTTAGTTAGGTACATTAAATTGTAATCTTTGTTATTATAATATTTAGTAAATACCTTTATGTAAATTATGAATACAATAATATAATATATTATGATTTATTATATTTCTTTTTTACCTACTTTCAGAAAATGTACATAATTAAATGATTTCAAATTTCAAACGGTATCTTTCATTCCAGTAGAATATAATTTAGAACGGGGTCTAGCAGTGTTGAAAGCACAAAAATTGTTCTAAACAATTCTTAAAAATCTGCATTAGTTTCATATTGTAAAATTACTACAATATGTTTTAAATTTTACAAATAATACTAAGTTACGTACCTTAAGAAAAATTATTCCAAGCAAGTATAAGATGTATAAGCGTTTGAAAGATATTAATGTAACAAGTTTTAAATCATTTTATTATGCAAACAAGTTGAATTATTTTGTTTTTGTCATTTATCTTCGTAAGAATAGCTCCGTTAGGACTGAATTCTTCTTAGTTATCAGCTTATTGTAGAAAATATTTATGGTAATATTCCTTTTTCCTTCATTCCTGGAACTTATTTATAAGAGTCAATAGTTAAATTCCATTTTAATGTTAAGAAAGTCTATGAAGACTATGAATATAAAGTGATAAGGTAAGAAAGTTTTGAAGTTTTCTGTATTAATTTACTCTCGTCAAACAGACTCAAAGCCTAAGTTGATATATTTTTTTTATATAAGTATAAAAATAATTTGCCATGAATAATTTCAGTGTCGTAATTTATGTGAGATTATAATAATAGGAACCCCAGGAGTGCGAGCGGGAGAGTGTCTGTGAGCCGATGGGAGAGTCTTTTTTTTATATAAGATGCCGCGGGCTTTGTTCAGTGTGTGTCTCATGTAAATATTTTTTTTTAAATTACAAGTTGTAGTAATTTTGTAAAATGTTGTACATTTCGTGAAAGCTGCCTTTTCTTCACAGTCACACACTATATTTATAAATTATAAAAGAATGGACACACTGGACTCAACACAACATTACACAACATATCTTCTTTAATAATGTTTTCTTTAAAATTTTATTCATTCAAAGATGTATATGTCTATATGAAAACTATTGTTTTATCAGGTGAAAAGTGAACTATTCAAACTTAACACAGAACTGCATCGCTGGCTAATCAGGGATGACAATATAATTATGTATATTGAAGAAATGGTGGCATAATTATAGTAAGAATATAGATAAATAAGTAGGAAGATGAAGACACTTTTTTTTTTTTCGTGTGGAAACCCCCACGGGTCATCACCTCACCAGAGCTGACGGTGAGGTGGTATGTCGGACTCGAACCGACTGAAACCACACGGTGTTCCGTCATGAGAGCGTCTATTGCTAGGGACCCGGGATACCCTCGAAGGAAACATCCGGGAACCCCAGCAGACCTTGGCCACCTGCAAGCTAGCAGGCGACCACACTTTGGAATATGGGGGCCTTACGCCCCCCAAAGATGAAGACACTTGTGAATATCTAAATACATACATATTACAGATAAATTACATCCAGGCACAGAACAAATGATCGTGGTCATCACAAATTATGTCCTGGCGTCGAACTCAAGAACTTTAATTCAGCAGAAAAGATCTCTAACCACTAAATCAACAGGCCAGTCAGTGTTTTGGCAATGTTTGCAGAATCTTTGGATCCATGTGATTGACATCCTAATTCAATTAAGATGATGCTTTAAATGCGTTGAAATTATAAAATTCTAAATAGACTGATTTATGAAGCATCGTCATTATCAATGGTATTTAGCTTAGTGCCTGATACAGGTAAGTAATTGTTACTAAAAGAAGTTAAGGGATAGGTAGAAGGATCAAAAGTGGTGGTTAATACGTAGACATGTACATGTACTAATACCTAGAGCTCTCTAAAAAGTCCACTTTTGCCAACGATAACTTGGTCCCACTTATGTGATAGCTAGCAAGCCTATTTCCGTTATCCGGGCACTGTATGACTTTATATATATGTATACTGCCTGATAGATAACGTTTTATAACCCCCCCCCCCCAAGAGATAGGTTGGCCTTATTCTACTCCCCCGAGAACACTACATATGGTGGATCAATGCATAATAAATAACAATGAAAAAAATAAAATAGCTCAAAATTTAAAGTTACAATTACAAATTAGGGTCTTATAGAGAATTTTGGTCCTACTAACGTAATAGGAGACATGCTATTGCCATCAACCAGGCACACTAAACCTAATAAGATTCTAGACGATGATAATAATACATTACTTTTTATTAACTGAAAAAATTCGGGCTAGTTGAATAAAGTAAGTAAAACTTGTACATCCTGATTGGTCCCAGATAGGATGGATTTGTTAAAGATTTGCTATTGTAATTGTCTCAATTACAATAGCAAATCTTAATTAATGTCGTTTATATTATACATATATAGAGCTCCGAGTAACAAAGAGTAAAACATTTTACCAAGCTGAAAAATTGCACAAAAATGAGCAATAAAGATTAATATAAAAAACTACATGGGAACCACAGGTACCAAAGTGCAAAATTTAGATTTTCTAAAATTGATACACTGACTTCATCGCAGTAATACATCTTTTAACATTGAAGGTCCTTAGTTAACATTTTTCGAAGCTCACAACACGGACACACTTAACAATATTTTTCCTTTAGAACAGTTTTTAAAATCTTTCCGGATGGGTTTCTGGGTAGAGCATCCAGAAACGTGACTTCTTTCACTCTCTTAAATTCTGCAACTCGTTTGTTCACAAAGGATGTAATACCTTCTGTATCTGCCTTACGTCCCTTTTTTAATACTATAAAAGCTTTGGGAATCTCCCCCGTTCTAGAGTGAGGGACTCCAACCACGGCAACGTCCAGAACATCTGGGTGTTCTTTCAAAATGTGTTCCAATTCTGCTGGTGGAACCTGGTAGCCTTTTACCTGAAATTAGTTTGTTAATCAAAAAAAAATAAGAATACTTAAGAATACTTATTGCTAATTCAACACGTTATAGTTGAACCATCCTGAGTGCTGGTCTGTTTGTGTCAGGATGTCTGGCCATTGCCCTTGTAAAATGAGGCCTGAGAAGGAGACGTGTTTCGAGCTCAACTCTATATTCAAGAAGTGGCACTTGTCTTCAGGGGTCCTGTGAGACTTCTGAACATGTCCTTACCCGACTACGCAAAAGAGAGAATTATGTTTTCCGTGTGTATGTATGTATGAATGTATGATGTTTCTTTGTCACGCCCTAGATCCTAGTTACTGGTGATATGTATTATTTTAATTATCTTATAAGGGGGTGTGTGTGATATAGGGTATAACATATCGAGATAACATCAGCAAAAAAAGGACGAGTTGATATGCAATCCGGATTTTTAATTTCCTTAAAATTTTACTTGTTTACACCCAAATTTTATATCATTAGACCCACCTGTGGTCCACGGTAGAAGACCATGTGGTCTTAGACGTGTTGATTCCGATAAACCATTATATCGTTTTCACGTTTTCCAAACGATGTAAAGCATTGAGATACTTAGACCAAAAATATTTACCTATATTTTTAAAGGAATGAAATTTTAAACCTACCTTAATTAATTCTTTTAGTCTATCAGAAATCGTAACGACACCATCTTTGTCAATACTTGCAAGATCTCCTGATCTGTACCAACCATCTTCAGTAATAGAATCCTTAGTCGCTTGTGGATTGTTTATGTAACCCTTCATTATTTGGGGACCACGAATAAGAAGTTCACCAACCTTTTGAAAAACAAATTATTAATCATTTTACACATAAATATTTGATAACACTTTTTTATTGTAACTTGATAATTGTTATTTTATAACGAACCTCATTCACTCCTAATGGATTTAGTTTAGAATCTACAATCCTTAATTCTGTATTTGAGACACCATAGCCTACGGTAGTATAATTTTTAGAACCGGGCAACATTGACGTGACTAATGGTGCAGTTTCTGTCATTCCATATATATTTATGAAATTGACACTGGGCTGTGAAGTGAAAAAAGAAAACATGTTATCTTCAAAATGTTAGTTATATGTGTTAGAATTTGAAAAATACACATACTGGATGTTTTTAGATTAATAGTTTAGTGATAAAAAATTAAACCCAAGAATGAAGGTTAATACAAATTTTGAGTAAATTTAGATTATTATTTTATATGTTACTTCACACAAATTATTAAGAGTAGCTGAATGCAGGCAAAACCCGAAAACTGGCAAATAAGATATTTTAATGTGAGTAGAAACGTGAAAAAGATATAGACAAATTTTACGAAACTCTACATGAAGCCCAGAACTTACTTAGAAACTATAAAAACTTAATAGTTATAGGAGATTTCAATGCCAAGATAGGAAAACCGAAGAGCAACGATAAAATTATTATGGTAAAATACGGATACGGGAAAAGAAATATACGAGGCAAGAGGCTGATACAATATGCCCTCAAGTATAAACTTTCATTCATTAATATCTATTTTAAAAAGAAAGATAGCCTAAAATGGACCTGGATTTCGCCAGTCCAAAAAACTAAAAATGAACTTGCTTTTATCATGTCCGACAATCCCATGAATATTACAAACATAAAGGTTTTAAGCAGATTTCCCATCAAATCATTGAACAGTAAGAGCAAAATTAATACTAAAAACCTCCAAAATGTGTAGAAGACACTTCCAAAACTCGTGGTCATCGCTGAAAACGGACGAAGAAATAAAAACATAAAAACATACTTTTGCAAACTGAAAACCAACATTACCGATCTAACCAATTTCGAAGAAGTTAAACAAAAAACCTATAATGAATTCGAAAAAGAACAGCCTACAGTCAGAGATTGTAAAAAGGAACAATGAACATACTTGCTACTTCTTCAGTGAAACAACCAAACTTATGATTCAGCAGCGCACAGAACTTATAAAAACCAAAAACAAATCACGTCAAGAGAAAAAACAGGTATTAGTCAAAAAGAAACGGTTACAAGCAACATAAAAAATAGTATACGCACTGCAGGAGCGCAAAAAGAGCTTATAAGCTACTAATCACTCAAACAGATTGGAGCAAGAGTTCAAACGGACAAAAAGTAACACAATCAAGAAAAGACTTAATATCCTGTGCCACAAACTTCTATAAAGACTTTTATTCTAATAAACTACATAATACCACCTTGTTCACAGAAACAAATAACTTAGAAATAAATATTGGAATGGAAAAATATCAAAAAGCTGAAACGAGAGAAGAGCTCAGGACCCGACGGCATAAAGAATGAAGAATTGATTAAAGGAGCTAAACTACTCACCAGACCACTGACACCCATATCTAATTTGGTTCTGAAAACAGGTACAATACCAGAGCAATGGCAAAACTCAGACATTATACTATTATATAAAAAAGAAACTCACTTAACATCGCCAACTACCGCCCGATTAGCCAGCTAGCAAGCGTGTACAAGTTATTTACTTCCATCATACATAGCTAAATTAGCTCACAGACAGACAACGTGCAACCGGTAGAACAAGCAAGCTTTTGCCCCGGATTATAGACTATGGATCATATACACACGATAGAAAAATACTACGAATTTAACAAAAGCTATATAGGTTTCATTGATTATACAAAAGCGTTTGACAGCCTCTATCGTAGCTCTATCTGGCAAGCTCTACACAGCCGCAATATAGATCCAATCATTATTAGAACCATACAGAACATATTTCGGAATAGTATGAGTAGATTGAAGCTAGAAACTCGAGGCGAGGAGATCAAAATAGCTCGTGGCGTCAAGCAGGGGACCCAATATCTCCATAAATCTTCATAGCTGTCTTGCAGTGCATATTCTCCAAAATTGCATTGGATCTCTGAAGGCATCCATACAAACACCGAACGCCTCACTCACCTGAGATTTGCCGCCAAAGTCACAATATTTGCTGAAACTCCTAAAAATCTAGAAAATATGATATCACAACTTAATAAAGAGAGCAAACAGGTTGGCCTATACATGAACCTAAACCAAACAAAATTATTGATAAATGTCAAAAAAGAATAAGTTACGCTAGACGGGGTTTAACTTGAATATGTAGAGCAGTAATTAGGAAAGCAAGTATCATTTTCCAGAACAAGTAACGAAGAAGAGGTCAACAGAAGAGTAAAGTGCATCTGGAACAAATACTGGGCCCACAAGGAAATACTAAAAGGTAACAACCACCTAAATCTAAAAAAAAACCATAATGGACACATGTATTCAGCCCTGCTTGACCTACGGCTCCCAAACCTGGAAATTCATAAACAAGAAAACTAATAGATAAGAAGTCAAGAAATAAGGAAAAAACAAAACTGATGCATTACACAGAGCACTGAAATAAAAATGGAGCTGGGCCGGCCATGTAGCGAGATGCACAAACCAGCGATGGACTCTTAGGGGCACGAAATGGTGCTGCCCACAAGGAAAACAATTTTGGGCACAAAAAAGATGGGTAGACGACATAGTAGCGACGGCCGGGAAGAACTGTGAAAAACTATTCACAAGATAGAGAGGAATGGAAAATAGTGGAGGAGGCCTATACCCTATCAAGGGGTTCCTACAATAAATAACGAAACAAAACTAACATTAACATTAGCATTATTTACAGTAATACACTAACATAGAATTTTAAAAATACTGTAATACTTTAAGGTTTACAGGAAATAAAATGGCTTTATTATTATTATTTTATTATATGAAACTTTGTGACTGATAATTATTTTGATTTTGATTTATTTCAATATATTAACGTTCGAGCGGCCAGTTGTCAGATTCAAATAGTTATTTCTTTTACACTCTAAATAATGTATGTACCTTTGTTTTTTCTAGGAGTTTATTGACGTCACTCGCTGGTAGCGGAGCAGCTCCCGATGCAACTACTTTAACAGACGCCAAATGCTCTCCTTTTATCCCAGGATGTGAGCTAAGAAAAAGGACTGTAAATAAAAAAAAATGTAGTTATAGCCTCGTTCTTTTCTGCCTTTCAAAAACAGAAATTCATATATAGTTATTTTATAACGGCTGCTTGTTTTAGAGATTAGCTAGAAAATAGCTATTCTACATTTTTTTTTATCCGAAAACTTGAATCCTTGAATGTTTGACTCATAGAGATATTTATCACGAAGGCCGGCCTTAATACAATATCGGTCCGACATATCTATGTATGCTTGAATGTATAAATGGAGTGCATATGAAGTGTTGTCTGTTGTTATTACAAAATATTAGGTATGTTCTTTGTATCGCGTATAGATTAACGTGTAATTTGGACACTATAACAATATTTTTATTATTTACCTACCCAAGGGAGGCGCTGCATACAGCAAATTAATTGGATGGTCTTCCAAAACCTTAATCAAAGAGTTTGGTTGAAACTTGGGTACTGTAACTATTTTTGAGCCAATAGATAGTTTGTGAATTAAAATAATCGATAGACCATATATGTGGTATATTGGTAGAATGTCCAACGTCACATCTTGGTTAGTACCTGGAAAGAAGAATAAAAGAATTTACCCATTTAGCCTATAGATAATGAAAATATTACAATAAATTATAATATTTTGCAAACAATGCGACTGACTGTCACATCTAAAAACACAACATTGTGCTATTGCAACCTTGGGTTGATGAAACTGAGGTCTGGGGGTCCAAATCATCTGATGGTATCAAAGGAGTCGGAGTTTGACATTACCACATTTTAATCTTTGTCGTTGAGTGGATAAGGATGACAATGAGAATGATAACGTACTTAGTAGTAAATTATGACGTACTTCGACATAACGTCAAAATGTGTCAGCCGCTCGGTAGTGATTAGGGGCGGAATGGCAAACGATCATGCATTATGGTAATTAAGCTATTGGGATAATAAAAGGTGTTGTCAACACAGTTTACATAAATTTTTAATTACATTTTGTGAAGGTGTAGTTTTTTTGTATACCTTGAAAGAGGTTAAATTTACAATATACTTGAAACTAAGGAATATGAATAGACTACATCGTTCTGTGTAGTGTGATAGTTACTTCGTTATTTATCCAATTCATATGACTGGCCTATTGGATATGATCGTTCAGATCAATTCAGAATTATTTACTTCTGCGCATATGATAGCAGATTATTCTTCATGGGTGGTAATATTAGTTTTGGTAATTCATTAAGTTTGAATCAAGTTTTAATCTACTAATACGATTTCATGTATTCAATAATTAATCATCGTAATCCGGCAATCAGGATCAGGAACTTTTGGTTAAGAAAACTTATCTTGCATAATAAATAGAACAGGAAAAAGTTATAAGATATTATAGTTTCATATCCTGTCAATTTTGCCTTCATTTTTATTTTGATATTTCATTTTTGGGAGGTGATCATTGACATAAGTGTTACACTTACATTAATAATTTACTCAAATGAAAAAAAAAAAACTGCAACATTATAAAAAGCATATTATATCTATACGGGCACAAGGTTACCAGTTGGCAATGAGTGACATCAATAGTACTGTTAGTATTGATCATTATCAGCAAGCGTAGGATTCATTTAAAAGCTGATAATAATTAGTATATAATTTAACTTAATCTACATAGACACGTTCATACGTTCACGCATGTATTCCTAACAGAGAAGGCAGAGGTGTATTAAATAACAACACTTTTAGAGTAAGAATTTGGTCCAACTAACGTAATAAGGGGCAAGACTATTGCTATTAACCGGGCACATTAGTAATCAAAGATGGGAGAATTGGGAATATTTTGAAAGGTAGAAGAATTAAAGATAACAAACAAGGAACCCGATTCATTGGGAAGTATAAACAATAGCTTTGGGACCCCGGGGGTCACATACCTGTAACTGCAACTCGGTGTAGCCAGAAAGTCCAAGTCCCCTACGCAAGTTAACAATAACATCCTACTAATGATTGAGAATGGTTGAGAGGCCGAACATCAGCCCGATGGACAGACTAGATCAAAGACTTATCTGCCACCAAGCTCTACAATAACATTAGAAATCAGATGGAATCAAATATTCTACTCCGGGTGCAGACCACCCAATGAGGAATGATTCAAAAATATAAAAATAATATTATTTATATATTATTTACACATTTCAATATTTTTTATCATCATGACCATCATTATCACCACCATCAACATGTTCTTAATAATAATAACTTACTTGTAGTTTCATCATATTGCCGAATACTATTAACATCTTGCTGTAAACAATTTACTACGATATGTTTATGTGCCAACTGTACACCTTTAGGAAGCCCAGTAGTGCCACTAGAAAAAGGTAGAAATGCTATATCTTCTGAGTTCCTCGTAACTTCTTTTAAAATGCTAAGATCTACATTGTCATCCATAGCCAGTTCTTCGAATGAAATTGTCCCAGATGGTACATTGCTTTCAGAACCTTTCACGGTTATTACTGGCAGATTTTTCTTGGTCAGGAACAGAGATTCTTTAATGGTTAAAACTGTTTCTGGCTCCCCAATTAGAACTTTGGGATCCGAGAGCACTATTTGTCTTTGGACTTCATCTGAAAGAAAACATTGTTTGTCTACTGCTGTCAAAAAATGTTTATTAATGAATTTATTACTCGTAAGGTTAACCTTTAAGATGAATGTTTACGTCTGACGTCGTGATTTTCTAAATTCATTGAAGAACTTTATTTTATTGCTGATGAATCAAATTTAAATCAGTTTTTTTTAATAACGTTTGTTTCTTGACGTCTACGAAACAAATTAATTTTATGATTTATATTTTAATTAAGCTTGAAATAAATAGGACCTAATTTTGTCTAAATTACTTTTTAATGATATGAAAGAGATTTTGTACAGCGTTTATTATATAGCACAGCGTTTATTTTGATTGGTGATTTTAGATTTCAAGATTTTATATATAAAATTAAAACTTTCGTGATTTTCATTCATATTTATATAAATATACGGGTTTACTCACGTGTGTGAGTGCGGGGAGTAGAAAGAGGAGAAGAATAGGCCCTCCGGAAGTGATGCTTCACAACCGATCTTTTGTGAGGCCATGGTATAGCACTTGTTGAGCCGACCCATTCTTGCCAAAGCATGGCTCTACCACGATGATGTATATTTATAATTATATCATATTTGAAAAAAATATTTTAAAATTATTTTAGGTTCCAAGAAACTTATACAGTAAACTGTTTATGTAATAAAATAATAATAACCATCGTCAGCTTTTCCTTCGAGGGGGACCTTAACCTATATTGCCTCATAGACAGGTCAATGAGGATTTCTCTAACAGCTGACGCTTGATTCCATTGCAAGCTTTCTTTAAAGTATCGGCTAGATATAACAATTTGAGACCCGAAATAAACGTTGCCTCCGGTAATAATATATATCATATCACAAAAGTTACAATAAAATTATATAAATAAAAAAACGAGGCTAGTGTAAACTATAGATACTAATACCTTCAAGTAACTTACGTGGTGTATAAATAGGGTTGATAGTAGTGACTGTAGCCCCAGCCTCTAAAGCTCCTAGAGCTGCCAGTGCGTATTCTGGAGAATTGGACATCATGATACAAACTACATCGCCATCTTTAATTTTTAAATGTGTTCGCAGTCTAGCAGCGAAATTCCGAGAGTATTTATAAAGCTGGTGATAAGTGTATGAACGGTTTGTAAATCCGCATACCTAAAAACATAATAATTAACTTTAACTAAAAGTAGAGAACTGCTTGCAAAACGTGAATTTTAAAGTCACCGTCGTAACATAATTAAAAGAATTATGTCCACAATCCTAACCATTAAGGTACTACTACTAACCGTACTTTCTACCATTTGATCAGCAGTATAAGTATGATTTCAAACAAAAAAAAAAACAGTGTACAGTTGTCAGCGAAATCGATATGGCTACATTATATTACTACAAATAAATCAATAAAAAAGATATATGCAATCGAACATAGAACCTCCTCCTTATCCATATCTGCAGTGCGTTTAATTATGTCATGAAGTTTTATTACTCTTTAAATCATTCTAAAGGTCATACTCCTGCGCATTTCTTCAATTTTATTTTTGAAAGTAGTAAGTTCTTATAAAAATACAAGTTGCGTAGTAAAGTTAAAAATACAGGTTTCATCCACACCAATTTGGTTTTCTATAACAAACTGAAAAATTACATATGAGCCCAAGGGCATCATAGATGAAAAAAACTTACAATAACTTACCAAAGCCGTTTTATTAGCCCACTTCTCTAAATTTTTCCAAATATGATCAGTTACAAGTCTTTTTGGAATATCTACGTCTTTATGAGGTGACTTCACAATATTGTCTGCAGTCCACAAACTTTGTTTTCTTTTGCTACATAATGACATACTTCTAAGAGTTAATAGCTTCCTAACGGTTCTTGTAACAATGTTCTTTGCAGCCATTGTGAATCTAAAATCAGTAAATATAATGTTCTGAATAATAATATACTGTACTATAAAAATTAAATTAATTTATAGAAATAAAATGCAATATGCCATTGTAACATATGCATGTGTTTGTAAGTATACAAAAACACGCTTCAGAGGAAGTAGTGTACGACTGACAGCCTATAGAAGACATGGCTTAGAAAGCAATACTTCGTAAATAAAACTAATAGCCTTTTGGTTGTCAACCAATTAAAATTATGCACTCTTTGTGTACTACATTATTTGTATATAAATATGTTTGCACAAACGGCTTAATTAATAATTTTTCTGTGCAGAGTTTACTACTAAACACTACTGGAGGGAGGTAAGGCCCCCCATATTCCATAGAGTAATCACCTGCTAATGTATTAGTGGCCCAAATCGGACATAGTCTCATTTTTTTTTTAAATAAATGAAATTCGTGTCTTATAGACATACATATGTATAACTCAGGCATATGCTTATCTTCTTTAGCCTACAACTGATAGTAAATGTATCTTATCAATTAGTATTCATCCGTAATAAAAGCCGTCGGTATTAATTACAGCGGTGAACAAAATTTGAAGGTTAGATACATAAGCAATTATTTATTTATTTATCTCTTTATTGCACACCATAAAAGTAATAAAAAAAATACAGACATGATTGCATGTATTACGGTATAACAATGTGCGGTCTTATCCATCATGGTGTTTCTTACAGACAATCTTTATACGGATATTATTACATAAAATTAGTAAAACTATAAGAAATATTTTTTGGTGCCTTCATACTATTAACTAGTGTTACTACTACAAGAAGTATGACCACTCTAAAGAATTTACAACTTTACAAAAGGTTTTAGTTTTATAGTTATTACGAGCATCAATAAGTCGCAACATGTAACAAGCTAGTTCAAAAAAAAAAAAAAACCTTATGAGTCTAGGATTTTTTGCACTTCAAGTAGCAGCTTGAGAAAACATCAGCTTATACAGTCAATTGGGATTTAAAAAATCATGAAGAAATGACTTTGACACAGACATGTTGCAAGACAAACAAAATGCTACAATTTTAATTATCTTGTCAGTCTGTTTACTTTTATTCGCTTATTTCTATACTGAACTATAAAAATTAAGGTGTTCCTTGGTGCATAAAGTTCAAAAAAGTTATAGAAATGTTATATCAAAATCTTTCTGTTTATTGTGTGTTATTGTGTACTTGCTGTTATGATTATTTTTGTCTGGGTAGTTGGTATATACTGCTGAGCTCGTCGTACTCTTTGTGCTTAATCTCGTATATGGTTAAACTTGTAAACAGTGAAGGCCCAGATGCCCCCTCTCCTCTTCTCCATCCCCTCATCACCCCTCATCGCCCTCATCCCAAAAAGTCATACAGTCGATCATATATTCAGCCAAATATACACATATACTCAGTGAACGTATTATCAGCTACATAGTTATTTGTTGGAGTTTGCTACATGCAATAACATTTTTTATAAATTCATTATGCACTTAATCAGATTTGTTTTAAAGATCTAAACCAACATATGTTATGAAATGCAATCAAAACCTTAAGTTAGTGAGCTTTTATGGCGCATTTAAGATGCAAGATTTGGAAATGCACTAAATATTTACTAAAATACTTTCATTAATATATTTCAAGTAGCAATATAAGAAATTATAAACATAAAATACTTACTGACGATAACAGATAAATAATTGTATGATAATTAGTGATGATAACACAATAAAACAACAGCGCTGTCCGTCGCTTCAATACTTGTTTAAGATGTTGCCTTGTAGAACGCCACACAATTACTATTTTGTGTTATCATCATTATATTCCCGCTAACTGTTCACGACAATCACGACAATGCTAGTGCGATATATATTTTATTATACGGCGTGTTTGTGTTGTTATACTACAACATCATTTAAGATACGACGTATGTATATAGTTAGATGAATTTGAACACGTCAACACGCTAACTTTAACAAGATTTGAACAAATAGCAGGTGTTACTTTAATGCATGTCCTTTAAGTTAGTTCAGGTTTCTGGGAAACAATTATATCTATTTATCCAAGGAAGTAATTTTTTTAAAATAAAAATGATCAACTGTCATACAGAATAGCACAAAGAGATACAAAAAGATCTGATGGATTGACAAAAATTGCTAGTTCCACAGAAGTTCATTCTAATGTTCTGTTTGATCAAAACTATTTTTCAATCATTTATACGTTCAAAAATGTCAAAGATCTTGCTATAAATGCTCGGTAAATAAATCAAGAAATAACTTAAGGTATTTTGGAGCCCTGTTTCTTTATATTTTTCTTCTATTAGGTCGTCTCATGATATACATACATAATATATATGTAGTAGACATATATAATAATGGATGCATTAAACATATAAAATTTATGTGTATATAATATTAAAAGCACGAATACACGTTTCATGATTTAAAAAAAAAAATTAAGCGAGGTTGGATAACCTAGACAAAGAAAAAATCTAATGCTATAGTCTGTCACAACATACTAATAAACATAAGTATATACAATATCGTAGGCACAGGTGTATTAGTCTACCAAATTTTACCAACTTCAATTTATTTGTTCCGCATGAGCAAACAAGGAATAGCTTGTTTTTATTCTATTATGTAATGAGGTTAACAACGGCAACCTTCAGAGGCCACCCGTATGTTTGTTAATTGTCATGACGAAGCAAATTTTCCTTGAAAAATGTACGTACTCAAAATTAAAAGCGTATTATTGGAGACAAGACGGACACTACACAGTATCAGCTCACCAAGACTACCAGTTAAGGTCGTGGAGATATTTTTAAAATGAATCTCTTTATTCACCGAAGCTGAGATTAGTTTATGTACGTTTTTTTTTCTGTATCTGGAGTGATTTCTCCGTCAATTGTTTACCGATTTCCAGAATTATTTTTTTATTGCAACCAAAAATCAGGAATGCTCATGGAAATATATAAATACCAGGTAATTGCTATTAAAAGCTAAATATGCAGGTCCACTGCATCTTTTAACACCAAAACCCACGTATATCATCACGCTCCTGTCCATCCTAATGTAGCCTGAAAGATATTGCTTCTCAGCGATAAGGCCGCCCATTGTGCATTTATTTTTCTGTTATATTTACAATAAAGAATATATAATTTTTATCATTACAAATAACTTTCTAAATGGAACGTTTTTACTTATTTGTTTTCTATAAAAGTCAATTAAAATCATTATGACCGTCGGCATCTTCATGAACAGCGACAAATTAAAGATTTCAGACTTCAGAAACAATTTACTCCTTTGTGATGTCAATGAGACGCTGATACTTGAAGTCGTAACATATAATAATGTTAAAATATTTTAAAAACTAAAACAACATTTAAAAATGAGTACAATGAGAGCCTTCTTTCTGTATAAGTATCTTTTCATAATAAAAATAGTCATTAGTAGTTACAGGTAAAAAAAAATGTTTTTTAGCAACAGTTTGGTAGGTAGGTAAATAAAAAAATATAAAAATTATTCGGGGTCCAGCTGTGTCATACCATCTGGTATCATCTCACCCCTGTTGAGGGGGGTGGGGAGACTATTTGAAGCACTGGGCTCCTTATAGTGATTTTCCTCGCAGCTCACCACTGTGAGCCGGTCATTGGAGTTAGCTCACCGGCCTCGAGGTTTGCTCGCCGATCGCTCCTCTGAAGAGGGGTCCAGCGAGCCGCCTGCGAGAGGTCGGTGGTTGGCTATCTGCATCCGATGGCAAAGCTAATGCCCCGCTCGAAGGAACTGATATGAGCTCCCGAGCGGGGCGTTTGAGTCGCCTCCGGATGAGTGTTGTGTCGTCTGGATGTGGGAGCGGAGCAATACCTACCAGGTGGGGAAGTTTCGAGCGGTCAGCCCGCTCAAACATCCCCGTGGCGAGTCTGCTCACAAACTCCTTTATTGGTTCCCACTTCAGGTCTCGGTGGATTGTTGCATTCCTGAGGTACCTGGGGGCGTCGACCACCATGCGAAGGCAGCTGTTCTCTACAGCCTGCAAACGTTGGCGCGATGTCCCTGCTATCAAGTTGTACCAGGCCGGCCCACCGTAGGTGAGGCGCGACCTGATATATGTTTTGTAAATGCCTAGTTTGGCACTTACTGGTAGTCTGGAGGATAGCAGGGGACGCAGCTTCGTCTGCGCAGCTCTGGCCTTCGCTGTGATGGTCTCGACGTGGTGGTTCATCGACAGTGATCTTTCGATGGTGATTCCCAGGTACTTGACCTTTGGGGACCATGGGATGTCCTCTTCCATCAGACGTAGGTTTGGCGGGTAGTGTGCCATACCGGTTATCATCGCCTGGGTCTTCGACACGTTGCACTTGAGCCTCCATCGCTTCAGCCAGCCCGGAAGGGCTTCGAGTGTGGGGCGCAATTTCCGTGCAGCGTGTGCGGCGTTGCGTGAACTTGACAAGCACTGATGGTTTTGATTTCCGATGTGGTATCCTCTATAGCCACACGGAAGGTTCTCTGGGTCAGGAACGATGCGATGATCGCGACTACTTTTCGTGGTAGAGACGATGTCGACAGCTTGTGGATGAGACCTTCATGCCACACTCTGTCGAACGCCTTCTCCATGTCGAGCATCACGGTCACCGTGCTCCCGCCCTTGTTCAACCACGTAGCCATCTCGTCTAGGACACGAGTCAGCTGGAGCGTGGTGGAGTGCTCCTGACGAAATCCAAACTGCTTGGACGTCGTCGAGAGGAGTGTGATGGGTCGGTAGTTCTCCGGTTTTCTGAGGTCCTTGCCGGGCTTCGGAAGTACGATAACCCGACCCCGCTTCCAGATGTTAGGGAAGTGGCCGGTCCTCAGGATACCGTTGAACAGTTGTGTCAACGCTATGAGTGATTTCAGTGGAAGTCGCTGCAGTGCAGTGTTCGGTATTCCGTCTTCACCAGGTGCTTTCCGTGGGTTGGTTTTCCTGATCATCGCAGCAACCTCGCTCGGTGTTGGAGTGTGTTCCCGAGTGTGGTCCTCGTCTTGATTGTCGTGAGGTGTGAACTGTTTTTCGAGGCTATTCGCGATGATCTCGGCACGGTCTTGCGCTTTGTAGCGTATTTGCCCGTCCTCAGCGAACAGGGGGCGCGTGGGGTTTGGTTCTGCAGTCAGTTGCCTGCAGAGTCGGTGTACCGAGGGCTGTTCGTCCTCGATATCTATAAGGAAGTTCTCCCATGCGTCACCTCTGTGCTCCCAAAGAGCAGCCTTGAACGAGTTGGTAAGGCGGTTGTATCGGGTCTTGTCTCGGGGGTGCCGAGTTCTCCGCCAGAGCTTCTTAGCCTCTCGCTTCTCCTCGAGCATTTTACGGAGCCGAGCGGGCAGAGGGTTCTGCCGCTCGCTGCTCGGTCTAGTGCTCAAGGAGACTCGAAGTGCGACTTGGATAGCTCCGGTGATTTCTTCGGCGGCTTCATCGACTTCCACTGGCGTTTTTACAACCGTTGGGCGGCTGTAACCCGCTAGGGATTCTTGGTAAGCCCTCCAGTCTGTGTGGACTGTGGGCTTCGGTGGGCCGACCGTAGCCGCGGGCTCCCTGAACACGAGTAGCACCGGCCTGTGGTCCGATGGTAAGTCCTCGAGCACTTCCTGTACTGGAGGTGCTCTTAGTCCTTTGAACACTATGATGTCCAGTACGCTATCACTATAGCCCGCTGGGTCCAATCTAGTGGGTTCTCTGGGGCCAGCGATTTCATAGTTATGCATATCGGAGTCTTGCATAAGGAGATTTCCCATTGCGTTGTTGGTGGTGTTGTGCCATGCTTGGTGCTTTGCGTTCAGGTCTCCCGCGATTATGGTCGGCGTCGTATGTTGGAGAAGGCTCCGGAGTTCATCGACGCGGGCTCTCTGATTCGGAGCTCGATAGGCCGCGTAGAGGCGCATCTCCCGCCTGCCGATTTGGACGTCGATACCAAGCGCATACATGGTATCGAGTCTCTTCGGTTCGACGGGTTGATGCACTACTGTCCTCTTCACTAGGACAGCGAGTCCACGATATGCTTCGCCTCTTGGCGAGACCTCATCTTGGCGGTACACAATGTACCCTGGGATCTTGAGTGGCCTGTTGGCCTTCAGGTGAGTCTCGCTTATCAGCATGATATCGACCCGCTGTTCCTTGAGAAATAGGCGTAGTAGGCCTATCTTGGATTTCAGCGTCTCCGCGTTCCAATGAACCACACTGAGCGGCTTATCCATTGGTGGAGAGTGTTTGCAGCAGACCTGTTGTGTTTATCTCGCCTGCCTTAACACGCTGTGCGAACAGCATGAGTAAGGCGGCGAGTTGGTCCCTCTCCGGGTCCTTGGCGGGTGGGCTGCTGACTTTGGTTGCCGCCGCAGGTGTGGTTGGCTTTTCCTGGGCCGCCTTCTTTCTTCGGTGCCTTCTCCTCTTTTTTGTGGAGCTTGACCCCGGGTTTGCTTCGGCCATCAGCGTGGTGGGTGCCGAGTCGACGACCACGTTTGGTTGGTCGATGACCTTGGGCGGGCCAGTCCTCGGCGTGAGTCCCGCCTTCTTGTTGCGGGCTTCCCGCTTGTAGATGGGGCACGCCGCACTGCAGGCTGGATGCGGGCCTTGGCAGTTGGCGCACGTGGGTGGCTCCTCCTTTGGTCGAGGGCAGTTGTGCGCCTGGTGCTCGCCACCGCATCGCACACAGGCTAGGCGCCTGTGACAGTTCTGGGAACTGTGGCGGAAGCCTTGGCAGCGGTGACATTGAGAGGGTCCTTTCTTGCCCCTCCAGGCCTCTATGACGACGCCTGGCATGAGCAAGACCTCATCAATGTTGTAGGCCTTGGCTGCGGTCGGGCTCTTCTCCACTTCTGCGAAGAAGATGAATCCGGGTCTGCTGGTGCGAGCACGGATATGCTTCGCAAACTTGACTGGCACTCCCTTGCTAGTCAAGTCCTCCACAATTTCTTCCGTGGGAGTATCCGCAGGTAAGCCCCGGATAGCCATTTTCAAGGGCTTCTGGTGCGGTGGGGCGATGGCTTCCCAAAGGGCCTCACGCTGGGTGGGTGACCGATTTTGGCGGTCAACTCCTTCATTTGGGACGTCCAGTTCTCCAGACGGTCCACTACAAGGATTGGTTGTCTCCTTGTGGACGTCTGGGTAGTGGGCGCCTTGGAAGGGCCTGGTGTTGTTATGGGCCTCGTTTGCGTTGTTATGGGCCTCTGAGTTGTTGTTGTTATGGGTTTCTTTGGTGGTGGTGCGGCAAGTACAGCTGCTGCTGTCCTTGGCCTGGGTGTAGGCGTAGGGGCCCGATCGACTTCCAGTATTACTGGAGTCGGTTCGGGCGAGGTGGAGAGGACTTGGACGTCCATCTCCTCGCTATCCCCTTCCTCGGAGTCCGAGGTTAGGGCAGCCTCTATGGTCGTCCGCTTCGCCGCTTGTGGCTCCGGGTCTTCTTCCCGCCTCCGTTTACCTGGTATAGGCAAGGGGGTAGGCGGCAGTGATGATCCCACCGCTGTCAGGATGTGAACATCCTGCGCAGTGAGATCCTCCTTCTTCTTCTCTCCGATGTGAACTTCCATCACTCGGAAGTACGCCTCCAACCAGCGCTGCAGACCCTGCGACATTTCTCCCTTCTCTCGAAGGGAGTTGAAAATACTCAGGTCGCCCTGGTATTTTTGTCGCTGGTCCTGCAGCACTGCGTCGGTCGAGCCTTTTTCATCGCTGCTGGTGTTCTTCGTGATGCTGGATCCGTCCTCGTGGCGCCTTGGCATGTTTGCCATCACCGTTGAGGTTAGGGTCGGAGACCCCACCCCGCGGCGAAGGTTCACACGCTGGCTTTCTCGGGGAAGGTATTCGCCTCCGAATGTACAATGGTAATGGTAATGGTAAAGGGCTCTGTTTCCGCATTTAGACTCATGTTCGGTCCATTATGCGTCCAGGAGGCTGACTAGTTGAGCCAGCCTAGCTCCTTCCAGAAGCGCAGAAGCCTCCTGGGGCGTTCACAGGCTTCTAGGAGCGTCCTCGCGCCTGCAAGGATTTCTGCCCGTTGTGCAGCCACGCCCTCGCATTCCAGGATAACGTGGGCGGCCGTTTCCTCCGCGCTCAGACAACCCCTGCACTGGGGGCTATCGGTCGCGTTAATGACGAATAGGTGTCGGTTCAGAGCCAAATGGCCTGTAATGCTTCCGACCACTATTCGGATGTCCGTTCTATGAAGATTGATGAGTCTACGCGATAAACGTGGTGATATTTCTGTTAGTACCAGTTTGGATTGCCTACAGCCAGGTGTGTCAATCCATCTGCTATTGTGTACTTCTCGAGTCCTTTGCCTTACCCAGGAGCGATATAAGTTGAAGGGTAGTGGCAGGAGTGTGGTAGGGCCTGCCACTGGTGTTGTAGATCCCTTCCTTGCTAGCTCGTCGGCGGCATCGTTACCGAGTGAGTTGCTGTGCCCCCTGATCCATTGAAGAGTTACCCCATTCGCCGAGGCCAAGCGTTCTAGCGACTGGTGGCATTCGTAGATGAGACCGGAGTTCATGGTGTTGCCCATTAGGGCCCTTAGCACCGCCATACTATCTGACAGTATGCGGATGTTATATTGCTTGATGCCTCTAGACATAGCCGCTAGGGCTGCGTATGTTAGCGCAACACATTCGCATTGAAAAATCGAACTGTGCTTGCCTAGTGCCAGCGATATTTTTATGTTTAGGTCTAGTGAGTACACCCCGGCTCCAGTACCTGACCCCATCTTGGAGCCGTCCGTGTATATTCGGACTTCATTTATGCCGGAATGATCACTATCGTTCTCTTGTAGTTCTATACAGTACCTTCTTTCGAAGATGTGTTGTTTTGGAATCCTGTCACATGGGGCAGCTATCAGAGGTTGGTAGTCCACTAGTTGATTCCAGATATTGGAGTGTGGACCCTCTTGGTTATTCCACAGACTCAGGTGTTTTAGTCTGATTGTTGCCATAGCTGCCTCCTGTTGTATGTACAGGTCTAGTGGTGCTAGATCGAGAGCCACCTCAAGGGCGGCAGTAGGGGTTGTTCGCATGCATCCAGTGACGGCCGTACAAACGAGTCTCTGGAATTGCTGCAACTTGTTTCTAACCGTGCTAAGCTCAGTTCTCTGCCACCAAGCAATAGCACCGTACGTGATTATCGGCCTTATTACCGCTTTATAAAGCCATAGAGTGATTTTCGGTGATAGACCCCAGGTTTTGCCGAGGAGTCGCTTGCATTGGTAAAAGATAATGCAGGCTTTATTAAGTTTTGCGTCTAGGTGTCTATTCCATAGGAGTTTGCTGTCAAGTATGACTCCTAGATACTTGACCTCTGTGGTAAGAACCAGACTAGTGCCGAATAGTTTTGGCAGCCTTAGGTCACCTAAACTACGTTTGTTTGTGAACATTATCAACTCCGTTTTTGTTGGGTTCACTGATAGATTGTGTTTTACGCACCACTTTTCGACGACCTTTAAAGCAGACCTCATTTGGTCGCAAATTGTGCTTTCAAATGGGCCACTAATAAGAATGGTCAGGTCGTCTGCATAGCCCACTGTGAGGAACTTGCGGTCGTTGAGTTGAGTAATCAGCTCATCTACCACGATGTTCCAGAGGAGTGGTGAAAGAACACCGCCTTGTGGGCACCCTCTCGCCACTATTCCTCTTGTTGTGTTGTTAACAGTGAATTGTATAGCTCTGCCTCTAAGCATACTGTCGATCCACCCTGTAATGGTGGAGTCGACTCCGTGTCTAGACAGAGCCTGGCTTATGCTGTTGAAGTTTGTTTTATCGAAGGCACCTTCGATATCGATGAAGGTTCCTAGAGTTGATTTTTTATATTTGAGGTTGCCCTGTATGTATGAGACTACACGATGCAGAGCGGATTCTGTTGATTTACCCATCGAATAAGCATGTTGGTGTGGGTTCAGGGGTTGCTTGTTTAGCGCCGTGCTCCTGATTTCTCTATCTATTAGCCTCTCTAGAACCTTTAGCATGAAGGATGTGAGGCTGATAGGTCTGAATGATTTAGGTTGTGTGTAGTCTCCTTTGCCGGGTTTGGGAAGGAATACTACTTTGACTTCTCTCCAATTCGTAGGTACGTAGTGGTGTGCTACGCAGCTTCTGTAGATGGACCGTAGATGATCCATCAGTGCAGCGTCACACCATTTTAGCAGACCTGGGAAAATACCATCCAGTCCTGCAGCTTTGAATGGAAGGAAGCTGTTGATAGCCCACTTTAGCTTATCGTGATTCACGATTCTGTGAGCGGTGGTCCAATCTGACTCATCTGGTAGATATACCTCACCTTCCTCCCAAATGTCATTCTCATTTAGTATGCGACACCCCGGGAAGTGAGTTGTCATTAACAGTTCCGAAGTCTCCGAATCTGTTTTGGTGAAGGTTCCATCAGGTTTTTTTTAGGAAGCCAAGGTCTGGCTTCCGCTCAGAGCACAGGATATTTTTAACTCTGTTAGCATGGTTGTTGGTGTCTATGTTAGTGCAGAAGCTTCGCCAGCAATCAGTTTTCCTGATTCTGATCCACTTCTTGTATTTGTGTCGGGCCTGCCTGTAAGCATCCCAGTGCTGGTCTAGTCTTGAGTTCATCGCTTTATTGAACAACTTTCTTACCTTTTGCCGCAATCTCTGCAGTTCTGGTGTCCACCATTGGTGCTCACCCCCTGGTGTGGTTCTGGGTGACGAAAGTGGACATGTCTGTTCAAAGCAGGTGATCAATGAGTTAGTGAGGTTTTTTACATGGTTATCGATCTCCACTGTGGTCTCATGAGCATTTGGCGCAGCTCTGTCATCCGCTTATACTGCAGGAGGTCCATTTTGCGGGGATTTCGTCGGGGTTTAGGTGGTGTGAGTGTCATCTTAAGGTGGAATTTGATCCAGCGATGGTCCGAGCACGATGTCTCATCTGAGACATGCCAGTCCGAGATGTATGATGACGCGTGCTCAGTAGCTAGAGTTAGATCAATTATAGTTTGGGCTCTTGATGTAACAAAAGTGGGTTCTGAGCCCTTGTTGATAACGTTAAGTTTGGTTGAGAGTAAGAAAGAAAGAAAGTCCTCACCCCGTTGGTTGTTGGTTTTGCTGCCCCATAGGACATGATGCGCGTTGGTGTCGGCCGCGACTATCAGCTCCAATCCCTGTCGCTCACAGAAGTCCACAAGCGCGGCGAGTTCAGGAGTGGGGATGTCCACGTCTCCCGGCAAGTAGGCAGACGCCATCACCACACTGTGCAAGCCTGGGGAAGGTTCATTGAGCCTGACGGTAGTCAAATCTCTGGAACAGAACTCGGTAATTAAGGTGGTGTTCGCGTATTTAGGTGTAACAATACAAGTGCGAGGGTTATCAATAGTAGTGTTCAGAAGTAGTTTACCTCCGACGTTGCTAAGGCCGCAAATCCTGCCCTTCCTAATCCACGGCTCCTGGATTAGGGCCACGGCCTTGGTGTTTACCTCCAGCGTTCTGCGTAGGTTAGCCGTTGCAGTCTGGCTATGCTGGAGGTTGGTCTGGATAATTGTGAGATTAGTGGTTGGGGGAGTTAGCAGCGCCATCATCACTGCTCAGCATTAGGGACTCTTCCTCGTCCGGGTCGCTCTCCATCTGGAGTTCCTCCTCTTCCCTACTGACCCTGACGACTGGCCCTTTGCTTGGGCCTGGTTGGCCTTCCCCTTGCGCTAGTCCGCTGCCTGGGTCAACGCTAGGGACCTCCTCGGGCTTGGCCTCGAGGTTCGGCGGCGGCAGAGGGCGTTCATCAAGGAAGCGGACGTAGAGATTACCAAGTTTATAGTAAACTCTACGCTCGCTCGCCTTGAGTTTGAGCGCATCTTCTTCTGGTATGCCGAGCACCAGGAATACGCTTTTCCTCTCTTCCTGGGGCTCGGCATGGTAGAGTGCCCAGTTGGACACCTTGTACTCAGGGTTTTGACACGTAAGCCGTTTGCGGATACGGTCTAGCGTGTCTTCTGGACCTACCTGCGGAATTAGTAGACCAGCCTTAATGCGCTTGGGAATCTCAGCCTGCTTTTTGACTATCAGTCTGGTTCCCTCGCGTGGTGATTGAACTTTCTCCAAGGCTTGACGCAGCCATTTGAGAGCATACTCATCATTGCACCACATCTTGAGGACGCCCTCGCTGTGGAAGGCCTTTCCCCTAAATTGTGGCGCAACGAAAGGGGCGCCAGACGTGCTGGGCGAGAAAATCTCATCATCCAGCACGCCCTGCAGCCGACTCTCGACGGCCTCGGCCTGCTCCTTGGTCAGGTCATGGTATGGCTCTAGCATCACTGCTACGCAGTTGTCGTTAGACTTCAGTGCGTCCGAGTAGCTAGCTGAGCCTGTGGTGGTAAGCTGGGATTTCGCTCGCTTTCCCTTGCCTTGAGGTGTAAGAGTATCGTCTGGGCGACTTCTCTTCGCGGGTTTGGTTGGGCCCGGAGGCCTACCTATGCGATTGGCGTGCCCAGCTCGGTTACCCCGTCTAATATGACCCTGCCGTGGGGTCGCGCTAGCAGCAGCAGGCTTCTTGACGGCAGATGGCACCCCCGCAGGTGCAGCTACTCCCTCGGCTAGGCAGGTGCCTTCGCCATGGGTCAGCGCATCGCTAACGGGGGCGACGTGGGACTTTTCAGACCCTTCAGCGGCTTCAAGCCGCTTACTGCCATCTGACGTCAGACGCCGCGCTCGCTTGGCTTCCGCCCGGGCTTTAGCCCTCTTAGCTTTAAGGGCCTGTTTAGACGGGTTCGGTGCTTTAGAACCTCCCCTCTTCTTTACGCCTACGAGGTTCCAGCATGGTTCATCCTGGATGGTACCCGCTGGCATTGCTGCCTTCAGAGAGGATAGGTCTATGTTAGAGCCTAGCGCTCTACTCTGTTTTTGTAGAGGAGCTGCTTCTGTCTTTAATGGCGCTACACTCTTGCTGTCAACTAGAGGTGCTGCCGGTCGGTGTGATGGCGTTACACCCGGGTTAGTTACCCGGGGGGCTACCGATTTGGTCGGTGGCGCTGCACTCGGATTGTTGTTCCGAGGCGCGGCCTGTCTGTTGGTAGGCGCTTCACCTGGATTGAAAATGGTTTTTAGTTCTTCATCCATAATATATTTGAAGTGTTCGTCCCTCCGTTCTTCCACCCTCCTTGGAGCCCTCAAGTGGGGATGTTGCGGCAGATGGCACACAAACATCAGAAGTAACGAAGGGATATAGAGCTCCAGCCCTGGCAGAAAACAGGCCGAGCAGGGCGGAATGACATGGTCTTCCCACCCGTCGTCTGCCCCCACCAGGGAAGAGCTCTCACCAGGCGGCCCTCCGACGGGACGCCGCAGCCGATTGACTGGGGTTGGTTAGACTCCAGCCTCCCGTGTCGGAGGAAATCCGGGCCAAAGCAGTGTGTTACCTTTCAGCTCAACTGCCAGGACACCTTCATCCCCCCTTACGGGTCCCCGCACACGGCACAAACATGCGGGTGGTTGCCCAGATATCCCCCCTCTCACCATCAGTCATGGTTGATGATGAGCCCGTAGGTATCAACCACATACTACCCACAGTAGAAATAGAAGGGAAGGAAGAGGGATAACGGAAGGTTAAGGAGGTATACAGATGGGAATTCGACTGGATGTTTCAGTTATCTCTGTTTCATAAGGAACCAGAGCAAGAACAGGCGGCAACCACGTGAAGGACAACACTCCAGACTTGTCATGGGGATCTACACGACCTGCGCTCGCTCCCATAACCATTCGCCGTGCGCGCCCTCTGGACAGAAGGGCGCGCCAGGGCTGCATCTGTTCCAGGCGGTCTTGGCCAAAGGAACACATCCAACCCCGCCCCTCCGAATGTACAAGTACAATTCGGGTGCAAATAATAATATTTAACAAATATTAAATATTAAAATAAGCAGTGTTAGGGGCGCCCGTACGATGGCAGTCGGAGCGCAAGCACGTCCGTTCGCCACGACAGTCCGAAACACTCTAGCTGTGTCATGATTCTAAAGATACCTCATATATCCAAATCAGTTCAGCCATTGAGAGGTAGTGGTGGAATAAAGAAATCCCAAAAACCTTAAGAATACATTACTTGTTTGTACATTCGTGGTTTACATACTCGCAGATAAATATATTCAGTTATAAAAATCTGGTTTTAGTCGGTTTATGTTCGATATATAATTTTAAAGTTAAAAAAAAAAAAGAAACAACTTTATTCAAATTTCGTTTATAAAATATCAGAAGTTTTAACGTAAATAGAATATGGAATCAAACAAAAGCATTTCAACAGACAAACAGAATAAACAATCTTTGGTCCAACGAAAGAAGTAAAAAAGTGTTACTCAGTAGAAAAATAAATCATTCTCCAAATACCTATTAATAGCACAAAGCAATTAAGTGAAACTTGTTTCACATAGAAACAAACACCTAATCAGATAACTAGCAACTTCGTGCTCTTGTCTTTCCAACTCGATGGTGAAACTAACTGAAACACTCTAGGAATAAGTTTCAACTCGATATTTTAAGTCCGTTAACAGCACTTAAACTTTCAGTGAGGTACGTAGTTTTCTAACTCGGAAAGTATGAGTTGCTACAACCCACATTTGAACGCCAATGATGTAAAAGTATTTTAAAATGTTGTGTTAAGTTATTTTAAATATATTAATTCAAAAAATATTATAAATACGCCGCTAAATTGAGGTTCGGCTTACAGAAGCCGACTACACACCTACATTTTGTTAACTGTAATTGAGGGCTCGCATAACCTGTAACTCGAACTGGTTGGTAAGTCCGCATACCTATAACTCGAACTGTTCAAGTTGTTGTTTGCACGTCCAAATCCAATTATCTTGGTTTTTATAATAAAGGAGAAGAAACTAAGAGATGAGTCTTGCTAAGTGACAACCACTACCCATAGTAGCAGCAGTGCAGTAAGTGCGCAGACCGCCGGGATGATGATAGCGGGATGAGGGTAGGAAAAATAGCAAATTGGAGTTGGGCCTCCCATAGTCCGTACCGTCATTCACTAGACAATAATATAATAACTTGCAAACATTATTGGTCTACCGGTTTCCTGTGACGTCATGGTATTACTCCGGTCGAGCTGGGCCATAAATCTTCAACTATCTGATATTAAATTCCCTTCTTTTTTTGTTCACGGGTTGAAGATCCTCATGGATGTCCTTCACCCATGGGGTTGGGTGAAGGGGTCTGTCGGACTCTTAGCAACTAAAAACAATTAGCCCCTACAGACATTGACCCGTCTCACCAAATATAAGTCCCGTCACATGGTGCGACGAATTCCCCAAAAGTTCGTCGCCCGCAGGCCGTTTCCTGACTTAGGAAGTTAAGTAAATACTTTGTGTTCATTTTATAATACGATTTTACGAGTCATGGCCTAAAACAGATTCAATGAAGTATTACTACAATTATGTAATGGCACAAAGCATACATTATACTTCGACGACTGCATGTTCAAACCTAATTACCGACCGTCCTATAATTTGGCACCGCGCGTGATGATACCCAAATTGTTCGGTTACATTAGTATCCCATTTATTTACTGTAACTACAGCATCGGATAATCCTTTACGAATAATTAGTATAAAGCTGTGTATACCTACGTATTTTCAGATGCGTTTTAAACGTCCAAATTGTGCCAACCGTAATTTAGTCCCACTTAAAGCCTATTGCCCTCAAGCGGGTACTTTGAGGCCCATATATATACTGTCTGATAGAAATCCGTCCGATACCTTTGTTGCCTTTCGACGGTCGGTCGTCGACACCAGAACACCAAACAATAACAAACACATGGAAATGATACATATTTTAAAATAAACAATTCAAAATTTTAGCATCAAAAATATTTCTTTCGAATTTAATTTATCATTTATTTAGGATGAGATTTACAGATATTTAAAAAAATGAATCTACTGTTCTCAAAGAACGAAAAAAAAATAGTAAAACTAGTTTTTATTTTTCTATATAAATAGCAATGAATAGCCATATGTGTTGCTGAGCTTCTATTCTATTCTATTGGACTACGACAGGCTGTCAGTCGAGGCAGCTAGTTAAAATAAAAATACGTCTCTGAAATTAAAAAAGACTACAAATCATTAAAGATGATATTATATTACTACTTCATGGGAAACCTGCGGTATAGATTCTCAAAAATAATTAACAACACAAGTTACCATACTCTCCTCATAGACTTCCTACGTCATTGTCCTTACATTAAACTTCGATAACGTGAATCTATTTAGTACACAGCTGACTGCCTCGATTATGACACCGACTACAGCCTGTACGGTACATTTAACAATCACTGCTCAACGATTCTGTTAAGAAATGTGACTGAAAATGGCGGATCTCTTAACATTGTTTGCAAGTCTTTGGTTGTCCTAAATAGGCTGTTATGATAATTTTGCTGTATTTGAAACCATTATATAAAAATATTTAATTGATTAAAATTAAAATACAGATAAATTACCAGCCGTATTATTTTTGTAACGGACACGTATCTAGAACACAATCTTTTAAGGGGTAAATGAGTTGACAGGTCACGTGGTGGTAGGTGACTACTTGCCGCCATGGACACCTTTTTTAATGTGGAACCCCTCACGAGTTGTCACTTTATAGGAACTAAACGGTTAGATGGTATGTCGGCCTTGAACCGACTAAAAGAACACAGTGTTCCGTCATCGGGTCTTATGGCCGGGGTCTCAGGCATACTAGGGTATGCCTGAGACCCCGGCCAAAGGGGTACCCCATGCACCTTACGAGTTTGAGCCTCCAGTAAATTCACTAACTCGGTGAAATACAACACAGGCCTTGCTTCACAACCGGTTTTCCGTGTTCCGCCCCCCGCTTTCTACGGTTTGGGTTTGAATTGTCGACAGGCGACCAATGTCTGTAGGGGTTCTCGGAAGCTCCTTTTTTAGGGTATACCCGGGTTCATATCAATAGACCTACTCGTGACGGAACACCGTGTGGTTGTAGTCGATTTGAGTCCGACATACTACTTCACTGATAGCTCCAGTGAGATAATGACCCATGGGGGCTTTCATATGTTAAAAAAGGGGTATTGGCATTCAGTTGTGACTTGTGACCAAAGGGGTACCCTTGACTGATTACTCATGACTTATGAAGGTATGTTAATCAAAAAAAGAAATAAAAATGTTTAACAGTCTCTCAAATGGTCTCTTGTATTTGTGTATATATATACCCACATATTTGAATAAAGTCACACATGAGTTTTTTAATTTTTTTTTAAAGACAACAGCGCGAGAACTTGCCAAAGATAGAAACAACGGACTCAAAGAACAACCAGAATCGGAAATACTATTTGTGGATTACACACACACATACACACATATGAATTATAAGATAATATGATAATAGAGACTTTTAGTTCAGCAGTTAGAATCACTAACCACTAGACCAACAGGATTTTTTTGTAGAACCTAGAGACTGTTTGAAACTCCTACTTATTTACATACATATGCATATAATACTTCTAATCACGGCTATGTTCCTTAAGAGGTATGCGAACCATAACATAATGTAACCACCGTAATATGAGCCTATTGCCGTCTACCCGGTACTGTATATATTATACCGTCTGATAGATTTAAAATCCTTAGTTGCATTTTTATGACACCTACGGGAAGAGATAGGCTAGCCATATGTTTTTATATGCCTTTATAGGCGGCCCCTCATGACTCGGGATCATAGTAATCATTGAGTAGGTGATAATATTTTAAATTGTAATATAAATGTCACTATGACTAATATACTCACTGTATATTAATGTTTACAAAGATGCGATATATCATTATTATTTTAAGAGACTATCGTGAACCTTCTTTATGTACTTATCGTGGACAAATAAGTTATCACAAGTGACCAGTGACATACATACTTCTACAGAATGTCTAATACATAAATATATACATATATTCAAACCTTTTTCCTCGCACGGAGTCGTCTTTTACCAATTATAATTTAGTCACATTTACGTCATAGGGGTAGTCCTATTTACGCAATATTAGGCCGTCTTACGGGCACTTTTGATTATTAGATTGGAAAATTTGAAGTATGTTGACAGGACAGGGAGGATAGAATGAGAAGAAATATGATATTGCTTATACAGATGGCTTGGGGAGTATAAGCAATAGTTTAAATAAGTCAGGGTCGCATACCTATAATCCGTGCCAGGACGTCCGAGCTCTCTAATATAATTACAATATATATTTATTTTTATTTAGTACACACAAAGGTATAATTATCTCACTATTTTTGAAATGCACAATTTACCCGAGTTTTCTCTAATATTTCAAGAAAGCTTTATGTAAATAAAGAACACAGAGTGTCGAGCAGCATATTGCCCAAATCTTGTAATTTTTCCACCCCATCGGGTTCCTTTCATTATCATCTTACTTAATAATTCTCAGGGCAAGGTCCTCTAATGGCGTTTATACACTAGGTTATTCATTTCATAATTCCTTCAAATTTAATTAGCAGAGGTGTAGGGAAAGTAATATTTTTTTGTTTTTGTTAAAACTCACGGTACGTTTGTAAAACTTTAAAAATGAATAAAACACATTTCAATTGGCCTGTTAATTTAGCAGGTATATAAATTTACTGCTGATCCAGAGGTGGTGAGTATGATTCTCAGACGTGAAAAAAATTTACTTATCCACAAATAGTTGTCGGGGTATTCATCGTGTTCGTTGTATTTCTTTGGTTACGAGGTGCAAAAGAGAAGACGGGTCACCTGGTGGTAAGTGACTACCGCATCTCATGGACACCTGCAAGTGCGTTGCCGGCATTTGTAGTGGCAGTATACTTCTTTCTTAATGATTTGAATGCTTAGATTTCTCCTTCATAATGCAATTATATCAAAAATCAAATAGCATCAGCCTTTTAGACCTATGTATATGTGTGTATTTGTATATATTTTTAATTTTTCGTTTCATTCATCATATTTTAAAACCCTTCATCATATTTCTTTTTCGAGAAAAAGCATTTTAACGTGAAATCCGCCATTTTTTTATGACTTGAATGCTTTTTTTTTTTTATGCGATGCAAACGAGCAGACGGGTCACATGATGGTAAATGACTACCGCCGCCCATGGACAACTCAAGAGTCACAAGTGCATTGCCGGCCTTTTAGGTAGGAGTACGCTCTTTTCTTGAAGGTTTGAAGGTCGTATCGGTTCGGAAATACGGCAGGCGACAGTTTGTTCCATAAGCTGGTTGTGCGAGGCAAAAAGCTTCTTGAGAAGCGCACAGTGGTGGAGTGCCAATCGTCCAGGTGATGGGGATGGATATTATGTGGCGTAGGACGATGGCGGAAACCAGCAGCCGGTATAAGTCCAAAAAATTCCTCTGAACACTCCCCATGATACAAGCGATATAGGATGCAGAGTGAAGCTACATCTCTACGCAACGCCAAGGTGTCAAGTCGATCAGAAATATCTTGGCAGTCGATGTTGCGAGTCGCTCTCCGTTGAATGCGGTCAAGAGGGAGAAGTTGGTACTGGGGTGCACCTGCATAGAGATGAGAACAGTATTCCATGTGCGGCCGAACCTGCGCCTTATAAAGTTGCAGGCGGTGGGCCGGAGTAAAATACTGTCTCGATCTGTTTAGCACACCAAGCTTCTTCGAAGCTAATATGGCCTTACTCTCTAAGTGACCGCGAAACTGGACTTCGCTTGATATATCGACGCCAAGGATCTTCCCGCATGATCAGTTTTGCGCGAACCAAGCCATTCGGCGTGATGGGCGTTAAAGTCGCCAAGAATCACGATCTCTGCGGATGGGACCTGTTGGAGCACTGAGTCTGTAGCCATTTGGACGTGGTCGATGAGTCGGTCCGTTTCGGCATCATCGCTATGGGACCTGTAGAGGCATACGTAGATGCGGGGATGGTCGTCGCAGTCTACACGTAGCCATAAGATGGAGAGGTCCCTACCTTCAAGATTGCCGAGGCGGCGAGAAGTGATATCATCTCTAACGTACACGCATACCCCAGCCTTAGGAATAAAGGAGTGTTCCAGTCCGTACCCAGGGTAGCAGAGGTAGGATGTGTCCGCTGGAGATGATATCTGCGTCTCGGTTAAAAAGAGCAAGGCCGGCTTTGCTGGCTCAAGGTGGTGGTGGACAGTGTCAAGGTTAGAATGTAAGCCCCTGATTTTACAAAAGTCCACGGTAAACGTGACAGGGGGTGCCATGGTATGCCTTCTCTTGCCCCGAGTAGATTTTGAGAGCACAGTTGAGCCCCCCCCCAGAGTACGAGGGGCAGCCTGGGCGTCCACGCTCAGGTAAAATCCGTACTAAGGGTGGACGTCCAGGGGGGGATTCTCCAACGCTAGCGCTGGTACCCCCCTGGGGTATCCTTTTTGTTAACAGCGCTATCATTAGGGGGGGTGGGGGATTTTGGGCCTCCGGAGACCTCACTCATTTCGGGGAAATGCAACGCAAGCGTTACTTCACAACCGGTTTTCTGTGAGGCCGTGGTATCACACCGGTCGAGCCGGCCCATTCGTGCCTAAACATGGCTCTACTACGTAAACACGTAAAATGTATCTAATGACATTCGCTATTTAAAAATAAAAATAACATATAATTAATCAGAATCGTTATAATATAGTAGGGAACAGAAGGATGTACATAATTACGTACATACATGTCTAACTTTATTTATAGCCCCCATCTTGGGGCTTTGGGTAATAAAATGGTCGTAGTAATACTCACTGTTTATTTTTTAAGTCAGTCTTATGTAATCCAATTATAATCAAATTAAATTGCTAACTTACACTTTGTATCCAATAAAACCAGGTCAAATTTTGAAAATAACAAGTGTAAACTGATCATAAGACAAGCTTTTTGGAGAGTTGTTAATATTCTTTCCTGGTCCTCACTACAGAATAAATTATGTTTTTCGTGAGAACGGGTAACAAACCAAGTTTATCCAACTAAATGTACTTAAGTAACTTCGTAATAACTTACTCAACAAACTTGGGCATCTTCAGCCAGATCACTGACTTGCTAAAATAATATTTTTCGTTTATTATTAAAAGTAGTTAAGTTTGTAGGAAAGTGTTATAAGTGAAAATGTTGAAGGCTTACCTTAATTGAAATATAAGGGAAACTTGTTAGCTCTTACGGATCTCCTAAGTTATTAATTGGCTATGAATATTGCTTAGCTAACAAAATTTATAAAATTTTACATCGTGTAGGTAACTTTACGAACCTAACATGAACACACCAAGAGCCACACAAATTACCATGTGGTCATAGTAATTTCTCAAAGTTATGTCAGATATTGGTCACAATAAAATGGTAATGTGCTATTACCACTTTTTTAATGGTTTTGTATTTTCGGCATCTGTGGGTCGATATATACCTACGTTTTTATTTTTATTCTCCGGAAATCATGTAACAAATTTAACCCATAAAAACATCGTACTCGTTTACTACGGAATGAACATATGTCTCTATAAATCGATAAGGCGTTATACCATTTTATTCACGTAAATAAATTGATAACTCTTTTTAATAACACGCTTTACCTAAATTAGTTCGGTAAGTTTTGAATGGTAAACATATATTACTGCTTTATTATTGACATAATTTTCGATACTATTTCACGTAAACACATATTACAATATTCTTTATGAATTTTAAAATACATATGTATTAACGTAATACTATTTTTTTTTCTCCTTCAATTAATAAAGTATTGGTTATTATTGTCTTTTTCGTGGTACTACTATACAAGTTTTTACAAGTTACAATGAGCGGGCGACCTGACCATGCACAATATTGAATCGAGATGTGAAGTTCAATCTAGAGAAAAATTAATCGTTTCTTTGAATCTGGCCATAGCCAAAATGAAGGTGATTCTATGCACGCATGCATAGAACGAGCGATAAAAAATAAACAAATTTATACACCTGATCAATTATACGGAATAGTTATGATGCTAAACAAATCGGTGAAAAATACCAAGTCAAAGAAATGAGACAAACTGATTTTTATGACATAAAATTATTGATTAATGGACAGAATTGGCTAAATGATACAGAAGGTGATAAAATATATTGGTCAAAGATCAAAGAAATAAAAGTGACCCCTACAAACCCACAATCTGTTTATTTTAAGTATGATTATGATGACGACTTTAGTGAATTGAATATAGGATTAACATCAACTAAAAACATTACAAAACGAAAATCTGCCTCTACCGCAGCAGCTTCATCTATCGCTGATGTGGTCTTACAGCCAGCCTATAACGGTCCAGTTTCAATTTCAAAAGCTCGGCACGAAGATCTATCAAGTCTTTGTAGGATAAACGCCATACCTCTCCATTACCACAGTTGTCGTTGAAAAGTACAAATAGGACTGAAGCCGTTTTAGGTGAGAATGACTTTGAAAGTGAGAGCAATGAAGCAGACTGATTGATTTTTATAACTAAGACTGATTGATGCTAATCCAAATTCTAGTGATTAATGCCTATTGTAACGATTTTGATTTTTCCTAAATAAAGATTATGTTTATTATAATTTATTGTTTTTTTATTTTTATTTATATTCTCAATGTGTACTGTCTGAGTCACTTTCTATATAATGAATAATGTGAAATGCGTAGAAAGGCACCCACCAAGTACCCAGCAGTGGTATAACAGTAACAGTAATTTATAATCCAAATTCATAAACATTACTGCATATTACGATGTTAACGTTGAATGCATTTATAGAAAAACAAAGTTGTTATATAGCTATACGAAAAAAGACAGTGGTAACTTTTACAAGAACAATATCGTATTGGTTTATTACAATTACACTTCATTCATGAAAGTACTTTAGAAAAACATCGTCATATGCGGTTATGGTTTTGATTATATTACAACTTTACGAAAAAAAAAAAAAGGTTATATTAACGGCATATAACCTTTTTTTTTTGTAGGATACACCTAAATATAAAATCAGTATTATATATTTTTCGTAATATTTGCAAAAGTTTACATTATATTTTATTTTTTTCTATAGTCACTTATTATGAAAAAAATATTTAATAAAATGGTATATCATATGAATATATAGGCCGGTTACTTTTTTTGCTCGTCCTGTAACATTTACTTTTGTCTATTACGATTTTATTCCCCGGGGGCGTCGAATTGTCTTCGTATATTTCTTTATTGTCTTGACAAATTTGTGCCCCTCGATTTTTATCATATGTAGTGGAACTTTGTTAGATGACAGCAATTTGTTGTTCGTAAATTTCGAGGTACCGCGTCTACTACGGCAGGATGGCTATTTAGATTGAAAAAAATAATTTTAAGAAAGCGCTTCAATTCTTTCATATCAAAAATATTAAAAAAGTTTTACAGAGTGTTCTTTGAGCTTCATACAATGTTTATTTCTTAATTTCTTACAACCTTAAGGTATTTTAAGTTTTGGTAAGCGATAGAACAACCAAAACAGAAATTTGGCTTTGGATCCTCGGTCTATTAATATTCAACACGGTACCTAAAGTTTCCCAAAGCAACGCAATGCAATTCAATACAGATTCTAGCGATGAATACAAACTTTCACAAAGCAAAGTCGATTACCCAGGTATAGATAGAAACAAGAGATAAATCTAAAATTGACAAAAAATAACTCCTGCAATAAATGTCAGAGCAATAAGTCATTTTGCAACTATAAGTCACATTAGTTTTGATTTATTTATCAACACAATTAAATAAAATTAATAAAATAATAGCAAGCCTGTATTTTAGTCATGTTTATATTCAGAAAAAGGTAACAAATATAATATTTCTGTTCCTGTTTAAATCTTGCTTTTGTGGGTAGAAACAAAATATTTAGTCGGTTTATGCAATATAACTTCAAGAATGCTACGGAATTATACAAATATATTTAAGATTAAAATAATAAACTCTTCTCTACAGGCAACTCATTCGTTTTGCTTTCATTACTTATTGTTTTGGCGTAGAATTCCTTTTTTTTATGATGTCGTTGAGATTACAGCTAACAGAGCTATAAGCACCGGACACGTTTTAAGTTGCATTCGGAATATTTACATAAATTAAATGGACGCTATATACGGACGGACGCTATATATATATATATATATATATATATATATATATATATATATCCCGTAGCTACATAAATTGCAATATAGCTCAACTCACATACTATGTGTTGATTTTATAAACAGAACAGTGTTCTTTGACTCTACAAAATATAACATACGTATAAGGATAGAATTAAACAAGTTTTTGCAGGTTTACACATCAAAATAATGATATTGCACGTACTTGGAGGCTCTTTTAAAATTTCATTAAAAAATCGAAGTCTTCTACATGATTTCATGAATCACCATATGCCACTCCTGGTATACCAATTTTTTTTTATTTTATATATTAGCCTACCATAGTGACTCCACTTTGCCTGATGGAAAGCAATAGGTGGAGTCAAAGAGTGGTGGTCACCATCCTCATTGCATGTCTAGTCAATGCAGCATGGTGACCCACACTATGGCGGACTGGTGAGATGCTTTTTCACGCCCCGCTTAAAAGACCCGGGATCAAAGTGGGAAGGAAACACGTGCGCTGGTAGAGAATTCCAGGCTTTTACCGATCGGCACAGGAAAGAAGAGTGAAACCGTTTAGTTCAGGTACGTATATTTTCGACGCACAAACGGTGACTTCTCAGGCCAGCACATGTAGTCCTGTAGAGGAAGGGAGAAGGTGGGACCAATGGGAAGAGCTCATCAGAACACTCCCCGTGATGTAGGCGATAGAGAACTGCCATAGAGGCGACATCTCTTCGCAACTGCAGAGGCTCAAGAGACTGGGTGATCTCAGGACAGTCGATAATACGGACTGCGTGCAGTTGCAACCGATCGAGAGCGTCAAGCAAATACTGCGCATAGCCGTCCCAGAGATGAGAGCAGTACTCCACACAGGATATAAATACTTAGCCCTGTATTCTGCAACTGTCTGACTGTATATGTGCTTCTATTTCCTCTGCTTCATTGTATGATCTGCACAGTGGGCTGTCCGTAGCACTTATAGCAAATAATGCTTGTTAAAAGAGCTATGTCATGTGATGACAATAGTTACATTACGCAGATGTCGCTTCTTCAGCAAAACCTCGACACTCGTCTCTTGATAGCAAGAAGAGTCTCCCGCTACTGTCCGCAAAAGTATTGAGCACTTGAGTTATCAGTAGAAATTAAGACAACAATTTCTGCTCGATCTACTCGCAGAAGACTTTAGGAAGCTGGCCTGAACCTTGTTAAGTTGCAGAAATAAGCAATGGCTCTCCGTGGACAAGAAAATAGCTCCGTACAAACGGGTATTAAAACATCGAAGTTCCACCGCAGATAATTGGCCTAATGTTGTTTATTCAGACGAATTAAATTTTGAGGCGAGTAAGTCCATTTCGATATTTATTTATATTTAATAAAGCCGATTGAACAAATTGTCTTGATAATAAAAAGACTGTAATAAGTAAAGTCAAAGAATTTAGTCGTAATTAAGGATGAACCAACAAAATATAAATATCGATATTGAATTTAATTTACTGTTTTATTTAATTTCTATACGAAACTCTTAAAAAAACTGAAAGATGTTATGCGTGCTAGATACTTTTGTCTAAGGTGTATAGATATGAATTAGGCTCGGAGCGATGATATTGTCATCAAGGGCTTGTAATTCTACCATTCTATCAGATAGTATTTAGATTGATTGATCCTTATCCTTGGTCGTGAAGACAGCTGCTGTGGCCACGGAGTTTTGGGTACCTAGAGTGGCCATTGTTTTTATGTATAGGTCCTCCGAGAATACCCCAAAGCCAGTGCCGTATGGCACTTGTTTTTGAGCCATCTGTGAAGATTCAGACCCTTGGAGGGCTGGTTTTTGTATTGTTAGATTATACATTTTTTGTCAAATACATACTGTTTAAAGATCCGGTCATTTATTGCTGTCACAATCGGAATGTCTTTTTATGTTTCTTCCAGTATCACCGTATGCGTGCTCCCGTTATCCTTCCACAGGTGTAGTGTCCTAAGTCTTATCGCAACTAGGGTTGCTTCCTGCTGTATATAAAGATGCAGAGAGGCCAGATCCAACATTACTTTTAGAACCGTAGTCATTATGGTTCTCAAAACTGGTTAGCGTAACTCGAGACCTCAATATGACGGAACCGGATCACCGTGACGTGCACCATATGTTCGTATGTATGCTCTTGCACTGCCAGAAAATGATACTCACCGTTTCGGTTTTGAAGTCTACGTGCGTCTTCAGCGTACTGCCTGTGCTGTCTATGCTAAAGTTGTGTGTTGAATAAGGTGTGTAGATGATATGATGATATGACATATTGCTAACCCATGGCGTACGTTCGGGGGTGAACGGAAGCAGCTCAGTTTTTGAAAGGTTAACCGACAGGACATAA
Source organism: Tyria jacobaeae (assembly GCA_947561695.1). NCBI lineage: Eukaryota > Metazoa > Arthropoda > Insecta > Lepidoptera > Erebidae > Tyria > Tyria jacobaeae. The sequence goes on along the minus strand of OX387215.1, from coordinate 7,634,240 downwards.
TCGATCCACCATCGCTTCACTAGTATATATATTATAGTATTAGTACTAGATCTTACCTGATATAAGTATAGTCAGATGATCCGTATAGCCAGCTCTATGTTATAATATATACATATAATAGACTGTTACCAACATGTTCAGTAAACGAACATGTTGGTGATCCAGTCTATTATCACCTGACTCACCTTGTGTTGCTCCAAAGCGTCTCGAATGCTAGAAAAGTGAACTCTGTCGAAAGCTCCTTCTACATCAATGAAGGTTCCAAGGCAGATTCCCTTATGATGAATAGCCGTCTCTTTCTGTCCTTCAACGTGATGGAAGGTTGATTCTGTAGATTTACCTGTACTATAAGCATTTACCAACTATTATGTTAGTGGGACCAAATTCTAATATGCAAAATGTGGGTGTTTAGTACTCCTCTGCCTACTCTTTGGGAGATACGTGTGGGAGATACGGGGCTTAAATATATATATATGTATTTATATATTAAACGTGTGAATTTTTCGGTCCAAAACGGTAATTTCATACTGTATATAATATTACGTCCTGATATAAATAAAATGAGTTTAAAAAATAATAGACAAGGTTGCAATACCTAGGGGTACACTGATTTATGTTAGGTAATTACAAAAAAAAATAGTAATAATATTTAAAAAAACAACATTAAAAAAAACATCCATATAATAATTCACAATAAGGAAGGCACGTCATACGCTTGCTCAGTTTTGTTAATATCAAGTGATTAAAAAACGACTCATATCGAAACGATACTCCTAAGAATTGTTACATACTGACAATTTATTCCCTAAACGTGGAATGTGTTTTAATAGTCAACAATAAGGTTAATGCTATAATAATATTATTTTTTTCGAGGAGGAAGTTGTTCCACCCGTCACGGAGGCAGAGATAGGGGCGGCTGTCTTTCGAATCCGTTATAAGAACACCGCCGCCGGACTGGACGGGATCCCTGCACCACATGTCGGAACGCCTCAGGGAGGTGTTCAACGCGTGCTTGTCGTCTGGACACTTCCGAGACTGCTGGAAGAGCGGGAAGCTGATTCTTTGAAGGAAGCCGGGACGGCCTACGGATTTGTCGCGGCCTATAGGCCCATCGTGCTGTTGGATGAGGCGGGTAAATTGTTTTAGAGAGTCCTTTCTGCCCGCAAAGTCTGAGCGAGGTCAGCCCCGATTTGTCGGACTCCCAATTTGGTTTCCGAGCGGGGCGTTCGACGAGTGGCATGAGGCCGCTTGCCGAGCCGCTATGGCTCGTCCCGGCTGGAGACTCCACGGGCTGGCTTAGCTACTGTAGAGGGAGCCAGGGTGACAGCAAGGGACCCTTTCCTTCGGACAGACGGAAGTTCTTTCCGGGCACGGCTGCTTCGGAAAGTATCTGCATTCGGTCGCTAGGAGAGAATTGAGTCCCGTCTGCCCACCACTGCGACTGCAGTGAGGACTCGGCCCAGCATACGCTCGCGGATTGCCCGGCTTGGGCGTCGGGCCCTCACTGCATTAATTGGAGAGGATTTAGCGGTACCAGCCGTCATATGCTCCATGGCCGGTAGTGACAGGAATTTTACCGCGGTCGCAACCTTCTGCGAGGAGGTTATCTCATAGAAAGAGGCGACGAAGCGGGCCCAGGAGGATGATCTGCACTCGGACCCAATTCGCTGCCGGCGAACCGGGCGGCGGAGGCGCACTTATCATCGCCTTATGCCGCCCTGAGTATGGCCGCGGATGGACAGGACGGGTTTTCCCCTCCACCCGCTATAGTGGCCAGCAGCGAGGCAGTGACGTCCTGGTGTGCCTAGACGTTTCCTAATTGAGAGTTATGGCAAAAAGCGCTAGGAGGGGTCCGGATGTCTTACTAAAGCTGTTCCCGGATTCCTCATATTAAAGCGCAGTATGGCACACCGTGTAGTTTTAGTCAGTCAGATTCCGACAGACCGTTCCACTGAAAACCCCGGTGGGATGACGGTCCGAGGGAGTTTCCACGCGTTAAAAAAAAAACGTATATTTTATTTCAAAATTTAAGAGTTTTCCTAGTCTCGTAAACAGCACTACCGCTTCCCAATTTGTAGCCGAATTGGCCGACAAGGAGAGTACGTTTATCCTGCGCTCGAAATGGATATTCTTTGAAGATATTTCTTAGCGTTAAGCCTCGAGATCTTCCTAATGAGATTTTGAACTATCTTTAGAGTATTTATTGTGCGGAGAACAAAATAAATCTTTTGTTACCAGTGCCACTATTTAGAGATTGAATAAAAGGTGGGTAAAAAGGAAAGACAATAATAGAAAGAGGACACATATTATAGATGAATTGGGACCGTATGGGCTGATTTGACTGACTAATACAACGACCTAAAAGATTTTTTCATAATATTTATACATAACAATGAGTTCAGAATATAAGTAACAATGAGTTCAGAATCGATGTACGATTCTGAACTCATTGTTACTAGTATAATGCCTGCAACTGCACCCTGTACCTGTACACATACAGTATAATTTCCTAAATTATCAAAAAAAAGAATGGGCTACATGAAAATATATAATAGTAAAACTGATTTAAACTCAAATGAAATATTAATACTATTCTTTTTTTCTATAAAAAAAATATATATAATCATGTTTATTCTAGATAAAACACTTATTTTTTTAAACAATATTTTAACCTATAGCATTACTACAGAGTCTTGTTCAAATCTATCAAGAATCCTACGATAAAAAAGTTAACTTCAGTTCCACGGTATCGTTGTTACAATTCATATGAAATTTCTTAAATTAAATCAGATCAAATGTGAATACGATTCTACGCTTTCCGCTTTTAACTGATTTGTTTGTGAATCTCTGCAACTGTGTGTAACCCTTATAAGCGTACTTCCTTCGAGTAATTTTCCACTTGATCAGTCTGCCGACTTTTTTCCCTTTTTCTGTTTCCCCAACGCAAGTCAAGTGTGAGCTTATTGGCCTGCTAAGAATTCTAATAAAAGTTAGGTACATAAGTTAGTAAATCTAAGTGGCTCTTTACCTCAACCGGATACTGAATTGGGGATCTCGATGGTACTTGATTTAAATACGAGCTTATTACGTGACTAGGATCGTTAAGAGCTTCTTTTAGGGTTCGAGTTCTTTTTGTTTATGGTAATGACAATGTAAAAGAATCTAATTTAGAATTATTTGAGATTGGAACAATAACTACGGCCATAACGTAGGTAGGGCTCCAGGATTATTGTCAAACCAAGGATTGTTATACATAGTCGTAATTATATCCACTAGCTTTTCACTTTCTTGTTAGCAGAAAACTTGATTAGGATTTGAAATAAGCTTTCGTAATCAATCGAACACACACAAAAAAAAAAAACGGTTCTTAAGCAATCCTTGCGTTGTGTTTCATCGAGTGAGTGAGTTTACCGGAGGCCCAACCCTCTCTCCTCTTTCCCTTTCAATCAAAGACAGGCAAGTTACTTATTTTGTCTTTACCATTACACATACCATTTTGTTCTAATATAGCTGTCTCTGTCTCCAAAACAGTTTTAGCTAAAAGTATGCGTTTTAGGTTCTTTAATAGAAGTTAACAATGGTATCCTGCTTTTTTCTAACAAATGACATTTTTTTTACTATTGCCATTACACTGTACAATATAATACCTATATAATATTTTACTTCTTTGCTGGATATTTATGTTTTAAGTTAGGGTGTAAGTGTACAAATCAAAGTTGAGTATTATCATCCTCAACCACTGTTTTACTTCATTGAACACTCCTCATATTGTTATTATTGTTTTTTTTTTTATGTTTTAAAGATAATTTTGTTAGGAACAATTAATTAGTCGCGTCGCACTTTAGAAACATACAAACGGACACAAAGATCACCTTCACACAACATACAACTATTTATGGATCCCACAATTTTTAGCCTTCGACCTGTGGCCCAGTAGTTAGAATCACCATTAAACTAACACCAACAGGCGTGTCAAATTCCTTCATATGTGTTACAAATAATTCTTTATTATATATCTCATTTAGTGTTTTCTTTATCATGGGATGCCTCTTCTTTAAAAATTAAAACATTGATATCAATTTAAATATCCCATAAATGCAGAAGTTTTTCGGAGACAAATCTAAATAATCTCGAATTTCTAAAAGTTCTATGTGATAAACAATTAGAGGACGATCAGTCCTTTACATTGTTCGTACTTAGTAAGTTTAAAATCGACGAGCTATTAAAATTCAACTGTTCATATACATAACTGAACTGAACTGAATTTCTGTTTCAATAAGAAAATATTGCCTGTTCTTCGCAAAGTTCTGGAAGTAAGCTTAGTTATTATCAGTCGATTTCAATTACAAAACTTTTAAGGAACATCATTATTCAGACCTTTGTGAAGACGTGATTTATTGAGATTCAAGCGATTTGCTATAATTGTCTTCATTTTTACTTTTATAAAATCGGTAGGAGATGGCTTGTGACAGTTACATTGCTAATTTACGGGTTTATGATTTAAATTATTTGATATAAACTTACCTTAATTTACTTTATTATATTACAAAAACATCATTAATAGGAACTTCATGTCAAGTATTATAAAATCTAAGTGAAGAAATTAAGAAGTAAACATAAATAGAATAAAATTTCGATCACATCGTTCAGTTCACTGAAATATGTCTAAATATAATTAGTATAGTTTAGTATAGCTTACCTACGACTACCTTCGGAACTTACTTACCTAATAAACGACTACATTATCAGATGAATTACCTTTAAGGTTCGTATAACTTTAGCCATTAAACTATGTAAAGTTGGGTTTATAAATCGTGTTTCTGCTGAATATTCATAAGTACTAGAATATTGACAATATCTTCATCTTCTTACCGATTTGCCAAATTTATTTGAAGACATTATCTTTGACTAATTCACCGCCTTTTTTTTTTCAGCCATATCCTGTTCTCTAGTATCCGTCAACCTATACATTAAGCTCTTTTTACCACGTTTTGTCCATCCATCTTCATCACATGTCCATATCACGAGAGTATGTTTATCCTAAACTTATCATACACTGATGCTAATTTCTAATTTCTAACACAGATGCCCTCTGGCTTCTACCAAAAAACGTTTCTATAATACAAAATTAAGCAACTCACTCGAATATACCAAAAAAAAACTTTTCATGTATTTCCTGAGGTGTGAAGTCTGTTTGTTTTCGCTCGGTGCGCCCTCTGGGGTATCTCAACTGAAACTTATTGGGTTTAACTTATTTGATAACCTTCCCTCGTGAGATTTTACTGTATGAAAATATTAGATACAATTTGATTTACGTTTATTCTCGCACAATGTGTTTTGCTGTTATTTATATTCGAAACAAACATCCTGATATATTCTGTTAGACATAAACGTTAGGTACTCATTAGATATTTAAGGTACATATATTTTACAATTTATAACACATAAAGCGCCATTGTAATATTGTGGATTCCTATAGGTATAAAATAATACACACTCAAGCCCATATCTTCGAAGGGGTCAAAAGAAGAGACAATCGATGTAATAAATCCGAGACTCTTTCTTTGGCTGTCATCATAACATCTACGGCAAGATAAGGGGTGTAGTAATGTAGTAGTGTTAGAGTATAATAATGACGACTGTAGCATAAGACAGGTACGAGTAGTCTCTACAGGAATCCTTTTAAGAAAAGGTAACACGTTTGCTCTACAGCTACACTCACGCTACTTTCCCTAATGAGAATATCACTGAAACACACCTTTAGAATATAGCTTTTACCTTATTGAACAAAAATATAGTAAACATATTTAAAAGTAATAGTAATGGTGATTAAGTATAACAAGAATAAATACATCAAATTGAATCCTTGATTTACAAGAAATGATTGCATTCAATAATCTTTTCAATCAATTGTATTGGATGTTGTATTAACTTGAAACCGTGCTAAAGTGAACACTTGAATTCTGAAGCATTAAGCAATTAGCTCTTCCAATTCTTGGTTTAATTTGGCCAGTTTGTGTTTGAGGAATACACGAATATATAACGGCAAGGTCAAATTAATTTTCTAATATTATGAAGCTCCACTGTAACAGTATTGATTTTGTAGATGAATTTAATTGAAGAATAGTAATGAATATTTTTGAGAGGTAAGAAAATACTTGCCTGAAATTATTGAACTAGTGGATTCACCTACATATCACCTACCTATTATTTCATGTGGAACCTACTTACTATTCAGTGGTTTATTTAACTTTCATTATACTGTTATACCAGTGGTAAGTAACCAATATCGTGCTTTGCAAGGCAGGCAGGCAAGCTTCATAATGTAGGTTCGTTTTTTTGCAGCAGCTAATAACAAAAAAGTTGAAGTAATATAAAACGGGTCAATTTATTGAATGACAAATATAAATATGACGTCAGTGTCGTTTTTTTTAAATATGACCTAAACTTGCATGATGGTAAGCTAAGTTAAAGTCCAACGATTAGGAACCACCGTTTCAGATAATGATGATACCACAATGGTGGTTCTTAATTTGACAGCCTAGAGAGATTCTCCGGGTAGGAGCTATAGGAAACCCTGTTCAGAACTCCGAGTTTCTGCGATGAGACTTAACTCTCAAATTTTTTCTTATTCTTTAGTTTACCGAAAACCATATGGGTAAAATAAATAAAAACTATGGTAGTTTAAATTTTCTTACTTTATTTAAAAATTTATAGAGACGGGGGGTTTATAGTGCAGTAATAGGAACAGTAATAGGTGTTTTTGAGTAGTTTACAATGTTGCTAAATTAATTTTCTGATCTCATAACTCACTATTAGTTTCTTCAATGTTCAGTGTATGAGACTTGAATGCATTTGTAATTTGCAATTATCTACCTTCTGATAATAGTAATAGGCCTCAACAGTAATAATACACATTATTAGAGTTAGGTAAATAAGGATAATAAATTTTCTCCGGGGTTGACACTTAAAGTTATTATAAAAAAAAAGTTAATTGATACAGAACTCTCATTAATATTCTTACCCTTGACTGAAGCAGTTAGCCCATTCTTCTTTAGGTTCTTTTCACGCCTTTTTCAAACGCAGCCACGGCATCTTCAGGGTTAACAAAACGAATTCCTCCAAGTTTATTTTTTATTTTTGAAAATAAATAATTGTCACAATATCGCAATTATAAGGAGGAGGGTAATTCACTAAATTCACACCGTCGATAGACAAATAATCGATAGTGTGTCTGGCCGAGTGAACTGTAGCGTCATAGTGGTGGAGGAGGATTCTACTGCTTGGGTGCTGCTAACATTTTTTAAGACAACTGGTAAACAATGACTGACTTAAATTATGAGGTATCCAGCTAGTATAAACTTTCTGACGCCTCAATGTAAGATTTTTGTACTTAGCTGTCATCTCACACCAATACCTTAGCTGTCTATCGTAAAATTGTTGTTGAGTAAGACTACGACGAAAGTCGTAATAAATCATAAGCTAATAACTAACTAACAACTAACTAACTAATTCTAGTAACTTTCATTTTACTGTCATTTTACTGTGATTTTGCTGTCTACAGAGCGAGAAACAATGCCACGTTTTAGTGCATTTAAATGTAGAAAGATAAATTAACATTGTTTTACATCACTTAAATATAGCAAAACATAATATAAGCACAGTACGTCAACATGTCACTTATGCGGTATCCTTCTAAGCTACAGTTCTAAGAGGATTACAATTTTAATTACAATCTCTTTGATGGGCTTCCTTTCATAATTACACTATCGTTTGTTGTCTTCGTTTGACTGAAATTATGAGTCAATCTCATGTTAACTAAAATGGTACATAATCATTAGACATGTTCTTGTTTCCATGGTAGATTTTGGTTTTCTGATGGTTTTATATTTTCAGAGTACAAAGGAGGTATTACAGTATTAAAGTGTAGTAATAAATTATTTTACAGAAATAACTAATTGCTATTATGCATTGTAAACTTGCAAACAAATTTCAAAATCGATTGGGCACGTCAACCCCCAATATTTTGCAATACCTATTTCAGATGCAGTTAAAAATCTCTGAATCTATATTGACAAACACTTTTGCTGGGTACCAAACCTAAAAGAAGTGAGTTGAAAAGTGTTTGCTTCTTCAGGGTCTCAAAACATTTGTATAAGGTTTTTTTTTGGATTACGCAACTTGACTACGTTTCCGAATGAAAACTCAACTGGTTACCCATATGCCTTTGCTGCTTCACTACTATATAGTAATCTTTTCAATCCCAAGACTCCTCTTTACCTCAAAGAACGCTTTGAGTTGGTCAAAGAATATTTCTCTCCATCAAATGGTTGCCTGGAAGAGATCGCAAATAGCGATAAGGCTACCAATCGTATAACATTTGTTTTACTAGGTTTTGTTTTTATACTTAAACTTTAGTTTGTAAATTTATTTGTAACGACAAAAAATTTATTCATTTTGTTGTAAAATAAAGAGTATATCTATCTATCTTTCTATCAAGGTACACCTCCTTAATATAGATTTGCTACACGTAGTTAATAGATGTTAAAGTATTCTGTTATTTAAAGCGCTAATAAAATAGCTAATTACGAAATAGAGCAATTTGTGGGGCACATAAAATTGATATTGTTGTATGAGCACTATAACAAAGCAAGTGCTTAATGCAACTTAAAGGGAATATTGATCTATGATATGCTAATTATACAGTTATTATTGCGAGTTCTTGTAACTAACATGAATGTGGGAAGAGACTGTTAATGTTGCGAGTTGTGTTTCCAGTATTAACGTCCTTTTGAAAATCATAGCAATTTTTATGAATATTATGTTGAAAGTAAATTATCTGCCGAAAAAACCACTCACATACTCTCAGATACCATTAACTACTAAGAATACGCTTACTAAAATACAATGAACCTAATATCAATTAAGTCCTTTTGAAAATCATAGCAATTTTAATGAATATTATGTTGAAAGTAAATTATCTGCCGAAAAAACCACTCACATACTCTCAGATACCATTAACTACTAAGAATACGCTTACTAAAATACAATGAACCTAATATCAATTAAATATAAGCCGATTGTTAACTAAATATTTTTTTAAACCTGTATATTTATTAATCTAGAAGTTCCATTAGAATAGATCTTATATGGGGAGGTAAGTTTTCATCCATAATGGAATGAGACAAATTTTTTGCATCTACGAGTAAGCAATACGAATATTAGAGAATTCCTGTATTGCTACGATGTTGGGCTAGGAAATACTTAAATTTATATATTACTATCCCAATCGCCATTATGAAACTTTAAGTGCTCATTCGGCTACCTTTAAAGAAAATCTTCTTTTGGTCTCGTTTCTATATATACAAATTTTGATAAATAAAATTTTAAATCAGAATAATTCAGTTAACTCAGTTTCATGTCTGAAAGGATCCAGTTTGAGTTAAGAGTGGGAAATTGAGTCAACCTAATATATTTCTCTAGCTTCAATGCTTTATTATGGCTATGATTATTTATATCCAGCAAGAATAAACGTCAAGTTTAAATTAAACCGCATCTCAGAGATGACTTAATAAATTTTCCGAATTGGTATTTATTGAAAATGACAGTTGTACTAATATGTAAATTACGAGGTAGCCCTAATAATAGTTTTGATTTGATTACCAAATAGGCACGAATTGTAAAAAAAAAAGTACTTGTATATCACTTTCTAACTTTTGATACTCGAACAATACACGCTAGCTTTGGGGCTCCCATTTTGAGATGATATTTTGTGTGTCTATCAGAATATACTTAACAGATTTGAAAACTTTATCTTGTTTTACTTAAAGTCCGCCCTCCTCTGAGCTACGGAACTTTTCACGTATTTTATTTTATATCAGTCAGTAGGTGTATTATTTGGTAATTGTGTACTCTCATTGATCTGAAATTTCATAAATAATAATATATATGTAGTTGAGCTTAGACAAATAGAAAATACGTATGTAGAAACATGGTTTAATTTAAGTTGTTTTAGTAAAAAAAAATAGTTTAAATAAGCTGTAAATTATTTTAAGTTTTCAGAAGTTATATAAGAAACAGTATTTTGTTCATAATATAATAATGTAAGTCAAAATGCTTTTCCTCAATAACACATACTTTTTTCAGTGGGTGCATTAATTTGACCTGCAAACGTTTATGAGAGAATAATAATATTAATGGTCCTTAGTAGTGAAACGGGTCAAAACAGGGAAAATTTTGGCACTTTTGCCTAGACTACGTCGCCAAAGAAAGAAAGAGAGAGATTAAATGGGCCAGGGCAACTTTAGTTGGCTCCACATACAATAGTGTTCTCATCACTATGCAGGTACACCCTAATACCAGCTTCTCCCCATTAACCGCATTCAATGGAGAGCGATTATTATTGATTGATAGGATATTTTTGATCAGCTTGACACCTTGTTCATTGGTTTGTATCATGGGAATTGTTCAGAGGAATTTTTCAAACTACTGACCATTGGCCAGGTTTCCACCATCGTCCTAAGCGACAAAATTTCCTTCTCCATCACCTTAAGAAGCTTTTTGCCTCTCACAACCAGCCTGTGGAACAAATTGTCGCCTGCGTATTTCCGGAACGACACAACCTTCAAAATTTCAAGAAAAGAGCGTACTCCTCTACCTAAAAGCTATACTTACAATTTTTGCTTCTTTAATTTCTTAAGTGCCCGGTTGACTTCTTGCTGATTATGAATTTAGTTCGACTGAATTGTAATTATTGTCAAAATGTAAGTGTTTAATACACATTGGCATTCCCATTCATGGATACAGGCGTAGAAGCGAGCGTATTTATATATACAAATATGTATGTACTCATCGGGCTGAAAACATAGCCAGCATTACTGTCTAGCGAAAATGTAAAGTAAACTTGAAATATATTTTGATTAATCGCCTTCCCTGTTATTGTTTAGTCGAACTGTCCAAGTTAAAACAAATACGCACCCGCAGTACGATTACGAGACAGGTAAACGTACGTACTGAAAATCTAATTAAGGTAAAATGTAGCGTGTGTAACAGGGAAAGTTTGGTGGTGGAGTAACGCTAACCACGTGCTCGGTCCCTTGCATACGTGGGGAGAACTTACTTATGTTGTTTAGAGAATGGAAGGGGCACATTTTCTAACACAAAGTATTTCCTTACACTTCGATATAAATCTAATCATAGTGAGTGTCAGGCCAAGTTAATCATCAGTGTTATAAATATTAAAATAATTGCAATTAACTATTACGCCACAATTATGTACACGTTTGCAACGTTTGTCAATTAAAAATCCTTATCCTTACAACCTTACCAACAGTAACGTTTCAATGATTACTTAAAAAATATAAAACCCGACTGCCATGCGATCATTATCTGCGGGTTATTTTAATGGTCGGAGGTGTCACTCCAACTATTAAGACGATTTAAATGACACCTAACATGTGGAAGAAGAAGAAGAAGATAGAAACAATTACGGAATGATGATATTTCTGTATCAATATAGATAGATAGTTTTTTTTTTTAATGATATGGGTGGACAGACAAACAGTTGGGTCACCTAATGGTAAGTGAGAACCGCCGTCCGTGAGAGTCGTATGTGCACTGCCGGCCGGTCGTATGCGGGAGTATAAAAAAAAAGATAGGGGGGATAATTAGTCAGGGAACAGGAATAGAAGGATGAGGGGAGAGCAAAGAGGAGAGGGGGAGTTGGGCCTGATTTCGGATAACAATTACAACCGGCTGTCTGTGAGGCCGTGGTATCGCACCGGTTGAGCTGGCCCATTCGATAACTCTTTATTGCACAAAAAATACAAAAACAATATAGTTTGTGTACATTGGCATAAAAGTTCACTTGAACTAAAGTTAGAAGCATGAAACGAAACAGTTGGACAATTTGAAAAACATAATCCTTCTTTTTGCTGAGTAGGTTAAAGTTATCTTCATATCCATTATCATATCCAGTTATACAATATCTAAACGGCTCTCAGCAATGTGCGACGCAAGCACTTTGGTTGAAACAAATTACAGGACCCGTACCCGTATAAAGGGTTCATCTATTTTTATTGTACACCTAAGATACATGGAAACTTCGAGCGGGCGAAATACGTAATGAGTATACTAAATGCTAATATAATAATAATAATAATAATATTGGCATGTCTTTCGGTTACATGTGAGAAATATAATAAAGTTTGTTTAAATCTGTGTATTTCTTTAATATGTATAAATGTTGATTACAAATATTTTCAAAACCCGATCACGATGGCATTTACACCTTCTGGTTAATAAGATAATAAGATCTAAATGACAATATATACTGATTTGGCACTGATAATCCTAGGACAGAACAACTGACTAAGAATGACGTAATTGATTCGATTATAAATCTACCACCTTTGATCATGTATGGGCGCGATCGACCGGATTAAAACCTGGGCCTAATAGAAAACCAGTTCTCAAACAGTTCTTGCCTTGTGATTCACCGAGTGAGTGAGGGTACCGAAGGTCCAACTTTCTATTTTCCGCTCCCCTCATCCGTTTTCTTTTCATTCCCATCTCCGCATCCCCTATCTCTTATCACCCTCAAAGGCGGGCAGCGTCACATACCACCAGGTGCCACGTCCGTTCCTCTGTCTTCTTATATCATTAAAAAAAAAGTCTGAAAGGGTGGTAGTGGCCTCTTAGCGCCATGATGAATGTTTAAATAAAAAAGTTGAATTTGAAAGGTACGTCTATAACTTTCCAAACTATTGCATAAAACTCTGATGTTTCTATACTTATAAATAGCTCTAAACGCAAACAATATTCCTGTAAATAAAAGTTCAAAGCCTGATTGATCTCCACTAAGAAGTAGCATTAACCCTATAAATGCTAATTGACATCCATAAACTACAGGACCACATCATCCATAACTAAATTACGTACAAACCAAGGGTTGTAAATCATTGGCACGTTTCGAATTAATTCACTATAGTACCTGAGTCTAATCCGCGGCGCAATCAGAACGCTTTTGTGACCGAAATTAGTATTAGTGATGAGAATTCTAAATTTGAAGTTTGAAAAACAGCTGATAAGAGTTAATTATATGCAGAATAACTTTAAGTCTAGAATAAACATGTAACATCGTTAGCTTTTTTTTAATTTATTTGTGATAAGCAAAACTCAATTTAATCCCAAATTTACAAGTAAAATTGTTAATGTTTTTCTCTCTATTTTTTGTACGCTATCTCGAAAAAACTTACAAGGTGTCACTACACTATGCAGACCACCCAATTCGGTTGGTCAGTCAGGCAGTCCTCGTTCCTGAGCGGCCGGGGAATTAATAGTTACCATAATAAATTCGTAGTCATATTTCTAAACTTCGAAGAATGATTTTAATTTTAAAATAATTGAATATACGTTTTAGTCATTTCAAAAAAAATATCTTATTTTAACTTAAACTTAATCTATTCTCCACTAAAGGGGTTAGTTAATTTACCACAGGTTTTCACCTGTGGTAAATTAACTAACAGGTGCGTGAGAGGTGCTGAACCTTTTATTATAATGACTACGTTAAATGATAAGGTAGATGTTTGTATCTTTTTTTATAAAATAATAATGTTCCTATTATCTGACTACTGATATACGTACATACATATGTAGGTACATAAATGCTAAAGTTTGGATGGTATCTTTGTTACTTGCTTATGTCAGAACATCTGTACGAATATAGATAAAGTCTAGGCTACTTTTCATGCAGGGTAAACATATACTTTTACAAGCAAACGAAGTCTAGGGCAATAGCTGTCAACATTCTCCCCATTTTATAATCTAAGTCGTTATTCTTCTACAACACTGTTCTATTTTAATGTAATAATGGTATTGGTAGTTCCATAACTAACAATTTAGAGTGCAATATTGTTTTATTAATATTATTGTATATATGAAAAACCTTCTGAATGAACAACTTTATAGTATAAAGCTTATGAAGATATGATGTAAGTATACCTTCATAAGTCAAACTAATAGAGTTGAAGTTCTGAAATGGTTGAAACGTCGTTAGAGGTTTGTACGATAATCAATAAATACTAATTGATCATGAAAAATTTAAATTTCAAAATTTTCTTTGACAGTCATTTGTTTAATGCATGCTCCTCCTCCTCTACTTCACATCTACTATTAAAATCGCAACACTGCCTTTATTTTAGTGTGTAATATAAATGTGTTGAGTAAACTTGAATACTGACTCAAGTTTCATCATTATCATCAACTATCATTTAAAACTACAACACAGTGTAAAGTGAATTTTTATTGTAGTAAAATATTCTTTATGATGAGCATAAAAATGTTTCATTATGTTGCTTTTTTAGTAAACAATAAATTATTGGTAAGGCACATGATGTTACCTTGGTTCGATAAAATGTCAATTTTTAAATTGAACTCGCCGTAAAAAAATGATTTGCCGAAAAACTGTTCGGTTATTGTATTTAAGTTAACTTCAAAATTGAACTCGCCCTGTAATAGAAAACAGTTTTATTATAGATATTGAGTTTAAAATACATTTTTATATTCTATCAGCCACATGTAATTTAGTTTAAATTAAGTAAGTATCAAAACAATGCTAAAATAATTTAAAAACACTAAATTTGTATTCCATAATCTTTGCTCTATTTTTTTAAATACCCATGCAAAATATGATATCAAATATCTAATAACCGATTTGTGGTATTGACGTATTCACTATTTAATTTGTATAAATGTATTTACAATAAAATAAGACTACTAATAATGTCTATAATTGATACTGTAGTTGATTTTTGAACTATTTTGTATAATTAATCAATAGGTACTTACGTTTTGTGTTGACAATATATATATATATATCATAGAAGAATTATTTGATGGGGAGTTATACTGACGATAGTTTTATAAGAATATCCATGACTTGATTGTACGCAAGTGTGTAACAGTGTACAGTGTATAACAGTGTACTCTCAAAGTGCAGTAACAGTGATCTGCTTGCGAAGGGATCAACAAAAGGGTTGCACAAACCTTTTTAACAATGCAATTTGGTTGCACTGAGATATAAGTGGACAATGCTTTGGATAGCGCATAGTGCTGACACGGCTTATTTATTTTGTAATTCCACAGCGTAGTTTTTTGAAAACCCTCGACAAACCATACGTGAATTTTTATCTGCAAAATCAATTTATTTGATTTTATTATAAGAATTAATATTTCAGTCTTTATTATTTGTTTAGAACATTTTTTATTTTGATATTAATCACTTTAAAGTAATATAACGACTGCTTGATAGTATCAAGCAGTCGCTATATTACTTTTTCGTTATATTACGCAGACTGGAACTCAAATAAGTATTTTTAGTTTAATATTTTATGCACAGAATATACAAAAGTGGAAATTGTCTGCCAGTCTACCTTAAACTGGTGTAGAAATGAATAAAATAGGTACATGAAAAAGTATGAAAATGAGTGCTAAAAAAGAAAAATAAAATAAAAACTGCATGAATGCATACGTATGTACATAAATTAATATATGTATAAAATAATACATATAAATCAAATAATATTACATATATATGGGATACACATTTTCAAATACTTCTAGCATTCTGATGACTGCTAGTTTACGGACGAGGGTATTTTGACAGAAACCCAATGAACTGTGCAGTTATCCCATTAATCGACTTATTTTTTTCAATAAAACTGCAAAGCAAATAGCTAACAGTATAATTAGTAGTTTTTGCTAACTAGAACTGAATACTCGCCTCTCGATTTGAGACTATATGTACATACAATATACCTAAGCAAGTATCTAGCACACGACCGACTTAAGTACTTTAATGGATTATGATGGTTTTAATTTCACTGAAGGCATAATGATGGAGTTGTAATATATGTATGTAATGTAACGATGGGTTTTTCAATACAAAGGTTGTTATTACAAAGACTGTCGGTTATCATATTTTTATTTTATGACCCTATTCCGATCTTGTATGCTAGAAAAAGGTAGATACTTAATGTTGATGAAGAGATAAATAAAGGTATCAACTCACCTCACTGAGCCGCACAGATACATGAAAAGTTGTGTTATACTTTATAAGACTAGGGTTTTTTTCATCAATTACAAATGACATGGTCGTCGTGTTTATTACTTTTGAACCTGTGCATGACTCATATTTCTTTATAGATAAAGTATAGGGACCCTAGGAAAGGAAATATGTCAGTCAAATAAATAATTAGTGTTTACTTATCATGATATCATACAAAGGACACTTAAAGGCTAATATCTCCCTATGTAACAAACCATTCCTCTAACGAGGTTTACCGCACACATGTTATGCTTCTCCAAGTCTTCGCAATTTCAATAATCCTGTAGAATATAATATCATGTATGTATGTCAAATGTCAAAATATGTCAAAACAAAATGTCGGCGTTCAAGACTTTGCCTGCCCCTAAAGAAATATACCTGTGTCTGTATGCATGTATATTCGTATGTAATAAATAAGATTACTCACATAATTGTAAGCATTTTTTGCTAAAGAAAACCCAACACATCCGCCTAAGCGCCAAGCGAGAAGCAAAAGCAGACTTTTAAAAATCAACATTATACACCACCTCTCTTGATAGTCTTTATAATAAATATATTAATTTCATATTGTACCATTTGCTCCCTAATGTTTTTTTAATGAAATGCATGGTTGATGAGTATTTAATAAAGGTATTTGGATTATAAAGCTGCTGAGCTAATTTATTTTCCTGCTTCCTCAATTTTATATTAATAATTGTTTGATGGTAGATTTTACTTGTATTACTAAGTGCTTATAACTATAATGAAATAGATTCTCTGTGAGCTGATGCTGTATATAAAAATGATCAGATAGAATATTGTCCTTTTATCGAGAAAAAAATAAATGGAAATGTATTTTATTTCTTTGGATAGAGAGTTCGGATCTCAGGGCTACAGCCAGTTTGAGTCACAGATATACGACCCCAATGTTCTCGAGTTTATGTAACACTTCCCAATCCATCAGTATACCCAAAATTACTTTCCTTCCATTACTTTTACATGTCTTCCCTATCCCTTTCAACATACTCCCAATTTTCCCATTTTCAATTCCTAAAGTACACGATTGACGGCAGTAGGCTTACCATAATTACATAAATGCGACAAATTTTAATTGGCAAAATATCGTACTTGTTTCAAACTTATGCTGTCAACAAACCCAAAGTACTTCTTCGGAATAAACATATATATCATGTTCTTAGTGTACAGTTGTCATTTATTGTGTTGGTAGAAGCCACCGCTTAGTATAATTATGATACCTATGTAATAGTGCCTTCATGCTAAAATAATAATATACTTTAAATTTATAAGAATAGTCATGTAATTAGTGAAATACAATGGTATGGAAAACACGTACTAAGCATTTTAAATATGAAGATAACTGTCAAACCGTCAATCACTTGGCAATTGGCGTTCAACTTTACTTAGAAATGTGTGGTCACATAGTACTGTTTTTATACTGATACGTACAGTTAAGAATGATTATTATATCATTAATTGTAAATTTTACCTATAATAATTTAGTCCCATTTACGTAATAGGGGGCAAGCTTATGCCATCATCCAGCCACTTTTGTTTGTTTATATTTATAGGGTTTTGTAATCGGTCCTTTTTTAAATGAACTGGGTTATTATCTTCTTAACTAACAGTATTCATAAAAAATATATAACATGTTCTTGGTGATGTGAGACATGTTACTCTTAGTTTAAAAATAAACTCAATCTAATATTGATAATAAAAGATGGATAAAGCGCAGTCATTCGCTCGGGTCCGCCACATGCTTCATTTATTAAAGTTGCTATCTCACGGAATATCTTAAATTTTTTGCAAATTGATTATAAAGTATTTTCAGTTGAAGTTTTAAGTATAAGAATTTTGTTATATTGTGTAGACAATGTATTTAAACAAGCTATAAATATTACATAAATTCGATGACAAGTCAAGGCTACAGTGATTAAAACCACCAACATTTTGGTAATTTGTTTAAATTGCATTACGGCATTTTAAGTTTGTTTAATTTTTACATTTCAAATGGTATCTTTACTGAGATACTAGCTGACCCAGCAAACTTTGTTCTGCCCTAAAAAAAATAATCTGGATATGCTCACCCTGATCATTCAGCAATATGAAATATTCTTTATTACCTATACTCATACGTAACAAATATACATAAAAAAAAACATAAAAATCGGTCAAAGTGTTTCGACCAATTGTCTGAGCATTGCGATTACAAACACCGTGACTCGAGATTTTATATATATAGATTGATAAATTCGACTAATCATTTTGACTGGTTTAGTGATCGGTGACTAGAATTTTTGTAATCCACTAAAAGTTGTCTGGGTCCCGAGTCTGGGGTTCTTTGTGTCCGTCATATTATGTTTATATGGAAAGCCCCCGTGTCACAGGAATAATTCCTAGTGCGGGAGTTGTCTTTAATAAAAGTATAACACGTTTTGATTGATTCAGTTATATTTGGCAATCGTTCCAATCACTTAACTTATTTAAATGAAGCTTTAATTTATTTTTAAGCATATTTCGACTTATATCAAAACCAAATAATAGATCAGATAAATAAGCATACGTTCAACGGTAGAAAGATAACAGATTTTATTAAACGGTGTCTTCTGTCTGGTGTATGTTAGGCCCCAGTCATCCTGATGTCATATTTTAAAAAGTAATCCTGTTTAACTTATGGAAAAAATTGGTGTGCACCTCATTGCATTCTGTCTTAGTAATAAACTTATCTTAATACATCCATACAAAACACGAAACATGCTCATACATTATGAGCGGCCATCCATAACTGATTCAGATTAGAACTAATTGCACAGTCATGATGTACGACTGGCAGATACTGGTGTACTGGGACCTTGTCCGATGTTCTAATTAGGACGCTTCTATAGTTGATATATGCTTTGAACTCACAACAAAATAAAAAAAAAACTCGTAGTAACTTAATGTAACTATATACATACATCACAAGTGTCAAGGGATCAAGTACATTTTTAACTATACAAAATTAACAATTAATATTTACCAAATGTATGTAGTTCCAAACTGGCTAGTTAGTTTAATTCCTATGTTTAAGTTAACAACGTAACCTTATATTTTGTAAAAATAAAAAAAGAACTGCAATTTTTGAAAATTGTAGGAAATTATTATTAATTTATTATTGTAAAGAAAAAAATGATCTGTTTTTCCGCCATTGACAAGTATCACACAATCACACCGATTTTCCATGCTTAAAGTCAGTTCATCAAAATCACTTTTAACGACCAAAACGTTGATGCGAGCATCAGCAAGAGTACGGGTTACGACTCTAGCCGTGTGTGCATTTTAGATTAAATGAATCACTCAATCGGCTTCGTAAAAAGAACATCTGAAAAAATCCTCTCCGCATAAATCTAAGCATTGAGGTTGCCCCCGATCCAAATGACCGTTATTGTTCCCCGTCTCTATAACTGAATTTTCTGATGAAATTTCAAACGTTCTTGAAGCGTCTGAGGTCCTCCAAACTTGAGTACGTCTTGTGTCCGGCCTCATACTGAAACGAGATTTATTGAAAAAGCAAGTTCCCTATTATTGCAGGGTGCTATAGGTGGAACTCTCAGCGGCTTTATGGAACGCAGTCCCACTTTTGATTTCGGATGGTTGGGTCGCTTATCAGCAATTCTGAAGAGCTGTGGAGTCTTGTAACCAATATCATGGCGGCCTGGTACGTTTCTGTAGAGCAGTATTTGGGATGTACCGGTGATGCGAGATCGTCCTTCATGTCGCTCGGCTACACTGCCGATATGATAACGCGACCAGAGAGCGCCTATGACACTCTATTTAGTGCCAAGCGCGACAGCCACAGTACATGGTCCGGAACGAGCTTACAACATTCTGACGGCTTTCATCATCTCTTCTGGGGACAAAAAAAACTTATGTAGTCGCTTTTTTTTAACACACAAATTTGAACACAATTTTTCATTTAAATAGTAATATTTACTAAAAAGTATCAATATATAATAATAAATACTTGATCCCTAGATACTTGATTGATTGATTGATTTTTCAGATAAAGCTTGTAATTTTTTTACAATTTTTGGCGTATAAGGATAAAAAATGCAAGATATACTAAGCACTACACATCATTCAGCGACAAAATACTCCTAGGATGGTATGAAATGCGCATTGCTCACTAAAATTGCACACAGCGTAAACCCCAATCTAGATGGCGGATTTAAAAAACTAAAATCTATGCGTTTGCTAGCTCCGTGACTGACTCAATGCTACGTCCATGTGCAAAAATAGAAAAGAAAGATATTTTTTCATATTCACACTTCAAATTTTATATTATCATCAATAATAAATTTTACTAAATGGTAACTTATTATTAATTAAGCCTCCTGTACATTCTATTATTTAGCAATACAATGAAAGCATTGTTTGTTTACCAGCTTTCTATGAGTCCATGGTATTACTCCGATTGAGGCGACCCAATATACGCCCAGCTACTCAGCTATAATAAAATTCAACAACGGAGGCTTGTTATTTATCTACTCCGAGTATACATATACTTTTAGCCAACCGACCGACCTAAATTGATCGTCATTCTTAACAAATCATCAGCATTTGACGATTGTAATTTATGCCCATTTATGTCTTATTACGTAAATGGGCTAGCCTTTTACCGGGCGCTTTTGGGAATTTGATTGGAAAATTAGAAGAAGACAGGGGTATATTAGTTTTTACAGATGGATTTGTGGGCAAATATAAGCAATAGTTCAAGCAATTCAGGGTCGCATACTTATAACTCGAGCTAGTTTGTGCCTTAAAAGTGATGTCGGTGTATGTATGAAATATTGAATGAAATAATCTTTTTTCACATGCTGCATTTGGTTTTCGGTCGAACAGAAAAATCGATCAACATCGTAATGCGTAACCTTATTTATAACAATTATAATAATGAAAATGTAGGCGTTAGTTACGAATGTTTGTGTGGATGTACATATATATGTAATAAAGCCTTTTTGATGTAAAATTAATAGAAATAAGATATAAGACTATATATGTACATACTTGATCCAAAAAAATATTTAATTAAAATATCTATTGCTATTTTAGTAAATTAATTCGTAGATAACTAATTAATCATCGTCGTAGGGTATCAGTAACAACTGGTTTTAGAGGATATTGGAAATTAAAATTTCTGCACTGATATTTGTAATATGTATATTATGTTTAAATGTACCACAAAGAAAAATGTGTAAACCGTTTTGAATTTATTCTTAACATCCTTCTTTTATATAGTCCACAAAAGGCCTCGTATATAAAGTCTTTTCAACTTCAATAAAAGTTACGAGTATGTAGGTACGAGGATTCTAATGCCACAAATCATAATTTTTGATTTTTTCTTTTTAAAGGCGACTCCCGCATTAGGAAATAATTCCAATGTCTCGGGAGGCTTTACAAACATTCAATCAACGAACACAAAAAACACCCAGACTCACAAAAAATATTCGTTTGTCTCTCAAATTTTTGTCCCGTGTGGGAATCGAACCCACGACCTCCGGTTCAGCAGTCGGGGTCACTAACAACTAGACCAACAGGCCCGAACGTCAAATGCAGATTAGATTGTACAAAGATGTCAGTTTGGTTGGCCACACCAAACTGACATCTTTGTTAGTGACATAGTTGTTAGTGACCCCGACTGCTGAACCGGAGGTCGTGGGTTCGATTCCCACACGGGACAAAAATTTGAGAGACAAACGAATATTTTTTGTGAGTCTGGGTGTTTTTTGTGTTCGTTGATTGAATGTTTGTAAAGCCCCCCGAGACACTGGAATTATTTCCTAATGCGGGAGTCGCCTTTAAAAAGAAAAAATCAAAAATTATGATTTGTGGCATTAGAATCCTCGTACCTACATACTCGTAACTTTTATTGAAGTTGAAAAGACTTTATATACGAGGCCTTTTGTGGACTATATAAAAGAAGGATGTAAAGAATAAATTCAAAACGGTTTACACATTTTTCTTTGTGGTACATTTAAACATAATATACATATTACAAATATCAGTGCAGAAATTTTAATTTCCAATATCCTCTAAAACCAGTTGTTACTGATACCCTACGACGATGATTAATTAGTTATCTACGAATTAATTTACTAAAATAGCAATAGATATTTTAATTAAATATTTTTTTGGATCAAGTATGTACATATATAGCTTTCTATGTCTTATATCTTATTTCTATTAATTTTACATCAAAAAGGCTTTATTACATATATACATACATCCACACAAACATTCGTAACTAACGCCTACATTTTCATTATTATAATTTTATCGTACTTACATAACTAATACTTGCCCCCTAGGCAAGCCTATTGCCGTTATCCGGTCGCTTTTGGGAACGGGATGGGTAGATTTGGATTATTTTTACAGGTAAAAAAGGACAGGAAGGGAAAGAAAAGAATATTGCTTACACAGATGGATCAATGCTCAAGCCAGTCAGGGTCGCATACCTATAGCACGAACTTTTTAGAGTGGTAGAGCCATGCTTAGGCACGAATGGGCCGGCTCGACCGGTGCGATACCACGGCCTCACAGAAAACCGGTTGTGAAGTAACGCTTGCGTTGCATTTCCCCGAATTGAGTGAGGTTTCCGGAGGCCCAATTCCCCCGCCCCCCTTTTCTCTCTCCTCATCTCCTTTGTCCTTTTTCCATCTCCTCATCCCTCCTCTCTTCTTTCCGCTCCCTGCATCCCCTATCCCTCATCACCCTCAAAGGCGGGCAGCGCACTTGCGACTCTTGAGTTGCAAGTGTCCATGGACGGCGGTGTCACTTACCATCAGGTGACCCGTCTGTTCGTCTGTCCCCCTATAGTATAAAAAAAAAAAAAAAAAAAGAACTGTCTGGTGCCAGGAAGTCGAAGTCCTCTAAATAAATATTCGTGTTTATATATTTGGTACCCATTTATTCTTAATAATATTATATAACTTGTTCGCTGATGGGAGATAATAATTATGTTGAATATGTTCAAGCAATAAAAATAAGAATTCTAAATGCTCGATAATGTTCCTAATTAGAAGAATAATCGAACTAGGAAAAGTTTCAAAGGTTGAAGTCAACTCGTAAAAGATTAAGACGCTGCTGTTTAGCACCTGATAATTTTAAAGGAGTATTTAGTATACGCATGCTATTAGCGTGAGTAACTGGACCTCTCAAGATGTTAGTGACTTGCTAACCCCGCCTTACTGGTGAAGTACACCCTATACAAGGCCACCTCTAATCAGGTACTAGTATAATTTCATTACCATTAATCCAGCCTAACGTAGTCCAATGCTGGATATAGGCCTCTCCCAGCGTTGACCATAGCACCCCGTCCACCGCCTTTTGCATCTATTCTGTCCCAGCTATATTCTTCAGGTCTTCAGTACATTTATTATTTATTGTTAGGTAAGTAGGATGGTCTAAACACTACGGAGAGCATGATAATGTAGGAATTAAATTGTTATAGTGTCGACGTTTACCTTTTTTTTTTTTTTTTTTTAACGTGTGGAAACCCCCTCGGGCCGTCATCCCACCGGAGTTTTCGGTGGAACGGTGTGTCGGAATCGGACCGACTAAAACCACACGGTGCGCCATACTGCGCCTGTAATAGGAGAAATCCGGGAACAGCTTTGGTAAGACATCCGGACCCCTCCTAGCGCCTGTTGCCCGCAAAAGCGCGGGCACCACCCTTGGGTAACTCTCAATTAGGTAACGTCCAGGCACACCAGGACGTCGCCTCCTCGCGGCTGGCTATATGGCGGATGGAGGGGAAAACCCGTCCCGACCACCCGCGGCCACACTCAGGGCGGCATGAGGCGCTGGTAAGCGCGCCTACGCCGCCCGGTTCGCCGGCGGCGAATTGGGTCCGAGTGGAGATCGTCCTCCCGGGCCCGCTCCGCCGCCTCCTTCTGCGAGATGACCTCCTCACAGAAGGTTGCGACCGCGGTAAAATTCCTGTCGCTACCGGCCATGGAGCGTATGACGGCCGGTAGCGAGAGATCCTCTCCGATGACTGCAGTGAGGACCCGACGCTGCGCCGACCAAGCGGGGCAGTCTGCGAGCGTATGTTGAGCCGAGTCCTCACTGCAGTCGCAGTGGTGGCAGGCGGGACTCAATTCTCTCCTAGCGACCGAGTGCAGGTACTTTCCGAAGCAGCCGTGCCCGGAAAGAACCTGCGTCAGTCGGAAAGAAAGAGTCCCGTGCTGCCGCTCTGCCCATTCGACGATGACCGGCTGGAGCGCCTCCACGGCGGCAAAGCCAGCACGTGGAGCCTCCAGCCGGAACGACCAACGAGCCATCGTGGCTCGACGAGCTGCCTCACGCCACTCGCGTATCTCTTCGGGCGGGGGCCCTCTGCCGCTACCCGCCCGAAACGCAGCCGTCCGCCGATAAACTTCGGCGAGCACTTCCGCCTCCAAGTCCCACGGGGGAGTTCCGGCAAACGCGCAAGCCGCCTCCGTCGACACGGTGCGGTAGCCACGTATGGCTCTAACCGCCATAACCCTCTGAGGGCGCCAAAGGCGTGCCCTATTCTGGGCGGTTAGAGCATCCGCCCACACCGGTGCACCGTATAGTGCCATTGACCGGACAACCCCCGTGTACAGCCGTCTTGTAGCGATGCTGGGTCCACCCAAGTTGGGCAAAAGGCGCCCAAGGGCTGACGCAGCGCCGACCAACCTTGGAGCCAGCTGCAGAAAGTGCTCGTCAAAGCGCCACCTTCCGTCGAGGATCAGGCCCAGATATCGTATGTGGGCCTGAACCGGTACGAGGATCGAGTTGACCATTATGGAGGCGCCAGGGGGTGGACCTCGACGGGGCCCATGGAATAAAAGGGCCTCCGTCTTATCCAAAGCCACTCGCAACCCTAGCGCCTCGATGCGCCCGACCACCAGTGAGGCTCCTCTGGTGGCCAAGCGTGCCGCCTCTTGAAAGGTCGACCCCCGGGCTGTGACCAGAGTGTCATCGGCGTAACAGATTACGCCGAGCCCAGGGGGAAAATCGGCTCGAAGGGCCCAGTCGTACCCCATGTTCCACAGGAGTGGTCCAAGGACAGACCCCTGCGGAACACCGCACGACATGGGCCGACGACTCAAATTTCCCTCTCGATCCTCGTACACGACGGTACGCTCCTCCAAATAGTCTGCCACCAGCCGCCTCAGGTACTGTGGCACGCCGTGATAATGGAGCGCTTCCCTGATGCAGCTGAATGGCAGACTATTAAAAGCGTTGGCGATGTCCAAAGACACCGCCAACAGCACGCCGCCAGAGCTCACTACCTCTTCGGTCACGGCCCTCAGGCGCATTACAGCACCGATCGTCGAACGCCCCGCTCGGAAACCAAATTGGGCGTCCGACAAATCGGGGCCAACCTCGCTCAGGTGCCGGACGATGCGGGCAGAGAGGATCCTCTCAAACAATTTACCCGCCTCGTCCAGCAGTACAATGGGCCTGTAGGCCGCGACCGAATCCGTAGGCCGTCCCGGCTTCCTTAAAAGAACCAGCTTCCCGCTCTTCCAGCAGTCGTCGTCTGAGAAATGCGGGGAGGGTTACATCCTCCCTGCCCCATCTGATGATTGGCGGGTAGGTTACCCGCCGCACACGCTGGACAGTGAGGGGCAGCAGAACATGCCGCAGCCTTGTGCCCCGGTCGACCGCAGCGGAAACAGAGTCCACTGCAGTCGAAACAGCTTTCACACTTGATGCGGGTGTGCCCCGTCGCCAGACATTTGTAGCACCTCGTCGGCCTCGCAGCCAGAATAGTAACTCTGGCATTCACAAAACCGACGAGGATCCTGCCGACATCGCCTAGAATTTTAGCGGTTGCTAGGGGGCAACTGACCCACACCGCACCAAGGCCACCTTGATCGGGGCGGATGGTGCCGATCCTAATATTGTCCGAGGTGCAACCCGTCTTTTGCTGAATTGCCACTCGGACATCGTCGACAGTAACGGAGTCATCCAGACCCGATATTCGCAGCTCCGCGCACTTGGTGGGCCTGGCGATCCGTACTCCATCCGTTCCTGCAAACACTCCCCGCAGCTTCTCAGCAAATATGTCTGCCGTCTTTGCACCCTCTGCCCCAGGGAACTCAAGAATACGAGCCCCCGTTTGGGCGAGGCGTAATCGAGTACCTGCGCTTTCAAATTCGGAAGCGAGGCAGTCTCGAGCCTTCTTAAAGATGGCAGCATAAGAAAGGCCGCTTTTTACCGCCTCTGGCAGCACCGTCACCACTACGGCAGCCGTTTTCGGTGGTTGGAGCTTTCGTATCTTCTTAGAGTCCGCTGATCCCGATGGTGCTTGGGGCGTTGCAGGAGCGCTTTTGGAAACTTTTTTCTTCCGCAGCCGGGACTTATTCTTACCTCCCTTGACTTCATGCCATCCGTCAGAAGTATAGGGGGCAGATTTGGAGGGGCCTGGCTCAGGTACAGCCTGGGAATCAGCCTGAGGTGCAATCACTTTGGGTGCAGGTGATCGAAGCTGAGGCAATTCCTTCGCCACTTTGGTTGGGGCCTTAGAAGATCGCCCAGTCTTGGGCCTTGGAGCCGACGTCGCTGCCGCATAGGTGGCGCGGCCACCAGAGACGGGAAGCGGTGTTGGGGCTGAAGCGGCCTTTACCTTATCCGCGGCCAATGGCGGCCGAACTATGGGTGCCGGAGGCAGCCTTGCCTCAAGTCCTGCCAGGCGCCCGTCCATCATTTGCTAACAAAAGTGCCCTTCAGATTAGTGGACTTGGTTGCTACTTTTTGAATTATCGCCACAGCCACGCTCGTCCTCTCTTTCAGTGCTACCGGTGTAGGAGGGACAGAATCCTCTTCCGCCGGCACACGGATTTTACGAAGAAGATCCGCGATCTCCTCTTCCGCAACGAGTTCACCCTCTTCACGAGTCCGGGCGTAATTTTTCGCTCTGGAAAACACAGAACCTGTCGGGGCCGAGATTGGCGTGCGCGACCTTCCACGCCTACTGTTCGTCACCTTTGGTGGCAGCATATCTTGCGACGTATCGCCATCTTCATCTCTACACCGCTTGCGACTGTCTGTGTCGCGGGGCTCCAAATCCATTTCTTCGGCAGAGTCAGCCGCTAAACTGGAAGCCCTGGAACGTATTCGTTCCGACATTCTTCTGCTCCCAGAAGTCAATTCGACTCCTGGGAGCTCTTGCGATATAGGCGTTCCGAGTAAAACCTCCACCTTAATACCGCCCGCCTTCTTAAATTTCTCCTTCCGTCCTTCGTCCTTTCTTCCTTCCTTCTCTTCTACGACTTCAGTTTTATTTTTAATTTTATTTATGTATTCCATTTTGTAACCCACGAGTGGGGGAGAAATAAAGGTTCACCCGGGCAGAGATCCCCCAATACCCGGGCAAGCGTAGATTTTTGCCCAACCGAGGGGTCCGCAGTTGCCCCGGCTCAGCCATGCATCCCATGGTCACGCACCAGAACACGAGATTCGGGGTAATTTTTTATAGAGGTATTCTTCCTCGCAGTCCGGGCGGTTAAGCCAAGACCCTCATCCCCGATCAGAGCCGCGAGACTTAACCACGACACTCCTTTCAGGATTACGATATGCCGACGGTGGCATCGATCTTCAGATGCCTGCTCGGTGGCAGTGCGAGTGCACGCCGAGCCCGTCCTCTTTCTCCGCTGTAGACAGTGGAGAAACACCGACCCGTGAAAAGGGGTCCCACTTTAGTGATTTTTTAATGAGGTTTCCTTCCTCACAGCTCCGAGGAGCGAAGAGCCAACAGAGGGATCGGCATACAATCCCACTCTGTTGGGCCGAGCCTCGACCTAGTGGCTAAAGAAAACAGCCACCTCTTCTTGCCAGAATATTAGCCGTTGGCGATGACGCCCTCCTCAAAAGTAGAGGAGGAGAAGGCTGCGTCATCGCCGACGTTGCCCAGGATGCACCACGTGGAGGTTTTCTAGCCCGCACCCCAGTGTCGACGTTTACCTACCTTAGCCTGAAAGGAGAGGCGTTATTACATTTGTGTTAACTCATCCAAAAACACCTTCATTGTATTTAAGTTCGACTTAAACTTTAGTAACATATTTATTGACATTGAATATATCTTTATTATTTCCTCATCTATACCAACGCAGGGGTCACTTTAATAGAATTGAATCAACGGCATTCAGATTTCACTTTCCACTAACCAATTCTATTATCTAATAGAAGCTCAATTCACTATCCAACGAAGACAGGGCACCATTCAAATGTCCTTACTAGTTGGGTGCCAAGAAAGTGCTACTCAAAGAAAATTTGTTTTTTCATCAGTCAGCTATTATGTTTAAAATTATATCAACGAGTAGATTGACCCTAAATTTGATTTATCAAATTAAGAGGAATGTCTTGGATAGGACTCAGCTTGGGTCTTATTAAGTATAACATAAGGCTTTGATAACACTGCCACTTAAGTATTAAAAGGATTTAATTTAAATGGACTAGTAAAAGTTACACGAAACGGCAGTTTCGTAGAATTAAAAAACTTATATAGAATTTTCTGGAACACACTACTCGTATTGGCACTTACGTGAGCAGTTATATTATTATTTTATTTTATAGTAGTTTATTTTATGTAAGATAAACATATTCAAAGTTAACAAATAAAAAATAGTTATATTATTTATTATTAATAGATAAACTAACTCAATTCACTCGAGCTTAAACATTTTTCGCTACTAGCATACAAAATTTTTGTTTCAGAATTATCGTTTTAGCACGTCACTATAGTATATTTAGAACACCCTTAAGAAACTAATATTATAATTGATATTTAAAAAAAAAATTGATCTTAAGTGAACTGTGTCCAGTTGGCGTTGAGTACCTGCTTTACGTCACAGGTTAGTCAATGTGTCCTTCGTTTAGTGATACTAATAAATCATCTTTTACAGAGACCTACATTTTTTAAACACTGCTATGTGTCATGAAAGTGTTCTTTTTCTCAAAGGTATTTGAAAACATTCTTCGTAATCTAGTCAAGAGTGCAATTACAAAATTTTAAACTGAAACAAAAATATAATATATATTATAGCTGTATAAATATTATATAAAAAATATAAATATAACTTATCAGCGGGTTTTGAGAACTTAGTTCAATTTTTGGCTGCTAAAAAGCCTAAACCTAAATATAGTAAGCACGAAATCAATTGACCACGTAACTTATGAGAAACCTGACATAGAATATAATACAGGAGATCCCAGTACTAACCTACAGAATGTCTCTTGGGAAATTATATCTTCTCTTCTATACAAAAGTATGTTGCTAACCTGCGGTGAGTGGGGCCTTCAGAGCTCTTTGAGGTTGCAATAGTGTTTTTGAAAACACTTAACTATTAGAAATGAATATGATATTCATTCGAAGTATAGTAAAGATGAATAGCAGGATAGTGAAGTTTGTATTATGAGCTAAGCTTGTTCTACAGAGCTTCGGGGCGCGAGTAGGTCCAGTACAGTAGGAATGAAAAGTAACTTATACACACACATATTAGCGTCCCAAGACGCTTTTCTCTGCTTCTTTATTGTTAACGCGGCGCGACAGCATGTTGACACCGATTAAGGTTCGGTCCTCCTGTTGACGATTGTAATAGATACATTACACATGTGTATTTATGTATATATACACATATGTACGTATGTTTAAATATACATAAAACTGAAATTCGACTAGAGGGCTGGTATATCCCTGCATTAGCCTGTTCGATCTGTTTAAGCTGTTGCGTACACTCCTTTAATCCATCCATATTAGCAATAGCTCGTTTTTTCCATTTATCCTTTCATTCCCTTTCAATATACTTCCCATTTTAGCATCTAGAAAGAAGAGAGAAAAATAAATTATAGTAGTCGAATGTGGGTTTTACGCCTGTCTCATGGGCAAACGGGTATACAGGCAGAACTGTGTATGTATTTACGGTTGTATACACACAAGTGCAAGCATACTTCATACATTAGTATCACCATAACATACACAAGTTGTGTTGTATGAAACAATCGACTATAATTTCAGAGTAAAGATGCAAATACAATACTTATATTATTTTTTTGATATTTTATAATG
Organism: Tyria jacobaeae; assembly: GCA_947561695.1. Lineage (NCBI taxonomy): Eukaryota > Metazoa > Arthropoda > Insecta > Lepidoptera > Erebidae > Tyria > Tyria jacobaeae. The sequence goes on along the minus strand of OX387215.1, from coordinate 7,604,058 downwards.
ACCAACACTGGATGAAAGCTGGAATGAATATGAGCAACCCGCAAGGTGGCATTATTAGTATTGCAAGCACTTGAGGTATTCGTTTTTAACAAAGTAGCTGTGAAAATGGAAAAAGTAGGTTTACAGTAGAAATATTATATTATTATTAGATGATAGTGGATTCCTTGTTTAGTAATTTAAATAATAGTATTGTACATTATCAAAGTGAAATTAATTCTAAACCTGTCTGTCCGTCATTTCTTCTAGTAATCAATATACATAAGTCTAACGTAACTATTTTTGGGTACATTTCAACTACTCGTGCAAGTAAAATTAAACAAAAGTGAAGTAGAAGAACTTATTTTCAGATCATCATAAAAAAAGTTGTCTCTGTCAGTGGAACCATACCTATACTACTTCAAAATATGAAAGAAGCCCAATGAAGTAGCTCACGAGACGACTACAGAGAGTATAAACCGCACACCACACAACATCGTACATATCCGTGTTTTACGGGATTGCATCCACACAAAGAATTCGCTCTACGTTTCGCAAAATATAACCACAATAATGAAAAAACGGTTAAAATTTTTCCATGGCATTAACCGCACAAAGTGTAGGATGCCGTTTAATGTGTGTATTCGTATTACATTGAACAATGAACCACGTTTATTTTTTTTAATCTATAGGGGGACAGACGAACAGACGGGTCACCTGATGGTAAGTGACAACCGCCGTCCATGGACATCCGCTTCTCAAGAGTCGCAAGTGTGCTGCCCGCCGTTGAGGGTGATGAGGGATGGGGGATGCAGGGAGCGGAGAGAAGAGAGGGGGATGAGGAGAAAGGAGATGAGGGGAGAGGAAAGGGGAGAGGGGGAGTTGGGCCTCCGGAAACCTCACTCATTTCGGGGAAATGCAACGCACGCGTTACTTCACAACCGGCTTTCTGTAAGGCCGTGGTATCGCACCGGTCGAGCCGGCCCATTCGTGCCTAAGCATGGCTCTACCACTGTTAAAACGTTAAAGAATAACCTATTTTTAATTATAATAGTTAACTAAAATACATCATGATTTGACTGCACGGATGGCGTAGCAGTTTAAGTGTTTACCTCGCCACCACGCTGCCGCGCCTAGTGTTGTGATTTCGATCTGCGAAAGAGACAATAATGTGTAATCCTCAAATTATTGTTCTGAGTCTGGGTGTTCTTTGTGTCCGTTGTTTGAATGTTTGTAAAGTCCGCCGCGACACAGGAATTAATCTTAGGGCGTGAGTTGTCTCAGATTATACCTAAGCGTAATAACTTGTGTTGATATCATGTTCACGAGAAAAGATCCTCTAAAATTACTTATTTAAATGTATGATTCTTGCTGGAGTAGAATAGAGTTACGCCAACTTTTCCAGTAGATGTCGTAAGAACCGACTAAGAAGTGGGACTGTTTACTATCAGATATTTTTTTTTATGCGTTAGGGGGCAAACGAGCAGACGGGTCACCTGATGGTAAGTAACTACGAATGGCATAGAAGCCTGTTAATATTTTGTTGAATTTCGAAGAAGTCTTTGTTCCTAAATACCGTTGCGTGTGACAGAACCATTGGCTGAAGAAGTGAGTGCCACTCTAGGGATCTTTCACGCCTATTTCAAACACAGCTACGGCATTTTCAGGGTTCATAAAACTAATTTCTGTAAGTTTATCTTTTAGTTTTGTAAATAAATAAAAGTTACAAGGTACCAGGTTGGGACTGTAAGGAGGATGAACCAATAACTCTACACCTTCGATAGTCAAATGTTAGATAGTGCGTCTGGTGGTGTGAAAAGGAAAATGTGTATATAATTCTGAATGTGTTATGTATTTTTTTGTAGCACCAATTCTAAATGCCTGAATAGATTATGATGTCTGGAGTATCTTGAGAATACTAACATCCGTGGGAAAGTCATGCTTAGGCCCGGGTGGGTCGGCTCGACCTTGTTTATACCACAGCCTCACAGAAAACCGGTAAACAAACAATGCTTGCATAATCTCGCAGGCCCTAAACCCCCTTTCCTCTTTCCTGTTCCCTCATCACCTCATCTCCTCCTCCTCCCCTTCGCTCATGATCCTGTTCTATTTACTCCCATTACCCCCCCTTCACCCCTCAACAACCCTCAAAGGCAGGCAGCGCACTTCCAACTTTTGAGTTATAGGCGTGTCCATGGGCGGCGGTAGTCAATTACATTCGGGTGAACCGTCTGTTGTGAAAAAAAAAACCTTATTCCGATGAAATGTGAATAATTAAAAAAAAATACAATATGGCTAGCAGTTAGTTGTGTTTGTGTGTGTATTTTGTGTTTGTAAGTAATAGAAGTTATCCAGCGACGATTTTGTTACAGGCCTCAGAGGTAGCGGGCAGTGTTCCGTGCGTGCTTCTTGGAGGACTGCCACCAAATGCGATGGTCACACTGGGCGACGAGACCCATGTTGGGTGAGACGGGTAAATGCCTGTCGGGGGTGGCGGAAGAATACAATTGTGATTCTCCCCCCCCCCCCCCCGATCACTGGCAAGAAAAGGAACGCCTGGGTGGTTTTTAGACGGAAAAGTAAGACAGACCCCTTCGCCTCCCCAAAGTAAGAAGGACATCCAGGACGATCTTTCTTCTGGTAAACACAAAAAAAAAGAAGTTATGCATCGCCTTCCAAATCCATAAATAGTACATTCGAACACAACTTTTGTGATAAGTCCTCTTGATTTATTTAAAGTTATAATGTTTTAAATAAAGGCAAAAGATGTATTTAATTATTGGTAATTAGGTACTATACTACTAGGAACAAAGTGAACAAAATTATAATACTAAAGAATAGTTTTCAAATTATAATAATTTAACATATCATCCAAATATGCAAGTTTTAACAACAGTCTACTGCACATGATAGGAACCATCGATGCGTTAGCAGAATTTCAATATCCGTCTATGGTTCATGAACTGCTCCCACTACTATAGGCTGGTTACAGACTTACGATTATACGCAATAGGATTATTATAAAGTATATTTTATCTATAATACTTACTTACTTGGATTTGGCTAGTTTCACGTTAGAGATAGTATAATAAAATACACTATTCAAATATAGTTACTCACATGTACTATTATAAAACTATTGAAACATCTTTTAGATATTACTGTTAATGGTGTTAAAGTCGTTAACACTATAATATATGCTATTAAGTGGTACAAATTTGATCTCTCACTCTCCCTCACTAGTAGTTATTATTACTAGAAATGTATCTTTTATTAAAAACATATTTAGTGTAAAAATTTCAAACTGGACTTTCTCTCACCACTTTCTCCGACACTTTCTCTCTCCTTGTGCCGTCCACTCCACTCTGCGTCACCTCCTCTTGGGTGTGCGGTGCTTCATTTTAATCCACCCTGGTTTCCACGCCTAGATTCACAAAAACACTATCTGATATCACTCACTCACTGATACTAATCCGACTTGATAAGGACCATGTACAAATTTCAAACTGGTCCAATGAAACTCCGTCTATAGTAACAGTAAGTATACTTTTATTTGGACAGATCAAGTACACAAAAATAAAATATTGCGTTGACCATAAGAGCATCATGTAACCAAACTATAACGTGATTCAGAACCAATGGTACAACGCCATCTAGTTATAAATTCTGAACTTAAACTAGTTTACATTTGCAACTTATACATTGAATATTACAAAAAAAACTTTATACTTTTGTTGATAATAATAAAAAGTCAACTTTACATGCGTTAATATTAAACTATCACTGCATAATTAAACATAAATAAAAACACACGTTTTTAGAATATTCAACATTACTGTAGTCACCTCATTGACTACAGAACAGTCCTTCTATGCATGTGGCTTAATATCACTTTTCCGAATTCAAAAGTGTACAGTTTTAAAAAGATAAATTATTGCCTATAAAATCGCATATTGTCCAATGTATAAACAGCCTAAGCAACGTTTGACATTTTAATATAAATTTGGTATTTTATTGCCAACGTCGATATTAGCGGTATTTGAATATCGACAGTCACTTTGATTTGTTTTACATTGATGTTAGCAGGAAATTAACTGGTTCAAAATAGTACATATTTTCTATTTGTATTAAGTTATTAAATATTGTATGCACTCGACGCATGGATATTTATAGATCTTGAGAGATCTCATCTCATATCAATATTTAGCTACGTGTATAAGCGACAGAATGAGATCCTACCGCCCCTCATCCATTTTTTAAACCACGCTACAATTTAACAGAACACATACTCATACGTACACAAAGGGGGTAGGCAGAGACGTATGGCGAGACGTTTAACCAACCATAATGTAATATAGGCCCACTTACGTAATAAAGGGCAAATCTATTGCAGTCAACCGGGCACTGTATAAACAACTCCAATCTGTAGTCACCTTATATGACACCACAAGTTATATACTCGTGAAATGTAAGTCGTTTTATCTTAAAGCAATAGCTTGAGTAATGTAATAATTTAATTGTACTGTATAGGTAGCGGTAGTGAAAAGGATTAGGTTTCAGACTTGCCACCAAATGGATCTTTGGATCAATTGGATCTTCAAACCCCTACATTAGAAATTCTAAACATTAATCCACTATTTATCACGGATTCGTATCATACAAGAGCTGTTATAGGATCAATATAGAGGATATTTCAATTAGTTATTTTTCTTTATTTTATAAAAGACTAGTCCCGTATAAGGAATGATCCCTGCCGTGGGAGACTTGACAAAATACAAACAATACAAAGAACAGTAGACACAGGACAACTATGTTGATCACATTTTTTAGTATTAAGTACAGTATTAATAAGGATCACTGACCACTATACCCATACCCAGGTCAGTCGTAGATAGTATAGTAATACAGGACATGACCATAGTACCATCTACATATTTTCGTCTACAGTCATCACAAAGTTAACGAACCAGTATGCTCCCTAAATCACACACCGTTGATTTAGCCCCTACTTCTTTCATCTATAAAACGAACACATCTTAATGACCCACTATTTTTCAAACACAAAGAGACTCACAATATCTCCTTGTCTCGTTAGCTTCATACGATATCCGTACTTTATCACCCCTCTACTTGCCCCTATTATACCGCGGAAACGTTTTTAGTTCAGCAGATCACATGAAAGAACGCACAAGTAAAGAATTGCAATTTTATCAAATATTTGAACAATCTGTAATGATCCTTAGCGTTTGTGATATAAGGTTTGAATTGTTTTCGACACTAAGTTGGTGAGGTTTCCTTGGAAGATTGAGCGCGATCATTGATGTGGTAATTGTATCTATGAGTTTCATGGAACTATGTTGAAATGCCTTTATTGGTATTACGTAATAAGTAAGGGTTTAAGAGTTAAAGTTCAATCTGGTGAGCGTTATTGCTGAACATTACTAATACATTTCCCTAAGTCATTTTTTAATATTAGAAATCCGCAAAACTCATTTCTAAAATGTGTTTTTCCCTTAATTTGATTTGAGATCAATGACCTATCTCACAAAGAGTGAAGTCTCTGAGTCTAACAATACACACACACAAATATTACCGAAAACACTTGACGCGGTAATAGCTTGTTTTATCACTTTTTTTACCACTGCGCTTTTCGTATCTTATATAGGCAGTAGTTTTGTAATGCCATTACTTCTGTTATTACGTTAGTTGGTTTTAAGAATAATGGTTTTAACACACATCATTACAAAATTTCGAGAGATATCAATGTAATCTTTGCTAAGATGATATTGATAGAAGCCGTTCAGTATCTCATAAAATTTTACTAACCTAATGATCTGCACTTTTTAATCAAAAATTTTTGTATGCCAAATTAAACTACGTAATTAAATGAGTGTGTTTTAAAAATTATTTTATCGTTGATTTACCGTAATAACATGTCTCACTTTTTCATATACAGATAGTAGTAGTTTTAGGTAAGCTGAATAAAGAGTTAACCGTCAGATCATTCGTAACATATAACCCTTGAACATTAGAATAATCATTATTAATTATAATTTCTAATTGGTAAAATTAGGAGTGAAAGTGGTGATTTCATAAATGAAGAAGGAAGTGTGCTAAAGAGATGGAAGGAAAATTTTGTTTATTTGAAAAAGGACAGCACACTGCAATGGTGTTGAGCATGATGTGAGTGAAAGCTGGAAAAGATGTAATTGTGAACCAGCTTTACAATCTTTGTTGGAGGAATGGCCGAGTGCCAAGTGATTGGTGTAAGGCTGTAATCGTGCCGTTGTTTAAGGGACGAAAATAGAACGTTTTGTGAAATTATGATATGTGGCAAAGAAGTGGAACAGGTGGATGAATTTGTATATTTTTTACGTGGTAGAGCCATGCTTAGGCACGAATGGGCCGGCTCGACCGGTGTGATACCACGGCCTCACAGAAAACCGGTTGTGAAGTAACGAAATGAGTGAGGTCTCCGGAGGCCCAAAATCCCCCACCCCCCCTAATGATAGCGATGTTAAAAAAAGGATACCCCAGGGGGGTACCAGCGCTAGCGTTGGAGAATCCCCCCCCCCCCTGGACGTCCACCCTCAGCACGGATTATATCTGATCGTGGACGCCCAGGCTGCCCCTCGTACTCTGGGGGGGGGGGGGGGCTCAAATGCGCTCTCAAAATCTGCTCGGGGCAAGAGAAGGCATACCATGGCACCCCCTGTCACGTTTACCGTGGATTTTTGTAACATCAGGGGGTTACATTCTAACCTCGACACTGTCCACCACCACCTTGAGACAGCAAAGCCGGCCTTGCTCTTTTTAACCGAGACGCAGATATCATCTCCAGCGGACACATCCTACCTCTACTACCCTGGGTACGGACTGGAACACTCCTTTATTTCTAAGGCTGGTGTGTGCGTGTACGTTAGAGATAATATCACTTCTCGCCGCCTCGGCAATCTTGAAGGTAGGGACCTCTCCATCTTATGGCTACGTGTAGACTGCGACGACCATCCCCGCATCTACGTATGCCTCTACAGGTCCCATAGCGGTATTGCCGAAACGGACCGACTCATCGACGACGTCCAAATGGCTACAGACTCAGTGCTCCAGCAGGTCCCATCCGCAGAGATCGTGATTCTTGGCGACTTTAACGCCCATCACGCCGAATGGCTTGGTTCGCGCAAAACCGGTCATGCGGGAAGATCTGTTCACGATTTCGCCTTGGCATATGGCTTGACGCAGCTGGTAGCAACGCCTACGCGAATCCCACATGCAGAAAACCACGTGCCTTCACTATTGGATCTTCCGCTGACCTCACATCCTGACGGCTACAAAGTATCCGTTGAGGCCCTCTTGGCTCTTCGGACCATTGCCTGATTAGGAGTCTGGTGCCACTCGTTCACTCGCCGCGGCCGCGAGTTACAGGCAGTCGCCGCGTATGGCACTATAGGTCAGTAGACTGGGATGGAATGCGAACATTCTTTGCATCCTACCCATGGAGGCAGGTTTGCTTCTCGCCGGATGATCCCAATGTCGTTGAAGACTCTGTCGTGGATGTTGTGCTTCAGGGTATGGAACTTTTCATTCCATTCTCCTTGATTCTCACAGGTGGCAAGTCCCAGCCTGCGTATGGCACTATAGGTCAGCAGACTGGGATGGAATGCGAACATTGTTTGCATCCTACCCATGGAGGCAGGTTTGCTTCTCGCCGGATGATCCCAATGTCGTTGCCGACTCTGTCGCGGATGTTGTGCTTCAGGGTATGGAACTTTTCATTCCATTCTCCCTGATTCCCACAGGTGGCAAGTCCCAGCCTTGGTTTGGTCGAACCTGCAAAGCGGCGTCCCGCCGAAAGCAGGAATGTTACCAAGCATGGGCTAATGCAGCGACAACACGGGATGTAAAGACCAGCACATTAAAGAAGCAATTTAACTTTCCTTTCTTCCAGGTCCCTCAAAAGAGTAATTGGGGCGAAGTCGGCTCACATCGGCAGAATTGGCGAGAGACTAGTGAGTCTCCCTTCCGGAACTCGTGCATTCTGGTCTCTTGCCAAAGCTGTCTAGGGGAACTTTTGTAAGCCATCCCTTCCACCTTTGCACTTCTTTCCCTCGACGTTCTTAAGTCGAGTGGGCCCGATAGAATCTCTCCTATCGTGTTGAAGACGTGTGCTCCAGAGTTGGCACCAGTTTTTAACGCGCCTTTATCGGCTTTCCTATTCTCTTGGCGTAGTCCCGAACATCAAGTCAACAGTCCCATGGAAGACAGCTCTAGTGCACCCAATCCCTAAAAAAGGAGATCACTCGGATCCGTCCAACTACAGACCCATAGCCATCACCTCCTTGTTCTCCAAGATAATGGAATCTATTATTAACTGCCAGCTCCTCCGGTACTTAGAACACCACCAGCTCCTCAATGATCGACAATACTGCTCGTTCTGTCGTTCAGCTGGTGATCTTCTTGTTTACTTGAGTCACCGGTGGGCACAGGCGATCGAGACCAAGGGGGAAGCATTGGCCGTTAGTTTGGACGTGGCGAAGGCCTCCGATCGGGTCTGGCACAAAGCGCTCCTTGCGAAGCTCCCTTCCTATGGGCTTCCCGAGAAACTGTGCAATTGGCTCACCAGTTTTCTTACAGACAGAAGCATCAAGGTCGTTGTTGACGGTGCATGCTCCGACTCCAAGTCTGTTAATTCTGGTGTCCCACAAGGCTGTGTGCTATCACCCACACTGTTTCTTCTACATATCAATGACATGCTGCAGATTGGCAGCATCCATTGCTATGCAGACGATAGCACGAGTGATGCCCTTTACACCGGCCGCACTAATATTCCTCGGGTAAACGTCATCGAAAGCCGATCCAAACTTGTGTCTGAAATCGAAACTTCTTTATCAAAAGTTTCAGATTGGGGTCGACTTAACCTAGTCCAGTTTAACCCCACGAAGACAGGTTTGCGCGTTCACCGCTAAAAAGAAGCTATTGGTCGTATCACCTCAATTTAAGAGCACTTCCCTAACTGCATCAGCCAGTATCGGAATCCGTAGCGTAGAGAGTAAGCGAAGTCCAATTTCGCGGTCACTTAGAGAGTAAGGCCATATTAGCCTCGAAGAAGCTTGGTGTGCTAAACAGATCGAGACAGTATTTTACTCCGGCCCATCGCCTCCAACTTTATAAGCCGCAGGTTCGGCCGCACATGGAATACTGTTCTCATCTCTATGCAGGTGCACCCCAGTACCAACTTCTCCCTCTTGACCGCATTCAACGGAGAGCGACTCGCATCATCGACTGCCAAGATATTTCTGATCGACTTGACACCTTGGCGTTGCGTAGAGATGTAGCTTCACTCTGCATCCTCTATCGCTTGTATCATGGGGAGTGTTCAGAGGAATTGTTCGGACTTATACGATTACGATTGGCAGTCCACCACTGTGCGCTTCTCCAGAAGCTTTTTGCCTCTTTTAAAACCAGCCTATGGAACAAATTGTCATCTGCCGTATTTCCGAACCAATACGACCTTCAAACCTTCAAGAAAAGAGCGTACTCCTTCCTAATCGTTTGCCCCCTATCGCATAAAAAAAAAAAAAAAAGCTGGGATCAAAGTTTACTAGGGACGGAAAGTGTGATGGTGTTATAGAACGAAGAGTGAATGCTGGTAATGCGATCAATGGCGCATTGCATACTTTTATGACCAGTCACAGAGTCTCAATGAAGACTCGCGTGGCTGTGCATTGCAGTGTGTTGGTGCCAACACTTATGTATGTCAGCGAAAGTTGGGTATGGCAGAAATAGCACGAAAGTAGAATAAATGCGGTACAAATGAGAGAAATATATGTATATGTAAGTATATGTAAGTGTAATGTTCTCGGACCAAGTCCAAGAAAATCTAAGCTAATGCCAGGTCAAAAGTATCTTTAACCGACGAGCCTATATGCGGAACGGAATGAAAGTTGAAGAGGCGAGAAAAATATGTCAGAATTGTAGCAAATGGAAGAAAGTGGTTTTTGCCTATCCCTATGGGTAAGAGGCGTGACATTATGTATGTAATTATAATTAAAAATAATTACATCCGTGCAACCGTTTTTACTAAGGAAGACCATTTTATGTCTTAATCATATTTAATGTAGATAAAGGCATCTAGTTCTACCTAGTTAACTTGTATTTCAATACCAATAAGAATGTCAGAGAACATATATAAATAAGTATAAGCATTACGAATGCAATGAGAGCTTATATAGCAACAAATAATATTAGTTAAGGTTCATGGTGTTTGAATTACGTTTGTGTTAAAGATATTGGGAGAAATTAGTTATAAAATAATTTGAATATGCTTAAGGTAGTAGAGCCACGCTGATTTCAGCAGGAATGGGCCGGCTCGACCGGGGCAGTACCCTCTCACAGAAAACCAGCCTAAAGCGACAACATTCGTGCTGTCGTCTTTCGCTGGTGAGTGAGTGCGCCGGAGGTCCAATGATGCAGGGGTGTCAGTTATCGTGGTATGTGTGTGAGCAGTGGAGTGCTCGTAGAATCATTGTGAGGTTGGCGTGGATCGAACCGTCGGCCAGGGAGACCCGTAGAAACGGTGGTGCCGCTGGCCGCCCGCGGCATAGAGAGGGGCCCAATCACGGCTAACCACCCTCGGAGGCTGCCCCGTCAGGTCGCGCATAATCCACGGAGTGGCCCGTCGTGCCGTTTAGTGACCGGACGGTGGGACCCGGCGTCCATTTCCGGGAGGGTACGGGGGCCCTTCCGTCCGGCGGTTCGGTATCTGCCATGCCTCACCGTTACATGATGACACAGTATTTTCAGTCTCAGTTTACACAGTCACGTTGACTGTCATGCCTTTTACGCCCCCTTTCCCAACTCGTATCATGGCAGTACAAAGAAAGAAAAATGGTCCAACAGCGGCATCCTCCTCTCCCACCAACCCGCTTTTTGAGGTGGAGTTCACTAACATACGTGGACTCCATGCAAACCTCAGCGCCGTACACCAGCACCTTGAGACGGCTCGGCCGGCCATGCTTTTTCTTACGGAGACACAAATACGCCGCCCTGCCGACACGGCATATCTCTACTATCCCGGCTATGTTCTAGAGGAGTGCTTCCTCGCGAGGGCTGGGGTATGTCTTTTCGTCAGGGCGGATGTTTGTTGTCACCGTCTGCACTGCCTAGAAGACGCATCCTTCTCCATCCTTTGGCTTCACGTGGATTTTGGCTCTATGAGCCGGATCTACGTTTGCCTTTATCGGTCCCATTCCGGAGACTCCGAGACAACTCGACTCTTTGACTACATGAGTCACGCAACGGACAAAGCGCAGGAGCAGTTCCCGACCGCCGAACTGGTGTTTTTGGGAGATTTTAATGCCCACCATGACTTCTGGCTGGGATCTTCCAGAACGGACCACGCTGGTCGAACTGCCCACGCATTCGCTCTCACGCATGACCTTACCCAACTGGTACTCTAGCCCACCAGGATACCAGACATATCGGGTCAAGCGCCCTCTTTGCTAGACCTTCTGCTGACGAGTCACCCAGCGCAGTACAGAGTAACGGTTCACGCCCCTCTGGGATCCTCCGACCACTGCCTGGTGTCCACCTCGGTGCCTCTTGTTGCCCCACCACGGCCTGTGGTAACAAGGCGATGGTTATGGCACTACTCGTCAGCAGACTGGGATGGAATGCGGGATTATTTTGCATCCATCCCGTGGGCTCAACGCTGCTTTAAAGACAGGGATCTGTCGCAAAGTGCGTCTGCCGTGGCTGACGAAATCACTGTCGGTATGGAGTACTATATCCCCTACAGTGAAGTCGCCAGCAGAAAGACCCGTCCCTGGTTCAATCGCGAGTGCACCCGTGCTGTCGCTCAAAAGCAGTCAGCCTACCGCGCATGGATCAGGGCCCGCGCTCATTGTGACCCAGACATTGATCGCCTAAAAGTAGCACTAAACAGAGCCACTAGGGAAGGCAAGAGGGTTTACATCAGAGCAGATGCCCAGCGCATTGCACGGTTTGGTCAAGAACTCGTCGCATACCCTACGGGTAGCCGTAAGTTTTGGCGATTGGCCAAAGCCGTGCAGTCCAACTACTGCCAACCTTCGCTGCCGCCGATGAACTACCCTGACGGATCACTGGCCCACGAGCCGCAAGAGAAAGCGAAACTACTTGCTAACCTCTTTGCGGCTAACTCCCGAATCGACAACCGTTGCGCGCACACGCCCACCATTGCGCCCTGCGACTCCGCAATCCGCAATATTTGCATCCGGCAGAGGGATGTCCGTGCGGAGCTTCGGTCACTCGATGTCCGGAAAGCCAGTGGACCCGATGGTATTCCGGCGGTGGTTCTTAAGAACTGTGCACCTGAGTTGTCTCCCGTACTGACGCGCTTGTATCGCCTGTCCTATTCCTCAGGAATTGTTCCGGAGGCCTATAGAGAAGCGAATATTCAACCCATTCCCAAAAAAGGCGACCGCTCCAATCCAGCCAATTACCGACCTATAGCCGTCACTTCCATACTCTGTAAGGTGTTCGAGCGGATCATCAACACCCAATTAATCCTCTACCTATAGGATCACTCCGTGTTAAATGATCGGCAATATGGTTTTAGGCCAAACCAACCGAACCGAACCGACGGGTGATCTTCTAGCGTACGTCACACACCTTTGGGGTGAGGCTATGGATAGGCATGGGGAGTCCTTGGCCATCAGCCTCGACATTGCCAAGGCCTTCGATAGGGTCTGGCATCGCTCGCTTCTCTCCAAACTTCCTGCATTTGGTCTGCCATCTAAGCTATGCAACTGGGTTGCTGCCTTCCTCCACAAGCACCGCATTAGGGTTCTCTGTGACGGCGCGGCCTCTGACTTCCAGGAGGTTAGCGCTGGTGTACCTCAGGGCTCCGTCCTATCGCCCACGCTGTTCCTTCTGCATATCAATGATATGTTGGCTCTTGGCAACATACATTGTTATGCAGACGACAGCACAGTACACGGTCGATACTTTGGACATCCTGCTGCCAAGCTAGCAGACGTTGAGGGAAAACGACAGGAGCTTGTCGCTGAGCTCGACCGGGTCTTGAGCCGCATCTCTCAATGGGGTTGTGAGAATCTGGTCGAGTTCAGAGTCAAGAAAACACAGGCGTGCGCGTTTTCCAACAAAAAGTCTCCATTCCTTCCCCTTCCTACTCTTCAGAACACTCAACTGCCACTACAGGATAGGCTCAGTATACTAGGTATGGACATCTGTCGGGATCTCAATCCGCGTGATTACATCGAGAGCGTCACTAAGGCGGCCTCGCGGAAGCTCGGTGTATTGAACAAGGTGAGACGGTTCTTCTCGCCCGAGCATTTGTGTCTTTTATATAAGACCCGGGTTCGCTCCTGCGTGGAGTACTGCTCTCATCTTTGGGATGGCTATGCGCAGTATCTGCTTGACGCTCTCGATCGGTTGCAGCGACGCGCAGTCCGTATTATAGACTGTCCTGAGGTCACCCAGTCTCTTGAGCCCCTGCAGTTGCGAAGAGATGTCGCCTCTATGGCAGTTCTCTATCGCCTACATCACGGGGAGTGTTCTGACGAGCTCTTCCAATTGGTCCCACCTTCTCCCTTCCTCTACAGGACTACACGTGCTGGCCTGAGGAGTCACCGTTTGCGAGTCGAAGATATGCGATCCCGAACGAAACGGTTTGGCTCTTCTTTCCTGTGCCGATCAGTGAAAGCCTGAAATTCCCTACCAGCGCACGTGTTTCCTTCCCAATTTGATCCCGGGTCTTTTAAGCGGGGCGTGAAAAAGCATTCCACCAGGCCGCCATAGTGTAGGTCACCATGCTGCATTGACTAGACAGGTACATGAAATTTTAAAAAAGTGTTGTATGTGCTACGGCCCGGACCTGAAACTATGCAGTTTCCGGTCCAACCGTAGCAATACCACCACGCGAGGGTACTGGAGGCGCAAATTGTTTATTTTCCACCCTTCATCCCCCCCTTATCACCCTTAAAGGCGGGCAGCACACAATACTCTTGAGTTCGAAGTGTCTATGGGTGACCGCTGTCACTTACCATCAGGTTACCCGTCTGCTCGCTTAGTACCTATACCTTAAATGTTATCTATAATATTATATGTCTATTGTATGTGTGTTTCAATTTTAAGCAAAGATTTCTAGAATACTCGTCTATTACTCTATGTTGCCCGCCCAGTGTACATACTGTTTTTATCTTCAAAGTGAAATCTTATTTTTCATGAATATTAATGTAGACTTAAATTTTCTTAAGAATATCTATAATTGTCTTTGATATACAACTAAGAAATGTTCTTATGTTTACTTTGAAATGCCAAGTTTAACAAAGTCAAAGCTTAGAACAAAACTATCAAAAGGGATTTAAGGCTACCTACTTTTCATTACAAATTCTATCCCAAAGTTTCAAACGCCATATATTACTTTGACTGACTTTGCGGAGAATACTCCTGTAAATATACGGTCCTAACTAGAGTAAATAAAACATTGTAATTCAGATGTAAAATGTGATTAATTTAAATATTCACAGTAGATTATTTAGATTTAGAGTGTAAGATGTGTTTTCAAGAATAAATAAAGAAACTGTACTTTTTTATGTGTTGTACAACTATTTATTTAAATAAACATAAATAAATAACTCGAATCTTAAGACAATATGGACATGATTTATTAGATAGTACTAAATCTCAAATGAAGTACCAAATTTACATATATTTATAAGAAACGAGCGACAGTTACAAGAATTTATATTTCGATATTCGATTATCAAAATACGCGACGATTTAAGGTTATTATTGAAATTTTATGAAGTAAAGGACATCGAATTTGATCCAACAATGTTATAACACAAAGCCAAATCACGTTTCTATGACGCAGGCATAATTATTGATGTCTTTACAAAAGCAATCTGATAGGCGGTGAAGCCTTTACCATACTTTTAGATCTCTAGCTGTAGAGCATGTAAGTCTGTCGATGTCAACAGACTTTACTTCTTTTGCTAGTCTCAAGTTAAGATTTATTTTTGTGGCAACAATTTCAATTTCAACGTATTTATTTCTTTGCTGTTAACAATTTCAGGTTCAAGACTTCATCAAAGCTTCCTATCAGATATTAGAAGCAACGCTAGGAGTGATTTTATAGAAATTATATTCTGAAATTTATGTTATGTTGCCAGTGAACAGAAATAATATAACTTCCAATTGTGCTTTTGTTGTTTTTTTTCTAGTTTGTTGTTATTATTATTTTCTTTTACTATTTTATTTTTGTTTCCTCTCTTCTTTCCTAAAACTATTTTCGTCTGTCATTTTTTGTACCAAATAAATATTTTTACTTTCTTCAACTTTTTTCCAAAAGTTAATAAAGAAAAATATGACTAGCCTGTTGATGTACTAGTTAGTGATCCTGACTGCCGAGGAGGTCACAACAGAGGTCTTCGATTCGATTCCCATAAATTTGTGTGACCCGCAAATATTTTATTTCTATAGTTGTCAAGTCAAATAGAATCACTCTAATGCGGGAGCTAAATAACATATTGACAAACTCTATGCTATGACGTAAACATTTTTATTTGTAAATACAAGTAGATCACTTCACTCGGCAATATGTAATTCTTTTTTTTTCAAATATATACAACTACCCTCTACCCTCTTCGTAATATCTTTAGAAGTATTTGATTTGTTGCTTTTAATAATACAAAAGTGTAATACGATTCTCTTCACAATGCTTAATACTGTTTACGAACCATTTATTATAGTAGACTTACAATATATGGGGTCCCAAACATCAAATGAAGGGGACTGGTATTGACAAGAGTAATTTATTATACTCTATTATTGGTTGTAATTACATTAAATAAATAAAGACTTCAGAATATATTATCTCAGAATAATATGCCTTACAATGAACTTGTTATAATTTTTTTTTTTGACATGACAATCAACGATAACGATGCTGCAACTTTTTTTGCAAAAACGTGTCGCCATTATAATAAATGCTATAATAATATTTAAAATTACAGACATACTTACGTGCACCACTGTATGCCTGAAGATGTGGGCAGAGGTGTATTAAATAACCAAAATTTTGTTACCAATTTTTGAATTGATCCACTAACGTCGGTTGGGGAATTACGGTGCCGGGGGCAATTAACGTGCGCAACGTCTTTTGCATCTGTCTAGTTTTGTACGGCGCATATCCCCGAAGAGAGACGTATCAAAAGCCAACTTTTTGCGAATCATAATATAGTCCTACTCACGCTATAGTGAGCCAATTGCCGTCATCCAGGCGCCTTTGACTGTATAATACTGTCTCACAGATGACATCCCTCTCATCCCAGTCGCAGTCTATGAAACCCACTGGAAGAGATGAGTATGCCTTATTCTTGTCACACAAGGTACACGTTCTTAAATAAAATAATAAGTATAAGAAGGTAATATCTATAATAATAAATTATACATCTCCTACAGAATACCTAGTAACAACTTGCCACGAGAAACGTTTTTTAATTTGCCTGCTATAAATAAGACATTCTAATTCAATGGTTACAAATGCACAGTGGTGGTACTTTGTTTAAACTTAAATTAAAATAATTGAATACAAATTCAAAAACCCTAGTTCAACTACCGTGGTTCCATATAATTTAATTATGACTGAAATTAAAAATAAATAGCAAAGTATTAGTTAAATTGAAAAAGTAAAACAAGTTATCTTATGAACATAAAACACAATTCAATGAAATGTATAAAATTATTGCTGTCTGGAGCAGTACTTTCAAGTTTCACTAGCTATGACGCCTTTTTTTGAAATAATGACTGGATGCTTGATTAAAATTCATCCAACCGTTCCGATGTTTCAAGGGTAGGTGTAAATAATGCCAGATAGGTGAATGCCCGGGTACTCGTGAAAACATAATACTTCTTTGAAACGTCAGTAAAAATAAATCGAAACGTTATTTGGTTGGTATTTTCTTATTGTTTATTGTATCATAATCACTACACGTCTATAGAAAATATTTGTGTCAAAATAACTTTCAGATATTAGCAATCACTTTTAGAAATAACAATGAATGCAATAATTATTTATACAATGTACAATGGATATTTTAATTAATAATCTAAACAGTATCTTCTAATCTTTGTTGTCGACCCATTTGATTGAGAAACAAACATCATAAATATTATGTAAAAAGTCCTAATCACCGAAAAGAGCCAAACTCATCATCCCTCTTTTGTAAACTGTATTGTTGTCTTTTTATGTGTATGTACATATATAAAAATAACCTGAACTTTGATGATGTGAATGAACGAGTCTCTCGAGAGTCGAGTCGAGACGACATGACCTATTTGATTTTTTTATTTGAACGATATGACCGACACAGGGCTGGTTTAAAAGGAAAAATAAAATAATTGAAAAAATTAAAACAATTTTTTTTTTTATAAAGAGTTTAATTGGAACAACTCTAGTTCGCTGTCGACACCGTAATTTTAAGAGCCAACTGTCCGAAACGAGTGAAAACTAATATAATTTTAATTTAGGTTTTACTTAACATTTGTACTTTAATTTAGAATTAATTTTACAAGAACAAATATATAAAAATGTTAACTATAAATACACAATCTTTTATAATTACAAATCTTTTATCATTAAATGAAAATATTGCTTGTCTTTTGTAATGGGGAACACTCAAAAAATTATACAACATTAAATCATTAAAACTTTAGGGTTTAACAAATACAATTTGTCTTCATTAGTGAATCTAATTAATCCTTAGAACAAATTACATCTGACATTGCTTAAGTACCGCTTAACACCTTGCTATACTTTTCAACGGAGTATTTTTATAGGAATTCTGAAAAACAGTCTACTTTCTTAATCCACTTGTTTTATTATGATTATAGGTATTAATTAAGGGGTAGACCTCATTTAGACGAAAATTATAATAAGCGTTCTCTCAAAAGCTTTTCTGGCGTGTATGTTACTGTAATCGTTATGTGCTTGTTATAAAGCGAATATTAACTTATGGACTTATGTATAGCTAGATATAAAAAGACGTTCGTATGCGAGATCTCAAAGATTGTAATCGATTCCTCTATAGACATACACACAATAGTCAAAATATAGTAATTGATTCATGTTGAGGATTTAATCTTAACTGGCTTTTGCCCGCAGCTCCTTAATGAACATTGTGTTTTTTTATGATCAATTTTGGGTTTTTTTTTTGCTTACAAACCAGCTCTTTATTTAAGCGAAAACAACATTCAAAAGAATTAATCAAATTGGTCATGCCGTTATTCAGATTTAGTGTGATTAAGGCACTGCATTTCATTTTTATTTACAAGAAGTTGAAGTAATGTTAATAGGCTTGTTTTTGTAAAACGTTATGGTATGACTCAGATGTCTTATGAAAAATTTAAATTGATTTATAAATGACAGAACATCTATAATTAGTCAGGTTTATTTAACTTTGTTTAGCAGGCTGGTGACTTAGAAGAGGGCCATCTAATTTCTTCCCGTGTGTGTCGTTAAAGGCGACCAAACACAGTACCCCTGAAGGGATACAGGCATGAACGTATGTATGTTATTTAACAGTTTTTTCATCAAAACTGAAAATTAAATTCAAAACATAGCAGACTAACCTTTTGTTTTGGTTACTCGTTCACTGAAGTTGATGTTATAATTAAGTAAAATACTAAAAACAGGCTGAGGCTTATGAGCAATGCCACGGCTTCACAGAAAACCGGTCGACAAACATTGCTTGCGTTGTATTGCCGGAGTCAGGGTACCGGAGGCCCAACTCCCCTTCCCTCAACTCCCCTCACTCCTCTTTTCAGCCCTTTCCCTTTCTTGTAGGTGTCCATGAGCGGTAGTTGTCACTTACCCGTCTGTTCATCTTTAATATATTATAAAAAAACAAAAAGGAATCCATCAAAAGTACTTTTGAACGCATGCTCTTGATCATATTCATTTTGACTGAATTGACATTCATTCAAAATTCGAGATTAGTTAAGTTTTATTAATGTTTAATTCTGCCCACCATAAATACTTACATACTTGTGCCCGACATATTTAACTAAAACTGCTTTTGACTGGGTAAGAGTTCTGACTGTAATATATATACATGTATGTGGCTATATTGTAATTATTATTGGATTTAATGCAAAAAAAACAAACAGAATATAGTATTAATACACCTATATATACTAAATTGCACAGAATATTATATTCTGATATATAAAGAATTAACTAACTCCCTATCAACCAAATGCTATTTCACTGTCTTCTTTCAGTTGTTCTGTGAAACAAGCCATGTCTTATGCCACACAATTTACAAGTCCAAAGTTTTAATAGTAGACAATTACTTCAATAGTGGTAGTACAATAATTGCACTGCAATTTACTTTATTGACGATGGCTGTTGACAATTTTCCTTCTTGTTCTACTGGAACATTTATTATTACTTGTCTACGGGTTAAGTCTCAAGCAGTTGGTAGGAGACCAGAATTCTCATAGGTTAAACCTCTTCTTTATGATCTTTAATATATCTTCTAATATATCTTTTAATATATTTGAATAGTTTGATGTGATTGTATAAAAGCGTTTGTAGTCAGCAAGTTATAACTAGTTTTTGTTACTGGGAATACATGGCGCTAGTTACATGATGCTTCTAAGTCGTAGCATTTATATTTTTTTCTTTTTTATATACTACAGGGGGATAGACGAACAGACGGGTCACCTGGTGGTAAGTGACACCGCCGTCTATGGACACTTGCAACTCAAGAGTCGCAAGTGCGCTGCCCGCCTTTGAGGGTGATGAGGGATGGGGGATGCAGGGAGCGGAAAGAAGAGAGGAGGGATGAGGAGATGGAAGAAAGGAGAAAGGAGATGAGGGGAGAGAAAAGGGGGAGGGGGATTTGGGCCTCTGGAAACCTCACTCAATTCGGGGAAATGCAACGCAAGTGTTACTTCACAACCGGTTTTCTGTGAGGCCGTGGTATCGCACCGGTCGAGCCGGCCCATTTGTGCCTAAGCCGGCTCTACCACTGAAATATCTATATACATACATTGTATGTTGAGGGATTATTAGAGGTTACCATTATATTAGTTACACTTCTGCTGTAGTTGTCGCATTGACTGTTTATCGGCTTCTATATTATTGTATAAAAAATAAAACAAGTTATTAATTTATTGAATATAAAACAAACCTACCTACCTTGACAAAAAAACACCGATTTTTTAAAATTATATCTATATATATTTTAGGTATTTAGAAGTTACGATGGCGTAAAGAGCATCACACACGTACATTCATCCAATACTAACTTAACGAAGATAAGAACTGTTTTCTTCGGTTCAACATGCTCATATTTTTGCAAATAATCTTCACATTTAGTCATAAAAACGCTTTGTTGACGACTCAACGTTTATCGTCATACACAAATCTCACAAATAACAGTAAAGGATATGATCCTTCATAACTTGGACCAGCAGAAGTGGTTAAAATGTCCGTCTTACTGAATAGGGAACTCCAAATAGCCGGTGAACGTACGTTGGAATATTAATCGTACTGAATTCTGGATCACTGCCATTAAATCATTAATGTTTAATTGATACTAAAAGCAAATGCATTTAGTTGCAGTTTCGATCATTCATTTGATTGGCATTTTATTGCATTATTATGGCTGTCTATTGCTATTAATGGCTTTGTTATTGCAAATTATTTAATTATTTTGTGATTTCTTTATTATTACAAGACTGCTAAAAGAAGCTTACTTATGCTTTAAGGGTGACACATTTGAGCACATTGGGAATTAGGTGGGAAAATTTAGAGTATATTAAAAGGTACTGTTAGATTGGGAAGTGTAGTGCCGAGAAGTACGAGCCTCTAACCCAAGCACAAGGGTTCACGTCTGTATGTATGTATGCATGTGAGTTTCTTTATTTAACTGTTACTGCTAAATTAACTGATACTGGCAATACACTGTTTGGAAAATAAATTAACTTTTTACATAAACAAATGGTTTCGTAGAATGGTCCCCCGACTTTAATGATAATTTTTTGTTTATCTATGTCGTATGCGAGTAAATTATTGGCATTGCATGTACAGATTAACTAATATAAGTAATTTTTTACTTTTTTAATTAGGTTTTAGCAAAGGCAGACATGTTTTTTTATATATTATATTTGTGTAGTAAGACATACATTTATAATAAATGCTGTGTTATGAGTCCGCACAAAAATTACTTTTGAAGATCAAACGATGTAATAAGCGTTGATCGCTATAACGTTCATTAGATTGAAAAAAAAAAAAGTATGAAACTACGAGTCAGGGCAGTGACCCGAGTATGTTGGGTTAGAAACCTTCGTTGTATTTTTTACTCAAAATGGAGAAGAGTTTTTATGGGCTGAGGCTCTTCGATTAATCTTGTTACGTCATTACTTTAGGATATTAAAAATCATAGTTAACTATAACCCTTTTTATAAAATACAGAAGCCAGAGTTTGTTCATTCTCAAGTTCTCATCATTCTCATTGGTTCACAAATCAATAAATTTGGTAAAATTAATATTTTCCCTTGTCTAGTTTAATAACAACATTTAGAGGTTTTTAATAAATTCCATGTACTTTAAATGGACGCCCTCTACCGCGAGACTAATGGTGTCTACAGCTTATGTTGATTTAATTAAACGGAAAATATTATAAAACTTTAAGGAATCACTTAACTATTATTATTATTATTCTCTTTATTCAAATAATTAAACATATAAATTAAATTTTTAAATATAAAATAAAAACAAAATATATTTAAAAATATAAAAAATAATGACCCACCGGTATCGGGTACAGGGACCAAGCTACCGGTGGTTAGGGCTCCAGAGACAGGAACCTCCTCACAATACGTGCCGTGTCAAGGAGAACTGCCTTCTGCATCAGACCCTTGATCCAACCATCTAACGAGAGCCTCTTAAGATGTTGGTCGAGGCTCTTAGCTATTAATCCGTGAGCAGATATGACTATCGGAACAATGATCGCCGAATCGATATTCCACATATCGACAATCTCGTGAGACAAATTTTATACGAGTCCAGCACCCTCAAAAGCCATGTATGTGGAACCGAATGACTCGGTTCCACATACATGGCTTCTTGTAATCTATCCAACATGTCTCCAGATTCTTGCGATTACGACGTACTTGTTGGCTAATGGCCATATCCATGATAAGGAGCTCTTTGGTGCCACGAGTTCCACTCCTACATCTATTCTGAAAAACAGAAATGATCGAATTGTTATTTAAATGAGATGTAATTTTTACTGTCAGAATAAATGTAAGAACCTTATGGACAGTTGGTAAACATGTTATTGGTCTATAATTCTTAGGATCCATGGCACCACCAGATTTGTAGAGTAAGTGGGTTACGCCAGTGGTCATAAATTGGGGTAATGAACCTAAATCTAGAGCCGCTTGGAACTGAGATGCCAAACGAGCATGTGAGCTACGGAACCATTTAAGCCAAAAGTTGTGCAGTCCGTCTACACCAGGAGATTTCCAATTTGATAATGAACGAACTGCACAACCCACGTCCTCAGTGGTTATGGTTATAGGTTCCATTTGTTGTATTGTCTCACACGATCGTCTGACATCTTGCATCCAGTCAGCTTCTGTATGGGTGACAGGTATGGACCAGATGTTACGCCAAAAATGTACTTATAGCATCAGAATCTGGTAAATACCCATCACTCACACGTGGATCAGGTTGTTCCCATTTTCGGTAAACCCACCTCTCATTCCTTTGGAACATACGATTCTGATTAAATCGATCGACTAGCTTTTTGTAACGTTTAATCCTATTTGCCCTTGCATAAACTTTTTGCTTTAGAAAGTCTATGCACTCTGTGACACATGACATATATTGTTGAGGACTAACGTCAGTACCCAAGAATGCCTGTTTCACAAAGCGCATCACTCTCGGTCGCATATTGCCTGATCGAAAGCTGATTAGCTTACCAATGAGTGTCCTAGTCTCAGCGATACGTCGTTCAATTCTATACTGCCAGGCTGGCATAGCAGGTTTACATTTAGTAGTAGCGGTATTTATTGAAGAAAATTTTACTCCAGCTACTCGACATACTGCAACAGCCGCACATTTCAGAATAGAGTGCGTATCACTAAGATTTTCAATGTTATCCAAATAGTTAGACAACAGCGAATCCAGGGCACATATTAGCGCTATATTTTTTTTTATTCATAGGCAAACGGGATAAACGTGGCCTAATCTGATGATTCATAGATCTATATTCCAGAATCGTATCTTCCAAAGCAATCGTTAGTCTCTCATTGTATTGGGTACTTACAGATATAGCTTCACTCTCCACAACTTCATCAACAGGTAATATGGACATTAACTGTGTATTGTTTGTCACCAAATGCACAGTGTGTTATGAAGACGGGATAGCCAAACTATTTCTTACGTTATTATTATTATTATTGGTTAGTATTTACTTTTTTCTCAGCTCTTTGGCCCGTTTTAACCACATTTACGGGTGGGAACCAAGTAAATGTGGAGTGTGGTGTGTTACGTTTTTATGCTGTGTTGTGAGGAGAGCCTGTTTCATTTTCATCAATCTGCATGAATTTTCTAACTATTCTACATGTATTTAAGATGGCAGCTTTTTGTAGGGTTGTGTAAATATTTTCTTTAAGGTCTAATAATTTCAGGCTATGGAGGAGATGATTTGGGATAACACCAGTTGTTGAGATGACTATAGGTACTACACATACTTTTTGTTGTTTCCAGATTCTAGTGACTTCTTCTTTAAGTTCTGCATATTTGCCTATTTTTTCAGTGATTGTCTTCTGTAAGTTGTGTGTGTTGGGTACTGCAATATCTATTAAGTATGTTATTTTCTTTATTTTATCTTGTAGCGTTATATCGGGTCTATTGTAATGTACAGTTTTGTCGGTGAGTATAGCGCGATCATAGTAGAGCTTGTGGGTATCGATTTCCAAGACAGTCTGTGGTGTGTATTTGTAATAGGGTGTTTTTTTTGTCCTGTATGAGTGTATATTTGAGCGCTAATTTTTGGTGAATAATGTTTGCTACTTGGTTGTGTCTGTGAGTGTAGTCTGTTTGTGTGAGTGCTTGGCATGCTCCAGTTATGTGTTGAATGGTTTCCGACTGACTGTGGCATCTGCGACATTTGTCATTTGTTATTGTTGTGTCTTTTATTATAAATTTCTTATAGTTTTTGGTGTTAATAATCTGATCTTGTATAGCTATTATAAATCCTTCAGTTTCTGGGAACAAATTACCTATTTTCAACCACTTATTTGAAGCTATTTTATTCACATGTGATTGTTCTAAATCATGAGGATGCCGCCCATGTAGTACTTTCTTCTTCCAGTTATCATTTTTTTGTTTCTGCGGGTCATCGTTATGAGTAGGTTGTGTGCCTGTTTCCCTATTTAAGTTAAGTGGAGTGTAGTTCAGATCGTGTGAAATTATAGCTTTATGGATGTTACTAGATCCAGATTTAGCGTGGAAAAATACTTGTAGTCTATTTATTTGTTTATGCCAAAGATTCTGAATATCTATAAGACCTCTCCCTCCATATTGTCGTTTGATAGTGAGTCTTTCTATTGCTGATTTGGGGTGTAAGTTGTTATGTTTTGTCAGTGTACTGCGAGTGGTTCGGTCTAACTGCTCAATATTTGTTTTTGTCCATTTAATAACTCCGAATGAATATGTAAGTATAGGAATGGCAAAGGTGTTTATGGCTTTTATAAGATGTCGACTGGATAGTTGGGTTTTGCATATGGAGTTAAGTCTCTTCTTGTATTCTACGGTAAGTGTATTTTTAATTTTTACGTGATCTAGACCTTTTAATTGTGTGTATCCTAAATATTTATAAACGTCAGTCGGCTCCAATGCTGTGATTGTTTCTGTGTCATTTACTGAATAGTCACCAGATTGTATTTTGCCACGCACTATATGAAGTGTTTTGCATTTATCAATTCCAAATTGCATGCATATATCACGACTAAATTCTGGTGTAGTATGGACTAACTTATTCATGTCTGTTTTAGTTTGTGCGTAAAGTTTAATATCATCCATGTAAATAAGATGTGATATTGTTGTCTTTCCTGTTGTATGGTTGAAAGAAAAGCCAGCTTGAGATCTCTGCAGGAGAGTGGACAGGGGATTTAGGGCAAGGCAGAACCACAGGGGACTCAATGAATCACCCTGATAGATGCCTTTCTTAATGGATATCTGGCGCGTTGTAACTGTTTTATCATTGTAATTTATTTGGAGTGTAGTGTTCCAATATGACATGATATCACGCAGGAAATTTGTTATTATGGGGTTAATTCTATAAATTTCTAATATATGTAGCAACCAGGAATGCGGGACACTATCAAAAGCTTTCTGGTAGTCTATATATGTATGTGCAATGAAGGTTTTTGTTCTTGGAGGTGACATGTTTATGAATAGTTGAATCAATAATTAACTGTTCTTTGCATCCCATGTGGCCTCGTCTACATCCCTTCTGTTCTTCTGCCATTATATTGTGGTGTACGATATGCGAGTTGATTTTTGCTGTAAGTGCTGATGTTAAAATTTTGTATATTGTGGGTAAGCATGTTATAGGTCTATATTGGGAAGGCTGTCGTGAGTACGTTGACTTTGGTAGCATGTAAGTGATACCTGTTGCAATAAATTGGGGTATATGTTGTTTGCCTAATACTATGTCTGTTAAATTTTTTGCTATAAGTTTGTGTAACGAAGTTAATTTTTTGTACCAGAAATTGTGTATTTTGTCTAAACCGGGTGACTTCCAGTTGTGTAATCTACCTGTTATGTATGCGATATCACCCTCTGTTATCTCTTCAAACTCCATTTCATTTATTGAACCCCATTTTGTTTCTTCTTCTGTTATCCAGGATGCTGTGGCATTGTGTAGTGATTGTTCTTCCCAAATGTTAGACCAAAAGGTTTCTAAGTGTTCTTGGGAAGGTATGTCTATGTTATTCTCTGCGTTTGATTCAATATGCGGTTTATTTAGGTTCCTATAAAATACTTTTTCGTTGGTAGAAAATATAGCATTATCATTTTTACGTTGCTGTGCTTTTTTATATCGTCTGAGTCTATTAACTTTAAGTGCTAGTTTTTGTTTTAAGGTGTCCAAAAATTCTTCAGGCTTTCTATTGTTATTTTCATGTCTAGTGTGGATTAATCTCGTTTTAAATATGGCTTCAACTCTCTTGACTACTTTTTTTGACCTATTATTGTTGATATATTGCGTAAGTCTACCACAGTCTGCTCTTAACATTTCAATGTCGATCTCCAGTCTCTGTTGCCATGGAGGTTTGCTACCGTGTCTAGGTCTGGTTTTTCGTGTGCAATCTGTGATTTTAAAGTTAAGTTCTTCGGATATAACTAATGCCGTGCAATAAATAAGAGTATGTAAGTCTATAAGTTGTGTGTCATCCGATATGTATGGTTTTAGAATGTTATCATTAAATAAATTAACTAAACGGTTTAGATTAGGACTATATCTCAGTTTAGGTAGTTTTGGTCTAAGTAAGGGATCCATCCCAGAGTATAGTGCCAAGGTTCTTGTAAATTTATCATAGATGTCTTTGGTATCCATATTATTTATCAGGTTTTGATCTGTGTCTGTTAACGTCTGGATATCATTTTCAAGGACTAATGTAATAGTTTCTGTTTGTGTGGAAGTGTGTGACGTTTGTGTAAATGCTTGTGTGTCAGATGTATATTCGTTGTTTTGTGTGTAAGGTTGGCTGTTGAGTTGTTGTTCTGCAGTAAATTCACTTATATTTTGTAGTAACGGAGTAACGTTACTGGCAATGTTGTTTTCTGTTTGTTGAAGTTGTGTCTGTGTTTCTTTCTTTAGTTGTTCTATTATTTCTTGTGATAGAAGTTTATTCCTGACTATAGTTCGTCTTTGATCGGAGACTCTCTGTTCAGTAACTAATTATTATTATTGGTTAGTATTTACTTTTTTCTCAGCTCTTTGGCCGGTTTTAACCACATTTACGGGTGGGAACCAAGTAAATGTGGAGTGTGGTGTGTTACGTTTTTATGCTGTGTTGTGAGGAGAGCCTGTTTCATTTTCATCAATCTGCATGAATTTTCTAACTATTCTACATGTATTTAAGATGGCAGCTTTTTGTAGGGTTGTGTAAATATTTTCTTTAAGGTCTAATAATTTCAGGCTATGGAGGAGATGATTTGGGATAACACCAGTTGTTGAGATGACTATAGGTACTACATATACTTTTTGTTGTTTCCAGATTCTAGTGACTTCTTCTTTAAGTTCTGCATATTTGCCTATTTTTTCAGTGATTGTCTTCTGTAAGTTGTGTGTGTTGGGTACTGCAATATCTATTAAGTATGTTATTTTCTTTATTTTATCTTGTAGCGTTATATCGGGTCTATTGTAATGTACAGTTTTGTCGGTAAGTATAGCGCGGTCATAGTAGAGCTTGTGGGTATCGTTTTCCAAGACAGTCTGTGGTGTGTATTTGTAATAGGGTGTTTTTTTGTCCTGTATGAGTGTATATTTGAGCGCTAATTTTTGGTGAATAATGTTTGCTACTTGGTTATGTCTGTGAGTGTAGTCTGTTTGTGTGAGTGCTTGGCATGCTCCAGTTATGTGTTGAATGGTTTCCGACTGACTGTGGCATCTGCGACATTTGTCATTTGTTATTGTTGTGTCTTTTATTATAAATTTCTTATAGTTTTTGGTGTTAATAATCTGATCTTGTATAGCTATTATAAATCCTTCAGTTTCTGGGAACAAATTACCTATTTTCAACCACTTATTTGAAGCTATTTTATTCACATGTGATTGTTCTAAATCATGAGGATGCCGCCCATGTAGTACTTTCTTCTTCCAGTTATCAATTTTTTGTTTCTGCGGGTCATCGTTATGAGTAGGTTGTGTGCCTGTTTCCCTATTTAAGTTAAGTGGAGTGTAGTTCAGATCGTGTGAAATTATAGCTTTATGGATGTTACTAGATCCAGATTTAGCGTGGAAAAATACTTGTAGTCTATTTATTTGTTTATGCCAAAGATTCTGAATATCTATAAGACCTCTCCCTCCATATTGTCGTTTGATAGTGAGTCTTTCTATTGCTGATTTGGGGTGTAAGTTGTTATGTTTTGTCAGTGTACTGCGAGTGGTTCGGTCTAACTGCTCAATATTTGTTTTTGTCCATTTAATAACTCCGAATGAATATGTAAGTATAGGAATGGCAAAGGTGTTTATGGCTTTTATAAGATGTCGACTGGATAGTTGGGTTTTGCATATGGAGTTAAGTCTCTTCTTGTATTCTACGGTAAGTGTATTTTTAATTTTTACGTGATCTAGACCTTTTAATTGTGTGTATCCTAAATATTTATAAACGTCAGTCGGCTCCAATGCTGTGATTGTTTCTGTGTCATTTACTGAATAGTCACCAGATTGTATTTTGCCACGCACTATATGAAGTGTTTTGCATTTATCAATTCCAAATTGCATGCATATATCACGACTAAATTCTGCTGTAGTATGGACTAACTTATTCATGTCTGTTTTAGTTTGTGCGTAAAGTTTAATATCATCCATGTAAATAAGATGTGATATTGTTGTCTTTCCTGTTGTATGGTTGAAAGAAAAGCCAGCTTGAGATCTCTGCAGGAGAGTGGACAGGGGATTTAGGGCAAGGCAGAACCACAGCGGACTCAATGAATCCCCCTGATAGATGCCTTTCTTAATGGATATCTGGCGCGTTGTAACTGTTTTATCATTGTAATTTATTTGGAGTGTAGTGTTCCAATATGACATGATATCACGCAGGAAATTTGTTATTATGGGGTTAATTCTATAAATTTCTAATATATGTAGCAACCAGGAATGCGGGACACTATCAAAAGCTTTCTGGTAGTCTATATATGTGCAATGAAGGTTTTTGTTCTTGGAGGTGACATGTTTATGAATAGTTGAATCAATAATTAACTGTTCTTTGCATCCCATGTGGCCTCGTCTACATCCCTTCTGTTCTTCTGCCATTATATTGTGGTGTACGATATGCGAGTTGATTTTTGCTGTAAGTGCTGATGTTAAAATTTTGTATATTGTGGGTAAGCATGTTATAGGTCTATATTGGGAAGGCTGTCGTGAGTACGTTGACTTTGGTAGCATGTAAGTGATACCTGTTGCAATAAATTGGGGTATATGTTGTTTGCCTAATACTATGTCTGTTAAATTTTTTGCTATAAGTTTGTGTAACGAAGTTAATTTTTTGTACCAGAAATTGTGTATTTTGTCTAAACCGGGTGACTTCCAGTTGTGTAATCTACCTGTTATGTATGCGATATCACCCTCTGTTATCTCTTCAAACTCCATTTCATTTATTGAACCCCATTTTGTTTCTTCTTCTGTTATCCAGGATGCTGTGGCATTGTGTAGTGATTGTTCTTCCCAAATGTTAGACCAAAAGGTTTCTAAGTGTTCTTGGGAAGGTATGTCTATGTTATTCTCTGCGTTTGATTCAATATGCGGTTTATTTAGGTTCCTATAAAATACTTTTTCGTTGGTAGAAAATATAGCATTATCATTTTTACGTTGCTGTGCTTTTTTATATCGTCTGAGTCTATTAACTTTAAGTGCTAGTTTTTGTTTTAAGGTGTCCAAAAATTCTTCAGGCTTTCTATTGTTATTTTCATGTCTAGTGTGGATTAATCTCGTTTTAAATATGGCTTCAACTCTCTTGACTACTTTTTTTGACCTATTATTGTTGATATATTGCGTAAGTCTACCACAGTCTGCTCTTAACATTTCAATGTCGATCTCCAGTCTCTGTTGCCATGGAGGTTTGCTACCGTGTCTAGGTCTGGTTTTTCGTGTGCAATCTGTGATTTTAAAGTTAAGTTCTTCGGATATAACTAATGCCGTGCAATAAATAAGAGTATGTAAGTCTATAAGTTGTGTGTCATCCGATATGTATGGTTTTAGAATGTTATCATTAAATAAATTAACTAAACGGTTTAGATTAGGACTATATCTCAGTTTAGGTAGTTTTGGTCTAAGTAAGGGATCCATCCCAGAGTATAGTGCCAAGGTTCTTGTAAATTTATCATAGATGTCTTTGGTATCCATATTATTTATCAGGTTTTGATCTGTGTCTGTTAACGTCTGGATATCATTTTCAAGGACTAATGTAATAGTTTCTGTTTGTGTGGAAGTGTGTGACGTTTGTGTAAATGCTTGTGTGTCAGATGTATATTCGTTGTTTTGTGTGTAAGGTTGGCTGTTGAGTTGTTGTTCTGCAGTAAATTCACTTATATTTTGTAGTAACGGAGTAACGTTACTGGCAATGTTGTTTTCTGTTTGTTGAAGTTGTGTCTGTGTTTCTTTCTTTAGTTGTTCTATTATTTCTTGTGATAGAAGTTTATTCCTGACTATAGTTCGTCTTTGATCGGAGACTCTCTGTTCAGTAACTGTGATTTCAGGATATTGTCGTGTAAATAGTTCATGTAGTTTTTTCCTGTAGGTGGTCATATCTGTCTCTAATTTGGTGATGTAGAAGTAAGTTCGCATAATGAATATATTTACTTCTTTGTTCCATTTCATGCGAACTCTAGGTTTCCCTGCTTTGGTGGACGCGGGTAAGAAGGCAGTTGCCTCCCGCGCAACATTCAAAGTTGGAGTGGGCAAACTTATGTTATCAATGGAGGCTGATGATGTTCTAGAGTTTAACGAAACTATTGTCGGTGATGATGATCTGGATGGTGTATAAGATGTAGTGCTTGGGCTATATGGTTCTAAAGGAGTGTCAGTCCTATCTGTCAGTGTGTTAGTGTTATGAGTGTCTTCGGCTGTAGTATCTTTGTTGGTGGGAGCCCGCCTGTTCAACTCTCCACCACTGACGGTTCGCATGCTGAGACACCCAGCGTCAGCTCCAGGTGTGCCCCGGCGATCACCCCCGGGCAGCGGTCCTATACGTTTTCTTTTTGAACGCGTCTCCATATTGAATGGGTTTCCAGAGCCACGTTAGCCACGCCAGTAATTTCTCATTCGTGTGTCCGCCCCCCACGTGATCAGATGGTCAATCAGGACGTGTGGTTGTTTAGGGGGCTTATTATTATTATTATTATTATTATTATTATACATACTCACGTCTATATCCCTGATGGGAAGACAAGGCCGTCTCAAACACCTACTGTTTGCCTTTATTACCTCTTACGTAATAGGATCTTACGTAATTTACATGGTAAAGCCATGCTTAGGCACGAATGTGCCGGCTTACCGGTGCGATAACACAGCCTCACAGAAAATCGGTTATGAAGCAAAGCTTGCGTTGCATTTCCCCGAACAACTCCGCTCTACTTTTCCTTTACCCTAACCCACCGCCCCTTTTCCCATCACCCTATCTCCCTCTCTTCCCGTCCCTAAATTACCTCATCCGGCATCATCCTGAAAGACGAGCAGCAGACTCTCGAGTTGCAGGTGTCCATTCATCATCAGGCAACCCTTCTGTTTGTCTGTCTTTTTTGGGGACAATATATAAAAAATAAACGGAGGCAAGTCTATCTATCTAATAGATAACAGTCTTAAAAAAGTTTTATGAACTGGAAATTAAAAAGAAACAACATTGATAAAAAGTATATTTCAAATATCTATTTGATATCGCTCACATGTATTTATTATTACATACTTTTAAAAAGGATACTTTGAAAAGGATTTCCATAAAAAAAAAATCATATCAAAACCGGTAGAATCCATAGTCAGGTATATAAATTCCAAATGGAATTATATCTTATCAAATCCGCGCCAAGAGGGCACTTAACACACGCAACATATCCGAATGAGGAGACTTGACAAAATAAGTTATTTAGACACTCATTATTTAGGTGATAGAAGTATTCGCCAAAAGAAGCTGTAATAACGGTAAATGATACCCATCACGCCGCGAAGCATTAACATCCACTGAGATGGGAATCGTCGAGTACGACAGTACTATTGATTCTCGGAATTTTATCACTTTATGATTTACTTTTTGATCGCAGGCGACAATAGACGAAGGCATTGAAATATTCCACAGGCATTGTATGTTCTCTCTAAATTTGTCTGCTTTAGTGGTTAACTACTGTCAGTAACAGGCCTCAAATGTCCTATTATGATGAATTTAACCACCTTCAGTGAACTTTTCCAATTCAATTAACCATTACGTTAAATCGTAAAAATATGTAAGGTAAAAAGTCTTCATTTAGTTACAGTGGGACCACCGCAGGAGTATAACTCTTCAATAGAAAAATAACTTTGAAAATGGATCAACTACGACCTTCAAACCTTCAAGAAAAGAGCGTACTCCTGCCTAAAAGGCCGACAACGCACTTGTGACCCTTGAGTTGCGGGTATCCATGGGCGGCGGTAGTCACTTGCCATTGGGTGACCCGTCTGCTCATTTGCTCTATCGCATAAAAAAAAACTATTTGCATAGAAATCACTTAACATACATAACAGAAATTAAAAATATATATATATACATAGAGTCGAACATAGAACCTCCTTTTTTGAAAACTGTTAAAATTTATAAATCTATTTATCACGCCATTACTTTCTTATAAATCTTATAGATGTATTTTATCATATTTTTTTCTAGGTAAAGTAGAATAGGGCCACCCCAACTGTTTTGTTGTTTCTCTGTGAGTGTCGTAAAAAGTGACTAAGGGAACAGACTGTTATCTATCAGATAGTATATTATTAACAGTAAAAAATCATGGGAATAAGCGTTTGGAACGCTTCTGTCCACTAATTCGATTCCCCAAAATTGGTGAGGTTTTTGAACGCCCTCTCCAAAAACCTTACTAACTCTCCTCTTTCTTCTCCCCTCATCCCCCTTCTCTTCTTTTCTCACCCCAAATCCCACATGATCACCCTCAAAGGAGGACAGCGCACTTACGACTCCTGAGTTGCAGGTGTTCCTGGATAGTGGTTGTCACTTACCATGAGATTACCCGTCTGTTCGTCTGCCACCCTATATTATAAAAAAAGCTATTTCATATTAGAAACCAAATATTTTTTTTTACCTTAATGAAAAAAGTTATTTAAAGCCTATGGTAGTGTCTATGAGATGTGTATCCATACAAAGTAAAATACTTGATATTTGCTACCTTGGAATTTTGAAGGTACAAAGCTTTAGCTATATTTTTGCACTTTTACTTACGTAGCATTGTTACTTAAAAAACAAAACTGTTTTTTTCGTGTGCCTATCTCGTTTAAAGGATTACTGGTGTTACCTTGGCTGGCTTAAGGATGTACAAAACAGCTTCGTACTTTCATTAAGAAAGTAGATGTTCGAAGGAGCCTGAAAATTCCTGTTAGGGTTAATGGTGATACTTTGGAGTATTCTTAAAATATTTTAATTAAAGTAGGTAAACCGAAATGTTCCTTGAGTGAAAATAGCATAATTAATTAAAACAAAAGCAGAGAGAACTCATACAGAGAGTTAAGAGAAAAATCAGAATGGGCTACAAGTTCAATGCATATCAATCGCACTTTGAGAGAACGTTAACCAAAGTAGCCTTTTTTAAAAAATAAAGAAAAATATTTTCTTGCACAGTCAGAATAAGTTAAGAATAATAAGTCACCCTTAACGTAAGGGTTACAAGAGACCAAAGAAAAACAAACTTTTATCTAGAAGAGAATACAGTTTGTCGTTGTTTGTCGATATTTTAGTTTAATAAAGTTTAATTGTAATTACGTAGTACATAAAAACGACTACAGACGAATGCACAGTACTCTATACTGTGCATTCGTCTGTAGTCATTTTTATTACAATATAAATATCGACTAAAATATTTCGTCTATGAATGCGTTAACAATATGAAAACGACTTGCACAAGTACAAGTAACTTTGCTTTTTGTTGAACTTCCCAAATATTTAACTTCATCACACAACTAATAGTCTCCTAACTTAGAAAAGACCGACAGGAAATGGGATTTGTCAAATTTTGAGTGAGTCGACTTCTTTAATTTGTCTAGTGGAAGTCTAAATCTGAGTAAAGCATCCTCCTTAAACTTTTTGAAATAAGGGTTTAATCGAAAAATCACAAACTTGTGATTTGACCTGATTGAATAACATTCCATTGTCAGATTTAGTATCTAAAATTGTAGGGTTCTGACAGTTATTCCTATAGGTTTACTGTATCAAGATCAGATAAAAGATTACATCTTCATTCTTATATTATTTGCATTCTGAGTTATTTACATCTAGATTTACAACCTATATTAATAAAATAAAAAAAAAACAGCTGGGTCAGAAAAATACCTGATACAACACTTGACATGCAACAAACTATTAAAAAATTGTCAACAACTATTAAGTGATCCGGTATGTTGTTATGTCAGACACATCCTTTAAATTTATATGCATTTATACTTACTAGTAATTTACTACTTAATATACTACTTAATTTTCTAGTACTTTCAGAAAATTAAACTTATATTTCATTAATTTAGGTGCTGATTGTGTTTGTCAATCTTAACTTACTTTAAGTTTTAAAATGAGCTTCTGGTGTTATTACGTTCTATACATGCGAGGCAAGAAGCAATATACATATAATAGAGCATACTTTATTGCTACAAAGCAGCACACTTCTCTGATTCAGTTTTATTCCTCTGTAAGGTAGTTTTAAAGCTATCTGTAAAGTTGTGTTCATAGAAGACACAACATTATGTACAGATGTCTTTGACCGCTGACAGTTAGATATAATTATGTACGTATTTATAAAAAGTCAAGGATAATGATAATCTAACCGCACCCTTACAATGTAATTCCCCTGTTATTAACCTTCCGTAACAGCACTTTTTTATGAATTAAAAAAATCATGATGAGTGGAATGGTGTAATGTTTATCGATTCTCCAGAGAACCCTTATTATTAATAAGTTTCCGTTAGCTAAGCTGTCAATGAATAACTTTTATCCCCCGATCCCCGAATTCAATACTTAATTATCATCTAAGAAAGTTTTCATCATCATCAAAGCAATCACTATACTTTAAATTTTTTTACTATCTTTTTCATTATATGTATCACTATTGACACCACTCAATTATTAGTTAGTGATTGAGGTTACGTTTACATTATACCGTATATTTGTGTAACTTGAGACTGTAGTCAAGGGGCAGTGTATGATTTTTAGTTTCTAAGATCTCACGCCACCGTAATTTTGAGTGTCATTGCAAATCAGTATTTACAAACTTCAATATTCGTTTAATTCAAGAGTGTACTCCTTAAGTTGCGGGTGTCCATGCGCTCATCTGTCCCCCTACATCTTATAATTCACTTTAAAAAAGTAGACAACCGACTTCAATGAGTCTATCATAAAATTTAAGACTAATATGGTTTTCTCATGAATACCATTGTCGCAACTGGACCAAACTCTCATCTAACTACCTTTGAAGTACATCATTTCTAATAAAATAAGAATCATTAAAACCGGTTGGCGTGATATTGAGTATCGTGTATTTGTCGCGCACATGCTTAATGCAAATTTAAGACTTACATGATTTTCTCATGGATGCCATTGTCAGAACTGGACTGGACTGAATTAAAATGGAAATTTCAAATAAAAAAAAATCTTCGGAATCAGTTCACGCAGTTGAAAAAAAGTGCTGAAATAACAAACGTAAAAAAAAATAAAGTCGAACAAACGTAAAAAAAAAATAATGAAATTTCAAGTTTCCTTTATGAAGTCGGTTAAAAAAAAAATTAGAGGACTCTATAGTGGCATAGCCACGCTTAGGCACGAATGGGCCGGCTCGACCGGTGCGATACTACGGCCTCACAGAAAACCGGTTGTGAAGTAACGCTTGCGTTGCATTTCCCCGAAATGAGTGAGGTGTCCGGAAGCCCAAAATCCCCCACCCCCCTAATGATAGCGCTGTTAACAAAAACGATACCCCAGGGGGTACCAGCGCTAGGGTTGGAGAACCTGGGGGGGACTCTGGACGTCCACCCTCAGTACGGAATATACCTGAGCGTGGACGCCCAGGCTGCCCGTCGTACTCTGGGGGAGGCTCAACTGCGCTCTCAAAATCTGTTCGGGGCAAGAAAAGGCATACCATGGCCCCCCTCTGTCATGTTGACCGTAGTTTTTGTAACATCAGGGGCTTACATTCTAACCTTGACACTGTCCACCACCACCTGGAGACAGCAAAGCCGGCCTTGCTCTTTTTAACCGAGACGCAGATATCACTGGAACACTCCTTTAAGGCTGATATATGCATGTACGTTAGAGATGATATCACTTCTCACCGCCTCGGCAATCTTGAAGGTAGGGACGTCTCCATCTTATGGCTACGTGTAGACTGCGACGACCATCCCCGCATCTACGTATGCCTCTACAAGTCCCATAGCGGTGATGCCGAAATAGACCGACTCATCGACGACGTCCAAATGGCTACAGACTCATGGCTCCAGCAAGTCCCATCTGCAGAGATCGTGTCTTGGTGACTTTAATTCAGTATGGCACTATAGGTCAGTAGACTGGGATGGAATGTGAACATTCTTTGCATCCTACTCATGGAGGCAGGTTTGCTTCCCGCCGGATGATCCCAATGTCGTTGCCGACTCTGTCGCTGATGTTGTGCTTCAGGGTATGGAACTTTTCATTCCATTTTCCCTGATACCCATAGGTGGCAAGTCCCAGCCCTGGTTTGGTCAAACCTGTAAAGCGGCGTCCCGCCTAAAGCAGGAATGTTACCAAGCATGGGCTAATGCAGCGACAGCACGGGATGTAAAGACCAGCACATTAAAAAAACAATTTAACTTTGCCTCCCCCTCAAAAGAGTAATTGCTGGGGCGAAGTCGGCTCACATCGGCAGAATTGGCGAGAGACTAGTGGGTCTCCCTTCCCGAAACTCGTGCATTCTGGTTTTTTCCCAAAGCTGTCCAGGGGAACTTTTGTAAGTCATCCATTCCACCTCTGCACATAGGAGATAATTCGTTGGCCCACGACGCTTAAGAAAAAGCCGATCTTCTGGGCAAACTCTTTGCGTCCAACTCGACCCTGGACGACGGGGGAACGTACCGCCGACCATGCCGCAGTGCGAGAGCCGTATGCCGGAAGTCCCCTTTACACAAAGGGCAGTGCGTAAAGCGCTCCTTTCCTTCGACGTTCTTAAGTCGAGTGGGCCCGATAGAATCTCTCCTATCGTGCTGAAGACGTATGCTCCAGAGTTGGCAAAGGTTTTAACGCGCCTTTATCGGCTTTCCTACTCTCTTGGCGTAGTCCCGAACTCGTGGAAGACAGCTCTAGTGCATCCAATCCCTAAAAAGGAGATCGCTCGGATCCGTCCAACTACAGACCAATATCCATCACCTCCTTGTTCTCCAAGATAATGGAATACATTGTTAACTGCCAGCTCCTCCGGTACTAAGAAGACCACCAGCCCCTCAATCATCGACAATATGGCTTCCGTCGGGGTCGTTCAGCTGGTGATCTTCTCATTTACTTGACTCACCGGTGGGCACAGGCGATCGAGACCAAGGGGGCAGCGTTGCCGGTTAGTTTGGACGTGGCGAAGGCCTTCGATCGAGTCTGGCACAAAGCGCTCCTTGCGAAGCTTCCTTCCTATGGCCTTCCCGACAAACTGTGCAATGGGCTCACCAGTTTTCTTACAGATAGAAGCATCAAGGTCGTTGTTGACGGTGCATGCTGCGACTCCAAGTCTGTTAATTCTGGTGTCCAACAAGGCTGTGCGCTATCACCCACTCTGTTTCTTCTGCATATCAATGACATGCTGCAGATTAGCAGCATCCATTGCTATGCGGACGATAGCACGAGTGATGCCCTTTACACCGGCCGCGCTAATATTTCTCGGGTAAACGTCATCAAATAGCAGGTCAAACTTGTGTCTGAAATAGAAACTTCTTTATTAAAAGTTTCAGATTGGGGTCGACTTAACCTAGTCCAGTTTAACCCATGAAGACACAGGTTTGTTTTTCACACAAAAAGATGCCATCGGTCGTATCACCTCAATTTGAGAGCACTTCCCTAACTGCATCAGCCAGTATCGGAATCCTTGGCGTGTAAGGCCATCGGAGGGTAAGGCCATATTAGCCTCGAAGAATACTACGCAGGTGCACCCCAGTACCAGCTTCTCCCTCTTGACCGCATTCAACGGAGAGCGACTCGCATCATCGACTGCCAAGATATTTCTGATCGGCTTGATACCTTGGCGTTGCGTAGAGATGTAGCTTCACTCTGCATCCTCTATCGCTTGTATCATGGAGAGTTTTCAGAGGAATTGTTCGGACTTATACGATTACGATTGGCACTCCACCACTGTGCGCTTCTCCAGAAGCTTTTTGCCTCGCAAAACCAGCCTATGGAACAAATTGTCATCTGCCGTATTTCCGAACCAATACGACCTTCAAACCTTCAAGAAAAGAGCGTACTCCTTCCTAAAAGGCCGGCAACTTACTTGTGACTCTTGTGTTGCGGGTTTCCATGGGCGGAGTAGTCACTTACCATCAGGTGACCCGTCTGGTTCTCGTTTACCCCCTATCGCATAAAAAAAAAACGGAAGTAGAGTTATGAACCTTAAGCACGGGTTGTGATGGCATACCGCCCTCGCTCTTGATGATGTGTAAGAATACTCTTGTTTCCTGATAACTCTTTGTTGTTTGAATATCTAAAACAGTAATGAGACCTTTATGAGATATGTATGTATCGTATTGTATGAGGGTTTTCTAAAATGTTTCAATTAGGTAATCCCGTTTTTGAATCCACACTTTTGTATAACTTTTCTTCTGGCCATTCTATTACATAATTAATCTTACTCGAGAGATTAGAATTATCTTTTTCATCTGATTTGAAGTTGTTGTTTCTATCATAGTCAAAACCTGGAAAACCTAATATAAATTAATCATAACAACTCACTAAAACACAAATAACTTTAATTTAGTAATTAAAAAAAAAAACAATCACCTTTCAGTGAGCTTTTCTTTAGTACCAGTGACTTTTGCGCCTCTCTTTTTGAGCTCAATCTTCAGTTCCGCAACCTTTCTTTCAAATACTTAGAATCTCACTAAAAAAATATACGTTCGGTAAGAATCTGTGCTATCTGACAGCTGTTTGCACCTGACGTATACGAAGCGCCGTCTGGTGGCAGAAAAAGTATCCTCATATAATCAATTATCCTTGTAATTAGCGTTAGTCCTTGTACATATTAATTTAGTAAGTCAATTAATTTCAGATATCCTTAGACCGTACATGTTCACGATTTGCTTTGAAAGCTCTTCTGATGTTGAGTAAGCAATAGATAGAAACTTT
The DNA here is from genome assembly GCA_947561695.1 of Tyria jacobaeae. Lineage (NCBI taxonomy): Eukaryota > Metazoa > Arthropoda > Insecta > Lepidoptera > Erebidae > Tyria > Tyria jacobaeae. Next base: position 7,564,743 of record OX387215.1, on the reverse strand, counting down.
GGTAAGCGAAATTTCTATAAGCGGTTATCTTTCTCATGACCCGAAGTTCCGATCAAAATTAAACTACAATGCCTAGAAGTCACGAAAGTTAAAAGGACAATTTAAACTTTTTATGTTTTTTATTTATATATGGAAAATACAACTCCCGCACTAGGATTAATTCCTAGGTCGCAAGGGACTTTACAGGCATTAAAACAACGGACACAAAAGACATCCATTTACTCATTATCTAAAACCTAAATAAATCTTACGAAGAGACTCCTAATTTTGAAACTTTAAACTTATAAATATAATTATGCTGTGTACGTCGTTAACGTAGGTATATGTACATATAGATGTATATTTGTTATAAAGAGAGATAGACGAACACGGAGAACACGAACGGAGAGTAGGGAAGTAGAAGACGGGCCTCCGGTACCATCACTCACTTGGGAATCAAATGCAAGTATTGTTTGTCTATCGGTTTTATGTGAGGCCGTAGTATTATCCCGGTCGAGAAGGCCCAATTATGCCTAAGCATGGCTCTGCCACGGAGATGTACTGAAATTTAATTTTATCTCTACCATATAAAAAAAGTATTAAAGAAATATGTCATAGGATTTTCATTAGCTTGTTTTCTGAGCTTACACTAAAATTGAGTTATTGTACTATTATTTATGTAACTTTTAAATTAATATAGTAGATACTCGTAATACTGACTCAAGAGACTATAGTAGCTTTGAAACGTGAAATTAAAATTTTACAAGTTCTAGGATTATTACTTTCTACGAACATCTACTACATCACTTTATGACCAGGTCTGTACAGTGATTACGTTGAATATAATATTAAGAGGAAAGTTGCTACTGAGTATTTATTTATTTAAGAACATTGTTAAATCATTGTATCATTACTCAATGATTCGTCTTACTTTGATTTTTTTTTGTTTTATTAATACACATCCAGACGTAACAAATAGAGCTCTTTTGGTGGATTTGTAGTTATCCAACTCTCGTTGCCTTTGTCGTGGTTTAATTTTTGGAGTTTGTTTTTCGAGATTTTGAGTGCTATTAGTCTCTTCGGTGCTAGCATAATCCTTTTACCATTTTTTTATTACTTTCCAGAACATTTGCAGATAACCAGTACTCAAATTGTATCAATTGACTGCACGGATGGCGTTGCGGTTTAAGTGGTCACCTCGTCACTATACTGCCGCGCCGAGTGTTGTGGGTTCGATCCCCGCACGGGACAACAGTTTGTGTAATCCTCAAATTGTTGTTCTGAGTCTGGGTGTTCTTTGTGACCGTTGCTTGAATGTTTGTAAAGTCCCCCGCGACACAGGAATTAATCCTAGTGCGGGAGTTGTCTTTTTAAAAATAACATAAAAAAAATAACATAAAATTAATCCAATAGTACACAGGAGTCAACCGTTGAACGTAGACCTCTCCCAATATGCGCCATAGTACCCGGCTCTCCGTTTTTCGGTTATTCAGTCTATCCTAGCTACCTTTTAGGAATCCCCCAGTCAAAGGAACCAATAATCTTTAGATCTATCTTCAGGATGCCTTTATTCCGTTTACGAGTTCGTGGTATAAAATTGTATATATAATTAATATTCCAGCCAATACAGAAGCTTCTTCCTTTTTGAAGTCTAACAAACCACGTACTAGTAAGGAGCAATTGACAAGCGCTCAAATGGTGTCGAGAAACAATTGACATCAATAGTATTTAACTATTATAAACATCCTCGACGTCCGTTTACGTTTACAAAAAAAAAAAAAATGTATCACAACTTAAGTAGTATGCCTGACCTATTTGAAAATTTTAGAATTTCACGTTGCTAAGCTTTTAAGACTTGAAATTTATAGGGAAGTTTATTACATTACAAATTTTACAATCAGGTCTTTATGTTTAAGGTATTTCAAACCAGTTACAAACAAATTTATAAGTGGCACATAATATTTTTAAAAAATATTAAATCATTTAATATTTAACCTTACTATCCAATCTTCAGCTACTTTGTATAACAACAGAAAGGGATGGGCTTGTTTTTCATCCTAAAAAAATTGCGAAATAGCCAAAGGCGCCCTTTGGGAATTATCTTCGTTTTATAGTGTTTTGTTCCGCGGAATAAATCCGAGATTGCTACTATTGGATATATGTGGATTACAATGGGTTACGTGTATCGTTTTATTATTATCAACATTTTACACTTAAGATCATGGAAAACCTTTAAACTCAAATATAAGATAATAATTGGCCTAATTTACTAAAAAGTATAATTATCACAAGCATGAGTCATACCATAAAAATTATTCAATTTTTTTCAATCAAAATCTGGTCTTTTAGAATCTGAAAACTCGAGCCTTTACTTACGTATTGATATACTCGTATCATTATTAGCATCCATTCGCAAAGAGACAAAAACATACATTTTGTTTATTTTATTATACTTTATCTAGTGGGTCATCAATTACTTTTACATATAATTTGAATTTTGTCAAGTTGAAATATATCTTCTTTAATCAAAAGTTAATCAGTGTGATAATACCTATAATACGTATATTAAAAGAAAGATAATACGGCATTCACAATTTTTATTAATATTGTGTAATTCCTTAAATAGAATAGCCAAATCCTTATTCTCACTATTTACATCACCTAATATTAATATAATACATAATTTTGACAGGTAGTTCTAATTTAACAAATATATAAAGTTTAAAGTGCAGGCATACATTTAAGAAGTTTGTCGCTACAGAGCATACAAAATTTAATCTTTTCAAATATTTAAGTTATAAATACTCTAATTTCATAATCTTTATATTTTCATTACATACCAAAGATTATGCTTTACATTATATCGTATGTCTGCACATTTAATACAATCGTTCTACTGGTAAACTATCACTAACAAAGTTTGTTACACGGTATAGATGATCAAAGCTATTTTCCACTAAATCAATGAATTTCCTTCTCTTTTCTGAGATTTTTAAACATATCTACAATTCAAATTTAAATAATAAATCATATTATAACTTATATTTTTGTTTATTTCTACAGGCATTTCTTGTTGTTTAATTATAATCGCTTTCATTACATAGTTTGCACAGCAAATATAATAAAATGTGTGTATTTAATGAACATAATGTAATTCTAGAGAATAGTTACTTTATAATTGGACATTTACTAACATATTTCATAATTTTAAATATGACACTGGGCTTTAAATTACACTTACTAAGAAATAATTTATTAAATATCTATACCAGTCTTTTCTCTTAGAATCTAAAAATCAAGCGCAGTAGCAGAAGTTCAAAAAAAAAATATTCTAAATGGAAACATTCTTTCACTTTCGAATTACAAGACTTTTAATATAATAAAAATCAAATGTCTTTCAATATTTAAGTTTTTTTTATATAAAACATTGTCTTCAAATTTCCTTTTACTTCAGCACTAATAAAATACTATATAGTAGCATCACACACATAAATATGTTAACGTCATATTTAGAATAAACTAATAAATGTCAATATTAAAACTAACGGTAATCTTGAGAGGTATCGAAAAGTGTTATTAGTTTGCCAATAACTTTCGTCTTTTGAAGAAAGCATTAAAGAATCTTCACCGTTTCTCAGATCTTGTGGACATGGTAATTTTTCAATAGGCATACTAACTACAGCAATTTGGTTGCTTTCTAAGTCTTGTGTATCCTCATATAAATCTTCTTCATGACCGTCTTTTTGTTCCTCAGGTATTATATCCGTTTCATATAGTTCTTCAGATTTAGATGGAGTTACGTCACGTGACTTAGTGTCTTCATTTTGTGCACCTTCCAACGTATTTTCCGAAAGCGGGGTCATAAAACAAGTGACGTCATCCAAAGCTAACTTCAAAGGTTCACTGGTTGTATCATTTCGCAAAACTTTCATCCACGATAGACGGCAGTCGCAAATCAGATTATTACCTGGAAAAAGGAACTAAGTTAAAATAAATGACAAAGAGAAGAGCCTTTACGAAATAGTTATAAATGTCAAAGCATATTGTTACGGTTATAATACAAATAGGCATGAATTATTCAAATATTGCCTCAAACTTTACTGAGCAAAAAATACAATTTCTACTTAGAAAAATATATGGGCTTGGAAAGTTATAATCACATAAAATCGATGGATTGAAGTTTTACGATTGAATATGTTTAAGTTATTAATTTCTCGATGAGTGGATAAAGGTTTCTTAGCATGGTCATTTCTAATGTGGCACGGCGGAAAGGAATTTAATTTGGAAGTAAGCGGTCCCGTCTTTGATTCCCGCTTAGGATAAATATTTATACACAAGGATATGTATGTATATGTCCAATTTTTTGATGGTGAAACGACCATCTAGTCTTTTTGAAGCCATTTTTTTGTTTTATTTTATTTTAATAAACATGGCCTTTTGGATTTTATGATTTTTGTCAGGAAGTGTGGAATATGTTTTTGAATACGTATTTGAAATTCTGTAATACGTTTCGTGTTTATAAAAAAGAAATTTAAACAATTACAGACACGTATAACTTTATTATATTTTAATTGGAATAAAAATTCTTGATGGTCCAAATATTAAAATATGTCGCGCATAATTTTTAAAGTAAGAAAATATACAACACGTGGTCATATTTCATTAAAATATATTTAATAAAAATACGGCATTATACAATAACGAAGAATATTACCATTGCTGATTGGATAAAGGGAGCTGTTACATTCATTTATTGCCCTTAATGTGAAGGGTGCTTTAGTAGGGGATTAAATACAAGAGGGAATTCCCCATTGTTTGGACAAAATATTCGTATTTAACTTCCCAGGAGTTACATGTGAGTACTCTGGGTGCTATTTATTCAAAAATAACATGTTGTTAGGAAAAAATGGAACGAGTAATATCATTATAATGGCCAAATAATACCATTGTAATTTTGACAGCGATGGAATCAAACATACATTTCCCGTTGTAGTATCAACATATAGTTTTATGATGAGTGTTATTGCTCATAACTACAAAGGAAGATTTGACATCAAATAAAATAATAAAAGGTCTCCTAGAATACCAAATACTGAAAAAGTGAAATGGATTTTGAAACCCATAAGAAAATATTACGGCCTATTCTATTTTATTGCGGCAAAATTTGTTGTTATAATAAAAGTCAATAAGGAATATAACTCACCACTCAAATATAAAACAGAGTTTTGCATTTTCAAATTATCTAATATCGGCTTGATTGTCTCGTAAGTGAAATGTTCTATCTCATTGTTCCTCAAATCTAACAACTCAAGTCCACGTACGCCCTCTAATAGTCCTTCACTAATTCCTTTTAATTTATTCCCCGTCATAGATAATTTCTGTAGCAAAGCAAGCCCATCAAAAGCTCTTTCAGACACAAATCTCAGTTCATTATTATCTAAAAGTAGCTCATTTAGATTCCAGAGCTCCGCAAAAGTCAAGGCCCCCAGCATCGATAACTTGTTAGACCGCAGATCCAATCTTGTAAGATTAGATAAGCCCCTAAACGTGTCTTTAGTCAAAACTGTAAGTAAATTAGATTCCAGAATCAGATCGTCTAAAACAGACAGATGTTCAAAACAACCATCGTGGGCAAGATTAATATAATTTGAAGACATATCCAGATATTTGAGACTTGGTAAATCGACAAACACGTCCCTTTGCACTTCTTTCACTTTATTCTCTTTTATAGTTAAGTTTACGAGCGACGGGAGATTCGTGAACGATGAGAAGTCCAATTCAGTTATTTTGTTGTTCATCAGCGTTATTTCTTTAAGTGTGGTTATGTTTGAGAACGTTCGTTTCTCGATTTTGTTGAGTGTAGCATAGTGGATATACAGTTTTTGTAGTCGTTTCATTCGATGGATTACTTTGAAGGGAATAAACTTGAGAGCTCCATCGGATCTCACGTTGAACGTAAGTCGTTCTAAGAAAGGTTGCGAGTTGAAAGTGGACCATACCGGATCACTTTCATCAATACCACCATTGAAAATCCAGCAATCGGCCTTAGTAGCTGTCTTGAGATCTGTACTTTCACAGTAACAGTGCACTTTAGATTCTCTGTTCGTTATCTCGCATATGTTATCTTTTGCTTGTGTTCCATGGTATCTCCTTTCAGTTTTATCCCTACGTTTTTCACTAAGACGGCTATCAGTGTAGGATTGTACTGAAGTCAGAGCCAAAGCCAGGAGTAAATACTGAACAACGGTCTCCATGTCCCTCTTGCCTTTCACTAATCTGAAACAAACAAAAGGAAAATTAAAGAGTTGTTTCGAAAGCGCTCTTGAGCGAATGTCTTAGGAATTCTAACAGCTTTAATAAATAAAATCAGCAAGTTAAGTTATTACTAAGTAATATTAGTTGTAGTTTTGTTTTAATTAATCTACTTATCAACGTAGACTTTAGGATATTGACTGCGCATTTTGAGGGAGCTTCTATATTTACTTTATTAACAAAATGAATGGACATTTTTGTTTTTATTTTTGGGCTATCATTGACTTATTAGAGTGGTTATCGAATGTATTGCTGCACTCAGGCTAATTTGTGGGGAGGCGTGTTATAAACGTACCGTGACGTGTGACGTGACTTTAGGTCATTTTAAGTCCACCCTCCATGAATTTAACTTTTTACTATAATTTTTTACCATAATTACTTTGATAATATACTGTGCTATAGGGGAAGGGAAAAATAAAATTCGTCATCGTCTGTTCCGTTTTGTTTACATGTTTGTTTAAAATATGTGTGTTTTGGACGCCTGAATAAAAAACATATTTATTTTGTAGTTCATTATTTCAATTCTTTGTTTAATAAATTAGACTGTGTGATTAACTTGTATATAGAATCGGTATGCTCGTAAAAGACAAATGCATAAAACACTTAAAGACCGCATTTTATACACAAATTTACTGGCGCACAAAAACGAACTTAGGCTTACAGTAAGCTTTTACTATTGTTTGTTGTTTTACTATAAATTATCTATATCTTTATTTAAAAATATGGAGTGTCTGCTGTACGTGGTCATGTAACAAATGTGCAAATCTAAGTGGAAAAGAACATATTAAAAAAAGTTAGTTAATAAGTAGGTAAAATACATATTTATATTTATTTCATTTAACAACTAACTGCATACCCATATTATAATTATTTAAAAAAACATTTAATCACCATCACCGTACAAAATATCATCATCGGCCTATCTAAGTGCACTGCACAACATTTTTATATTTAGCACATACAAGTACTCAATATATTAAGTACAAATTACTGGTGGAGAGAAGAAGAACGAGAATTAACTTATAGTTTCCAGTTAGTAATACAAATAAATATATCATTCAACAAAATAAGAGCAGCAACTGTTGGTTTTGAGATTACGTACATTAAATCTTCAGGAGGTTTATATTTTTATTTTTTTTTATTCGTAAGCCTACCATAATGACTCCACTTTACCAGATGGTAAGCAATAAATGGAGTCCAAGAGTGGTGGTCACCATCCTCATTGCATGTCTAGTCAATGCAGCATGGTGACCCACACTATGGCGGCCTGGTGAGATGCTTTTTCACACCCCGCTTAAAAGACCCGGGATCAAATTGGGAAGGAAACACGTGCGCTGGTAGGGAATTCCAGGTTTTCACTGATCGGCACAGGAAGAGCCAAACCGTTTCGTTCGTGATCGCATATTACCGGTTCAAGCACTAATAGCGGTTGTGCTCTTAATAATTGTTCTACATATTTTAGTTTATATCTTATTAATGTAACATTTACTGCACGAAAACTCGACAGACTGCTAATTTTTACGTTTTTAGTAACTTATTAAAAGGCCAATATTTCTTTTGGGCATTTTTATTACCAACATTTTCTAGAGCTGTCTAACATACAACAGCATAGTCGTCAAGAAAATTACACATCACTAAACTACCTCATCAGCGTGTTTAATTAAAAAAGCTCTTTCTTTATCACATAAATGAGGATCGTAATAAGTGGGAGGAGGACAAAACATGTTGTGTGAAGACTTTTTTGTTTCTTTGAAATGATTATTGGGGATTGAAATTATAAGGGCTCCCCTTGACGCATTTGAGACGCTTTAATTAAGGGTATTGTTGGATCGAGATGTTAAAGTTCAGCAGTTAAGTCCTTTGTTATTCTAAAAAGTTTAATATCTTGCAAAGATTCGCGTTCCATGTTTGAAATTTACTTTTTTAAAGCTGCTTTGAACAAACTTGTATCTCTTGAAAGCCTACAAAGTTTTGTGTTGCAAGTAAATTTTCTCTTGTCTTATACTTTATTGTATGGTATACTATGGTATACTTTATTATATTTGTATGGAATAGATATATAGCGCTTGTGTTTGTTTTGATATATTTCTTTGCAAACATGTTCTACAATCAATATTAATTTAATTTAGGATATGATTTTATAGGTTTGTTAGCTTGGCTTTAGAAACAATTTTTTTTACTTATATTTAATTTTGGTAATTTTGTAACCTGAATTTTTGTATATAAAAGTACTAACATATGAACTACATATCGTATTATTTTGAACTGGTGTTCAAACCTGAAAGCAGCTTTAACCCAACAACAAAAAAAAAAAACTCTTGAATATGCTCTTGGACCAGTCTAAGTTGTCACAAACACCCGTGACAGTCATAGCTCACAGTGATATGACAGAAGTATTCTTCTATTAATCACTGTCAATATAATTTTAAATTAGACGGTTTAAGGATAAATAATAATTATGGTCTAGAAAAGTGATTTTGCGCCAAGTCAGAGTAAAGGCTTGACAATATATATTTAATATTGACGAATAAGAAGAAATTACACATAATAATTCTACTTAAAACATAAATACAAACACTAAAGTGCTAATTCCAACAAAATCGAAATCAAATTCCAAAATAACCAAACATCACAAGAGGAGCATTCAATCGGACTTTTTCAAATTTAATTCAACCCGGAACCGCGCAATATCCTATTTGAAGTAAAGTTGTAAAAAGATGCTGTTAAAAGTCCAACGGTTCGTTTTGGAGACTTCTATTTGTTTGTTCTACTTTATTTAGAGTACTTGGAGAGCTGGGTCTTTCTTTTTTTTAATAACGTCTGTTTTTTGTTTGATTTATGTTTTGGGAATATTGACAAAGGACCGGAATAATAATCCACTTACACACTAATAATGCTTTGGGTAAACCTTACTGTGTATCAAAACGTGTATTTTGTTTGTTTTGTTTGTACCATCCTTGTTTGTTCGATTTGTTCATATCTAAGCCATATTAGTATTTTTTGTCAATTTGACTCCGCCAACACAAGTAAAGTAAACAGTAGAGGTGTTTAAATATTTATTTATTGATTATTAAATTTAGTAAAATTAAATTCATTATACATAAGTTTCGCTGCAACACGAAGAAGCTCTAAGGTCCGAAGCCACTGTAACCTTATTAACTAGAAGTAAATTAAAAGCAACTTATGTATAAAGGTAATTTCAATGTTCAAATTGAAATCAAAATAATTAAGCTTAAAACAATAAATATTTTATAAAATAAGACTTTATTTTAATTAAGTTTGTTAACTGTATGCTGGTAAACATAACACAATAAAAATTTAAATAAAAATAAAATTCAAAGCGATAAACTCACAATAATCCCCAAAATCGGTTTTATTTAAATTCTAGGAACCGTTGGATAACCTTTGAGCCGATTAAAACTAATGAAACAGAAAATATTGCAAATGAAAATTTTTGTAACGAAAATTTCTCACATAATTAGAAAAGACGAGTGTGCAGAATCACAGCTTTGATCTCTGTCACGAGCACAAAATGTCACATTAAAATAATAGGAGAGAGGTACGTGCTTACTTAATGTTAAGCTCTAGTTCCATTAGCCGAACGATCCAGCATTCGAACATTCGGTCGTGAGCTTTTATCGTTGAAGTTGTTTTTATAAAATATTACATCTTTCCGGTTTTCGAGGACAGCCTTTTGAATTACTACGTGATGATAACCAACGGCTTTGTAGGCTTTCTTTTCTGTTTGTATTTGTATTGGTTATATTGGTATATTCCAATTAAAATTTATATTGTAGGTGAACTTATCACGCTCACGAACTTGCTGCAAAAGTAGGATTTGAATGGATAAAACTTATTCCTCTACATATCTCTACACGAAACCCTAACGAGCATTTAAAGCCAGCTCATGAATACGTATGCTATCGAGATTCAGTTTCGCCTATATATCCTAAAATGTATGTATTTGGCTATTGTTGAAGAACTAAAAGTTTCAATTGTTACAGGTGGCAGTGCTTACCGTTCGATGATTATTGTGCTATGGTTACTCTTATTTTCTATCTTTGACACTTGTGTAACAATAGCGTTACGACATTCTTATTAGATAGAGAATAATCTGCTATGAATTTTTGCTGGCAATTTGTGTTTGTATTTATCCAAACTAACCTTCAACATTGATTAAATAGTAATATATGCTTATAATATTTTAAAGAGATTCAGTTTGCTTTTTGGTTTGAAAGTGCTAAACTCAGTAACTACTAATCCGCTTTGAATTCATTAGGACCTACCTAATTATCGTTTATTGAGGAAGGTTTTGGGCCATATATGTACATCATCATACAACTACCCAAGAAAGCGAAGTAACAAACATAAATATCGGGGCTCAGCTATTGCAGCTATTGCGATCTTAATGATGAAAACGTATTTTTAATCCTCTTAAAATTGTCCAAATCTTGAATGGGTATTAGGAATAATCAGCTTTCATCATTATAAAACCAAGACTAAATAGTAAATACGTATTGAAATCTCAAATAAGTTAAATTGCTAAACAATGTACTTATTAAAGACATGATTCAATTACGAAAAAGAAAAGACTACAAACCTAGTAAACCAAGTAATAAATAACACACAAGAGAACAAATATCTAATACTAATTAAAATTCGTTAGACAATCTCAAGTAAATATTTGTGTTTTCCCCAACATTCGCACCATGAGTGCTCAGCTTAAACATAATTAAAACAATTTACTGGTCTTAAGAAAATACCCTAAAATTATAGAAATCACTCGAAAATGTCGAGAAAGTTCTCGAAATAATTGTACACATGTGTGTTGAGCTTTATTTTTCTAAATAAACGGGAATCGCCTTAACCTAACGAGTAGGTTAATCCTTTAAGAACATTGTCTATACGACTTGAGCTGATACTCGGGGAATCGAAACGAATTCTGATAATAGGATCTTTTAAAGATGACATTGTAATATAAATGAGTTTTTTTTTTAATTCGTATGACTTATTTCTAATATGCTCGTTGTCACTGGGTCGCAATCACAAATAATTGTTGATGTTAGTAGTAATAGAATAGTTATAAACGGTCAAGTCAAGTGATCTCATTATTTTTTTTTAATGATAAGTTACAGTTACTTGATTTCTAGATGAAGGTAAAAATGTTTTAAGAAACTAAGACATAGGAAGTACGCTAAAGTGGCAATGGGCTGACCACATCTGCCGAAGGCCTGACGGGAGCAAATGGGTCCTGGAGTGGAAACCGCGAATTTTAAACGGAAGGTAGGACGTCCCTCAGCTAGATGGACCGACAACGTAAAAAAAAGTAGCTGGGATAGACTGGATTGTGTAGCCTTATGGCCAGCAGTGGTAGTAAAATTATTTATTAGTTTTAAAATTGGACTAAAACATCAAATGATCTAAGAATGAGTGCATAATAGATAAATGTAATACCTAATCTGTATTATCAACCCTACCTTTTCTCTCTTAAATCTCAGGCAATCTTTCTTCCCAACACAATATCGTCTACACCATTTTTAATTTGATCACGATCTTATACAATGCTTTCCTCAATACAGTATGTAAGTTTGTGTAGCTTTTTCGCTTTTGTTTATCAATTCAAGCAAAATATTTTATACTCTAGCTCTCATGGCTTTGATGATTATGGATTTTAATTAGCGGAAATTAAGATCCAAATTTGCTAAATTCAACCTAAATTTAATTTGCCTCATATTCTAATTAGTTTCAAAATATTTTAAGTCCTTGCTGTTCCAAAGAAATTCAAGGCTTCACAAGTTATTTACGTTTATGTTGAAAATAAGCAACTTTAAGAAATTAAAAAGTTTTTATCACTTAGGATTTTTACTCCTCACCCGAGTTTATAGACTGTGCTAAGGAGAATAATGAAAAACAGAGCATTAACAAAAATGATTTAAATTATATACTGTACACAAATGCCTCTTTAAATAAATAAAAAAAAAGGAATATGTTATTCTTAAAAATGCTATCAAAGTATACTAAATTGCAAACAGCCTCAATTGAACGAGACAAGCCCGAGCCCTGGACCCGTTGATAATGAAATTTCATACTTATCCAATGCTTACGTTTATCCTAACTGACCTATTGCTACCTACCGCTTGGTTTGGGTTTCCAAACCCGATAAGAACAAAATTGACAACTCTGAATTGTCATATTTTTTACAATGTTTTCTACTCCCGTTCAATTAACATAACATATATACATACATACATACACAGGTACTCTCACGCCTATATATCCCAAAACAGGCAGCGGCAACTCAAACGTCTACTTTTTACCAATCATAATTAAGTCCTTCTTATATAATAAATATATGTATATAGTCTATTGACATTGACAAACTCTGAGACACTGTATGACTGGTATATATACTGTCTGGTGCCGTTTATGACACCCGCGGCCTGAGTTTAGAGTTGCCTATTCCACTTTACCGAAAAACCAAACGTGCAGTATACCAATAAGTGCAGTCAAGTCTTGGTTAATTTGTTCCGCATGGAACAGAAAAAAAAAAACACTGTGAGAAGCCAACGTTTCGACATTTAAGCTCTTATATAAACTAACTGTATATTTGATGTATAATCAACAAAACCGCATTATACAGATAGTTTATCTTTCTGAATCCTGTGTATTTTACTTGTTTGGTGAAATTTATTGCTTTAGTGTTAGTTTTGTAATAGATAGAAATTGAATTGTGTCAGCAGAATATTGACTATTTGATTTCTAAAAAGGTTTACTATTTCTGCAAAACGATTAATACTGGTGGTCTTGTGGTGACCCTTCTGTGTCGTGTATATATATACAAGTTTGAGAGATAAATACCCATATCTTTATAATACACGTTAATAAAACTGTTATAAACACAAAATATCACTTAAGGTTGAAGAGCTACTTTTAACTAATATATAATTCAATGCAAAGAAGAAAAACAAATTCAATACAAAGATCGCTCGCAAACCAAACATTTTTGTTCAATAAAATTTCTGGTAATTCCCCCGTGCATTGGCACGAATTATTATGAACTACCTGACTATTTGTGTACCTGCCGTAGTTGTACCTTTTAAAGAACCCTTAGAGATTTTTTTTTAGACAAAATCCTTTAAACTGATCACGAGGCACGTTTGTGTTGTATAGGCACAGAATTTTACCTGCGGGCAGAACTCTTTGGGTTTATTCAATATCTTTAATAGGTACACAACGCTCTTCCCGAAGTTATTGTGTAAAAGGACCCCAAGAGTGGCTTTTGTGCGTTTAGTGAAACGAATTTCTTCTATTTGTATCGTTTGTCGGGGTATAGAATAATTGTTTTCGGAGAGACATGCTGAAACTTGAGTATCAGTTTTGTGTTTATTGTGTTATATGATTCAAATAATAATAGTGTGTCAGTAACTGCAGCATCGAAACTGACCTAGTTTTTTTATGTGAGTTTACTTGCATTTCTGGAAAGGAAATTTTCTTTAAAAATTACAATTGTTTAATTCTTGCGCTTTATGACAATAGTTTAGTTATTTAGTAGAACACTTTAGATCATCGACAATATTTGCAAATCAAATACTTTCACATTGCCTGAAGCACATTTATTAAAACCTACCTGAAAGTAACGCACAATTTATTTTATTTTATATATATTATAGGGGGACAGATGAACAGACGGGTCAAATGATGGTAAGTGACAACCGGCGTCCATGGACACCTGCTACCCGAGAGTCGTAAGTGCTCTGCCCGCCTGTGAGGGTGATGAGTAATGAGGGTATGCGGGGAGGGGATGAGGAGATGGGAAAGGGGGGGGGGGCAGGGGAGAGGAAAAAGGACAGGCGGAGTTGGGCCTCCGGAAACCTCACTAATTTCGGGGAAACGCTACGCAAGTATTGCTTCACAACCAGTTTTCTGTGAGGCCGTAGTGTCGCACCGGTTGAGCCGAACCATTTGTTCCCATTCCGCTCTACCACGTAAAAATTTGACTTTGTATATATAAAGGTATTAAAATTTTTGTAAATATACGATTACGTTTAATTTTTATTTACCTTCGTATTTTAGTAGTGAGTTTGTTTGTTAGAGTAACAAATCCTTTAGAACAAATCAATGACAACCCAAGTTCATAATGAAACATAGCTTTTGAATATTCTTCAAACCGTTTTAGCCATAACTAACTTGTCGTATAAAATCAACCCACGTCCACCCTTACAAACCTAAACCCAAGAAACTACAAACTTATCCATAAAGACGGCTATAACTTAGGGTGATGACGTAGAAATAGAACCTTGACCTTGAAGAAGGCATTTATCTGATATCTTTATCACTGGTTAAAGGTTATAAAATAAGTCAGTAGTGGCCGATTTATCATTCAGTTCGCTTGATCAAGTGAATAGCGCTGTCTATATCTTCATTTTTCTTCCTTTGATGTGAGCTCTATCGCTAAGTCGTGAGCTCAATATTTAATCTGAATGTTGAGTTTCGTTGTTGTCCACAGTTTTAAGCAATATTTATGGGAATTCGAGAGATGTTTAACTATTGCTTTAGGGATTTTATAACGGATACATTTGTGTAAAACAAAAAAAAAATATACATATTTTAACCTACTGAAATTCAGATGTATATTAAATTATAACGTGTAATTATATATTTTAAATATGTTTTTGTTTTTCTTTGTTAAATAAAGGAATATAAAATTTTAATGTTATAACTGAATAATAGTAAATAAAACGAAATTAATTTACCTATAGCAAATAAATTGCTGTGCTATGCAAAGTAGTTCCACGACCAATTTTTTTGCAAGACCATACTGCGGCGATTCATAAGCACTCTGCTGGCTCAATCGTAAATTTGTCTAAAGGCGGGTTCATTATGCATCTAGATGAACAACCCCCTGCCGCTGACAGCTACTTACGGTTGAGCTACTGCTTACGACGTACCTTATAAGGACTCAACACATTTTTTGCGGTTTCTATAGTGCTACAATATGGTAAGAATATACATAAATATTAAAATATATATTAAAAATAGACATAACTCTTCTTAGGCACAACAAATGCTTAAGCATGTAATTTATCTATTACTCATTTATTAGAAACGGTCAACGACATTATAATTTATATGAAAGTATATTTTAGTATTTTCTTTTTTAAACATGCTTTTAGAATCAGAGTTAGGTCATACTTATCATAAAGATGCACTATCATCGAAGATGAAAATGGTAATCGCACACACAACATTTCTGCTCAAACATGCATAAATAAAAACTAGATAAACATAAAGGAAAACCAAACCTTATTTGTTTAATTAGGTTTGGTTAAAAGTATTAAGGAATTCCACTTTCATACAAGACTTTTATCATTGACTAGTGTAACAAAAAGTATTCGTTACTACAAAACAAAGAAACGCTAACTTGAGTCGGTTATTGGAGAGTTCCTCTATTTATTTTCCTGCTCAATTAGAAAACCCTTGTGCCTGAGTACGACGAGACGACTGGTAACATGTAATAAAAATAAACTACATAAGTCAACCTGTTGGACAATTACTATATATGTATATACATACATATGTACATAGCTTCACGCCTGTATCCAAGAAGGGATAGCCAGTGGCGTAATTAACACCTACATTTTGGCGAATATAATCTAGTCCTATTTACCTAATAGGGGCAATGTTATTGCCGTCATCCAGGCACTTTTGGGAATGAAATAGGAACATTTGGAGCGTATTGACAGAAAAGGGAGGATAAAAGGGAAGGAAGGGGATATTACTTTTAGAGATGGATTTGGAACAGAACTGGTTGATGCCAGGAAATTGGAGCCCTCTAACTACTTTAATTAAATACTATATTGATATATGTGGGTACGCTGAAAGCTAAGTAAGTAAGGTACTTGTAAATTCAATATAAATTGTGTAATTACCAATGTATGTTATTGTATTTATAAATTATGTATGTCCACGATATAACGGTATTGTGTTAAACGTTGTTTATTTGCGTCCCCGCGTATTGGAACATTCCAGATTTCTCAACTGTATAATAGATAATTACTAGTTTAGAAAGTAAAAAAAAAATCTTAGGTGTACTTAAAAAGATAAGAGTTTGTTTTATATGTACGTGTAAAATTATTCAAGAAAATGTTTGAAATCACCATCATATACATATATCGTATTAGACTCTACATATGTTTTATGTAACTAAAATTATAGAAATAAAATAATAATAATGTAATAAAATCCTACCTTTCTATTTTAAGGCTCACATGTAGAATAAATAAATTTCTTTGATATAAAGCTAATAGAATTACATGTTTATTCGAAGCAGGAGAAAGTTAAAGATTCGTCAAAACTGCAAGTAGTATAGTAAAATACTTTCAGTATGTTTTATTGGCCTTCAGCAAGAAGTATCAAGCGATTTTATGAAATTAAGACTCTTTGTTTACCTCTACATGTCGAATTTCATCACATACTATTAAACAAAAAAAATGAATTGAGTGGGTTCTTTCGTCTGTCATACTATATTATAAAAAAAAACTATCCACAATTGGTCCTAGATCTCTTATGTATTATCAGAACAGATGAACTAATTATGATACTAAAATCTTCTTAAAAAAAGTTTTTTTTTTACATTTACACAACTAATTTATAATTTATTTAAATTTTTAAATTAAACTTTTGAAACTAAAAAAAACACCCAGCAACTACAAGGTCCCCGAAATACTTTTACATTTTATATAAAACTAAGTTTTAAGAAATTAATGTACCAGAACCTGATTTATTTCTCTGATGGATCTTAACTTCGAGAGAGTTCAGTTTGATAAATTACTTTCTAAGTCTTTTTTAATAGAATCAAAGTAAGTGTTACAAAAGTCTGAGTAAGCGAAATATAGTTTTTATCGTACTTAAGATGTAAGAAATTAAAAACGAAATTAAAGAACCTTTATAAATACAAATTTATTCTGAGGTAGATACACTTTTAGAAATGATACCAAGAGATGCAAATTATTACAATTACTACAGTCCTTTTCTTAAAAATAACATGGCTTCCACTTCATAGCAGAAGAGAAAGTACGTATAATGTGTCAATTGACCAAACGAGCTTCAAAGTTATGAACATATATTTTCCATTTTCAACAGACATAAAAGGAAACGGTTCTCAAGTCATTCTTAACTTTATACAGGGTAGTCTAATTTCTAAAAGAGTAGCAAAACAAAATACTTAGACTTCAAGGTCTATTTTTAAGATTCTATTTAAAATTAAATAATAGATTCTAGTTATATGTATATCCACTAATATGTTCTATGCTAAAGTAAATGAAAATATATTATGTACATAATATGTTATAATACTATATATTATGTTATAATATATTCGAGAAACTTAAGCTTTTTTTGCAGATTACATCAAAACATTTTACATTTAGCGAAATGAGTTTACTCTGCGTGTAACCACATTAAATGTTGCCAGAATTCCATTTACTACATTCAAATAAACAGAATTATTTGGTTTTCTCATTATATTTTAGATTTTTCGCACAACAACAATAACAAATTTTGATGAATTCCTTTTAATATTGGGTATAATATTAGTTCTAGAAATGTTTTGAAATAATGTAATTACTAGTTTTTACTAGTAATGTGAAGTGCTCAGAATTCACGCAACAGGGGCCTGCCCTCGCGACGTCTATTGGTGTGGGAGCCCACGGTTCAGTTTATGGTTCAAAGTAAGAGTGCGTGGGAATACGCCGCCTTCTTTTGCGAAGAGGTGATGCTGATCAAAGAGGCGGAGGAACGGGAACGGGAAACAACTAGTACTATCTCGTCCCACAGAGGACGCAGCAGGCGCTGGAATATCATTATCGCCCTCAAAGGCCGGCAGCGCACTTACGACTCTCGAGACGTACTTTAACTTAGGATGACTCCTTGCACCTCACTCTGCAGTTAAAAAAATGTTACAACTATTATGATAATTAACAACTCTCTATTTAAATTTGAAGAACCCACAATTCTCTTAACTCACGATGAAGTTAAAATGTTTAACTATATCTACATCAAAACAGTTTCTTACGAGTAATAGAAAACTTTGAAAAACTTGAATACTTTACTTAGCGAATTCAGTTCATTGTTTAATGGAAAACTTTTGCAGAATTATTTTAGTTTTCAAAAATCAATATCAAATTGTACAGAAAATTTTAGCCGATCAGCATTAATAAATTATTGCTGAACAATTAATTTAAACATTCAACATTTCGTTAAGGAAATATTTAATGTACCTACACAAGATCTTTTGAAAAATAATTTCACAATCTTGTGTTCAGGTATTGAAAAGGTAGCTACAACGGTTTTTATAAATAAGTTCAGTTATGTCAATATGGTTGGCCACGATAGGCTGAATGAATAATTGCCTTTATAAAAAGTAGAAAACTGCATTCAATGCGCATTTCTAATTGCAATTTAAAAAACTTTTTCGTCAATTTCCTTGTATCCCATGATCCAATCCTGGATCCTATTGCGATAAAAAATAATTAAAATCGGTGTACAATAGGAGGAGAAATCGCTTAACATACATACATAAAACATCCATTCGAACGTAGAATAACAATATAATAATTAAAAAATAAAATAATTAATTTATGGTAATATAGTAAATGCCAATAATTCTATGACTATTTAAAAATATATTTCTTTACTCGTGTTTCGGGTCTCTATGAACAATTTTGGCAAGTCATTGAAAAATTTACATATGTTTGAAGGAATATTACTTATAAGCTGGTATGTACCACATAACTACCACGATCTTAAAGTGTAATATTTAAACCTTTCGACATTTGGCTTTTACGACCATATATAATAGTGGTTTTATAATTAATTTCTTTTATTCACTACACTTGAAAGCGATAAAATCGCACACATTGACTTTATCAGGCAGATTTTTTTAATAATATTAAAGAATATTAAAAACAAAAAAAAAAGCCAGAACACGCATAAGGGGTTTAAGGGCACAAAACCCAACATGCACGTAAAATTAAAAAGTTCTGTTAAAGGATGATGAACTCAAATTCAAAATTGTTGCTTAAATTATTTATTAAAAATGTGTATTGTCTCCCTAGCCTTAACTTAACTACAGCTTTTAATCAATTTTTCATAGACCATATTCATTTTATCATGAAACCTTAAAGTATAGCGTTCCACTCCCATTCAAGGGCAAGTTGGAGCTCTTGGCTTCTAGCCCAAACTCTTATTTTAAGATCGTCCCCGATTCAATCGGATTGACAATAGGACTACGATCTGGCCACTTCTAGAGATTTTGCAAAATTCAAAATTTGTAAAATATCTTCAGTAATGCCGTTCAATTTGCCTTGTGGTTCATGGTAGAGTGGAATAGGATCACAACATCTCTTCCCGGTGGTGTCGTAAAAGGCGATTAAGGGATTGGACTGTTATCTATTCGCCAGTATGTATACAGTCATAGCCAGTGGAAGAGCCATGCTTAGGCACGAATGGGCCGGCCCGACCGGTGCAATACCACGGCCTCAAAGAAAACCAGTTGTGAAGTAACGCTTGCGTTGCATTGCCCCGAAATGAGTAAAATTCTGGAGGCCCATCTCCCCCTCTCCTCTTTCCTATCCCCTCATCCTCCCTCTCCTCTTTCACATCCCCTCATCCCCTCTCTTTTCTTTCCCCTCCTAGCAGCCCCATCCCTCATCAATCTTAATGGCGGGCAGCGCACTTACGACAAGAGTTGCAAGTATCCACGGGCGGCAGTTGTCACTTACCATCAGATAACCCATCTGTTCGTCTATCCCCTATAGTATAAAAGAAATTCATAAAGTGCCCGGTTGACGGCAATAGGGTTGCCCCCATCACGTTAGTGGAAGCAAATTCCAGTTGTGAATATCTAAGTGTTTAATACGAGATGTATGTGTCTAACCTTTAGGGGATACAGTCATGAGCGTATGTATGTATCTTCAGTAATGCGACTGCTCGGAGGACAATACAAAGTTTGAAATATCTTTCAGTCAGACCATTCATTCATTCATCATCAAGCTATTGTACGTCGTACAGAGAAATAACTCAACACTGTAAAGAGAATTTGACAGCGGTGATAAAACAGGGGATTTTCTCCTTAATGTTTTGAGTGTTAAAGTTGTTATTTTGAATTGCATTTTCATGGCAGCAGTTAAATCTTCATCAGAGTAGACGAACTGGTTTGAAACAGTCTTCATTTAACATGTTGTCTACCAGTTTTATGCGCAGAAGTCTAAAATAACAGAGTAGTACATAAAAGCAAAACTGTAGCTTTAGCAAAACAAATTCAGTAGCACTTGTAATGTATGTTACATACTAAAAATGAAAATAATAATAACCTTCATTTTCTTATGTTTCATTCCCAAAGTGCCCAATTAATGGCAACAGGTTTGTCCATATTACGTGAGTGTATTTTACATGAGTTTAATTTCGTAGAACGTGGTATTTAATTTAGAATGGTTGGTAAACTTTTTATCGTACAGTCCGATTTTACTTACAAATGTGTAGTATATGGACAATTGTCGGCTTTATCACAATTAGCGATCTCTTCGAACAAAAACAAAATGTTAAAATATTTTTCAATTTAGAAATATATTTACGCAATATTTTAATACAGGGAATTCAGAATTTAAATGTTACTCCAACTTACAACAAGAGTTTTTATTGTACAGTTTATTTACAGACGTTGCACTGAAGAGCAGTTGATAATCCATTAATCGCTGGTATATCAGCGGAACTGAATCGTGGGAGAATTTAATATTCAGCTTTCAGAACCTTTTCGAGAAACAACCAGCTTAAGCGAATGTGTAATTTATTTATTCAGATTTGCTTTTTGTTGAAACTGAATTACATTACTTTATTTATAACCAGCTTTTGTAGGTGTAATATGTATCCCTCGGGCAAAGTTCTCTTATGATTCTAATCTGTCATTAGGCACGCAACCATTTCACGGTAAATGGTTTAGGCATTAAAATCCCAATATATAAACTAACAAATGCACTTTCACATTCATAATATACATGTAAAATTAACATAATTAAGATTAAGAAACCTAGATTATTTTTTTACGTTTATGTGAACATTTTTTTTTTTGGATTGGGGTCAAACGCGCAGACGGGTCACCTGAGGGAAAGCGACTACCGTCAATGGACAACATGGACAACTCAAGAGCCGCAAGTGTGTTGCCGGCCTTTTAGATTTATTTTTATTATTCTAAAATATCTACATTGATACAACAGTGATGCATTGTTAAAGCGATCAAAAGGAAATATCAATTTACGAAACGCTAAGCGTCACTTTATCAACCATTAGGGTGTCATTCAAACGTATCCATATACTGCCATTGTTGACTCAGAATTGAATGAATTTTCAACAAGAATTATTTATTAAGGAAGAATTAGAACATTTTTAAAGGGTGTCTTTATATCAACGCGAATCTGGGAAGAAATGCCATGCTATAGCGAGCAGCGCACGTATATAGTCGCAGCTTTTACTGTGGCCTTCAATTTTACGTATATTACTATAGTGGCCTTTTATTTTACATGTATATCGTCAACATTACGGTTTACTTTAATTTATTTAGATTCACCAATATTTGTATACACTACAACAAAGAAATATCCATCACAAGCTGATATAATTGAGGATGTGTAAAATAGGTAAATAGCATTTACAAAATATTAACAGGTGACATAGGCACCCTGACAATATAAACTTTTTATATTTTCAGTCTCTACGCTGTAACTCGCCAGGTTTGTGACAGGTTTATTAGTCCTTTCAGATTAAGAAACAAGAGAACAAATGATGACTTGACAGCCGATTGCTAAGTAAATATAAGAAATGTTTCTTTTTTGTTTTCTACAGTGTAAAAAATGCAATTTTCTGCAAACGCAGTTACCCTCAACAAATTGAGATGATGTTTTGCATGCACGCTTATTTCAGTGTCTTATGTCAATGTATGGTTGGCATTATTCTAAATCCAATATGGCGGATGGAATGCCTTTGCGGACTACATCGTTATTTTTGAACACTCCGAATTTGCTTATAACAATACGAAAAATACTTGTTTTTTAAATTTATTTTTTTATTAATTTCTGTTAGGGCCACCTTATACTTCATTTTCATCTCAATTAAATTAAACAATTTATTAAAACTTTAAGCTAAAGCAGGACATTAACTATCTTATCTGAAAGAAGATCCCACCTCATCGGTTTTCTACTCAATCCTCGATGACTAGTATTATGAGAAGTTAAAGAAGAAGTTAAAGAAAAGGTGTACCTATATTTATAGTAAGTAGAAGACATTTCAAAATAATTATTCGAGATGATTTATATGCGTAATTATTGCGTCATCAACGCCATGTTAGGAGTAATCATAGATAGCTTTAAGGAGTAAATTACTTTAGTAGTAGTAGAGATGAGAGTGTTATCAGTAGGTAGAGTAATAATTTTTATGCCTTATATATCTAATGATTATATACTTCATATACTTTTCATTATTTTCCAGCACGGGCATCTTACAAAAAAAAAAACTGTTTACTTTCCACCAAACTAATGTCTGCAGTTTATCGCATAAAATATTTGTATACTTATTCGAAGCAGCAAGTACGCTTGTAGGCAATTAGCCAGTAGCCTGAAGCAAAGTGCATCTTTTATAAATTTTTCTTTGCTCTTAATAAAAATATGGAAATACCCGTTGCTGTCTTGTGCTGACGTTCAGCAAATAAGGTAAGAAAAAATAAAATGAAACTTTAGCAAGCTTCGAAGAGAAATACTGCAGTCATGTATCTGTCACTGTACTGTACTTGGCAAAGGCCATAAATATGACAGTAACTATCTTTTGTTTTTACAAACAAAAGTTCCATAAGGATATTATATTTATATTATGTTTATGATAAACAAAATAATTAAAACATTTCATGTTTGTGTGTGATGATAGTTTAGAATGCACTAATGAGTCAGTAGTTTATACGAATATTTATAGGTACCAATTAACGCTTAAGATTAGATTGGTTTGGAGTGTGTTACTTACTGACTTCTGACTGACTTTTTAGTTACTGACTGACTTCTTTAAACAAGGATCGTGAAGTAGTAATATGATAATCACGTGTGTTTACGTTTCTTAAGTAATAATAATGGAGGATTGAGTGGTAATTTTTTTTAATGCAAATAATTGATGTGTAAATGAGTATTTAATCGAAAAAATCGTTTTACGATCGGAGAAATTGCTTTAACGAAATAGTATCGCTCGTACGTAATAAAAAAAGTCTCTATCCATATTTAACACATCGTCACGCTTAGGGTTTTGGTGGGGCTGAACCATTTCTGTAATACATCGGGTTCGAACACACTACTACACATCTAATATAATTATGTATATAAGTCACAGAAGTTTGAAAATAAATACTTAATATAAGAATATGACTGACTAGTAAAACTGATATTGATCACGATTTAGTACATTAGCTTTATTTTTTACACATCTTTATATATTAATCTTTTAGAATAAAACGGTGGTTTATATTTAATATACAAATAAAAAAGAGTTTAGATTTACGCTTTTCCTATTTGGCAGGCTTATGTAATTGCCCTAATCCAAGACTTATTCCGGTATTTAGTAGCGCTTGCCGTTAGATACCGTCTCTGCTTCTACCATCTATTTATTTGCTAAGTTTAGCCTAACTAATCCAATCTATCGGACAATAGATGAACTTATAGCGTTAATACCTAGAAAAATTGAAAAAAATTTGAACGACTAATTTAAGCCCCGTCTGTATTTAGAACACACATACAAGTCATACGGTGAAATCCGTTAAAACAATAACTTTATGTAATACAGCCGTTGGAATAAAGAGTTATGGCAGAATAATAACAAACTTTTCTTAATTGCTGTTTAATCATGTAGTCTTTCTGAAGTAAAATCAGGTTTTGAGACGTAAAACTAATAAAACGTGTCGATGAAAAGTAAAACTTTTAAACATTTTTTTTTTTTATATTAGCCTACCATAGTGACTCCACTTTGCCTGATGGAAAGCAACAGGTGGAGTCAAAGAGTGGTAGTCACCATCCTCATTGCAACCTCATGCAAAATGCAGCATGGTGACCCACACTATGGCGGCCTGGTGAGATGCTTTTTCACGCCCCGCTTAAAAGACCCGGGATCAAAGTGGGAAGGAAACACGTGCGCTGGTAGAGAATTCCAGGCTTTTACCGATCGGCACAGGAAAGAAGAGCGTAGAAAGAGGTACGTATATTTTCGACGCACAAACGGTGACTCCTCAGGCGAGCACGTGTAGTCCTGTAGAGGAAGGGAGAAGGTGGGACCAATTGGAAGAGCTCATCAGAACATGTAGGCGATGTGCGGCCGTGATGTAGGCGATAGAGGACTGCTATAGAGGCGACATCTCTTCGCAACTGCAGAGGCTAAAGAGACTGGGTGATCTCAGGACAGTCGATAATGCGGACTGCGCGCCGTTGCAAACGATCGAGAGCGTCAAGCAAATACTGCGCATAGCCGTCCCAGAGATGAGAGCAGTACTCCACGCAGGAGCGAACCTGTATAAAAGACACAGTTGCTCGGGCGAGAAGAACCGTCTCACCTTGTTCAAAACGCCGAGCTTTCGCGAGGCCGCCTTAGTGACACTCTCGATGTAATCGCGCGGATTGAGATCCCGGCAAATTCTTTTATTACGATTAAAATTAATACAAGTTAGGCAGCCAGTGTTCCTGTTTTAGTAGCTTCTGCATTCGCAGGAAGTGAAGGACAATTGCATACGTGACCCTGACTTCTGCGTCATGCAGTATCTCTTATCTTAAGATTCTCTCCCAAACCATTTTTCTTCTACAAACTTCCTTTTCTTCCCTGTTTCTTTACTATATTCTCAAGAAAGGTTGACACCAGATAGGTGTCCTGCATTAAAAATAAACTAGCCAAAACTATCTTGCAATGTACACCGACTTATAACACATTTTGAACAAGGTTAGAAATATGATAGTAAGTTTTACAACGGCCACTATCTTCTTATGTTTTGGTCCACACTCCAAGGTTTACTGCTTTCCCGAAGCCTCGCGAACTAATAAACGAGTGACACTAATTGGTGTTGAGCATCCCGTCTTTGTGGACGACCACTCGCAATGAAAATTATTAAAAAAATCTCACCAAATACCTCGCTGCCGTATTTCTTACGCCATTAACAAAAGGCCAGAATATTACACGTAAAGAGCCTGTCTTTCATTTTTTTTACTAAGGAAATTCGCGATGAGACCAATTTCGGGCAGTGAATGGAAGTAATTGACATTTTTTTCGAAGTATAATATTTTTTGTGTGCGCTTCTGTAATCTTCAACACATTAAACATAGTGTTGTATAAGCTTTATTTTTTTGTTGTCTTGAGTGTAGCTGTAAGTGATTTATATATATTTTTAAAGTGTTGTTCGCAAAGTTGGTCTGACCTAAATTACAAATTCGATCTCTCACGATTGAAAATGAAGAATGAAATGAAAGGATAAAATATATAGCTTTATTTAAGGCAGTTCAAATTGTTTAGGAAAAAAATGTTACAAAATAGTAAATATAAGTTTAATAATAATATGTAGAAAAGCGCTCTACTGGTGTTTATTCTAGGAAATACAATTATACCTACTACAAATATTTAAAATACTCTGTTCACTTCCAAATCCAACCAGCCTGTGGAACACAATGTAGTGTTTACGGACCAATATGAGCTTCAAACTTCAAGAAAAGAGAAGGAAATCCTTTCCTAAAAGAAAGTCAAAGCACCTGTGACTTTTGACTTGCGGGCCCATGCGCGGCGGTAGTCACTTACCATCAGGTGACCAGTCTACTCATTTGCCCCCTATCACATAAAAAATATGACTAACTAGAAGTGTTCAAGTCAGCGGTTATTATGTCCGGGCCTCAAGTACATCCTAGAAAGGAAATCTCCGTAAACAAAGTTATATAGCATTTATGACAGTTCTTCTCACACTCTGAGTACAAGTAGAAAATAATATTGCATTTAAGTTGTAATGCAACATGTAAGGCTAATTGCCGTAGCAATACAAGGAGCTACACTCTACTCAATGAAGGCGTCCGAGATGTGTGAGGTGGGGAAACAACCTTGGATGTAATTTAGGCGTACGTTTGTTAACTCACTCGTATTTTAGTTGTTTTTAAAGATTTTTGAAATAGTAATTTGGCTTGATATTTATTTACCAACTATCTTTAAACTAGCTCCTGGCTTACGAACATCCGGAAAATAACTATCCTTGATTCTTATATGTATTCCACCTGCGAAACATTTAGATACTCTGACTAAATCCTAAGCGGCGGTAGCGTAATGGCTAAGGCCACGGTCTTGAAATCAAGTGGTTGGGTTACTGGTATTGGATTCGAACCCCATCCAGTGCGCTACCGTCGTGAACCCACCACCAACACAAACATTTAGATTTGCTGTAATAATTTAACGATTACTAGTAATGTGACCCACGTTGCTTGTATTCTTAAAAAAAAAAAACTAGCTTAGAATAAAATTCAAATCGAAAAGCTTCTTATTTTTTTTCAGTATAACCTGATGTACAACACAAATATACCGATGACGCGATATCGGAAGTGGTGTAAAAACTATAAATACTAGCTAGTGCAAGTGCCATTTTTCCATTATAAAAAGTAGCCTATGAATTATATGGTTATCTTTTTAAACAACTTATAAAGGCTTTTTAAACCACGATATGCAAAAAGGTTGATAAAAAGTCTATATAAGAATACGAAATCAGGAATATAAAAAATCAACTAGAAGATTAAAAACTGTACGACACTGTTAAATACTCTCATTGCGATACACATATGTATGTACACGGAGCCGACACTATTAGGATGCAGTGTTTATAGAGTGAGAATAAGTGTGGATAGCTGTTAAAACTCACGTGTCCTAAAAGCTTTCAGCTCCTAACAGTCTTATTAATATTAACGTGAATTATTCCTCATTTTAATATTTTATGTGTTAATGTATTTAATATAAACATTAATAACTCTTGTAAAATTAAAAGTAAATTTTATTTATTATTTTTAGTTACAGAAAATATATACCATACAGTATGCAGATGATTCATAATGTGACGTACATGATTCTATTAGTCTTAGTCTGGTATTATGTACCTTATAGTAATTTAAATAGAAAAAGGCTAAGTAAAGGTTGGACACGATGCACCTCACATTAGGGCAAAGTGAGAAGCAAACAAAGAAAATTACGCTTAAAAATATTGAGTACACTGTCACTAGAGATAAAGCTAGATGCTAAACTCGCCTTTTACTCCGTCCCAAATCTGAAATGAGCTCAAGAGTAGGCGGCACCTAATACTTTCTTCACGACGAAATAGACGCCGAACATTAATTTAATTCTTGAATAACTTCCTTTGTTCTTCTAAAACATAAACCATTTGAAAATACACCCTTAATTGAAAAATTTATTTGCATTCCAATTATTTCGTAATCAAGCACAAATGCGGCATTGTCTTATATTCTATACACCATTTGAAGTCCCAAATCAATATTGTAAGTATCGCAATCGTAATATGTATTTCTTTTATAGTTACTGAATTGTACTTGACTCGAGTAATGATCTGTTTTGATATAACACTCTGTCTCCCTGCGGCGAAGTAAATGATAAACCCACTTTTTGCTTTTTATTAAATGTATAGTAGCTAGTTGAGGTTGGATTATCGACGACATGGAGCTCTCTCCTACCGGCTAGTTCAGGTATCCACCATCCACAGGACACGGATGCGTCGGTAAGTACCTGTATCGCATAGGCCGGGAGCCAACGCCTGTGTGCCACCACTGCGTGAGCTGCCACGAGGATACCGCACTCCACACATTAGTGAAGTGCTATGCGGGGGTGCAGCAGCGTGTTGACCTCGTGGCAGCTATTCGTGTGGGTCGCTAGAGACCATGGTTATTGCTATGGTCCAGAGCGAGAGTGCATAGGATTCCGCCGCTTCGTACTGCGAGGCAGTGATGCTTGCAAAAGAAGCGGCGGAAAGGGAACGGGAGAGAGTCAGTACTTTTACGTCCCGCAGAAGACGCACAAGGCGCCGGAGAGTGCAAAATGTCCTCCGGCCTGCATGAGCACTAGCCTGAGGGCGACAGAATGGGCTATCTATCGCCCTAGCAGAAGCAGGCCCGAGACGGTGGCACGACATGTTCCACGCGCGCTTGACTAAATATGAGGGGGGGATGGAACCCCCACCACCCTACACATCACATTGGGGTCGCCTTGGTCAAAAGGCGGCCAGGTCTGCCGGGGTACACAGGGACTTCCTTTTTAGGGTACACCTGAGGCCCCGGCCGTAAGACCCGTTGACGGAACACTGTGTGGTTTTAGTCGGTTCGAGTCCGACATACTACCTTACCCATTAGCCCCGGTAACGTGATGACCCGTGGGGGTTTCCACACAAGAAAACAAAAATAAAATATATATTAACCTAAGGAATATGGAATCAACTAATAATATGTCCCCAGGTCCCGAATACAGTAGTAAAACCAACAAACCTAGAGCCTAGCAACGGTGCGATTTCGACACGGGTCTAAATAGTCTCGAGTCTGGGTGTTCTTTGTTTCCATTATTTCTATTTTTGTAAACCCCCTGGAACACAGGATTCAGTCCTAATACGGAAGATATCTTTCACTTAGCATAACAATAGGAAAAATTATAAATGTAACGATATATTTAATTACACAATTTCTATGTTCCAAAACCAGACAGTACAGCAAAAAAGATAATGCAAAGTAATTACTAAGCGTGTTTCATATGTCTTACTAGTGGTTTGCATAATAATATAAAATGAGAATAACGACATGTTTATATGTAGAATCGTAAACAATAAGAGGAAACCGCCGCATTGCCTGCACTCGATTTCTTTTTTCCACAAACAGACAAAGGTAATAGGATTCCCACCAAACCAAACAATTGCTGTTATAATAAAAACATTTCCTATTATAAAATTAAATAATAATATCAATACCTTTTATGGTTTAGGTTTATAGAATTAAAAAATATATTATCAATATTTTTCAGATAGATATAGATATTATTTTGTTGAGAACCAACCAACGGTAATTTTTTGAACTATCACATCTTTACGTCATTGTCATTTTCAACCGACTTCAAGAAGAAGCAGGTTCTCAATTCAACTGTATATATATTTTCATGTTATATATTTTCATATGTATGTATATTTTCATGTTTGTTACCCGATTAAGACTGCTTGAACCGATTTCGACTTTTTTTTTTATTTGAAAGCTGGTGCTTCCCGTGTGGTCCCATTTTAATTTGGTCCAGTTCTAACAATCGCATCCATGAGAAAACTACATATATAAGTTTTAAATTTGCATTAGGCATGTGCGCGACACGCCGTTATTACGGCGGTAAGACCCGTTATGGAGGATTGGCTCGAGAGGCGTCATGGGACCCTCTCATACCGGCTGACGCAGGTGATCACTGGAAAGGGATGTTTCGGAGATCAACTGTGTCTGATCCGCAAGGAGCCAACGACTGAGTGCCATCATTGCGATGGCCAGACCGTGGACACGGCGCTCCACACGCTGGCAGAATGTCCGGCGTGGGAGGAGCCGAGGCGTGATCTCGTGGCGGCCATCGGGGTGGTGGTTCTCTCGCTCGGTAACATGATTGCGGCCATGTTGCGGAGCGAGAACGCGTGGAACTCCGCCGTCTCTTTCTGCGAGCAAGTTATGCTTGCCAAGGAGACGGCGGAGCGGGATTGGAAGAGGTTTAGAACTCTCCCGGCCCACCAGGCCCGGGAACGGGCCAGGTACCACAGGCGACTCAGGCGCCGGAGATCGGAGAATGATCTCCGTCCTCCATAAGCGCAGGCCTGGGGGTGACAGATGAGGCCATCTGTCACCCTAGCAGAAGCAGGCTTGGGTGGCGGCGCGGGCGCTGTGGTGCGTGCGCGCCCTTGGGGGATAGTTACGGGAACATTGGGGTTCCCACACAGGAGGGGGCCATCTACAAACCGTAGGTGGCCCGAGGTACGTCGGGGTTCCAGGGTTTTCCTTCATGGCGTGCGGTTTTCGTCGGTTCGAGTCCGACATGCCACCAGAAGGTGGTATCCGAGGGGATTTCCGCACGGAGAAAAAAAAAAAAAAAAAAAAAAAAGGCATGTGCGCGACAAATGGACGAATAACTCAATATCGCGCCAACCGATATCGATGTTTCTTGTTTCACTGGAAAGGATGTACTTAAAAGGTAGTTAGAGGAGAGTTTGGTTCATTTGTGACCATTGCATCCTTGAAAAACCATATTAGTCTTAAATTTAATGATAGACTCATTGAAGTTGGTTGTCTACTTTTTTAAAGTCAGATTATTAAGTACCTAACCGTTTAATATATACAAGACAGTAAGATTTTGTTATTAAAAACTTTTATTTATATTTTAATTTAAAAAGATAAATAGTTAATATAGTAGACTTGAATGGAAAAATGATGACTGTGTAATTGTAAACAATTTACTACAATAAAATGTGGATACCATACTGTTTACATAGCTAGGCTACAAAATTGCGTGTACTAACGTTTCTATATTTTTATTTAGATATATTAATTTACCCTATATTCTGATTTTATTTTAATTTGCTTTTTCTATTCTACATTACGTATATTTTCTATTATAACTTTGAGACTCGTTATATAATTTAGTAATTACTGAGATGATCTTAATATTTCAACTTCCAAATCTTAAGAATAAAAAAAAAAAACTGCCATTGTCTCTTAAATCACTTACGCACGCACAGCAAGTACTGTTATATAATTAAAGGTGTTATCAAGTCATAAAAAAAGTATTAACTAGTTATTAATGTCTAAAAACTGCTTTTCTATACATAATTCAAACTTCGAACATTGTCAACGTAGATCAAAACTAAATCTCCTATTCGACATGCAGATGGACAGTTCGGGTGTAGATACATACAATTGGTTTCAAGCCCCAGAATAGAACGACGGTGGCAGGCTTCCTGAATGTGAAAGCCGGATCCGAAAACAATAGCTTAGATATATAGCTGTAGATAGCTTAAGACGTGTACCTATTTGAGATCTTAGATTAGCTAAAGCTTACAGTTAGTTATGGAAGAAGAAAATCTTAATCTAATATATAATATAACTCAATTTCTATATTAACTAGAATAATTTACTAATTTATTAGTCTTACATAATTTAGTCCGCAAAATAAAAATAAAAAATTAAAAATTAAAATAAACATGATCCTTTTATTTTAAAAAGCTATATTCGAAAGAAAGTTATAGTATAAAAAAGAATATTTAATGTGAATTGGTAACGTAAACTTTATATTTCTGGCGCATAACGTCTGTAGCTTATTATAAGTAAATTGTAATTAATAAGTAATAAAAAAATAAATAAAAACTAATTACAGAAAAAATGCTCTTGAAAAATAGGTTTACAAGAATTTCCAAACTAAAATAATATGAAATAATTTAAAACTTACCGTTAAATCTTCCAACGTGACACTCACTGCACAAATAAATCACAAAAAGAAAATAAGTTCGTTACACCGCACCTTGGAGCAAACGCGAAAAGTTATTTTTGCTTGGGGAGCCAAACAGACGCGCTTTTATCGGGTGCTAGATGACAACTGGGCTCCGCGACGCGGGGCGTGGATTCCCAAAACTAGTGGGGAGTGGACGCGGTCTGTAATGGACAGCCAAAGTAATGTAAATAATTTAGGGTTAAAGATATAAGAGGATTTGTTATTTTGTGAATATGAAAAAAAAAAAACCTACGTAATAATACCACTGGCAATTGAAAGTATAAGATATTTTGAATTATTATTTTTCATAAATATTATGGTATTCAATTTCAAAACCTGCTGTTGTGTATTAAAAGGTTACTTGAGGAGTGATTTGTATTCATTGGTCGTCTCTAGGTTTCTAGAAATAGATCCACTGATATGAGAGAGATTGTATCAAGTTATTGTTTGCAATTATAATAAGTGGCATCCACTTACATGTATGTATAAAATAATGTCATAAGTTGAAACTGTTTGCAACAATTACATTTGTTTTCTATTCAAACTTGCCATTTATATATTATATTAGTGTCATAAAACAAAAGAGATCATCTTCACATTAATGTACCCACAGTAAATAGTAAAAAAATGTATGTTCCCTTTTTTAAAAAACTTAGGTTAATTTAGGAATCATTTCTGTGATGGCTTTACGAACATTCGATCAAAGGATACTAAGAACTTCCAGAATCGGCATAACTTTTTGTAGATCTCACACGTGTGGGAATCGAATCCTCGACCTAAGGTTCAGTAGTGAGGATCCCTAACCACTAGACCAACAGGCCCATCATAAATAAATTGCCATTACATACACACTTTCTTTACCATTTCCCAAGGGAGTTCCCCGGAAAATTCACATCCCAGTAAAATAAATCTTACGCAACGACGACCAACAGCGAGCCAAGTAGCAGATTTATTTACCACCTATAAAAATAAATAGGTATCGAATAATTAAGTTCCTCATCCAAGGTCCTAAGTAAACTAATCTAATGATATATGAGGGTTGCTACCCACCTAATTAACTTTCAAATACGTGTTTTGTAATAATGTAGTGGGTAACAGGTTTATATGGCTAGACAAACCATTTAGAAGGACTTGAACAATTTCAAAGAAAGAAGATTAAATACTTATTACACTGCTAATTTCTGCCAACGGCTATGCCTGTGTAGTTTTGTCAATGAAATGTAGCTCGTCCTTTCCCAGAATTCATTAAAATCGGTTCTGCGGTTTAACAGACAGACAGTCAAAGTTATAATATTTCTATAGATTAAGTACACCTGTTTAATCAATGCCGAATATTGTATTTATTTTATTACATTGATAGGTATAAAGGAAATTTTAAAAAAGTACCACTAGTGCGCAAAGAGAACATTAAGAATATAGATGTCCAGTAATTGGTGGTTAGATTTATATATTTTATTTTAAATTTGGAACTATTTTGCTAAAACATAAAAAAAAATGTTTGGTAGCTTGATGTTTACCCTACGGAACAAGTGAGTTATGATTTTCGAGTGTGTATATGTAGGTATATGATATTTCTATGTCACGCCGTGGAGCCCACACGGCTTGATGGATTCCGACATGTGAGGTATCATCTGAATCGTCTTAATAAACGAATTTACAAACGGTATAACATTTCGAAATGTCGTCAACAAAAAAGGCAAGGATGTTAATATGCAGTCTGGTTTATAAGTTTTTACTACTTCACTTGTTTTTTTATACTATAAGGGGACAGACGAACGGACGGGTCATCTGATGGTAAGTGACAACCCCCTTCCATGGACACCTGCAACTCAAGAGTCGTAAGTGCGCTGCCCGCCTTTAAGGGGTTTGCGGGGAGGGGAAAGAGGAGGAAGGAGATGAGGGGAAAGGGAAGTTGGGCCCTTTGGAAACCTCACTCAATTCGGAAAAATGCAACGGAAATGATATCGTGGTATAGCACCGGTCTAGCCGGCCCATTAGTGGCAAACCAAATCAATCGTTAAGCCGTTTCAAAAACGTATCAGCTACGGAGAAATACGCTTTTGCAAATATTTTGACACATCATTTTTCTTACATAATCTATTAGCATAAATAAAATGTAATGAAATGTAAACATTTTTAACAATTACTACTATACCTTAGGTACTATGTAGGTAGTGTGTAGTCCGGAGATGACCAACTCCGATCAGTGGCACTAGTATCAGCAATTTTACTCTTTACTAATTCTTATTTTTAACCAAACTCAAACTCGCTCAAATCCCCCACAATAACCCTCTAAGCCCAAGGAATTCTAGAGATCATTGGTAGTAACCCTCAATTGGCTGATGACAGCTATGTGACAGTGATAGGGGTCAAGTTAACCCCACACCCGGATATGCCAAACTGTCAATGAAAAATTTTAGAACACCAAAATTCAATTTTGGTTATACCGCGGAAGAGCTAAGAGCTTATAAGCGCGTGTTGCCCGGTGAGCGCAATATAACGCACCGTTTATCGAAACTTAAAACATACTCACTTTACATTTAAACGGTTTTATTTAGCTCACCCCGTTTGTTTTTGAGATACTAAAGGGGGCAGACCAACAGACCGGTCATCTGATGGTAAGTGACAACCGCCGTCCATGGACACCTGCAACTCGAGAGTCGTAGGGGATAGAAGAAAGGGGAGATCAGGAGATGAGGATGAGGGAAGAAGAAAGAGAAGAGGGGGAGTTGGGCCTCCGGAAGCCTCACTCACTTTGGGAAAATGCAACACAAGCGTTACTTCCCAAGCGGTTTTCTGTGAGGCCGTGGTTATTAAAACTATTATGTTTGATATGTTACCGACGGAGCAAGACGGTGGGTTTTGTTTTAATTGGTAGTTGTTTACCATTAATCTGCCCCCGGTCTCACACAAAAAAGGAATACTGTTCAAACAAGTTCATATTAAAAAAAAAACTCTTCGTTACACTTATTATTTAAAAAGTTATACTTTACTTATGGAATACAAAATGTGCAGGCATTTTGTTACAATGAGCATGACACATGCAAATAATTTACAGTTTATGGGCGGGCCTTTGTGACATTTATTGAATAACTAGTGTGAAGACAATACATACTACTACAATGGCATGACAAACATAAGATAAATATACAGACTTTAAGCCGATCCTCGCAATTTTACCTCTGTTTATGGTACCTGCTCCGCTCTGAAAGGTCGTATCGTGATGTTTTATAATCTATGTTATATACATATTAACAAACAACCTATTCAGTACCAAAATAATATTTAAATGTGACCGATAGTTTCAGAGATTAGTTAACCAAGAAACAAAAACTGTTTAGATTTGTTATATTAGATTAAGTCACTATTTCCTTATCAAGTACTACTCAAGCAAAAGAAAAGGACACAAAAAGCCAGAACTTTTTATGATTCCTAATATTTACACGATTTATTACGTTAAAGGGTTATAAAGAAATACTCAATATTAAAAGTTTATACAAACCCTAACATTTAGTCCAATATAACCCAATAACGGATGTAAAAGTAATTTAATCAAAAGTTTATAACATCATCATAATAATGCTAAAGTATACAGGTAATAGAAATTGAATACAATATTGATTGAGTACAGAATTAATCAAATAAATGGCATGTTTACTTTCTGGCGGTACGTATCCTCTATCTATACATTGTTTAATAACATTATTGAGGGCAGGTGGCGCTTGTGACTCATCGGTTTATGACGTTAGCTTAGGGTGTTTGTGCTTTAAGAGAAAATGGGACTGTTTCTTTGTCTAACTTTATTGTCATCTCTGTGCAAAGTGTATCCTTAAATACAACACTTTCCACTTAAAAAAATCTTGACAAATCTTAAGATTGTAATAGACAAACAAAGACACGTTTAAAGAGCATTCTACATCATTACCTTGACATATCTTTTGTAAACTTGTAACGCATTTGCTGAATACATTGGATGATGATGAAATGACAACTCACAATTCACATCATACGGTGTGATATACAGTCTTATATGTATAATACAAGCTAAAGTTATAACTATCAACAAATACAGAAATAAAAACTACTTAGTAATACTTACCTGCTACAGCGACAGCCTTTGTCTAGTTCTGTAACTAGTCAACTAGCCGTTTAATGAATGTTTAACTTAATACACTATTGTATATTAAGTAATTTCTGGAATTTATATTGCTCTAATGCATAGGCATGTATACGTATTATTGCTTTAAAATTAAATTTAATAACTAAGGCCTGTCGATGTAGCATCTTGCATAATATCAAGCTACTATTAGTATTTTTGATGATTATCCTGTATGATTGTATTTTCGTGTGGAGTCAATAGTAATAGGTAGGGCAAGGGTAAGTACATCGAAACAAAGGATATTTTGGCTAAATTTGATCGTCCTTATCTTTCGAATTATCAGAACTATAGAGCAGAACCATTCGATTTTCGTATTACATTACATTATATTGCAGCTGGACTGCATGATAAGTGTATAAATAACTGCGTGGTTTTAAACGGAGTAAAGCGCCTATATAATTATGATTATCTATTACTCCACCTACATATGTGCTAGGGCTCTTTCCATAGTATCCTGCTTTATACTTGAGTGCTTAAGAAGGAGGGTTCTGCTATCGATTATATGTATATATGATGTTTCTCTGTCACAACCTAAACCCTTAGAAGTGATAGATTACGACTTGTAATGTTACGACAATGCAATCATCTTAATACTGAGAATGATATACGGACATAAAATTTCGAGCACAACTAATATACATAGCTTGCTGGATGTGTTAGTGTAGTTGTGGTGAGTGTAGTAGTGTAGTGAGTTTCTCTGTCTATTAAGTTGCCCACGTGGAAGTAGAAAAAAAATTGTTTCAACATAATCTAGTGGACTGAATGCGAAAAGCGGTGTATTAAGGGTGCTATGGCGCACGTAACACACATAAAAATGTCTTGTCTTATTTTGAAGCAAGTAGAGTTATTTAAATACAAGTAGAGTGTCATTTCGTCACGCACACAGTTAAAATGTTGGGTAGATACAAAAATGTAAAATGTAAACAGAAATAAATACAATGACAATCTTGTGCCAATGTAAAATATAAACTATTTTAAAATTATAAAATTTGAAAGTGACTTTGAGTTATAAAGTTTGTAAATGATGGCTTCAAATTTTGTAATATTATATGTATATTTGCTGATCTAAAAAAATGTTTTATCTGTCTTATCTTAGTTAAAATAGTATATATATTATCTTATATTGAACAAGAAGAATTATTTAAAAAAAATTAGAGCGTCAAGCCGTTACGCAGAAACATTTGAAATGTTGAGTAAAATTTTGGTTCACTTCAGAATACATTCTAGTCACGTATACAAGAATTTTAAATGAAAACAGAAGTCACTGCAATGACAATCTTGTGCAAATGTAAAAAAAAAACAAAAAAATAAGTTTATGGTTTATTTTCTGATATCTGTATTTACTATTTTAATAAAGGAGATGAAAATATTATCTCCACTCTAATAATGGGTAGCCATAATACGTCGATACAGATTTTAATTCCCGCGCAGTATTTTTTATTTGAACCAGACCATTTTTGCACATTTGTCCAAAAGAGGACTGGAATGTTCTTTTTGGGTTCATCTTTGTTTATAAATAAGTAAGTTTCTTTATTGCTTTTTTTTAAATAAAATCACATCAATCGCTCCGCTCGCTCCGAATGATTTAAAAAAAACCAAATATAAGCTATATTTTTAGTTTTTGCGAAATTAGTGTTTTTACGTTTTTACTATTTGAATTATGGAGAATTTGAAGTAATAGGTTTGTAATATATTTTTTACCGAGTCTCCTTTGATCATTATTTTATTTCACTCGTTGATTCGTAGTAGTAAACTTAGACATTATTGGCGATCTCTGTATATTGCTAATTCACATGCATCGAGTATTACATGTCCGTCCGTTGATTAATTCATTATCCTAGCTGGTGATGTGACGAGGTCGTGTGTACTTGATTGATCCAGTACAGCAGTGGATTGATGAGGGCTGACAATTATAATGATGAAGATTTTAATTTTTATAGTCACTGCACTTCACTTTGTTTTCGTTTGTTTACATAAAATCTGTTACAAGTTTCGATGATATAAAACTTATTGCACAGCAAGATGTGCTTTAGGTGTACATTTTTAATGGAGATATGACGAAGTACATCAGATTGATATTTAATATGTGTTAGATATACAGAAGTAGGCAGGGTTAAGTAACACGGTGTGCCTAGTCAAAGTAAACAGTGGTAGAGCCATGCTTAGGCACGAATGGGCAGTGCGATACCACGCCCTCAAAGATTAGCGGATATGAAGCAAAATGACTGAAGTTTCCGGATGCCCAACTACTCTTTTCTCTCCCCTTATCCCCTTCTCCTCATCCCTCCACTCTTATTTCCATTCCCCGCAACCAACATCCCTCATCACCTTCAAAGGCGGGCAGCGCACTTGCGACTCTTGAGTTGCAGGTCCATGGAAGGCGGTTGTCACGTACTACCAGGTGACCTGCCTGTTCGTCTGTCCCCCTATGGTAAAAGAAAAGTTGGGCTTCCTTCTTGGAGTATATCGTCTTATTGTGCAATAGATTCTATCCGGTATGGACTTAATAAAATATGTGTAATCCCCTATGGCCTAAATTATTGATTGATTTTAGCTATTATAAAGTTGTTTTTAAGGCAACCAGCAGTCCCACACCTAATATGAAAGTACAGAGTAATTACTGCCAGTGCCGTATAATAATAACAAATAGCGACAGTAAAATATTAAATTTGTTTTAAAAGATACAGTTCATTTTAAATTTCTAATTGTTCCCAAAGCTTTAGGAACTTGGATCTATTCAAAATATCGCGTATATATCTCTGTTACCACCGCGACACTCATAATATTTACACACTGTTGAGAGGCAGGCCTTTTGTCTTTTAAATGTTCTATAATAAGATCTTAACACTGGTTTTATGAGCGTCCTTCTTGTAAGTACACTTCTTATTGTGTGCAGAACAATGAACCTTTAATAGTAAGTTCAGGATTAATGCTTCTTAAGGTAGGGTGCTTTAAACAGTTACCTACACTTACCTATCTCGTTTTATTTAAATAACTTTTTTCTATATTACTATTTATTTGCAAGGTCTTATTTTTTTGTTCAAATTGCTTTATATTATTCTGGGAAGTATATATTTGTAATGTAAAGTGTGTACTTAGGGGACCTACAGCAGAGATGTTGAATTGCATTGTATTTAAAATACAATACGTGGCGAATAGACATGTTTACTAGTAATTTAAGTTGGGGGAAACTATATTAGGGTAAGCTTGGCTAATCACAGATAGTTGCGAATTTTATGTTTAACTTTTAGACTCTTTTGAGTAATTAATCACTATACTTTACTCTAGTGATCATATCAACAGGCATTTCCTTGTAGTAATTATTTGAAGTTTTATTTAAATAACGCAACTCTATCTTTAGGTTAAGAATTAATATACATTTTAAAGCGGTCGCTATCTATTTTGTATTAATTATAAATGAGCTTCAGCCATTTTATTTTAATAAACATCTCAACCCATTCTTCACAGCTTAAAAAAATAAACTACAAAAGTATACAAATTTTTAAAGTGATTTTATTGCACTACTCGAAAACCTTATTGTTTGTCACTTCAAATTCAGGCCATTGTTTTTTTTACGTCTATTTGGAAGTAACTTTGTTTTCTTAAACCTTTCTACAATAAATTGTAGCTGGAAGTTTTAACAAACATGGTGGAGTAGTTTTTATTCATTATATTTATTTTAACAGGTAATTTGTTAAGGGTTGTGCTGAAATATTATGTTGGATTTAGATACTTGATTTTATAGACGTGATTAAATACGGTTTCTAATAAAATTAATCTTAAAGCCGCTTAACGGGCTATGGAGCGAGCTGTGCTTGGAGTTTCTTTGAAGTATAAAATTCGAATTGAGAGCATCTGACTAAGAACTATAGTTACCGACATAGCTCACAAAATAAGTTTACGGAAGTGGCAATGGGCTTGCAGCATTTTCCAGGACGTTGATGACTGTTAGAATAAACAGGTCCTAGAGTGGAGACCGCGAATAGGTAAAAGGAAGGTAGTGCCGCCTTTAGCGGTAGGAACTGAGGAAGGTAGCTGAGATAGACTGAGAGCTTCTCCCTCTGCTCCGCATTCAATGAACAGCGACTCAAATATTCGAATGCCACGATAACATAAGAGATATAGCTTTACTTTGCGTTCTCTATCGTTCGTGTCGTTGTGGAATGCTCCTTAGAGTTGGTTCGAGTGATCCAACCACAGGTTTTTGCCAGCGTTCAAACATACAAATCTTTCATTCCTATCATCGGGATCATTGGCACTCCACCACTGTGCGCTACACTACAAACTTTTTACCTCACACAATCAATCGGTTATTGCCCGCGTTACTTCCGGGCCGATGCGCCGTACAAACTTTTAAGAAAAGAGCGTACTCCCACCTTAAAGGCCGGCAACACACCTGCGACACCCGGGTTGCAGATGCCAATGGGCGGTAGTAGACACCATCAAGTCTCCTCATTTGAAACACTTAAAATAAAAGAAATATGGTGAACTGGGTGCTATAGCCCACGTTGTCAGCGGCCTATAACTAGCAGTGGACTGCGATAGCCTAAATGATGATGATCTAATGTCACTGATATTCGAGATAGGCGGGGCAACTACTTACTGCTGTTCCACCGTGGCACGATCAAAATTTCTATAAGCGGGAGTGAAAACACATCTCTCGAGGCCGACAAACTGAAGACCACCATTATTGTATTATAAGTATATATAACGTAGGCCTTTAATCTTATATGTATATCAAACTAGCTTGCCGTCAGGCAGATTGAGGCCATATTGAGGAGTTTATAATAAAAAAGAAACTTTATTAGCACCCTCGCAATGTAACTAGAACCATCCCTAGTCTATTAACGACCAGTCTCAAATAGCACTCAGTTATAAGGGTGACGGCGGTCATATCTATCGGGTCTTATCCCACACATTAATGAGAAATATTTACAAAGAGATCTATAAAAAAATCAAAATACGTTATTTGAAATGGGCACACACCCCTAGTTATGAAATTATGATAATGTGGTTCTAGTTATTTTATTACATTCAATCTTAAATTATCAATTATAAGGCTCAAAATGGGGTGTCTTGAGTTACAAATGAGTTTCATGGTGTTATGGTTCTTTTGATAAAGAGATTATTATGAGCAAAAATCTCCCATGGCGTTTTATTGTCTACTATGTTTGGTTTACAGTAATATGATATTAAAGCAATGGGTGAAGTTTAATAAATGTCCGAAATCAACTTTAATAGCAGTTCTATCGGATTATTAGTGAATGTTGATAAAGAACTCATTTGAAAGGAACGTGTGTACTGGTCTGTTCCTATAGTTTGTATTATTCTATAGGCAGACACGCCTATAAAATTTATAAGGAGGGAGGAAGTATATAATGTAATAAAAACATAAATTTAATTGGTTTAACGGCATTATTCATCCTTGTTTTTTGCGTAAGAGTCACACTTTTCACATTTACTTGCCTGATGGTGGCTCTGTCATCTCGCATTTATTTCGATGCTGGATTAACCCGATTAAATAAATGTCTCTCATTAACATATATGAACAAACCTTTTTGCTTCCCAATAAAAAAATTAAGAACAAATTAAAATTCAATGAACTTCAAATTTAGAAACATTCAAGTTTTGGCTTTAATAGCTAAGCACATTTCTACATTTTTGAAATTGTACTAGTTACCGTTCCTGAAAGTGTTTGACGGTTTTATACGAATTTCTTTCATAGTTCGAGCGTCTATTATCATCATAAATATGCGTTATCACTGGAACGCGGTCGATGCGGCCCAGCGGATATTTCGATTTATGTGAATTAAGGACAGTGTCCAACCCTGTCTAGTGTCGAATATTTATGTCTCACTACACTGGCGAATGTACATAGGTATTTGAGAGATCTTTGGTTGGTTTTTCGAATCTATTATTTGCATTGTTGAAGTATTGAGGATTGCTGGTGCTTATTGTTGTGAAATATAATTCAATTCTTAACATGTTATGGGTTAAGTATGTCTGTTAACAATAAATAAAATGTGTGTGATTGTTTAGAAAAATTTTAACTCATGAGAAATCAATGGTATTATTTTTTTGGGCTAAAAAGATTTGTATTTGGAGCTGTCCTTTTTGATCTAATTTTTTATAAAAGGTTTTATAATTAGAAATCAATAAATACTCAGATTTTTACTCAAATATGCATTACTATTCGACACATCGAAGGCTTTCGATTTTTTTAAATTCTATCGATTGAGAAATTAAAGAATTTGGAGCCTTAACCGAATGGAAATGCATCAAGGGCAGATTAGTAGGTTTGCTATTTTAATAAACATTCTATTTAATTATTGACTATATCAACAGTAGATACTGACTACCGAGACCACCCTAACCTCTCCAATAATAATAATTTCAAGAAGGCTCAGCAATGCAATGGCTTCTATACGTGACTGGTATTCTAACCAACAAGCAATTGAAGACAGTCCGTCAGAATTCGCAATAACAGTTCAAATCTCTGTAAAGATGCGATGCGAAAGGCATCGGAATGCGTGCTATGCCACCCATAGAAAGAGGCCCATGTCCAGCAGTAGACTGTAAAAAGCTGAATGATGATGATGATAAGGATACTATCCGAACCATTTTACTTCTAAAATCCCTCATGTCTCGATCTATTGCTACGTTCTATTACCTCCCTATTTCAGTTACGAAAAATGCAGTGAAATATTGGAAAGATGAAC
The DNA here is from genome assembly GCA_947561695.1 of Tyria jacobaeae. Classification (NCBI taxonomy): domain Eukaryota; kingdom Metazoa; phylum Arthropoda; class Insecta; order Lepidoptera; family Erebidae; genus Tyria; species Tyria jacobaeae. The sequence goes on along the minus strand of OX387215.1, from coordinate 7,521,984 downwards.
ACACTCCCAGCTGCAATGTATTACGCAACGGATTGCCCTAGTTTCGAACAATGTCGATTAACTGGTTTTTTAGGTATATCTTTTCTCATACCAGTTCAAAGTGGGGCAAACTATTTTACTACTAAGGTTTTAATCTTGCAGACGGGTGAGCTAATGCAGTTAATAAACATTCAAAGAGAGATAGACTAACTGGGTACTTTAATGCCAGATTTGCATATTAACAGTAGCTCACGTATGTTAGAGAAACATACAGGGATGGCTTACAACTTTTCATCGGGACCTGGGACCTATACGAGAAAGGTAGGCATTTGTTTTCTTTGAACAACTAAGGTTTGGCTATAGCGTTGCATAGCATTGCATCTCTTGGGAATTAATAATTACAGTCTTGGATCTGATACAATAAAAGGATCTTGGATCTGAAAAAAAAAAAAATATATAATAATGTATAATTATCAAATCTTAGACTGGCAGGATATTGCTGTCTATTCACTACTACGTAAAAAAAAATGTGATGGAGTTTTTCTTTCTTTTAGGGTAGGGTAACTCTCCCTGATTTGGGCCTCCGAAAACCTTCGGAAATGCAATGCCAGCGTTGCTTCACAATCGGTTTTCCATAAGGCCATGGTAGCACCGGTCTGCCGACCCATTTGTACCTAAGCATGGCTCTATCACGATAATTAATTATAATTACATTTTGTTTCCCTCTTAATGGTATACGTATTATTAAATATATATAAACATTTCTAACACTAAACTTTGAATATACTCATATGTAGATATATGGAGGTTAATCCTAAGGAGGTTATTCTTAGTATAATTAGAAATCAAAGAAGAGATATTTACGAGTATAAAATCAATAAAGTAGGAAAAAAATTGGTTGAGCCCTAAACTATATGCCGCTTCTAGTAAAACAGGAATCTGGCTGCTGTAACTGTTCTCGTCAAGTGATGACACATAAATACACTAATGCCTGCATCCCCGAAGGCGTAGCCAGAGGTCCATCAAACACCCACATTTTGCAAATTAGAATTTGGTCCCTGTGTGACTGTACATATGCTTTCTGATAGATAACGGTCTGAATTCTCAATCGCCTTTTACATCAACCACTGAAAAAAATTTTGTCGTCCTATTCTACCATGAACCACACTGTTATAGAGATATAGCTATCTATAGCTATTGAATAATTTAATATAGAGAAGAATTGTCACAGTAGTCAAGTTAGAAAATTATTTATTAACTTTCAATGAAATTTAAATATTATTCCGCAGCTAGTAGCTTACCTTAGTAGCTTAGTTAGTGTAATAAATATAGATAAACAATTAATATATTGATAAAGTTAATATTAGCATATATACATAGGTACATACACTCACACCTTAACCCCCGAGGGGCTGCAGAGGCGCAATTAACGCCCACATTTTCCGGTTTATAATTCAGCTCCACTTACGTAACAGGTGGCAGGGCTGTTGTGGAAATCCAGGAACCTTTTGGGAATTTATTGGGAGTAGTTATGCCGACAGGAAAGGAATGTTAAAAAAGAGAAGGAAAGTGAAATTGCCAATACAGATGGATTGGGGAATATAATCAATAGTTCAAGCAAGTCCGGGTCCGAGTCATAGCCATAACTCAAATTGGCTGGTGGCGAGAACTCCGAATCCTCTAACTGCTAGGACTAGGTGGAACATTAAGGGATGAAAAATACAGCTTACTGCAATTTGTCATGATAGGCACTTTGAAGACAGTTAAAAGTACAACCAGAAAAATAACAGACTACTTTCACATGTCGGTAATAATTATAAATTGAACATAATCTATTTGCTCCAGAAACTCCTTACGGAAAAACTGTAATTCTGAACTGGAAAAGTAATCACCGGTAATCTGTAACTAGTGGAAATCGAATGAGTGCCCTTACAATGTTACTAACGAAAGATACTTCAGTAAATGGAGTACCGAGGTATTCGTACACTAGACTGGATGGAACATGGATGTGAAGCACAGCAGATGTCATCCGAACTTTAGACGACTGATAAAATACCTTCTACAAAAGACTGCTGTTAATAAATAATACACACTAGAATATAATTTGGGGAAAGAAAAACTTTTTTACTAACCGCTAGGTAACAAAGGTGTAACAAAATTATATAATTATATTTTCTATTCATTCAAATATATCATTCGTATAACTTTGATTATTCAATTCTTTAGCGAAGTATTCCGGAATTGAAAAAATTGTGTGATAAGTTAAAGAAACAAAGGCTCTTTTAAAAATATTTTGTATCTTACACGCAAATATCAAGCATATCTCCGAAACCTATTATATGGCACGACAAATGAACATATTTTTAACTATGAACAATGGTAAAATTAAGAATTCACAAAAGTATGTATAAATAACAAAATATTGTACATAATTATAAGCCTTAAAATAAAAAAAGTCATATGCAGAGACTCCGACTGTAGAATATTTTTAAGGCCTTGAAAAACACATTTTTATAAACAGATTTCAAAGAGAAAGTTCTCAATGAGACTTTCTTTCGTGTGTACCAGTTGTGAGTCATAATTTGTTTTTAATTAAAAATTAAAACGGTTTTCTTGAAGGTTCGTCATTTTTTTCTTAAAGAAAAAGATTAAAACTTGGACACACTGACCAAGACCAAGACACACCGAAAAATAATAACTTATTATGCATAATGATTATAATGGATCACAAAAATTCTAATACAATTAAAGTAATAAAATAACTTAATCTCCACTTACATGTTCTAGATAAGCCGTTTATGGAGCAGGTTCATAAGTCATGAGGAAATCTAACAAAAAATCCCTCACTCTACTTATATGATATACTTCCGGACGACAGACAATTGCATTTAATATTTTCCTCACCGTTTTGATAGATGCTCTCGCGTGTATGCGATCATATACGCTATTATTTATTTCACTCCTAAGAGTATTTATTTCCCTGCAGAGTTCAATAAAATACCCTTTCCGTTTTGGTTGCTTTGTTTGTTATTATTTATATATAAAAAAAAAAGAATACTTCAACGTGGGTCACACATTACTAGTACTCTTGTTAACCCCCCCAGCGAAGCTAAATGCTTGTGATAGGGTCGGATTTACGACGGTAGTATATTGGGTCGGGTTTAAACCCGCAACCACTTGATCGCACACTTGATGACACGCTACCGCCGCGCCGCTTTTTGCAATAGTTTATTCCTCTTGAAGTACTATTTTAAAGAGTCTTGAACTGTTTAGCGTCTCCTTTTTTCCTAATGAAAATCTGACAAGTATAATAACTTAGTGTTATCATATTCCAAGTTTAATTTAATCTAAACTTCAAACTTACAAATGCTCAGTATTTCCTGACGAATGCCGGGTACATATACATAATATCTACATCTCTTAAAGATGTTTTCTCCTCGATTCTTTTAAACCAGAAAGTCTCAAGAGATTTATATCCCGATAGCCACAGTTACCAAACACCTTCGATATATAAAACATGTGACCCGGACACGCATTGTCAGTCTTGAAATATCTACGGCATGTCCCGTTGCGTCACAGTGAGCGAGCACCTTACTTCGGAGCGATTCGTTTGTAGTATTTGGGATGGTCGTACTGCGGTATTTCGCAAATATTTGGATTTGTAAAATGTTGTGGCAGATATTGCTTGAAATTTTGAAATTGGAGCTCCAGTATCAACGGATCTTCGTGATAGATTTGGTTTAGATTTTATTGATTTCGTTGAAAGGTATTTTAAAAGGTTGGAATGGTGAATATTAATTTTGATGAGAAAATTTGGAATGTTTGTTGTCGTATTTTACCTTTATAGAGGTATAATTGATAATTATTGTTAGAAACAGGTGAAAGGGCCAAATATGTACCTTTATATATATATAATTGAAAGAAAAAAGAGGTTTACCGTACTTTACTTTTGACACAAATCGTTTATGAAGAGAATGATTTAATAACCTTTTTTATGTTATTAATTAGCCAGAAACTATATAAAAGATAAAAAAAAAACAAAAACTATGGCACTCAAACTTTATTGTACAATACGATTTATTCATATATAATATTTATTTATTTATATATATACATATAACTACATCAATAATACCAATGTTAGCCATGTGTTGCTTGTTAGAATAGAATAGGGCCGCCCCATCTCGTAAAAGACGATTAAACGATAGAATATTACTAATATATCAGACAGTGTTACGGTATGGAAATTTCGTAGCGTTGGACGATGGCGATCACACTCCTTATAATACAAGCGATGGAAAACGCAGATTGAAGGAGTCCAGGCGATCTGAAATATACTAGTTAATCGATCATTCGAGTCATTCTCCGTTGAATGCTGTATACATTTTATTGAAGTATTTTCTATTTAAACTAATATCAGTAAGCCAGGGCCTACGAATAAGTTATGTTTGGATAGCTTTGTACTATTTTCTCTATGTTTAGACGTCTCGTTCAATAAAAGTTAGGGTAGTGAAATCAGTTTTCCTTTAAAATATAACACTAAATCATTTACTCAACAAAACATCAAAATGCATTCCTTGGATTTTAGGATCAGTAACGTTTATTAAGGCATGTAGTACTTGATAATCTATTATCTGGGTTACACATAATGACTGGCACATTGAGAGAGTTACCTACAGCATAACAGTTGTGCTCCACTTGTCTATATTTGAAATGTTTTTTTTTTAGTATAACAGTAGTAAAAAACAAGTACAACAACTTTTGTAGTATATATATAACTTGCCCTTCAAATCAATCTTGTGAATTTAGAGGTACCATATTACAGGTATAGTAATCTCAATTATCGAAAATGGCAACATTGTATTGGTATCGACCTATGATCGATATTGGTGCCAATAAGGCTGATATAGTAGTGATAGACTGATTAGAGCACCGCGCAATGATTGTTGTTGTTTCTCGTGACGAGCAAAATGATAAACGAATAAAATATGTTTAGATTTTGCTCACGAATCGATATTCCATAGTTGAAATATGGAATATCGATTTGGCAATCAAAGTCATATCAGCTCACGTATTGTTAGACAAGAATCCCGATCAACACCTGAAGAGGCTTATATAAGATGGCTGAATCTAGAAACTGATGCAGAAGACAGTTCTCTTCAACTCCGCCCCGCATTGTGAGTAGGTTCCTAACCACCAGTGTCTTGTTACTGTAGCCGAAGCCGAAGCCGAAATGTATTTTGTATTTATATAACTAGTATATTTAAAAATCTAATTTCTATTACATTTTTAGATATACATGTACCATAGTATTTATTTTAAGAAAGGGGACAACAATAACAATAAACTTTATTTACAACCTTGAATACATTTTAAACTGAATACTACGAGTATGTACTAATTATTTGACACCGGTACGTTAAAATTTGCCTTGCTTTCCAGCGTAAGCCTCCCCTAGGGTTTGAAATAATCTGTGACATTGTGAAACAGAACTCCGGAGAATACTTACTTATGTTAATCTGATTAATAGTGGTAGAGCCATGCTTAGGCACGAATGGGCCGGCTCAACCGGTACGATACCACGGCCTCACAGAAAACCGGTTGTGAAGTAATGCTTGCGTTGCATTTTCCCGAATTGAGTGAGGTTTCCGGAGTCCCAATTCCCCCTCCCCCCTTTTCTCTCCCCTCATCTCCTTCATCCTTTTTTCCATCTCCTCATCCCTCCTCTCTTCTTTCCGCTCCCTGCATCCCCCATCCCTCATCACCCTCAAAGGCGGGCAGCGCACTTGCGACTCTTGAGTTGCAAGTGTCCATGGACGGCGGTGTCACTTACCATCAGATGACCCGTCTATTCGTCTGTCCTCCTATAGTATAAAAATAATAATAATAATAATGACTTTTATGACAACTGGCGTAACTCACCTACTCTATAAGTCTGGTAGTGCCATGGACCCCAAAAACTACAGACCCATTACCTGTCTGCCAACACTTTATAAATTATTTACGTCCATTCTGAGAGTGAAGATAACAACACATGTCTCTAAGAACAATATAATGACTTTCTCTCAGAATGGATGTAGAAGTGGGGCACGTGGCACTAAAGTTCCTTATTATTGACACGGCTATTAATCAACAAGGACGGAACCGAAAGGATTTAGCGACATGTTGGATAGATTATAAAAAAGCTTACGACTCCGTGCCGCATACGTGGCTCCTAAGGGTGATGGAGTTGTATAAGATTGATACAACTTTATGCACTTTCTTGGAGGCATGTATGCAGCAATGGAGAACAGTTCTTTGCTATCCAGGATGTTGACAATCTCAGGGTGACGGCGAATTTATAAATATCAAGCGGGGTATATTTCAGGGTGATAGTTTGAGCCCCCTGTGGTTCTGCTTGGCTTTGAATCCTCTTAGCACTGTGTTAGAGGGTTCGGGGCTGGGCTATCGTTTGCGGAGAAATGGTCAAGTTATATCCCACCTCCTTTTCATGGATGATTTGAAACTGTTTGCCTGCAGTAATGTCCAGTTGATAAGATTACTAGAGGTAACTGAAACCTTTAGTAAATGTATCAAGATGGAATTTGGTGTAGATAAATGTGCAGTCATGCATGTAAGCAAAGGCAGGATTGTGGAATCTGAAGGAATTGAACTTTCAGATTCCACACACCTTAGACGTCTTTCTGCAAATGAAACGTACAAGTATCTCGGTATGTCACAGGCGCTGGGTATAAATGAACTGACTATGAAGCAATCGCTAAAGGAGCGTTTCTTTGGCCGTCTGAAAAAAGTACTGAAAAGTCTTTTGTCGGGCGGTAATAAGGTGCGTGCCTATAACGGTTGGGTCATACCAGTCTTAACCTACTCCTTTGGCATACTTAGATGGACTCAGACGGAATATGATGCCCTAGATAGAAGAGTCCGTACACTGCTAACTGCGTACCGAATGCACCATCCACGTTCATCAGTAATGAGATTGTATATTCCGCGGAAATGTGGGGGTCGTGGTTTCTTAAATGCCAGGACCCTTCATAATCGCGAAATATGCAATCTTAGAGATTACTTTCTTTCTGTTAATGTGGAGGTACACCGGGATGTAGTGGCAGTTGATAACGGACTTACTCCGCTTGGTCTAGGAAAAGAGAACTGGCGCAAGCCTGCAATACTTAATGTTAAAGACCGTCAGGAGATATGGAAGAGCAAAGAGCTGCATGGACGTTTTTATCGGGCCTTAAACGGGCCCGATGTAGATTTATTATCATCTGTGTCTTGGCTACGTTTCAGTGACCTCTTTGGAGAAACTGAAGGTTTTATCTGTGCAATTACAGATGAAGTTGTTATGACGAACAATTATAGGAAACATATCCTGAAGGATGGCACAATTGACATTTGTCGGGCATGTCATCGCCCTGGTGACACCCTCAGGCATATAATTTCCGGTTGCTCTCGTCTTGCAAACGGTGAGTACTTGCACAGACATAACCAAGTGGCCAGGATAGTCCATCAGCAACTTGCTCTTAGATATAACCTTGTGGATGTCGAGTTACCGTATTATAGGTATGTGCCCGACCCAGTTCTTGAAAGTAGTCGTGCAACATTATATTGGGATCGATCTATCATCACTGACAGGACTATTGTTGCCAATAAACCTGATATAGCGGTGATAGACTGACTAGAGCGCCGAGTAATGATTGTTGACATTACCATTCCACATGACGACAACCTCATAAAGGCAGAAAAAGATAAACAAATAAAGTATTTGGATTTAGCCCATGAGGTGGTCGACATGTGGGATGTGAGTTCTGCAATCATTGTGCCGATAGTCATATCAGCTCATGGGTTGATTGCCAAGAGCCTCGACCAACATCTGCAGAGGCTCACGTTACACAGCTGGGTTAAGGGCCTAATGCAGAAGGCAGTCCTTCTTGACACGGCACGTATTGTGAGGAGGTTCCTGTCTCTGGAGCCCTAACCACCGGTAGCTTGGTCCCTGTACCCGATACCGGTGGGGCACTATTTTTTATATTTTTAAATATATTTTGTTTTTATTTTATATTTAAAAATGTAATTTGTATGTTGAATAATGTGAATAAAGATAATAATAAATTATTATGATTAAGGGTAAATAGATTTTACAACAAACACCCAGACACACATTTTTGAACAAATCTTCTATAACAGTTTCTACCCAAATAAATTTTACTTAGTGTAAATATTTAAAAAAAGAAACGTCTTTCTTTAATGTTTACTGTTTAGAATTAAAAAATAACTTAATAATAGGGTGTAAATAAACAACTTTATATAGTATGACTCTTCGGTCACACTATAAAAAGTTTTTTAACTCTACTTCTAATTACAAATGTTATTAAGTCTCTGTTTATATTTATAAATTTATTAAAAGTATACCTAGCTATACTACATATACTATACTACGTTTATCTGGATCGTGCGATCTATGGCGCAATACGGAGCCCTAATTTCGGCGGAGACCTTGACAGCCTGCAATTCTGCAATTTTGTGACTCCATACGGGTTATGTGATTAAGGTCCTAACAGGATACCGCACGATCTCATTTGAAGAAGTGAGTCTTCTAGCCGGAACTGCGGCATGGAACCTGGAGGTAAAATCTCTTGCCAGACACTATTACACAGGTACAGTCCGCGAAATTGAGGCACGATGTTCACAGTTGCGCCAGGTGCTCACGCCTTAGTGGAAAGAACGACTTAAGTGACCGAGAGCAGGTCACGCCACGACCGTGGTGGCAAGGCCCTTCATAGAAGATTGGCTGAAGAGGCAGCTCTCTTCTACTTGCTGACGCAGGTACTCACCAAAACGGCTGCTTCTTGAAATACATGTGTCACAGGCCGGGAGCGAATATATGAGTGCCACACACCTTGGAGTAGTGCTCAGCTTGGGAACAGCAGCGCGCCACCCTCCTGAAGACAAGTAGTCCTCCGACCCGCAAAAGACGGACAAGGCGCCGGACAGCGCAAAGTGAACACCAGTCTCCGTTAGCACTGGCCTGGGGGTTACTGGTCGGGCTGACAGATACAATATATACAAAATATACATTGGCAATACCTATGATATGGTCTTAAAGAAAAACCTGTCAATTCCTAAACTATTTTTGCAATACAAATATAGTGTCTCAAGAGGACAAATGGTCATTCATTTATCCTTTTGAGACACAATAGGTTTGAAATATATGATTTATATTTAGTAATATATTTTTTTATCTAAATTTTCAATCATTTTATATAGACCATTCAAGTCCAACCATTTCAAATGAACATGTAACAATACTGCATAACAATAACTGTATAGAGCACTATTGTTTGGGATTGTACATGCATGCTAACTCGGTACAGTCGCTCACAATAGAGTGGAATCTGATCGCTGGATTAGTTGTTGCATAAAGTCCGTCACTACTTGATAATTGTAAGGAATTATATTGTACTAGACCCAAGTTGCTAATTGAAATAAAAACCCACCAAACCGAGACTAAGATGCTTTGTAGTGTCACTCGGAATGATGTAACAGGGATTCTAGCGATACATCACAAGTATTATATATAAAAATTTACACAGGTATTTAGAAGTTGTGGTCTATAAAACTCACATTCATACATTCAAGCATGATCCCTTAATACATTACACTGATTTTTATGGCAGTCCTGTTATAAACTTATATAATTAAAAAAAAAAGGTTATTCTTATTTTAAAGTAGAAATCTTTTTATAGCAATGTAAAAATAAAATGTTTCACATTTATTTTATAAAATAAAATCTTATAGGATTAAAGATAAATGATAAAGAAAAATGTAGCTTTCATAAAAAATAACTCCCCTTTAGTTCGTGTGCAACATTATTTCAAAGGACCAGCTGTTAACAATGACTTCAGCTCTGAATAATGGCCGATTACTGAACAGATCTTTCAAAGGTGAACTAATGGCGTTACAATAATAATGATAATATTAAAATTCAATTTGATGTTACATAGTAATTACACTGTTGGCCGTGGTTTTAGTGGTTATCTCGCCAACTGTCATCGCGTTGACTGTTGCGGTTTTAATCTCCACGTAGTGAGAGTTTAGTATTTGTGTGAGTTATAATCAAAGTCAGTCAGTGCACGTTAATTGTATGTTTGTGGCCCCTGTGGGTTCGTAAGAAATAAAAAGTATCTCGAAAATATACCTAGCGTTGTCAGTAAGCGAGTTATTTCGTATTAGTGGAGATTTCTGGAAGAAAAAATAGTCAGAGACAGTAACTCTTGAAGAGAAAATTTAAACAGTTTAGTTCTGTCATAGCAGTTTTATTATCAAAAACTCGTATTTGTTTTATTAAAAATATGGGTCTATCATAAGATTATTTATGACCTCCCATCAAGACCAGGACATAATATAATTTTAGAAGATGTTTCCCCTGCTTCGTTTGCATTTTTTTTTTTGTAAAAAATAGTCTATGTGCTTTTTAAATCTATAATCTATCTTAACGCCAAATTCCACACAGATCCATTTAGCCATTCAGATGTGATTGAATAACAAATATCCATCCAAAATTTTACATTTGTCTACGCTTAATGTGTATTAGTCGCCTCATTTTATATTGTAACGATATTCAAAAACAACAACTACAACGACTTGAAAATGATCAATCATGAGTTGAAATGTAAATATTTGTTGAATGTAACTTCGGACTTTCTGAAAAAAATTACTTTGTAACATAAATTAAAAAACCTTTTTCTTTTTATTTCATCTCATTAACAAGTGAATTCGTCAATCGGAATCACTGTAACACAGTACAAAAGAGTTAAGTGAATGCCTCATTTAAAGTACATCTTAACAGCCTCTTCATAAAAGTTTTAAATTCCAAACAAATTGAGAACAATTGAAAAGATCAAAAATGATTCGCATCATTTTTGATCTTTTCAAATATATAAGTTGATTTATATAGAAATTGTTCTTTTTGTATACAAATACATACATGTATATGAGAGTATCTGATTTGTTTTATGTATGTATGTTTATGGATAACGTGGCTCTGATTTATTCTTTGTACTTTTAAATCATTTTTGCGATTATTCCTTTTCTTTTTTTTATTCAGAATTAGATTAAACGATTGTAGTTCTTCTTCTTTCTTCTTGCTTACATTCTCTTTAATCTTCCATATAAGCCCCTTTCTTAGCATTTAACCCTTTTAATAGAATGTATTTCCTATTTTCAAATCTTTGCCTTCCACCTCCTTCCTACCTGCCTATATCTTAAGTTGGACTAAAATATAGTTTGCAAAATGCAAATGTTTAATACGGCTCTTTATCAATAAATTAAGAAACTGCTGTCCTCTGCTGGACATAGGCCACTGCCAATCTCCTTCCAAACTCCTTCGCTACTTACTTAAATCTAATGAAATTTATGAATAAAAATGTACTTTTACAGTACATAAGTATTTCTCTTTATAGCTTTTTTTTTTTTTTTATGCGATAGGGGGCAAACGAGCAGACGGGTCACCTAATGGTAAGTGACTACCGCCGCCCATGGACACCCGCAACTCAAGAGTCACAAGTGCGTTGCCGGCCTTTTAGGTAGGAGTACGCTCTTTTCTTGAAGGTTTGAAGGTCGTATCGGTTCGGAAATACGGCAGGCGACAATTTGTTCCATAAGCTGGTTGTTCGAGGCAAAAAGCTTCTGGAGAAGCGCACAGTGGTGGAGTGCCAATCGTCCAGGTGCTGGGGATGGATATTTTGTCGCGTAGGACGATGGCGGAAACCAGCAGCCGGTATAAGTCCGAACAATTCCTCTGAACACTCCCCATGATACAAGCGATAGAGGATGCAGAGTGAAGCTACATCTCTACGCAACGCCAAGGTGTCAAGTCGATCAGAAATATCTTGGCAGTCGATGATGCGAGTCGCTCTCCGTTGAATGCGGTCAAGAGGCAGAAGTTGGTACTGGGGTGCACCTGCATAGAGATGAGAACAGTATTCCATGTGCGGCCGAACCTGCGCCTTATAAAGTTGCAGGCGGGTGGCCGGAGTAAAATACTGTCTCGATCTTTTTAGCACACCAAGCTTCTTCGAGGCTAATATGGCCTTACTCTCTAAGTGACCGCGAAACTGGACTTCGCTTGATATATCGACGCCAAGGATTCCGATACTGGCTGATGCAGTTAGGGAAGTGCTCTCAAATTGAGGTGATACGACCAATGGCATCTGTTTAGCGGTGAACGCGCAAACCTGTGTCTTCGTGGGGTTAAACTGGACTAGGTTAAGTCGACCCCAATCTGAAACTTTTGATAAAGAAGTTTCGATTTCAGACACAAGTTTGGATCGGCTTTCGATGACGTTTACCCGAGAAATGTTAGCGCGGCCGGTGTAAAGGGCATCACTCGTGCTATCGTCTGCATAGCAATGGATGCTGCTTATCTGCAGCATGTCGTTGATATGCAGAAGAAACAGCGTGGGTGATAGCACACAGCCTTGTGGGACACCAGAATTAACAGACTTGGAGTCGGAGCATGCACCGTCAACAACGACCTTGATGCTTCTGTCTGTAAGAAAACTGGTGAGCCAATTGCACAGTTTCTCATGAAGCCCATAGGAAGAAAGCTTCGCAAGGAGCGCTTTGTGCCAGACCCGATCGAAGGCCTTCGCCACGTCCAAACTAACGGCCAACGCTTCCCCCTTGGTCTCGATCGCCTGTGCCCACCGGTGAGTCAAGTATACGAGAAGATCACCAGCTGAACGACCCTGACGGAAGCCGTATTGTCGATCATTGAGGAGCTGGTGGTCTTCTAAGTACCGGAGTAGCTGGCAGTTAACAATATATTCCATTATCTTGGAGAACAAGGAGGTGATGGCTATGGGTCTGTAGTTGGACGGATCCGAGCGATCTAGTTTTTTAGGGATTGGGTGCACTAGAGCTGTCTTCCATGAGTTCGGGACTACGCCAAGAGAATAGGAAAGCCGATAAAGGCGCGTCAAAACCGGTGCTAACTCTGGAGCACACGTCTTCAGCACGATACGAGAGATTCTATCGGACCCACTCGACTTATGAACGTCGAGGGAAAGAAGCGCTTTACGCACTGCCCTTAGTGTAAACCGGACTTCCGGCATGCGGGTCTCGCACTGCGGTATGGTCGGCGGTGCGTTTCCCCCGTCGTCCAGGGTCGAGTTGGACGCAAAGAGTTTGCCCAGAAGATCGGCTTTTTCTTTAGCGTCGTGGGCCAACGAATTATCTCCTATGCGCAGAGGTGGAAGGGATGGCTTACAAAAGTTCCCCTGGACAGCTTTGGCAAGAGACCAGAATGCACGAGTTCCGGAGGGGAGACTAACTAGTCTCTCGCCAATTCTGCCGATGTGAGCCGACTTCGCCCCAGCAATTACTCTTTTGAGGGACCTGGAGGCAAAGTTAAATTGCTTCTTTAATGTGCTGGTCTTTACATCCCGTGCTGTCGCTGCATTAGCCCATGCTTGGTAACATTCCTGCTTTCGGCGGGACGCCGCTTTGCAGGTTCGATCAAACCAAGGCTGGGACTTGCCACCTGTGGGAATCAGGGAGAATGAAATGAAAAGTTCCACACCCTGAAGCACACCGCGACAGAGTCAGCAACGACATTGGGATCATCCGGCGAGAAGCAAACCTGCCTCCATGGGTAGGATGCAAAGAATGTTCTCATTCCATCCCAGTCTGCTGACCTATAGTGCCATACGCGGCGACTGCCTGTAACTCGCGGCCGCAGCGGGAGAACGAGTGGCACCATACTCCTAATCAGGCAATGGTCCGAAGAGCCAAGAGGGGCCTCAACGGATACTTTGTAGCCGTCAGGATGTGAGGTCAGCAGAAGATCCAACAGTGAAGGCACGTGGCTTTCTGCATCTGGGATTCGCGTAGGCGTTGCTACCAGTTGCGTCAAGCCATATGCCAAGGCGAAATCGTGAACAGATCTTCCCGCATGATCGGTTTTGCGCGAACCAAGCCATTCGGCGTGATGGGCGTTAAAGTCGCCAAGAATCGCGATCTCTGCGGATGGGAGCTGCTGGAGCACTGAGTCTGTAGCCATTTGGACGTGGTCGATGAGTCGGTCCGTTTCGGCATCACCGCTATGGGACCTGTAGAGGCATAGGTAGATGCGGGGATGGTCGTCGCAGTCTACACGTAGCCATAAGATGCGAGAAGTGATATTATCTCTAACGTACACGCATACACCAGCCTTAGGAACAAAGGAGTGTTCCAGTCCGTCCGTACCCAGGGTAGCAGAGGTAGGATGTATCCGCTGGAGATGATATCTGCGTCTCGGTTAAAAAGAGCAAGGCCGGCTTTGCTGTCTCAAGGTGGTGGTGGACAGTGTCGAGGTTCGAATGTAAGCCCCTGATGTTACAAAAATCCACGGTAAACGTGACAGGGGGTGCCATGGTATGCCTTCTCTTGCCCCGAGCAGATTTTGAGAGCGCAGTTGAGCCCCCCCCAGAGTACGAGGGGCAGCCTGGGCGTCCACGCTCAGGCATAATCCGTACTGAGGGTGGACGTCCAGGGGGGGATTCTCCAACGCTAGCGCTGGTACCCCCCTGGGGTATCCTTTTCGTTAACAGCGCTATCATTAGGGGGGTGGGGGATTTTGGGCCTCCGGAGACCTCACTCATTTCAGGGAAATGCAACGCAAGCGTTACTTCACAACCGGTTTTCTGTGAGGCCGTGGTATCGCACCGGTCGAGCCGGCCCATTCGTGCTTAAGCATGGCTCTACCACTATAAAAAGCTTTCTATATACATACGTCTTTATTATTATAGAAGAACATAGTATTGTTAGATAATTAAATAAGTACCTACTCATACTCTGACGGTCTATTTTGAAGTATATCACTAAAACCTTTTTCAAATATACAATAAACGGAAATAGACTGTGTATTGTATGCACAAATAGGCATTTAAAGTGCTGCTAAATTCAAATGGACGGTACGGATTGTGTAACAAGATTACATTTGTACCAAAATAGTGTATTTTCTAACAAAGAGAATGGCTACTCTCCGTAGTGTATTTACATTAGCTTTACTCTAATAGAGCTAAAAAGCTGGAATTAAATTATTAAAAAGCTTGCGGATGTTCTTGTTTAACTGGTCTTTCAATCACAGCAAGTACAGGACATACAGGTAGTCCCAAGATTCTGCAAGCGTCTGCAGTGTAAATGCCTGTTCCTTATTGAACTGGCTGCATTTCTAAGAAGGATTGATGTTAGACAGGCTGCGGCCATAAAATGAACAAGCCTAAAAAGGTTCACATTGTATCGATCTAAACCAAATCGACGGTAAGTGGAGGTAGGTAGTAGGTGAGTCAAAGATGAGAAGTTAAATTTGAAATAAATTTGCTTTATAAAGAAACTTTTTTACAAGAAATATAAACTTGTACTTTTATTGACTCAACACATCTCACACATGGCCGTTTGATCCCAAACTAAGCAGAGCTTGTATTATGGTAACCAGGCTGCTGATAAACATACTTATATGTTTGTGATTATATAAACATACATTACACCCGGACACAGAACAAATGATCGTGGTCATCACATAGATATTTGTCCAGGGTGGGAATCGAACCCACGAACTCGGCTTAGCAGTCAGGATCGTTAAACCGCTAGACCAATAAGCCAGTCAAAAAAGAAGAAAGCCAGAAAGAATAGAAATACAGCAGTTATAATATTTATGTGTTAGAGATTATGCTTCTTAAGTTTTATGGAACAAAATATGACGCTATCAAATAATTACTTAATGTAGTGTGGTTTTCAACACTATTTTATAAAACTAAGTTTTTAG
The DNA here is from genome assembly GCA_947561695.1 of Tyria jacobaeae. NCBI lineage: Eukaryota > Metazoa > Arthropoda > Insecta > Lepidoptera > Erebidae > Tyria > Tyria jacobaeae. The sequence continues at coordinate 7,506,203 of OX387215.1, read as the reverse complement.
ATGATTGTCGGTCACTGGTGCTTAAAATAACAGTACTGACACTATTTGTAGTTATGATTAACCTAACTAAAAATTTATATACTTTCCTATATTATAATTCTATGCTAGACTTGTTGGTGAGTATTAAACAACAAAATAAAATAATATTACTGATAATGTTTTATCATCATAGTAGCTGGTGAAGTGGATGCACCTATGCAACTAAAAATACTTCTAAAAATCGAACGTTACTGCTGTCATCTCGTATAAGATCAAACTCAATGCTCCCAAGAACCTTATTGGACACCACATCGGCTAATATTTTGTATTTCAGGTTACTTAATAATAAGGGTAGAGGATTCAGTTGTATAGCTAATTCTCGGGTATAGCTAATTCTAGTTACAGGTATGCGATCCCGACATTTTTAAGCTATTGATAGCCAGATATAATTCTTATCCGTGCATATAGTTAATATTTTTTTTGTCATCCTTTTTTGTCATCATTTTTGCCATCTTTCAATATACTCATTTTTTTCCATATTTAAGACACCCTTGCCTACCTCTTTTTTTTCCGTGTGGTAACCCCCACGGGTCATAACCTCACCGGAGCTGAGTGTGAAGTGGTATGTCGGACTCGAACCGACTAAAACCACACTGTAATCCGTCACAAGTGAGTCTATTGCAAGGGACCTGGGTATACCCTAGGAGGGATGCTTTTTTTGCTCTTTGCTTTGCAAGAGGCACCACCACCATTGAATACGAGGGGCTTAGCCCCCTCCAGTTTGAGATCAAACGTGGAACACGTCGCACCACCTTCTTAGGCCTGCTTCTGCTAGGGTAAGGGCAGCCCTACCCGTTACGCCCAGGCCAGCGCTCATGGAGGCTGGAGATCGTTTCGTGCTCTCCGGCGCCTGCTGCGTATTCTGCGGGACGGGAGAGTACTTGCCCTCTCCCGTAGCCTCATAGTTTAGCCAATATGACCTCTTCGCAAAATAAGGCGGCGGAATCCCTCGCGCTCTCGCTTTGGACAAAACCATGGTCTCTAGCGAGAGACTTCCTGAACAAATAGCCGTCGCGAGGTTGAGGCGCTGGCGCGCCCACACCCTTGCCTACCTTAGAGTATGTAGGTATATAAGAATACAGAATTTTGTATAATATAGGCTAACTATATGACTTGCTTTTTTTTTCTACAAAAACTTATATACACGTAGCACCTTTAACAAGACTGCTATTCGAAAACCACATTGAAGATTCTTATATAAGCACCAAGTTTGATGAGTGATAGTGATGTTACAATAAATTGTAGATTAATCAATTTGATTGATGCGATGTATTCACGTGCGAAACAGGGGTGCATTGTGGCCCTACGTGGTATTGGTACAAAAAATAAGATATTAGCGATTAACGTTAAAGTTTACCTTTGGACTTTTACCTCCTTTGGAAACGTATAGTTAATACAAGTAATATGAAATATTTTACAGTACAATGCGACAGTAATAGTACACAAGTATGAAGTACTGAAGTACAATGAACCATAGCATTATTATAAAGTAATTTAGCACATGCACAAATCTCCACTAATATTATAAAGCGGTAAAAATTGTTTGTTTGCTTGTTTGTTTGTAGGGGGTAATCTCTGTATCCGATTCTAAAAATTCTTTCACTGATAGAAAGAAGGAATTTATTATTATATATACCTTATTTTTTTAAATATAATATTTTTTGAAATTCTTTAGAGTAAGACACCTGTATCTTGCCTTGACTGTTTTAAGGTTCCACAAATATGAGATTGAAAACGCTCGCGCCTCATTTTGATCACTAAAATGGGATAGACATAAAGTAAGTACTTCACTCTCACGCAGAAGTTTTAAATTTATAGGTAATAAGAAAGTGGTTGACATGAATAGGAGTAACTTTAAAAAACAGTATACCAGTGGTTACAGGGCAAAAACTACAACGACACTGAGAGTATAGTACAAGTCTTGGAATAGTGTGGGTTCTAGTGAATACATATTCAGAAATGCTGCATTAAGGAAATAATAAAAAAATATTATAATTATTATTATTTCGCTGTAAAATTTCAGCATTTGTGATTCAAGTCAATGAATAATTTTATAGTAATTTCGTTGCAATATACATATTATTACATTGTGTTCGTGTGTGTATATACCCAGCGGACACATTTATTCAGTTTATTTACATATTCTTTATATCTTTTTTTATTGATCTGCACTAATATGAACGCCCAGCGAAGCGGGCTGGGTTTGCTAGTATTTCTATATATTTATATTGAATTGTAAGTATCCGAATATGAGTACTATTTTAGTAGGTAGTCAGTAGAAAACTAAGAACAGAGACAACAGAGAGAAGACAATGTGGAAAATTTTATGAAAAAAAAATGTATTTCAATAGTCTAATTATAAACGCTTCACTCAGTTTTGGTTTTAACGGAATTGACCTACAAGAACCGGAATATAAATTACGGGATTTGTTCACATCTTTGGCTATGAAATTATAAGGCTGATGGCAACTAATTGAACAGCCTAATATCTTCTAATCGCTCACAAATTGTGGCATACCTGTTACACAAAAACTCAGTCAGTTGTAAGAAGAAATCCCTTTGTGTGCCCATCCCCAATATTCAGTAACATTTTAAACTTATAATAATAACGGAATTTACCCCAGATTATTTGTGTTATGTTTGTACTACGGTTCTTTTATGTTCGTTAGAACGTAAGTAATATGTTGGCACATGGCTTTTAATATCACGACAATTGTTTCTTTTGTATTGCATTTTTATAGATGTATTATTTTGTTATACACAAGTAACTGATAAAATACACAAGTCTGTGCTTCGAGCTACGCGTGAGAGGCGGTAGATAATTACAATGGTTTGACAATCAGTACCTACTTGTTTATATAGAGTAGATAATCTTTTATATACAGATACTTTAGCTATAACTTAACACTTCAAGTGAATTTTTTGTACGCATTCTTAAGAAACTATTCACATTTTGAATACTTAAAGTTTAGAAGACAAGTAAAATTTATACAAAACTTGAAAGAATCGTATACGGTTGAACTTACTTACCATGACGGTGTCAGTATTAAAAACCGTATATGTATGTTACATACATGTAAGGATTGAAGGTACTACGGGTATGTTATTCACATGTAAGTATTTGAAAATTTAAAGTTTTTGATTGACTGAGTCAATCAAATCTACTATATTTTTAAACTTGATGTTGGATACAAACAGAAACCTACTCATCACCATAATCATCATCATCAACCTATCGCAGTCCACTGCTGGACATAGGCCTCTCATATTGCACGACACTTCAATCTATTTTCGGCTTCTCGCATCCATCTTCTGCCAGCCATCTTGCACAAATCGTCACTCCATCTGGCCTGTGGGCGTCCAACGCTACGTTTGCCGAGACACGGTCTCCACTCAAGAACTCGTTTTCCCCATCGGTCGTCGGTTCTGCGGCTAATATGGCCAGCCCTATTATAGGCCTGCCACTGCAGCCTGCTGATCCGGTGGGCTATGTCGATTACTCTTGTTACCTCATTCCTGATGCGATCCCTTAAAGAAACATCTAACATTGGATGAATAAATCAGGTAGTATTTACATGCACAAGTAACAGATCATTCAAATAAGCTGCATTCTTTTAGTTTGTATTTTTATTTAATCGGACCAAATCTGTTTCCAATACAATTTCTAATTTTCTAAGGTGCCTACAATAAAACTCTGACGAATTGAGAAAAACTTTTAAAACAGTTTAAAACTGCCTACATTACTTTAACTACCTTGGACAACAATCTTACAAAAAACCTAACATAACATATAGTTCTTATAATAGATAAACATTTTATACTTGCTAGACTCTATAACTTGTGTCTGAAATCGAAAATTCTTTATCAAAAGTTTCAGATTGGGGTCGACTTAACCTAGTCCAATTTAACCCCACGAAGACACAGGTTTGCGCGTTCACCGCTAAAAAGATGCCATTGGTCGTATCACCTCAATTTGAGAGCACTTCCCTAACTGCATCAGCCAGTATCGGAATCCTTGGCGTCGATATATCAAGCGAAGTCCAGTTTCGCGGTCACTTAGAGAGTAAGGCCATATTAGCCTCGAAGAAGCTTGGTGTACTAAACAGATCGAGACAGTATTTTACTCCGGCCCACCGCCTGCAACTTTATAAGGCGCAGGTTCGGCCGCACATGGAATACTGTTCTCATCTCTATGCAGGTGCACCCCAGTACCAACTTCTGCCTCTTGACCGCATTCAACGGAGAGCGACTCGCATCATCGACTGCCAAGATATTTCTGATCGACTTGACACCTTGGCGTTGCGTAGAGATGTATCTTCACTCTCCATCCTCTATCGCTTGTATCATGGGGAGTGTTCAGAGGAATTGTTCGGACTTATACCGGCTGCTGGTTTCCGCCATCGTCCTACGCGACAAAATATCCATCCCCATCACCTGGACGATTGGCACTCCACCACTGTGCGCTTCTCGAGAAGCTTTTTGCCTCGCACAACCAGCTTATGGAACAAATTGTCGCCTGCCGTATTTCCGAACCGATACGACCTTCAAACCTTCAAGAAGAGAGCGTACCTCTACCTAAAAGGCCGGCAACGCACTTGTGACTCTTGAGTTGCGGGTGTCCATGGGCGGCGGTAGTCACTTACCATCAGGTGACCCGTCTGCTCGTTTGCCCCCTATCGCATAAAAAAAAAAAAAAAAAAAAAAAAATAAAAAATTTAGATACAAGAAATTTGTCATAAAACTAGATTATCAAAGTCCTCAACATCAACGAAACGGTCTCAAAACTAACGTTACCACGATACCAAGTGTATATTTTTAGATATTTACAATATATCCTACGCGTTCTACGAAGTTCCAATGGCATAAATTCATTTTATTATGGCGTTCGCATGTGTAACCCTATGTAAGAAAGAAGACGCGACATTGTGCACAACCCAAGGAATTTGGCTTTAACTTTTTACCTACGCCTGTCTGTTGTAAAAAAATACTTTCTACACTTGTAAGTGTGTATTTAAATAAAGCGAAATATTTTTATTTTGTAGAAAGTGTTACTGAGAATTTAATATTATTTTTCCTAATACTGTGGTGGTACTCAGCAAATCCTAGATTGTTTCAATTTACCTATTAAACTTGGTATATCTTAACTTTATGCGAGCACGCTCACTTCAAAGTAAGAACAACCCTGAAAATTTGACTGTAAAACGCGACACCTGGCTAGGCATCTTTCCACTTTCTTCAGATAATTGAGTAAATCAATAAGAAACTGCGATATGTCAAAATCTTTAACTTGTACGACTAAACATTGAAAAACATTGGCATTTGTTAACTTCTCACATCTATTCCATCGTATATTTGAACACAGTATCAAATCCTGTTAACTTCAAGAAGATTAGCCAGCGACAAACAATTATAATAACTTTTTAGAGAATATTGTACTATTTTAGGAAGTTTACAGAATTCAATATACGTACAAAACTTAAAACATTATTTAATAAGATTTATTTGCAGCAGTAAAACGTCGATAAAGTCAGGCCAACGATAAATTCTCGTGGTTTATATCGACAAGGCCGGGCACGTTAAGCCAGTGATCCTATTTGTCATATGAATATATGTATATGACAGTCACTACAACGATCGAACAACCAGGAGTTGGACAACACTTTGATTGACTAGGTTTGGCAAGTTTATATTGTGTAACCGTTTAACGTTCCTGTAATGTATGTAGCTTTAGATATATGAGTGTTTATATTGCAAACGAGAAATTTTCAGTACGGGATGAGTGTGCACTAATTCGTAGCCAAATACTTCCTACGGTTTTGTGCCCTGTGGTTCACGGTGGAGTTAAATAGGGACACCCCATCTCTCAACGGTGGTGTCGTATAAGGTGACTAAGAGATTGGACTGTTATCTATCACACAGTATGTATACAGTGATACAGTACCCAGTTTACTGCAATAGGTTTGTCCCCTTACGTTAGTGGGACCAAACTCTGATTGGCAAAATGTTTGTGTTTATTACACCTCTACCTGCCAATTACCTGCCAATTAAAAAGGAAAAGGCGTGCGTTTTATTGCAGAAACACGGATTCTTGTTTACTTATTCTTAAAAAAATCCATATATTACTTTAATTAACAATAAAAATTGCTTGTAACGCTGCTCTTCAGTCAACTTATTGTTTCAACTCATCATGCTTGGACTGTTAATTTGCGTTAATATTACTAAAAAAGTTCGTAAGGACTATGTTACTGAAGCGGGTAAATATGTAATCAAATGTGTATATAAGATATCAATAAATTTTATAAGCGCTGACATTGATATCCATGACGATTAGGATTTGTTTTAGCTCCCTAAGATGAGTTGAACGCAAGCAAATAAAGATATTTAGCATAATTTTCTCATTCAAATTGAAACAAAAGGGTATAATCTAAAAAAAAGTAATTTATTCTGAATGCTGATACGATTCGATTTATTTTATTACTCTGAAAATGACATTAATACGATTACTGACTTTTTGAATCATTTAATCGTTTTTGCTGTTACAACGTCGACAGAAATCTTTTCATATACATTTTTGTGCCCACTTGTATGAATTCTCTCATGGTTTTGCTCCCAGGCTCTTAGCGAGACCGGTAACGTCATGTAACGCGACAATGTCTGGTTTATTACAACTAAATAAAGTTTTGTGAAGTCTTTAAATTGTTTTTTTTTTTTTGAATGGAACACATAAACTCAAGTGAATATAGGGTTAGCAGTACACTAAAAAAATAGTATTGTGAGTATACCTAGGCATCAATCATTGCTTAAAATAAGGCACCCCGTATGATTGTTCACTGTTCTAATTTGATTCTTTTTTATAAAACTATTAGCGAATATTCAATAAAGTACATCAACTAAGCAGTAGTGATACTCTTACTTTATAATGTCGTGTCTGTTTTTTGTTATATTTTAATCTACAATCCACATGTGCGTGAGTTACAGGCATAAAGAAGAAGCGCGAACATTTAGTCTGCATTACTGGATAATAACGCTATTTACTACTTAGATGCGTGAAATGATAAATACTACAAGTCAAATAATATTGACTGACTGACTAACAGGTTTTCGTTTTAAAACTTTAACTAAATTAGTAAGATTCATGACTTTTTTAGAGTTATTATGTTAAACCGTTTTAACAGTGGTAGAGTCATGCTTAGGCACGAAGGAGCCGGCTCGACTAGTGCGATACCACAGCTTCACAGAAAACCCTTTGTGAAGCAACGCTTGCAATACATTTCTCCGCATTTAGTGAGGTTTCCGGAGGCCGAAGTCCCCCTCTTCTCTTCTGTTCATCTGTCCCCCTATGTTAAAATAAATAATAAATAAACCATCTACAATGAAAGATCTAGCTACAAAATTATTCAAGAAAAATCTTTAAATATTGTTAATTTAGAAATGCTACTTCTTAATGTCGAAGGTATTAAACACTAAAAAGTAGACCAACATTAATTAGAAAATTTTGTTTGTCATTTTTTGTATTGAAACTATTCTTTATCTATTCTATAATACTACTACAACTATTATTTTTCCAAATAAGCGTATTATATTCTATGCTGTAACTCTGAATCTGTAACCTCTCATGTGATTACGCATTCTTGTATGTTTACGACTGACGACATATAAGACAGACGAACAGACGGGTCACTAGATGGTAAGTTACAACCTCCGTCCATGGATATCTGCAAGTCAACAATCCTTAGTAAACTGTCCGCCTTTGAGGGTGATGAGGGTTGACGTAATGCGGGGAGGGGAAAGAAGAGAGGGGGATGAGAAGATAAAAGAGAGCTGAGGGGGGATGAAGGGAGGAAAAGAGGAAAGCTTGAATTGGACCTCCGGAAACCTTACTAATTTCGGCGAAATGAAACGCACCTAAGCATGGCTCTACCACGATAAATAAAACATTATATAACTAGTACCTATCAATAGTCGTGAAGGTACAGGCAACTAGTTTTAGGCATTGAATTTCGATGCTTCTGAATAATCCTATCAGATGCCAGACATTCTATGAATAAATTGACATTCGCACAAATCCTGTTAGACAAATCTGATTTATTTGAAAATCTTCAGCTAAAGTCAAGCGTTTAAAAAGTAATTGCAAAATAGAAGGAAAATTTGAACATTTTAGTTGTTTTAGATGCATTTTATACCCTTACTAAAGCTTGGTATACTTTCGCATTTATATGCCTCTATTTACGTATTTAAATAATAATTAATATATACCATACTATACAATTCTTACACTTAATTACAAATTCAATTACATAAAAAAAAAACTGGGAAGTCTTTGGGGATTGCCAATAGCATTGAGAAGATAATTTACAGTATACATACATATATATGGCTCATGGGAAGCGTGCAGTGGTTTCACGCTTTTTGTTTACCCAAAAAGTACACAGTATTCATATAGCTCATGGAAATCATTCGGTGGCGATGACGCGAGTTCCATGATTTTTGTTCACCCTAAAAGTGATCAACACGCCTAAAGAAGTTTTCACTTCAAAATACACATGTCATACTTTTGTTACGATTATATTTGCTATTGCTCAATAACAATATTGGGGAGGATAGGCTATTGCCTACTTCTATGTTTTGCAAGCGTATGTATAATTAAACAACACTTATTTTGTACTTGCTTGAATATTGAATACTATACAGAACAAAACGTTAAATGTTGTTTAATCATACGATCAAACGATTTGTATCACTTGTGACACTAGTAATAAGTTCAGTATGGGCGTGAATTGTCTGGCTCCTCGTATTGAAAAAGTGAAATAATTTCTCTTGCTCAGTGGCATGTCCTTGTCAATATCGCAACCTTAAACTTATAAAAAAATAAAACAAATTTTATAAAAAAACTAATTACGCATTGAAGACAAAAATGAAGCTCATTGAAGATAAAGCTCAAAAAAAATTGCCGGAGTTACTTAGGGTGGTGTGAGGTTTCTAATCCAAAAATCCACACTTGGACAAGCACTTAGAAGTTATAGTGGAATAAAGAAATGAAATTCACATACATAATAAAAACATTGCACGCCTGTTTTGGATAGTCGTGTAATTATATATTTATAGACAAAACAAGATTCAAGAAATCAAGAAGAGAATTTTCAATACAAAAACAGATCAGCCGTGCAAGAACTTTTCTATTTTATCTCCATCATAAAGATATTTAGAGAACTCAAAATATATAGCAAAAATTATAATAAGCAACTATATAATTAATAATGTTTAATGAGCGTGAAATATTTTGTAGTGACGCAGATTATTTAACGTCGTATATGAAACGAGGGGAGATTGCTTATTAAAACCTTCAAAGGTGACTGTTCTAGTATCGTTCCAACAATATTCTATTTATTACGAAGACTTTCAAGAAATAAGACTTTCAATATCATAGAATGTGACCCGTTTAATTAAGAACTACAATAATAATAATGATTATAAATTGCATTATATACACATGTAAATGCCTGTATGGTTTGACTTATGGAGATTTTTTAATATTTTTACAAAAAAATTAGGTTGCTGCTGATGGTTATGAAATAATGTGAAATAATTAAAATAAGGATGATTAGCACTCCACCACTGTATTACTGGATTGATAGGAACTTAAAAAAAGGTAGGTAGTAGTCACTTACCAGTTCATTTGTTCCTATCTCATAAAAAATATAGCCGAATAGGTTTTACAATAAAAACATACTTCTATATTTATTTAAATACAATAGAGATAAACCAAACCAAACATTTTATGACAGTATTTGATAAGCATTTATTACATTTATTTACAAATTTATTTTACATTTTAACATATAATTTATTTACACTTTCCAATGTTCTGGCATACTGATATTGTTAACGATCCTTGTAGATGAAAATAGATTTTTTTTAAACTGATAGGATTTATTTTAAGGTGCACCTAACGGAAATAAAATGTAGTAATATTCACATTATGACTAAAGAAAGAAAGAATTTAAAAAAACATTGTCCGATAGGAACCGATTTTATCTCGTCACTTGTGGTTTTCAAAGATGACTTAGGACTTGCAGTATAAGAGACGCACTGGTGATTATATGAATTATATCAAATTACATCTAAATAAACGGTACGCAAAGGGTCTCTGTCCCTGTCAACCTGAATTGATAACATAGTGCGAGGCTGTGGTCGAAAGGCTAGTTTCATGTAAACAAGATAACAGAACTAGTTACTGTAAGTTTTACGAGTTTTATTTTGTGCTCGTTCGCCGAAGAACACTGAACGTCTTTACTTACTCGGCTTATATGTTACTTATTGTTGTTTAATATGTACTCTTAAACTGCGAACCTAAATTAAATTGAGCACTGCAACGAAGACTTAAAGGTAATGGACGAAAGCTGAAAAAGTTTTTACAGATTTTATTATTTAAAGTCTAATGTTTTTTCTCAATATATTGATATATACATAAAAGATGTCGAACCTCAAGAATTATCCTGCTTGCTTCGTACCGTTATCTACGAACACTAGAAAAACAACCTCCGAAAAAATTCTGTTGTTGATGTTTAAAGTCGAAATAAATGTTTTCAAGCAGTGAGACGACCTTATCCCAAAACCAGATCATGTTTTTTTATTGTGAAAATAATAATAATAATATTCCTGTCTCTGAAGCCCTAACCCCAGGTAGCTTGGTCCCTGTAGCCGATACGAGTACAACAATTATATTTTTAAATATGTTTCGTTTTTTCTTTTGTATTAACAAATTTAATTTATACATTAAATAAATTTATAAATGTAATTTATATCAACAAAGAGTATAGTCATATATAAGTAGTAGTACTAAATATGTATATAATCAAATATATAAATAACGCGTGACGATAAGTGGTTAGCCTGATCTGTCATTAAGTAGATAGTGCATAAATCTGTTACGTAAATAACAGATACATGACTATGCCTATAAACTATCAAATTTACTAAATAATAAGTGACTACGATGCTCATTGTAGTCTTTGATCTGAACTCAAGTGTAAAAATTACGTCTTATCTTCTAGCCCCACTATTCCGTCACTTTCCGGGCGGACCATAGGCGCCACGCTTCCAGTGTAGCTTGTCATACTAATGTCTATTAAATAATTTTATTAAGCACTGTACTGTATCTATTATAGTAACCACTATTTTAAATAGAATAAATACTAGTTTTTGATATGGCGACAACAGTTGGTATGTCATATACCTTAATAAGTTATTTAAATCATTCATTCGTTTTCTTGTTAAAGTATTCTTCGCCCTTAAAAAAAATCATATCAATAGTACCGAACTCCAAAGTTTTAGTGATTCACGACAACCGGTTTGTTAGTTTCCTATTGAGGATTCGGTTTACGAGTGCACAGTAGAAGTACATCGTAAACTTAAAGAAACTACATTCGAACGTACGGTACATCGTGGAAAAATCGACACTGCTACTGATATCGATCTTTAGTGATGAATCTTAAGGCCAGTCTGTGGCTTTTGCAGCTTTAATATAGATATATTTTGTAGACTTCTTGAGTTTAATTTTGCAAAAGAAAGTTTTTTTTTTGCAAAAATTTAATTAATTTATCTTACCTATATTTTATAACATTGCAGATCGCAGTTTAGTTGCAAGTCTAGAACAAATTGTATTTATGAATAATATAATATGGTAACCAAGTAACAAAAAACCAAGCAAGTAACTGCTATAGTATGGTATCCAAGTAACCTCAAAGTGTTAGGCAGAGATGTTATTAAACACGTACTGGTAACTAAAACTTAATCCCACTTACGTAGTGGGAGCATGCATATTGCCATCCACCGAGCTCTATGATAATTAAATGGGAAAATAGAAGCTTACTTAACCTGGCCATAAATACCGCTACAGTATAAAAACTTGTACTACATTAAAAAATTGGCTAATTGCAGAATGTGAATGAAATACTAAAATTCAGTGGGGCGATAAAGAGAACCGAATTGCTGTAATAACATTACTCAAAATAGGTATTGAGCCAAATGCAATTTTTAAAAGTCTCCATCCGCTTGATAGGCGTCGAATGCTTGTGTACCGGGCTATCAATAGGTATCATAAAACCTCCTCTCTTTGTGACAGAAAAAGTTCTCGCCGTCTACGTAGTATTATACGAAAGGCGATCAAAACAGTGAAGGAAAGATTTTATCTCTGGAAATGAATATAGAAACTAGAACCATGTGGGGTATTAAATCGTATTAAATATGTATCTTAAAAGATGACTTAAGACTGGTAGCCTATAAGAGACGCACTGGTCATACCTTAACTGATAATTTGAAAATTAAAAGGTTTTTTAAATTCAAATTAACTTCTTAATCGGTACGCAAAGGGAGGTTACATAAAAACATTTTCCGGCTAATAATGGCACATTTGAACATTACAATTTATTTTATTAAAATTGAAGTCTTTGACGATACTTATAATCTTATATTAATTTAGACGAGCTTTCAAAAATTTATATTACGTCAACATAAAATATAATAAAATAATCAGATGTTTGTGACAGTATTTTTTGGATTATTTGCATTCATTTTCTCAAAGATATACAGCATTAATTATAAACTTTGTTTTAGCACGCCAGCTAACAAAATACTTAGAGTGAAACTTAAGTAAAGATTGTTCTACCTAAACATCAACATTGTGAAGCAGAGATAAACAAATCATAAAACAAAAGAACAATACTTTATATGTTGAAGAGTATAAAATTGAACAGTGTAAAAAAATCAAAACTTTAGCACTTAAGCTACAGGAATAATATAAGAAAAATGTAAAACCTTATTATTCCTATAACATCGTTAATGTAAAAAAATACTGAAGTTCCTTCGAGATCATTCGGTATCACATCTTGGCACTCTCCATCCACCCACATTTTACATTCATTGCATTGTATAATTTTTTTTCTCCCGGTCTGCTTTCTAAATATACTGACACACAAACAAGGCACTCCTCTTCTTCAGTAGATGATTCTTGTTGCTTGCTAGTTTTATTTCTGTTTGTAGTATTTCTTTTAGTCATCACTCATTCTAATCTTTTCTTAACTTGTTTAGCTTTGGTGCTTTTCAATCTATTTTCATGCTCTCTTCTATCTCATGTGTATTTATGTAAATTGTAGATTTGCTGGTGTAACACCCCTGGTAATTTTTTTGGAGGAAATTTTGGTAGTGTTCGATCCGAGGTCGTAATAAGTAATATTTAACTGTTAGATCGTATGCCAATTTCCTAACATCCGTTTCAGTTAGGCCCAAAATTTATGCATATCCGCACATCTAGTTCCACATTTAGATAGCTCACGTTCTTGCACCTCGTTAAACAATCTATTGTGAGCCTACTATTGAGCAATATTTTAACAAGCAGAATAACCAAGTTTAAGCTCAAAACTCTATTTAAGCTTTCCAATTAGTCCAGTTTCCAGTAATCGTTTAGTAACTATCAAGGAGTGACTGAGCCATATAGTAAAAAGATGTCAAAACAAAAGGCACAAGTTTATTAAGATACGATTCTTATACGATACGGATATGATCCATAATAGGTGGTTATGGCTCTTAACAGCACCATGTTTCGTAACAAAAATGGTCTTTTTAGCTAGACTCAGCACCGGGTCATAAAGCTCGATCCACCAAAGCGTGGTTGGAAACGAACGATTCGAACTTCATTAGAGCTGAAGGCTTGCCATCATATAGACCCGAACCTTAATCTGCTGGATTATGGTCAGTTTTAGACAGTATGGCATGCTCTAAATACCATGATAATTTGAAATTGATAAAACATTCCATAAAATTGACAGAGAAGAATTTACCCAAGGAGAGAGTGCGTGTTTCTATTGATAATTGTCCTCAACATTTAAAGGACTGTATAAAAGCTAATGAAGATAATTAAATGTTTAATGCAATAAAAAATAATTCCTTTTAACAATATTTATGGCAAGACTTGGTATAAAAAGGGACTGTAAGGATAGAAGCAAAGGAAGTATTTATTGATTATACGTGGGAGTATAAGCAATATCTCAAGCATGTATTACTACCAAACTTTTTAATGCAAACCGTTGAAGTCTTCTAATCGAATTCAGACATTTAAGCAAAGTAAAAATTTGTTAAATAAATCTGCTTGTATATTTAAAGTGCCTGTTTCATCCCTGATTGTGTCACTTTATCAATGAGTAAAGCGATCGAAATGACATGCCGGTGTCAGATATCATACTTTTTTAACGTTTTTAGCTTTAGAAGGGATTTTTTTTTCTTTTTTCTTTTTATTATTTAGGGGGACAGACGAACAGAAGGGCCATGAACACTTGCAACTCAGGAGTCGAAGTGTGCTGCTCGCCTTTTAGGGTGATGCGGGATGGGAAAAGAGGAGAAGGGCCTCCAGGCCTCACTAATGTCGGGGAAATGCAAAGCAAGCGTTGCTTCAAAACCGGTCTTCAAGCACCGGGCGAACCAGCCCATTCATGCCGAAGCATAGCTCTACCACGATAAGTTATAATTTATGTGTATAAATGTATGTCTGAATGTATGTACATCTGTGCGGATGATTATATGTTTATTTTTTGTTTGTCATCGTTGATGAAAGTCGATGGTGTGTCACAATTTAATAATATTAATAATTAATTAATATTATTAATTTGTGTAATTAATAATTGTCGGAGAGACATAGGGATGACCCTATGTCTTCGCACGCATGACGCAAATTGACAGATTTTTTAGTATTAGGCGGTTCTAATACTCTAAAATGTTGTAAAAAATTAAACTCCCTATTTGAATTGGCATTTGCATACTCACCCGTTTCATTACATACGTACGAGTATTATTTACGCTTCAAAACTCATGTCACTTCTATTTAACATCATAATAAGTGTAATATTCGTGCATTTGCTTTATACGTCCCTTAATTATCTACGCCGAAATAAGCCGATCACTCAACGGAGCATCTTCACGCTAAGTAAACAGGGGGAGAACTAGTGTTCAACAGTATAAATGAACTAGATATGACTTGTTGAATATTGATATGAAACGTGAAATAAAACCTTTTACTTTTATTTATTTTAAAATAAAACAGTAGATGGTATTTGTTATTTGGAGTAATTGTTATATAGTTTTAGTCATTGTCGATGTGATATAATATATCGGTGTTTTATGATTCACAGGACAGTTATGTATCCTAAAATATATGCAGGCATATAGTTTTTACAGTGTCCAGTTTTATTTTTATAATAATACAAATAACTCTTTACTCAGAAGGTAATATTTTTAGATATTCTATACATAATAATAGGTCAGTTTTGACACATTGATAACTGTGACATTAGAGGGTAAAGAAATTATTCGTTTAACCATTCTGTGAGAGTTATAACGATAAGAAATTAACTTGAAAAATAAATTGAAATAGAAAACTTGAAGTAATAATCAAGTTCTGAAGAAAGATAATACTGCAATTTAATTTAAACACCGTTTTTTTTTTTTATTATTATAATTTAAGATAATTAATTCAATTTTCCATGTTAAAAGAGCATAGATATATTAATTTTAATAAAATGTTTTAATTTGAATTGGGTTTTATTAGTTTCAATCAAATATTCAATTGTTTTATTCCTATAAAAATATGCATTTGCTATCTTTATAACAGCGACCTTGGATATGTTCGATGTGAGACATTTATAGTTGAAAATAGTTACATTAAAGTACATTAACGGCCCTAATTTACTAATATATACGTAGTGATGCAGACTGCTAAACCACAATTGTGGGTTTGATTTCCATACTAAAGAATAATTTAATACGTACTTATTAGTAGCAGACTGCTTAGCCAGAATTATGGGTTCGATTCTGAACAAATATTTGTGTGATGAGTATGATCTTTTTTCTCTGTCTAGGTGTAATTTATTTATTATGTGTAGGTATGGATTTAGAAATATATAAGAATGTTTATCAGCAGTCTGATAACCTTAGCACAAGCTCGGTTTTTTTTGGCATCAGACGGCCGTGTGTGAGACGTGTGGAAAGAAAGAATTAGTTCCATTCTTTTCACATTCTTTTTTTATTCTCTTAAACTTGGATAATACTTTTTACCAATTGTCACGTCGACTTTACTAGAATTTAATGGCGTTTCTATAGATTTAACATCTTTGACTAGGTATATGAAGGCAGTTGTTTAATTTAGCCATTGATTGCTCATTGTTCGAGGGTCCATGATCCGGTGCACCCATTAAACAGGGTGCATTGTAAAGGCTGTTTCGATTTTGAATATGTTTGATTTAGGGGTGCATAAGTTTAGTGTGGTGACGCATTTTAATTGAGTTTGAAGGTACGACGTTTATTTAAAATAGGGGATATTCAGATTGATATATCATGAAATATATATATATATATATCTAATAGATTATACAAAGTGCAGATAAAAGAATAATTTGGATAAATAGTTCAATACACTATTTGACTTATATCTAATATTATACAACAAATGATTAGACCCTAAAGTATATGTTCTAGGAAACTAAAATATTTTAATTTAATGTAATAAAAGTTCAAGATTTCATAATAAACTCCATTTAAAATTTTTGTTATGTATATTACCCACATTTTAATTAAGTAATGATATTACTAGACACAAATCCGCTTTCTTAAAAATATAGGAAAAATATGAAAAATAACTCTGTTGGTATCAGTATTCACGTATGCTTTTGTGAAATTTTAAGCTTTTATTTATCATACTATATAGGATTTTACTAGTGAAGCTCTTTCATTTTATACTCATATTGAGCGAGTTGTAAAAAAAAAATCTCCATGTTGTAGCGGCAGCCATCTTCGATTTACACTAATATTTTACTATGATATATTAAATTGAGCTGTTATGAGAACTAAAAGTGTGTACCAAACATCAGATAAATCTGTCTACAGGAAGGTGATAAAATATCAATTACTAAATTTTAACTAAAGAAATAAACAACAAACAGGGCAAGCTAAATAAAATCATTTAAAAAGGAGAGTTTCCTAAATGTAACTACAAGATGTGTAATGTAGATAACTGGAACATAGTTAATTTTCAGTGTCTGAGCGTTTTTTTTAAGATTAAAATGAGTGTTTTTTATAAACTGTTTTGTATTTTCAAAATGCAAGCAAAGCAACAAACTAGATAACATTTATTTGTTAATAAGAATAGTATTATAAATATTTGCCGTTTTATTTTCATTTGAATAATGGATATACGTTGCACAAAATAGTTTGTGAAAAAGGCGTGAAGACATTTTGAGAACTTTCAAATTTATTTAATGTTGAAGAAAAGTACACAGTTAAACACATGTTTTTCTTATAACCAACTATTTATTATTTCTTTGTATTACTCGGTTATCATAAAAATCATTCATCCTACAACAAACATCACACGTATTTCCTTTGGTTGGTTAGCAGTTTCAATGTCGCACTAGGTCAAACACGCAGTTTAAAGAGAGTGGAGTGTTTTTACGTCTCTTGTAAAGATGCATTTTTGGCGTACGATCCCTTTTCAACAGGACCACAGAGATCTTCTGTGCAAAACTAGTAATAGTCATGGTTATTATACTTATTATAAACAAAAACTTTAAGAAAATAGTCCTAAGTATGAAAGTAAATGCTTTTTTAAAAATCTCTTGACAGAAAATGACAGATAAATGTGTACACCAACATGGTGGTGGCGTTTGAATTAAAGTTTTGCGTTGTTTAAAGTCTCCAAAATAAAATATATTTTGTTTTTTTTTTTGGTTTCGCAGAAAAATAATATACATTATAAAACCTTCTTAATCAACTAGCCTATGTCTATCAACAATTCCAGATATGCGACCCTAAGATAATCGAGCTATTATTGCTTGTACATACTTTCGAATCACATATACGAGTAGTATTCCTTTTTTCCACTACTTTCCCTTTACCTTTCAATATATTCTCAATTTCAATTTTTCCTTGGAGGAGGCCTTTGTTTGTTTGTTTTAGTGGACGGTGATGGGCTGATGATGGTAATACTCTCAATTTCCATTTTTTAATTCCTAAGGTGTCCTGTTCATGGAATACGGCTTGCTCCCTATTGTAATAGAGGTTTGAAATTCAAATATGCAAAATGTGGGAGTTGAATACACCTCTGCCTACACATTACACAGTATGACTAGTATGAAGTGGGGTGTAGTAAAGTGATCTACTTCAATGTATGACTAGTAACCTACAATGGCTTAACCCGGGCGAGTGTTGATGTGTAAGTAACTAATAGGTGGCTGGGATTTTAGCCTACAATGCCGCATTTTCGATTTTTTTTTCGAAAAGTCGGTACTAGTGCAACATGATTCGATTCTTGAGAAGGTGGTTAAACCACAACAACTTCATAACAACATATTTCATAACCAAGAATGGTACTTTGAGCTAGACTTAGCACCGGGTCAGAATACTCGAGTCACCCAAGCGTGATTGGAAACGAACATTGCTGACTTTATCAGTACGGTATGCTTAAAACGCCATGAAAATTTGAAGTTCCTACAATAATCCATAAGATTGGCCGTGATTTTTTTATAGAGAAAGTGCGTGTTTCTGTTGATGATTGGTCTTAACGTTTAAAGGACATATATTTTTTTAAATGCAGACATAACAGTAACAAATGTTTTATGTTAAAAAAAACAAAGATTTTTCCTTGTCATAATATTTAAGGAAAGTATTGTACCCAGGTACAATTGATCATTATTGGCGCATTGAAGACTTTTTTAGAGATAATTATACAATTTAAATATGGGTCGTATCTCCTGAACTAATGATCCAATTAAAATAATTTTAACAGTATAAAGTAAATTTACTTCAATAATGAACTTTTATTATAAAACTATTTTAACTCAAGTTTTTAATATGTTCATGCGATTGTCATAATCTTTGAATTCAATCTGTGTTTTGATTGACTAATTTAAACAATAGTGGCTATTGTGAGTTAAGCACGATATCTAGTTTGACCAATAGCCTCGCGGACTTTATAATGGGTAATGGTAACTACTGTTAATATGAGATACATTATTTTAATGCATTATATTAATAATAGTATTCAGTATAAATTGTCGCAAGGCTAGTACATGACCTTCAGACACGGTATGTATTATGTTAATAATTGTACATTTATGCATGTACGTTCATCGGTATATTGTATATATTCTATGTAAGTAGTGTACATATGTAGCTCATTACTTAAGAAACTAAACTCTTTGCAAAACTCTTAATTTTATTACTTTTTAATTTCAATGCTCTATCTTTTTTTCATGCCTTTGCACTTACCACTATTTATCTCTGCAATTACCATAAGGCAGTATTTCCCTCCGGCCCACCGCCTGCAACTTTATAAGGCGCAGGTTCGGCCGCACATGGAATACTGTTCTCATCTATATGCAGGTGCACCCCAGTACCAGCTTCTCCCTCTTGACCGCATTCAACGGAGAGCGACTCGCATCGTCGACTGCCAAGATACTTCTGATCGGCTTGACACCTTGGCATTGCGTAGAGATGTAGCTTCACTCTGCATCCTCTATCGCTTGTATCATGGGAAGTGTTCAGAGGAATTGTTCGGACTTATACCGGCTTCAGGTTTCCGCTATCCTCCTAAATATCCATCCCCATCACCTGGACGATTGGCACTCCACCACTGTGCGCTTCTCCAGAAGCTTTTGCCTCGCACAACTAGTTTATGGAACAAATTGTCGCTTGCCGTATTTCCGAATCGATACGACTTTCAAACCTTTAAGAAAAGAGGGTCTACCTAAAAGGACGGCAACGCACTTGTTGACTCTTGAGTTGCGGGTGTCCATGGGCATCGGTAGTCACTTACCATCAGGTGACCCGTCTGCTCGTTTGCCCCCTATCGCATAAAAAAAAACCGCCATGTGTGCATCAAGCTTTAATAAATAAATAATCAATTTAATAGGTACGAACAGGGGTTACATGCAATTGTTGTATGCATCATACATACAGCACATGTAAATTGTTAATAATTCAGATTTTGAAGTTTGTTTTTTACAAACACATTATTTAAAAATATATCTGTTAGCCGTGTGGTAGAGTCCGTTATATATATACATATTATATTAGCCTACCATAGTGACTCCATTTTGCCTGATGAAAGCAATAAGTGGAGTCAAAGAGTGGTGGTCACCATCCTCATTGCATGTCTAGTAAATGCAGCATGGTGACCCACACTATGGCCTTGTGAGATGCTTTTTCACGCCCGCTTAAAAAATCCGGGATCAAAGGGGGAAGGAAACAAAGAGTATACAATACACAGTCATACAGTGATCTATTGACAGCGATAGGCTTGGTCCCGATAACGTTAGTAGGAAATAACTAAATTATGGTTGGAAAAGGTTATGGTTTGAGAAGCTTTTGCCTGCCACGGTGATATAGGATGATGGAGTGATGTACGTATCTATGTAAGTAGGTTAAATTTTCACAAATTATTAAATTTATAGAAAATTTTGGTAGTTTAGTTAACATTTTTAACAATGGTAGAGCTATGCTTAGGCACGAATTTGCCGACTCGACCGTTGTGATACCACGGCCTCACAGAAAACTGGTTGTGAAGCAACGCTTGCGTTGCATTTCCCAGAAATTAGTGAGCTTTCCGGCCCATTTCCCCCTCTCCTCATCCCCCTTTCTTCTTTTCCCTCCCCTCACCCCCATCACCCAAGGCGGGCAGCGCACTTGCGACTCTCGAGTTGCAGGTGTCCCTGAAAGGCGGTTGTCACCTACCATTAGGTGACACGTCTGTTCGTCTGTCCCCTATAATATAAAAAAAGAACATTTTACAACTTTCGTACGGAAAAAAAAATTACATATGTAGATACGTCATTTCCTAATAATATAGTTTTCTATATTTGAAAGAATCTGTGAATTTATTATGGGTTTATCCATTACCAACAAATGTTTTCTTCTTCATTATATTATGGTTAATGAAAAAAACACTTTATTAAACCATAAATATTGAACTCTTTTCCACATACATAGGTTCACAGTGTAGTTAACAAAAAGTTAAATATTTTTATTTATTCAAAAATATGAGAGGCACATTCGTATTGAGTGATTAATTTGTTACTATACCGTTATATGACAAATATTATACTTTAACAAATTTATAATAAAAAGACCACGCGTATAAAAAAGTATCCAAAAGAAGCCAAAAGCGAACTCTGTGCCACTAGTGCAAAAAGGGTATAAGTCCGCTTGAAACGGACGTCAGTTAAACCCTTTTTTACTTTAACTCCACAGAATGGTGGTTAGATTCATAGTTTGAGTTGATATAACGGACATGTTTCTGCTCACACAACGAGCTATGAGAAGCTATGCTTTATGTGTTTTCTTGAATAAACGTATAAATTGTACTATAAAGTGGTATGTTGATAACAGAAATGTATTAAAAAAAGACTAGTTTCATTTCACTAGGTCAATCTTAGTACTCTTTACATGGTGTAGCTACGTAAGCAGCGTAGTAGTATATGCGATTACTTGCTAAGTGACTTGGCAATAAGAGTTAAGAGTTTGATTAGCAATTGAGATATTTATTTGTGTAATATGTAAAAACTATTATTGTATTGCGTCTGTGTATATGAAGTAATATGTGATTTAATATAGAAAATTAGGATCTATACGATGGAGTGATTTTGGCATCGCATCTCTTTCCGTGGGTATCGTAAAATGTGACTGAACGATCTATCGTATAGTATTACATATATATGTATATAGTGCCCCGTAGACAGTATTAGTAGAAAGGTGTCTCGTAGTCTTGATCTTGGTCTCGTGTTCACGTATGTTATGTTATATTATGAACAGGAGATTCTCTATGTACCTATGTATGTAGAGCAGTGTGATTTGTAAAACAATAAAATATTCAGAGAGCTAAAGTTAATGATAATAAAGTTAAACTAAATGGAAATATTAAAGTTGTTGTATAATTGAGGATTTGTGTTTTTTATCAATTTATATTATATTTTACTTGGCTATGAATAGGCTAGAAATATATATATATATATATATATATCTTTATTTTTGACTGTCAACTAAACTCATTCAGGCTAGAATTGTATAAACCGAAATTGAATACTATTCCGATTATTCACATAATGAAAATAATAATATAATGTAAAATAGCTAATTGAACAAAGAAACTAACCCTGGATCCACCCACACACAAGTGAAAACAAACAGCTTTGAACACTGATGCCTTGGAGTATCTCCACGTCCAAAATAACTCGGTCTTACCACAAAAGGGAGCATAAACAAAGTGCTTCTTAATGTCAACACTGTGGCATTTAGAACGCCTACTCTCGTTTACCTGAGTTTTTATTGTCTCCTCGTGACGTTTCTTCCATTTTCGCAGATATAATGCGCCTTAGAATTCTCGGCAACGGCGTCACATATTCTAGGTGAACATGTATACAACATATGTATTTTAAAGGTATATGGTTCTTCATACGGTTTTGTTTAGAGGATTTTTTTCATCATTTGCATTCGTGCATAACAATGGCCCTTACAGATGAAATCAGGGTTATGATATAAAACTTACCATTCTAATAGATCTTAGTTGCACTAAAAACGCTGATAGTGGCATTTTTAACATAAAGGAGATAGGCTGTCTCTTCGGTGTTTCTGTATTAGCTTATGATACGAACTAATTTTTATTATGTTTGTATTAGCCTTAGATTGCAATAAACACTTCACGCAGTTAAGCTTTAATAATACAACGAGTATTTCTCTCAGTGTACAAACATACTTTGATATTTTTTATATATGAAAGTTATTGTAAAACATTAGATTCCTGCGGAAAACTGTGAAATATTTTGTAAACATCGTCTACATAAGTAGATACAACGGCTTCAATATGTGTTTTTGTATATTTGTTATTATTTGTTTTATGTTTATTTCTGATATGATAATTACACCTGTATCCTACTCCTTTATTTTCTTTAATTTATTTGCAGTTTATATTACTGTTAAATATACCTACTTCAGTCATTTCTACATCACCCTAAGGTAGACTGGCAGAGAATGCCTTTGACATTAAGTCCGCCTGTGTGCATTTGGTGCATGAAGTTATAAATAAAATAACCTGTATGATAAGTAATTGGACTAAAATCACAGGTCGGCTGCGGTTTCTTACTAGTTAGTAGGTAAACAAACACCTAATGGTTAGTGATAACTGCAGCCCATAGACACCTGCAACTCCAGAGTCGTAACCTGTAACGCAAGTAAGCTACTCACCTCACTCGTGCCTCAAAATGGCTTTCCAACGGTCCCACAAGTTCGGATGAGTCGATCACCACTAGAATAATAAAAAATGATAGATCCGGTATCTTTCTGCTCTCGAACGGCAGTAGAATAGAAGATGACGTAGCTGGATACGTAGCAATAGGAACGGTATTGCACATATCTTAAAAAAAATCTCTGTATGCTCTCTATACGATCAATATAACATGTTATATGCCAGATATCCATAATAATATAATCCAGATGCAAGATATATAATCCATAATCCAGATGCAAGATTCCAAACCTGTAAATAATATTCTAGGTGACTGCAAATAAAGGAACAGTGTTTTTTTTTTATATAATTGACATTAAGTATTACAAACAATGCATAGTAGCTGTCCAGTAGCAATTTGGGACAAAGTCAAAAATGTGTGTATTAAAATTCTTTCTTTAATGTTGCCATTACATAACTAAGGAGCAGGTATTACACCCAAACTCCGTATCGTACTCAATTCCCTATGCTTGACAGTGATGGGCACAAGTCAAAGCTAAGTAGCGAGACAAAAATATGTTTACTTTCTACATGATAAATGAGTATATTGTAGAGTGAGTGAGGGTGCTGGAGGCCCCATCTTTTCGTCTGTCTGCCGTCTGAAAAAAATAACACTCTTCACCAGTCTTCTCATCTCATTAATAATGCACATATACAAGACAATGATGGCTTTTAAAAATTGTCTTTGACATACATTTAAGTTCTAGAGCGACATTTCTGATACGGTTCATTCTTGTGCAAAGTGAGTATGGGGTTCTTGTAAAACAAAAGTTTATACTTACCATGAATTAGTTTTGCTACTGATATTTAAGCTTAACGAATAAGAAACAAATATATAACCAGACTGCATTTCTTTTCTTTATGTTATGTTGAAATATTTTCCACGTCTCTCCCACTATTACTACGATTCAAATGTCAGAAAATCGTCAGGCTGTTCAGGCTCCAGAGCGTAATAAAGAAACATCATACATATGTACATTTGTATAAACTTTTTTCTTCTTTCCTCTTCTCAGCTCATTCCCATAGTCTCATAGTTTATCTGCACCAAGACGTTCTGCCTTAAATTGTCAGTTTTACTAGTCCACCAGGTAGAATGCGCTTCTGTCTCTTTTATACTTTGGAAGGCTCAGAACTTTTATGAAGACATGATTTTCGTCTCTGTGTGTAACGTAATAATCTGTCCAGTTTTGCAACCCCTCCAGACCACAGTTACATCTTCATTTCTGTCATATGAAGTCTTTCTAGGTGCATATTCTTACCAGTCTAACATTCTGCTCCATATAACATCATGACTAATAATTCGCATACCTTGCCTTTTGTGAGGATATGCGTTTTTGGGTCACATAATACTTCAGTCACAGATCACCATTTTAGCCAGACAACACTTATTTTTAGCGATAGGTCTGTTTCCACATCTGCATTATTAGAGATCACAGATTCCAGATATTTAAACTGTGTTAGTTTTGGGACTAGTGTTTAGTAAGAGAAAGAGATAAAAACGGCTATATTATAAAACTGTATTTCAGGTGGTGTGTTATTGATTTACTTACCCTGAGATCATAGTATATTAATTTATAAAGAAAGTGTATTTTAAAGTTCGTGAGAAGGGTTTTGACGCCAAGAATGATGTCATTCGCTTACAGTAGAATGCATCGTAACGGCTCTTGCATGGTTTCCGTGATCATTTCCACCACAAGATTAAAAAGCATTACTAGAAACTAAAGCAGACTTAGAGCGGAACCCTAATGAAAAACTTACTCTTACTGTTAATTCATGGCTTAGACCGGACGGATCTTTTGTGGGGGCAGTGTTATACATATCTTAAATGTATGTAACACTCAGCAGATATTGTGGGATGATATACATATTATCTCGACAGATACAGACAGAGACATACACACATGTATGTGTGTGTATATATGCAATAAAAATATGTACTACACTAGTTTTCATTTGTAGCCTTCAAACACTATATAATATTTTCCTTTATCATAGTATATTAATTTATAAAGAAAGTGTATTTTGAAGTATTATATAGTATTATATTGTATCGTGAGAAGGGTTTTGTCGCCAAGAACGATGTCATTCGCTTACAGTAGAATGCAGCGTAACGGCTCTTCTTATTCATCGATAGAATTTATCAGATAGTAAAATGTTCAAGAATTATTCTGAAATCGCTTAGCTCTCTTGACTTCTTCCACACCCTGATAAGGGTGCATCACAATAGCACGAGGGGCATAATTTCACGGGCCGCTGACACTGTCGTACGCTAAATAATACAATGTTTATACAACCTTGCATAGACTCGACATTGTTGGTATTAGCTTTCCGTTTTGTGTGAGTGAATATATTTCCCAAAAACCGCTTACTAATTATTTTTGAAATTTAACCTTAATCATCTCGTTCTTAATTATTTATGTCGGGGGTATTCAGGGGGTAAAATATTTAGATGCATCATGTCAGAAAATAGATTTGTCATTTTGTTACTGTGTTTGCGAATTGATATCCATATGATGGCGCTGAAAGGCGAAAAGATGATAAGTTGGCTGCTATATCTTTTATTTTCAACAAGTTTGTCTATAACTCTCAACAACTATACGAATTGAGTGAAAACGTCACCGTAAAAGTTATATGATTTCTTATATGCCGAAGAAACCAGGTAAATACGAGCTGGTCATACGAGCATTATGTGATGCAAAAAAAGCTTATTTTTATAATGGATATGTCTATACCGGGAAAGGCTCTGATGGTGTCGGTTTGACCATACAAGCACAAAAACTTCTCGTGCCCACTCAGTGTGTCCTACGGTTGACACAACCAATAGAAGAAAGCAATAGGAATGTGACTGCTGATAATTGGTTATCTTAAAACATAAGCTTACTTATGTGGGTACAATGAAGAAAAATAAACCTGAAATACCGATCCAATTTCAGCCGCAAAGAAATCGAGATGTCCAGTCAACTTTGTTTGGTTTTACGAACCAAAAAACTATATGTTCGTATGTATCTAAGAAGAATAGAGCTACGATACTTGTGTCCTCAATGCATCACGATAGCATAGTTGACGAGGTTACTAAAAAGTCTGACATTTTTTCTTTTTTACAACGCAATGAAAGGAGGCGTTGATAAAGCCGATAAAAAATATTCCATTTATTCAAGTACTCGCCGAACAAGAAGGTGACCAATGGTAGTATTCTACCGCATTGTGGACTTGAGCGGCATGAATTTTTATATACTATATAATATGCATCAGCCCAAGACTACAGACAAAGGAGATTTTTTAAAGCCATTGGCTCGTTCGCTGAAACCAAATGCAAATGCAAAGACGTGCTGTGTGCTGTCAATTACCAAGGGAGTTACAGCTAGTTATAAAGCGAGTTCTGGGTGACGATATGGTTGAAGATGGCCAAAGTCGGAAAAAACCTGCAACAAGTCAAGCAAGGCGAAGGGCATGCAGTATTTGTCCGCCTTAACTACACAGAATGGCAGTGTACACGTGTTCCGGGTGTTGCAATCCCGTATGTTTGCAATGTTCTCGCCCTTTGTGCAAAAATTGCCAATGATTTTATGCCAAAATGAGCGGGTGTAAGAATTTTTATTTTTAGTTGCAGTAGCAATGGTTTTTAATTACCACTAATTATTAATTATATTTTTTTTCTAAGTAATCATAAAAAAATGGTTGAATTCATTTACATTTATACCAAGAGTTAAATACAAATACAATTTTAAATCATCTCCGTGCAATTTTGACAAATTTTAAATTTCGAAGTAGTAGCCTGTGAGACGTCATGTCCCTTAAAGTGTTATAAATTTGTCATGTCCCTAGTTAAAGGTTAGGACAATAATCATGCCAAGTTACATGCAAACATCGAACCACAATGAGGACTGTGTTTTCTTAAATAGGGTATTAAGTTTAATAATCAAATTGACATTTTTGAATATGGTGTCTTCATTAAAAATATAACAGAATCAATCTACTTATATTATCCTTTAAACTGTCTCATTTGGCAAAGTGACATCTATTTATTTTTTATCAAACACAGTATTATTTTTTATTACTACATTGTACTCGTACTTACTTTTACTGGAATAAGGTTTCAAAACTAAATGCGATAGCACAATTTGTACTGCTTATATGAAGTAGCGAATCAACACAGAATAATACATACATATATAGTGAAACATCAATGTCAAAAAAGAATTGGCTAATAAATCCACCAATAATATAAAGTCAAAGGCATAAATTCTTTTTGTGAAGCCATAGTTCTAAGAATTGTGACAGCAATATAATCTTTCCTGAGTATATAATATGGAGTGTTCTTCGTCGTAATAATATAGTCTTTTGTAATAATACAGTTTTCTCTTAAGGTAGCGAATTAATTTTAATATAAGAATGCCTGATTTTTAACAGTCCTCTAAAAATTTTGAAATACTATTTTATATATGTAGGTATATTGTATTTAGCAAGATTTAGAATGATATAGTTTTCTATTGTTACTAAATCCGTTAAATAGTTGAATCACAAAGGAGTTACAAAAAATTGTATTGTAAGGATGTCTGGTTATAAAAGTAGAAATACCACAATATCAGATAACAGGCTCTCAATATAATGTAAAGAGTTTCAATATACTATGATCAAATCAAATCCTGACAAACAGAAAAATCTTTGATTTATCAACTAAAAGTAGGGACGGTTAATAAGAGAAATGTAGTCGAAATACAAAGAGTACTACAAAAGGGAGATAAAAGATTGTCCGTCAAAGTTATCTAGTTGGTAGGGACACCCTATAATCCTCGTGATGGTTACAAATCACAATCCTAGAAAACAGTTTTTATATGAATGGGAAATTTGTATTTTGTGTGTGAAAAGAAACTCATAAATCAATAATCAAAAGTTCATGGAAAAAATACAAATTTTTTTTGGTCATCTTTCATATTTAGATTTACTATTTGGTTATATATTATTGGGCCTTGGAAAAAAAAGTTAATCTTAAAAGTTTGATAAACCAAATTTAGAAGTATCTTATCTTTAGAAGTATATATATCATTGTAAAAATTAATGAGTGGTGAACAGACATCCGTATACCTACGACAAAAACTTACATAGACACTATTTAGAGATAAGGCGAACTGAACTACGTAGCAACTACTTTAACTACGTAGTAAGATCCTGAATCGCGATGTAAAAGTTCTCGCGTCAATCAGTATATATATACAATTTTCCAAAAATTTACCTTTGGTATCGCGGTATACACAATAACAGGCTTTACACATAATTGGAAACTCTGGATTTTGATAAGTTTCCTATGGAATACTTGTAGTTTCTATTACTACGATGTGATTGATGTGATTACGTTTATAATCCATTCTATTGTGTCACTGTGTTTTGGTTATTCGTTCTTTTCTATAGAGGTTAGAGTGGGCTTTTGAGAACAAGTATTAGTTTCTTAACATCCAACGTAACTAAAATTTTGATTTCTTCCTGAAAGGTTTCGATAAAATTAATTGTAGTGTAGTAATATTAGACATCCATTCTTTTCTCTGGTATATTTGCACATTTAGAACAATTTAAATTTTGCCTTCAGTGTATAGCATATATAAAAATACCTTGAATCGCACCAAAAGTGAATGTCACCTCATCAATCAGTGCGTGATATTTCTCATTATAATCTGCATTTAATAGGGCGAGTGCAAGAGCTCATCAGTAACGGGGGACACGAATGACAAATGACAACGATCATCTATCTTCCTATCTGTCAATTCAGGCAATCAACGCACGTGTATAAGTCGTTTTATTAATACAAAATAGTGTATTTCGTTAGAATCACCCCTATTTCTACAGAATAGAGTACACACAAACTGTAACTTTGATTATTGTCGTATCATTCAACCAACCAATTCACTGAGAGCTCCAAATGGGTCGTCTGTTAAAACATTTTTTAAAAGATATGGGGCCTTTACAAACTGGTACATTTGTAGTTCTGGTTGTCAAATAGATTGACGGTCAAGCAATTACCGATCGCTGGCAATCCATCAAGCATTACGAATAGAACAGTTCCACATACATTTAGTAAACTGATGACGAAAAGAACACCCTTATTTGGATTGCTTATACCATTTATAAAAATAATAATTTTAACGGTGGGTCGGAATCGAATCAACTAAAACCCCTCGGTGTGCCGAACTATGCCTAAAATAGGAAGAATCCGGGGACGCCTTTAGTAAGATTTCAGGAACTCTCCGGGAACTAACGTTAGCCAACAAAGGCGCGGGCACCACCCCAAGCACACATGGACGCTTAGGTTGGCCATAACGTGGGTTGGGAGTAAGCTCCCAACAAAGTTTGTCGTGATGAAAGAAAATTACAAATATGTGATCGTGATTTTATTGCTATTAACTTATGCGACCGAAGACGGTTTTTTTTTTTTTTTTTTTTTTTTTATTGGCACCGTTCTTTTATACCAGTGTTGTTATCGCTCGCTGAATTCCTGTTGTTATCACTCGCCGCATTCCTGTTGTTATTTGACCTAAGTTCGGGTTACAAGAGGATGATAAAGTTTGGAGTGTTGCTACACTACATTATGTTCGCCACAACACTAAGGGGAAAACCCTGACTGACCACCCGTGGCCATACTCAGGGTGGCATGACGCGCTTGAAAGCTCACTTCGGAATAAAGATCCTCCTTCTGCGAGGTGTCATTCTCACAGATGGTATGGATGGATGTGTTTAGTGATTTTGATCTAACAGACCAGTTAATTATTTTATTTTTAAAATCTTTTTTACAAATCTTGCATTGCTTTCATTGTACGGACATAAAGCTTATTCTAGCCGGTCCCCTATTGATAAGCAAAGGACACCCTTATTTGGTTTGTTTATATCTTTTATAATAATTATCTTTTTAACCGAGGGTCGGTGGTTGGTGGTTATACTTACTTCGATCCGGAATGATCCAGAACTTTGAATGGTATTAATTTTTTAAATATTTATATAAATTTCAACATTATGGAAGTTGTTTCTAACTAAACTACTCCATACGTGAATAAACGAGAAGCTTTTATACTAGTAAACCAAACTTCGCTTATTTGGCTTGTGTCAATGAGTCGCACGATATAAATGTTTTTTTTTTAACGTAAACATTTAAATCAACACAATGAAATTGTAACAAAAGACAAAGAAACGAGTCCATTAAATGCTTTTTATATTTTTCATTCAACCCTAAAATAAACAAGAGAAAAACCGTCTCGTGTAATAACTGGAAGTAATCAAGAGGAGTGACATTGATTAAAGGGTATTTCACATTTTTGCGGCGAATTTTGTTACAATTCATTGTTCAAAGTTGTATTGTTCAATTTAACTGAAAAGTTAGCAATATGCTAACGAATCTGCGAAAAAATTACAACAATACACATGAAAACTTAATCTACCTTTATTTGAAACTCTTTAATTTACAAAATGGAATTAAACAACAACGTCACTAAGTCACTACACCAACTACGAACTTAACGGGTTAAGGACTTTTTAAAGGCTGCAATAAAACCATTATGGACTCGGTAAAAGGAATGTGAGTGGAAATTTTAAAATATGTACAAAGATTCCTTTTTAATGCAATAACGTCTATTTATCACCTATAGATGATCGAAAAATGGTTACAATGTTTAAACACATGTAATTAATACTTTTTTTTTTTTTGAATACTACATAAATGATCGCAGCAAGCTTGTAACAGCTACTATATAATACAATACGTTTTGTACTTACCCAAAATGTATGATAATATAAGTAAAATATTAAATAAGTATAGTTTAGAAATATTATAAATATTACCGACTTAGACCTACCTATAACAATACGCATTATATATAAATATATTTCATAACACATTCACACAGATATAGAAAAACCTTAATGTTTTCGTATTAGTTATAATATGAGGAATTCAGAACCGTTTTAGACCGAGTTAGATAGTCCTATGCTTATTTTTTTCTGTTAAATACTAAATTAGTATAACTGTACTAGTGCTATACTCTCGTTCTATTCTCCTTCTAACTTAACCTTGTATCTGCTATCTATGTACCTACTACAATAAACTTCTCGTTTTCACTACGCGAACTTCTTTCTTTTTGAACATCCTTTCAAGCTTATCCAGCCCAGAACTTAAATAGCGTACATAGCTCGTTGAATAAGATAGATAGATAGATAGATACTCTTTAACGAAAACGTAAAATATTAAACAAAGTAGATAATAATAAGTGAGTACAAATGACGGGCATATCATAATCTGTGATCTCTTTCAGAAAACCTGATGAACTATACTGTAAAGTACTAGTTAATGGTGGTGCACAGAGAGTAAAAAAGAAAAACAAAAAAAGAAAATAAAATAAACAAATAAAACGAAGTAAAAACAAATTTCAATTAAAAAAATATAATATGTATATATAAATAGATACATACACAAATGCATATACACATACATACATACATATATACAATAAACAGTTATTAGTTGAGTGAAGTGGCGATGTGCTAACCCCAACTACCAAAATACCGATGGCAGTTAGACAGTTAACCAACGAGACGTCCAGCCACAAGGACTGACGACCTGAGGAATATCCTTGTGATAGACTGGATACGAAAGGCGGCAGACCGGGTGCTATGGCTCACCTTAGAAGATCCAGCAGTTTACTGCGATAGGCTGAAGAATAATGATAATATTTACTGAGGAAGGATGCTGCAATGCAGAAGCTCTACAGCAAATAATAATACCTTATTTCACTTAAAGTATTATGTAAGTATTATTATTAATTACAAAGCTTATAAAATTCACGGGAGCACATTATTACAATTTTGGTTTTAAACTGATTGCCTAAAAAACAACTTGGCATACTTAGCTTAAATACACAAAAGACATCTGTCATTTTCTGTTAGGTTTTTGTAATTTTCTGAAGAGTTATATCGGGACTGAATGCAGCCTGATATAAATATAATCAAAAAACATGTTTCGGTGTAGAACTACAAATATACTCGTACATATCAATAAGCCTAGCGTTACTGATGCATGACCAATATTTATATGCCATTCACATCAAATATACACGAATTGGTAGTGAATAGGAATCAATAGTTAATCCTTTTTAATATCAAATATTTATATTTAGGTATCAGTTTACTTATTTATTTGTATGTACAGTGATTGTAGTTATTGTAATATTTATAGGAAAGAAGAGTAATTAAATCATATGTTAATGCTAATTTGTAGGCACACACACACAGATGAGGTGGATAGTATGGAAAACACTAGGCCAGTCAGGCTTAGGCTTAGGTTTGATTTTAAGGTCAGTCTTGAATACTGGGCAAAAGCGAGCAGGCAGTTAAGTTAAGATTAAATAATAATATCTGTATTAACCTTGTAAGCCCAAATCAAAATTTTATATTTAATTATTTAAAATAATAAATCCTTTTGATTGTCACCTTGTGTTTATTTAAATGTTTTGTTAATGTTAGTAGTTTAATAAAAAGATTGTATTTGGTAATTTATGCTTTAGTATTAGGTACTCTCAAGCAGAATAGACTAAATAATAATAATTATTATTCGTTAGATGGTTGGATCAAGGGTCTGATGCAGAAGGCAGTTCTCCTTGACATGGCCCACATTGTGAGGAGGCCCTAACCACCGGTGTCTTGGTCCCTGTACCCGATGTCGGTGGTCTACTATTTTTATATTTTTAAATATATTTTTATTATATTATATCGTATCGTATTATTATATTTTTAAATTTATATCGTATATTTAAAAATGTAATTTATGTGTACTATGGTAACCAGACAGCTGATAAACATTCTTATATACTTCTAAATACATACAAATTATAGATAAATTACACCCAGACACAGAACAAATGATCATGTTTATCACACAAATATTTGTCCTGGGTGGAAATAGAACCCACGACCTCTCAGGGTCACTAACCACTAGACCAACAGTGCAAAATCCAGCACTCTTTTGTTTGTTACACTGTCCTTCCATGTTATGTGAAGCATGCTCCGAAGGCAGCGCATATGAAATGTGTTAAGGCGCCGCTCTTGCCTAGCATACGACGTCCAAGTTTCGGATTCGTACAAGAGTATGCCTAAGACACAAGTTTGATAGACAGTCATCTTGGTCCTGACTGTAGATGTTTATTATTCCACACTCTTGCACGCAGCTTTCCGAAAGTTGTGGCTGCCCTGCCTATGCGAATGTCAATCTCCCCGTCAATGGAAAGATTGTTGGACACGGTTGACCCCAAGTAGCAAAACTTGTCCACTAATTTTTAAAGGTTCACCTTCCAACGCGATGGTCGGCTGAAAAGTGTAACCCTGCGCTAGTATTACAGTCTTCTTTGCATTGATAGATATAGAGAACAGGGAACACGCGTAGGCAAATTTTTCCAACATACACTGGAGTTCTACAAGAGTTTTCGCTACAAGCGCCGCAATGAATCAAAGTTGGTGCTAGAACACAGCCTTGGCGAACCTCTCTCAGTAACCCATAGTCCCTGAGTTGTCCGGGAGACCTGTTCTCATTGTACGGACATTCCATGTCCCAAAGCGCATGGATATGTTAGTCTTACATTCTTGTTTAAATTTTTGCTGTTGATTCCTGGGTGTAAAACGGTACAGCTCCGCTTTTCGGGTGAGACCCTTAGTTCCCAACACCCCATAGAAACAGGCGACGCCGGGGCGGATTAGTACCCTATTGACCGGGGGCTGCCCACTTTGAAGCGGGCGGTAACTGATCACTGGGCCTTCGTTGGACCCTCCCACTGTCGAGAGTGATCCCTGGCGCCCGCGCTTACGCTCATGCGCACAAGCTCATTACCGGCAAATGCCACTCCCCGTGTTGTTTTCCACGCCGTAGTACGACGACGTAGGTGAAGTGTCCTCTCCACAGACGCTGCATCGCCTGGGACGCAGTTTGATGGTGCAGGGCTGTCTAGAACCTACACCACCCTCTCGACCTTCCCAGCTTGACTCGCAGGAATGGCATGCCAATACGTACAAAGCCACCAGGTATGCTGCAGGTGACTGCCGTTTTTCAGATTGCATCCTACTTACGCCTAACGGAGACACCGGTTCCGGGTTTAATTTCAGAGTTTAATTCTCTTAGATGGGTTACAAACCCATGCTAACGACGCCCATCCCACCGTTAAATAAAAATATGTATATATGTATATATTTATAAATATGTACATATATTTTTCCATATATCAAAATATTAAAGCATTTGATTTATTTGTGTACTATATTGAAGGGTCATGATAAACCTTAATTATGTTTAACGCATTCCTCCACACTGTCCTATATTTAGGACACCATATTCAACATTTATTTTAACATGTTAGGTCGTTTATTTTTATTGTTTCTGACAAAATTCGTATTCTTGCACTGTTTTTCTGATAAAATATTTTTTTTCGTCTGCAAAAAGTGTATCCGTAATTTTAATGTAATATTTTCAGAATATCATTTTTGTTGCTTAAAAAAGAAGCATCATATTCTGATTTTATATACCATAATGAAAAAAACTTTTCAACTCCAATTTACATAAAAACGATTCTTACACCTTTACCAAATATATAAAAAATTAAAACATAAACAAAACATAATTTAAAAACTTGTGATAATCTTTCAAAATATTATTCTTGGTTGTTATTCTTGGGTGAAAAAATCGGAAGGCAAGGCAAGCAAACCTACACCAGGTACACCAGAACGCCTTTTACAACCTGTCAGGTTTGACAATATTGGTCACTATATGACGAAGAGGGACAAACAGAGGCATTGCCAGGGACAAGGTTGTAAAAAAAAATCTCTTACTTTTTGCGCTAAATGTGAAAAAAACACTCTGCAGTGATTGTTTTATACCTTACCATACAAAATAAGTTAATAGGACTTTATGTTTAAAACTGTTAATGGTCAAATTTTCAAATACAGCTAATATTCTTATAATTGTTTACTTTTATTATTTCTGATCACATGTCCTCACTGTCATATTTATAGGACAGGCTGACTCAGCATTAAAAGTAATTTTTTTTTGTTCGTATTATTTTTTCTTAGTGTATTATGAACTTAGTTTCAAGATTTAATAAAAATATTCCAAAGTTTTCGATGCCTGGGAAGTAATGGGTTAATTATGTATTGATAAGTAAGTACCCTCAACTACAATACAACTAGTCTTACCTAAATTTAATTACATTTTAAATTGGAGCTTAGATTTCAATAGTCATTCTAGAATATCAGTAAATATTTATATAATTACCGCTTAATCTTAGTTCTGTTTTACAAACAAGTATGCAAGAAAGAGCTATCAAGCGCATGGCACGTGATAATAATTCAAAATGACCGCCTTTAAAACGCTTTGGAAGTCGTTTTTGTGTTACAGTTTTCCAGGGACATTTTAATCACTTCAGCTCTTCATTTCCTTTCTCTGGATGTGATGTGCATTTCTATATTGCATTTTGTATTATTAGATTAAAAACACTTATAATATATAAAAAAAAGGGTCTTAAATTAATTTAACAATTTGGTAGCATCAGATACTTCCACATTTGTGAATGACTGGTACCTTGCATTTTTTTGCATTATGAACTTATTACCAGCCCACGTGTTCCCTCCGACGGGTGAAAAGGCATCGCTCTAGGCCATCAAATTTATTGGTGGCCCCCAATTCTTGGACCTAAACATAGGTTATCAACGGGCAAGTTGAAATCAAATTGACGGTCATATTAAAAAAAAATGTATCCTTGAACAACGTGTAATAAAAAATTCATACTTATTGCTTGAGCTTTTATGACTTGCTTTCAAACCAATAAAATTTTTCTTTTTCTTTTTTTTTATGAATGATATTTTATTGAATGCCGCTACAAGCAATACATATAAATACACTTTTATTCAAGATTATGTTAATTACATACAAATCCTTGACAATATAAAAAAAGAACTACATAAACTGCAAAATAAAAAAAATATTCTTAAACATAGTTTCATACCGGTAATACAGTTAATTACAGCATGTATGCATATTGTAATGTTTATAATGCAGTCAACTCAGAAAACCTTTGTGCTTTCCAACCGTTATGCAGTTAAAAAAGCAGTTAAAAGTACACACTGCCCATTACTTTGTTATATGTCAAAGCGATGCAAATTTACGTAATTTCTGTTGCAAATTGATAAACGACACTAAAGAGCTTTTTTCTGTATTATCGTGTCAGGGTTGCAAATCTGTTTTCTGTATATTTTCATTTTGAATTTAGTAACATAGGTGAATAATAAAAAATATGAACAGCACAATAAAAACTTAACCCTACGTTAAGTTTTTATTGTGCTGTTCATATTTTTTATAAAAGAAGTTCGTCTTTTTCATATCTTTCTCGGCAGAGCTGGTAGTCAGGATAGCTCACTTCACCTGACTCATCTGTGCATGTGCGTGCATTCGTGTATCCGTCCATCTCATTTAAGATCTACCTCAACTTGGCCCGGGCCAACTAGGCGTTCGATACACTCATCATTACGATGTGATACGTGACCGTACTATTAAGATGCTTCTGAATAATGCAATGGTCTATTGCTTGTTCTTTAATAATGGATTTGTTAGTACGAAAGTTTGTCCATGATATCCTCAGTAATCTACTCCAGTACTGCATCTAAATTATCAAAAAAACTATTTGGCTAAAAAATCATAAATACTAACTCTATCATGACAAGGTTTTGTTAGAATGACACTAGATGCTCTTTATAGCACAGTTTTTTTTTTTTTAATTTTGATAAATTGTGTTTAATTTCGTAATTTGTAACTTTTTATATAATATATTCTTAACAACAATAAAAAAGAAGGTATGTGCCATAAACTGTTGCTAAACTTACAACACGTTTACGCATGCTACGTACATGCATACATTATAACTATAAAATTGCTTTATTTTGCGTACATTACTGCTTTTTAGCAGCTAATAGAAAAATTATGTACACTCATAACTCAGTGAAGAAGAGATAAACCACGTCTAACTTTTCATAATTTCCAACAAAGTACATCTACCACTGTATTAATGTTCCTTCTGTTACTGCGCGTTATTACCCGTGGATCAAATGGGCTATTTTCTTCGGCCCACGACATCATTAAAGAAAATTTTATTTGCGAAATACTAAAACTGGTATTGCTCATTAAAAAACATTCGTACCGGGTTTCACGATGCTGTTATAGTGATTGCGTTCTTGACTTTGTACATTATTTTTTTTTCGTAGAAATCAAGGAGAAAAACTGAGGAAAAGGTTCATTTTTTAAAGGAATTTAAGAGTTCAATTGTTAAAATCACATACATACACATATAAAAAATATTGTACTCTAGAAATACAGGTTATAAAAATATACAAAGCAAGACTTTTTTTTTTTCGAAAATTTATTATTTTCTAGCTCCCGGTTGAAGGCTTCTCACAGGTGGCTGGTGTATACTTTCTATAGTAAGACATTTTTAAACGTTTCCTTGTCCTGACAATAGTAAACTCAACAACTTCACAACTTTTCACTAGTGGCAGAGCCATGCTTAGGCACGAATGGCCCGACTCGACTGGTGCGATACCATGGCCTCACAGAAAACCGGTAGTGAAGCGATCTTGCGATGCATTTCCCCGAAATTACTTATCCCCATCTCCTCTTCTCCATCTCGCCATCCTCCATCTTTTCGTTCCGCTCACAGCATCCTCCCATCCTTCAACACCCTCAAAGGCGGGCAGCACAACTACAACTCTTGTGTTGCAGGCATCCATGGACGGTGGTTGTCACTTAACATCAGATGACCCGTCTGTTCGTCTCCTATACTACAAAAAAGAAAAATATATCATTTTTGGTGCAGTCTTTCAGAAGATAATAGATTTCAGTGATTCATTTTTATTGATATAAGATATCATAGGTATTGTGTTTATAATAGTTATGCTTTAAAAAAATATATTTACATCATGTGTTGATTGTAGGAGAATCAACACATGATGTAAATATCGTTTTTTTAAGAGGTTTAATGAATTATTTGGTAAACTTTAAAGAATGCAGCGTACAACAGACTCGTTTCACTCTATTATTTTATAGTAAAATGTTCGGTAGACAAGCTTGTGTGACTTGAAAGGTTCCAATTGTCTCTCAGCCACAAAAGTCAAGCATTTAGTATACTGAAAGATGTGTAACTTCGATCAGGCTTAAAAATACTAGACCGGAACTGGCACGAACGTTTGAGACATTTACTGACTATCGATTTTATTTGGTAGTCAAAGGTAAAGATTGTGTTGCTCACAAGGAATTTCATATATATTTAAATTATGAGGGTGTGTGTCGTGAGGGAGGAGAGGAACAAATATTCAAACTAAGTACACAACTAACACCCAGAATAAGCACAAATATTTATGGAACACGCAAATTTGTATCCCGGCTAGGAATTAAACTGTTGACCCCTCGTACAGCAGTCTGGAGTACTCACAGCTAGACTAAAAGGCCAGTAAATAATTAAAGAGATTCATGCGTCACGGGTAACTTTAGAAACATTCAATCAATAAACATGCAAAACAACTCAGACTAAGTACAATTATTATGTGTTTGATCCCATTTTTTTCCAATCACAAGTAGGAATCAATTGTTGTGTCGAAGCAACATTTTCAACCACTGTGCCCTTCAGGCAGTCTGTTTTATTAGTAACTTTGACTTAATTATTGAATTTTTTAGGCTAGAACGTATAGGCTGAATATCATCTCTGTAGAATTCAATGATCAATGGAGATAGATAATAAATGTAACACCTGTTACCACTTATACTGTATCGTAATTTAAACACTGCTCTTATTATATTTACTGCAGAATATAACTATAAAGTTCCAACGTAGTAAATGCTGGAACGATGCAAACTTTACTACATGTCCTCGAATTGCAATTTACGACACAATCAAATTTAAGTTCCATGAAAGTTTTGTACTACGTAAGTTAGTAGCTGAGTAGCCATTGAAACAACCTGTTTTTCTACCAACTGTGGCCTTTATTCTCGAAATAAATTTACAGTTGATTTTATATTTTGCGTGAGAACTATCAAGCTAACACTAATAACGATTTCGTAGTATCTAAGATCTAATTGTATATTTCATCAGTACTATAATGTTTTTAGAAAAATATCCACAAAAAATTGTATGATCCTCAGGTGTCCCGAGACTAGGTATTCTTTATGCCCGCTGTTTCGATATTTGTTGAGTTCCCCGCGATATAGGAGACGACCCTAATGAGAGAACTGTCTTTACAAAAAAGTAAAGAATTTGTTTCATCGATAGTTGGTCGATCTGGATTACTTAAAACTTGGCAGTTGGCGGTCGCTTAATAATTGAAAACATTCGCTTATGTATAACAACCTCATAAGATCAGAAGAAAGCAATTGTGCAAGGTTCTGACATCGGAAATCGTCTGCTAAAAGAGACTGAACGTGCATTTTATTTTATATCCACTCTCTAATTAGAAGTACGCGTGAAGAAATAAAATTACAATAAATAATGGCCTTGTTTGCCTCAAAAGTAAATTAGTTAGAAGCATTAAAAATCACTTGATTGAAATCACTAACCAAGCGCCCTCATGAATTAATAAAATTTTGCAATGAAATGTGTAGGAGTACCAATTATAAGTGTATTATATACATATGTACATATATAAAAAGGTGAAAAAATATCTTGAGTAAAATCAATTGTCCTGTTTGAAAAAAAAAAAAAAATGCCCGACCGGTTTCACATTACGGCACTTGCAAAGGTTTCTAATTGTTTTAGAAATTCTAATTGTTTTGGAAGTTACTGCAGAACAATATTATGGAACAGTAAAAGTGATTTTACTGAAGACGTGTAGCAAGTTCCACCAAGTATCAATAATCAACAGTATAAATAGTCTAAATAAGACGTGTTAAAGCATATGAGGTACTCAAAATATTTTTAGTATGCATGAGTACATACCATTACTGAGTGAGAATCACGCCTAAGCCTTCAATCCCGCAAGTTAAATGAAGAATGTCACATAACCTTGTTTGATGGTACATTTTAGAGACTGTACTTTTACGCATATTAATATGTCGCCTGTTTTAGTACGCTGTAACTCGTTTATGTGTCGCGAAACAGAGTGATAAAAATTGTCTGCAAATGTTAAAAAAATAAAATATTTTAGAACTGATATAATCGTTAAAATGTTTATTGTTCTGCTCGGTTTCGTTTTGAAGAGTTAGGTTTATTATACAGCTTGTTTGTAATATACTATTTCTTTATATAATTATTTTTTAATCTTAGGACGTTGAAGATAGACGCAGAAGATAGTACATCTTTATTATATACATTCACGCTTATATCCTCAAAGGGATAGGCAAGCTCGTTTCAAATTTTTGCACCTTATGGGAATTGGTCACTAACAAAAGACAAAGAAATCAGTAAAAAAATTAAGAATTAGTCACCTGTTATGACACCTACGGGAAGATGGGGTGGATCAATTCTACTGTACCGAGTGCCATCTACGGATATGTTTAACCATCATTAAGGCAAATTACTATTTACATTATAAGATGTAAATATATTATTAATAAATAACACACACACACACTATCTGACACTATCCTCGTCTCAAAATGCCTCTTTCTTAGTCATACCAAAAATATCATTTTAAGTAGGTACTAGGAGTAAACCAGTTCGACCCATTTAAACCACATCGCCGTAATTAATCCGTGTAGCAGGTCAATTAGGTCTTAATCCTGTTGATATTTATTACGTAGGTTTGCATTAGTTCACTGGAGACCACACGCAGTTGTATTGTATTTTAGCAAATATAGAATTAAATTTTGCTTTTAAGTTCCTCAAAAGGAAGGAAAAGAACTCGTACAGGATAGGATCACTGGTCTGTCTGTCTGACTGGCTGGCAAAGCGTTTTTTCTTCTGAACACATAGTGATATCCAGTTGAAATTGATATCAAATACTTATCATTCAACGGACAAATAACATAATAAATATTATGACTTCTATCCCTTGAAGCTGTAAAAAATCAAGCTTTAAGTCAACGCGATTATTAGATAAGGACATCAAAGCAAACCAACTACAAAAGTACTTTCCATTGACCTGGAATCTGCAACTGCAAATTTAAGGTTTTTCATAGGAACTATAAGTAGTAAGCCTACAGACATTCCTGAAGATCTGTTTAGCTGTGTTACACCGATGCCAACGCACAAATCATTCTGGGCTCTCCGGTGCCTGGTGCTTGTCTCTCTCCCGTTCCCGTTCCTGTTCTGCCTCCTTCTTGGCTAAAATCATATCATCGCAAAACGAAGCTGCAGAATCCCACGCACTCTTTCTTTGAAATATTGACAGAACCATAGTTCTAGCAAAAGACTTTCTACAACAATTGCCCCACTAGGTGTAGCTACAAAAAAATAGAAAAAATAAGAAAAATTATCATACTACGTCGACTGCCTTAGAACCTCTGTTGCTTTCGTTACATATAGCTACCTAAAAAAACAATGAAGCGTGTATTTTAATAACCTGAATATAATAACCAACAACAAAAAGGTTTTTCTTACTGGAACAATTTTTTTATAAATTTATATATCAATTATTGTTTTTAACATTACGTCGTTATATAAACGTGGCTCTTGATTTTTTTACTAATGAAATTATAAGACCAGGAGTCTTATAATTTTATATTGAACCCTTCGGTTCATTTTCATGTGTCATTAAAAGTTTTCATGGAAATTATTTAGGGGAAAGTACACGACTTTGTCTCCGGAAATGACGGTTAAGTGTATAAAGGCATTATCATTACCGAGGCTTCCTTGCCTCGTACATTAGTAAATGTGGTGCATATTCCACCTACCACTTACAAATTGTTTGTATGATTTAAAATAGGTCATATGAACGGGAACAGCTAACATATTTTTTTTAAATTACATATATAATTATAAAGAGTGTTTTTAAAAGGAAGGCGAAGCATTTAAGGTGATAAGGATATGCAGTTAATTAACTACTGTTGATTTTTGTCACGATTGAAAATATTTATAGGAACGCATGGTGAAAAATTTATAAAAGCCCACACACGATATCACTAGTTTTTACGTTAGTCTTTCAATATACGTTGAGAAACATGGTAAAATATTTTCTTATACTGCAAAAATCAATCACAAACATTTATAAGCAAATGTGCAAGAAGCTGTGCTAACTGTGTTGTGTGTTAAGTTGAGAGTATTCATAAATGCAATGCAAAACTATTACAGAGAATTACTGTATATAAAAATAAAGTTACACACATAAACATAGTATATATATTTTAATTCTACGAAAAGCTGTCTAAAATTACTTTATCAAAGCAAGTCGTCGCACGTAACAAGTACAGTATGTGTGGCCGTGAACGTCCAGGGACGGCCTCGGTAAAATCGTCCCACGGGACGCAGGACACGCATTGCGACAGAACCGTGTTCATATTAGTGTACTAAGATTAAAAAAAAAAGTAGTTGCATTTACCTAGAGCCTAAAACGCAAATCGGTAAAAAAAGTATAGTATATGTATATGTAAATATTCTATATAGCTTTCCTTTACCGAATATATGTAAATATAGTATTCGGTAAAGGAAAGCTAGAATGGACGGTCAACCTAAAGAAAGTGTTCTATGAAGCACATCTGGAGAACTCAGAACACTGGTTAGTTAGTTAGTTAGTTAGTTGCTCTTTGATTGAATTATTGAATTGCAATATTACTTTTTTATAGTTATAGGGCGTATAGTTAGGAGGCTCGGACTTCCGGCATATGCCAGTTCGAGTTATAGGTACGCATTTTTGATTTTGTTATGGCTTGCAAGCAATATCGCTTTCCATTACTTTCTATCTTCCCTTTTCTGTCAATATACTCCCAATTTTCCCATCCGATTCCCAAAAGCGGCCGCATAACGGCAACAGGATTTCGTAAATGGTACTTAATAATAATCGGCATAATTTGGGCGATAATATTTTACTTTTTTAATATATTTCTTTCATCATAGTAGCTGTAAAAGAAAAGCCATATACTCGGGGGAGCAAGATAGCCCTTATCTTCACCATACCTCTTCGTATCGTAAAAGCCAACTAAGGTATTGGACTGTTATTTATCAGACAGTATACGTATACATATGTATATACAGCAATGGATGGCCACAGGCCGATGATGATATAAACATATAGTGCCCAGCTGGCGGCAATAGACTCGTCCCCTATTACGTAAGTGCATCTAAATTACGGTTGACAAAATGCTGTTGTTTGAGACCTATATATTTTTGTAAATATATATTTCATTAACGTTGTCAATATAAATATATATGAATTAAAAAATATAATATAAATTAAATCGGCTCTTGAATGTACGGGTATTTAACGCTCTTGTCTAGTCTGAAACACCACCAATTTTTATTCAACACAAATTCAGTTAACTATGTCACCAAGTCTGCACAGTATGCCCCGTTTACAGGATTCTTGAATATTTAAGAACATTACACTTTCCACTCAAAGTGATATAATAATTTATTCAAAAAATTAAGGAACGCAACCTTATGTTCATATTTGAGGATTGCCTTTATACTTTTTATCTAATCTAAGCCTACGAATAAATAAATTAAAACTTTTAGGAATGTAGTATGAATGCTTTATGTAGCCCCATTTTTTTTGGTGCGGATAGGCCCAATTTAGACAGACAAAAACAGAAATTCAAATAGAAAAAAGAAAAAAATAGCCCCGCATTATCGTACGCACATACATACGCTCGCGCCTACATATATCTCTTACTGGGTAAACAGAGATGTATTAAACATCCATATTTTACCGATTAGAATTTGGTCCCACTAACGTAATTTTTTTTTAACGTGTGGAAACCGCCTCGGGCCGTCATCCCACCGGGGTTTTCGGTGGAACGGTGTGTCGGAATCGGACCGACTAACCACCTATGGGTAACTCTCAATTAGGCAACGTCTAGGCACACCAGGACGTCGCCTCCTCGCGGCTGGCCACTATAGCGGGTGGAGGGGAAAACCCGTCCTGACCACCAGCGGCCACACTCAGAGCTGATAAGCACGCTTTCGCCGCCCGGTTCGCCGCCGGCAAATTGGGTCCGAGTGGAGATCGTCCTTCCGGGCCTCCTTCTGCGAG
The DNA here is from genome assembly GCA_947561695.1 of Tyria jacobaeae. Lineage (NCBI taxonomy): Eukaryota > Metazoa > Arthropoda > Insecta > Lepidoptera > Erebidae > Tyria > Tyria jacobaeae. The sequence continues at coordinate 7,461,661 of OX387215.1, read as the reverse complement.
ATGACCTCCTCACAGAAGGTTGCGACCGCAGTAAAATTCGTCATTACCGGCCATGGATCGTATGACGGCCGGCAGTGACAGATCCTCTCCAATTACTGCAGTAAGGGCCTGACGCTGCGCTGCCCAAGCCGGACAATCCGTGAACGTATGCTGGGCCGAGTCCTTACTGCAGTCGTAGTGGTGGCAGACGGGACTCAATTCCCTCCTAGCGACCGAGTGCAGGTACTTTCCGAAGCAGCCGTGCAGGAGAGAACCTGCGTCAGTCGGCAGGAAAGGGTCCTGTGCTGCCGCCCTGCCCACTCGACGATGACCGGCTGGAGCGCCAACACATTGGATAAGCTAGCACGTGGAGCCTCCAGGCGGGACGACCAACGAGCCATCGTGGCTTGGCGAGTGTCCTCAAGCCACTCGCGTACCTCTTCGGGTGGGGGCCGATTGCTGCTACCCGCCCGGATATCAGTGGTCCGCCGATAAACTTCACCTTCTAGTCCCACGGAGTAATTCCGGCCAATAAGCACCCGCCTCCGTCGACACGGTGCTGTAACCGCGTATGGTCCTAACCGCCATGATCGTCTTAGGGGGCCAGCGGCGTGCCAAATTCTGGGCGGTTAGAGCAGCCGCCCACACCGGTGCACCGTATAGTGCCATTGACTGGACAATCCCCGTGCAGAGCCGTCTTGTGGCGACGCTGGATCCACCCAAGTTGAGAAAGAGTCACCCAAGAGCGGACGCAGCACCTACCAACTTTGGAGCCAGCAGCAAAAAGTGCTCGTTGAAGCGGGTCTGGGCCTGATCCTCGACGGAAGATGGCGTCGAGGATTAGGCCCAGATATCGTATGTGGGCTCGAACCGGTACGAGGATCGAGTGGACCATTATGGAGGCGCCAGGAGGTGGACGTCAACGGGGCCCATTGAATAGTAGGGCCTCTGTCTTATCTAGGGCTACCCGCAAGCCTAGCGCCTCGATCCGCCCGACCACCAGTGAGGCTCCTCTGATGGCCAAGCGTGCCGCCTCTTGAAAGTTCGACCACCGGGCTGTGACCAGAGTGTCATCGGTGTAACAGATTACGCCCAACCCAGTGGGGAAGTCACCTCGAAGGGTGATCAGTCGTACCTCATGTTCCACAGGAGTGGCCCAAGGACAGAGCCCTGCGCACAACATGGACCGACGCGATTTCCCTCTCGATCCTCGTACATGACGGTACGCTCCTCCAAATAGTCTGCCACCAACCGCCTCAGATATTGTGGCACCCCGTGATAAAGGAGTGCTTCCCTGTTGCATCTGAATGGCAGACTATTAAATGCGTTGGCGATTTTTTAAAGACACCGCCAACAGCACGCCGCCACAGCTCACTGCCTCTTCGGTCACGGCCCTCAGGCGAATTACATCACCGATCGTCGAACGTCCCGCTCGAAAACCGAATTGGGCGTCCGACAAATCGAGGCTGACCTCGCTCAGGTGCACGATGCAGGCAGAGAGGATCCTCTCAAACAATTGACCCGCCTCGGCCAGCAGTACGTTGGGCCTGTAGGCTTCTTTAAAAGAACCACCTTCCCGCTCTTCGAGCAGTCAGGGAAGCGTCAGGACGCCAAGCACGCGTCGAACACCCCCCTGAGGCGGTCCGACATGTGGTTGAGGGCTAGGGCCAATATTCGGGCAGGGGCATCCAGTCCAGGGGCGGTGTTTTTAGAACGGATTTGGAGGACAGCCGCCCCCATCTCTGCCTCCGTGACGGGTCGAGGGGGCCATCGACGGGGGTGACTGCTCCACCAATCACTAACGTAATATAAGACAAGCTTATTGCCTTGAACCGAGCACTTCAGGAACTAAAAATAGGAAGATTAGAAGCATAGTGAAAGTCAAAAGCAAGAAAAAGGGATGGCAATGGAAGGAATAGGATATTGCTTGAATATCTCATTCGAGGGAATAAGGTCTCCAGAACACCAAGGTCATGAATCTTCCTTAAGTTTTTGACTTGTGAGAAGTAGATTAGACCGCGACTAAACTAGACGTTTCGTTCGGGATCGCATACCTTCGACTCACAAACGGTGACTCTTCAGGCCAGCAAGTGTAGTCCTGTAGAGGAAGGGAGAAGGTGGGACCAATTGGAAGAGCTCGTCAGAACACTCCCCGTGATGTAGGCGATAGAGAACTGCCATAGAGGCGACATCTCTTCGCAACTGCAGGGGCTCAAGAGACTGGGTGACCTCAGGACAGTCTATAATACGGACTGCGCGTGGCTGCAACCGATCGAGAGCATCAAGCAGATACTGCGCATAGCCATCCCAAAGATGAGAGCAGTCTTGTATAAAAGACACAGATGCTCGGGCGAGAAGAACCGTCTCACCTTGTTCAATACACCGAGCTTCCGCGAGGCCGCCTTAGTGGCGCTCTCGATGTAATCACGCGGATTGAGATCCCGACAGATGTCGGTATACTAAGCCTATCCTGTAGTGGCAGTTGAGTGTTCTGAAGAGTAGGAAGGGGAAGGAATGGAGACTTTTTGTTTGAAAACGAGTTCTTGACCAAACCGTGCAATGCGCTGGGCATCAGCTCTGATGTAAGCCCTCTTGCATTCCTTAGTGGCTTTGTTAAACGCTGCTTTTAGGCGATCAACGTCTGGGTCACAATGAGCGCGGTCCCTGATCCATGCGCGGTAGGCTGACTGCTTTTGAGCGACAGCACGGGTGCACTCGCGATTGAACCAGAAACGGGTCTTTGTGCTGGCGACTTCACTGTAGGGGATATAGTACTCCATACCGACAGTGATTTCGTCAGCCACGGCAGACGCACTTTGCGACAGATCCCTGTCTTTAAAGCAGCGTTGAGCCCACGGGATGGATGCAAAATAATCCCGCATTCCATCCCAGTCTGCTGACGAGTAGTGCCATAACCGTCGCCTTGTTACCACAGGCCGTGGTGGGGCAACAAGAGGCACAGAGGTGGACACCAGGCAGTGGTCGGAGGATCCCAGAGGGGCGTGAACCGTTACACTGTACTGCACTGGGTGACTCGTCAGCAGAAGGTCTAGCAAAGAGGGCGCTTGACGCGATATGTCTGGTATCCTGGTGGGCTGGAGTACCAGTTGGGGAGTACCAGGTCATGCGTGAGAGCTAATGCGTGGGCAGTTCGACCAGCGTGGTCCGTTCTGGAAGATCCCAGCCAGAAGTCATGGTGGGCATTAAAGTCTCCCAAAAACACCAGTTCGGCGGTCGGGAACTGCTCCTGCGCTTTGTCCGTTGCGTGACTCATGTAGTCAAAGAGTCGAGTTGTCTCGGAGTCTCCGGAATGGGACCGATAAAGGCAAACGTAGATCCGGCTCATAGAGCCAAAATCCACGTGAAGGATGGAGAAGGATGCGTCTTCTAGGCAGTGCAGACGGCGACAACAAACATCCGCCCTGACGAAAAGACATACCCTAGCCCTCGCGAGGAAGCACTCCTCTAGCACGTAGCAGGTATAGGTGCTGGTGTACGGCGCTGAGGTTTGCATGGAGTCCACGTATGTTAGTGAACTCCACCTCAAAAAGCGGGTTGGTGGGAGAGGAGGATTCCGCTGTTGGACCATTTTTCTTCCGGCGTAAAAGGCATGACAGTTATCGTGACAGTGAAACTGAGACTGAAAATACTGTGTCATCGTGTAACGGTGAGGCATGGCGGAGACCGAACCGCCGGACGGAAGGGCCCCGTACCCTCCCGGAAATGGACGCACGGTCCCACCGTCCGGTTACCAACCGGCACGACGAGCCACTCCGTGGATTATGCGCGACCTGACGGGGCAGCCTCCCAGGGTGGTTAGCCGTAGTTGTGCCCCTCTCTATGCCGCGGGCGGCCAGCGGCACCACCGTTTCTACGGGTCTCTCTGGCCGACGGTTCGATCCACGCCACCCTCACAATGATTCTACGAGCACTCCACTGCTCACACACACATACCACGATACCTGTCACCCCTGCATCATTGGGCCTCCGGCGCACTCACTCCCCAGCGAAAGACGATAGCACGAATGTTGTCGCTTTAGGCTGGATTTCTGTGAGAGGGTAGTACTGCCCCGGTCGAGCCGGCCCATTCCTGCTGAAATCAGCGTGGCTCTACTACCTTTAATCAATATATTTCAAATATATTCTATAAAACTGGATCACAAGGACCAGATTAGACTTTCTTATCTTTTTATTCGTAAAATAAATCCATAAGTCTTGTATGATTCATAGAGTTACGCTTTAATCATTTTTTTAATAGCATTTATTCATTATTTAATGTGTTAATATTCAGTTCGAAGAAGGTAACCGCTATAGTCCAGTTTCAATTATTTTGATTCAGTACTCTCAAAAAAAAAAAATCACATTAATGAAAGCACACAATCACTTTTATATTAACTATTTAATGATACAGCCATATCTAATATCCGAAGTACGTATTTCAAAAACCTTACGTTTGCTTAATACAAGTGTTGGGGACACAAATATCACACTTATGGTAACGTACTCTATACGTTATTATTCTACTACAATCAAATTAATTTTATACAACACAAAAATCTTATAAGGATGAAAAAATTTCTAGTTGAAAATTAGGTTCGTGGATTATAAGACCGAACTGACGTTTTACGGAACTAGTTTCAGGATCTATTTTCTTCTATTTGTATGCTTTAAAATATGTTTTCAATTAATATAAGAAACTAGGAAAAATCATTTATTTTCAGTTGAATATGAATATATTTGCCTTTACTTTTCTTAGTTTTGGCGTAATCTTTTTATATTTATGTAAATTGCCTGAATTACTACTATAGAGGGGTGCTCTGCATATATGTCTGTGGCAACATATTATAACTGCTGAATGTATAAATGGATTTTTCTTTTTTTTTTCTTTTAAAAAGTGTCTTCATTGAAAGTGTCTTAAATGAATTTCAAGAAAACCCCTCCATGGTTAATTAAAATTTTAAATTTATTTATATTAATTACGTCTCATTGGTATTGCGTGTAGCGTTTATATTCCCATTAGTTTTATATATGTGGTAGTACCAGGTATTAACAATTCAACAATGGGAATTGCTGTATTGTTGCTTGTGTCTGGCAGGGTAAAAGACGAATTGCTTTGCAAAATTCAGCACTAGATTACTGGTTTGCAACGGGTGTTACCACGACAAATTATGTGTGTTGTAACTAAGCTGGGCTCTAACTGCAAATGGCTATTTCATGTGTTTACTGCGCAGAAAATTCATCTAATAATTTCAGTGCAATGTACATACATTTCACAATAAAACAATTTTAAATTCTTTTATTCTCACTTCTTTTAGTATGTTTATGATTTTATTGTAATAATATTGGTCTCTACCTGTTAAGGGTACCAATATGTATTCGTATCATTTGTATTGTCGTTTTTATTAATTGCTTTTGGTAATCGGAGCATAAATGAATCAATAAAGTAGGTATTTGCTTCTTATTTAAGTTTTAGGTCATGCAAAAATGCTGGTGAATATTAATAAGGATTTCATAAAAGATCAAAGCAACAAACAGATGTTCTATATAAATTGCATTTTAGACTATAATTTATATTAAATTAATTTAACGTCTATATAATATATTACACACAGGAATACATCTTACTTATTTATATGTCTAAGATCGTACTTTATTCTTTACAAATTATGTCGTTGAGATCATTTAATCAATATTTTTATTTCATTTTCTTTTTACTGACTAATCTGTTGTTGTTGTTGACTAGTGATTGGTGACCCTGACTGCTCTTGCGGAGCTTGTGGGTTCCATTCCCACACGGGACAAAAATATACATATGTGATCAGCAAATTGTGGTCCTGAGTCTGGCTGTTCTTTGTATCCCTTGTTTGTATGTTTTAAAGTCCCACGGGACGCAGGAATAATAAAAATAATACGATTTTGTCATCACTACATCTCTAGAAATTTCAGACTCCAAACGTGATGAGAAGTGATGCTGTGACAAAATTGTATAATTAATGTTAGTGAGTAACTATTTTATTCCTTATTTAAATGTTCGAAAATAAAACAAATATTCCGAATATCCTTTTGACAGATCACAAAAAAAAACTTGACGTGAAGGGTACGTCAATATTTGGACACAATTTCGGAACAAAGAGAAAAAATACCTTTTCAAATATCGCATTTCTCTTTATTTCTAGTCGTTTTGTATTTTCTATTTTTTGTATTCTTTTCACGTTTTTGTTTCATCTTACTAATTGACCTCCCAAAGATTTTGTTATATTAAAGAAGCAAGTTGAAAGTCGCCTAATTATACCGTGACAGCTTACAGGGAAATGGAAGAAAAATGTTTTGTTCCTAATGTATGTAAATAACTGATGATTAAGATTTTGTATAAAAATATAAGACTGTAGCATACTACTGACGGAAGGAAGAGCATGAAGAACTTATTAGTTAGCTATTATTATGTAAGTATGCCGAATGTGGATTCCATCCCTATCCCGATTCCTCCTAAAAATATAGTCTATATTATACATGTTTTTATGTTTATTACATAAATTTGAAGTGTTACATTAAAATACAAATTAAAAAGTCATTAATATTTTCATAGAAATCATCTTTTTTTGACTTATTATATAACGTTTCGTATTTTCTACAAAAAAAACAGTAACATCAAATATATAGTTAAGAGTACGGTGATGAATAATTCATAAAAAAAAAAACAAAATATATGTACAACCTGTTAGTTTTGGGGTTATTAAACCTGACTGCCGACTCATTCGTCGGGTTCAATACCCACATGGGCAAAAAGTTGTTTGATCCACAAATAGTTGTCTAGACTCTGGGTGTCTTTGTTCCTATTATTGTCAAGCCCCCGCTACAAAGATATGAGGCAGCATTCCTAATTTATCGATGGAGTGCCTTGCTTAGGCATGAATGGACAGGCTCGACCTGTGCTATAACACGGCTCCCAGAAAACCGGTTGTGAAGCAACGCTTGAGTTGCATTTCAGCGAAATTTTTGAGATTTGAGATTCTCCTTTTTTCTCATTTCCTCATCCCCCCTCTATTCTTTCCCCTCCCCGAATTTCCCAAACCCTCAATATTCACAACGGCGGGCGGCACACTTTTTTTTATACTATTGGGAGACGACGAACAGACGGGTCACCTGATAGTTAGTGACAACCTCCGTCCATGGACACCTGCAACTTAAGAGTCGTAGGTGCGCTGCCCGCCTTTGAGGGTGATGAGGGAGGGGGGATGCGGGGATGGGAAAGTAGAGTGGGAGGTTGAGGAAATGGGAACGAGTAGAGGGGGGATGAGGGGAGAGGATAGGGGAGAGGGGGAGTTGGGCCTCCGGAAACCTCACTCGTTTCGGGGAAACGGAAGCGTTACTTCACAACCGGTTTTCTGTGAGGCCGTGGTATCGCACCGGTCGAGCCGGCCCATTCGTGCTTAAACATGGCTCTACCACTATTAGACTACCGATAGAAGTTAAAACTAAGTAACTTGTGAAAATATCGTCGAGCTATTAGATTATACACAGTATACATATAGTTCATGAAAAGCGTTCAGTGACGATGACGCGAGTTCCATGATGTATGTTCATTCAAAAAGTGTTCAACGCGCCTAAGGTAGTTTTCACTTCAAAAAAAATGCAAGCAGTCTTTTCGAACTGCCCATAGAACTGAAAACTAAGTAATTTTTGAATTGCATCGTTGAGCTATTGGATTATACCTACACAGTACAAATGTAGCTCATGGAAAGCGTTCGGTAACGATGACGCGAGTTCCATGCTTTTTGTTTACCCAAAAAGTGCTCAGTGCACCTAAAGAACTTTTCCCTTAAAAAAAACTGTCACGCTTCTAGCTACCTATTTTCTACTATATACTCGTATGTATGTACTTCTTTAAAACTATTTTGTAAAAACACCTACCTTAGTCAAATTTCAATGGTTTTGAGCAAAATGGATAAAGTATTACGTTACCGCAAATCGAAATTTTAATATATGTTAAAACTATTTATAATCAAAAATATAATATATAAAGGTTTAATCGTTGTGGAAGTGGAAACGTAGAAAGTGCCACAAGGCGTTGGTATTCATTACGAAATTGAATTCAAAGATTGGAATACACTAGACATGCTCTTCCTTATCTGTACATTATTTAAAATAATTAATTTGAATCGGGTTTTCTTTTTAATAAATTTCTGAGGGAATCGGACACGGGGGAATACTATGATGTACGATACTAACTCGCTTAGGTAACGCGACTACGTTCAGTTTAGTGGTCGTAATATAGCGCATAGTATAGTACGCTACGTAATGTAGCTAACAGCGCGACGTGTTTTCGTTCCTATTCGGGGCTTTAAATAGTGCAGTGCCACTCTATCGTATGTAGTTACGTAGCATACGTAGCATGTGTTTAGTGAACACAACGGCACGACGAGGTGAGTACATTGTTGATATTTAACACGCTAAGCACTAAAGCTCGGTTAGCTATCACCTTGATCGCGTGAACGCTCGCCGTATATCGTTGTTTTTTAAATTTATATACATCATAAATGATAAGAAATTATCACCTACAAACGAAGACCATATCACTATATCATGGCGTCAAAAGAACGCGCGTTGCAAAAATATAGCCTACTAATATAAAAAAATAAATACATTTAATTGTTTTAGTGGTGTCAACCATCTTCGCATTATTGCATTTTTATGTATTTTATATATGTATATAGACATACTCCTTAGCGCGTGAGTAAAATTTAGCTTATTTAAAAACTACTAGTTCCCATCATGACTCGTCATCATGTCTCTTACAGGATTCCCATAAAATGAGACTTTATATGAATATCATTTTACTCGTATCTTATGCATGCCGCTACGTACAGCTAGTTTAGTGCTATTATTATGAGAAAGGCTAAATTTAGCTTTAATCATACTCAAGCGATTTATTCTCTGACCTGCTTTTCAGTTTCAACTTTCTTTAGTTTCATTACACATTAGTAATATTATAAATACCTCAATTCTCTCTCTGTTTTAAAATGAATTATGTTTTTTTTTTTAGGTATATAACAAAATTGGGTTAATTTAAATATACAAACATAAACTCATACCCGATATTCCTGAAAGGGTAGGCACAAGTGTTTCAAACGTCTACTCTTAGACAATTATACATAATTTAGTTCCTTTTACGTTTTAGGGGTCAAGCCGTATCACTGTATATTTATTTATTTTCTATTTTTAAAATACAACTCCCGCACTAGGATTAATTCCTGTATCACGGGGGACTTTACAAACATTCAAGCAACGGACACAAATAACACTCAGACTCAAAACAACAATTTGAAGATAACACAAAGTGTTGTCCCGTGCGGGGATCAACACTCGGCGCGTTGTTTGTTTTTTTTTTTATTGCAACCTATATGAGGTTATTAGTTGTAACCTTCAGTCACAAAAGAATGCTTTCACATATTAAAAAGCTAACCGCCAACCAAAATGAAACCTTTTTCCCCGAGGTCAAAGTATTGTACAAAGACCGGAACAAGTTTCTTATGTCAATGGAATGAAAATCTATCCGATAGACGGGAACGTTCATTCTATTCACTTTAAATTTCCCCACATGCATTTTCTTCACGAAACAATCTATTATAACAAATAGCCTCTTAGGGTTCACTTTGAAATATTGTTACGTAAACTTTAGCGGGTTATATCGAATTGTTTGAGAATGTATAATGTATTTTTTATCGCCCTCAGCATGTTTTACGTTTTAAAATGTACAGTATAATAAGTGTTTGCTCCGCTGCTATATGTGTCCTTCGACTTTAATGGCAAGGTAAATCTGATATTTACAATGTAACGGAAATCATAAAATAAATCGTGATATTAAAAGCTTTCTATTTTTAAAAGAAATATCTTACTGTTATTACAAAAGTATTAAGTCTGAGTAGAATAAAAAAATCTATCCTCAATTTAAATATCTGTAATATGTATTAAATATCCTATAATTAGCTTCTAATACAGTCTAGTTAATGTAAAATATGTAAAAGGAAAGAGATATTCATATTTCATATTTTTATTTATAAGTAATATGCTTGTCATAATAGTGGTAAATAAAAATACACTTTCCAGATAGACTAAAACTCTGGGCAGATATATTTGTAATTATAAAATAAATTGCTGTACGTTAAATCTGTATCTACATCAATTAAAAGTTTCTTTATGAACACACAGGCCATGATATAACTTGTAATGAATGTTCATTTACCTTTTACTATTCGTTCGCTTTTCAAAACTTATAATTAATTTTTAAATGTAGTTACCTAGCTTTGCCTATTTATAACTGGCCAAGGAGGTTAGACAACATAATGGGAAAGTGTCAATTTTAAAATTTATTAAACTACCGACTTCCAAGAATACAATCTACAATCGATCAAAACTGTAGCTCTATTAAACAAACACTCTACAAAAGTAAAGCCTACCTACTGGTAAAGCAGATTTTTGTATAACCGATAACAAATATATAATGAACCGCAGACAAATATCTATATTAGAGAGTACTCTAATATAGATATTTGTCTGCGGTTTGTCGTTGCTAGGAGTTGATTTCCATATCAGCTGTTTCAGAAGCAAGGTGAAAAGTAAGTTGAATTAGTGTTAAAGTAATTAATGACGTTTAATCATGCCAATTTTTCTAACTTTATTTATTTTTCATTCACACAGACAATCAACAATTTTCTGACCATTTGACCAATATCGTTGTCAGAGTCAATATTCGTGGAAATGGATGTTCTCTTTTAATTAAAAACAAATAGATTCAATTTGTTTGCTTCCATACAATACCTCTTTCACAGTTAATTGCAACTAGAGTCAACACCGGTCGTCTTTTACAAAACATTGAGCCTTCAGAAAACATCCTGCAAATTATTGGAGCCGGTGAAACCCGCCCGCCAATATTCAACGGTACGCCCATTTCAATTTCCTGGTAGTCTTCATAACCGTTACTGCAACGTTATTTTCTATCTAAAATTTAGTTTGCAGAGGTGAAAGGGCTTTGGATACTGATTGGGAGGAAGCTTATGGAATATATATGAGCAGTTTTGGTTGAAAATTAAATTTAAAATGAATGTATCAATTTCTTTTATTTCTTCACCATAATTGACTTTCTGTCTGTAATGTTTTGTACATACAGCAAAAAACACACTGTCCACATTATCCTTTTTTTTATACTATAGGGGGACAGACGAACAGACGGGTCACCCGATGGTAAGTGACAACAGCCATCCATGAACACTTGCAACTCAAGAGTCGTAAGTGCGCTGTCTGCCTTCGAGGGTGGTAAGGGATAGGGGGATGCGGGGAGGGGAAAGAAGAGAGGTGGATGAGGAGAGGGGAAAGAGGGAAGGGGAGGGGAGTTGGGCCTCCGGAAACCTCAATCATTTCGGGGAAATGCAACGTTAGCGTTACTTCACAACCGGTTTTCTGTGAGGCCGTGGTATTGCACCTGTCGAGCCATTCGTACCTAAGCATGGCACTACCACTGTTAAAAGTGTGCGTTGTTTTCTTTCTTCTGTATACTAACATATATAAGTAAAGTTGTAAAGTGATTCATTTTAAATATTATAAACTCCTAGCTGTTACCCGCGACTTCATTCTTGTGGAAATTTAAAACTATACATTTTCTGTGCAAAAAATAGTTAAGCTATCTCTGTGCTAAATTACATCTAGATTCGTTTAGCCCTTCCGGCGTGATTGACTAACAAAAAACAGTCTAAATTTTCGCATTTATAATACATAGTACTAAGGTGATTATAGTACTTTATAAGAAATAACTTGACATTAAGATTCCAGAAACCTATGAAATGTTTTAACATTGAAGAATTTTTGTTATGAAATTTATATTAAATAGTTTGTTATTAATTAGTTTCTGAATACTAAAGCAGTAATATGTAGATATGTTAAAGTACTGAGAGTATCTTAGTAGTTAGTAATCTTAAGAAGAAGAACCTAAGAAGAAGAGACCCTAAACCTATGTTTAATTTGGAGTCAACAGGACTCATTACTTTACAACAAATGTATGGTTACATCTAATAGCCGCTTTTCCCCGTACTAAACTTTAATCCATTAAGGTGATAAACAAGCATACAGACCACCTGGAGCTAGGCATTACATCAAAACAGCGAGATTAAAATATTATGTATATATTTGACTGGTTATGTAGAAATGATTTGTATATGCATAATATGATATTATTAATCAGTTTATTGCACCTTATTTTCCACTTTTCATAAAAAAACTTATATTCAACTCTTACATATTCATAGTCTCTTTCACTATGCAACTGCAATTATCTACAGCCATAAAAGAGTGTTTGGACAAACGGATAAAACAAATAATAAATGTTAAAACTATTTCTCCATTTGATGATTTGCAATTATATCTCATATATATTTTCTTTTTTACGTGCCATAAATTGTAGCAAAAATAAATATCAGACGTGTTCGCATAGTCGCAAATAAAACTGGGTTGCGGCAGGCCACAAATCAAAAATTCATCAGAAAGCTATCGCAGTTATCAATGGTATGGTTCCGAACCGTCAGAATGAATGCATTGTCTTATCGACATGTAGCCCACTGTCTGAAGATTCTAGAATATCCCAAGTTCTATTCACTAAGGGGATCCTAATTTTCACCTTAGGAATAATTTCAGTTAGGTTTAGTTTTAGGTTTGTTGGCTCGGCATATGACCCTGAAGACTTCCAGAAGAAAGAATATATGGTTTTGTTGCAAAACCTTATTTAAATAGTCACTTCACAAATAAAAGAAATTGAATAGCTTACTAAAAAACCAATTATGACAATGATCAATTGTACTTTTGTATTATCTACTATACTTTGTGTATTACCCTAACCCAGGGGTGCTCAAACGGTCGATCGCGATCGACCAGTCGATCGCGAGTGCTTTTTGAGTAGATCTTGAGAAGAAAAAATTTTTTAATAAGTAGGTAACTAAACTACAAAAATTTATTACGTAATAACACTGCTTGCGGCAAAAGGCGGCTTTATCAAAGGAACGCGCGGTACTTGTCAAAGAAAAGCCGCGTTGTTTCTAGACTAGACTGTACTAGACCATTTCGGGCGGCGCGTTTGACGGGAACGTTCGAGACTTTCGTTCACGCCGATATAATTGTTGCGCCTGCAGGAATTGGAGTCATTCTGAATTGTAACTTGAAGGCGATACTACGTCGATACAAAGTTTATTATTAAATAGTGCGAAATGAGTGCAGTGAAGAAATCTAAAACGTATTATTTTAATAACGATTGGGAGGAAGAATTTTTCTTTTGTATGGTGAAGGATAAGTGCATTTGTGTTATTTGTCGTGCGTCAGTTGCAATACCTAAGCGTGGTAAATTAGAGAGGCATCATAAAACGGTTCATAAAAACTATGAAAAGGATTTTCCGCCACAGAGTGAATTAAGAAAACGAAAAGTAAGTAATTTGATATCTTGTTTGAAAAAAGAACAAACCATGTTCACAAGACCAGCCAAACAATCAAAAGCTGCTACGATCGCGTCATTTAAAATATCTCATATATTGGCGAAACACAAGAAACCATTCGAAGATGGATCGGTTGTGAAGGAAGCATTTATTGAAGCGGGTGAGACTTTATTTGGAGATTTTAAAAATAAAACAGAAATCATGTCTGCTATTAGAGAACTTCAGTTATCTCGTCCGACTGTCACAAGGCGTATTGAAGTCATGAGTCAGGACATCGCAGATAAACTAAAACATGATATCATGGAATGTATCATTTTTTCATTCCATTGCATTATACATCAACAAGTTTTGTGTTCAAAAGTTTTAAACACGGAGGAAATTATGGGCATTGCAACAAAAATTGTGAATTCCATCCGTGCACGTAGCTTGCAACGGCGGCTCTTTAAGTTGCAGTTGGAAGATAGGGAGTCAGCTGAACACACTGATTTAGTTCTTCACACGGACGTCAGGTGGTTGAGTCGCGGAAAATTCCTAGAAAGGTTTCAAGAATTATTGCCCGAAATAACAGCTTTTCTGGACGAAAGAGGTGATGACACTGAGATGTTGAAAAACGAAAAATGGCTGACTGATTTGGCATTTTTGACTGACATCACAATGCACTTAAACACCATTAACTTGGAGCTTCAAGGTAAAGGAAAAACTATTATTGAGATGATTAGCGCAGTAAACGCATTCAAAAGTAAATTGCAACTTATGATAGATCAACTGAAAAGAAAGGATCTGAAACATTTTCCGTCTTTGAAAGCAAGGATTCCTCAGTTGAATTATGATACGTATGAGGCTGAATTATCAAATATTTTGGGACAATTCGAAATGCGTTTTTATGATTGCAGTAAATTGGCAAATATAGCATCATTTATGAGTTATCCTTTTTCATGTAAAAACATTGAGGAATTAACCACTGAAGTAGCAAGTCAGTTTAATATGAACTCATGTTCTGTTGAAAATGAGTTGGTGCAGATTATATCAGATATACATCTCAAAGCTACAGCATCTGATACAAATTTCTGGTGTTTTATATCTGAAGATAAATATCCGAATCTAAGGCAAATCGCCCTTCAACTGACGGCAATGTTTGGGTCAACTTACTTGTGCGAGTCTGCATTTTCTGAAATGAAGATAATTAAGTCAAAATATCGCAATCGACTAACTGACGATCATATGTCATCATGCTTGCGATTGGCACTCAGTGGTTACGCACCATCTTATGAAAAGTATGCTGAGGACATGCAGTGCCACGCTCCAAGATCCAAAGTCACTCCTTAGTTGAGTTTAACACCATATGTAACTCTTTTGTTTTGTAACAACGAATAAACTCGCAATTTTAAATAACTAGGAGTTTTTTCATTGATATTGTAGAGAAAAACTTAAGTAAACCTAACCCAAACCTTGACTAAGATAATGTAAATTGTGCGGAAAGCTAATATCTATATATGCTACGGTTGTTGTACATACACGATACACCCTACCTACCTAGGTAGGGTGTATCGTGTATGTACAACAACCCTGCATCACACATACTTGCAGCCTCTCAAGTCGATCGTAAGTAGTCTAAAAATATTGAGGTAGATCGCCAGCAGTTCAAGTTTGAGCACCCCTGCCCTAACCTATAAAATTACGTGTCATTCTTGAAGTGGCAACATACGGTATCAAACATAGTATAGTATTGCATTGTTGGATTGACACTCAGCATACCATGTTTGATTAATATAACTCATTCCAGAACTTTTCTTGACAGACGAACATACGGGTCACCTAATGGTAAGTGACAACCCCAACCATGTCCATGGACTCCAGTAACTCGAGAGTTATAGGCCACAAACGTGCTGCCCGCCTTTTACGAGAATAAGGGGTAGTTGGATGCGGGGAGGGAGGAGAGGGGATAAGAAAATGGGAAAGAAGAGAGGGAGAATGAGAGGAGGGGAAAGAGGAGACGGTGAGTGCCTAAGCATGGCACTCTAACGACAAAATTTGAACACAAATATATTTTAACAATATATGACATAATAGTTACTATATATTATCAATAGTAAGTAAATAAATTAGCAGAATAAAAGTAATTACATTAAAACAAAGAAAAAAAGAGTAAAAGAAGTGTTTACCACACTTCTTTTCAGTAATATGAATAAAGTTTCAAAGTCTAAACATAAAGGAATGTTAACTATTCTACATCTAATATTAGTTCAAGTTCACAACCGCATTCCTTATACAATCCAAATAGTTTAGATATTCATAGAAATACCATTCGCAGTGGACCTAGGCGTTCAAAGACCTCTCACATGCAATTGCGGTGCTAAGAAGCAGAGGGACCAGATCAGGTATCCTTGACACTTCCCAATCCATCCGCATAAACAAGATCTCCTTCTTTCTATTGATTTCCATCGTTAAATTTCACTTTCAATATACATACTCCCAATGTTGCACACTTTTATTCTTAAAAAGCCCGTATTACGTACATGAGTGGGACCAAATTCTGATTGGAAAAATATGGATGCTTAATTCAAATCTACTTACCCCTTCAGAAATACAGTCGTAAGCGTCGGTATGTAAGATTTAGGTATGTAGTTGTAAGAAGAAAATTACTGTATAACAGTTTGTAGTAAGTTATATTTACTATATCCTTCGAGGGCACTAATGAGGGTCGATAAAAGTATGTTTCAAACACCCCTAATAGATGGTAGTTTTCGATGTACTTTAGTCTAGCTTTGGGGAAGCTCTAAGATTCTTTGAATGACTCATCTCTCAGTGTTTGAGTTTTTATTTGTGATTGATCGTCTGTGTGGGATTGTGAATTAAATATAGCAATCACGCCAATAAGGGGTCACTGTTTGATGAAACGTTTCAACATTTTGACGTATTTTGCAGTTGATTGCTTGATTATATAGTTAATAATTGCTTGATATATAGTTAATAATACAAACGTAATAACAGACAACTCGGCAAAGCTTAGAAAATGTAATTTCATATAATACTCGTACATTAGTAAAAATATTAGAAGGAATAAAAATTGTCTGCCATGACGATATTATTATTAAAACCTATTTTGAACATAATTTATTTATAAATACATGGTCAATCAATGAAATTGGAAAATTCAAAATCTCTTCAAAAACTAATGTTTAAGTACAACAAGGATGTCTGGGATTTATACAAAGTTTACTTTGTATAAATCCCAGATATCGTTGTTATACAAATGCAGCGGTGCCATATTATTATAGAATTAGGACTATTTACATAATTAACGAAATCTTACTGAAATGGAGACATTCTATAAATCACTTAAATAGTCATTATATATATCTATTTTCTATTATTTAAAAAATATTGTTGAATAAGCAATCATTGAGTAGTATTTATTTTATAAACCAAGAAAAATATTCAGTGTTAATATATAATACATTTTGAGTATTAAATTTAATTTTTTAGTTTCTTTTAATTTGGCTAGTTCTGTAAACTTGATTATTACTGCAAGTGTTTTATATTATTTTTTTTTAAATTAATTTCTTATTGTTATAATTCAATTATTTTAACAGACACAAACTTTTATTAAATTAAATAAGAAATCAGTTAACACATTGACAATTCATTTAAATTTCATTAATATTATGAAATATATATATTAACATTTCAATTTTGAATATTTTTCAAGCTCAAATCAAAATAATTGAAACGATTGTTTTTATATATGTTTAAGGATTCATGTCGTGACTCAGTTAATTTGTTGGAAATAACAGTTTTGTCTTCCTCTAATGTTACTGTGATTTCATGTTTCAAAACGGTCCTACCTCCGCCCAAACGCTTACACTTGGTTATTGGTCCCTTAAACATTTAGAATATTTTTTTTAGGCGTGTGGTTCTTGGTTGAGTAGAAAAGGTCAACCCCATCTCTCCTCGTGGGTATGGTAAAAGATGACTAAGTAATTGTACTGGTATCTATCAGACAGTATATACATACATATATTATCGTACAGAGCCTAAATCAGGGCAATGAGCTACTGCCCTATTGCGTAGGTGTGATAAATTACAGATGAAAAAAATGGCCGTGAAAAAATGTGACGGCTTGCTTAGGGGATATAAGCGTGATTGTTTTTTTTTGTGCTTTTAAAGAATACTGGCCACGTGTGTCACACATTACTGTACTATGCTAGTGTATGTATGTATTACCGTGTGGTTCACTGTGGAATAGAATATATAGTCATACAGTGCCCGGTTGACGGCAATAGGATTTTGTGTGTTTGTGAGTGGGACCAAATTATAATTGAATGTTCAAAATGTGGGTGTTTAATACACCTGTGCCTACTGTTTAGAGGTACAGGCGTGAGCGTATGTATGTATTTTTTATTGACATTTAGAACATATCAAATTCAATAGGTTTTAAACACATTTCATGTTACCCCAGTTAATCAAAACATGTATGTCATTATCTTGTATTAATTAATGGTTAGTGTTTTACACTTCAGTATTCTATAAAGCTCACGTTTGCGCTTCTAATAGGACAAATATGAATTCATTTAAATAGATTTCTACAACCCTAAATATCTTCGTATCCCACAAAAATTCTTGACAACGACACAGCCAAATTACACGAGCGCCTACATTTCAAATATTTTTACCCACCCTTACAAAAACAATAAGCTTGTTAGAAAGACATCACGTCCTCAACGTCTCTTACAGTGTAATGCTTTCAACCCAGCATGTACGTACTCGCTATAAAATATTTGAAACCCCCTCAAATATTTACAGGCCCAAAAAAAAATACGTCACCCAGTGGATGTGCAAGGTTTTTTAATATTTTTTTAAGTCGGCATAGTAGAACGTCGACTACAAATATATTGTAGTATTTTTACGTCTTATTAGTTTATTTTGTAATTTAATTTTGACCGAAACATTGTACTTTCTATTATGTTGCCTACTATAAATGTTTAAAATATAAAAATATATACATTACATTAAATCTTGGATCTATTATTATTGTTTGTGAGATACCATATGAAATACTTCAGTAACAAACAAACTAGATAACTATTAGAAAACTTACACCACTCGCACATGGCTTAAGTAAAAAGTTATTTTATTAGCCGACAACGAAGTCGATATCACAAACTGTAAACACACTTAAGTTATGAGGTATGGGGAAGGCGGTGAGGGGAAAGGGGAGAGTGGGGATGAGGGGAAGGCAAAAGAAGAGAGAGGGAGTTGGGCCTCCGGAAGCCTCATTAATTTCGGGAAAATGCAACACAAGCGTTACTTCACAACTGGTATTCTGTGAGGCCGTGATATCGCACCGGCCGAACCGATAGGTATTATATGATAACGATTGGTACATTTAAACTGTTGTGGTTTCTTTAAAGTAATGAATCTTTAGCAGGCCCCACTCCCCCTGTTCTCTTTTCCCTCACGTCACACCCTCTCTCTTCTTTCCCATCTCCTCATCCTGCCTCTCCACTTTCCCCTTCGGCAACCCTGCACTTCTCATCACCCTAAAAATTGAGCAGCACACAGACGACTCTTAAGTTGCAGGTGTGACCCGTTTGTTAGTCTGTCCATTTATATTATGAAAAAAAAAAAACATTTATCAAACAATTCTATTATTAAGATGTTTGAATGGTATTTGTTCAGCATTTCAATAATTAAGATAACATATATGATGTATGAAGAAAATCTGAGACCAACACGGCTGAGCCGCAATAAAGGACATCCATCCATTTATAATGAATTTCGGGACATTTTTGCGATACCGAGATTGACAACATACAAGTCATCTTTTTTAATAAAATGTATGTTAAATAAAGTCAGATAAAATTATTTGTAAATATAGATTTACTACTTTCAAGTATTTGGTTGAAAGAAGTTAAATAAGGTATAGTTTTTTTTTGACGGGCACTGAGAGGTTTCTAAAATACTAGACGTGGCTCTAAATAACACATTTTTTTATGATACACTTTTTATGAGATTTAAATAAATTTTAGATACCACCACTACCACACTAAACTACTGCAAATCGTATAAAACCCATTAAAAAAAGAATCTCAAAAGCCTTAACATCGGTACTTAAAAAGTATAGAAAAAGTTGGAAGAAATTGAACGGACAACAGGGGTGCGATTTTGTCGAGCTTACGTGAACAAGGGAAGGGTCGAAACCCAATTAATTCCTTGGGCACCTCGGCCTACGTCGAAGAAGTTTTTACGTAGCCGCCAGCGTTGAACGAAACTCAATCTGGACGATATATCGCTCTAATGACTCAAGCATTTTAGGGTTAAGGGTCTAATGAATTGTTTGGTACATTTTTGAGGTAAATCTATTTCACGGATTTTTGTGTTGTAAGGGCTTTGCATTGTCGTAGTTCATAACTATGCGTCATTCAAATTATGATACTTACTTGGGAAGGAAGTTAATGAACAGTCTAAGCTAAACTCATATCTATCATCTGCTCTATGGTTTTAGTATTTGACAAGGGAGACTCATGCTTAGGCGCCTATGGAGCGATTCAACTACAGTAATATCAAGGCCTCACAGAAAACAGGTTGTGAAGCAATGCTTGCATTGTGTATCGCCGAGTGAATGAAGGTACCGAAGGCCCAACTCCTCCCACTAATTGCTCATTAAAACTACTAATTGCTACAATAATGATATTATTGAATTTATGATTAATGATTATTATTGCTTTATCTTTCCCCTCCCCTTTCCTTTCCCTTAATAATCCGGAAAGCACTTGCAACTCTTAGATTGTAGGTGTCCATGGGTGATGGTAATCACTTACTATTAGGTGATCCGTCTGCTTGTGTGCTCCCTTTACTATAAATAAAAAACCCCGAAACTTTTCCTTAAGCCTTAAACCATTTTCTTTACTTTTAACTTGATTGTAACATAATTAAAAAAGTAGGCACTCTGAAGAAGAGAATAAGATTTATATTCGGAAATTACCACTTGACTCGCTGGGGTTTCCAAGTGTTTATCTTGCTGTGGAATCCTGTAATCCGATATTACTAAAGTTCGACAAACATGTTTTAATGCTTGAAAGAGGATACCATTGAATTATTTTTTTTAGAATTATTTGTAAAGAAACAAAGTATTTAGTTTCTAATATTTAGGCGTCGATCATATACATACACATATGTACATACACTCCGGTATCCCCGAAGGGGTAGGTAAACATAATGTCTTGATGTTGGTGACCAAATAAAAACAGACTGTAATTAACGCTGGTATATATTTCTGCAAGTAGGTAAAACAGTATAAGGCGGTGTACCCGATCGAGTCGGTAAAGTGAGTGTCCGTGTCATGGCTGGTGGTCGTTTTATAAGGAGTGGGAGCGCTCCTTGCCTCTCGGTCACCTGCTCGGCGCCGCTTGCTAGTTGCTCAACCGGTACAAAACGCCGGTCCACCGCGATATCGAGGATCCACATTTGATTCTCGACATACAATTTAGAATTACTTACCTATTAACCAACAAGCCTATTCCCACAACTGGTTACTAAATAAATATATATTATATAATAGATAACAGTCCAATCCTTTTATGACATCCCCAGGAAGAGATAGGGTGACCCTATTCTCCTCTACTGAAAAAACACTACTAAGCGTTGCTCATGTAAAAAAAAACAGATATGCATAAAGGAGTCTTTTGCATAAGGCTTTACGAAAACAAAATTCAAAAAAAGACAAAGTAATCTCACTAAAAAAACAAACAACGCTGGTATTTCGCTGTCAACAACATTTTTTCCTCGACTCCTTTAAAATTCTTTTGTTCATACACCATATGGCATAATTAAAATGTAAGCCTGTCCTTTGCGTTGCGAAAGAAGTCCGCGAGATGGGTCCAACCTACGCAACGAAATGTCGTGATATTTTAATTCTAACCCCAAATTGCCGGCCGTTTCAACCTAATTGCCTCGTGTAATTTCACAGCTTTATAAGGGTTAATTGAATTTATCCTCCAATTCACTGTTGGTTGTTGATTGCAATGAAATTTTTAAATATTTAAGTAGTTTTGTTTGATGCGGTGTCTACGTTATTATATTTATTATTTATGAAATTTCACACAGCGACTAAGAAATTTTAAGGCTATTGTCTATATATATTACCGTTTAAAGAAGGTTTAAGAGCTTTTCTATTTGACTAATTGTCTTTGGAATACTTTTACTTGTTTTTGTACGAGCTGTATCCCGCAATTTTATTTGCGTGTATGCTCCCATTTTACTGTCATAGCATGATGTATGGTCAATACTTTCCTAATAGACAAGCTATTTAATGCAAGAAGCAATTACAAGATATACATATCAGTTTAGTTGTTTCTAAAACAAACTCTGCATATTTGAAGTATACGTATGTAGGTATACTAAATATATCACAAATGCCGAATTCATAAAGCCCCACTATTGGGTCCCTAACACTAACAAAACCAGGATGGTATGATTCTGAGCTTTTCCCCCTATCTCACTATTTGGGGAGGAGCACCCTCACACCCCTCGACTCTTGAGTTGCAGGTGTCAAGGGCGTCTCATGGGCGTCGGATTCCAGTGAGATACAAATGACTGACTCACATGTCAAAATCTATCCAGCTGTCTAGGCTCTAGGTCGTGACAAAGAAACTTCATACACATTTATACACACTTAAAACATTTAACAAATAATCAGAAGATTATTTGATGAGGTCCTTATTTGTAGGAATTCCACACACACATTTAAACAAAAAACACTAAATTTCTTAAGCGATGAAAAAATTTCAAGACACTGCATACAGGAGGACAGGATTAACTGCACATTTATTGGTAAAGAATGATTAAATGTTTTAAAATATATGTATTTAACAACATCATTCATTTTATTTATTAATTAGCTCAAATTATATTTTCATTATAGGAATATATGTAGTTAGAATTCAGTACACACATTTTATTTGCATTTTTTTATATCAAACAATACCGATACAGAAGTGAAATTTGTTGATTATTTATTCTACACCCGAATATACTTGTAGATTAAGGTGATACGTATCATACCTATATTAACCAAATGAACTTTTAACTATGTTAATATTAATGTCCTACTACATAAATTATAATAAACACATAATGAATTTCTAATAGGCCAATGTCTATAACTGAAACTTGATTTTAAACTACGAATGAGTAGTGAACGTACGAAGTTGCGAGCAACTCATAGTTATATATAAAAAAAATGGAAAGATAAAAAAATCTGATTAATTTTCCTAAACTTTTATGTGTGTTGTAGGCCTAACGTTTGTAGCGTCAGTGGTACACTGTAGCAATGAGCTACGGCGTAGCAGCTACGATCGAGCTCACTTAAAACTTAGTGTACTTTGTTTAACTATTTATTACATAACATTATTTATTGTAGAAGTTAACTTATGCAGTTTCGACCGTACAGCAGATAAACTTTCCAACAAGACTTAGTGCAAATTGTGAAGCCAACTGCATCGAGGCTTATAGAACTGTAATGACCGATTTGTACACACAATAACGCACAATAACGGTTCCTTGTTCTTATTTGCAATATACTACAAATTTTCTCACCTTTAATTCTTAAAGTGGTCGGTCGTCGGCAATAGGCCTACTATCAGAAAAACCTGTTGTTAGAAATTGCTAAATATTATCATAAAATTAAAAAATATATGAATTTACGGTTTTGCCTACAGAAGATTCTGCTCTGAAGAGGGTTATTACAACTGCAGAAAATACAGCATTAAAACACAAACATCATTCATTAAAACACAAGTGAGAGAACTCACTTGTGTTTTGGTAACCTTTGCAAATACATATATGTTTAGTTTATAGGCACCGGTCTGACCTTCATCAAATTTACTTTGGAAGTAGTCAGTTAACCAAATACAAAAACACACACATACACTGACGTCTGTACCTCCCAAGGGGCAGAGGCGTATGAAACGTCCACTTTCTGCTTATCAGAATTTAGTCCCTCTTACGTTATGCATATTGCCGTTTATTCTGTACTGACTATATGTACTGTCTGATGAGATAAAAGTCTAATCCTTAAGTCGCCTTTTACGAAACCCACGGGAAGACATAGGGTAGCCCAATTCCACTCCACCTAGAACCACGTGGCTACCACGGTACCAAGTTATTTAAAAAAACCATAATAACTGTTTACTTTCAAATGAATTGTAATAAATTTTGTAAGCCACAAACAAAACAAAGTTTAGAATAAAAACTTTCTTGAATTAGATTCATATTTATTTAAATATACGGTTTTACCCATTTGTGTATTTCGGGGATGCCCGACTAGTTTCGGTCTCGAGAGGAGGCCTTTTTTAAGGAGTAAGTCGTCCAGCCGTAAATGTACCGTCGTGTCGACGTAAAAACATACATATATATATAAACTTGAACTTTTTTCAAGAGCAATTTAAGAAAAACAGTATATAGCAATTTAAGAAAAACAGTATATAGTATATAGTAGCAATTTAAGAAAAACAGTAACATATAAAACGCATTATTGGCAATATATATTCAATATATTCAGTCTTGAACCTATAAAGAAGCTTTAAGTATTTAAATAAACTTTCTATTTATAAAATAAAATAAAGGAGCATACACATCTCGTATCGGAATTACGTTATTATATCAGTATACTTCTCCAGAGATTTCAAGCAAGTGTAAAATCATTTTGATAATTTTATTGGCTAATGTATTATTTTGCCTTTTTATGGAATGGGGGCAAACGCGCAAAGTAAGTGGCTATTGCCGCCCTTGAACACCAACTCAGCTACACGATCGTAACTCAAGAGTCACAAGAGGTTTGAAGGTCATTGAAGGTTTGAAGGTTTGAAGGAAAAGCTGGTAGTGGGGTGCCCCTACGTAGAGATGAGAAAAGTATTCCATATGCGGCCAAGCCTGTGCTTTATAAAAATACTGTGTCGATCTTTATAGCGAGGTGATACTTGAAAGAACTTTAATGAACGCGTAAACTTGTATCTTCATGGGGTTAAATTGAATGCCATTTGATGCTAGATTAAGTCAGCCCTGAAACTTTTTCTAAAGAGGTTTTTGACTGACTTGACTTTCATTAGAGAAATGTTAGTTTATTAGCAATGGATGCTACTAATCATCAGATTAGTAGCATCCATTGCTAATAAACGACGACGAGGCGTATGTTCCGGCCTTTTCTCATTTCTAATTGAGGTGAGGCTCTCCTGATACGTCTTTTATGCGTCATCGTTTGGTCTACATTATGAAATACACTTACGTACAGTCAATTCAAGGATATTATGGTGTACCATCCCAGACATACCCTCCAACATGCTGTTCCAACGATACGATTGGATAAAAATAAACTACTTAAAATCTGAATGTATAAATAAAAGATATATATGAGAACAACTAAAACTTGCATTTTAAATATCAAAATCGTTTAAAATTCTATAAAAAATTTAAGTTTTGCGGAATATAAAGTTTTTTTTTTTTATCAGAATTAGATTGGCATCACTTATGTTATACATGATTGCATAAGAACATTTTCAAAATCAATGTCAAAAACATATGTAATTATTTGATTTTGACAATTTGACCTGCGTAACAACTGACAAAGTATTACTTTTCCAACTTAAAGCTTTCCGTTACTTAAATACAGAAACCGGAGATTAGTCGCAAACATATTTTTTTTTGCCAAGTGTAAAATGATCAAATTAGAAAAAGACAAACAATAAACAAAATATACACCGCATATAAATGAGTAAGTAGCAATAGGTATCCATACGTATATATTGAACTATAATGTTATTATGCAGCTATAGCTCTCCATATAATATTAGTTTTGCAATAATCCTGCTACAGTATTTAGATTTTGTCAAATTTACGCTAGTGGGTGGGTTCAGTTTTCTGTTTTTAATAAAAAATGCATAGCTACCTGTCTATATCCTATGTACCATTATAGTGTTTGCCCTCTACTCCGACACATACAGAATGCGTCATTGAATAATCGTACAATACCACATATAGTCTAACCAAAAGTTAATTATTTAGTAATACCTACATGTTGACCTACAAAACTTGTATAATAATATAATCATGACTATAGAAATTGTAAGCGGGCCCACTCTACCTGTAAATGTAATGGTGAATACGTCACGGCCTTCGAACAGTTGTCTCTGGCTAGATCAGTCATGTCAGTAATATTAACAGTAGTTATAAATTAATTGTTTTAAAAGAAAAACTAGGTCTACCCCAGATTCTTCAGAACTACATAATCATGACCTAGTTCTTCTAAAGGAACTCTATTATTTCTATTTTATTGCAAACAAGAAGAGTTTCAATAGATAAAAATTGGAAAGCATTGCTACTGAACTTTGTTTAAAACAATCTGGTTTCATTATTTAAAATTACGGTCGTAAGCTGGCATTTGTCGAGTTGTAGATACACTACAAAAATAAATATCCTTTCTAAATACGGTCTGTGTCAGGTCTGCAGGGTGGGCGTCCGTCTCTTCTCTCTAATTTAAGTAGAAATCTGCGACTTTCTTCATGATTTTTTAAAAGTATTTAAGTGTCTTATTTTTATCAGTCTCATTCTTAAGAATTCAAATGATTACCTTGAAGTAAGAAAATGAAGTTTAAGTAGTTTAGATAAGGACTTCCCGGCGTGAGCCAGTTCGAGGTTTAGGTATGCGATCCTCACTTGCTTGACCTACTGCTTATACTCCACAATCCATCTGTATAACCAATATACCTTTCCTTCTCTCTTTTTTTTTTTTTTTTATATAGTGACTCCACTTTGCCTGATGGAAAGCAATAGGTGGAGTCAAAGAGTGGTGGTCACCATCCTCATTGCATGTCTAGTCAATGCAGCATGGTGACCCACACTATGGCGGCCTGGTGAGATGCTTTTTCACGCCCCGCTTATAAGACCCGGGATCAAAGTGGGAAGGAAACACGTGCGCTGGTAGAGAATACCAGGCTTTTACCGATCGGCACAGGAAAGAAGAGCCAAACCGTTTAGTTCGGGTACGTATATTTTCGACGCACAAACGGTGACTCCTCAGGCCAGCACGTGTAGTCCTGTAGAGGAAGGGAGAAGGTGGGACCAATTGGAAGAGTTCATCAGAACACTCCCCGTGATGTAAGCGATAGAGGACTGCCATAGAGGCGACATCTCTTCGCAACTGCAGATGCTCAAGAGACTGGGTGATCTCAGGACAGTCGATAATGCGGACTCCGCGCCGTTGCAACCGATCGAGAGCGTCAAGCAAATACTGCGCATAGCCGTCCCAGAGATGAGAGCAGTACTCCACGCAAGAGCGAACCTGTAACCTCGATGTAATCGCGCGGATTGAGATCCCGGCAAATATCCATACCCAGGATACTAAGCCTATCCTGCAGTGGCAGTTGAGTGCTCCGAAGAGTAGGAAGGGGAAGGAATGGAGACTTTTTGGTAGAGAACACACACGCTTGTGTTTTCTTGGCGCTGAACTTGACCAGATTCTCACAGCGCCATTGGGAAATGCGGCTCAAGACCCGGTCAAGCTCAGCGACAAGCTCCTGTCGTTTTCCCTCAACGTTTGCCAGCTTGGCAGTAGGATGTCCGAAATATCGCCCGTGTACTGTACTGTCTGCATAACAATGAATATTGCCAAGGGCCAACATGTCATTGATATGCAGAAGAAACTGCGTAGGCGATAGGACGGAGCCCTGAGGTACACCAGCGTTTACCTCCTGTAAGTCTGAGGAAGCGCTGTCACAGAGAACCCTAATGCGGCGCTTATCGAGGAAGGCAGCAACCCAGTTGCAGAGTTTAGCTGGCAGACCAAATGCAGGAAGTTTGGAGAGAAGCGAGCGGTGCAAGACCCTATCGAAGCCCTTGGCAATGTCAAGGCTGATGGCCAAGGACTCCCCATGCCTATCCATAGCCTCACCCCAAAGCTGTGTGACGTACGCTAGAAGATCACCCGTGGATCGGTTCAGCCTAAAACCATGTTGCCGATCATTTAACACGGAGTGATCCTATAGGTAGTGGATTAATTGGGTGTTGATGATCCGCTCGAACACCTTACAGAGTATGGAGGTGACGGCTATAGGTCGGTAATTGGCTGGATTGGAGCGGTCGCCTTTTTTGGGAATGGGTTGAATATTCGCTTCTCTCCAGGCCTCCGGAACAATTCCTGAGGAATAGGACAGGCGATACAAGCGCGTCAGTAAGGGAGACAACTCAGGTGCACAGTTCTTAAGAACCACCGCCGGAATACCATCGGGTCCACTGGCTTTCCGGACATCGAGTGACCGAAGCTCCGCACGGACATCCCTCTGCCGGATGCAAATATTGCGGATTGCGGAGTCGCAGGGCGCAATGGTGGGCGTGTGCGCGCAACGGTTGTCGATTCGGGAGTTAGCCGCAAAGAGGTCAGCAAGTAGTTTCGCTTTCTCTTGCGGCTCGTGGGCCAGTGATCCGTCAGGGTAGTTCATCGGCGGCAGCGAAGGTTGGCAGTAGTTGGACTGCACGGCTTTGGCCAATCGCTAAAACTTACGGCTACCCGTAGGGTATGCGACGAGTTCTTGACCAAACCGTGCAATGCGCTGGGCATCTGCTCTGATGTAAACCCTCTTGCAGTCCCTAGTGGCTCTGTTTAGTGCTGCTTTTAGGCGATCAATGTCTGGGTCACAATGTGCGCGGGCCCTGATCCATGCGCGGTAGGCCGTCTGCTTTTGAGCAACGGCACTCGCGATTGAACCAGGGACGGGTCTTCGTGCTGGCGACTTCACTGTAGGGGATATAATACTTCATACCGACAGTGATTTCGTCAGTCAAGGCAGACGCACTTTATCTTTAAAGCAGCGTTGAGCCCACATTCCATCCCAGTCTGCTGACGAGTAGTGCCATAACCACCGCCTTGTTACCACAGGTCGTAGAGGCGTAGCAGGAGGCACTGAGGCAGTTGTCGGAGGATCCCAGAGGGGTGAGAACCGATACGCTGTACTGCGCTGGGTGATTCGTCAGCAGAAGATCCAGCAAAGAGGGCGCTTGACCCGTTATGTCTGGTATCCTGGTGGCCTGGAGTACCAGTTGGGTAAGGTCATGCGTGAGAGCAAATGCGTGGGCAGTTCGTGCAGCGTGGTCAGTTTTGGAAGATCCCAGCCAGGACTCATGGTGGGCGTTAAAATCTCCCAAAAACACCAGTTCGGCGGTCGGAAACTGCTCCTGCGCTTTATCCGCTGCTTGACTCAGGTGGTCAAAGAGTCGAGTTGTCTCGAAGTCTCCGGAATGGAAGCGATAGAGGCTCGTATCCGGCTCGTAGAGCCAAAATCCACGTGGAGCCAAAGGATGGAGAAGGATGTGTCTACTAGGCAGTGCAGACGGCGACAACAAACATCCGCCCTGATGAAAAGGCACACTCCAGCCCTTGCGAGGAAGCACTCCTCGAGCACGTAGCCGGGATAGTGGAGATATTTGTGGGCGGCGTATTTGTGTCTCCGTAAGAAAAAGCATGGCCGGCCAAGCCGTCTCGAGGTGTTGGTGTACGGCGCTGAGGTTTGCATGGAGTCCACGTATGTTAGTGAACTCCACCTCAAAAAGCGGGTTGGTGGGAGAGGAGGATGCCGCTGTAAGACCACTTTTCTTTTTTTGTGCTGCCATGATAGATGAGGAAGGGGGCGTAAAAGGCATGACAGTCATCGTGGCAATGTAAACTGAGACTAAAAATGCTGTGTCATCATGTATCGGTGAAGCATGACGGTGACTGAACCGCCGGACGGAAGGGCCCCCATACCCTCCCGGAAGTGGTCGCCGGGTCCCACCATCCGGTCACCAACCGGCACGACGAGCCACTCCGTGGATTATGCGCGACCTGTTGGGGCAGCCCCCCAGGGTGGTTAGCCGTGTAGGACTCTACAGCACTCCACTGCTCACACACATACCACGATAACTGTCACCCCTGCATCGATGGGCCTCCGGTCTCTCACTCACCAGCGAAAGGCGACACCACGAATGTTGTCACTTTAGGCTGGTTTTCTGTGAGAGGGTAGTACTGCCCCGGTCGAGCCGGCCCATTCCTGCTGAATAAATCAGCGTGGCTCTAGTACCTACGAAACCCTCTCTTTCTAGCCGTGTGTCAGTGTATCAAGTTACACAGTAGCCTGATGACTGCAATAGGCCCTCTGTTACGCAAATGGCCATAAAATTATGATTGGCAAAAAGTAAGTGTTTGAGAGGCTTCTGCCTGCTTCTTCCGGGTGAGTGAATGTATGTATGTGAATAATTTAAACATGACTTTATACGTAAGCAAAAGAAATACTCTTTTCATTTCATGTTCTTCATGTCCACATATTCTGTATTCACTAATCATAAATATGACACGTCTTATCAGTGTTTCAACTAATGATGGCGCGCACGCACGCATTAAATACTAAATAATTTCCGAGAAAATGACAATATGAAAAATTATTTAATCCCTTTCTGTGTTAATTGTAGATGTGTGGGTTTCTTTATAGTTTATGACTCGATAAAGGTGTTATTACAGTGACGAAAAGGGCGACTTAAAAAATAAATTGATTTAACTTATACGGTCATAAGAAGTAATTCGTAATTCTTAACAAAACCGCTTAAATTGGATTACTTTGGACCATGAGACCAATTTTTCGTTTACATTTTTGTCCTTGACATTTTACATTTGTATTGACATAAATATGGTGTAGTTGAAACTTATCTGCTACGTCCAACAAGTTATATGTTTTTTTTTCTTACAGCAAGAAAAGCGACATCATACGAGGCTAGTCAGAAACTTGAAATAATTTTTCGATAATTGAATGTGTAAAGATTTTTTTTAGTTTAAACTTTGACATAAAATTTTCTCTGTTACTTTATGCTGGTTACAACAACAATACTTGTCTTATGTCAAAGATTTTAATTTAAAGAAAAAAATATTATTACACATCAAAAAAAAAACACATGAAACCAAGTAGAAGTTACTTGAAAAAAATGAATTCGGGGTCAGCTAAATCATAATGTATTTTTTTCTTGTCTGTATTTATATATCTGTACATATAATAAATGTGAAGAGACGTTTTTATTTTATGCACATCAGTTGAACTGCACAAATGCGTAGAAACATTTTATTCAGGAATTTTATTCACTTACCCACATGAGCAATATTTTTACAGGAACATTAAAACTAATTGACGATTCACACAAACTATACTATAGTACACACAGAACAGATTGTTGTGTAATCTCAATGTTGTTTCATTGCTCATACAGTTTTCCCTATTCTTAACTTTTACCAAACTGATTACAATCCTCATATTGTCATTTTCAAACATAAACGCGTCCGAGGTCGCGGGCGTCGTGTATTGCGGGTACCACACCTTTATTTAATTACCTGTACCCGTAGGTATGTACATTCCATTGTAAAAAGTGCTTTAGTTATTCCTCATATAGAAAATCCATTAAATTTCTCATAACGTTTAATAAACCGAGTCAGAACTTTATATAAAACAACTGAAATTGCTTTCTATAAATATCAGAAGCGATAACAAAAAACAATTTCGAAGAAATATGACACCATAATTCTAAACAAAAATTTCTTTGCATAAGGCAAAGTTAATATTGAAATTAATCAGTCAAGATGACGATAAAGCACAAAAATAATCTTAAGTGCTCTAATAACGGTTTGACAACCCATTATAAGCAAATAAATGAACGTTTAAAGAAAATAGGCGTTAAATTATACAGAAATAATTATAACTATATATTAATACAATTATGTTGCACAGCTCAATGTACATACATAAAATCGAGTAAAATATGTTCTTAATGAAAAGTTATGGTAATGGTAAAAAAAGGCATAATAACTACAGTTGCATTGTTGTAAAGAATAAAGCTGACATTTTGAAAAAATAAAACAAATACCATAAGGCCACACCACGCGACCCGACCCAGGCTTTGCCCCACTTTACCAACAGGTAGCTCCTCGAGTGAATAACCCCAGTAATTCACTAACACCCTGGCAACTTGTAGGTGCATAACCAGACAGTAGCACCAAGGTAGCAATGCTCACATCTGCTGTCTGTTCCATGCAATGTGAACCCTGTTGAAAACTTTTGGGCGTAAAGGAGAAGAAGTCCACAACCAAACCAAACGAGTAAAAACGGAAGGTAGGTCAGTAACGACCCACATCATGTCAATCGTCTATCTGAGGATACTGCTGCTCCTAGGGAGACGACACCTGATGCTACGAAGCCTGCTGTTACCGGTGCAATGCAACGGCAGAGCCATACAAGACTGGGCAAATGTGCTGGGAAGAAAAACAGTGATAACCGGCTATTGATCGCACACTCACACGTAAGTAAACGAACGTTATTATGTACTTACGAAAGAGAAAAAATTAAGAAAAATTACATCCGATGGCATCATGTCTGCGAATTGCTATTGTCTATTTAATCGTTTGGTTTCTTTCCATCGAGCAAATTTGTGTGCAATTTTATTCTAAATTTACTTTTAAATGAATTATAGTTGTTTTAAAAGTTAAAATTATATGACCTTACATAGTCTCTGTTATGTATGTAGATTTTTGCAACAAAGCAGAATTGATGCTATAAATATTAGCTTGGGCACAAAAAAAAAAAGTCTGCCTAGTTGCCTAGCTCGGCCTAAAAAAAAACCCCTGCAAGCTGCGGCAGTTTCGTATCTAGTGTGAAATCCAATAAGTGCGGGCGGGATCCAATAAGTCAGTCGATCACTGTGATCTCACAATCGATGGAATGCTGCACCGACTGTTGTCTATTATGTCCATGTTACTTAAATATGGTTGTCCGTTTTTTATATCATAGTTACCAAGGTATCTAATGTAAAAAATAATCAAATGAATGCATTTTACATTCCAATAGTAATTACCTATCAAAATAGTAAAGATAGATCTTAGTTATATTTTAAAAAGTGTCAGTGTACGGTACAATTGTGCCAATGAAGACCAGTAGTCAGAAAAAATACTACAGATTCTATTAAAATAGGCTGTTTTTTAATTTAGACTTTCTTCCAGTCACCTAATCATTATAGTTTATAAATAACTTCTCCTGTTTCATGAAGTCTTTTTGAAACTATATCTGTTTTTATATTTAACAAACAGTTCAAAAACGAAATAGTTCATACAAGTCAAAAGCCCCATAAAAACACATATAAAATATTACAAGCAAAACAAACGTATCGCGTGATTCTAACTATAAAACGCTTGTACACTCAAATTTTTGCGTTGTTCATTAGAAAAATAAATAAA
This sequence comes from Tyria jacobaeae, assembly GCA_947561695.1. Classification (NCBI taxonomy): domain Eukaryota; kingdom Metazoa; phylum Arthropoda; class Insecta; order Lepidoptera; family Erebidae; genus Tyria; species Tyria jacobaeae. The sequence continues at coordinate 7,428,916 of OX387215.1, read as the reverse complement.
ACGGTAGGTTGGCAACAGAAACTCGTAATAAATACATCAAAAGTAAATATCCCATTTACTGTGTTTAATGTTTACTCATTAACTAGGTCATTTATGAAGACCTTTAAAACTTTACAAGCACGCCTCATGCCTTTATTCATGTTACGATTACGACCAATTATTGTTGTGATCGTACTCACAAGGTTCAGAATTTTATACTGTTATAGTTATTAGCACGTTGGCGTGAAAAACATAAAATAAAAACATAAAATACTAAATAAAAAAGATTTTTATTATATACTCACTGTCACTTTAAGAAAATTAACATACATACATACAAATAACGGGCGAAGTCCAGTTTCGAGGTCACTTAGAGGGTAAGGCCAATTTAGCCTCGAAGAAGCTTGGTGTGCTAAACAATTCGAGACAGTATTTCACTCCAGCCCACCGCATGCAACTTTATAAAGGGCAGGGTCGGCCGCATATGGAATACTGTTTTCATCTCTATGCAGAGGTAGTACCAGATTCTCCCTCTTGACTGTATTCAATGGAGAGCGACTCGCATCATTGATTGCCAGGATATTTTTGATCGTCTTGACATCTAGGCATTGCGTAGAGGTTACTCTGCATTCCTATCGCTTGTATCATAAGGAGTGTTCAGAGGAATTGTTCGGAATTATACCGGCCGTATAGTCCGCCATCGACCTACAAAATTTCCATCCCCATCGTCTGGATGATTGGCACTCCACCACTGTGTGATTTTTGAAACACAAAAAAGAAAAGAGCGTACTCCCACCCAAAAGGCCGGCAGCGCTCTTGTGACTCTTGAGTTGCGGGTACCACACACCTGATGGTAATCAGGTGACCAGTCAGCTCGCTCGCCTCATATCCCATAAAAAGTAAAATACATACCGTCACGTCTAAACACCCACATCTTGCATATAAAAATTTGGTCCCACTGACGATCATTAGTAACAATCATAGGATTTATTATACTTAAATGAATTTAACATTGAAAAGCATATCTGCTCGATTTCACCCAATATCTAAGATTGACTTTATAATAAAACCTACTAGCGCAAGTCCACTGTCAATGTCTCCCAGAGTCAATATACAAATGAATTACTAGTAGTAGTTTTTTTTTTTTTATTTCTATACTAGAGGGGGATAGACGAACAGACGGGTCACCTGATGGTAAGTGACAACCGCCGTCCATGGACACTTGCAACTCAAGAGTCGTAAGTGCGCTGCCTTCGAGGGTGATGAGGGATAGGGGGATGCGGGGAGGGGAAAGAAGAGAGGTGGATGCGGTGCTGGGAAAGAGAAAAGGGGGGATGTGAGAAGGGGAAAGAGGGGTGGGGGAATTGGGCCTCCGGAAACCTCACTCGTTTCGGGGAAATGCAACGTTAACATTACTTCACAACTGTTTTCTGTTGAGGCCGTGGTATTGTGGCACCGGTCGAGCCCGCCCATTTGTGCCTAAGGATGGCTAGAGCCATGGGTAGACCACGACGACGGTTAACGACCTATTATAACATGTGTATGAGCCGCGACAGGGGGGGGGTCAAATTTTGCACTTGAGCTAAATATATATAACAAAAAATTTAATCAAATATTACGGAGCTTGACTACTATTGTTGATATGTTGATGTGTTGACCACAGAATATCGTGATTATCGGCCTTAGTTTTAGCTTCAGTGTTCTTAGAGCATTTTCTAGCTTAAGTTTGGAGTATGCCGTGAGGAATCTACTAGTACTTTTAAGTCTATAGTGATTTGCTGAAGATGTGAAGAGTTCATATCCACGCGTTGTACAGTTAATATGTGTGATTAGTGATCTGCTGTTATTGTCTAACTGGATGTGGGGAAGCTGTAGTGAATTATGCAATGAAGTGACCAACGATCAGTTAACATCACTATTCTATAGATAAGCTTGTCATTATTACGGCGCTTGACTTAAAGTCAGTCATAGCGTTTGCTTATAATTATCGTAAAAAAAAACCTTTAAATCTCAACAAGGTGAGGCAAGCTTTAACTCGCGCTCCTATGTGCAGTTTAAACATATTTCAGGTTTTTTATGTTAACATCGAACCATACCGCTAATTCCTTTGTATTTTGATACGCATCAGCTTTCACCACCGCATTCAATTAATTGATATTTACTTTAGTGGTTAGTGTTCCGTGGGGTTTATTATCCAAGTCGAAGTTTTAAAAACAAAAACGATTAACTAAAAACGCATGATACGCTCATTATTTGTGTTCTATTCAAACACATCGTTGATAATGCGTGTTGTTTCTGCTGCGTTAGTCCTACGTCGAAAATCGTTTTCAATAATTACTCTACTTTTAATGTATCCACCTATAATTTAAAAGTAGAAATAAAGTTTTGAACATTTCTGTAATTGAAAATGTTTTAAAATAATTATATCTAATAACTTCATCATTTGAATGAGAGAGATAAGTAATACGAATAATAAGTAATATTATACATATGCTACCTAATATTTGAGACACAATTAAGTTCTTTTTTTTTGGTTCCTGCCATAGTAACGTAAACATCAGTGCTGTGTCACTCTAAAACTAATTGTGTTAGTAATAGCGAAATAGTTACAGAACTTGGTACCAACGTTATCCAAGAAAAGAAAGTGTTTACAAGTGATGGAGATAATAAATACGGGTTAAACTACGGTGGTCATTTCACATGCAACGATAAAAAAATCACTAACTTCAACTTCAACTTGTGAATTATAGCTTTTAAGGAGTTGCCATAATTTTTAAAGAATTGTATGTAGAGCTTTAATAGAGCCATAGCAAAAATATTCCAAGTATAACAATCTTGAAGCATGAATAAGTTGAAGTAAATAAATAAACATAAAAAATCACTCAAAACATGTAAAGTTAGACCCAAGTGTCAACTGTAACTTAGAGAAGTAACAGGACTGCTACAAAGTTCCCACTAAACATATTTCTACTAAAAAATGTTTTGTTCTACGTAGTGTAAAATCGCAATAAGACATTTTATTAGAAATGGCAAAAAGTACCAACTTTTAATAGACTAAATGAAATAGAACTTCAAAAGCAAACAACAGTAATACCAGAGTATAACAACGACTACTATGGAACGAATGTAAGAAAAGCTGCAACCCATTATATTATTAGAAGAAGAAATTAAATATTTAAAAATAGAAAAGAAAAACAATGACATTGTCAGAAACAAAAAACAAAGGAAACGGATAATACCCAAATAGTAGATAGAGTACAAAAGACTTTTGATGATGATCCACATATTCATACAGTATATACGAAATTAATAAATTATACCGACTTAGGAAAATTAGCCATAAAGATAAGATAAGACTATTTTATCCTTCGTAAGTGCATTAAAAATATATATTATTCAAATAAAAATAATTTAAAGGATTTCTACGTGCAAGATGATTTTTTGAATTATGAAAAAATTAAATCGGAAAAAGAAGGCAAATATTTCATATCTTAAGTACGATAAATTATTATAAAATAAAGTACAAAAAGAAAGTACAAACAAGGAAAACCGGACGGGAGATACATAAAAAAAAGAGACATAACACAGAAAGAAACCGGTGGAAGGATAGCCAGCAGCTGGTCTCTGAGCAAAGTCATGAAGGACAGCGATATGCCTATCAAAGAAAAGAAACATCTATGATACATGTTTTTATTTTATTTTTATTCCATGCTTATCGTACGGATGCCAAACATGGCTACTAACCGAACAGAAAACTAAAAAAATACGAGTACTTCAAAACGGGATCGGAAGAAGCGTTATTGTAATTAGAAGAAAAGACAAGGTATGTATACAAAATATATATGTACCTACAAACACCTAAAATAGAAATGGACAGGACATATCTAAGAGAAGAGAAAGAGAACGGAACGCTAAGAAAACATTTAGAAGGACTTGTTTACTGTGATAAATGTTTGCAAGAGACACCTAAACACTACCGACGTGAAATAAATTCTAACGCTAATTTTAAGTTACAACCAAGTACGGTTTGACAAGTCAAACGTAAACTATAAAAAAGCAACTAATACTAGAAGCATAGGTGTCACTATTTTTTTTAAATAGTGAATCATTAAAATACAAGAAAGCCGCTTAATTAACTTTCAGGAACGTGATATAGAAATCTTAAAATACGTTGTACTCCTACTATTAAATTGATTCAAATGAAACCTTTTATCTAAGAATAAAGGCGAAACAAATAAATATCATATACACATACATACATACATCTTATCTATCTGTTTGGGTTAATTCATTTATTTATTAGATATAACCTAAAATTCTATATGTAATCTGGAAAGCTGCTATCGTTTAATTTTTGGAGATGGGCGTTAATAAAGTTTTTTATCTAATGTGGTTATTACACTACTTACATACATTATTTGTAATATAATTTTCATGTTCCACATAAAGATTATTATTATATGTATGTACATATATAACCACATTAGTTAACGTACATACATAGACGCGAATTACAGAATATTGCTTCTTGCGAAGCAAGATAAAAGCGATACTTGTGACGAAAATCTACAATAACGAGACTGTTAGGTAAGCTTATGGTATAAGTAAAGTATGTATCGGCGTATCTTCATCATCCCCATTTACACCATATTATTATTATAATATTTAAACCTAAAGTTTTGAATGAAATACTCGACATTTTGTATTTATTGTAAGTAGTTTGAAACTCATTAACGAACATTTGCGTCTCAAATTTCACTCTCAAACATAATCCGCTCAAGAACAATGAATCACAAACCCTCGCAATAATAAATAATTAAAAATTGTACACTATGAAATAATAAGGCGATTGATTTAATTAACTGCTACCGCAATGGAAGTTATGCTCGATTCGAATCGAAATAAGTGACACACTGAAAGATGGATAGATATACTTTGGCGTAGTTGGCCAGCTTCTATTTTAACCATACTCCAAGAAGAAGGAGGTTCTATATCCGACTGTATGCATCTTTTTTCTTTGGGTGTTAAGAGATTTCTCCTCTCTCTATTTATTTCTCCGTAATTTGGAGGAGTTTACTCCAGCGATGGTCCCCTTGTAACCAAATTACGATTTTATCTTGATTTAAATATTGCACAAAGCAATTGAACAGGCTCATTAAAGGATTTTAGATACTTTTTTAAAAGTCAATTCTTTGTAAGGGTGTTGATAATATATGTAATAAACTGTTGACATCTATTTTGACACTCATATAATGTATAAGACATTGAACAACTGATTAATGTATATTCTATTCCCGCATTGATATAAATCATGAATACTTCTCAAAAAATGTTAAACTTTTTAATTTTTTTAGATGTAATAAAGATGTGGAAATATTTTGTTTCACATATCAGTTCGCAAGGACTTAAATTTGCATCTTTTCTGGTGTGGCTGATTTTTCTTTTGTACTGGGATTCAAAGGTAACAAAGCTCCAGCATTCACTACAAACTGAAATCATATTTCAAAATAACACCTAAAATACGTTACACTTTGTAGTATTTATCATTTAAACTATTTCTTTTATAAACTACTATAAATCCAAAAAAAAATACCAACTCTTGCGTTGAAGTGTCCATGGGTGGCGGCATGTCTCTTCCCATCCGGTGACCCGTTTGCTCATTACCCCCTAAGCCATAAAAAAATAATATGTTGCACTCGTTTTCAAACTCTGTAAGTATTAGAAAAACTAAAATACACGTCACACTATTATACTCATACTCACAACACAAATAAACACTCACACGCACACACACATACACACAGACACACACACACGCACTCATTTATAAACGTTATACGTTAAGCTCACTAAGATACTTACCTGAAATACTGATACTGCACGAGTCCAGTGCCTGGAGAGGTTGGTAAACTGTCGTACAGGTCTCCTAGTAGATACTAGTATCTCACATAGTGTAAAACGTCTAGAATAAGTTTCTTTTGTGCAATTTAAGTTTGTAGCTATGTGAGAGAGAAACAATAAACTATTATTATTATTATTCTCTTTATTCTATTAACAAACATATAAATCACATTTTTAAATATAAAAGAAAAAACTAAATACATATATTTAAAACTATAAGAAATAGTGTCCCACCGGTATCGGGTACAGAGACCAAGCTACCGGTGGTTAGGGCTCCAGAGACAGGAAACTCCTCACAATACGTGCCGTATCAAGAAGGAGTGCCTTTTGCATCAGGCTCTTAACCCAGCTACCTATCGTCAGCCTCTGAAGGTGTTGGTAAAGGGTCTTAGCAATCAACCCATGTGATGGTATGACTATCGGCTCAATGATTGCTGAATCCACATATCGTGAACCTAATGGGTCAGATCCAAATATTTTAATTGTTCACTACCACCACTATGTCAAGTTTATTGGCAGCAATAGTCCTGTCAGTGATGATAGATCGATATCCCAGTATAATGTTGCACTACTATTTTCAAGAACTGGATCGGGCACATACCTGTAGTACGGTAACTCGAAAGCCCCAAGGTCATATCTAAGAGCAATTTGCTGATGGACTATCCTGGCAGCTAAACTTGCAACAAGCGGAAATTATATGCCTGAGAGTTTCTCCGAGACGATAATATGCCCGACAAATGTCAATTGTGCCATCCTTCAGGATATGTCATCGATAGTTGTTCGTCATAACAACTTCATCTGTAATTGCACACATAAAACCTTCAGTAAAATCAAAATCTAATGGGACTGATTTAAAAAATACTATATACTAACATAACATATCTTGTTTAAAACTTATTTGTTATCCACACGGTTGTACGGCCTGGAGTGAAATGAGTCCATTAAAGTGTCGCGTAAAAATGCAATTTAAAACTGTCACAGTGAGGCGAGAAGTTTTAAAACACTGACAGAAACATAAGGTATGTGTATTAAAATAGCTTTCTTATCGCAAGACCGAGATTACTATAGACTACTACTGCTAGACAGAATCGTTAACAGTCTGGTATGTTTTTGAACAAAGTCTAATTTAATAGGCTTCAATTCTTTGTGTAGAAAAAGTTACTTAATTGATAAGGTCGCATATGTATTTTAGGTCTGACTCTCTATTTAAGTACATGAGTTTTTTGTTTAAAGACAATTAACGCGTAATGAGTCCTGTTTCGACGAGCCTTGACACATATTAAACAACGGACACAAAATCGAACCGAACCTACAAACTCTGATTCTCTACTTTGACTTTTATACAAAAACCATTCAAAATAGTAGATTTGAGGCACAAGAACATTCTAGAAAAGTCCTTAATCGACCTCTTGCTAAAAATATACGTGAACTGTGAATATTAGTTTTTATTTGTATACAAAAATAACCAGTGCTTGTGTTTTCTATTAATAGTAACCAATTAAGTATTTAATTATTAAAAATGTGCAAGGATTGGAGATAGGTAAGATAATACACTTTCAGATTGTGAAGTCGTGTTACAACTTTCTTCAGCAAAGTTTCTAGTTGTTCTCAATATCAGATAAAGAAATAATTGAGTGTTTTACCAAACTGATACAACTTTTTGATAATTGATTTCAGTTCTTGTTTCTTTTGGTAATTTCTTTTCAATTTATAGTGAAGTATATTGAATTACACTTTATTAAATTAAATATCAGTTGCTTCTTCTATTAAGTTCCTAAAAAAGCTGTTAAAAATTAAAACAAAAATAAAATTATTACCAAAGCAAAAATAAAATAAGCCTCGAATATTTTCACTAAAGTAAGTCCACACAAACAACATATCCGTAATCATAAGAAGATTGAAAGTCACTCATGCACGCAGGCCTCTTTCAACCGATCTTCCGTTCCCGTCTGGAATATGACCAGCAGCGGACGTCTTCTTGCTGCCATGATGTGTTTAACTTGATAGTAGTAAGTAAATATTTATCTTTTGCCTTAAATAATCTCCGCTTCTAGCCCTAGGATCTATCTTAGCTGGAGGAGTTCACAAAGAATGCTAGTAATGTGTGTCCTACACTATATTATCACTTACATTTTGGGAATTAGAATTTGATCCTACTAACATAATAGGGGCAAGCCTTTTGCCATCAACCGGGCACTATATAGCTGTATCCATACTGTCTGTGTCTCTCTGTTCTTTAGTCGCCTTTTACGATACCCTTGGGAAAAAAGGGAGTGGCTCTATTCACCTTTTCCAAGTACCGCGGGAACTTATCACGTTATACTTTAAAATAAAGCTTATAATACAGTTTTCGCATTTTTTTTTTATTATTATAAGTAAGTTACAAAGATCATGTCGCAACACTAAATGTGACATTCCTTTATACTCTTTATTTATTTTTCCTTTCAATAGGTAAATGCCACAAGTCCAAGAAACTGTAAAGCTGCTTAAGCCCACAGAACTAAAGTTAAGATTTTTACTTTGAATGTGCTATATCCAGCAGAAAGGCATATTGCGAAGAAATGAAATTCATTCTGAACGTTGTTCCGTTGTTTAAATATAAGATCTGATTTTCTAAATGAATCAAATTAGATAATCGAATTCTTTAATAACGACTAAAAAAACTTTATTACAAAATATTATGTCTGACTTCGAAAGCTGAATCAACTAGCAATTTAGCTAGTCAAGTTAGAACAGAGCCGTAGTTTGGGGCATTGTTTAAATTGTGGTCTCGTTTTCTGACGTTTTGTAGATACCTTTATACGAGCAAAGCTCATATCTTTATATATATAATTCTTCTGTGAGTGTGTATGTCACTGAACTACTCTCAAACGACTGGACGGATTTTGATGAATTTTTTTGTGTGTGTTCAAGGGGATCTGGGAATGGTTTAGATTCTCAAATCAGCCCAGCAGATGGCGCTGCAGTCGGTATCTAGGTTATTTATCTATATTGATCCTAATCGCTTGAAATATCATGCAGGACAACGTCTGTTGGGTCCGCTAGTATTATATAAAATATTGATACAGATGATTGATAAAAGTAACGCTCATCCTGCACACATAATTTTATAAACTAAGAAAACGGAAAATGCTTCGTTAAACATCAAACGCTTGATAAACTCATGTTTCAAGAACGCCTTGTTATAATATCCAGCCTCTTCTTAGAACTAGACTATCATGTTTCATAATATTATGTAAAAGTTTCATACAGGTACAGGTACATCGTGTACGTTAACGAGGAAAGCAATATTCAAGCTTAACATTGTTTACATCATGCAAACATAACTTCGATGCAAGATCACGAGAAGTAAGGTTTTACAACTTTGGAAAGAGTAACAACAAATTTAAAGCTTCGAATGAATACCATGAAAGAATAGCAATGAAGTCGATTTGTCACAGGTTTCTGCCTTTTTCTTTTACTAATAGGTTTATAAACACCTGAGATAGCGATCATATCGTTTTTTGCCAACTTAAGTATAGCTTCTAGCTTCTGCTGGTTTAGTCGTTAGTTTTCATGACTGCTGAGCCAGAGGCGGTGGCTTTAATTTCTACAAAAAAAATTCTATGTATATAGAAATAGAAACACATATACTCTCGTCTATGTCCCCCAAGTAGGAGAGGAGTAGAGAGAGAGAGAGAGAGAGAGAAGAGTCATGAGTATTAAACGCCCATATTTTTCCGACCATAACATAATCTTACTTAAGTAATCAGCAAGCCTATAACAGACTTCATTCTGGCACAATTCTGACCTGTAACAGTCAAATTCCAATTTTTCCCCGGGACTTTTAGTTACTTATAAATGATAGCAATTCATGCATGTAAATATTAGTTAGGGGACTCTGACTCCCCACCAGCCATTTTTGAGTTATAGGTATGCGACCCTGACTAACTTGAGCTATTGCTTATACTCACCAATTCATCTGTTTCAGCAATATTTCTTTCCTTCTCTTTCTATCGTCCCTCTCCGGTCATTTTACCCCAAATTATATTCCCATATGACGGCAATACGCGTATTACGTAAATGGTACTGATTTAGCATTGGCAAAGTGTAGACGTATATTACGCCTCTGCCAACCCTTCCTTTTTTTTTTTCTTTTAAAAAGACAACTCCCACATTAGGATTAATTCCTGTATCGCGGGGGACTTTACAAACATTCAAACAACGGACACAAAGAACACCCAGACTCAGAACAACAATTTGAGAATTACACAAAGTGTTTTTCAGTGCGGGGATCGAACCCACAACACTCGGCTCGGCAGCGTAATGGCGAGGTGACCACTTAAACCGCTACGCCATCCGTGAAGTCAGAGGCAGTCCTTCGGAGAAACAGACGTGACATTATATATGTATAACTATTAGTAAAGAAGAATTTGATTATAATGTTCTTCTGATCGAGAACATTGATACAAATCACTATACACATACACACACATATTTATATACAATAGATTATTAATCTATTATACTATACAGCATCATCATTATCTCATTATTCTAGATGTATCAATCGAATATCCTCTTAATACAGACAACATTGTGGGCACGTACATTTGATTTAAAAAAAATCAAATCGGATATTAAGTATTATTGAAATCCTCATTTTCACTCGCACGTAGAAACGATTTCAATAATGAGACTTGAGAGTACCTACTCTGAAACGTACGCTGTATTTCTATCATATACATGTACATATGCTATAGGCAGAGACAACGGCCCATTACTTGCTACTCCTTATATACACGACGAGCTACAAGACCGTCGGTTTCGAGTTCTTCTGACCTGTCCCTTCCATATTATGCATACTACATAATACCTACATAATACCTACAATATTACTACAAACTTAAATTCAATGCAAATGTTTAGCAATATAAATATTGTGTAAACAACTACTTTACCTTTAGCGCAATCAGTTAATTATTACCATTTAGATAACTTTTATGTAGATAGTAAAGACTAGTTTCTACTGCAACATTGTACATGTTGTTACCTAACAAAACAAATTTTATAGTAAGCAAATATCGTATTAAAAATTTATACTCTCAATAAAACAAGCAGCGTATTATGATTACACAACAATGTTATTAACTACATAATTGCAGTTTCTGTATGTTCTAGCTGCACTTAAACTTCGACAGTAAATTCATTGTTCGAAGTAAAGTTTGTATAACCTATTCAGTTATACGGCTTCCTAAAGTATATGCAATCGGTAGAATGTGAACGGCTTATTTATGAGCCGTCTACTAGTTTGTAACAAATGTTTCTTTAAGACTTCCCGTGGCATAATAAGAAAATGGATGTCGATATCTCTTGTGATCTTCTTTCCTATCCTATCATTTTTGTAGCCTTCCTTCCTTCCCTTCCTTAAGAAAATCCTTTATAATTATTATATATATAAACTAGTGAAATAGATCTATATTCCTATTCTGTGTCATGACTAATCTACTTAAATATACGGTTTGACTCACGTGTGTATCACGGGGATGCCCGATTAGTTTCGCTGCCGACAGGAGACCTTTCTCAAGGAGTAAGTCGTCCAGCGACTGTACCGGACGTCACACTCAGTGTAATAATAATTAAAATTAATATGAATGTAAGTTTTTATTAATGACTAATTGATTATATAAGGAACTGATAAAGGGTAATAAAGAAACGGACAGAATATGTATTAAGCGGTTGTGGGTTCGATCTCCGAACAAAACTTTGTGTAATTCTCAAAATTTTCGTTCTGAGTCTGGGTGTTCTTTGTATCCGTTGTTTGAATAAAAGTCTCCCGCTACACAGGAATTAATCCTAATGCGGGAGTTGTAAAAAAAAAAATATTCATATCCTACCGAATTCTGCAACGCAAGTAATATATTTAAATTGATGTAGAACAGGGTCCCCACCTCTTACCGTGGGTGTCGTACAAGGCGACTGAGGAATTGGACTGTTATCTATAAGGTATATGTATATATGTACAGTTTGTACAGTGCCTAGTTTACAACAATAGCCTTACGTAGGTAGGACTAAATTATATTATAGTAAGCAAAGTGTAGGCATGTGATGCACCTCTGCTCACCCTTTACCCTTAAAGGCGTGAGTACATGTATGTATGTACGTTTCCACACCTTACATTTCTTAAGAGCCCTGTTGGTAGAAATAGGCTTGCCTCATGTTACGTTAGTGGTACCAAATTGTAATTGACAAAATGTGAGAGATTTACACCTCTATATACCCCAAGAATACAAACGTATATATGTGTGTAATATACATATGTATATAGACAGTAGTTCAAATAGTTGTAAATAATATTAATTAGTGCTGCGTATCCAAAAATACACTAATTATATTTTGAATTCCAATTTCTTATCAAATTATTTCGACCTCATTTGTTGTAATTATTACAATCTAGAAATCTATTACATCTATTTCAACTGTCAAAATTACTGTAGAAATTTTTACTAAAATAACTTTGTCTAATTATCCGCTTCACTGAATAAGTCATGGCTCTCCAACGATAAAAATGTTAAATTATTTTAATATGATATAAAATGTATCTATGTATGTTTCAAACACGTTACATTAATATTTATACGGTTTTATTCACGTGTGTATTTCGGGAATATCCAACTAGTTTCGTTCTCGACAGGAGACCTTTCTCAGTGTAACGTCCAGTGCCGTCGCGGCAGGACGACTTACTCCTTGAGAAAGGTCTCCTGTCGAGATCGAAACTAGTCGGGCAACCCCGAAATGCACACGTGAGTACTTCCACTGGACTACCACTGGCAGATAGGTAATGTTACTGTTTAAACTTATTACATTATTATTACAAATTCCACTACATTATAGAGAGGGATCTGACAGAGTTTGAATATTCCTCTTTTTATATCATATCGAGAATAAACAACGCACTTCGGAACACACTTCTTAAACATATTATATATTGAAGACAGTTATAACATTAACATATTTTATAGGTCATATGTAAGTAATATCTGGAGTTTAATATATTATGGGATATTTATTGGCATTTCAAAGAATTATTGCCTTTGCACGTGTACTTGGTTGATGTTGTTAAGGCAGTATAGAATATGACTATATCACTACACATATCTGTATTCATTAAAAATAACGACTAAATGTGCTGGTATTTTTTTTATTATTTTCATCAGTGCAATAGCTTTTGTCAGACAACAATTTGTCAGGTCATCTAGAAGCTATTAATTCAGAGTTTGAATACTATTAATATCAAAATCCTGACAAAGAGATATCAAGTCAAACGGGTCATTTACATTGGCAAATCATCCATAAAGAGGAACACTAAATCCGAGGATAAAATCGGAACACAACTTTTAGAGTCAAAACTCGGCATCGTAAGTGAGGAGCCGAATATTGGAAGGAATTTTTATAGCTTACTTTTAGTGTCTAGTTTTCGTTCACTGGTTCTTTTATTTGTAAGAGACCGCCTTCCGGTCGTATTTTATCTAATAATGAAAGCTGATATGAATAAATTTCTTTGTATTGATACGCTTTTAAAGGCTGCTTATAACTTTGGTCATATATTTAACTAATAGCTTTTGCGAGAGGCTTTTCCTCAATAAAATATACTACTCGCCTATTTCTCTATATGTAGCGTTGATACTTAACTGTGTGCAACATTTAGTTATGATCGGTTCTGCTGTTAACGCATGAGAGCACAAAAAAAGAAAGAAAAGACTCAGCGCATATTTATAGTAGTAGTTCGGGTTAAGATGTTAATTTAAGATGTTAATTGTTGTTATATTCTCAATTGTTCATGTTAAAACATAACTTTAGAGTTAGCTATTTAGTATGGTAGATTATAAAAATAATTACTGAAAATGAGACTGTTTTTGTGTATTTCTTAAATTATGTTAATGTTACATGTAGAGCATGTAGGTTATTTTGATTTTCTGTACTGAAAAAGGTATTATTGTTATAATATTTATTTAAAACAATTGTGATTGCTCTAGGAGCCTACATATATTTTAGTCTCTTATAATAATATTTACCTTAACCAAGTAATTAGTAGTAATTTTTTCCTTAAGTAATAGAATTTTATTTTATATATATATTTTATATCTGTTGACGATACTTTTAAGCTGAACTGATTTTTAATTGAGTTTTTCAATATTAAAATAAATCGGGGTCTTGCGGAAAGAGGGCCTTGGTGATCAGGGTAGTCAGGGAATAACCCTATTTAACATTTGTACCGATACTTTGAAAGCATCGAAAAAATCAAAGATATGAAATGTAGTGTGGCTACTTGCTGGTGCCTCGATGACTCTTGAGTGGCCATAAAAGTCATATATTAACAATACCTATACACAATGTCTTTTGAACAAAAACTACACTTATTACTGCTAAAGAACAAAACAGCTTCTGTCTCTTTAACAGTTAATATAAAGTTCGCTTAGGTACGCATGTTAAACTCTCGAGATTACTTACTTTATTACATATTAAACATTTTGATGTTATACTTGTATTTCTAGAACATTAAATCTGTTTATGTACAAAGGAGGTTAAGGAGATGTTAAACTTATATTTGTATGAGTTTTATGTGTTTAAACTGCCGCGTGGTCCCGGTAGAGTAGATTAATAATAATCCATTTTTTCTCGTTGGTGTCTTAGAAAGCGTTTTGTAAGGGATTAGATATAACAGACAGCATATATGTATGTAATAGTGTCTGGTTGCCGGCAAAAGGCTTGCCACCTAGTCTAGTGTGGTATTAGTATAGTGTGGACACCCCTTAAGGTTTATACCTTTAGGTATTTGTATGTAGGTATAATGTTAAGGAATGTAATAATAAAAGAGAAAGAAAATAGTATTTTTTCGTTATGACTGAACTATTAGTATAGTTCAAACTTCTTCAGGACAATTGTAATTATTTAAAACTATTAAGCTGTTAAAACTAGAAGGATTGGTTAGGGTTATATAAAAATAAGTATAACATTTTATGAACACATCGATAACATCATACTTAAAAACCTTTATAAGTTACGCGGTACAAAAAAAATTGATATGCGCATCAGACGACCTTCAAACCTTCAAGAATAGAGCGTACTCCTACCTAAAAGGACGGCAACGCACTTGTGACTCTTGAGTTGCGGGTGTCCATGGGCAGTATTACAATTAGATGTCTGCTCCGTCTGCTCGACGCCTATCCCATAAAAAAATCCTAATGAGCGTTCATTAGGATATCATGTTCAATAATTAAAAGGTATATACATATATACAAATATAATAAGTATACGAAAATATGATAATGATAAAAACGATTTGTTGCCAATTACATGAACCATATACCGTATTTAAATCGTTGCTATCCTTGTAAAAAGAAAAAGTATTACTAACAAGCAAATATTCAATACTAAACGGTAAGTAACATTTATTCCTCGTTATTCATACAACTTGTGGAGCAACAGGAAACCGCCTTACAAGTATGTGATAACAGCCTTTATATACATTCAGAACTAAAGTTAAGTCAAGATATACAATAATATATATATATATATATATATATTATTAATATATATATATATATATATATATATATATATATATATATATATATATATATATATATATTATTAATATATATATATATATATATATACATATATATATATATATATATATATATATATATATATATATGTATATGTATATATATTGTTCTCTTTGTATTGTGTCGGTTGTCATTTATAACCGGTTGCTTGTTTGCCCCCCTATATCATTAAAAAAACTAACGCCAACATCCCAACCATTAAAGTTCAAATCATCTGAAGTACTATAACAGGATAGATATTGAACAGGTATTACGGAGGCGGTTCTGTAAAAGAAAAGCTTAAAAATTTGATTAATAACTACTACGAATGGAAAACAATAGGGAATAACTTATAACA
The DNA here is from genome assembly GCA_947561695.1 of Tyria jacobaeae. NCBI lineage: Eukaryota > Metazoa > Arthropoda > Insecta > Lepidoptera > Erebidae > Tyria > Tyria jacobaeae. The sequence goes on along the minus strand of OX387215.1, from coordinate 7,413,088 downwards.
CTAGCTAGCTACGATGGAATGAGGCCTTTTTATTGATTATCTAGGCTGTGTTTGTTTAGGGTTAAGCCCATTAAAACTTACTTAAATTGTACTCTTGATTTTCACTGAATTTCATGAATTTCGTGATTGGAATGCTGTGTATCTATTTCGCCGGAGGCGCTAAACTTCACAAAACCATTATAAGGTTTTCGGTTGAGATCGTTTATTAATCAACTTTTACTTAAAAGACAAGGTCTATTGAAAGGGTGCAAATAGAAATAATTTAAAATTAATTTATTAAAATAATGTGTTGTTGCCTTGTGATTATGAAAAGTGTGAAATTGTTTTGTGCTGAGATCTGAGCACTCTGACTAGTCCAATCGTTTACCATATGGAAAGGTTTGATTAAAAAAATAAGTTAGTGTATTTGTTTTGCATACAATTTAAGAATTCAATTATCTAAAGCGTTATTAGTTTTTTATTAGGAAATCCTCAGTTTTTACACAAAGCTTAAAATAATGCCACGTAGATAGAGAAAGGTAAAGCGTTAGCAATTTAAATCCTCATCTTTTCATTTAATTAAAATATTTATATTAAGTGCAATAGTAACACTTCGCTGCCCAGTTTAAGATCCAATAAATAACGAAGGACTCCTAAAGAATGATTATTTAGTCATTCTGATTCCCGCCCGCCGTATCCAGGTTAATTGAAGAAGTGTGTTTCTTGAATTATTCTCAATAAAGTAACATTTCTTCTCAATCCTAGGTCAACAGGCCATTTATTCACAACTGCTCATCTGCCTGTAGTTAATTTTAGGAGTTATAGAGCATTTAAGTTTTCAAAGTGAGTAAAAGCCGGGATGAATAAATTAAACGTGAGATCAGCTCGCCAAATGCCGTTCAGTTTAGCATTGTGTATTCGACATATAATGTATACAGTCAGACACTGCCCAATTGACTGCAATAAGCTTGCCCCCTGAGTGAGACGAAATTCAAAAATGTATGTTTTAATACGTCTACCCCTTTGGGATACAAGCGTGAGCATGTGCATGTGTATGTTATGTTATAGCAGCAGCGGCAGCGTACTTGCTACTCTTGAACTCCAGGTGTCCATGGGCGGTGACAGTCACTCACCATAAAATAACCCGTCTGTTTTTTCGGGATGAAATAAACATTATGGAAATATTATTAAATAATATAGGAAAATTAAAATAAAGGAAAATTTAGTTATTCGGTTGTTTAATTTTATTTTTGTATCTTAGATTTACCCATCCCATCATTCCCCCATTGTTTATATACTATTTGGAGTACGTATATACTTCCAATGTAAGCATACGCTTACGTGGGCTCCATAACTATGACGAATGAACGATGAGAAAATTAGAGGAGGGAGGGACAGTTAAGAGGGAAAAGGAGAGGGGACTTAGGCTACCGGAAAGCTCACTAGTTTCGAGTAAATACAAAGCAAGCGGTGCTTCACAACCGGTTTTCTGTTAGGCTGTGGTATCGCAACCGGTCAAGCTGGCCCATTCGTGCCTAAGCAGTGCAGTGCTCTACATCAGTCAAATATATTTGTTGTATAATAATTAGCCATTTTTTTAAACAGAGGGTCATTAAATAATAAAACGTCAGAGTTACTTTGATATATTTTACACTTGCTAACATTAGGAGGCCCTCCTTCTCGAGTAAAACTTAGAAAACTTTCACGAAATTGTTGTTATATTCTCAAGTGTTCTTTAATTGCATTTTTATTACAGTTTCTTTTATTCTTTTCTTGCTTCACAAATGTGAAATGTTTTCCAGCGAGAGAACAGTAATTACAACAAAAACAGCATAGGAGAAAGTTCCACTTACCATTATTTTTTCGTGTAAAATCTAGGTGTCCTTGATAGCTACGAAGACTTGTACAGTCAAACACTGCCCGGATAATGGGAACAGGCTTGCCCCTGATACGTAAGTGGGACTAATAATAGTCGGCAAAAAGTACGCGTTCAATACTCAGTGTGAGTTTTTATTTTGTTTAATAATTTAAATATAAATGTCAAATAGTTTGTATAAAAAAATAATGTTTCTGAATCGTAGGAAGTAGTTCAAGAGATTTTTGTCCTAATTGCCGGACTAGAGCATTATTGAAATAGTAGACATATAACAAAAGGCCATCTAATTTTGATTTCGCCACGGGAAATATAGCAGTTAAAATTTGGTTAAGATTTCCGCGTTGCCCAGTCTTTCTCAAAAAAGTAGTTATTTAATCAAAATCCTCAGACCAAATTATATTTTCATTTAACCATCGCAAAACCCACTACATTACTTCTAAGTAAAGGGAATAAAAAATGCAATTTTTCAACAAAAAAATCTAATGGCTTTGAGTCGCCGTTTTCACGAGCAGCAATCCGTTCCACCGTTGCATTAAGTCGTGATTTTAGCAGAGTAACAAAATTCTCATCTCGTACTACTATTTTGCGAATGCATACGAATGACTCTCTATGGCTAATATATCTCGAAATGACTCTCAAGGTTTGCAGAAAATTAAACAAGTCTAAATATTAACACTGGTACAATTGCCACCAAATTTCCTTAGTTCGTACAGCAGTGGACTGATGATGATGAAGTTTAAATATTCCCAAACTATGGCAAAACTACTTATGGGGGGAGAGCCATGCTTAGACCGAGGTAATTCTTTCTTTTTTTTTAACGTGTGGAAACTCGGGCCTTCGTGCCACCGGGGTTTTCGGTGCGACGGTGTGTCGGAATCGGACCGACTAATACTGCGCCTAAAATAGGAGGATTCCGGGAACAGCTTTATTAAGACATCCGGATCCCTCCTAGCGCCTGCCTGCAATCGCGGGCACCACCTTCTTCTAACTCTCAATTAGGCGGCGTAGCCACTTTCAGGGCGGCATGAGGCGCTGGTAAGCGCGCCTACGCCGCCCGGTTCAACGGCGGTGAATTGGGTCCGAATGGAAATCGTCCTCCCGGGCCCGCTCCGCCACCTCCTTCTGCGAGATGACCTCCTCACAGAAGGTTGCGACCGCGGTAAAATTCCTGTCGCTACCAGCCATGGAGCGTATGACGGCCGGTAGCGAGAGATCCACTCCGATGACTGCAGTAAGGACCCGACGCTGCGTCGCCCAGGCGGGGCAATCCGCGAGCGTATGCTGAGCCGAGTCCTCGCTGCAGTCGCAGTGGTTAAACGGGACTTAATTACCTCCTAGCAACCGAGTGCAGGTACTTTCCGAAGCAGCCGTGCCCGGAAAGGACCTGCCTCAGTCGGAAAGAAAGAGTCCCGTGCTGCCGCTCTGCCCATTCGACGATAACCGGCGTGGAGTTTCCTGCCGGGACGACCAACGAGCCATCGTAACTCGGCGAGCGGCCTCACGCCACTCGCGTACCTCTTTGGGCGGGTGCCGATTGCCGCTACCCGCCCGGAAAACAGTCATCCGCCGATAAACTTCGGCGAGCACTTCCGCCTCCAAGTCCCACGAGGGAGTTTCGACCAACGCGCACGCCGCCTCCGTTGACACGGTGCGGTAACCACGTATCTAACCGCCATGACCCTCAGAGGGTGCCAGAGGCGTGTCCTATTCTGAGCGGTCAGAGCCTCCGCCCATACCGGTGCACTGTATAGTGCGATTGACCTGACTACCCCCGTGTATAGCCGCCTTGTAGCGACGCTGGGTCCACCCAAGGTGGGCAAAAGGCGCCCAAGAGCGGACGCAGCGCCGACCAGCTTTGGAGCAAGCTGCCGAAAGTACTCATCGAAGAGCCACCTCTCATCAAGGGTCAGGCCCAAATATTTAATGTGGGCCCGACCGAGTTGTCCATGATGGCGGCACCAGCAGGTGGACCACGACGGGGCCTATGAAATAAAAGGGCCTCCGTCTTGTTGAGGGCCACCCGCAAACCTAGCGCCTCGATGCGCCGGACCACCAGGGAGGCTCCTCTGGTGGCCAGGCACGTCGCCTCTAGAAAGTTCGACCCCCGGGCTGTGACCAGAGTGTCATAGGCGTAACAGATTACGCCTAGCCCGGGGGGGAAGTCACCACGAAGGGCCCAGTCGTACCCCATGTTCCACAGGAGTGATCCAAGGACAGACCCCTGGGGAACACCGCACGACATGGGCCGACGACTCAAATTTCCATCTCCGGACCGAGGCAATACCGCAACCTCTCGAACAATAGGTTCTCAAACGACTAAGTGAGGGTACCGGAGCCATAAAGTCATTCAAAAGCATAGGAACAAGAGGCGAGGGGCACCTCTTTCTTATATGCTTTTCAGAATAACTAATGGCAGTGTAAATATTTTGATTTTTTTTTTTATGCGATAGGGGCAGACGAGCAGACGGGTCACCTGATGGTAAATGACTTCCGCCGCCCATGGATACCCGCAACTCAAGAGTCACAAGTGCGTTGCCGGCCTTTTAGGTAGGAGTAGGCTATTTTCTTGAAGGTTTGAAGGTCGTATCGGTTCGGAAATACGGCAGGCGACAATTTGTTCCATAAGCTGGTTGTGCGAGGCAAAAGGCTTCTGGAGAAGCGCACAGTGGTGGAGTGCCAATCGTCCAGGTGATGGGGATGGATATTTTGTCGCGTAGGACGATGGTGGAAACCAGCAGCCGGTAGAAGTCCGAACAATTCCTCTGAACACTCCCCATGATACAAGCGATAGAGGATGCAGAGTGAAGCTACATCTCTACGCAACGCCAAGGTGTCAAGTCGAGTCAAGAGGGAGAAGTTGGTACTGGGGTGCACCTGCATAGAGATGAGAACAGTATTCCATGTGTGGCCGAACCTGCGCCTTATAAAGTTGCAGGCGGTGGGCCGGAGTAAAATACTGTCTTGATCTGTTTAGCATACCAAGCTTCTTCGAGGCTAATATGGCCTTACTCTCTAAGTGACCGCGAAACTGGACTTCGCTTGATATATCGACGCCAAGGATTCCGATACTGGCTGATGCAGTTAGGGAAGTGCTCTCAAATTGAGGTGATACGACCAATGGCATCTTTTTAGCGGTAAACGCGCAAACCTGTGTCTTCGTGGGGTTAAACTGGACTAGGTTAAGTCGACCCCAATCTGAAACTTTTGATAAAGAAGTTTCGATTTCAGACACAAGTTTGGATCGGCTTTCGATGACGTTTACCCGAGTAATGTTAGCGCGGCCGGTCTAAAGAGCATCACTCGTGCTATCGTCTGCATAGCAATGGATGCTGCTAATCTGCAGCATGTCATTGATATGCAGAAGAAACAGCGGGGGTGATAGCACACAGCCTTGTGGGACACCAGAATTAACAGACTTGGAGTCGGAGCATGCACCGTCAACAACGACCTTGATGCTTCTGTCTGTAAGAAAACTGGTGAGCCAATTGCACAGTTTCTCGGGAAGCCCATAGGAAGGAAGCTTCGCAAGGAGCGCTTTGTGCCAGACCCGATCGAAGGCCTTCGCCACGTCCAAACTAACGGCCAACGCTTCCTCCTTGGTCTCGATCGCCTATGCCCACCGGTGAATCAAGTAAACAAGAAGATCACCAGCTGAACGACCCCGATGGAAGCCGCATTGTCGATCATTGAGCAGCTGTGGTCTTCTAAGTACCGGAGGAGCTGGCAGTTAGTAATGGATTCCATTATCTTGGAGAGCAAGGCGGTGATGGCTATGGGTCTGTAGTTGGATGGATCCGAGTGATCTCCTTTTTTAGGGATTGGGTGCACTAGAGCTGTCTTCCATGAGTTCGGGACTACGCCAAGAGAATAGGAAAGCCGATAAAGGCGCGTTAAAACCGGTGCCAACTCTGGAGCACACGTCTTCAGCACGATAGGAGAGATTCTATCGGGCCCACTCAACTTAAGAACGTCGAGGGAAAGAAGCGCCTTGCGCACTGCCCTTTGTGTAAAGCGGACTTCCGGCATGCGGCTCTCGCACTGCAGTATGGTCGGCGGTGCGTTTCCCCCGTCGTCCAGGGTCGAGTTGGACGCAAAGAGTTTGCCCAGAAGATCGGCTTTTTCTTTAGCGTCGTGGGCCAACAAATTATCTTCTATGTGGAGAGGTGGAAGGGATTGCTTACAAAAGTTCCCCTGGACAGCTTTGGCAAGAGACCAGAATGCACGAGTTCCGGACGGGAGACTCACTAGTCTCTCGCCAATTCTGCCGATGTGAGACGACTTTGCCCAAGCAATTACTCTTTTAAGGGGCCTGGAGGCAAAGTTAAATTGCTTCTTTAATGTGCTGGTCTTTTCATCACGTGCTGTCGCTGCATTAGCCCATGCTTGGTAACATTCCTGTTTTCGGCGGGACGTCGCTTTTCAGGTTCGACCAAACCAGGGCTGGGACTTGCCACCTGTGGGAATCAGGGAGAATGGAATGAAAAGTTCCATACCCTGAAACACAACATCCGCGATAGAGTCGGCAACGACATTTAACTTAAGCATTTTCATTAACTTTTTATTATTTATATACATTTATTCAATATCAGATTTTATTTATTACCAGAAATTAGACTGAAAAGTCTTATACAAAGTGATCGAATTATGATTCAGTCAATATGATAGGTAGCTAACAAAATTTATAAATATGAGATAAGTATGACAAAAATAAATTGAAAATAAATGAATGAGTACATTACTTTAACAACCAGCATTATTACGTAGAGAGTGGGTGACATGATATTCATTCGAAAACGATTGTATCTACAGATCTATAGGTACATTTGAGTTGACCACAAGCCTGCATTAACGGCCGTAAATATGAATTTATGTCTAGCAATAACTGGTGACCAAAGGTTTGGTTAACACTGTCTGCGTTAGAAGGGTTCCGTGTTACAGCAATAAATGGCTGCAGTTAAAACTTTACAAACTATATATTATTTTATTTCTAGAGTTTTGACACTTGTGTTCAGGATATTGGATACACACCTATCTCCCCTCCCCGCATCCCCGCATCACCCTCAAAGGCGGACAACGCACTTGCGACTCTTGTGTGTCAGGTATTAGTAGGTTTATCCTTCTATATTGTAAAAAAAACATAAATACATTTCACTAAATGTTAGTTAGGCTCAGTTTATACATGTCTTCATACGACGTATCACAAAAAAACGATTAGACACAAACTTATAGATGATAAGAGACAGTAATATCACCTTTGTATTCAACAAAGGTGATATTACGTTCTCTAAAATACCCCAGCTTTTACCTACATTGAAACCCAACAGTCGATTGGTTTTGAAAGCAGAGATAAATACCCTACTTTACTGAAACTATGAATACGTATTTGAGTACAATCTTCTTAAGCTGGTGTACTGATAAACATATGCGTAATGTTTATTGTGTAATATTTCTAATACCACTATGGTTCCAAAGTAAGTCTAAAAGAATCTAAGAAGTTGCCAAAATAAATACATATATAACGATGGTAGTAAACAAGCATACGGCCGAACTGATGGTAAGGTGGCAAATATAAGCTTCTCGTCTCTTCAAAAATGTAAAGGCTGTTGCGGGAGCATGCGATATATAATTTTCTACGAAGAAAGCTCGAACTGAGGTCTATATTCTCATTTTTAGCATTTGCTTTTGTGATATGTTAATTGTTATGGCATATGTCTGAAATGATAATGTTCCAATCTGTAACAATTTGTCACAAAGCACTATTTGCTTCGGCTTGAATCGGAGTCACACCACTTAGGTTTTACATAACATTGTATAACATTAGGTTGTGCATATCATTCTACATATAAAGGTGATTTTATGTATTTATCTGTGTCTGGTATCACTTAAAGAGACTTTTCTGAAAGTAATATAGTGCGAAAGGTAGTGGCGAAGTACTCACCAATAGAAGGGCCGTGTACTTTCTTGTCTACTTTCTTAATTAGCATTTCTATTAAAACATATTTGCCACCAGTCACAAGAGACTGTTAAAGAATATTTAGAAATGTAAAAATACTACGCACAGTCACAAAAAAAAACTGAGTTTATAAATAAAAATTATAATGAAAATAATTAATGTAAGATAGACTAATAATTTAGTAGGAATTGCGTGGTTATATGTCATGTATTTGACCAATAAGCTTACATTTTGTTGAAATTATTTTAGAAGCACACTTAAGACATACCTATATATATTTAAAAATAATAATAATAACTCGACACATCTCACACACGGCTCCCAAACTAAGCAGAATACTATGGTTACCAGACAGCTGTTAAACATACTTATATACTGCTAAATAAATACATATATATTCTATAATATTATAAAGCTGCAGAGTTTGTTTGTTTCGAACGCGCTAATCTCAGGAACTACTGGTCCGACTTCAAAAAATTTAGCGTTGGATAGTTTATTAATCGAGGAAGGTTGTTTTATTTTCAAAAAATTAGGGAACCGTAAGAAAATTGCGATTTTTTAACCCAAGGTGTAAAATCGAAAACCTATTTATGCGTGCGCTGCAAAAGCTATTGACAATAGAACAAAATGATGTACTACGGGTTTGTAGGTCTTATTAAGATCTACAAAAAAGTCCGCGAGAGCACATATCTAACTATCATAGTTTAGTCACAATAACCGCTTTTATGTTCATGCAAATTTTTAAATCGTCTGAGGAAAGAAACTACGTTTAATGTGTATCGTAATATTAATCCTTATCCAAATTAAGCATTATGTTATCAAGGGCATTTAAGTAGAAGTAATATACTTTTTGTTTTATTCCAATCGGACATTTCGTTGTGAAGTTATTATGAGTATAAAAACGCAAAGAATTGGTACCTAATAATGAGTTATTTGCCAAAAAGTTTTATCAACATAATAATATTAACCTTTATCGAAATAAATGTGTTGTTGATTAACAGTAATTTCATTGTGAACAAAATTGTCCTTGAAATCATCAAATAAATTAATTTCAATTAATATCTTACAAGGAACTACGCGGCTGAAACCGCGGGTCACAGACAGAACAAATTATCATGCTTATCATACAGATATTTGTCCTGGATGGGATCGAACCCATGACCTCTGCATGTATAAAAGTGCAAAGAAGTAGAAGCAGAAGTTCAGAAGTACTGGAAATCCTACTAACCTGCAGACCAAAAAGTACTGAGGAATATTCTATTAGAAGAAGCAAGTTTCACCTTAATCCTGCTGGGACACTAGCTTATAGGCAACGGGAGTGTAACGGGCTGTGGCCATCTTATTCTAGACACGTGATCGGTGAGGAAAACTTATTATTGGAGATAAATTAGAACACACAGATTTTAGTTAGACATCTATTACAGATATCGGAGTTTTTTTTTTTTTCTAGAGGACACCTTTGGTAAGTGACTTCCACCGCCACTCAAGAGTAACAAGAGTGGTTGCCGCCTTTTAGGGTAGGGGAAAGGTATAAAGAGGTGGAAGAAGAGGGAGGAGGGGAAAGAGGGAAAGGCCCCTGGTGACCTCACTGACTCGGTCACATAATGCAAGCATTGTTTAACAGTCCATTTTCTGCGAGGCCGTTTTAATACTCCAGAATGGCTCTTTCAACGTAATTACTTTTTACATTACTTACGTTACGTTAATAGAACTGAATATTTTAGAAAATTGCTGTTTCAGTACATCTTTCCTTATTGTTTAGGTAGGCAAACGAGCGAAAGAGTCACAAATAAGCTGCCAGCCTTTAGGGGTTGGAAAGAGGGAAAGAGAAAGCCGAGAAGGGTGGTAACCTCACTCACTCGGTGAAATACTATGTAATCATTGTTTAACAACCGGCTTTATGTGAGGACGTGGTATTACTCCAGTCGAGCTGGACCATACGTGCCTAAGCTTGGCTCTCTCACCGTTATTACTTTTACTACATAAAGAAACGAAAACAGTAAGTAATACTACAACGCTTTCCTGCTCCGCGAAGATATTTAAGTATGTGAAAGGAAATATACTGTCTATAAGCCGCTTATCTCTCGACACAAGTTGGTACAAAGCTACGTCTAAGGAATTATATTCCAAAGGCAATTTGCTGCCCACAATGCTCCTAGAATGTCTTTACGGTAAACGAAATGTAATCACGTTTCAATAAATCATAATTCGTACAGCTTTTTGTTTTGTCCTCATCGCTATGAACAATAGTTATTTATGTATAAGTAATCTCTTTAACATTTCTTTCATAGCGTAATGTAGAAGTAACTAGTTCTATGTCCCAAGTCTCGGTATTATTTGTGTCCACTCTTTCAATGTTTGTAAATTGTCCCGTGACCGCAACAGGAATCCTGCCTTTCACGGGCGTTGTTTTTCTCAAATAGAAAATATTATTTAATATATGATTCATTCCGGTATGACCGGTGGTGGTTTCTATACGCGTTCTGCCATACCCCTAGGCCGTCCACCGTGAACAAAAGCGTTTTAAGACAATACGATTATCTGCTTTTTGTATTTTCATTTGAACATAATTGTATGTAATCGATTAGTTGCAAGGTAACTTTTAAAAACGGCAATTGCATTATTGCCCGTCATGTTGGACAAAGATCCAACATGACAGACAATAATGCAATTGCCGTTTATAATGATAAGCATGAGATTTACTTTATAGGTTAAGTTTGCCTCGCAGTAGATTTAAAAAAAAATGTTTTTTTTTTAAATCCACTGCAATACTTTACATATCATATACAGAACATCAATCCCCGGTATGATTTCATTTACATATGTTGTACATATGTATGTCTCGTTTCATTTTCTATTCGATTGCGGCCCTCAATGCGCATCGAACCCTAAAACCTATGCATTTGTGAGCACATTGTAAATGGTTTTACTCTTTTTATAGTTACACCTGCATATTTTTTGTTTAGTAGTAGAGACGACTGTAGTAATTTTGTTCAATAAACATTTATTGGTTTTCTACAATAATTATGCTTTTGTTATTGTTGATCTGCTGTTCGTCTTTATTTGCTTACAGAAATGTTATATTCGTTTTTAGGTATGTCCCATGGTGGGTTCAATTATTCTTTGGAAATCACTATACCTATCTAAAAGTCTAAATAGCTTCAAAAAACTGTTTAAAAGTAACCCACAGTACTGAAACTGGTTAGATTTTTAAAATATATAGCAGTGTATTGCTATATTAGAGTTTGTCCCGGTTAACATATAAAATATGTTACACTAACCCTTTGATACGTATACGCAGATTTATATCTCTAGTCTATTTTTTATCATAAAACTTTAGCCAACGAAAGCAAGTATGAAGGAATAATACTTGAAAAAATTACATACTTTATTCCATATATATGTGTGTGTATGTGTAAATTCCACACGCACACAGCATGTGAGTGGAATTTAACTTAAAGAACTCGCACACAATTCGAAGAAAAACATCACAAACATTTTCCGTTGCTTTTTTGATATTTTAATACTATATCAACAGTGTTACACTAGCGCAGTATTTTCAATGTTTCTCTTGAAAATGTTTGCTCGGAGCCATTTGTTCTCAAAATAGGTAGTAGTTATTTTCGTGTTCCTTTTCTAAAAGAACTTTGAACTTCTCTTTTGGTTATAAAGCTATTCATCAGCAATTTCTGTACTGCTGCCGATCTAATTTAGTATTGGAGTATTGCATTCCGTGCTACTTCGATCATTTACTGCTGTGCCTTGAACTGAAATAACTACGTAAACAAAAATACACAAGTGAAAATAGTAGGTGGTCGTTATTATTATTTCTTATTGTAATCTTATTACATTATTTTTAAAAGGCTTTCAAATGCGAATTTTCTAGATATTTCAGTTACATCTGCATATGCCCAATTTGAATTCTCAATTTTGTATTCTCTGTGAGAATACAAATAAAACCAAATACAGTTAAGATTTTTATTCATAAATATAACGTTTGAGGTACGATTATATTAAAAAATAAGCAAAAAAAATCTGATAATAATGGGTAATCGACTCATCCTCTTGAAGAAACTGGAAGCCGTAGGTACACGCGGCATGCCTATAAGACTTCTCCAAGGCTTACGAATAGATTCCAGTCAATTAAAATTAGGGATTACCATTCACATGCGGCATCTCGCAGCAAAGTATCCTAGGCCTAAGTCTCTTCCTCATTTACATCAACAAAATCTGCCAGTGTTTTCACACGACACTGTTTTATGTTATGCTGATGACACGATGCTCATGGAGAGACTTGGGCCGAGGTTAAATCTCAAGCGCAAAAAGGGCTTTACCAGGTTTTTTTTTTTTTTTTATGCGATAGGGGGCAAACGAGCAGACGGGTCACCTGATGGTAAGTGACTACCGCCGCCCATGGACACCCGCAACTCAAGAGTCACAAGTGCGTTGCCGGCCTTAAATAAAGATCTCGTTACTACAAACTTAAATAGTTTTAATATAAAATGACATACTTTTCATTATTTAAATTCATTGATTGTCAGATGATACAGTGAACAGAAAGTTGTATGACTAGCCTGCATAGAAAAAAATAAAAAAAATAATAGTATCATAAACATTACAGGGTAGGTAATTGCAGTTAATAACATAAAGTTGATAGAAAATGTCTTAATTTCTTAAGTCCCCTTCAGGAACTAAACGTGGCTGCGGTCGGCCCGAGGCATTTGGGCTCATGTTGGACTAACGTATTCAAAACAGATCCTTTTCTGTAAACATACGAAGCTAAATACCATCTTTCAGAGCAAGTTTGTTTTTTTGCTGATTGCGAACACCGTCTGCAAGTTAAAAGTGTTTATATTATATAAATGACTAATTATAGATATCCATATTTAAAATCCAAAGTAGACCGTAGCTCGATCATGGCAATTTAAAACCTCGTTCAAAAAAAATTGTATTAGAAGAAACATGTAGTAACCAAATGTAATAATGAATTTGAATTGTTGTTTGTGCTCGAGAAAAAATATAATTTATAGATAATTAAAAACAAATCGAAAAATAAGTAAATACGTGGCTGACTTTGTCTCTCTTGCTTAAAGGGTTATCACCTACTTGACAAAGAAGTACCGTAAAGATAACAAGCATTCTTTTGTTAGGGTCTGAATTTCATACCGAACCACGTTTGTTAGATATACTTCCGATAAATCATCGGCTTCACTTAACATTATTCCCGGAGCACTCCGATGGTATCTAATAGTTGTAGATTATGAAGTTTCTATTGAAATAAATGTCAAAAGGACTAACCTAATATGTGATGTAATGTGTAATATTTTGAGATATTAAGATTTTCTAATGAAATCGCTAAAAATATCCTCAATTTATCGGCATGTGACCGTAGGGATGCCACGAGTTTAAATTTACTTTAAATAAATAATTATATTTAAATGCAAGGCGTTATACGTGACAATTTTAATACATATTAAAACATAGGTACATAATATTAAATATGAAACAAACAATGAAAATGCAATCGGCTCTTTACGTCTAGATAACCCAATTTTCTCCCCTTAAAACGAGCCGTTCATTCAAACACTAACTCCCTACGGATTACGGAAGTATACCTTCCATTTGTCACTCAAGAAAGGGCTTTTGAAAGGGTCCTATTGTTTAGAAGACACAGAAATCAGTGCATAATAACATCACAACTTCCGACCCCTACTTTATTACACTATTAACTGTTGAACTATGGTAACATGTACTTTGAAGGGACTTAAACGTTGCTGAAAGTACATTGTCTTAGGTTTTGGAGCGATAATAGGAGTAACAAAAGTTAAATGTACTTAAAACTGGCTATTGTTAAAAGTTAGAAATGTCTCTGTCTCTTAGAAATGTCTGGTGACTCTGATTTTGATATTGTCCTTAGATTAGCAGGATTGGCCTGTTGACAAAATTCGAAAAAATATGTGCGGTCCACAAGTAGTTGTTATGAGTCTTTTTGTTTTCGTTCCGACAAAAACCTCAAAAAAGTTTGAATGTTACTTATAAGTGACGAAGGAATAATAAATTATGATTATAATAATTCTACACATCCCAAGCCGTCTGATTGTATTACGGTAGCCAGACTGCTCCTAAAAATATAGTATAGGAATTTAGGAATATATGTAAATATATTTTTCAAAATGTATTGCTCGCAATTTGATTCTACGTTAATTCCTAAGTCAATTTTGCTAAATAGCAACACTTCATTCAGTGACTGCTCCATCATTGGTATTTATAAAAGTAGAAAACGGCTTTATGAGCTGTATGAAGCACAACCTTATATTAACACTGTGGAATATAATTTATATGTAACATTATTCTAAATTATTTAAAAAAGTTTGATATATGGCGAATTCTCGCTACTTAAGTTCAAAAATTAAAAATAGGAGTAATATAATTAAAATGAATTGGAATATTATTAATAGCAAAACGGGAAGGTCTTGCAACCGAACTAGTGATTACAGCCTTGCTGTTGATGACAGTATCATTAAATCAGATTCGAACTGTCTACGACTACAAAATGTCTAAATTCATCACCAACTGTTGCAGAAACAGTACTTTAAGAAAACGTTCCAGTTTGCGAATCCCAGTTTTATTTCCAGTATGTAACTTGTAATTATATAAGTAAAACTTTTAAAACTTTAAATATTAAAAAGACTGCAGAACTATGGGGTAGTTCTGTTGACGTTGCTAAGTCTATTTTAAACATTGTAGCACCAACTTTAGCAGTAATCTTTAATAATTGTATAGATTGTGTTGAGTTTCCTGATCTAATGAAATATAATAAAATAATACCATTATTTAAATCGGGTAGTACATCAGACCTTCTAATTATAAACCTATATCAGTGCTACCTATTTTTAGTAAAATTTTTGAGAAACTTATTTTAGATCAAATGCAAAGATATTTTATTAAACAAAAATTAGCAAACAGTTGGGTTTCACAGAGGGTCGTTCAATAACTGATACTGGTGTTGAACTTTTAGGGCACATTTATAATGCATGGGAAGATAAATGCGATGGTTAGGCATTTTTTTGCGATTTGTCTTAGGCTTTTGATTGCGTTCTCCATGATAAATTGATCAGGAAGCTGCGCAACTATGGAATCCGGGGCACCTCTCTCACTTCATTTTTAAGTAATAGGATTTAGAGAGTTGATGTGAAAAGGTAAAAGATCTCCCGGATCTGTAGTCAGAATGGGGGTTCCTCAAGGCTCCATTCTAGGTCCTTTTTATTTTTAATTTATATTAATGACCTGCCGTACCTCGTCAAGGATAAACATGATATAGTGTTGTTTGTAGATGAAACTTCACTTGTATTTAAAATCAAACGTCGCCAGGTGGTTATTGATGATGTAAATAGTGCCCTTTCAACAGTAGTTAACTTGTTTAATATCAATAATCAACTCCTTAACAAGAAAAAAAACGAAATGTATAAAGTTTACATTGCCTAATGTAACACAGGTGAACACTAGTGTGTCAATAAAGGGTGAAGTGTTAAAACCCGAAGTTTCCACAATGTTTTTAGGCTTAACTTTGGATGCAAAGCTTCAGTGGAGCCCCCATATAGATAAACTGTCCAAAGAGCTTAGTTCTGCAGCGTACACCGTTAGGAAAATTCGTGGTTTAACTGATTTAGAGACTGGCCGTTTAGTATACTTTAGCTATTTTCGTAGTGTAATGTCGTACGGTATTCTGTTGTGGGGGACACTCCTTCAGACATAAATTTAAAGAGATTAATATTAAGACTGTGCCCTCTCAGTATATTTATGAAATCTCATGTACGCACATAAAAGTATTAATCTGTTTAAAAAATACAGTGATATCCATAGTATAAATACTAGGAACAAAAACAAATTTGTTGTTCCTAAAACCAGGCTCAAGAAAATAGGTGGTTAGTTCAGATGCCAAAGTATACATTTCTATAATAAGCTTCCTAGCCAACTACAAGAACTAAGCAATAATAAATTTAAATCATTTATCAAAAAAAAAGTAAGTCAGAAAGCTTTTTACACAATTAAAGATTATATTGAGGATAAAAAGGCTTGGGAATGAGCTGCTTCATTAATGTACATGAGCCTTTGTTTTTTGTTTATATTTTTCGTTTATACTTTTTGCTTTTCTATACACATTGACATTTTATATTTTACTTTTTGACATGTGTACTTACTTATACTACTCTACTCACTATATTACATTATTACATTATATAAATAATTTTAAACCAGGTAAAAATTTAGCTTGCTTCTGTTTACTACTATACTGTGAATTTTACATACATTAATCCCGTTAGACGTACATGTTTACTAGGGATTATATTTAATATTTCAAAGGTTGTATGAGACGGGATCAGCATTTTCACACCTGTATTCCTCGTAAAAGTAAGTAGACTTGGATTCTCTTCGACCCGTCATTTTTAGACATTGTATTTATGCTTACTAAGAACTTCTGAAAGCAAAACTCTATATTGAACGCAAATGTGAGTCCTTACATACAAGAAAGTGGTAACTGGCAACCAACTAAACATGATTTCAAAACGAACAGTAAAATTATTTTAAACATGTATGTTTATTGTTAAGTACACAATCATAAACTTTTGCTACAAACTGTAATCTGCTGGACATCGTCACTCCACCTGGCCTGTGGGCGTCCTATGCTACGTTTGCTGAGAAACTCGTTTTCCCCAACGGTCGTCGGTTCTGCGGTTAATATGGCCAGCCCATTGCCACTTCAGCCTGCTGATCCGGTGGGCTATGTCGATTACTCTGGTTTTCTGCCGGATCACCTTATTCCTGATGCTATCCCTTAAAGAAACACCGAGCATAGCCCTTTCCATAGCACGCTGAGCAACTTTAAGCTTGTGGACCAGCCGTACCGTAAGTGTCCACGTTTCGGCTCCGTATGTCATGACGGGTAGGACACACTCATTGAAGACTTTCGTCTTAAGGAACTGTGGGATTGACAATGAGAAGACTCGGCGTAGCTTCCCAAAGGCTGCCCATCCCAGCTGAATTCTTCTGTTCACCTCGTCCTCAAAGTTGTTTCTACCTAACTGCAATGTCTGCCCGAGGTGTACATATTTTTGAACAACTTCCAGAACGGCCCCGTGTACCGCAATCGGTTCCGGTAGTACATGCTTATTGAACATGATCTTGGTTTTCTCCAAGTTCATCCGTAGGCCGATGCGTACAGGTCCTGCAGCGTCTCTGCCAGGATGACGATATCGTCTGCAAATCGCAAATGAGAAATGTATTCGCCGTTGATGTTGATGCCACGCCCTTTCCAGTGCAGCGTCTTGAACATGTCCTCCATTGCATTTGTGAACAATTTCGGGGAGATAAAATCCCCTTGTCACACTCCTCGATGCAATGGTATTGGCCTTGTTTGCTTGCTCTGTACTTGGACGGACATGGTGGCAACTTCGTAGAGACATCTCATCACTTGGATATATCGCCAATCTACTTGG
The DNA here is from genome assembly GCA_947561695.1 of Tyria jacobaeae. Classification (NCBI taxonomy): domain Eukaryota; kingdom Metazoa; phylum Arthropoda; class Insecta; order Lepidoptera; family Erebidae; genus Tyria; species Tyria jacobaeae. The sequence continues at coordinate 7,395,783 of OX387215.1, read as the reverse complement.
CAACGCTGCAGGGACTCCATAACAGCCCAGATCTCGATCGAGTCAAAGGCCTTCTCATAGTCCACGAATGCTAAACACAGGGGCTGATTATATTCTTCGGTCTTCTGTATAATCTGCCGCATTGTGTGGATGTGGTCTATGGTGCCATATCCTCTCCGAAATCCAGCCTGCTCCGGTGGTTGGAATTCGTCGAGTGTTCGCGCAAGACGGTTCGTGATGATTCTTGAAAACAGCTTATAGACGTGGCTTAGAAGGGAAATTGGTCGATAGTTTTTCAACATTGTCTTGTCACCCTTTTTGAAGAACAAGACGACCACACTCCTACTCCACGCCTCCGGAGTTCTCCCTTCAAACAGGACAGCGTTGAAGAGCTTTTGGAGCTCCCTTATTACAGGTTTACCTCCAGCCTTTAGCAACTCTGTTGTAACGCCATCCTCTCCAGGGGCTTTTCCATTTTTCAGCTGTCTAAGAGCCATCTCAATTTCGTCGGTACTGACTTCTGGCAGGTCTTCGGTGAAGTGTGTTAATGTGTTAATGCGGATCTGGGGTCCTCATTTAAGGGATCCGGTCGAGATGCATGCGAAGCGTATAACCGGCCATAGAAGCTTTCTACTTACGAAAGGACTGCCGGCTTCGAAGCAACGACTTCTCCGGTTGCTGTAGTCAACTTCGTCAGGTAGCTTCTTCCAAGAAATTGTACGAACACTTTTGAACCCCGATTCTGCTCGAACGCCCTTTCAATCGAGAGAGCGTTAAAGCATCGGAGGTCGGTGGTCACTACCGGTATTAAACCTATTGATCACTGAGACATCTCTGAAAATGTGCGACATGATGAAGTCGATCTCATTTTTGATCATAGCGTCGGGACTTTGCCACGTCCACTTTCTCTGGGGCTGTTTCTTGAAAAATGAATTCATCAAGAAGAGCCCCTCCCGTTCGAGGAAGTTAACGAGCATTTGCCCCCTATGATTCCTGCTTCCAAATCCATGGGATCCTACTACTGATTCGCTACAATTCTGTCCCACTTTAGCGTTGAAGTCCCCCATAACAATGTTGTAAAGAGTCCTAGTGGTACAGTGGAGGGCCCTCGATATGTCATCAAACATATCCTCCACCTCGTCATCCGAGTGTGCCGAGGTCGGTGCGTACACTTGCACAACCTTGAGGCTATACCTCTCGGTAAGCTTGACAATGAGGTACGCTACCCTGCTCGACACACTGGATATTTCCACAACGTTGTCAGAAAGGGACTTATTTACCAGAAACCCAACGCCACCTTGGGGTTGTTGGTTCCCCTCGCGGAAGTACATCAGGTGGCCTGACTCGAGGGTTATGGTGTCCTACCCCTCTCTTCGGACTTCACATAGCCCTAGGATATGCCACCTAATCTTCTCGAGTTCAACCTCAAGTTGCGCCAGATGCGAGTCTAGCCGTAACGTGCGCCCGTTATACGTAGCCAGGGTCAGTGGGTTTTGGTGGCCTCTCGTAACCTGGAGGTTCTTAGCACCCCCTGCCCCGCCGTAACCGTGGTCTCCACCATGACCAGGACTAGCGGGGCCGCCGGGAACTGGGGGCCGTGGCTTATGTTGCGTCTGCATTGGGAGGAGATTTGCCCATAATCGCCACGCTGGGCAGGCGGGTTGGCAATCGCAGGGCATAGCTTCTGGCACCGGTGACGCTGCTGCCCGTCACCGGCCTGTCGAATTTAGCTACGCCTATTGGGATGGATATACCGCCATCGGTCGGTCGCAGAGCCTCGTTCGTCATTTAGCGGCATGCAACACGTACAGGTGAGGTTGGCTTGGGGCAAAAGATGGCGGTTCACCCCTCTCACCGTTCCACCTACTCAGGAATTTGATGGAAACTTCGGAAGTTGAAGGGATAGTTAGATAATTAAATGGATATTGCTTATACGGACGGAATGGAAGGTATAAACAATAGCTCGAGCACGTCAGGGTCGCACCCCTGTAACCTGACAGGAAGGTCAAGCCCTCTACCGCTGATACTTTATATTTTAATAAATTATTGTAGGTCCAAATTAGAATTTCATATAGAAAAAGAACAAAATAATAGGAAAATATATATTTTATCAATCGAAAAGTATTTACCATTGTTATCTATTCAGTTTTATACGTATTTTATATGTAGTAAAATTGTAGAAGTGAGAATCTATTATATCTTTGAAGATGGTTTAGACTGCCTCATCGGAATAGATTTTTGTCCTTGCAATAAATTTTGTCAAATTCCTAAAAGGTGGTAATCTGTTGGAGCAAGGCCCGGGGAGTATGGTGGGTGTCGAAGATATTCTAATCGCAGCTTCTCTAACTTAAAGACCGTCCTTCATGAAGTATGGGGTCTAGCTGAAGTTGTCCTAAAGCAGCATTGGGCTACAGCACTTAATCAGTCTCGGTTGCTTAACGGCTAGCTTGTCCATCATGGTTTGCAATTGTTAAGGATCAGTTCTGTCGTAATCATCTAATCAGATCCTAGTAAGTTGTAGTATATGACACCAGCACTGCTCCACCATATACTCACCAGTACTATTTTTTAGTACTTGGGACGGGATTTGGCAAGTACTCCTGGGTTCAACTACTGTGATGAGCGTTTTCTACTGTCGTATAGGATCAATTTTTCATCGCAAGTATTAATATGATTCAAAGTTTGTGATGGTGTGATGTGGTTTTTAAGATGCTTCCCCTAATTTATGCTGTGCCTATTTATTAAGCTTATTCACTTATCCAATTTGATTTAAGTGAATTAAAATTGTTTTATCAGTCACACAGAAGTTAGCCGCTAAATCTGGCGTAGTTTGCGATGGATCTACTTCCACAATTAACTTTAATTATTTAATTTCAACTAAGGTCTCCGGCCATCCATGATTTTTTTTCTGTAGGGCAAAATTTCTAGAACGGAAAATTTGGAACCAAAAACGTAATAGTACTACGTTTTTGGTTCCAAATTTTTCCCGTTCTAGAACAGTACAGTACAGTAGCTTCACGATCATCATTATTTCTTGGAGCTATTTCAGCAACGCTGGTGCCATGGTGGAACTCGTATTTGTAAAAGAGGCAATACTTTAAGTTTTCCATTTTGTGAACAGAACGTTGTCAAAAAAAAAACAAATGGCGTGAAAACAAATGTACACACAGATATACACAAGCCTAAAATTTATATAAATTTGAATTTTGAATTTTTAACCAAGCGCCAGAAATTTGAGATCAAAGTGGCTAGTTCAACAAAATGCACATTTCATATAAAAGGACCTAATACAAAACGGCAGAATATACCGAATAGTATCGGAATTGCTTATCGCTTACCGGGATGGATACTTGTTTTCACCTAAGTAATTGAAAAGCAATATAGGGCCCAAATGGAAATGAAATAACTACAACAGGAAACAGTTATTTTGCAATAGAGTCGAATCACAGCGCGTTCTTAACGAAACGTTATGAAACTCGTATGTCACAGAAAATTTTAAAAGATGTGTAACTATATTTAATGTGAAAACTAAAACAATGAATAATCACAAACTTATATAACAGTCAAGTTTCGCAATTGTGCCAAGTTCTTTATGCATTATTATCTATCAGGGCTGTGCCCAACTTTAAATATATTTATAATTTAAATATAATGCACGAGAAGTAACTTGATAAAAAAAAGTTCTCATAAAATAACACACACACACATACAAGTATCCTACTTGTGTGTGTGTGTGTGTGTTAGTTTATGAAATTCTATATCTTGAGAATTATATATCATTTATTTCGAAGAGAACGAAGTTTTTTTTATACTATCACCTCCTAAGATAGCAAATAAAATTTCTAAACACTTAGATTTAATTATTGGAAAACATATACTTCACAAAAGATCTACCGAGAGCCACCATTACACTCTTATCTTACTATTATATTATTTATAAATGCGTGAGTTTGAATGGATGCAGATTATGCAATCAACGAATTAGGTTGAAACTGGTACAGATTGAAATCTTAGCACTGTTATACATAGATCATGGTCTGGAATAGGCTTTGTACACCTAGAACAATGTATGGTTAAAAAAATTATTAATGAAGTAGTGATCAACAGCTTAGAATCAATAAAACGATAGAGTATTCTGACATACTCCTACAACTACGAGTATAACTTGGGGACTCATTTCATGACGTTATCTATAAGACTACGTAGATAGATTAATTGTGTAGATTAATATTGTCAAACGAAGCGACGCGTTTTTGAGAGTAGAAAACCATTACATTACATTAAATATGTAGTTATACATTACAATTAACAATGTTCAATGGAAGTAGCAATATTACTTTAGAAACTTCGTAGCGGTAACCCTAATGTACTCACTTATGTGTAGATTACACACTCCTGTTACAAACTACTGATCAAACAAAACTTCCCGCTTTTGTGTGAGTTCCAACCGTATTTAACAACGATAGAGTAAACTATTGTTATGATATGTATGAAATACGAGTTCTTGCTCTGAACTTATAGAAAAAGATTAACGTTTTTATAAACGTGTTATTACGGAAGTTGTACAGAAGAAATTTAATTAATGATAATTAATAGAAAACCGCTTTAAAATATTATATTCTTTATTAAACACCATATAATAAAAAAATACTAATTGCCCATAAGCTTCAAATGGTTTTCGAATTTCAACTTGACATAAGTCTTGTAGTGTATTTTTAGAGACAGCGCAGTGTTTAAGAGATTTATTGCACTAGAATTTTAATTGTTTGTATAGTAAAAACGTTAGTTCAAAGTACAAGATTTTTTTTATTCTTTAACCTTAACTAACCACCTGCTCATTCTAAAATCAGCAGTTCCAAATACCACGCAGAGCGTGTAAGTAAAAAATCCCTAGTTGAGGCTCTATACAAGGTTTTGATGCTCCAAATAACAATACACACAAGTTTGTATAACTCAGCACATATGAATTACTTATAAACAAATTAATAATTAATTCATCTGTTTTGAGTGTATGGAAGTACGTGCGCATTTGAAGATTTAAAGTCTGCCTATTAATCTATCAAATATGTCCTGCAATAGTTACTGTACTACCCGCTGATTTCGTTGACTCTTCGTTTAGGTATACAATCATAACATAAAAAAAAAAAAATCATTACAGAGTGTCTAGTGTAAGATTTTTACATTTCCCTTACGTTAACGTTATTGCCGCAACCAAGAGGTTTAATTGTGAAATGTAGGGCAACCACGGCTAATGGAACATAGTTAAAACATTAGTTAATTCAAATAACCTGTATATATTACAGGTATATATATATGAAATCTGTTATCACAATTATAGCCCTGATAACTTATTTACTACATTCAAAACAAAAACCGCTAATGACACAGAAGAAGACAGAAGAGTAGAATAGGACCTTCCCATCTCTTAGGACTTTTATGTATCCGACAGTACGTGTCCAGTCATACAGTACCGGCTTACAGCAATAACCTTTGCCCTACAACGTTAGTTGGTTAAATTCAGCAAATTAAAGTTGTTAAAGTGGGTATCTGAAACACCTCTGCCTACCCCCTCGGGGATATAGATGTGAGTATATCTAGAAATACATGTATAAAGTGAAGTGACTATTGGAAAGAAATCAGCATACCTTTTAGTCGGTGAATCATTATCACTGAATATTTGAATTTAAAATAGTCGATCAATTTTTTAATTACACCCAAATTTGCATTAACACGTCATTGTAATTGACGTTGAGTTTTTCGGTCACGTTGTCAAGTCATGTTGGAAAGTACATATTTTATCGAATCCAGTTCATTATTGTTTTAATTTCATAGTATTTACGCTTGATTTCGTCGTGGTTTATTTAATTGTATTAATTTTTGATTGAAATTAATTCTGCATCAGCTGCAATGTGATGAATGTGCGATGTTATATTAAAACTATTGATACACCATTCATTGGCGTCCCCTTGTACCCTTATTTACATACAAATAAACATAAACTAACATCGTTTTCCCTTCCTTAATTATTTTGTGCTTTTTTGTTTGCTGATTTTTTTTTTTGTAACCCTATCATAATCACAAAAAGATATTTTTTTTAAAATATAAAACCCGGTTGCACCATTAACGCTGTATTTCCCTCTGTATTTTTTTTTTCACTTTCACTATCTCGAAATTTTATTTGACAGCTCTTTTATTCATTGAAATAGTAAAATAAGTAGCACGTGATGTTTTGTAGACATTTCAGGAATTTTAAAATTGGTCGTTTGTTTGATCGCTCTAGCATTCAGTACAAAGCTGTATTGCATTTGACGATTTAAAATCTCCTTATTAATATATTGAAAATGGATGCCTGGCAATAGTATATATTTATCTGAATAGTGGTCCTGTAACTATTTAAAGCTGGTAAAGATTAAATTGTAAACCAAAAATATATACATAACGTTCACCAACTATACTATAAGAACTGTCAACGTTAATAAACTTAATGCAGTAACAACATCGAGTTACCACGTACTTCATACAGAGGATTATAAGTTACACTGTTTACGCACTTAAAGTATAGAGAAATTCAATGTACTAGCACTCCGAAAATATCTACAGAATTTTCGATAAATCCGTTCAACTCGAAACAAACTTTGGTACCCAAAGTTTAAAGTTGAAATTTGTTTGCGATACAATTATGTGCTCTTGATCGATGCAACGTTGCATTCGCTTGAAGCAGACCAATTTAGTAGATTTTGTTCAAGCCGAGTTTGGTTGGCTATTAACTTGGACTCAATTTCTATGAGCCTTATAATTGCCTGTCTCCGGTACGTTAGATTTCTTAATCTATCGTGTTCCAAGATTAATGGAACACAGTCGCTTACCATATTCTATAATTCCTCGTATTGTGGTTAATTGCAACTACTAAAATCATTGTACTGATTGTGCTTCGAGAGTTAGGGCAAAACAAAATTCGGCTCTAATTGAAACAAATACTGTCAGCGACCCACAGAAAACCATAGTAAATCAAGTCTATTAACCTAGTCTGTCTATTTCATGACAGCTCAGGGTCACGACGCTTATATTTTGTGACATCATTATGTTACTAATGTTTATGGCGGAAAACCTAATCGCAGTGTCTAACTGGTTAAAGCTGTTAACGAAAAAGTAATTATAAATACACTTAATGAAATTGCAGCACGTGTTCTATTAATAGATTTTTTAGGTATAAGTAGGTGCGTTTCTTTGTTTGCTTATTAATATTGTAAATATTGAAAATATGCAATATGATTGTAAATATTGTAAAAGCGGTTTTAATATAGGATTATATAGAGTTCTGATATTGAAAGGACATAAGAGTAATCAATTTGTATGTTTATTCTGATTGGTTGTCACAGATGAGACTATACTAAGATAATTGGTTGGAGAGATTGAAATAGTGGGGAAATCAGCCATGGGCTGTGAGGTTCGATTTTTAAGTTAGTATTGAACACGAAACTGAGAAAACGTGTGAGTAAAGTTTATATATGTAAAAAGAAGTGAAATAACAACACGTAGTTAGTTTAAACAATATTTAGAATCACACACAGATACAGGCAGAGTCAGAGTTATTACTTATGCTAGTGCGCAATACTGATTGCACCTTTCAAATGAGCGTTCCGGCTTTTTATACTATTCGTTTGACAGCCGGTTGTGACGTCACTAGAGATACACGTCATTGGCACGAGCTAGGCTGACAGTTCCGGCGCTGAACTGTCGTGGCGTGGCATGGCGTTAGCTAGGCTTGGCTTGGCGTGGCGTGGCTTGGCTGGGCTTGGCATAGCTCGGCATAGGCGTGGCGTTACATATAATAATATTTGTTTTAACTGTAACCTTGTAAGCCGTAATATTATTTTAAAATAAACATTTCTTTTGGTTATCTCCGTTAAATTCCGAAAAAAAAAAGCTATTGATCTTACATTTATTGAAAATTTTGATAATGTGAGTTCCTACATACAAATTACCATGATTTAGAATTTTATATTTTAAATGTTTATGAGTGTACCTACACTCAATTAGAATATGCATATATTCTTTTTTAAAGACGACTCCCGCACTATGATAACGTGCTTTACAGACATTACAATAACGGAGACAAGGAATACCCAGGATCAAAATAACAATTTAAGGTATACACGAAGTGTTGGGCACGGCAGGTTAGTGGCGAGGAGATCACTCAAACTATACTACCTCAAAACTAAATATATTTGAGAAAATTAAACTATTTAAATGTTTATTTGTGTACTTGCCTTTATTTAAAGGTCGATTTAAACGGACAAAAAGTAATTGTGATTATTTAATTATGTTTTTATTATTAAAACAGCCATTTAAGAAAAATACCGCTATGTTCTAACTATGTTCCTTTCTACAAGTGGATGGATATCTATTTTGTTGAATGCTATCACAGCAATTCGATTATCTTTATCACCCAACTCCATTTTAATATGTCAAATTTGTCAAAAAAATTTGAAAACTGACTGATTTCAAATTCATATGTATATTATGTTTGTTGTTTAAGTGTAACAGTAATTATGGCCAGACTAAGTGTATAAACAAGTACAGCTAACACACGCATAAAAGTATGTTATGTAACAGCGACATATGAAATCAATCAACAAAATAATAATTAATCAATTGCCTCGTTATCAACTCGAGAGTTAATCCCTATGACACATTATCAAAAACCGAAAACGTTTAATACCGATTCAGAAAAACCTTGTTTCAGAAACTCTCTTCCTTGTTAAGGCTTCAAAAATCTTTGACAATGTTGTATAAAACCTTACGACAACTCTTTACGCCTAAGATCGGCAATTAGTATTTTCATATCACGCCTATTATCCACTTGGCTATTGATACTTTGTTTTTTACTTATTCGTTTATACTTTTCGCATAATTCGTACCGAAGCAGACTTAATGCCAGAGGCATTTTCTGTCAGTATACCTATAATACATAAATATTACAGTTATAATAATACGTATGATAAAACAAAACACACTAATTTCTTTAAACAAATAAAATGAAAAAAAAAATACAGACTAACTTTAAAGACGTCACGAATAGTATATATTATTACTAAGACTCCGCTGTCCGTCTGTCCGTCTGTCTGTCTGTATGTCCGTCTGTCACCAGGCTGTATCTCATGAACCGTGATAGTTAGACAGTTGAAATTATCACATATAATGTATTGTTGTTGCCGCTGTAATAACAAATACTAAGAAAACAGAATAAAATAAATATTTAAGGGAAGGGATATTGATAACGGCAATCGGTAGACGCTTGAAATATTCAGAGAATATTTATTTGTTTATTTAATTTAAAAATAAATAATTAAATTAAAATAAAATTAATATTTAAGGGGGGGAGTGTTTTGCCGTTTTCATAGATAATGGTACGAAACCGTTCGTGCTCGAGTCCGGCCGTTTGTTTTGTGTGTAGCTATATTTAATTTCTTTACGACTATATCTGTAGCTATAGCACGTACGCTACTACGATAGTTTTCTCAGCAACCAAAAAGTGGTTTCAAAACTCTTATCAGTAAAGCACTCGCGTCTCACTTTGGAATCGAATACTAGCTTTACTAGTAACTTTTGACTTCTGTCTGCAATGCGCTGGTATTTTAAGTAGTTAGTACGTGACCTGTCGTCCTATAGCGCTCCGTTATGTAAGAGAATTTTATTTTATGATTTATATGTAGTTTGTCTTAAAATATGGTGTGTATTATATATTAAAGTACTTTAATAGTATTCTAACCAGGGCAGTCAATGCAATATAAAAAGACTAAATACCAACAGAACACAGAGAAGCATTTAATTTATATTGAAATCTCTTCAAAAACATCGCATAATTGTATACATGTAACATTATTGATGTTATAAAGTTGTGGTACTGACATTTTTTTAAAGAGTTGAGACCAGTAATACTCAAACAGAATCGAAATATTATTTTTAAAAACAATATTTATTTTCTAATATTTGAAACTTTAATTAATTATTACTTCTAAATAATCACACACACTCACGCCTTTATCCCCTAAGGGGTAGGTAGAGGTGTATTTACACCTACAATTTGCAAATTAGAATTTGGTCCCAATAAATAAACCCGTAGTAGGGGGCAAGCCTATTGACGTCAAATGGGTACTGAATGACTACATTCATGATGTCTGATAGATAACAGTATGATCCCTTAGTCGTTAACGTCACAATCACCTTGAAGATATGGGGTGGCCATAGTCTACTCCTCCGTGAACCACTCGGTGATAATAACAAAAAAAAAACAGTATTTTTTTATGTATTATGATAATTTGTTTGTTTATTAGACTTTACTATTATTGCTAAAAAAATACAGTTAAGACAATATTTATTGCATTTAAATTTTCTTATAGCAATACAATTACACGCACAGTCTCAATTGAAAAAAGTCAACATTAGAGCATAAACTGTAAGTGCCACTTAAATTTCGACACAATTCAGCCATAATGTTTCGTTGACTTCATCATAATAAGCTTAATTTTCCAAAATGGCTTGATAGAATTATGTACATACGTGTACAGTTCAAAGAATGATAGTTAGTTGTAGGTTAACAAAGTGAAATTAGCCTTTGTCGTTAATAAGAGTTGTTATGAAACTGTTGAATAAGCGATGCCTGGCGGATGGGCTGAGCCATCATAATAAATGTTTAAAAAGAAAATAGCTTTCCATGATACCAATTAAAACCAATACTTTTAGTATCTAGATATTAACCTAATATCTAGTCGTTATCCGGGCATTTTAGGAGCAGAAAATGGGATCAGTGGTAGTATATAGGACGGGAAAGTCGAGGAGGTCGGTGTCCTTGGCGTTGCGTAGAGATGTAACTTCACCCTGCATTATATATCACTTGTATCATGGGGAGTACTCAGAGAAATTGTTCGGGCTTCTAACAGCTGCAGATTTCCATCATCGTCCAATTAGACAAAACTATCATCATCTAGATGATTGGCTCTACACAACTATGCGCTTTTCTAAAAGGTTTTTGCCTCACACAATCAGTCTGTAGATGAAATAGTCACCTGCATTTCCTTTTTGCATCTATATATACGACCTTCAAACATTAAAGAGAAGAGCGTACTCCTACCTAAAAGACCGGCAATGCACTTGCGATTCTTGAATTGCAGGTGTCCGTGGGTGGCAGTAGTCGCTTACCATCAGGAGACTGTCTGTTTTTTAGCGCACTATCCCATACATAAATAATACATAAATACGCTTACGCGTGTACTCCCGATTGGCGAACCCACATTTTGACAATCTTAATTAGGACCCATTTACCTTATATAGTCTTTCGACAGGCATTTCAAAGTAGAAGAAGTAAAACATAAGAACTTACTGAAAAATTACTGAAAGGAGGACTGCTGGAAGTAAGAGTTAAGAAGGGTACATAATGAAAACAAATAGCGACAGTTGCACGTGGATCCTCACTTCCTTTAATACAAAATACCCATTTACTCTATAACTAGATATAATTGAATTGAAAATATATTGAAATCTATTAACACAAAAGCAACAGTGATACTACATATGTCGATACATTGCTTTAACATGATGTCAATAGCGTTGCCCGATATCTGCTACTAACAGATAAACCGCACACCACACGTGTGATCAACATGAGACTAAATGGGGTATACACCACAGACATTGTACGAAGTGTATTATTTCATAAAATACACTTCGTACAATTGTGGTGTACGAAGTTTATTATTTCATAGAAGGTCACAGGTGATGAAAGCTGGACATATTACTATGAACCTAAAACGAAAAGATAATTTGCGCAATGGATAATTCCCTTCAAAGATTAGCCGATAATAGTAATCAAGGGCAGAAGTTAAGGGTAAAAGATGATTGCCTCATTCTTTGGACGAATGGGTCATTTTGCAACAATCATTTTAGAATATAAAAGGACTGTTATTACAGATTGATATGTCAGTTTTTGTTTTCCAGTTGTCTAAAACAATGTTAGACAGCAGCGCCCATGAAGCAGGATCCTCCTCGTCTACGAAAACGATCCCTTAAGAAGAGTGAGCTCACTGCTTCTTTCGATAGTTCTATCGCGACGGTGCTTACATATGATTGGAATTATGATTGGACCACTTCGAAAAGTAATAAAATCATTAAAGGGCTTCTATATTATTTTGTTTTTTTTTTTATTTTAGTTAATCTAAGCTACTGATTGGTAGGAAAAAAAGATTATTATTTGCTTTTGTCATATAATAATAAATTATTAATTGTTTATCAATTATAAACAATGATGTAATAAAAAAAATGGTTTTTAATCTGCTAAGAAAAAACACAAAAAGCGTTTGACAGCGGTGGGATTCGAACCCACGCCCTTTCGGACTGGTGCCTAAAACCAGCGCCTTAGACCACTCGGCCACGCTGCCTGCACGTATCGAGCTGAATTATATAATGTATTTTTTTTTTATATATTTAAAAAGTTATTATCTACTTTAGTATATGTCAAAGTTAAACTAAAGAATAGTTTATAAAACGGATAAGGCTTAATAACATTGTCGAAGTATCGTGCCGATTTTAAACTACTTCACTGCTTATTATACGAGTACGAGTATATATCTGTCATATAATCTAACTCTGTTATAAGTCAATCACAATCTGTTAATTTTTACTAAGTACTACTACATTCACATGTAAGATATGCTCATTATAGTATAGTATATATATATTAGTATGAAATTGGTCTTAATAAAATCCCGATAAAATATTCACAAGACTTGGGAGAGCAGCACGTATGCCGGCTCGACTGGAGTAATGCTACAGTCTCACAAAAAAACATATTTTAAGTAATGGTTGAGCTGTGTTTCACCAAGTGAATGAGGATACAAAAGCTCCAACCCTCCTTTCCCTCCTTACTCTCCCCTCTTTTCCCCACCCTCCCCTCAAAAGCGGGCAGCGCTCTGGCTACTCTTGAGATGCAGGTATCAATGGGCAGCGATAGTTATATCAGGTGATCCGTCTGCTCGCTTGTCCATATATTTTGTTTTTTTTTTTTTTTTTTTTTTTTTTCAAAATCCAAAGCAATATAAAAATTTAATAAATAAAATTACAAATAGTTGGAGTCATTGGAAAATAGCACAAATTGGCAACAGATTGTATGACCAGACCACAGTCGTCAGTGACATATCAAAGCATTTGTAAAACTATTGTAGATATTACGCGTAACTGGAAAATTTACACTATACTTGATAGATAGATAAGGAGATTCACGAAATTCAATAAATGAATTGTTAGATAGAGAACAATTTATTTGTACATCTCTATTATAGGAGAAGTATTATATAAATATATATGTTTTTTATTTGTTATAACATGTATGTACAGTTATATTGTAATCTTACTTCTAATACAACAAAAAAACATAAAGGAGTATTTACATTTGACTGAAACTAAAGAGAAAAATGAAATAAAATAAAAAAATTAAAATAGGGACTATTCACAAACATGCATGGCTAGTAGGAGGGTGCTCAGAAGGCTGGCAGCATTATCACGTCGAATGGCGTTGCTTATCCGTTGTGTAAGGAAAAGGCCAACCTTCTGGAAGAGAGTCGAACCCCATGACCCTAGCGTCTCCACCCTAAACGGCTCGGCTCTCTTAAATTACTGTATTTATGCCGTTTGAAGTTTTCTGGCGCAACAGCAGCACCAAATTGACATAACCTGGCATAATATATATTAAGTCTTTGTAGTTAGTAAAAATACAATTGATTTAGAAATTAAATAAGGCAATAATGACAAGCAGAACACGTATTGCTCAGTACAATCTCTTGCAGGCTGCCTTAGGATTGATCAAAATGATTTGGGGAGACAGTGGTAGTTAGAAGTATAAATCAAATATAAGGAAAGCTATAACTAGTTGTTAACTATAGCAATATAGAAATTTTTTATACACTTATTGTTCTTATACTAAACCAATACTAAACGTCCGAACTCATATTATGTGCAGCTACTCATATTACAGTAACAGTCACTATTTGATACATACATACATATATGCTTTGTTATGTTGCCGTTAGTTACTCTCCGGTTGCAACAGCTATTATATATTTTATACTTATTTAAGAAATTGGATACAAGGAAACTAGAATTTTATATGAACATTAAAAATGTTGTAATCAACGTGAAATTTTATTTCTGAAAAAGGTTTTGATCATGAATACTCGATAATATTATTAAAGAGTACAGTACAGTACACAGTACATAGAGAACTTTCATTAATGAAAAATCGAAGCAAAAAATACAATAATAATTGTTCGTGATTATTTTTTATATTTTCCATTTAACTTATTCGATTTAATTTTTGTTATTGTAGGCACACACTCGTTACACAACACACTGATATTGTGATCAATTACAAAATTATAAAATCTTTGTCCCGTGACTTTCACGACGGCTCCTTCTTTCAAAGGCCTTATTCTGAGTGTTTCAGAAATGTATCCTGCTACACAGAGATATAATCTTCGTTGAACCCAATACTTGTATTAGGATTTCATGAACAAACTGAAAATTTCAAATGAAAGTTATTCCCGAAGTTAGACGCAAAATAACTGAAAGTAGGATTATCTCAGACTTAATCTTACACGAGCCGCGTTGTAAAGCGGATAATACTTTTTTTAAGTCAACAGCTTTGATTAATTTCTTTCTTTATTTGCATTTTTTTTTTGTATAGAGGCAAGGGTACTTGTTGTTTTCTACTCCACTTATTTCACAAACACCCAGGAAAACTATTTTTATGTTGCAGGGGCCTAACTATTATGCAATACTACAATACTTGTTGTAGATACAGTGCACAGTGACACCATTATGCATATTTATGTTAACGTCTGTAGGTGGTAGGTAGAGATGTATAAAACACTCACATTTTGCCACTTAGAATTGGATACCACTTATTCTACTATTGATTAGAGAAACGTGCACTGATACAAAAGACATAATAGTCATAATATTATAATTACTCATAATACTAATTTTACTGAAAATATCACAGTCTTTAGCTGTATATTCAATTGATACGATTGATGTTTAAGAAATTGTAGATAGTATGACTAAAGTAACTAAAGGACACCTCAAGCAGAATAATTATCTTATAAAAAATTTGTAAGTAAATAAATAAGTATACCATAATTTTTTTGATTAGGATGTTAGTAAAATATAAAATAACATTTTCGCTTAATTTTATTAAGATCGTCTTATCCGCTTACTTTATATTTTTACGGCGGCATAAAAATTGCCTCAAATTATGCTTTGAGAGAAATTGCTCTGTTACCTTTCCGCTTTTTGAAATTGTAATAAACAGGGAGTCTGTTTCATGGTAACCGTAACATGTTTAATGACAATGCTCTGTGGTCTGTCTATGGCCTTGGGGATTAGTGGCTCTCAAAACTTATAGCTTTGTTATCCGTCAAGTCTTATTATTGCATCTTAATTTGGTGTTAAATTGTAATTACTCTTATTAGGCTCTGATTCCAGTCAGTTCAAGTTACTGACGTTCTCCAGTTATAACTTAGTTCACAATTTATCAATGTAGTAATATAATTTTTCAATCACTTCCTTTTTGGTTGTCTCCCAATTTTTCAAATTTCCAATTCACAAGGTATTCGGTTTGCGGTAATAATCTTGCGGCCTATTGCACAGGAAATTGATTTACTTTTTGGAATAGATTTAAAGACTAGTACAGGAGCAAGCAGCGATAAAAGGCAACAGTAACAAACGACAAAGATTTCCTCCTTAGAACTACCAAATAACACATTCAATTTCCCGAGTGTTTGTTTCATATAGCAAGTGCAGTCGAGCTATAAATTGGTTTTGTGTATGACTAAAATAATAGATCGGTATAGTTCAACTTGAACAGCAACAGCTTCCATATCCTTAAAAGTCAAATCAGTGCCAGCATTTACAGAGCTTTTTCGTTTTCTACTATGTTCTAACAAAACTAATTAACCGATTTTCCCGATTGCGTCTGAAGGAGGTTCATGCCGTCGAGTTCATGCAAGTATGTATGATTTTCTTTGTCACGGCTTATTGTCTAGACGGTTTGAATTGTTTCTACGCGTGAGTTATAATTTGAATCGTCTTAATAGTAAGAGTGCCGTAGGGTATATATGTACAAAGAAACCAAAAAAATAAAAGTTTAGTTAATACCGCAGTCGGTTTCTATATATTCCGTTTAATAATTTTACTTATTCATATATCCTTACAACCATTTCTATTATATTACACGCTAGTCATTCTTCACCGTTACACCTGCATTTGTGGCCACTGCTTCGCTCTTAAGCGCGATGTTTTGTAGCTTAAATTATTAATTGATACAATAAATACTCCCAATATAATACAGAATAATATTTGTATTCTTTTCAGTTCAGATTCATTTAAAACTCTTCAGCTTTATTATACTTAGTCTGGCCATAAATATTTTTATAATAAAAAAAAAAAACATTATGGTACATGTAAATTTGGAATCTGTCATTCTTATATTAATGTTCACTGCATTTTCTCATTTTCACGCTAATTGGTGTAAAATATTTTTGTGATATTAAAACTGAGTCGGGTGATAAAGATATGGTGCCAAATGATTTTTTTTAAACTCTCCATTCATTTGTCAAATGTTTGTGGACCGTGCTATTGATAGGTATAGTGAAACCTCCTTTATTTGTAAAGTAAAAAGGTCTGGCCGTCCACGCTCGATCCACCATAACGTGGTTGAAAACGTTTCTCACTGCATCAGAGCCGAAGACTGGCCGTCATCTAGTCTTTATCGCTAGATTATGACTTATGGTCAGTTTTAGAGAGTATGCTCTAAACGCCATGATAATTTGGACGCCCTAAGACAATCGTTAAGCGAGTGTGGAATTATAAATGGCCTCAATGTACTACTGTATCAAAGCCTATAGACATCATTTTGAATGAGCTTTATATATTATGAATGTATAAACTGACACATATTACAGTAAGAAAAGTTTTATGCAATAGAAATTGAATTAAAGTTTAGTAATTAATGGTTTTCCATCACACAATATGAATAAATACAGTTGTCTTATTTACACGTATGCCACTTGAAGTATTTACTAAGGTATAGTTTTTAAAAGTAAAGATCGTTTATTGGATTATAATATAAAAGAAGGTATATTCTACTGACTAACCGATGTTTAAGTATCAGAATTCCATAAAGAGAACTTAAGCTCTTTTGATCTTTGAGAACTCACTATTGGAACTAAAATACTCGTACATTATATGTATGTCTGATCCGAGAAAGATAGTCGTACTATTTAATGTTCCTAACACGCATACCTACATAAAATATTTAATATTTGATGAGGAAAAAATGATAATTATTTTACTGTTGTACTCGTAGTACATTGATATGGGTATTTTGACTTAAATTACCGAATTCTCAAACTCGGAATACGATTCCGTCATTGTCAGTTAATCAATAAAATTAATGCATAATAATTTGTTCCACTTAGTATTAAGTCTAGTTTATAAGCTACTATATTATAATATAGAACAAGAATAGGAAAATGAAGTGTAAGTGGGGCATATTAATATGACCTAGAAGTGGAAAGTACCATGTATTGAACTAAGCCTTATCGCATACAGAGCGCCGTGGGTTAATGTGAGAATCTGCTTGCTTGGATTTAAAATTGCTCATATCTATCTTGGATATACAACTTTATAAATCACGTTCTTTTAGGTTTTTATAGGGGGCAAAACAAGAGGATGGGTCAACTGATGGTAAGTAACTACAGACGCCGATTGACTGCTCTAACTCAATAGTCTATAATAATCAATATTTTAAAAAGTTACAATAAAATATTTTCATAGCTTCATGGTTAGAGGAATGTATATCTTAAACTAAATATTACGCTTCGAGACTAAGTGTAATGTAATCGAATTGATTAGTTAAAATTGACTTGGAAGTAAATTTCAACAAACTTTTTACTCATTTACTCGATTTCTACACATAGTTACCAGTGAAACTAATATAAGGCTGGTAATATTAAAAAAACAACGAAGGTGTTTAAACTATTTTTAATAAAATAATAGCCTTTAAAAACCACACCCTACCCAACTTAAATATGAATACAGACAATAGTGACAGGTAAAAATCGGCATACATTAATTTACAAACAACTTAGGGAATGATAACATTAATAAAATTGAATTACCTATGTATAATAATATTTCGGACTTCTTCAAAAAATGTAAATCGTGAAAACAAAATCATCATCATCAGCCTATCGTAGTCCCCTACTGGACATATACCTCTCCCATTGCCTGCTACTTCGATCGATTTTCGGCTTCTCGCATTCAGCTTGTGGGCGTCCTACGCTACGTTTGCCGAGACGCGGTCTCCACTCAAGAACTCGTTTGCCCCAACGGATGAACTCGGATAAAACCAATTGATATTAGTTCGAGGTATTCTAAAAGTAGTATTCACAAGGCGATTCATTAGACTGCGTAAACATTTAAGTATATATTTATAATGGGTAGATACCACTGTCTATGTGTTTTAAATATACATATATTTTATATCAAGAACACCGTGATTTATCACACAGTGTACTCCCCAACAATGTCGATCCGACATTTGAACCCTTCTGGCGTTTTTAAGGAAGTTATGAATTCTTTAAATAAATGTGCTACGCACGAAACGGTTCAATTGTCAGTTGCCCCTTATACACCGGTGACATATTTCCCTATAATGAATTGTTTCCGGTGTTGAAACGTGGCACGGAAACCTGCCAACTCACTGTCCCTAACAACCGATTGCTAATACATATGAAACTTCAATTAACTTTATTCATTTATCATTAGAATATATTTTTTTAAGCTTGAACAGTTAACTGGCTTAATACTTATAATTGGAAAGGCTCCCAAATGGTAGCATTTCACTAAATATGACGATATTTTCATGATTTTGTCTCTTAGGAGATTAGACAATGATTTTAGTTTTAAAAAAACTGTTTTAGAACAATTCTTTTACAGCTGAGAACCTCTTTTCTTGTAAAAAGAGGGACCGATCTTATTTTTTTCTTTAGCATACGGGATAAAGGATAATAACTAATGAATTTTTCATTATACATACATTAGATTTCAAAACAATGTCACCTGTTTTATTAAATGGACGTTTCATGGTTTCATCATCATTTAATTGTATCTTCAATATAAATCAATCGGAGTCGGAAAGAATTTCAATTATTGTCGAATTTATTTCAAACTAGCTTTTACCCATTGCAGAATTAATTCCTCCTGTAAAATAGAGCCTATATTTCCAGTTAGACCTTTAGCAATATATATGTGTAAAGTGAATTCAATTCCATGCAGCAGTTTTTGCGTGATACGTGTACAAACATACAAACAGATAGACAGAAAAAAAATCTGAAAACTGTTGTATTGGCTTCGTTTTTCTTTAATATCTATAATGTACAAACAATGGTATTTTCATGTTTGTATAATACCTATGTATATATAACATGATCCAAATGTCTTTAATCTAATGCAGATTACCTTTATTTCGAGTATAAAGTGATCAGAAATTAATTAAAACAAATAATAATTAAGCTTAACGTAAAAAAAAAAAAAACCACCTGTCTCTTAAGCATAAAACCATATCCTTTAGTTAAACATTCAAAGAGCCTAAACATAAAGATCTGTAGTAGCGCAATATCAATTAATTAGTAACTGCCGCTGCAAGTGCAGTGTAAGCACGACTGTACCTAATTAAACCGCCAGCGATAAATCATAATCACATGATTAAAGTACATTTGCGTACACGCGGCTCCAAATTGTTTTCAACACGCTAATTGGGGAGTTGGCATCGAATTCTTTTGTATGGTTCCGTATACATCTGAAATTTATTTCTTGATTTATAACATTACATACACTCACGCTTATATTCCCTAAACGGTAGGCAAATGTGTCCCAAACACCGTCTCATTGCCAATTTCTCACTCGAGTAATAGGAGCAAGTTTATTGATGGCATCAGAGCAATGTACAACTGTGTATGTATATATAGATAAAGGTCCCATACCTTAGTTGACCTTCTACGACACCCTGGGCCCCTTTTCTACTCCGCCAAGACAGTTTGTACAAAAGCGGACAAGCTCAAGGCATTTTCGAACAGTCAGTGTTAGGGATGTGTAGAAATACGTACGAACGTAAGTAGTTGTAGTACATTGCATTTTGGTTGTCAAAATCACAGTACACACACACACACACATAAAAGTTTATTTGTATATTTATATAAATATATTAATGTTAATAGTTTTTTCAACATAATTTTATATTCGATTTGGTTCTGAAGTCTGTCTGGGTTCGAGATTGAATTAGCTAGTCGATTTAACAAATCTGGTCTGGAATCTTTATAAGAATAAAAATTCATTTTAAGAATTCCCTAAGATGGGAGCGAGAGGTTTCAGTATTACCAAATCCAACAAAAGTAGCAGAGAGGGTCTTACAAGGCTAGTTGCCCACCCCTTACTTCGACCGATAAAGCTAGGATTCAAAGACGTTTATTCCTAGCTGCCACGTAGAAACTTTAATAAAAGAATGGTCTGGTTTTGTAATTACTATTGGTGGCTACTAATACTTCTAGTGACACTTTGTAAATTGAGTGCCATCATCATCTTTAAATGTTGAATGACTTTTGTTAAAGAGACTCTTCACCCATCAGATATATCACGAGCCTTTATGCTTGAGTCACTTTTAATAACCTTACCAATGAGTCTTTTATACAGTCTACTGACAGAGATACGTAGATATAATAACATAATATTTATTATAGTTTTGTACGTTATAATTTCAAATATTGCACAACTATTTCCGTATTATTTCTAACCTTGAACATACACGTGTCTTGGTTACGACGTTTCTGAAGCAAACTTCACGTTTCCACATCCTTAAGAGGTTAGGTAGATTCTCCTGAAATAACAACTTCAGGAGTAGCTCGCGATCCGTAGTCACGTTGCATCGCAGCTCTGAAAGTCGTAGAAAATATATCTAAAGTTCAAACATTCACAGATATTAAATAGGTAAATTTGTACACAATATTCTTAGAGCTAAAGTTTTTATATTTGTTTAATAATATTGTTTAAACAATCTTAAGATCTAGATGACCCGAGTTTTTGTTTTATGCAAACATTCTTTTTTTAGTTAAGTGCATCATCAGGAGGATTATATTTTTCTAGTGTATGTTTGTATATAATATGTACGTATGTATAATGTTTCTTTGTTATTATCTAGAGACTAAATGACACATGTCCATATCCACTAAGGCGTCCTTAGTGGATATGGACATGTGTCATTTGTAAAAATTACATCTGGTATTTGAATAGTTCTAATACAGATTAAAAACAGAGAGGAATTGAGGAATAAAGTCTTGTTTATAGCGCTTTGGATAATTTTGAAATCCTACGATAGATTATATAATTTATTATATAATTATTAATTATAAAATTATTTAAGTTCTCATTTTTCTAAGTGTTTTACGTGGGAGAAAACTGGTTGTTAAGCAATGCTTGCATTGTTTCTCTTTAGAGGCGCAGTCCTCCTTCCTTCCAGTCCTTACCATTAGGTGACCCATCTTCCCCTTGCCCCCCCCCCCCCCCCCCGCATTCTATAAACAAAAGTTATATTTATAAATAAAAGATGTCTACAAATGTATAATAAATTAAACTTAATTACTAGGTTTGGAATTGTGACCGTACGTAGTAACTCATTTGATTGTTAGGTCCTTAAATCCTATTTAAACGTCAAAGCTTTAGTGCTTGACCTAAATACTTTGTTACTTTGTTTACTTCGGCTGGCCATATTATACGGATCCCTAAAACCGTATGAAGAGTTTCTCTTATTAGCATACTGGCACCCCGTATATTTACTTTTAAAAAGTTGTTCCTTTTTAAAACGCGTTAAAATAATTAATGTAATTAATTAGGTCAAAGTAGGTGTTTTGTATTTTTCGGAATATTTTCGAGGAGTCGAAGGTTTTGTTGGGCCTTATGTGTATTTAACTTTTATTTAGTATCGTCTAGATATTTGATATAAACGTTTATTTAAATAATTAAGTTACAAAAAAAAACTTTTGTTTATTTTTAAATAATGTTGTTACATACATCATCATCTAGAAAATCTACTAAAATAAGTAACATTGATACTATTATACGATATCGGGTACTGTAAAGCTATTGTTATGGTAGAGCGTGGCCTTCTGATACACTTGTACTTCACTTACGAGTAATAGAAAGTCAGAGTCATAACTAAAAACTATGTCGATTTGTTTAATAACTACGAATTCTCAACAAGGGCGTTCGATCGACATATCGGTCAATATATCTATATCGCAACTGACTGTCTTGGTTACCTACGAGTATAAGACAGTGTCGCAGTTTATGGGCGTTGGTTATGTTGTACTCGTATTCCCTTTTCCGTCCTCCAATTCACCTTCTATCGTCTCATTTCTAATGGCTACCCACTAACTACACACTAAAATAATTCTGCTGTTCCTCCGACTATTTAATGTGACAACGATTTATACTAAACTTTTTATACTAAACTTTGTCATCGGCTACTTTCACGTAAATTTTGTGTTTTGATTACTCACTTCCCATAGTACACATATGATATTGTTATTTATGTAAAGTAGAGGTGTGGGTTGAGAGTTCGGACCGGCTACAGCCTGATCGAGTTACAGGTAGGCAACTCTGAACTCTGTCGTCCTTGGGCTCACACTAGTCAGTCCATTTGTTTAAGGTTATTATTTTTCTTTTACTGTTTTTCATTATTCTTAAATTTCCTATCCATATTCCACATTCCGATCATTTAAAGTGCCCAGTTGATAGCAATAGGCTTTCTTTTTTTTTAAGAAAACAGTAAGTTTTAGTATACCTCTGCCAACCCCTTCATTTATACAGGTGTGAGCATAATAAGTGTGTTTCTAAGTTAAAATAATCATGCCAAGGCTGTCACGAGGATACTGCACTCCACACCCTAGCGGAGTGCTCAGCGTGGGTGCAACAGCGACACGACCTCGTGATGGCTATTGGTGTGGGAAGCCTCTCGCTAGAGGCCATGGTTCTGTCCAAGGTCCAAAGTGAGAGTGCATGGGATGCTACCGCCTCGTTTTGCGAGGAGGTGATGTTGGCCAAAGAGGCGGCGGAACGGGAAAGGGAGAGGACAAGTACTCTCCCATCCCGCAGAAGACGCACCAGACGTCGGAGAGCAAACACTGATCTCCGACCTCCATAAGCGCTGGCCTGGGGGTGTCGGGCTGGGCTGACCGTTACCCCAGCAGAAGCAGGCCTGAGACGGTGGCGTGACGTAGGTGTTCCACGCGCGCCTATTTGATGTGGGGGGCGTAAGGCCCCCATATTCCAAAGTGTGGTCGCCTGCTAGCTTGCAGGTGGCCAAGGTCTGCTGGGGTTCCCCGATGTTTCCTTCGAGGGTATCCCGGGTCCCTAGCAATAGACGCTCTCATGACGGAACACCGTGTGATTTTAGTCGGTTCGAGTCCGACATACCACCTCACCGTCAGCTCTGGTGAGGTGATGACCCGTGGGGGTTTCCACACGAAAAAAAAAAAAAAGTTAAAATAATCATAATTAAACACCTTAATTAATGTTCAATTAGGTTCTTCCTTTTAACTGATGCTCTCTATAAGTCAATTAATCAATTATCCCACTATAACAAAGTGTTGGTCATAGGTCTCTCCTGATGTGCGCCATTGCATCCGGTCTTCCACCTAAATATTGGTTCATAACTTAGTTTGTAATTAGCCCAAACTCAGATAAAAATCTAAGCCTAGAGTTATACAAGATATAAAAATCCTCAAAAAATATAAGAAGTCAGGGAACATGATAACGTCACAAGCTTTTTATTTTTAATTCCGTTCCAGCGTATCTAGACAACGAGTTGCTGAACTAAAATAAAACTTCGCGGTTGAATGTTTTAAATTTAGCGATAACGTCCAACTGTGCAAAACAAAAAAATATAAATTCTACCTACAATATAACAAATTAAAGCTGCGTTCTAGTGTGTAAGTATTTATATAAAACCCGACTGCATTATTCACTTTCTTTATTTTTTTTTTGCTGACGTCACCTTGCAATATCAAACCCTATGTCACTCCCCTATATGTCTAGGCTTTAGGCAGGGACTATACTTCTTCTTGCGTAGTAGGTTAAAAAATAGAGAAGATAAATATAACTGGAATAATAACTATAATAAAAATAAAAAGGCTCATATACCTTTTTACATTAAAATAAGGTTAAGTCTTGTCTAAGTATAAAGATTTTTAACTACTTTGTGAACTACTTTTTTTACATACACATGCACTCATGCCTATATTCCTGAAAGGGAAGGTAGAAGCGTCTCAACCGCCCACTTGTTGCCAACCATAATTTAGTCCTACTAACTTAATAGGGTGCAAACCTGTTGCCGACATCCGGGCATTATAGTATCCGGACATATACGCTCTTATGGATCACAGTCCGACCCCATCGTCACAGATTGGGTGGCCCTATTTTTCTTCACCATTAACTCCATTTATTGCGCTACAGTAACTTTTTAAATTTTAGCAAACACTAGAGGTAAAATCACTTAGAGTAATATATTCCGTAGCATATAAAAAATTGTTAAGAACCTTATGTTAAACATAAAACCTGTGTTCAATAATTAACATTTATAAAGGTTTTGCCGACTTTTAAATTATTAATAATTAGTTTAAAAAAACAAGCAGTTAACCACGCATTCAATGCGTTTATCTAGAGAAATTAACACACGTGCAATTCAAAGAATCATTTGTTAAATTAAAAAAACTTATTTTTAAATTAATTGAAAGTATTATCCACGAACTCCTTACCGTTAAGAAGTTGTACCATCCACCATCAGATCATTTATTAAGAAATTAGTTAAATGTGAGCCCATAGCAATCGAGTGCATAATTGCTGATAAATTTCAATAAAAAAATATAAAATCATTCTAAAGGTGTATTGAAGGTACATTATATTAAATACACACATACCTACAAGATATAATATTCAAATCTATTACTGCTAGCTATACGTAAGCGGCTTAGTAAAAACGGAGCAATTATTTTCTCGAAGTTGGTCAAATAAATATAGAAACGTCAAACGAGAAATTTATTTTTAATGAAATGGAATAACAATATTTCAGAAAAATTTTACGTATTATACACTACACAAATTTTAGGTATGATGTATTCAGGAAAGAGTCGTGTGAACGTCCAAAAAGGACTTTGCTTTGATTTTTAATGAGATTGGTATTATAAACATATTGAAAGTAAATAATATGACCTTTTCTCAGCTGAAGTGTGTATATTTACCTTGCTACAAGCTGACTTTAGAAAGTTAATTGCAGTTTTAATAATCAGTATATTCAAATAATGACTGATATTTATGTAATATACTATTATATTACTAACATAAATACGCTCACGCCTGTATCCCTCACGGTTCAAGAAGAGGTATATTAAGGACACACATTTTGCAAATGAGAATTTTGTCCCACTAACGTAATAGGAGGCAAGCCAATTGCCGTAAAGCGGGCACTTTAGGAGGAGGATCGGTAGATTTAGAGTATATTGACAGAAAAGGGGTTTTGCTTATACAGATAGATTGGGGCGTATAAGCAACAGCTCGAGCAAGTCAGGGTCGCATATCTCGAACTGGCTGGTGCCGTATTTACGACGACGGATATTTAATAGTTTTTTAGTCTGTTCATATATATTTGGAAGTTTCAAAAGATTACAATAATTATTTTTGAATATGAGTTGATTCTACTGAAGGTTTATTCCATTTAAATATGATGAATGTTTTTCAAAGTAATTGTGATAATTAGGTGATAAAGATCACAGGTTACATATATAGTATATTGCAATTTTCGACCGAGTTGCAAAAAAGAGAAGATTCTGGATGTTGGACTGTATGTATGTTTCTTTTTTTTTGTATGTTTATCGATCTATCGTTGTATGTTTAACTATTAGCAACGGCTACTAACTATTGTAGACCGATTATCAAGGTATACCCCTGCGGGGGTCCCTTTGTAACCAAGGCAAGGAGAAATTCTAGGAATCCCTAAAATTTATATATAATTTTTTTTATATATATACTTTCTAAAGCTATTAAGCTATTTTTTTATGCGATAGGGGGCAAACGAGCAGACAGGTCACCTGATGGTAAGTGACTACCGCCGCCCATGGACACCCGCAACTTAAGAGTCAATTCAATTTCTGTATCGTTTTGTGGGACTTGTATCTAAGATTACCTAGTACCCTTAAAACCAATGCATAAGTAATTCCTTTGCACAATATCTTTAATTGTCAAAACTTGAAAATTTCAATTTAACACAATTTAACTAGATTTTTCATACATAGATAATACTTTACTTGTACACCATTGTTTCAGTAAACCATTGTTGTGTATACCATTTTATATATTTTAAATTGTGTACTAAGAATCTATTTCAGAAAAATTGATGAAAATTTACACTTTATGCTACATTTTTGGGTACTACCCTTACAATTTTCACTAATTTGTTTATTATTTTTTTCATGTATTTCTAAACAATCATGCTATTATAACAACCCCTACTCACACATTTAAACGTCCTGTTTTGTATAAACTAAATTAGTCAAAATTAATAAAAAATCCCTACACCACACCAAGGTAAATGCATAGTTTCAAAAGATGGCTTACTAAGTCAACATTTCAAAATTTTACTTTCTTGTCAGTAAAAAAAAAAAATGCGGAACGTTATTTTAAAATGTTAAGTTAAAGAGTGAGCGAGACTAAAAAAACACAACTAATAATTGTGATAATATGATTTTGTTTTGTTTTATGAATAAATGTGATAATTAAATTTTGTCATGTTTATAAATGTTTACTGAAGACCTTCGACTTTAATACAGCCTTATCTTGAAAAGTTTTTTGATTTATTTCTTCTGCTGCTTCAGTTACGTGTTTTCTTTGATGCAGTTTTTTATTTCTTAACGCAAAGATCATTGAATTACTGACAGCGATTCACCAATGATGATGTTATCGCGTAATGTTCTGTTAATTCCTTAATAATATTGTGTGTCAATTGAAAGGCACAAATGTTCAGTAAAACCTATTCATAAAAAAAAAATAGAAATCGGTTCATAGATGGTAAAGATAATGAGTAACATACATACCTACATAATAGCAAAAAAATATTCTTATAGAGAACCTCCCTATTTTCAATTATTTAATTATGTATCTCTTTGTTTCTTCTAACATGCTATATCACTAACATGATGATTTAAATGCCTTAAGAGAACAAGTAACAAATGAACTCATATTCGTATTTGTAAGTTAAGATACGACTCTATGCTTTAGCCTTAAATTTAGAATATGAACATCAATCTATGTCTGTGTAAAATGTAAACCAATGATAACAAGCTTTGGTATACCTTTATGCTCTATTTAGAATGCTTTGAATAGCTTTGAGTCATATTTCAGACATTGATTAAAGTTGAATTGTCTGTGCTGGCTGTAAAGAGATTTTACTATAAATGTAGAATAGAGTAGAATAGAAATTAACTATATCTTAAAAAAAATGTGCAATGGGCGGTTTTATCGCTAAAAGTTTCTTAGAGTATATGTGGGTAGAAAGAAATCATACTGAGCAAGTTTTGGGTAACCAGTAGTGTGTAAGCCACCGACTAGTGCAGACCTGACAGTCTTCAAATCTATAGTGCGTTGCCAACCGACGTAATAAAGACATTTACTGACAAACAAGACATTTATTGACCTGATCAACGTCACAGACGACATCAGGCTTGGTATGGAGAAGGGAAATCTAACGGTACTCTCCTTATTAGATTTTAGCAATGCTTTTAATACCATATATTTCAACATCCTGCTTGGCATCTTGCACTCTATTAACATATCTCCAACAGTGGTTGATTGGTTTCAAAGTTACCTGTTTGGACGCCGGCAGCGTGTGCGCTTTGAAGAATCGTTCTCTTCATTGTGTAATACATCTATAGGTGTGTAATACAAATATGATCACGTATCAGAATTTCGCACTTTGCTCAAGTGGCGCCCAATTCGTCTTCGACAGGATACTCATATTCTCACTATGCTTTATAATATTCTTTTCAATCCCTTTACTCCTACTTATCTTAAGGAACGTTTTACTTTTCTCAGTGAAACACACACCAAAACATTAAGATCCTCGGCATCATTGGAACTGGCAGTACCTACACATTCAACCAGGTACTATGACCTATCTTTTAGTGTACAGGCTGTGCGCCTGTGGAATAACTTACCTTTACACATTAGACGTGCCCAATCGCTGGCTACATTTAAGAATATGGTTAAAGACTATTACTTGGCTTGCTAGTATATTTTTTGTTTATATCTCATTTATACTTTTTGTCTAACTGCTGCATTTATCGATCTAACAAACCCATGGTATATAATATATGTGTACGTACATATATGCATGTTTATATATATAATTGTATGTAGCTATGTTTATATATATAATATAAGTACCTAGTAATATCTATAAGAATATTTTAAATTATAAGCAAAACATTACATTATGTTATGAACATATATAAAGAAGCAGAAAAACTTACATTTAAAATTAAATTATAATAAGGCGTCCCCTCGACCAAACGTACCCATGACGCTGGCGGCGTTTCCCCGTTGTACGCATATAGCGATGTTTTGGGTCAGGTATTGAGCAGAGCGTGGGTCCCGTCCCCTACTCCGCAGTCGGCGCCCCAACTCAGCCACGAACCTTTTGGCCTCAGAGCCCCACGGACCTGCCGTCTCCACGGCGAACGGGACGAAGTCATACCCAGCGTCCTCCAGGGCTGCGTATTTTCTGTGTTTCCCCAATGCCGCTGACTCGGCCGCCGAACCGGCCGCCCTCAGAGTAGCAGCGAGGTGACAGGACGCATAGGTACAGACGCAAGTAGCGTCCCATATCAGAGAGCGACCTCTCCGCCATGGGACGAGGGTGAGTCCGTCAGGCCGTTTCCCGTCGGATCGCGACAGGCCAGGGGGCTCCAAGACGCAGGGGATATCCGCGGAAACGAGCGCCCTTCTTAATAAGTCGTTAATGGAGTAGTGTCGCGGTCCTCGTCCGGCACTTCGGGTACAACTTAGCCCATGCAGACCATTTGCCTCCACCTTTGCGCCACAAACGCAAGTATGGGGTTCGCAAACAGCGCAGCCAAGTCGGAGTCCGGCTGCCACCCTAAGGGAGTCGTCGTCCAACAGCGTGCCCAAGTTAGGGGATGGTAGGGCATGCAGCCAGGCACCTGACTCCGGCTCAGAGACGGCATTGAGCCGAGCCAACTCGACTCCGGACGCTCCGCTGCGCAAACAAGCGAGGATGTGAGCCCCAGACACGTCATCCCAACCCCTCTGCGCTCCAGGACTTGTGGGCAGATCGGTATCTGGATAAAGTGTGGTCCAAGTCTCAAGGGCTAAAGTACCTAGTTATAAATTTGACCCTTCTTAAATAAAACGCTTATTTTCTCTCTTATTTCTACACCTAAACTACCCGTATGTTCTTTTGCATCTTGTCTTTTTCTGTCCATCCTAAGGTTGCCAGGCAGAAATTGCATTTAGCGATAAGGCCGCCCATTGTACATTTCTATTTTGCATAAATACTGTAAATTTTTGTTTTAAGGCGTACAATAAAGTATATTTTATTCTATTCTAAAGTATTCATATATACGCGTCGAATACTGAATACAGTGATACACTAAAAACATATGGAATATATTTTAAGTAGATAAAATTTATCTATGTATATGATATTAGATATAGTAGATAGTTTAATATTACATCTAGCCTTGTTTTCTTGTGTTCTTGTTTTTTGCTACTTTTTAATCTAAATAAGATTAAAAAGTAGCAACTTAAGTTGTCTAATAATCCCTTAAGAGTGTGTAATTACAGGCGTGATAATTAAATATTCAAAATATGAGGAATCTTAACTCCCAAAAGTTAATAAAATCGGGCAAAAGTATTTTAATTAGCTCTCAACAATTTATTAGACTTATAAAATAACATTTTCATAGTTTTTTGAATATCCTTCATTGTGATTTAGTCACACCAGTTAATCACTGCTTACAATTTATCTGGCATAAACACTAGAGCTTTGCGGCATACGGCCGTTATCTATTGTTCATTGTGATTAAGTCAACTTAAATAAGCCGTATTGGATGATTCTTGCTCATTAATACATCAAAGAACTGGTTTCATTATAAGCTAGTAAACGGTTTTGACAGAACTAGCTTTTGCTAACGCCACAACGGTAGCCGCTGGCCGCAGGCTAGAGTTGCCTATCCTTTGTTTACTACGACGGTAATGAGTATTGTGTTACTCTAGCTTATATACCATGTCTAACAATTCTCATATAAAATCGTTTGGTTGACTTTATGTGATAGAGTAATACAAAAATCATCGATTTATCAGTCTTCATAAATACATAACATAATAAAGTCTCATTAATCTCTTTACGTTCAATCAATCAATAATATAATCAATCTAACTCCACTGACTTAACACAACTGCACAAATTGGCCCTTAAAGGAATTCAAACCGGCAGCCCAAACCGTTTCGAAATTAGTCTTGATTTTATTAAGAAAGACTTATGTTCGGCGATGGTACGTATAATTTTCAACCTTTTAACATTTCTGTCATCAAAGGAAAGGTCGTTAAAGTTAACAAAATTAATATACAGCCACGAAAAGTTACACGAATTATTTCATCCGTTATATCACGTTTTTGTGTAGTTCTTGGTGGAGTACAGTAGGACAAACTAACTAATAACGTAACTTCAATCCCTATTAGAATTATCTATCCTTTAATATATGACAGTTTATACAGTACCAGGTCATATGAATATCATCTCAGGTTTTCTGAAGGTAGTTCTCTAGTTGAGGTTGTATTATATGACACTCTAGTCTCTAGTGTTAGTGTTAGTCTAGTGTTAGTTAGTGTTGAGATTTATTATATGTTGAAAGAAGTTGGATTTTTCTTCCCTATTTTTGGTAATCCATTAAAGTGAGTTAATTTTATTCAATTACTCGCTACTTATCGACGGTCAGACAAATTCCTTATGCTCAGACTGGATTTGGTTTGCAACGCTTGGGCTTATTAGACAATGCACATTATCCTGCCAAATTTCGATGGTCGCAAATGGATGGGATTGGGACCCTTTCATGATTACCGTAATCTGGGATTAGAACAATATCCAACTGTAAATTAAACTGTAAAAGGGGAACTCAATGACTATTGGCACTAATAGAGCAGTCATGAATAGTTGACTCTGCAGAACAAAATTTAGCTTCAAAGATTTTTTCGTGATAGAACTAGTAAAGTTTTATGATATATATCTTATATATATATAGTAAAGTTTTATGATCCAAATAAAAGATCGTACAGTATTGTTCATATATATTTTTTCAGGCAAACCATTGGTTGAAATGTGAGTTTATGTATGGCATATGTGGTATGGCATATGTGGTATGGCAATAGGATTTACAATGTGAATTAATTTATAATGTTAACGAATTATCCTACTCATATATACACATTAAATTCTTACACACATATGTCTCGATATACGATACACATATAGAACACACATTCATATAGATTGCATTAATTATCAATACCTTACAAGCATACTGGAAATGCGTGGCATCAAGCAATCACATATTCCCTGCCTGTATCCCGAAGGGGTATGCAGAAGTGTATTAAATACACACATTTGGCCAATAAAAATTTGGTCCCACTATAATAGGAGTCAAGCCTATTGCCGGCACTATATAAATGTATACTTGTGACTCTTGAGTTGCGGGTGTCCATTTACGCCGGTAGTCACTTACCATCAGGTGACCCGTCTGCTCGTTTGCCACCTATCACATAAAAAAAATGTATATATTGTGTGACAGATGTCATATCCCTTAGTCGCCGTTTACGACACCCGCGGGAAGAGATTGTGTGACCTTATTCTGTCCAACGAGAACCACACAGCAGCAAGCAAGTATTTGTGTTTAACTAGTCCGAAATTGGATAGTGTTTTATAGACTGTTTTTAAATGTATTTGGTAACAATAAAATGGAAATACTGTTGCAGATTTTGGCAGTTGTGATTAACATGAAAATACATCATTTTCTGCCTAAAATATTATTAAAAGCTAATTGTTGTAAGTAGTATTCTTAAGCCCACTTTTTATTCATTATTTATTCTTAAGTCCACTTTACTATCTAACTATGATACTGATTTTTTTTAAATTAACGAACCGTTTTTATTGAGCCATAAATACATTATGTTATGCAGCTGCATATAATCGGTCATTTAAAATCTCATGCTGTCCTATTTTGATATTGGCCAATCCCCAATATAGCTTTCCATTTAATAGCTCTCATTACGTAACAGTTGTATAATTTCAGATAACAAACTCAACCTAGCAAAAGCTTTTCAGTACTAACCGAAATTATTATTTGGAACATATTCTTTTAAACATCGTTGTTTTTTTTTTTTTGACTGTACTAAATATGAAGATTCTTAATGACCACTCTTTAAACAATTTTAATTTCTTCTAGATTCTTACTTATTATTTATTATAAGTAAATTTCAATTATTATTTTTAATTTTTATAAATTACTTAGTTGTAAAGGGCGTTGAGACAGAACAAAATTATTTAATGACTGGTAAAGCAGAATAGTTGGAGCTCCTTAGCCTCCGCCCAGCAGTAGACGGCGATAGGCTGATCAGTAAGTACAGACTGCTTTAAAGAAGACGTCTCCGTCAATTGTTTTAAAAAATATCGTAGTAATATCGTAATAATAGACTTGCTATTGCCATAATTCGGGAACTATATATGTTATAAATATATTGCAAAAATCCTCTGATATACCAATTTCAATTTAAGATTACTACGATATTTTTTAAAACTCTTTATTTCGTTAGTGATACTAAACTATAGTCGGCAAAAAGTGGGTACTTTAGATGCCTCTGCCTTACTCCTCGGGGATATGGGCGTGAGTGGATATGTATATATATCTGTAACTCTCATTTGCTTTAATAGTAACCGTCATGACTTCGACTATAAATTCCCACCTATTAACTATAATCTTAATCTAAACGTTGACTCAGTATACCTAGTGCTTAACTATTTAATATTAATGTATGCAAGATTAGCATTCATAGATTCACGCGTATCACATCCAAACTGAATTTATTGTACGGATAATATGTAAATCAAAATACACACATCAAAAGTATCTAGGGATCAAAAACGTTTTATAGTATCGCCGCATAGGAGGATTATCATTTTAACTTTTTTGGATGTTTATTGATTCTTTTCAGTCAATTTCACTATTTATATAAAGTTACAATTTCTTCGTCGGAATTAAAAAAAGTTGCATCTGCATGGAGCGATGACATCATTTGATACGAGAAGAGATAAGCCACCTCGGGACACGCTGTCGTATCACGGGCAGCGTGGCCTAGTGATATGGAGGACGATTTCGCATTCATACAAAATACTGCTCCACGGAATCGTACCATGACCATCATGATGTTGGCTAAGATAATCAACAGCTCTTTAGGCTTGCTGATAGCAACCAATGCATCCGTAATTGTTTCGTGAAGTAGGTCTGCATTCCAGAAGTCCGCTATCCGCTAATCACAGACAGTGAGCAAGCCCTATTTGCAATGGGCTTGCAAACACAGAAATTTGGAGTTTCTCTGGATGTTAAGAACGTTTCAAATTTTGTCTGGAAGTTACTTCATTTTTTTTTTAAAGACAACTCCCGCTATAGGATTAGTTCCTGTGTCGGGAGGGGGGGGACATGGCAAACATTAAAGCAGAACACCCAGACTAAGAACAACAATTTGAGGATTACACAAGGTGTTGTCCCGTATGGGGATCGAACCTACAACGATTGTTTCAGACATGATCATCCCATATCATCAACTAGCTGTAGACGGGAGTTTTAACTCTCTACATATGTATGTCACAAATAGAAATAATGCACTACATCTACATAATTAACTTTCAGAAAACTTATTTAGTGAACTCATGAAGTACAAAAATAGTCAAACTTAGACTAAATCGCAAATAAAAAGCAATATAAATTAAAAAGTGGTCGTTTCTAAGCTCCGAAGTTCAACTAGAATACAAATAAATCAGTTGGCGTGCACGGCATCACGTCCAATCTAACGCAGCTTGTTAACGCGAGTAAACTTGTTCCCATTCTCGCTTACATTGCGACTAAAAAGTGTGGAGTCAGTGGATCGACTATGTCGTTGATTATTAGATTTTGCCTGAACTGACCGTGTTTTCATAGCAAATAGTACGAATTTTGTAGCATTTTCGTGAATGTTGAAGGTTAAATCAACCCTCTAATATACATAATACGTTATCAGAATAAATGCGTTCGTATTCCCGGTTGAAGTCAACAGCACTATTTCGGCTGAAATTGAAGGCTGGGTTCGGATGAAAGAGATGAAAATATGTTTACCCTTATAGTTATTAAAAGTTTTTCTGACCGTCCTTTACTATATTAGTATTTCAATAAAATAGATTTCAAGATATTTGAATTTGGACTCACTGACAAATTGTTTTGATATTTTTATAATTATCTTACAATGTTATATAGTGCGTTGAACTAAACTTTAGTGTCTCTTTTACCCCGTGTAGATCAGTAATAATGCAATTTTAAGTATTTACTACCGAAGCAATGAAACGCCCTTTGAGTAATCGGGCCCTGAAGCAATACTTGCGTTGTATTTCGCCGAGTGAGTCTGGTCAATATTCTCAAATTCGCCCTGTTCTGGGGGGTTCAGTTACAACTCTTGAGTTGCAAGTGTCCATGGACGGCGAAATTGAGTTAGTCTCAATTATGGACACCTGCACCTTAAACTAAATTTAAGGAATAATTCAACTAAACTTACTTTATTTCGCATATGTTTTGTCACTTTGCTATAATCAATAAATATAAAAATTTGCAACGACTTCATTTGGAACATATCAACAGTTTTTCATGCATGCCAAATAAAAAGTTATAAAAAACACACTAAAATAGACCTCAAACGACTACCTTCTATTTAAGTAAGAGAAAGAAAATTGTAACAGGTTATTGACCACATTTGATACACATAAAATACTCACTGTGGACTACAGCCTATTATTACTTATAGTTCATAGAATACTCTTTTTTTTTTTGTATTTTTGTAGCATACTGGGTTATTTCCTGTTCAATTCAATATATAATCCATCTCCATCATATCAAAGGGAGCCGAACGACGTGACACATACGCCACCATTGGCAGAACTTCTAGGCGAGCATGACATACTCAGAACTGCCAGGAGACACAAAAGATAAATATTAATAACTGACTACACAGTTTCCACATGTACAACTCAAAAAACAAAATATTTTTCAAGACATACCTACAACGTAAATTACTCATGTCCATATCATATAAATAGTATACATGTCAGTAATAATAATTGAAAACATCAACAACCGTTACATGTCAAACAATAAAGCCAAGAGTACAAAATAAAAAACAAATAAACCAGTGAAATTTATGTACAGTGTGGCTGTGGAGCAGGACCAAGTTGCACAGCATATTTGTTAGCCACATAATTATCCACTTTGTAATATGCTTGTTTACAAAGCGTGCGTTTTATGCAATTTTTAAACTTGTCATTAAGCTGAAGAACATCAGAAAGTATTTTATTATATATTTTAACGCAGTACCCCAAAAAAGATGTTTTTACTTTTGCTGTGTGAAAAAAAAAATCTTATGACATGCGTTTCATGACACAGCTCATTTTGATAAATAAAGGTGCTGCCTCGTAGCCGTATGTCACTCGGCCTGAACATTTTTCAGCTAAAAAGGCCATAAAATGAATTCTGAAAGCAATTATGAAAACAATCACATCTGCGTAAAAACCCTAAAAATTCCAAAACGCTACATTCATTATATGTATACATTCATAACCGTCATATGAGGATATGTGAAGTTTCATAAATCGCTACCATTGTGGGAGTCCAAACGATAAATGCTTATGATAAATGTATTGCCGTTCTAAGGACAATAGATGCTTTGTGGTAATGATTAATGACAGTTTTAAAAAGCCCACCCCTAAATGGCAATAAAAAAATATGTCACCGGCAGATTTCTTTCTGTGAGGTTGATAACAGATTGCTTGGTACGCCTGATTAATTGATATGAAACTAAAATACCTGTGAAATGAGAGTGTTAAACGTTTAAAGGGCTTAGATTGTTATTTGATTTAAGTGCTTCTGGGTTTGATAGGGTCTGTGACAATTTATTGGTGTGTGTTTATTATAGAGATCGTTTGGTATTTTGCTACGGTGCCAATTAATTTACTTATGTAAGATTTTTTAATGTCCGTAATATAATATGTAGACGTACATTTATTTCATTATACTTTGGATTTTATTACAATTGATAGATAATTTTGTTTTTTAAGTGTGGTCTTTAATTTATTCCCAGCAGTGTACATACATTAAGACTAAATGACGATTCAATGAACCATTTCCATATTATAATATCTATAGATTTATTGGTAAGTTTCACGACTGGCATACATCTACTCGTATACTTCTATACTATTATTGTGAATGCAAAAGTATCTCAATATCTGTCTGTTACTTCATATTTAAAGCGCAACAGCTGAACTGATTTGGATTAAATTTGTTATGTGGATACTTCAAACCCTTGGGAAGGAAATAGGCTATTTTTATAGATATCTCATGCAAGTGAAGCCGTAGGCCACAACCCGGTATTAGATATTTGCCACTGACATGGTCACAAATAATGTTGTAGACCTCTTACGTGACATTTTTATTTTATATAATGATGTATTGTAGTTTTCAATACCCTATTACAGTAGCATGGTGCTGAGTATGAACTTCCATTGTCATATAATAATTCCTTCTTACCGAAAATGTACGGGAGATTTTGTGTCTATAAGAACGTCTCTACTCTGATTTTATTGAGATTCAACAGGTTTATGTTTATTAAGAAGTTAACAGCTTTGTGGAGTAGAGTATGTTCCTATTTGCTTACTATTTACTACATTGCTATAGTAAATACATATGTAGGTCGCATCTCTTTTCTATTTTTCTTAAGCACCAGCCGTTTTTAATCTTGACACATTTTAATTTGGGTAAGGTTGGTAAGGGTGGTAAGGTTTTTAACAGTGATAGGGCCATGCTTAGGTACGAATTAGTTAGCTCGACGGATGGTATGCCACGGCCTACCAGAAAACCGGTTGTAAATTACGCTTGCTTTGCACTTCCCCTCAAATTAGTGAGGTTTTCGGAGGCCCAAATCCCCCTCCCGCCTTTCCAATCTCTCCATCCCTCTCTCTGCTTCCCCGCCTTTTACGCTGCGTGCCGCCTCGCACTTATAACTCTTGAGCTGTAGATGTCCATGGACGGCAGTTGTTACTTACCATCAGGTGATCCATCTATTCGTCTGCCCCTAAACCATAAAAAATGCAAGGCTAGCGTTGATTCACAATATGTTTTCTATAAGGCCGTGGCATAGCACCTGTCTAGCTATCCCATTCGTGCCTAAGCGTAGCCCTATCACTGTTAAAAACCTTGGAACTTACGATATTGGTTTCTTAAATGTTGACCTAAATTCGTTCTTAACTATAAGATTGTTTATTTTGGTTGTAATAACTATACGTGTTTATGATTCTATATTTAAGTTAACAGAAAGTTAAAATCTATTCCTGTTTTAGGCCTATATGGTTATTGTTGAATGCTGCACGAAGTTGTTTGTTTTAATTGAACATAGCTGAAAGCTATTTACACTTACTCTGAGCAATGCTTATATTGAAAGTATCTGAATTATAAATGAATGTTTCCCGTAGATTCACCCGCCGCAGCGCTGTTCCAAAGTTTGAACAACTTTACCCCCTCAGGGAGTGATTATTCAGAAACGTTGAAAGTATTATTTTATTTGTAATTAAGAATGCCTGTAACTTACGGAAAAGAACTTATTATATAAATATTTACCGAATGAAAGTATTGCGACTTAATCAAAACTTAGGAAACAATAGATTTATTATGCATACATGTGAGGGATATGTGATGTGAAGGGATCAGCAAAATTGTGTTGTGTTATGAGTATAATATGAGTTATATGTATAAGTCAACAGATACAAGATACTCTTATATATATACGATAAAAGAATATATTAATGAAGAAAATAAAAGAATACAATATTGCTAAAACTAGTACGTAGTACGTAGTAGTACTTATTTGGATCTTCTTACATTGTTTTATTGTTTTATTATTTGTTTCTTTTATTTTTTTCACTCTTTGTGTACCACCATTATCTAATACTTTACAGTATAGTCCATCAGGTTGTCTAGAAAAGATCGCAGATTGTGATAAGACCGCCATTTGTACTCACCTATGTTCTTTCTTTGATACCTGACGTGTATAATAAAGAGTATCTCCCTGTCTATCAATCTACATTTTATCATCGAATATGTGAAATGAAATTAAATAAAACTAAAGACAGTAGATTACCTTACCACCGATAGGCGGGATGACGAATATAGAAGTTTTAGTGACACTGTAATAATTTTCTACTCGGGGTGTTGTCTTTTTATAAAAATAATAAAATAGGTTATTTTGGTAAACATCCTTTATCAAACTACACAGGACTCGTTCAAAATCAACTGATTCAGAAAGTCTGTGACTCCAGTCCATTGATAAAATGTCGTATAAGTTAGTATAAGTTTCTCTCAACTCGCAGGACAAACTTTTTAGGTGATCCAATGACAGGGTTGAGACGGAAAATTACGATAGGGAATTTTATTATTTAGTTACTTACTTAGAAAGTAAGAAAAAGGCTTTCACCAAAGGGATTTAGCAAGGAGTTTATGTGTTTGGAACCAGGTAAATGAAGTGAGTTTATTATACAGAATTTTCTTAGTTTAGTTTTAGTAGTAAGGTTTGATTAAATATTTACTTAGCCGTATCTCACTTCCACTACTACTTTTACTTATGTTTTATTTTCTTAACACTCATTCATTCACGTCTCTACCCTCAAAGGGGCAGGCATAAAGGTAGGTAGCTTACATTTGACCGAATATAATTTAGTCTCAAAAATGTAATATATATAAATAAGCTGGTTGACAGTTATAGGCTTGCTCCCAAGCCTATAACTATCAACCAGGCACTCCTGAAAATAAATGGGACAATTGAAAGGAAAGACATTCTGTATTTCAACAGAGGAAGTCAACAGAATTTTCAACATTCTGTTAACTGTGTAACTTACTGTACAACTATTTATTTGCTACAATATTTATTAATGACAGAGGAAAGACAAGAATTTATAAATTATTGTCTATCCTCTCTCAAATAAACCAAATTTACTAGCTGAGCTGATGTGAGCCGAAAGTAATTAAAGGACTGCAACACTAATGAAACAATATTTTATCTAACAACGAATAATAAAACTTTATTACAACTTGATCGTAGTTCCAGTTAATTCAAATTGAAATGCAATAAACGTATCCTAAATTGAAATCCCGTTATGATCTTACTACGTTCTCTGAAGTAACAAGTACAGAAGTTAAGTCATAAAAGGAGAAAGTTTTTAAAGATGATCTGCACTTTCAATATGTATTTAACAAAATTTCTCGTAATAAGCCCATGAGAAGCAGTTCCAGTATATTGCTAATTGAATGGAGTACTTGTCATTATGAATAAGATCATTCTTGAATTAATACTTTTATAAATTTTCCTGTTTTGTTTTATTTCTCTCAAAAAACCATTGATTTGAATTCTTAAGTATAATAATAAAATATACTGTTCAGAACTCCTACACACAGCCGACTGATCGCAAAGGAAGCAGAGCTATTGTAACCAGACTGCTGTCACGACTTTTATACAAATGAGATGTGTAATTTAGAACTTAATGTAGGCATTATGTTTCTTCATCAGTCCACCCATGACTACGGTCAGTATAATTCTATGTAAACGTCGGGTAAACAAAGTAATGGTACCTAATAACGCTTGCGTTGCATTTCCCCGAAATGAGTGAGGTTTCCAGAGGCCCAACTCCCCTCTCCTCTTTACGCTCTCCTCGTTCCCCCTCTCTTCTTTCCCCTCCCTGCATCGCTCTATCCCTCATTATCCTTAAAGGCGGGCAGCGCACTTACGGCTCTTGAGTTGCAGGTGTCCATGAATGGCGGTTGTCGCTTACCATCAGGTGACCCGTCTGTTCGTCTGTCTTCTATAGTATTAAAAAAAAGTCAAATCCATGTCAAATCTATTGCTGTCTTCTGGGACTTATAAGGGAATATTGGAGGTATATTGAAAAGTAAAGGGAGGATAAAGGGAAGGAAAACGATATTGCTTATACGGATAAATTGGGGAGTATGGGCAATACCTCAAGCAAATCAGGATCCCATACGTATAACTCAAACTAGCTGGTGTCGGGGAGTGCATGCCCACTAACGTATAGTTAAAATGTTATTCATACTGTTAATAAAACATTTTTAGTATAAAATCCATGAAACATAGTTAAAAATCTATAGTACATTTATTCAACTGACGGATTACATAAAAAGATGGTTTGACCGATTATTTGTACATCAGTTTGGTAGGTACTGGTAACTATTCCAAACACGATAAAGAATCATCAAGTAAAAGATATGATCTAAGCCAAGTTCTAAAGAAACATTTAGATATCCAATTCTAAACCTTACGAGGATTGTGGTAAGGTTCTTTTATGTTTTATTGTTTTTACAAAGTGTATATATAGCAACTAGCTTTTCACTTGAATGTTAGGAACTTTTGGTATGTTAGTACAATAAAACATCTGAAATTGATTCTCCAAGGAACTTACTAATTGCTACCCTTGTTCTGATAAAACTCCGTTTCTACTTTTTTGTACAAAACAGTGCAAAAATTCTAGGGATTAGTTTTTTAGCAAAATCAGTGGTCAAAGAAGATTTTGACCCTAGTTTAGATTGGTAGTAAAACACTGTAAATAAATTGCTAAAAATAAACGCCACTGGTTGTTGCTATGTACATTAGTAAATCAACAGAAGCTAAAACAAAAGTTTTTAGACCTTTGTCCGTCTATATGTAAGTTTGAGTGGAATGCAGTTTTCAAAAATGTATTGCTGAAGTCTATCTTTAAATTTAGATATGTATCTCTAAATTCCATGCGTATGAAATCGCGTGAGTAGTAAGTATTAATATGTAT
Source organism: Tyria jacobaeae (assembly GCA_947561695.1). Taxonomy (NCBI): domain Eukaryota; kingdom Metazoa; phylum Arthropoda; class Insecta; order Lepidoptera; family Erebidae; genus Tyria; species Tyria jacobaeae. The sequence goes on along the minus strand of OX387215.1, from coordinate 7,354,448 downwards.
TATTCGATATTAAGGCATGTATCGCTGTGTGTTGTTTATTACATACACGAAACGATGACACGAAAAAGTTTTCACTAAAATCAAAACACTTTTCTATTACAACACAAATAGCAGCAATTACTACTGAACATCACACGCTATGACGAATAACATTCACATTTGCCTGTACATAATAATTACATATTTTAATGTAGCGTGCTAAGTGCGCGTGCACTTGTCGCAATAACCGGGTTGAACCGCCTCTTACTACTAATATCACACTTCGCTACGAACTTACCCCAATAATTTTGCAGGCGAACATTCTAGAAAGTATTACTCTTATTATGCTGTTCGATTTTCACTGCAGTGAGCTGCAGGATTGGTTTTGTTAAAAACTTGTACTAAGACTAGAATTTAGATTTCTTCCAAGCTTTTTCAAATTCTCTTTCCTTGACTGGCTGCTACTTGCAGTGATTTATTTGTTTGAATTCAAGATTTTCAAATAAAATAGAGAAATACAATAACGCTGGGTACTGCGTATTTAAAACTAAATTTAATTTTATTTTATTTTTGAACATCACACAAAAAAGGGAACAATTACTTAAAAAAACAGGAGTTTTAAGTAAAAGTATGTAATATTGGTTGGGTTTTAAATATAAGAAGTAGAATGAGTAGGAATGAATTGTTTTTTTATTACTTAATTACAAGATAATATACTTTTGCTTATACTTCATAATCTATTGCCAATTAATACACGTGGATGCGACAAAATGAGCTTTTTTTTTTGTATTAGCCTACCATAGTGACTTCACATTGCCTAATGGAAAGCAGAATGTGGGTGTCAACTTCATATCTGTCCACCCCTTGGGGAGTACAGGCGTGATTATATGTATGTACCGTACCTATGTACAATATTTACGTTGCCCTAGTAGCAATATTGAGGTTATCTGGTAGAAAATGCCTACGGTATTAAGCCCGCCTTGAGCAATATTGTAATTGCAGGAAGTGTAATAAAAAAAGAAGGAAAGCGTCTCCACGTAAGTAGTAGAAAGTAGTTTGACTGTGATAATGTACTTTTACTTCTTTACTTCATTGTAGAGGCGCTTGATGTCTATAAAAAGCTTTTCGTAAAAAATAAATGAGCGATGAGTGCAGATTTTCATATATATGAACTGTTTCTGAGCTCGTAACTTTTTTTAGAAGCTTATTTTAAACTTGAATTTTAACAGAACTTTGTTTCTAGGTATCCGAAAAGCTGAAATTTTGCATACACTTTTAGTTTCTATAACAATACTTCTCTATGACCTGAAAAACATATATTTCCTTCACTTCTATATAGTCCTTTTTACATAGTTGTATTTCGGAAACACCACAACAGATCCTCTGCTGGAATACGAAAACAGAAAACAAAAGTTAACATTATTTAATATTTAACTAGCTTGAGACCTTTACAAGTAAGCACAAGTTGGGAAACAAGTTTTCAGAATATAAACAGTCAAAGCCTACACCTAACTGTAAAACTGATGACGTTAGCAGTACTCACATGAAACGGTAGCAATAGTTGATTCTTTGTGTGTCGACGAAATATTAAATGCGTGCTAAACTTTATTTGATTAAATAATTTGAGTCTTTCTCCAATGAGGATATGTTTTCGTCAATGAGATTGGTATATAAAGATATTTTAGCTCTGTTAGGGCCGTCGCTGACGGACGTCACGGAACGGTTAAGGATATTATTTCTGATCAAGGTCTTTATTCTCACTTTAATGTATTTAGAATTCATATTACATAATTTATTTTGATACAATCTTAACTTACACTTAGACTATTTTTCCGAAGACATACAGCATTCCAAAGATACACAATAACCTGAAACAGCATCACCTGTTCCTATTCCTGAACAGAATCAACACAATCGCTTGCATCCCAAATGTCGATTTCATCGCTCGCATCAGATCTTAGACAGCCTCCATATGTTCATCAGAGGTCGTAGATGTCGGTTATTGTCGATATCAGAAGAACAGCGAACAGCAAGAACAGCAGAAATATTTCACAAATTCTTAGAAAGCCAAAAGACAGATCAACACCCTGTCGACATATTTTTTCAAGCAATGGCCTCACCGTTGCCGCCATTGCCATAGCTATCTTTATGATCAAATTCACGGGCTGAAGTACAACGTAATGCTCTACATTTTGTTACAGAAGCAGAAATAAAACATTCAGAAACTATGGAGTTGATATGACAAATAAACATAATACATACATTCATACAAGTTCAAGTGTTCTGTTTTCAAGTGTGGGTACACACTTGAAAAACATTACTTCTTGAGTCAGTTGGGTAAAAATACGAAATCAGTTGTCAAACAGACGAGGAACGTATCAAACATTTTGTCTTTACCATTAATCGGTAAAGAAAAAAATGTTTGATATATGTATGGAGGGACGAAAAAGTTTAAAGGTGACATAAATACCTTTTAATAAAAATAGATACTGATGTATCTACTTTTATTAAAAGTTTTAATCCTGCCAGAGATACCCATCCGTTCAACTTCATTCATTAAACTTTTTGCATCATCACTATCTGTAGTGACTGGCGCATTAATGCATGCAATATCATCGCTAGCGGTGTTTGTTTGCCAGTCTATATGATTGATGTATTGCAGTCCGGGTAGTTCAGGTACTATAAGTTAGTATAAGTTAGTATAAGTTCTACAATAGTTATTGTTACAGTTGTTTAGACACTATCGACGTTTTATGTACCTCTAATTCACTAATCAATAAAAAGAAATTATATTAATAAATAATATACTTCCCGCTTGGTGCCACTTCAATTGTATGGAAATATTCTACCTCCAAGGCTGAAGGATTTAGGATCTAAGCATACCTTTCATCTGAAGGTTGGTTCATCACTTGATAATTATAAGATTTAATATCATTTCTTTAATTAGCAAGAACAGTTCAGTGTAAGTGGAAACTGACATGAATGAGTGTGTGTTTTTGGTGAGTTTACACTTCGTTCATAGGCAAAGTTATTATAAAGCAGAGATCCATATTTCACACCAACCAAGGATCTATTCAAAGTGGTAAAGAGCACTTGAATATAAGAGAGTGTATTTCTTTGGGTGAGATTCTATACAAATAAACGGCGCAGATACTTATATTATAAACTTTAACGTACAAACTTCGTCATTTCTTTGTAGAAATGACACACATCAAACATGAACAAACTACGGTAGCGTTAACTTAATACGAACTAAGATAACTAATAGTAGAGGCACGCTACTACAGTTTCATAAATCAATAGACAACCACATCTACGATGAAAGCTGTTAGTGCTTTGAATATGGATGTAAGCATTTCCTGTCTTATGTATAAACATTAGTGTTCGATATGTAATAAAGACTAATAAAAATAAGCTTCTGAATTTATTAAAAGAGATAGTTTCGGTTTAACAAAAATCTCAATTTTATCAGAGCGCTAGTTACGGTAGGAGCTTTCGACGACATACATCTGTAAATTCTTCTTTTTACAAAATAGCGTTGGATGAACGATTAAAGCTTGTTCACTCAAAAGTTACGTTTAGGAAGAGAGCTGCTCATTCACATAAACCTTAACTTTATAGTATTAAACGAGGCATACTTTAGCCGAAGTATAAAAAAGGAAACAATATGAAATTAAAACTAATTACTTAAATAATAAAATACGTTTCGGCGTAAACATTGAAAGCTCCAAGCTTTCAATATTCTTGATTGGTAGAAGGTAGGTGTACTATTCTGTTGGGGCTTCAACGGGCGGTGCAATGTGCAGTAAATACATCAGCGACGTTAGGAACGCCATCTGATTCGGGAAATAGTTTCACAACTCCACCATGACGCCAGGAAAGAGGCTGCGCGCTGTCATCCTTCAGCAACACCAGATCACCCATTGCCAGATCCTTGCATTTTATACGCCACTTCGTACGCTGTTGCAGGCCTGCTACGTATTCGTTGGTCCAGCTCGTCCAAAAATATTGCCTGCACTGCTCAAGTCTCTGAAATCTGTCGAGACGGTTGGTCTTGAGATTGATGGTAGAGGGAACAGGGACTGCTGTCAATGGGGTCGGCTCTTAAGGATGGCTTCAATTTGAGAAAATAAAGAGCTCAGTTCTTGTATCAATGTAGTTTTTCTAGTGAGCTGGCCAGAAATCTAACCGCAAATGTGGTTTAACTTCCAGTTAGCCAATATTGGTAAATATCAGTTGTTCAACCACTATGACCACAGCAATCGAAAACTATAGTCTGACCACTCTAGGGGGCATTTATACTTTTCTGTAGTGATGCACTAACTCTTTATCGAGAGTTATTTACATGTTTACATCCACGAGAATTGAAGCAAGAAACTTAATTAATGTTAGTTGTGGAACGCCTATTCTTGTTGTAGAATGTAGATTCTAGTTTGTCATAACTGCTCACTAATGTAGCAACATCACTTATAGAATAATTTAAATACCTCATGAAATCCTTTGATAATTTATTCGTAACAAGAACAGTTCAAAATTAGTACCTAGTCAAGTAAGACATCATAATAAGGCTCTACAAAGGTAACATTGAAAATGAAAATGTAACAATTCAGTTTGCTTGTTTAGGATAACATAGGTGTTGTAGGATGAAGTTATTGTTTACATACACCACATTCAATTTAAAATACAAACACTCGAAAATTTTGTTTTGATATATTTTAGTTTTATATGTTCTATTTATAGTACCTACGCTCTTTAAATCGGCTTCTAGATTTTAGTCTAGCTACAATTTCCAGTAACGTTACTCGTAACCTCCTCGGTATAATGACTATTTTTAAATTAAAATATGAAAGTAGTACAGTTTGACGTTTAACCAATATATTTTAATAATTAGTAAAATAAGACATTCGAGTAACTGAAAAATACTAGAAGTTCAATTAATATAGAAAAAGAGCGGATGATATTTTGACGGCTGAATAGGTTCTCAGCGGGTCAAAGGTCATGAGCACTTTTCTTATTATTGAATAAATGTTTGTTTCTTAGATATTTCTACTTAATTTATACGTTACCGACTTTTCAGGAATAAAAAGTAGCCTATGTGCTATTCCAGGCTTTAATCCATAATTGAGCAAAATTTCAATCGAATCCGTTGTTCTGGCATGATTAAGTAAGAAACATCCCGCCATTCGCGTTTATAGTAGTAGTAAGATTAATATATCGAACTCAAGGTGTGTCTCTGGTGTCGGAATGGATAAAATCTTTTAAAACTTTAGTCACTTCGTTGTCAAATTTAAATTTTGAAACATTTGTAGCTACAACTTGTAACAGTAACAAGATAATTCTACCTTTAATGAATGACAACACTGAAGTTACGACCATAAACGAAATGTTTCGAAAGAAAGTAGAAACATACTTAAACCTTAAAGCAAATTGTACCGAAATAGTATACTCCAAAGTTAGGAGCCCAATTCAACCACAAGGCACTACCAACTAATAAGGGAAACAATTAATTAACGTGAATCCAAGTTTGGTCAGTCGTGAACTTATTAAATCAAAAGGTCTGTGCTTGAAGAACATGAGTTATGTGTGCATATGGCTACGACTCACACATATCAAGGTTTAGTAGGGTGAGTATAATTTTCCAGCAATAAAATTAAAAACAAAAACGTATTATATACTCGGTAAATATCGAAAGTAAATATAAATGCAGTGAAGCTACGGTTTAAGCTGCAGCTGCTTAAGCGTGGTTTTGGAACATTTTTGTGTATGACCTTTGAAGGTGATGAAGGAGGGGGAGAGGGGAACGGGGGGAAAAGAAAAAGAGGAGAGGGGGAGTTGGGCCTCGGAAATGCGACACAAGTGTTGCTTTCACTATCGGTGAGGCAGTTCGCAACATTCGGACCGGCTCAAAGTATGGTTTTGATACGATAATTGATAATTTTCGTTTTTTTTTTTTGCAGATAACTGTAATCCTTGAACCTACAAGAGTAGAAGGAATGAGTTCCTCTTGGATAGGCGTGTCACATATTTATCTCCACTATCACTATCCTTCCGGTGAGTTAGAAGACAAACGCTTATTAAAGAATAAAAACACGAGGACCAGGCAAAGTACACCTTGCTTCTGGCTTGTATTGTATCAGAAGATATAGTAAACTACACCAGTAATGGTGCACTACCCCGTTTGAGGTACTATGACAGTATCATAAAATGTTCATTAAAACCACAAAAAATCCTGTATTATAGACACCCTCACAAAATAGCTATACACGTAAGTTTAACCCGACACAGAAGTGTATTAAATTCGACACTAACCCGGACAAATCGTATAAGTTTGGCAAGTGGGGTCCAAGAGACGCACTGTTACAAATTGTTGAACTCACGGCAGTTGAAGGGTTAACTGGCACCCGTGTTTTGATTCCAACGATTTATAGTCTCGTAAACCTAATGTCAATTTTGACAACAAGATTACGTCTTGAAAACGTAATCAAAACAACCCTTAGTTGAAATAATACCGTATAACAGTAGTACGTAGGGCTTACTCAATATTGTTATAATAGTTTGGTGCCATATTTCAGCATTAATTTACTGCGCTTTTCACACTCCGGTATGGTAACTTTTAGAAAATAATCAACCTGGTTATACCTGTTAGACGTAATCCTTATCCTAATTTTGTATATAATGTTAACTGTCGTCTTAAGGTACGGATTGGTATACCTGTTAAGATGTGCTACATTAAAGTAAAGCTGTAGTTTAACATTTCAGCCAGTTTTATATAAATAGACATAACTGTGTGGTTGACTTCAAACATGGAAGACGATATCGATACGGAGGCATAATATAATACATAAATATCTCAGTAAAATATTGATTTTAAAATACACACACATAAAATACCTATTTAAATAAAATTATAGTACAATTCAGCAATTAAACATTACATTTAATCCGTTAGAGGGCTCGAACTTCCCGGGCACAAGCCAGTTCGAGTTATAAGTATGTGTCCTTGACTGGCTTCAGCTATTGCGTGTACTCCCCAGACCATCTGTATGAAATAAATATCCTTTCCTTCCCTTTCAATCCTCCCTTTTCTGTCAATATATTCCTAATTTTCCCATCTAATTCCTAAGTGCCCGGATGGTGGTAACAGGCTTGCCCTATTACTTAAAGGTTACTAAATCGAATCATTAAAATTTGGATGTTAATTACGCCTCTGCTTACCCTTTCGGAGCCACAGGCGTGAGTGTATGAGTGTATGTATGTATGTTATATACATATGTTTATAATCATCGTCATCTTCGCCACTTCGATCTATTTTCGGCTTCTCGCATCCAGCTCCTGCCAGCCATCTTGCGCAAATCGTCACTCAACCTGGCCTGTAGGCGTCCTACGCAAGTGGCAATGGGCTAATATGGCCAGCCCATTGCCACTTCAGCCTGCTGATCCGGTGGGCTATGTCGATTACTCTGGTTTTCTGCCGAGCATAGCCCTTTCCATAGCACGCTGAGCAACTTTAAGCTTGTGGACCAGCCGTACCGTAAGTGTCAACGTATCGGCTCCGTATGTCATGACGGGTAGGACACACTCATTGAAGTTTTTCGTCTTAAGGCACTGTGGGATCGACGATGAGAAGACTCGGCGTAGCTTTCCAAAGGCTGCTGAATTCACCCCAGCTGAATTCTTCTGTTCACCTCGTCCTCAAAGTTGTTTCTACTTAACTGCAATTTCTGCTCGAGGTATACATATTTAAGAACAACTTCCAGAACGGCCCCGTGTACCGCAATCGGTTCCGGTAGTACATGTTTGTTGAACATGATCTTGGTTTTATCCAAGTTTATCCGTAGGTCGATGCGTACAGAAGAGTTAGTTAGATCATTCAGCATCTGCTGAAGGTCCTGCAGCGTCTCTGTTAAGATGACGATATCGTCTGCAAATCGCAAATGAGAAATGTATTCGACGTTGATGTTGATGCCACGCCCTTTCCAGTGCAGCGTCTTGAACATGTCCTCCATTGCATTTGTGAACAATTTCGGGGAGATAACATCCCCTTGTCTCACTCCTCGATGCAATGGTATTGGCCTTGTTTGCTGGCTCTGTACTTAGACGGACATGGTGGCGGCTTCGTAGAGACATCTCATCACTTGGATATATCGCCAATCTACTTGGCAACGCTGCAGGGACTCCATAACAGCCCAGATCTTGATCGAGTCAAAGGCCTTCTCATAGTCCACGAATGCTAGACACAGGCGCTGATTATATTCTTCGGTCTTCTGTATATGGTGTGGATGTGGTCTTTGGTGTCATATCCTCTCCGAAACCCAGCCTGCTCCGGTGGCTGGAATTCGTCGAGTGTTCGCGCAAGACGGTTCGTGATGATTCTTGAAAACAGCTTGTAGACGTGGCTTAGAAGGGAAATTGGTCGATGGTTTTTAACATTGTCTTGTCCCCCTTTTTGAAGAACAAGACGACCACACTCCTACTCCACGCCTCCGGATTTCTCCCTTCAAACAGGACAGCGTTGAAGAGGGGGGTGCTAAGCATCTCCGGGTTACGAGAGGCCACCGAAACCCACTGACCCTGGCTACGTATAACGGGCTCACGTTACGACTAGACTCGCATCTGGCGCAACTTGAGGTTCAACTCGAGAAGATTAGGTGGCATATCCTAGGGCTATGTGAAGTCCGAAGAGAGGGGGAGGACACCATAACCCTCGAGTCAGGCCACCTGATGTACTTCCGCGAGGGGGACCAACAATCCCAAGGTGGCGTTGGGTTTCTGGTAAATAAGTACCTTTCAGACAACGTTGTGAAAATATCCAGTGTGTCGATCACGGTAGCGTACCTCATTGTCAAGCTTACCGAGAGGTATAGCCTCAAGGTTGTACAAGTGTACGCACCGACCTCGGCACACTCGGATGACGAGGTGGAGGATATGTTTGATGATATATCGAGGGCCCTCCACTGTACCACTAAGACCCACTACAACGTTGTTATGGGTGACTTCAACGCTAAAGTGGGAGTACAGAATTGTAGCGAATCGGTAGTAGGATCCCATGGATTTGGAAACAGGAATCATAGGGGGCAAATGTTCGTTAACTTCCTCGAACGGGAGGGGCTCTTCTTGATGAATTCATTTTTCAAGAAACAGCCCTAGAAAAAGTGAACGTGGCAAAGTCCCGACGCTATGACCAAAAATGAGATCGACTTCATCATGTCGGACAGGAAGCACATATTCAGAGATGTCTCAGTGATCAATAGGTTTAATACCGGTAGTGACCACCGACTTGTACGAGGCTCTCTAAATATCGACTTTAAGGCCTGACAGAAGTCAGTACCGACGAAATTGAGATGGCTCTTAGACAGCTGAAAAAATGGAAAAGCCCCTGGACAGGATGGCGTTACAACAGAGCTGCTAAAAGCTGGAGGTAAACCTGTATTAAGGGAGCTCTATGTTTATAATGCGGAAATTTTATTTCAAGCTCATACTCAACATTCTTTCATAACACAGTAGACGCGAAACAACATTTTTTTAGGACGCCAAACACTTTAATCAATGCAATGAATGTAAAACATTAGTTATTTAATTTAAAAAAAAATGAAAGTTCAATTAATATAACAGTGTAACTTAGATGATTTGAACATGACCATTAATTGATTGCAACTAGTTAAGGTTAAGAGACCTTATTAAGCTATTAGAAATATGTAACTAGGATACGACTAGATGATGTTAAAGACGTAAATTGTAGTTAGTATAAAAAACAACAATATCTTTTGTTTTGTGTAATTAGTTTTTATAATCCAGCAATTACTGTGTTACCAATTTTTTTACAATATATGCTAGTTTCCTAGCAATCCTGTAATGCTTCCACCTTGTATAAAGTAATATATAACAACCCAAACAAACAACAAAATATATTTGTTTATAGTTAGCTTCTTGTTAGCTGTGCTGCTGTGGGATGCTTTCACAACATTCGTTTCTAATTTAAAAGATTAGATTAGAAATGAATCAAAATATGCAATTGTATTAAGAAAAAATGTTAAACAACAGAACTATGGCTCCTACAGCATTTAAAAATAGCCTTTATTAAAAAAAACAGGCACGAACAGTAATGATGCAAAATTTGCACATTACAAGTGTTTATTACGATAAGGATATGCATGGCGTCATTACACAGTAACATTATCGTTTACGATCGATTACGTCACAGAAAACTATAACAGAGCCAAGAAAATTACACTGGCGTGTTAGATGCCCCTACTTTATGCTAAACCCAATCAGCCGGGCAATTGACCAGCTCCCGACATAATTTGTGATATTGTACGTTGAACACTAATAAACATACAATCAGGTCTATATCTCCAAAGGGGTAGACAGACCAGGTTTCAAACACTCGTTCAACTTACGAAATAGAGAGCAAGCCTTCATCCAGGCACTGTATGATTGCTGAATCCCTCAATTACCTTGAAGTGGATTGGCAGTAAGCTCCCAACCCACTTACAAAGTTAGTCGTTGTGAAGAAAATTACAGGTTAGAATTGAAATTTTATTATTATTAACTTACTCGCCACATTCCTGTTGTCATTTGACCTAGGTTCGGCTTACAAATAGATGATAAGGTTGGGGTAATGCTTTACTATACTATATTATGTTCGCTACAACCTTTTACGACACCCGGAGGAATAGATGGAGTAACTCTATTCCTCTCCACCGAGAACAACACGCCACTATGTAAACTTCAATATACAATTGGGAAATTGAGTACCTGTTGATTGTACTGATTTATTGGACACAATAACATTGGATGAAATCAATAGTAGTATGTCAAGTTAAATTACGATAAGTGATAACAGATGGTATTACTGGGTTTATGCAATATACATGAGTTGGAAATACTGGTAATTTCTTAAGGGGAATAGTTGCAAATAGGCGCTGAATGTTGCTTTGGAATAGTCACGGTAGAATTTTAGATTTTAAGGCAGGGTTATTAACTTAAGCCTTTTTATTTTACACTTATTTCCATTAAATATCGAAACTCCATCACATTATACAAAATCCTTCTATCTAGAAGCCCTCTATCCTCAAAAGGGGTAAGCAGAAAGGTCTCAAACGCCCACATTTTGCTTACAATAATTTAGACCTGCTTACGTAACAGGGGGCAAGCTTATTGCGTTAACGTTGCGATAGTTTGTTAATTTTATTTCGTATTTATCAAATAAATGTTGCTTTACAGTCTGTTTCTGCGGTTTTATCAATCTGTCTAGTCGATAAGGTGTGAAGTGACTTCTCCGTAGTACGGACAGGCGCTTAGATTGTGACAGGATGACACGGCGCGACTAATTGGAAAGAGTAGTAGTCGGAACAGTGTTTTAGTTATCTTATTGCTTTTAGTAGGTATTGTTCTGTTTGGTTTTCTTTACAATATAATAATAAAAAAATGATATCTCTTGGTTGTTGTGATGTACTCTTGAGAGGAATACCCTATTAAGATTCGTATTTCTGGAACGATACAATCTTCAAAGCTTCAAGAAAAGAGCGTTCTCCTACCCAAAAGGCCGGCAACGCACTCGTGACTCTTAAGGTGAGGGTGTCCATAGGCGGCGGTAGTCATTTACCATTAGGTGAACCGTCTGCTCATCTGCCACCTATTTCATAAAAATAAATAAGGTAATGCAAATGACACCGTAGCTTAGCCATTGAGGCTCTTGACGTTACGTGACAAACAAACATCATACACAAAGACATAACATACACTCGTAATAAAATAAGGATATTGATATAATAATGTCAGAATAAATGCTTTCTTACTTTCTTTCTTTCCTCTAATATTACCCTGGATATTAATGTTTCTATCTCAGTACCACTGTTTTAATATAATAAAATTAATGCAAAAATAGTGCATTTTTATAATATGCTATCATAATATTGCTTTAACCTTGAATAGAAGTTATAATTATATTTCAAGAGACCAATATCTTGTTTTTGTAGTTCAATGTTTAATGCTTCCACATGTAAGTTCGAAAACAACCACTTTTTGTTAAGGTTTAGCCTGATAAAATAAATACATTAATAGGAAAGATTCATCGTGGTATTTATAGTTTTTATCCTAAAATCGAATTAAAGAATTTTATAGTACTCAGTGACTTAAAATCACTTAAATCACTTAAATCACTTAAATGACGCTCGCGCGGAACTTAACTATCCGATTATTGCACGCTATCCTTTGCTTAAACCACGCACTTACTTACTTCACGGAATCGTATATAAAGACAATAAACTATAAAATATTTATTTTTAAACATACAAATAAGCAGAAAAAGAAAAAATACCATGTAATCAATCAAAGCAGCATCAGAAAATATTATAATACTAATAATATATCTTCACATTTATGGTTAATTTAAACTGTCAAACATGTATCAACACACATACCAGCTGAAGTAAGCATTAAATAAATCAGTGTAGTATTTTCTTTTGTTTTGATAAATTTTGAGTTGTATATTAACTTTGCAATTTTATTTGAGGAAATTTGAAAACTTTTTTTAATATTTGGAAACCAATGTTTATTGAAACACGATAAAATTACATCAATAATTAATACAAAAACATAAAAATTTTAATTAATAATATCTATTAGAATATCTTAAATTATTAACAAAACATTAGATTATGTTATGAACATTATTGAAATATTTTATTTATTAAAGTTATTTATCAAGAAACATGTATGAAAATACTCAAATAAAATATTTTTTTGTATATTTTTAGCTTGAACTGCATTTTCTACAGTGCAATTATTAAAAACACAATTTCCATTACTATTTACGGTAACATTGCAATTGCTAAAAACATAAGATACATTTGAATGGATACATAGTGGATCGTATACGAATAAACCAACGTCTGGATCATATAAAACTTCTGTGCTGCTCATTATACATACAAAATACTTTTAACATAAAATTATCATTAATATTTTAGTACGATGTGAATAACAAATATAATCGCTCCAAAAACAAAATAAAAACTCATCATCGTGACTGTCCAAATAAACCACACGATCGACGGATTTTGTTTCACAATAGACAGAGAGAGAGAGATAAAAAAAAAGAGAAGTCACTCGTACTATAAAATAGTGTACGATACGAGGGACTTAAGTAGCCGATTATTGAACCGTGGGAAGTTAGCGCACGAGTGAAGCGAGATGCGATGCGATAATGTACTATAATACTAGTCTGTTATAAAATATGAGATAAATTTATTAAATTGATTTTTTATCATCTGATGTCGCGTGACCGAAGACGCCGACCGAGTGATGTCACTATAGCCGAAACAATTTTTATTGTCTGTAAAAAAAATCAATCAATAATCAAATCAATAATGGCAGGCGCTATAATATCTTTGAATTCTGGTCGGCCTCAATTTCTATCCGTTATTTGTATTAGATTCTATCATAGGTATTTTGTCAACCACCTGATCGTCAGCCAGTCAAAATATAATACGTTTCTACGTGGTAGAGAGCCATGATTATTCAAGTATGGGCCAACTCAACCGGAGTAATAACACAGCCTTACAGAAAACTGGTTATGAAGTAATGCTTGCGTTGTGTTTTTCTAAGTGTATGAGGTAATCGAATGCCTAAGCCCCCTCACCTTTTCAACTCTTTCCTTGCTACTTCCCTCTTTCCCCCCCTTTCAAAGGTGGGCACCTGCCACTCTTGAGGTGCTGGTAGTCACTTCCCATAAGATGACCCGTCTGCTCTTTTGCCCTACGGGGCAGATATTTATTTTTTACGGTATACGTAGATATATAATTACGGTACGTATACCGTAAAAAATATCTAAAAGTATAAACATAAAATTATATATTATTACAGGTTGTAACTAACAGAAAAAAATAATTAGATGCTAACACGTGTATAATTAGACACACGAACGTAATTATTAATCTGTAGCAGCTTTAATAAATTATGACAGATTCTTGAAATTATGAGGAGCTTTAGTATAACATTAAATTTAGGAAACCCAATGATAAAATTTTCTCTAACCTTACCAAAGTATACAAGATATTATAAAATATTATCTTACTGACAGCGGTTACAATGATTGCGAATTCAGTTCTAAGAAATGAATTCCAAAGTAATTAGCGAAACAAATTACATTGCCTAAAATATTTGTGTACATTTAAAATTTTAAAGGCATGTTCTGGGCTAATCGCTACCAGGGCCACATTCATCTATTATTTATATTTTGTGACTGGTCAGAACTGAAATGGGTCTTAAATTTAAAGACCGCCCTAAATGAGTGTATATGTAACATGTAACATCATGTGTGTATATGTTTAGTTTTACTAAAGTTTTATATTTGAAAATAAGTTAGTATAGTTTTCATTTAACAATTTTGAAATCATCCTCCAACTAGGTCTGTCTCTCTGAATGATTATGATCCATCCTAAGGTTGCCTGGAAGAAATTGCATATAGCATAATAATGCTGCCATTTGTACATTATGTATTTGACACGTGTATAACATGTATTGTATTTTACTGTAAGAATGGTGAATAAATAAAGAGTTTTCTATCTATCTATCTAAAACTTGCGTATTTCTTAAGTTTATAATCTAGTTTGCTTCGCCCTTGTCAGTTTAGGAATTTTTAGAAATAGTTAAAATGTAAAATGTACATTATTTTTACGCGGCTATGTATAGGTTTGTGGGGTTCTGAGACAGAGATGGAGACGAAAAAAGAACTAGTTCCTACCGATAGAAAAAAAAAACATGCAAAACAAAAGTATAATGATTAAGATAAAGCGTGTTGCTACATAAGGAATACTATTAATTTTTATTAAGCAGTTTATGTTTTAAAAAGTGCCAATTATAACGTTATACTAAAGCACTGATGCAGTCATGTATTTCTCAAAATGATATCTTTAAATACATAGTTACTTTTTGCCGTGAATTGTTCCGCAGAAGGTGTTCTTCTAAACATTATCTCTATAATGGTATCGGTCCGTTCCATTAGGCGATTCCGATACTTCTTCTTGCCAGGGCCCAATACACGTTGCCCCCCTGGTAGAAGTGGCCTTGGTTTCGCTGAGTTTATCTTGCGACCTTTGACCTTGCCTGAACTCTTTCTTGGCAAACTGCTTCAGCTTGAACCGGTCTTTAAAGACAGTGGCTGCAACCTCGGCAGCGTCCTCTTTTTTACCTTCGACCACTCAATGCAGAAGGAGGATCTTCGGACGCCCATGCATCTCAACTTTATTGACACTATATGACTTCTAATTGATGTTGCAAATTATTTATTATCTGCGTTGTGAGCAATTTGAAAGCTAAAACTCTGTAGTCAAACTAACGATGATGGTAGGTGTAGTCGACTCCTTTTGCAACTTTGTCACAAACTAAACCATTCTCTTACTGAGTCATAGACGATGTTCATTTTGTCATTAAAGCTATATAAAACGTAAAGCAATAAATTGTTGTAAAAAACTGGAAGAAAAACACTTAACCCGGCAGGTAGACTATTTATAGGGTGCTTTTTTTTTACTGTTTTGCTGGTCCTAAATAATGGTTTTTATTTATTTTAAAAGATTTAAATACGGAGAAATATCCTCCAGAACCCGCACCTAATAAATTAATTATGTGTTTATGTTAAGGAATAACAAAGTTAAGATAATATAAACATAAATAAATTTATTAAGTAATAAAAGAAAAGGATACTTTTTTTGCGAATTTCAGTTATGTTTTTTTTTTTTGTAAATACGGTTCCAGCAATATAAGTGTAGTGTAAATGATGTATAATCAACCACCAATAAATGACTGTTGACTATTATAGTATACTGAAGAAATGGATTTTTGAATATTGGTTGATGATCATGATGTTGCAGGTAAATCAATTGGGAAGTCAATATGTGTTTTGCATAAATAAGTCGCAACTTATTCAAAAACACTGTTAAATGTCTGTATTTCATTTCACTTAGCATGTTTCTCTCAGGTCTATTTAATGTACTTCATTATAACATGTTGTTCTTATACTCACATCGATCCTAACAGTATACGTCGTATAGTAATAGCTTCGGTTTTCCGTTCTGAATAATTTATCAGGAGGTAATTAATTATGAAAGTGGAGAACATAAGTAGCTCATTACACGAGTTCAAGTGCCGGGTAAATTGATCACATGCCTAATAATTATGAGTTCTATATGATGGTAGATATACGAGCCGCAATTAATGCAAATTATTTTCAGGTGTCTTATATTTAGTTTTGGATGTTTTCGTATTCTACCCTCTTTTTCTACCAACCAGTGTCAAAATTATAATAATAATTCCGTTTACTACTCATATATATTACCTTTATTTATTTTTTTATTAAATAATAGCCTATTAGTTAGGTAAGGTCAGCAAGAGAATACGATTTTAAATATTTATTAATGTATTTAAAAATGCTTGTGTGCGTATACATACTCGTACATGTATATTACTCAAAAGTAACAATCAAGTGTGGACACACTAACATGCTTTAACAATATCAATGAACACAAAATATAAAATACACTATAATTATAACAACGTACAGGCATACAATCCGCATAATTTGTCGTGTATACAACAATATTAATAAAAAACATAAGTTTAAAAATCAAAGCAAAATAATCATATTTAAACTACATATTTCTATGTAAATGGAGTTCATTTCTGCAGACTTATGCCTATAATACCATTTAAAAGATCGTTCTAGGCCGATTCGATTATTTTCTCTCGCTGTCTAAAATAACTCTATTGCGTATTCTTCATGATCAACTTTGTCCAGTAGCTTGGTATCTCTATAGATAATTTTGAGGAACTTGTACATGTTTAACGATTTTTTTTTAAACAGAGCGGTTTATGTAGTTTAAGATTATTTTACCGTCTGTACCGAAGCTATAGAAATTTGCAATGGGTTGAATTCGGAATATAGTTTGGACACATTACGGACACAAAAATAAAATTTATAATTCTGGGTTGAAATCGGAAATAATATTTCAGGGGTTGACAAAGTGGACAGAATACGGAAACACCCTTAGATTTATGGAGAAAAGTATAACTGGTTAACCTAGAGAATGAAATATATTTGGCGTTTGCATGCTTATGTGATAATTATATTCTGTGGTACAGATTCACTTTTGAATATATTTTTTTTTTGCGAGAAGACTGTGCAAGAAGGAGGGTATGTTTATCGAGTGTATATATACCTAGTATTGCCATAAATATTGTTACAAGGAATAATCTTTTTTTTTTTCTATTTCATAAATCATTTATTACTGTGATTTGTGATAGTGAAGTTCATCGAAAATGATCTCCATTAGTTTTAATACAGTCTTTTAGACGTTGAGGATAGTTACCAATAGACACAAGTAGTAGTCCATCCATTGGAAAATCCTTCACAGCTAATGTTATAGATTGTTGTAAATACTCAAAATTATCATGGCGTTTAGAGCAAGCCATACTCTCTGAAACAGACCTTTAATCAAAATCCAGTGGGTTAAGATCAGGAGTAGATGACGGCCAGACTTCAATTCTGGGGAAGTCAGAAAGCGAGCTGTGCTGTGCGAGTTTTGCTGAAAGGACCATTCTTGGTTAAGGTACATGCAGTTGTGTGTCGCTGAAGTCGGATAAGTTTTCTTCTTCTTTGTATTAGGTGTTGAAGTCATTAGTTTGAGACGACATGGTCCACTCTTACCGAAGTGGAACTACTTACACAAAGCTTACGCAGAAGATTTACAAAATGCTTTGGTACTCCCATAAGCAAAAGAGTTTTAAATAACTGAGGTCGTTAAATGGAGTTGAACACCTTCTAGAAATCCACAAAGTATGTGGGCTTATTGACCTCCCTAATCTGCTCTATAATTTACCTCAGAATAAGTAACTGTTCCCGCGTTTCACGTCCTCTCACAGTACCTTCTGGCCTAGAAAGTGAACTTCCTATAAATGACACTTTTTTATGTTACCTAAATGTTTACTGGGAGAGAGTCCAAGCTTAGACACAAGTTATACCATTGTTTCATAGGAAGATGGTAGACAAACAATGCTTTAATTTTTTTGCCGAGTGAGTGAGGGTACCGGAGGCCCAACTCTCCCTCTACTCTTTCCCTTCCTCTCATCCCTCTCCGCATCACCCTCGAAGGCCCGCAACGCACTTTTATAGTCACTAACCACCGGGTGATGTTTGCGTCTACATTTAAATTGTATTCGTCTCTAACTCGAAATATCATTTTTAACCTCACTTTATTTACCACAGAGCGGTGACGAAATCGGCTTTTGTAGTTAGGACGTAAAAGCGTATGTTAGGTTCTATGCCTATTGTTTGTTTACGTGGCCAAATACTGCAATAATAATTTTTTTTCAAGGCCTTTTTTAATGTTCACATTACTAAAGTGGTAAATAAGTACGATTAAATTACAATTCGGAGAAACAAAGAACCCAGACCGACTCCAGTGCGATTAGAAATCTTCTGTGCTATATTTGTTAAAGTGTGTCTACTAACGTAAGAAATAAGAGGGTCATTGATAGCTATTGGAAAACACATAACACACTTACCTCGCACCGTTCGCGGGTCACACGATTAGGAAATTAATCACGCTTGAATATCCCCTAAAGACTAAGCAGAGGTGTGATGCACAATGAAATTGGTCTAATTATATATTTCCTAGCAATTAATATTTATGATGTATCATCATCATCATCAGCCTATTGCAGTCCACTGCTGGACATAGGCCTCACCCATTGCATGTCACTTCGATCTATTTTCCAGTTCCGAAGTCCAGTTCCGTCATTACACGTACTTCTAGTTATTTACACTACCGCTCATACACGTACTTCTAGTTATTTTATCTTTTAAATTACAAATCAGTGTTTAAAGTGTGTTAATCAACCTAAAATATACACAGATACTTACCTACATAAACAAGTGACAAATGTGTAAAATATCATAGTGAAATAACGACTAAATCATTATAAACATACAGTTTTAAAAGATCGTGACGCAGTGATAAAATTTAAAATTTCTGCACAAACTGGACTTTGACCTCATTAGTGATACAAAGACTACCCACATCTTACAATAACATATACAAGTTAGTTCATCATCAAGCTCCAAGAAGTGTTGTGTAAATTGAACGAGAAACGTAACGATACCGTGGTCCATGCGCTGTAAGAATCACGCACTTCATCGTATTGAAGTTATCGTGGGTTGCTGAAGCAGTTTGCCAAGAAAGAGTTCAGGCAAGGTCAAAGGCTTGGTCGCAAGATAAACTCAGCGAAACCAAGGCCACTTCTACCAGGGGGGCAACGTGTATTGGGCCCTGGCAAGAAGAAGTATCGGAATCGCCTAATGGAACGGACCGATACCATTATAGAGATAATGTTTAGAAGGTTACACCTTCTGCGGAACAATTCACGGCAAAAAGTAACTATGTATTTAAAGATATCATTTTGAGAAATACATGACTGCATCAGTGCTTTAGTATAACGTTATAATTGGCACTTTTTAAAACATAAACTGCTTAATAAAAATTAATAGTATTCCTTATGTAGCAACACGCTTTATCTTAATCATTATACTTTTGTTTTGCATGTTTTTTTTTTCTATCTGTAGGAACTAGTTCTTTTTTCGTCTCCATCTCTGTTTCAGAACCCCACAAACCTATACATAGCCGCGTAAAAATAATGTACATTTTACATTTTAACTATTTCTAAAAATTCCTGAACTGACAAGGGCGAAGCAAAATAGATTATAAACTTAAGAAATACGCAAGTGTTAGATAGATAGATAGAAAACTCTTTATTTATTCACCATTCTTACAGTAAAACACAATACATGTTATACACGTGTCAAATACATAATGTACAAATGGCAGCCTTATTATGCTATATGCAATTTCTTCCAGGCAACCTTAGGATGGATCATAATCATTCAGAGAGACAGTATCTCTCAATGAAATTGAAAATGTAACTATATTGATCTACGTGATTTACCATTTAAAGAAGACAGTGTTTATTATGTCATCACAATATATATGAAATCACAATCAATCAGTTTCAAAATCTATTATCAAGAAACTCTATCGACCTGCCATGTTTGATACGTATTTAATTAAAAAGTTTTCTTTGTAACTAACACGTTTATTGTGTGTAATGTATATTTTATATTCCGTTTACAGCTTTTATCCACGAAGAGTCATTAAAGAACTGTAGTGGCTCTATTATGTGTGCGATGCACTTCATGATCGATGTTCACATACGAATTCTAGTAGTAAGAGGCTACTCTATTTACACCTATCGTTCCAAGTAAATTAAGAATGATCTATCAAAGTATGATTTTGTAAAAACTATCTGTAGGAACTAGTTCTTTTTTCGTCTCCATCTCTGTTTCAGAACCCCACAAACCTATACATAGCCGCGTAAAAATAATGTACATTTTACATTTTAACTATTTCTAAAAATTCCTGAACTGACAAGGGCGAAGCAAAATAGATTATAAACTTAAGAAATACGCAAGTGTTAGATAGATAGATAGAAAACTCTTTATTTATTCACCATTCTTACAGTAAAACACAATACATGTTATACACGTGTCAAATACATAATGTACAAATGGCAGCCTTATTATGCTATATGCAATTTCTTCCAGGCAACCTTAGGATGGATCATAATCATTCAGAGAGACAGTATCTCTCAATGAAATTGAAAATGTAACTATATTGATCTACGTGATTTACCATTTAAAGAAGACAGTGTTTATTATGTCATCACAATATATATGAAATCACAATCAATCAGTTTCAAAATCTATTATCAAGAAACTCTATCGACCTGCCATGTTTGATACGTATTTAATTAAAAAGTTTTCTTTGTAACTAACACGTTTATTGTGTGTAATGTATATTTTATATTCCGTTTACAGCTTTTATCCACGAAGAGTCATTAAAGAACTGTAGTGGCTCTATTATGTGTGCGATGCACTTCATGATCGATGTTCACATACGAATTCTAGTAGTAAGAGGCTACTCTATTTACACCTATCGTTCCAAGTAAATTAAGAATGATCTATCAAAGTATGATTTTGTAAAAACTTTATACTCTCTCTTAAATTAACAAAAGTGACATACACTATATCTTTGACCAGTTTGGCTTTCATATTAATGATGCTTGCTTGAATTAATAAAAATAGTAAAATTAATTAGCATCAATCGTACGTATATTAGCTGCTATATCATACTTTAGAACTTTTTTTATACTATCGGGGCCAGACGCACAGACGGGTCATCTGATGGTAAGTGATAACCGCCATCTATGGACACCTGCAATTCGAGAGTCGTAAGTGCGCTGCCCGCCTTTGAGGGTGATGAGGTACGAGGTTATGCGGGGAGGGGAAAGAGAGGGGGATGATAAGATGGGAAAAAAGGCGGGGGTCAGGAGAGAGTAAAAAGGAGAGAGGGAGTTGGGCCTCCGGAAACCTCACAAAGTTCGAGGAAATGTAACGCAAGTGTTGCTTCTTAACTAGTTTACTGTGAGGCTGTGGTATCACACCATTCAAACCGGCCCATTCGTGCCTAAGCATGGCTCTACCATATAAAATTTAGGATATGTTGGCACGAATGATACTTATAATTTGTCAATCCACGAATCGCGTAGCGGTTAAATGGTCACCTCGCCAATACGCTGCCGCACCGAGTCCGAGTGTTGTGGATTCAATCCCCGCGATTTCAATCCCGGGACAACACTTTGTGTAATCCTCAAATTGTTTCTCTGAGTCTGGGTGTTTTTATATCTGTTGTTTCAATGTTTGAAAAGTCCCTCGCGACACGGTAATTAATCCTAGTGCGGGAGTTATTAAAAAAAAAAATAAAAGAAAAAAGGAAGAAAGTCCAGAACGTTCCATTTTGCCACTGAGCTGTAATCAAGGTTATTTAGTTATTAATTTACTTGACATGTACTTTCGTACTTAAACTCCGTTAAACGGGGTACTTAAAACCAATGAATTCAATATCAATATAATAATACTTACAATCTGTTTCGATCATACGAACACAAATTTTAGTTACAAGAAACACGTCTTAGTTGACACAAATTTCAATAACATAAATACAAATTGTATTAGTAAGTACCTTTTACATCGTATATATAGTGAAAGGCGATTAACTGATAAAATCTTCATAGTTCAAATATTGACTGTTCCCGATAAACATTAATCATGTACAAATGTCAGAATACTGTTTCTTTTTTCATAATAAATAAATTCATAAGGTAACCCATACAAGTCAACAGAAACAAGTTGTAACATGAGTTTATATTAGTTTGGTTATCACTTCTCGGTGGTCTCTTAACAAAGTTTCTTGAGCGTGGCGTTACAGTACAGTTTATAAGTCTAATACTAAACTATGATTTCGATATCAGCCTTTCTTGACTTGTATGTGGTATACAATTACACTCCTCAGAAAGGAAACCCATTGCACCTCAGGATCTTACTTCTTTAGTCGAATGGAGAATGGCTTTTCTATTAACCTTAACGACAACGGTTTTACGTGGAATCTTGAGCTTAATTTGAACCTGGTTGCTTATGTGATTATTTACTTAGAATTAGAATTATATTGAAACATGATGAATGATATTGCTAACACGGAGGAATTAGGGGACTGTAAGCAGGAGTAGAGCTATGCTTAGGAATGAATGGGCCGGCTCGACCGGTGCGATATCACGGATTCACAGAAAACCATTTGTGAAGCTTGGATTGCGATTCCCGAAATGAGTGAGGTTTCCGGAGACCCATCTCCCCCTCTCCTCTTTCCTCTTCCCTCGTCAACCCTCTCCTCTTTTCTATCATCGCATCCTCCTCTCTTCTTTTCCCTCCATCCTTCATGACCCTCAGAGACCGGCAGCGCAGTTACAATTCTTGAGTTGCAAGTGTCAAGTGTGACGGAGGTTGTCACTTACCATCAAAATAGCTAAAGGTTAAAAGGTAATTGACCTTAACCTATTAAGGTCAATTACCTTTTAACTAGAACTAGCTGATTACAGAAAGTCTCTGACTACGAGCTCTCTAACCGATGTTTTAATTACTTTACTATTTTGGCTACACTATGTAGACTGTTTTCATTTTCGCAAAATAGTTCAACGGCGGACACCGACCATTTTTTATCCAATCACTGACACAGTTCGGTACATTTAACTACGGAAAAAAAACCGTTTAAAGTGACAGCTAACAAATCGGTACGGTCCTTTGTTGTGGGAACCATGTGTTAACAATAAACCCTTAATTAATCACTAGCCTGTTAGTATCGTCTGTCACTTCATATTGCGGTTTCCGTACCTATATTTTGTGAGTATTTATGATCAGTAAGTAGGTCAAATTTGGTGTTTTATTCAAACACGCTGGGCTTTTGTTAGGCTTTTAGCTATTTTTTATAAAGTTCTATGAGTATTGTACTTTCACTGCATTCGTTTGTTAATTATATTTTAGGCGCATTAAAGGACGTATGATATATTATTTTTAGAACAAGCTCAAGAATTAATTTAATACTTATTTGATTTGATTAGAATCTTTTGTCGAGATTTAAAAATGTTTAACAATAATGACCCATGCTGCAGCTAGCAATAAAACACTTGGGTACAATCAAATTTGTCAATTTACAATTTTAGTATTTATTTATCAGTTAGCTACTATCGCTTGTTGTGGGTACATCCAGTAATTTAGTGTACTTTTGGTATTTTGTTTAATAAGATACAAGTGATATCGTTGCAATGTGCCAAAAAAAAACTAACTTTCATTAGAACAACGTGTGCAGATTGCATTAGCAAGGGAAATCCCAGGCAGATATGATATGCTCAGCAGTGCAATTTGCTATTGAGCGATTCTCTGCTACCGGATCACATCAATGATGAAATTAAAAAAAAAAAACTATTTCTGCTTGAACTACTCGCAGAAGGTGGCCTCACAGGCTGTAAAGCCAAAAAAAAGCCATGGCTCCCCATCAACAACAAAAAAGCTCGGTATGAATGGGCATTAAAACACCATAGTTTCACCGCAGATGATTGGTCGAATATTGTGTGGTCAGACTAATCAAACATTAAAGGGAATTAGGTTCATTTCAATATCTAAAAATATAAAGAATAAAGTCCTTTGAACAAAAACGATTGATTGATAATAAAGTTATTTTAGTTTTTGGGTCTCAATATTTATCTTTTTATTGCAGATTTTTTGTACACCTGGTGTGAGCGTTGTGCGTCGCCAGAAGAATTTAGGCCGGAGTGAGTACCAACCAGAAAACACGGCTTGGGGCTGCATGACTGATACTGTACGTTAAATACCTAAATAACTTTACAAAATAGGTAAACGTACTAGAATCTGCGTTTCTGTCTTAATTTACTGCACTTTTTGACACTACTAGACAGGCCTGCCCATTTGCTAGACGTGAATCCCATAGAACATTTATGGGGTTAATTTAAGCGCAGATTCAGGTGCAACACAATTAATAACAAGGAAGATCTGAAATACTGGCTACGCCTGGAATGGCACGCGATTTCTACCGAAGACTGTATAAACTCGAATTGTCAATGCCAAAAACAATTTCTATCGTAATTAAGGCAAAGGGTGGACCACAAAATATTTTTTTTTTATGAATGAACGTGAAACGTTTTATTTAATTACCATTTGATACTCCTCAAACAACTGAAATAAATCATGCATGCTCTCAATACTTTTGGCCAAGGCGTATGTTAAACATTTTCTCCGGCAATTGTTGACCGATTAGCAATTTTTGTTTTCCGTGAAAGAGAATACTTACTTCTATTGCTGTCCCATTTTAGCCAAGTCAGGTTAGATGATGGGATCCCATGGAAATCGAGGGATTTCCTTAAAATTGTATAGGCACTAACGATTTTTTTAATATACCAGTTACCATTGTAACACTAAACTTTAAATTAAATAAATTTATAAATTAAATTTCATAAATACAAATATAAACTAATATTTCAAACAAATTGACTGACAGAATCACTTGTTATATTTGTTAACATATCGTCAGTTTTTTGTGTATCACAGCGCCTGGTTATAACAGCACCGCAATATATAAGGAAACAGCAACACAACCGTCTTCGACCGCCAGGTCTGAAAGACATAAAAACAGATGCCAACGTCGCTTACTTACTCCTTGAGAAAGGTCTTCTGTCGAGACCGAAACTAGTCGGGCGTCCCCGAATAAGGCACGTGAGTGAAACCGTATATTTAAATAAATATCGTATAAGCTTTATACTATATATAGGCTACAAACTTACACTAACGCCTTTATTTTCGAACTTAATTTACGTTCACATTTTGCCGATTATAATTAAGTCCTATTTACGTACTAGGGGCAAGCGTTTTGCCGTCATCCAGGCTCTTTTGGGAATTGGATGGGTAAATTTGGAGTCTATTGACAAGAAAGGAAGGAAGGGGATGTGGCTCATATCCAGATGTATTGGTGATATATAGCTACTGCTTATATATATAAGCAGTAGCTTAAGCAGGTCAGGACCTATAACTGGAACTAGCTCTCTATCAAAATAATAATCACTCTTATTCAAAATATTTATTCAAACTTATAATAAATAGAGTAAAAAAATATATATAGTATATGCATTTTGCCTGCATACTACAATACAATTTTCTCTTTGATATATTGCATACCGCATTGAATTACCTTGTGCTAAGCATAAATAGTGACTATACACTACGATTCTATTCAAATTAAAGTATCGTATTCCCGTGGTAATTGCACTACATACCTAATTTTTCGTCTTCTTCTTTTATTGTGATACAGTAGATTTAAAACATAAAATGTTTCGTTCGAGTTTCATATTTAGAGTCACGGAGAAAGAATAACACTGCAAGTATTTGTTAAGCTTCATTTTAATAGTTGACATTATTTTGAACAATAAAAATTATCATCAAAAACTGTGCCGTGCCAACTTTTCGTGTGGTTTGTATTAGAGTTGATGAAGTGTTAGTAAAAATTATATTTAACTAAATAATATTCAAATTTTGACAAGAAAAAGAGAGCGAAACATTGACGAACACTAACAATTTATCGTTATGAAATATTTTTTGGCGTTTATCTTTCATGAACTCGATCACCGTCCTAATTCTTACAAAAAAACATACCATATCAAGATATAAACTGGTTCATTCTGATATTAGAAATGAATGTTTCTTTCAAATATGTATAGATATCATTATTCAATTAAAAATTCTTTATAAAAGGACTATAAATATTTTCTCTTACTGATTGGAATTCCGTATCACATTTGCGCATTGTGTGTATTTAAAGTATCCGCTGTGAAATATTTTTAATTAATAGTTTGTTCCTCTTGTAAATTTCCCCAGCCTTGTGAGTCTTACAGTGATAGACACAATGTTTATAAATATTTATAGTAATTATATTATTATCTTAAATTAGATTCTTTATTAATTTTATGTATGTTTATTTCCATAATTTTAATTCTATAACATATGTTTGTAAGATCTTTGCGAGCCCTATTATTATTAATCATAAATATATATTATAAATTACTGAGTGTATTGAAATAAGTAATGCTTATTAATATTATATTTAAACAAATATATTAAACCGTCTTCATTCAGCAGTGTTAACACCATAAAGAACAATCATTCAAATTTAAATCTTTGCTTCAGGAGTAGATCAAACTTTTAATAATTTCAAACTATAGCCTAAACGGTTGATTACCGAGGGAAATTAGTTAAAAGTTGTCAACTTTCGAGAGGAACTATCACCGCTCAAATTAGAGAACTTTTAAGTTAAGAACGGATTTTCTATTTTCTTTATGGAAACGAGTAACTCTCTTATTGAGAAATAACGAAATTAAAATTTTGTTGAATAAATTTTCATACTGGAAGGAAATTAAACTTCATCTGCTAAATAAGAACATGTATTTCGCATCTAGGTAACAATTTAAATTTGCCTCCAGGTCCCACAAAAGAGTAATTGCCGGGGCGAAGTCGGCTCACATCGGCAGAAATGGCGAAAGACTGGTGAGTCTCCCTTCCGGACCTTGTGTATTCTGGTCTCTTGCCAAAGCTGTCCAGGGGAACTTTTGTAAGCCATCTCTTTCACTTCTGCACATAGGAGATAATTCTTGACCCATAACTCTAAAGAAAAAGCCTATCTTCTTGGAAAACTTTTTGCGTCCAACTCAACCATGGACGACGGCGGAAACGCACCGCCGATCGTGCCGGAAGTCCGGTTTACACAAAGGGCAGTGGGTAAAGCGCTCCTTTTCCTCAACGTTCTTAAGTCAAGTGGGCCCGATAGAATCTCTCCTATCGTGCTGAAGACGTATGCTCCTGAGTTGGAACTGGTTTTAACGCGCCTGTATTGGCTTTCTTACTCTCTTGGCGTAGTTCCGAACTCATGGAAAATAGCTTTAGTGCACCCAATCTCTAAAAAGGGAGATCGCACGGATCCGTCCAACTACAGACCCATAGCCATCACCTCCCTTTTCTCCAAGATAATGGAATCCATTGTTAACTGCCAGCTCCTCCGACACTAAGAAGACCACCATCTCCTCAATGATCGACAATATGGTTAGTTTGGACGTAGCAAAGGTCTTCGATCGGGTCTGGCACAAAGCACTTCTTGCGAAGCTTCCTATGTAGTAGTATTCCTATGGGCTTCCCAAGAAGCTGTACAATTGCATAGCATAATAATAGCAGCATCCATTGCTATGTGGACGATAGCACGAATGATGCCATTTACACCGTACGCGCTAATATTTCTCGGGTAAACGTCATCGAGAGCCGATCTAAACTTGTATCTGAAACCGAAACTTCTCTATTAAAAGTTTCAGATTGGGATCGACTTAACCTAGTCCAGTTTAACGACACGCATATACAGGTTTGTGCGTTCATCGCTAAAAAGATGTCATTACTCGTATCACCTCGCTTTGAGAGCACTTTCCTAACTGCATCAGCCAGTATCGGAATCCTTGGCGTCGATATATCAAGTGAAGTAAAGCACTCCACCACTGTGCGCTGTTCTCCAGAAGCTTTGTAAGGTTACCGTAGTTCCCTACACAGATGTATGATAGAAGTGATTATGATTGATAGGTATGCTGAGTTGGGAGTGTCTAAATGAAACTGCTCTGTATGACTGATAAATGAACTCTAAATTTATTGACTAAAGTACACATATTAGATAAATAGGCGCGGCGCAGCGTCAGCCGTTTTAAAATTGCTAAATGTACCGTTCACCGTATAAGCTTTTTGCCTCGCACAACCAGCCCATGGAACAAATTGTTGTCTGCCGTATTTCTGGACCGATACGACCTTTAAACCTTCAAGAAAGGAGCGTACTCGTACCTAAAAGGCCGACAACGCATTTGTGACTCTTGAGTTGCGGGTGTCCATGGGCGGCGTAGTCACTTACTATCAGGTGACCCGTCTGCTCGTTTACCCCCTATCACATAAAAAAAGGTACTTGCTTTTGATTACATACCGTTTATAAAACATTATCATGGAACCAAATTATGTGACACTTAGTTTGACGAGCTTTTAAATTAAAAGAAATTTACACTAACTATTAATAATTATAATCAGACTTTAAAAAAGTAGTCAACCGACTGCAATGCGTCTATCATAAAATTTAAGACTAATATGGTTTTCTCATAGATGCCATTGTCACAATTGGACTAAACTCTCATCTAACTACCCTTGAAGTATGTACGGTTTAATATGATAAATGAAAGATAAACTTGTAAGGAGAAATAACTGTATTAATGAAAGGTACAAAATTTACAGATTCATCTAATTGATTGCTAAATATCGAAACGCTGCGAAAGAGTGAGTTGTGCGATAGGTCGCCCGGAATGATGTTGCAACAACTACTGTTATATCGTAAACTAATTATATTTATATGGTAAATGCATTTCGCTGCGTGTCGATGTCAGCATAAAAGTATAACTATCGAAATGTACGGGTTTGCTCGTACAAAGTACATCCTTTTCAATAAAAAAAGAATCATCAAAATCGGTTGGCATGATATAGAGTTATTTGTGTATTTGTCGCGCACATGCTTAATGCAAACTTAAGACTTACATAGTTTTCTCATGGATGTCATTGTTAGAACTGGACCAAATTAAAATGGAATTACACGGGAACCACCAGCTTTCAAGTAAACAAAAAATCAGAATCGGTTCTCCGAGTCGAAAGTTATGAGGTAACAAAAAAACACAGTTGAAACGGTTGAAACACAAGTCATTTTTGGCAATCATTGCGGCTGTTTCAATGATAGATGAATAAACTAGGTCTGCACTGTAATTGTTTCTACAGAAGATAGTGTAGTTTAAAAAAGATTTCAAATATTATCCCTATCCAACACAGGATTAAACAGAATGGACAGCCTCCGGTCTCACACAACTCCAGAAACATAAACAGACAAACACGCTGCTATTCAATATAAATATGTGAACAGTGAACATCCTGTGGCTGTAATAATGATGATGTATGACTTGAACGTTCTATCAGAATTGTTGCATCAAACAAAAACACAAGCAAGGAAAAAACTGGGTCAAAAAGGGTAGGCGGTTTGGAACTCTCGGCTACAGCCAGTTCAAGGTATGCGACCCCGACGTCCTCCAGCTTTTGCTCACACTTCTCAATCTTCTTCTTACCTATCGTTTTCAATGTAGTCCAAATATTTCCACCTGTGTGCGGTCACGGCGATAGACTAATCGCCTATTGCAGTAGTTAGACTTAATTCTAATAGGAAAAATGGGTGCTTCATATACCTCTGCCTACTCCTACAGGTATGAGCTTATGTCTGTGTATATGTAGTTTCTCAGTTGTTGTGTAGAGTTGTGCCATCAACAGCTTACTTCCATGTAAGGCAGGACTAGATGGTATTTTTCCAAGTCTGC
Organism: Tyria jacobaeae; assembly: GCA_947561695.1. Classification (NCBI taxonomy): domain Eukaryota; kingdom Metazoa; phylum Arthropoda; class Insecta; order Lepidoptera; family Erebidae; genus Tyria; species Tyria jacobaeae. The sequence continues at coordinate 7,324,538 of OX387215.1, read as the reverse complement.
TTAGGTGGTGTGGAGCAAAACTTTTAGATCACCTCCAAAACATATATAGGACTAGTCTAATGCACAGCTATATTTCCCTAAAATGGAGGGAGGTGAAAGTTGTATTCTTACTTAAACCCGGCAAACGAGATTCAATTAAAATCTAAAAATGTCTACTCCAGAAATCTTCATCGACGTTGAAGGCGCCTTTGATAAAACTAACTTTACTAGCATAAGCCAAGCACTGTAAGGACATGGAGGTAAACCCACAATTGCCAGGTGGATTGATAACATGCGCAGACACATTTACTGTAAATAACACTAAAAGAGGAGTTGTGGACCGAGGGTACCCACAAGGCAGAGTAATGTATTTATTTAATGAATATCGTGAATGGAATACCCATGGATTCCCCTTGTATGGAATATCGTGGTCAATGAGCCCATCACACAACTCAATGAACGTAGATTCCTCAAAACAGGCTATGCAGACGACCTGACCACCCTCATAAGTGACCTCAGGCTCCCCAAACTATTTGGAACTCGTCTAGATTTAATGGAGATCCCATAGAGGTTAAATCTCTAGGAGTAATCTTAGATAGCAAACTTCTATTGAATAGGCACCTAGATGCAAAACTGTATAAAGTCTGCATTACCTTTTGCTAATGTAAAAAAACTCTTTGGCAAAAGCTGGAAGCTATCACCAAAAAAAAAAAACACCTGAGGCTGTATAGAACGGTCATAAGACCAATTATCACATATGGTGCCATTGCCTGGTTGCAGAGTACCTAGCTAAACTTCATTAAAAAGAAGCTGCAATAATTTCAAAGATCTGCATGCTCCGCTGTCACAGGTTGCATGCGGAAAATATCCACCGTTGCCCTAGAAGTGACGCTAGATCTAGCCAAGCTGGACCAGTATACATATACATATAGCAGAAATCAAACAAAACATTTGAAATTATTTTACAAAGGTGAGGGTCACCATTTAAAAATATGTAAGCATTTAGTGGAGTACCAGGAACTAATAAAAGCCCCATGCGACAGGATCTTATAACAACATATCTACAAAGGAGATATAAAATACAATTACACGAAGATACTCGAGATCAATCTGGCATAAATTAAGTCCGGAGGCGGCATTTTCTCATAAGACTTTAACATAAGAATAACAGTGTAATTTTATTCTGGGTGCGAGAATTTATCGTAAATAAATCGTGATTTTTTTTTATGCGATAGGGGGCAAACAAGCAGACGGGACACCTGATAGTAAGTGACTACCGCCGCCCATGGACCCTCGCAACTCAAGAGTCACAAGTGCGTTGCCGGCCTTTTAGGTAGGAGTACGCTCTTTTCTTGTAGGTTTGAAGGTCGTAACGGTTCGGAAATACGGCAGGCGACAATGTGTTCCATAAGCTGGTTGTGCGAGGCAACAAGCTTCTGTAGAAGCGCACAGTAGTGGAGTGCCAATCGTCCAGGTGATGGGGATGGATATTTTGTCGCGTAGGGCGATGGCGGAAACCAGAAGCCGGTATAAGTCCGAACAATTCCTCTAAACACTCCCCATGATACAAGCGATAGAGGATGCAGAGTGAAGCTACATCTCTACGCAACGCCAAGGTGTCAAGTTGATCAGCAATATCTTGGCAGTCGATGATGCGAATCGCTCTCCATTGAATGCGGTCAAGAGGGAGAAGGTGGTACTGAGGTGCACCTGCATAGAGATGAGAACAGTATTCCATGTGCGGCCGAACCTGCGCCTTATAAAGTTGCAGGCGGTGGGCCGGAGTAAAATACTGTCTCGATCTGCTTAGCACACCAAGCTTCTTCGAGGCTAATATGGCCTTACTCTCTAAGTGACCGCGAAACTGGACTTCGCTTGATATATCGACGCCAAGGATTCCGATACTGGCTGATGCAGTTAGGGAAGTGCTCTCAAATTGAGGTGATATGACCAATGGCATCTTTTATGACGCTGTTGTTAACGCCAAATTAATGAAAATAAATCTTTATCTTATCTACTGTCTTTAAGGTAACACAATTCCATTTTCGAATGTGTTGCAATAACCTACGCTGTGGCTACGGTAATGTCAAGAGGTATAGAGGAGTACAACATCCGCATACTACCTAACTGTTTGGCATTATTGAAAGCCCTACAGATCAGTACCACGAACTCCAACCTAATGTACGAATTCAAACGCACCTAATGGGGTTATCCTCCAGTGGATCAAAGATCACTAGGGAACAATGCTGCCAATGAACTAGCGAGGAAAAAATATATATCTTTCTTGGCAGCTCCAACAATTTCGCTACTGGGTTAGGCAACGGACTAGAGAAGCACACAATGGTTGATAAACCAATACTCCTGGCTGCAGGCAGCCAAAAATGGTGCTGACGGGTGTCTCATCACGGTTAACTTGTAGAATGCTCAGCCTTAACCGGCAATACATACGAATAGTGGTAGGAACGATTACGGGACAGATGGCCGTGAATCGAGACCTATTCACCATCAACGTGACAGACAGCCACATATGCCGGGGTGGTCTCGCCGCTGAGGAAATGGTGAACATAATCCTGGAGTGCGAGCCCTATACTAATACCAGTAACAATATGCATTTTCATAAATAATAATAAAACAAACACTAAACAAAATACATTTGACGACCATTACGCAATGAAACAACAATTTTACAAAACACTGTAGAATAAAATTATAAGTTTTAAAGTTGAGCGGTTGTGGTCTGGAAGTAAAGTTTTAAACATAATACGAAAAAAAGAGAACTCTCATCAATACAAAAGTTTGTTGTGACGCTTCCAAATATAGCTTCCCAGCTTCTAACAACTTGTGTCTGTATTCTGGAAAGCGTTTACTAAGGGATTTACATCTCAGAAAACGTCTTTTCATTATCCAGATTATAATTTCTGAATTCTAACTTACAAGTCCGTAAAGGTTTAAAAATCAGTAAGAAAAACAAGCAATCAAAAGACGCTCTGGTTTAAATAATAACACACACATGGCTAAACAGTGGTTTACTAAGTCAAGCTGTTGTAATATAGGTTCTAGAGTACCTACAGAGTAATATACTACCATTAATGTTTTCACTAATAAAATACATACAATTAGACTTTGGAAGAGCAATCTCTATAATCAAGTAAAACATTAACGAGGTTCTAAAACATACCAAAAAATGTCTTTTACGACAAAACATAAAGATAGAATGTCGGGCAATGTTCCATCACAATACCCATACATTTTTACCACATCGTCGATTTTGACGGCCGCATAGAATACGGATACTAGTTTGGACCGAATAAATTGCAAGTTATTTTCCACCCCGTCGCCGTTCATATTGACGTTGACACTTTACGGTACATTAATCTGCCGGTAGAAATAATTAAACGCAAATCGTAGATTTGAACGTTTTAAAATATTGCGGTTATTTTACGGTTATTAAATTTGATGCAATTATCGTCAGCTTCAACGATTAGGTACTATATGATTAGGATCACAAATAGTTCACAATCAATCAGATAAATACTTTTAAAAAGGGAAATAAAGGTATTGTACATTATATAGGTTGCATAGATCCTTTGTAGTATTCTAATTGTTTTTTTTAATCCTCTGTTTATATTTCCATTCGTATATTATGTACATTAGAGTATCAGTAGTAAAGTTAAATTTTATTTAACTACCTCGAAATAAACAGATGTGTAGCTTACTTAGATATTTTAAAGAACACAAAATTTTTGACACCGTCCACCGAAAGATTGACAAGTAAATAATACTTTATACCAGTTTACTGACCTGCTTGAAAACCATTTAGTGAATTCCGCAATACAACTTCAAATTTATACACGTGTATTTTTATAATTTATTCAATAAATTAGGCACGGGAATGACGGGCTGGTCAATATGAGGGGTTATTCACCCTCTAAAATATTTGTATGTTACAAGTTCGTGACGGACGCAATAAGAGGGTTAGGAACTTGAGTTTCGATTTGAAAATTGAAAAGGAAATATTCATGAAATGTTAGATTAGCAGTTGAAGGGGGCGAAAATGATAAAAAAAAAACGAGTAACGTAACGAAACCATGACAGCGCAGAAAATACAGTGTTTCAAGTGGTCACTTCTTCTGGTGTGAATAATTTATTGTCCCAAGTTTTTATTATTAAAAAATATAATTATTTTATTAACGATTACTGCCTTTAAAGGAAAGTTTACGGTCACAGAAGCCGATATCTTTATTATGCATATGTAAGTGTCAGCTCGTAGTAGCTTTTACCAACGTAATTAAAGTTTTTATAAAAAGAGAACTCTCAGGGTGAAATTGAAATTTAAACTGACTTCCAACATACAGCTCACAGGGAATCAGGGCTGCACACAGTTTGTGATAATATGTAGCCGCTAAGCGTATTCATATTCTGACGCTGAGATTCTTTTTTCTAATTTCATACAATTACTATACGTTTAAAATAAAAAGATAAATGCAAGCTTCGTGTGAGATTTGTCAATAGAGTACCAATTATAAAACCATTTATATATAAAAAAAAATTGTACTGACTATACTTATCTCAGGTAATCAGAAAAATATTTTGTTTGAGATTTAATAAAAATATTCATAATATACATACTGCGTTGCTTGACAAGTGAATACAGTACCATCTCAACTATCACTTGATTCACTTGTGCAGGGGGGGAGGGGGCAAACGAGCAGACGAGTCACCTAATGGTAAATGACTACCGCCGCCTATGGACACCCTCACCTTAAGAGTCACAAGTGCGTTGCCGGCCTTTTAGGTAGGAGTACCCTCTTTTCTTGAAGGTTTGAAGGTTGTATCGGTCCGGAAATACGGCAGGCGACTATTGGGTATACCTTTCTTGTAATTTATCAATAATAAGTCAAGAGAGAATACATGTTATTCGAAATAAGATCTTATAAAGTGATGAAAAAAAAAGGATCGCGCATTATTTAATTATTGTGTAGTTTAACTATTCAACGTTGAAATTTTAACAGTACAGACCATAAAAATTCACCTTTGCTAGATATATGTACATATACTCCGTAGTAAATTTGGTGGGCTCAGTGCGTGTCAAGTGTGGAATGCTCGTATATATCATCTTTTACACCGTATCGTAATATGGTGGATTTATTTTTGCTTGACACGCTGCTGAGTTTGTATTTAATGTTTTTTGGTTCTATTTCATGAGCAATCTTAATATAAGACAAACACATGCTTTGTCTTCTGAACAGGTACGTAATACGTATACGTTTATGACTTTTATCTATTCTATATATACATATATAAGAGATTTTCACCGATATATTGACTCATCACGATATCTCTGGAACCATAAAGTGTAGAGACTTGAAATTTGGTAGGAATATTCCTTTCGCCGAGTAGAGGTCAGCTAGGAACGAAATTCCACCCACAAGGGGTGTTTCGGGGGTGTGCTAGTATTTTATATAATTAACAGTCAACAGGTGTGCTAGTGTTTTATATAATTAAGAGAATATTAGGGGAATTTATCATAGGGGTCGTATGATAAATTCTCTTTCTGAAACTTACACATTGATCAAAACTTTAAAGACAATAAAATGTGAACTGCTATTTTCTATAAACTTTGAAACGTACGTTTTCTACACCACGGACTTCTAATCAATAACTGTTATGAGATCTTGCTTCCTAGGTAATAAAGATCAGCTTCTAGGGCAAGACTTGAATAGCATCGAGTCGAGATTCAATGGAACCCCATATTTGCGTATACGAGATAGCGGTGACCTTGTAATCCATAACCCTTACTCGGATCATGCCGGAGTATCTCGGATATCAAACTATGTACTAAGTAACGACATAAATTGGAAACAGAGGACGTTTGAAACCTGTGTTCAAATATATCTCATCATTTTTCATTCATTATTACAAACGTGAGATTGACAGTGAATGTATTAAAGTTTAGTCGAAACATAATTTGATGGATAAGTTTATTTTACTATTAAAAACTTAATTTTTTTTTTTTGCCCTAGCATATAATAGAAAAAAATAAGATATTTACCATAAGCCTAACTTCTCAAGAAACGTTACGTTTACTTATTTTTTTTTTCTATACTAGTTATTGATAAATTACAGTTATTGAAACATTACCGTGTAGTTGCATCTTATGCACCTAAAGCTCTTAAACGTTTTAAGAAAAGTTTTGTTTAAAAGCAAATAAATTAATTATTAACATTTACTTTTATTATTATTTATTAATATACATTTAAATATCTTAATTAAAACAACTATCTTTCTTCGCATATAATCAGATGAAACAGTTATTAAGAAGCGCACAAAATTACACGTCTCAAAACATAAAATCAAAACAAGGTACCAATAATATTTGTGCGATTAAAAGCTTTCTTCATGTTGTATTATATTTGAAAAAAAATATTTACAATGTAATCAATATTGTTAATAAAGTGTATAAGAGCAAAAACCCTTAAACATCCTTTAAATATGTATATTATATAAATTATTTTAATCACTAAGCGGTAGTTGTAACGTATACTATGCATACAATTTAATCTTAGACAGCTTCTGTTGGGAATGCAAAAAGTTAGGTAGCCTGCACGTATGTTTCAAACTTTATGAACATTTTAACCTGTATCCTACACTCCTTATGGCTACATGACGATATACAAAACGGGCTCTTTAACATGCCTAGACTGTGAGGAGTTTTGCAAGAGCAAAACAATATGATTATAAAAAAATATTACAGAATTTATTTATTTATTTAATTATTTATTTATTTAAAAATCTTTATGCACTTTTCGTACACAGGCGGACTTAATGCCTAAGGCATTCGCTGCCATTCAACCTTGGGGTGTTGCAGAGATAAAAGTGGTAGGTGCAAAAACGCATAACTAATTGAGGGAAATGGATATATATATACATATATATACATATATATATATATATACATATATATATAAACATACATATACATATTCTAAAGGTAATATTATAGATAAGTGTACATGTGATTGGATTGTATTATTCAAATATAATATTCCAGTAAAATCACACACAGCTATTTAATATTTAATATTACGTTATTACTTAAGTCGAGTGCTATGTATTCATATGATTTCAACGGGATGTATTCAGTGGTATGGTAGTATGGTGATAAACATTCCAGGTGACTTCATAATGAATGAGTTCTTACAACACCAGTTCATCAGGCAATATATAAAAAAGTAGGTAGCATTATTACTTAATGAGTTTCTTCCAGTTATTTCAACATCAGAATTGAAATGATACTTCTATTTGTAGTAACAATGGAAGAACTTAATATATCCAATGCTACGTGTCTACGTATAGAATATATTTCTACTTCCCCAATCAATTTTACAGACGTTCGCGACAGAGCACGTCATTTATCACATTACGCTCGTTGTATAAGATCCGAGGTCAATTTTGAAAAAATATTTTACTTACTTTACTAATTATATAACAGCCAGCAGTACGCATCTTTTGCAAAGGATGCATAGGCCAATACGCGATGCCATTACGGTGTAAATGTGAAAGAAAATCAAAACCCTGCCTGCCTGTCAGAGCAATCCTTACGCACGTACGGTGCGAAAAATGTCCTTACCTTCTAAACAGACTTCGAGAATCACACTAGGCACGTATTGATTGTGATCCAGTGAGCTTTCATATATCTTCTATCGGAACCTGTGCTTTTATGCATAAATATATCATACCATTTGTTAATCCTACACGTCATACAGCTTCTCAAAGGTATGCCAGAAACATCATTTACTTCAATTACTTGGAAGTAATTGAATATCGGTGGTCCGGTGTATAGAATATACAAAAAAATTAGAAATTGAAAAGAGGTTTTAGCCACTTGCTGAACATCAGACATTTTTTCACATGTAGGTACTTGGCCTATCGCTCTGGGCTCACGTGTTCAAGTTAATAAGTACTGAAATACGAGTGGATTAAAATACCCTTCGGGTCCTTTTCCACCGTCTCTTTGATGCACAAAATCTTTATACGAGAAAAAATCTCGGAAAAATAGTGCGTGTAGTAGTGAAAAGTAGTAGCAACGAAAACTTAACAATGTAATAACTCACAAATCACCATGAAGATAGTTCCAAGTAAATTTACATTGTTAAAAATGTTCCCGTTTTTATATATTTGTTTTTTGTTATAAGTTGCAATCGAGCAAGCGGGTCATCTTATGTTAAGTGACTACCACCCTTGGACCCTTGCACGTTGAAATTCCTGCTTCCGGTATCCGGTGTTCTAGTATTCCAGTCTAGCTAGCCCATACGTGCCGAAGCGTGGGTCTTCCACGACAACAAAGACATAGTTTTTTTTTTACTTGTTATCATTTCAATCTCAACGAAGTAATAAAAATAGCGGGCAGAGACGCACATTGCATGTTGATTCAGGATCGAACATACCAACACAAAGGTACATAGACGCTGCACGCAATGTTGGATGTTGCCCATGACACAGTCTTTGCATGTTTATCGATACTATAATGTATAAATTTAGGTTAGTTTTAAGTAGGTGTCCAAGGTTACGGTGAAGTATTTTATAATAGTTATGTACAAAGAACAGACACTAAAAACGGTTTTAAACTGCAGACTAAACTGGAGTATCTATTCTAGTTTCGTATTACCTAGGTTACAAAAAATTATGCCCGTACTTAATTTACATACATTCTTGACCATCGAAATGGAAAAAGAAAGTTCTATAAGGCTACGCATGGGACAACTGGTGACTAACGGAATGACTAATTAAAAGTTAAAGTAAGTAAAAAAAGAAAAGTTCAAGCGGCAGTAACCTTTGAGATTAAATCATCGTAAACCCCTTTGAAAGGACATCATATTAGTACTATTTTTATTGACAGTTTAAAATACAAACTTTTTATAAGAGCACTAAAGCTCTGCAGCAAAAAAATATGAAATATTAAAAATGTAACTATCAAATAATGGACATGCTGTTTGCACTGAAAGTCAACACTTCGATCAAACAGAGCTCAAAATAGTCCAAAGCTAAAGTGTTGTACATATTTGCGTTTAACGTATCGTGGAAAACACACTGCATACACAATATGCATATTTTTATTGCTAGACTGGTAGTGTAAGATTGTTTTATGGTCATTCTCAAATTCTGCTGATATTGTATTAATCAAGTATGTAAATAAAACTACGTGTAAATTAATAAAAGCGTGCAAGTTTTTACAAAATAAAAGGTCTCACCAAAATGCTGGATAGCATTACTGTAAACAAATATATTAAAACAAGACAGTCGAACATGACAATGAAAATAGGTAAGTTTTGTTATTCATTAATAGGTGTACTGTTATTGATATCTGTTTAATGTTATTTCTGTTGAAAGTGTATTGTAGTTTATTTGATGTACTAAATCATTTTAGATTTAAGAATCTATAACTAAAATTAAAAGAAAAACATTATATAAAAATAATAATTTTAAGTATTGAATTGAGTATTCGAAATAGAAATAGAAGTAATAAAAGGATAATCATTTTCTTTATCTACACTAAAATAATAATATTCTTAAACGCATATAACATACAATTGTTACTACAATATTCATATTTATCTAAAATTGGCATGCAAAACTGCTGCCATTCCTTTTTGAAGTAATTTACTGAATTGTTTATTTCGTTTAATACATTTTGTAATGCTTTTTAAGTAGACACATTCGTTTGAGTATAATAGGGTTCTTTAATCTAGATACCAATAAACGTCCAGCTAAAACTACCATTATTTAGATGGTTAAAACTTAACTTACTAATTAAAACTTACGTACTTACGTCTATTTATCCACGTATTTTCTTGTATGACCATTTGTTTTACGTTAACATGTTCTAATAAATATGAATTTTAATTTAAAGTAATATTGCTAGTAATAAAATCCATCAATCATGCACACTACACTCTTTAACTCTCAAAACTTTTTCAATCATAACGACTATAATATTCAAATGATGGCAGAATATACTTTTTTTAAGTCAAGTTAGGTTTGAACATTTGAAAGAGCATCAAAAGTACCACATAACTAGTACTTCATATCCAACAATAACAAAAACTTATTTTTCCATACGAAGAAATCAGTACAGCTTATTAAATGTATATTATACGGAAGTTCAAAACTTGTTGAACGAGAAAACAAGCTGCTACGTAAACAAGTTACTATAAAAAAATATCGAGCACATCGAATTAAGAAGTTCTCGTTAAGTGTGGGCAGTCGAGTGGAAAATTGAATTAGTATCGAAGGAGACGTTATATTTAGGGTACCGTTGCGAAGTAACAGAAAGGAAACCTTAAAAAGTAATTTGAAAAGTAAGTAAGAGGAAAATTTAATGTTTCATTTGAAATAAATCTTTTGAATTGTAAGAAATACTTCACGGTTGTGTACATTGGTTATGTATTTCGTCCTCAAGTCATATAAATGAGAACATTTGACCAAATATTGTTTAATAAATTTATATTAATTTAATTTAATTTTCATGCTTCTTCGGGTTTTATTGTTCTTACATAGATCAGCGTTGCAATTCTGTTTGCTTTATCTTTTCTAAACATTGCTGGTCATTAATCTATAAAAAATCAATCTGATCATTAAGTCGATCGAAATGTTGGCAAACCAAAAAGATATGGTATGACATCTCAATTAAGTGCTGATCTACAATTCGTGAAAGTATAAAACAATTAGAGTAATCGTATTGCTACAAATTTCAAAATGTCTAGAAGCATTCGGCCCCGGATAAATATTATAATTCATTAACCGACGTTGAAAGAAAATAAACGTAACTAGTTTCTATAACATATGAATAAAAAAATATTTAAAAAAAACAAGACACGCTTTCTTAGAAAATCCAACAAAAAATTGAAAATAAATTTTAAGAAATTTGGATTAATAATAATGTAAATAAAAAAATATATTTAAAAAGCGTAGAGTGCTTTTTAAAATATAATCAATAATTCTTCTACTCATATCTGCCAATAAAATATTTATAACTATTAACACCATGCCCCTACTCTCTTTATAACTTTTTTTTTCTTATTTACACTATTATTTAATAAAATTTAGTTAAAAGAAAACCAAAAAATTGCTAATTATGATTATCCTTGTAAAATATTGAATTGTCATCGTTCCTTGACAAGTATGCCAAATTTCGAGTTAATTCGATTTTTGAATGGGTTCAAAATCATGGTCAATGTTTCCGTTACATACTAACATATATACATACTTCTGAAGCCAATAAAAACTCTCTTTGCGGCTAACTCCCGAATCGACGACCGTGGCGCTCACCCGCCCACCATTGCATCTTGCGACTCCGCAATGCGAGATATTCGCATCCGGCAGAGGGATGTCCGTGCGGAGCTTCGGTCACTCGATGTTCGGAAAGCCAGTGGATCCGACGGTATTCCGGCGGTGGTTCTTAAAAACTGTGCGCCAGAGTTGTCTCCTGTACTGACGCGCCTGTATCGCCTGTCCTATTCCTCGGGAATTGTTCCGGAGGCCTGGAGAGAGGCGAACGTCCAACCCATTCCCAAAAAAGGCGACCGCTCCGATCCAGCTAATTACCGTCCTATAGCCGTCACCTCCATACTCTGTAAGGTGCTCAAGCGGATAATCAACACCCAATTAGTCCGCCACCTAGAGGATCACTCCTTGTTAAATGATCGGCAATATGGTTTTAGGCCGAACCGATCCACGGGTGATCTTCTAGCGTACGTCACACACCTTTGGGGTGAGGCTATGGATAGGCATGGGGAGTCCTTGGCCATCAGCCTCGACATTGCCAAGGCCTTCGATAGGGTCTGGCATCGCTCGCTTCTCTCCAAACTTCCTGCATTTGGTCTGCCATCTCAGCTATGCAACTGGGTTGCTGCCTTCCTCCACAAGCGCCGCATTAGGGTTCTCTGTGACGGTACGGCCTCTGACTTCCAGGAGGTTAGCGCTGGTGTACCTCAGGGCTCCGTCCTATCGCCCACGCTGTTCCTTCTGCATATCAATGATATGTTGGCTCTTGACAACATACATTGTTATGCAGACGACAGCACAGTACACGGGCGATACTTTGGACATCCTGCTGCCAAGCTAGCAGACGTTGAGGGAAAACGACAGGAGCTTGTTGCTGAGCTCGACCGGGTCCTGAGCCGCATCTCTCAATGGGGTTGTGAGAATCTGGTCGAGTTCAGCGCCAAGAAAACACAGGCGTGCGCGTTTTCAAACAAAAAGCCTCCATTCCTTCCCCTTCCTACTCTTCAGAACACTCAACTGCCACTACAGGATAGGCTTAGTATACTGGGTATGGACATCTGTCGGGATCTCAATCCGCGTGATTACATCGAGAGCGTCACTAAGGCGGCCTCGCGGAAGCTCGGTGTATTGAACAAGGTGAGACAGTTCTTCTCGCCCGAGCATCTGTGTCTTTTATATAAGACCCAGGTTCGCTCCTGCGTGGAGTACTGCTCTCATCTTTGGGATAGCTATGCGCAGTATCTGCTTGACGCTCTCGATCGGTTGCAGCGACGCGCAGTCCGTATTATAGACTGTCCTGAGGTCACCCAGTCTCTTGAGCCCCTGCAGTTGCGAAGAGATGTCACCTCCATGGCAGTTCTCTATCGCCTACATCACGGGGAGTGTTCTGACGAGCTCTTCCAATTGGTCCCACCTTCTCCCTTCCTCTACAGGACTACACGTGCTGGCCTGAGGAGTCACCGTTTGCGAGTCGAAGATATGCGATCCCGAACGAAACGGTTTGGCTCTTCTTTCCTGTGCCGATCAGTGAAAGCCTGGAATTCCCTACCAGCGCACGTGTTTCCTTCCCAATTTGATCCCGGGTCTTTTAAGCGGGGCGTGAAAAAGCATCTCACCAGGCCGCCATAGTGTGGATCACCATGCTGCATTGACTAGACATGCAATGAGGATGGTGACCACCACTCTTGGACTCCATTTATTGCTTACCATCAGGCAAAGTGGAGTCATTATGGTAGGCTTACGAATATAAAAAAAAAAAAAAAAAAATAAAAGCGTGTTAAAAAGAATTTCAGTTTATACTATGTACAACGATTTGTAGGCACAATAGGCCAGATGATTATCTAGTCAATTTTTTTGTGGTAAAAAACCAATGGCAATGTGTTTTTTTTTTTTTTTTTCTAATTTTCATTTTAACTCTGTTAAAATAATTTATGAACGATAAAGTGAAACTGTTCGACAATATTTCCACTATTCTAAGTTATTTTAGTGCTTATTGCTACCTACTTTTATTAAATTAATGAAGTATAAAAGAATTTAGAGTGGTTTTGTCGGATGGTACACACGTAGATTTATAATTCATGTCTTGTGGGAACGAAAAATGTCCCTATTTATTTTACTTATTGAACAATATTTAACTTTCGTCTAGTATTTGATTATACTTCTCTAAATGAGAATATATTAAGGTACTAAACACTTAGGAACTGTAGATTATAAATGGTAAATAAGTGACAGATAGATACTTTATTGCACATCAAATTTTACAAAAGAAGTCATTGGGATACAATAAACTGTTACAATGTGCGCACTTATCGCAGGACTCGATCTCTTTCAGTCAATCTCTAATGTATTTTACTGTGAGTGAGAATTTGCAGTGCATGCACATGCTAATAGGAGGCCATCGTTTTTTTTTTAACATTTACATTATAAACTTGATAGAACAAACAAAACGATGAGTATAATAGAAAATTATATATCTTTTTCCACATTACCTTATTTAAGAGCATAAGACATTCAGACCAGGATTAATATCTCACTGAAAAATTAACAATAAATCTTTTAACCCTGAAATGAAGCTGCTTTTTTTCATGTAAAGTACTACCGATAACATTAATTTCATTGCAGTTACTTCCTTGAGGCATTCCTTTTTTGTACATTATCGATGTGAATACGCACGGGCAACCCATTTTCAGCTTCTTCCTCTAAACCATTTGCAACGAAGAGCGACTTGAATCATCGACTGCCATTATATTTCTGATCGGCTTGACCCCTTGGCGTTGCGTAGAGATGTAGCTTCACTCTACATTCTCTATGGCTTGTATCATGGGGAGTGCTCAGACGAATTAAATTGTTCGCATTTTACTAGCCGCAGGTTTACACCGTGACATCCATCGTGACAAAACTGCTATTCCCATTATCTGTGTGGATGGCACTCCACCACTGTGCGCTTCTCCAAAAGCTTTTTGCCTCACACAACCAACCTGTGTAACAAATTGTCGCCTGCCATATTTCCGGGCCGATACGACCTTGAAACCTTCAAAAAAAGAGCGCACTCCCACCCAAATGGCCGGCAACACACTTCCTGTCTCTTGAATTGCAGATATCGTTTGCCATTATGTGGCCCATCTACTCGTTTGCCATAATCCGATAAGAAAACACGTATTTAACGTAATACATGTTTATTTAGTTACCGTTTAGATTTAAATCAGTATTAAAAATAACTGCACAAGTTAGGCATGGCAAGTTTGTTTCCTCTACAATCTTCAAAGTTTACCTCCACAAATAGTAAATATGTACCTTCGTGTGTAAAGGCCTGTTGCCTAAACAATCCGCTTTAATATTATATGTGAGTACGTAAATTAACATTTGACGTGAACATTTGGAAATTGAGAAGGGTATATTAATGAAGAAACAAATTATTCACGCATAGGCATTTAAATAATGAAATGTCATTATAAACATATTCTCTTAAAGTTGAAATAAATGCAGCCACGTTTTTTTTTATTGTACAAAATTAACAATATTTAAGAATATTACATAAGTAATAATAGTATAGTGAGTATAGTTTAAAGATACTAAATTATATACTTTATAAATTACTGTATTTCATGATGGGTACCTTGAAGAACATGATTACATTATAATTATAAGGGTAGAGACATATGTAGTTATGTGATAACATCTTAGAGGAACATCTTAGTGTATCTACCTATAACACTACGATTCATGAATTCAGTAATGTATATGTCCCCGAAGTGGTAGGCAGAGGACATTTTGGCACCTAGGTGATTAAATTGGAAAATTGGTAGTATATTGAAAAGGATATGAAGGATAGAGGAATACCCCTTGTATTGCATATAAGAATGTATTGGGGAGTGTGGTCAATAGCTGAAGCAGGTAAGAGTCGCATACCGTGTAAGTCGAACTGACTGACGCAGGGAAATCAGAGCTTCCTAACCGAACTACTATGTATTATATCCTAAGTTTCCTAGATACCGGAAAAATATTAATCCATTTAAAAAATTATTAAATGATACGGAACCGTTCAGAAAAGTTTTTAAACTGTTTTCCATAACATTGACGACTAGAGAAAGCCATTACAGCTGATATGCTTCAACTGATAGAAGGATGTAATAAAGGAGAAAAAGAAAGCATGGTTGGACTTGTTAGCAATAAAAACAAGTCAGAAATTCAATAAAAGTGTGGCCCGTGATGTTCATAAGGTTTAGCATGAGTGAGAGTGAATAAGAGAGGTAGAAAAAACATTACAATAAAAGTAAGGTGAAAGAGTGCGTAGAACGAAAAAAGAAAGAGAGAAATAATCAAATAGACGCTTGTTCTGTTTGAGGTTCCAAGATAATAAGTTATTCTGTAAACTGAAGAAGAAGACTGGTGTAACTGTAATAAGAGATGAAAGAGCTGAACTTTTGAATGAAGAGCTTATGTTACTTGAACAGTAAAAAAAATACTTCCAAGAGTTCTTCGTAGAGGATGACAATGGGGATGAATGTAGTTTTTTTAAGGAAACGTTGAAAGAAATGAAATAAATTTTGAGATAATAAAAGCGATGAAATGTATAAAAGCAGGAAAAGCTGCAGAATATGACAAGATGACGATTGAATTGCTGAGGGTTTGTGAAAACTCACTGTAGGCCTGCTATAAACTCTTGATGGATTAAACATAAACCTATATGGTCTCTTCAGTTGCCGGCATTTTGTCAAGTTGTCTATATGATAAATAAATGAAAAAAAAGAATCCTATCTATAAGAAAGGAGACAGAGCCCTTGTCAATAACAATAGGTACACTCGTATTACAATTCTTTCCACTTTGTCCAAAATAGTAGAAACAAACGATTTATTGAATACCATGAAACTAAGAAATTGTTATCAAAGCCTCAATATTGATTCAGATCTGACACTTCCACGACTGATACTGTTCCTGATTTAATAGATCACATTATTGGCAAACTAAGTAGGCAAAGTAAAAAGTTGTTGCAATATATGCCTTTGTATCAGCTAATAGATCGCAGCGTTGTGCAAAATTTCTAAGTGGATATAATTACACTATAGAATAAGTATTTTTTTCTATATTACCAGGACTGACCAAAGCTTGTATCAAATGCATTCAGCTTACTTACAAATATGTAGTTAGTTCAGAATCAATAAAATAACAAGTAGGTTATGAATGGAGCTATATAAATCACATTTTGGTATCGTCAAAATAAAAGCAGAAGCAAGTAGTATCGTGGACTAAATCAAGCTCTAAAGAATATGATAGGCAATTGTGATATATGTTTAACTAAGGTCAGCTCTTGTGCCGCTAGCATTATAAACAGATATATACTATATTATAGAATACACATAGATTTCTGAGGCCCTATTAATGGTCTCATATATTTAGTTATAGGAGATGCGTACTCTAAATGGATTGAGGCGTATGGGCAAGCGCATTGTCATTAAATTTGATTACAAAATTATATGAATGTCTGGCGAGATTTGATTTAACACATACAATAGTTAACGGTAATGGCACTCAGTTTATGTCGCAAGTGTAATTACCGAAATTACATTAATTCTACATAATTATGTACATAAGTTTCGGTCACAGTTAGATTTAATTAACCTAAAAGAATCACTCGCTCGTTCGAAACGTCGTAAATAAACAATGCTTACATTCTTAACAGTTCAATACAAGACGAACTTATTCTCTTAATTTTTTTAAAGTTATTATTAATTACCCTTTTTGTTTGTATAGTAAGCCTGAACTTACGAATCAGATATTAGAAATCACGAAACTTTTTTTATGAGTCCTGTAAAGTTGATATAAAGCTTACGACAATCCAAAACTATCAATAAAACGAAACGTGATCAGCAATACGTTGCGTGTCAGGTCACTGTCATACGGCAATAATACATCGCAAAGATGGGGAACTATTGCATTTAGGGATAAGATATTTCTACTTTGTATACTCAATGTAAATTTTGTTAAAAGGTGTACAATAAAGTTTATTCTATTCTATTCTATTCAACTATTTTTTAAGCTACGTATACATAAGTTACCAATTTGAAAAAAAAAAGTATTTTTATGTTTTGTTTATCTGTTGTAAAGTTATTGGTTGTTTGTATATTTTAGGTAAATAAATAGTTTTTCTTTATCTTCTTTCTTACTTTAGTTGTTATAGTACTGCTTAAGTGTGATTATTAAATACAAAATTGGCAATAGATTTATGAGGGGAGGTGAGGAAGGAATGAGGGCAGGGAAGAGGGTTAAGGGGGAGGTGGGCCTCCAGTACCCTAACTCACTCGGCAATACAATGCAATTGTCGATCTGACTCATTTCTGCCTAAACATGGCTCTCCCACTTCTTGACATAGCAATGATATTATGCCATATCCCTCACATCAATCAATTTATTATTTTTTTAATTTTCCCCTACTTTTAAAACATTTACATTTGACTAGCCATTCCCCGCAGTAGCGTGATTGTGTATATATCACGATATTATTTTACATTTCTAGAGAGTTAAGTTAAAACAAACAAAAATCTTTTTGGTTTTACTATATTAGTACTACTTACAAAATTGAATTACAGTTTAAGTACTTAGTTTTCCTGTTGTAGTACCCGATTGATAAAAAGCTAAGCTGGCCGGAAACAAGCCGGACAATTCCAAAATACAAAAGTAATTTAATGTGTATCATTAATTATTATGCCATAGTTTTAATTATTCGATTCTACCATCCTCTGAATCGCGAATCTGAACATTGATACATAAGTATCACATCGTTTATTTTGTATTAATCCCTGTCAAGTAAAAGAAATACTGGCATTGACTAATGATCCCTTTAGAGAAAGATAAAATGATGTCGAGACGAAGTCATTTATTATAAACAAACGGGCGCTGCGATAACCCAATGGATATGTTATGTTTGCCGGAAGCGTATTATAGAGTTACTCGCATATTGTCATTTGCGAATAACTAATAAAGTTAAGCGATGCATAAGCAATTAGATGAAAAACCTGTTCAAGGTATACATACCGGTTTAGATGAAAAATAGCTATTGGATGAAGATTACCTTTGTAGGACAGCGACTTAATTCCCCATTGTGTGGTGGTCTTTACAAAAAAAAAAAAAAATTAGCAGTATACGCCTCATAGATAAGATGATGATGGTGGGTGATAACAAAAAGAGACAGGCAGGTAAGAAAGAAAGAGCAGCAAAAATGTTTTGTTACCTCTCAATGAGCTCGAAAGTTGTTGTTGTTGTTGCTGCGAAAGAAAAATGTAATTTCATGTTTACTGTAAAGTTTAACTGAATCCTGAAAACCCTATAGTTTATGAATGCATATTATTTTCTTCAAATATAATAACATTCATCCAGCTGTACACTGTATAATGCAAGTCGCTAAAACTTCGAAAAATGTCGGTGTCCATTTTTCCAGAGAAATCTAACCTTTACTGTCAAAGATTATTACTGATAGTTAACAGGCTTCTCATAGATAGACGTGTACCGTCTTTATCTTTATCGTCAAATCCCATCAGACGAGTTGGAATACAAATGTCTTGTCTCTACAAATTCCAATAAACAATAAAAAATGTCATAGGTTACTTTCAGAAAGGTGCTGAACTAGAAACTTCCGTGATTAGTGACGAAAGGCGGAATGCTTTATCCTTTTCTACAAAAGAGACATTGAAACTTTTGCCTAAATATCTGTTGAAGCCAGACTTGTCCCTCTATTGTCCCTTTTTTTCTTTTAGAGCTTTGCTAACCAAAGTTCTAGAACAGCAATGTAAGTGACTAGTTCTCTTTTGCTAATATCCGACTTCTGACTTGATAGAACCGGAATTCACAACTTACGGAACAATTACGCGAAGTCCAAAGTAGGAAATAAAAAATATTTTACATAGGAATCGTTAGGATTGGTTAAGGTACTGCCATGATAGAATTTATTATATATATTTTTATTATATTTATTTATTTACTATTTTAAATTAAGGGAAAATTATTTCTTATTCATCATTATCGGTTCAGTAATTAAGGCACTAAAGTTAAACGTCCAAACCTAAATAGACTCCTAAAGTTATTCCCCTTCCTTTAGGCTAAGCTGTAGAGAGGTAAAAATTCTTGAATTACAATTTTCTATAACTAAAATAGCAAATAGTATGTTCATTCAGCCAAGACTCAATTCAATCATACACAAAGCACTATGTCGCCCATATGCAGTCCAAACTATATTACTATACAAACAGCACATATTAGTATTAACATTAATATTTCACCGGAAGTTGTTACATAACAACTATAACTATATTAATAATTAATATACATAAATATTTAGTACGTGTGTAACTCCTCTTAAACTGGACCGATTTGGATGATACTTCGTGAGTATATAACAATTGGTTCCTGGATGGTTTGAAAAATTAGACTGAGTAGGACTCGCCACTGCTGTCTGAATGGTATTTAATCAGCATATAAAATATCTGGGTCTGCTGGTAAATATATAACATCATAATACCTAAATAATGCTGTTGTATTGCAATAAAATTGTTTTTTAGTAAGGGACATTGTATACATGCTACTACATGCGTTACTTTGATAAAAAAGACTGACATAAAATAGTTTAGTGTATGCGGAGGCGCTAATGTTCTTACGAAAAATGTACTTCAGTCTGATCTCTAATACTCAAATGATGCTTTGAAATAATTTTAACATATACATAAAAAATTGGAGTCTATTAAAGGGTCTACTATGGAAAACGAGGATAGAAAGAGAAGAAAGGATATTTCTTATGTAGATGGATTGGGGATTATTGGATTGGTTCAAGCAAGTCAGTGTCCTTTGTTTAACTCGAACTGGCTGGTGCCGGGAAGTCCGAGCTCTCTAACCAAATTTAACATTTAATATTTATTTCTTTAAATTCTACGGCCCTGTCTGCCTATTTACAGAGAACCACAACTAGAGCTAGTAGCTTATCAGAACATGTAACTTCAGCGTTGCGCCACTATTAAGCCCTTAAACCCCGACATATTGTTGGTTACGGTTCTCACAGTCAGGCTTGTAGCTTGTCGTTATGCTAGATATCAAAAAATGTTCGTACATTTTACCTTTATATTTCATTCAACTCTCTCTTATAATACCACTCGTTTAAAATTCTAAATTTAAAATTTCATTCATTCTAGTGAAATACCTACTAGTATTCTTGTGAACCAATTAAGCTGAATGCTTATGTTAGAAGAATTCTAGGCGGTATTGTAGTCTTCGCAAGTCCGACGCTTAGCCTGTACGCTACCGCTTCCAAAGCATTTCCATTTATTTAAACTACATCGTATTAAATCTAAACTATTTATGAGAAGTAAACCTATTGTTTAGTATGCAAACTTATAGAATGTATAGCGATTTAAAGCGATAATTATAATGTTTGCCACGACTGGAAATTTTGAACTGTACATTTTTTTCAGGATAAATCCAATGATATTTAACTTATCTAAGTTAAAAATGTATGTGTCCAGATGTGCTTAGCTATTCTGGTGTGATTGATTAACATTGAAATTAGGATTGAAGATGGAATCAGGAATCAGGGTTTTCTTACTGAGAGTCAACCATGCTCACAAGAC
The DNA here is from genome assembly GCA_947561695.1 of Tyria jacobaeae. Classification (NCBI taxonomy): domain Eukaryota; kingdom Metazoa; phylum Arthropoda; class Insecta; order Lepidoptera; family Erebidae; genus Tyria; species Tyria jacobaeae. The sequence goes on along the minus strand of OX387215.1, from coordinate 7,303,664 downwards.
CGATCTACTGATGACTAAAGGTTTCTTATCCACAGTGAGAAGTTTGGAAGGGTAATGAGTCAAAGTCGCATTGATAATCAAAATGACTGGTTTAATTGACCAAGTGAAATAGCTTATACATATACTAATCCTATGCTAAGTACACATAGACATATGGTTATTAGTGTGTCCATGTGATGTGCCGATGCAGCTGCCTTGTATCTTGGTTATTCTGAGATGACAACGAAGCACTAGTTGTCTGGAATCGCTGAGATGTTCACGGTGCACCGACTTAAGGCCGCGTGTGTAATGACGGGTGTTATTTTTTCTTCATTGTTTCATTTGTTTAGTGCAATGGTATACGGGACTTTTATTTTACTTAATAAAAGTGATCTGTAGGATCCGAGTTTGTAATCTAATGGCATCTTAACAGCACTTACATAAGTAGTATAATAAACATGTGGCTTCCATCTAAACTTAAAATTAGCAAACAGAATTGCAAATAGCGTCATATACAAATATATCACAAAAATCAAACCTAGAGCATTGAACTTACATAAAACCATGGACGTTATCAAAAGTTTATATCAATTTTAGCTGCAGCACAACACTGAGATTTCTGTTTAGAAATTCAAAACTCGTACATAATCTACATATAATGCCCTTAAACTTTCACATTCCACGATAATAAAATTGTATTAACGAGTATTAAAGTGTTTGTTTGGGTACTTGTTGTTTTGATCAAACAGGTTAAAACCGTCGTGTTAATTTTCATTAATGTTATCGTATGAAATCTGTATATCATCATGTAGGTTGAAATCACTTAATTGAGTTGATTGAAACAGTCACTAAAATTACTTATCAAATTATTATCTACGAGTAATACATTACTTAATGTGATTTTTTAAAATCAAATAAACAACATCAAATAACAAACATTTGTTGCAAAATTATTTAACTACGGTTTAACATTGAATAAAAACATATCTGATTGGTTCCCGATGGAGTAGAATAGGTCTACAACATCTGTGGACTTTGGACTAAGAAATTGCATTGTTAGCTACTTGATAGTGTGTATCCTTCCGAGATATAGGCTTAAGTTTATGAATATAATAATGAATGCTGAAAAAAAAAACCTATTAAATTATATATGTATGTAATTTCATTACTGTTTATTATCAGAACATACGGGTGACAAATATCAGAAATGTATTTAAGCAAAATAATAATTATTATATACATACAATAAACAAATTAAATTTTCCTCGTGCTTAACAAATACAAATAAATAAAACTGAATCCCTGCTAATGGCTGCCGTTTCGTATCATGAATTCTATCGGATCCAACGCCAAAGACCGCTACCGTATTCTAAGCTAGCGTAATGCGGCGTAGATTCTATTCTAATTGGTTAATTCATTTAAACAATATCCCGGCTTGGGCCGCCTGAATCATAAATGCAATTGCTGTGGCTAACAAAAACTTGTCTAACTCCGAACTAAAATGTTACGACTTAGTTTGCTAATTGTGTTTCTAATGGAATTAACACTTTAATGAATAGTGGTTTTGAAAGTTTTGTTCGACAGTAGGTTTTATTTCTAGGAGTATTGTGGGTTGAAATTTCCTTTTCAGAGGCACAATGATTCTTGAACTTCTATTATAAGAAGCACCAAAACAGACTGACCTTTCTGACCAAATATAATCCTTTACTATCGAGGTCTCTTCTTGATTGGCAGTCAAAGTTAATCAGCACTATTACCTATATGTTTATTTTGCTATTGAACTTAAGACAACCTTTAAAATGACAATATTTAATAGAACACAATAACGACTCATATAAATCACCTTCAATGACTCCACCACTAAATTTTAAAAGGCTTTTTACTGCCACATCACCCTATATCGAGCGAAATATTAACGCCATACTCATTACCATAAGCCCTGCATCACGGTAACATAAAATACCCCATGGCAATAAATCATGATACACTTTTTATCGTTCGGCTAAATTTTTAAATATTCATGAATAATACATTTAATTTTCAATGGTGATATACTCTGACATCTTAAAGTGGGAAAGTTCTAAACGATTTTCTAAATTGAATGACTGGGTAATTTGTATCCGATGGATATTTTATCTTCAAAGAGGTTCTTGTCAATCGTAAATTGGATGAGGACAATAATAAGGTCAACACCGTTGTGCCCATAATGGAACTTGATAAAAATACTATAAGTGTTGTTTTTCAAATTCAAATTTCGAACGTATTTTTTTTTGTAGGTTTCATTGTTGACAAAATTAAAAAAGTTTTTATTGATGTTATTGTAATATTTAGTTAACAAGTTTTATATTTATTAGTAGGTTTATGATTAATTATTTATTCTTTTTTTATTATCGTCCATGAAAGGATAGGAATTAATAATGGTAAAATGTTATGAAACTCGCTATGTTTAGTAAATTATCGGATTAAGCGTATATACAAATAACCAATACAATGTAATATGAGCTGATTTGTTTCTCATTTTCTATCTTTTTGCATTACATTTCTTTCTTCTTCATTTTTAACTCCTTTTTCCCTGCTTTGTCTCTGAATTATTTTACTAACCTAATTTTAATTAGCATTTAGCAACATAATAGCTAACGAAAAAATATGTTTTATTATGTACTATGTGTTGTACACGAAATACTGTAATATGTATCTGGTGATTAAAAAGACTGGCTATTAGCTTGTTACCGAGTTCTTCTCATATTGCTTTTGGAAACGTTATTGATCAACAAATGCAGGTTTTCAAAGAATTTTTATCTTTTCATATAAATGTCACACTGGACTCAGCAACCTGCGCCTGTGGTGACACAGTCTGTCTAATCTGTGTGTGTAATCTTTAATTTAAAATGTTTTTAATACACGACCATTTCAAATAATAGTTGAATATTTTTTATTTATTATATAAATAAAAATTGCTATTTGTTAGTCCCGCTAAAACTCAAGAACGGCTGAATCGATTTGGCTTATTTTGGTTTTTAAATATTTGTGGCAGTCTAGGGAAGGTTGAAACGGTGACAAATTATGGAAAAATGATATGAAAAATGGAAATGGCAACAATTTTATTAACTCCTCCTACCTGTCAATCATTTTATGCGTGCGTTCAGCAATTTTCTGTTGCACATTTTATCGTTGTATATAAGTTTATTTTGTGACAAAAGTTATAGAAAATAAGTTAAATAAAAAACACTTAGTGCCCGAGAACTCTCTTTACTTACTTTCGGATAATTTCAATTCATTGATAATCACTTACTATTTATGATATCCATTATTTTATGAAGCTTGACATATATCTTTTTTGTTTAATTTACCCATGTTCTGTAAATTTATATTTGTAAATAGAGCAATTTAGTTAGTTTATTATTTACAATACCAATGAGAAGACAACCTGACTTAGGTTGTCAAAGTCAATCAAATGTGCAGCGAGCTACCTTACGTGCTAACCGCACTGATGTGCAACAAGAGACAGATAATGCTAATAGTCGTATCGGTATGTTAGAATTGCATTCTAGTGTGACTGTAAAAGAAGTGGATAGGCTTCGAATGGAACGATTTCGTAAAAATCAAACACAACAACAGCAAGCACGATACAATAAAATAGAGCGATACCGCAGACACAGTGCTCCTGTGATCCTGGAACTAGCAGTATTCCTTTAAGATCCAGAAATTGAATGCGGTGCCGACAAATCTCTTCAAAATTTGGAGAAATAACAATAATCTGTGAATATAAAACGCGAATAACGTCATCGAGGCAACGATCACTAAGGGAAAATACAAAGGAGAGGATATATTTATTCCGCGGATACCTATGAGTTTAAGTGTCTAAAATTTCCCTTGTGCCTGGCCTTTGCAATTACCATAAATAAATGGTAAGGCCAGTCATTGGAAGTTTGCAGTATAAATTTGGAGTATCCCTGTTTCGCGCATAGACGTCATCTTTGTTTATTTATATTGAATGTTGTAATAAAAAATATTATATTAATTAAAATTGTATACAAGTTTCATTTAATCACCTAAGGAAATTAAAATGATGTGCCACAACCTAGAAAACTATAGAAAAAAATGTAGATATGTACTTATTTGTTGACATATGTGTTTGTAACACAATGATTGATTCGTTATGTGCAATAAGATATACTATTTTTAATAATGCACGTGATAGGAAGTTCATCAGGTCATCTAGTAGTAAATAAAGACACAGAACATATGCGGTAATTCCGTTATTTTGTCTAAAAATGTCATCCTGCCTTACAATAGTTGTGACTAAATGTGATACAAGCACACATGCAATACAAGAGGGTCACTGACATACAAAGATACGGAATCTGAAAAAAAAATAATAATAGGTATAGTATTTTTAAGTTAGCTTATTTATAGCACATAATCACAAGGTAAATATATTGGCTTAGCACACATGCTCAAGCTTTAACTTGAAAAAGCATTAGAATAATAATAATAAAATAAAACTTACCATGATGGTTTGCCCCACAGGCTAAGTACATTTTGTGGTATTGTACTCTCTTTGTTTGTAGGTTTTGTCAGTGACGTTTACTGTTTTTTATTTCTTTACTGTTGTTGATAAGTCAATAGGTATTATCGGGTAATCTCGCCCGACGTCAAGTTACACTTGAGGTTGGCACTGTAAATCAGTACTAGGTGGGTTATGCCCATCTCAGTGTATGCTTAGTGATGGACACTAAGCATCTGAATCACGACGTATCTTTCACCAACAACATTTAATAATTTTATAATAATGGTTAAAATATAAAAGTGAAACAAGACCTATGGCCACGTCACACATTTGACACGTGAGTGCTACGTTGTCAGTTTACAACGTGGTCGTGAGTGACATGGTATATTTTATTATAAACGTTGCATTTATAGCGCAGGATTACTTCTTAAATTAATAAGTTTGGAGCGTTTTCTATTATATTGTGCTTTATTCGTTTTGTAGTGTTTTAAAAAATCCTGTCTTTTTTTTGTAATAAAATATGTTACTTTCTATCTGTGTATATATGAAGTAGGCAACATGAGTTGAACAATTTAAACACAAATTGATCTAAGATCGAAGTATACAAAAAGAACTGATTAAAATACTTAAAAGGCCTCTCTTAAATATTAAGATCACGGACCACTTTATGGACTTCAATCTTGAATAGAGTTTGATCCACTGGGTTTTATACCGGACTTGTAATCTGGAACCAAGTAGCTTAATCTAACCTGTCCACTACAGCTACTACGTTTGTTATATTTTTATATAACATATAATATATTTAGCCTTAGAATGGATCGAAATTAATATTGAATACTGGTAGCAATCGTTGGCTTATACTACTTACATAGTAATCTGAAGTTATAAGGATAAATACCTGATTTGGTTACAATGCATTCATTAAGTACTTATGATACAAAAATATACGTAAATACCATTTCTAAATACAAAGTTACATACATAATTATACTTAGTCTGGCCATAAATACTGTTACAATAGGGGATCGGCCAAATTTTCAGAAAATGTTTTAAATTAATCTACATGGACCCTTATTCAAATAAAAAATAAAATTTTATTTATTTATAGCCTTTGAGGCACTCAAAACCTTGTCTAAATATTGTTTAAATTAAAAAAAAACGCCATGTTATGTCATCTAAGAGCGCATGACGTCATTTGCGGTCATAAGTGTACATCAAGCGCTCTGTTATGACTAACAAAACAGCTGCAAGGGCATTAGATCGCGAGAAGTTTTGTTTCGTGAGTAGCTAAATGAATTTTATGGTATAAATTTACGTGATAGAGCCATGCTTAGGCACAAATGGGCCGGCTAGACCGGTGCGATACCACGGCCTCACAGAAAACCGGTTGTGAAGTAACCCTTGCATTGAATGTTCGACGACTATCGAGTTGCAGGTGTCTATTGACGGCGGTTGTCACTTACCATCAGGGGATCCCTCTGTTTGTCTGTCGTCTTATAATAAAAAAAATCTAAAGATCTTCTCAAGCGGTACGCAAGAAAGGTCACAGAAAAGTTTTATTTGCTGGCGAGAAAATATTTACTATTGAGTAATATTATCATTCTACTTGTTAAACCAGAATGACCGAGTTTATGCTCAAAGCTCTATAAAAGCTTCCCAATCAGTCAGCAAATTACAACGTGGGCTTTATCCGACTTAAACTCAGCAAAGGGTCATAAAGTTCGATCCACCCAAGCCTGGTTGGAAACGAACGTTTTTAACTTCATAAGAGTTGAAGACTGGCCGTCATCTAGACCTAGTGTTAGTCCACTGGATTATGATTTATGATCAGCTTTAGAGAGTATAGCATGTTTTAAACGCGATATTAATTTAAAGTCCCTGAAACAGTCCATAATATTCACACTGGAGAATTTTCCCATACAGAGAGTGCATGTTTCTAGGGATATCTGCCCTCAACCTTCAAGGGACTGCATTAAAGTCAATGGAGATAATTTTGAATAAGCTACATATATTTTTATCGATATTATTTTAATGCATAAGCTAACACATAAACTAAGTAATAAATGTTTTCAGCAATAGAAAAGTGTTTTTTTTTTTTTTCTTTTAATAATATTTATGGCTAGGTTAGGTATAGACATACATACTTATTGAAAATCTTATATATAAAATTCTCTTGTCTCAATGTTAGTTACCATACTCCTCCGAAACGGCTGGACCGATTTTTATGAAATTTTATGTGCATATCGGGTAAGTCTGAGAATCGGTCAACATCTATTTTGTATCTCCAATTTTTTTTTTGGGCCAAAATTTATATACATGTAAGAAAATAAATATATACATATATATATATGATTTCAAGTATACATTAAACTAACTGTAGTCTAATTTATAAAAAAATGTTAGATGAACATTATCTATCTAGTGACAGATAATGCTCTAACGATTTAGTCTGAAAATTGGAATCTCAAGTTTATGGAAGACTTCAGGCATTTTGAAATGTCTGTCATGAAGGATCTTAAAGCGTTCTTTAAGGTAACCCTTTACCGTATAGATGGATTAAATAAAATCTTATATAAAAACGCCCACAGGCCAGGTGGAGTGACGATTTGAGCAAGATGGCTGGCAGGAGCTGGATGCGAGAAGCCGAAAATAGATCGAATTGGTGTGCAATGGGAGAGGCCTATGTCCAGCAGTGGACTGCGATAGGCTGATGATGATGATGATGATGATAAAAACGTAAGGATATGAGTATTTCGGTGAAAGTGAATACGTAGGCATTTGAACTTCTTGCGTAAGTGGAAAACGTGACCATATTTGCGTAGCCCAAATACAAATCGTATGTAAAAAAATTGCAGTCACTAATGTTTATCAGATTGTGCTTCGGTGAGATTTAGTTTGCTGATATTGGCATAGTCGAGAATCCGGAGTAGGACTGTTTGAGTAAGTGCTTAGTAGCAGTCGAAAGAAAGTACTACGGAACTTTTACAGAAATTGCGGTGCAGCAACATTTTTTACGGCTTCGCACTTGAATCTACGGACCCCAAGATAAATTGTTGTCAATGATAATTCCTAAGTTCTTAACGTTGTTGCTAACTAGTATGATAGTGTTGTAAATTAATTCAATTTATATAATTAGGGAACTAATATCAGCATACATTATGGGCATCCCAATGATGCAAATCTGAGACTTTTTAGAATTAATTTCCATAGTCCGTACTCTAAGTATAAATCATTCGCTAATCTGAATTAATAATATTTGGTAATTCTTAAACCAACCAGTTCCTCTTGATATGTTAAAAGACCGCAGGATACCGATAAAAATATGGAAATCGACAGTATCAAATGCATTGCTAAAGTCAAGAAGGGATAAAAACGTTACATTCATACATACACCGACATCTGTAATGTGGATTAACGACATTCTGAGCTGTGTTCTGCATGGAAGCCTGACTGTAAGGGATAAAGCAGTTTTTTCTATAAACGGAAGAACTTGATTATAATACACGTTCGAGAATATTGTATAGAAAGGTAAGATATATACTTATATAGGTCGGTGGTCAAAGAACGTAGAAAGACACCGTAGAATAAGGAATGGTTACAGATATTAAATATAACAAGGAGAAGAACATCAAGGATAGACATAATTTTTTTTTTTGAGCAGTCGCTTCCGACCGCATGAAATGAGATTGAACGTACGCTATTTCTAAAACCACAGTCAGACAATTGGTCAAAGACGAAAGGATTTCTATAGTTTAAATAAAAACTTATTTACAAATACATACATACATCATGGTGAAATATTTTGCATAACAAACTTAAGACCACGGAAGCAGTACAAAAGGTGGCTTTACCGCTGTAAGCCATTAATTCCAGGAATGTAACGTTCTTGAAATGTACACAAAAGCTTATCAAACCAATTAACTCCTTTTAAACTAGAATTAACTTTAACGTCTTAATAATTTAACACACGCTTCACATGCGTTATAAATTGGTGTGGCACAACGTGAAATTTGAATTTAAAATTTCCGTTCCTAAGAAATAAAAACTAACATACACTCACGCAAATATTTAGATAACGTTTTATTCGCCTTCTTATCGGCGTGAATGTGATGGGGTAAAGCTATTCACCACACGGCTTAGATAAAATTAAGTTCAGTACTAAAATGGATCGTTTGTTATTAAAGAATTCTGTTTCGTATGCTGTTCTAAAATCAAAACGTTCTAAGGTAAATGTCAACAAAAAAAAAGTCTTGAAATGAAATTATTGTAAGTTATATTACATTGTGAGTACTTATATAACTTTCCCAAAACATTACTACACCGGTCTGTCGTCTGCCGGTCTCAATCTGTTTATATGTAAGAAAAAAGGTTCTTCTTATTTATGTATGAAACTAAAATGCCGATTTAAATAATTATATTTAGTAGTATCCGCTTCAATACATGGCTGCTTCAAAGGGAAACAATAATTTAAATCACAGAAATTGTTAAAATCCAAGTGAATAACATATAATTGTATATAAAAAGAATGATTTCCATTACTTCATAATTGTCTAGGTTCTATGATTGCAAAAATATTAAACCTTACCGGTTTTGTAAGTCCCTTATAATAGTAATCCCTAGTCCCTAGTAATACCCGCATGGGTTTACCTTCAGGCACAAAAAAGGTTGTTTTAATATTTTTTTACAAAAATATACCGACTGCAATCAAATTAAAGTAACTAAGATATAATTAACATATTCTATACTAAAAAGTACCTAGTAATATGTGCAACACGATGTACATATGTATACAGATACATACATCTATATCGAATACGAAATTGCTTTTTTATTAAATTTCGGTTTATAATTTATAAAAATGTAAGTTGAAATTACTTTAATAAATGAGGGGCTTGCTATAACCGTCAACCAGGCTCTATACAATACTGTCTGATATATAACAGTTTCATACCTTAATCGCCTATCAGGGCACCTACAGCAATAGATATGGTGCCCATATTCTACACCACCAAGGTCCACACTTAATATTTTTTAGGCTTAATCAACTATTTATCGGCTGCAAATACTTCTTAATGACCATAATACTTCTCTACCAACCTTGTGAATTACAAAATTGTATAAGTATTTCTAAATTTAGAAAAAGTATTCAAAGACTAAACTAACAACAAAAGTCCGATACCACTGTCCATAAAGTAATATTTTGTTGTATTTCTAGTATTACCTTGTTACCTGCCAACTTGTTTACAACTGCGGTCAACAGACGTTTTCATCTCAGTTATTTTACTGAACGAATCTCTGCGATAAAGTCTACAAATATAAAAGAATAAAACCTCCGTAAGTTTTCTGGAAGATTCTGGGCAGAAAATTGTTAACATACCTTTCAGGAATTGTTCTAAGTAGCAGAATTTATACTGTTTATTATGACTTGAATGTAGACTAGGTAACTTTGATAGAAGAAGGTGAAACAAGTATAATCAATTATAATCTGGAAAATGTGGTGTATATCTGATATAAATATGAGTTTAATTTATTTACCATTCGTTAATAAACGAAAATGATTTGTGTTTTTACACAGTTCAGTTATGGTTGTGTAAAGGAGTATATATTGTGCACAGAAACAAAAAAAAATATTACAAATATATGTAATACTATATTGTATGTATATATTTATATAATTTTATATTATATAGGGTGACAGGCGAACAGGCGGGTCACTTGAATGTGAGTGACAACCAACGCCTATGGACACCTGCAACTCAATGTTATAGGTCATAAGTGCGCTGATCTTCTTTAAGGGCGAGGAGAGGGGGATAAGTGGAGGCGAAAGAGGAAAGGGGGAGTTGGGCCTCCGGTACACTCACTCAGGCGGCAATATTGCATTGCAAGCATTATTTGTCAACCGGTTTTCTGTGAGGCCGTGGTATACCCCGGTCGCGCCGGACCATTCGTGCCTAAGCATGGCTCTTCCACGGTAAAAATGTAAAATATATGTAAACAAAATGTTACGTTTTTCAGTAGTTGCTGATTATTATATAATCATCTTATCATCAGACCATTGCCTTCTATTGCATGATGAAGGCCTTCCCCAAGGAGTTGTAAGAATACTATCTAAACTGTTAATTTCTTCCCTAAAAAAGTTATAAACTTTTTTATGACCTTTTGAATACTTATTTCACAATTCCTTATCTATTTTAGTAATAAATATGTAATAATCGCATCCATTTGCCACAAGCCGCCCTTTTTAAGTTCTCAAAAAATAAACATACATTATGTGAGCGAAGATAGGCTAATGATAATGGTGACTATGTTATTGATTTAACAATTATAATAACATTGTTACTACGTATAAATACAGGTATATTCTATGGAACAGTTATTGATATCTTTTTCTGTCAAAACGAGATTTATATCAGTTTTTGGGATTCACAATAAAATGACTTGTAACCTCGTTATACATATTTCGGAATAGTTGTCGATATAAATTAGAGGATTATATCGACCTGGTCAATCAAACTGGTTGTAATTGTATTGTATAAGGAATTATATTTCTATAACATTGATTTACACGACTATTTTAACTCACATCTATGTAAATCGTATACCTACTTTTACTATGCTTGTTAAATTAATTTATCATAAAATTAATCTGTCCTTTCTTCGCTTTAATTCTTTTTAGCTTTTTCGGTATAGTGATTTTATTCTGGGTGCATCGTTTTCACACATTATTATAATTATATATAATGTTTGTATTTAAACAAAACATTTTAAGAGTAACGGTGGAGTTTCTTGCCATTCTTCTCCATACGGGACTACATTTTGAAATGGGCGACTAGAATAAATTCTATTTAAATGTAAATGTCAGACGTTCAAAAGTACCTTTTGGACTTATTTGAAATAAATGCTTTGACTTTGACTTTGAAAATATTGTAAAATATAGGCCTATATTATTGCTGTATACGAAAAGAGCAAATATTGTTATCTACGGCTCATGTAGACTTATATGAAATCTACACTGCATTTTGCCCGGGGCTCCACTTACATAGAGCTTGTTTTGACTATCCCTCGGGATAATAACTGTTCTGTAGTAAGGACCTGAATAAGAAACTGACACAGAAACAATCTCAATTTTTATTTATGATATTCACTAAAGTTACAGGATTAGGATTAATCAAAATGATTTTTGTTAATCTCCCTTTTTATGTGACCAACAAATATAAATATATTGTGCGTATCTGACGAAACCAAATGTAAACAGATTTAAATATTCTTCTTTAATTAGATAAGTGGGTTTGTGAGTTTTTATTTGGAAATAGATACATATGTATATAGTAACAGTTTTGAACAAAACACCTTTCGAATAAAAAATAATCAATTCGTTTTAACCCTATCGGGAGCTATAATGCAACAGATACACAAACACAGACTGCAAACTTTTAAGGCAATTCGTTCTCGTCGGGGTGTAATAAAATAGCTTCTAGCAACCCGGTAGTTCCAGTGTACTTATGTATGTATATAAGCTGTGCATCATTGTCATCATGCCTAATGTCTATTGCTTCTTAATAAAAGCAGATATAACACATCAACATTCTTTTTTTTTTTCAGAGAGGTGATAAATTATTTAAAATTGGCTACTTATTTTCTAATACTATTTTTTAGAAAATCTACAAGAACTACAAATAGTCAAACTGTTATTATTATTTCATGTTTTTAAAGCAAAGGTTTTAATTCAAAAGTTACGTTACATTTGTGTTACAAAGAGTTTGAAGTAGCTACAATAACTTACGGCACTTTAAGTTGCAGAATTATAATGTAATGAATTTATTACTGCGTTCATATACAAATGTTTGAGTTTCCATGACCAAAGTAATTAGTTTTTTGTTATAGTTACAAGTATTAAATGAAATTCAAACAAAGTCTAGACTTTTAAATTCGCTCTATTCGAGAAGTCAGGTACAACAACCAGCAACTGGCTTTTATCTTTACACAAGTCACGAGTTTCCTATACAGTCATTACACCAAATATTTTTATTATTTATTATATATTTATTTATTTATAAAATAGCAGTGTTAAAAGCTTTAGAGCTGGTGCTGATATACAATGTCTATTTTAAATATAAACAAGAGTCTAATATGTTAAGTCGCTCATATAAAGTCTAGCAGTTTTACACCAAGCAATTGAAAGATGCGTGCCAAAAAAAAAACAGTTAAAATTTATATTTGTAGACTACTTAAAAAGATCAGACAGTATATTTACAGTACTAGATTGCACAATAGAAACCTTTATACATACATACATATATACGGGCACTGATAGATAACTCTCAGATCCAGTAGTCGTCTTTTGGGTCTCTGGGTGACCCAAAAGGCTAATGAAGATATTATATGGGAATAAAAATATACCTATATTGATAAGAATTTGTAAATAATATAACGTAATTACATAACAGCAATTGAACCCCAACATTATGCGTTCAATCAAAATTTAATAGCCATCATTAGTGATATATGAACACTTAAAATGTTGCCCACATTAGTCGTGTTTTCTGGTTATTGCCATGATTGATGAAGCGCACGAGGTAGCATGAATAATAAATAATAAGTAAGTTGTTTTACAATTGCAAATTTGAATATATTGTTCAACATTTAGTTCTTAGAAATGTCTACTTTAAATAGTCAACGATCAAATGTAGCCTGGTCCAGGAATTAAAAATTTAATGTAAAAATATACTGACACTGGCACATGAGTGAAGAACATATTCGTATATATGTGAAAGTGGCCGCATTATCCCTCGGCAAACACAAGGGGCAAACAAGGAGACGGGTCACCTGATGTTAAGCTACTACCGCCGCCCAAGGATACCTGCAACTCAAGAGTCGCAAGTGCTTTTTCCAAAGTAATAAGGGATGCAACGTTAATTTTGGATGGTGATTTCAAGTATTCATTCATTCTTTTAGTAATGATCATGGTCATGGTAGACCTGGCTGTAAGGAAATATGAGATATAACTCTCAGCTAGTAGTGTATTTCAGTGTTAATGTAAATAGTATGTATACAAATTTATTTTACATACTTGAATGGTATATGGTATATGGTATTGTTGGTATTCTTCATCCCGAGTGAACAGGCTATAATTTTATTTTATTTCTTTCAAGTATTAATGTATAAAGGAGCATTAAGTCTACATTCGTTTGTACAATAAATCTTAATCATTCATGTAAAAGTATGATATATCTACATATATATTCATTGCAGTCAAACAATACCGAATTCAAACACGAGCTCATGCTATAATGACCACATAGACACACAATATTATCTATGTCGTACGATACTATTACTCGATACTACGAGTATTATGTGTGACATACTCTTACATAAAATTATAATTTACCCGTATGGTTTTTGATGGAGTACAATAGGGCCACATCTTTTCCGGTGGGTGTCGTGAAAGGTAACTATGGTGCACGGATGACAGCAATTAGGTGTACCCCTTATTACATATGTGCGTCTAAGTTATTGTTTATAAAAAGTGGGCCTATAAAATGCCTCTGCTTACCCCTTCAGGGATATAAGAGTATGTTGTTAATCAGAACGTATGACTACGTTTGTATACAGCTACGAAATTCTTGAATGATTTGCCATGACATATCTTGTAATAATAACGGCGGAGGCTTTACATGTGGTTGGAGAATTATTTTACAATGCGCTTGCTCCACTAAAACTTATGTAGCATATAAATATATGTAGTATATGTATCAAATGAGTAAACCTTAATACTGAAAAAGTTTGAGCAGGGTAATGTTACAAAAACATGTTTTATATTTTTGTGCCTCTTAGCTTTGGTAAAAATGTTATATTATTTAAGTTTTTTTTTTATATTATAGTATGGCAAATAGCAGTAAATTTTTGATGCACTATTACATTTAACGGTCTCCTTCAAGTTCAACCAAGGATAACAGGTTTTTGCAAGTATTCGTTAGAAAATAATAAATTGTATAGTCACGTAGTGGTGTACATAGCTACATACAGATAGAAGAGAATTGTACGTAACACTTTATTTTAAGTTTTAGCCTAGGTGAAGTATTTATACTACCTAAAGTCTTGTAATATGCAAAAGAAACAGGCGACCTCACTCACATACTTACGTTTCTAGATATTAACATTAGCTTAATTTAAAATATAATATGTTACGTTACTGTGTTTACCATTCTCTTAATATTAAAGGGTTATATTGTACATTCCATGTTAAAAGCTACGCACTGTTATTCTTTAGTGCACCGTATAAATAATAATAAATGTACATATTCAACCCGATAAAAGGATTTTCAAAATAAAACGCGTGTTGTAGTCTCTTAGCAAAGTTAGTTTGGCTTCTAACAATGTAACTTTCACAAAAGCACTATATCTCTTTGACTTTGTCCCAACTACAGTTAACTTCGTACCCCGCTTTAGTAAGAGGTTGATTCACTGACGTGAACAAATAAACACATAGAAAGTACTTAGGCGTTTGATACTAAGTTTGGTAAGGATTAAGTTGGCAAAAGTTATTGTTCTCTTTATATATTTATAAGTCAATTTAAAACATAAGTAAAGTAGTTAATCTAGTTATTAGAAGTAATTCTAAGTTTCTTCATATACCTAATGGACCGCTGAAGTGTTATTTTTTATTAGACAAAAAATATATATAGTGTTCTGTGCCAAACTACCTTTGTTAATAATCCTATCCTATGCGTCGGTTAGAAGGCTTCGACTTTGCGGTACAAGAGTTGATGGTACGCTTTATACTCTGCTTCTGCTATTTCTTACAATCTCCAATTCATTTGTGTAAGCGATATCCCTTGCATTACCTTTCTATTATCCCTTTCCCTTTTAATATACTCCCAACATTCCCATATAATTCCCTATACTAGTAATGCCTCCTATTACCTAAGTGAGACTAAATTATGACGATGAGTATATGTAAGTGAGACAAAATATGGGTGTAACGTTATTTAATATGCGGATCATGTCGACTATAATCTACATATTATGTATGCGCCTCTATCTACCCCTTTGGATATACAAGCGTGAGTGTATGTATGCCATTCATCGAGCGACCATGAGATTTAAACTGACTGACGAGATAAATATTGTGTTCGTGGTCATATCCATTCCAGTTCTCGGCTAATCTCAATCGACTCATTGTCTGTGTGAGATGTAGTTATATGCGCTACGGAAGTCATTTCGGTAAACATTGACCGTCGCGTTGATGAATGTAAAAAAAACGTTCATTTACTTCCACAAAATTATTCCATTTAGGATTATTATTTTAACTTTTTCGGATCGTTATTGACTCCTTTTAGTTAATTTCACTATTTGAATAAAGAATTTTCTTTAAATTTTGAATAAGAATAAAAAATCAACTGTCAATCCAAATTCCTAAAAATGTGTGTTAAAGCGTTTTTACTTAAGCTACATTTTTTGTATTGGAACTAGAAAACTGCATTTATATGGAACGACGATATCATTTCACACGAAAAAGTATGAGGAGAGCCGTCGGAATATTATAAGCTGGTCCCAGGCAATGTAGTGTGGCTCTCGCTCTTGGCACTACACAGAGCGGCATAAGCCGCCTCTGGACATGTTATCGTATCACGGGCAACGTGGCCGAGCGACATGGAAGACGATCTCGCATCATTCGCGGATAGGAATGGTACATCTAAAATGCTGCTCGACAGAATCGTACCACGACTGCCATGATGTTTGTTGTGAGGCTCCAAAGCTCTTTAGGCTTTATGATTTATGGCTGAAATCGTTTACTTGAAATGGGCCGGCGGTTGAGAATTTCACATACAGCACCGCGCAATCGTAGTGGAGGAAGAAGAGTAGCGTTGTGATTGCTTTTCCGATGAATCTCGTTTCGAGTATGAGGCCGGATACAAGATGTACTCGAGATCGGTGTGGTTTTGACTAATGCACCACAATTCACGTCCACACACGACTAGAGTTGTAACACGCACTCTGGCCGATGCTCGCATCAACATTCTACTGTGGCCTGCTCAATCGCCTGACCTCAACCCGATTGAGCACGCATGGGATATGGTCCAAAGAAGAGCACTGCCGAGTATAAATGCCGTGCATATCGCACAACAACTTTTTGACTTGTTAGAAAGAACGTAGGCGGTTGTTAGAAATCCTCAAAGTAATTTTATTAACTGATTTTAAGCATGCCAAGTCACTGTTACTGTGTGATTCAATTAAGGCAACTCAGATAAAAAAAATATCCTCAGTTTAGCCTTTTTTACAAAATATAGGGATAGGTTATCTTAAACATAGGAATTAAAGTAAGTAGCCAGTGTGGAAGACTACATTTAGTAAATATTAATTCGATATTTTTTTAAACCTAAAATGTACTTGATCCCTAGACACTTTTGATGTGTGTAAGTATTTAACAAATTTCTTGAGTATTGTTTATAAAAGAAATATAAGAAGTACTAAAACAAATACCCTGATAACAGTAAACTGTTAGTACAGGAAATGCTTTAAGATTATAAAGAGATATGTTAGCTGCACCACTCCATGGGGAAACTAAGTTCAATTGAACTTTCACAATCTAATTGTTCAGTGTTTAGTTTTTTGTTCTTCATATCATAATAATATAATATAATATATGTGAGAAGGGTTTGTGGGACAAAAGTTTCACTCACAATCAAAACACTTGAGATCCTGATTCCTGTTATCACTTTTGTAACCCTCTTTTGATATAAAGTGATTCGAGGAAATACATTTTGCAGAACATTTACTAGATGCTAAACATTATTTGAGTGATACGTACACTTTATTTTTTTACATGTATGCCAATCCAGTCTTAGGCTGTACGTATTAGAAGAGTAGGTATTAGTCTAAAATTCGCCAGGAATACAGACATACATCATTGGATGTCAAAATGTATAAAAGCAGACGCAGAGCCCAATAGTCGCTCATTTGTTGCCTAACTTTATTGAGTATACTTCGTGTAGAGGCGAAACACGTGTTGTATCATTATAATAAATCAATAAATTTAGAATTATGTATCAAATCTATATTCCCTTTATTCCTCCTATTAATTCCAATGATATTCTTATTTTCGTGTATAATATTTTTTTCCGATTTTTGGTGAGTATATTCGTCAATACTAAATACAAAACCAAATACAAGTAATATCATTAGAATCAATTGATTCAGGTGCTTATTAAGTACCATAACCGATGTTTTGCTCAAAACACCCACCAAAAATAATATCTCTCTTACTAGAAGATTAAAAGTTAATCAACAACTAGTAAGGGTCCTTTCGAAAACAAAAATAATACCAGATAGAGGTTAAGATAGTGTTCTGTTATTGGGGACTAAGAAATAAGGGATATTTTAAAAGAGACTGACATTGTTGACTGAAAATAAACTCTGACAAAAATTATGTTGGAAAGAAAGTGTAGTTCCAACAAAATTCTGTTCGTGATAAAATATTACCTTATGTTTTCTATGTGACAATCAACCGACGTAAACACGTGGAAAATGGAAAAATATTTTATTCGAAAATGTTTGAAATACTTGAATTTCATATTTAGATTCTTTGAGACCGACCGTCTAGTGCTGCTAAGTTCCCGTGGGATGTCGGAATATCTTTATTCTATCAGTCCAACAAAACTGCGGAAAAAGCCAGTGTTTTTACTTCTCCAGTGACTCCCAGCTAAAGTATTCCTGGGATCCGAAGTAGATATCGTTTCTATGCGATAAAACAAAGCGGGATTGTTAAGAAAAAAAAGGCGATAAGGCTATGTTTATATTTTAATATTAGCTAAGGAGTAGTTAAATATTATAAACTCTAATAAAGGGTTGGTCTTAAATGTAGTAAAGGAACTTAGTTTTCTAAAAAACGGCAGATTGATATCAATCAACATAGACCTGTTAGTCTAGTATTTAGTAATCCTTAGTGCTTATCTATTAAGTATGTGTCATTAATAATAAATAAGTACTTTATCAGAAGTCTGATTGACATAGTACAGTACACACAGTACAGTACAGTACAGACTATGTCTAGTTCAGTATCAAGCAAACATGTGTGAAATTATGATTTAAGTAACAGGACAGATAGTCACACAGTCACTGTCAATAACGACGGTCCTTTGTTCACATAGTATAAAAAAATTTGCTCCATTTTAGAAACCGGCCAATACTTAGCATGATTGTATTGTTAACCGTAACCCAATCATAATCTATAACATCCAAAGTAACAATAAAATCAAAGATAACAGAGTATTAAGCGTATTTAAATAACTTACTTTACGGTTAATAACAGTCAAGCTCTAATTGTTGGTTGGCGTGTAAACTCGAGGTAAGTGTTCCTTGGTGGCTGTGGTTTTTCAACATGTCACCTGTAATGTATCGCTGCTGTTTAATTTTGAATAAGAAACACGGTATAGGGCAATGAATTTTTAAGTTGCTGTTCTTGGAATAATTACAAACTGTATTTAAAATGTAAACTAGTTGACAAACATGAAATCATATAAAAGATACAGAATCGTATCGCTTTCTATCGTTGCAATTAGGAACATAATACAAGGGGACATTGTACGTTTTTCTGTCTATGTTAGAAATAGACTATAGTAACAGTACTACAGTACAGACATTATGACGATGTCTCGGCTCTCTTAAATTTTTGGAATGTTTTATAGCTTATATTATTTTACAAGAAATACTCTATCAGTCAGACAACGGATTGGCATTGAAAATTCGGTTTCTTCTTGGTGTGATATCTCGGTCGGTGTACCGCAGGGTGGCGTTTTATCTCCTTTACTCTTCGCTATATTTATTAACACAATATCCAAAAGAATAGTTTCATCCTACCACCTTTATGCAGATGATCTTCAAATTTAAACTCACGTGCCAATTAGTAGAATACACGAAGCCTTTTCTATTGTAAATTGTGATTTGGACCGTATTTGTTAATGGTACGCCGCTATGTATAAAGTACCACTATCTATTAGACAAGTGCAAACTTTAGCATCACAAAAAAAAAAATGATAAAGCATTACTAAATGCATTGCATGCAAGCATTACATGTAAATATTTAATTTATTATATATACAATTAAGTATGTATGTGAATGTTTAAGTATGTATGTATATTTATTTATTTATTTATTTATTTAAAACTTAATGCACAAAATGCACACAGGCGGACTTAATGCCAAAGGCATTCTCTGCCAGTCTACCTTAGGGTGATGCCGCCGTATATCTTGTTTATATACATATATATGTGTGAAAAAGTACTTTTGCACTGTAAATGCAATTTGCACCTAAATATATATTTATATATCAATTCACAGATCGCTCAAAAGCTAAAAATTCTTATTCTTTTTTTCTTATTCTTTTCTTATTCTTTAAAAAGACAACTCCCGCACTAGGATTAATTCCTGTGTCGCGAGGGACTTTAGAAACATTGAAACACCGGACACAAAGAACACCCAGACTCAGAACAACAATTTGAGGATTACACAAAGTGTTTTCCCGTGCGGGGATTGAACCCACAACACTCGGCGCGGAAGCGTATTGGCGAGGTGACCACTTAAGCCGCTACGCCATTTGTGCAGTCGAAAATATAAAATAAAGGTCACCTGTATCTTTTAACACCAAAAACCACGTATATCATCACTCTCCTTTACATTCTAAGGTTGACTGGGAGATATTGCTTCTTAGCGGTAAGGCCGCCCATTGTGCATTTTCTTTCCCTGCCCATTGTCATATATCTGTATCTGTTTATGTGTTTGGGGTACAATAAAGGAATAATGTATTGTATACTATACTATCTTTCACCGTCGGTTCCGTTCTCATAAACTAGTGTATGCAAAATTTCATGATAATCGGTTCAGTAGTTAAGACGCACAAGCGCTACATACCAATAAACACACGTTCTCACTCAAACATATCATAAATAAAAATATTGCTTCCAAATTGCAAAATACTGAAAAGATAAAAATATCTAGAGTATATCTATCTAAATATAGAAAATATTACAATCTCATTTTTAGAGATTCTGTTTATGTCAAGATTCTAAAAATATGATATTACTGTTAGGAACCTAATAATGTAAATCCTGTTCTGCGTTAATGAAATAAAGGCTCCGATTACGTTATATTCTAAAGAAATTTACGATAGTACAGTCAGCATATTAAATTAAAAAATAAATTACATAAAATAAATAGTTACAAAGAATATTCTCAGTTATTATGTACATGTCAATACCGACAGACGGGGCTGTTGGGTATTAGTGACCTGTGCGCTGCGGCCAGTATTACAGGTTCTTAATGTTCAATTCCTTTATAGGTTATAAACATATGTATTATATGTTTATAACCTAGCAAAATAGCCTAATCCAATGTCTAATGGATTAGGATTTATGATTTGATATTTCCTCCTTGTTAAATGCATTTTAATGTGCAACTGAAACTTAGTGACAATGTGTTATTTTTATTATAAAAAACGTAACCCAACACGAGTCTTGATATTATCACAAGAAGAATTTTGATGGTCATTAGTAGAATGGTTTAATTGTATTGGCACTTGTTTGTGTCACAGTTATTTCAAATATTAGCTAAGCCCTTAACAAGCGGTCAGTAATGTCAACTTGAAAACTAATAAAAAAAAAGAATTAATAGTTATTATAAAGGCAAAAAAGTAACGTAACTTGTGTGCGGTTGTGTATGTATTTGAGTGTGTATGTGTCGCATACATACACAAATACATTCACGTGAGTGTGAGTGCGTGTGTGTACTTTAAACGATATATATTTTTACTTAAAGGTCGTGTCCCATAACGGCAACATAGTACAGAATAAGATTTCATCACCTGGCCCATGAATCATATAAATACTCTGTTTGAGTTAAATACTCGTACACTATTAAAATATTGTATTACGTCAACACCACTACGCTCTAAGTTTCATTATTCCCGAGTACTTTCGGTTCGGCTCCTAATCGCCTTTCGGCAAGGGAGCGACACCACAACTCAATTGGGCAAGGAGGTGTTTAAACCACGACCCCTGGATGTACTTGTATTGGTTAGATCATTACTTAAATGCTGTACAACATAATCTTATAGAAATCTTAGGAGAAAACTTTCCAACAATGTCTTTCTTTGTGTGGTAATGTAGAAACAGTAGTTCTAATTAAACGTTTCTAAGATACAATAAAATTCAAGATAAGACTGAGGGTGGTAATACAAGAAGTATTACCACCCTCAGTCTTATCTTGAATTTATATATGTAGGTACAAAATATACATTATTAATCTAAACATATAGAATTCAAAGAATTATTTTGACTGCTTGTACTGGACTCGATAGTGACCGCTCACTCGCTTAATTCTGTTTTGCTGCTCATACCGTCCTTATTATGGAACAAATTACGATTTTAGATAAAAAAAGCCGATACAAAAATCATTTTAAAATTTGATCTTGGGCCTGGGCCCACCACATGTCATGATTTCAAACATGAGAAGTGGAAAATCATTGCCCTTCATTGGATTAGTAAAAGTAGATCATAGTTTAATCTCTATAGGGACTGATTTATTTTTAGTCACACCATAAAGCGAACTCACAATGTAGTTATAATGTATTGTTTTTCCATTATCAGCAGATAGACCATTATGGATAGCATTAGACTTGACAAGCCGATTCCAAACTCAAACAATCTATTGATATGGGTCATATGGTGGTAAAAGTTGTTAACTTGTTAGAATTAATGAAATGACCAAGCTTTAGAATATGAAAAATACGCCATACTCTCCAATAATAAGTTTCGATTTACAGATTATTATTTATCGTAACAAGTAAAAGCACAGTTTAGTAACTTCTTTAAGTGTATTAACCGAAATAGTTTTTAATGAGGCTTCGACTTCGCGAGCTAATGTATCTAGGTAGCTAGAACTCCTCTCTGAACTAATGAGCTCTTATCGATGCACTCGAATTATAGTCGGGGTAGGTAAGAAGTATTATAGCGCAGGTAATATATATATATATATATATTTACAAAAAAATATACTTAAAATCTTATATTTTATTTGTATTGTTTTCATATTTGTTCGGGTCTAATTTTGGTACTGAATTTTATAGTTATCTTCAACCGATTGAACTGTAATTTCACATGATATGTGAGATCCGATGACAGTTCATATTTATTGTAAGCATAATACGATTGTCTTTACATAAAGAACATTTTCAATGACAAATCATATAGACAAGCAAAGTTGTACTCCTTGAAATAAGATCTGCAAGATTCTGCAAGATTGTGTAAGAAGAGAGGACACTTCACACATTTATTCATGCCAGCAATAACATACATAGATAACTAAGATATAATATTGATCACAATAAAAACAAAAAGCAACTAAATAATAAACTATAGCAAATATATAAGACAGGGTTATCATATCATCTCACGGTGGTCACTTACCATCAGGTGGCCCGTTATAACAAAGAAGAAAGTGGCAAAAGAAAGGAATATAATATATAAAATAATAAAAGAGAATATAATATGTATTACATGGTATGTTTAGTACCCTCAATGTTCACCAAATGCCTTTTTATGTACTGGTAAAAGAAAACCTTATCAAAAAATTGTAATGTAAACCTATTCTACGCATTATGTGATCGTTTAGGTTGACTATGAAATAAAGGCGTTAATAATTTCCCCAATATCAACGACATTTGTAAAATATACTTGTAGGTGTAACGCACTATTTCTCGAATAAAGCAGCCGGGCTGTAAACGACGTGCAACGAATATCGTTACAACAAATCTAATGGTTAAGGCGAAGTACTGCACAACATTTTTCACATCTTATTGTAGTTTAACAATTTGATTTTGCTATAGGTTCAGCTAACTATTAGGCACATTATATTAACAAATAATACCATTTAATAGAAATGTAGATCTTTTTTTAATATACGAGTATCTCACCAGATAATCAGTAGCGACTGAGTTTACTGACATTGTTTTTGTAGCAAGAAGCTAGTGTATCCTCGAACGCATGCGATTTACAAACATATGTATGTGTATGATAATATTTATTATATTTCTGTAGATATATTTAACATATGTTAATGTTTATTTCTGATATGATAATTATACCCGTATCCTACTCCTTTATTTTCTTTATTTGCCATTACTGTTTAATGCACCTACTTCAGTCATTTCTACATCACCCTAATGCAGGCAGCAGACAGAGAATGCTTTTGGCATTATGTCCGCCTGTGTGCATTTTGTGCATTAAGTTTAAATAAATAAATACATCTTATGTTCCATACATGACTATACGGCTTATTAGTTAGTATATAGTTTTTATATTATCGGAAGAAAGCATACTACATTATTTAGTAAAACGCATTTTGAGTAATATTGTTCCTCCCCCTTAACAAGCAACATTATTTCAAGGGAACAGCATTGCGTACGTTAGTTGCGCCGATTATCTTCCACGGAGGGGGCACCAGATGGCCTATACATTAACACCGATATTGAACGAACTAAGCTCTTCTTTTAAGAGATTTGTAACTTGACGACAGAACCGTAAGATAATTACAGAAAAACAGGGAGTTCCTTGACAGTGAAATATTGTATTGCGTGGAGGGAATATTAATTTGTTCGTTATTAGCACTTATTACTTTCTGAACTGCACTTGCATTTAAAATTGGTTTTAAAGTAATTAGTTTGCTAATGTTTGCAGGGGCTGTTACTTTTTCAAATTTGTAAAGAAATATAAATAACATTGAAAAAGTGATTTAAATTAGTATGAGATACTTTATAGTTCAAAAGCTTTAGAGTACTAGAGCGAGTTAGTCTATAAGAAAATTGTTTTTTTTTTTGTTTAATAATAATTCCATGAGGCGTTACACATTGAATAAAGCATATGTATATAAATAATACAGCTAGAATCGAAGCCAAGTATGTAATATTATACGCATAATTTAAAATCCAGTATAGTTAAGCACACTAGAAATTTATAGACATTCAGGCATAGAACATACTAAGTAAGCTAATCCATTCTAAAATTAATTTAGCATAATGACTGCACCGATGGCGCAGACGACGATGACGTCCGATACCCACACGGGATAACACTTTGTGTAATTCTCGAATTATTCTTCCGAGTCTGGGTGTTACTTGTGTACGCTATTTAAATATTTTTAAAAACCCTGCCATATGGGAATTTATCGTATTGCGAAAGTTGTCATTTTAAAAAGTAAAAAATATCCTAACCTCGTATTTGAATAACATAGTTCCCAAAATTTTGTGTTTAACTTTTAGTGTTAGTATTCTTATTTACTTAATTAAATAATGGGTCTATACACTTTTAGAAAACTGAAACTGAAAGATATGCTTCTTCATAAGCTTAGTCAAGAGAGTAAATCTGATTATAAACGGATTATTATTGATGGAATATGGGTTGCGACACCTGAAGCTATTAATCTGTTACCGAGTCAAAGGTTCTCTCTCCTGCCTTTTTAAAGTTATTTTTGGCGTAAAATAGAAACTTTACTTGGTGATGGATAGCCATGCTTTAGGACATTGCCGGCTCGACCGATGTAATACGACGGTCTCTCTGAACACCAGTTGTTAAACAATGCTTGTGTTATCGGAAGCCACCCCCTCCCTCTCAACTTTCCCGTCCCTTCTTTCACATTCTCTATCTACCCTCTCCTCAAAGTTCGGAATTTAAGCTTGAAATAGTTCATTCAAGTATGAGCAGTTCATCCAAGTTCACACACAAGTGACACAAATAAAAAAACAAATGCTGACGGAAACTAAAGATATGTCTGATCTAGTTGACTTTGAGTTATCCCGAACTTTAGAGTAAGATAAAAGACTGTCCCCATGGCTAAAGTATAAATCCTTAAGGGCTATATGTCGTACAGGCCCTTAAGGGCTATATAACGTAACTCAATATTACTGAAAATAAAAATTTCATTAGAAGACTACGAAGCCTTTTGCCTACTATGAGTGGCATTTTATTGAAATCATAATATTAAAATTAAAAAATCTTGCCTGTTTATTGAACAGTTTTAATTCCTAACAAATATTTAGCAGCTTGTTAGTTTCTAGTTCAGATATTTGACATGTTAGAGGGTACTCAGAGACTATGCAGCTGATTTGATTACGGATATTTTTTTTATCCATGATAGTGCGAGTATAGATGTTCCTATTTGGATACAAAATATTGTTAAAGTAGGGTACCCCATTGTACTTGGCTGGAACTCCCCCGTGGGACTTGGAGGCGGAAGTGCTCGCCGAAGTTTATCGGCGGACGGCTGAGTTCCGGGCGGGTTCCGGGCGGGAGGCCGCTCGTCGAGCCACGATGGCTCGCTGGTCGTCCCGGCTGGAGGCTCCACGTCCTGGTTTTGCCGCCGTAGAGGCACTCCAGCCGGTTATCGTCGAATGGGCAGAGCGGCAGCACGGGACCCTTTCCTTCCGACAGACGCAGGTCCTTTCCGGCCACGGCTGCTTCGGAAAGTACCTGCACTCGGTCGCCAGGAGGGAATTGAGTCCCGCCTGCCACCACTGTGACTGCAGTGAGAACTCGGCTCTGCATACGCTTGCGGACTGCCCTGCTTGGGTGTCGCAGCGTCGGGCCCTCGCTGCAGTCATCGGAGAGGCTGTTATACGCTCCATGGCCAGTAGCGACACGAATTTTACCGCGGTTGCAACCTTCTGCGAAGATGTTATTTCGGGGAAGGAGGCGGCGGAGCGGGCCCGGGAGGATGACCTCCACTCGGGCGGCGGAGGCGCGCGTACCAGCGCCTCATGGCACCCTGAGTGTGGCTGCGGGTGGTCGGGACGGGTTTTCCGCTCCGCCCGCTTTAGGCCAGCCGCGAGGAGGTGACGTCCGCGTGTGTCTGGACGCCGCCTTACAGATAGGTTACCCGTAGATGGTGCCCGCATAGTGCGGGCAGGCGCTAGGAGGGGTCCGGATTTCTTAATAAAGCTGTTCAAGGATTCCTCCTATTTCAAGCGCAGAATGGCACACCGTGTGGTTTAAGTCGGTTCGATTCCGACACACCGTTCCACCGAAAACCCCGGTGGAATGAAGGCCCGAGGGTCCCACACGAAAAAAAAAAGGCTACCTATTGTACCGATATTACTAGCCATAATAGTATAACAAATATGATAAGACGGAACGTACGGAACTGGTAGAATTGTAGACGTAATAGACGTTTAAGGAGGGAAAAGAAGAGAGTAAAGTACAGCAGAGATAGTGAAAAAAATAAAACAGTTCTAATTGCAGTCTTTAATAAAAATAGTGTCATTCGGAGGTTCCTAATCTGCAATAAAATCTGTTTTATTGCTATATAAATATAAAACTCTCTAGTTCCAATTTATAATTCTGACTGATGTAGCAGTAACTGGGTCGTAAATATTATTCGAAATTTCTAATTAAATTCGTAGCAAGAACAAAGGGGGCGTCTCTTTGTTCTTGCTAGTAGAGGTCTTGAAAGTAAAATTAATTCTTCGATTAAACTAATATTATTAAATATAGTGGGATGAATATTTTAAGTAGTAAAATACTCTCAACAGAAGTTATAAGCGAGTATTTTCAGTAAATATTTACTTTTAAATTGTAAGGACTGTCTGCTGAATGATCTTATAATAGTTAATCAAGAAATTATTGAAGTGTTAGCAATCGTAAATTTCCAAACTATTGTCCACATACTCCAGAGGTCAAATCTTCAGTGAATGTTTGTTTTACCTCTCATTTTATCAAATACGTAATTTATGAGCACTATAGCATTGAAATCATCATCTTTATTGCCAGTCTATCTGTTTGGGAGCCACTCAACTAGAGATACATGCAGGTTTTAAGCTCATAATCCGTAATTAGCGACTAATCTAGTTTACTGGGTGATGTGACTCTGTGATTCTCGATTATATAGACTACCCTGGATGCTTTAATAGCACTTTCACAGTTTGAGTTTGTATCTATATGAATATTTCAGTTAGTTACGGTGTCGTTGTGTTGTTTGTCATGTTTTACTCAAGGCTAATTATACGAAATGTAGACACTGTTGAGCTATAAAGAACTAAGGTCTTTGGGCACATTAGGTCTCAATTTAAATGGGTATGTCAAGCATTCATAATTTCATAAGAAATTGCAACCGAAGTTGCGGAATAAAGACATTCTACAAAAACAAGACATCACAAGACTAAGACAAGCTTCTGTTAAAAAATTCTTAACCTACCCATATATTAGGAGTACAAATAAGTTTCCGCCGTATTATTGTAGATGGCGCGGCACGGAGTTTCGGTTAGCTTTCACAGATGATAACCGGCTTAAAAAATAGTTTGGACATTCAAGAACAACATAACCTATTAATATCATTGATTTTATATTGGTAAAATATAATTTTTATTAGTTGAAAATGTCAAAATTTGAGCCAAATAAGCGTCATTTGCGGGAAATATTAGTTTACTTTTTTAATGTAAAGAAATCTGCTGCTGAGGCGCATAAATTGCTCGTAGAAGCATATTTTGAGGGTGCTTTGAGTAAGAGAACGTGTCGAGAGTGGTTTCAAAAGTTTAAAAACGGTGATTTCGACGTAGATAACAAAGATCGCAGTGGAAGGCCAAAAATTTACGAGGATGCAGAATTGGAGGAATTATTGGAGGAAGATTCATCTCAAACACAAAAAGAACTTGCTCTAACATTACAAGTCACTCAGCAAGCAGTCTCACATCGTTTAAAATCATTAGGAATGATTCATAAACAAGGAAATTGGGTTCCGAACGAATTAAAACCAAGAGAACGCCGATTATGCTTAAGTGAAATACTGCTAGCTAGACATAAAAAAAGGGTTTTTTACATCGTATCGGAACTGGTGATGAGAAGTGGATACATTATAACAATCCAAAAAGAAGAAAATCATGGGGATTACCTGGCCACGCGTCAACATCAACAGCAAAACCGAATATTCACGGAAAAAAACTTATGCTGTGTATTTGGTGGGATCAGCTAGGTGTAGTGTATTATGAGTTGCTTAATCCGAGCGAAACAATTACTGGATCCCTCTATCAAACACAATTGATGAGATTGAGCCGAGCTCTGAAGGAAAAACGCCCTCAATACTATTCTCGGCACGAAAAAAATATTCTTCTGCATGACAATGCTCGTCCACATGTTGCGACTCCCGTGAAAAAGTATTTGGAAACACTTGATTGGGAAGTGTTACCTCACCCGCCGTATTCACCAGACATTGCACCGTCCGATTATCACCTGTTCCGATCCATGGCACATGCTCTGTCGGCGCAGCGGTTCACATCTTATTAGGATACCAAAAATTGGGTTGATTCGTGGATAGCCTCAAAAGACAAGACAACAGAGTTCTTCAGACGTGGGATTCGAATGCTGCCTGAGAGATGGGAAAAAGTGGTTGCAAGTGATGGACAATATTTTATATAAATTAATATTACCGTTCTTCTATAATAAATATTTAATTTTTGATAAAAAACGGCGGAAACTTATTTGTACTCCTGTATACTTAGGGATTTTGGCAAATATGAATATTATTCACCTCAGTGCTCTTAGATGTATTACGTATGCACATTAGTTATTCCACTGTACATGTTTATGTAAGCAGGTGGTACCAAGTAAGGCTAAAATACTTAAAACCTTAACGAGGAACTGATAGCCAAGAATTTGAAATTAATATTTAGTAGAAACATCGTAGTCTTTCGTTACTGTTATACATATTTATACTTACTGTTACTGTTATACTTACGTTAAGCTCATTTTAGAGTTTAATTATCAATTTGGGTAACCAGGAAAAATAGACAATGAAAAATATCTATTTACCCTGTCTGTGTGGTAGTTATGGCCGAAAAGCGTAACAAACGAACCAACAAAGAAAAAAAAATGCAAGAAACTATTAAAGTGTTCAATTGTATCGATTACTAAAAGGCAAATTCATTTTTAACTGAAATCATTCCGTTCATTCATTAGTCTTATAAAGTATGCTTTTATCTTTAATTTGCAGTTTGCACATTCAATATTGAAAAACACTAGTTTCGTATAATTTTTATGTTACCACCTAAAAGTTTTTAAGCCACTGCTTGTTCGCGCGTGTTTATGCAGCATCGTATTAAAAAGTATAATCAGTAAATTATAATGCATAACGATAACAAACTTAATGGTATATTACTTTTTAACGCTCAAAGGAATAACGAATATAATTTCAATTTACAAATATACATACATATCTACAACATTGAAAATATACAAAATTTTCACTCTGTGCTAACAAAACTCTTACTCGAGTACACGCCTGAATCGTTTTTCATTACAATTTTCATAAATAGGGATCCACGTTTAAATTAAAGAAAACTCTTCAGATTTCCTTTCTTTGTTAACGTTCTGGTTTGTAATGATTTTGTAATAATTTATATGGGGTACTGTGTTGATTGTCAGAAACTCGTTATTTGATTTTGTGAAGGACTACGTGTATGTAATTATGATGAAATCTTAACAAGAGTTCGATAAAATCAACCATAAGGGAGAGGAAAGAGAAAGGGAAAGAGGAGAAGTGCACTCGACAATACAAGTATTGTTTATCTACCAGTTTTCTGTGAGCCCGTGGTATAACTAGGGTAGAGCAGGCCATTCGTGTTAGCATGGTTGTGCCACGGCGTATTATAGAGTCAACTTAGAAACTAGAACACGTCCTAGACAGAAAATATAATAATATTTAATGATAGTGTATCAACACAAGTTATACTTATGGCTAGTCTCACCACCACCCTCTAATAAACATATAGCCTACCAAATATAAAATATTCATATGTTGAAACACCGCTCGTAGCTTGAAACAACTATAAACAGTCCGCTTATTGACACTTACAATACTATGGATATCGACCGTATGTTGCCAACTCTACAAAACGGGGAAAGGCAATGCCACAGGTATGTAAGATGGTTATAATTCAGTAACAGACACTGTGTTATGAAAATTCAAACTTTGTTAATGTTAGCTTAATTTTGATTAATGTAAATATCCTACTAATACAAGTATTCCTCTCAGCTTTGGGACCAGTACTTATTTATCCGGATAAAACGTATCTTGCCTTTTCTGTAACCCTGTACTATATTTCACGACGATGAGTGGAAACATAAAATTGAAACAAACCCTATTTAACAAAACAGTTATTGTTCAGTTCGCAGAGTTTTCGATAACTTATTAATACTTTATTTCGCGTAAAGAAATACCTTTGCTAATTTTAATGAAATTCTTCTTTGAATCGAATATTATATTTTTTTTATTGGTTTTAATTTTTATGTGAGGTGATTTTTTCTAAAATTAAAGTAGCCTCAGTTACTCCTTGTTATATCAGCTATCTGCCAGTGAAAGTCCCGTCAAAATCGGTCCAGCCATTTCAGATATTAGCTAGAATAAACAGACAGACAGACAAAAATTGTAAAAAATGTTGGTTTGGTACAAATGTTGGTATGGTATAAATCTATATTCAATTAGAAAAAAGCGGTTATTTTAATATTACAAACAGACACCAACTTTATTTATTTGTATAGATATTACCTACTTGGATTATATATACGTACATGTCAGTACATGTCATATATTTATTAGTAGACGACCTCACATGTAGCAGAAGGAGAAAGAAAAGATGAAGTTCATTTATATATGATAAATCAACATCATCTACTATCATCTGAAGTACTGAGCAACTACTTATAGTAGGTAGTAAGATTCTGGATCGCGTTATGAAAGTTATAGTTTATTTTTATTATTTTATTTATTTTTATATTAGCCTACCATAGTGACTCCACTTTGCCTGATGGAAAGCAATAGGTGGAGTCAAAGAGTGGTGGTCACCATCCTCATTGCATGTCTAGTCAATGCAGCATGGTGACCCACACTATGGCGGCCTGGTGAGATGCTTTTTCACGCCCCGCTTAAAAGACCCGGGATCAAAGTGGGAAGGAAACACGTGCGCTGGTAGAGAATTCCAGGCTTTTACAGATCGGCACAAGAAAGAAGAGCCAAACCGTTTAGTTCGGGTACGTATATTTTCGACGCACAAACGGTAACTCCTCAGGCCAGCACGTGTAGTCCTGTAGAGGAAGGGAGAAGGTGGGACCAATTAAATTTTCATCATCAACCGTATGACCGTTCCGTAGGCAGTATTACCACGCCTGGTCTTAAGATACTCCTTTGCGATGGAGGTACATAACGACCAATACTCACCAGTTAGTATAAAACTCCTTATTTGAATATTGCTACGATATTTTTTTTACTTCTTGAAACAGTACCTTCATCTATATTAACGTTGAGTTCGGATCATAACATAACAAACTCACTTAAATTTTTTACACCTAACACCCCTGAAATCCCAAAAATACCTCAAAAAGGATTTTGTAAGTGGGTTTACAAAATATAACGGGTGTATATCATCGTTATCATTGACCAATTTGGAAGCAAAACGTGCTAGGGATTAAATCAAATTTTACGAAAGTTACTCAACAAATTCCCTTTTTTATCAATCCCTTGTAATTGGTCAGTATTGTATGAATTATTTCTGTTACAAATTGGGAAACGAAATTTTCTATTTCAACTGGTTTTATTGCAAATTACAACAAGCTTTGTTTAAATGTGTGTGGTGTGTGGGTGTGTGTATAGAGGTTTAACTTTTCACAGATAAATGAAATATTCAAGTCTGCCTTTTTGTTCAGTTTGTAGACTAACATTTATTTATATATACTCAAGTGTTTTCTGTTCACCTGAAATACTATTTTCATTTTATTACTTATTATTTACATAATCGTTTTGAAGTGTTTGGCGTTAATTTTGTTGAGAGAGTTCAGTTTTTCTCTCTGTTCGTATGCTTTTGTTGTTGTAGACAATATAAGTTGTTTGCAATCATAAAAAATCTGTCAGTCTTACAACATTCTTCTATTAATTATGTCATGATAGTATACTCTTGCCATCCTGCTGCCATCGGCTCTTAGCTGGAGGTTTTTGTGAAAGATTTGGTGATAGTATCCATCCACCTACTTAGTGAACGACCTTTCCAACTTTTATGTTCCATTTCAGCCCTCAGTCGCTAATTCTTACTAAACAATAAACATTTAATTAAATTAGTGTTGCATTTAATAAATATACTGTCAATTTATACAGCATACCATACTGGTAATATTAAAATAAAAAACTTATTACTTTATAAACACTTAGAATGAAAACTTTATTTTAAAGACAACTTCAGCTTAAGGCCCGTTTCCTGTGTCACAGGAGACTTGACTTAACGAACACCAAGTACACGTAGACTCGGGACAACTGTTTGTGCTTCAGACATTTTTTTTCGCTTGTGGGAAGCTAACCTACGACCTCTGGTCGGGCAATATATTTCATCATAAATATAAATATTATTGAGTTAATATTAATGCTTAATAGTTAATCTATAAGAGTAAACATTTATCATGTCTTGTATAAACCGTCAAATATATTATTTTTATGGTTCAACGTTCGCTCGATACTATAACCCTTATAAATAAGATCACTTACGTTTCATGTCTCAAATTCCCATAAGAGCATGTTTGATGTAGAATGGCACAACAATAAATAACATTGACCTACTTATTTTTTCCAAGACAATATTTCATGACATTTCCTTTGAACGTATCTTTAAAGTAAAGTAAACGTATTATCGGAATCTCAGAACGCTGACGTATAAACTCATATATATAATAGATAGATATATCGTTACAAAACTACCAGTGTTCTGAACTTTAACTGCAATACTCAACTCAGTTGTTCTGTGTGCTTTAATTTACACGTTGTTTTAATTACCAGTGTCTTTATTTTATCTTTAACTCCATCTTTGCATTTTGTACTAACTCTATGTTATCAACAGGGATGCTAGTAAATTCGACAAAAAAAAAACTAATGCATTATTAACTTATTTTCTGTTTTCGCTGACGTTTTCTCGAAATTATACTTATATCATACCCTTTGTCACTCCGATGCGATGCGATGTCTAAATAGACAGCTCACATTATAAAAGCATCACCGTTTAGAATGCTGAGGGTGATTACGAAATATCATACATACACTACATACATATTTGAAAAACATATCCTAACTTTTAGCGCCGGAAGAAAGACATCCAAAAAATATCCTTTACTGAATCTTCAGATAGTTTTTATTAAATTAAGCACCCAAAAAAAAAATTACCTTATCTAATAGTTACTAATAGAGGAGTAATTAATTCTCTCTTGAAATGTGATTCTGCACCAAAGTATCAATATCAATTTTTCAATTACGGTATGAAGTTCTGGAACGAAATGTACACGGAAACATTTTACCCATAACTTGGACTAACCTGTTACATGAGCAATTGGAGATTCTGCTGAATTTATTGTCTCTGCACTGAGAGCGTAGTGGTTTAAGTTGCCAAGTAGTACCTATTATGTTGTTTCCAATCTCTACATGATCCTTCTAGATTCAGGGTATTTAATCATTAAATATGCTGTTATTTTAGTGTTCAAAATCGAAAGCTAGCTATCAATAAATATGCCAATTGCAGTCCACTGCTGGACATAGGCCTTCCCGAAACAAAAGGTAGAATGCCTCAAACTAGATGAACTGATCAAGGATGGTTAGGTAAACTGGATGCGGAAAGCAAAGGATGGTGCAATAGTGCACAGTATTAGAAGCCTACCTAGCTATATTTGATGAAAATTATTATCTAGATTTTCATAAACTACTGGCACTTGCTACCACACAGTTTAACCTACATGTACTGTGTCAGCTCCATGTACGCTCCTCAGTTTCGTAGCGTAATGTTTATTATATGTCTATTCAACAAAAAATTCTAATTCGACTGGAACCAGACATTAGTCCATTTAAATAAAAAACTCATCAGCTTTATTATTACCGTATAAGAGCCATGCTAAGGCACAAATGGGCCGGAGTAATACCACGGTTTGCCGAAGTCCAACTTCCCCTCTTTTTTTTTTTCCTTCCTTCATCACCCTCAAAGGCGGCCCTCGTACCTACGACTCTTGAGGTCCATGGACGGCGGTCGTCACTTTTCTCACTCACCATCAGGTGAGCTGCCTGTTCGTTTGTCCTTCTATGTATATATATATGTATAATACATATATACATATTTATATTATATATAAATATATATATACATATACACTACCGTCCAAAAGTTTGGAAGCAACAAGATAAAATCAAATAAAATAAAAGTAAGCCATCTTAATTTTTTTTTATTGATACAGAATTAAAAAAATAGACAAAACACACTTCTACAACAATGAAATTAAATAAGTAATATAAAAATTAAATTAAATTTTAGCTTCATCGAAGTGTCCACCCCTCTCTTTAATTACCTTCTCGCATATTCTAGGCATCCTACTAATTAATTTCATAAAATACTGTTCATCTAACTTCTTCCATTCGCTCTGTAATAGTTGCCACAAATGTTCTGAGCTCGTAGGAGATTGATTTTTCACCCTTCTATCTAGTTCATGCCAAAACAAGTTCAATGGGAGAAAGGTCAGGTGATTGAGACGGCCACTGCATGATTTTCACATCTTTTTTCTTCCTTAAAAAGTTCTGGCACAGTTTGGACGAATGTTTCGGATCGTTATCTTGCTGAAAAACGAACCCAGGACCAATAAGATTCAGTCCACTGGGTATGGCGAAATCCTTAAGAATTTTCAAATAGCGTTCCTTGTTTAGTTTTTCGGTTATCCTCACAAGACTTCCGAGTTTATTGTTGCCGAAACACCCCCAAACCATGACATTACCACCACCATGTTTGATAGTAGGCACTGTACAAGCTTCTGAAGCTCTCTCTCCTTTAGATCGGCGCACAAAAACACGTCTATTGGACCCGAAAATCTGAAACTTCGATTCGTCACTCCAAAGAACTTTTTTCCATTGGTTTATTGTCCAGTTTTTATGTTCCTTTGCCCATTCTAGTCTGTTTTTCTTATGCCGAATTGTTAGTTTTGGTTTTTTAACTGCAACACAACCTCTTAGCCCCGCAGACAGTAGTCGTCTTTTAACTGTTGTTATTGACACGGGTGTTCCTCGCGTTTCATTCAGAGATGCGGTAATTTGTGGTGCAGTTAAGCGACGATTCCGTTTAGAAAGAACTCTGATGAAGTTATCCTCTTGACTTGTAGTGGATTTGGGCCTACCAGACCTTTTTCTATCTTCATTTTTGCCAGTTTCTTTTTTTCTAGCGAGGGT
The DNA here is from genome assembly GCA_947561695.1 of Tyria jacobaeae. Taxonomy (NCBI): domain Eukaryota; kingdom Metazoa; phylum Arthropoda; class Insecta; order Lepidoptera; family Erebidae; genus Tyria; species Tyria jacobaeae. The sequence goes on along the minus strand of OX387215.1, from coordinate 7,267,902 downwards.
GTAGTGGACACCTTTACAAGAAATTCCGAGTTTTTTTGCGATTTGGCGTTCACTGTAGCCTTCCTCACGCAGAGTACAAATAGCGCTTCGCTGTTCAAGTGTGATTTGCTTGCGTTTTGCCATTTTCAATAAAAAAAGACGGTCAAGGAAGTAGTCGAAATCTTTTGAATACAGACGATGTTAATATCACAACCTTCGCGTTCTAATGCTCAAGTGTGACTAAATAAGGTCCAAAAAAGATAAAACTACAAAATATTTTCAATAAAACCGCATCAATGCATGAAAGAAAGTCCCCGGCGGATGAAGTAATAAAACACGTGTTTCGTCAAAATCCAGGAATTTGTTAAAACTCAAGGAATATGCACTAGTAATCCTTTTGTTTTGTGTTAAAAAATCACAAAAGGTCATAAAACTTTATTTTATTGCTATTATTTACCGCAGGGAGTCGGCAATCTTTTGTTTTGTTTGAAATCAGGTGTGCTTCCAAACTTTTGGACGGTAGTGTATATATATTAGTATAGACATTACCAATCCGTATCACATAGCAAACCCGCAAGCAATATATGGAGTCCATGAATTAAAGACCTAAAATAATACATATCTTCGGCAGTGCACCCGCCAAGTCGCGCAAACAAGCGGCACAGCCATACAATTCTTTTCTTGAAGCAGTGTAGGCCATTTTTGACAACTTCGTTGTGGATAAAACTAGAAGCCTGATTTTTTTTTAACTGCCTTCAAGTACTAGTTCTCTTATTTTTTGTTTTCTGTACATACACTTACGTCTATATTCCCGAGGGGTAGGCATAGGCGCACTAAACGCCTACATTTTGATAACTATAATTTAGCCTCACTTACATAATAGGGCTCAAGCGTATTGTCGTCAACCAGGCGCTTTATATACTTTGACTGGACTCTGTTGTGGTTAGTGACCCTAACTGCTGAGCCGGAGCAGAGACAAAAATTTGTGTGATCCACAATTAGTTGCCCCGGTCTGGGTGTTATTTGTGTCCGTTGCATTCATATTTGTAAAGTCTCCCGTGACACAGGAGTTATTCATAATGCGAGAGTTGTCACTTAAAAAGGAATACTGTCCGAAAGACCCAATCCATACGTCACCTTTGACGACACTTATATGACGACATAAATTAGTTCTCAAATGGGTTGTAATAATTAAGTTCAACAACCTACATCTTTTCCACACCCAGGCAAAGAGACCTTACCCTAGATTGCCCTATTAATACATTAAATTTTAATAATCTCAGGAAAATTTAAAGAAATGTATTTTGAGTACTTTTGCAATTAGTCAGTATTGTCATCACAGGTCTATCATATATTTCAAGAATTTGAACCTACTGAATTAAAAGACGTAAGTCCATTATACATTATACTCGTATATCACAAAAGGACTAGGAGGAAAAAATCCAAATCACCTATTTAAAAAAAAAACTCCCCAACTTGGTCCACAACTGGTAATTTGCCACACAATAGCTGTCCCACAAATATAGAAATTTAAATAAAACACACAAATTGGAAAAGTATCAATGTATTGTTTTCACACTCTGAAAAGAATAGATAGATGACGTGTTTATTTACATTGCGATAGAACAAAGCTGTCGAACAATAACACAATAACGTTGTGTTTATAAAGTCTTTGGTGGGCAAATTATTATTATCTTATGAATAAATTTACAAGTCCTCGTAGTTATTACAATTCATTGAAGCAATTCCTAAGTAATAAAGTTTAGTAATTGTAACACAATCTAAGTTCACCAATAATAATTATTTGTTATTCGTAGTATCCCAATATTAATAAATTGACAATACCATATTCCTTACACCGATGTCAAGCAGGTTTCAGATTCTTGAATAATAATCCGCTTTCCTCTTAGTATGTTTACTCCAAATCTTGAATTAGTTAAAACAAAACGTATTTATTTCAGAAGTCATTTTATTTAACGAATGCTGAAGTTTTTTTTTTTTTATGAATCTTGGAATAAAGGTGCATTTAAAGAATTCAAGTTATTGAGGCAGAATATGAATTAATGGAAATTGGGTTTTAGTTATGTCTATATTACAAAACAAAATCTAATATTTGTCAACACGTAGCTTACATAGATTTCACAAAAAGATAAAAGAAACAACATCAAAGTCACTATGAAAAATATGGTTCATTATACTATCAAAAAATGGCTTTGTTTACTAATTTACATTTAAATATTATAAAGACATCGTCTTTGTAAAACTTGATTTGTGTAAACTTATTAATAATTGAGATGTTTTTACAAAACTAAATCTAGAAATTCATTACTTTTCATATTGTAGATGGATAGCAATATATTAAATAATTACAAAATGTTGATAATGATTATTCTTGTCAATCTCCATTATAATCAGAAATTTTCATCCTCATAACAAATTCTTAAGGAAATTTAATTACCATTTGAAACAAATTTGGTAAAATATCAAAGAACTTTTACCTCGTCTGAAAGATCATAAATCACTTGCTATTTATCTAATTAGCGACGATTCCTAAAGAGAGCTTTATATTGAATCCTATCATAACCCCAAGATAATTCAAGTTAGTGATTTCGATAATATCCATAAACATTCATTTCTGATTTTGGGTTCATATGCATGACAGACAGTTTCTTACATAATAAACTAAATACTAGCTAAACCTATAATAATTTAAAAAAAATGATATAGTTTAAGTAAAACTGTAATGTATGTATGTACAGTATTTACTTGTTGGTTCCTCTTCACCTAAAACTAACAATTCCTACAAGTAACCTAATAGCTAGATACTTAAAAAAACATAACACTAACTAAAGTATTAAAATATATATAGTGTATATTAAAGAAGGAAGCTACTTAAAATACGAAATTAAGCATTATCTAAAACATATTTAACCTAAGCTACGTTTTCCATATTCATAATGCTTATATTGAACTGAATCTGTAGCACAATTCAGTTAAAATATGGCTCAAAAATATTAACAGATGTTATTGTTACAGAAGAAATAACTGCAAATCCTCCAAGAGGAAGGAATCCAAAAGTAAACAACTAGTAAATGCGAAAACATTTCAAGGCTATTTACAATTCAGTTCAACTGCTACAATACTGCTACAATTGCTAGTATCAAATTTAAACTCGTTGTCTGCATCCGCCAGCTTGATGAAGTCTTGTAATATTTGACCTCATCTTGTGTCGGAGGAGAGTAGGAAGCCTCGTATATTAAGCGGTTTGGACATGGCAGCATTTCTGAAGGTATTGCAAGCAGTTTCCGTCGGTATTCTAGTTTGCTCGTGGCGTCATCTGTATCAGTTTCTTGATCTTGCATTGTTTCATCATAATGCTTATCTTCAAAGTCATCTTCTTCATATTCCAATTCTTTTTTATGTACACCTTGGACTGTTTTGGTTAATTTTTCCACTTTAGTAGTACTTAATTGATTTCCTTTGTACTCGTAATCCATGATACAGCTTAGACGCAATAACGAAGCTTTGACACGTTTACTCTTGGTCTCATTTCGAAGTTTGTGCAGCCAGGACAAGCGACAGTCGCAAGTTAGTTTATTACCTGTTAGAACAAAACCAAATTTATCATTTTTAATGTATACTTTTAAAACGATAACTTCTTAAAATTTGACAAATTGAATACCTTAACATATGACCATTAAACTATTACAATTCTTAGTTGATTAAAGTATCCAAATATGTAAATAAATAGTTAAAGTCTTACATTATGGAAATCTAAAAGTTTAGTTATGTAAATGCATCATCAAATGTCCGAATCATAAACCGACAGAACCTAAATTCAACCCATGAATAATCATTGCAACAGAATTCCTTCACGAAACAAAAGGTGAAACCCAAAAGCATAGACATTAAATAAACATACTCATCCTAGTTTGTTTATCCCGCAATAAACCAGCCACAAAAACAAATTAACACTGGACAAAGAGTATTAAATCATAGCCGCCTGCGATGCTCGCCCATTTTGCGGAAAATATAGCATCTAGCCTTCCGCAAAATATAGTTGCTATTAAATTGTCACAAGGCACTTAAATAATATATTTCAACGACTGATTAATTGTAGTTCGAGATGTTAATGGGTTTATGTAAGGAGTTTACTGTGTACTGTAAAGTGACATTTCCCAAAAAGAGAGCATGTGCGGTGAACGATACATAAATACTTTATCTTTCAGTCATAGTACGTAGGAGAGTAGTCAATCCAATATTTGAGATAGAAGCCTTGAGACACAAGTCTATTTATACAGGCTGTTTCAGAAGGATATGGTCAGATATTAGGAGCGTTATGTGTAGCCAAGAAACAGGTGATTAAACTTAAAAAAATAAAGAGATTTTAATAAAATTATGTAAACAATATTTCTGCTAAAAATGCTTCCCAGTGTGGGTTTCCAAATTTCCAAACAACATATATATAAAAATCCGGATATGCCAAAAACATCTTTATTATAAAATACCTATAGTTTCAGTCATGTCAGCTTTATCTCTAACGAAATATTTGCTTTACATTTTTTTTTTAAAGTATTAAGAGTTTCAAAGTAGTTTCATTTCTATATTAAAAATCACAAATTTACCTTAACTTGTTAGTGGTTTACATTCAATTATACTATCCTAAAATATGACCATTTGGAACAACCTGTATAAAACCAAATTTATGCTTAAAATTTTATAATTATTACCTCCTCGAGTATCACTTGTACTATACCTTAATAAGTTTCTATAAATAAAAATCCTGATCAAAAGGCCAGCTTATTGCTCTATCATAGGTAATCGAGCGACTAATTGAACGTCCAGATTAATTTTCAAACCAAGATAATACACACAATGAGTTACTGAAAGTAACGCCATTAACCTTATATAGAAAAGTTAACAACGTTTTATTTTTTTGATTTGTACTGTATTAACAATAATATTTGTTATTTTTTAATATTTGGACATATTATTAAGTAAAGTGAGACATATGAAATGATACATATTGATATATGTCCAAAATTATTCGCTGTCGTGAGTTACTTAAAGTACTTCATCTTAAAATTCACAAAAAACGAATGTACGTAATGTCATTCTAAAATTCATAATATAAGGAGTATATCAGATTTCTTTTTTATTTAATTTACAGATTTTAAGTACTACCTAGTTGAATAAATAAAAGTACATAATATTATTTAACTTTTGATTATACCAATATCCCTTTAGTTCCTACTTGCTCTTCGCATGTCTTTATATTTATTAGGTCAAAACTTTTTATGTACGGTACTTATACCGTAACATATAAAGTTTTGACCCCCTACACAAACATGGAATTGAACTTCCTCATTTGCAACCATTTCTACTTTCGTATTTATTATTCAGAATGAAACGAAAAACTCATTAAATACTATCTACAAGATGGCATTTAGAAATAAATTAAATGTAAGAGTTCAGATGGACAGGAAAGTTACCAATATTCAACTCACCGTCTAAAGATATTAGTGCATAATTCGACTTCATATTTTCCAAAACATTTTGCACGGCTTCCTTTTTCAGTGTATCTAAATTATTGTTTCTCAAATCTAAAACGTTCAACTTTTGAATATCGTCTAAAACACCGTCGTCTAATGTCGCCAACTTATTATCGGCCAGAGAAAGTTTTCGCAGTTGCGTCAATCCCCCAAAACCCCTCTCGGATATAAATTCTATTTCGTTTCCATCCAGGTAAAGTTCTTGAAGACTCCAAAGTTCCGCAAAGGCAAGGTCCCCTATCATCGTTAATTTATTGTTTCTCATATCCAACGTGATCAGATTAGATAGGCCTTGGAAGTTCTCCCTAATGACAACTGTCAACTGATTGTTGTCTATGTCCAATTTTATGAGGTTATTTAGATGTTTGAAACAACCGTCGTGAAGGACACTAATTATATTTTTCGACAGATACAGCCTCTGTAAATTGGGTAGGACGTAGAATACATCCCGTTTCAATTCGGATATCTGATTTTCTACTAAGCTGACGTTTGATAGCATTATCAGATGGGCAAAAGACATCTTCTCTAGTTTGGCGATTTTGTTTTTGGGCAGAATGATTTCTCGGAGGGTTGTTGAATTCGTGAATGCGAAAGATGGTATACTATAAATATTTGCGTACTGTATATTGAGGTATTGTAATCGTTCTAATCTCACAATCACTTTTGCAGGTATGTATGTCAATCCACCGTCAGCCCTGACGTTGAATGTTAACTTCTCTATTTTTGGTTGCGAATAAAAATTTGACCAGAATGGATCATCTTCAGCTATGCCGCCATTAAATACCCAACAGTCAGCCTTTGTTGCAGTTTTAATTTTTATACTTTCACAGTAACAATGAACTTTAGAACCTCTATCTTGTATATCGCAAATATTCACGTAGGGCGAGTAAGCTTTGTCATTTTTCCATCGTCTTTTCTCGTTTTGGCGACTTTCTGTAACATTGATTTCAACCGTCGCGAAAGCTATCATTAAGATCATATATTTAAGGTCCATCTTTATTCGCTGTTCACATCGGGGCGATTTTTATCTGAAACAAAAAAAAAGAGAGCATTCAGTAGGATCCTTTTGTTTTCTTTTATCTTTTAACTACTTTATACATCGGTAAGTTAAAGATTAAATTGCTTGAAAGTCTGATAGCGTTTTAAGCTTAGTTGACACTTTTATTTTTTGACTTACTAGTAATTAATCTATACATTGTACACCAATAAGACTTAGATGTAGAAACATATAAACGTTACTTCTTTTTATATTAAATTGATAAACTAAAAAGCTATAATCGATCCTTCAGTAGTTGTTAGACTATTACATTTCATTTACTTGTTTTTCACATATCACTTTTAACAACCAATTTAAGAAAATAATTAGAAACCACTGCAATCGAAACGATTCATATTTGTATTCACCCGGAACACGAGCGACGTGTATCTACTGTTAATACAACTTTAGTGTGTTTTATTTATCTGGTTTAGAAGGTGGAATTTAAGCTACTAGAGAAAGAATTTTTTTTTAGGATTATTACATACATATGTGCCTTTGTACTAATTCCAGACTGTAATGTGATAATCTATCTGTGTGGCAATTTCATCCATCTGGATTTTCAGTCGTCTTGAAGTGATTGAGCTAGAAGCACCCATTATTCTTTCGCATTTATAAATAATAAGTAAAATTTTTGAATTTTGACAGTCGATGGGCTTCATAGTTACTGTTTAGTTTGAATTTAATACTTTCTTTTCGATCAGGTATACCAAGTACCTGGTCGAAAAGAAAGTATTAAATTCCCACTAAACAACAGTGATATAACAAATAATCATGTATATGAGATAAAGGAGCTTTACTCATGCGCTATATCTGTTCATTTGTGAATTTAGTATCAAACAAATTAAATTTTAAATGTAAATTCAAGACATTTAAAAATATCAAATTGCAAACCGCATAAATAATTTCAATTGATATCTTCCACATTTTGCGTTCACCTTGACATGTGACTTATTAAGTATCCTGACCTCTCAGCCATAAGGTCGAGCGTGACCTGTTGATATATTTTAATAAATATATTACAAAGTCAGCAAAACACGCTCATATACATTTTAAAATTCACGCAACTCCTTTGTGGGCAGGTTAACTTCAGTAAAGTTCAGATAACTAATTAGTAAGCAATGTGCGGACAAGCATACGTGTGTAAAATCTTGCAACCAAAGAGTGACAAGAGTGCTGTCCGATTCTTAGGGTAGTGGAAAGGGAGGAGGGGATAGAGAGAAAGGGAAAGGGAGGAGGGAAAAGAGGGGAAGGGAAAGGGGGTTGTGAATTCGGTAACCCCACTCACTTCCGGACTCCGGTCGATCAGGACCATATGTGTCGAAGCATGGGTCTCCCACGTTAAAAGTATCTGCATTATCATCGTCAGCCTTTCAGCGTTATAAGTATACAGTATCACTATAATGTACCGTAAAGTTACAATAACGGTAACAAAAAAAAAACACCACTATTTATTATTTAAAGGTATTGTAACCACTTTTACCATTACCATTTTTTACCACTTTTATTGAAGACTAGCGATTATTATTCGACCGACTATTCGACCGACCCGTAAGTTCACAAGCGTAGAAATTATTTTATAATCATATGTGTGCAAAATTTAATCCTGATATCTGTTCATCAGTTTTGGCGTGATTGTGTAACAAACATCCATTGTAGCTCTAGCATAGACTACAATTATATTAGCTGACAACAAACATAATGTTCTAATCACCTCACATATTCAAATAAACAAACAAACTGAAAACAATATTAACCTAAATTTAGAAAAAAAAAAACAAAAGTATAAAACGCTTAATTATTGTAGGTTAATAACCTCTTACGTACAGAGCATCAAAACAAAAAATCCCACATCACATCAAAGGAAGATGTCTTCTAATTAATATCATAATCAAAGATTCATTCCGCCCATTAACCCTTTGGACTTGCCTGCATCCTGTCATTTACTTATAAAACTTAGTTACATGTCCATAAGAACATTAAACAATTATTTGCTTTGACAGCTGGTTTAAGTACTTCTCTTAATTGTACTCATTTCTAGGACAAATATTTCTAGACTTATTTGGGGGAAAAAACAACTCATAATATAGACCTTGATTTTGTTATTGGCGCAAACTATATCTAAACGCCTTACTTTTGAGACGAAACTGAAAAAAAAATCGTGTATTTTTATCGTCTTTAAGCGTCTCCATTTCAATATTTATTTCCTATTTATTGAGTAAATTTTCTTGCACAATTTAACTAGGTATGCACTTATGTAAAAGGTATGAACAAGATGATTTCAATTCAAAGGTGAAATGTTATTTAAAACAGTGAGATATTGCAAAAATGAAATCATGTGTTACTTCAGTAACACATGATTATCAAGAAATGAGTAATATCATAATCAAAGATAGTATTTAAATGACACACAGAATTCATTCTATACTTGTTAGTCGACGGTTTATATTAAGAACGAGGGTGGATGAAACGAGCTCAAGATCTCAATGGTGGCAAAAACGGTTTTGAGTGATCACATAACAGCTACCCCTTGCTTATATAGCTAAAGTAGTCCCATGTATACCTATAGTTATTTACTAATTGACATGAAATATAAAACGATTTCGAAATAAGTAATAATTGCAAGTGTTCTTTTTTATGCTCTACTAAACACATTTATGATAGCCTTAAAATACATATACATAAAATACACACCCATATAAAATTACCTTTACGCCCGTTCCCTTGAAAAGGAAGGGCCTATTAAACACAAACTAACACCCACTAATGAGCACAGGAAGCCTATATTGCGGTCAACCGGCAACTTTAGTTTCAAAGATTGGCAAAAAATTGGCAAAAGAGATGGAAAGGGAAAGTTAAGAACCATTCAAGGCAATAGCAGGAAATATTGCTTATACGAATGAATTCAGAAGTGCAAGTGATAGATCGATGACGTCAGAGTTGCATACCTAAAACTCGAAAGATTGAGAGGTAAGAGCCCTATAAAAACAAAATATTAAAAAAGTTGCATGTAGACAGAATCTAGTTACATATCCATTTGTCCAACTAGTTCTAAGGCTACACTTTATCAAGTCAATGTATTTAAATTAGATATATTTAATTATATGAATAATACTAACGATAGTTTTTATTCATATATAATCTAGACATAGTTATCTACATGATATCAACAATTATAGGAAATCAATTCTGACAGATTATTTTAATATGTAGATTAATTGTCGGCATATTTACTGACCACAAATCCACAAAACTAAAAACTACTTTAGAATTTGAGTATTTAAAAAATTTAGTTTTTTTAAGATATTATGGCAAAATTTTCATTATACTTTTTATTTGATACATATCATCACAGATACTCGGCTAAAGTAGCAATAGAAGGTTATTGAAAATGCAGCCGATGATAGGTAGTGAAAACACTAAATGACTACCAAATATCAGTTAAAGCTCTAAGATTTAGTAAAAGTTAAAGAAAACTTTTTATTTCACTATGGTTATAGGTACATAAAAGTATTATATTACTTAATTTATCAGAACGGTAACGTTGAGAGAAGTCTAGCTCAAGCAAGCGACGGTCGCATACCTATAACTCGAAGTCCGAGTCCTCAAACTAAAATATGTAGTAAAAAAGTAATACATACTATATAATAAAATTAATAAAACACAATAATAAAACATACATCCGTACATATGTATTTATTATCTATAAACAAGTCTGACAGTAAATAATATTTAAATTACATTATATAAGACATTTTACGATCGCTGAATCAAAAAGAATTACCCAAAGGCAGCTGTAATATTAATACAGTGAGTGTACATAAAAGTTCATTATCGCATGGCCATGCAACTTCAGCCGACTCCCTCAAGAGAGGTCAATGACCGGGTTGGATGGGCGGAACAGTGACAAATTGTTAATTAAAAGATGGATATTTTATTAATTATACTACTGCTGCCCCTAGGGTTTATTTTTCTTTGGGAATATGAAATGCGACTTACACCACTTAAAAAACCACTATTTCCTACAGTGTTTTTAAAGCATACAATAGTTATTCTTGGAATAAATATGCTATATTGGACCTATCTCATTTACAATATCCTAATGGAACTCTTTAAGCTGCGAATACTTTATAATAACGAGGAAGAAATTTACAGTAATTTTTACTTCAATGCCATTATAGATACATATATTATTTTTCGCTACTTAAGCAGAGAAATATCTAATAAGGTATTATATATAACTTCTATAATCTCACTCTCTTCAAATATTTTATAACAATATTATATTATCGATGCCTAAAGGGTTTGTTAATGGTACGTATCATAGCCATCACCTCCTTGTTCTCCAAGATAATGGAATCCATTGTTAACTGCCAGCTCATCCGGTACTTAGAAGACCACCAGCTCCTCAATGATCGACAATACGGCTTCCGTCAGGGTCGTTCAGCTGGTGATCTTCTCGTATACTTGACTCACCGGTGGGCACAGGCGATCAAGACCAAGGGGGAAGCGTTGGCCGTTAGTTTGGACGTGGCGAAGGCCTTCGATCGGGTCTGGCACAAAGCGCTCCTTGCGAAGCTTCCTTCCTATGGGCTTCCCGAGAAACTGTGCAATTGGCTCACCAGTTTTCTTACAGACAGAAGCATCAAGGTCGTTGTTGACGGTGCATGCTCCGACTCCAAGTCTGTTAATTCTGGTGTCCCACAAGGCTGTGTGCTATCACCCACGCTGTTTCTTCTGCATATCAACGATATGCTGCAGATTAGCAGCATCTATTGCTATGCGGACGATAGCACGAGTGATGCCCTTTACACCGGCCTCGCTAACATTTCTCGGGTAAACGTCATCGAAAGCCGATCCAAACTTGTGTCTGAAATCGAAACTTCTTTATCAAAAGTTTCAGATTGGGGTCGACTTAACCTAGTCCAATTTAACCCCACAAAGACACAGGTTTGCGCGTTCACCGCTAAAAAGATGCCATTGGTCGTATCACTTCCCTAACTGCTTCAGCCAGTATCGGAATCCTTGGCGTCGATATATCAAGCGAAGTCCAGTTTCGCGGTCACTTAGAGAGTAAGGCCATATTAGCCTCGAAGAAGCTTGGTGTGTTAAACAGATCGAGACAGTATTTTACTCCGGCCCACCGCCTGCAACTTTATAAGGCGCAGGTTCGGCCACACATGGAATACTGTTCTCATCTCTATGCAGGTGCACCCCAGTACCAACTTCTCCCTCTTGACCGCATTCAACGGAGAGCGACTCGCATCATCGACTGCCAAGATATTTCTGATCGACTTGACACCTTGGCGTTGCGTAGAGATGTATCATCACTCTGCATCCTCTATCGCTTGTATCATGGGGAGTGTTCAGAGGAATTGTTCGGACTTATACCGGCTTCTGGTTTCCGCCATCGTCCTACGCGACAAAATATCCATCCCCATCACCTGGACGATTGGCACTCCACCACTGTGCGCTTCTCCAGAAGCTTTTTGCCTCGCACAACCAGCTTATGGAACAAATTGTCGCTTGCCGTATTTCCGAACCGATACGACCTTCAAACCTTCAAGAAGAGAGCGTACCTCTACCTAAAAGGCCGGCAACGCATTTGTGACTCTTGAGTTGCGGGTGTCCATGGGCGGCGGTAGTCACTTACCATCAGGTGACCCGTCTGCTCGTTTGCCAACTATATGCATAAAAAAAATTACGCATAAAAAAAAAAACGGATTTTTTATGTACAAAACAGGTCGTAGTTACGTTAAACATATTTTTTTCTAATTCTAATCAAGGTCCCGAACACTTTTAAAAGGTAATTTCATGACTAAATTCTTTTTCGTCTAGATTACTTTAATTTTATTTTCTTAATACATGAACTAGACTACTTTTCTTAAATATGTATGTATATCTCATCATATACTACCAAAAATTGACACAAAGAACATCCAGACATGCGTCAGCTATTTGTTAATCACTAAAGTTTTTTTTTTTTTTTTTCAAACCCATCAAACTCTATCTCAGAAGTCAGAGTCATTAACCGTTAGAACAACAGGTCAATAGATTTGAAGTCCCTAGTTTACTGTAAAACTAAATGTTTACTAAGCACTTTTTGTGATACATATGTATGTAAAACACTATAAGGCCGTATTAAAAAACAATTAAGTGAAACAACTTGTAAACATCAATTATTTATAATGCGTGAGTGTGCAATGAATAATGCACTAAATACTTCTAAATGATCACCATTAAAGTTTGTTTAGTTGCTACCAACCCCTATTATAAAGCATACGGAGCTAGGTTTATGACTCACTGTCGAGACAAAACCGTCCTCCAACACATTTATGTCGATGTTTTTAATTACCAATATTTTAGTTTTGTCCTGGAAGTGACTGGGTTTGTCTATGTATTACATTACATTACATCATAAACTTATTATAGTTTAGAGTCAGAATGCAAATGCAAATTACTAAACTTCAGTAAAAAAAAATTAGAAAAGTCTTTTGCAAAAGTTTAAAGGCATTAAACATGTAGGGCAAACAATTACTTATTTTCACATATGCATCAACCCGGCTTAGCTCTAGAGCCTCAAGCGCGTTACCAAGACCTATCATATACGAGTATACATACATAGATACGAACGTTCACTCGAGAAACATGACCCTCCTTCTGTCTGGTAAAAAACTTTAGTTAATTGTTTAACCCAGTGTGATTATCGGTAATCTAGAAACAAATTGGCAGCAACAAAAAAGTTTACAAAGATTCCACGTGTTCAGAAACTCATCTAAAATAAACATTTAAAGTTTGAACTCAAAGCCGGTCCTTTCCTGGTTTGGAAACACTCGGAAAAATCAGGATAATTCAGCAGTTCACAACTTTTATAAAGTGTAATTAGAACGAATACGCTCCACAATTCCTATGGGACAACGTTCCTACCTATTTAATGTGGCATAAAACTTACACTTGTTAGCAACGTGTGTCAAAAAGGGATTACCCTACCCATCCAAATCAATTAACTTAAAGCTATTGGTACCATTAAACCTATCAGGGACAAGATCTCAAGAGAATATTAAATTTGAAGGTAACGTTAAAATGAATGTTCAAGTTTGAACTCTATAGAATACTAGTGAAATGAACCCATTGTTAGCACATCACGTGTTAACAGTAGGTTAACAGTTTAAAACAGTTGGAGACTTACATTATAGGGACATTGAGTAACAGAAACAACAAATTTAATTTATTTTAAATGTATTTATTATAAATGCTAATATAAGTTTGTGTGTTACCTAGGTATCCAATATCGCATTTGGGTTGTTCATTGTAAGCATTACTGAATGTGAAATTATAATACATACATAAGCTCAAGTTTTTCTCTCATCAAGATAGGCTGACACAACTGGCCGATACCTGCCTCGGTCATTAAACCTTCCGTACAAGCCCTTTGATTTCAAGCACGTTTGACCTGTCCTTTCTTCAGAACATCACCAATTTGATTGGTGTATGATCTGCCTGTTTGACCTCTGCCGGCTTTCCAATTCACGGTTGCCATTCTTTCAACGTGCCAAAACCACCTCAGCATACCCTGAATTTATAACGGGTAGGCAGAGGTCTATTAAACAGCCACATTGGTCCCACTAATGTATATATATCTACTGTTGGATAGATAACAGTCCGGTCCCTTAGTCGCCTTTTACGATGCAAATGGATAAAGATGGGGTGGGATGGTATTCTATTCCTCCGCGAATCACACAGGAAGTAATTATAATATACCTGTTATAGACATTTTAAAAGAAAAAGTTTTTTTATACTATAGGGGGACAGACGAACAGACGGGTCACCTAATGGTAAGTGACAACTGTAGTCCATGGACACCTGCAACTCAAGAGTCGTAAGTGCACTGCCCGCCTTTGAGAGTGATGATGGATTGATGGATGCGGGGTGGGGAAAGAAGAGAGGGGGGATGAGGAGATAGCAAATAGGAGAGGGGTGATGTTGGGAAAGGAAAGGGGAGAGGGGGGATGTTGGGTAAGGAAAGGGGAGAGGGAGGAGTTGAGCCTTCGGAAACCTCACTCACCCACACCACAAGCGTTACATCACAACCGGTTAATAGTGACACCGTGGTATTGTACCGTTCGAGCCGGCCCATTCGTGCCTATAAAAAGTGACAGAATAATTTGTGTGAACCAAAAACGAATTTCGTGTAAAACATTATTAGTAAACTGCCATCATTTTACCAGTTCCGATCCTTTCATTCTGCGTTACAAAGATAATTAAGTTACTGCATTGTGCATACGACCACCTAGTGGATGTAAACAGCCTTTTGACTAACAGACTGTGTAACTGGGGACCTCGGCTCCAGGGATGATCGTCTAATAAATTTATGCTCCTACTTACATTCAGGACGCAAGCTACTTTCAACAGTATTTTCGTAGAAAGAAAGCTGATTTTAGGTTATAAGTGAATGTAATATTTTATAAGATGCAGGTAGGGGGAGTTATGTTCTTGTGGATTAGAGCTTGTATGACCATGTTTATTATTTAAGGTGAATTTTTCGTATGAAATATGGGATTTAGTTAACATTATTTATAACACGCTTACCTTATTTTACGAACTTTGGTGTAAATCTTTTATCTTACTACAAAACTTTGCAACTTGAAATTTTAACTCCGACATACGGACACCAGTTGTCTTGTACATGTAGTGTACTTGTTTGTCAACTTATTAGCTTCTCATAAACTGGTAACCATGATGTGATAGAAGTTACGGGATAATTGGATACTAAACACTGTTATGTTTAATTGTACGGTTTCTTTTTTTGCTTGCTAAAGGTGACTTGGTATTTTTAGTGAGCTATTGTAAACGTTGCTGCAGATAATTTTGTATGGTTTTAAATTCTACTTCAGCAAGGTCAAAGGTACTCAGTAGTGATCTAATCGTTTCTATATAAATGTACGATCTTCTTCTGTCTGTCTGTTTCGTTATGCGATTGGGGGTAAACGAACAGACGGGTCACCTAATGATAAGTGACCACCTCCGCCCAATGACACCCAACTCAAGAGTCACTAGTGCGCTGCCGGCCTTTTAGGTAGGAGTTGCCGCTCTTTTCTTGAAGATTTGGAGGTCGTATCAGTCCGAAAATACGGTAGGTGAAAAGGCTGGTTGTGCGAGGCAAAAAGGTATCTATTTAATTTACAAATTTATCAGTGGCACAGCCATGCTTAGGCACTAATGGGCCGGCTCGACCGGTGCAATACCACGGCCTCATAGAAAACCGGTTGTGAAGGTTACTTCAAGCGTTAGCTTGCGTTGCATTCCCCGAATTGAGTGAGGTTTCTGGAGGCCCAATTCCCCCGCCCCCATTTTCTCTCCCCTCTTCTCCTTTCTCCTTTTTTCCATCTCCTCATCCCTCGTCTCTTCTTTCCGCTCCCTGCATCCCCTAGCCCTCATCACCCTCAAAGGCGGGCAGTGCACTTGCGACTCTTGATTTGCAAGTGTCCATGGACGGCGGTGTCACTTACCATCAGGTGACCCGTCTGTTCGTCTGTCCCCCTATTGTATAAAAAAAAAAATTGAATTGCACTGATTATCTCTGAGACTAAAAACCTCATCCCGACATTCACCATTTTTGAAAAGCACTGTATATAAAACTATTTTAAAACTACCTAACAGAATAATGTACGTCACGTCTTTGTTAAAACTGTGCTATAAAACATCACGTTTTCAGTAACTCCCAGTTGTAGCAAAGTTCCCGGACACGCTATGGTACCGTAGGCAAAAAAGTTTAGCGTGAAATGTGGCTAGTACCTAGTTTTATTTTATACCGCTCGTTGTAGGTTGTAAAATGAGATTTAACTTTGTGAAAGATTATCTTACCCAAAGTAGCAAACTACGAGAATTGTTGGTGCACAGTGGCACTTCATGCTTATACTATATGAAAATATCTACTCACTTTTTGGTATTTAAAATGCATAGGCCATTTCAGTAACTGCTTCTTTTACATTAGTAACTTTATCATTATTGTTAGTGGTCTCAACCCGTAGTCGTCAAAAAAGAATTGTGTCGCCTGATCGTAAGTGGCGGTATGATGGGTATGCCTTTATGCTATTCTAAATTTCATATATCGATAGGTATCCGGTCAGTCGTTCTGATGGGATTGTAACAAACACACATCCAAACTTTCTCATTTATAATAGCAGTGAGGCCGCGCCAGTGAATAGTGTAATTGGCATCGTAATGTTTTTGGTATAACTCCCGACTCACACTACACATACACACAAGGACATAAATTTGAATTTGAAGAACACCTTATTCATATTAACACTATTGAATATCCGGCTTAATTATTTAATAAAATAAGAAAACCACAGACTGCATTGATTGTAACCATCCAGTCCAAAGGTCAGAACTAATTAAGGGCAGTTACGCACGCGAGGTTTGAAGTGCGAAATTCAGCGCAAATCGTTAAACCCAAACTTTGGTTGTAAGCACCAATTATTAATTAAATTAATACTGAATATATCGGTTCTAAGCTTGTATCTGTAAAGATTTGTTTGGAATTGTTTAACTTTAAATTGATTATATATCGAATATGGCACTGATTAACGCTGGACTGATTTTGATGAGAACAAATTTCAAAGAAAAACAATATCGAGATCCTTTTCTACATTCTATACTACATATATATCTGTATTATAATTGCGAGAGTTTGGATGAATGTTCGTTAATCAGCCATGCCAGAGCAGCTAAACGGTGCTATATGAAATTTTGCATAGAGATCAATTATAGTCTAAAATAACACATATGCTTTAGGTATTTTACCCTCTATATAAAAGTCACAGGCCAGAGCTAGTACACAAGAGTCTTATTAAAACCTCCAACTCAGCTTAATGATTCAAGATCGTAGATTATATGAAGGGGTTTGAATTCGCAACCACTTAATCGCAGGTCCTACCTAAATCCATGATCACCTTTTAAGAAATATATAAAAATAGTCACAAAACCATTGGTGGTGCGTTCCTACATTAATCTTTTTTTATTTTCTAGTAATTTCCAGCAGTTCCGCATGCATTCGCAGTAAGATGTTTATGCCTCTTAAGCAAAGAAACAAAAATATTCCTCTGCTTTATTAACATAGATATCCCAACCTATAACAGTCAAACATAGAACCTCCCTTTGTAACCTTTGTAACGTATCGGTAGATTATTAATTGTAGCCCTTCAACTCAATCACAATAAAAAAAAATGTGCTTACTGCATCTTTAAAAGCCAACGGTAATATATTCAATATCAGAAATCATCTCCATGCACTCAAATCAAACGATATGACACTAACGATTTTCATCGCAAATAAAGCCGACAGTCCACGTAAAATTATAGGTAGCCTCAAACGTTGAAGTGTCAGCATTCGGCACTGATTAAGTCGACCGCACGCGGTCCGGATTGTACAGTTAATTGCACAGTAAAAACCATACGATAGAACTACAATGGGTTCATTAGTGGACGGTGGAACGAATTTCAATTTGAATACTGAAATAGGGCGCTTATAAATGACAAATATTGTTCTTGGTTAACGTAGTTGTTAAGTTAGATTGTGATATGTGTTACAAAAGAAACTCAAAATTATAATAGGCTTTGACAGAAAAAATCTTAGTCTAGAGATTAGAGGATAAATTACTTATTTATCTTCCTATACTTGTCACAAATTTATTTAGGGGTCGGTACACTGTACGTGAACTTTTGCTAGGTTCTTTTCTGACACTAATCCTCCTTGGGATTGTAGTAGTTTTAAAGCGGGAAATAAATAAGATACCAAGATTTGTTATAGAAAAATGGGTAGGGACAGGAACCTGGAGTAACGGATACCGCAAGTATTGTATGAGGAAACGGGATTGAGCCTGCAGTACCTCACAGACGCCAGGATCGCGTACTCGTATTACTTTCAGGTCGTGAGACTTAAACAGGAACTCTTGCTGTCTTAAAGGTCTTAAGTGTCAAATCTCTTAATCAACATAAGTAATTTAGTTAAATATAATATTTTTAAAATTCACCACCCCCATACAGCGTTTATTGATTTTATTGTACACAGAAAAAAAAAATCAATACTTGCATTCTTAACTTTGAATCATTAGGTGGAATTTACATAATTTTATTTTTACACTTGTACTTCCAGTATGTTTTTTTTTTTTTTTTTCTGATGAGTCTCGTCGTCCGAACTTCATTTTCCCATTACTTTACTAATATCATTTTACGTTTCATTAATTCAAGTTATTTTTGTTAAAGGTAATTTCAACTTTGATCATTAATTTCATTTTCTTGTCACAAAATTGCTATAAACTTTTTTGACGAGATTACCGTAAGAAAAGTAATAGCGTTTATAACATTACATATATATATATAGAGAGATTTAGCATAGCATTTCAACAGTAACCTTATTAATTAATACCGGAAGGGATTTGAACGGCCCACATGATACATTATAGTCGATATTTATTAATTTAAAATCGGTATTCGTTGGTATATTATTAATAGCAAAATGCCTAATTGAATTTTTGATCGTAATTTGATAGTCAATTTGATAGAACCTTTCAAAAGCTGTTGGTTCACCGATATTAATCGACGTTTTCCCCTTTTGTTATTAACTTGAAATTAGCCTTGAAAATATGCTTTTACCAGTTTAAAGATATTATGATTTTCACTTGCATAGTTGTTTACAAAATTGTTTTCTCTTCACATAGAGCAAAGTATCTAGAAGAAAATTAGCTTTCAAGAAACATGAGTCTTGATAAGCTATTTTAAGTTTCTGAAACAATTTTATATGAGCCATTTACTTCTGTAGATTAAATTCCAGACACTAAAATAAAATTTTCAAAATAATAACCCTCTTAACCTTCAGAGCCTTTTTCGGACAAACATTTAAATATAGCCTCGACGATTTTTCTTTCAATTTCATATTGTACATCGATATTTTCATTCTCGCTACACTCCACATACGTTTAATACACAATTAAGCAGCTTCGATTCGAAAACTTTGTTATCTTGAAGACCACGTCTTAGCACCTGGTGGTACATACACTCACTCCTGTATTCCCTAAGGAGTAGGCAGTAGCTATTTACTCTCTATAAAATTAAAACTGGGGTATTCTTACGAATGTGTTAAGTCTTAAGGTTTCCGTTATAAGGAATTAAATACTACTTCTGTAGGTGATTGTTCACGTTTTTTTACTTTTGAATTGTTATCCCATAAGATGCCAGGAATAGCACTAAATAAATTGCATTACATAACAGCAAAGGGAATTCAAACAACAAAAGTTTGCTAACTGGAGGTGGCAAGTGAGGTAGGCAGTGTAGGTACCATAGTCGTAACACACAAGTTCCCCTGACTGATTGATATATATTACTTACTGTTAGTAGTAGACCATACAAAGGCCTCCTTGAAAATCATTAACTGTTCAATTAAAGAATAAAAAATTTCGTGAGTTACATTTATACAGTGTGCAACGTCCGGTACCGTCGCGACTGGATGACTTACTCCTTGACAAAGGTCTCCTGTCGAGACCGAAACTAGTCGGGCATCCCCGAAATACACACGTGAGTAAAACCGTATATTAAAAAAACTGTTCAATAATTTAGGTAGATTTCTTAATTATTGAAGTCTAACTGAAACGCCTTAGAGTGATATAAGACTTACACTGCAGTTGCATACAACGATGAGTACATAAGTACATATATTTCGAGCCAAAACGCTAACACCCTTTGAAAATGACTAATGATTGCGATGTCTGCCTACCTAGTTCCTAATTCTTGACCCAAGGATTATCTAACTAACGAGAGTTATAACCATACTATTGATGAAATGCTTATATTAAAAATTTTTCATATTTATTAAAACAAATTTCTTTAAATTAAAATGGGCTCTTTTAGTAATTTACAAAAATTAGTATACCTAAACGTTTCGTCCCTTTTGCATAATGTTATAAGTTATATCAATGCATATTAGATCTTTTAGTTGAATAAATTGATACATCGCTTAAGTGCCACTTTAAATTTGAAATATTCAATTTATTTTATAAAGTTTATACTCTTAAATAGCAGACGTATAACTGAAAAAGCTTGTTAGGTAATATCGTAGTAGTAAACCTTTTTTTTTTTTTTTGTGTGTGGAAGCCCCCACGGGTCATCACCTCACCGGGGCCTTACTGTGATATGGTATGTCGGACTCGAACCGACTAAAACCACAATGTTCTTTCATCGCGTCTTGTAGCCGGGACCTCAGGCATACCCTAGAAAGGAAAGCCCTGTGACCATACCAGACTTAGCCGCCTTTAACAAGGCGACCCCGCTATGGTGTGATCCTACCTCTGATTTAGAGAGGCACGCGCGGAACACGTCGCGCCACCATCTCGGGCCTGCTTCTGCTAGGACGACGGATAGCCCTGTCCATCGCCCCTAGGCTAGCGTTCATGGTGGCCGCAGATCATTTTGTTCCCTTTATGCGGCTTCCTTGGCCTGCATCACTACATCACAGAATGAGGCGGCGGAGTCCCATGCACTCTCGCGCTGGACCATGTGCATAACCATGGTCTCCAGCGAGAGGCTACCCACACCTATAGCCGCCACAAGGTTGGCACGCTCCTGCACCAACGTAGAGCACTCCACCAACGTATGGAGTGCGGTATATACAATAATACGCACACATACATACGCACGTACAGATATATATATATATATGTATATATGTATATATGAATAATAATAATCTAATACATATAAAATTTAGCAAGTATACAATAAAATAAAAAGTGTTCTTAACCATTGTTTTAAAGGTTTGTGGGGTTTGGACTTTTCTTATGTAGAGAGGCAGTGCATTCCGCAGGCGTGTTGCAACGACGGTGAAAGATTTATCAACAAATGTTGTGGAATGCAAAGGCATTTTTAACTCTAAGTTTTCTGACGATCTTAAAAATCTAGTATGTGAATCATGAAGGAACTCAAAGCGTCCCTTAAGATAGGAAGGTGCTGTTATGTTATCAGGGTAAATTTTTATAGGTGAGTTTCTTTATCATAACATAACTTCTTCATGCGTAACCAGATATGTATTTATTGGATATCATTATAACCTTTACGTCACTCCAAATGACACTACTACCATAAAAACAGGGTAGATGAATTGATGAATGATGAATGAATTTAAATTAGTATGTTGTTTTCTTCCTCTCTTCTTTGGTTTCCATTTCAGATTAGTGGCCAAGAATATTACAGTAATATTAGTATAATACCCGTGGCAATTATAATCCTCCATTTTTGTAGTTTAGTTTTAATATTTATTTGATACAAGATTAAGCTAAAAAAAAAATGAAAACTATGTACAACACTCAGAACAGTTTAAAAAAAATGTGTAATCTGCTATCGCTTAACAAGTGGGAAACTGAGACAAACCTATTATTGTAGCTTATCTGTCTGGTGTATGAACCCCATTATGAAGTTTTATTTTCACAGTTTCAAATTAAAGTCTTTCAAATCATTGTAAGGATTTTAGAGTCTTCAACAGCTACTAGGCTTATACGATGAATAGGAAAATAAATAATTTTCAAATTATTCACACAGTATTTTGTGATATTTTAGTATTATCAACTAGAACTACTATGTACTATGTAGTGACAATGTTGATTACAAGCTAAAATGTAATTTATTTACCTGGAAAACTATTTAAGCAGAATATAAGTGCTATCATATTTGTAAAATAAAATCAAATTATCATACCACAAATTTTTTAACTAAACAAAGGGTCAAAAATCTATACAAAATTATCATTTTTTTGTTTTTGTTATTGATGTATTTATACCTACGACTACCAAACTCTAACATAAAAGTCTTAAAAATCATAGCATCAATTTATATTGCTAGATTTTGCTAACTGGATTTCTGTATATTGTAAGGCAATCTGATTATCGTCTACACAAAAAAAATACAGTGGTTTCATCGGCGAAAGTCAAACCTATTTACAAAATGGTTAGATATGACATAAGTCAATGATCATAATTTATAAGTATATAACAATTTATAATATTTTGTTATAAAACAAACCATCACATATGAATCAATCATCAATCATCAACGATCAAAAACAATAAGGTTGCCTATGTGCGGAGGGTCAAAAAGAATTTTTGCTACCCTAAGGGTAGTTGTTTACTAAAAATACTATATAACCCACGGTAATGGAACAATAAAATTAGCAAATATAAGAGAGTATTTCATTTACTAATACAATCACGGATATTTAAAACACCAAGACTTTACGCGAATTTTACAAAGACTTGCCACAGATTTTAATAACATAAACAGCGGTAGCATAATGGCTAAGGCGTTGGACTTGCGATCACGCACTACCGTCATGCACTACCGTCGTAACACACCAAGACGTCCCCACCTCACGACTGACCATCGTCGTGAACCCACCCCTAACACAAGCATTTAGCTTATCTGGAGGGATTAACGAGAATACTTGTAAAGTGTGACCATCGTTGATAGCATTCTTTAAAATAAAAAATAAGAAAAGTCACCACAAACCACAAAACGATATGACAATTCAAACATCTTTTTCCATCGCATATTATCTATATAGGAATATAAATCCAGGGAATATCCTATCATTACCTTATGCCGTGGTCATAAAACTCTGGGGATCTCAACTAAACATTCTATGAATAAGAACATTTTTCCTTAAAGGAATTTCTGCAAATAAGGGAATAACGGTTACCTGGTTATATTATAATCTAAAAAGATATAAGTAAAGCAATTCAGGTTGCGTTTTATGGTCAGCAAAAATTGATTGACGAGTTTCGTGACAAAAACTCTAAGTTTTTAACTTGAATAGATGTCTACTGTTACTAATGAACTGCATTCTTCAAAGTTTTAATAAATTTAAACAACGAAGTGTTAAGCTAACTTTGTTGTGCTTGATCTTTGCATTGCTCTGAGAATCTGCTTGCATCACCATATATAATTTCTGTAAAAAAACCTTATTGTTTTGTAATTTGGTACGAAACAAGAAAAATACACAACGGAAGCTTCTTTTACATGTTTTTTTTATATTTGTAAATAAAGATTTTATACAGTTTAAGTTTTATATCTATCCTTTTTATGTTTGTATATTTCTTGTAGTATAAATGTAACTATATGTATATTGTAGTATTGTATAACAGACCGTTATGTACTAATTATATTTTCTACTATTTTTAGTTGTGCACCGCGAGTTGCTACTACAATATAGTCCATCAACGGTTTTCGACCCCCCGTTATATTAATACTTATCTGTTATTCCTGGTTTAAATATATCTTTTTGTATGCAATAAAAGCCTGGCCTTTGACTTTTTTGTTTTTTATTTATTCATAATAATTACATTATTATGCTTGTGCACTATAAGCGCTTTAAAAATGTTAAAGGTTTATAGCAGCGCTAGTGAATCGCCCAATGCTTCCATTTAGGTGCTGAATATTTATTTACGTAACATAATTTTCGTAACTTGTTGGGTCTCTATTTATTTCAATTTTTTTCTATGTTATGGTATTCGTCCAATATTACCTGCATTTTAAGTTTATTAAAAACCGATATGATTTGCCAGTGTTTTAGTAAACCGTTTTCGTCTCCTTCATATTTGGTTCTTATGTGCATTTGGTATATTAGTTTTTATTATGCTAATTTGTAATTTGTATATAGCATCTAGGTTGGTTTTGTATGTGCGACCATAACTACTTAAACGATAGCTTATTATTGATTCTCCTAGTGATACATATAACATATTAAGGATTTTATATGGTAGCTTGTACTTAATTATAGCAAATTTGGCACGGAGCGTTCTTAGTTTATTACATACGTGTTCTACATGTGACTACCAATTAAAATGTCTGTCTGTCAAAAGTCCTAGATATGTATGTTGGTTTACACTTTCCAGTGGAATTGGAATTTGCGTGCATTTATGATTATGAGCGACTATTACAGGATTGAAACTGAGTTTAATGTATGGAGATTTTATATGTAGTAGTTTTGTTTTATTACTATTGATGATCAGCCCCATATCGTGTGCCCATTTGCACATTATATCGAAGTTACCTTGCATCATTTTTTGTGCCTCTTGAATGTCCCCATATGTCAATAGGCATGTGTCATCGGCAAATTAGTATACGGAGCCTTCTTTGCATATACTGCACATTTGATTAACCTAAATTAAATATTCTACAGGTGCTAGAATTGACCCATGGGCCGTACCTTGATCAGTTAGTATAGGATCACTATTACATCCATCTACTTTGACCATAGTTTACCTATTTTTATAGTAGTTACGGAATCACTCCAGCATAGGAACTTGTTTTCCAATTTGTTCATACTTGGTATTTATTGTGTCAATATTTAAAACGTCAAAGGCTTTAGTAAAATCAATGAATACTACTAGCACCTGTTCTATGTTATTAAAGTAGTGGCTGACCTCGTTGACAAATCTGGCTAGTAGTTGAGAAGTATTTCATTCCTTTTGAAAGCCATATCGGTTGTTATGCAATAGACCACTAACACGTATTTTTTATCTCAGCCTGAGCAAAGGTGTATTTCCTCAGTGCTGGAAAATTGCGGTTGTCACTCCTATACATAAGGATGGCGACAAGTCAGCCTCTAATAACTATAGGCCGATTTCCCTCTTAATCGTTTTCTCTAAACTCCTGGTAAAAGTTGTACATAAAAGGCTAGTTGACTTTCTCGAACACAATAAGCTACTCTCCGAAAAACAATTTGGCCTTAGACGAAAAAAGTCAGCAGAAGATGCTGTAGTATTACTAGTGGATACGGTGTCGAAATCTCTTGATAATATAGAAGCCTGTTTAGGAGTATTCCTTGATTTGTTAAAAGCATTCGTCACCGTGTCTGTTCCTATCTTGCTCCGCAAATTAGAAGCTATGGGTGTCCGTGGTATCAAGCTTGACTGGTTTTTTAAGTCTCATAGCAAT
Organism: Tyria jacobaeae; assembly: GCA_947561695.1. Lineage (NCBI taxonomy): Eukaryota > Metazoa > Arthropoda > Insecta > Lepidoptera > Erebidae > Tyria > Tyria jacobaeae. The sequence continues at coordinate 7,242,349 of OX387215.1, read as the reverse complement.
AGTTGGTTGGTTACTACTACACGGTTGGTCTAATAACTTTATTATACTATTTGTATTAATATTTTTAATATTTTTATTGAATCCATATGCAAAATCGTTTCAAATTGATTTTGTATCACTTATGAAATGTTTAGTTATTACTTCATCTACCGACTTACAAACTTTACCACACAGGTTGTTTATTATTTCCCATAATTTTCTTGGTTTCTTAAAATTATTACTAATTTTTTGTTTAATGTATTCATTTTTTGTCTTATGAATGTACTTATTAGTTATGTTTCTATATCTGTTATATAATGGTATGTTATTTATATTACTTTTAATCTTGTTTGCATATTTTATGGAGTTGTTCTTTCTTTTTGCACATGTGAATTGTACTTTTGTTTAGCCATTGGCATCTATTCCTCTCACTACAGTTTATTTTAACCTTTTTTTTACATTTTAGTTATAAAATTATATATTTCATTAGTACTACTAAGGTCTAAAGCTAGTTTCCAATTTATTTTATTCAATTCTTGTTCCAATTCTTTCTTATCTAACTTGTACATAAATCTATAATTTGTGTCTTTATTCGTGGAATTGTAAACAATAACATAACCGGTTATGTAGTTGTCGGCAATCTTATTGTGTATAACCGCAGTTTGCACCTCAGGAAACTTGATCGTTCTTATAAATATATGGTCCATACATGATTTAGTTTTTTACTTTTGATATCTCGGGTATGTTGCGTGATGCCACAGTCTAAACCTTTTTCACACTTGTGGTTTAGGTATTGTGTACGCATATTAGAATGTTCACATAAGTCTATATTCATGTCACCTATTAATATATATGTATATTAGAGTACTTACAGTTAGATAGTTCTATCACTCGCGACAGTTCCGCTATAAAAGGTGTTTTATTAAGGTGGGAGGCACTTCTATACCAATCTGGTGTTTCTATTTCACCCGCTATGTACTCAAAATACAAGCTTGACACTGCATAACGTGTAAACTTCAGACTTCTATGTATGTAAATGATTACGCTTGATTACGTCGTAGTTTTGTAGTTCAAATAATCTCGGCACTTATCTTTTATATTGACCTCAGTAGGCACAATAACATGTATCATTTGTGTGATAGTTGACACAATATAGTCTATATGATCGAAGTTTTTTATCAATGAGCGAATGTTGACATGGAGTACACATATGTTGTTATGGTTTTTATATTCAATATTTTCCTTTTTTTTATACTATAGGGGGACAGACGAACAGACGGGTCACCTGATGGTAAGTGACACCGCCGTCCATGGACACTTGCAACTCAAGAGTCGCAAGTGCGCTGCCCGCCTTTGAGGGTGATGAGGGATGGGGGATGCAGGGAGCGGAAAGAAGAGAGGAGGGATGAGGAGATGGGAAAGAGGAGAAAGAAGATGGGGGGAGAGAAAAGGGGGGAGGGGGAATTGGGCCTCCGGAAACCTCAACCTCGCCTCAATTCGGGGAAATGCAACGCAAGTGTTACTTCACAACCGGTTTTCTGTGAGGCCGTGGTATCGCACCGGTCGAGCCTGCCCATTCGTGCCTAAGCATGGCTCTACCACTTTTGAAATCCATAAATGAATTGTTGTTGTCCATAAATATTTTTTTTGTTTATTAATTATTTTGTTGAATAGTAGATTGTGACTCATCCATAGTGTTTAATAGGGTAGTTACATACAAGACAAGATTCTAAATTTTTACCCTTTTTCGATGTTCGTCGTTTTTGAGACTAGACGTTGTATATCGTTCTCATTTTTTATTGTAACCTTTTCTTTATCGTCCTGTCGTACCAAAATGTTTCCATTTTTGTACCGTACGTATTTAAATAATCCCGTTTCTTTAAGACTCTTTTCAGTTTTCCATAGCAGGAATGATGTATGCGGTGTGAGTAGTTCTCTAAGAAATATTTTACTATTGTCGTTCAGACCAATATTTTTGCCGATTAATTGTCTGGTTTTCGAATCTGTAATCCAGCTGTCTCATTGCCCTTCACGTAGTTTGATAACGATCGTAAATGTTGAGCCTGATTTTGAATTACCCTTCTTTTTTTGCGATAGGCTTTAAGTATATTATCTGCGTTGAGTTTGAGCGGGTTACATATTAGCCCATATCTCTGATACGTTTTTATTTTTATTTTCTTCTATACCACATAATTCAACATGATCTGATAAATGTAGTTGCTCCATTAGCGATAATCTATGTTCCAGTGTCTTATTTCGGGTAGCTAGATTTTTACAAGTGTTCCTTAGGTCGTAGCATTGGTTTTCTAAAGCTTTGTTTTAGTTAAGTATCGATTTCATAGGTCCATCAGTATTTGGTTTGATATTGCTACTTAGTGTTTCATTATCCATATTGTGATCATCCTCCGCATCCTGCAAAATATATGAAATACGCCTCGGTTTGGTAGTACTTGTACACACACGGCACTTCCAATCAACCGAATCGGTACCCTGCAGCACATTTAATTGCTCCGTTGAAATTGACATACACGAAGCGTGAAACCATTCATTACACTTTATAGTTTAGTACACTTAACATATTTTATTTTTTTTTGCATTTATGCGCGTACGCACTAATATAATAGAATGAAGGGTAGGTATTGATACGCGTCCGGTTGGGATCACTGCACGCGGGCGACCTGTTGTTTGCCTCACAAGGCCAGGTCGTGGATACGATTCCCACATAGCACAAATATTTCTAGATTGCACAAATATTTGTCCCGAGTTTTATCGAGTTATTAACCTGAATGTTTCTTGTATCTGTTTTACATGTTTGAAAAAGATCGAAGCATAGAACGTAATGCACCTTACATCCCCCGGCCTCAGTGAGAACATATACGTTTTACTCGAATATACACGCTGTAAAATAGACAAAAAAATACTTACTCGAACACTTCGTTATTCCGGTCAGCTCTGAACAAATTCCCAAAAGTACCACACCTTCACATAGGTACATTATGGAAGTATTTACCGTTTTATTTGACTTTAATTATGTCGTGCCCTGAATACGAGTTCGTTTATTTTATTTAGATCACTAGGGACAGCTCACTGAGTAATAGCTACTACACTCTCATTAAACATTACAAAATCAGGATTACAATCAGGAGGTTAAGTTCTGTTTCACCAATATTATGCTGAACAAATTTATGCTAAGTGCTATTTACTTTTGCTGTTTTTGAAATGTAATCTAAATCTATAGTGATAGCGATTCAATTGTCTGTATTATTGATTCAATTTTTTCTGCTTAGCACTTATTTAAACAGTCTAATATACCCCAGCAAATGTCAGACCCATAAACAATAATAATGTTTAATATGAGTTTCTTCTTTGAAATATTACCGTAAACAACCTACGATACACGTAGCGATAAGGATGGCTGAAGTGCTATAAAAAGTGTCTGGGAGGGTCGTAACTAAACAATATTATAATGCCAAGTTACTGGCAAACGTAACAGCACCTACGAATTTCTTGTCACAAATGAGAATTGTCTATACTGGTAAATATATACTACAGTTATGTATTTCAGGTTCAAGGACATAACGTGTGTACCCGTACTCATAGTGTTAGACGCAATGCTTTCTGAATACCTATAATCAGATTAGTATATCTGTAAAAATACATACCTATGAAAACACTTGCAATGCTAAACATAAACATTTAATAAGATCTAATGAAGTATAATGCCATACGCTACAGTAGTTATATGTTATTCAAATACGACCTTACGTGATGTTTAAAAGACTCGGTTCGTTTTAACAGAATCTCACGAAAAAATGGCTAAGCCACTTTCGCTAGCCCAAATTGCGTAACAATTAAACACCGTGAGTCTTTACCTTTATGGCGTCATAAGAGAACACTATATGTACTTATTGGCACCTATTATCGACATCCATACATCTAGAAAACTTATGATATCGTAGGTATAGATCGATAGGTATATCATTAAGGGATTTTGAAGATGACCAAAAGGGAGTTCAGTTCTTGAAATAAATCTAATATTTCAAATGCTCTGATGTTAATATATAATTAACATTTAAGGTCTATTGTAATGCCAAACTGTCTAAGCTTATTAAATAGACATTCATTTTCACACCCACTTCTGTTTGGCGTATGACATTTATGTAAATATTTATATCATTTTTATGTTTTCTCTTTTTCACTATTTAATTATTTAATTTACTTACATGTGTAAAATAATAACAATTCGTAAGATAATTGACTTCCAAAATATAATTTTACTTATTTATATACGTATTATATTATTTATTGCTATATTTACTACTATATTTATTTATTTATTTAGAGATATTAATTCAAGAAATGTAACTTAAATAAAGTTCCTTTTGAAGGTTTGTAATGCACTTACATAAATGCGAAAGTTTAGATGGAAATTTGTTATTTAATAACGCTAGAACGGTTGAATTTTGGATGAAATTTGACATAGAGATAGATAAGAGTTTGTAATATCACATAGGTTTGTATTAATCTCGGAAAATGCACTATTCAAAATTTCTATACAAACGCGAGCAACAGCTACTTATTTATAAACTAGTTAGAAAATCAAATCATCCACGCCGTGACGCTAAAAGAGAGATACTATGTTATGTACTACATCGTCGTGTATGCAGCATTTATTAACTTCAAATACACACCAACTTCAACAAATTAAGTATTATAGTCATAACAATCATGAAATGCGTAGCCTTATCCTATGGCAGTTTTAACTTGCTACGCCTTATTTATATCACAAAAGCTGAATGAGAATCTGTTTCACAATATCAAAGTACATCAAACGTTAAGATATTCAAAAGATATTAATCATATTTACTCCTTGTTCTCATATCGTACAAGGCGGCTGTAAAACAAGCTCCATCACGGCAAAATTCTTTTTGCTTGTTTTGCTTGTAAACATGAGTCTATCTTGGTTTCAATAAAACTTAAAACACGCTCTACTGACAGTAAACAAAGCTTGCTTGCTTTCTGTCCGTGCCCCTGACATTGTTAATTCCATTAAAGTTTTATTATATAAAGCTTGATGCTCGAATATCAAGCATTAGGATTCTTTTGCAAAAATATATCTTTTTTTATACAGAAGAACTACTCTATTAAAGGCGCGCTTTAGAAATTTTATCACAATTAAACATACCGAAACTACCTACATCACGTCTAAAATCACAAAAAAAGGTTTTTAAATAGTTATCAGTTACTGTACCAACTAATTTCATACACACTCAGCCCGATGGGTAGGCACAAATTTCTCAATTTGCTTTTTGCCAACTATAATTTAGTGCCACTGCATGACTATACTTTACTGTCTAATGGATATTATCCGGCCCTTTAGTCGCCTATTATGACACTTCCGGAAAGAGTTGTGGTGAACCACGTGGTATACTGATTTCAGTAAATAGTAATATATGTCATTTTAAATATAAACACTATCTTATACGTATAATCTTATCTGTTCCGTAAAATGCGAGTTGCGAGCAGAACAAGCAAGATTATTTACGTTATAGATATCGTCGAATCAAAAGACGCGATGTCTGGAATTTTCGATACCTAATGTTCCAATACTCCGTTGCACGAAGCACTCTGATAACCTCGATATTAATGCAGTGCACGTCATGCCACGTACCTATTAGGGACAACACCGAATGAAAATATAGTAAGTAACAAATTTTGTTAAGTAATTCCACAACGTACGTAATCAGACACTACTACTCTTGTTACTGAGGTCTACAGAAATCTATAAGTCAAATTACTAAGAGTCTATACCAGATTTTTATCATTTTTCAATTCTTATGCGCTTATAAAAACGTCATAGTTCAAATAACAAATTATTGACAATGCTACTATATCTAGGTACAAATTTCTAGTGACTCAAATTTCATACGTTGACGAAAGCGAGCCGACGGCAGTTAACGTGTCGAACATCGCACGTGAAGATTCATCCTCGCAATTTACTACGTTTTCATGCAAATCAATCAAATTTTCAACATGTAACAAGATAACCACACGAAAGTGCTTCTTGCCACAGACAGCTAGTTCTTTATTCATGCGATAGAGGCAGAATACTGTCCTCTTGGCCATAACAAGGGTAACTTTACTGTGTTCTACTAACTATTAGTAATACAACCATTTTTTATAATTGAATAGCATTATTAAATTCTTTGAAGCGAATACAATTAGGGAACGAAATCTCTTGAAGATATAAGGTAATAGATGTTATTTTTATTACAGAATATAATAAAATATTCACACGTATGGGAAGCCGCGATCGGACTAATACCACGGCATCACATAAAATCAGTTGTTAATCAATAAGTGAAGTTAACCCCCTTCCTCTTTCTCTACCCTTACCCTTTTCCCTTCCCATTCTTTCTTACAATTGCCTCTGTCCCCTCCCCTCAAAGGTGGGCAGCGCATTTGCGAGTTGCTGGTGCCCATGGGTGGCAGTAGTTACTGACCATCAGGTAACTCGTTTCTCTCCTACTATAAAAAAAAACCAAATGACCATACGAACCTTTACTAACTAATAATTATTACTTGTCCTTTTGGTCACAACAAGAGAGACAAGCAGGACAATTATATAGAACCAATTTAGAAAAAAAATATTGAACAGATACATCAATAAAAAAGTACTTTAAGCTGAATAGTGTAACTCAATTCTCTGAAAGGAATATACGTAGTTAAAGATAATCTCTACAAGGCATAAGGTGAAGAATGTTATAACTAAAAAAGTTTTCAACAGATACCGTACGCTCTGCTGTATTTTACTCACCTTTGCAATTACCGGCATACACGTACCTGATACCTAATAATATTATCACATCTTAGTCAGGTACCTGACATTAAACTGTAGACTTTGTAACATCAATATATTAGACTTATAACACCATCCACCATAGGTAGCGAACGATTCAACTAATTTAACGAGTAAAACTTCGTATTAAATTAGATAGGAGAGTTTAGCTCGTTTCCAGACTAGGGATATAAAATTAAGCGCTTGCTTTTACAAGAGTGGGTACTTTATTTATTGGAATAAAAAAACTTGTATTTTAACTTGTGTTTTAGAAATAAATTAATGATAATAATAATAAGGCACTTCACCTATATTTCAATTTATAGTAACATACTACCAATATAAAAATATGGAAAGGATATTTTCCAGAGTATGTATGAACATTTAAAACGATTTTGTATTGCATAGGGTCCATATAAAAAAAATATAGGCGAAAATAAACAAAATGATTTTTTTCGCCTATATTTTTTTTATATGGACCCTATGCAACACAAAATCGTCATAATTTTAGTGGTAGTTCCAGAGACTAATATATATTTTTTTTTAATGCGATAGGGCGCAAACGAGCAGACGGGTCACCTGATGGTAAGTGACCATTGCCGCCCATGGACACCCGCAACTCAAGAGTCACAAGTGCGTTGCCGGCTTTTAGGTAGGAGTACGCTCTTTTCTTGAAGGTTTGAAGGTCGTATCGGTTCGTTAATACGGCAGGCGACAATTTGTTCCATAAGCTGGTTGTGCGAGGCAAAAAGCTTCTGGAGAAGCGCACAGTGGTGGAGTGCCAGTCGTCCAGGTGGTGGAGATGGATATTTTGTCGCGTAGAACGATGGCGGAAACCTGCAGCCGGTATAAGTCCGAACAATTCCTCTGAACACTCCCCATGATACAAGCGATAGAGGATGCAGAGTGAAGCTACATCTCTACGCAACGCCAAGGTGTCAAGCCAATCAGAAATATCTTGGCAGTCGATCATGCGAGTCGCTCTTCGTTGAATGCGGTCAAGAGGGAAAAGCTGGTACTGGGGTGCACCTGCGTAGAGATGAGAACAGTATTCCATGTTCAGCCGAACCTGCGCCTTATAAAGTTGCAGGCGGTGGGCCGGAGTAAAATACTGCCTCGATCTGTTTAGCGCACCAAGATTCTTCGAGACTAATATGACCTTACTCTCTAAGTGACCGCGAAACTGGACTTCGCTTGATATAGCTATGGGTCTGTAGTTGGATGGATCCGAGCAATTTGCTTTTTTAGGAATTGGGTGCACTAGAGCTGTCTTCCATGAGTTCGGGACTACGCCAAGAGAGTAGGAAAGCCGATAAAGGCGCGTTAAAACCGGTGCCAACTCTCGAGCACACGTTTTCAGCACGATAGGAGAGATTTTATCGGGCCCATTCTACTTAAGAACGTCGAGTGAAAGGAGCGCTTTATGCCCTTTGTGTAAACCAGACTTCCGGCATGCGGCTCTCGCACTGCGCCATGGTCGGCGGTGCGTTTCCCCCGTCGTCCAGGGTCGAGTTGGACGCAAAGAGTTCGGCAGAAGATCGGCTTTTCTTTAGCGTTAAACAAACAAAAAAAAACCTTTATCATATGGTATGCATCTCCTTAGTTATCACAATGACCCACCAAACCACTTAGTCCTTCTTGTCGCGAGAAAAACAAACCTTATTAGTTTTTTTGTACGTACCAATACTTGATAGACCCAGAGAATGAAACTTAAATATGTCAGACATCAGTCTCAATATACATACAATAAATATATTAAAGTGTATTATATACTCATACATGCTATCATCATGTATCATCATAAATGCAAGTGTTAATGTATCTTATGTTAATAAATCGCACTCCATATATCAAATAATATTTTGTACACCAATAACAGAGCCCATTCACTGATTCGCCAAACAGATGAAGTTAAGGCCGAATCCAGAACAAGGTGACTGCCATCTGACCCAAATGGACATCGACAGTCATTCTTTACAGATGGTAGGTCTTTTTTGAGCGTTTTCAACACTTTCGGTAAATAATTTATAATGTTCTTCTTCATAAGGTAGAACCAGCTAAATTTGCTAAATGGCTGCCATCCATGTGCAGTATTTTAAGCAGCAATATTATAATTATAATTATCCACATTAAACTCACAAATAGTAATTTTCAATTTAAGTGTTAGAAAATAGTGGGACGGAAATAAATGGGAGTGTTCATGAATTGTGAAAAGGTACCAAATGGCGGACATTAAAAAGATTTACGCGGAAACAAATTGAAATTTGCGGTGAGAAGTAATGTGCAGAATGAACGTATTACAGTTTTTATGAAACTGGATACAGATTTAGAATGATAAATTTTACTAACTTATATTATGTAACTTAACTTATTTTACCCAACTTCATGACCGTAAGAAAAAAAACAGAAAATCATAGTAATTTTTTGTTGTAAATTTTACTGTACAAAGAATCAATCAGCGAACTTAAATTATATACGAGCATTCAAAAAACATTACATAGAACACACGACCAGCATACAGTGCTGACTTCTTAGTAAATTTTCTTGTGCAGTAGAAACTTCTTTTCTTTTTAATTACAGTAATTTAAGACTTTAAATGACTATAATTAAAAATATTCTAAAAGTTGCAATTATTAATTTGTTGCAAAAATCGATAGAAATTCAAAAACGCTCATCAAAAAGCAGACATTTAGCATCACCCTTGCTCCATCACGTCTTTCAAGTACAGCTGCTGTGGCATCCGTAGAAAGCCTCACACGGTATAAATACAGCAATTTAAATGATAATTATGTTTCTAAGCCGTTTGGGGTGGAGACGTTAGGGTCATGGGGTTTGAGTGCTCGTTCCATTTATAATAGTTTTCCTAGCACATAGAACCAGCATAGCCATTTAACGTGGTCATGCTGCTAGCCTTCTATGAACGCTACCAGTAGACGACGATACGAGAAAGATTTAAGATGTATGTTTGTGAATAGACCTTTTTTTATTTTGTTATATATTTTTTTATTTAAGTTATAGTCAAATGTAAATATTACGGAATATATACATACATACATATGCTCACGCCTGTATCCAGGTAGGTGTTAGGTGGTGGTAGAGGTGTATAAAAGACCTATATTTTGCCAATACGAATTCGGCCATACTGACGTAATAAGAGGCAAGTCTATAGGTGCTGCACAGCCCACTGTGAAGAGCATGCATGCTAGAGGAGACAACAACAGTCCATGTTACTGACGGACTGTCAGGCGGTTGCAGTATACCGGGCTAAGTACCTGGGTTCGACAAGGTCATTCTCCGCGGTCGTCGGTAGCATTAAAGGGTTGTTGGGATTCTTCGGGGAGTTAGGGTGGCTCCAATAGCCTATTTTTTCCCACCAACGCAAAAACGCGCTTTGACGTGGAGTTTTGGAAATAGCCCGTACAAACCTAACCTTGCCGTCAATCAGGCATTTTATGGCTGTATACATACTATCTGATAGATAACAGTTACTTATATATCAGATAGTATGTATACAGTCATAAAGTGCCTGATTTAGTTGTCTTTTACGACACCCACGGGAAGAGATGGGTTGGCTCTATTATTGGCAAAATATAAAGAAAAAAAAAACACCTTATATTTAAACAACTGATACAAAGAACACCTATACTCCTAACAACTATTTCACATAATTTTCACATAGTTTTTTATCCCTTTTTTTGGCTTATCTACGACATAGGTACTTGTAAAAACGAACACGTACATTTTCTTACGTACTAAGCAAATATAATTGTAGTCAACCGAGTGTCATTTGCTTATACTCAGGCTGAATGTAATTATATGTGTGGGAACTGTATACCTATGAAGACGAGACATCTGATATTCTATTTTATTACGTACTCCACATGTTCTTACTTCAAGATATATTTTATAAACATACATACTGATGACTCAAAATGTTTATTTTACTGTGAGTGACAGCCGCACGGCAGAGTACAATATGGCCACCTTGTCTCTACCCTTGGATTTCATAAAAAGGGATTGGACAGTTATCTATCAGACAGTAGATATACAATCCTACAGTGCCCGGATGACGGTAATAATAAGACTTGCCCCCGATTACGTAAGTGCGACTAAATTGTGGTTGCAGAAAAGAGATCGTTTAAACGATTACCTCTTCGGGAATTTAGAAGTAGGGAAAAAAGGTTTTACTTTTCAGTATTACACTAGTTTTAACTAATAGATGACATTGACTATTATTCATTAACAGTAACACCTAAATTATCAAAGCGTACAGAAAATGACAAAAATTGCACCCCAAAAATAGCAGGCTTGTCGACAAATTTAAAAAATACTTTTAAATGCCCGCGAAGTCACGGGCAAAACGATTTTGCTCTTAAATTATATTGTGAAATGTTTCACACAAAAGCAAATGTAACTATAAAACATACTTAGAGTACTCTAAATAAAAATCTCACAGCGAAATTACGTATAAAAATGGAGATAATTTATTTTAAATAAGTTTTCGGTCATCAAGTTAATTAAAACTGATAGTTGATGTTCTCGCCACATATGGGATATTAACATTTTGGCAATAATGGAAGCGGCTATTAATTTCTTTTCAATTAATTATGTTTTAAAACGTAAGCTGATATTAATAAGGTGGTAACAAAAGCCTTTTGTGTATTGTTGGAGCGTTAAAAATTGTTGGGCTATTGTAAACACTATTTAGCATACGTCTAAAATACCTTCTTTTTTTATTATCTATATAATGAACAATCTAGGGGTGCAGGGGTTACCGAAGGTTTCCTTTTTAGGATATCACGGGTCCCCTGCGATAGAGCCACTGTGACGGAACACCGTGTGGTTTTAGTCGGTTTAAGTCCGTATAATGTATGATGATGAAGTAAGATGCAGTAATAAACTAACATCGTTCTGATGTGTATATGAAACCTCAAGAAAATTATAATATACTAGTAAATATAGATAATAAACCATAGAACAGCCCGCATTGTATTATTCACAAATAAACACGCACTTAGCTAATGTATGAGTGGCCACGCCACCGCGCCGTACTTAGTGATAAGCCCGAAGAGCCGTACAAAGAAGTTCTATTAAAACTTCGTTCACAGCTAAAATAAAAGCTCAGTTTTTGCAGTCATTGCTTGAAATATTGGGTATCTGGATGAGAAAAGAGAAATTCACAGTGGTTTCATCAGTAGCGCGGAAATAACTTTTATAACTATATCTCTATTATGTTTTTAGACACATCATAATATAAAGAACAATAACACAGAAAAAGGACTAACAAGTCGAGGTACTGAAAGTTGATGTTAACGCCTCTCTTGATTTTTCTTCTCCATAGGATCTACGCATTGAAGGGCAACCAGCTTCACGACTGACTTAATTTAAATGACTTCTTCTCTCGACAATTAAAATTACCTGTGATTGTGTTGATGATGATGATAGATTTGATTTTGATTAATTATAAGAAAAAACTATTAAATAAATAATACCTTTCAACAAGTCCTTAGTAGTCAGCTGCGGGAGACCTGAAAAGAATAACAATCAAATGAATTTTAAGCTACATTAGTTATATCTATAGATAAATAAACTTGTATTGGACAATAAGACAACTACTCAAATTAGCTACTATATATATTATTTATAGATTTTACTAATAAATTCTTTATAACTAATATTGTGTATTGGCTGCCTTGTCGTAATTTTGCGATATCTTATAGACAACCGTTGAATGGAAAGAGAAACATGAAATTGTCTGCAATGTACGAGTACGATATAGGTAAGGGTTTCCTGTAATCTTAAACTATTTTCATTAATAGGTGTTCAAGGTCGAGCTCCTACTTTTCTCTTATTTTCTTTGTATGAAGGTCATTCTGAGAACGAAAAAATAAACAGATGTAATAACCACTTGGAAGGCTTGACTTAAATCCCAAATTATATGTTATATGGAAGAGTTGATCCGGGTAATTGTGAGACTTGATCTAGGTACCAAGTCACCTATACAAGAACGTACTAAGTATCCCCAGACATATTTAAGTTATTAACATAACACAATATTTTACAGTCGTTACAATTTGATCTTAATATCTTGGCAAATTTTTAAATTGGATTAGAGAAGAAGGTCGCTAACGTGCGTAGGGCGGTCCTTTATTATGTAAACGTTGACTCTCGTAATCGTCTGTCATCGTACGTTCTTTCGTAAACGTTAGAATTCAAATTCATATTCTATTTCGGTATTTCATAAAAAGCTTTTTTTTTAAGCGATACAAATAAGCAGATGGGTCTCAAGAGTCACATGTGCTTTGCTGGCTAGCTTTTAGGACTCTCTTCTCTTGAAGGTGAATGGTCATCAATTATTTGAATTCGTCCTGTTTTAAAAAGTAATCAAAATTCTAGATCAATACACAACGCAGCTGTAGGTTGCTTTTGTCACATTCATGTAACAATTCTGATTAACTTTACGACATATTATACTACGAATACATTAAAAAATAGCAAGACTTTTCTTTTATTTTACAATCGAAAATAGTAATGGCACAAACATCTGTAGAACGAGTAAGCATACTTAAATAAGTAATTAATAGATATTTATCATTGCGCCCCAGTGAAATCAACGACATTACGTTAACACTTAATTACTTTATTTATGTTGAAGGGCTGATATACTTTCGCTACGGATGGTACGTATGCACGTACCAGTGATGGTTTTGTGATACAAATAGCTTTCGCCCATGGGTCCACTCGCATAATGGTCATTTCTTCTCTACCACAGTGACAGTACTTATTAGTGGATGAAAGGTACCAATGTTTTTTTCCGTATACACTTGGCAACGCCTAGGTAAATTTCATAGCTGTCTGTTCAGGTCTAAACGTGAAAACTATCAAACAAACAAAGATGTTGTAATCTATAACAACAAAAAGATAATAATATTAAGTTATGATAAGGATGTCAGGTAGTATCTAAAAAAAACGAACAGAATGCTCTCATTGGACACCCATTTTCAACATTAAGTGCGTATGTAAAGCGATAGTAGTACAGGTGATAAGATTTATGCACCACATCAATCACTCAAAGTTGGTCGGTTGGTAGATCAAAGCCCACAATGGTCTATAGTGAATTAACTACAAAAGACCAGTACTATGGGAACCCCGTCATTAATCATAAATTCTAAATAAAAAACTCTACGGTTTTTGTAGCAGAATGAAAAAATATTTTCTAATTATTAAAAACCTGCTCTGTCTTCGGAGATTAGTGTTGTAATCATTTAGAGACGAAAAGTATTATTATTGCCTTAATTATTACAGAACGTCTTTGTAAATGCCAATAGGGATGCCTTTATAAGTTTGAAATATAGGAAATTTCATCAACATCATCATCAGCCTTTCGCAGACCACTCAAGCACTCGTTTGCCCCAACGGCCGTCGGTTCTGAGGCTAATATACTGCTAGCCCACTGCCACTTCAGGGGGGGGGGGGGGGGGGGCTACGGCAATTACCTTTGTTTTCTGTTAGATCTGATGCGATCCCTTATAATCGAAGCGAATTTTTTAAATCCGTCAGTAGTTAATACAGTAAAATATAATTATAGTTGACCCTTGCCGAAATCCGACGGGTTTATCTTTGGTTTTGACATTACAATCTAAAGACAACTCAGAAAAAAATGAAACACTTTATCCTTATATATTAACAATCAATTTTAATTATTCCAGTAATTCTTCATAATATATTCACCGCACAGTAGACAGTATTGTTGATATCTACTTGAAAATTCTAATGGAAAGCTCATAACAAATGGACTCCAAAAAAACTGCTCTCTATTAAAAAAGATAAACGAAGGTACTACTTATCTCTAGGCTTTGATGTCACCAGTTCTGGACAATCCAGGCATTAAGACTCCAACTTTACACATTTTATTCTCGTGGCGACATCAAGAAAACATTTTTAGAACAGAATTGAAACGTGGATTTATTAGCAATATATCTTTGTTACCGATACACCGAAGCGGTCTCCATATTATCGTGTACTTTAGCCATGAACATGTCATTAGAAATTAAAGCGAGAGTTTCCAATATTGTGTTGACTACTACTAAGGGCTTTCATATTATTTTTATTTTTTATTACACAGACAAACAGACTTGTCACCAAAAAGAAGCCTATCGCACCGGTCCAGCCGACCCTACGACGGCATGGCTCTACCATGATAGAAAATCTTTATGAATTAGCCAAACCTCCCAGCCATAGCCCCTGATGTCCTTAAGCTATTGTTTACACTTCACAATCCATTCCATTGCCGTTTTTTCCTAACAAAATATCTCCTTTTTCCCGAATCCCGATTTTCCTGACTTCAGTTCCTACTAAGTACAAAAGTGACTTATAACTACCCCTTCAGGTCTACAGGCATTTATTAAACAGTTTTATCTTAAAAATGTCATATTGTAACTCATTGTTATTGAATACAATAAATAATCGTCTGAAATAAAATATGAACAACTGTACGGTATAATTTGGCAACAGTACGAAGCTACTATGCCAATATTTGGTCAACAATATGGAGAACAGGAAAATTGATTTCAATGGAGGATTTTAATAAAGTTTATATTTGTTTTGTTTTATGTTATTGCTTGATGTTGATCAATGAGTTTCGAAAACATAATTTATAATTAATGTAAACAGATTTTAATCAATTATTGTTTATATTAAATTAAACAGAAGGGTTGTAAATTTTAATGTTTGATTTGATCTACTCGTAGTTTGACAGTTTGACTCACAAGCACTAAGGTTGTTTATGATAACGGTTTTCACATGAGTAAATTTTATACATAAAGCTAGATAGCTTTAACCTACCGGCTACAAACTCTAATTCGAATTATATATATGAGACCCCGACGTCCTCGATCTATTCTTTACACTTCCAGTTCTATCAGTATGAGCATTTTTTTTTTTCATTTTTCTTCCATTGCGTTCCTTGTTCTTATATTTCTCTAGTGTTATTCTTCTCTAAATTCCTAAACTGCCAACAGTAGGCTTGACTCTGTTACCTTACGGAGAAAATTCTGATTGGCAAAATGTGGATGTTTAATAAAAAAAGGAAAAAAGTAAAAACAATGCTGTGTACATTTTTTGTAAGTGACATACATACATATGTATAAGAACCTCTTACATCTGTTTATACAGAATAATGTCTGTATATGTACATTGTTAATGTACCTAAATACATAAATAAAGCCATGGATACTGCTGATTGTTGATGATTTTTTTTTATATAACAAAGTAATGTATTAATACTTATCAGTTTGGGAACTATAATTGCATATTTCAGAATGGAAGGTAAACACTTCTTCGTTAAAGGAAATGCAATTATTTTCTATTAAAATCGCTCTCTATCTTATGATAGCCTTAATATCAAGATCTTTGAAGATGCATTTCAAAAACTACTTGATATTTGATCTATAAGTACGAAATAATGAGCTCTTTTTACGGGGTGCCTTATTCATTTTAATTGTAAATACTGCTTTCCAACTAATGATATGCCTGACACTAAGGCTATTTATTAAGTTTTTATTAAACTCGTTTCTTGTAATACTCTTTTAAATGGCGCGTGTTTTCGTGATACCAAAGTGACCCCTGTTACCGAATGCATTGCGGTCATGGAAAGGTGAAAAGTTTATTCAATTTTAATGTTTTACGTATTATGAACTTAATGCATAAATGCAATGAATGACGAAAGGAGCTAAGATGAGGAAGTCGTTATCTTGTAAAAAAACTCAACTACAATACAAATACCAATGACGCACACTAAAGCTGCCATGTGCATAGTGCTACTCAGTATGTATAATTTATATTAACAACAACATTGTTTCATAAATAAAGTTGAAATCAAAGTTTTGTTGCTGTTTCAATCAACATTTTTATATCATTGTGAACAGAGAGTTTAAAGTCCCTCCTTCGTAAAATGAGAATTCTCTCAGAAAGGTACATATAATAATATAACCGTTGAACATGCTGGACGGTTGCTATGTCCATGATTATTGTTTTACAGACCAAAATGGTTATTAAAATATATTATAATTGACTATTATTATTTCCAAATCTTTTTTTTTTTTTTTTTTTTTTTTTTTTTTTTTTTTTTTTTTATGCGATAGGGGGCAAACGAGCAGACGGTTCACCTGATGGTAAGTGACTACCGCCGCCCATGGACACCCGCAACTCAAGAGTCACAAGTGCGTTGCCGGCCTTTTAGGTAGAGGTACGCTCTCTTCTTGAAGGTTTGAAGGTCGTATCGGTTCGGAAATACGGCAGGCGACAATTTGTTCCATAAGCTGGTTGTGCGAGGCAAAAAGCTTCTGGAGAAGCGCACAGTGGTGGAGTGCCAATCGTCCAGGTGATGGGGATGGATATCAATCTTTTTTTTTTAAAAGAATACTAGCAACGTGGGTCACACGTTAATAGTATTTTGTTGTTAACCCCCCTATCTAAGCTAACTGCTTTTGTTACGGATGGGTTTACGACGGTAGTTTTCTGGGCGGGGTTTGAACCTTGATCGCAAGTCCGATGCCTCAGCCATCACGCTACCGCCGCTTTGTCTTTCGTTTTGTTCTGAAATTTTACACTCATATTTTGTCAATTTCTACTCTTTTAAGTAAGGTCTTTGTAAGTCACAATCTTCAAACGGCAAAACCTTTTTATGAAATGTCTTTGATGCCACAAGATATTGAGACGTTTTGTTAACTAATGTTTTAACCTTTGTAACATATTCTGTGTAATTAAATAATGATCCGATTATCAAGAACAAGTTATTTTCTTAGCTGTTGCTATCAAAGCTAATGGAAGGCCATTTTCTGAACCACCTGAACTACCTTCGTCTAACAGAAAAGGATGGTTCAACATCATCCGTTGGGTCACGGTTCGGCAGGCATGATCTTGTCGGAGGATTATCCCTTTGTGATGAAGGGAGATAACGCTCGTTCCTCCACACTTGTAACTCAAATATAAAATTAACTTTTCCAATGTTTTTTTTTTTTTATGCGATAGGGGGCAAACGAGCAGACGGGTCACCTGATGGTAAGTGACTACCGCCGCCCATGGACACCCGCAACTCAAGAGTCACAAGTGCGTTGCCGGCCTTTTAGGTAGAGGTACGCTCTCTTCTTGAAGGTTTGAAGGTCGTATCGGTTCGGAAATACTGCAGGCGACAATTTGTTCCATAAGCTGGTTGTGCTAGGCAAAAAGCTTCTGGAGAAGCGCACAGTGGTGGAGTGCCAATCGTCCAGGTGATGGGGATGGATATTTTAAAATGTTCAAATTTAACATTTAGTGTGTATGTATACTGACAGTTAAGATATTTTCCGTATGACATTTGTAATATATAGAAGTGTATCAAGCTATGTAGGAGATGTTTTCTAACTTGTGCACAAAAAGAGATCGCTAGATATGTTCCTTTACTTTAACAAGTGGTTCGTAGTACCCAATCTCATGTTCAAATCGTACCTTGTTAGAAGAATCGAATAGTTTTTTTTAGTTTGCTTCAAAATAATACCTTGTTATTACTCTCTACAAGAAGATCTCATTAGGTATCTCGTCTCAGAAATAAATCCAAAATATTTATAAAAAGGTAAATGAATCAAATCAAAGGTATCGCTTTTAGACATCAAAGAAGTTGACTTTATAACTAACACATTTTTTTTTACTTAAGAGTAATATGTTTATTTTAAAATCTATTAATAAAATTAAATTTAAAATTTTAAGTTTAAACCAAAAATATCTAGACTAATATAGTCTATAATCAAGCTGTATCTATCATTGTCTGGTCAAAATAGACATTTCAAATAACCAAAATTCCCACACGCCTGAATATTGATAGAGACATTAAGTACACCATTACAAGTAAAATAAGTCCCCATCGATCACATCGTCAAAGTCAAAATGTAAAGGTTTTTTTTATTTTTCTCGTAAACAGTATCATAAAATTTTCTACAAAAATGGTGTAATACTTTTTTTTTTAATATGACGATTGTGATAATATTTCATAGTAGCGTTTTTCTAGCTGTTTATGGAGCTCCATAAAAAGTGATTTTACATAAATGCTCAATGCAATGTAATTGTAATGATAATATTATAGTATCACAATAATTAGCTCATGTACCCTTAACATCTGCGGGAGGCAAGTACATACACATACATACACTTACGCCATTATCCCAGAAGGGATATGCAGAGATCTCAATCGCCCAACCAAAATGGGGGCAAGCCTATTGCCATCATCCTAAAACTGTATAACTGTATATATACTGTCTGAGAGATGACAGTCCGATCCCTTAGTCGCTTTTTTAGACATCCACAAAAAAGAGATGCGATGGCCTTATTATTGATCATCTAAAAACCGCAGGGCGTGTATTGGCCAAAAAACCCATACCCAACATCATGTTTTTCTTTTCTTGACATCATCACCAATTTTTAATACTTATAACATAATAATTATTTAAAGTATCTGAATAATATTCAACCAGCCTCTAATAATGATGGCATAACGTTCAAAAGAGACAAACTAGCACATTCACCTAATTCGAACCTAGCAGTTTAAAAGTTAAACTGCAGGCAAAAGTACCATCTAATGGGTTCTAACGATGTCCAATAAAAGTATACTGTTATACATAACTTTCAGATTGTTAACGAAAACTGTAATGGACGGCTACTTAAATAAAATGTAGCTACTTACTTTGTATTAATATTGAGTTTTTGGGTAGTTGTCTCTAGATAGGAAAATAAGTTGACGTTGGCAACAATAAAGAATAATATTGAATGAGATTAGAGCCTAATAAGTATCGTCCCTGAGGCGAAAGACTGAGTGCGTAAAAAAAATTAAAGCAAATATTACCTTAATTAGTAACACAGCTTAGTTTTCAGGCGTTTCAAAAAAAATATTTGCTAAAGCTCTTAGGGACATGACTCAACTCGTCTCATGAATAAAAATATCCCAAAAATATAACTAAAGGACACCTCGTTATACGCATTAGGGGGTTAATATCGAACGAATTTTTTTGTCCTTCGTAAGTATTATGCGACAGCTGTAGAAATAATTAACTTTATACATTATAAAGGACGTTGTCACGCACAACGCACCGCGTGTGGTTATAATTTACACGTTATTACGACACGTTACATCAAAACCTGCCCTTTTTTCCTAATTTAAAGTTTTTACACTCGTTTTGGAGATTTTACGGTGTATATGACAACCGACGGGATGTTTACGGCCAAATGTTGAGCTGTAGTTGTTCTGGGTTAATAGAGTCAATTTGGGTCTTTATTTTTTTTTGGTCTTTATTAACAGTATGTGAGGCACCTTACATACTGTAAATTAGAATGATATGTTAGTGTTTATTTGCAAAATAATTTAAAATTACGCATGCTACTGAGACGATCGGGTAACCCACATGATGAATCAACACCAAACATCGGAACATTTCTACGTAAACAACAAGTTTAATTATATAGAAAATATATAAAATAATATACATCTATATATACGCTATCGCCTAAGGAGTAGGCAGAGTTAAACACCTAATTTAACCAATTAGAACTTGGTCACACTAACGTAATAGGGGCAAGCCTATTGCCGTCAACTAGGCACTGTATGACTATCTACATACTGTCTTATACATAACAGTCCAAGCGCTTAATCGCCTATTACGACACCACTTGGAAGAAAACATATACTCAACATCATCATCAGCCTATCGCAGTCCACTGCTGGACATAGGCAACTCCCATTGCACGCCACTTCGATCTATTTTCGGCTTCTCGCATCCAGCTTCTGCCAGCCATCTTGCGCAAATTGTCACTCCACCTGGCCTGTAGGCATCTTGCGCTACGTTTTCCGAGACGCGGTCTCCACTGAAGAAATCGTTTTCCCTAATGGTCGTTGGTTCTACGGTTACTATGTTCAGCCTGCTAATCCGGTGGGCTATGTCGATTACTCTGGTTTTCTGTCTGATCCCTTAAAGAAACACCGGGCATAGCCCCTTCCATAGCACACTGAGCAACTTTGAGCTTGTGGACCAGTATGTCATGACGGATAGGACACACTCATTGAAGACTTTCGTCTTAAAGCACTGTGAGATCAACCCAAACGCTGCCCAAACCAGCCGAATTCTTCTGTACACCTCGTCCTCGAGTTGTTTTTACCTAACTGTAATGTCTGCCCCAGGTATATATATTTTTGAACAACTTCCAGAACGGCCCCGTGTACTGCAATCGGTTCCGGTAGTACATGTTTATTGAACATGACCTCGGTTTTATCCAAGTTTATCCGTTAGCCGATGCGTACAGAAGAGTCAGCTAGGTCATTCAGCATCTGCTGTAGGTCCTGCAGCGTCTCTGACATGATGACGATGTCGTCTGCAAATCGCAAGTGAGAAATGTATACACCATTGATGTTGATGATACGCCATTTCCAGTGAAGCGTCTTGAACATGTCCTCTAATACATTTGTTAACAATTTCGGGGAGATAACATCCCCTTGTCTCACTCCTCGATGCAATAGTATAGGCCTTGTTTGCTGATTGACATGGTGGCGGCTTCATAGAGACATCTCATCACTTGGATATATCGCCAATCTACTTGGCAACGTTGCTGTACTATATAAAGGATATATAAAATATTTACTATATAAAATAAGTAAGTAAATAAATAAAACCCGACCGTAATTATAACATCCTCTCACTTTTTGATCGTTAAACTGATCTCTATCGCCAGTGAATCTAAGGAAACCGGACTTACTGTATACGAAGAACAATATGTAATTATAGACGTAACTCCTACTTGTTCAGAGTATGTGGAATGTTTAATTTGTATTAATGTTCCACACCAGCATCGACCAATTAAAAACAACCCTAAGCAATAATTTCTTCCATAATGTGGAGCTTCAACATTGAGATATGTGTGTGCTTTCTAATTTTTGAATTTCATTATTAACTACCCTTATTTTAAACTGTTCTTCTTTATACTAGTATCCTGTTTACTCTCTTATAATGTCCTATAATGGTTTATTTAAAATTTATATGCGAAAACTTTTAATTGACCGTTTTAAACTAGTTATTTTCAATGTTCACACTAGCTGTAAGTTTTGTGTAAAGTTAAAATCAAATAAAATAAAAATAAATATTATAACCTATGCCAGTCCAAATATTGAGGACATTCAATTGACACCTCTCATGGTGAAATCCATCAAGACTGTAAGGCGTGATAAAAGAACATTACACATACATCGATCTATGCATATACATACTATGTGCTGGAAAAACAACACTCTAGCCATCAAATAAAAATTATAAGAAAAAAGTAACCGACATTAATTCGTTGATAAAAATACCACTAGCAGCCAAGAAAACTGTAGTAACGTATTCTCTCAGCATTTAAATGAAAACTGAGTTGCAAAGAGTGAGCAGTGTGACCTAATTTGAAAGGTTTTTCGTTTATATTACTGACTACTCTACACCAGATGCAATTTTATTTCCAGTAACTTTAGAATAATATATAAAAATTAAGTGCAAGTTTTTAATACTATAATTTTTTGGTTTTTTAGTATGTAATAAAAAAAAAACGACTATTCTGAGTATATTACATTACAGTAGTATTACACATGCCTAAAAAATCCAAAAAATATACAGTGCAACCTCGATATAATAAATCGGAAGGGAACAAGTAAATATTCGTTATTTCAAGTAATTCGTTAAACTGAGGTTTGTTATATTGAGGTTATAACAAACCTCAGTTGATGGTCTACATAGATGGTCTACAATTTGTTATAAAGAGGTAAAAAATAGTTTTATTCACCTCAACATTACGTACTCATCTTGTTATAGTGCACAACTTCTACTAAAAAATGATAACACATTTTTATCAAATTATGTTGCGTCTGAATCACATACTATGGGAGTAAGGATCATACTGGTGGAAACGTTATATAAAGGTTTTGGGTAAACAAAATTATGTAATTAGAGGTATTTATACTCTAAAATTCGTTATAAAGGGGTTGTTAGCAATAAAAAATCGCAATGTAAAGGTATATTTTACATTGACTCTTATGAACAATTCAAGGGGACTACGAAGAATTTGTTAAATCGAGGAAGTCGTTATATGGAGGTACGTGATATTAAGGTTGCACTGTAGTAACAACCCCTGAATTGCAGGTGTCCATGGACGGCGGTTGTAACTTACTATCAGGTGACCCGTCTATTTGTCTGTTCCCCTACATTATAAAAAAAAAACTAAGCTAACACTGTCTGCTCCTCGAGAATTCATTTGTCATAAAGAAAACATTTAATAGTTTTTGCTTTCGCATTGAAGAATTTAGTTTTTCTTAATCTATCAAGTAACTAACACTCCCTAGAGGAGGTTTCCTTTTTATTCCAGCAATTGCTTCTAGAACTTTATTACAGTATTCAAATATTTGTTTAAGAATTAAAATAATAGTTTTAAATTACTCTATTGCGGTTGGAGTATAAATATTTAAATAGTTAGTTCATATTTTTATAAGTCTCAACATGCCTTTCATGCGACTGCCCAAAAAAAAGTGTAATGTTTTCAAGGTTTGTGGATGTATGCGAAGAAGAGAGGAGCGATGAGGAGATAGCAAAGAGGAGAGGAGGTAAGGGGATAGGAAAAAGGAGAGGGAGGTAGAGGGTAAGTATTATCTACCCAATCGACCTATATATCTATTTAGTAAGGATTTATAAACACAGTTCTAATAACCCTAATTTTAAACCATATGGTTACTACCAACCCAACCGTAATTAAATATATGTTAAATGTGAAAACTAACTCTCTTTTTAAACGTGTGCAAATCCCCAAGTGTGTACTGTGTGTACAGACCTGGCAGCTAATTGAACAACAGATATCCCCTAAGTGGTGTAACACTACTATTCTACTTCTGTCCGTCACCCTCAGGCCAGCACTTATGGAGGTCCGATAATCAGCTTGCTTTCTCCGGCGTCTGAGACGTCTTCTGCGGGATGGGAGAGTACTAGACCTCTAACGTTCCCTTTTAGCATCATCTCCTCCCAAAATGAGGCGGTGGCGGAATCCCACGCGCTCTCGCTAAAGACCCTGGACATAATCATGGTTTCCAACGAGAGGCTACCCACACCTACGGCCGTCGCCATGACTACACGCTCCTGCATCCACTCAGGGCACTCCACTAGAGTGTGTAGTGCGATATCGTCGTGGCAGTCCCCGCAGTGATGGCACTAAGACTCCCGGCCTATTCAACACAGGTACTTCCCGAAGCAGCCATGCCCGGTAAGTATCTGCGTCATCAAGTAGGAAAAGCTACATAATTCGCTGGATTCACGAACGAGACGTGTCCAGCGCTTGGTCACCCAAGTCATTTTCTCCGCTCGGTCATGAGCAGCACATGAGCGGAGCTTCGACCATTGTGTCTCGATCTCATAATCAAAAGTTCTCAGTCCCCAGTTGAGTTTCCTAGTGGAACTGATACAAGTACGCAAGGAATTTTACTTCCAGGTCCATGGCGGAGCACCGCCTAGGAGACTCGCCGTTACCAGCTGCGGGTGCAACAAAATTGCAATACTAATTTCCGTCAGGGCATCCGCCCAAATTGGATCCCATAAAGACCCAGGGATCACACGATCCCAACGATAATTCACCTACCTGAGGCGTCGGGTCACCCTAAGTAAGGAAACAGGCGCGAAAAGGCGGCTGTCGACTTTGAAGTTTCGATGCCGAGACGCTCGATTCCCATAATAAGGCCGGATCCTCTCGATGGTAATTAGCGAGCCCCATTAAAACAAAGAGAAAGAACTTTGGATTTGTTTAGAGCCCACCTTAAGACCTAGCCGCCGGATTCAAGCAACTAATTGGACGACCCGGGCCGTGGCCTTAATAGTCGCTTCGCGGTGGGTTTTACCTTGCACCGTCACGACTGTGTTGTCGACGTAGCAATGTCCAATAATGCTTCTCACTCTCTACTTCTCTTTCTCCTTTTCTCCCTCTATAACTCTAATGTAAATGCAATGTAAATCACAACCGGTAATTATACATAATCAATCATTTAAATATACAAGTTCTCAGCCGTCACCGTTCATGAATATTCACATAATTATTACATGTCATGTATGTGACGCGTCCCTGAATTTTTTGTACTCGTAATAGAGCCGTTGCTTTAGATTACAGTATTTTTTCAGTAAATTATAGTGGTGACAACATACAAAAGTTTAAATTTCAGTCATTAAAAATAAAAAATATTTTTCGTTTTTTATGATAAAATTGAGACAAACACTCTGCTAGTGTAATGACACATATTACATTTTTAGAATGTATCTTTTTCAAACCAAACCTCAGATAAGCAAGCATACAACACACAGTTGAACCCACGGTGATCATATTCTTAAAAGTAAACATTAATAACATTTTTACATGGCTATCATTTAAAAGTGCATTTTCTACATATTAGAAAAAAATATGTTTTTAAAAAAAAATCGAAAAAAAACAAAAATAACAGTTGTCGAAAATTTATTTCATATAATATTTATTTTAGTAACATATTTTACTTGAAACACGTACCGCGACGGCCTTCATGATTAAGAGGTGACGGAGACCTATCAGTAGTGTAGATATGACTTACTTCTAAATTTGCGAGAGAATAAAGGTATAGACAAAAAAAACAATATTTGTTTAGATAAACTCAAAAAGTCCAAAACTACGAGAAATGTGAATAAAAAAAAACTTCTCTACTAAACCTAAGTAAACAAATATTTTACTAATCCTTCTGGTTTTTTGTCGTTTCTATATAATTAAATTAAGTTCCACAAGTCAGGATATAATAACGATACAGCTAAATACATTACTAGTATCATTCATGAGGCATAAGAACCGATGAAGTGAATATTTGCCTTAAAGTTCCGTGTTACGGACGATCAACACGTTTGCACTTGATTATAGGAGTTCCACACAGTCACCTGCGCGTTTATGTTCACTGATCCGCTCGTAAGGGTCAAAGCGTGAAGATATATAGCCTATAAAAAGGCTGTCCAAAGCAAGTTCAATATGAGGTTCATTACTAAAACATTGCAATAACCTTATAGATCCATAGGCAATCCGAAATGTTTATTATATTCAATTAATAAACAGTAGCTCATTAGCAACTTAGACCCTAACTAGTAAGTTGAAAATACCGGGTCATTTGTATATATAAAGGTGATTTCTGTATGTTAACATACGGGCAATAAACACTTCAACTACTAAAAACTTTTTTTTTTGTTTAACAAGGCTTTTAAAGCCACAGTGAGCAGATATAGATTTGAGCCGTCATTTAAAACCGTTAGTCAAATTTTATTTATTTTATTATGTTTTAATATTCTTACTTCATTCATTATTTTAATAACGTAAAGGTTCATATATTCTGGAATCAAAATGTCTCAGTCTATATAAAATTGTTTTATCTAAAGTGTGATATACATATTAAATTACCTTTTCGTACCAAAAAACTACGGGAAAAAGCACAAAGTACACAAGAACGCAATTCATATTATACAAATGTAAGTATGTTTATCTGGTAAATCTCAGACGCCGCCGCCGCATAGCGGCTGGTGAAATATTTATAGGGGACTCATTTCTACGCACGCCGACAAGAGCTTAGTGTCGCATATACTTACGTATGTATTGGGACACTAAGCTCTTGACTTGTATATCCTTACTGTAATGGTTTTACCCTTGAATACTGGAATACTATTATAATGCCTACTGAGTTGAGTTAATATACTTAGTTATATAATAATATACTTAGTCAATTAATTAATATATTGTATTATAGCTAGTCAATTAATTAATGTTGATATGACTTACGGGCGCTTGTTCATCTTGTATAATATAATAACGATGATGAAGGAATATATTTTTAAGTGTCTTAATACAAAATGTGTTTTCTTTGTGACCATGGACGACGGAAGTCACCATCACGGGACTCATGTGTCCCCTATACCACAAAGAAAATTTATAAAAATCTTATAGAGTCCTTACATACATACAAGTAAACGATGTGATAGATTTGTGTAGGAACGAGTGTTATGTCCCTCCAACACAAAGGGACGATCCTCTAACCAGGCGAGGTGATCCTGCCTAGCTGCCTGGACTTCGCTTGATATATCGACGGATTCCAATGCTGGTTGATGTAGTTAGGGAAGTGCTCTCAAAGCGAGGTGATTGGACCAATGTCATCTTTTTTTTTATCGGTGAACGCGCAAACCTGTGTCTTCGTGGGGTTAAACTGGACTAGGTTAAGTCGACTCCAATCTGAAACTTTTACTAAAGAAGTTTTGATAGGGGTTGAAGGAATCTACCCTGTATAAATTAAAAAACGTTTATAATACCGACTTACTATGTATGTACATGTTCAGAAACTCTTGAGAACATCGTTGATAAATTGTCAACATTAATGATTAGTAACTTTGATCTTCAACGATGACATCAGTACAAAGTTCAAATTTTAACACCCCTATAGATCAGAGGGCGCGATACTTAAATATTTAATGTGAACATTATATATAGATCCCTAAAGATCAATTATCATGGCATTTTCCTGCTGCTGTCGCGTAAACCTTAATTTTCTTCAATCTCAAGGGATCCATAAGTGTTTCCCTTTGCTTTCAAACACACAAAATTTCAACCGAATCCATTAAGTGTCTGCAATGTTTAGAAACTTGTGAGGTTTTTGTGTTAGCCCTGAGGGCTTTAGGATACAGTGCTAAGTTTTCATTCAGTTCTGTACATTTTCTTTAGCTGTTTATATCAGATACGGTTCTGTGAATCCTGTATCTTATATAACATTATAATCGTTTTCTATACTTAAATTATGTTTTATACGTTTTTATAGTTATATGTATCGTACATACCTGTCATTATAACTACAATACAAGATATTTAATAGAATTATGTTTTCTTCACTTTCTGTTTTTTTTTTTTTTATTTACAGATAGTCTCACTGAAATTTAGGCGCTCTCAGCAAGTACCCCTTACCTTATTAATATTAATACTTAATTATATTAAAACTACCGCGAACTACTATATTTGCGACTTATTGAAACAGTAAGTTTTTAAAAAGTACCAATCTACATTAATAGTGGTAGAGCCATGCTTAGGCAGGATTGGGCGGGCTCGACCGGTGAGATACCACGGCCTCACAGAAATCCGGTTGTGAAGTAACGCTTGCGTTGCATTTCCCCAAACTAAGTGCGGTTTCCGGAGGCCCAACACCCCCTCTCCTCTTTCCTCTTCCCTCATCCCCCCTCTCTTCTTTACCCTCCGTGCATCTCTCTACCCCTCGTCAACCTCAAAGGCGGGCAGAGCACTTACGAATCTTGAGTTGCAGGTGTCCATGGACGGTGATGTCACTTACCATCAGGTGACCCGATTGTTCGTCTGTCCGCCTATCTATAAGTAGTATAGTAGTATAAAAGTATAAAAAAACACAAAACAAAACAAAAAACATATTTACAAAACATTAATCTCTGATATGAATATTTCTAGGAATTATTAATTAATAATTGCCGAGGGTCAATACAATATTGACAACAATTTTATTCTTCTATTTACAAACGAGAAGTATCAAGATCTATGTGATAAACTACTTACTCTTCCCCGGTTAACTAGAAATAGTAAAATTTAAATTAGTCGTTACTCTAACGCACCCGAGCGGGGGAAAGTTCAAACACCCCAATTAGGCCACTTTGTCGAGAACCTGCTGAGAGATTTAATTAACTAAATCACACGTACGTCAAATAACCAGAAATGTTACAAACTTAAGTAAAAATATTGCGGTTTGGAAAATGTTCAAATTGTTTGATATTTTTATGTACAAATACTTACAACTAAGGAGCTGTGTACCGTCGCACCTGTAATGGTTAGAGTTCGATTTTCTTTTTTTTTTTTTGTACCATATACGGGTCACCCCATGGTAAGTGACTTTAGCCGCATACGAACACTTGCAAGTCTAAGTCTAAGTCACAAAAGTGCTTTCCGCCTTTTCGGGTAAGGCAAAGAGTCAAGGGGAAAGACGAGATGGGAAAAGGCAAGGGCGTGGGACTCCGATAACTTCACTTACTCGGTCACACAGTGCAAGCATTGTATAACAGCCGGTTTTTTGTCAGGCCGTATTAATACTCTGGTTGAGCAGGCCCCATAGGTGCCGAAGCATAGCTCTCCCAATTCATTTCCCACTGACTTCTTTCCTTATAAAAATAAAAGAAACGAAAGAGATTTATCATTATTTTACCATGAATTCTGGTTTGTACCTACTTCAGAAAGTGAGGACTTTCTTAATACTCATTATGATATTTTTTACATTATACATTTCAAGGTAAGTCCTATTTTTAATTTAGAAAAAGTCATCCCTCACAATAGAAGGAAAACAGAAATCTTATAATCAATTTTTATATGTTTATAAGTGTAATGTTTACTATCGACAAGTATGTAGAAATTGTTCTTGAATTTTGTAATCATTAGAAAAACTTCCAGTGTACACAAGGTTAAATAAAATAGAAAGAAAAAATAAGTCCAGAAAGTACAATGGCTAAATATCCAATATATCCTTTCTTTGCAGTACAATATAAATTGTCTTACCCTTCAACACCTCCCTACGCTACAGGGCTCTTTGGGTTCCATCACGAAATTCTTGAGGTCATCAGAAATTCGGAAATTAAAAATACCTCTGCATACCACAAAGTGTTTTGGTTCTTTATATTGTTAATGCAATTATTTTGTGGAATGCTTACTTCGAAATAAGAAGTGCTAGAAACTCACCAAACCAATAACTTACACTAACCACTAACCAAACCTTTACAATTTAAATAAACGTACAAGTTACGAAATCCAACAAATATGTAATATATGTAACAAATCTGCCGTCAAAACTATATTTTATCATCATCAGCCTATCGCCGTCCACTGCCGAACGAAGATCTCCCATAAGGAGTGCACAACTATCATGACAGTTAAGACAGGCGTTTGTGGAGTTGATCAGGGTAAATAACTGTGTGATAAGCATGATTATTTCTAGTGTCTAGGTTTTATTTATTGCTCTGTCTGCTCAGTTTGGGATCAGACGGCCGTGTGTGAGATGTCTGAAATTATTGTTATTAGTGCCTTTATTAACCTTGAAAACCGTATAAATTCAATTTTTAATATACCTGTATATAAAAACTACATATAATATATTTTTAAAAATATAAAAAATAGTCATCAATATCGGATACTGGGACACAGCAGCGGTGGCTTGAGCTCCAAAGCCAGAAACCTGATAATGCGGGCCGTGTCGAAGAGAACTGCTGTTATTAACCTTCTTTAAACGGTTCTTCTGCCTACATAACGGTAAAGGCTCTAAATATAATATTACCAAAGTAGTAGAAAATGAATATAAAAACCATGTACTTACTTGACATTGTTATATTCTGGGCCATAAACACAAATAATAACAAAAAAAAATACAATGAAATATAAAATACTTGAATACTATTTTCACCGTAATTGAATAATGTCGGTGGACAGTGGACATGACAGTCATTCCCTTATGTATCACCTTTTTGTTTGTCCGAGTTCTTACAAACCATTTTAGTAAGTGAAAATCGATTTTTTTTACTCGATGTCTCTTTATAATTTTTAATATAAACCTTTGTAAGGAAAGCTGTGATCCTATTTTAAACTATAAACAGACTCAAAGTTAAAACTTGTTGTGAAATATTTAAATTGTCACTAAAAAAAAATCTACTATACACTATTTCCTGAAAACTAGCTGACATAAGATTACGAAGCCATCTAGATCAAATAATCTCGAAATGAACGTTAACCACGCTTCATACCTGCTTGCGAACAAAGGTTATTAATATTACCACTCCACTGCATTGCTTGATTAATTATACTACATAAGGCTTTATGGTTTTATGACCTGCTGGAACTAAATAACTAGAACTGAAGAGTTTATCCTTCATATATTTTTACTCTAAAAAAACTATTGTAAATTGTCTTAGTAAGTACAACAAGAATCACTGAATCCGTATGTTCTAATTAACAAAATGTCATCAACACAAATAAATTAATTTAGTGTGCAATCCAACTTAAACTTACTGTGTTTACAAATAAATAATTAAAATTTGTAAACTTACTACAAATTAATATATAATACATTAATAATCTTAGCGAAGATGATGCTTACATCTCACATCAGGCCTTTCCAAATCCTACCCCAATCCTATTGGATACTGATGCCTGAAGATGGACGGCGCCACGCTTCCGAGGCCGGCTCAGAAACAATTGGTATAATGGCTTTGAACCAAGCAAAATATTTTTGTAATAATGTGTGGGATAAGAATCTTTAGTATTAATTTTATTTAAAATATTTTACTAACTTATAATCCTTTATCAAATAAAAGTCGTCGACCTACTTTCATAGCTAACAGTAATAATCTGAAAAATATGTAGGTTTTATTACACTTTCACCTCGTCCTAAAGGAGCCACAGGTCTAATGGTACGCTATGTCATTATAATGTTATGTTTATTTGAATAATAAAAGCACCTTGTTTGTAATTTATTTTTTGTATACATTTAGCTGCTTTCCTGTCGAAAATATAATACCACTAAGCAGATACAGATGTTTATTTCAGTTACTTAAATTCGTGTAGTCAAAATTTCTCAAGTTTTTCTACTACCGCAAAGCAACTCTTACATTTTTGTTATATACTAAATTGAAGGTCAACACAAAATTCAGTCCACTTTTAATATTCTTCTTCTCCTGTACACCAATAGGATGAAATTCGTTTAAATTAAGTAACAGTATTTTTTTTTTTTTTAAATACGATCGTGACACCCATCAAACATTTTTATTCTTTTATTCGTCAAATGCCATTAACCTCAACCTATTTTTCGATGCCAATTTATATTTTTTTTATTTATAGCTCATTTTCGTAATAATAAGAATTATTGCATGTCAAGCATGTCGTTTTAAATAAGCCGAATAAGCTGAATAATCAAAATGGCCGAAGTCACATCCAGGGGAACATAATTACAATATTTACATATATCGGTGTTAAAACAGGATATTACTTTTATTATAAATGCGAAAGTTTAATGTATCCATGTTTGTTACTCAATCGTGCCAGAAAAGTTGAACAGACCTCGATGAAATTTAGAGCATAGATATATAGTCTGGAATAGCACATAGCCTATTTTATCCCAAAAACTGTACGTTTCAACATTTAGAACGAAGCAAGGCCAATAGCTAATGATAACATAATGATAACCTGCGTACAAAACTATCTAACGACACTTGAAAATAGTTTTCATGAAAATATCGAATGTTCCAGTACATTAACAGTTTGAATAATTAACTCATAATGACTGTAGAACATATATTTGGTTTTATTCTAAAAAAAATGTCCGGAGACACTCTTACGACCCGGTGGGACGAGCACGTTGCCTCTTGGATCAATTAGAATCATATTACATTACACACACTTTACTTATAAACACAAAGAATTTACAGACGCAGAACAACAATTTTTTTTTTTTTTTTTTTTTTTTTTTATGCGATAGGGGGCAAACGAGCAGACGGGTCACCTGATGATAAGTGACTACCGCCGCCCATGGACACCCGCAACTCAAGAGTCACAAGTGCGTTGCCGGCCTTTTAGGTAGAGGTACGCTCTCTTCTTGAAGGTTTGAAGGTCGTATCGGTTCGGAAATACGGCAGGCGACAATTTGTTCCATAAGCTGGTTGTGCGAGGCAAAAAGCTTCTGGAGAAGCGCACAGTGGTGGAGTGCCAATCGTCCAGGTGATGGGGATGGATATTTTGTCGCGTAGGACGATGGCGGAAACCAGCAGCCGGTATAAGTCCGAACAATTCCTCTGAACACTCCCCATGATACAAGCGATAGAGGATGCAGAGTGAAGCTACATCTCTACGCAACGCCAAGGTGTCAAGTCGATCAGAAATATCTTGGCAGTCGATGATGCGAGTCGCTCTCCGTTGAATGCGGTCAAGAGGCAGAAGTTGGTACTGGGGTGCACCTACATAGAGATGAGAACAGTATTCCATGTGCGGCCGAACCTGCGCCTTATAAAGTTGCAGGCGGTGGGCCGGAGTAAAATACTGTCTCGATCTGTTTAGCACACCAAGCTTCTTCGAGGCTAATATGGCCTTACTCTCTAAGTGACCGCGAAACTGGACTTCGCTTGATATATCGACGCCAAGGATTCCGATACTGGCTGATGCATTTAGGGAAGTGCTCTCAAATTGAGGTGATACGACCAATGGCATCTTTTTAGCGGTGAACGCGCAAACCTGTGTCTTCGTGGGGTTAAATTGGACTAGGTTAAGTCGACCCCAATCTGAAACTTTTGATAAAGAAGTTTCGATTTCAGACACAAGTTTGGATCGGCTTTCGATGACGTTTACCCGAGAAATGTTAGCGCGGCCGGTGTAAAGGGCATCACTCGTGCTATCGTCTGCATAGCAATGGATGCTGCTAATCTGCAGCATGTCGTTGATATGCAGAAGAAACAGCGTGGGTGATAGCACACAGCCTTGTGGGACACCAGAATTAACAGACTTCGAGTCGGAGCATGCACCGTCAACAACGACCTTGATGCTTCTGTCTGTAAGAAAACTGGTGAGCCAATTGCACAGTTTCTCGGGAAGCCCATAGGAAGGAAGCTTCGCAAGGAGCGCTTTATGCCAGACCCGATCGAAGGCCTTCGCCACGTCCAAACTAACGGCCAACGCTTCCCCCTTGGTCTCGATCGCCTGTGCCCACCGGTGAGTCAAGTATACGAGAAGATCACCAGCTGAACGACCCCGACGGAAGCCGTATTGTCGATCATTGAGGAGCTGGTGGTCTTCTAAGTACCGGAGGAGCTGGCAGTTAACAATGGATTCCATTATCTTGGAGAACAAGGAGGTGATGGCTATGGGTCTGTAGTTGGACGGATCCGAGCGATCTCCTTTTTTAGGGATTGGGTGCACTAGAGCTGTCTTCCATGAGTTCGGGACTACGCCAAGAGAGTAGGAAAGCCGATAAAGGCGCGTTAAAACCGGTGCTAACTCTGGAGCACACGTCTTCAGCACGATAGGAGAGATTCTATCGGGCCCACTCGACTTATGAACGTCGAGGGAAAGAAGCGCTTTACGCACTGCCCTTTGTGTAAACCGGACTTCCGGCATGCGGGTCTCGCACTGCGGTATGGTCGGCGGTGCGTTTCCCCCGTCGTCCAGGGTCGAGTTGGACGCAAAGAGTTTGCCCAGAAGATCGGCTTTTTCTTTAGCGTCGTGGGCCAACGAATTATCTCCTATGCGCAGAGGTGGAAGGGATGGCTTACAAAAGTTCCCCTGGACAGCTTTGGCAAGAGACCAGAATGCACGAGTTCCGGAGGGGAGACTAACTAGTCTCTCGCCAATTCTGCCTATGTGAGCCGACTTCGCCCCAGCAATTACTCTTTTGAGGGACCTGGAGGCAAAGTTAAATTGCTTCTTTAATGTGCTGGTCTTTACATCCCGTGCTGTCGCTGCATTAGCCCATGCTTGGTAACATTCCTGCTTTCGGCGGGACGCCGCTTTGCAGGTTCGACCAAACCAAGGCTGGGACTTGCCACCTGTGGGAATCAGGGAGAATGGAATGAAAAGTTCCATACCCTGAAGCACAACATCTGCGACAGAGTCAGCAACGACATTGGGATCATCCGGCGAGAAGCAAACCTGCCTCCATGGGTAGGATGCAAAGAATGTTCTCATTCCATCCCAGTCTGCTGACCTATAGTGCCATACGCGGCGACTGCCTGTAACTCGCGGCCGCAGCGAGTGAACGAGTGGCACCATACTCCTAATCAGGCAATGGTCCGAAGAGCCAAGAGGGGCCTCAACGGATACTTTGTAGCCGTCAGGATGTGAGGTCAGTAGAAGATCCAACAGTGAAGGCACGTGGCTTTCTGCATCTGGGATTCGCGTAGGCGTTGCTACCAGCTGCGTCAAGCCATATGCCAAGGCGAAATCGTGAACAGATCTTCCCGCATGATCGGTTTTGCGCGAACCAAGCCATTCGGCGTGATGGGCGTTAAAGTCGCCAAGAATCACGATCTCTGCGGATGGGACCTGCTGGAGCACTGAGTCTGTAGCCATTTGGACGTGGTCGATGAGTCGGTCCGTTTCGGCATCACCGCTATGGGACCTGTAGAGGCATAGGTAGATGCGGGGATGGTCGTCGCAGTCTACACGTAGCCATAAGATGGAGAGGTCCCTACCTTCAAGATTACCGAGGCGGCGAGAAGTGATATCATCTCTAACGTACACGCATACACCAGCCTTAGGAACAAAGGAGTGTTCCAGTCCGTACCCAGGGTAGCAGAGGTAGGATGTGTCCGCTGGAGATGATATCTGCGTCTCGGTTAAAAAGAGCAAGGCCGGCTTTGCTGTCTCGAGGTGGTGGTGGACAGTGTCGAGGTTCGAATGTAAGCCCCTGATGTTACAAAAATCCACGGTAAACGTGACAGGGGGTGCCATGGTATGCCTTCTCTTGCCCCGAGCAGATTTTGAGAGCGCAGTTGAGCCCCCCCCAGAGTACGAGGGGCAGCCTGGGCGTCCACGCTCAGGCATAATCCGTACTGAGGGTGGACGTCCAGGGGGGGATTCTCCAACGCTAGCGCTGGTACCCCCCTGGGGTATCCTTTTCGTTAACAGCGCTATCATTAGGGGGGTGGGGGATTTTGGGCCTCCGGAGACCTCACTCATTTCGGGGAAATGCAACGCAAGCGTTACTTCACAACCGGTTTTCTGTGAGGCCGTGGTATCGCACCGGTCGAGCCGGCCCATTCGTGCTTAAGCAAGCATGGCTCTACCACTAAAATTGAGTTTTGTCCCGTGTAGGGATCAAATTCACAACACTCGGCGAGGCAGCTGACCACTTAAACCACCGCGTCATCGGTGCAGTACTCATATATAATTATGATTACAAAATTTACTTAAAGAACTTGAAAATATGACAATACTTTTATTACTTTCATTTACTTACTTTGCATTGCATACGTGGCTTAGCAGAGATTACGTGGCTATTATATTAGTGAGGGTGGCAAAATAAAATAGTTGTTAAAAATAATGATAATATACCTTGACACATCTCACACAGTGCTGTCTGATAGCAATCTGTACTATGGTACTTAACTTGTACTATGGTAACCATACGTAAACATGCTTAGATACGTCTAAATATATATGTATATAATATATATAAATTACACCAATACATTTATTAATTACTAATGAAAAGGTAAGGAAAGAACTCTCTAAATTCTTGTGATAAGGTAGTGCCCAGTGTAAAATATTAAATAGTTTTTATTAAGTTTTAAAATATTTAACTCATCAATTTATGATAATAAAAAGGAACAGACTTTTTTATTAAACGCGTTATTCTGTGGCACTACCAGTCGGGTGATAATGATACTTTTTGTATTGTATAGATATTTACTGAGGCTATAATCCATGACGCTGTGACTTACTATAAACTCAGGCTTCATTCGGATCCGTTGAGCCGTGATAGGGTCACAAACATAAATCCAAACCTTCGCATATCTAAAAGTAGTAAGGTTTATATATTAAGTATTTTCTAATAAAAAAGATCAACGACAAAAATCTGTGTTAACTCCATATTAGAAGAAACCTTTAAATGACCTGTGAAAATATTTTATAATTATACCTAATTGTTTTCTTTTCGTATAAAATTGTCATTTCGTATAAAGGAGCCTGCCCACGGATGCTATTGCTAAAATTGCACTTGTGTCATTACTTAGCTTAATATACCGAAATAATAACAACTGTATTTGAAAGTGCTATAAGCTATATTAGATTACTGCACAATAGTTTTTATAGCGATACTAAGTATCATAGTCACTTGAGCATTTTCCTTTAAGATATTATTTAGCATAAAACTCTTTTGTTTAGCTTCGAATTACCAAATAGCAGTTTCATTGGTTGAATGTATGTTCATTTAATTTGCATTAAATTAATAGAAAGGAACGAAATAAATATTTTAGAATATGAAATGATAGAGCCTCTTGATAATAATAACACACTGAACAAAGTTACCTTAATGTTAACAAACAATTATGGGTTGATGACCCATAAACAAACACATACATGTACTTGTATAAAAACTGCGCGGGAAAAAAACATCTGCGACGTGCAACATATAATTTCATTGACAATTTTCTTAATGGTAAAAGGAAAATTTTATATTCAGTCTTTATAAAGAAATAATGAGTGAATATTTTTTATATTATATTATTGTAATGAAAAAGGCAAATTCAATTAAGCGTCATATTATATGTTTAAATAAATCAGGAATTCGTAATAAAGAGTTAAAACTTGCAAGTTGGAGCACAAATTTATGAGGAATATAATATTTAAATCGATAGTTATTATGTGATTGTTACACATTTACTGCATAACTACTAGACTGGTAATATTTAATTCTTATAGTTAAGGCACTATTTAATTACTGTTCAGAAAAACAGTTCTGTGCAGGAATCTATATATTTTCACTAGTCTTAGTGTGCCTATGTAGGTAACAGTTTTAAAAAGATGTACTTCGATTATAAAATATCAATAATATATCTACACAAATTAAAAAAAAATTAAAACCAAAAATGGACATCAGGCTCCAAAAGTTGACATATTTTTATAAATCGATTTTAATTTATTTCATTTACACGCACAATAAACATAACAAAGCTTTATTAATATTAATGGTTATAAAATTAAACTGTATACACATGATAATTGTACTATTTAACACAAAGTTTCTTATATTCTTCACTTTTAGTTTTTTTTAGTTAAAGTAAATTTAATTAAAGTAGTGTTAAGAGCATTAAATCATACAGGCGTAAATTATGTATCGCTACAGTACAGAGTAGTAAATATATTTAAAAAATCTCATGCCATTAACAACATTACAAAGTTTTCATTCAAACCACCGGAAACAGAGGCCTGCCTCATATTAGCAACAAAATTTATTTATTTATATATACTAAAACTGACAGACAACTGCCGCACTAGGAATTATTCCTAGTGCGGCAGTTACACTGTACAAGCCTATAATCATATAAACGGACACAAAGAACATCCAGACTCGGGACAAGTATTTGTTGATCACTTATGTTTTTTTTTTCCTTGCGAGAATCGAACCCGATCGAGACCGCGAGATCGAGAATCGAATCGCTACACCAATAGGCCCGTCTAATATTCAATAAAAATACAGGCAGTCTTTGGGGACTGAAGATAAAAGTGAAAACTAAGTAACTTGTGAATTGTATCGTCGAAGTATTAGATTATACACAGTATACATATAGGTCATGGGAAGCGTTCGGTGACGATGACGCGAGTTCCATGATTTTTGTTAACCCAAAAAGTGCTTAACGCGTCTAAAGAAATTTTGACTTCAATAATTAAAAATACTAACTTACTTTTTTGTTTTAGGAGAGTTTAGATTTTTTTGCTAATTAATACCTATTTAATAATTAATACCTGTTTATAATACGATCAATCAACTGCCCTGTTGATCTACTGGTTAGTAATCTTTTCCGATGAGCCATAGGTAAAAAAATTAATGATCCATAAATGTTAGTCCCGCGTCTAGGTGATGTTTGTGCAGACACAAAAAGCGGATTGTTTCAATATTTGTAAAGTCCCTCGCGACAGGCAACATTCCTAATGCGGGTATTGGCCTCTTGTAGAAAAAAAAAAGTCATGTCGTTCGAAACCGCGCTTTTACTCCTAAATATTGTTATCTTATCTTTTTAAATTCCGGTTTAATAACAAAATTCCAAGAAAATCTAATATCGCAATATTCTTCAACGGGGTTTCTGTTCCCATGACAAATTATAATCGTTTGTTAGACAGTAAGTTAGAACTGTCATAAACTCTTAGCAACTTTTCTAAATCATATATCTTGTAAAATATCTGTAAACAGTTATTTTGTAAATTCGTAGAAAGATAATGTAATTACGAGTTATTCAAATTTCTCTCTGGATTCCATCCAAAAACAAAACGAGTGTTGAGTGTTAAATCTATGTAGTTAACTAATCGCGCATGCCATAAGGTAACTTCATTCAACAAAATTGTTTCTCGTAGGAAAATGTGGAACGTTATATTATACAAACATACACTAACGGCTGTATCGTAGAAGGGGTAAGCAGAGGCATAAATATACGCCAGATTTTGGGGACTATATTTTAGTGCCGTTTACGTAATTTGATTGATGTAACAAGTGTAATGCAAATTATGTACCTATAACAACTGTATCTACTCAATCAAAATAAAAGAGATACTGTTTTTACATTGGATTGGTTAAGCAATAAGCTCGAGTAGTCAGTTTGAGCAATTTGAGGTACATGGTATATTACCTTTGTAGCGTACCACGTTCCACAAACTGGCTAATGCACGGATGTTCTTATCGAATCAACCTGTACATTATATTATGATATTATTATTTTTTTATGCGATAGCAAACGAGCAGACGGGTTACCTTAATTTTTTGACCAACCTAACATCATTAGTTACACAAATAACAAAATTTTATCAGGGCATAAAGAACAAACGTTTTTATTTTTGGTTATAGACATATAGAGACATGGTTTACAACAACATAAAAAATATAGAATGATGACTCATGATTCATTGCGTATAAAAAGTTTCGTGTATGTACTTGAAAAGTTCCTTCTGAAATCAATTCTGACCGCAGTATTAAGTCATGCTTATTGTAAATAAAAGTAAATTAAAGATTATCATGGGAACTGAAGGTGTATGTAGAATTTCAGCTCAATCGGACACCGAAAAGTGGGTCAAATTTAACGTGCAAACTTTAACCCAAGTAAACATAAATATTAAGTTAAATAAATCTCAATAAAAACTTAGATCAGATCTTTTTAAACGTTTTGCTATTTCTTTAAATTCAAACGTTGGCTAAGTTGAATTCAAATCAAAAGAGAAACCGGTTTCATAACACTACTTTAATATATTATCTAGTCAGATTATAAAACCATCGAAGTATGAGTATATGTGTGATTGTACGTAGGAACATTAATACTTAAAATAATTACCTTATTTACAAAAAACAATTAAATGTAGCCGTCAGGAATCCCATTACTTATATCGAAACTCCACCACTGAACTCCAAAACAAAGTAGTGAATAATTCCACAATAGACAATAAAGTCTGCATACGTTTTTTAATGTAAGGATCTAACATCTTTGTTGTTATTCAAATTAATGTAATTAATTGTAATTCATAACAATATATAAATTTTTATATACGTAGTTTTACACCAATCATATAACCGGCAGTCGTTAGTTCATAAGCGTCCAGTTCTAAATAATGTCAAATTTGAGTAAAATTTATCCAAACAAATTAATGGACTTATAGAGGTTGGTAAAGGGACTAATCAGATGGATTGACCAGATACAGGACTCGTTTGCCACCAAACTCCACACAAGATGAAAGATGCGGGCGACAGAAGCCGATGGCAATAAATAAACTACTCTAGGTGCGGACCACCCAATGACGACCACGATCCTCAGTCGTGAGGAGCTGACTGTAGAGAAAGAGAAGCAACTTAATAATAATTAGTACCTACCTTAGTAATAATTTGTGTACTTATCTACTTAAAACCCGACTTCACCCGCAGGTAAACAACCCCAATTACTTTTAAATTCAATCACTCAAAATAAACTGTAATTTAAAAGTATTAACAAAATTAAAATTATTAGGTTATCAAAATCATTACACTTTCAATAGAACCGGGTGAAATCGAGTATTTAAAAAAAGAAATACTGTACCGGGTTGAAACTACTCGAAACTCGTAACTACACGACACGTATTTGGTGTAGAGGTACACCGTAAGCACGGCCGTCTACCTCCGAGGTAGCAGGCAAACTGAGCTTTTGTATGCTACGAAGAAAGTTGTTGACGCTGTTAAAGGACGTTTGTTCTATGGAAAGGTTTTTTAACCTTTCCATAGAACACGCTTTGAATTTTTCTTCCGAGATGAGGGTGACATATTTTTTGAAACGGTATAATAATAGAGAAGAATTGAATAAGAGAAACACATTGCTAGGACACGCATTTCAATTTGGCAATTGGGCAAGTAGATAATATGTAATTGGGTTGAGTAACAATATAACGTTATCAGCCTGTTTTCGGATTATTTGTAAGTGGCATGCCATTCTAGCCGAAAATACTATAATGAACTAAAAACTGTTGTGTGTTGTGATTATTTTCAAAAGTTACACTGTTTACAATTTATAATAATTATATAATAGTGGAGGCAGGGGCTGGTGGACGCTAGTTAAAACTTCAAAAGAAAACAAAATTAGCCTAAAAGTAAAAGGATATTTTTTTTATTGCATGATCTATACTATGCATAATCGCCTCGTATTTACTTCAAGGAAAAATACATATATTATCGTGGTCAGCTGCCTATGTCTTGTTTTCTAGCGAATCCAGTATTGAAAGTATACATCAATGTATCCACTTATTGCGGTATAACTTGTAGCTACCTGAAGCTTCTTTAAGCGATATCGTTCACTACATAACATCTGACATACACACGGCCTTTTCTTACTCAGTTCCTGTTTAATATTTTACTGGAGAAGCCTCAATAAATTGACTTTGTTTTAACCGACTTCAAAATAATCTTCAAAAGCAATGCAAGTTACCATAGATTACTAAACTTGACACATCTTGACACATCTCACACACGGCCCTCCGATGTTAAACTAAGCAGAGCTTGAACTATGGTAACCAGATTGCTTATAAACATACTTCTAAATACACACATAATATATATTAATGACACCCAGACACAGAACAAATGATCATGCTCATCACACAAATATTTGTCCTGGGTGGGAATCGAACCCACGACCTCTGGCTAAGCAGTCAGGGTCACCAACCACTAAAATAACAGGCCAGTCATAGCTTTATCAGTGCTTTTAAATGTTATCTAAGCTAATATTATAATAACTTTACCGTGCTGTAACCTAATAGACCTAATTTACATAACTTATTAGTAAATTACCCTATATTACCTAATTCTATCTAAATAATATATTAAAATTTTATCAATATGCTAGTAGTAGTAGTAGTTGTCACACTTGTCAGGATCAGGAGATTGCGTTTCGTTTCATCACCTTACTGGATGCGTTCCGTACCTGTAGTTGAAATACTAGCTTTTAGTGTTGCGCTTAAATCTAACACTTGTTTATATTAATAATGTATTTATTTTTACGGAACGCTATCCTACATTAATGTTATAGCTATTAACCCCTTTTGTATTTGCCTTGATATTTACATTTTTGTTTGTTTCTTTTTATTATTATATTTACATACAACCGGCAGACGGATAAAAGATTGGAATAGTTTTAAAAACTTAAGTATTCACAAAGAGCTTATAAAAACTTATATTTATATATTTTTATTTACATTTAATAAAGCATTTTGTATATAATATTATATTATAGTTAGTGCTTAACTTTATTACAATAATGACGTCATCCGCCACAAACAGTAACAC
This sequence comes from Tyria jacobaeae, assembly GCA_947561695.1. Lineage (NCBI taxonomy): Eukaryota > Metazoa > Arthropoda > Insecta > Lepidoptera > Erebidae > Tyria > Tyria jacobaeae. The sequence goes on along the minus strand of OX387215.1, from coordinate 7,199,915 downwards.
TGACGAATATTTTTTAAGGCTTCCAATGATGACCCTAGTTTCAGTAGAGTTCCATCACTGTCAGATAAATTTTCGACTCAGTTTTCTGATGTTCCCAGGAACTTCAATGTTGTTCACATAAATGCCCAAAGCATTCCGGACCATTTCCCTGACATGCTGACAAGCTTTAGCTGTACGAATATCCAAGCTATTCTTGTATCAGAGTCTTGGCTCAAGCCAGGCTTATCTACCACATCTTACTCATTACCAGCCTATCAGCTGATACGGAATGATCGTGTATGTGGATGAGGCGGTGGTGTTGCTATATATATCCGATCTCACATTAATTTCTCCATAATAAGTATGTCATTACAACTACCCTCTGTAAATGCCGGCAAGCATAATTTTCATAGAAATCTCACTCAAACATACAAAATTAATTCTCGGTGTATATTATAGTCCCTCTATAAGAGTAGATATTCCCTAAAAAAAATAACTTCACACCTTCGTACAGTCACTCCATAGTCATGGGTGATTTTAACACCTGTTTGCTTAAAAACAATTCATGTTCTGCCTCCCTTTGATATGTCCTTGAATTTGTATTCTTTCAGTTAATCCCACTCATAATATGTCTAATCTTAATCCATCTCTCCTCGATCTCACCCTTATTTCCTAAGTCGAGCATGTTGCTAAATATGTTCAGTGCTTTGCAGATTCGTTTTCTTATCATAATCTCCTCTTTCTTTCCCGTCAAATTCGCACTCCTAAACCAAAACCAAAAACTATTTCGCAACGTAATTTTCGTAAATCGTCGTTCGTTCGTAGAAAATGGTGATCCAGCTTAAGTCCTGTAGTTTTTTAAGTCACTAGGTGTCGGTAAACAACGCTTTTATTCTTCTGCACAAGAGGTTGACATCGATTCCTTAAATTTATAATTTTCTGCTTCCTTTGGAGGAACTACTAAGGCTGCAACGCTAAATTATCATTCTTTTCTACCAACTCCTGACTGTTCCCCATTCGTTTTCAATTAATTTTCTTCTTGTGATGCTAAGAAGAGCATAGTATCAATATCTTCAAATGCGGTAGAAAGCGACAATATAAGCCGTACCGTGGTTATGTAGCTGGAGTATGGATTATGGGCTAAATGTAATATGTTATTACATATACAAAATATTTAAAGAAAGTGTATATATATTTTAATGTCGTATTGTTGACCCCGCAGCACATAATCCAAATCGCTAAGAATTTTAGGTAAAATCTTTTTATTTTATACAGACCTCCTACTTTGAAACTAAAAATTAATCATTAAAATTAATTTGTAAAGCTGCTATTTCGTGAGGAAGAGGGGGAGACTCGGCTAATATCAATGATACTACACATAACATCTGGATTTTTGTAATGATGTATGCATAAAAAATTAAAACCTTTAAAAATGTTAAGAAAATTGTACATATGTTGTGCTACCCATGCCAGTAAAAGTATTTGCAGAAGACTTATATTTTTTTTAAATCCAAAATCCATTTTTTAAAGCTCAATAAATCGGCAACAAATAACGCACGCTCCTAGAATTTGACCAAACCTTTCTGAAACAGCCCGTATATGAACTCAAGCCTTTTAAACTATTCTTACAGCTCACGAGCTTCCCCTACTGGTACTTCTAACCTACTCTTTTATCAGAAAATCTGCAATTTGCTATCACCCACGCTGTTTCTTCTGCATATCAATGACATGCTGCAGATTAGTAGCATCCATTGCTATGCATACGATAGCACGAGTGATGCCCTTTACACCGGCGGCGCTAACATTTCTCGGGTAAACGTCATCGAAAGCCGATCCAAACTTGTGTCTGAAATCGAAACTTATTTATCAAAAGTTTCAAATTGGGGTCGACTTAACCTAGTCCAGTTTAACCCCATGAAGACACAGGTTTGCACGTTGGTCTATTCACATTGGTCATATCACCTCAATTTGAGAGCACTTCCCTCACTGCATCAGCCAGTATCGGAATCCTTGGCGTCGATATATTAAGCGAAGTCCAGTTTCGCAGTCACTTAGAGAGTAAGGCCATATTAGCCTCGAAGAAGCTTGGTGTGCTAAACAGATCGATACAGTATTTTACTCCGACCCACCGCCTGCAACTTCATAAGGCGCAGGTTCGGCCGCACATGGAATACTGTTCTCATCTCTATGCAGGTGCACCCCAGTACCAACTTCTGCCTCTTGACCGCATTCAACGGAGAGCGACTCGCATCATCGACTGCCAAGATATTTCTGATCGACTTGACACCTTGGCGTTGCGTTGAAATGTAGCTTCACTCTGTATCCTCTACCGCTTGTATCATGGGGAGTGTTCAGAGGAATTGTTCGGACTTATACCGGCTGCTGGTTTCCGCCATCGTCCTACGCGACAAAATATCCATCCCCATCACCTGCACGATTGGCACTCCACCACTGTGCGCTTCTCCAGAAGCTTTTTGCCTCACACAACCAGCTTATGGAACAAATTGTCGCCTGCCGTATTTCCGAACCGATACGACCTTCAAACCTTCAAGAAAAGAGCTTACTCCTACCTAAAAGGCCGGCAACGCAGTTGTGACTCTTGAGTTGCGGGTGTCCATGGGCAGCGGTAGTCAGGTGACCCGTCTGATCGTTTGCCCCCTATCGCAGAAAAAAAAAACATCAGATGTGTTTAACAGTTAACCCCTATCGGCCTATCTATCCTCCTAACGTTAGCTATATAGAATATTCGCAATGAAAAAACAATTGCAATCATAGTTTAATTACAAAGAAAAGAATGTTTATATAAACAAATAATGATCTTATTCCCTAAAAAATAAACAAAATCAGATATCGCCAAAACGTAGAAACATTTCTTACTTGATATATACAACGTTGATGTAATACGAGTCGAACAAAGCCACAATCAACCAAACGTTCATTATAGGAATTTGTTTTAAATAAAGCTGAATTCGCCTTTGTTTTCAGTATTTCATTGAACCGTGAAGTGCATATTGAATTTATCCTAGCTGAAAAATAAAAGTAATTATGTTCAATTCATTCCAATATAATGATTTTAATTCATATAATTAAGTAAATTAATGATTGGAAATTAAGAGCTATAACTATTAACTATTGTTTTTCAACTGCCGATAAGAAATATATTCTAATTTGGGAAAGTTGGCTGTGAGTAGATGTGTATGTAGCTATTATTTTATGTTAAATCAACATAAACAAGATACACTGTTTCGCGGGATGACCTTCTGCCGTTAGCAAAGGAACAAGGGCCTGGACATATTCTTTCGAAACGGTGGACCTTAGCTATCACATATCAGTCAGTCCAAATTTAGCCTCTCAGTTATATTTTATTTTTAAGGCTCGGTTTGTCTTGGTCTCCTTAATGTAGATTATGGTGACAGAATGAGACATTGTATTTTGAGTGCACGGATGCCGCAGTGGTTCAAGTGGTCACCTCGCTGCTGCTCTGCCGGGCGGAGTATTGTTTGTTCGATCCCATAACGGGGCGACACTTTGTGTAAACCTTACATTGTTGTTCCTAGTCTGAGTGGTCTTTGTATTAATAAAATTTTAAAATTTTATTATCTTTCTTTTATTATAAAATTGCTACAAGCTGACTAGCTACATTTAATAGCTAGTTAAAGAAGTAGCAAAAAGAATTTACTTACTAGTGATTTTTTATATCAAATACAATTTTTAATAACCAACACCAGTTCCTTTACAATTTCAATTTCATTGCAGAACTACTAAAGTAATATTTCTGACTGTAAGATACTAAAATACGCGAATCGAGGCATTGTGTTTTAATTTCTGATAAATAAATTGTAGCTATAGTAAGTGTCTCAGGGACCTGCTGATTTATATTACAGGTCTTGTTGTTCAGAAGTTTATTTTCATTAGGAAATTCTTAGGCACCTCGTGATGTACCTTTTTTTTAACCTACCCGGTAGACTGCAAGAGACGACCAACTAATTGTCTAACCATTTTTTCTTTTCTTTTAGTAGTTTCGTATACAGAGGATATTAAAGAAACGTTGCAAGCTTCTCAGTTGTGTATATTACAATTACCCTTTGACACCCGCAGGAAAATAACTCTGTAGGCCGCAGCTTATTTTGAGGTTTGATAGTAAAACTGTTTTTTTTCCTACAGCGTTCTTAGACGTTCCTAAGCCATTAAGTAATGACGCTTACCTGACACATCTGATGTTGTGTATGATCATAAGCTAAGGAAAAGTATTAGATATTTCTACTAGGATTGGATTTATCAAGCTGCTCTTAAATTTCACAGAAGGCCACGGTTAGATATCACTAGTGATGTTTTTTGGGGCTTATTCCTGTGGCAAACGGGTGATAGAAAAAGCAAGCAAGTGTTTATATACCACGATAACTAATCATAATTTTGATAAAAAATGGTTCTTAAACCTCTGCATTTATAAGGTCCTTTACGGTTACTTTAGTTGTAAGTAAATTCGTAGAAAAAATGTAAAGTGGCACGGGTGGGCAATAACGAAGGCTACTGTAAATTGCTCTATATACATATGTATATTGGCTCACGTTCCGCTGATGGAGTGATACACGTAGAATAAGTTGAACGGCTATTTTGAGCCACTTTAATTTATTAACGTGGGTAACCTTTGTATTTGAGTAATTTTTTTCTTTAAAAGGCATAATTTAAAAAACTGTGTTAAATTAAATAAATGGGTCGCTCACTGTAACATTAATATGTTCATACATTATTCCCAGTATCCGTTCCTGCTTCCAAATTCATGTATCGCTTTACACCAATCATCCGTAAATAATTTTACAACAAAGCGCTTTTAGTGCTAACACTACTTCGTTGTAAGCATAGCCGTTGTCCGAATAACTAATCAAAATAGATATTCATTATTATTTCATAAGTGCGTTAATAATCTGTTTCGCTTAATATAGAAAATAAATCGTCCTCGTAATTGTTCTACACCAAAGCAAAGCCTTATGACACATTTCTCTAAACTTCGTCTAACACTGTCTAAGAATCGATATTTGAAACTGGTATCAGCACTAAAATAGAATTTTATTTCATAACGGAATTTTAATCTTTACTTACCAAGACGGTACCTTAGCTAACTACCAAGAGAACGATGAGCCATGTCAGCGCTGGTGAGTTGCAGCTATCCATGGGTGGCAGTAGTTACTTACCATGAGATGACCCGACTGCTCATTTGCCTGTATATCATAAAAATCTACACCTTGTGTCAATATTACTGTCACTTAAAGGTTTTTTTTTTTTCCAAGTGGTAATACAAGCACTACACGCCTGATAGTAATGGGAGATCATTGCGAGGGATAATACTTGAGCATTATCAATTCACTAGAGAATTTCTAGTTACTCTTTTTGCCACTAGAAAAAACAACACTACGTCTTCACAGTGGTAGAGGCATGCTTAGGCACCAATGGGCCGGCTCGACTGATGCCATACCACGAGCTCACAGAAAACTGGCTGTTAAACAATGCTTGCATGGTGTGACCGAGTGAGTGAGGTTATCGGAGACCTAACCTCCTTCCGCCTCCCCATTTTCCTATCCTCTCTCTCGTCCTTTTCCCCTACCCGAAAAGGCGGACAGCACTCTTGTGACTCTTGAGTTGCAAGTATTCATGGGCGGCGGAAGTCGCTTATCATCAGATGACCCGTTTGCTCGTTTGTCTCCCTATGCTATAAAAAAAAATATATATTGTTGGTACTATACAGAATCAGCTGTTCATGAGCTATGAGATAAATTTATCATTATGACTTCTTTATTACTTTTTTTTCTTATTTATATATTGCTCCTTTGTGACTGGTAGTTTGGTGAAATGTTAAGTGTACAATGAGTGCAACTACCATAAACCTTTAAAAGTCACCTGCTTTCACAATGTAGACTGCATATTATGTACATTTTATATATAGCTAATATATTTATAAAAAACTGTAAGTCGAAATACGAGTCAGTACGTACAAGAATTTAAAGGTTCAACGAAAAGGTCGGTTTAGTTTCCACATCCTGGATCAAACCATCAGTAAACTATTGCAAAATGTAATAACAAAGTCAACAAATCAAAATCACAAACGGTTTTGATGAAGATCGTGACCGAGAAACGACTCTGACCGCAGTGTATTTAATCGATGTAACGATTTCTAGAAATTGCTTCGGAATCTTCATGGAGGGTTTATTACAGTGTTTGTAAATGAAATTAAAGTTTTGGGAATAAAGATATTAAATTATACATTGTCTATTTTCAATGGAGCGTACACTTGCGTTTGAATCTTTAATTTAATTGAACAATTCTATTGTTAGTTTAGGTCTGAGTAGCTCGCTTTTTGTTGTTTTAGTTCTTTTAGAAACATTTTCATGTCGCGACAAATGGTGTATTAGCAGAATTAAAATCCAATGTTATAATGAGCTGACTTTATGAGAAACGGTAAAAAAAATATTGATTCGAATAAAATATTTTTTTTAGGAACTTTTAAATTACATGTAAGAGACATGTAACTTAAAAGTTTACAGTTTGTTTCTTATCTGTACCGACTCTAAGATAGATGAAAAGTAACTAATTAAAAAAAACAGTAAGATTTGCCAAATTGTGTTTTATTTTTATTAGTGTTACCCGTAAATTGTAAATATTCTAACAATACCCTATCCGATGATACCAGATTAGATGTAGAAATTTGAATTTATTTAATCACTAATAAATTGTAGTTGTGTATAAACGATAATCTAGTTTTTCAGTTATGTTCATAGTTTCTACTGCATAATATTTTTTTTTTTTTTGTAAAAATATATTCAATTTTTAAAGATTCTTTTTCCTACTAAAAATTCCAAGTTGTACAAAAGAATATTGTAACCTAATTTAATCAAACTACAAAATCATACGACGTACTCGTATGTAACCTTAAATCAAAATTGCCATTACTAGAGATTTCACTGTACTGTTAAGCCCCTATTTATAAAATCTGTCGCCTGTCCCATTATAGTAAAACGTCATTCTAATTAAAGAAAAGCGTAACTATAAGGAGTAGGTGAATGTATAAACATTAAACTATAATATGACATTTAAGAAGGCTATTTTGTTCAGTGTGAATGTTTCGAAGGGTCGGGCGAGATCCCAAACTGACTCTTAGACCTATAAGATAACTCATTCTCCACATTTTAACATTATCCCCTTTTTATTTTAGTGGCGAGGCGACTGTTACATTGTTTTATTTATGTCTTTTAACCGTCTTCAAAAAGGAGGAGGTACTCAATTCGACTATATTTTTTATGTTTGTTACCTCATAACTTTCGACTGGGTGAACCGATCCTGATGATTTTTGGTTTTTATTTGAAAGCTGGTGCTTCCCGTGTGGTCTTATTTCAATTTGGTCCAGTTCTGACAATGGCATCCTTGAGAAAACTATATAAGTATTAAATTTGCATTAAGCCTGTACGTGACAAATATACGAGTAACTCAATATCCCAACAACCGATTTTGATAATTCTTTTTTTATTAGAAAGGATGTACTTCAAGGGTAGTTAGATGAGAGTTTGGTAAGGTTCTGAAAATAGCATCCATGAGAAAACCTTGTAAGGCTTGAATTTTATGATAGACGCATTGAAGTCGGTTGTCTACTTTTTTAATGTAAATTATTCAGTAGTAAGGTAAGTTTTCGATTATTCTTGTAGAGAGGTCTTATATTCAAATACTTTACAATTATTTTTATACTACTATCATATTACTTTATACTTACATACAAAAAATTTGACGAAGTAGAAAGAACGATTATTTTGTTTTGTGGCATTTGGCATTTACGACTTTTTTTCTTCAGTAAAGTATAGATACTAGTAACGTAGCTCCCACATTACTACTATTCTAGTAATCCTGTTAAAATTTATATGATTATATACAGTTAAGAAAAGTTGGAGAAAAGGAGGAGGTTTCTATGTTCGACGGTATGTATTTTATACGGTATCTCAATTTCGGGGAAATGCAGCGCAAGCGTTACTTCACAACCGGTTTTCTGTAAACCGTGGTATCGCAGCAGTCGAGCCGGCCCATTCGTGCCTAAGCATGGCTCTATCACTATTGTTTATTTTATGTATGTTAACCGATTTTTACGTAGACTGTTTTTGTCGACAACACACCAAAAATAGCTATGATCTACGATACTTCGATCTTGTCCAATCAAAAATGTTTCAGGAACAATAAAAAAAATAGAGGTTTTTAAGATTGAAACGAATTGCAAAGGCTCTAATAAATTATAAATAATAAAAGTCATACACAAAAACATCTGCTTTGTTTTATATGAAGAAAGCCCAGATTTTAGAGAATCCTTACAAATTACCTCAGATCACACGCTCAATACTAGGTTTTCATAAAACGGTAGAACGCCAAATCACTTAATCCACAACAAGCCGAAACTCTTTAGACAACCGCAATTGAATAGAATGCTATTCAGTGCTACATTACAATCCTTCTCATAATCAAATACCGAATTCCTGATTCTATTGTACATGAATGAACCGTACAGGCGATGTTGTAACAAACAGTCTGTCAAAAGAATCATTAATCATACTCCCAATTGTGTTGTAGCGTACTAATATTGTGAACTTTCTACATACCACCTTCTTTTGAATGATTAAAGTAACAAGATGTTTTGATGTTCGAGAAAGATTTCTCTTTTTATAAGGCTAAGGATTTACCACTGTGTGTTATTTGATTGAATACCTAGTAATTGTATATTTATTTCAAGATTTACAGGGGCGGACTTAATGCCATGGACATTCTCTTCCAGTCTACCTTTGGGTGAAGCAGAAATGTATGACGTAGGTGCGAAATGTTACGATTTAAATTATTCTAAACACGGTAAAACGAAAAAAATATATCCTGAATAAGTCATTAAATATGTAATTATACAATATATACACACAAATATATACATACATATAATTATATATAAATATATTCACATAAATATAGAATAAATAAACACATAATCAATATAAACATATTTCTAATCCTCCTGTTACTCTGCCAGTTTAAAAAAGAGATGAGCTCGGACCTTTTTCTTGAAAGATAACCGGCTGGGTACCATCCTATTTGCCTGCGGAAGGGCGTTCCAGAGAAGGACAATCTGAATGGTGAAAGAAGAACTGATATAGGCGGAAGAGTGACTTGGACACAGTAAGAGTAGATTGTAAGCTATGAAGGAAAAGTAGGAGAGTTGAGAATTGAATACAAAGTAGAGAGAGCACGTAGTTGACGACGCTGACGAATCGGAAGCCAATTTAGTCATACTTCCGAAGATTAAAAATAAATCGAATGCAGTTATTTAGAAGACGATCGTATTTATTGAGGTGTTCTGCATTCAGGTCGTAGTAGCATACATCACCATAATTGATAATGGGGATAATTAAAGCCTGAACTAACAGAGCTTTGGTTATAGGAGGGAGAAAGTTATTTCTACGGCTGGAGCGGAGCTGCCTCCAACACCTCTGCCTGGCCCCTCCACATCTGCCCCCTCCAATGAGGGTCGGTGGCGGTGGCCAGAAAAAAGCCGCGGAAGCTACAGCCGCCTAAAACCGCGGCTGTTGTAGTCACCGTGTGCCAGAGGCGTCTACCGGCGGGCTGTCCTACGCGGCCGTCTTTAAGACGGCACGGGACTGCCTCGCCGGCAATTTCGGGACGGCAGGGGTCCGCTTGCGCCTAGCCCAGACGGGAGCTCGGGTCCTCGAGTTCCCTGGGGCTGATGGCGCAAAGACGGCGGACACCTTCGCCGAGAAGCTGAGGGGAGTCTTCGCAGCCACGGATGGTGTGAAAATCTCCAGGCCCACGAAGTGCGCGGAGCTGCGCATTTCGGGCCTGGACGACTCTGTCACTACTGATGATGTCCGCGTTGCAGTCCAGGAAAGGACGCAGTGCAACGCGGAAAACATCAAAGTCGGCACCATCCGCCCCGGTCCGGGAGGCCTTGGTGCGGTGTGGATCAGCTGTCCCGTAGCATCGGCCAATATTTTGGGTGACGCCGGCAGGATCCTCATCGGTTTCGTTAGCGCCAGAGTTACAGTTCTGGCGGCGAAACCGATGAGGTGTTACAAATGCCTGGTTGCGGGACACACCCGCATCAAATGTGACAGCTGCTTCGACTGCAGCGGATTATGTTTCCGCTGCGGTCGACCGGGGCACAAGGCGGCAGAGTGCTCTGCCGCCCCTCACTGCCCTATGTGTGCGGCGGGCAATAAGCCCGCCAATCACCAGATGGGGCAGGGGGGCTGCAAGCCTTCCCGCGCTTCTCGGCAGACGACCCAGGCTGCCTCCGACGTTGTCCGTCTGTCCACGTCGACGTCCATGGAGGTTGTAGAGACGATCCAGTAATGGACCACGTCTCCAACCTACTTGTCCAGACGAACCTAAACCACTGCGCCGCGGCGCAGGATCTCTTCCTGCAAACCATGGCGCAGTGGTCGATCGGTGTTGCCGTAGTCGCGGAGCCCTACTTCGTTCCTCCCCGTCCAAACTGGATGGGTGACTGGGACGGCTCCGTGGCAGTCGTCGGTTCCGCGGCGGCTCATTCCCCGCCCTTGGAAGGAAGAAGATATTCGAAAATGGGACTAACCATTAGGCGACTAATGTTATCGCTTCTAATAGCATTAGACTTGATAGAAAGGATTATCTTTTTGACTTTATCCGCTGCAACTAGAGAAAACTGTAAGGATTCTATATTAGGGCGAGGTAGACCAGCAAGGTACTCCAAAGTACGGCTCCTGATTCGATGATCAAACGACGAAAGTGAGGTGAAATAGCGGTTATTATAATCTGAGTCAAAAGTTGCAGCAAGGTCACATTTACCAGATTTTCCAATCCCCAGGGTAGCAAGATACCTCTAGATGTTTATTTGCTTAGGTAGCAAATACATATACAACTAGCTTTCAGTTGTGGTCTTTGTATATTACTGACACCGACACTAGCCTCAAAGAATTTCTCCTTAAGGTGACTCGAATTTTAAGCAACAACTCAAGACTGTGAAAGCTCTCAATAGTGTGATATTAAACTGGCACTCTATGGAGCGCTTAGGTTAGATTTCTATTCCAGTTGAAATCTAAGTTCGACACATGAGATTTCTACTCGAATTAAGTAGTTCAAACTACCGTCACCACATAATATCTCGAACCCTTATCATCATGCAGACCTACCAAATGTTTGCTAAAATAGGTATACAAATTAAATTTCTATAGAAATGTGGCTAAAATAAATACATTAAAGTTATTGAGTATGTATAAACTAATATCGGTAAAGGTAATGCTTTAGGCCTTACTCTCTGGTACTCTCCAATCTCATATACTACATCAGTGCTGTGACTCCTGTTATCTTTATACTCTAGAAATTTTGTCAGTAAAAGTCTACCGCTTAACATTAAATAGTGAAAATATTCTTTACTAAAATAGGTTGATATATTTGAGATAAAAAAATCAGAACAAGAATAAAAATAATACCAGCAGAGAAGGCCAACGGCGTTCATTCAATGTATACTGTTACAATATCTTCAACTTTTCATATTTGATCTCTATTGTTCAGACGAAAAACGTTTAGTTTTTAAATTTCTACCGTACTGCTCTGTATTCTCGCTACAATCTCTTTGTAGGATTGGCATTCATGGGACGAGGAAGCTTAAATGTTTTTGCATCTTTTATACGCAGTGATGGAATTGAGGTACACATTGACAAACATGAGTATCTCTTTTTTTTTTTTTTTTTTTTTTTTTTTTATACTATAGGGGGACAGACGAACAGACGGGTCACCTGATGGTAAGTGACACCGCCGTCCATGGACACTTGCAACTCAAGAGTCGCAAGTGCGCTGCCCGCCTTTGAGGGTGATGAGGGATGGGGGATGCAGGGAGCGGAAAGAAGAGAGGAGGGATGAGGAGATGGAAAAAAGGAGAAAGAAGATGGAAAAAAGGAGGAATTGGGCCTCCGGAAACCTCACTCAATTCGGGGAAATGCAACGCAAGCGTTACTTCACAACCGGTTTTCTGTGAGGCCGTGGTCTCGCACCGGTCGAGCCGGCCCATTCGTGCCTAAGCATGGCTCTACCACTGAATCTCATATTTAAATATAAGAGCATACAAGAATCTGACTGACTTTTGGTTAAACGTTTTAATATCTAAGTTTAACATGAAAAATACTTAAACAATAAACACTTATTTCTGAAATTAATTTTATTTACTAATGTACATATATTGTAGTTTTTATATAGTGCTCAAGCAATCGGGCGAAGACACTACACCTAAAATGCTATGGAACTTCTGTTTAAATTTAAATTCAAATATCAAATAAATAACGTCTGGGTAACATGATTAGCTTGGTGTGTATCATATGCATTAAACATATTTAGTTAGTTAAATCAAAACGGAAAGTGTTGCCATGCTGCTCGTGATATTCAATGTGCAAATGAATTTAACAGTTTTTTTAAATCATTAAAATATCATGATATTAAAGTTTAGAAAATCTGACTCTGCTCTTCAATAATAATAATACACGCCGATACGAATACAACATAATACATTTAAACTGAGCAGCTTGTACTATTGTACAAAGACTCTTTATAAACTACTTAAACATTGCTAAATTCATTTAGAGAATAGACATTACATATAGAAAAATAATCGGGATTAGAAAAACATTTAACGTGCTTAGGAATCGAACTAATGAACGCCTAGCTAAGCAGTCATTATTACTAAGCACTTGACCAACATGTCGGTCTAAATTTTTTATTATAAATAATTTCCTCGATTATTTAAGTCACAGAAAACCAGCCTAAAGCGACATCATTCGTGCTGTCGTCTTTCGCTGGTGAGTGAGTGCGCCGGAGGCCCAATGATGCAGGGGTGACAGTTATCGTGGTATGTGTGTGAGCAGTGGAATGCTCGTTGAATCATTGTGAGGTTGGCGTGGATCGAGCCGTCGGCCAGGGAGACCCGTAGAAACGGTGGTGCTGCTGGCCGCCCGCGACATAGAGAGGGGCCCAACCACGGCCAACCACCCTGGGAGGCTGCCCCGTCAGGTCGCGCATAATCCACGGAGTGGCTCGTCGTGCCGGTTGGTGACCGGACGGTGGGACCTGGCGTCCATTTCCGGGAGGGTACGGGGGCCCTTCCGTCCGGCGGTTGGGTCTCCGCCATGCCTCACCGTTACATGATGACACAGTATTTTCAGTCTCAGTTTACACAGTCACGATGACTGTCATGCCTTTTACGCCCCCTTTCCCAACTCGTATCATGGCAGTACAAAGAAAGAAAAATGGTCCAACAGCGGCATCCTCCTCTTCCACCAACCCGCTTTTTGAGGTGGAGTTCACTAACATACGTGGACTCCATGCAAACCTCAGCGCCGTACACCAGCACCTTGAGACGGCTCGGCCGGCCATGCTTTTTCTTACGGAGACACAAATACGCCGCCCTGCCGACACGGCATATCTCTACTATCCCGGCTACGTTCTAGAGGAGTGCTTCCTCGCGAGGGCTGGGGTATGTCTTTTCGTCAGGGCGGATGTTTGTTGTCGCCGTCTGCTCTGCCTAGAAGACGCATCCTTCTCCATCCTTTGGCTTCACGTGGATTTTGGCTCTATGAGCCGGATCTACGTTTGCCTTTATCGGTCCCATTCCGGAGACTCCGAGACAACTCGACTCTTTGACTACATGAGTCACGCAACGGACAAAGCGCAGGAGCAGTTCCCGACCGCCGAACTGGTGTTTTTGGGAGACTTTAATGCCCACCATGACTTCTGGCTGGGATCTTCCAGAACGGACCACGCTGGTCGAACTGCCCACGCATTCGCTCTCACGCATGACCTTACCCAACTGGTACTCCAGCCCACCAGGATACCAAACATATCAGGTCAAGCGCCCTCTTTGCTAGACCTTCTGCTGACGAGTCACCCAACGCAGTACAGTGTAACGGTTGACGCCCCTCTGGGATCCTCCGACCACTGCCTGGTGTCCACCTCGGTGCCTCTTGTTGCCCCACCACGGCCTGTGGTAACAAGGCGACGGTTATGGCACTACTCGTCAGCAGACTGGGATGGAATGCGGGATTATTTTGAACAGTCAGCCTACCGCGCATGGATCACAGCGTTTAACAAAGCCACTAAGGAATGCAAGAGGGCTTACATCAGAGCTGATGCCCAGCGCATTGCACGGTTTGGTCATGAACTCGTCGCATACCCTACGGGTAGCCGTAAGTTTTGGCGATTGGCCAAAGCCGTGCAGTCCAACTACCCTGAAGTACCCTGACGGATCACTGGCCCACGAGCCGCAAGAGAAAGCGAAACTACTTGCTGACCTCTTTGCGGCTAACTCCCGAATCGACGTCCGTGGCGCGTCACCCGTCGCAAGATGCAATGGTGGCCGTCACCCGCCCACCATTGCATCTTGCGACTCCGCAATGCGGGATATTCGCATCCGGCAGAGGGATGTCCGTGCGGAGCTTCGGTCACTCGATGTTCGGAAAGCCAGTGGACCCGACGGTATTCCGGCGGTGGTTCTTAAAAACTGTGCACCAGAGTTGTATCCTGTACTGACGCGCCTGTATCGCCTGTCCTATTCGTCGGGAATTGTTCCGGAGGCCTGGAGAGAGGTGAACGTCCAACCCATTCCCAAAAAAGGCGACCGCTCCGATCCAGCTAATTACCGTCCTATAGCCGTCACCTCCATATTCTATAAGGTGCTCGAGCGGATAATCAACACCCAATTAATCCGCCACCTAGAGGATCACTCCTACGGGTCCACGGGTGATCTTCTAGTGTACGTCACATACCTTTGGGGTGAGGCTATGGATAGGGATGGGGAGTCCTTGGCCATCAGCCTCGACATTGCCAAGGCCTTCGATAGGGTCTGGCATCGCTCGCTTCTCTCCAAACTTCCTGCATTTGGTCTGCCATCTCAGCTATGCAACTGGGTTGCTGCCTTCCTCCACAAGCGCCGCATTAGGGTTCTCTGTGACGGCGCGGCCTCTGACTTCCAGGAGGTTAGCGCTGGTGTACCTCAGGGCTCCGTCCTATCGCCCACGCTGTTCCTTCTGCATATCAATGATATGTTGGCTCTTGGCAACATACATTGTTATGCAGACGACAGCACAGTACACGTGCGATACTTTAAACATCATGCTGCCAAGCTAGCAGACGTTGAGGGAAAACCACAGGAGCTTGTTGCTGAGCTCGACCGGGTCCTGAGCCGCATCTCTCAATGGGGTTGTGAGAATCTGATCGAGTTCAGCGCCAAGAAAACACAGGCGTGCGCGTTTTCAAACAAAAAGTCTCCATTCCTTCCCCTTCCTACTCTTCAGAACACTCAACTGCCACTACAGGATAGGCTTAGTATACTGGGTATGGACATCTGTCGGGATCTCAATCCGCGTGATTACATCGAGAGCGTCACTAAGGCGGCCTCGCGGAAGCTCGGTGTATTGAACAAGGTGAGACGGTTCTTCTCGCCCGAGCATCTGTGTCTTTTATATAAGACCCAGGTTCGCTCCTGCGTGGAGTACTGCTCTCATCTTTGGGATAGCTATGCGCAGTATCTGCTTGACGCTCTCGATCGGTTGCAGCGACGCGCAGTCCGTATTATAGACTGTCCTGAGGTCACCCAGTCTCTTGAGCCCCTGCAGTTGCGAAGAGATGACGCCTCTGTGGCAGTTCTCTATCGCCTACATCACGGGGAGTGTTCTGACGAGCTCTTCCAATTGGTCCCACCTTCTCCCTTCCTCTACAGGACTACACGTGCTGGCCTGAGGAGTCACCGTTTGCGAGTCGAAGATATGCGATCCCGAACGAAACGGTTTGGCTCTTCTTTCCTGTGCCGATCAGTGAAAGCCTGGAATTCCCTACCAGCGCACGTGTTTCCTTCCCAATTTGATCCCGGGTCTTTTAAGCGGGGCGTGAAAGAGCATCTCACCAGGCCGCCATAGTGTGGGTCACCATGCTGCATTGACTAGACATGCAATGAGGATGGTGACCACCACTCTTGGACTCCACTTATTGCTTACCATCAGGCAAAGTGGAGTCATTATGGTAGGCTTACGAATAAAAAAAAAAAAAAAAAAAAAAGTAGCGTCTAATTTTAAAGATAAAACAGTTTTGTTTTTTGGATGAACGTTTTAACTTTTCCAGTCAGTTTTATAGAGGTCATATGGTAATGAAATCGGAGCAGTGACCATAAATGCTGGTTTAACTGAGGGGAATGGCTGTTGGACAGCAGCCTCTGTCCTTGTCCTTGTCCTTGTGCGCTTTAGCACTCAGTGCTCCATCTTCCGTTCCGTAGGTACATCTTACTGGGGTGTGTTATAAGCGGCACATAATTAAAGTAACCATCGTAGCTCGTAGAATAAGCATGCTGAAGTGGCAAAGGGCTGGCCACATCTGCCGAAGGACCGACAACCTTTTGAACCGATGTTGCAGATCACACTCGCGTGTTGGCTGTTTGAGAATGGGACTGATTCCATTTCTCCCTCAGCTAACAAGCCAGTGTCTACGGATTCAGGCAGTCCTATCGCCCAACATAGACACTTTATTGGACGATACCACTTTCCGTCTAGCTATTTGCCTTCGTCTAGAAGCTCCTTGAGTTTCTCCGCATCGTTGCCAATGTAGAAAATCTGTTGACTGTCTGTTGTCCAAGGACAGATCCCTGCGGAACACCCCACGACATGGGCCGACGACTCAGATGTCCCTCTCGGTCCTCGTACATGACGGTACGCTCCTCTAAATAGTCTGCCACTAGTCGCCTCAGGTACTGTGGCACCCCGTGATAGCGGAGTGCTTCCCTGATGCAATTGAATGGCAGACTATTGAATGCGTTGGCGATGTCCAATGACACCGCCAACAGCACGCCGCCACAGCTCACTGCCTCTTCGGTTACGGCCCTCAGACGCAACACAGCACCGATCGTCGAACGACCAGCTCGTAAACCGAATTGAGCGTCCGACAGATCGGGGCCGACCTCGTCCAGGTGCCGGACGATGCGGGCAGAGAGTACCCTCTCAAACAGTTTACCCGCCTCATCCAGCAGCACGATGGGTCTGTAGGCCGCAACCGAGTCGGCAGGCCGTCCCGGCTTCTTTAAAAGCACCAGCTTCCCGCTTTTCCAGCAATCAGGAAAGCGTCCGGACGACAGGTTAGCATCGAACACCTCCCTGAGGCGGTCCGCTATGTGGTCAAGGGCCAGGGCCAGGACTCGGGCAGGGATTCCGTCTGGCCCGGGGGCGGTTTTCTTGGAGCGAATCCGTAAAACAGCCGCCCCTATCTCCGCCTCCGTGACGGGTGAAACATCTTCCTCCTCGAACTCCCCGTCGTCACCGGCCAAGGGGGCCATCGACGGGGGTGAGTGCTCCACCCGTTGCGGGAAAAGGCCCTCAACCACTTCTCGCAGGAAGCTGGGCTCGAGAGTCTCGGTAAGGGGGGAACCCAACGCGAGGAGCTTTTGTTGCGCCGCACGATAAGGACGACCCCAGGGGTCACGATCGAGACCCTCCTGCATCTCCTTTCTTTTCTCCTCTTTGGCGCGGCAAATGGCCAGCTTCAGAGTTTTCCGGGCCTCTCGGTACTCCTCTTGAAGCCGGTCCTCTTCCCCTTTTTCGCGGCGACGCCGCCGGCTGCGGGTGTAGGATCTCCGGGCACGATTACACGCCGCACGGAGATCCGCCAACTCTTGGGACCACCAGTAGACCTCCTTCCTTGGAGGCCAACGACCTGTAACGCGGGTCATGGCCGCATCGCAAATTTGCGTGATTGCATCACGAAAGCGGCCCGCCCCCATGTCTACCTCCTCGGTTGGAGGCTGCGGAGACAGCCAAGAGTAAATGATAGCTGCCTCCTACAGTAGATCCCGGTCGAGCTTCGAGACAGCCCACCGCGGAAAGCAGGAAGGTCGCCGCGCCATGTGACCCCTTCTGGGGTCCTGGGTCCGGGAGAGCTCAAATTGGATGTAAAGATGATCCGAGAGCGTCTCAACCTCTTCCAGGACACACCAGTTCCTTACTCGTGCGGCAAGAGCAGGGGTAGCGAACGAAATGTCCACTATCGAACCCCCCTGCTGTTGCACGCACGTGTTGGTGGTGCCTCTATTTAGAAGACAGAGGCCCACTGATGTTGCCCACTCTTCGACAGCGTCGCCCCGTGCGTCCGTCCTTGGGGAACCCCACGCAACGGACTTGGCGTTGAAGTCCCCCAGCACTAGAACGTGCCCAGACGCTAGTCGCCGTATCGAGGTCTCCAGGTTATTTAGGAACACCTCGAAATCGCTCAGGCTTCGGTTGGGGGAGAAGTAGACACCATAAATGGTAATCCCCCCCCATTCAGCGGCAACATATCCAGTACCCTTGTCTCTTAGCGACAAGGGCGGGGAATGAGCCGCTGTGGAGCCGATGACTGCCACGGAGCCGTCCCGGTCACCCAACCAGTTTGGACTGGGAGTGACGTAATAGGGCTCCGCAGCTACGGCGACACCAACCGACCACTCCACCATGGTTTGCAGGAAGAGATCCTGCGCACCGGCACAGTGGTTTAGATTCGTCTGGACAAGGAGGCTGGAAACTTGGTCCATTACTGGATCGTCTCTACAGCCTCCTCCATGGGCGACGGCGACAACGCACTATTGGCATCTGTGGCAACCTGGGCCGATTGGCTAGCCACCGATGTTTGCGAAGATGTGCGAGGGGGCTTACAGCCAACCTGCCCCATCTGGTGATTGGCGGGTAATAAGGATCTTGCCAGCATCACCCAAGATTTTGGCTGATGCCACGGGACAACTGGGCCAGACCGCGCCAAGACCACCTGGACCGGGGCGGGTCGTATTCTACAGTCCTAACCCAACGTTCAGCCAGCTCTTTGAGTCCTTGGTAAAACCATTCCTTGGGCTTAGATGCAAAGAATTGCCGCACTGCATTTTCAACATCTTCTCTTGACTCGAATTTTTTTTTTTTTTTCCACGCAGGAACTTCGCCATGGATCTGAATAAATAGTAATCAGATGGTGCAAGGTCTGGACTAAATGCTGGATGTGGTAGGAGTTCAATTCCATCAAGTTCTTTAATCTTATCCTGTGTAACTTTCGCCGTATGCGGTCTAGCATTATCCTGTTGTAAGAGCACTCGGAGCCTGGATATTTTTGTGATAAAACCTCATACATTCGGGTCAGCTGTCCACAATATAACTCAGCATTAATAGTTCGACCACCCGGAACTATCTCAAAGTACACTAAACCCTCATAATTCCACCAGACACATAACAAGACTTTCGACTCGAAACGACCTCTTTTCACGACAGGTTCAGGTAATTGTCTTATGCCTAACCACTGTTATGACATGTCTGGGTTGTTTAGATAAATCCATTTTTCGTCGCAAGTAACAATGCGTTTAATAAAACGATCACCTTTCGGCAGAGCAAGGAGCTGTTTACACACCTCTACTTGACGTTTCGCCTGAATCTCGTCTAATTCATGGGGCACTATACGACAACCTTTATAAGTCTTACCTAATGATTTTAAGTGGCGATGTATAGTGTCTTTAGAAGGTCCCAACGAGTCCGATAATCGACGAGTGCTGGTACTGGGTTGGTTTTCTACTGCTTCCTTTGTAGCGTCAACATCCCACGACCAGAACGCGATCGATCTTCAAGTGTCAAATCTCCACAGTTAAAACGATTAAACCAACGCTGTGCCGTTCGCTCATTAACCATGTCTTCCCCTTCAATTTCACATATTTTCCTTGCTGCCGCGGCTGCTTTGAAGTTTTATTTCCAATAATGTCTTAACAGTACACGAGTTTCATATTTATCACACTCCATACTTTTTAGTATGAAAACGACCTACGACGTCAATAAACAAAGACAGTACGATTAAATTAAAGTGAATCAGTTGCACTCTCCACAGGACTAGAGAATATCTTAACAAGTTGCGACATGTATAAAATGAGGCGTAGTAAATTTTTAGTTATGAAACCCGACATTACTTATGAGACGCCCTCTGTACCATCAAACACAATAAACATTCTTGATTTATTTATTTAATGGTAGTAATTCTGTCTTACAAAAATAGCCACTTCCAGTCTTTGTATACATATATATGTATATTAGATTTTAAGCTTAGATTTTATTAAAATTTGTAGAAGTATGGTCTATATATGCTTTCTAATTTAAATTGTAGTCTACGTGCAAGCTTAAAAATGTTGCATCCTCAACCTCTTATATCGGTGTGCCTGAATATCAGATTATATTTATTTAAAGATCGTTAGGGAAAAGTCTGTGGCAATTTCTAAATACGGTTATATTATTTTATTTTGGATTTAGTACTATGTTATTGGTCTTCAGCCACTCAGTAGACTGGCACCGATATAAATAATCAACTAACAGATATAGAAATATCTGTTAGTTGATTATTTGAGATTGTTAGTTCACTCGTGCTATCGTCCGCATAACAATAGATTAGAGATAGAGAAAAATTGTAGTCACAGTGGCTATAGGGAACATATTTGATGATATATTTGACCTTATATCTGCAACGGTAAATATATGTGAAACATGTAAAAGTAAAATTTGTTGTAAAACTTTAATCTTTTCCATTGCACTTACCTTGAAAGTTTGCATTAAATTATCTCGCTGCCCCTCTTAAAATTTTTTGTTGCATAAAATGAGGTCATTTAAAAGCAATTATTGTATTGTGCTGTGTATGAGTAAAAAAAAATTATTAGAATCTGGCCTATTTCCAGAAACCAACATATGTAGAGGGTCTGCTGGCCCTTTCAATGGCATCAATTTGACCTGGCCGCTGGCGCAACACATTCCAGGGGCTACATTTTTGAACTTCAATGCCTTGCAGTGTCATCAAAAATTTGCTATAATCGATTGCCACGTTATAATTGAATGCACTTCGATGTGAATCAAATGCAACATTTCTATGTTCTTGATATCGATTCCATTCAACTTCATTTCGCGCTTCGCGTTGCTCATCAGTTTAACTTGCTCTTAAATATCTTTGCGAGTTCTGTGACCTATGTTGATTATATACTGTTAATAACCATGGATTTCCATGATGAATTCCTTGATTCTGACTGATACAACTGATTAACGCTATTTTGGGATTAATTATGGGATCTTAGTTTTAATATTATTATTAGTTGTTTATATACTCTCTCTCGCTTGTATATTCAACGCAGACATTACGCTAATTTCAAGTATTTCGAGAGAAAAAAATAGTCTATAAAATACTATCGGCATGTTGGTCAACCTTCAAAAAATAAAATCTAATCTTTGTAAACGATATTGGCGGTGTGCGAAAATTTTCTAAGGTTCTGCGCAATTTTCCTATATTTATATTTAAGAACCTTCTTTGAAGTATTAGAAAACATTTAGAAAAAGATGAATGAAATCGGAGAAGCCGATCTCAAGTTATAGCATGACCAGGAGAAATAGACGTTCATATATATATGTGTATGTATATAGATATATAGATATACACATCATTGTTTGTCTTCACAATTTCATGCACTTAGTTTTGTTTATTAAATACTGGATTCCGGCACTTAAATGTATTTTTTTGAACTTTAACATTTCTTTTTTAAATTAAAGTAACTAGGAAATTCTACAACTATTTCAACACTATACAATTCCTAAACACAATTTGCTCACATTTTCGTAAGGGCTACAGATAAATTAGTAAGAAATACGCACGGTCTCCAAGTCGTACAGTCGGCACATGAATAGGATTCCTTAAGCCATCTTACTTCCGTCTAGGAATAATGAAGGCGCGCCATGCAAACTGTTTATTATAAACAGAGAGACAGACATTGTTGTGGAAAAATAGATTCTTATTCAACTACCGGACCTTCATCCGCCCGTGGTCCTAAGGTATTTGTTAAATGAAAGAACTTCACAACTAAAAATGTTAAACCTTGGTTATATTTAATAAGATACATCTTATAGTAACTGCAGAAACTCACAGTAAAAATATTTTACCTTAATATACCCTAATTACACAAACTTATAACATACGTAATTACATAAATTCTCGCGATTCCATGCCATCAGTTTCTCTTCTTACCTACCTCACAAACGTAGATAGAGCCCCGCTTATGGGCTGGCTCGACCGGTGCGATACCACGGCACCATATACAAACCAGTTGTGAAGCAACAGTTGCGTTGGATTTCCCCGAAATTAGTATGGTTTCCGGAGGCCGAGCTCACCCTCGCCTTACTCCTCTCCCCTGACTTCTCGCCCCTTTTTCCCTATCTCCTCATCCCCCTCTCTTTCCCCTCCGCTCATGCCCTCCACCCTCATCACCCTCAAAGGTGGACAGCGCACTTACGACTCTCGAGTTGCGGGTGTCCATGAACGGCTGTTGTCACTTACCATCAGTTGACACGTCTATTCGTCTGTCCTATAATATATAAAAAAAAACTTACTCAACGACGTTCTTTCTTCTCTACTACTATTTCTCTTTATTTATCGAAACTCCAATTTGTTAATTGTCCATATCTTAAGTGTATCCTGCTACTGTATACAATATATTTACGATATTTTAAAAAATCTTTAGGAGTTCAATGAGAAATTTTTATAACAGTATTTAATAAAAGTGTTTTTATAAATATTGTTTGACGCAGCATACTTTTTTTACGTTAAAATCTTTTCTAACCTCGAAATAAAATAGTCTTTCTAGTACTCTATTCTTTCTTTCTATAATTTTACAAATTTTGTTCCTAAAACCCTTTTGAGCTTACTAGAATAAATAATTTTAGATTCAATACGAGTATAAATGTGACGTATTGTTAAGAGTCCGTTGGACAATATGGTAACAAAGCTAAGTTAGCATAGACTGACGACCTGAAAGGTGATGGACCAGGCATACGTCCAGCAATGGACTGTGATAGGTTTAATGCAGATGATGATGATATGAAATTTATCAACAATTGGTAGTAGTACTTTCTAATAACGAGGGAATTACACTTGCATTTGCAATAAACCTGATTTACAGCTCCAAGAATCAGCACAAGAACGTTATTAGTGCAACAAGAGCTACACTATTTTAGTTAAAACTCAGCTTACGAAACGTCTAGTGCAAATCTACTTTTGCAAAATAAAAACATAATTTTCCTACACTGCTGAAAAATTTATAACTGCCAGCCAGACGTTTCATTAGGAATGTATTCGTTTTTTTTAGAAAGGGAAATAAGGAAGAATAGAGATTTGAATAACGAAAATGGTTGGACGGGACTGAGACGACTGAACTCCCAGAAGCCAGGATCGAATAACCAAATGTCATTAACTACCAATTATTGGAGAAGCAACTATTACAATATCCTTAAAATAATTGCTCCTTGACTATTCTATATTAAATTTTTACACATTTACATGGTGTTTCTATCTAACCTATCACTGATATTTACCTCAATAAATAAGCTTAAACATAAAAAAATTATGTTTTTTCTAATTTACAATAACAATAATGCCTCTCATCAAAATGGCTTTTGTAAATGCTCACTAATCATTCTCCAGAGTTTTATTTCTAAATGAGTCCTTATTTTTTCTTTATATATTTTCAAATTTATTTTGTTTTTGTTTGTTTTATATCTACATTTACACATACTCAGTACTAAACTATTTCAATGAATCACTCGATCAAATCATTTATTTGCTGAATCAAGGTGTTTTCTGTTTACAGTTAAGTTTTGGGTCCTCTTTATTCTACTTTAATTAGCATGCATCAATAGTAATTTTAATACAATTACATTTTAATTAATAAAGTTCATGTCATAAAATAAATTAGTATTGTCAAATCTCTGAATGATAATGTACTTATACTAATTATCATTTACATTAAATAAAATCCTTAACTTTGTAGCAGTCTTCTTAAGATTAGTTAAGATTATGTTCTCGTTTTGTATCTAATTGTACGTCATTTCCAATAAGCAGTATTAAGCATTTATGTAAAAAGACTGTGTGTGCCTTACGCAAACGAATCATCTTTTTAGTTTTTGATCTTCTGTTACGCGAAACAGTGTCCGAAAGAGTTTAAAAGATCAGGATTTGAATGTGCAAATACGACTGTTCCTAATATATACAAACAAGGTAGGGTTCATAAATTGTATTGTTTAAAGTTTGGTACACAACTATCCCAGATTTGTAGTTGGAACATCGCTCTTATGCAGCTTTTCTGTGCCTGGAATACAAAGTCTGGGTTTGTTGAGCTGCCCCAAAATATTATTGTTAGGGAGGAAAGAGTTATTACAGTGGTATTGTTTCATTAGTAAGCCGTATACACCGTATACAAGGCGTCATGTATGATTAAGTACTGATACAAATTTAAACAGAGGCTTTTTACTTACTATACTACTTCAAATATTGTTTGGACTATAGAATTCGTCCATTAAAAAGCACTCTGTTATTTATTAACGTTTATAGGAAATGAAATATTCTATTCCATACACAAATCTTAATAAATATACTTGAGAGCAATAAAATGGCTTGAGTTTTTTCACTTCATCCAGTTTTTTTCTTAAATATGAATAAATATGAAAAAAATGGGCTAATTGGTGGTTTATTTCAGTATCTTTCTAATTATTTAAAAAAAAAACAGTGTAAAAATTACCCATAAGAGATTTTAGGCAACAAAACCCAACATAGACGTAAAATTTCTCTTAATAGAATAGAATAGAAATAAAATTGAAAATGATTACTCAAATTGTTTATTAATAATTCAAGGCAGGGTTTTTAGCCCGAGCTCATCTTTTAAAATCATCCCCGACATGCTCAATCGGATTGAGATTAGGATTATAAGTTAGCCAGTCCATTGAGGTAATTCCAACATCTTTCAGTCAGTCAGTCCTGCTACACTCAATCTTCGTCTAACAGGTGCTGATTTCTAATAAATCTTGTCACAAGAAAACGGTCATCATGCTCTGATGTTGTGCGTCACCTGCCCGAACCTAGTCGCTGAATATGGCCACCAGTCTCTTGGAATCTCTTATGTACATGTCAATCAGAGTAGCAGCTTTAATCAGCAGCAGCTGTCACAGGAATAAACATTAAAAAAAAACAGCAATATACTAGATGGGGTGTAAGCGTTATAAATGTTATAATAATTGTAATAATTTGTTGAAGTATAAATTTTATTAGAATCTTGGCAATTGCCCAAAATATTTCATAGTCAACGAAAACGTATTATACATAGAGAGATACATACATATTATTCGTAGAACTATTGCAAATATCTGCAAAAAAAAACCTTTTAAAGTCTATATTAAATATGATAATGATGAAATTAAAGTTGGATATACTAACAGTATGACATTATAAATAAAAACACCTGACTGTAATAGAAGCGAAACACTATAGAGATATTGACATGAAAAAGTTTGCATATATTGTTCTTAAAGTTCTTTGGATAAAGTACCCCAACAATTTATTTCTCAATAGATATAGTTAAGCGAGTAGCAAATATTAAAACTTTTTTTTTATTCGTGATATTTGAGACACGCTTAGGATACAATTTTACAATTTTTACAATTCAATTATCATGGAATTGTAAAAATTGTATTTATCGAAATACTAGCCGCAAAAATCAAGATATCCTCTTTATGTTTGTCTCTTAACACTAAAATGTACGAAATACACATGGGGAGAACCCTTTACCACAAAATAATGCGGCGATACAAATCTTTCATCAATAAATACTATAATCCACCAACTTAACTTGAACCCCCTTTCCATTCTAGTTTTTTTAAATTGTGAGTAGCAGGGGGGTCAAATCTTAACGGTGAGGGCATAAAGGGCGGATTGCTTTTTTTGAAGGGCAGTAGATTGGGTATGAAATATCCGGAACCAGATTTGACACTCGCCCTACATAGTCACATTACGCCTTTTCTACTTTTCAGGTTCGATAGTGTGAAGAATACTTTTTAAAGTTAAAACTTTATACATATACGAGTATAATAGCCTATTTGTAGTATGCTCTTGTTTTCCTGATTTCTGTATCAACATTTAAAAAACTGACAACAATGAACACCCAGACTCGGGACAGCTATTTGTTGATTACACAAAATTTTGTTACAAGTGGGAATCAAACTCGGCCACCTCTGACTCGCAGTCAAGATCAATAACCGCTGGACCAACAGGTAAGTCAAACTTGGTCTTTTCCGTCAAAATGACACTGATATCTGCTCCACCATACGCAAGGTTTGTACCGTAGTGTATTATTTTCTTTATTAAAAAATAAATCCGATTTGTAGCAAGCAGAGTATTTAAAAAGTATCGGAGTTGTCTTGAACTGATTACGATTTCGAACTCTATGTAGGTTAGTAGTATTCTATGTTGTTAGGGAAGGGATCCCGTTGGTAGTGCCCTCCCAACAATTGTGGGTAACTAACAACAAAACTAGTAAAGTATGTATTGGCATTCTTAACATAAAGGAAAATAATTAAAAAAAAACAGAATTCTGACTGCATTATTGCCTTCCTCTCTAGCATTTTTCGTTAACGTTATCCCAAAATGTTAAACATTATGTTACTAATATTAAAACCTTTTTTTTATTGTTCCGTTTGGCGTTTTATCCTTACTAGCAGCAATAGCAAAAGTAGATTTTGACATATAATATCATATTTCAAAACCTATTAAGGTGTCTTGGTTGTAGTGCTTGACAAAGACACCATACAGACTAACATACTACTATATAAATAATAAAAAAATAACACTATACTCCTTTTGCCCTATTTGTTTGTAAAAAATACTTTTGCTATTGCTGCTAGCAAGGATAAAATGGAAAACAGAACAATTAAAAGAAAAAAAAAACCAAAATAAAAATATAACAAATATAACAACTACATGATAATGAAAGATGTCTTACGATATAGACTAGAGGCTACTCCACAACACAAAGAGTTGACCCAACAATGGTTTGTTAATTAAATAGCTTTACTCTCATTTCGTTTCGTTTGTATTATCATATTGTGCCTTGAACTCAAGCGTTTGGCTGTCTTGTAGCATCCTTAGACGGTTCTTTTGGTTCAAAATTCATTATTTTTTGGTTGAAAGAGTTTTATAACTAAGTGAATCTAAAATACAACTTAATATCACAGTGCAATCTACAGTACATAACAGGGCTGAATTTATATAAAGAATTGTCACAAAACAAGAGCGCACGTGTTTCCTTCCCACTTTGATCCCGGGTCTTTTAAGCGGGGCGTGAAAAAGCATTTCACCAGGCCGCCATAGTGTGGGTCACCATGCTGCATTGACTAGACATGCAATGAGGATGGTGACCACCACTCTTTGACTCCCCCTATTGCTTTCCATCAGGCAGAGTGGAGTCACTATGGTAGGCTAATATAAAAAAAAAAGAATTGTCCAAATACATTACAAAAAGAAACAAATTGAGTTTTATCTTGATTCCGCCTCATTGTTTTAATATTTTTGATATAATATACAGCTTAAAGTGATAAGGTGGACAGACGACCTCGTAAAATTGGCAGTTCGACAGTGAAAGCAAGCCACTTCGTACAGGTCTTCTTAGAAGCTAACGAGGGCGGTATATTGCTATGTCTAGCAGTTGACGTTCTAAAGAACTAGCCTAAGAACTGAGACATTCTGAAATGAGGATGATGATGACTCAGTTAATTCAAGAGGTAATATAAAGTGGGTACACAAACATCACATCAAATACAACATAGAACTAGAAGTACTGTTTTCTTAACAAGAAACCGTCTCCATACAATCTCTAAGAAAGCTCTCTTTGAAAAATCGACAGGTGCACGTGATAGCATTCTACTATCGCCATTCACTTTATTTATCGAACCCCTTCCACGTGAAAAGACAAGCACATATTGAAGCCCTTTTCACACCAATTATATAGTGGATCTTGTTGGATTTTGTTTTGAATTTACTGCGATATAGGTTAGAGATCAGGGTTCGATATATGTTGTTATCTATTGAACTGATAGTTGGACTGTCTTTTTAGTATTGTGTATAAAATAAAATGTTTTATTTAGTGAGGTTTAAACTTAAGAATACACGTATACGACGTAAACAGTAAGATTCAATAGCTACATGCTGTTATGTAATAACAAAATCATTTATACCCGACTACGCAATAGAGAGGTTAGTATATATATATGTATGGACACGCTTCCGAGCCCAGATAGCTTAATGGATTTCTACATGTGAGATGACGTTTGAATCGTCTCATCAGTGAGAGTGATAAAGGGTTAACATTTAAAGATGACGGGACGCAGGCGCTCCTTAAAAAACCTACTTGCTAAGCTACTTCGTGTAGACCGCGTCAAACAATATTTCACTTGCTGAGATTGATACCCGTATCGGCAAAGCGGCAATCATGTCAGAGAAGCTAGGTACACGAGTATCGCATAACAAACACCTAACAAATAAGACCAAGATGTTAGTCTTCCTGGCTTCCATCGTAAGCATACTATTATGCGGACCTAAAACCTGGACGTTGCATGTTGTCATCACTTTTTACATGCGCTGTCTACGTAAGATCTTGGGCATAACGTAGCAGGGTCACAAACAAAAAAGTTCTAGAAATCGCACAGCTGTCTAGCTTGACCGCGATCCTAAAACAGAGGAGGATGCGATGGCTAGGGCATGTGCACAGGATGGAACCTCCTCGATTACCACGAAAAAATTTTCTGGTGTAAAAAACAAAAAAAGATTCTTCGCTTCAAGGACTGCGCAAAGCGGGACATGGTGGCCTTTAAAATTGACCACCAAAATTGGAAAAATCTGGCGGAAATACAAACAGAATGACTCAAACGTATTGAGGAAGGTCCCAAATTTTGTAACGAAGCCTGGTTCGGAGTGTTTTGCTGACAAGAGATAAAATCAAGGTGATTTGGCACCAATCACAAATTTCTGTTATCGTGCCAGTGGTAGAATGTGTCGCTCTCGCATCAGATTATTCAGCCATGAAAAACGCTCTCTCACAGACAATGCCCCATAAATCGTCCGTAATAGACGCAAAGGCCTGATGGTATTTATGAAATAAGATGGGAATAACTTTTATTTATATTCTTTTCTATTTTGAATAATTTATTTCATGTTTCTATTATGATTGTATCTCGTGACAAAACTGAATATAGTCGTATATACAAAATTAGGAACGGAATTAAAATTGACGTTAAAAATTTCTGCCATTTAAAATTAAGTACGTCAATAAAGTGTCAAGTAAAAATAGGAACATTATTCCCCCTGAAATGGAACGTTTTTGGCTTTGTCTTACGTAGTGTTCGTATTCTCTTTGGCTTTGTCTACATTCAGTATCTAAGTACCGAGTTAATGCTATAAGAGTCACGAGGTGCAGAAAACATTATAATTTCTAGACATTACTGAAATTGTTTTTCAGTAATTGTTTCTTTGGTTCTCTCTAGTTAAATATGTAAAAAAGTTATAGTCTAAACAAATAGTGGAACATCCTATCCTATACTATATTACCTTCACACAGTTACAGCACGATCTTGTTTTACAGACCACCCTTTATCTGTTCTGAGATTCTCAGAAGTTTGTTAGTTAAGTTTAATTTCAACCTAAATTAGTAAGAACGATAGCAACTTAATAATGAACTTTAATAAATTGTAATAAGCTGTATTTTTCAACACTAACTTTAATACCTTTCAGTTGTCCTTTTTTTTTAATTTACATAGAACCAACCTCGACTTACCCTTACAATTGGAATATTTTTTTTAATTGATTTACAAATAGCGTAAAGAAATAGTAGGATTAATAACCCTTTCTCTTTATGAAGTAGATTAAAAAGGGGTTTAACAATTTATATTATTAAAAATTAAAACTGAATATTTTTTACATCCACATACATACGCTCACGCCCGTATCCCATAAGGTTTAGGCAGAGGAGTATTAAACAGCCATATTTTGCCAATTAGAATTTGGTCCCACTAACATAATAGGGGGCAAGCCGTCAACCGGGCACTGTGTGACTATATATATATACAAACTGTCTGATAGATAACAGTCCGATCCTTTAGTGGCATATACCACCTTGAAACACACGGTAAATTTCTATGCATATCAAATAATATTTAAAAAAAATGTTTTTTTCCGTCAGAAGTCCGTCATTCAACATAAAAAACCTTCCAACTTCAAATAACAATATAGGAAGTAAGTAACCTCACATCATCACATCTATTATCATTTGTACTTCTTTCAGCCGACATACAATAAATAATGTAATATCTTCACTAAAAAGTAATTGTGCATTGGTAATTGACGATATTCCATGTGAAATATTATAGAGATATGTAAGTATACTCGTAGAACCTATTCATTATATATGCAATACATGTCTTTCTAAAGGAGTATTTCCAAAGGAACTCAAAAAATACTGTATAAATTTATTAATAAACAATTAACCAAATGTCTAGAAGGTAACAATCTATTGTCAGACAACCAATATGGTTTCCGCAATGGCAGATCTACTAATGATGCAGTACACCAACTTACCGATACTATAGTAGCGAAGTTAGACAAGAAAAAAGTTATTACGATATTCTAGATATGACGAAGGCTTTTAATACAGTATATACTTACTTTGTTGTATAGGGGGCCTGGTAATCTCTATGACAGGGTTTCATAGTGCAGATGCCAGTCTATTACAAACGACTAAATTGTATATGTGTAGTATTGACAACCATAGACTTAAGTTACCTTTGCGGAAAAGAAATAAATTATTATTATTTTTATTTCATGTATAAACACAATAATTAGGTATTTATAGGAAATAAATAAATCTTTTGTTACATATTTTGTTACTGTAAAATACAAAACAAAAAGACTAGTTAATTGAACAACACAAAAAGCACTTAGCTACAAGCTTTTAAATAAAAAATTCCAAAAGAAAAAAGCTTTGGTCCGAAATTCTGGAACAAAAACAAGCTTTAATTAAGTGTATGTGTTTAAAACTGTGTCTCTAAGGCTTATTTGGCAATAAATTAACAAGCTAGACATTTACCTGTCACTCGGTTGTCTTGTCACTGCTTGAAATAGGAGGCTATTATAGACTAAATATATTAAATTATGTATATATTATCAATTATATGGTGAATGGCGGCTCATTGTCGCTTTTATTCTTAGATTTAAATAGCACAGAATATAAAAGTTTAATTTATTAAACTGAAAATTCAGCGAATCGGTTAACACGACGAAGTGTTATATTATTAAAACAGATAGAGCACAACGATATTGAGATGCAATGAATTCGTCGAACGTTTTTAACTTACCCTGATAGCGTTAGCCAGCTTATGTTTATTTTCATTTGTAGATTTTTATATAATTTCAAACTAAAGTACACTTAATCTTGTTGGTTAACAGTTTTCGTTTAATTGTTATTTCTTTCATCAGCGCATTAAATACTCTATTCATCCACACACTCACCTATGAATAATGACTTGGTTTTATGGCTTATTGATTGGCTTCCGCTTTCCTACATTGTTTATTACAATCTTAACTTAGCCATAAAGTTCCCAAGCTTGTTAAAATATGGCGTTTGCCACACGTTCATTCTAAATTACTTATTGAATGTTAAGTAAAATAAATATATATATATATATATATATATATCAATGTATATAACAACAAAAAAATTATAACCCTGCAAAAAATTAATAGCACCTGTAAGGGTTAATTACCCTTTGGGCTTCATCTGTCTGTCCGATACAATATTTCCGAAAAAACTTGTAATAAAAGCAATTTACATTTTTAAATAGTATTCCAAGAAGCTCAACCTAAATCATTCACATAAAGGAAAAACCGAGCGTACCAAATGATACCTAAAGGTGACCCCAAATTGACAACAACGACCCTTTTTGATTTTGTTGAGATCCTACTCGATCGGAAAAAGAGACTCTTAAATGTGTAAACATGCTTTTTCAAAAAGGGTCGGCTCTTTACTTGCGGTTACAAGTACGTACTACGACGGAATGACACTTTTCAAATTGTATATTTGAATTCATGGTCACGTAAAATATAAGAGGTTTATAATTTGGGAGTTTAAAATAGCTCGGGCTTAAAAATGTGGTTTACTTGTTTCATCAAAAGCATAAACCACAGTTTTCACACGTAATAATGTGGAATGGTAAGTGGTAGTAGTAAATATTCTAATAGATTTCTGTAAAAAATAAGTTGAGCCATGATATGACATGGGTCATTGAATATCATGCTGCAACCCTTAGGAGCAGAGAAGTGACCATAAACGTATATAGCAATATAGATTTCAAATTCCAAACGACTCTAGGGTAGCAAACGACATCAATGCATAACAGCTATTATCACCCTCGAAAATATAAGACAGGAACATCCCCTAGTTCATCATGTAACGAGCATCAGATACCTCAATAAATACAGGGTGAGATCTTCGTATAATATAACCGTCCAATTTAATATATATAAATAGGTGAAATGAAAACCTATACGAGAATATATAGATATATATAGCTATCGTCTTTTCTTTTTTTTTGTGTGGAAACCCCCTCGGGCCGTCATCGGTGGAACGGTGTGTCGGAATCGGACCGACTAAAACCATGCGCTTAAAATAGGAGGAATCCGGGAACAGCTTTATTAAGACATCCGGACTCCTCCTAGCGCCTGTTGCCCGCCAAAGCGCGGGCACCACCTTTGGGTAAATCTCAAGTAGGCAACGTCCAGGCATACCAGAACGTCACCCCCTCGCGGTTGGCCACTGAAGCGGGTGGAGGGTAAAACCCGTCCCGACCACCCGCGGCCACACTTAGGGCGGCATGAGGCGCTGGTAAGCGCGTCTCTTCGCCGGCGGCGAATTGGGTCCGAGTGGAGATCGTCCTCCCGGGCCCGCTCCGCCGCCTCCTTCTGCGAAACGACCTCCTCACAGAAAGTTGCGACCGCAGTAAAATGCCTGTCACTGACGGCCATGGAGCGTATGATGGCCGGTAGTGACAGATCCTCTCCAATGACTGCAGTGAGGGCACGACGCTCAGACGCCTAGGGGGGGCAGGCCGTAAGCGTATGTTGAGCCGAGTCCTCACCGCAGTCGCAGTGCTGACAGGCGGGACTCAATTCTCTCCTTGCCACCGAATGCAGGTACTTTCCGAAGCAACTGTGCCCGGAAAGGACCTGCGTCAGTCGGAAAGAAAGGGTTCCGTGCTGCTGCTCTGCCCACTCGGCGATGACCGGCTGGAGCGCCTAAACGGCGGCAAAGCCAGCACGTGGAGCCTCCAGCCGGGACGACCAACGAGCAGCCTCACGCCACTCGCGTACCTCTTCAGGCGGGGGCCGATTGTCATTACCCGGAACCCGGAACTCAGTCGTCTGCCGATAGACCTCGGCGAGTACTTCCGCCTCCAAATCCCACGGGGGAGTTCCAGCCAACGCGCACGCCGCCTCCGACGATGACGATGGATAACGAGTACGTCATGCTCGTGAACAAGTACCGTTGATCGAGGGCTGGTTACCTCCAAACTGCTATTACAATTTTAAACTATATATATATTATTTTACAATTTTAAACTAAATAATACGAAGTTAATGTAAACAAAAATAAAAAGAGGGTCCTTGTCTGTTATTCTCAATAGGACCTAGCTTCACGACTGACTTAGTCTAATTAACATTGTTGATAGTAAACATATACATATAATGTGTTAGTTTAAATAAATTATTTTTATTGGATTTGATTTTGTTTTTTTATATGCGATAGGAGGCAAACTAGCAGACGGGTCACCTGATGGTAAGTGACTACCGCAGCCCAAGGACATCCGCAAGTCAAAAGTCACAAGTGCGTTGCCGGCCTTTTAGGTAGGAGTATGCTCTTTTCTTGAAGGTTTGAAGGTCGTATCGGTCCGGAAATAGGGCAGGCCACAATTTTCTCCACTGGTTAGCTGTTAATGCACTTTAAGGTAGTTATTTGATTGATACCTTTGCTGTAGTAATCTTGTCATCGGAAATAGATAAATGCCCTCCTATATTCCAGAAAAGTTTTGATAACGGATGGTGAAGTTTTCAACAAGGCGTACGCAAAAAACGGTTCCTATAAAAACGATCCGCCAAGTAGGTTATCGTTAGGTTGCTATCTACGGATGTACGGGGATTACAGTTTGTAGTGCTTCTATAATTATTGTGACAGTTCCGTGAGCAGTAAAAGTTACGAGTCATTTGTGATATTGTTACTGTCCAAAATCGATCGATGTTTCCCGTAAGTCGTATCATAAAAACTAGTAGTTACTATAATACAATGACGATTCGCTGAATATCGGTCATAATTCTATAAATCTTTTGTACAGCGTTTTCATAAAGAAATAATAGATACGTAATTAATATTCAACAGTGTATTTTAATCACTTTTATGCAGATTTGTCTAAACCAGATAAATTATCCTCATGTTACCGGGTTGCCGTAATTAACATTACATATTTTTATACAGAAAACGGTTGGTGACCCGTCTGCTCGTTTGCCGAATGTCAAATAGACTAAGAACAATTTTGCACTTCCAATTTATGTAAAACTAGCTATTACCCAACTTCGTTCACGTGGAAATTTCGAGCTGTTTATTCTTTTCTATACTATGCACTGTCTCTGTGCCAAATTTCTGTAGAACCGACATCTGTCCAAACCGTCGCATTTATAAAACCATTTTGGGTGCAATCGATATTTTGTGTAAGTTGTAAGTTAATACACACTGTGTATAGAATCAGGTACTTTGAGTAGAAGTGTAATCTGATATACAATAAGTGATGCGTCAAGATGTAGCTCTTAAAAAGTTTTTTTTAGCAAAATGTTCGAATTTAAAAACGATAAAACTGCGAGATTGCATTGAATCTATTAGCAGTTAGCGTGGGTCCCCAGTGAATCTGCAGCATAGGCCATGATGGGGTAGCCATGTTTAATGGCTTCCTGATTGTAAAAATATATTTTTCAGGTATTTTTAGTAGACACGTGCGTTAAACGACGTATCGATCAATTCTTATTTTCCCCAACACTACCTGTTTTCCCCTAAACTGAAGAGTTTTTTTCAATTTAGATTTAAATTTTGTTATAACCTAAACTCTAAATTTTATCCATAAGATGCTTTACTATCAACAATTTTATTTCTTAAAAAGCCCGCGTAACTATAATATGTAATTTAAAACTTTTTTTAAAGGTTTGCAATTCTTGAGTACATTTGCAATAATAATGTTATCCAAAATAATATTTGCGCAAGAGCTAGACGCGAGAAGCCGAAAATAGATATGTCCAGCAGTGGACTGCGATAGGCTGATGATGATGATGATGATAATGAAAATAATATTCTGGGACACACCAACTAGCGTTTTTCCATCCCTAACTAACTTAACCGTTTGTACTGGTTTCTAGAATAAACGTAGGTAAAAGGATAAAAATACTTTTTATTTTTTTGTATATAAGTAGATTTTACATATAACTAGTAAAGTTATTGGAAAATGTTTTATTTCTAGTTTATAGGGGATGATATGATAATAAGTGACAACCTCAGTACATGGACATACACTCAAGAGTCTAAAGTGCGTTGCCCACCTTTAAAGATGATGAAGGGTGGAGGAATGCGACACAGGAGAGGGGAGGGGGATAAGGAGATGATTGAAGGGGAAAGAGAAGAGGGGG
This sequence comes from Tyria jacobaeae, assembly GCA_947561695.1. Taxonomy (NCBI): domain Eukaryota; kingdom Metazoa; phylum Arthropoda; class Insecta; order Lepidoptera; family Erebidae; genus Tyria; species Tyria jacobaeae. The sequence continues at coordinate 7,164,275 of OX387215.1, read as the reverse complement.
AGTTGGGCCTCCGGAAACCTCACAAATTTCGGAGCAATGCATTGCTTCACAACCGGTTTTCTCTGATGCTGAGCACCACTCACTATTCCTAAGCATGGCACTCCAACTGTTAAAATGTGTATAAACCAACAATTTTTAACAATAAACTTTATCTATTTCCAAATCAGTGTTATCCTGTCAGTGTTATTGAGATCTTTAGCCCTATATCACTCCTCTTATTAAAGTAATTCAAATGACACTTCACATACCGAAATTCATCAAGCCGCCCAGACTGTAAGGCTTGATAAAATAACGAATACACTTGAAAACCATTACCCTTCCTGCACAGTTAAGTAAAAACAACCGTAGTAATCCAAATAGATATATTAATGGATAAAATATTGGTACTGTACGATACAGACCCTTGACAGTGTATTCAAACATAGAACTTACGCCCTCCATATGTATATTTACATAAATTAATTTGGGTTTTAATGTTCTGAGATTATAATATAGCTACTTACTCAAAAAAAGGGCTTTATTTTTTTAAGAATGAATATGTACATATGTCCCTAGGGAAGCTCCTTCGTCTAGGACACATGGGGTCACCCTACGAACAGTCAAGATAAGCGTTATTTAATGAAGATTTATCTTGCGCACTGCACACTGGATTTACTTTAGCAATGAATATTCTACTTCTACAGATATCTTTCTGATAAGATAACATTGACAATTTAATGTTTAATTCGATGGTTCTGTACGTCCAGTGATTAGTGACCCTGCCTGCTGAACCAAAGATCATGGGTTCGATTCCCACACAAGTTCCAGGCGACATAGGAATATAACTTAATGCGGGCGTTGTCTTTTAAAAAGAAATAATAATGTGATCATTGAACAAATATGGTTTGTAAGTTATGATAACGAGAATATAATTTATTAGAAGAAGGGGTATTTTGTACTAGCCATTGCACTTATCCACGTGAAATTTTGATACTTGAAACATAAATTTTCTACATCTGACCTGCATTTAAAAACAGGTTTACAAATAAATCTTAATTATTTTTTACAGAATAAGAGAGAATTAATAACTCTCACCCAGAGCTAATAACCGATATAGTGAGGTGATATTGTTTGTTTAGATGTACAATTAAACCACTCCGAAAAAGCACCATAGTTTAGTGATTTTTGGTGTGGTTTAAATTTTTACGACTACAGTTGGTACATTTCCAAGTTTGTGATACCAGTTACCAAGTACCAAGTATTTATGTACTGGTAGTGTCATGTATTTATATCTGGTAGGTACTTCGAACTTTGAATGTCTGAAATTTGCTTCAAACAATAAAGAGTATTTCATACAAAATCACGCCAGAAACAGGTGCCAGGGAAGTTTGATTTTCTACTAAAAAGTATTAAAAGCAGGACGGGTAACTAGGTTGCCTGACGGCCAAACATTGTTAAACTGCTACCATCAAACTAACGACCTGTACTATGAGCAAAGAGTTGTTTCACATAAACAATTTTCGTCTCGTTCTATTTTAAGTAAAGAGAGATTCAACTCAATATTGAAACATAACTACAGACAACCGAAAAAAGTGTTTAAGTTTTATGTGGTAGAACCATATTTAGGCACGAACGCTCCGGCTCGAGCTGTGTAATACCACGGAATCACAGAAAACCGGTTGTGAAACAACACTTGCGTTTCATTTCGTCGAAATTAGTGAGATTTCCGGAGGTCCAACTTTTCTCTCCTTATTCCTCTCCCCTGACCTCCCGCCCCTTTTCCCATCTCCTCATCCCCGTCTCTTTCCCCTCCCCGCATACCCTCATCCCTCTTTATTCTCAAAGGCGGGAAGCGCACTTATGACTCTATGACGACTGAAATTTGAAGCACTCAACAGTTAAGTAGCACTATGTGTTGCCGTGTCTGCTGGTGCGTAGGGTAACCAAAGCTCTAATAAAAGTTTGAATGAAATTGGTAGGGATTTGCTGCCAACAAGGAGGAGAAGGATTTTTTTATAAGTATATAGGAAATGCGTAAAAATTGCTTTCAAAATTATGGCACTTTTTTTATTTGTAAAGCTTGTCAATAGCTCCCATACAAACAAAAAAAAAAGAAATCGCTAGTTGTATATTTACAAACACACCAAGTGCGCGAACTTCACTAGCGTGAAATTGTTAAACCGTACTTTTTTGATTAAATGCCTATGTGCTATTCTAAACTATAGTCTACCTCTGTGCCAAATTTCATCTAGATCCTTTCAGCCGTTCAGGCGTTATACAGTAACAAACATGCATCTGAACAATCGCATTTATAATAATAGTAAGAAACAGTAAGATTAATACTTATTAAACTATTTTCTTTGTTAACTTTTTCTTTTTGCTTGATTTGATAAACCAGTGTAATACCTACCAAAAGGTATCAAGCTCTACAAGAGCCATGACGTAACCGAAACGCGTAGCAGATAATCTAATTTGGCACTACGGCGTTGTAGCTATCGTAGACGTGACATCGGCTACGTCGTAGCTACTAAATCTTATTTGCATTAATATTAATATGGGTAAGTTTTCAAGCAATTTTGAAACAAAAACAAATAGATTTATATAGAAAACCTTTATCGAATACAGATTTTCTTAATGAAAACTGAGATGCTGTAAAAACGCCTAGAAATTAAACTTTGTTTATAATAAGAGCACAATAATAAGACAGTTTTGGGTATAAATTTAGACCATCTGTAATAAAGTATCCGGCTTATCTCGATTCAATCAATCTCTCAACGAAAGCAATATTTTCTTTTATATCCAATTTCGTTTGAAATATTGTCTTTTCAAAGAACTGTATATAAAACAATTGCAATAAATGGGTATTTTCAGTTTCAACTATCAACAGTGTTCATGGCCAATAAAAATGCTATTTATGAATTGGTAATGTTTACCAGACCAGACGGCACTTAATAAGAGGCTTATATATGTATACCATAATGACCTTAATGGATTATAAAATAATCCTGATTAGTCAGATGTTACCTTATATACATCACCAATAAAAGTCTAGGAATACATTTATATTTTTTCTCCTGCCTAATACTAATAATTGCTATGAAATACAAGACAAAATAGATTTATAATAAACTCTGAGAGATAAATATAGGAATAGTTTTTCATTGCAGCTATGATCGCCAAGTCACTATTATATACATATAAACCAATTCTTGATATCGATAAGTTATTAGTAGATTGATGTCCAAGAAATCTAGATATGTACAAAGTACCCATTTCACTCCTGTAACTCAGTCTTAGCATGTTCCTGAACACGACATTGAAAATCAATCAAAAGCGCCCCTCCATTTACACCGAAACACAGACCACATCTACTCAGTGAATGACAAACGTGATAGAAAGAGGATTTCAACCGGCCTCATTTGTGCATTCAATTTTTTTTATTTTTTTTATAATTGTCTATACAAAACATTTTTGAAAATACCTAGGATCTTCTATTTTTATTTTATTTTGTTATCAATTGTGCCTTTCTTAGAACCCTGTCACTTATCGGATGAGGCACCTCACATACAAAACAATATTTTGTGACTAAGACTTATGTACATTATCAACAACTGTACCTATGTATCACAAATAAATTTCTGAATTCTGATTTATAAAAAAATCTGTACGTTTACGTATCCAATTGATGTATAGTATGACTATTATTATATTATTAAGTTTATTTTGATATTTTCGAAATAATACATCTTATTTAGTGTTGTTCATAGTTAACTTTAGGGAACACCAACCGCAACTCATTTTCTGAAACTCATATTGTGTATAATTCTAAACTTTATGAAGAATGTTTTAAAATAAAAGCTTCGTGAATTATTAAAAGCTGTTATATGTAGGTATGTATAATTATGTCAAATTTTACTTTCCGGTGTCTGATTTAAAATTTTGCACGCACCTTCAGTTTCAATGACGATGCATGTTTATTATAAGCATGACCTGATCCTGCACTCAGGAATGGCTTTAGATGAGGGAACTTTAATTTTTAACAGATCATTTTTTTTCTATATAACAAAGCGGGGCAGACGAACAGACGGGTCACCTGATGGTAAGTGGCAACCACCGTACATGGACACCTACAACTCAAGAGTCATAAGTTCTCTGCCCGCCTTTTTTATGTGATGAGGGATGCGGGGTATGAGGGGAGGAGAAAGAGGAAACCTCACTAATGTCGAGGAAATGCAACGCAAGCGTTGCTACACCTCTTCCTTATCACTCCCTCTCTACTTTCTCCTCCCCGCATCCCCCTACCCTCATCATCTTCATAGGCGGGCAGCACACTTATGACTTGAGTTGCAGGAAAAATCAATAGGCGCATTAAAGGCGGTTAAGTCAGATTAATATAATCAGTGTAATAACATTATTTTATAATCGCTAAACAAATGACAAATATATGACATAGCGATATATATATAAAACCCAGCCAGCTGTTGAAAGCAATTTGTTACATTGACATGAAAACTATTAATTCTACCGTTGTAAGATTAAGCTGACAAAATATATAAGGTATTAATTTTGGCTGATTTTTTAAATTTTGAAGTAATATTTATGTAATTTTGAAAACAGTATTTAAATCAAGGAGGCATTTTGAGTGTATTTTTCTACAGTATCAAGGGATCAATAAACAAAGTCAGGTTATAATACGTTAGGTATTTGAAACAACTAATTTCCCTACAAATTACACGACATAGAATTGTCATATTGTCATTTGTTTGTGCAAAAATCTATGACCATTATCACTTTGATATGGATTCTAAAGACACATTCAAATATGGTAAGACATTAAGAAGGTATAGATAAATGAAAAAACATACTTACGAAAAAAACTATACTTACATAAATGAACCTTTTTCTGGGCCCACCTAATTAGCAACAAAAAAAGTTTCAAGATAGACCATCCTTACGATGTTAACCGCGACTGCATATTTAGTGTTATTCCGCACTATGGTTATTTTAAAGTAATTCTGTTTGGATCTTAGAAAAAGTTATAAAAGTTTTGCCAGCTGGTATATGTATGTATGTTTATATAACATTATGAGTCTATGTCGAGCAAACAAACTATCAATTTATAATAGTTTACGGACACAAAAAATTGTAATAAAAAGTTGCTCTTTGGCACTATTATTTTATTTAAATTAGTATCTGTTCACTACGAAGAAATGAAACGAATAACATTAGTAAGTCACATCGCGGCTGTACAAATTTGAACAGGCAAACTGAAATACCAAATAAGATTCTACGTATACAATGGACATTTCTACACTTTAAATGTTGCTATGCCTAAATTTGCAGGCGTAACCAATGTTCACAATAACAAGCACAATAAAGTCCAAGAATTTTGATGAAATAAAACCGCTGAAGGGAAACGTCTTCAACCTTCTTAATAATAAGTGGTTGCTTGGTGCCTAGTGGTGTCTTAATCCTATAGTTCAAAGGTTCTTTTACAGAAATCGTGTGTCCTATAATTTCCAAAATCTGAATACAGTATGACACCCAATACATATTTACAATTTGCTTTTACTTTGAGTGTTTCTACCCGTTTACAAGTTAGGTAAAATATTATTACTTAGTTAACTGATTCTCAGAAGAAATAAACAAAATTCCTTATATATTCTAGTTTCACAGTCTCGACGGAATACAATTTGAGGCCAATCTGTCGATAAAGTTCTATTTATAAGTGACTGGATAGCTAACCGGCACTCCGACACTTATTGGACTGAGCAGTGATATCCACTGTATAATCTACTTCCATATATATGCTATACGTTAGAAAAATACAAGCAAAACTAACATAACTGTCCTTATTTGATAAAGCATTATAAAATAAATCTCTTTTCAAGTTTACCTGTATGAGAGTGTAAGAAATTGCAGACTGAGATGAGACCGCCCATTGGACTACTGTATATCATGTTGTATTCATGGTATGCGATAAAGAGTTGCTATCTAACTTTTTTTTTATTATTTATTCAAACAAGACAACTCCTTTAGCCGAGCTTTAAAGTAATAATTAATTATCCAAAAGGAAACCTCTGTATAAGATGATTCGTTTTTAAATGAACAAAAGAAAGAACAAACATACCCGTTCTGTTTTCAAGAATGTTTCGTTCTCTCTCTAGAAGTTGGACAGAAAATCCTGTTTTTTACTCAATTATACCTCAGTGGGACTGTTCATTTACCCTTTTCTAACTGTTAATTAACTTTTTTCCACAAATTAAATCATATGTACGCTACTTCGCAATAAACATATTTGTATAAACTATTACTTGCTTAAATCAAATCAAACTCAAGATGTGATCACGTTATAATATTTTTCTTTTACAATTGAAGGTACAAGGTAAATTGATATAAGAAATATTACAGTAATAATTTAAATGTTCAGACTTCTTAACCATACGAAATGTTAGAGGTAAAAAGAGGACGCTCCACTTGTGCACCGCCCTTTTAATAATCTCGGTCAAGATGGTGCTCTAGACGTAATGTTGCCAACACGGCCATGCTGCACGGTGCCTGCCTCAGGCACCCAAAAAGTCTGGGTACGATACTAAAAATGAAACAAATACTGTTTTAGATGTGATGCAAACGGTTAAGCAGTCTTGCGGAAATTAATACTATTGGACGCTTGTTTCAACTGCGTATTTGCCACTTTCTGCACCTAAAGGGACTTTGCCACACTTAGGAGACCAGGTTTTAAACATCACGACCACTTGCACTTGAAGAGCATTTCACTCACTCAAGCGTACCAAGTTGGTCCAAAATTACTAAGGGCAAACGCAGTGTATGAACAATGTGCAATACTAATATTGACGTAAACAGAATTTTATCTATGTTTGCGTATTAGACGTGGGCAATTATTCTTAAATTTATAGACAAATATAAATTTATGTATGTACCTACAGCTATCTCAACAGTATTGAAGTAAATCAGTTATAAATACCTTGCCAACATGGTTTCAGTTAGATTTGTTTTCAGAACTTATTTTTATTCCATACTCAATACCTAATTTTCAATATTTATCCACGGCTTTATATTCTCTGCCACAGCAACTCCATCATACATTTTTGAACTCCTTTGGTTTCCTCGTAGATCTGAGATTCGATATCCATCTTTGCCCAGTACCTTGATTACTTGAAATGGACCACCATTGAACGTCGGTAAGAGCTTTCGGCTCGGGCCGTCATTATTATGACTTGATTGTTTGACTAATACCAAGTCTCCTTCTTTATATTGTGAAGCTTTGATTAGAGTTTTATCAAATCTTTTTTGATCCTCTGTACTGGCCTTTTTTTTTTAATAAAAAGACAACTCCCGCATTAGGATTAATTCCTGTGTCGCGGGGGACTTTACAAACATTCAAACAACGTACACAAAGAACACCCAGATTCATAACAACAATTTGAGGATTACACAAAGTATTGTCTCGTGCGGGGATCGAACCCACAACACACGGCGCGGCAGTGTAGTGGCGAGATGACCACTCAAGCCACTACGCCATCAGTGCAGTCTTTAATATTTTGGTCCACCTCTCCACGCAATTTTGACACGTCTATTAATGCTTCGCTATCAATAGGGCGAGACTATCTGAATCTGTACGTAACCTATACCCAAACATTACCTCACTTGGGACAGCTTCAGTAGTTTTATGAATAGTATAATCTAAAATGGTTTTATTAAAGCGCTCAGCCTGTCCGTTGGCACGAGGTATGCCTGTAGCTATAATATGTAACCGAATGTTTTTGTTTATACAATATTGATAAATCGGGCCCACTCGACGTTCATAAGTCGAGTGGGCCCGATAGAATCTCTCCTATCGTGCTGAAGACGTGTGCTCCAGAGTTAGCACCGGTTTTAACGCGCCTTTATCGGTTTTCTTACTCTTTTGGCGTAGTCCCGAACTCATAGAAGACAGCTCTAGTGCACCCAATCCCTAAAAAAGGAGATCGCTCGGATCCGTCCAACTACAGACCCATAGCCATCACCTCCTTGTTCTCCAAGATAATGGAATCCATTGTTAACTGCCAGCTCCTCCGGTACTTAGAAGACCACCAGCTCCTCAATGATCGACAATACGGCTTCCGTCAGGGTCGTTCAGCTGGTGATCTTCTCGTATACTTGACTCACCGGTGGGCACAGGCGATCGAGACCAAGGGGGAAGCGTTGGCCGTTAGTTTGGACGTGGCGAAGGCCTTCGATCGGGTCTGGCACAAAGCGCTCCTTGCGAAGCTTCCTTCCTATGGGCTTCCCGAGAAACTGTGCAATTGGCTCACCAGTTTTCTTACAGACAGAAGCATCAAGGTCGTTGTTGACGGTGCATGCTCCGACTCCAAGTCTGTTAATTCTGGTGTCCCACAAGGCTGTGTGCTATCACCCACGCTGTTTCTTCTGCATATCAACGACATGCTGCAGATTAGCGGCATCCATTGCTATGCAGACGATAGCACGAGTGATGCCCTTTACACCGGCCGCGCTAACATTTCTCGGGTAAACGTCATCGAAAGCCGATCCAAACTTGTGTCTGAAATCGAAACTTCTTTATCAAAAGTTTCAGATTGGGGTCGACTTAACCTAGTCCAATTTAACCCCACGAAGACACAGGTTTGCGCGTTCACCGCTAAAAAGATGCCATTGGTCGTATCACCTCAATTTGAGAGCACTTCCCTAACTGCATCAGCCAGTATCGGAATCCTTGGCGTCGATTTATCAAGCGAAGTCCAGTTTCGCGGTCACTTAGAGAGTAAAAAATATTAGCCTCGAAGAAGCTTGGTGTGCTAAACAGATCGAGACAGTATTTTACTCCGGCCCACCGCCTGCAACTTTATAAGGCGCAGGTTCTGCCGCACATGGAATACTGTTCTCATCTCTATGCAGGTGCACCCCAGTACCAACTTCTGCCTCTTGACCGCATTCAACGGTGAGCGACTCGCATCATCGACTGCCAAGATATTTCTGATCGACTTGACACCTTGGCGTTGCGTAGAGATGTAGCTTCACTCTGCATCCTCTATCGCTTGTATCATGGGGAGTGTTCAGAGGAATTGTTCGGACTTATACAATTAAAATACAATACAATTTAAGCAGTTTTTTATATACTTTTTTAGTATATTACGCTATCTTGGAAACCAATACTCTGATCGTATACGTTCAACGTACTTGTCTACAGAAAAATGACCCAAATCATGGTGTTTGCATCTTATAATTTGCCAAAAAATTTTTTGGAACCACCCACCTACGACGGTTCTATAAACTTTACCACCTAATAATTCATAATTCCTAAAAATCGATTGATCGGTCTCACCCGACTAAAAGATCCCTTACTTTTAACTATCTCAGAATCTTGTACCTGTACTGCCAATAACCAATCTGCCTCCGTGATTGTCATAATTATCTCAAGATTCCGATTTTTCGCCAGATAATACGGGATTTCGGCTCAAAGCATCTACATGCTGCATACGAGATCCTCCTCTATGAATTATGTCAAACGTGAATTCTTGAGTTGACAGAACTCAACTCGTTAAAGCGTACCTAACCGCACTACAGTCAGTGATAATTTTGGATTGAGTACTTAATAAATATAGACGAAACTTTTGAAGCGAACAAACTATAGCTAACAACTCCAATTCGAATGAATGATATCTTTTTTCATCTTCCTTGGTCTGCCTACTATAATAATGTACGACCTTTTCACCTTTTTCATCTATCTAGGTAAGTATACCAGCGATGCCGTCCCTACTCGCGTCTGTATACAAAATCTTCTCTTTATTTGGATCTAAAATAGCTAAAACACTTTTAGAGGTTAATTTTTCCCTCAAAATATGAAATGCCCTATTTTGCATATATTCCCACACCCAGACAGTGTCCTTTTTTAACAGCTTTGTAAGAGGAGCCGATAACGTAGCACAATTTCGTATAAATTTACGAAAATAACTAATTAAGCCAGAAAACTGTCCTGAGTTGGTGAACAGTTTTGGGTATCGGGAAATTACATACAGCAACTAGCTTTGATTCATTTGCCATCACATATCCCGATTTAATATTATACCCCAAGAATGCAATTTTACTTTTGAAGAAATGGCACTTTTTTTAAATTTAGCGTCAAACCATTGGTTCTAAATATCCGTAATACATGTTCCAATAACTTAATGGTTTCTACTATTGTATCAAGTACACTTTATTGATCATTTGTTGAAAGCAAGACGGAGCATTAGCTAAACCAAAATGGAAGTCTCAAAAATTCATAATGCCCGTCTTCCCGTCGTAATAAAAGCAGTATTTTCTATAGTTTTTATGTATACAATTGTAATAACCCCTTTTTAAATACAAACTTGTGAAACATTTAAACCCTTGAAGCCTATCTATCAAGTCTTCAATGCGAGGCATAAGATGTTTATTTTTGTCATCTTGTTTAGCGCTTTATAGTCAATGCAGAGCTTATTTACAAGTAAAGCTGGGCTCGCATACGACGTGTTACTGTTACGAATAATTTTATCATAGACTAATTCTTTGAACATGTCCATAATTATCTGTCTATCAGTATACAAGGTTCTAAAGGGTCTGCATTGAATGGGCTGTGAACTTGTTAAATTAATAATGATTTCGTAATTACTAACTTTACCAAGTTCTTTTACACTAGTAGCATCACAATCGCTATATAAATTAAATAATGTCAACAACTCAGTGACGCGGACTAGTATTCAGTTCCGTCCCTGCTATTCTACTACAAAATTCTTTAGTTTCACTTGCGTATTGAAATTTAGTATATTGCCTATACGAGAGTAAACTAAATCAGATCGTTCAGTAACATTCCTCCCAATCAGTATATCGCATCCAACCAAGTCGTCTAAAATATACATGTCTATGTTATTCAAAGCGATAGAATCTAAAGTGAGTGTACATGTAAACTTTTTCAAATTTGGTTTAGAAAATCCTTCTAGAACAACTGGTGAGTGTAGTGCAATATGTGGTAACGAAAGTTTATTTGCCAAAGACTCATATTAAAGAACAGCTACTTCCGGTATTAATTAATGCATCGCAAAAATTATTAAAAATGTTAACCCTCTTTATAAATTTATTTTGTGGGTTTGTCGAAATAAAATTAATTTCTTGGTTTTCCGGTTTTATTAAAGATTTTGACGAATGTTTCTTGTGATATTATAGATTCAGTATGCCCCTTTCTCCCACAATATTCACACTTATTGGCAACGCATCGGTTCGTTCTATGATTACCGCCACAATTGTAACATTTAATTGTTTTACGACTAATCTCTTGACTTAAGGAGGTTGGAGGAAGAGGTTTGATTTGAAGTACTTGAATGAGTAGAAACAGGTGTCCGATTTGTGAAAGTTAACTGACTATGAGCTCCCGATTTAATCGGTATGTCACGCGAACTAACCTCTTGTTTTGTACTTTTTTTGTAGACGCGACTGTGTAAACAGCTAGCTAAATCGTCGGTTGATTTAAAATTGCTGGCCTCTATAGATGCACTAATATTATGATCACCTATATTTCCTATTATTATTGAAATTATATCTTTCTCAGAGAAACGTAAACATAAACTATCAATTTTGCATTTTTGTGCGAAATAAAATTCATACAAAGATTGATTTGAAATTAACAACAACGAAAAATTCACCCAATAACCTAAAAAAATGCATTGTGCCGAGACAGAAAATGCCCCCGCCTCAGCATAATGCTTCTACAATACTTTTATTTAGATATTACAAAAGCGCACACCAAACTAAATTTGCATATAAAAGAACGCAAATATAATTATAATATTAATACTAAAGTTCATCTTTATATTAAGTATACGTTTAGTGCGTTATTAAACAAGGAATGAAATTCCTAAAATAAATATCATTTAAATAACTAAAATGTATTTAATAATAAAAACCCGGGTTATTCTGAGTTATAGTTGTATGTCATGCAGTGTCCATTATATAATATTTTCTACGGTAACCATTGGACCGTCATATAATATTCAGACCGGAGACGAGGTATAGGAGCCACATTAATATTAAATAAATTTAAAAACAGCCCCATCGCTAATGCTTATTAATAGTTGAGAATAATAATCGATCACGACTTCAAATATGCATAGCTGATCTATTTATATTCAGTTGAAATATAGATAATGCACAGATATAAACAGTTGGTGGATGTGGACTTAAAAGTAGCGAACTTTGCTATGACCAGAATAAAATAAACATTGTTATTTAAAAAATGAATTGCTTTATTCTGAAAAGAAAATTGGACACTTTAAAACAATTTTTGTCCTCAAAGTAATATAGGTATTCATAAAACTTAAGAGAAACAACTCCAAGAATTTACATAAAATATGACACAGATCACGAAAGTAAAGTCTAACAAAACACAAAGTCTTTCCGTTCTTTCTTAGACGTAAACACTTTTACTTACAGTTAACTTAAAGAAAAACTGTATTTTTTTTATGTATTTTAGATAGTATGATAAAATAAAAATTATAATTTTTCTCATTTTGAAACAATACAACTAAAAAGTTGAAAATAACAATGTTTTCAAATATATTCGAGCATATATTTTATAGTAATGAGGGCTGGCTGGCTGGCTGGCTAACCATCAGACGGATCATCTGATTATAAGTGACAACCGCCGCCCATGGACACCAGCAATTCAAACTACCAGGATGCTACTTTTATGTAGGTATAGACTTTATATGTATCTATTTAATAACGAGTAGCGTAGTATGTAAATATGAAGAAAATTGGAGAAATGAATGCACGCTTGGGCAGTGATCTAAGAGCAGAATTAACTTGTTGTTTTAGCGGTTACTGAATCTGCTGAACCATGGGTTCGGTTTTTATAAGTGATGAAAATTTGTGTGATCCACAAAAAGTTGTCCCGAGTCTGGGTGTTCTTTGTGTTCCTTTTTTTTGTGTACATTTGTAAAGTCCCGGGACACAGGAATAATTACTAGTGTAGGAGTAGTCTTTACGATCTTGCCTAGTCAAAAAGTTCTATGATCGTCTTTTTATCTGTTTTTAATTTTTTAAATGTTTGTATGCGATTTTCCCTTAAATTAAAATATTTGACTTTCCTTTTCAATAAAACCTATCCTTAAATTATCGAAAGTGTGTGATTTTCAGTAATAGAACTAACAATAGCAACTTATTTGTATATGTATTTTAAATAACTTTATTATACAATAATTACAATGGGAATACATATACATACATGTACATATATAAAGTACTAGCCGTTCCCAGCAGTTTTACCCGCGTTTATGGTCAGTGTTTTGACTCCTAAAGATCGCAGAGTGATGTTTTATATTCTATATTCTTTCTTAATAAGCGGGCTATTTAATGCAATAAGAATTTTACAAATCCGATTAGTAATTGCTGAGATTAAACAAACAAACAAACAAACTGTGCTTCTTTTAAGGGATTCTCAAACTTTTATGCTATACTAATAATTTTAATAAGTAGAACATTTTTGTCGTTTCCTGGAACAAAGCATTCCGGCTATGCCGCTCACAAATCAAGGACATTTTTAAATATGTGGAAGTTAGCTTATCGTTCTACAAAATCAACGCCTCTTGTATTTCCCCCGTAACTAAAAGTATACTATTATGGCATTATTCGATAAAAATATGAAAATGAGTAAACTCATATGTAACATAAACAGTTTCTAATAAATTCAGTATATATTTATAATATGCCTATACTATATATATATACATATATATATGTATATATATGTATATAAATTCGAAGATCTCTCTCTTTCTATTTTAAATATACGGGCTAAAGTGCGGAATCAAATGTAATAAATTAGAAGTTTTGTGGTGAATGTAGAGCGTAAGTAGAGATGATTCTGCGCCCATTTCTGCCACAGCAACCTGATACTAATGTGCGTAATAAACATATATCATTACTAGCTTTAATGAAGATTTTATCAATGAATTCAGTATCCCTCTCTTAAGTACTATGTTGTTTTAAAAGCGGAAAACTGGTACGCTTGAGTTACCAAAACAGGATTGTCGCTTGAAATAACTCTCGGTCCGCGTTCGTTGATTTACTCCACACATTTGTCAGAGTTGATGTAGATATATATCATAATGTATGCATGTGGCTACCACATTTATTTTTTTGCAAAAGAAAAATGTTATAGACTACTTTATGGACGGATAGTAATGGCGATAGGTCAGCCGCGAGATTTTTTAGAATGATAGCTCCCTATTATTTTTGTTTGCCACCCAATTACCATTTTATCGGAGTTTTTATTGTTATTCTCTGTAGCACAGGGAGTACGTAGTCTGCTGAAGTAAAATTTACGTTTAAAACTTGTTTTATATTATGTTTTTTTATTATATTAAAAATTACAATACTAAACAATTACAATTAAATAAAAAGAAGATAGAAATATTTACATTTGACTAAAACTAAAAAGAAAACATAATAAAATAAAAATAGGGACTATCAACACGCATCGTAAAATTATTTTTAAATAATGATTATGGGTTGTGTTTGGGACTTAGAATTTCGTATAAACTTAGAAAATTAGAATCATAATTACATTATTAGTGTGTTTTCAGACGTAATGTAATTACAAGACACGTTTTGCAATTCAAAATTATAACCTGTGCACTGGACTCCGGTTGTAAATATAAAAGTTGCTAGATATCACTTATGTATAGCAAACACACCTGTTGTTTAATATTTAAAGTATTTTTCCCACCTAGACTTGCCTAAATCAAGTCATGAAAACATGTTTTAAACAACATATAACGTGCTGACATATATTTTTAACCGACTTCAAAACAGGAGGAGGTTCTCAGTTCGACTGTATGATTTTTTTTTATGTTAAGAGATTTCTGCTAAAACTGTCGACCGATTTTCAAATATTTTTGAAGTAAAAACTTTAGGCGCGTTGAGCACTTTTTGGGTACAAAAAGCGTGAAACTCACGTCATCGTCACCGCAAGCCTCCCATGAGCTATATGTAAACTGTGTATAATCAAATCAGAACTTGATTATGTGATACCAGGGAAGTGACAAATAAATTTTGAAGCAAACAAATTTTCATGAATTATATCATAGTATTGCGCAAAAGAATTGGAAAGGCACATTGAAGGCTCTTTTATGCTTTTTACTGACTATCATACAAGGTTTGTTGTAAAACTTATAACACGATTTATTTATATATATATAACAAGGTGTTATAATAAACCCACGACTACAAAGTTTCAGTAAAATATGATGATGGATATAATTAAATTGAATTTGAACACGCAATAATGGGCTGCTCACTGACGACTGCCAGCCATGTCATGTTTTTAATAATGCTTTATTAAAAATTTAATATTATCTTGTGATTAAATAAACATATGTATAAATATTATTGTAAATTCAACGATCATGAATTAATTATTTTATGCTTTTGTGTCAACAATTTTTTCGATCTTTCTATTCAATAACAAACAAAGTTTTATTTAAGCTAGGTTTGTAATTGAAATATATGTATGTATATAATATATATATAGACTAGACAACAATTTCAGTACAAATTTGATTTTTTGTAAGTATATACATGTGTACTCGTATACGAGATCTATGAATGGATTATACATTTTTTTGTACCGTGTGAGAATCGAATCCACGATCTCTTTCTCCGTAGTCAGGACCTAAACCAAATAGACAGAGTTTTTGCTTTTGTACTTAAAACATGACGCTTAAAGCATTCCGATTCAAGACATCATAGATTAAAAAGATAAAAATAATTGCGGTAGGTACAAACCTACAAGACATCAGATATGTTAAGTTGGCGTGATAAAACGAAATAAGTAGACCCAATTTATGGCACGTTATCGACGGGCTCTTAAAATACTTGGTAACTGTTATGCGTCCGTCTCACCCTCACGTACGGGAGGCCGTACCCTCATCAGGCGGGCAGCGTACTTACGACTCTCGAGTTGCAGGTTTCCGTGGACGGAGGTTGTCTCTTACCATCAGGTGACCCGTCTGTTCGTCTGTCCCCCTACTATATAAAAAAGGACAGTCATACAGTGCCTCGTTGATGGCGGTGCAATATTACGTTAGTGGGAATAAATTTATTTGTCAAAATGTAGCTGTTTAATATATCTCTGCTTACTTAGGGGATACAGGCGTGTATATGATGTATATATACATATATATGTATATATGTATGTATATATGTATGTATGTATGTATGTATGTATGTATGTATGTATGTATGTATGTGTGTATGTATGTATCTTATCTAATAAAACAAATACTTTGGTAACCAGGCTGCTGATAAGCGTATTTATATAGTTCTAAATACATTTACACTATAGGTAGCTAGTTTAGATGACCGGTGTCATAATACTTCAATTACTGCTTTGTGTATGTATAATGGTTATAGTGAGAAATTTATGAATAATGTTTTTTTTTATTTTAAAATAACACCTGATAGAATACAATAATTTGTTGAATCGAACCCACGACCTCAGGCTTAGCAGTTAGAATTACTAACCACTGCACCAACAATTCAGTCAAATTTGTCTTTCTATGTTAAAATTTATCATTTTATTTAATTATTGATTATTTTGATTACATATTTTCTTTCATCTAGTTAAATAATAATATAAACGTATTACCATAACACTCAATACAAATATACAAACATGCAAATTATCACGTCGCCAACTCTATGTGCTTGTAATTTACATATACAATATGTGTTGATTACTAAACAGCGCTTTCTTAAAGACCTTACTACTTTCCCAAATGTTATACTTCATTAGCCCCGAATCGATTCTAATCTACCCTTACAATCAAGCTAGCTACCACGAACAGAAAACCTAAAACAAGCAACCAAAACAATCAAATTAATCCAGTATCCAAGTTAATTTTGTGCTAGGTAAACACCTTGTTTTAGCCTACCTCTATAAAAACTATAATACACCGTTATTAAATATTCTCTAATTTTATTCAACGATTCTATTACAAAATAATAGCATAAACTATTTTAATACGAAGCTTTAAAATGTAACAACTTTTACCTTATTGACCTCACAAAAATCAATCTACGTATAATCAACCACAAGCTTAAAATTTTACTTAAAGATTACTACTATAGTAAATTTGTTGTCAACTATACTCCCACACTAACGTTAAACCTAACTATAGAAGAATAATGTAACATGTAAGTCTTCGAAGTTAGATATTTGTAGACAATAGTCATACTTGCGACATAAATACTTTTTCAGTAGGATAATCGTGGATGGAGATTTTATTTTCTTGAATTGTTTGAAATGATAAAATACGTGTCGTGTTGATTGACGAAGTTGGCGTAACATAGAAGCTATAAACCTGCGAGTAGAAATGCAACCACAGGAGATTAGCTATAAACTATCAAAATCACTATATAATTGCGTTTCTCGATCCGAACTCAAGTGACTAATATAAAAATTGTCAAGCCCGTCTCAACACCCCACCACTCACTTACAGGGCGGACCACCGGCGTGGCGCTTCAGGTGTAGCTTGTTATAAAATGACTATTAGCTTTCCCTATTTTTAACAGAATATATACTAGGTTTTTATGTGAATAACAGAGTATAACAAAAACTATTTATTCATATCATTACTTAACAATTTTCTTTAGTATAAAGTACAAGTTTTGTTGTTAATAGTACTTATAAGATATTTTGTATCAAGTATATAAGAATTACAAATATAAAATGCATTAATCAGTGTAAGCTTTTATTCGTAGTTGCTTTAAAATTAAATAAAAATTACTTTTCTATAGGTGCATCAATCCAAATCGATATACGTAAAAGGAGTTTATTACTACCGAAGCTTAACTATCTCCAACAGAGCTCTAAACGCCTAGTAGTGGTAATGATATGAAACAAGAAGCTCAAGGGCCGGCATAGTTAGCTGGTATGCGATTGCTGTGAGTCACGGGAAACTCGGTTGCCGTGATAGAGGGGCATTAAACCAAAAACAGTCGTTCCTAACGTTTACACGCCAACAATATTCAATATAAAATGACGTAGTGATTACTCATCTGAATATTTATTGAAGTAGCAGACAAACACTATTGTTGCGGTAAAATTTTATGTTTGTTACAGTTTTAAAAAGTTTTGCGTTAATAAACATGTTTTGCTGTCAAGGTTTCGTCTTGTTGCCTTGCTCGCTTTAAAAGAATTTTGTACTGCGCTCTACTAATTTTATATCAACCTTTACATTTTTCAACATTATGGAAACCAAAATAAAGCTTAGCTTGTAGTTTGGGTTCTATACACGGATCAACAAACATACATATTTTTACAGTAGATGAGCAGTTTATATAGAAATACCCCGACCAAGGTAAATTGAATATTTTGTATTAAATGGGAATCAAATCTTCTACCGATGACAATAAATTAAATATTTTAACATCGCGTATATTTCTAGTTCGAAAACGTTTAGAGTAAAATCAAATGAGGTTTGAAAGTTTCAGTGGAAGTGAAATCTGTAGGCTTACTTGTGTATGTATTTATTATTCGTGTATGTTTTAATATATGTATGTACGTATGTAAGTGCAAACATACAAATAACCGGACAATACTGATTAATGGGTAGCACTGAGAAAATAATTGATAAATATTAATAAATATGCGGACTATTTCAAGAGTTCAATTAATTTTAGTGACATTAGCTGACCTTAATTTTTGAAATTAATACCGCCCCGATATTGTATTAAAAACTCAGAAACCGATATTAACTTCTTGTTCAAATTCGTACGAATGAAATGACAATTAAATATCTTTGAATCATCGAAAAAGAAATTCTAGAATAGAGACGCATTAAGAGTTCCTTTTTTACATGACTACCTAAAAAAAGACTGTTATATTTACAGCGATCACGTGTTCGTATATATGTATGTGAGATAGTTAATACCACCATAACTTCTTCACGCCTCCACAAATTTGTATGCTTTTGTTGCAATTCTTACATTACCAATTTTACATTTTGTTAGTATGATAGTTGTTGTATATTGTGGGTGTTTTTTTCCTCAGGATTCACCATATCTCAGGCTTTGCAGTGCATATTTATATCAGAGGCTAGAAAGAGAGAAATTACGAGTAATAGAGTAAAATTGATCAAGGGAACACCGATCCCAAATGCAATCGGGACAAGGATATTATGGCGCTGTAATAAAAAAGTCCTTGTTACCGCATATTGTGCAACTAATATTTAAGTTAGAGGACTTGGACTTTCCAGACCAGCCAGTTAGACACACACACTTACGACAAGAGTCCCCTCCATGGGTGGCGGTAGCCACTTATTTTTTAACCCATCTGCTTCAACGCTATAATATAAAAAACACATAGTACACCTACGTAAGAAAATCAAATATGTATTTTAATAAACTAACTTCTCCATCCATTCACATCAAACATAATAAGAAGCTATTGGCTGTCCCAAACATTTCCATCCAATAAAAACTTTGCTAACAAATAAATAAACTTGGAAGTTTGAGTATAAGTGAGTTGACTACATTGAACTGTTAAATTTATAAGGAAGTAATACATTTCCTTATAAATTTATCGAGACACATTAACTTTAGAAAAAACTTTTAAATTAAGACTGACTGCGGAGGGTAAACCGATAAGTCACAAAGAGTCACAACAGTTAAGGATAAACTTGCAAATGACCTTCTGCCGAATAGCTTTATAAACTAACAAGTGTGGACATGAAACAGGTGTCGAAGTGAAATTTTTGATAGTGAATTAGTGTATTAGTACTTTGGTACACATGGTACACACCCATTGAGGTTAACTTGACTGTCACATTTAAACACTTATATTATAAAATAACATTAGCTGATAAATAAGAACGAAGTTCGGTAAATTGAAAAAGTCCTTTAAAAGCGTAGGTAGTGCTGTAATTAAATTATTTTACACAGTTCACTTTTATTTTCCAATATTGTTCTAGAAAACTATTTGGGCGAATACAGTTTAACATGTCAGTAAAATGGTGAATGTGTTATTTGCAACCAAACGAGATTATTTTTATGACACGTTTTTATTTAGTAATTAGATTGTTATTTACATACATACATACATACATACACTTACCAAGATTCAGAGAAGGACTTACAACGGAATCGCATTGAATCAATCTACACAAGGAGGAGACAATTTCAGACTAAATAACTCTTGGTTCTGCGCCAGGCCTTTGTTGTTAAAAGTAAAGGTTAAATTTGATTCTGCCATCATTAGTCTGTAGTTGTTACTCATAAACCTTTTGCCTTCACCTGCCGTCAGTTTTTCAGTACATGTATTAGGGATTTAATACTGAAAACAATTGTTTTAAGACAGAGATATCACAATCTGCTTGTTTATTCCTGTGGGGATCCCTATGGGATCGGAATCGCACCTACTAAAACCCCACGGTGTACGTCACAAGTGGGTCTATGGAAGGAAGACTTCGGGATATCGCAAACTGCTTGCTACTTAAAAACGAAAAAGATATTAAAAAGACTAATTGAAAGCATTTTTTTTCTTTGCAAATATATGTACAAAAATACCTACGGTAAACAGTC
Organism: Tyria jacobaeae; assembly: GCA_947561695.1. Lineage (NCBI taxonomy): Eukaryota > Metazoa > Arthropoda > Insecta > Lepidoptera > Erebidae > Tyria > Tyria jacobaeae. Next base: position 7,143,680 of record OX387215.1, on the reverse strand, counting down.
CAGTAAAATCGTCTGCAGCATGAAAATACCCTAAATATTTTCAGTAATACACCCCAAAAATAACGTACATAACCACAATGAAAACAGTTTTTATATATTCTACAAACCGTAAGATGGCGTACAGAACGAACCGACTTTCATATTCGACACTATTTCCCTAAGGAGCATGTTAGCAGCGTAAATATTGGCTGTTTGCCATCTCCGAGATGTTTACCTGTATCGCTCTATATTTTACGCACTTATACGTGCTATGCGCATTTTTTGCGCTCTGTTATTCCTTGAGGCATAAAGTATCAAGCATCAAGGAGTAAATGCATTATTGAGGAGTTGAATTATATATTGAAGATGAAGGAATTGGAGGGAATTAAGGGGATTATGGTTTATGTTTGTAGTTCAAAGTGGTCTTCGGGGAATGGAATATGTAATGCGGACACACTCATTTCTTATGTTTTTATGACTTGTAGTTACAACTCATAAAGTATATAATACTGGCAGCCCGCCTAAGCCATGCTTCGCCCGGTTGGAATTTAATATTTTTATTATACCTTGAAAAAATATTTAGAGATCGAAAGTTTAATCGTTACTGCAGTTACTACACAAGGTCTTTATAACAAATTAAACGAGACTTAATTACTTACAAGATTTTTATTTAGAGGGGATTTTCGAAAATCCCCATTCATGTTACTTCTTGATAACTTTTATAGCTTTTTATAACGCATTAAAAAAAAAATAACAAAAATAACAAAAATGCTTATCAATTATTTGTAGTTTACAAAAATAAGTTGAGTACGTTAAGCGCTGATCTACATACATATTTCGCCGACCACTCAGCATTTTTCTTACTACTCAGGCGAGTTGAAAAATAAGGAGGTTTAAATCGACTCAATATTATTATAATAATGGATGCAAAATACAGCTTAATTATCATGATTCAATTAAAGGTTTTTACACCAGTTGTAACTTGCTAACGAATGGTAGATACATTTTATTTCGTACCAGCGGATACCCAGCGGGTGCTACTACGCTAAAAAAAAATGTGCCAAAAGCATTGTTTTATTGGTCTCATACCGTTTTCGTAATGATGTAATGTATAAATGTAATGTAATGAAACCGGTTTGGAGCACAACGGGTGGATGGTTTCAATTTCTATAACAGACATATTTATCATATATAAGTACAAAGGACAGTTATACACGTTTTTTGTACTTTATATATTGTGTCTATGGACTGCAGTTATCACTTACCATCAGGTGACCCGTCTGTTTGTGTGTCCAGCTATATCATAGACAAGAAACACCTGTTTAAAGTTTCGCTATTACATTCTTTTTTGGTTTTATAATTTGTAAACTAAAAGAGTTATTATCCATTTACATGTATTTATTTGATTGATGAACGTGGGGTAAAGTTCTCCACCCCGATCGCTTAGCGGGTCCGAGGTTGCAGGCGCATAGTGTTACGCGCGCCTCTCGCAAGGATGGTGGTGGGAGAGGAAACATCCTCTCCCCCTTTTTAATTAAGGTAGGGTCCGCTCCAACGGACGGTCACCTGCTGGTCTCAGAAGAATGTCGTGTTCCCGCGGCACCTCTCTGTGATGACCCCGGCGGAGGATAGTTCATGGGGATTTAACCCCACGTAAAAAATTAAAAAAGTGCCCGAGACGTGATTGAGGTCCTAGACATGTTGCTTAGTCTACAGAGCTACCCCGCTTATTACCTACGCTTCGTTTTATTTTTTGTATATGAAATAGGTTTTTATTATTTCTATTTAGTTACATTGTTAATTGTAAGAATTTATCAAATACATATATATATACATACATATATATATATATATATATATATGTATATATGGTATAAGCAGAAGTATACAAAATTAAAACCTAAGGCATATCAAGGAATGATATCTATTTCTTACTATTATTCTATTTTAATAGTTGTTTTAGATAAAACATGTAATTAAAAATTAACAATTCCATTTCTGAAACTACTACTAGCTTTTCTCGATACAGTTTTATCCGAGTTCCCATAGCTCCTAGCGTGATGACCTATCTCATTCAAGGATAATGTAGCTTTCTTCTGGTGCAAGAATATTAAAAATCAGTTCAGTAGCCCCTACAAACATCAAATCGCATCGCGCTTGACGTAATTACTTTTGTTGCATTCGGGCATAGCGTCAGTGTGCAGTATGATGCAGTATGTAAGGTATTCATATTGTTTTATTATTGTAGATAGGTACGGAATTAAATATATATGAATAAATTCAAATTCTAATTTTAATTAAATTTTATTTCATGAAATTGCTTAACAATGATTTGAAATCGTGTTATTCAAAAACTATTTAAAATTATTGATCAATACACTCAGCGTCGCACAACTATAGGTGACATTAATGAATGACAAATGTAACATTAAAAAAAAAAGGATAAATAATTAAATACATGCCTGTATCTATAACCGTACGTTTCCAAATGGTTGAGCCTTATAAGAAGAATTCGGGCAAACAAACTCATGGTCACTCTTTTAAATCACTATTACATTTAGGTAGGTATTACAAAATTTTGTGTACAAAATACACTATACTCGTGTGTCGTGTGCTATTAGGTTTCTAAAAGTAAATAAACTAAAATGAGGCTATTAAAATAAGGTAATTTATATGCAGGGAACAAGAAGTTTAAAAGGAAGAAGAAAGAAATATGATAAAAGAAGATAGAAAATGAGAAACATACATAATATGTAGCTTACATTACATTATACTAGTTATATTACATTGTGTTCCCGAAGGCTTCATTGTTAGGATATTCCCGGGTCATTTGCAATAGACTCTTTGTGACGGAACACCGTGTGGTTTTAGTCAGTTCGAGTCCAACATACCCCCTACCCGTTAGCTCCGGTCAGGTGATAACCCGTGATGGTTTCCACATGAAAAAAAAAGTTGTATTACATTGTAACAGTTCAATCCCAAGCGCTTCTATCTTCTTATGTAATGTATGAATGTATGTTCTATGATCTTATGTAATTAACCATTAAGTATAAATTAACCTTTATAGCACAAACTTCGTTTTACAGTGGAATTAAATTTATTTACCTAGAAACGACTTGTTCGTTTTTGGAGCTTAAAGTACAACAAATTTATGTTTATTAAGTGTGTTACGAGTATAAAAACTGACCTATGTGCCACCACAATTATGTTTATTTCTTTGAATTTCTGCTGCAATTACGATATATAACGATTATCTGAATTATAAATTGTTCGGATAGCCCTCTTCTGTAGTGGGTATTTTGGGTTAAGGTGCGGTGGGGTGACTTTTTTACCCCCGAATATGTTAATTTTGAACTTAAAAACAGTTTTTTTTTCTAACTGATTATTGTAACATTTTACAGAAATATAAACACTATATATATATATATACAAAATCAATCTTCCGTCCACAATAATGCAGCTATACCTTACATACTGCAGTACACTAAACTGTGACGACGACGACTATGCAAGCGCAAGCTAAGTACCTATGTCGAACACGGTCTTCGCGATCAACTCGATATGTATTGACGGGAACAAGGTAACGTAATTCAGGCCTACACGCAGCGCTACAACTGGACCTTAGCTACGTAAATATTCGTTACATATAATTCGAAGAGGACTATTAAAACTAATCTCAACCATTTTATTTTATCTCTATTTAACTCGCGACGCTTAAAAAGACATAAAAAATAGGACTTAATGAATGTACTACGTGCCTCTAAACAATGGACGTAAAATACTTAATTACACCTAAAAAAGGTTCTCAGATCCTTTTTAACATAATAAGATTAGGACAAAATCGTAGTACAAATGCCCTATGCGAGGGTGGCGCATATATTAAAAGATTATCTCATATAATTAGTCTGTCGGGGATTTGGCAAATGGCATTCTAAATTCGACGTCTGGACTGTGTATTTTACAAATGCAGCATTTCGGTCTAACATTTAACAAATACACACACACATATACATATTGTTTCTGTAACTTTCTATAGTGTCCCATCACAATTGTATGGCATCCAGATTGAGTTAAAACTAACGTGATGTAAACACTACGAGTATACTTAAATTCATAGTATAAGTATACCAGAGTAGTGAATCGCGAGGAAGTTTAATTTCTACTCATTTCAATGGTTCTGTTCTGAGAGTAATATAAAGTTTTCCATGTCACCAATGCTAGGAGTACACATACATTTATTACTATCTAACACAGTGGTCTCCAAAAAATTTGGTCCAAAACAGAAGACAACCAAAATTATAAGTTAGAAGAATAAAGTATAAGAAGGTTTTCATTTTTAGTGCTTGACGTAGGTATTCCAAAGAATTTGCTAGCTAGATTGAACGTTATTTTTTTAGTTAAAATATATTATGTGACTCATATTCACAAAATAAAAATAAGAAATAAAATGTATATGTACTTATCATTCTCAGCTTAGCATAAAAATACATTCAAGTTTAGGAATCCTGAAAGTGAAAATAAATATTGATGTCGTTTATTGTAATATACTTAAGGCCACAAAGTGGTAACGGTCCTTATTTGAATAACATTACGCAATTTGTACACACACGCAACAACGGGGTAATTGTTAGCGATAATGTGTTATTTATTTACAAGACTTTTCTTTTAATGAAATTCTGCGTTTCAGTGAGTTAGAGTGTGTAACTGTGTGTGTGTGTGTGTCAAAGTGTGTATACGATTTGTATTTTCAATTAACAGTCGTTTTTATAGGGAAGTTTGTTGTGTGTTATTGTAAATTATTAGCACGACATGTAGCGGTTTCCGTACCATATAACTTTTTTTAAAGTATTTTAGTTCGTGTTTGGCCCTTGTGGCTGGTTTGACCTAAATGTTCACAGAGTTTCATTCAACGCGTGTAAAATGTCATGGAATGTGACATATTGTTAGGAAAAAGTATTTTGATTTTTAGTGCGCGTAGGTAACATTATTTAAGGCTTAGAAAGCAAACGATGGGAACGAAACGTTCATGGGATCCGTCAGCGAAACGCAACGCAAGCATTGCTTCACAACCGGTTTTCTGTGAGGACAATGTATTACTCCGATCGAGGCGGCTCATGCGTCATGTTGCAAATCATAACCCTTCCATGTCGTGTCCTTTAAAATGTAGTAAAGGCTACAAATATTCATTTTATTTACTTTACGACTCGAACACAATATTAATATTTACATTTTGAGACTTGAGACTAAAATATAGTAAATAAGTTTAATTTCCAAAGCATGACTGTATGACAGTAAACTTAGAATCGCCCGTCATGGAGGCTAGAGATTGGCTAGAGAGGCGAAACGGTAGCCCCCCTTTTCTGTTGTCGCAGATACTCACCGGACACGGCTACCTCGATAAATAAATGTGTCTGATAGGCCGGCAGCCAAAATCTGCGTGCCATCACTATGGAGGCTGCCGTGGGGATACCCTAGTGGAGCATACAGCATGGGTGCACTAGCTCCTCAACCTCTACGGCTATAGGTACGGGAAGTCTCTCGCTGGGATGATGATTTTGTCCATGGTCCGAGCCAATGAGGCGGCGGAGAGGGATTGGAAAAGGACAAGTACTCCCCCGTCCCGAGAGGGATTGAAAGAGGACAAGTACTCTCCCGACCCGCAGAGAGAGTGACCTATCTCCAGCATCCATGAGCGCTGGCCTGAACGCAACGGGTGGGGCTCCCCGTTGACATAGTAAAAAAATAATAAAATAAAACGTTGCTTATATGCTATTATCCGTTTTAGCTATTATCAGTTCATTAATAAAATCTTGGGAAAAATCGTTTTTTTCCAAGAACAATTGTCAAAACTCTCAAGTAAATTCAGACATAGAAAGAGATTTTAATATTGACAGTCAAGCTCATTTCAAGAAATGTTTAAATTCGCTAGTGGCTACAACTAACTAGCCTGCACCACTAGATATATATAAATAAATAAACTGCTCGGGTCATTGTAACAAAAAACCCAATATATTTACAAGAAAAAATCTTGAAAAAATTAAGGATCTTTTTGACACATCATTTCAAACACTTATTGGAGCATTGTAACTTTTTTTATACTGTAAAAGGATAGACGAACAGACGGGTCACCTGATGGTAAGTGACAACTGCAGTCCATGTACAACTGCAACTCGAGCCGTAAGCGCGCTACCCGCCTTTCAGGGTGATGAGGGATGGGAGGATGTGGGGAGGGGAAAGAAGAGAGTGGAGATGAGGAGATGGGAAAGAAGAGAACGGAATGAGGGGTGAAATTATGAGAGGTGAGGGAATGTTGGGCCTCCGGAAACCTCACTCATTTTGGGGAAATTCAACGAGGGCCTCACTTCACAACCAGTTTTCTATCACACCGGTCGAGCCAGCCCATTCGTGCCTAAGTGTGACTCTATCACTGTTATAACTTACTACTTAAAATTTTTTCTACAATTTAAAAAACCCTTTCAGCTTTTTGACGCCTTTTGACAAGTTGCTACCTAATGCCCGATTCTCTTCAATGTGCCCAGCTACTGTCAGTTATATCTATTACTAATTGAAGGAAAGATAGAAGTTTATTTTTTACCATTAAGATTATACACTCTGCAATAAAAATGCTGTTTATACTTACACAAAAGTTACAGAAGATGCTCAATATAACGACTGCACGGATGGTGGCAGCGGTTTAAGGTAAGGTCACATATTGTCTATATTAGCTGATAGATAACAGCCGATTAGTCTCCATTGCGAAACCCACGGGAAGAGTTTGGTTGGCCCTTTTCTACTCCATATATACTTATACCATACATACTTATACACATAAGTACATGCATATGCATAAATCCATGGGATCAATACAATACCGTTTTATCTAAAATTAATAATGAAAAACTTCTTAAGAATGACTAGTAGTACTAGTGTAGTGTGTGTAAAAATTGCTGTATGTTGAGGACATGAACATTACTTTCGTCTATCACTATTACATGACAAAACAATACGGTGACCAATATAAATGAAAGCTGCATCTACATATATTTATTTATATATAATTTATAGCCAATTATTTATTAAAATTCCATGAAATCTCTTCACAATAGTTGGTACACAGTTAGGATTCTGTACATCTATGAAATCATCTTTATCATCTACGGAGCACCTGATGGTAAGTGACAACTACCGACCATGGACACCCCAACTCAAGAGTTTTAAGTTTTAAGTGTTTTAAGCTGGCGCGTGTTATTTTTTAAAATAATATAAAATATTCTAGTCAGTAGTAGTTTTCGTGTTAATATTAAATGCATGACCCATCCCATCCATTCATATTTACCTGAAACTTACTTCCTAGAGTAACCCTTAGTAGATTTCTTATAGTATAGACTAATGTTATTTCTGGGTACTTCAAAAATATACTCTCTACATTCTTTTGTGTAAGCGTATGGATAAATAGTTCATAACTGCCATTAAGTTGATCAATTTTGCCCAGTTCACCTTATATTTATCCTAAAAATACAGTCATAGGAGTGAGCGGGACCAGACGAAACAAAAAAATCAAATAAGTTCATTCACTTACCCTGACTGGTAACGAGACTCTTCTTGTTCTATATTTATGACAATGGGTAGTTCATAGATATACACAACGGACCTAGTGCAAACAACAACAACTAATCATTTATTGTAAATGGAATGTTGGCCTGACATCGCAGTTGGTAGCGAATGCGAAATGCATGTCAAATCAAAGTTAAATAAATTTACGGTAAATCATAAGTTAATAATCGGACTTTAAAAAGTAGACAACCGGCTTCAATACGTATATCATAAAATTTAAGACTAATATGGTTTTCTTATGGATGCCATTGTCTTAACTGGACTAAACTCTCATCTAACTACCCTTGAAGTACATCCTTTCCAATAAAAAAAAGAATCATAGAAATCGGTTGGCGTGATATTGAGGTATTCGTCCATTTGCCGCGCGCATGCTTAATGCAAATTTAAGACTTATATGGTTCTCTCATGGATAAGATTGTTAGAACTGGATCAAATTAAAATGAGACCACACGGGAAGCACCAGCTTTCATATAAATTTTCTTAAAAAAAGTCAGAGTGTCATCATCAGTGTAACAAACATAAAAAAACAAAAATACAGTCGAATTGAGAACCTCCTCCTTTTTGAAGTCGGTTAAAGAGAAAGCAAATTTAACCACTCTTTTTTTTGATGATTCTTAAATCAAAAAGTTAAAAAGACACGTGTATCACAAATACGTACTGTATTCGAGTGCTAGTATTTGTTACAAATTCTGAATGAAGTTAACAAATCTTTCAGTTCCTGGGGATTATAGAGAAAAGAAATTGGTTTATAAGAAAACGTCTTATTCGATAACTGTCACATGAATATTTTTAAATTCTTAACTTGCCTATTGGTCAAGTGATTAGTAACCCTGACTGCTAAGACAGAAGTCGTGGGTTTGATTCCCATAAAGGACCAAAAGTTTGTATGATCCATAAATAATTGTTTCGATATGTTGTGCACGAGTCTGAGTGTTCTTGGTGTTCATTGTTGGTATGTTTGTAAAGCCCCTCGTCTCCCTATACACTGGAATAATTCCTTTGAAAAAATCAAATCAAAAATTAACATTTATTGTAGTATATTAATAGAAGTAAAAAGTTTTATTACAGAATAATTATATACTCCGCTTAACACGCCAACGTGACAAATTAATATCACAGTAATAATCGCTATACATACACGTAAGAGACTTACGACTTGTCGTTGCGACTGTACGATGTATACTCACCACCGATTTATTGCGACACGCCCCCCAGTCCGCAGTAACATTTTCATTTAATGTTTTTGCCGGGTAAAATAATGCCAGTTATACGTGTTAACCCTTAATGGTTCATTGACACGAGCGCTGTAAGGTTTTACTTTTTTCTTGGTTAAGCTTAAGTTTAGTCTAGTAATGACCTTTTTTGCGTATTTTCAACACAAAATTATGATTCGAATCGGCATAACAGATAAATGGTTTAAGATGAAATTTGACACACAGATAGATAATAGTCCAGAGGTTAATTTACTAAAAAAGAAGATTAGACTACAATCTATCTAGATAAAACGTAAAAAGGTATTTTTTTTTTTCAACCTTAGGAGTGTTGTTGTGGAGTTGTACAAAATTCAACATGCTTGACCACATGAACAACTAATTCATTTAAAAGAGAATGATTGTAATCGGTTAACAGACGACGAAGATATGGCTTAACATGTATTCTTCGTCCCGTAACTTTGCACGCTATAGAATCAAATATTATCATGAAATTGGAGAATATTCTCATTCTAGGATTTTCCATATCGGTTTATAAATGAGGAAGTTAGACGGTGGCAAATATAAAAAAATACAAACCGAATTGAGGACCTCCTTTCTTGCTGTTGGTTAAAACATGTTCGGTTAAATTTTTCCAGCGGCATTTTCCAACGTAAAAAAAAATACCCAATGAACTCAATTAATTTACGTTTTAAATATTTTAAAGTAAACAGCACTATTTCATAATTACACTTTCGCGGCTCCTTCCCAACTTGGGGGGGCCGAAACCTCCTGTAGGAGACTCTACGTTGGAATCGTGCGGTCCATGGCCCTATATGGGGCCCCAATCTGGGCAGATACCCTGACGGCCCAAAATGTGGCAATATTACGACGCCCTCAAAGGGTTATGGCTGTCAGGGTCATAAGAGGTTACCGCACGGTCTCCTTTGAGGCGGCGAGTCTCCTAGCCGGAACTCCGCCATGGGACCTGGAAGCGAAATGCCTTTCGACACTGTATCAGTGGCGCAGGGAGGCACAAGAGGAGGGCTTGGGACTTGCATTTCGGGAAATCGAGGTCCAACGTTTACAGCTCCGACAGGTACTCATGGCTCAGTGGAAAGAGCGACTTGAGCGACCTAGCGCAGGGCACGTCACTATTGTGGCGGTAAGACCCGTCATGGAGGATTGGCTGGAGAGACGATATGGCGCTCTCTCCTACCGAATGACGCAGGTACTTACTGGACACGGCTGCTTCGGAAAGTACCTGTGTCGTATAGGCCGGGAGCCAACGTCTGTGTGCCAGCACTGCGGGGGCTGCCGTGAGGATACAGCACTCCATACGTTGGTGGAGTGCTCTGCGTGGGTGCAGGAGCGTTCCAACCTCGTGGCGGCTATAGGCGTGGGTAGCCTCTCGCTGGAGACCATGGTTATGCACATGGTCCAGCGCGAGAGAGCTTGGGATTCCGCTGCTTCATTCTGTGAGGTAGTGATGCAGGCCAAGGAAGCGGCGGAAAGGGAACGGGAGAGAAGTAGCACTCTTCCATCCCGCAGTAGACGCACCAGGCGCCGGAGAGCGCAAAATGATCTCCGGCCTCCATGAGCGCTAGCCTGAGGGGCGATGGACAGGGCTATCCGTCATCCTAGCAGAAGCAGGCCCGAGATGGTGGCGCGACGTGTTTCGCGCGCGCCTCTTTAAATCAGAGGATTAAGCTATAGCGGGGTCGCCTCTACCAAGCGGCCAAGTCTGTCGGTCAGATGGTCGGCCCATACTGGAGCCCCATAAAGGGCCATGGACCGCACGACTCCTAAATATAAGCGCCGACAAGCCGCACTTGGCTCCCTAAGATTGGGAAGCAGCGAAGACAATGCGGCTGCAGTACTCATCAGTTTCGTCGACAGCTGGTTGAAATGTGGGCGAAAGTCCCATCGACTGTCAAGGACCAAACCGAGGTATTTAATAGTGTCCTTGACCATCCGCACCCCACTGACGACGATATGGAAGTCCAACGGCCGCGGGTTTCAAGGCCCGTGGAACACAATGGCCTCGGACTTTTCAAGGGCAACCCGTAGGCCCAGCCGCTGGATTCGTTCCACGATTTGGGAGACTGCAGCCGCAGCAAGCAACGCTGCCTCACCATGAGTCGCCCCCCAGGCCGTGACCAACATGTCGTCCGCGTAACATGTGAGGTTCACGCCTGGGAGGAGAGCCGCCCTCAACACCCAGTCATATCCGATGTTCCACAGGTGTGGCCCTAGCACCGACCCCTGTGGAACACCGCAAGACATCTCTCGGCGGCCCATGCCGTCCTTCCCCGCGTAGATGACGCAACGCCCTGACAGGTAAGCCCCTACTATACGGCGGAGGTAAGGTGGCACCTGGTGGTATCTTAGGGCCTCCATGATACATGACCAGGGTAGGGTATTGAACGCGTTGGAGATATCCAACGAAACTGCGAGCAACACCCCGCCCCGGGAGACCGCTTCCTCCGCCAGAGCTCTCACACGTTTAATCGCCCCAATTGTGGAGCGCCCACGCCGAAACCCGAACTGATGATCGTCCAGGTCCGGCCCGAAAGTGGATAAGTGGCCGACGAGGTGGTTGGCAACAATCCTCTCAAAGAGTTTGGGCACCTCGTCGAGCAACACTATAGGCCGGTAGGCAGATGGTGACTCCACCGGGCGCCCCCCCTTCCGGATTGCTAGTCCATCCTTTCATTCAACTAATGACGATGAATGACGCAAAGTCTTGGGAACTATCGGAGTAATACGGAAAAAGTTTATTAATAAATATAATAGTAATAACTTCAGACATCTCACATACGGCCGTCTGATCCCCAACTAAGTAAAGCCTGTGCTATGAATATAATACAATAAAATAGAATGGACAAATTACACCTATAAACAGAATTCACACTGAGTATGCGAAATAGAAATGTACAAAGGGTGGCCTTATCGCTATGGTTACTAGACTAGTGATAAACATAGTTATATATATTTTTTGAATTACATACATATAATACTTAAATTACAGAACAAATACTTGATACGGATTACCGAATTGAACCCATTTTCTCTGACTATGTCAGTCTCAACAGGGCACTAATCAACAGACCACCAAACCAACCATTAGCTACACACTTTCTATTGATCTATTTATTGTTATGTTGAGTAAGAGATAGAACAACATTAATTTAAAATAGAGAGGTTATAAAGAGCCTGATCTTCAGATTTACAACTCTAAAACATTTTTGTCAATGAGACCATTCTTCTCTGTGTACCCGTTTTGTTTACCGTTTTTTAAACGACTGCGCAAGAAGGAGCATTCTTCTTCAATGTTGACGGTATAAATGTTTTATTTTTAGGTAATGTTATGTATTTCTGGGCTATACTATATTTTATTATTACACTTTTGTTTAAGATAAACTTAAACGCTATACAATTATTAAAACATTTTCTTAATCCATCCAACTGTACATAGAATTATTTATGACTGCCGAAATTTGTTATTAGACATACGCCGGCAGCCGCTACTTTCAACTTGCTAACTCGACGTATCACGTAGACAGAATATTGTAACGAACAAAGCGCGGTAATGAGATCTTTGTAAGTTAAAGTTCGTGCTTCTTGCCCCAGGAGAGGACACGAATGAAAATTTCAGATGAACCGTGTTTAAAACTGGCTCGAAATTTCTTAAGGTATCTAATACTTGCCGTGTGTTTTAGGATATTATTATAATTCTGACATAAATAAGCTTACTGTAAGCTGTGGCCTGAATAAGCTGATTGTTTGCAGCTCAATATTTAATTCTTAGTGCCCTCTATGAGGTATTATTATTATTTCGTACGATTATTTCTACGGTGAAGTTGAAAAGCAAGTGAAATCAAAATTTGAAAAAATTGGAAAAACTATATTTTGACTGTCCCTGCACTGTACATGTTTGAAACAGCAATTTTAAATAAATCAAACCTCAACATATTTAAATGACTTCAAGACCAAACATATAGACAGACGGGATAATAGTAAGTTATTTATACAAGGATCAAACAGCACTAATGAGTAAAAGTATTTTCTGCAAGGCACCTAGAATTTATAACAAATTACCTAGGGCTATAAAAAGAAGTCCATTTATTAAAGTTAACTTCAAAAAATATGTACTTTGTTATGCGGGCCAACCCTGTACTTTCATGTATGTAAATGATGATTATTATTATTCAATTTATTTCATTTAAAATATAAAAAGTACCTTTTTAAATATAAAAAAATGAAGCTACATCATAAGTTTTTTACGTGGTAGAGCCATGCTTAGGCATAAATGGGCCGGCTTGACTGGTGCGATTCCACGGCCTCACAGAAAACTGGTTGTGAAGTAACGCTTGTGTTTCATTTCCCAGAAATTAGTGAGGTTCCTGGAGACCCAACTCCCCCTCTCCTTTTTTCTCTGCCCTGACCCCCTTATACTTTAAGCAACTCCTCTTTCCCTCCCCGCATACCCTCCCGTCTGTTCCTCTGTCCCCCTATAAAAAAAATAAAAAAAAATTGTTCATTACCAGATCCGGTACAGGAACAAAGCTACCGATGGTTAGGGCTCCAGAGACATTGACCTTAACACAATTCGTGCCGCATCAAGAAGAACTGCCTCCTGCATCAGGCCCTTAACCCATCTGTGTAACGTGAGTCTGTGCAGATGTTGGTCGAGGCTCTTAGCAATCAACCCATGAGCTGATATGGCTATCGCCACAATGATTGCAGAACTAATATCCCACATGTCGACCACTTCATGGGCTAGATCCAAAAATATTTTATTTGTTTATCTTTTTCAGCCTTTATGAGATTATCGTCATGTGGAATGGTAATGTCCACAATCATTGCTCGGCGCTCTAGTCGGTCTATCACCACTATATCAGCTTTATTAGCAACAATAGTCCTGTCAGTGATGATAGATCGATCCCCATATAATGTTGCACGACTATTTTCAAGAACTGGGTCGGGCACATACCTATAATACGGTAACTTGACATCCACAAGGTTATGTCTAAGAGCAAGTTTCTGATGGACTATCCTGGCCACTTGGTTATGTCTGTGCAAGTACTCACCATTTGCAAGACGAGAGTAACCGGAAATTATATGCCTGAGGGTTTCACCGGGGCGATGACAAAAGTCAATTGTGCCATCCTTCAGGATATGTCTCCGATAATTATTCGTCATTACAACTTCATCTGTAATTGCACAGATAAAACCTTCAGTTTCTTCGAAGAGATCACTGAAACATAGCCAAGACACAGATGATAATAGATCTACATCAGACCCGTTTAAGGCCCGATAAAAACGTCCATGCAGTCTTTGCTTCTCCATATCTCCCGAGGGTCTGTAACATTTAGTACTGCAGGTTTGCGCCAGTTCTCTTTCCCTAGACCAAGCGGTTTAAGTAGGTTACCAACTGCCACTAGATCTCGGTGTACATCCACGTTGACAGAGAGAGAGTAATTTCTAAGATTGCATACTTTGCGATTATGAAGGGTCCTGGCATTTTAGAAACCACGACCCGACGATATACAATCTCATTAATGATGAACGTGGATGGTGCATTCGGTAAGCAGTTAGCAGTGTACGGACTCTTCTATCCAGGGCGTCCAATTCAATCAAAGTATGCCAAAGGAGTAGGTAAAGACTGGTATGACCCAACCGTTATAGACACGCACCTTATTACCGCCCGACAAAAGACTTTTGAGTACTTTTTTCAGGCGGCCAAAGAAACGTTTCTTTAGCGATTGCTTCATAGTCAATATATTATACGCCTGTGTCATACCTTGATACTTGTACGTTACATTTGCAGAAAGACGTCTAAAGTGTGTCGAATCTGAAAGTTCAATTCCTGCAGATTCCACAATCCTGCCTTATTTACAAACATGACTGCACATTTATCTGCAACAAATTCTATATTGATACATTTACTAAAGGTTTCAGTTACCTCTAGTAATCTTATCAACTGGACATGGCTGCAGGCAAACAGTTTCAAAGCCAAGCCAAGCAGAACCACAAGGGGCTCAAACTGTCACCCTGAAATATACCCCGCTTGATATTTATAAATTCGCCGTCACCCTGAGATTGCCGATATCCTGAATAGCAGAGAACTGTTCTCCATTGCTGCATACATGCCTCCAAGAAAGTGCATAAAGTTGTATCAATCTTATACAACTCCATCACCCTTAGGAGCCAGGTATGCGGCACAGAGTCGTAGGGTTTTTTATAATCTATCGTTGGATAGATTATAAAAAAGCCTAAGACAGTCGCCAAATCCTTTCTGTTACGTCGAACTTGTTGGTTAATAGCCGTGTCAATAATAAGGTACTCTTTAGTTCCACGTGCCCAACTTTTACATCCATTCTGAGAGAAAGTCATTATATTGTTCTTAGAGACATGTGTTTATTATCTTCACTCTCAGAATGAACGTAAATAATTTATAAACTTTTGATAGACAGGTTATACTTGTAGAGTAGGTGAGTTACACCAGTTGTCATAATAGCGGGCAGCGAACCTGCTTCATATCATGATTGAAATTGAGGTGCCAAACACACATGTGAGCTATGGAGCCACTTTAACCAAAAGTTATGCAGTCCGTGAGATCCGGCTGATTTAAAGTTTGGCAACGAACAAACCGCACAAGCTACGTCTTTACTTGATATTGATACTAACTCCATAGTATTAATTGACTCACATGAACGTTCAACATCTCGCAACCATATTCACTCCTCAATATGAGCACAGTATGAGCCACAAGCATTGACCAGATGTTACGCCAAAATGTGTTAGTTAGTTCAATTTTGTTATTAAGGATCGTACGTCCTAAAAAATCTATGATGATTTACAATATTCAACACACAATATTATGTGTTTATGTGTTCTATATTTATGTAAGTATATTTGTATATAATAATATGTATGTATTTATTTGTGTGGATATGTTCTATCATTACATATCTATTATCTTATTCAGGATATATTTTCTTTTCAAAATAGGAAAATAAATATTTAATGTTTCTGATCAAAACTTAATATTTATAAGAACTATGAGTTTGGTTATGGTTTTATTCAACGCTTTTTACAAAACACGTACTGGCAGTACTGATTTCACACATAGTCAGCTGCAAACCGTCTGCTAAGCAAAATTATTTTTATTCTTGAAAAGATTGAGTATTATATTTTGTCGGCAATTTTGTACAAAGATTTTAGTGTCCAAAATGGTTAACAATGATAATTTGATGTCTTCCATCTTTTTGGAAACGTATATCTCGTCTTTAAGTTTTTGATTGTGTAGGCATCTTGTGATAAAGTTTAGAACAAAAGTGTTGAAACTTAAATTTTTTACTTATTGAATTTTCATATAAATACATGATGCTTTAAAAAGGTTTCATCAAATTCCAGATGCGTTATGTGTAGCCGACAAATAGTTGACTCAGCTAGAAAAAATAATGCATTTTAAAAACTCGACAGCGCTCTACTCTAAACTCTAGACTTAACACAAACTTCTAAAATTAAAATATGCTAAACAAGAAACTTGACCCCTACACCCAATAAAGAGCAATGTTATGCAGATATTCATCAAGACATGCCTAAAGAACTTGATATTGATAGTAAATAGTTAAAACAAATAGAAACAGCACATACACAAAAAAACGTGCAAGTTCCGAATACACAGCTGAAGCTGAAGGAATATGAATGCTAGCAGCATGTTAGCAAAAACAAAAATTAATTGGAATCTTTCGTTACTGTCCAAAGTTTTTACAACGACAAAACAAAACTCAAGTGAATATATTTAAAATTAATATAATGATACTGAATATAATGATAAATGAAGCAATGGCTCCAGTTGCCAGGATGAGTACGCAACATAAACCTAAAAAGTTCAACACCCGTCTATACAAAATGCACCAGTTAAGAAGCAGAAGCACCAAATAAATATTTAAGCTATGGATAAAAACGTGGTTTAAAAAATATTGTGCAAAATTTACTAAGATCAGACTACGCTGTATTCAGTTTTTCAAATCCAGGTG
This sequence comes from Tyria jacobaeae, assembly GCA_947561695.1. NCBI lineage: Eukaryota > Metazoa > Arthropoda > Insecta > Lepidoptera > Erebidae > Tyria > Tyria jacobaeae. Next base: position 7,126,846 of record OX387215.1, on the reverse strand, counting down.
CTAAACTAAATGAGATCTTAGATTACCCAAAGAAAGACAAAAAACGATTACTTCATTGTATTGTGGAGATGCTGCGATATAAATCCTTATGATCTTCATCGCTGGCTGGCATAAACAGCTAATACAAACGTAATCTTATATGAAGTACTCAAGAGCAGGTTTTTAAATGAGTCTAAAATCAATTATATACTCAGGTTTTTTCGTTTCAGATATAAAAATTATTGAACAATAACATGAACTACTCTACATCTTTAGCGAACCGGCGAAACTATGTACCTAATCTTGTGGGGTGTCTGCTAAAAGTAATACACACATTAAAAGTGTCTAGGGATAGAGTATGTTTTAGAGTATAGTAGTAACTGAGAATTCGTCTCGTTATTGATTCTGATTTAGTGGATTTCACTGAATTTCAAAAAAAAAAAATATAATAAAAAATCAACTGACAATCATAATTCATACAAAAGTGTGTAAGTGTTTTAAAAAACCATTACAATTTCTCTATCAAAAAAATTGCATCGATATGGAGCGACGACATCAGCGCATCAGCCGGACACAAGACGTACTCGAGTTTGGAGGACCTCTGGAAGTCAACAACGTTTGAAATTTTGTCAGGAAGTTCATTCATATGGAGGGGGATATCGTTTTTGGATTGGTGGAAGAACCAATCTCATTTGGATCAGGGGCAGTGTCAAGGCTCAGATTTATGTGCAGAGGATAGTTTCAGATTTGATCATCCCTTTGCAAAGCCGGTTGAGTAACTCGTTTGCACTAATGCACAACAAGGCATGTCCTGGCTGGAGTCGTAACACACACTCTTGCTGATGCTAGCATCAACGTTCTGCCTTGGCCTGCTCAATCGCCAGAGCTCAACCCAATTGAGCACGTGGACATGGTCCAAAGAAGACCGCTACCGAGTATGGATGGAGTGCATTCTGTATAACAACTTTTTGACTTGTTAGTAAGAAATTGGGCTACCATTCCTCAATTACATTTTGATGAACTGATTTAAAGCATGCCAAATCGCTGATTATGTGATTCGTGTTAGTAGTTGACACACAGTATATTTTTTTAAATATTTGTAATAAAAAATTTAAATATCCTAATTTTTCCCTTTTTTTGCCATTTAATTGACGACATTATAATAATAATAAACTGGCAACACTAATTGTTAGCGTTATATATTTTTTCAGACTGTTTTTATTTATTGAAATATATCAGTAAATTCACAATAAGAATATAAAATTCACTTGATACATTTTATACTAACTATATTACACTCACAGGCACAATTAACCGCCCACCTTGTATTTCTTTCAATTTTCAGTAGTCGGAAAATTTTGACCATATTTGATGGAAGTTATGTTAAAAGCAGCCATTAAGGATAATTAAAATCACAAAAGTCTTTAAACAAAACCGTTTAATAATAAAAAATATGCCAAAAATCGATTTTGCAAAAAAATTTGCATGAAAATGTGATGATTTTAATTTTGAAAAAAATCGTCCGCTTTCTATTTATTTAAATTTTAATAATGAGTATTATTACCTCGGGCCCTGATGACTTCTTGTAGTCGGTTTGGCAATCCATCTACGAGGTCTTGAATATCCGACTGAGGGATATTATGCCACTCCTCTATCGCAGCCGTCTTGAGCTCTTGTAAGGTCGCAGGGGCTGATATTCTTGCTCGAATATGTCTTTTTAGGTTGTCCCAAATGTGCTCAATTGGGTTAAGATCGGGACTGCGTGACGGCCATGGCACAACTTGAATCCCGACCTCATCGAGGTATTGAGTGACGGATCTTGCGGTATGGCATCGAGCATTGTCGTGCATTAATTTAAAGTTTTCACCAATAAATGGTGCGAAAGGTATGACGTTGTCTTGTAAGACTTCCTCCACGTATCTTTGAGCAGTCACACTGCCTCTATCAAACACCACTAGATCGGTACGAGCCTCGTAAGAGATACCTTCCCAAACCATTATGGATCCTCCCTGATAACCCACGGTTTCGATTCTTGCACATGGAGCAAACCGTTCATTTTGGCGCCTATAAACACGCTGACGTCCATCTGGACCCCTTAAGGCTATTCTGCTCTCATCTGAGAACAGTACGTTCTTCCATTGTTCCGTAGTCCAGTCAGCATATTCTCGTGCAAAGGCAAGTCTTGCTCTACGATGCTGTGCAAGCAGCTGTGGACCGCTAGCTGGACGAAAAGCTCTCAGATTCCTTTCAGCCAGTCTTCTTCTTATCGTACGTTCACTTACAGTGACATTTCTCACCTCAAACAGACGTGTGCGCGCTTCAGTAGCGGTGCAAAAGTGATTTCTTAGCACGTTACTGACAACAAACCGGTCATCCAGAGCCGAGGTGCACCGATGTCGGCCTTGACCTGGCCTTCTAGTGTATGAACCAGTCTCCCGAAAGCGTCTGATGGCATCCCGCACTGTAGTTCGAGGTACACCAAGCGTACGAGCGATGCGACGTTGGCTATACCCAGCGTCAGCTAAAGTCACTGCCCTAGCAGCACCAGTTGCATCCAGTGGCATTTTTTTCAGTCACAAACAATAATCGTACACTAAAAACTCAAATTAAACAATGTTCGTACACGATAGCAGACAAGAACAAGAAATGTAATCAATTTAACGTTACTGCAACAATGTCAAACAGAGACTAAATTCTAAAAACGCTTCGGCGATACAAGTTTAAGGGTCGAAATAAGGATTTTTAAGTGTTTAGTTTATTGCTAAAGTACCCACTTAACTAGAGATGCACACCTTCTATCTCCGGATTAGTCGCACAGCTCGCTCTCGCAGCGTCCATCGCACATACCAGTGAGATCGGCAAGCAATGAGACGTCGAGCACCACCTCTAGCGACGAGTATTTCTCTTCGTCGACGTCGCCAACACCTATACGTCGACAGGGGAGAGGCCGGCCACCGTCTAGTTTAGGACCCCGAGGACCCCTGTCTTCGAACAGGGCCTCCGCTGCCGGTGGTGATGTGCGCCGCATGAAATGGACTACTTCTATGAATGAATGGGCATATTATCGGGCCACGGAGTTGGGAACCAACCTCACTGCGTACCGTGTTCGTTTGGTGTCTCTGTTTCAGGAGCTTGAGCCAGCTGTCAACGTGTTAGCACAACGACTATCGGATCAAGTGTTCTTTGTGGAAAGTGAAACTATATCTGTAAGTACCCAATACAATGAGAGACTAAGGAGTGCTTTGGAAGATACGATTCTGGAATATTGATCTATGAATCATCAGATTAAGCCACTTCTATCCCGTTTCCCTATGAATAAAAAAATATAGCGCTAATGTGTGCCCTGGATAACAGAGAAAATCTTAGTGAAACGCACTCTATTCTGTAATGTGCGGCTGTTGCAGTATGTCGAGTAGCTGGAGTAAAATTTTTGTCAATAAATACCACTACTACTAAATGTAAATCTGCTATGCCAGCCTGGCAGTATAGAATTGAACGACGTATCGCTGAGACTAGGACACTCATTGGTAAGCTAATCAGCTTTCGTTCAGGCAAAATGCGAACGAGAGTGATGCGCTTTGTGAAGCAGGCATTCGTGGGTACTGACGTTAGTCCTCAACAATATATGTGATGTGTCATAGAGCGCATAGACTTTCTAAAGCAAAAAGTTTATGCATGGACAAATAGGATTAAACGTTACAAAAAGCGAATAGATCGATTTAATCAGAATCGTATGTTCCAAAGGAATGTGAGGTGGGTTTACCGAAAATGGGAAAAACCTGATCCACGTGTGAGTGATGGGTATTTGCCAGATTCTGATACTACAAGTACATTTTGGCGTAACATCTGGTCCATACCTGTCACCCATACAGAAGCTGACTGGATGCAAGTTGTCAGACGATCGTGTGAGACAATATAACAAATGGAACCTATAACCATAACCACTGAGGACGTGGGTTGTGCAGTTCGTTCATTATCAAATTGGAAATCACCTGGTGCAGACGGGCTGCACAACTTTTGGCTTAAATGCTTCCGTAGCTCACATGCTCGTTTGGCATATCAGTTCCAAGCAGCTCTAGATTTACGCCAATTTATGACCACTGGCGTATCTCACTTACTCTACAAATCTGGTAGTGCCATGGATCCTAAGAATTATAGACCAATAACATGTTTACAAACTGTCTATAAGCTTCTAACATCTATTCTGAGAGTAAAAAATATTTATTTATTTATTTAAAAACTTCATGCACCCGTGTACATAGGCGGACTTAATGATTAGGGTATTCTCTACCAGTCAACCTTGAGGTGGTGAAGAAAAGCGATAAGGTAGGTGCAGACATCTGGAATTTACTTGTATTTTAAAACAACTATAGTTACATATACATATATGTATATACAAATACATAACCAATATACACATACATAAAAATATATATGGAAGATAGATATAGATATATACATACATATATATACTAGTGTATATACATATATATATATTCTTCCATATACATACACATATAAATAGGTATGCTGCTTATTCAGCGAGGAGAAGTTCACGTACTTTGTTCTTAAACGTTAAACGGCTTTCAGACGAGCGTCCGAACCAGATTTAGTCAATATTGCTGTTCCTCATGACGATAATCTCGTGAAAGTTGAAAAAGATAAACAAATAAAATATTTAGATTTGTCTCATGAGATTGTCGATATGTTGAATATCGATTCGGCGATCATTGTTCCGATAGTCATATCTGCTCACAGATTAATAGCTAAGACCCTCGACCATAACCTTAAGAGACTCTCGTTAGATGGTTGGATCAAGGGTCTGCATATGCAGAATGCAGTTCTCCTTGACACGGCCCGCATTGTGAGGAGGTTCCTATCTTTGGAGCCCTAACCACCGGTGTCTTGGTCCCTGTACCCGATGTCGGTGGTCTACTATTTTTTATATTTTGTAATTGTATTTTATATTTATATTGTATATTTAAAAATGTAATTTATATGTATATAACTAAAATAAAGAGAAAATAATAATAATAAAGCCCTTTATTCTGTGATTGGAGATGATGTACGCAAATTTGTATTATTCATAACTTATAAAGTGTCTCTAATCTCGGTGAGCCTCTTGGCATAGGCCTCCTCCAACAGTTTCCACTGTGCTCTATCCTGAGCTACCCGTCTCCACCTAGGGCCAGCAGTCAATTTGATGTCATCCTCCATCTTATACACTGTCTTCCACGGCTTCTCTTCCCATCTCTTGGGTACTACTCTGAGACTGCCTTACATCATTTTCCTCTTTTGTCACGCATCATATGTCCGGTCCACTTCCATTTTTGTTGGTCAATCCGTAGTATGATATCAGTTAATTTGGTTTTCATCCTGATCAGTATCTCTGACTCTGTCTTGAATTTTTATTCCTACTATGCTGCACTCTATTGCTCTTTGACAATTGGCAAGTTTGTCTCTTAGAGATTTGGTGACATGGCATGGGCATGTTTCACACCGGTAAGTTAAGCATGGAAGAATGCATGTTTTGAATGTTTTTGTCTTCAGTCCCATGCCCAGGTCTTGTGACTTCATGATTTCCTTAAAGGACCAAAACTTCTTCGAACCATTGGCGATCCTTGTATTTTTTTCGTTTGCTATTAGTTCTTTTGGAGAAATAAGCTAGCCTAGGTAGGCATATTCATCAACGAACTCTAGGCTCGCTCCTTTAACGGTTATGTCCACCCTCATTGAACTGGTCATTACTTTGGTCTTAGTAAGGTTAATTTTCAGTCTAACTGTCTCACTTTCCTTGTTAAGGCTTTGTATCATTTGTTATAAAATTTCTGGTTTCTCTTCAAAAAGAACTAAGTTATCTGCAAATTTGAGATGGTTCAGCTTGGATCCGTTTATATTCAGACCTAAGCCCCCCCATTCAGGTTTCGAAAGATGTTTTCAAGCTGAGAACAATATTGGTGATAAGGGGTCTCCTTGTCTGACGCCTCTTCTTATTGGAAAATCTTTTCCCAGTGTTTCAAGCTGTATGCAGGCCAGACTGTGCGCGAAGATATTTTTGACCATGTTAGTGTATATAGCGGGTATCCCTTGCTGTTTTAGAGTGGCTCCAGCTGTCAAAGGCTTTGGCGTAATCTATGAAGGCGATATAGACATTCTTGTTATATTCATTATATTTTTCTAGTATTTGTTTGACAGTATGAATATGGTCTATCGTAGAAAAGCTCTTCCTAAATCCAGCGTGCTCTACTGGTTGATGTTAGTCTAACATGGGGCTCATCCTGTCCAATATGATTTTTGCGAGTACTTTATAAACGTTAGACATGAGGCTTATTGGCCTATACTTTTCGATGTCTTCTTTATCGCCTTTTTTGTGTATTAAGATGATGTGGGATTTTGCCCGTTGTCTTGGGATGCTGCCGCTTGTCAAAATGTTGTTAAATATGTTTGTAAGAATGAGAGTTAACTTTACTATTGTTCCTTTCATCAGCTCATTAGTAATATTGTCTGTAAGTCTGTCTGAAGTGAGTAGTTAATTCGTTGATATTCTTCTGGTTTGTCATTGACTTTTCTTTTCGCTTTAGTTTTGGTATCCATTGTTTTCCTGCTTCACGTAGTTCCTTCAAAGCGTTTTTATTACCTTCGGTTCTTTGTATGTGGAATTCTAGTGTTTTTAGCCGTTTGGTTTTGCGACCCTTTCTGATACTTGCTCTGATTTTCTTGATGATTTCTGCTATCCTTTTGATGTTTTCTTTTTTAGCTTGTTGTGTAATGTACTCTTTTCTCTCATTTATAAGTTTTTTTTTTTTTTTTATACTATAGGGGGACAGACGAACAGACGGGTCACCTGATGGTAAGTGACACCGCCGTCCATGGACACTTGCAACTCAAGAGACGCAAGTGCGCTGCCTGTCTTTGAGGGTGATGAGGGATGGGGGATGCAGGGAGCGGAAAGAAGAAAGGGGGGGTGAGGAGAAAGAAGATGAGGGGAGAGGAAAGGGGAGAGGGGGAGTTGGGCCTCCGGAAACCTCACTCATTTCGAGGAAATGCAACGCAAGCGTTACTTCACAACCGGTTTTCTGTGAGGCCGTGGTATCGCACCGGTCGAGCCGGCCCATTCGTGCCTAAGTTGTAGAGTTTCATCGTTTAGCTGATATTTCTGAGTCTTCTGGTTTTAGTTTGCAGCGCAGTAATTTTTTAGATGTTTTTCCAGGATTTCATATTTCTGTATCGGGTCTGTTGTTGCGTTTATTTGTTTTATAATCCTTTGGTAGTTGGTTTCGCCTTGTTTATAGAGTACCCTTAATTGATTGTGTACATTTACTTTTATATGTTTGCATGATAGTTTTTCTAGGGTCTTCTTGAATGAACTTCGCATCATACGATGGTTTGTATTGAAGTTCAGCTTTGTTATGATATTTGTGTCCGTAAAAAATTTTGGGTGGTTGGTTTTTATGTAGTCTATCTCATTCTTGTATATTCTATCAGGAGACATAAAGGTCCATTTATTTTTGGGATCTCTCTTTGTATTCCTGTATTTTTTCTTCTTGTCTCCGCATTTCATTTATACCTAAAATATCTAACTTTATATTCTTTAGGGCATTTTCAAGCTCCACTAATTCTTTCATGGGTCCGGAGGATTCTCGTATTTAATGTGGCGATGTTATATACTTTGCATCTTTTTGTTAGAGAGTGGTGGTCTAAATCTTCCGCGGAGACCAGCCGTAGTGGGAGATGTTTTATTCGTTGAGGTTTGTATAGTTGTTTTGCATATCCGGTTTTTGGTGAGAGTGTGTTAGTTTCTATAAGTGTTCTTGTCTGGCAGTGAGTAAGATCTTTCGCGCATGAGCTGAAATGCATCTTTTCTATGTATTTTATTAAGGGTCTTGTTCGGATTACCTGGATTTGGTGTTTCAGATCTTTTTATTTTTTCATTAAAATTTTTGTATCTGTGTTTTTCACCTTTTGCAAAACTAATGTTGGCAAGTATTGAGTGATATAAGAGTTGGGCTTAATTTTTTGTTCATTTTTAAGTATCTAATATTTTTTTCAGCAGGGTGCTAGTAAGATTGGTTTAATTTTGCTTGTTTGTCACCCTTTTTTCCCAGTCTCTGAAGTCTACCGTTCTCGCATTTTTCAGTATCCACAGATATTCCTCTAAGCATTGATGTAACGAGCGTATTCAGGTCTTCGTGATTTTCTTCCTCCGCTTCTGGGAGTCCATGGAGTATGACATTGTTTCCCCTACTGTTTGCTTCAAAGTCTTATATTTTTTTGGTTAATTTTACGACTTCACCTTCTAATTTTGCACTATCTTCTATTATTGGTAGTAATTTTTAATCTACTTCTTGCAGGACGGTAGCAGTAATGTTTCCGGTTATAGTTTTTGCTTGGAGATTTAATTGTTCCGTCATCTTTGTCAAAAGTAGCAACATGTCTGGTGACAGCTGAGCCGCCATGCTATTACCGTGAAACACAACGAAAGAGCAATAAATTTCTGAACGTAGCCATGACCGTTTGTTGTTGCACACCACTGCGTTTGCCACCTATGGCAGTGTTTGTCAGTATATGACAACTAGATAAGATAACTTTCAAAACCACGCATCGAATTGATTCATCGGAATAAGATCACTTTTTGTTCTTGGTTATTACAGATTTTGTTGTTTTTCGATGAGCACACGCGCAAAGAAGATTCCGAGTGATACACACGCAATGATTGTTGTTTCTCACTGATTTTATTTTAAACTCGCTGTTGCCCGCTACTACTTCCGCGTGGTATTTAACAAATAAGTTATTGTTCAGATCACAGTTTTCAATTTGGTTTTAATTGTTTGGTTGGTTATAATTTTTTTTGTGAGGTCCTATTTTTTTTTTCAAAAATAAAAGTAGCCTAATAAGTTACTCCTTGTTACATCAGCTGTCTGCCTTAACCTTATCTGCCTTAAGCTTAACCGGAAATCGTTGTGGTATATACACTAAGTAAAAAGCGATTATTTTAATATTACAAACAGACACTCAAATTTTATTTATTTGTATAGATTAGAGAGCGTTTCTACAAAGTGGTTGACGTAAATTACACCGGAACCAGAACTCCATTAATGACATTAACTTAGGTTAATTTTCCACAATATGCATACATTTTCATTTTTCTTAATTCTTACAAAATATAAATAAAAAAAAAGAATTGATCCCTAGATACTTTTGAAGTGTTTATAATCTGAAAGTTGTTATAATCAAGTGTCACAATAGCAGCTAATGTTACAAAATAAAATAAAAACTTTTGAATATAAATATCTTCAAGTAAATTTAGGCTAAACAGAAACTTTTCAATTAATAATGTAAACCAGTCTCTACCTGAACCAAACATAAATATTAACTCAAATAATTTATTTCGTGAGTAGTTGCTATCTTAAATCAAAATATAAATGGATTGCAGAAGTCCAATAATGCTCTCTCTCTCTGCGTTAATGAGTTAGGCACAAAGGGTATTTCTGTTGTTATACAGTATATAATTAAACACAACATGACGATTAGTGACGAAGTTTATCTTAGTATGGCTAACTATAAACTTGTTTCATATTCGTATTACATGAGACAAATCAAACAGTGAGGTTCACGTATAATAATAAAAAATAAACTGGAGTATAAGCTCCGACAGGATATTTATAATTTTTCAATCAGCAATACTCTAGAATGCTCTGCAATTGAGATACTGGAACATAAAGTAATAATTTTATGTATTTATAGGCCACCCAACTACGCTGTTGGCTCTCTCAACAGTATTTACACAACATTTAATATAATACTAAATAAACTATGCGAACATTACAAGAAAATTATATAGTATGGAGAATTTAATATCGATATTTTAAAGCAAACTAGGCTTGCCAGTGTAGTTACAGAACTACGAATTAGCTATAAGCCCACAATATAAGAACATACACGGGCACTATCCACGAATTAGCATTATCTGATAATAATGCGAAAATCTTTATAGTTCCAGCTAATATTGATATATATAAAGACGGTATTATCCTAAATCCAATAGAGGATTATTTATAGAGTATGTAATTGGAGCTCAATTGACTCATGCGGATGCAATGTCAAAATTGTAGGTTGTTTTTTTCTTTATTGGAAATCTGTGCTCTGTACTAAATATGGACTAGTAGGAGTCTAACTTCTAAAGCCGGAATTCAAACCACGATATGACATTATTTGATAATGACAGCACAGTACTATTCACTTACGATAATACAATTAAAGTAATGAGTTTTAAAATACTCTTTTAAAAATTCGAAACTGACATAGAAGAAACTAAAGCAACGAAATTTTTGAGGCCTACATGTCTATAACAAACTGAAATTAATTTACTATCATTATTAATTTTCTATGACATTTGAATTTACTTTCTAAACTGTATACAACCATTCAAAAATTATAACTTTGATTATTTTTTATACACATTTGCAGAAAATCCACCACCAACATCCTTGGTATAAAATAGCTACAGCTTTATTCCTGTCAGCACTCTCTCTCTTTCAAATTATTAATTTTACAGATAATTTTTAGGATCAATTTTCAGTTTCAAAGTAGGATTTCTATACTAAAAATCTCGTTTACTTTTAACTGTTAGCTAGCTACTTACGTTATTCACGGGTCAACTGTACGGCTGTAAAATATGACCAACACCCTTCTGAAACATTGCTTTTACCGTGCTAAAACCATGATAAGATACGAATGGGCCTGCTCGATCGGAGTAATACTACGGTCACAGAATACCAGAAGACTACCCCTTCCCTCCCCTCATCACCCTCAAAGGCGGGCAGTGCAATTACAACTCTTGAGTTGCAGGTGTCCACGGGAGGCGGTCGTCACTTACCAGCAGATGACCCGTCTTGACTAAAATACAAGCAACGGACACAGAGAACAAATATAATATTTAATAGACAGTACTTAACTAAGTGACAGTAGTGAACATTTAGCCGCTAAAGTCTTTGAACTTATTCAAAAGTGCAAAACAACTGAACACTCAACTCGCCATAAGTCGTTGTTATGACTAGAGAACAAAATAAACGTGACGAAAAAACGATTTTAAAAAGACAACTTTTTCATTATTTGCTGAACACTATTATTACATAAGTCGCTGACCAGCATCATTTTTGGGTTTATTAGTGATGAGATAGAAAAACGATAAATGATTACACAAGTAAATGAGTGAATTAGTGAAACAAAAATAAGTAAATGAGTAAATAAGATACTACGATGAGTTTTTATTTGACGTAGCACAGGCACAGGGTACTAAAAGATTTCTGAACACACTGTATTTTTTTACTAAGTTAACCATCATTTATCATACTTGTCATTAATATTCTTTACATGGTTGAGTAATGGATACTTACAAGCTAACAAAACATGCACAATGAATATATTTTTTTAAGTTAGCCGCGAATAAGCTAACTAATTAATTAGGGGAATGTGATGTGCTAAACTTCTTGGAACTCCTTCTCCAGAATCTTTTTTAATCGCCCAACCAGCCTGTGGAAAAATGTTGTATTTGCGGACCTTCAAACCTTCACGGAAAGAGCGTACTCCTACCTAAAAAGCCCGCAACGCCCCTCATGGGCAGCTGTAGTCACTTACCATCAGGTGACCCGTCTGCTCGTTTGCCCCCTACCCCATAAAAAAACCAATACTGTTTACATGTAAATCTATCACATCAATAAAACTGTTTACAATTCTTACAGATCTAGGTATTATTGAGTCAGAGCCTGAAACCGTTCAATGGTGATGGCATAGAGGCGTTATACACTTTTGAGGATATCTAGAGGGACCACGGAACCTTAATAAACTAATCAAATCTGGGGCATCAATGTGCTCCGACTATATCACTTAGTTAAGGATTATGGAACAAAAAGTTACTGGTGGATTTTTCTCCTTTAAATAAAATCAAAATCATTTTTTTTTTTAATTAAACCAATCATAGGTATTTTTGAATTGTCAAGAGAAGAAGTCAGTCAGACTAAGTCAGTTGTGACGCTAGTTGCCTATTCCAATTCATAGATCCTATGGAGAAGAACAGGTGAGAGACTTCTTTACTACTATTACTCTCCACCCTTAGTATTGTTTCTTCTATTGTGTACTGTTTCTTCACATAAAGACTTAATTTAAGTCGGTACATACCACGTTATCTGGATTGACAATTTATTTATAGTGTGATTTTATGTGGATTTCTTTTATATTTGGTCTGAACATTAATACTTTTTTTTATAACTTAATTCCTAAGTAATGCATCTTATAGTTATGGTTTTGCATGAATCAGATATACGTAGCTTGTTTACACTTCTGATATTGCTCCATAAAAAAAGTTGACATTTTTACATAAGTTCGAAGTAAATAATGACAATTATTTTATTATGAAATTAGAACCATTTGTGTACAATGACCAACACAAAACTCAAGCGGCTAAAGCCTAATCCATCTCAAACGAACGTGATCCCAAAATTTCTTACAATAAAATACTAAACATTTTTCATAGTTCCTTTGTAACTATTCAACGAAAATATATAAAAGCGTTCACGACTTAATCTGAACGAATTTATTCTCCACTCGTCGAGGATAAATCACTGTAGTGTTTGTCAAAGAAGTCCATGAGACGTGAAAGTCTGTGAAAGTGTGAATTGCGAAGAGAGAAGTCTCATTCTTCGCGTCCGAAAGGGCTTGGCCCGAAACCGGAAAATTAAGACGGTTTTTACTTTTGTTCGTTTTATCGGCACCTAGAGCTACATTTATACGTTTCTCTTTATTATTTTATTTTGAAAAATAGAGATAAACAGCGTTCGTGAATGGGTTTCCAGTTTGTGGCTTTTCTTGATATTTGAACGGGAGAATTGTGAAATTAACAATTGCATACAAAAAAGATAACTAAAAAATATTATGAATACAATAATTTTGTGACATTCCATTTTGTATTCATCAACCTCTTACCTTCTGTTACTGTTTACGTAAAAAGACAGAGGTTTTGTTAACATTATTATTTCTGGAATACGTATTGTATATTTATTGATATCAACTAATAAATTTGGCGAAGCTTCTGAGAAATAATCAAATAAAATAATTTTGACAGTTCTTTAGAGGTAGGGATTTGTATTTACGCCGTTATTACATATTTATTATTTGTCATGCCCTAAAATATTGTTATAACTATGTATATCTCGAGACTTGAATCATATAATGGTGAGAAGATGACATATGTCCATTTAATTATAATTTACGCATTAAGAGTTAGTTGCTGACTTTATAAAGGACATAAAATAAATAATACATTATAAATCAGGAATAAGGCTTTTCTGGGCTACTAAAACTTATGTATTACTTTCATTTATTTATTTACTAAACTTTCAACTATTATTACTTACTTCATGAAAAATATGGTTTTCAGTATATTTAAAAGGTAAATTGTTAATGGATGTAGCATATATACTTTACCATCGGGATTTAACGGGATTTTTAAGGTCCAGCGCGCACTAGTGATTTATATTTGGCCGCCCCGACATTTAGAATAAAGCAGTATTTGTTAAATTGTTATTGTTGAATTGTTAAGTGCGCATTTGACCTTTTAAAATCTCCCGGTCAAACTATGAAAAATTACTGCCCGATAGTAGTGACTAAATCAATCGGCTTATTAATAATCTTGACTAGCCTACTGATGTAGTGGTTAGTGATAATAATTACTAAGCATGAGTTCGTTATTTACTCGGCTTAGTTTGGGATCAACTAAGCCGTACTGGCGTAGCGGTTTAAGTTACCTCGACACTAGACTGCTGCGCCCAGTGTTGTGGGTTCGATTCCAGCACGAGACAACACTTTGTGTAATCCTCAAATTGTTGTTCTGTGCCTGAGCGTTCTTTGTATCCGTTGTCCGTTGTTGTTTGAATGTTTGTAACAGGAGCGCGACACAGAAATTAATCCTAGTGCGGTAGTTGTCTTTTTAAAAAGAAGCAAAATGTATATGTGTAGATACATACACGTGGACATACAATCGGAAAACAAACCCCTTTTTCCAGTGGAGTAATATCACCGCTATGCCTTTTGATATGAACTAGAAACAAAACAAACATTTTCGACTTTCCAACACCAAAGATTCCACAGAAAATAAGCCACATTATTCCTCAAAAATCTACTTAACCTACAATTTGCCAATTTCTTTAAAACATCTCTTGCTTAAGGAGTTTATACAGACACACTGAAAACAAAAAAAATATCCCGTTTAATTTTTTTAATTCTACAAAGTTCGCTCGCAGAGAGATCTTGTTGCAAAATCTCCTTACTCAAGTAAGAAGCTTAGAGCTTAAGGTAAGTCTTTGACAATCGAATTCGAAATATACTTGGTTTCAGACTGGTTGAGTCGAACAAATTTAAATTCTGTCTAAAAGTACATCAGATGAATTGAATTAAAGCAAGGTATGCTAATCTGACACCTTCGGCTGCCAGTTGTTTGATAATTATTATTAATGCATGCGGAAATGTTCGAGAATCGGATATTTTAAAGTCCGAAATGTCTTTAGTACTTATCGTAAGAAAGACATCTTTGTTTACAAACTTTGAAGTAAGGTTAGCTTAACATTTATTTTATTCAAGTACTTTATTAAACTTCTACTGATTCAAAATCAAAGCTACCACCTAGGCGTCGTACGTTTTTTAAATTAACTTTCTTTGAATAGTATGCTACGTGCTTTTTTGTAGCAGGCTTCTATATTACGTGGTAGAGCCATGCTTTTACGTGGTAGAGCCATGCTTAGGCACAAATTGGCTGGCTTGACAGGTGCGATGCCACGGACTCACAGAAAAACGGTTGTGAAACAACCCTTGCGTTGCATTTCCCTGAAATTAGTAAGGTTTCTGGAGGCCCAACTCTTACCCTTATCTTTTTTCCTCCCCTGACCCCCGTCCCTTTCCCTATCTCCTCATGCTCCCCTCTTTCCATTCAACGCATACCTTCATCCGTCATCACCCTCAAAGACGGGCAGCACACTTACGGCTCTCAAGCAGGCCAACAGGCCTCTAAATGGCCTCTGAGCATGTCTCTCTCACATCAAAACAAACTTGATTCCCATTTTTAGTTATGATGCATGCACGCATGCACTTGTGTATGTAACAACTGACTAACAAGATAACGGATGGGTGACCACTACGCTGATACGTCTTTGTTAAATTTATTTTTATAGCTTCTGTGAATCTGGTGGTTAGGTCAATAAAAAATATTTTATTTATTTCATTATTCGAAAAGAAATATTTCGAGAATGCCTGCTGCCTGTCTTATTATAAGAGATTTACTTATAAAAAGTTGACATTGCTATATAAGAAAAAAGCTTACGTATAAATACACAATTCGTAATACATGTTGCTTCAATTCCAGCTTATAACAAAAGACGCGACCCCCGTTCGTTTTATGAAATAGTATTTACTAACAATTGACAATGATTGTGTATTTCGAGGAACGTTCTAGCAACAAGTAGGTAAGCTTTGTGTTATCACAATGGGACGTCGCATCCTGAATCCTAAACTACAAAAGAATTGAGCACGCGCTTCTCCGGAACTGGTCTATAAAACATATTAGTTCTTATTCTATTTTAACATCAAATCGCTATAGAAAACTTCGTGCTTCTCTTATACGTCATGTTGTCATCATAGGGTAGAACAGGGCCATCCCATCTCTTCTCCCCGTCTTCATCTGTTGGTAAAAAATTACCACCCATAAACTATTGAACTATTGATCTTGAACTATGAACAATTCAAGAGTCGAAACTGTTCCGAGGCCTTTGGAAGTGAAGAGTCACTTGAAAAAACACATCGCAATTATTGCTTCACATCCGTTTTTCTGTGAGGTCCTGGTATTCCTCCCGTCAAGTTGGCCCATAAATATGTTTACACGTGTATACGGTCTAAAGTATGGCTCTCCTACGTTAATAGTACATACTATACACATAAAAATACATACAATACACATAAAGAAAGGATATAAAAGCGTAAGCCTCACCTCGCCACTACGCTGCCACGCCGAGTGTTGTGGGTTCGATCCCCGCACGGGACAACACTTTGTGTAATCTTCAAATTGTTGTTCTGAGTCTGGGTGTTCTTTGTGTCCGTTGTTTGAATGTTTGTAAAGTCCCCCGCAACACAGGAATTAATTCTAGTGCGGGAGTTGTCTTTAAAAAAAAAAAAAAAAAAACAAAGTGCAAATCGGCCTTGAATCACACAATCGAGTGTTTGTGGCGTTTGTATGAGCCAACTGTTAGAAAAAAAATATGGCCGAAATGTTGATAATGAAGTAAATACACAATACACAATATTATACATATAATGTGATGTAATTATGTTAACCTAAAATTTTATTCCCCATTTTACTCTTAGGTCCCTAAAGCACTACCGGTGGCCGCGTAGGCAGTTCAATTGAGCGGCCAGCCGCATGATGCGGTTGGACTTCTTGAAGGCGTGTTGGGTCTATTAACGAAATGGAAGCCGTTGAGGTAGCTTGTGTTATCTATTTTTACTACCGAAAACAACGAAAGAAAAAAGAGATACTGGATTCATCCTTTGTGTGTGTGCGCGAGTGCGTGCGTGTGCGTTCTGTTTGCGTGAGTATGTGTCTGTAAACATTTATTGTAATTATTTTTAATTAATAAAGTACTCGTGTGAGATATGCAATAAAGAATATAAAAGGTGTAACAAAATTAACTGCAATCCTCTTGAGGGTAGTACAAAAAATTTGACATTTTTAAATACTTAGATAGTATTGTCTATGTTTAAATCAGTTTTTATTTTTTTTGGAAAGGTAGTTTCTGTCATGAGTATGTACTACCGTCAAGTTACAAATGTTACACCGTATTTGTATACATACAATGTATTAAATAAAGCATTTAATAATAATGTTTGTTTCAAATATTTTGCAACAGGTTGTACATTTATGAAACTACATTACAATTTGGTTTACAATAGACCTCTAAATGTTCACTTCGCTCTAGCAAAAGATACCATCAAAGCTACTTCTGTCCTACATAAGTTTGTAAGAGACCGAGATGGTTATTGTTTCGATGACTCACTTTTTTGCCCTTTGCCAGAAAATGGTTACAGGTCATTGAAAGTGTTAAGAAGGAACGATAAAACTGCGTTGAAGTATAGAAAATTGTTTGCTGAATACTTTATGACCGATGGGAAATTAGAATGGCAAAGAAATATGATTTAACAGAAAATAAAAGTATTATTATTATGTTTGTAAGATGTTTAAAATTCGTGTAGTTTCGTTTAAATATATGTAATAACAATAAATACTTACTAAGACTTTTCTTTTCCTTTATTGTCGTCTCCTGTTTTCCAATAATATCTACTAATTCTTCCCATTGTTTCCGTTTTAAATCTCTATTCTTACATGCTGCTCCTTCAAACTTACAAACTCATTGGTGGCAAAGTGAACCCCCAGTGCGTATAAACAAGATGGCGGCCAGCCACGAAGCGGGCCGCAGCTCTCCATTCAACCGCCGTGGTTGAAATTTTGTGGCGGTTAAGTGCGTACAATCACAAGCGGTTGCTTATTAAACTGGAAATGCGGCTAGCCGCGCGGTTAGCCGCCCCCGCGATTAACCGCTAGTGCGTTATATCGCTTACTATTAAGACGATTCAATGACACCTCACGAGCCGAAATCTATCAAGCCGTCTAGGCTCAAGGACATAACAAAACAATATCATGAATAAATACACACACACATACATACACTCGAAAAACATAGCGCTCCTTCATTTCATGGACTGGGTCTGTGTCCCAGAATAAAAAAAAATGTTGCACTTAAAGCTTTTATCAATATAATCATAATACAACAGACCAAACCCACAATATAACGCTATACTGTATACAATATGTCTCGTTAGATGTAATACGTTATTGGTCAAAGCCACAAAAGAACTTATATACAGGCAGGTCGAGATGTGATCCTATGCCGTTCATTTCATAGACATCTCAATTTCCACCGCAATCTATGCAAAAGGTATAATAGATTTCTCATGCGCCCGTCCAAGGAAATCCGACCTCAATTGAAAATCTTTGTAGAACGTACATATGTAGGGGAAACATGGATATTATTACCCTGGATGCTCCTTGAATATTTAAGAGATCGTAGCTTATCTAATTACCGCAATCATTTGAAACCAACGTTTTTTTTAAATAATTGCGTTATACTTACATGAATCTTGGAATGCGGTTTTTGAACACAACACAAAGGGCCATTTAACACTTAAACCCAAGAGTATATTGTAACTACTAATCGTGTTTTACATGGTCTATTCATTCAGCCCTTTTGGTGGGGGGGGGGCACTATCAGCCCGGAACTCAGCCACAACAACTCACATACTGCTTCCGTGGATACAGTGCGGTGACCAGTTATTACTCTATCCGCCATGATTCTCTGATGATGTTTCCGTGTACGAGATGTCAGTAAGCTCCTCTAAATAATCTGCCACTGCCAGTTGATGACCTCTAAATCTTCGTGTGAAGTGTCAAAAAGACACGATTTCTGCAGATTTTTTTCACAACAATCACATGTCATCATTCTGGTCATATTACTATGTTTTAGTCGGTCTATAGGTCGTGTGACCAATCACCTACTGTCACTTCTAGTAACACTTAGACTGCAATAATATTCCTCGAGGAGATTAGCTTTCTCGGAGGAGTCTTTTCATTCTCTTTCCCTTTTTACTTTCTAAACCTAGTCCCTCAATCTAATGAACAATTTATTCTAGGATTTCTTTATAATTATTTAACTTGTGTCAATTATAATTAGAATTTGTCCTAAGAAAGATTACTGTGAGCGGTGCTGTTGGTATGGTAGGAGAACGACTCTTTCTTCGGTGCGAGTCTACGGCCTGGATATAAACTTTGATATTAGAAATAATGGTTATATATATCGATTTAGATCCTCTTCATAAAACTTTACTAAACATACTAAACAAAAATAGGTAAAAAAGTAAATAATAGTATAAATGTTTGTACAGATCGGAACTATTGGGCTCAGGAAGCACATGCGCTATACATAATAATTTGCTTAGCTAGTATTATAACATATAATTGTCTAACGATAGGCAGAGTCAACAGGATTTCATTTATTAGGATTACATCAATTATATTATATTGCTAATGCAACATATGATTGGTATCACAGGTCTTTGTAGGCATCCCTAACTACAAGCCTGATACTTTTTACAGATACAATAATTGCTTCCATCCTACGCTGCGACTAGTATATATTGTAAAGAGCACGTGTTACTTTTAAGTCCATTCTAAGATTTTAAGATTTTATTTTAAATATTTCCATTGCGTAAGGATTTAAAAAAAATATAAAAGCTTCAAAACGTGTGGGTGTCATATATCTCTGCCAAACTTTTAAAAAAGGTTCGTTTGCTAAAATGGTTTATGTAGTAAAAATTCTAAAATTTTTTTTATAAGTCAACTGTCGAAAAGCACTCACAAAACAAAGCATCAGCAGCTACCATCCTGTAATACTTCCGTTACCAAAAATTCGGCGTCCGGTCATAAAGATGTTAATGCACTTTTTTTTTTTAATTGTAAGAAGCTTAAGGTCAGTCTGAATGGAATGGCTTAAAAACATTTATGTAAATCTGTGTTCATTAAACCTAACGAACGTAACACTGTAGGGAGATTACAACTCGGTTCATACCGCTCCATCCCCTTGCCACCGCTTCATTTTTTATTTTACATGTTGTCCGCGGGGAATAAATTGAATTTCTCTGGTGATCTGTTGTTTGAAATTGGATTTATGGAAAGTCCCTAAACGGCTATTGCATAATATTCTTCTGATAACGAAATATAACTTGTACAGGCCCTACTTGATACCAATAAGAAGATTTCTTCGAAGAAGAAATAAAAAATGAAATGAAATACCGAGAACGAAATAATAATAACAAGCGAAATCCATTCTTCTTATTTTTTACTTTGTAAGTCTAAGGGAAGAACTTCAAAATACATTATACTTCGAACTTTTTTCTTAATCAGAATCTTAGAATAGAATACTTACTTACCTCAAGTCTTTAAAGGGTAATTATCTTTATTAACAAATATTCACTATCAGGCGTATTAAACGTAATTGCCATTTAAAAACCTACTCAAAACATGAAGGTCCAAAACAAAAAATGGAGTACTTAAGTTTAAAATTAAAATGTTCGTAGCAAGTCCGTTACTAATGGACCGCAGTGATTTATGCCGACGTCGACATTATTTTAATGAGGATAAATTGCATATTTGAGTATCCTCACTAATAGCTTTCTTAATTCTTCGTCGCTTTCTGTAAGCTAGGATTAACTAGCAGGATATCGGGGAACCATTGAAACGCAATTCTTTTAACTTTTCACTACGATTGTTACAGTCAGCAAATTGAGACAATTTTGATTGTTAAGTCACTGTTGCCTGTTACCGAAGGAGATACCAAACATTACACTTGTTGGTAATCAGGAAATAACCATTATTTTCTCTATTGTACAGTATTGTATTGTACTTGCCATAACATGAGTGATCGACTACATACATATATTGAGAGAACAATTTGCGATTAGAACAAACATTTAGAAAAACTTTGACATCCAAATATGCAATTTAAATGTTTTTTTTTTTTTTGAAGTTAGGGGAAATAGAAAACTATTTTATGTTCAAAAGCAAATTATGAAAAAACTAAATTATGAAGCACTACCACAAATTTAAAAAAAAAAATTTAGTGGTAGTGCTAAAAGCTATTATTTTTATTTTTACTTTACCTATTAATTGTGTACCAAGTTTCAACATAACTGATAATGGTGTATCATCTCTCAAACGACGAAACTTGCAATGTAAAAAGCGACAAATTACAAGATATTTCAAAAAGAACTTGCTAAGAATAATCAAGAGGTCGATTATAACTTTGAGATGCTATTTAAACACCATAGAACTTAAAATTAATATAATTCTTAAATTGGCATTTTTTTTTATAAATATCGGTGGTCAGACAAACACACCGTACCATTGTGGTAAATGACAAATTTCGGGGAAATGCATAGAAAGTGATTATAAAATGCTGATAGATTTAATGGATAAATAGTAAATTTGTCGTAAAGGCCGGGAGCCAAAGTATGCGTGCCAGCCTCGTGGCGGCTATGGGAGTGGGTAGCCTCTCGTTAGAAACCAAGGTCATTTCTATGGTCCAAAGCAAAAGTGTGTGAGATTCCGCCACCTTGTACTGCAAGACAGTAATGTAAACCTAAGTAGCGGCGGAGCGGAAACAGGAGGGGACAAGTACTCTCCTGTCCCTCAGAGGAGGCACCAGGCGCCGGACCGCGCTGGGCGGGCTGGGTAACGAGTCGGGCTGACCATTACACTAGCAGAAGCAGGCCTGCAACGGTAGCGCGATGTGTTCCGAGCGCACCTTTTCGATTTGGAGGGGGGTAAGGCCCCCCCATATTCCACCTGCTAATTAGAGGGGCAAGGCTTGCAGGGGTTCCCGGGTATCCCGGGTCCCCTACGATATAGCCACTGTGATGGAACCGTTTGGTTTTAGTAGTTGCAAGTCCGATATACCATCTCACCCTCAGGTGAGGTTATGACCCGTGAGGTTTCCACATGAAAAAAGGAAAGAGATTTAAAGAACACATTGGTAAGAAAAAAAACGACTTTAGAGTGTAATAATCTTGTAGTTTTTTTTCAAGTAGTCTTTCATTTTTTTTTTCTTATTGTACTATGTATGTCACGAACACAAATGGGAGATAATTGAATATTGTAATTAGGCCATAATAATGTTTTAATATTCTAAATCTGATATGTATATTCAATTTTTGAGTTAGAATGTAAACAGTAGTAAGTAAGTAGTAAGATGATATTATAAGTGTAAATTTTAACATTACGTAAACAATATTCAGGGCAACAGTTATAACGCTAAAATATTTATTTTTTATTTGTTATTTTGTCTTGTCTTTGTTTTGTCTTTTCATACAACGTTTAATGTGACATTAAATGGTGACAAAGGTATATTACACCAATCCTATGACCTGTAATTATTTCATAGAACTTAGCTTACCCTCTTGTATATTTTATTTATAGACTTAATATACAGATACATATGTATATTTTATTAAGCAGTAAGTTTAATAGATGTGTATATTACGAATGCATATGCTATGTCTGTGGTAGTAAGAAAAGAGTTTGCGGGGAAGAGTTCCGCCCTTACAGAGAACTTTTATACAGTATACCGGATTTACTTCCATCAAACATCTATTCCGCTGAGCAATAAACAGGGAACGATGTAAGAAACTGGTGTTCGATTTCTAGGATTGAAGAGACACTACAAAAAGATGAAGATACAGCACAAACGTAATGATAACATTAAATTGTAACGCCACAAACATTTTCTTTAAAAGAGTACATCGATCAAGGATCCCGTGCGAGTTGTCCGTGGACGGGGGTTGTCACCTACCATCAGGTCACGCACTGGTTAAATACTGTCATTTTCAGGGATTGTAAGATCGACTACTCGAAAATATGACATAGCTTCCCATATGCCGCTCAGCCCATATGAATTTATCTATAGGCTTCTCGATCGAAGTTGTTCCGGTCCAGTTGGATAGTTTGGCCAAGATTTTGGTGTGGATTTTGGTATTCTTGCAAATATGCTACTTTGAGAGTAGCGCGATTTATAACCACAGGACTTTGGTATTCATGACCGTATTCATGCAAAATTTTGGTCTTAGCAATGTTCATCACACGTCCACCTACATTCGCCTAAACTGTTCAGCATTTCTTCCACATCATGCAAAGCGTGAGTGTGAGATGTATTCGTCATTGATATTTATTTGGAAGGTGGCTGGTAATAAACTGTTCAAGACTGTGATAGTTGGCGTTCCTATGACTGCTCCTATGGACTGTGATAGGGCGGCCTTCGTCCAGCAGTGGATGGAGATAGGCTTATGATGATGTGTTTCGTAATATAAAAACTTACTTTACTTATAAAGTGGAAGAGCCATGCTACGGAGCGTATGGGCGGGCTCGACGGGAGTATTACCACGGCCTTACAGAAAACCGGCTGGTAAACAATGCTTGCATTGCGTGATCGAGTGAGTGAGGTTAACGGGAATTGGCATTGGGTCTCCACCCAACGCCCTATCCCGTTTCACTTCCCTATTTTCCCATCCCCTCTTTCCCTAAAATGCGTCCAGCACTCTTATGACTCTTGAGTTGTACCAGGTCACCCGTCCGCTCGTTTGTTGCCCTAAACTATATAAAAAAAAAATGAGATTGCTTTTCTGTGCAACATATATATCAGGTCAACATTTAGACGATTTTAAAGTTAAAGAAGAGAAAGAGAACATAATCAGAATTATTATTTATATGTTTTAAATTATGTCAGAGTGATAATTTTAGTGATGAAATAAAATGGGTTAAGTACTACTGGACAAGTTAATAAAAAGAGGAAACTGACCTCGCTAAATCCATACCTTAATTGTGATCAAATCCTAAGAGTAGGTGGCAGATTATACCGCGCTAACATACACGAAAAGATGAAGCATCCTGCACTACACATCACAAGTTGCACTTGTGGTCCTTCTGACAGCGGTTGTTACGAACAAATTTCATGGCGGACTGTTGGTATTGGTATTATTAAACTACTTGGAAGTCGTCAGTGACATGACGACTCGCCGCCGTCGTCAGTGACGAACGCCTTTAAACGCTTTACAGGTCGTTGAGACCATTGTAGAGAGGCTTGGCTTGATAACGATAATACCTTTATAGGAGTTCATAAAGAATTAAAGTTTCTTTTATACCAAGAAAGATCATGTGTAGCACCTGACATAGCTGATTGGTTTGTCCAACCCGTTCTCCGAATTTCGGAGGGCTTATGGAAGCTTGAGTGAGGTTAAAGACCATTTAAGGCGTTTTAATGGTAACAGTACTCTCACATTTGAGTTGATTACTACCATCCTTGCACAAAGCAAGGCATGCCTTAATTATGGCCATTGGCTCCGGTTCATTTATAGTGGGTAAAATTGCTGCTCTTCCCGGACTCAAACTTTGATCGCACAACCATCAGTACATTGGCGTCGCTGGTCAAACGAGTATCGAGTTGAAGTTCACCAAAGACACAAATGATCCCACCAGACAACAGAGCCAACAGTAGGAAGTGTAGTGTTAGTGATGAAAGACGATTTACCTCCGGCAAGGTGACTTAACGGTCTCATTGTTGAAAAACATACTAGCTCGGATAAAGTCACTAGCATTATTTCTTTTGCGCTGGCCGTAAGGGATTTCTTATAAAGCAACCAAATAACTTTTAACAGTAACTAAAACTATATAATTTTACAAAACATTTAATAATTATTTGAACAAGTGATGCATCTGTAGTCATTCTATTTGCTTTTTGTTCCGAATACCCTTCCAATTATTATCTCCTATGCTGCTTTGTTAAGCTCCTCAGTATAGCTGGAATCGCCCGCATGCGTCACTTTTTAACGAAAATGTAGTAACTTATAAGTACACTATAGTAATTCAAATTAGAATGCACTGTTAAGAGTTATAGTAAATTTTTAGCTATGTAAATCACGAACATGTGTACATACATTAAAAACGCATGAGACACAACCAATTTCTACTATTTAAGTAAATCCTTTTTAATTTTTTTTCGTGTTGTAACCCACTCGGGCCGTCCAGACACACGCGGACGTCACCTCCTCGCGGCTGGCCTAAAGCGGGCGGAGGGAAAAGCCCGGTGGCGAATTGAGTCCGAGTGAAGGTCATCCTCCCGGTCCCGCTCCGCTACCTCCTTCTGTGAAATGATGTGTTCGCAGAAGGTTGCAACTGCTGTAAAGTTCCTGTCGCATAACAGCCAGCAGCGACAGATCCACTCCGTTCCGTATAGTGCCATTGACCGGACAACCCCCGTGTACAGCCGTCCTGTTGCGACGCTGGGTCCTCCCAAGCGCTGACCAGCTTTGGAGCAAGCTGCCGAAAGTGTTCACCGAAGAGCCACCTGCCGTCAAGGATCAGGCCCAGATATTTTATGTGGGCCCGAACCGGTACGAGAACTGAGTTGACCATGATGGAGGCGCCAGGGGGCGGACCACAACGGGGCCCATTTAATAGAAGGGCCTCCGTCTTGTCCAGGGCCACCTGCAAGCCCAGCGTCTCGATTCGCATGACCTCCAGTGAAGCTCCTCTGGTAGACAAACTCACTCCTCCTGAAAGTTCGCCCCCCGGGCCGTGACCAAAGTGTCATCAGAGTAATACGCCCAGCCCGGGGG
Source organism: Tyria jacobaeae (assembly GCA_947561695.1). Classification (NCBI taxonomy): domain Eukaryota; kingdom Metazoa; phylum Arthropoda; class Insecta; order Lepidoptera; family Erebidae; genus Tyria; species Tyria jacobaeae. The sequence continues at coordinate 7,101,550 of OX387215.1, read as the reverse complement.
GGAAAGTCACCTCGAAGGGCCTATTCGTTCATTAAGGTATATCCTAACCTAAGCCTTCCGACTCATTAATTAATCACCTACATATGTTTCCTATAAATATATACCAAACACTCGTCCACTGTGTGAAGACAAACACATACACGCATAAACGCACACACACACACACATACACACCTACCTACGTACCGAACTAGAGAATAAACTATTTATAATAAGAGGCAACAGTACTAAAATTAAAATGTTAGCAACTAAGTAGTAATTTTTAATTAGATTTTTTGTTTTTCGTATCACTATTACTTTTGTAGTATGTTTCTTAAATTGACACTATGTTTGTCTTACTACTTAGTACTAACTAACGTCAGCAGTACGCTGACGTTATGTTTACAGTGTGCGCGAGAACGCTGGTACCCTAAACACAAGTTGAATCTTATTCTGGGTGCCAGAGTTTATCGTAAATAATATATATCGTGTTTGTGACGCTGTTGATGTACTTTTGCGCCAAATTAATGAAAATAAATCTTTATCTTATATTATCTCATCTTATCCAAAATAATAAGAATTACTAAGTGACCAAAGCGGCAACACCTACATCATTATTTCGATCTCATTACAAAGAACACAAATGGTTTTAATGCTTACTTGTTTCTATATTATTATGGTTACGGTTAAACTGCTGACATACTCTATCTATACACTATTGTCCCCATTTATCAACTTATAGAATTAAAATCAATGAGTATCAAAACGTTTTGTTATGGCGTGAACAAAATCTATTAAAACTAAAATCATAGCAGAAGCGGCTTGATTACTGCACGTTCATTCAATTAGAGGGCGTCGACTAAAACGGCTATTATGTTAAAAGCTTCGCCATTTGACCGGTAAAACAATCAATTCAAAAGTTCATGTTCGGTGACCTATACTCACCTCAGTTCTACAAGTGGTGTATGTAACACATACATACATACGCCCGTATCCCTTAAGGGGTAAACTTCATATTTTTAGATATATGAAGTCTATATATCTAAAAATATGAAGTCTGTGCCTACCGCCACTTCTAAGAGGAAGGTGAGTAAAAGTCTCCTAACATGTATTTATGACTGCGTAATACGACCAGAGTATGAATCGAACCGAACATAGAACTACAAAAGAAGTTATAGTTCAGCCATTAGTTTATCACAGTTAAACTTATTTTGACTTACCTAGTAGTAACCTAGTTTTAAACACCAAACGATTTGACTATTAGTACAAAACATTAGTATTATAGTATTAGTAATAAATACGAAATAGTTCCAAAATACTCAAATGACTTTTCTTGAAACGGTAACGGTATTTTAAACGTTATTACAATTTCGCCGAAGAAGCAGCAAGCGTAGTTGGGGCACTTTTCATCAAAGACCTACCTGAAAGATATTTATCTGGACACGAGAAAGGATGTAAACAACTTTGACTTCGCATAGCTTATATATATATATATACAATATAGCATATATATATGCTATATATATATATACAATATAGCATATCCTTTAACTGGAGTTTATATAAACTCAGTACCACTCATATATCTCATCAGCCACATATGTTTGGTACATGGATTTTGCCTGTTTTATTTCTGTTAGAAGCTGGGTTTTTACTTCTGTTTCGTTAAAGGATACGTTCTTTTCTTTTAGACATTCACGCAAATCATTTTTTTTTTATTTGACCATGTAGGTATTTTTTTGTTTTTTCTTGAGTGATACGGTACATTTTCCAGGACAATAACATAGTTCGCATCTTATTTCAAAAGTATTCGACCGAAACCCTTTTTAAAATTTTGTGCCTCAGAGTAGTAATCACCTTCACTTTTTTAGCTTCAAAATAAGTTCAATGAATGAATGCTTCCATCTAAAAATCCTGCTCTTAAGCCTGTATACAATATAATTACTAGAATAGTTATAAATATTTAAACACTGTTTTTTATGTTTGTTATGGTAGTTTTGACATGTTTTAATATTTCGGGTTCAGTACGTGTTAATTCAATAATAAAGCATGATACGAGATTCTCTACTTTTAGACTTAATCTTGAAATCATATGCGTTCGGATACAATGGATAGGGATCTCTTTATAATTACTTTAAAATAACACTTAAGAATGTGAAGTATAATGAGTTGTTTTCCTTTACAGCCTCTTTTTTCAGTCTAGTAAGTAGATAACCCCTGACAATGAGCTTCTTTGGACAGTTTTATTGATTCATGCTATGAACTTTGTTCATAGTGTGCCCTTTAATGTATTAAATATTTCATTATGATTATTATCATCAACTCAGCAATTTTACATGTCAACTATTTATTATTAATTTAATTAAAAAATAATATGAAGCAAATATTTACAGGAAGGCATGATGATGAAATTTAAATTGTTATGAAAATATTGTATAAATTGTATAAGCAAAGACGTTGGCATGTTTTTTTTTTAATTTTCATAATATTTTCACGTTTTAATCATGATAATTTATTTTATGGCTTGTTTACATACATTCTCACGGCGAGATGAATACTTATATAAAATAATTATCACAATACGATGGAATTCATGATAAATTACACTCCTCGTGCCGTTGAGTAAATAAATAAGAGACGTCCAAATTGAGTGTCGCCCATTCTTTTATCGAACAAGTAATTCCTCTATCTGCTGTCATCGCACGCGCATCCCTCGCACCAGTACTCACAAAACTATCGAGTCACGCGCACCTAAACAATGTTTTAATGTACTTTAAAGTATAGTTTTAATACAATAGTAGAATTAATAAAGTTTAGTGATCGTAACTTTTATATGTAACAAAATGGAATGCAAAGTGCTTGCGTGTTTGTATTTTTTTATTGGTAAGTAAAAGGTTTTCTTTTTTGTTACAATATGTTTTATGAATAATATTGCTAGAATTTTGTTTTTAAAATACTGCGATGCGATGCGATTTGATTGAGATTAAAATAAGTGAATTAGGTTAATACGCCCTTTGAGAATTTTAGTAAAATAAATTGTAAAAAAAATGATAAACTGTAAGCATCCTAATGCTTAAATTTTAGTATGCAATTTTATGACATAATTTGAGCATTACAAAGTGTATTGCGTTACAGAAATAAGGTAACATTCTACAAATTTTTACTTAAACTTTGAAAAAAAAAACAGGTATATATTAAAAGAACGATACAAGAGTATCCCAATAGTGGCACAGCTAAACAAGCTAAGGTAGGCCGGTGCACAAAAATATTTACAAAAAACATCTTGGACCATAACTAATTTAACTTTCCATAGACAACACTTAATATCTAATAGAGGCGAATTGTTACAGAGCCCGTTTGTTAACTGTTGGGTTTATGTCTTCTTTAATAGACTAATAGAGGAGCATTTCCGTGACGTAGCCCATTATAGTATCAAGCCTACAGACTAAACAGTGGAAAAGTAATATTCTCGAACAGACGTTATCATTTAAAAATATCATTGACCACAGATTGAGTGAAAAAAGTTTGCAGTTGTGCCGTTAGCAGTAAACAGCATCTTAATTAAATGACGACATCACACTCATCGCATTTTCACTAATTTAGAAACAAGTATAAGAAGGAACAATGTAAAAAGTAAACAGACTTCAACATACATGCATACGCACACACTTGTATTCGGGGATACAAGTGTGTGTGTATGCATAGACAAAGGCATATTAACCCGTAAATTCCCAAGCTTCCCTCTGTAGAAATTTTTTTGTTCTTTTGAGCTGATTAGCATGTTTATGTCTTAAAAATGACGAAGAAAAAAAAATCTCAAAAATATTTTTTGAAAAGGGGGCGGCGGAGCGGGCCCGGGAGGACGATCTCCACTCGGACCCAATTCGCCGCCGGCGAACCGGGCGGCGTAGGCGCGCTTACCAGCGCCTCATGCCGCCCTGAGTGTGGCCGCGGGTGGTCGGGACGGGTTTTCCCCTCCACCCGCTATAGTGGCCAGCCGCGAGGAGGCGACGTCCTGGTGTGCCTGGACGTTGCCTAATTGAGAGTTACCCATAGGTGGTGCCCGCGTTTTGAGGGCAACAGGCGCTAGGGGGTGTCCGGATGTCTTACTAAAGCTGCTCCCGGATTCCTCCTATTTTAAGCGCAGTATGGCACACCGTGTGGTTTTAGTGGGTCCGATTCCGACACACCGTTCCACCGAAAACCCCGGTGGGATGACGGCCCGAGGGGGTTTCCACACGATAAAAAAAAAAAAAAAAAAAGTACAACTCGTTCTGTGCTGTGAGTGTTACGCGTTCGGAATATTGTGAAACGCAAATAAATCGTTACTCTCGGCAGTGACATTAGTTTCCTTCCAATACCTGTACCCACTTCCGTAACATTTGGTGTCAGAAGTGGGATTGGAAGGTAAAATGCCTATTACGCCGAGGTGACACTGCGCATAATTTATAGACCTTTATATGACAATAAAAGAAAACATCAAATAATTCCTTTCAATAGTTTTATTCTATTCAAGTACAGTAATATAAATTACTTATGTTAGAAATATACGTTTTACTCCTTATTTGCTGTGGAATTCGTACCAGCATTTGACATGTAAACCTATACTGCGTTGTGAACAATCCATTTCTATATGATCAGCTGAACTGCCTCCTTCCTCTACTTTCATTAGATAGTCTCGATTCAATAGGCATTCCGCAACTGGTATTTTTAATTGGAGGTTTCCCGTACTTACTAATAGGATACTAAATAGGATATCACGAGAGTACTGCGAAACTCGCATTTAACCCCCAGCTTTTCTCTTGATTAGCCAAGCATTTTGACAAGATGCATCCAGACCGAAGGCAAAAAGTGGAAACCACCATTTTTTCCCCCGTAAACCTACCATCATGGAATCAACATTTTCGTCAAAGCGGGGGGGCTAGACGGAAAAAATTAAGACGAAAGTTGTAACGACACCTTTTGCTATAGTAAGCTATTGTAAGCCGTACAGCGTGCGCATGTTTCTCTGTCTGTCTCTCTCTCTCTCTCTTATAGAAAGCAAGCCAGATATTTTCGTTTCGTCTTTCTATTTCGCATTGAACAGTGTGGTGTCACGACGATTATATGTATGAGGACTATACAGTGTCTTATGTATAGTCTACGGGATGATTGTTATTATTACTGCAGTTTGCTATTATTATTCATGTAAGTAGCTGTTTCTTTGTATATTATTATTTTATAATTTTAAAAATCATTGTAAATAAAATAAAGGTGTTATGATAATTTTGTAAATTAGTTTATTTGATTTTTCTTCTAGAAACTTCGTTCCTGACTGGTGTCCACCACACATCTTTTTTTTTTGTGTTTTTTGTTTATCACACTAATCCGATCGACTTTTGTAATTGGTGATAATCCATGACAATTGGAAGCCGCAGTCACGACACTGTTGTCATGCCACTTAGCTGCAATTATTTAATTTGAGGCCTTGTAAACCAACGCACCCTTTGATTTCTTTTTTAAGTCCTTCGAATTCATCAGACTACAGTTTCCGAGGCGGGTTTTTTGGACAGTTCCGGTTCCTCCGATATTGTTCTCGTGTAGATAATTCAGCAATGGTAACCCAGTGAAGAAATTGTCAAAATACAGGTTATACAGACCTAGTGTCTCTGGTAACCTGGAATGTAGCTCCAAAACAACAGCTGCACTTAAACCATAATCGAATTGTTGCTTCAAAGTCGGACCAGTTGCCCCTTGATACAATTCGCAGTTGATGAGATACCCATGTAGCCGCCGACCAAAGTTTGTAACCAAACCTGATGGGCTTCCTACGGAAGTGTTGCTTTGGACCATGCCTGCCAAAATTAGCTTAATTTTCATCCTCACTGTCTTCATCAGGGACTTCACCAACATCCGGGGGAAATTAGATAATGTCCCCACCAATTGCATCTTCATCTTCTAATGCCTCAACTATCTGGTTCAACGTCAACCTAAAACAAAGTAAAAACTATAATAAACGCAGGCCAAAAATAAATTTAGTTAAAACTATGCCTAGTGTCACCCACAGGTGACACTTACTAATTTGATAGTTGTTTTACATTTTTTTTTTAATAAAAATATGCACATTATAAAGTTTGATTATAGAACAACAAAGTGTAGTAAAAACATTTTCAGTACTTACCCTCTAGACATTTTCACAACAATAAAAAGTCACCAAAACACGATCGCGTCAGAAAATCACAAAACCGTTTCAAACAAATAAATAACATACGACGATACTACGACTGTAGAATAAACTGCCTCTTGACATAAGAAAAGCCCAAACCATAAAAACCTTTAGAACAAATGTTAAGAGTCACTTTTTAAATTCAGAATAATGTGAATAATGTTATTAACTAGCTGTCACACTGTTTTCATTTTATTTTATTGTATACTTTGTAAATTTTATTTGTATCACATCATGTAATTAATATTATATATTTATATGTGTGCGTATGTATTATTGTATATACTATATGTGTATTCGCATTCATTCATATATGTATATTTATTTAGTTATATAAAATTTACAAGTGGGTAGCTGAGGTGTACAGTACACCTCAGCTACCCACTCTCTCTCTTGACACTAAATCCATCCTAAGGTTGTCTGGTAGAGATCGCTTTTAGCGATAAGACCGCCCATTGTAAGGTAATGTTTAACTAAGATCTATTGTAATTCCTATAGTGTGAAATAAAGAATATTCTAATCTAATCTAATCTAACATTGACACAAAAAATAATTTAAGTGTTGTCAAACTAAATTCCTAAATACTTCCATGCATTGACTTTATAATAGTAATAAATTTATTTTTGAAATGTATTATTTGATAAGTAAAAAAAAATTGCAAAACTCTGTCACCTGTTAAATATCCACATTTTGACAACTACACTTACAAAAAGAATTTTGTCTCGCTAACATAATATAGGGCAAGCCAAACGTACGTGACACTTCAGGAATTAATGACGGGAAGATTAAATATGTATTGACAGAGACAGTCGAGAATATGGGAAGGCAACAAAAATTATATTATATGGAAGGATTAGGAAATAAGTCGACCACCCTTCGCATTTCTGTAACTCGTACTAGCTGTTGCCGAGAGGTCCTAGATCTCTATAAATCCAAACAAACATATATAAACAAACTTAAAATCTTGATATACACCTAAATGAAATATTGATCGAAAAACGATTTAAAGCTTTGAAAACAAAATCCAAAGTTGTCTATCCACAACTTTTCCCGCACATTCTGACGGCAGAAGATTAACTAGATCTCTCCAGTAAGTCGTAAAAAGGGGAAAAGGGTTCCTTCAGAGCTCATAAATAACGGATTAGCGAAATGTCACTACTTAACTATAAATCTCACCTATACATTTTGGAAGAGTCTCGATTTTGTCTCTACCTTATCGGCTGGAACAACCACAATTCACCGGTACACTTGTCAAATAAATCAAGGCTGTATTTGTTTATGAATTGTATCCCTTATAAAACGACGACGACGAAACTCGTAATAAATTCTTACACTTTAACTATATACGTATCACGCCTATGTCCCCCAAGGAGAGGCGTATTAAATGTTGATATTTTGAACACCATAATTAAGTTCTGCTTACCTAATAGAGGGGCAAGCTATTGGTGTTAACCGGGCACTGAATATATAAGTATATTAATACATAAGTTATATTATATACACAACCGCTGGAAGAAATGGATGGATATTCGACCGAAGACCACACAGGAACGTTCAAGTTCAACTAGTCTAGTGTGATTAAAAGCAAACTTCTAACATTTAAGTTAAAACACTAATTACTCTCACCAGGTTACTCCGAGATCATGGCATTAAAAAGTAGGTATGTACCTACTAATGTAACTAGTCTTCGTCTTAGATACGTTTAGGGGTGTTGTATATTTCACCGTTGTGCATGTGTGCCCATCTGTGTGTCTGTCTGTGGTACCGGAGCTCTTAAACTCTTAAAGATTTTCTAGCGATGTTTCTTAGACATGTTTTATCATAATCAATGCGGCCGTATCAAGGGCATCAGCTCTTTTCTAACATTTGGAGAGGTTTCAAGAATGTATATATAAAACAACCTTGAGAAAAGACACTTGAATAGAATAGAATAGGAGCTTAAAAAAGCGATAAAGGGACGGTGGCGCGACGTGTGTGGACCTTTGAATTCACGGATGGCGCAGTAGTTTAAGTGGTCACCTCGCCGCTACGCTGCCGCGCCGTGTATTATGGGTTCGATCCCCACACGGGACCTCTTTGTGTTAGCCTTAAATTGTTGTTCTGAGTCTGGGTGTTGTTTGAATGTTTGTGAAGTCCCCCGCGATACATGAATTAAACCTAATACGGAAGTTATCTAACATAAAGACAAAGGGAGTGACCAAGGTCTGCAAGGGACCAAAAGGCTACCTTCGGATCCCCTGGAATAGACCAACTGTTGCGAGGTGATGACCTCTGGGGGCTACCAGTCTAAAAAAAAGAAAAATAAAAGGAAAAATAAGTGTCTTGCTTTTGACTGTGACAGTCTCTGTAAAATTAGGTTTGTTCAAAAACCTTCAGAATCAGCTTCGTTGTTAGCGAGTTATTCTAAAAGTATACACAAAAGAGGAAAGATAATACGTGCCTATTGTACTTTTGCAGCAGCAGCAACCAGTATTTACATTACCTGTTGTACTGTTGTACATTGTTTTAGTTTTTTGTTCCTTGTTTGTCGGTATCACTATACGTATTACATTCAAACTTAACTTCTAGTATACATAATTACTATTTTCATTACAAAAATCATTCATTCATTGCAAAACTCTTAGACGCTATTCGTGAACTAACAATGTTGGTCTAGTGGTTAGTGATCCAGACTGCTGAGTCGGAGATCGTAGGCTAGATTCCCATACGGGACAAAAATTTGTGTAATCTACCATTGTTTGTATGTTTGTAAAGTCCCCCGCGACACAGGAAAAAATCCATATGCGGGATTAGTATTTTTAAATAAATCAAAAAAAAAGTTGTGGAATGCAATGGCATCTCAAGTCTGGCTGCAAAGTCAGATGTCGCAGTTCGATTCGTTTTCTGTGTCTTATTGCCTTGGAACTGGTTTTTGTGTATTTACAAAAGAAATTCAGTTAAACGACCTATTATAGAGTATATACTCGTATATAGAGTATATATAAAGAGTTAACGATCTATTTAAAAATTAAACCTACATGTAAAAGTAATAATAGGAACGACCTACTTTAGGCTATCTTCCTCTATTCACGTGATATACCCATCTATATTATAATCGCAAGCGGTCTGCACAGTGGACAGTTGCATATTTTTCCCATCATACCCGCCATAAACACACTTGTTTAATCATCGCCAATTAAAAACAATTATATCATATCTCGTATGGTGCCATGAAGGGGCATTATGTGCCGTTTATAGGACGCATTAATATCATTTCGTGTTTCGTTACAATTGCAAATAAAGTTAAACAAAGTGCATTTAATTATTTTTTTTTACTATTAGACACGACAAATTTCAAGATCAGTATACACCTATCGCTGTTTAGCTAAAACTACCTTAAGAAAAATAAATGTATACGAGTGTTTATATATAATATAAATAAAAAAAAATAACATAGCAACGGCCTAGTCTGTCTAGTGGTTAGTGGTCCTGACTGATGAGCTAGAGGTCGTGGGTTCGAATTCAATACGAGACAAAAGTTTGTGTAATCCACCGATAGTTGTCTATTGTATAAATGTCTGTAAGAATGGTCCCTAATACAGGAGTTCTCTATTAAAAAGGAACTGACAATAAGTAATTCCGTAAACGTTACGTTAAGAGGTTGAAACAGTTCCGCAATCTCTCCGTGGTCGGCAGTGACAGGAATTTTACCGCGGTCGCAGCCTTCTGTGAGGAGGTCATCTCACAGAAGGAGGCGGCGGAGCGGGCCCGGGAGGATAATCTCCACTCGGACCCAATTCGCCGCCGGCGAACCGGGCGGCGGAGGCGCGCTTACCAGCGCCTCATGCCGCCCTGAGTGTGGCTGCGGGTGGTCGGGACGGGTTTTCCCCTCCATCCGCCATATAGCTAGCCGCGAGGGGGTGACGTCCTCGTGTGTCTGGACGCCGCCTAATTGATAGGTTACCCGCAGGTGGTGCCCGCATAATGCGGGCAGGCGCTAGGAGGGGTCCGGATGTCTTAATAAAGCTGTTCCCGGATTCCTCCTATTTTAAGCGCAGTATGGCACACCGTGTGGTTTTAGTCGGTTCGATTCCGACACACCGTTCCACTGAAAACCCGGGTGGAATGACGGCCCGAGGGGGTTTCCACACGAAAAAAAAAAAAAAAAAAAAAAAGTTCCGCAATCTCGAATGTACTACTATCAGTGCTACAAGTTATACTGAAAAGTCCGCGGTGCTTTACTTTATAGCAACCTTCCACTTTATATGACATAGAGTAAAGGGTTTGGGTTGATAGATATCAGCTGCCCGAAGCATCTATTTAGCATAACTTCTTGGTAATTGTCTTTAGAACATCCTACCATTGAAATATGAATTTCAACTAATGTGTAGCCACAGTACCATATCATCTACCCAGTTATTTGACCATTGAGAAATTATTTCTAAGCTACCGTCTCTCCTACGCCAAAAATACATTCACATAATGAAACAGAATGGATATCGCTATTAACAGATATTAATTCTACTGTCTACACTTCATCAACATCTTCAAAAACCGTAAGTACAATATAACAAATTTTAACGAGTCTACGCATACAATGTTCCGTGTCCCAAATATACTACATTACACATTAAGCGAAGCCCGGCCGACCAATTGAGCGAATTAACTCTCTCTTAAGACTTATCGTATGTTTAGTATAAGTGAAGCCCTTTGTTTGCATCGCTCCTGTATTTCACTAAATTGATCGCCCGTCCCGATTTTTAAGAAAATGTAAAGCAAAGGAAAGCTTTATTTAGCAAGTAATAAAAACAATAGACAGATAGTAAAATAACACTATATTAATACACCATTGTTACAGTAAAAGTATAATACATACACGTGTCAGATATATAATGTAGAAAGGCAGCCTGTTTGCTGAATACTGTAAAAGTTTGCCAGGAAGATATACAGGCAACCTGAGGTTTAGGAGGAATTATACTAGCTTGTATATAGACATTAACTCTACATAAACACTATACCTACTGAAGCATGATATGCCTAAGCTTTTCTATGCTAATAATGAGCAGCAGACAGATAAACATAATAAGTTATATTTATCTGTGTGCTGCCCAGAAGTTATGTATATATCCTCGTTTAATGTACATTTTACGAATAGTACAATCACACAAAGTATTTATTTGAAATGTCCTTTATAACTTGTTTTATAATGAATGAGCCTTTACGAACAAAACCGTGTAATCATTTATCATGTATAACTAGTAATTTATTATTTTATTTTAAATAGCAACTATGTAACTCCTGATTTTTTACTTCAAATATAGTTAACAATTTACTTACGCTGTCGATATTCTTGATTATGACTTTCCTTATTTCTTCAATTGATGTTTGTTTCGTTGTGGCATTTTATAAGATATCTGTTTATCAAAGAAAGCAACACGTTCCGTTTAGATTTATTTTCTATTACCGTTTTGTGACTTCTTGCTGCTTACATTACAATTACCTATTAAAAATCATAAGTATTCGGTAATGATAATAATTAGCTACCGTTTTGTATGACACAGTCAGACATGATAAATGATAGTGACATGCTTAATGTAACTTCGATAAAAACTTCAGAATAACTTATACTAGTACATATTTAATTACATACTCAATTTAAGTTTTTGTCCAGCTGAACTTAGGTACGCAAATTTGTTTTTCTTATTTTCCTATCCGGGAATAATACTTTGGTTTTCACTCTGTGTTTTTTTGTACCACCGTTTACATATTTTACATAATCTAAACGTCGACCATTAAGAACATACGCTAATCAAGTGATGTTCTAAAACAAGGGCAAGTCAGAAGTACTTTTAACCGGCGGGCTTGTTTTAAAGATTTGACGTTGATGATGATATGTAAACACGTCACGAACATTCTCTAATATCCTTATTGATAGAAACTAATGGGCTGTTGACTCTGTCTACGCCGAAGGTTGAAAGACTTGAGCATAAATGTGTATGAATATTTCATGAATGTATCTCCTCGAATAAGCCGGACTCATTATTACATCTGCATTCTTTCAATCATATAACCATAACTATTTATTAAGAGCCTTATTATAAGCAAACTCCGAATACGTTTCACAAAATTATAACTGACAAGCTAGTGACGTAATTTAAGTGGTGAACCTACAGACCGCTTCCCTTAAATGAGATAATTTGTCTTATTTAAAAATAATAAAAATATAACAAGGTTTCGACAATGCTGTGAGCTTTTACATAGGGTAACTACTGGCAATGAGCGATTACTTCCATCCCTCTTCACTATAAGAAACATAAAGGACTCTCTTTTCGTCTGATCTGCCTCTTTTTTCTCGGCGCCCATTAATAAAAAAGTAAACTTACAGAACGAAAAACATTTAAAACTATATGACGTCCATGTTCCTGTTCGTGGTCTTCAGATAAAATATTTGTCTGCTCTGTGGCTCACCGATAAAATATGTGCTATTATGGGTACAAAGTAGCGGCCAAGATAAATAATCTCGATAAATATGTGACCATTAGAAATCGCTGCAACAAAATGTGTAGAGAAACGGAATTCCGACACATTCATAAATCTATTAAAAACAGTGCTCCGGTAAATACCTGGAAAATTTGATATCAATAGGAGTTGAGAAATCGAACCTAAAACTCTATTTCCAAATAACATCGATTCGCTTTATAAGCATTTCTCTTCTTCCTCCGATTTTGATCATTCGTATTTAATCTGTACTCCGCGTGTAGAAATAGATGATTATTTCAATTGATTGGTTACACAATTACCTGTTTTCACGTCAGCTGCGTATTCTTCTTGAAGACTTCTTTTCTTCATGGTGCATTGCTGTTACTGGTGTCCCTCAGGGTGAGCTATCTCCTTTACTCTTGGCAATTTTTATTAATTCCATGTCTTATCGTTTACTTTCATCCCACCACAAGCTGATGATTTACTCCAGCGCACTGTTTTAGGACAGGATAGTGCGCTCCACAGCATATTGCTGTCAATGAACAATACGCGCTGAATAATAATAAATTAAAAATTGCTATGATTGAAATGTGTGCAAAAACATTGCACACATTTGTCTCAGGTTCCATTTAATAGCAAAGTTAAGAAGAAAGAAAGAATGGTAATTTTTATTGATAGCACTTTAACTTGGGTCCTTGTGTTCAGGAGGTGAGTCGTAAAATCACACGATAACACTTGACTTGAATACGATATCTATTTGGCCTACGCAAATATGATCACGTTTCCCACATTTCTAAAAATGGCTACCAATCCGCTTTCACCGGAATACTCATATCCTTACCATATAGAAACCTTGTGTTGTATAACAATGTTTTGTACAATGCTCCCCGTATATTAACTCCCCGTTATCACAAAGAACGTTTTCAGTTCCTTTGTAACACAAACAATAGATATCTTGAAACTTAAAATGCAACGGTATTTAATAATTTTTTTAGATAAATCATGTAGTGTGAAAGCCGTGTGTTTACTGCAAGTATTACCTATTTTCTTAGCCAGACAAATACAATCAATAAACCTTATTAAAGGTAAAAACAATGTTAAATGAGCTCTATATGTCACAAAAAATTAACTTACAACAATGTAACTACACAACATTATTTTTTTATATATATACCAAATTGACTATTGCTTGTCCATCTTAACTTTTATCCGAAGCTCTTTTCATTATACATTTACAAAATTGAAGAAAAATCTCTATGGTTGTGCTGCTTGAAGAAAAAGATAAATAAAAATAATAAACACTTCCGCAATTATGGTATTGTTTTTCTATCGAATTTCGATACCTTTTGAAGTTTGAAGCTGCATATTTGACATCAAAATTACCGGACTGAAAACGTCAACTTTGTGCTACACTAACTGACACTGCATTATTGCAACATTTTTTTTTGCGCCTGGATTATTTCTTATTTTCTTTTCATACGGATAAAGTCAATCCTATTTTGGGTGCCAAACTAGCTCACTAAAAAAAACCTAATGAATCGTGTACTCATCTGCGATTCGCTATTGAAAACCGAACCATCAGTGATGAAAAGTGGATTACCTACGACAAGAACCTGCGAAGTAGATCATGGTCAAAGGTTAGTCAAGCTCTATAGACTGTAGCAAAACCCGGATTAATACGCAATAAGGTGATGCTGTGACTCTACCATACATTGGTAGAGTTGGAGGGGCATCGTTCATTATAAAGCTTTTACCATCAGACAAAACTGTGGACTTGGATCTCTACTACCAACAAATAATTAAACTCAAGTTAGAACGCGTGCTACGGAACCGCAATGAAAAAGAAGAAGCATCCCGTACCCGCATCATCATTAAGCGGTTGACAAGGCATGCTCTACGGAATGGTGTAATCAGTGTCCCGCGAGTCCGCCACGGCTTTATGACTGCAGACATACAATAATCGGACTAAAAAAGTGGACAACCGACTTCAATGCGTCTATCATAAAATTTAAGACTAATATGGTTTTCTCATGGATGTCATTGTCACAACTGGACCAAACTCTATTTCATCTAAATACCCTTGAAGTACATCCCTTCAAATTAAAAAAAAAATCGTCGAAATCGGTTCTCGCAGTCGAAAGTTCTGAGGTAAAAAAAAAATACTGTCGAATTGAGAACATCCTCCTTTTTGAAGTTGGTTGAAAACAGGGACCAACAAGCCGGATTTATATTAATGAGCTCCTGACTAAATACAACTAGCAACTATTCTTCAAGGTGCGTCTAGCTACTACTCAAGTGGGATGGAAGTATACATTGACTAGAGAAAGGCGAATCCTTACCCATAAAGGGGAGGGTCAGCCTATTCAGTACATTAAAACAAAACCTGATGTTATACAATATTTTCTTTGTAATTCATTCAACTTATTTTGTAAACTGGTTTCAATTATGAAATAGTCGTTTGTTGCAATTATATGTAATGTATGTATGTAATGTATATTACTATACCACTTTATATTTTAGTGAATAACGTTACAGTTATATACATACATTGAACTCTAATAGTATATTACACATAAAGCATGTATATTTTTATTATATGTTTTTCCCCTCTTAATTCCAAGTACTGTAAAGCCTATATTTTATATGAATTTATTATTCTTTCTGCTTTTCTGTATAATATTAATAATGACTGGTATAGTTTTAAATGCTAATTATTTTTTTTAAGAATTTGTTTGGTGAGTAGGGGTTCCTTAGGAACCAAACATGATGAATTTTGACATTTTTTGATGATGATGATGATGTTTTAAGTAGCATTACATGACAAGAAATGATATATCGAAAATTAATGAAACTTGGCTTAAAGTGGATGACAAGGGGCGTGTTCCATTTCATAACGAATATCGCTTGCGACACATCCCGCGTTCTTTATATGTTAAGAAAGGAAGGGTGGGAGGTGTAGGTTTCTATATAAAACGTGGTTTTAAGGGTTCGCATCTATTCACATAGCATTGACCTGTCACATGCAACGGTGGATTAAATGTGGTTTACACAGTTGCTAGTTTCAGATTGGCGACAAATAAAATCGATGAAACCAAACAGATGGAATCAAACCAATTACAGCTTACCGCCATCCATGGCAAGACGTAGAACATTTTTTGTACAGTACACTATCCCATTGTGACTATGTGATATTTCTGGGTGGTTTTAATATTGATATGTTGAGGGTGTTGGAACCGAAAACTAAAATGTTTCAAACATGTCTTGCATGTGTGTGGCTATCACAATTCGTACAATCTCCTACCCATTGGACGATGCATGGCGCAACTTGAATAGATGTTGTCTGTTCATAATGTTCATTCTATCGCAGTAGATGCGATACCAGAATAAAGTGCTCACGCGTTGGTGGTATGTGAATTTGGTGTTAGAAGAGATTCAAATAAAGGCCAAAACTATTTCCTGTCGTCCTCTTAAGCATATTGTCACTTCAATCATTTGAACATAATTTCAAGGCTGTTAAGTGGAACTTTATAATTAAGAAGGTAAATGAAGTGGTTTAAAAAATTTAATAAGAACACTTTCAGCATTATGGATCAAAACGTGCCCAAGAAGACTGGAAATTACCGATGACATTAATTAAATTAAATTAAATGAATGATACGTTTAATAAATTATGCTCGTTCAGAGTACCTTAAATGTTAAAATAAAAGTGAAAATCGTTATTACAAAGATCTAAAATCATTAGTTAATAGGTAAATATATTAAAAAAAGAAACTGCATGTTTTAAATATAAAATAAAAAACCAAATAAGAGATAGTAGAACGTTATGGAAAAACTTGAAATTAACCTTAGAACCTGTTCATGACAGACATTTACCTGATTACTTAAGCAATCCTGACAAAATATGTATTCACTTTTTAAATGTACCTCGAGATGATAGTGTTTATATTTCTATTGTGAGTCATTATGAGTTCGGGCTATTTGGAGACTCGGTACTTTCTCTAAACCAGTATCTCAAGAACGTGAAAATCTTAACTGGAATTAAAACTCATGCCGAGGAATTTGACGGTATTACTGTGGATATGATGCTCTTGACACTGCCATTAACCCTGGATTCCATAAAATCCATAGTAAATGCCTCAATTGATTAATAAACTTTCCGGAATCATGAAATATTGCTAAGATACTTCCACTAAAAAAGAAAGCCAATTTAACAGACTTTAAAGATCTGAGACCTATTAATATCCTTCCAATGTTGTCAAAGGTTTTGGAGAGAGTGGTATGCTCTCAAACGACAGATTATTTGGAAGAAAATAAAATACTGCCTAATACACAGTAAGGTTATAAAAAGACCACACACGTGCACATCCACGTCTCTTTTGGATGTCTTTGACTACTCCGACGCTTTTGAATGCATTAATATTCCACTATTTTTCTCTAAGATGTCTTTTTACGGGTTTGATGTAAGTACGGTAAATTGGTTTAATAGTCACCCGAACGGAAGAACCCAATTCGTAGAAACTAAACAGCAGAATGGCACTACTAAAACTTCTAGCCATTACAGGATCATAAGAGCTGTGCCGAAAGGTTTTATTTTGGGTAAAGTTTGTTCATCATGTTTTGCGCAGACATTGTCAAAACCTTAAGAAAAATGCAAATATAATATTTAAGCAGACGATACACTAATCACATCTTTTAAGCCAGTTGATTACCAGTAGATTTTTTCAGTGGTAGAGCCATGCTTAGGCACGAATGGGCCGGCTCGACCGGTGCGATACCACGGCCTCACAGAAAACCGGTTGTGAAGTAACGCTTGCGTTGCATTTCCCCGAATTGAGTGCGGTTTCCGGACGCCTAATTCCCCCTTCCCCCTTTTCTCTCCCCTCATCTCCTTTCTCCTCTTTCCCATCTCCTCATCCCTCCTCTCTTCTTTTAGCTCCCTGCATCCCCCATCCCTCATCACCTTCAAAGGCGGGCAGCGCACTTGCGACTCTTGAGTTGCAAGTGTCCATGGACGGCGGTGTCACTTACCATCAGGTGACCCGTCTGTTCGTCTGTCCCCCTATAGTATAAAAAAAAAAAAGATTATGATAAAGATTTGAAACATTTAAAAGAGGATCTTGAGACAAAAGTGCAATTGTCGGATCAACACTCACTGGTACTTAGTACCTAGTGTAAACCAAGTATATGATTTTTGGTTCTAATAATAATACTGAGATAAACATTACAAAGAGAAATGTGTGTGTGTGTTCGTGTGTATATATGTATGTATGATACATATTCTTTGTAAAGTTTAGGCTATTTAAATTTTTTGTATCTTTGTTTGGCTGCTGTAGAAGTTTGATGTAGAATGCTTGTGCGCGCTTTTCTTTTAAGATTCCTAGGAGAAAATTGTGTAGCGTTTTATTGTTGCATGCATTTCGTATAAATAATATCACTATTATTAATCCTATCTAACTTCTTTCTATTTTTTTATGATTTTCTTATATTGCCGTTTCGAGCGATGACTCACGTGGGTTGCAACTGAAAATCAGTGTTGGGTCCAACCAAATATAATGCTGAGTAGTTAGCCCTTTGGTACTCTATTCATTTAAATAACAAAAGTATATATTTTATGTCTGCATTTCATAATATGTATGCTAATAAACGTTTTCATTTTTATTTATTTTCTAAGAAATTGAGAAGAAACGACCCGGAATTGATCAACAGAAAAGGAGTGGTATAATTTCATCATGATAACGCATATACATATATTATAATGATAACACATCTTCGGCCACTCAGCAAAAATTTAGAGAGCTTGATTGGAAAATAATGATGCATATACCATATACAAGTAGTTCTAACTTTTCACCCTTAGATTTTGACTTGTTTCGGTTTCACACGTTATCGAACAAAATGGTATATATATATTATAATTTATAATTTGAGTTAGTAAATCTCGTAAGTCCCACTTATTAACAACAACAATACAAGTATAATCAACATACGAGTCCCATAAGATATGAGGGTGAGAGACATATTTGAAGTACATAGATGGAAATGGATCAACACAGGCAATTACGAAATTATTAACTACATTTATTTATTTTGCATATACAAAAAAAATGTTAAATTTGAGTTTATTACTCTTTTTTCCATATAATATTATAAGTCTATGTATTTCTTTTTTCAATTACGTGCACATAATAGAGCAAAGGTGCTTATTCCTACTTAGATTTGAGAGGGCTCAATTTATACCTAATAAAAAATTATCAATTAATATAATTTATGATTATCATCGTTATATCACTGTAGAATATTAATATAATTATTACACCTATTTAAATACATACAGTTTCGACTGTCCGATTCCTTAGTCGCTTTTTACGACGGAATTAATTAGTCTTAATATTAAATATTTATATAAACTTCCAACTTAAGTTTCCACACAAAACGTAATCACATTTTATCAAGATTAAAATGATATTGCATTTAAACAACATTGCACTGCGTGACTTTACACTTTAAAGTGGAGGCCCATGCATTCCGCTGATTAATGGTTTAATTTTGTTCTAAATAAGCAATTATTTATTCTCGCACAGCCTAATAGCGCGCCTTATAATGTTTTAAAAGCATAATATTAACTGACATTAAAACACTTCAGTACATAAGTACTTACTTATTAATACGTATTAGGTTTGAAAATACAAGGTTTTATAACCAATGGTTTTATAACTTGCAATGTTCGTTAGATTGATAGTTGGGACAAATCTCCAAGATTAAACTTCAGCTAAATCAAAACCCATTTACGCTTATCCTACGGAGATTGTAATTTATATATCCATATGTTCAGTTCCGACGACAAAGGTCATGATTATAATAAGCATGACCTTATTCTGCACATAGATTGGCTCCAGATGAGGGAATTCGGTAAACCGTTCCTTAGTTTTATATATAAAGTTAAAGAATTATGAGATTCTGCTCTAAAGGTTTTGTTTTTAACATATGATTTAACTGTCTTCACTTATTTGTGTAAACATTAGAACTAGTAAGATTCCAGACAGTCACATCTTTATTCAGCTCCCCAAAATAAAAAGAGCATTTAGAAATTTCGACACTATCGATCGACGACATTGATTCATGCAAGGTAGAGCATGAAAACCAAGAACCGGTAATCAGTAATTTTTCTGAAATCGGTTTATTTTTAAAACCTATAAATATCGAAAGAAAAGAATCATATTTAGATAGTTCTTCTACCTCGGAAATTGATTCTTAAAGGTTTAAAGTATTTAAACCCGTTTTAGGGACCTTTATTAGATTACTTTGTTGCCACCTTGTCTGTTGGTGTCTCAACCTTTTATACAAGAACGCGATGTGGTATTAAGTTGCAATTACTGAGCACGATCTACGATTACCTGTTAAGTCGTCCAAGAAAGTGATGCTGACGTAAACTCTCTTTTATTTCAGCCTTAGTAAGCAGTAAAGAAGCTATAGACGTGCAAATGGACAGCGTATGGAAGCCAGATATTGGTTGGATAATTACCTGCCGGTGGAAGTTGGTGCCCAACGACACACTACAGTCAGTCAGGCTGTACGATAATGAGCGACAGTTTATGATATACAGACCAGAGGTAAGATAAAACCCATAAATTCTACTTTGAGTTAACGAGGCTTATAAACAAAAGGAACTCAAGATACTACAATTTGATTTTTATTTTATTTAAAAATAGGTATGTAAGTTTTGATTTTATTTAAATTCAGTTGACTGATAAGTTAAAAGTTGCTTACATTGTGCATCCTATATTATATACCTATATAAATATACCCTATGTGACTCACACAATTAAAACGAGTCAAATGACACCTTTCATTTCTAAATTCATCCATTTAAAATCTGTGGCGGGGCATAGAAACATCATACAGGGACATACAAACACTCCTTAACAACCATACTTCTTGGGCAG
Source organism: Tyria jacobaeae (assembly GCA_947561695.1). Classification (NCBI taxonomy): domain Eukaryota; kingdom Metazoa; phylum Arthropoda; class Insecta; order Lepidoptera; family Erebidae; genus Tyria; species Tyria jacobaeae. The sequence continues at coordinate 7,080,964 of OX387215.1, read as the reverse complement.
TCATAAAAAATTTACACGAATAAAGTTAAAAACATTATATTCACATATAATTAAAAAATGCCCGACAAAAGAGATGTGGTGTACAGGATGTTTGGTGTTGTAAACAAAGTTTTTAATTATTCTGATCCGTTTAGGGCCGGAAACATGATAAAAGGCTATTTATAGGTATACAAGATTACTCGGACCTTGCAATTTCGTGTGGACTTGTTTATTGTTAGCCTGGTTGAATATGTTATTGAATAGGTACCTTTCAAAAACGCCATCATTGACGTTAAACATACGTTCAGTTTTAACCCCAACAATGGCAAAACCAAAAATAAACTTAAATGTCATGACTTTTTATTAAGGACTTTTAAAATAAATAATAAAGTAACCAGTTTTCACTGCTCAGTCAACATACTGAATAAATAACACTCAATCACAACTAAATCGTTTATTCATCTGACAATCGCAATAGCGACATTGACATAACAAAGTAGTTTAGGCAATTAAATATTGACGATCTCACCGCATCTAATACACAGCGCCCTGGATGCGTCGGAAATAGAATTGAAGATATTGGTTATGCATGTGTAGTAAGAACGTTTTTTTTTTCATTTGATCATCATTAGACGACATGTATGTTAGTGTAAGTTATGAGTTTACACTCGAAGGGACTAAAAAAAATATTTTTACTTGTATTATCATACTAGGACATACTTGAAAGGTACAGTTAGTCTTCATATATCGAAAAATGACGAAAAACGAGTTTCTCAATGAACAGATCACAAAGGTTCGCTACAAGAGATAATATATATAAAATGTGTTGATTAGAATTTGAATTGCCTGTTGGTCTAGTAGTTGGATACCCTGACTGATGAATCTTGGATTCGATTTCCAAATGGGACAAAACTTTCAAACAAATAATTGTTAATGTTAGTAAAGTCCCAAGCGATTCAGGAATCTCTCCTAGTGTACTTTTTAAAAATAAATAAAGAACTGTGTCAAAAGCCACTAAGCCCAAGCAAATACACACCTGGGTATCGTCTTGGTAATTTTGTCACATACCACTTACATTTCAAACGGCAGTACCTTTTTAGAAGAAACTTATGCCTATTTCCACCGTACTAGCGCGGAACGCGTAAGGTCAAAATTATTAAAATGGTCCAGTAAAAAAAAAATTAAAAAGAATTGGCACAATTACCAGCTGCAATATTAAAGTGGCTAAATGATCCAATCATTTAATTGCCTTGACCGTAGAATTCAGTTATTCACAGATCATATAGATATGTGTAAATTATGTAGTTAACTACATACAAACACATGTACATATGTATGTATTTATACATGATATATGTATGTATGTAATAGAAGAACTCTGCACAGAATTATTACTCAAAGGAATTTTTAAGATAATATTTGTTTATTACTTCCATTATTGCTGGCAAAATTAACTCTTCTACGATATTGTGTGGTTTGCCTTTTTGAGCAATTAACAGTCCGTCGTTATCTTGCCTAGCAGGCTGCCAAAAAGAGTTTTGCTACAACTTGGCTGAGTATTATGCTTCTTCTCTAGGTCTTGAAAATATGCTACATTCTTGTCTTTCTTATCTGGATGCATTTTATTCAATGATCTTGGAGTCTTAAAGGCTTCATTAAAAAATGTTTTTAGATATAGGCGACGATGGGTTTGTGGGATTTTCAATGCATCTGAATTCAATATATTCCGCAGAGTATTGCCGTCTCTTCTTGTTTACTTGCGACATTGTTTTGTTTTGAGAAATACGTAAGTAAGTGATGAACTTCAGTACTGCTTATCTATTACGCGCAAAACCACAAATGAAAATAAAAAATATTACGTTGTTTATATAGGATTGCATAGGCAGCACGCACCAATAGGAATAAGACAAACATGAATATATTCGTTTGTCTCATTCGACGCTCAATCGTACTCAACAAGTAAGAATGATAGATACTTATTCTATGAACCAACCGATTGATACAGAAATGCAAAAATTGGGTTATTTAATAAAAACTTGCTAAAACATGCTTACCTGCGGTTTATTATCTACAAAAATTACCTATCTAGGAATAGTAATAACTTTTAAAATGCGAAAGTGTGTCTGTTACCATTTTATTTGTTTGTTTGTGTCTACTTCCGTTTCGAAACATGATTTTTATTTTATTTATTCAATAAAACAGGACAGATATATGAACTACACAGAGAGAAATATCGAACCGAATTAGTTTGAGCAATCTCTTAATTAATATTAGTTGATGTTTACAAGCTGTAGTCGAGAGTCGAGAGCTCAGTCGGTGTCTGAGAGTCTGGTGGTGTATGATGTACATTCATACGCCGTACGTGTTTATCCTCGAAGAATAATAATTTAATCCCACTTACGTAATACGGGCAAGCCTATTACCGTATTCCCAATATATACTGATTGTTAGATAATACTCCGATGCCCGAGTGACCTTTTACGACCCCCATGGGGGAGGGATGGGGTTACCCTATTCTACTCCACCGAGAAAGACACGGCTGCCTACTACATCTTCTCAAAATTTCAGTTTCTGCTAAAGTTAACTCCACTGTTGTACCTTAGACCGTTTATCAATTTTGTATATTGGGCAAAGAACTTGAGGTGTTTTTACTTTCTTAACAGGCAAATGGTGAAACCCGCAGCCAAGTGTTTCGGCGTCCGGAAGACATGATGTTGGTAGAATGTACCAAAGGAAACGTTAGAGGCGTGGAGGGTGCCTGTGTACTGACAATCGAGTTGTACCAACCAATGATAAAAGATTTTTCCTACAGTTGCGAGGTGTCGGGAGAAAGACCAAAGTTTATGATGAGGAAGGAAAATCTTCAGATAAGTGCTTTTGGTAAGTGTTTCAAGTTTTTTAAATTGTAACCGCTCTATAAAAAAGAGGAATGTATGGATTTTCTCGTTGGCTTTATTCGGGTCTAAAGGCCGTCGTATGTTGGAATTGCTTCCTAACGTTTCGCTAGCACGAGTGGCCAGCTTCTTCAGAGGTCCTTCCATCTCCGATACTGGATGCAGACTGACGATTCCTCCTGCGCGTGTTGTATTTATACTGGTGGGTAGGTGGTGGGGGTGGGGGCGGGGCTTGTGGTGGGGGTTGCGGCGTGGCTTGTTTCGCTTCGGCTGTTCTCGGGGTATCGTTCGGCATGATTCGGGTGCTCCTAAGGATCGGGTTCCAAATCTGGTTGAGCCTAAGGGTTTCCTCCTTCCTGTTGAAATTATTTGGATGTTTGTGGATCTCGATTGCCTCCCTGACTAGTCTGCTGTGATAGCCGTTGGTGGACGCTAGCAGCCTAGAGCTTTCAAATTGTATCCTGTGGTCCCCGTTCCCCAGTGCGTGTTCAGCTACTGCAGACTTCTCAGTTCGTCCTAACCGGCAGCTTGCTTTATGTTCCTTGAGTCTCGTTCCCATTGATCTTTTGGTCGTTCCAATATAAACCTTACCGCATGAACAGGGTATGCGGTAGACTCCAGCCGCTGAAAGTGGGTCTCTTTTGTCCTTCGTCGACCTGATGATCTGTTGGATCTTCTTGGTTGGCCTGAAGATTGTTTTGATTTCATGTTTCCTCAGAACTCTGCCAATCCTATCTGTGACTCTTGGAACATATGGGAGATAGGCTTGAGAGGTGGTGGGTCGCTGTTTTGTTTCCCGTGGCCTTGATGATCTTAAGCTCATTGATTTGGTGATTTTCTCCTTACTGTAGCCATTTGCCTCGAACGCAGTTTTGAGGTGTTCAAGTTCTGCCTGGAGGCTCTCCGGTTCGCAAATCCTACGAGCTCGTTCCGTCAGGGTTCTTATGACTCCATACTTTTGACTCGGGTGATGGTTGGAGAGGGCATGCAGATATCTATCTGTATGTGTTGGTTTTCGGTAGACTGTGTGCCCTAGCTTGTTACCCCGTTTTTTCACCAGCACGTCCAAAAATGCCAATTGTTGGTTGTTCTCAGTCTCCATGGTGAACTGTATGCTGGGATGCAGATTGTTGAGGTGTTGTAAAAAGTTGTTGAGCTTGTCCATACCATGTCCCCAAATCACGAATGTGTCATCCACATACCGGTACCAAGTCGATGGCCTGTATTCCGAGGTCTCGATGGCTTTTTTCTCAAAGTCCTCCATGAAGAGGTTGGCCATAACTGGGCTTATTGGGCTTCCCATTGCCACTCCGTCCACTTGCTGGTAGAAATTGCCTTCCCACACGAAATAGCTCCCAGTGAGGCAGGTTTCGAAGAGCTTGCAGATGTCGGTTGGGAAGATCCTGTTCACCAGGTCCAGGCAGTCTTTTAGCGGCACTTTGGTGAAAAGCGAGACGATGTCAAAACTCACAAGGATGTCGTCTTGTCCAACGTTGATACCCTGGATCTTGCGTACGAAGTCGGCGGAGTCCTTGATGTAGCTGGTACTCTTTCCCACATGTGGTTGGAGCAGCGACGCCAGGTGTCTCGCCAAATAGTATGTTGGTGATCCGGGTGCACTGACTATTGGTCTTAACGGGGCATTCGCCTTGTGGATTTTGGGTAGTCCATAGAGCCTTGGTGGGACAGCTTCCGTTCTCACAGTGCTTTTTTTGATGTCTTCTGGCAGTGACGATGACTTGACGAGCCGGTTTACAAGGCGTAGTCTGGCTTGAGTCGGGTCCTTCTTCAGGGGTTTGTAGCTCTCACCGTCCAAGAGTTCTTTAATCTTCTGTTTGTAGACCTCGGTCTTCAGAAGAACGGTTGCATTTCCTTTGTCTGCCGGGAGAATGATGATATCCCTGTCTGCGTTCAGGTCCCGCAGTGCCAGCCCTTCGTTCCTCGTAAGGTTGCTTTTGGGAGGTTTCGCTTTTCTGAGGATGTTTGCCGTCTCAATCCGTATTCCTTCAGCCTCTTCGTCCGGTAGATGTCTGATGGCTGCTTCAGTGCTGGAGATGATGTCTTCAATCGGAATGTGGCGGGGCGTAATTGCGAAATTTCCCCCTTTGGCTAGTACCGTCCTTTCGTCCTCCGTGAGCACCCTATCCGTCAGGTTGATCACCAGCCGTCCATGGTCAAGGTCAATCGTCTTGGGAGTTTGCTTTTTCTGGAACTTCTCGTACTTCCCGATTTGCAGATCCCTGGTGCGACTCAGTTCGTTTCTCATGTTGGAATGTGAGATGGCGTCCATTCTATCCCAATCCTGTCGTTCGATCTTGTTGCTCAGGGTTAGGTGTAGACCTAGAAGCTCTTCGTCCATCTTTGCAAGGCTACGACGGGTGTGGTGAATTCGTTATATTGGAACGACCAAAAGATCAATGGGAACGAGACTCAAGGAACATAAAGCAAGCTGCCGGTTAGGACGAACTGAGAAGTCTGCAGTAGCTGAACACGCACTGGGGAACGGGGACCACAGGATACAATTTGAAAGCTCTAGGCTGCTAGCGTCCACCAACGGCTATCACAGCAGACTAGTCAGGGAGGCAATCGAGATCCACAAACATCCAAATAATTTCAACAGGAAGGAGGAAACCCTTAGGCTCAACCAGATTTGGAACCCGATCCTTAGGAGCACCCGAATCATGCCGAACGATACCCCGAGAACAGCCGAAGCGAAACAAGCCACGCCGCAACCCCCACCACAAGCCCCGCCCCCACCCCCACCACCTACCCACCAGTATAAATACAACACGCGCAGGAGGAATCGTCAGTCTGCATCCAGTATCGGAGATGGAAGGACCTCTGAAGAAGCTGGCCACTCGTGCTAGCGAAACGTTAGGAAGCAATTCCAACATACGACGGCCTTTAGACCCGAATAAAGCCAACGAGTCATCAATCGGCCGCGAAAGCCTCAACCAATTTGTATGGATTTTGTATCAATCTATCTGTGGCATCTTAGATAGTAGGTTTCCTAATAGGTTCTTCCTTTCAGGAAAAGTAAGAACCTATTATGAAATATTTTTTTCATTTGAAAGTGTTTTATCGACTGTTTTTAGCTGTTTCAAGAAAATCTGTTCTTTTTTTTTATTTTGACATTTGATTTTAATAGGGTTATTGTATTTATTATTTATATATAATAATAATAATAATAACTTGATACATCTCACACACGGCCGTCTGATCCCAAACTAAACAGAACTTGTATTGTGGTAACCAGACAGCTGATAAACATACTTATATACTTCTAAATACATACATATTAGACATAAATTACACCCAGACACAGAACAAACGATCATGCTCATCACACAAATATTTGTTCTGTTTGGGAATCGAACCCGCGACCTCTGGCTTAGAAGTCAGGGTCACTAACCACTAGACCAACAGGCCAGTCGACTATGCATACTTGTATCTATAAGGTATTCAAGATTCTCTCGATTGTCTGGTTATATACGTTATCATATTTTTTTACTACAGTGCCACCTATGGACGCTGTTGTACAAGCCGGTCCAATAAATGTCGAATCGGGACGTGTCGTTCTCAACTGCACCTCAAGTGGCTTGCCTGCACCACAACTAGTATGGCAGATAGGTCAGCAAAAGGTATGTAATCTATTTGAATGTCTTTTCTTTTAATATCACTAAAAAAACATCACCTTTGGTATAAGAAAATAAGGCTTAAACATTAAAGCCATTTTAGTGGTAGAGCCTTGCTTGACAGTGGTAGAGCCTTGCTGACAGTTGTAGGGCCTTGCTGACAGTGGTAGAGCCTTGCTGACAGTAGTAGAGCCTTGCTTAGGCACGAATGGGCCGACTCGACCGGTGCGATACCACGGCCTTACAGAAAACCGGTTGTGAAGTAACGCCAATAAGAAATGGGTTAGGTTTCCGGAGGCCCAACTCCTCCTATATTCTTTCCTTTCTCCTCATAACCCCTCTCTTCTTTCACCTCCCAGCATCCCCCATTCCTCATCATCCTCAAAGGCGGGCAGCGCACTTACGACTCTTGAGTTGCAGGTGTCCATGGACAGCGGTTGTCACGTACCATCAGGTGACTCGGTCTGTTCGTCTGTTCCCCTATAGTATATAAAAAAGCCACAAGACCAATAGAAAACCCAGATCTTATCAAATAGTGTTTCATAATACATACCTGCATACATGTACTCACTTTTATATAATCCTGAATGGTTAGGTAGAGTTGTCTCAAACGCTCACATTTTGCCAAACATACTTTAGTCTCTCTTACGTAATCTTATATTACTGCTATAGGCTTTCTAGCTATTTGTTTTCCAGTTTCGAAAGAAACTTCAGAGAATAAACTAATAAAATTCCTATCACAAATTACTTTTAATACTATAAGTAAACGTTTAAACAATGTAAGCTGTAACTTCACTAGCACAAATCTTGTAAAAACATAACTTCGTTGAAGAGGTTATCAATTGTACTAATGTGTAGGTAGCCACACAAATACAACAAAATACAGCAAAAGAAACACCCTTTTCCAGGTACCTTCAGATTTCACCGGAACCTTTTGGAACGCGACCTCCAAACTGTGGCATGTGTGGTCAGTCCTCTCGTTCACATATTCAGATGAACATATAGCTATTTGTATACCAGAAATTAGCAAAGATGGGAGAATTACCGTAGGAACTACGGCCACTTACAGTTCGGCTGAGAGAATAAAAGGTAATAAGGATTATGATCATAATACTTTTACTGCAATAAATGACAAATATCCGACATGAAATGGAACCTTTTGATAGGCTCTTTTTTTTAAACAACCTGTACTATATATTGTTTCCTGTAGCGTACGCTTAACAAACCAACAGACAAAAGAATACCCAGACTAGAGAGAACTGTTTTTGGATCGCACAGGGTCACTAACCAGCAGATCAACTGATCAGTCAATTTGCATCACTAGAGACCAAAGATTACCAACAACATCCAGAAATGAAACGGAGTTTTATCATCCGATTGTAAAGTACAGTAAAAGCTCCCACTAGATGACCGACCGACTTGTTAAATTATACATTTTGGAAGCACCTTTCAAAATTTATTACATGCATACATGCGGTGCAAGACCGCTTTTGTTAGGGATAATTTAGAGAGAAGAGTTTTGCTTTTATGTCTAGTGGTAAGTGATCCTGACTGAGCCAGGGATCGTGGGTTTTATTCCTACACTGTACAAAAATTATATGATGTACAAATCGTTGTCACGAGTCTTGGTGTTTTTATGTATGTAGTTTCTAATTTTGTCAAATCCTCCGCGACCTCGAATCAATTCTAATTTTCAGAACTTTGACAGTTACCTACAACATAACTTTTATCCAATGACAATATAAAATCATTTTTTTTTTTCAGATTTAACAAATATCTTGTTTACAGCTCTGATGCTGATACTGTTGTTGAGATGATGAAAATGGAATGGAAAGGATTAAATACTTAAATAAAACTAAGTAGTGATTTGTTCAATTTATTTTATTTCGGCAAGTTATCGTTATGAACGATTATATTTTAAAACTGAAGTTACGAAGTAGGTATATAAGAATGCTTAGCATGCATGAATAATAAACATTAATTTTCTTTTTGGTATTCTAATATGTATATCAGTTGTAATTTTATTTTAAAACTGAAATAAAATATTGAAAATTCTTAATATCTTCTGCAACACAAATAGTAAATAAAAAACTTTACCGAGCTTGCTAGGGAAAACAGGGACAACAAATAACGAATTCAATTATAATGTCACTTCAGTTTTTGTTTTATACTCATTGCTTTGGCTTCTTATAAAGACTCTTATTTGACATATATTTTGACCAATTACTCAAAAGACTATTTCAACACGTCATTAAATCTCGAAATGTTACTATCACTTTAAAGTGTTAGTGCTTTATCAACATCATGAAATTTAAAGACCTATTTGGATTGAGTAAACCTTTTATTAGTATTCGTTCAATATGAGTAACTTACGTTCTGTTTATGTTATCTGTAATACATAGCTATTGATATTTAGTTATGTGCTAAAAATCTTACGTGCCAAGAGAAGACCTTAACCATTTCAATGTATTTTATAAGATAATTATATTATGGTAAGTCTCCCATAATCATAGTGCACATTTAAATATTATTCTCGATTTTTAAATTAATTTCGAGACTATACAATTGTAAATAATTTGGACGTAACATTTCTAATTATTATTAAATGAGTAAATGAAACACCTTTAAGGTATAGCCGAATATATAAAAATGTGACTAGGTCAAACAGAAACTTGCTTGCAAGGAAATGGACCTTCACTTTTCATAGTATTTTCTCAAACAAATTCAGAATGTTAAACTAGTGGTACATAACATTTGACATATTTTCTTGCAAGCAAAGACATATGTACATACATGAAAGAAAATATATATTTTCAACAGTAAGAATCCGTATTTTTCGTTAGGAACATAATTATAGTAAGAAATATAGAAGTTAACATACCAATGTCTGCTTATATTTTATTCTAAATTGTGAAATAGTTTGTTTTTGGCCGTCTTATGTGCATTGTGTATATATAAGTAACATTTTGAAACAGTCACTTAATGTTATATTAGATAGAAATAAAAATTGCCTATTAGTGACACCAATGATATTGTGTTTATTTTTTGGCAATTATTAATGACTAGTTTTAGCCCGTGACTCCGCTGTCGTAAAAGATACTTTTTTACATGAATATATAATATGTATAATGTTTTATTTTCCTGACAACGTGTATGCAAGATTTCATGTTAATTGGTGGATCAGTCAGGGTGAAAGCGTAACAAACCAACAGACAGTTTTTGCTTTAATATTAAGTTAGCGTTTTCGACCAAAAACTTACTTTTTCACTGACAATGTAAATCAGTAAAATAATAGGATGACGAATTTGATAATCACGATCGCAATGTCCTAACAATGTTATTATCACAGTGCCTACATACTTGGATATAGTAAATTAACTGTAATATTTTCTACTGTAAATGTACTTGATTGTGGTGATACGTAGACATTACTACTAAATTATTGTCACCAATGGCTTTCTTTAATTACATTATCTTTTGTTTGTGCGTTATTACTATTTGTCCGTGTTTAGTGGGAGCTGCGTTTCAGTGTATGACTTGTTTTTCAGGACATACACCTTTCTTTTATAAGGTTTAAGGACTTTTGACTTAGGTTTTTTTAGTTGGCCTTAAAACTTCTAAGGTAATGACTACTTTAAAAATCAAGTAATTTCTATAATTAGTCATTTTGTACCAACATAACAAAAGGATGACTAAGTTAGGGTTTCTATAATATTTTAATGATCTGATGGATTAAAAGCGCTGATATAAATTCGACAGTTAAAGACGTAATGCAGTCTGTTTCCATGGCTGGCGGAAGAATGTCCAAGACCCCATGTATTATGTTCGCGACGGTAAAGATAGAAAACGATATCTGTCGAATTTCTGTATCGTTAATGTGTAACAGCACGGTTTAGTAGTACACAGGGTCATCAATGTCATCAATAAGTTTGGTTCCCCTTTTAACTTGCACCAGATCTTTGTCCGTTTTTTGAATCCAATAGAAACGAACTATAGTAACATATTAATAATAATTACAGTGAATTTTCTATATCCTTCAAACACATCGGTATCTTTCAGTCTGCCCGCCTAGGGAATAGAATAGTACCTAACTAAGTACGAACGTTACAATTGGAACCAAAACTACTTATAATATAATTAGTTTCTTAGAGCATTTAAAAGAAACAGTATCCCGAGTACTTTTTAATGTTCGATCCTTACTCCTTGAGATCGATAATATAGTTTTAACTCTATTAAAAAAATATTTGATTGTGAATGTAACTTGTGTTTGTTAAACAAACGTATTTAAGCAATCAAGTCTCTAAATCTAAAGACTTAGTGGTCATTATAGATATATCTACCACAAAAGTTTTTTAGATACACGTCTTGCGGTCACAACAACGCGAGTGTTTCTAAGGCGTAATATTTCAAGGCAACGATGTCAACCTTTGTACGTATAATTTATGATCACTTATATTTTTAATTAAAAATTTACTAGTAAGGTGTTCAACGCTCACTGGAAATAAATTAGAACACTATAATCACAGGAATAATATCATATGTCGATTGAATGACTACAGTTGTCATTAATCTTATACTATAAATGCTCTAAGAGAAACTACGCGTTTCTACTACTAAATACTTTAATAGTGTAGTATTTAGGCTCATTTTCGAAGATCATATTATTTAAGGTCAAATCTTTTTATCAATTGTAAAAAATATTCGGTGGCAATATATATACGATGAGGTATATTAAAAACTAATACTTGTAAATAAATGCAAAGAACTAGTACAAAATATAAGTGTTTTATTATTAATAATAATAAATATAATTAAACTACTCTCACTTGGCCTGGAATGTTTTTGTGCGGTGAAGATAAAATTCCTAATTACCGGTCATAACGGAAAGATGCATAAGAAACTTCAACTAATAGCTGAACTTATGGAGCATGCTATCGCTACGTAAGTACATTCTAAAACTTATTTTATAAGAAAAACATGTATATCTCTTCGTTTTTCAACATACACACACGTTTTTTGACACGGACGTGTAAGTGTAATAAATTAATGATTACACCGTTGTAAGTCATAGCATTTTATCCTGATTGTTGACATAAAATTTGAAAATTCTTTACAATAAATGTACATTTCTTGATAATATTTTTACACATTAATTGTTTAAGTACATACAGACATACATATATCTCTGTTATAAGTCTAATCCTCGTAAAACAAAAAACTTTTTCCACCTAAAACACGAAGCACCTACTTTTTCTTAAAATATAAAAAAACGGCCACAAAAATACTCATTTTACACAACTTGAGTATATGACCGGTAATTATATCTATATAAAACAATATAGTTAATACGAATCATTCAATATACAGACTGAAGTCATTGGCTAGTCCATTTTCAAAGCTATATGATATTTATTATTATTTTATTATTGACTAGAAGTATCTAATTACATCTAAAAATGTATTATTTGGCTTTTCGTAAGACAATATTCAAAATTAAACAATATTCAAAATTACTCTACCATTCAGACCACACACATACATATTAAATTTTAAAAATTATTTTAAAAAAAAGTATCTTATTATTCTATACATACTTAAATGTTTATAGATCATTTGGTATTCTTAAAACAAGTAGAATAAATGATTTAGGTATTAATTTTATTATATTGAAAGGATAGTTAACGTACTTTGAATAAAATATAAACTGCATATGTTATACCAAGCTACTAGCACGATCCGAGTTTTAGAATTACTGATTTAATTTCACTCTCTTGCTATATTGCTCACTCTCAGTCATTTTCAAGAAAGAAGAGATAAATGATGTAATTATTGTTTCTGAGTCGAGAAATAGATCATGATAACAAAGCGTATTTGGTATCATACATAATATGTATGATACCAAATACGCCTTCCTTACATGTGTATGTGTAATAACATTCACATTTTTAGATTGATCGCCATTTAAGACAATGTCAGTTATTACTGTCACTTGCTTATTATTATTATTTATTTATGGACTCTCTCTCGCGTGTATATTCAACGCAGAGATTCTGCCAATGTCAAGTAATTCTAGAGAAAAATAACAGTCTATAAAAATATGATCGCCATGTTGGTCGAAAACCGAGAAAACCCACTTGCTTATATTATGAGAATATTATATTGAGACTACAGAAGAAGAATCGTCTAAAAAAGAGAGGTCTAAGAAGGTCTAAAATGTTAATGAGAAAAACAAGTTTAATGAACTTTATTTAATAAGTCCATTTGTTTTATCAATAAATGTTCTACCAAATGCTCCCAATCAACTAAAAACTTTAAAGATAAAAAGCCGGCAGTAGTCAAAAACTGTCCCATTTAAACATTTAACAAGATTGATCATCTGACTGAGGTGTCTTAAAAATACAATATTATAACATATTTGCGACAAGGCAACTAACTTTCAAAGTTAAACAACCTCTTGACTCTACTAAATTAAAATTTTAGCCTTTTTAAATACATGTAAAGTACATCATAATATAGCTTACGGTGCAGTTTGTAGCCAAGCTCTTAGACCGCGAGCCCTTTCCGCCACTCCACCGTCTGAGTGGTCTTGAATTATTGGATCTGGCTGAAAACAGATATTTTATATCAATATGTTAACCTCGCTTTATTCTAAAACTGTGTTCATTAAACTATTGGGTCCCATGAATGGTCTATTTAAACGATTGTGAACAAGAAAGAAGGTTATTTTTCATGCGCCATAGCACCAGGTTCTTTCACATCCAGTCTATCACAGCTACTTTAATCAGGTCGTCCGTCCATCTGGCTGGGGGGCGTCCTACCTTCCTTTGTCTATTCACGGTCTCCACTCTTTTTTATGGTATAGCTGGACAGACGAACAGACACGTCGACTGATGCTGAGTGACAACCGCCGCACAGTTGACAGATGGAATTCGGCGGGAAAGAGTCGTAAGTCCCTTGTCTGCCTTTGAGGGTGATGAGGGGATAGAAAAGAGAAGAGTAGGGATGGGAGTGAGAAAGAAGAGAGGGGAATGAGTGGAGGGAAAAAAATGGAAGTTGGACCTCCGGAACAATCACTCACTGGGCAAAACAGTGCAGGCATTGTTTGACAGCCGGTTTTCTGAGAGGATTCTCTAGGACCCGTTCAAGGGATATAAAATCAGTCAATCGGTAGATGTCAGCCAGCTCATAACCACTTCCGTGCGCTTAACCTACAGCTATGTCGGTAACTTTATAATTTAACACGATTTAATACTGGGATTGTTATTTTAGTTGCCCATTTTGTGATAATGTGAGCATAAAAGAAAATTAATAATGCAGCCGGGCTTTATATATATACACTCACGTCTGAGTGGTTGGCAGAGGTGTAATAAACGCCTATATTTTGTCAATTAAAATTTGGTCCCACTAACGTCATAGAGGGGCAAGTCCTATTTTTTTAACAATTTTACTTGTTTTAAATCATAACATGTATTTTAACTCTACGGAGTTAAAGGGGAAAATGTTTCAGCTAGCAGCTAGCGCTAGCAAATGCCTAATTTTAACTTATGTTTTCATATAACAAGTAATTATTAAGAATAAGATTAACATTAGAAATCAATGACAGAAATAATTTATTTCTAAATGCACAAAATCATCAAAATCAAAACCATTTATTTCAATTTAACCAAACATAGGTATTCTTAAATTGTCAGGAGGAGTTAGTCAGGCTTAGTCAGTCGTGAAGCTGGTTGTCTGTTCTCCTAAGGACAAGAACAGCCAAGAAACTCCAAGGACACTCTTTTTCAAATACTTCACACAATTTTCTTGTTACTGTGTATGAGTACAAATAAAATGTAAGGACAATGCAATACATCATTCTGACATATAAACGACGTCTAATAATTGCTACTAAGTATATTTAAAGTATACAACACAAGACTATGGCTGTGGAATTACTATGTGCGAAGTTTCTTATACTTCGAATACAGTAGGTAATGTTATCATTTGATTATTGTACTAACCCTCCTTCTTGCTCAGTCGGTACTTGTTATCATTATTTAGAAATTACATAGCATTCTTAGAAAATCACCTGACTGATCTTGTATATCAATTCCACCAAAAAAATCAGTTAGGGAATAAAAAAATTATGTGTCAAATTATAATTATACTAGCTGCGCCCTACAGACGTTGTCCTGAAGTTGCAGTATAGATAAATAACCTAGATACCGACTGAAGCGCCATCTGCCTTGCTGATTTGTGAATCTAAACCATTCCCAGATCCCCTTGAACACACACAAAAAATTTCATCAAAATCCGTCCAGTCGTTTGAGAGTAGTTCAGTGACATACACACTCACAGAAGAATTATATATATAAATATTAAGCCTTATTGTCCTTTTTTTATCGTGTGGAATCCCTCACCTCACCGGGCTAAAAGGTGAGGCTTAATGTCGGACTCGAACCCGTGTCCTAGCCTTATTGTAGTATTTTATGTTTTGTGTGCCTAAATTAAATAAATACTTTGGTGCTAGGGATGGCAAGCTATCCGTTTAAGAGACACCGTAATCTAATTGGCGGTATACCGTAACAAAATATTGTTTTACTTACTGCCGATAAGGTCATACGAGTTTGTGACGTAGTTGCTGCATTACATGAACTGGTTTCTGGTGAAGCTGCAAAAGGTGAATTTTAATTATTTTTATACACGACTCCCCGCATTAGGAATTATTCATATGTCCGGGGTCTTAACGAACATTCAAACAACGGATACGAAAAACATTGATGCGGGACAATTATTTGTGGATCACATAAATGTTCAACTATCAAGTTATTGTGATGCTGTGTATGATGTACTTAAATATTAAATACTTAAAATGTCATACAACATACAACTACATATGTATAAAATAGGTAACAAGCTTTTGTCCGTAGTTTGCCTTAATGCGAGATCACGTTAATAAACACAGATGTCTAAATATTCTATCCAATGCAAAATAAGAGCTATCCAAATGTTCAGCTTGTACTATATAGTAATTAAAGCATAGGTTAGTGAGAATATTAACCAGTGTGAGGTCTTCGTGCGTCAAGCGCTCGCCAGATGTCTCTGACATCAGCGTGCAGCGCCCGCAGCGACCGCAGCACCGCGCCCCCCGCCTCCTGCGCCTCACTACCGCCCTCCCCCGCGCCCGCGCCCTCGCGGCCCTCACTGCCCGATGAGGCCTCGCTCGTTGTAGCCTCCTATATACAAACATAGACACTCACGTCTATATCCTCATGTAGTCTCAAAAGGCCCACTTTCTGACCAACTTAACGTAGTCTCAGATACGTATATTGCCGTCATTCGGGCACTGTATGACTAAATTGCAATAAAAACTATGCGACGTAGTAGCGTTATGGCTGTTTTCGAAGCCCAGTAGGTGCACTACCGTCGTGAACCCACGCCTAGCACAAGCTTAAACTTAGCTGGAGGAGTTAACAAGAATACCATTAATGTATGAACCATGTTTCTAGTATTTTTTCTTAAAAAAAATAACTCCTGTTCAAAAGAATAGGTAAATAAATTTGTCAAAAGAACTTTTCATGCAAGCGGACATAATAGAACAGACAAAACTACACATCGCACACACATGAACATATTTAGAGGATCGCAAAAAAAGTTCCGATTATATTTATCGTGTTTTTCTTACGAACTGGCCACCTATATTTTATATATATATATATAGTAGCCTACCACAGTGACTCCACTTTGCATGATGGAAAGCAATAAGTGGAATCCAAGAGTGGTGGCCACTATCCTCATTGCATGTCTAGTCAATGCAGCATGGTGACCCACACTATGGCGGCCTGGTGAGATGCTTTTTCACGCCCCGCCTAAAAGACCCGGGAGCATTATGTAACTTAAAAACATTTTTACTTTTATTTGAGTTTCTTTTTTTTTCGCTACGTGATAATTTAATTATTGTGTTTTGTAAGAAATTTAACAAATTTTTGTTGTATTTGACAATTTCCAGTTTCATTATTTATTTTTGGACAAAAATCACTGTCGTGCTTACAGACTGTACTTAGAGACCATTTGAAAGATTCAAGTTATAATGCCGGATCTCATGTGTCTAAAGCTGTAACTTAAATCTAAGAAATCTTACTTCAAGTCTTCTGAGGTTAGAGCAAGGCGGCTCCAGGAAGTTAACACTAAAATCATAAGAAGAACTAAATCATCTGCCAGAACAGGCCATCGTGTAGCTGGGAATAATTTCGCTTGCTCTCACCGTAATTGAAATGACAATGACTGCGGAAGAGTATTGTCACTGACGAGTCCAGGTTTTGTCTCAAGCCAGATGATTGAAGGGTCAAAGTCTGGTGACGACCAGAGAAAAAAACGCTCAGTGTAACATTGTCGGAAGAGAACCTTACGGTGGCGGGTCAGTGATTGTACGGCGCGGCATTTTCTTAGGAGCACGCACTTTGAGGAAAATGGGCCTTTGACAGCGGCACGATACAAAACGGACATCTTAGAATAAATTGTGTCTGTGCCTTTTGTTCCATATATAGGATTCATATTCATATTCTTTATTGTACACATAGAATACAGAAATTACAAATTATACACAAGAAGGAAAATAGTATGTACAAAGGCAGCTTAACCCATAGTTGAGTTTTCTGCAAGCAAACCTAGGAGATAATTTTCTTTTAACCCATGATACACTGTTAGTGATAGACACTGCTGTCTTCAAAAGGTTGACATCGAAATTTTGGAATGTATGATAGAATGTAAAATAGAATGTACTTCGTATAAAGGTTGTCTGGAAGAAATCACCGTGAGTGACAAGACCGCCAATCATGTCTATATTTTTTTTTTATTACTTATATGGTGTACAATAAAGAGATAAATAAAATAAATAAATAAATGTATGTACGTTACATTTTATTACAGAAGAAATCAGCCACATTATAAAGTTATTATTCAATATCTGTGGTATATTGTTAAGAGTTTTCCGCTTCCTAACATTACGTCAAAAAGAAATAATTGACAATAATTGTTTATTTTTTTGTGAAATTGTAGTTTCTTTATTTGAAAAGTTAATTTTTAAGTCTACTTTAATAACAGCATAATAAACATAAACAAACTTTTTTTTGTAATCTAAACTTATTGCGTTCCTCTAAATATGTCTATGTGTGTATTTAGTCAAAACCAGTTCTACTTGTCTTTATCAGTGAAAAGTCCTTTTGGCGAATTAAGAATTAACTGGAATGTAATATTATTCAATTTTAACATTAACAGTGATATACCTCTAATTAGGTTTCAATTAACTTATCTTACATAAGGAGTTAACTTATCTTTTCAGTCGAAATTAAATGCAAATTTAATTTCGATTTTTAAATAAGATAGGATATTTCTAAATATTCCCAAATTATAGAAATAGCCTTCTGGCTATTTCTATAATTGCTTCTCTTGAAATTACAGCAGCAACCGAGCATTACAGAAAAGCAGAGCTAACTCAGAGAATTTGGTATATTTAAATATTATTCATTTTTTATTGATTATAAAAAAAATGTGAAAAGCAGAGTACGCCCATATCCATAAAGAATATTACTAGCTTATAAAAAAAACGCAAACATAGCATTAACTCAACGTATGCGATGGCACCTAGATAAACAACAAAAGAATAAAGATGAATACGCCAAAATCATAGAGTGAGATGAGAATAAACTCAAATAGTATGACACAGAAGCACAATATGTATCAATAGAAATGTTCAAAGGAACAGGAGTATTTGGAGATTCACAATCGTAGTCGATCAATAATGATAAAAAAGAACAATAGAAAAGTATAAAAAACGACTTAATGCCAACCAAAAATGAGCTATATTAATAGGCGAGCAGAGTCGAATATCCTTCAGGAACCTGTATGAGTGGAGGATGATGTGTGTCGGCAAGTCGTCTAAGAGCTCGCTCGATGTGTCGCAACCGAATTTCTTTCTCGCCGAGCAACGCTCGTGCTCGGTGTAGCGCTACCTCTAGCTCTGTCACCTCACGTTCTTCCTGGTCACACAGTAGTTACCACATTCAACAAACGAACGATGTAAAAAAAGAACGATGTATAAATTTTGCGTTACAGGTTTAAGAACACTTTCGTTTCCATAAACGGACATATTAACCAACATTAATTTTTACATTATAAATCATAATAAGGAACCGAAATAAAACTGTGATCGAATGCGATGCTTAATTTTGAACCAGTTAATGCATAGTAGAGTAGTTAGTCTCTAGTGTTCTTGCTAGTTATTATTAATAGTAACTTCAGGCACAGATAGCTGATTCATATCCGACTCGAAGGACCACAAAGTCATTCAGTGCTTAGTTGATACCAGACGACAGTCTAGATACGTATTTACTAAAAAACCTTGTTGATTTATAAATAAATATATTATATATAAATCAACAAGGTTTTTTTAATAATAACGGATTTGAGACACAAGTTGCCTCACAAATGAGTTATTGTTATGAACTGCAAGGAATTATTATTATTGTTTTTATTATACGAACAGACGGGTCCACCTCCATGACCGGGCCGCCCATGGACACGTGCAACTCGAGAGTCGTAAATGCACTGCCCGCCTTTGAGGGTGATGAGGGATGAAGGGAGGGGAAAGAAGAGAGGGGATGACGGGAGGGGCAAGAGTGAGGAAAAAAGAGAGAGGGATTTGGGCCTCCTGACACCTCACCAATTTTGGGGAAATGCAACGCCATGCTTCACAACGTTGGTTTTCTGTGAGACAGTGGTATCGCACCGGTCATGCCGGCCTATTCGTGCCTAAGCATGGCTCTAACACTGTTAGAAACATCGGATTAAATTTTTCGCAGTATTTTATGGAGAAAGTAAAGTGTCTAGTGTAATATGTAACGTGGAGCGTGTAAGGTGTAAGCTATAGCGCGTACATACGGAGGGCGCGCGGTGCGTGTCGGCGGAGTGCCTGGTGTCGCGCAGCGCGTCACTGCGGCGCTTGAGAGCGGCGCGCGCGCGACGCATGCCCTCGCGCTCGACCAACGCGCGATGTCGCACGAACTCTAATTCAGCCGTGTCAGCAGCCGCCACACCCACGGCCCCTAACACAAATATTTTATACTAGCCGCCATGGCCTTGCCCTCAAATTCATATCATAGACACATCACATCATCACATAGATAAAAGTAAAAAAGCTAAGAACAGTTTAATGTAGCCTCAGTTCCTCTTTATAGCAGCAGCAGAAAGTCCCGCAAAAATCGGTCTACCCGCGCTCAGAGATTAACCACCAAAAAAGCTATAATTGCATATAAGAATACACTTAAACATTATATTAGCTTCAGTCCCATATGTATATCGGGGCTGACGAACGGGTTGGTGTCTTAAACTCCACTTCGGAAAGTGCACTATTGCAATACCGGATCTACCACTCGCCACCACCATTCACTCAGGTAACTTATTCAAAACCTTCAATAATTTACTCATAATTGATCCTATAATCATTATTTAAAGCAAGTAGTACAGTAAATATTTAATATTGGCTTACTGATATGAATTTAGCAAAACTTTGCAAAAGTTCTAAATGTTGTTGTTTTACTTCATTTTCTGATTATAATTTATTATTAACAACTTTTCTGATATTTATCTGGTCCTTATGACAATCTTAATAACCTAACTAATACATATAAATTAGGTAAAGCTTTTTGAAAGTGGTATACAAATATCCATGTCATCTGGATTTATGCGGATAGTGTTTTGAAAGCATCTGAAATATCCGAATAGTAAATCCGTCAGATAATTGCATTAAAGTGTCTATGGAGAGCCATACACACTATAATGATTCAAAATATGTATAATTAGAAATTAATAAATTCCCTTTCCAGTATGCCTAACGCTGGCTAAACTGGAACAACAGTTCTCAAAGATGATGATATTTGTATACAAGAACGATATTGATATTGTTCTAAAAATCAACTCCATTCAATTACTGACTGCATAAATTTAACAAAACTTTCGAAAAAAACATTAATAAATATAGTATCTACTTTAGCATATAACCTACCTAACTCAGCGAAAGGGTACCGCAGACTGTAAGCTGGCTGACACGCTAAATCTGGGAATTGGTCTTCTAAATCATCCAGTTTGCGTAACTGCTGACGAAGTGACTCTAAAGGGCTTGACCAACCTTCGCCGCGTCTGTGTAATAAATAACTGATTTACAGAAATTATACAAACGGGACACATCGTGGACTTGTATAATAGATACAAGGAAACTACCAACTGCATATACGCAACATACAATTAAAAACGCAAATTTCTGTTCCAAAACGATTTTATTTTATCAAAATGAAATAGACATTGAAAGTGAAGGATTAGACAGAAACAAACATATTATGATGATATTTTTCTTACATTTTCTATTTAATAAACCTACACATCACTTTTTTTTTACAGACGGGTCACTTGATGGTATGGAACTACCTCCAGCCATGGACATTTGCAATTCAAAAGTCGCAAATGCGGTAGGGACCTTTTAGGTGTGACTACGCTATTTTCTTAAAGGTTCGGTCGTTCAGGTCGTATCGATCTGAATTACTCTAAAATCGGCTGCTAATTTATCACTTAAACAAGTTTGTTAATTAATCGAAATATTGACAGAATCAATGTCCACAGATAAATAAAATTACGAAGATGACAATTTGACATTTCGAAATGCTATTTTGTTTTTCAAAAACAGAGATGAGATATGCTGATATGAGATGGTAAA
This sequence comes from Tyria jacobaeae, assembly GCA_947561695.1. Lineage (NCBI taxonomy): Eukaryota > Metazoa > Arthropoda > Insecta > Lepidoptera > Erebidae > Tyria > Tyria jacobaeae. Next base: position 7,059,710 of record OX387215.1, on the reverse strand, counting down.
CTGGATTATTTAAATGATAATAAAATCTTCAAAGTCTATAAAAATTGTTTGAACCACTGAATAAAAATACTTATTTGACATTATTACCTAACATCTTATTAATCACATAGAATGAGTTCTGTGATATTCGATTTCATTGTACAAACAAAAAATATATGAAATAAAAACAGCTAGATAGATAAATTAAAATCATAATTTATTTTTTATATCACCTCAAGACAGAAAATTAATGTTTACTTTAAAACTCAATTTATCTATGAAACATAATAAAGACTGCGTTACTTAACTTGTGCCTCTGTAGAAAAATAGCAATGAAAGAAATATTTTTATGACATTCATAATCCATGTATTACATGGTTCATAATCCATGTATTTTCATATTGGCAAAAATTTAAATCAATACTTTTATTGACTTTAAGAATGTTCCTGCCATGAATCTTTATTTATTTATTCTTTCTACAATACGCATTTCTATTTCATCATCACTACATCTCTAGACTCTAGGGACACAGTACATATTCTATATATATATATATATATATATATATATATATATATATATAATACGGTATAATATAACTTACTTAGGTGAGTAATTCAAACGCGATGTCGAAGCAGATTTTAATCTCGTGAAACATCTACGTCTCCCGTGCCCTAAAATTAAATAAAACTTTAAACATCATTGTATTGTAAACTTAAATATTTTCTCTCTAATAATAAATAAAAATGATATTATATTTACCATTAATATTTTCCTTTGGTTTTTCGTCGGCTGTCGTTGCATCTGAAGAATCTTGGCAGTCTGTAGCGGCTCCTAGAATTTTAGGTCAACATCAGTGTGAAAACAAGTATAAAAATATATACATAAACTAAATAATTGTTTTCCCAAATATATGTACACAGTCCTGTCAAACCGACATTCTTTAATATTACTTAGGAAATGGCCCGTCATGAAGTTATTATCGCATTTATAATATTATTATACATATTCCTATACGGACAGTCGTTTGCCTGTAATTCTTTCAAAGTAAAAACAAGAAAAGCAAAATTAAAAATTTTGAAACCATGACGGTTAAAAAGTAATTGAAAAGGATAAAATCTATTTAAGAACCCTCACTAATCAACTAAAAACTGCATCAAAACCGGACCAGTTTTTTTATTTATATACTATCGGGGGACAAACGAACAGACGGGTCACCTGTTGGTAAGTGACAACCGGCGTCCAATGACAACTGCAACTCAAGAGTCGCAAGTGCGCTGCCGCCGATTTCTGTTCTAATGTGAGGCATCCCAGCACTAATATCTTTATGATTGAGTGGGTAAAAACATAACACACTTCAAGTAGTGATTTAATGAATACATAAATTCAATAGAATATCGCGGCAGAATGTACATTAACATAAGAACAAAGTTTGAGAGTGGTTTCGATACGTTTTGGTGAAATATAACCCAAATCTTGTAACTTTAGAGGCAGACATACAATGAGACTCTCATTCATCTCTCTCTCTCTCTCAGATCTCACTTTTCGGTCTTCACACACAATTTATTAGAGTACTTCACACGTCACAAATTACTATAAAAAATTGTCTTACATTTTATTCAACAACATTCAGCTTTCTGCTATAAATAATACATATTGTGCTTAGCACACACTTTTTTAAACCACGAACTTTTTAACAACAAATTTCAGGCCCCGATTTGTCATCTGCATAAATTTATCAAAATTACTGTACATCTCCTGGTTTCCTTTGTTTGTTGTTACGTAATTTTTTTTCAAGGGTCCGTTGAACACCACTGTGCAACACTGACCTTGATCGTTGTCTCTGTCGCGTCGTCTCCGCGGCGGTTCTCTGAAGGCGACGGCGGTACGTCGGTGCGCACGTTGTTGCTTCACGGCTGAAGCTTGCGACGTGTCCGCTGATGGTAATGTCTGTAACAATATATATATATTTATTTATTTTGAAAACAGTTTCACGGCCTCACAGAAAACCGGTTGTGAAGCAACGCTTTTTTTTTCCCCGAAATTTGTAAGGTTTCGGAAGGCCCAAGTCCCCCTCTCCTTTTTCCTCGCCCTTGTTCCCCCTCTCCTTTTTCCTCGCCCTTGTTCCCCCTCCCCTTCTTCCTCGCCCTTGTTCCCGAGGCCCCTTTCCCATCTCCTCATCCCCCACTCTTCTTTCCCCTCTCCTCATATCTCAAAGCCCCCCTTTGACTTATACGCAACTCACTCAACGCACTTATGACTCTAGAGTTGCAGGTGTCCATGGACAGCTGTTGGTCACTTACTATCAGGTGACCCGTCTGTTCGTCTGTCCCTCTATAATATAAATTCTGTATTGGATAAAATATTGATTGAACAATAAAGGCTACAAAACAAAAAGTAGACTTTTAGCATAAACGCATGTGAAGCTGCCGGAAACGGCTAGTATATTATAGGTGTTTAAATACTCACATTATCTCTCCTTAATTTATATTCATCATTATTATTATCAAATGGTTTGTGTGCATTGCTCTCGGAGTACGAAGTTTCATTGTCATTATATTTGACAGTCGGATTGTTGTTCACACGTAGTGGTAATGGTTCAACAACCGCTGTTACTGACACTTCGTTAACTTCTTTACACCTGTAAAAGAAATTATTAAGTGAAGATTAAGCGAACCAGCTCGTTAAAATAGAAGAGAAAAATTTTGCATCACAAATACTCTCATACTCTCGTAAAAGAACAGGGGGACATTGCTACAAATAGTCTGTATAAATTTTTTTTACAGACCAAAATATCGCCGATAAAATACCAGACGAAACTTATAGCTCTAAAATTAGTAGTTATAATTAAGAAACATAAAAATGATGAATTTTTCAAATTAATAAAATTTTATTGTAACCAGATTGCTGACATACACTCATAATTTATAAATACATGCATATTATAGATAAAATACACCATGATAAAGAAAAAGTTATCACGCTCATACCACAAACATTTGCCCTTTGTGGTAATCGAACACACGACCTCTGACATAGTCAGGATTACTAACTTCTTGACCAACAAGTCATTCTACATATAAGTATAATTTTTGCATAAGATCCATTTTCATTGCACATGCATACGCCGTGTGCGTACGTACACGCATACGCAGACGCACAAACGCTTTTGAGCAGGAAGTCATTGGTTAGTTACAGCTAAGCTTTGTTTTTAATGCAAGAATCCATACAGACATAAAAACTATGTCTATACTTGCCTCTCCAATGATTGATTAGCTTTGTGCGAATTCGATTTCTCAGTCTCAGAGCCCGTGGTCATGCTCATTTCTCTTCGTTTATTACGGCGTTCTATCGACATCTGTAATATATTAGAACTAAGTCACTTCATTTGATAACGTTGTGAAATTGCGATGTCTAATATAAATATATTAGCACAGAATACGGAATAGCGGTTTTGTACAGAATGCTCTCTCGCGTTCTATTATCTATCATGTGTTTATATTGAAAGTTAAATAAATAAGGACACTATGTACTACATATTTGAGTGGAAATACGTTAGAGGTCTCGGCCTTGACACCACTCATTTCGAGTTATAGGTACCCTGACTTGCTTGAGCTATAGCGTATCCTCTCCAATCTATCTGTATTAGCAATATGCCTTTCCTGCCCTTTCTATCCTCGATTTTCTGACAATTTACTCCAAGTTTTACTAGCTAACTCCCAAAAATGCCAGGATGACGGCAAAAGGCTTACCCCCTATTACGTAAATGATACTAAATTACAATCACCGATTAGATTGGGCGGCATCAGACAATCTACCGTGCACCGGGACAGCTAAGAGGGCCAAAAACAGATGCCAGCGTCGTCTACTCAGTCACTACCTATGCCTGGCACCAGCGTAGGATGACTCACTCCTCGATGAAGGACCCCGTCGGTACAAAAAGTAGTCGGGCATTCCTCGAAATACACACGTGACAAAATGTATGTAATAGATGGCAAAAAGTGAGCACTTGATGCGCCTCTGCTTACCCTTTTGGAGATATTAGCGTAAGAATATGTATGTAATTTATTTCGAAGTTAATTTCATTAGATTGCTTTAGTTTGTTCGTAAATCAAAATATGAGGAGGAACTTTAATCAAGTTAAAGAAAGACTTAACATACGGGCTTGCGATCGACCGCAGCGCCGGAAACATTTTCGCTTTCCGTAATTCAAGGTAATTTTTTTTCACAACTAGGTACGCACGCACTAGGTAAAAACTTGTGTTGCAGAGTCTATACAAACATAGAACTACGAACACATAGCACACCCAGACTTGGGACAACTATTTATGGATCACAAACTTTCGTCCCGAGTGAGAACCGAAACCGCGACATCTAACTCAGCAGTCAGGATCATTAACTACTAGACCAAGAGGCTAATCAAAAATTTATAACAGTAGTTGGTGGTTTGATTCTGCATACCTTTTCCTCTGTATTCCATACATCGATACATATAGTCTAGGGTAGGCAAAGACGTTAGTACGCCATTTGCCACGATCCTGATAAAAACCACACTCAACAGTCCTTTCATACACGCTTGTTGATTACGGTACTTTTAATTTGGCTGTTCTTTAGTATACTGCCGATCTGGTCATTATACGTCTTTCTAAGCCTACCTACCTACCTTCGGACCCTACCACCCACTCACACTGTATTAAACCATATAGATGGATGGAGAATACCTTGACATCATGTTTCAGCCTGACGTATTTCTCTTTAAGACATTTGTATTTATCTTGTAGGGCTCGTTCGTCGTGCAACCGACCGGATGCTGCGCGCTCGCTCGCCAGACGAGATCGTACCTCCTCTAAATGACACGCATGTTGAGTACGGAGACGTTCAACCTAGGAAAGCAATAACAATAATAATTATAATGCTGTGAGAAGGTTCCTGTCTCTGGAGTCCTAACAACCGGTAGCTTTGTCCCTGTACCCGATACATTTTTTTATTCTTAAATATATTTTTATAGTATAAATGTAAATGTAATTTATATGTTGATTAAGACAAAACATTACAACAGGGTAAAAGTACACCAAGTTTGGGTGGGAGATTTTGCAGTACAAAAGAATACATGTTTCAGGAATTAAATATTGCATAACACAATATGAATTTTAACGTAAATAACAATTCTGAATACAGAGAGTATGTAGTTACACATCTACTCTTGAGATTTACAGTTAAAACCGTTTTAGGCAGAGGTGAGGCTAAGATATTTTTTTTTAAATACAGTGATAACCTCCATCCACGGACACCTGCAACTCAAGATTCGCCAGTGCACTGCCCGCCGATTTCTGCTCTAATGCGATACATTCCAGCACTAATATCTTTATGATTGCTTAGCTCCATAAGCGAGGGGCGGGAGGTTAAAATGAGCTACACTACCAGTGGGGTCATCTTGACAGATGGTCGTGTATCTAATACCGTAAAATTAAATAAAAAACAGAGGTAACAGAAAATACACCCAGAAAATACAGCCATAATATTATATTCAGAGAAAGGCAAAAAACCGGTGATAATTCAAAATACCCCAGTTTAAACTCATCGCAAATAATATTTTAGCAATAAACTAACCTCAGCTCTATAATCGTGTCTTAAGTCAGTGACTCTAGCAGTGTGTTCTTCTCTTAGCGACTCTATTGTATTTCTGTTCTCTTCTATCATACGCGACCTTTCTTTTGCCAGATTCGCTTGAAGTTGATCGTGGAGGTCTGATAAGGCGCGCTCGTTATCTGCAAAAGGTAGAAGACCTTTAGGCATTCACGTCAATTTGATAATTCTTAAAAAACTGAATTAATTAAAATTAGATGAATGCATTTTTCGAGGACATCCCTTTTTTTAATCTTTTCGTCGTTACAGAAGGATTTTGAAATTTTTGGCCAGAGGATTCAGATAAACCGGGAGCAGCATTCAGTTTACATATCTATTCAGATATTTTTATTTCAATTTGATCGTTAAGATATATGTAAATCTCATTCATATCATCATTTATAACTGTACCTACATTTCTTATTTAAATCGCATACCAATTCCTAAATTAAAAAGTATTACAAACCTTAGACTAATTATGATATATTTGTTTGAGTTCATCAGTAAATGTGACAGTCAAAAAGTGAAAAATAATATTTGTAAGTGTTACTAGTTACAAAACTTTTTAGTACCAACACTGAATAGACGTGCGACTTTGATATAATTGCGTGTTAAAGTTTCAAGTTTTCGGAGTTCCGAATTGGTAACCAATAGAGTCGGAACTTCAAATACCGACCTGTTTGTAAAACCTTAATTTCTAATAAAATTACCCATTAAAATAGTCTCAACATCATGTGTACTCAAACAACTACGGACAAGAAGATGTACCGAGATAAGTAATGTAAGATTACCTATTTCCAGCTGCCGTTGTTGTTCAATAAGTTTGTCCCCATACTGTTGCTTTAATCTATTCATACTGTCTACATATTGCTGCTCTGCTGTTTCGACGTCGCGTTTATATCGCTCCGCTAACTCTAGTTTGGTTCTCTCCAAAGCCTGTTTGTGGGTATGTTCTGCTGTACTTAGTGCCTAAAATGTATGTACATACTTAAATTTACTTTAAACATAACAATTTCTTATAATTTATCTTATGGTAATACTATTCATAAAAATCAATTTAAAAAAATATATCATAAAGTAATGTAAAAATACTAAATCCCCGAAGGGGTAGGTAGAGGCGTTATTAACGCCCGCATTTTGTCCATAATAATTTAGTCTCATTTAAGTTATAAGGGGAAAGTCTATTGTCATGATTTGGTCACTTTTGGGAATTAGATGCGAAAATTTGGGGTTAATTGGCAGGAAAGGAAGGATAGATAATTCTATATATATATATATATATATATATGTATATGTACACTACCGTCCAAAAGTTTGGAAGCACACCTGATTTCAAACAAAACAAAAGATTGCCGACTCCCTGCGGTAAATAATAGCAATAAAATAAAGTTTTATGACCTTTTGTGATTTTTTAACACAAAACAAAAGGATTACTAGTGCATATTCCTTGAGTTTTAACAAATTCCTGGATTTTGACGAAACACGTGTTTTATTACTTCATCCGCCGGGGACTTTCTTTCATGCATTGATGCGGTTTTATTGAAAATATTTTGTAGTTTTATCTTTTTTGGACCTTATTTAGTCACACTTGAGCATTAGAACGCGAAGGTTGTGATATTAACATCGTCTGTATTCAAAAGATTTCGACTACTTCCTTGACCGTCTTTTTTTATTGAAAATGGCAAAACGCAAGCAAATCACACTTGAACAGCGAAGCGCTATTTGTACTCTGCGTGAGGAAGGCTACAGTGAACGCCAAATCGCAAAAAAACTCGGAATTTCTTGTAAAGGTGTCCACTACACCCTCGCTAGAAAAAAAGAAACTGGCAAAAATGAAGATAGAAAAAGGTCTGGTAGGCCCAAATCCACTACAAGTCAAGAGGATAACTTCATCAGAGTTCTTTCTAAACGGAATCGTCGCTTAACTGCACCACAAATTACCGCATCTCTGAATGAAACGCGAGGAACACCCGTGTCAATAACAACAGTTAAAAGACGACTACTGTCTGCGGGGCTAAGAGGTTGTGTTGCAGTTAAAAAACCAAAACTAACAATTCGGCATAAGAAAAACAGACTAGAATGGGCAAAGGAACATAAAAACTGGACAATAAACCAATGGAAAAAAGTTCTTTGGAGTGACGAATCGAAGTTTCAGATTTTCGGGTCCAATAGACGTGTTTTTGTGCGCCGATCTAAAGGAGAGAGAGCTTCAGAAGCTTGTACAGTGCCTACTATCAAACATGGTGGTGGTAATGTCATGGTTTGGGGGTGTTTCGGCAACAATAAACTCGGAAGTCTTGTGAGGATAACCGAAAAACTAAACAAGGAACGCTATTTGAAAATTCTTAAGGATTTCGCCATACCCAGTGGACTGAATCTTATTGGTCCTGGGTTCGTTTTTCAGCAAGATAACGACCCGAAACATTCGTCCAAACTGTGCCAGAACTTTTTAAGGAAGAAAAAAGATGTGAAAATCATGCAGTGGCCGTCTCAATCACCTGACCTTTCTCCCATTGAACTTGTTTGGGATGAACTAGATAGAAGGGTGAAAAATCAATCTCCTACGAGCTCAGAACATTTGTGGCAACTATTACAGAGCGAATGGAAGAAGTTAGATGAACAGTATTTTATGAAATTAATTAGTAGGATGCCTAGAATATGCGAGAAGGTAATTAAAGAGAGGGGTGGACACTTCGATGAAGCTAAAATTTAATTTAATTTTTATATTACTTATTTAATTTCATTGTTGTAGAAGTGTGTTTTGTCTTCCAAACTTTTGGACGGTAGTGTATATATATATATATACATATATATATATATACACTACCGTCCAAAAGTTTGGAAGCAACAAGATAAAATCAAATAAAATAAAAGTAAGCCATCTTAAATTTTTTTTATTGATACAGAATTAAAAAAATAGACAAAACTTTTGGACGGTAGTGTATATATATATATATGTATATATATATATATACACTACCGTCCAAAAGTTTGGAAGCAACAAGATAAAATCAAATAAAATAAAAGTAAGCCATCTTAAATTTTTTTTATTGATACAGAATTAAAAAAATAGACAAAACACACTTCTACAACAATGAAATTAAATAAGTAATATAAAAATTAAATTAAATTTTAGCTTCATCGAAGTGTCCACCCCTCTCTTTAATTACCTTCTCGCATATTCTAGGCATCCTACTAATTAATTTCATAAAATACTGTTCATCTAACTTCTTCCATTCGCTCTGTAATAGTTGCCACAAATGTTCTGAGCTCGTAGGAGATTGATTTTTCACCCTTCTATCTAGTTCATCCCAAACAAGTTCAATGGGAGAAAGGTCAGGTGATTGAGACGGCCACTGCATGATTTTCACATCTTTTTTCTTCCTTAAAAAGTTCTGGCACAGTTTGGACGAATGTTTCGGGTCGTTATCTTGCTGAAAAACGAACCCAGGACCAATAAGATTCAGTCCACTGGGTATGGCGAAATCCTTAAGAATTTTCAAATAGCGTTCCTTGTTTAGTTTTTCGGTTATCCTCACAAGACTTCCGAGTTTATTGTTGCCGAAACACCCCCAAACCATGACATTACCACCACCATGTTTGATAGTAGGCACTGTACAAGCTTCTGAAGCTCTCTCTCCTTTAGATCGGCGCACAAAAACACGTCTATTGGACCCGAAAATCTGAAACTTCGATTCGTCACTCCAAAGAACTTTTTTCCATTGGTTTATTGTCCAGTTTTTATATTCCTTTGCCCATTCTAGTCTGTTTTTCTTATGCCGAATTGTTAGTTTTGGTTTTTTAACTGCAACACAACCTCTTAGCCCCGCAGACAGTAGTCGTCTTTTAACTGTTGTTATTGACACGGGTGTTCCTCGCGTTTCATTCAGAGATGCGGTAATTTGTGGTGCAGTTAAGCGACGATTCCGTTTAGAAAGAACTCTGATGAAGTTATCCTCTTGACTTGTAGTGGATTTGGGCCTACCAGACCTTTTTCTATCTTCATTTTTGGCAGTTTCTTTTTTTCTAGCGAGGGTGTAGTGGACACCTTTACAAGAAATTCCGAGTTTTTTTGCGATTTGGCGTTCACTGTAGCCTTCCTCACGCAGAGTACAAATAGCGCTTCGCTGTTTATGTTTGATTTGCTTGCGTTTTGCCATTTTCAATAAAAAAAGACGGTCAAGGAAGTAGTCGAAATCTTTTGAATACAGACGATGTTAATATCACAACCTTCGCGTTCTAATGCTCAAGTGTGACTAAATAAGGTCCAAAAAAGATAAAACTACAAAATATTTTCAATAAAACCGCATCAATGCATGAAAGAAAGTCCCCGGCGGATGAAGTAATAAAACACGTGTTTCGTCAAAATCCAGGAATTTGTTAAAACTCAAGGAATATGCACTAGTAATCCTTTTGTTTTGTGTTAAAAAATCACAAAAGGTCATAAAACTTTATTTTATTGCTATTATTTACCGCAGGGAGTCGGCAATCTTTTGTTTTGTTTGAAATCAGGTGTGCTTCCAAACTTTTGGACGGTAGTGTATATATATATATATATATATATATATATATACAGTCGTGGTCAACTAATTAGGGACACTCTCTAGTTAATCCAAATTGTGAATTTATTTTTTATTTTCCAACGAGTCTAAACAATATTCCACATCTTTTACATGTAAGTATAATTAGTCATTTATGTGCCCAATTATACAAACAATAACAACTTCTTAAACATTAAACCTCTTTACAGTATAGCTGATAGATGATCACAGTGCTATTTGTTCAAAGAATGCTGGCTGGCCATTTAATTAGGGACACTGAGATATTGCGTTCTAGTTTCAAAATCTGAATCTCAATTATTATTTTCTTTCTTCTCCTATTCTTTGTGGTAGTTTTGGCGGCAATCTAGATTTGTAATTTCAAGTTTTGAGAGTTATTTTGAAGAACAATGGGCAAAAATAAAAGTTGCGATGCAACACTACGAAAAATTATCATGAAGTTTGTCGAGCGTGGTTGGTCATACCGAAGGATAGCAGGATATTTAAATTGTTCAAAAACTATGGTATGCAATGCAGTGCAACATTTCAGGCGCAATAACACAACTTTAAATGTGCCCAGAAAAAAAAGATCGAGAAAAACAACTCCGCAAGAAGATAGAATGATAACCAGGTTAGCTAAGAAAGATCCGTTTCTAGGCTCTATTTTAATTAAACATGAAGTGTTTGGGGCAGACGAAAGAGTCAGTGTATCAGCGAGGACAGTTCGACGACGTCTGGTAGAAGCAGGGTTGTTCGGAAGAGTGGCTCGCAAAGTACCGTTGACGAAGTTAAAGAAAAAGTTCTCTGACGAGACCAAGGTTAATTTGATTTCTTCAGATGGAAGGCAATACGTACGGCGTCCTGTAAAAGCGGAAATGAATCCAAGATTCACAAAAAAGCAGGTGAAACATGGCGGAGGAAACATTAAAATGTGGGGATCATTTTCTGGACGTGGAGTGGGACCTGTGAGGAAAGTTCAGGGTAACTTAGACCAACATCAATACAAGGCAATATTAGAAGAAACTATGCTTCCCTATGCTGAGGAACATCTTCCTATTATATGGACTTTTCAGCATGATAACGACCCAAAACATACAGCCCGTTCAGTCAAGTCGTTTCTTAACAGACAGTCGGTATCAGTGCTAGATTGGCCAGCAAATGGCCCCGACCTCAACCCAATCGAGCACCTTTGGCACGAAATTAAGAAAAAAGTTGCCATTTATCGTACCACAACTTTAGATGAACTTAATGAAGCTTTTTGTGAGGCATGGGCAAACATTCCTGTTGAAATATGTCAGAAACTGATAATGTCTATGCCACATCGGTGTCAAGCGGTAATTACTAACAAAGGTTTTGCTACTGGGTACTGATTTTACCCGTAATAAAATGAAGTTGTTAAAGAAATTAAAATACTGCAAATTATTAGTTCTGTTTAACTCTATTTTTCATTTTACTTTACTGTTCTTAATTAAATGTCCAGCTACAGAATTGTACCTTAAATTGAATACATGGTTAACCTTTGATATTAAACACTTTTTTATATTTATTTAATCTTTTATTTACAGCCATTTATAGTATAATAATCGGATCAAATTATGCAAATAATAGTTACTGAGAAATCAACAGGGTTTTATATTTATATGTACATAGCCGGTTATTGCTGTCCACTATCTTGAATGTCCTTAATTAGTTGACCACGACTGTATAGATAGATAGATAGATAGATAGATAGATAGATAGATAGAATACTCTTTATTTGTACACCATTCTTACAGTTAAATACAATAGATACAGTACAAGTGTCAACTATATAATGTACAAATGGCGGCCTTATTGCTATATGCAATCTCTTCCAGGCAACCTTAGAATGGATTATAATCATTCGGAGAGACAGAGGTAGTTGCAGGATCACTTCTTGAAAACTATACTAACTTATGTTCAAATATAAAACTTGTATAAAAAAACTAAACATATTTATGCACAACATATAATATACATACTAATACAAATACAGATAAACATACATACATACTAACACATATACAGATAAACATACATACATACGCATATAAATATATACAACAATACATACATACATACCATTAATATGGAAATAATAGATACTAGATAACAGAACTAAATTGATAAATAATAGTCATGAACCATTTTCTTAAAAATATTTAATGATTCCGCTAGCCTAATGTTCTTTGGCAACGCATTCCACAAGCGTACAGCTTCAACAGTGAAAGATTTGTCATAAAACCTTGTGGAATGCAATGGCATCTCCAGCCTCAAATTTTCCGATGACCTTAGATATTTGTCATGTGTGTCATGAAGGAACTTGAACCGTACCGAACCTTTGAGATAAAAAGGGGCTTTAGGATTCAATAAGATGTTATAAAGAAAAGTTAGAATGTGAGTATTCCGGCGAAAACGAATTGGAAGCCACTTGAGCTTTTGACGGAATTCAGAAACGTGATCATATTTTCGTAGCCCAAATATAAATCTTATACAAACATTTTGAAGTCGCTCAAGCTTATTAAGTTGTACTTCAGTGAGATTCAGATAGCTGACATCGGCATAGTCAATAATTGGAAGAAGAAGCGATTGTGCAAGTGCAACCTTAGTGGCAGTTGGAAGAAAATTGCGTAGCCTTCGTAGTGACCCTGCTGAAGCAAAGACCTTGCGGCTGACTTCTTGCAGCTGTGTACCCCAAGATAAGGTACTATCCATATATATTCCTAAGTTTTTGACAGTATTGCTGATTTTTAAAGTTGTGTCGTTAAACTTAATTTGGGGCAGTTGTGACCAGTCAATCCTTGAAACCAACATAGGACTGCCAATAACACATACCTGAGTTTTTAAGGGATTAACTTGGAGTCCATAATGTTGACTCCATTGGACAATGTGTGATAGGTCGGCATTGACTATGTTAATGGCTTCCGATAACCTGTTAAGTGGAGCTTGTGTATATATCTGTAAATCATCTGCGTAAAGATGGTAGAATGAACGTAATTGTTTGGAAATGGAGTTTATAAAAATAGTGAAGAGTAAAGGAGATAGAACGCCACCCTGCGGTACACCAGCAGAAATACCACACCAAGAAGAGACCGAGTCTTCAATGCGTATACGCTGTCGGCGACCAGACAGGTAACTATGAAACCAATCAACTGTCCTTGGAGATATGCCAAGAGACCGCAATATACTAATAAGAATCTGAAAATCTACAGTATTGAAAGCATTACTGAAATCAAGTAATGTCAGTACTGTAATATTTCCAGCATCCATGCCTAGTCTAATATCGTCTGTGATGTGAACCAGTGCAGAAGTCGTGCTGTAACCAGGGCGAAAGCCAGATTGGAAGGGGTTATATATCTGCATACGCAATAACAATATATAAATATAAGCAACAGCCAGTCAGAGTCCTCTATCTAAATCTTAAATAGTAGTCAAATTTAATCCCCCTATGGTTAAACCTCATAATCGAGTAAAATAATAAATAAAAAATAAATAACCAAAAATAAAAAACTACTACCACTAACATGTCTTCTGTATTGACACAGAAATATTATAACAATTTATTGGAACTTAGTAAGCAATATTGGTACACAGTCATCTCAATTGCTAAAAAGTTGGTTAAATATTTCAATATACGAAGTAGCAGACTAAATAACTTACTTCTTCCATCTCCTTGCGATGTCTCTCTGCCTGCTCATTCAGTCTTACTCTCTTTTCTGTATAAAATTTATCCTCAGCTTCTTTCAACTCCGCCTCCAATTCTGCTTTTAATTTCTTTTCTCTCCCTGACCACTCTACTCTGATACTTTCCAACTCTTTCTGTAAAGCTAATTCCAGTCTTCTTTTCTCATCTGCTTTGTTCCTCTCTATCATGTCTCTGGTACCCATATCGGGAATTAGAGGTGATTTAATTGGTTTTGGATAATTGTCATCTTGGGTTTCAAACTGATACACAACCACAACATTGTCAGAGCTAGATTTTCCTTGAGAAATAATAACCCCGTCTAGCCTTGGACTAGCTAAACCTTTACCTAAACTAGACGCTGAATCAGAAGTTTTTATCTGAGGTAGGACGGTCTTGTTCAAAGGTTTGAAGGAAGATGAAGGACTCCAAGGTTTACCACAGTCAAGTCTAGGCGAACGCATTTCAGATCCTAGACTCGGGGTAGGCGAAATTTTTATTTGAGGTGACTTCAAGGACATTTCATGTGATTTAATTGATAATTCGTGCGACTTTGATCTTGATTCTTCCTTAATAGAGGTTTTTTTAGACTCGTCTGAATCAGATTGAATCGACTTTGAGAAGTCTAATGTAGGAACTTTAATTTGAGGAATTGAAATACTCTCACTTTTAACTTTTTCTGATATTGACTTTTTCTCGGAATTCTCTTCGTCTTTTTGACATGACTTTTCTATGCTTTCGTTCGATTTTTCTTTTTCATTAGACTCGTCAAGATCGTTCAGATCTAGGTTAGCGAATTCTCTATCAGGAGAGTCTATCGATGTTTCTGATTCTATACTTTCCATGAGATTTATTGATATTTTACTCTTTTGTGGTATCATTGGTGATCTGCAAATAAATCAGAGATGTGTTCTTTATATACTACTAGGATTTTTCATGGATTGTTCCAAGTAACATCTTAAAATGGGCCTTCTTTAAACTATATATACATACCATAAATAAAAAAAAAAGTGGTAAAATAGAAAAAGCAAAGAACAGATAAAAACGCAATAGGAGGGTTTGCCAAAGTGGCAGGATGTGGGCAGTTTTCATTATTTTTTTATAATCGTTAAATCTCAATCGATTTTTAGTTAATCCGTAACAAGTCAGATTAATTAATAAACTTTGGCCTTCTCTGGCCAAGTCAGACTTAGGCTAGCGTAAAATTGGTGCTAACAACACTTCTTTGGAAAACCACATACCTTAACCACATAACCTTTCCTTTAAAAACCACATAACCTTTTCGTTTTCCAAGGAAGTTTCAAAGTATTAAGAACAACGATAGGATATTCAATCTGAACTGTACTTGGTACAATACTGGTGAATCCACCAGTCTGAAAGCAAAAAAAAAATTCTATACAAACCTAGGTCTAGCCTCTTTTTCTGAAAACACAGGCTCCTCCAAACTAACAGGAGCCGCATCTATATCACCCGGACGCACCAGGTCAGATATCTTTTGGAAATTCTTCTGAAAAAGATCCGGTTTGATGTAATCGCCTGGAGGGGGACGCAGTACTCGTCTACGGGGAGAAGAACCGCGAGCGTGGCTTTCACTTTCTGAAATACAAAAATCTTATTTATTAGAAATTGTATAGTTAAGGGTAGAGGGCTCGGTACTCGGAGAAGAAAGAGGAGAGGGGGATTAGGGCTGGAAACATAACTAATTTCAGGGAAATGCAACGCGAGCTTTGCTTCGCAACCGGTTTTCTGTGAAGTCGTGGTGTCGCACCGGTCGAGCCGGCCCAGTTGTGCCTACACATCAACTGTTTACAACAGATCTTACACGATAGGACTTATACTTTAAAACACTATTAACGATACCCTAGATAAGAAGCTCTCAGACCTTGGTAGATCTTAATTACAGAACTATTACTGATAAAAAGTTCAGAAGCTTATAACAATCTGTTGACAGCAGACTTGACTGTCACGCGATATGACGATAAGAACATTGTTACAATAATATTATAGCAAGGCAATTGAGGCGTGTTTATGTCAATCGCAACTTTACCGTGGTTTCGATCGCGATTATTCCAAACATTATTAGAAAACACCTAAGTAATAAAAAGTAACGTATCAAATATTAAGTCTAAACCTTATTTCACACCCATTAAGGATGGTTTTTAATAAACGATATTTTATGTGAAACAAAGAAAATATGTACCTGTTAACTGCTGTAAGTACTGTTTCCGAGAAAACTTATATATGTATATGTATATCGTCGTTATATATATATGTATTTCGTCGTTATATATATGTAAAGTCGAGAATTTGAATATTATAGTATGAGTGTATTACACTTTGTACAAAACTCCATCAATACTACGAGCTTTAGGGCTAGGCGCAGCTATAATAGTCACTAACTATTCCTTCCTACTTCTACCGTTAGCCAAGTCAAATAAATCTAAATAAGTTTCAACCCCGAAATGGAAACGAATAATTAAAAGTATTAACCTTCATTTTGACATTCTAAAGTTTTAATTTACAGTTTATTCCATTCTTCCAGTTTCCATTCAGAGGTCTGATGGTTATTACACTGGATATGAAATCCATCATTAAACTGTAATTACTGCTCTTAAAGGGAGAGGTTTTACGTACGTACCATCAGAATCGGAATTAGAACAACTATATGAGTCTTTCTTATTGCTGGAAGTGGAAGATATTTTCTTAATGGCGAATGAAGGCAGCGGATCCGGTTTTTGTTTCAATGGAGATAATATTCTTGGTAATGGAGTAGGTATTGGAAGCTGGATTAGTGAAGGTGGATCCCCTTGAGATAGTAGGTTGCTTTGGGATGGCGGGTTTTCTGAGGAGCCTGGGGTATCTGGATAAAGCATAAACAAGGATGTAATCTTAAGGCCGATAATGTTTGTCAATTCATTCGCGAGTTCATTTATTTTGCGTTGAATGAATTTACGGGACTTACGGTTATCAGTAAGCGACGTGATAAATATTACATATTTTAGAATTGACACGGACATAAATTGCACTGCCCCTTGTAATTACACAGTAGACAGTTTATAGTTTGTACTTAATAACAAATTGAGTATAAAACGGTTCTATTTCTGTGACAGTATTGTGGTGGTTATAGGAAATAAATAAATTCAATAAATTCAACTCTATGTAACACATAATATTAGCTTGTTGGTCTAGATGTGAGTGCTCGTGATTGCTGAGGCAGAGGTCATGGGTTCGATTCCATCTCAGGACAAATAGGTGGTCGGAGCTATGTTCTAATTGAAATTTGTATAACTATAAATTGGATGGATTTAAAAACAAGTATGTTTGGTTACCATTGTACAAGCTCTGATAAGCTTGGAATCAGACGGCCGTATGTGACCTGACATCGCCTGAAGCTTAAGCATTATGTAGCCAAAATAATCAAGCAAAAGGATACAAATAAAACAAACTTACCTACAGAGTCCCTCTCAGATCCTGACAAGCTTTTGATTTCTTTAGGACTATCATTAGGCCTTGGTGGCAGCGGTGGTCTTGTAGACAAAGGAGTCAACACAATCTGGTTTAAAGGTACCATAGGGGGTGAGATAACTGGTGAAGAAGGTATAATGGGTGATGAAGGGATGATAGGTGATGGAACGTAGGAAGGTGCGGCGGATATAATTGAACTTTGACCGTCGTTTTGTTCTGATGAACTGTTCGAACCAGGACTTAGAGTCGGTTCAGGCAAGTTTTCAAGTTTGAATCTGAAATTGAAAAAAACATATATATTATGCTTTTAGGTAAATTGTCTATCAAAGTTTACTGAACAAATTCATTTTACAATTCAATTCGCTGCAAATGTTTTAATTTACAACACAAAATTAACTCATATTTTGCAAAATACTACAAATAATTTTACAATACCTGACGCTTTTCCGATCCTCTTCAAAACTAGCTGTTTGCTTCTTCCCCGTGAAAATACTATCAACCTTTTTATGTAACGCGTCTGACAGTTTCTCTCTAAGAATTCCTTTTGGAGGATCACTCTTTGTAACAGAATTCAAGCCAAATGACTTATCCGTTTCGGGACTGGGGAGGTCAGATTTACAGGCCTTTAGAAACATGGTGCCTTTGCCTAAAATAAGAAATAATGTCTATGTTACAAAGAAATGTTTATAGTATTTGACTGGTAACTTACACTTGGTAATACACACTGTAATATACACTTTAAAATTCTTCCAATATAATATTATTAATAAATTACTTATTGATTAATTTGCATGGTGTAGTCTGCTTTATGCCAGATCCACTGCCGTATTATGTCCCTTGTTGGAGATCCAAAATTAATGATGCAATATTTTGTGGTTTTAAGAAATAATATTCTAAAGTAGTAATAGAATCTTAGCTAGTCATGTTTAGTTTAGTTGGCCCTACGGATATTTATCCTCTGAGTTTCTTTTACATTGTGGAAACTTATGGAAGTGACAAAAATCTTTTCCGAAAAGAGAAAAAAAATAGGACAATGAAATTAAGCTGATATAATTTTAATAATAAAAATAATAAATACCAGTAAGCGGCAAACCCTTATCAATTTTTGTCCCCATTGACAAAGGACTAAAATTTTCTTCTTCCGGACTGTTCAGAACGTGCATCTTCAAATCAATGATTTCGGACTGTTGTTTGAAAAGTAATTTTGGTCTTTCGCACGATGGGCGACTGAGCAAATCGCGATCTGACGAATTCCTTATAAGACCAGGTTTAGTCGATAACGTGCTATCCATGCTTCGTCTTAGAGGTGATATTCGCGTCTCACTGAGTTTCTTATCCAGTCTATTTAACGGCGAGGGTGGTGGTCTACCCAAAGGTGTTAGACGTCTGGCTCCTGTCAAAGTTTGATTATCTCTGACGTCAGAGCCATGGTTTTCGCTGTCTGTGCTAAGTTCTTCATCACTCTCAACTTTGGTCTCAACGCGTTCCAAGTTTTTAGTGTAGTCCTCAGATGTTGGTATTTCCTGTAGATCAAAATTGTTTTAAATAAAGATACATCACACAGAAAAAGACAAAGACACTGGACTACATACACACACATTTATGCCTCAATAAACCAGTAATTACATCTTTAATTCGTATGAATACCAAATGAATGATTTAATTATAAAAAATTGTATCCTTCAGACTTCGACAGACGATAACGGTAATAATCAGTGAACTCGAGCACTACGAACCTTCCCAACTCCATATTACTTCACGAAACTCAAAAAAAAACAGTGAAAGCTGTTTTAAAGTTCTATGAGGCAAAATATGTACCAAAATAGAGTAAATATTTAATTCCGCTGAACCTGTTTTAAAATAATAGTACCTTGAATAAGTTCTCGCTGTTTGTTCAAGGATGGCAGTAGCAGTACCCCGTTCATCTAATTTCGAATAGTAGCGTATCTAACCTTAAATTTCAGTGTATGTTCGTTCGCTTTAGTGTAAACAAAGTATTTTTTTTTAGTTCTGAAAATGTCTACTTTTGTGCCAAATAAAGTGTATTTGCGGGGAATTTTATTGCACTACTTTATTCAAAAGAAGTCTGCAGCTGAAGCACATTGATTTTTGTTGAAACTTATGGTGACAATGCTTAATCGGACTTCGGATCGGATTTTTTGCACCGCATCGTGACTGGCGATGAAAAGTGGATACACTACGATAATCCAAAGCGTAGAAAATTGTGGGGTAAGCTCGGCCATGCATCAACATCCTCTGCAAAACCAAATATCCATGGTTCAAAGCTTTTTCTCTGTATTTGTTGGGATCAGCAGGGTGTAATTTGTTATGA
The DNA here is from genome assembly GCA_947561695.1 of Tyria jacobaeae. NCBI lineage: Eukaryota > Metazoa > Arthropoda > Insecta > Lepidoptera > Erebidae > Tyria > Tyria jacobaeae. The sequence continues at coordinate 7,040,070 of OX387215.1, read as the reverse complement.
GCTACTCAAACCGAATGAGACTATCACGCGGGATCGCTATCGACTTCGACTTCATGATGCGTTTAAGTCAAGCCTAAAAAGAAAAACGCCGCTATACTAGTAGAGACACGACAAAGTGATTTTGCTACATGACAACGATCGGCCTCATGTTGCAAAACCAGTGAAAACCTGCCTGGACCCTTCGTATTCACCTGACATAGCCCTCTTCTAATTTTCACCTATTTCGTTCGATAGCACATGACCTAGCTGACCAGCGCTTTCATTCTTATGAAGAAGCTAAAAAATGGATCGATTCTTGTATAGCCTCAAAAAATATGTCGTTTTTCCGACGCGAAATTCAAATACTGCCAGATGGGAGAAAGCGGTCGCTAGTGATGGACAATACTTTAAATGAAATGTTTTTGTTCCTTATAATTAAAATAAACCTTTTTTTTTTGTTAAAGAAACAGCGAGAACTTATTCAAGGTCCTATTAAATATTTATAAAGTTTAAAAGCTAGCAACGTTAACGTTGAATAAACCTAATAATCCTACTTAAATATATTGCAGTACCATATTAGTATACAGTACATACGGTAATTCTATAATAATAAAACTTATCACATCGACAGAAATCCGGTTGTTTGTGTTGTTTCATCGAGTGAGTGAGATTATCGGAAGCCCAAACCCCTTCCCCCCGGGGGACCCTTAAATCCAGCAACACTTGCGCCTCTAGAGTTGCTGGTGTCGGGAATCACTTATCAGATGCACCGTCAAAAAAATCTCTATTTCAATCTTTCAAGTTCTGTCCAATTTTCATTTTTTTTTATAACGGAGTAACAAAAAGAAACAGCACTTTCTTAAAGAGGAAAGTAAATAGGACATCACGCACGTAATATCAACAATAAAAACGTAGGCTTGTCCAATTTGTTCGATTGGAAGGTAAATAGAGTAACAGCTCTGTTTATGACTCCATAAAGACGTCTAAACAAGGCGGGAATTAGGCGACAACCTTGATCAAGCATGTATTCCTAGAAAATCGATACCAATAAGTATGTTTGCAATTGTAACACAAGTACTAAAATAGCCATGGAAAAGAGTAGAATATTATTTTATACAATTATATTAAGAGACAACAAAGCAAAATATATTATTAAAAATAAAAAACCTTCATGAATAAGGCGCTACTATTTTACTATACACTTCTCATCAAAAAAATCGTACCCACTTCTGTAGTTTGGTTATGTATGAGTTTTGTGTATTTTATACATTAAACAAAAAAAAATAGTAATGCCAGTTAATTGCGGGGGTCATATTATAAGGTATCGTTCAACCAATATTAATGTTTCAAATTAAAATTAGTTACCCTTTAAGAAGAGTTAGTAAAATGTTAGAAACAAGGACGTAAAACAAAAAATAAATGTTTTTAAAAGTTTATTCAGTATCTCGTACTTCCTCCCCGGGCCCTATTGACTGCTTCCATGTGGTTCCTCATGGAACGGATGAGAGTCACATTCTTGTGTTGCGGGATGTAATCCCACACTTCTTGTATAGCTTTTTTTTTTTTTTTTTTTTTTAACGTGTGGAAACCCCCTCGGGCCGTCATCCCACCGGGGTTTTCGGTGGAACGGTGTGTCGGAATCGGACCGACTAAAACCACACGGTGCGCCATACTGCGCCTGTAATAGGAGAAATCCGGGAACAGCTTTGGTAAGACATCCGGACCCCTCCTAGCGCCTGTTGCCCGCAAAAGCGCGGGCACCACCCTTGGGTAACTCTCAATTAGGTAACGTCCAGGCACACCAGGACGTCGCCTCCTCGCGGCTGGCTATATGGCGGATGGAGGGGAAAACCCGTCCCGACCACCCGCGGCCACACTCAGGGCGGCATGAGGCGCTGGTAAGCGCGCCTACGCCTCCCGGTTCGCCGGCGGCGAATTGGGTCCGAGTGAAGATCGTCCTCCCGGGCCCGCTCCGCCGCCTCCTTCTGCGAGATGACCTCCTCACAGAAGGTTGCGACCGCGGTAAAATTCCTGTCGCTACCGGCCATGGAGCGTATGACGGCCGGTAGCGAGAGATCCTCTCCGATGACTGCAGTGAGGACCCGACGCTGCGCCGACCAAGCGGGGCAGTCTGCGAGCGTATGTTGAGCCGAGTCCTCACTGCAGTCGCAGTGGTGGCAGGCGGGACTCAATTCTCTCCTAGCGACCGAGTGCAGGTACTTTCCGAAGCAGCCGTGCCCGGAAAGAACCTGCGTCAGTCGGAAAGAAAGAGTCCCGTGCTGCCGCTCTGCCCATTCGACGATGACCGGCTGGAGCGCCTCCACGGCGGCAAAGCTAGCACGTGGAGCCTCCAGCCGGAACGACCAACGAGCCATCGTGGCTCGACGAGCTGCCTCACGCCACTCGCGTACCTCTTCGGGACACTTCTTGTATAGCTGTCTTAAGCTGTCCAAGCCTCTCCGGGGCAGGATCTCTAACTCCTGTTTAACTCATCCCATAGGTGTTCTATCGGACTCATATCCGGGTTTCTTGCCCCGTAATACTGAATTCGTTCAGGTATTCATTTGCAATGCCTGCGGAATGAGCCTTGCGATTGTCATGCATAAAAATGAACTCTTCGCCAGTAAAATGTGCGTAGAATACCACATACGGATCCAGACAATCTTCGATGTAACGTACCCCATTTAATGACGGTAAGCAAGCTCCAAATATAAAGCAAGTTCGGTTTTTCCATCGATGCTTATGCCTAGGATGTCAAAGAGCTTAGTTAACTACTTAGTTAACAAATATACATTAAAAAATGTGATAAAATGCCTAAATTCAGACAGAATACACATTGAAAACATTCTCTACAATTATTTATTGGATGAAAATTGCGAAATTGAATTTCAAATTTGGAATTGTGGTACACCATTGTGTAGACTAAACTGCCAGCTATTTATCGCCGTATTTTTGTAATGATATAAGTCCTCTTTTTTATTTAAATGCCGCCTAAATAGTACTTGCAGTACTGTTTCTTTTTTTTTTTTTTTATGAGAAGTGTATATAAACTAATATTAAATATGAGAAAGAAACTCTGTCCGTCTGTCTGTTACCTTTTCACGGCCAAATGCCTAGACTGATTTTAATGAAATTGGGTGTAGTGGCACTACGAATCCTGGGGAAGGACATAGGCTACTTTTTATCGTCATACCACGCGGGCGACGCAGCTGGAAGCTAGGTAGCTATTATATATCATCAATTTTATAATCATTGGAAATAATTACCGAGTTTAGGTACAGAAGTGGTTTTACTAGCTCTAAAACTACATTTAACATATATGTACATAGATAGCTAAAACGCTTTAAAAAACAAGTTTTTTTTTGTAATATGTATAAATTGTTATATAACAAAGCTATTTTTATGAACATACTTTAATATCGAAGATAATTGAGTGACTTGTGGTGTTGTGTTAGAAAAATTGACCCTCTCTGAACCACCCAAGGGTTGACTGATGCCTTCTGACATTAAGTCCGCCCCATGCAATGAAATGCAGGAAATGTAAATAAAAAAAAAATAACAAAATATGACGTTCACATATAGTTATTATATATGTGATAGGTGGTTATAATTATAACTCATCCAAAATGCCGCATGTCGCCATGATATTACCACCAGCTACTAACGTTTGTCTTAAAGCACAGGGAAGACCATCATCAATTTGTAACTTCCCAGAGGCCAGTATAACCAGCCAACCTTGATTTTCAGAAGAACTAGCCTTTGAAGTAGATTTTGTTGATTATGCAGATATCTCTTTGGAACACTACCTGCATGTTTTTGAAATTAAAAACGAAAAAATATAAAAATAATGAATTGAAAGCTAAACAAACAAACAAAACCACACTCTATGTTATCACCTACCACAATGTGGGCTCTGCATTTATCGGCCTTTCTGATGTTATTCTAACAAGACCTATTAGAATAGCAGTCATGCGGGAAACATAAGTACGTACATAGTTTGTCCAACATTAACGTAAAAACAAAGCATAAGCATATTATTATTATATTTAATGTAAATTCAATGCAATTTGTCAGATTGGCGAAATATAAAAAATTGGTCATCTTAGGTCCTGCCCCTCACAACATTACTTAACATTTGCGGCCCTTATACTTATTTCCTTACTAATATTAGAGCAAAAGTTTGTTTGTTTAGGTATTTTTTACACTTCCACGCCTGAAGTACTTCTACGTAACCGATGATCATAAAATCTGCCAGAGCTACAGAAAAGGACAAAGGTTATTTATATCTGAAAAAAAAATGACTGTTCAGGCTAGAAAGCAAAATGACTTTTACGAGAGAGGGGCCGCTGGCGAAATGTAGTTAATGTTTCATTGCGATTTAGAACACGCAATTTCGCACAAGAAACTAGCATAGTCATAGCAAAGTAGGTAATCTAGTAAGATCAGATAATTTCATAGGTAGTTTTAAAGTATTTGGCAAATGAACAAACTTTTCAATGCTCTGGGTCATCAAGACGTAGAAGTAAAAACAACATAATACCTAAGATGGCATTATATTATCGACTCTTTGAAAATCTTTGCTTAGCTTCAAATAGATTGGCAATGCAATGTCTCGCTGCCAAGTATATATAAGGAAAGATACAAGTAGCTCAGCCATTTACTCTATGACATACACAAATGTAAGCCATATCAATATTATTACTTAGCTGAAAACATACTACTATACTTTTTGCATGAGGCCATTACCACCTGAGAGGTTTAATCTATCTGTCTTCCCTCCATTTGTGAGTTGAAGACACAACAAAGATATACATACCAACCACAATAGGGCCATATACATTGTTAGGCTCTATAACATTCTGCAACTACTCAACTAGTATAGACTAGACTGAGATGAAATAATTGAATAGTACCTCATATGACCCTAAACATAGAGTAAACAAAAAGGTAATGTACCTTATAAATATTATCTAATGTATTTTCACATCTAAATAATAGTTACAAAAGTTTAAAAACAATTATGGGTGTATTATATAAGTATGGTATGGTAAGTACGGGTGTATAATAGAAGAGATGGAGACAGTATATGTATATTTAAGTGAATAACTAAGCATTTACAGTTGTAAGAAAATTATATGTTTTTCATTAAAAGTATGAGGGCCATATTATTTTTATTGGTTTTGCTGTTATCAATTACTCCATATCCATACCTACACATTGACTCATATCACTGTTCTATTTGAAAGAATATAATATATATAAGTTACAAAATAGTAGGAAAAGGAAGAAAAGAGTAAGAAGAATCATACATTTGTATGTTAAAATGTATAACTCCTATTAATTGCAGCATACAAATATATCATTTATGTATATGTACCAAGTTCAATATGCAAATTTTACCTGGCCCAGGTACTGTTAAATGTAGAAATATCCTAACTAAAAGTAAATAGAGAACAAAAGTTATAAGCTTACCTGTACAGAAGCACAAGTATCATCCAGAACTGATGCGTCTCTTGCTTTCTTCACCAACTCTTTGTAAAAATTGTCTAATGGGTGCTCCCATTGTGTCTTTTTAGTCTCCTCATTGTAGTAATAGTGAGATTGTATCTTGTCATCAAAACTATATTGAAACACAAATAGATACATATTATGAAATTATATGTAGCATAATTTCTAAGTTATTAAACTTGCAATCAAGTGGTTACATATGTACTACCAATGTGAATGATTTGTAAAGTTAATCAAATACTTACTAAGCTTTCCAAGGTGCTGGAAGAGCTTGCATGAGCCCATCGCGAGCCAATGGGAGTAGATGACTCTCACTTTCAGGATCAATACCCAGTTGAGCAGCATATTCGGAGATTTCTAAAATAAATTCATACAGAATAGATTATCAAAACTCATAAGGGATAGAAGAAAAAAAATAAGCTGAGTATAGACACATTGGTACAAAATACATGACATCCTTTTAAGACATTTTGTACACAATTTACTCAAATGAAATACGAAATAGTAAATTCGCTAAATTATGATAAAGCAAGATATTACAGTATAGTATTGAGTTGAGGTTTATAGTATTGAGTTTTTTTTTTATGGAAATCGGATGCTAATGAAAAAAAATACCAGAAAATGTATTTATTTTATATTTTATCTGTTTATATATTGCAACAGACTAAAACTTGTAGTTATTAAATACTAAACTAAACCTAAACTTATCATGTCTGTGCTGAAATCATATTTAATTTATAATTACCAACCTTCGGCCGATGGTTGACTGTTTTCGTCAAAAATTTCACGGCACACCACAGCTGAAGCCGAAGACATTGTATCACCGAATCATTATTTCATTTTACACACGCTCTGCACGCTTGAGTTTAATCGCAAACTGTTCTGTTTTATATCATTCATTATCAATTCAAATCAAACAAAGCTTGCCACAATTTTACCTTCCGTACGAAAGATCCGCACAAATTTTCTGTCAGATTCAATTCAGATTAGAATTTTTGACAAGCTCAATACTTAGGCTGCGTTCAATTCGAAGAGCGTTTCAAAGCACTGACTAATGCGGAACACTAGAAACTTTTATTATTAGAAAATTCAAGAGTGTAGCGGTAATAAGCTTCTTTTGTAATAAGCTCTATAACACTTTACAAATAAAACTACCTAAATTTTTCCTGTTGTCCTTTTCCGTACCAACTTTTGAAAGTGATTTTATTTCTTATATATACATACATATTTTAAGTTAGAAACAAGAGTACCCATGCATAATATACAGCTACTGGGGGCCTTATTGGGCATTATTTCGAGTAAAATACATTCCTACTTATTTTTCTTCGGAATAAATAATCTTGCTTTAACAACTTATAACGTATAATTAATTATTCAAAATTTTATAAGAATATCATGGATAATAAAAAGTGAAAGCCTAAGAAACATACTCAATACAGTACAATTTTATGATGTTTAAATTTAAAAAGTAAGTAGCAATGGTTTCTTTTTGTTTGCCATTTGATTGCAATATTCTACTTCCAAATATTTATAAGTAATAATTAGCCCCCTTGGTGGTTTTAGATTTTTACATACCATAGTGTTTTCTGTACACATCTGTTTGTTATAAGTAGCTAGTTGACGACCTGTTGGTCTTTTCGGAATCAGCTGTTGGGGTAGCTGACCCGATAAATTGTTAAGAGTACTTTCCTTAAGTCTGTGCCAGCCGTCGAACCGTAGCTAAGCAGATAATACTAGGAGCAGGGAAAGGTGCATATGTTAGCCGGCCAGACTGGGCAGTCCTTGAACCGTAGCTATTGAAGTGAAAGACCAGGGAATGGTTGGAAAAGACTTTCATTTAAAGGCATACAATTATATGTACATTTTGACCATTAAGTATCGAAGTCAGTTCCCCGCACAATACATGGATTAACCAATAACATTTCTAATGCTATATTTACAATAATCTATGTGTAGGCAACCAATCAGATTACGTCGCTGTTTTCGTTGTCTGTGTGCGTGAGTATAAATTATGCCACTTATAAAAACGAGGTCGCCTCAAGAATACTCCGGTGCACCGTCTACGTCGTTTCGTCCGGTAAAGGCGTCGTTTTCCTTGTGCATCGACACCTTGCTGTACGAAGTGACTTCGCTGCCCGGCTATCATAGCTGAGCGATCACGGTTGGCACGCGCTCCTATAACGCCGCCATGCATCACCACTACCATCACCACCAGTTCCGGCTCGTCCAGCGCTACCTCACAGCGCTGGAAAAGAATGAAGGAATCTCCTGGTTCAACTGTACTCTCCCGCAGGAGCGGAACCTAAAAGTGGCCATCAGAGGGCTACCAACAAAAGCGTCACCAGAGGAGGTGGAGCATGAACTCCGAGAAACAGGCTGCGACCCCGAATATATTCGCAACATTCGGGGTCGCTGCGACCGACCAGGATGCATCTTCGTAACAATTTTGAAAAGGACTCCCCACATCACACCGGGGATTTACGAATTGACATGACGGTGTCATCAAGATCGAAGCCTGGCGCGGGAATAAGAGATCCGCGCAATGTCACCGCTGCCAGCAGTTTCGGCATAGCAGCCATCAATGCCACAGGTGCATAGCCTGCGTGCGCTGCGGTGGACCACCTCGCTGCCAACTGCCAGCGCCCGCGGGAGGAGCCCTCAACGTGTGCAAACTGCGGGGGCGATACCCCAGCAAATAACACCCAAACGTCGTCCCGCCTTCCAAAGGAAAGCACGCAATATGAAGGCGGGAACCGTTACCATTACCGATGAGCCGCGCTAGAGGCCGGCACCGGTGAACCCACAGCCCATAGGCGAGAAGTCGCAGGAGGCATCGCTAATGACGGAAGCAAACTCCCCCAAACATCAACAAGGAACAACCACCTCCTCAAAAAGAGGACGGAGGAAGGGGAGCAAACGAAGAAAAGGAAACGGAACGGGGGGGAAGGAAACCCGCTGCCTCTAAACAAGAACACCGGGACCTTGACGCGGAAGAGCCGTCTGCACACCAGCCGGCTGCTAAAAGGGCGACAGTCGCGCCCGCCCCAAAAAAGCCGGCTGATAACACCAGCAGACGAGCCGTCATCCTGGCCACAATCCGTATCTTGCAGGAGGCCGCTGTGGCCATCAGTGAAGCACAAGATACGGCGGTCGTCATTCAGATCATCCTCAAGCACATTGCAGACCTTCTATTGCATGAGTAGGAGGCGCTTGACGATATATCCCAGAAGACCTACGGCCTAGACAGCAAAGTCGCATCCCTCCGCCCAAAAGGTAACCCGCTACCTGAGCGTCTGTAGGCTCCGCGTCGTCGTGAAGGCAACCTCCAGGCGGCCTAAGCAACAAGTTACAACATCCGCAACTTGTCTCAGTTTCGGCCATCTTCTTACCCGCGGACACCTACGCCTACACCTTAGTAGGTATATCGTGTACGGACGCAGGTGACTGCAGAAACTGAAACAAATGAAGAAGACGTCCCACAGACCACGCTGCGGTGTGGGACCACACCGGATACGACGCCGAAGGGTCGCACGTAAGTCGCCACCTGTATCGCTGGTTGCCTTTAGCTGGACCTCCCCAGGTGTCACCTGGGGTCTCATCTGGCTCGGGTAGACTGCCTAGGCGGCGTGAAGACTGTAGTGGCCCCTCAAAACAACAAGACCACAAAAACCGTGTAGGACACCCCACGACCCACCCCTATTAATGTGCGGCGGAAGACATCGCTGGCAGGGGGCCATTGCCCCGATCTGGCCTCCACACGCCCTCTAAAGGGCGTTGAGACGACTTAGCGAAGCGGTCTCGCGCGAATCGCGTTCATTCGGCGCTTGGCATGCAGTGCGAGAGGATGCGTGCTCCCTTAATGTATGTTTACGGCTCCACAGTACGTGGCATGTGTACGCCACAGTCTAGTCATCTAGTGATTCATGATCCAGGCTGCTAAGCCAGAAGTCGAGGATTGGATCCCACCCAGGACCAACAATTATGTGGGGAGTACGAGAATTTGTTTTGTGTTTGGGTGTAATTTGTCTGTAATGTTATATTTATTTAGAAATGTATATTTATCAGCAGTGTTTGATGAGACTATGCACTCTATGTATCAATTACGGGATAAGGTAGTCAGTGAAACTGGGTTTTCGGGTACATCAAAGCCGAAAAACAGGTTCACGGACTACCTTAAACCATTGTTGTAACAACAACACTGTCGCATGCTAATGTGCTTGTGTCGATAATTTATAACATTACGTAGAGTACGACTCAGACAACTAAACATAACCTAATTTTATTGAGAATTAACTTCTTTAAGTTAATACTAGTTTGGTGTGAACTATTTACCTATAACAACAACTACTGGGCTACCGCTAACGACGAGAGTATCCCAACAAGCAGTCTGGGTAGCATAGTACAAACTTTGCTTAGTTTGAGAGAGTTGAGAGTTGAGATATCTGCAGATTTTATTATTAGTATTATTTCAGTGAACAGAAAGCTTATTTATTGTTTTTATTGCACTATGGTAACATTTTGATACAACTACTTTGAAATGTCATGGTGGTACGTTCTATTACTGAATCTCCAAATTCTTTTGAAACTGGTACTATTATTTGAATAAGCCTTTAAAATTATTGTTTACTAGGTATATTACATTATTTAGTTTTATCTTTGCGGGTTTTTCCGTAAGCTTATATTAAAACATGCATTTTTGTTATTAATGGTTTTAGTGCGCTTAACAAATACTTTTCTAATTACTGAAAATATTTTGTACATTTAGAACGCAACATTCACACAACCTCAAGCATCGAAGTGGAATCGCAATTAAATAGGTCCTATTTGTAATAAAATAAACTAAAATGGCATCAGTTAAAGATGTAGCGTCTCTGTATCAAAATTTGAAAAGTGAATGGTCAAAGAAGCCTCGGAAGCTGGACAAATGTGGTGAATTATTGAATAAAATAAAAGTAAATATTTGACGATGACTTGACAGTAATCTTTGGTTAAAAATGTTAGATATCTCTGTTGCATATTTTTGTTTCAGATTGCTTTAACACAATTGTCGTTTTTACCCAGTAATAATACTACAGTTAATCAAAAAGAGTTGGTACTCGCGCGGGACGTGCTTGAGATTGGTGCACAATGGGCAGTAGCTGTGAAGGATGTCAAAGCATATGAGCGATTCATGTCTCAACTCAAATGTTATTATTTCGATTACAAGTAAGTTAAATAGTTTATAAAAGCACTTCTAATGTTATTAATTGGTTTAATGTACATGGTAGCTTTCAGAAATGTACAACTTATCAGTGCTTATGAGTAAACAGACTTATTAGTAATAACAGTTATTTTTCTGTATATATTAGTAAATCCTAATGTGTGGCTTTTCTTAAAAAGTGTTGATATATTTATTTATTAGCTCTGAATAATTGGATTATATAGCTATTTGTTGGAAATTATATAAATGGTCATCTGAGCATTCAATTGATGTCCTCTAAACAAGAAATCCTTTAAAGTGTGTTTAAAAAGATATTAATTTATTTTAAATACCCTGAAAGTGGCTGCTACTTATATCCTTCATTGTTTGTTGAATGTATGTTCCATTTTATCAAATTTATCAAAGTATATATTAAAGCTAGCATTCTAGTTGAAAGCCAAAGCCAAGAGAATATATGCATGCAATTGATGATAAAAGCTATTTATAGTAGGTAGTATAATTTTTTTAGTAGTTATCAAATAACTTCATATATCTAATATATTTCAGATCCTGTCTTCCCGAGTCAGCATTCATGTACCAGCTTCTTGGTCTTAACTTGTTGTTCCTTCTCTCTCAAAATCGTGTAGCGGAATTTCATACTGAATTGGAACGCCTTCCAGTTGATGTCATTAGAGCTGATCCATATATTAGACATCCCTTGGCTTTGGAGCAATATTTGATGGAAGGCAGTTATAATAAAATATTTTTAGCTAAGGTATACATACTTTACTGATAATATAACATTACCAAAATAATGAAAATAATAAGTCAGATAAAAGCAGCGGTAGCGTAATGTTTAAACCCCACCCACTGCACTACCGTCGTACAAACCCACCCCTAACAAGCATTTTAGCATAGCTGGGGGGTTAACAACAATACTAGTAATGTGGGACCGAAATTGATAGTATTTAAAAAAAAAATATAGTAGTATATGTAATAGATACTTACCTAAACTCTGTTATGTTGTCACAATAATATGATGATTTGTAAAGCCTTTAATATAAAAAAAAACCCTTGGCTTTGCTTTTTTAGTTGTAAATGTTTGTTTAACTTAATTATTACTTACTCTTAAAATTTCACAGGACAATGTTCCAGCTGAAAGCTACACCCTTTTTATGGACACACTGCTAGACACTGTAAGAGGAGAGATTGCTGCTTGTCTTGAGAAAGCTTATCAGTGTATTTCATGTGCTGAAGCTGCCAGGAGGCTAAACCTGCCTTCCCAACAGGCTGTACTTGAATATGGAAAAAAGGTGCTTTTAATACCAATGATTTTCATTTGAGATTTTTTACTGATCTAGTGACGCCAGAAAATTTCTTGTTTATATACTTCTATTGATGTATGAATGTTAAATCTACAGTACCATTACAAATTATTTTATAAATGTGCCATGTTATATGAAATGTTTAATGAGTTAGATCCAATTTACTGCATGGATGTTGCTTGCAGGGTCATAGTTTGGCGATTTTTATAAGAAAGATTAATTTTTTAAGTATTATTCCACAGCGTAACTGGGTGCTCGGTGCTGATAACTGCTACCAATTCAATGCTTCTGCAGAAATAAGTCTTGCCGCTGCTGAAACATTGCCTTCTTCCGAACTAGCAGGACAGACTATTGAATATGCCAGACACCTTGAGATGATTGTCTAGGAAAGTTATTATAAATATGTGTTACACCTTAAAGTAATTAAATTTCTTTTATAATAATATACTCTTGTTTGTATTATAGAGAATGTGTTCAAAATGTTACCAGCTAAACGCGAATTTGGTATTTCCATTCCTCTTAAGTGTTAATTATTATTAAAGCCCAGAAAAAAATATTGAAACCAAAATAACTGTCTAACTGTCCTTCAAATTATTTTATAATATAAAAGTTTTATACATAAATACCTAGCAACCCCAATATTTAGCAGCAATAGTTAAGTAAAAATATATTCACAACTTGAAAATAATGAAATATGTATATTAATAACTTATTATATTTATTTAAAACAACTACAATATTTTTTTATTTAAAACAACAGTTTGTCAATGATAAGAAGTGAATCTACAAACATTCGTTCTATCATTAAACACTTATTTTAAAAAGTCCTTTAGTGGGCTTAAACGGAGATCTTTTGAAAATGTGTAACCAAGTGTTTGGTTTTTCTTACCCAAGGCTAAAAATCTGGCTATTAAATATCTAACTTACACAGCAACCTCAACATCGTCGAAAAAGATATAGTCTATTATTTCTTAAATTATTATTACCTTCTAGTTCTGTTGATCATTGTTTCCTAAACTATCTTAACACTAATTAATATGCCGTAAAAACCGTAATCTTTTTGTGGTGGACAATGTCGAAATATCCATATTTCATCAATATCCCTCATCACTACTTAGTAAAGCTCTATGTCGAGGCATAGAGCTGACGCAAATAATGCCCCGCATTCAATAAATACACTTGAAAGAAGTGGAAGTATGGATAATAAATGTAACCAAAAACCCTTTTTCAAATCCCCAACTTACCTTTCTAATATTACATTTGTAGCATAATAAAACAAACAAGTATTTTCCTATTATAACTTTATTGGATAATTTACACGTAAGTCTACTTATTATGATACTTCTTTCGTAAGAGATTCCAAAGCATCCAATTTCCACAGCTTTGTAAAATGGTCTAGGGCTTCACTTAAATTCCACTTCTTAAGTTCTAGGCACCTGTGAAAAGAAGTATTTTTGATTAGAGATTTATGTAGTATATAATTAATTAAAATATACTACATATTAAAGTATCTTATTCCATTGTAGTGTTGTTTAAGCTTTAAATAATAAAATACCTACTTAGATTTTGAGGTAATTCGAATACTAGTAAATACTTGATAATTGTTACTGGTAAATTGAAGGTAAAGTAGTAAATTATTATAGCTTATCTACGTAATATCGATTATGCGCTTATGATGTTCTTACCTTTCGCTTACATTTTTATTCATTGTAGTCAATTTCATAAAAATGTTTAGTAATTCCTGTTGAAGTTTTTCATCAGTAGTGGAGTCAATTTTAGGATATAACTGTTTAGTTTTTATCTGCAACCAACACACAAATACAGTAAATATACATTCGCTGTGAAAATATTTTTTATCTGTGGTACACATTGCATCGATTCAGAGACGCCGCTGTCAAACATTACGTTTTGTCGTTTCGTGAAGAAACATTTCCATATAAGTAATAACTAATCTATTTGAAGTAAATAATTAAAACGTTTTGCGCAAAATGAAGAAACATCAAACTCGACAAAAGACTATTAATGATCCTATTATAGTGTCACGCGTTAAAAATTATCTTGCTGAGAATGTGGACAAGACATTCGTCGATGTTAGCCAAATGGCGCGTTCATTAAAAGAGCGCTACCGCGAGTATAACAACAGGAGCGACAATGCTTTTTGCCAGATGGTAGAAAGTGCCTATAAAGTAGTTTTACAGAGTTATGGACTAGACGGAGCGACTACGTCGGAAGGTTCAGAGGAAGAATCCGATTTAGAGCTACTAGACGAAAATAATAGTGCGCTTAACGACCGCTTGCTCGCCATGTATAAGATGCAAGACAAAAAACGGCCAGCACAGAATCGAAGAAATACAGATAAATCGGGTGAACCTATAGATATCTTGAGTAGTGACGAGGATGGTGGTGCGGCGCCGAAATTACCGAAAATTAACGACCAAATTACTATTACCCCCCACGTACCGAATAAGAATGCAAATAGCAAGCCCATTGAGATGACACCCAAACCACAGCTAAACCAGCTCACCAATGACAGGAAGAGGAAAATTGATAATAACAAGGTTGCACAACCAAAGAAAAAAAATGATATTGGTACAGTAAAAAAAGTTAATGTCAGTTTTGATGACATAGGTGGAATATCAGATATGATAACACAGATCTGTGATTTAATATTACATATGAAACATCCAGAATTGTATAGTCAGTTAGGTATTAAAGCCCCTAGGGGAGCATTGTTACATGGCCCTCCAGGGACAGGAAAAACACTGTTAGCGCATGCTATTGCTGGAAAACTTCAATTACCAATGATTGCAATAACTGGTACAGAATTAGTGGGCGGAATGTCAGGTGAGTCTGAAGAAAGGATAAGAGAATTATTTGAGAGAGCTATATCAGTAGCCCCAAGTGTATTATTTATAGATGAGATTGATGCAGTCTGCGGAAACAGAGTTCATGCTCAAAAAGACATGGAAAAGAGAATGGTTGCCCAGTTACTAGCTAGCTTAGATTCCTTGACTGAAACTAACTCTTCTGTGTTAATTCTTGCCGCTACAAACAATCCTGATGCTTTAGACCCTGCTCTAAGAAGATCTGGCCGTCTTGAACAAGAAATTGCACTTGGCATTCCTTCTTTAAAAGCTAGAAAAGAAATTCTTAGTATTCTCTGTAAAGGAATTTCATTAGATGAGGATATTAATATGAACACCTTAGCTCAGATCACACCTGGGTTTGTTGGAGCAGATTTACAAGCTCTCGTTAATAAAGCCAGCACTTATGCTGTGAAAAGGATATTTGCTGAAATTAAAACTTCTAAGATTGTAGTTGAATCAAAACCCAGTGAGGAGGAACCAGCTAAAGAAGAAGTGGTGGTAATATCAAATGGAGATAAAGTGGGTGAAGAAACTGTTCCAGCTGTTGATACTCCTATAGAGCTTCCTGCTGTGTCACTAGAAGACGTCGAAAAACCTGCTGAGGACTTAGATAGTGCTTCTATACCAGTTGTCCCTGAGAGTAAAAAAGTAAAAGAAACACCTACAATTCCTGTTGATCCTATAGATGAAGTCTTAGTTCTTTTAGGAGATATGCCTTATACTGGAGATGAACTAAAAGGACTTGCAATCAGACATGAAGACTTTGTAAAAGCCCTTAAAACTACTAAACCTTGTGCAGTGAGAGAGGGTATTGTAACTGTACCTGATGTTTCTTGGGATGATGTTGGATCTTTGCGTCAAGTGAGGAAAGAATTACAGCTGGCTGTGTTAGCCCCCGTAAAGTATCCGGAACTAATGAGCAAGCTTGGATTAGCTGCACCAAGTGGAGTTTTACTATGTGGTCCTCCAGGTTGTGGTAAAACATTGTTAGCAAAAGCTGTTGCCAATGAAGCAGGTGTAAACTTTATTTCAGTGAAAGGGCCTGAGTTGCTAAATATGTATGTTGGTGAGAGTGAACGAGCTGTTCGGACATGTTTCAGAAGGGCCAGAAATTCTGCACCATGTGTTATATTCTTTGATGAGTTTGATGCCTTATGTCCTCGACGAACAGGCCAAGACAGCAATGGTGCAGCAAGAGTTGTAAATCAGTTGCTGACTGAAATGGACGGCATAGAAAGTCGTGAAGGAGTGTTTGTGTTAGCAGCTTCAAATAGACCAGATATCATTGATCCCGCAGTATTAAGGCCGGGCCGTTTGGATAGAGTTATGTATGTGGGAATGCCTGCACGAGAAGATCGCATCGATATCCTACAGAAACTGACTAAAAGTGGTACAAAACCACAACTTGCAAAAAAAGAAGACCTGCAAGTTGTAGCTGATCTCACAGATGGCTATACTGGAGCAGATTTAGCGGGGCTAGTTAGAGCAGCTGCTACAAATACCTTGACAAATCATATTGCAAATGGGACTCTTGATCGCGATATTTTTGTCACATTTGAAGACTTCAGAATTGCTTTAACAAAGTGCAAACCTTCTGTTTCCTCTAAGGAACAACTTCATTATGAGAAGTTGAGATTGAAATATGCATCAGGATCTGATGACAGGGATATAGAAATGGAGACTGAACCACTAAATGAAGAATCAATGGACACTGTCTGATCATCGTTTATGCGTTGTTTTCTACAGAACTAAACATTGGTTTAAAATCAGCTGCCCTTGAGTGTGTAATGTCACCAATAGTGCCAATTTATTCAGTTTAATCAATGTTTGTTTTGCAAACAATTTAATTGATTATTAACCATAGTAATGGGATGGCTAATATAAGTAATATAAGTGTGAAATTCTATGAATCATCTGAGTTATTAATTAAAGTAGTTACGTTCACCCATTTATAAGTTGCACATAGATTTTAAATTCGAAAACATGAATAAAGATGATTATTTTTGTCAAAAACTTTTTTATTTCTAATACCTAGTATGTATTATATTTAAGTATTAGGAAATTATCATACAAGCCGACTGACCGTAATACTGTATCCTCACAAACAAAGTTATAGGAACATGCAATAACAAGGTATCTGATAATTTTCATCTTGTAAGCTGATACACTTCAATATCTTATGGTGCTATTTAAAAAAGCTTTAAACCTTGTTGTCACCCATAAAAAGAATTATACGTATTATTTTTTATTATTATTATTTTTTGTATCTACACTATATAATAGTTAGTATGCTAATAGTGAATCTACATAACAATAATGTTTGTTTGTTAGTCTGTTAGTCTCTAAAATCAGCTATCAGTTCGATTTTATAGATTATTTTTATGTTGGATAGAGTTTTTCTTTAGATACACGATACACGCTCACTCTCTCATTCAATCGATAAGGGATATTGTAGAATGAATCTCACTCGGTATTCCCCCTGTTGTGATTTATGATTTGCACTCATTTGTCTCGGGGTGAACAGTCATCCATTTTAGTATTCTATATACTTTCGAATGGCTTAAACCCCACTTAAACTCATCTATTTGTTCGAAAACGAATGTTTATTAACGAATGTTAGATTATGTAATACAAACTACTACCCATGCAGTATAGTAATGCAGTAGGCCAATATCCTACCGATAATTCTTCATTACTACTATTATCACCAAGATTTCCAAATAAAATATGGGACTACATCCATAGACGTTTCGAAATCTACACATTAATATGTATGTACAATTGTATATTTTAAAATAGAATTACTACTTAGGTACACATTTTTTAGTCAATTCAGGAAAAAATAAGGTATATAGAGACTAACTGTTGGGTTGTTGTTGTTAGTAGTGTAGTGTCTGCTAGTACCTACCTTTTTACCTTTTACATATCCTATATATATATATTTTTTTTTATAAGACAACTCGTACCCGTATTAGGATTAATTCCTGTGTCGAGGGGGACTTTACAAACATTCAAACAGCGGACACAAAGAATACCCACACTCAGAACAACAATTTGAGGATTACACAAAGTGTTGTCCCGTGTGGGGATCAAACCCACAACACTCGGCGCTGCATTGTAGTAGCGAGGTGACCATTTAAACCGCCACGCCATCCGTGCAGTCCGCATTGAGAATTATCTATTAGCCCTATGCCAAGATCACTTATATTTTACCTATTATATGTATCTATTTAGAAGTATATACGTATGTCTATCAGCTGTCTGATTCCCATAGTGTAAGCTCTGCGTAGTTTGGGATCAGATGTGTGAGATGTTTCAAGTTGTCATTTTTTTTTAACATGGCCTGTGTAAGTCCCCTGCTATGAGTGGTTTAGTGTCGTTTTTATAGTTATGTTTGTTAGGTTACTTAACGTATTCATTTAGACAGTTTATATACAGTCTTACAGTGCCCTGATGACGCCAACAGGTTTGCCCCATTACGTATTAGGGACTAAATTATGTTTTGAGAAGTGGGGAATAAAGACGCTTCTGCCAACCTCTTCTGATATGTCGGCGTGTGTGTATAAATGTATGTACTCACCGTAGTAATAGAGAACGCAGATCTTGCATAGTTCCCAGTAGGAACGCTCCAGTAAAGAGTTTCAGCTTGTATCTTGTACTCCATCCCGTCTCTAGTGTGTAGCACTGCTGTTCTCGAGAATGCGAGGAGATATTCGTCCTCGGCTAAAGACTCTCTTGTGAGCTTGAGGATTCCATCGACGCGGAGAATTGTTGTTGAATCCTGTTAAATTAAAAAGACCTAAATATATGTATTCCCACCTACATACACGAAGCAGTAAGTATATAATCATGGATATCTTCATGCATTCTGCAGTCAAATATTGACAATGTTTACTAATACGAATAATATAACTACTTCCAAGTCAGGTTCCTTATTTCTATAAGACATATTATGTTTCATTTAGAGATATATCGTTTTTGCCGTTATTGATTGTACACACATTCTTAATAATGAATCTGATTGTAACAAATTATCGAATTCTTTTCATTATTTTATACATATCACGTAGCATGCCACATTTTTCTATACTACTGTGTATAAGTGGATGATGCTGTGGGTAGTATAATAATATAATAAGTACTACTTATTAATTGTAATATTGTAAATTTGTACAATTTTATATCGTACTACTGTTTGTTATTTTATTTTATTTTATTTGGGAAGCTTACGGCTTTAACAGTATTACATTGAAATATGTAGCAGCAGATGCCAATTACAAGCTTCCACATTTAAAATCCAAATGCTTAAACTACTCGTCTAAAGTATACACAATATAGGTAGATATGCCCGGTTTGAAATCGCTCAACTGTTCATGAAATCTCTAGTGAGTGCACTCTTAGTGGCCCTTACACTACCTGCGAATAAGTCAAAGCGGTTGTTCAAATTAAGGTTATTAAATCTATAGCAACAGCGCGGGAAGAAACAATTTTTGTCTGTGGTATGTCAAGAAGTGTCGGTCTCCTTAGCCTTCGTGTGGGAGTTGTAAGAGTAATCTTGCCGAGGAGATCCGGACTGTCAACAATATCCTGCGCGATCCTCATTAAAAAGCTAACATCGGATATATCCCGTCTAAGATGCAGCGGCAATAAATGATTTTTTTTACAACGCTCTGTGTAGTCTAGATATGGTAATTTAAATTTAAAAGTTAAGATCGGGTAAATTTCCTTTGAATTTTTTCAATACAAGCCGTATAGACACTATAACATGGGTTCCATATCTGAGACGCGTATTCTAGGCGACTACGAACATACGCACAGTACAATATTTTTATTGTTTTCATCTTTCGAAAGTTTTTAGATGCTCTAATCACAAATCCCAGTGCTTTATAAGCTTTATCGACAACAACAAAAACGTGTTGATCAAACAAAAGCTTGACGTCATAGATATCTCCCAGGTCTCTGCTGGATGTAACACATTTTAGGGGTCGGTTTTTCATGTGGTAAGTATAATCGAAAATAGTACGTATACGGGTGAAATGCACTGAAAAGCATTTTGAAGTATTAAGATCAAGAGTAGATATTAAGATCAAGAAAAGTAGTTGATGTATTAAGATTAATATCAAGATTTATCCTAAATAAATAAATTAGTAATGCTAATTTGAACGCTTACATTTTGCTGACATTTAGTGCCCATACTTGGTACATCGGGAATTAAAAAAGAAAATTGGGAGTGCGTTGCCGGTCTTATCTGTTTCACGTGCGATAATAATATATTTTTTATGTTTACGAACGTATAATTAGGTATTTCGTACAATTGATCAGAGGAATTTATTTATTATTATTTCTTTAGATTGTTTTTTTTTATTAGTTACATTATTTTTATAGACAATTAGCTCCTTAGGATTAACTCCTGCATAGCGGTGGAATTCGTAAACATTTTAATTAAAGACACAAAGAACACCCAGACTCAGAACAACAATTTGAAGATTACACAAAGTGTTGTCCCATGCGGGGATCGAACCCACATACACTTAAACCCTTACGCCATCCGTGCAGCCACATAGATTGAATTGTTATCTAACAGACAAAATACAGATGGCAATGGCAACAGATTGT
Source organism: Tyria jacobaeae (assembly GCA_947561695.1). NCBI lineage: Eukaryota > Metazoa > Arthropoda > Insecta > Lepidoptera > Erebidae > Tyria > Tyria jacobaeae. Next base: position 7,019,596 of record OX387215.1, on the reverse strand, counting down.
CCCTCTATTACGTAAGGCGGACTAAAATGTGAGTGACGAATGCCGTGTGACGCCTCTGCTCTGCCTACTTCTTGGGGGACATAGGCATGAGTATGTAAAGTATGCACAACAATTTGTCTCAACTAATGAGAATTACAAAAGAGTTTGCCCAGTTCTTTCCTGTACTGCGTCTACATAAATAATTCTTAGTCTGGCACTAAATAAAAAATCCCCTCAAAAATTCCCTCTCATCATCATCTCCCTCTCTATACAATGAATGTCTGGAAGAGATCGTAAATTGCGGTAAAGCCACCAACTGTATAGTCATTTGCTTTAAATTTCACTTCACAAGAATTCGTACCTATGTAAACAATATATATATATACATATGTATATATGTATGTAAAATCGGTCCAGCCGTTTCGCAGGAGTTTGGTAACAAACACCGCGACACGACAATTTTATATATTAGATATATCTATCCAAATATAGCATTATCCATTCAGAAGCTAAGAATATTATGTTTCTACTCTCTGCCCAGAAGTTATACTTACACTATGATAAATAACATCAACGGTGAACGTTAAAGGATCGTGTTCCATATACGGCCAGTTCGCGATATTGTTTGTGATCGCTTTAGAACCCTTTAATATGTCCATCTTACCCTGATCAAGGTGTCTAGCGTTAGCGAAAAGAGATTTGAAACACCTGTATATGGGACTTAATGCTGAAATTAATAAAAAATATATTAGCAACGAATTTATAGTCGAAATAAGATTCTTTAACAAACTACCCATGGACTTAAAATGTCTGTTTTATACTTTCCTTTGAAATGTTGTTAGTATTTTGTATTTGAAGATCTGTAAGTTATTTTTGGACATTTGTAATAATTATTGAGATTTGTTATAATTACTATTGTCATTTAGAATGTTTACGTATTTTTATTAGTTTAATTCTTATTATAGACAATTCTTGAACTAGGATATACTGGATATGGAAATGGATACTGGACCCCGCAATACTGGAGTTAATCTCGAGTATTGCGAGGGACTTTACAAATATTTTAATAACGGACTCAGAACAACAATTTGAGGCTTACACAAAATGTTTTCCCGTGTTGGCATCGAACCCAAGACACTCGAGCGGCATAGTAGTGGCGAAGTGACCATTTAAACCACTGCGACATCCGCGCTCAACCAATAAATTAGTATTTAATTGATTCAAAAGCGTTAATATTCTGATCGTGGGAGAGCCATGCTTAGGCTCGACCAGAGTATTACTAATGCTTCACATAAAACCGGAAGACAGAGTGAGTGAGACTACCGGAGATCCAACTCCCACTTTCCTCTCCTCTCATTCACACTCTCTATAATAACTCCTATTTCCACTATCTCACCCCCTCAAAGGCGGGCAGCTCACTAACGACTCTTGAGTAGGAGGTGTCTACCGAACAGACAGTCACAAGTCTAATTAGTCTTACTAACAAATGTAAAATAAAAATGCACCATGTACCTATTATACTGTACAAGCAAACAGACTCACCCATTTTATAGCTATACGTAACAGTCATATTAGCAGTAGTTTCATACATATCTTCTAGCAGTTGTCTATGTTCATTGTCACCGTCCAAAAGTGGGAAATATACTTCTAGAAACTTCTCAACAAGCGCTCGTGCATCTTCAGGACAATAGTTGCGATAAAATTTAGGTATTTCTCCTTTTATAGGAACCGCTACGCCATCCTGAAATTCAATGTTATATTAAAGTCTCACTACTAAATATTTTGAGATAATCTATTTACATATATCTGTATGTACATATAAATACATAGGATGGGCTTGGTTGTCGTTTGTCGGTTGGATTAGTGACCCTGAATGCTGTTTGGACCCGGAACCCAAGATTCCGGTTGAGCAAGGAGATCTTGGGTTCGATTCCCTAACGGGACAAAAATTTGTGTGTTCAACAAATACTTGTCCAGAGTCTGGGTGTTCTTTGTGTCCGCTTTCAATAAGCTACCTGCCCCCTGCAACACAAGCACTATTCTTAAAAAAGGTAAAGTCAAAATAGTTCTGTATCTTTTTAACCGATTTTCTCATTTTTTTTTGGTTTTAATATCTTAAATCAGAAAATGTTGTATAATATATTTTATAAAAACTAACCTATTTACATATTAATATCAACAAATAACTATGCAGCCAGTACGTATGGACCGGCTCGGCTCCATCCTCATAAAAACAGTTTTGAAGCAATGTTTACGTTGAGTTTCACCGAGTGATTGAGGTTACTCTTGATTTTTGAGTTGCAGGTGTGTATGGGCAGCGGTATTCTTACAATTAGGTGTATACTTACTATTGTATTAACACTAGAAAACATAATTTTCACAGCTTTCACGTATTGATCGGGGTCGATATAGTTCCTACACAGAGGATTTCCTTCTAAATGTATCGTTGTCAGGGGGAGTCGGCGAATTTTCAATAGCAATGTTATTTTCTCTAAATAATTGTAGGACAAGTCTAGGTGCTTCAATTTGGGTGCTGATTGCTCCAAATCAAATCCATCTATAGATCTGAAAAAATATAATATATGAATATCCAATGTCAAAAGGTCTAGTGGCTAGTGATCCCGAGTGATCCCGAGTAAAGAGTCAGGAGGTCGTGGGTTCGATTCCCACACGTGTTTTATTTTGTAATCCACAAATATGCATATTGTTAAGTCCCCCGAGAAACAGGAGTCATTCCTAGTACAGTGCCCGGTTGCCGGCAATAGGTTTGACTTCTATACTAAATATTTTTTGGGAAAAGTGAGTGCTTGATACAGCTTTGAGTACCCATTCGGGTATATGTATAGCCGTGAGTGTGCGTATTAGATTAGATTTTAGTATACTTTATTGTACAATAAAGGAATTACAATAAATTTTAATTAAACATTAACGTATAGTACAATGGGCCGTCTTACCGATAAAAGCGATCTCAACGTTAGGATGGATTTAGTGTCAAGAATGAGTGGTAGCTGCAGTGTAGAACATTATCATAACTAAATATATACATATTTACCATTAATGCAAATACACATATACATATAATAACACAACGGGCCTGTTCGTCTAATCGTTGTGACCCTGACCGATGACCCGGAGGTCGTGAGTTCGATTCCGACCCCGGAAAAAATTTGTGTGAAATAGTTGCTCTTAGCACAATTATTTATCCTATAGTGGGTGGGAATTGAACTATGGCTTGCTTGATTTGCTGCTAAAGAATGTTCTTGTGGAGGAACGTTAAGTCGAGTTATGTCCCTCCGACACAAAGGGAGGATCATCCAGCGAGGCTTAACGGTTGATGTTGGGAAGTCATATATATACTAATCAGCGCGAGAAATTTATTATCATGATTCAGGATCATAATCTGTAGTATATCAGCTACATAGTTCGACTTGTCTTCGCTAGATGGTGCTGATATGTTCCTTCTGTATTTGGAGGTCGCCACATTCTCATCACATTTGGTATTAAAGATTATAGATAGGTATAATCTTTTTTTTTTACTTATACCTAAACAATAAGTCACGATAACTATCTTAAAAAAATTAAAGAATGTGGAAGAATTGTGGACTGACTTTTCAATTACCAGCTTATTCAAAGACAGATAGGTAATAATGTCGAATTCGGAAATATCACATAAATATAATTTCACTTACTCGATCCTATTATGAGATAAATTCAAATCCGTCAAAAAATTCCATGAGATGTCGTTTTGCATTTCAATTATTTCCATTTGATTTATCAACCGATTCAACGGAAAGTATATAAAGTGGCTGATGTCTGTAAATAAATATTCTTACTAAAGTATTATTCTTGAAGAGCAATAGATGATCGCTGTATGAACACGTCATGATCAGAATGTCGTGAAGATTTATGTATGGAAGTCGACGGACACATAAGTAGGGGGCGACCAAAGAACAGATGGATGGACTGGATGAAAGAGGATATGGCTAGAAAAGGAGTAAGCATTAAAATGAAGAATGATAGAGCGGAATGGAAGAAGAGAACACATTACCCCGACCCTAAATTGGGGTAATAAGATGGTGATGATAATTAAAATTTTATAGTGGTAGAGCCATGCTTATAGTGGTAGAGCTATGCTTATAGTGGTAGAGATATGCTTATAGTGGTAGAGATATGCTTGCTTAAGCACGAATGGGCCGGCTCGACCGGTGCGATACCACGGCCTCACAGAAAAACGGTTGTGAAGTAACGCTTGCGTTGCATTTCCCCGAAATGAGTGAGGTCTCCGGAGGCCCAAAATCCCCCACCCCCCTAATGATAGCGCTGTTAACGAAAAGGATACCCCAGGGGGCTACCAGCGCTAGCGTTGGAGAATCCCCCCCTGGACGTCCACCCTCAGTACGGATTATGCCTGAGCGTGGACGCCCAGGCTGCCCCTCGTACTCTGGGGGGGGCTCAACTGCGCTCTCAAAATCTGCTCGGGGCAAGAGAAGGCATACCATGGCACCCCCTGTCACGTTTACCGTGGATTTTTGCAACATTAGGGGCTTACATTCGAACCTCGACACTGTCCACCACCACCTTGAGACAGCAAAGCCGGCCTTGCTCTTTTTAACCGAGACGCAGATATCATCTCCAGCGGACACATCCTACCTCTGCTACCCTGGGTACGGACTGGAACACTCCTTTGTTCCTAAGGCTGGTGTATGCGTGTACGTTAGAGATGATATCACTTCTCGCCGCCTCGGCAATCTTGAAGGTAGGGACCTCTCCATCTTATGGCTACGTGTAGACTGCGACGACCATCCCCGCATCTACCTATGCCTCTACAGGTCCCATAGCGGTGATGCCGAAACGGACCGACTCATCGACCACGTCCAAATGGCTACAGACTCAGTGCTCCAGCAGGTCCCATCCGCAGAGATCGTGATTCTTGGCGACTTTAACGCCCATCACGCCGAATGGCTTGGTTCGCGCAAAACCGATCATGCGGGAAGATCTGTTCACGATTTCGCCTTGGCATATGGCTTGACGCAGCTGGTAGCAACGCCTACGCGAATCCCAGATGCAGAAAGCCACGTGCCTTCACTGTTGGATCTTCTGCTGACCTCACATCCTGACGGCTACAAAGTATCCGTTGAGGCCCCTCTTGGCTCTTCGGACCATTGCCTGATTAGGAGTATGGTGCCACTCGTTCACTCGCTGCGGCCGCGTGTTACAGGCAGTCGCCGCGTATGGCACTATAGGTCAGCAGACTGGGATGGAATGAGAACATTCTTTGCATCCTACCCATGGAGGCAGGTTTGCTTCTCGCCGGATGATCCCAATGTCGTTGCTGACTCTGTCGCGGATGTTGTGCTTCAGGGTATGGAACTTTTCATTCCATTCTCCCTGATTCCCACAGGTGGCAAGTCCCAGCCTTGGTTTGGTCGAACCTGCAAAGCGGCGTCCCGCCGAAAGCAGGAATGTTACCAAGCATGGGCTAATGCAGCGACAGCACGGGATGTAAAGACCAGCACATTAAAGAAGCAATTTAACTTTGCCTCCAGGTCCCTCAAAAGAGTAATTGCTGGGGCGAAGTCGGCTCACATCGGCAGAATTGGCGAGAGACTAGTTAGTCTCCCCTCCGGAACTCGTGCATTCTGGTCTCCTGCCAAAGCTGTCCAGGGGAACTTTTGTAAACCATCCCTTCCACCTCTGCGCATAGGAGATAATTCGTTGGCCCACGACGCTAAAGAAAAAGCCGATCTTCTGGGCAAACTCTTTGCGTCCAACTCGACCCTGGACGACGGGGGAAACGCACCGCCGACCATAAAGCAGTGCGAGACCCGCATGCCGGAAGTCCGGTTTACACAAAGGGCAGTGCGTAAAGCGCTTCTTTCCCTCGACGTTCATAAGTCGAGTGGGCCCGATAGAATCTCTCCTATCGTGCTGAAGACGTGTGCTCCAGAGTTAGCACCGGTTTTAACGCGCCTTTATAGGCTTTCCTACTCCCTTGGCGTAGTCCCGAACTCATGGAAGACAGCTCTAGTGCACCCAATCCCTAAAAAAGGAGATCGCTCGGATCCGTCCAACTACAGACCCATAGCCATCACCTCCTTGTTCTCCAAGATAATGGAATCCATTGTTAACTGCCAGCTCCTCCGGTACTTAGAAGACCACCAGCTCCTCAATGATCGACAATACGGCTTCCGTCAGGGTCGTTCAGCTGGTGATCTTCTCGTATACTTGATTCACCGGTGGGCACAGGCGATCGAGACCAAGGGGGAAGCGTTGGCCGTTAGTTTGGACGTGGCGAAGGCCTTCGATCGGGTCTGGCACAAAGCGCTCCTTGCGAAGCTTCCTTCCTATGGGCTTCCCGAGAAACTGTGCAATTGGCTCACCAGTTTTCTTACAGACAGAAGCATCAAGGTCGTTGTTGACGGTGCATGCTCCGACTCGAAGTCTGTTAATTCTGGTGTCCCACAAGGCTGTGTGCTATCACCCACGCTGTTTCTTCTGCATATCAACGACATGCTGCAGATTAGCAGCATCCATTGCTATGCAGACGATAGCACGAGTGATGCCCTTTACACCGGTCGCGCTAACATTTCTCGGGTAAACGTCATCGAAAGCCGATCCAAACTTGTCTGAAATCGAAACTTCTTTATCAAAAGTTTCAGATTGGGGTCGACTTAACCTAGTCCAATTTAACCCCACGAAGACACAGGTTTGCGCGTTCACCGCTAAAAAGATGCTATTGGTCGTATCACCTCAATTTGAGAGCACTTTCCTAACTGCATCAGCCAGTATCGGAATCCTTGGCGTCGATATATCAAGCGAAGTCCAGTTTCGCGGTCACTTAGAGAGTAAGGCCATATAAGCCTCGAAGAAGCTTGGTGTGCTAAACAGATCGAGACAGTATTTTACTCCGCCCCACCGCCTGCAACTTTATAAGGCGCAGGTTCGGCCGCACATGGAATACTGTTCTCATCTCTATGCAGGTGCACCCCAGTACCAACTTCTGCCTCTTGACCGCATTCAACGGAGAGCGACTCGCATCATCGACTGCCAAGATATTTCTGATCGACTTGACACCTTGGCGTTGCGTAGAGATGTAGCTTCACTCTGCATCCTCTATCGCTTGTATCATGGGGAGTGTTCAGAGGAATTGTTCGGACTTATATCGGCTGCAGGTTTCCGCCATTGTCCTAAGCGACAAAATATCCATCCCCATCACCTGGACGATTGGCACTCCACCACTGTGCGCTTCTCCAGAAGCTTTTTGCCTCGCACAACCAGCTTATGGAACAAATTGTCGCCTGCCGTATTTCCGAACCGATACGACCTTCAAACCTTCAAGAAGAGAGCGTACCTCTATCTAAAAGGCCGGCAACGCACTTGTGACTCTTGAGTTGCGGGTGTCCCTGGGCGGCGGTAGTCACTTACCATCAGGTGACCCGTCTGCTCGTTTGCCCCCTATCGCATAAAAAAAAAAAAAAATTATGAGTAGGTAATTAATTCAGGGAAGTATACAAAATATTTTAAACTTTTACGTGGTAGAGCCAGCCTAACTAATTTCGGAAAATGCAACGCAAGTGTTGCGTCACAACCGGTTTTCTGTGCAAGCCGGCCCATTCGTGCCTAAGCATGGCGCTCCCACGATAAAAATACTTATAATGTTCATATTATGTAATGTATGTAATACCTTATCATAATATCTTTGTGGAAATGTAATATGTATTATATACGTTTTTATGCAACTCTCTGAATCCTTGCCTAAATATTTTATTGTTCTTTTTTTAGAACTTCACTTCTGTACTACTGAATCTATGAACTTTTTTTTTTAATTTTTATAAATTATTGTTGTTGTACAAAATTTGTATTTGATCTTATTTTACCTTCTTTCAGTGTAAACGCGCTCAAATTCAACTTTGACTCCTTATCGCCACACATGTTCAGTCTCTTCCTCAACACAAGTCTTGGCACAAAATCCAGTTGACTGAGAGTCAGTTCAGTTTGTGCTATGGTTACAGTCAACTCCACTTCGTTCTTGCGGATGGTGAATCCACACTTGTGCAGACTGAGAAGCGCTGAGCGACAGCGTAGGGTTAAAAACTTGCATTCTTGAAGGTTAAACTAGAAAAAAGAAACTGTAGCATTAGCGAATAAAATTTTTGTTTGTAAACTGATAAAATTCTAAAGTTAAATTGTTAAAAATAATTTAATAACTTATTATTTTCTTCAATTAAAATTACAAATTCAAAAGCCACCTCAGGTGACAAGATCTATCAAGACGTTTATGTTTAAGGCCGTGACAAAGAATCATCATACTTTTTAGCGGAGTCGTAAAAACACAACTTTTTTAATATTATTACTCTGCATTCATATTTCTCACCTCAATAAAACAGGGTACAAAGCTATATCCTCTTATGTTTTCAAGCAATGTGTCCAATACTTGTTCCTTTTTCCAGGACGATGGGTATCCTCTTACCTGAAATGGTAAAATTTCTTTTTCTTTAAGAATTATAAGTATAGAAAGAAATGGCGTGATGATTTGGACGCGTACTCGAGGTACTTGAGGACTGGTCTGAGTTGACACTTGACTGTATTTAGAAGGATCTTTTGGAGGCATATGCCCAGCAGGGGGACAGCTTAGTCTAACTAAAAAAAAACATAGTAATTTTGGAGGCGTTTGAGGTAGAAGTACACTATTTTCTAGAATGTTTGAAGGACGTTTCGATCCAGAAATACCGCTGACGACTATTTGTTCTACCGATTGCTTGAAAAATTGTTATAGAGCCTATATACTCAAAGAAGAAGTCTTTTATTCTGATGATTATTCTTAAACCACGGTATGGTCTACCGTGTCGTCGGGAGTGGGTTTAAAAATCACACTATAAGACAATTCTAGAATCCATTAAGTGGTTAAATAAAATGAGTTAGGTGATCCGTTCCGAATCTGTTTTTCATGGTTCTCACCTACTGTTTTTTTTAATCCAATAGTTAGCAAAAACTGCTATAGATTCATAATGTTTAAACTTTTTCCAAAAAACTTCTAAATTAATTTGTGGCGGGTATCAAAGAAAACCTCTCACTGAGACTCGCCCAGTGTTTTCATGTTTCACTATTGTTGATTCTTATGTATAGGACTAACAGCAGTGGAAAAGTAAGTGTATTATATTCCAATGACAGAACGCATTTTATTTGCGCGTATGTTATATTTCAGAATAAATGTTACACTGTCCTCATATTTCATTTGCTTTACTAATAAACAAAGTATAAAGAAAAAAATAAAGTTAAGAAAAAACACAAACATATTGAAAAAGAGTGTCCATGGAGTTTCTTGCATGTTCTTCTCCATAGGATCTAATTGGAACAGGCCGCTAGCTTCACGACTGTCTCAGTCTCACTGATTCCTACTCCTAACAATCCAAAAATACTTGCATTGTATATATATTACACATATTTAATTTGAATTAACAAGCAGTATTAAAATGAGATAACAGCTAACAAAATACTACTTATACGGAGTGACTCCGAAGCGGTAAACTAAATTCAAATGTAAACGTACCGTAACTTGTACGAAGATAGTGTCCTTGTTATATATTTCTTCCATTTGTTCCCGTTCCAGCATCATCACCGTCTGCAAACAAGAAAGAAACAGCCGTAAGTATATTTAATGTCCAGTAATGTGTGCAAAGAAATACGATGTTGGCTTACTACAAAACATTTTGTAAATTTCATACATTTATCTGCATTATATATCATTAAAAAATAAAGGTAGACAGTTTAATTTAGATTAGTGTTTTGTTTGTAATAGGCTTATGTTATGATAATGGAGGCTGTCTGATATGTTATATTTAAAGAGTAAAGCAGCAAGAGCAGTTTGAAGGGTAACAATGTATGAAGTTCGGCTTGCTTTTTGCTTGGCGCGGATGTATATATCATATTTGCTGTTCTTAGTAGATTTCCATCCCCATCACCTGAATGATAGGCACTTCACCACTGAGAGCTTCTCCAGAAGCTTTTTGCCTCGCACAACAAGCCTGCTGAAGAAATTGTCGTCCGTCGTATTTCCGGACCGATACGACCTTCAAGAATAGAGCGTACTTCTACCTAAAAGATGTGATCTCTTATCTTCTATAATAGGTTCTCTCGTCAATTCACATATTGGGCGACAGGGAATATTGCATATGATTAGAATCAAAGTCAAATATTTTTGAATAGAGCTATAGCATTTGAGCTGTAAATGAATTTATAAAATAAGCGTAAACGAAAGTGTAAGAAATAGAAATAAAAGTCTACAATAACAAATTTAATGTTTGCGAGTGTCATAAACTAGAGGCGACCGTTTAAAGTATCCTCCCAGTGTGCATAATTTTTTTTTTAAATAATTACCTACATGATATCACTTTTTTGGCATTGCATATATTATCAAGCATGTAATATTTATATATATAATAATTTTGAAATGTGTAATTCAGAGATTTTAAAAGAGAGAGTTTTTAAAAATGTATGGCCGATGAGCGATCTCGACTGTAAACAATTATATAATGTTTTTTACTTTTCACCGACTTAAGCAATAAAGTACCTTAGAGTTCCTTGCGGTCACACTCTTCTTGACGACAACATTCCTCTTCCAAGGCCAAGCTTTTAGGTACTTCATGACTGTCTCATCAGTACTCAGTATTATATCTTCGCGGAGGTGAACCGGTGTTATCTCTTCGACTTCCTCTGTCTCATCCACTACTTCCCTGTTTATTGAGAAAGGGTTTTATGTTAGAAATTAACTTATAGACTTTATATAACCCCGGTCTAACTCAATCTCGGTCGTATAAAAACTGTTATAGAAATGTGTGCTCATATTTTAGGATCATGTAGTAGATACAATTTAAATAAATTAGTAATTTTCTATTTAAAATCTTTATTTTTAAAACAAAACGGACACAAAGAATGCCCTAGACTCTGGACACTTATTTGTGGAATACATTAATGTTTGTCCAGATAATATACAGTCAGTTTGTTTTTTAAACCACCATATTGCTATAATAAGTTTTTTTTTCCGACACTTGTATGGCACACAGGCGTGTATGAACTACGTTGTTCGTTGTTGAAAAGTGGAGTTAATTTTAAGATACTACTTTTAGCGTTACGTATTTTCTTTACTATTCTTGCTATACCCGAAAGGGGTCAACAGTTACGTCTGCATTTATATGTGCCTACACAGTTTTCTATAAATCTAAGTTAGTATTCGGTTGATATGATTTATAAATATAAACAACATCATACCTTACTTCCTCATGATCGTTTACAGTCACGCTGATAGTAAGCTTTGGTTTCTTAGGCTGTGTTTGTGGACCTAAGCGCTGAAAAATACTTAAACGCTTCTGTCCAGATGGACTAGGCTCCTGAGAATGTGAATCGCCTTCTTCAAAATCTATTATTAAACATAAAAAAATGGTCTAATTATAAAATAATATATGGACACAATGTATACACAATCAGTAGATCGAAATATTTTCTATGTGTGTTTATTTGTATCGTATTGTCAATATTATACTTTTGTTATAGTAAACATGTAAGTGTATACCTATAATTTGTTGGTTATATTAAGCAAACAGTTCTATACTTCTAATTCGCTAATAGTATCCTCTTTGCACTTCACACCTTTGCTGGAAGTGAACTCAACTATAAGTTAGGCTCGTCTCGGTATATTTCGTTTATAAATGTAAAATGTGATCTTTGTGTACCATGAGAATACAATTAAGCCTATTTATATATATTTTAATTCTACTCAATAATTCTTATTCGTAAAGATAGTACGTTCTTCTTGGAATTTATGCAGAGAGGCGTATGTCCAGCAGTGGACGTCCTATGGCTGAGATGATGATGAAATTAGGAACAAAATACACGGTCTGTCACACTGGGGCAAAAGTGAGAGAGAATTATAAGGGTTAATAAATACTCGGTTGTTCGTCTGTTTAAGACCTGGACCTTTTGTGGAACACAAATAGAATGATGCCTTGTGAGGGTGTGAATTATAATGAGTGAAATATAAGCTTTGGTACCTACAACGTACACTGCTATTTAACAGACTGTAAGTAAGTAAGTACATAACCATCTAAGTCCACCAGATGTAATAACGTAAATTGTTCAAGCGAGGAGAAATTATTACTGTATGGATATAATTTTAATATCGTAGTAATAAGACTTAAATTAGAATAATAACTTACCTGCACCATGCGACTTTTCAAAATCAGCGTACAATTCAGATGGCGAATATGGTTGCGGGAAATCCTCTGGTTCATCAGTTTCAGTCATCAAATGATTGGACGTATTTGTATCGACAGTAGGAGGTGGGACTGCCACCGGCGGATTGAGCCGATAGCTTGGCCAAATTGGACCTTTGGACTTGCCTAAAACTTCAGAAAATTTATTTTGTGATATTATCATTAAAGTACTTATTCCTGGAAAAGTTTGACCAGTAAAATGAACTGAAAAATACAAGGTACCCAGTTAGCAAAAGAAACACACTGCTTCACATTATGTTAGCAAGCAAGTACACAGTTTGTCTGGTAAGCGGTTACCCCTGTCTATAAATACTAGTACGTACGTACGTAATACGCCGTCTGTATGTGCGTACAGTACGTTGCCAATTTTTCAGGATCGAGCGAAACTCTCCCACGATTCAATTCTTCTTCTATTTAATAACGATTATAGAGAGGCACTTACCTGTTTGTGAGGTTATTGTTTGCTGCGGTTGGATTAAGAAACTTCTTGGTATACCTGTCAAGACATTACCTAGTGTCACTAACAATCGGCAAATATAATATAGTCACTAGTTACATACATACAAAATTCTTACTTATGCACAAGCTTCTTACATTAAATATTTTAAGTTAAAAATCCAATACAAATTATATTATTTTGTAGATGACATGGATGCTTGCAGAATAATACACATATTTTTTTATTCATCTTCATTTTATCATTTAAAATTGTATTGGAAAAGGTGTGTGGACCTTTTATTGCAAGCTCGTCAACACTCATACATACATCTCCAAAATCCAAATAATCATTACGGATTCTGATATAACGTTTGGGTAAAATACAAAATTATGTGCGTACATAGTTAATTACAAATCTAAAAAATGTACATTGGCGTACCCAGATTGGTGCTCTGCTGGCTCTTCGATTTTGTATGCCTTACTACACTTATACATATGTACATATACTAATCATACTTTTAATCTGGAGTTAATTAAATTTATAAAAATAATTAGACGTGCAATTAGCACTATGTGCCATAAAATATTTGATATAACTTACCTTTTGGATAGTTAAAGCCTAAAACAAAAATATAGATTAGATAAATAAAACAAACTCATGTACATATCCGACACTATAACTGTATTTTTTTTTTTAAATCAATATTTTGGAGAAACATTTGTATTGAAGCGAGGAAAATTACTGATCACAATGGCAAATAAGAACTAAAACCAAATTTATATTTTTTTTTACTTTTACAAAGTGGCAACAAATAATTAATGGTAATCAACACAGTATAGTTTCATTGTAGAATTCATGGCTAATAATTTGCTTGCTGCTTTAAATAATCTGAATGTATCTGTTCAGGATTTTTTTAGGTAAATAGCAGTTGGAATTATAAAGTATAAATAAACAACTTCAAATAGATATTATATATTTAGCAATGTTACATTGCCATATGTTTTAAACTGCTATTGGGGGTTGTCGAAGGGTTAACACGACTCCGAATGCTCAATAACTGTACAATGGCACACGCATATTCCGACATAACGTCCCACCAAATATCCTGGTGGGACGAACCCCGGAGGTTACGCAGTCAATTCCGATAACTGTTTACTAGGGTCAACAACCTTAGAATACACAGTAAAACAAAGTTCATTTATTATTTAGTGGATGCCAGCAACACTAAAGCTGTTTAGTAATTTGTTCAAGAAACCGACCAACGACCAAAAACATTTGGGTAGGATGCACTGAAGCCTTGTATACAGTGTGTAGTTCAATAAATCAGTTGAACCAGTAATTAATGATAATAAACAAGTTTTAATTCACATATTAATGTGGTAGCAGAGCGTGGTTACATAGTGATTTTAAAGAAATAGTGAAGTAGATAATTTGTTTGAAAAGTTCAACAAGAGAGAGAGAAAAACGTGGCAATGGCGGCAAGAAATCATGATATTAACATTCCAATCTTTAATGGAGGCGAATACAATAACTGAAAAATACGTATATTTAAATCTTTACATCATAAAAAGTGTAAATACGTTGTATTATAAATGTAATGCGAGCTAAAACAAAGGACGGAGACGCCGCATGGGACGGTCGCGAAATTCAAACGACTATCATAGTTTGTCGATGCGTCATATCGAATATACAATTAGAATACACCCGTGATATAGACCCAGCTTACGAGATTTTACAAAAGTTTGATGAGATGTACCAAAAGAAACCAACGTCGATGTATATTATATATTTTATAAAATATAGGGGACAGACGAACAGATGGGTCAATTAATGGTAAGTGACAGCCAGCGTCCATATACACCTCAACTCCTTAGATTCCTATGTGCGCTGCCTGCCTTTGATGGGGATTAAGGGTGGGGAGCGGGGTAAGAGTAGAGGGATGAGGCGAATATGGAGAAACCCCTTCATTTTTCTACAATTTTTGAAAAAGCTGTTATTGAATGGAAGCAGGCAGTTGCTGTAACTACACAACACAACTTATTTGTATGTTAAAATCACTACCGTAAAATTACAGTCACTTAGGAGACTTGATAGAACTTACTTGGGAGAGACTTGACTTAAAAGAACAGATGATTATTTAAAAAAGAAAATAAAATGAATAATGCAGAAGAAAAATCATATGAAGCATTAAATGACAGGTCAAATGCTTTTGCAGATGCCAAAAATGTACTAGTTACTTATAGTACGAGGATCATATAAACTGGCCTGTTGGTGTAATTGTTAGTGACTCTGACTGCAGAGCCGGACGTCGTGGGTTCGATCCCACACGGGACAAACATTAAAATTTGTGTGATTTGTGTCAATTAGGAAAGTAATTAATCCTAATGCGCGTCTTTTTATAAAAATAATAAAAAAAATATTAGAAACTTTCATAAAGGCAATTATCGAAATAAACAGAAGATATAATCATAGGCATAATGGAAATGGTTTTCACATAACTATCGAAATAGGAGGGTTGCAGGACAGCGGTTGCACAGACCATATTATTAATAGCGATGAGTACTTTGAATCATGTGAGACATTAAATAAAATTGTGAAAGTTAAAATAGTTGACGGCAGAATATAATTAGCTACAAAAAATTTTTAAGATTAAAGTTTATTTTCCAATTAATGGAGAAAAATGATGGAAAGGTTATAGCTGTAGCAATTAGAGATTAGAGACTATATAAAATAAAAAGTTATATCCGCGAAGAAATTTTGGAAGCAAATCTACTTAAAAGCATGACTGTAAAAGAACTGCACCGCTCATTGGGTCATATAAATTTGAATAATTGAGAATTCATGTGCAAAAATGAATCTTTGGGCGACTACCCAAAGAGATTTAATCAGTAGAGTATTTAATGCATAACTTACTTTTTTATAGTAGCCAAAAAAGAGCAGAGGATATATTAAAGATCCACATCAAATAAACGGAGACGCGAAAAATACTTTTTGAGTTTTATAGACGAATATAGCAAACTGTTCAAAGATAATCGTATCCGAACAAAAGATGAAGTGTAAGTGGTTAGTGCAGTAGGTAAATGAAGTACATATAAAGGAATTAAGATGGGACAATGGTAAGGAGTGTATAAATGCGAGGGTGTTTATGTTTGCAAAAGAGAAAGGATTAATAATAAAACCATATCCAGCTTATGTAGGTACATGAACTTAAAGGAACTGCAGAAAGGTATAATAGATCTTTAATGGATATGGGGAGATGTCTTTGATAGAAGAAGCCAAAGCGGACAGAAAATATTACCCAAAAATAATAATAAAAAACAGAATCCGAAAATAATATAATCGAAAGGAAAACTATCATTTTATTGAAAGAAGGGAACAGTTAAGTATCTGAAAATGTACGGCCGTAGTCTTTGTATGATTTCCAGAAGAATTAAGAAATTCTAAATGGGACAAAAAGACAGAAATAGAAATCTTACTAGGTTATAGTGGCACAGGCTATAGAGTATTGATACATGACAAAGTAATAATAGCTAGAAACTGTGATATTATAGAAGAATATATTACATTATGTGGATTTGAAGATGAATAAATACAATAGAAGAAGATAAAGAAAGAAAAAATATCTACAGACTACATAGTGATGATTGCACAGTAGTTGGAGAAAATAAGAAATAGAGATCAAAAAGAAAAATTAAGCCACCCCTATGATTTGATGACGAATTTGGCTATTTCGGTATTATTTTAAACTACTGTGATGTTATGACCCCAGATATTTATCAGGAGGCGATGATCATTGGCGTAGCTAGGAATTTTTCTTAGGGGGGCCATGGCCCCAGCCATGCATAAGCCGGCCACGGCAAGGTGGTCACTGACTATCAGCGCATGCGCAACTATGTACACTACCGTCCAAAAGTTTGGAAGCACACCTGATTTCAAACAAAACAAAAGATTGCCGACTCCCTGCGGTAAATAATAGCAATAAAATAAAGTTTTATGACCTTTTGTGATTTTTTAACACAAAACAAAAGGATTACTAGTGCATATTCCTTGAGTTTTAACAAATTCCTGGATTTTGACGAAACACGTGTTTTATTACTTCATCCGCCGGGGACTTTCTTTCATGACTACAGTCTACAGACTACAGGCTACAGTGAACGCCAAATCGCAAAAAAACTCGGAATTTCTTGTAAAGGTGTCCACTACACCCTCGCTAGAAAAAAAGAAACTGGCAAAAATGAAGATAGAAAAAGGTCTGGTAGGCCCAAATCCACTACAAGTCAAGAGGATAACTTCATCAGAGTTCTTTCTAAACGGAATCGTCGCACCACAAATTACCGCATCTCTGAATGAAACGCGAGGAACACCCGTGTCAATAACAACAGTTAAAAGACGACTACTGTCTGCGGGGCTAAGAGGTTGTGTTGCAGTTAAAAAACCAAAACTAACAATTCGGCATAAGAAAAACAGACTAGAATGGGCAAAGGAACATAAAAACTGGACAATAAACCAATGGAAAAAAGTTCTTTGGAGTGACGAATCGAAGTTTCAGATTTTCGGGTCCAATAGACGTGTTTTTGTGCGCCGATCTAAAGGAGAGAGAGCTTCAGAAGCTTGTACAGTGCCTACTATCAAACATGGTGGTGGTAATGTCATGGTTTGGGGGTGTTTCGGCAACAATAAACTCGGAAGTCTTGTGAGGATAACCGAAAAACTAAACAAGGAACGCTATTTGAAAATTCTTAAGGATTTCGCCATACCCAGTGGACTGAATCTTATTGGTCCTGGGTTCGTTTTTCAGCAAGATAACGACCCGAAACATTCGTCCAAACTGTGCCAGAACTTTTTAAGGAAGAAAAAAGATGTGAAAATCATGCAGTGGCCGTCTCAATCACCTGACCTTTCTCCCATTGAACTTGTTTGGGATGAACTCGATAGAAGGGTGAAAAATCAATCTCCTACGAGCTCAGAACATTTGTGGCAACTATTACAGAGCGAATGGAAGAAGTTAGATGAACAGTATTTTATGAAATTAATTAGTAGGATGCCTAGAATATGCGAGAAGGTAATTAAAGAGAGGGGTGGACACTTCGATGAAGCTAAAATTTAATTTAATTTTTATATTACTTATTTAATTTCATTGTTGTAGAAGTGTGTTTTGTCTATTTTTTTAATTCTGTATCAATAAAAAAAATTTAAGATGGCTTACTTTTATTTTATTTGATTTTATCTTGTTGCTTCCAAACTTTTGGACGGTAGTGTAGGTATCAAGTATGGATTTCAGTTATTCTATCCTATTATACTATTCTTCTTCTTTTATCTGTGTTCTGACCATAACTATGTAGTTTAGGTCGCTAATATAGCTAGGTTTTTCAGTGGTAGAGCCGTGCTTAGGCACGAATGGGCCGGCTCGACCGGTGCGATACCACGGCCTCACAGAACACCGGTTGTGAAGTAACGCTTGCGTTGCATTTCCCCGAATTGAGAGAGGTTTCTGGAGGCCCAATTCCCCCTCCCCCCTTTTCTCTCCCCTCATCTCCTTTCTCCTCTTTCCCATCACCTCATCCCTCCTCTCTTCTTTCCGCTCCCTGCATCCCCCATCCCTCATCACCCTCAAAGGCGGGCAGCGACTCTTGAGTTGCAAGTGTCCATGGACGGCGGTGTCACTTACCATCAGGTGACCCGTCTGTCCCTCTATAGTATAAAAAAAAAAGGTATACACCGACAAGAGCTCTGCTCTTAAATTACCAACAACAAGGTTAATCAATTAGATGGTATATTCCTGCCTTGAAATGTCTCTGTTCTCTTGTTTTAGTTTTAGATTTAAGTAGATATGTGAAAATTCCTTCGATGGACGAATCGAATAGCGACAACGCGAGCGACGGTGAATGAAATGATTGGTGGTAGATTAACACACCTTAGAGTAACCTAAGTAACCTAGCGTAAACCTAGCGTTGGAGAATCCCCCCCTGGACGTCCACCCTCAGTATGGATTATGCCTGAGCGCGGACGCCCAGGCTGCCCCTCGTACTCTGGGGGGGGCTCAACTGCGCTCTCAAAATCTGCTCGGGGCAAGAGAAGGCACACCATGGCACCCCCTGTCACGTTTACCGTGGATTTTTGTAACATCAGGGGCTTACATTCGAACCTCGAAACTGTCCACCACCACCTTGAGACAGCAAAGCCGGCCTTGCTCTTTTTAACCGAGACGCAGATATCATCTCCAGCGGACACATCCTACCTCTGCTACCCTGGGTACGGACTGGAACACTCCTTTGTTCCTAAGGCTGGTGTATGCGTGTACGTTAGAGATGATATCACTTCTCACCGCCTCGGCAATCTTGAAGGTAGGGACCTCTCCATCTTATGGCTACGTGTAGACTGCGATGACCATCCCCGCATCTACCTATGCCTTTACAGGTCCCATAGCGGTGATGCTGAAACGGACCGACTCATCGACCACGTCCAAATGGCTACAGACTCAGTGCTCCAGCAGGTCCCATCCGCAGAGATCGTGATTCTTGGCGACTTTAACGCCCATCACGCCGAATGGCTTGGTTCGCGCAAAACCGATCATGCGGGAAGATCTGTTCACGATTTCGCCTTGGCATATGGCTTGACGCAGCTGGTAGCAACGCCTACGCGAATCCCAGATGCAGAAAGCCACGTGCCTTCACTGTTGGATCTTCTGCTGACCTCACATCCTGACGGCTACAAAGTATCCGTTGAGGCCCCTCTTGGCTCTTCGGACCATTGCCTGATTAGGAGTATAGTGCCACTCGTTCACTCGCTGCGGCCGCGAGTTACAGGCAGTCGCCGCGTATGGCACTATAAGTCAGCAGACTGGGATGGAATGCGAACATTCTTTGCATCCTACCCATGGAGGCAGGTTTGCTTCTCGCCGGATGATCTCAGTGTCGTTGCTGACTCTGTCGCGGATGTTGTGCTTCAGGGTATGGAACTTTTCATTCCATTCTCCCTGATTCCCACAGGTGGCAAGTCCCAGCCTTGGTTTGGTCGAACCTGAAAAGCGGCGTCCCGCCGAAAGCAGGAATGTTACCAAGCATGGGCTAATGCAGCGACAGCACGGGATGTAAAGACCAGCACATTAAAGAAGCAATTTAACTTT
Source organism: Tyria jacobaeae (assembly GCA_947561695.1). Lineage (NCBI taxonomy): Eukaryota > Metazoa > Arthropoda > Insecta > Lepidoptera > Erebidae > Tyria > Tyria jacobaeae. Next base: position 6,999,783 of record OX387215.1, on the reverse strand, counting down.
GCCTCCAGGTCCCTCAAAAGAGTAATTGCTGGGGCGAAGTCGGCTCACATCGGCAGAATTGGCGAGAGACTAGTTAGTCTCCCCTCCGGAACTCGTGCATTCTGGTCTCTTGCCAAAGCTGTCCAGGGGAACTTTTGTAAGCCATCCCTTCCACCTCTGCGCATAGGAGATAATTCGTTGGCCCACGACGCTAAAGAAAAAGCCGATCTTCTGGGCAAACTCTTTGCGTCCAACTCGACCCTGGACGACGGGGGAAACGCACCGCCGACCATACCGCAGTGCGAGACCCGCATGCCGGAAGTCCGGTTTACACAAAGGGCAGTGCGTAAAGCGCTTCTTTCCCTCGACGTTCATAAGTCGAGTGGGCCCGATAGAATCTCTCCTATCGTGCTGAAGACGTGTGCACCAGAGTTAGCACCGGTTTTAACGCGCCTTTTTCGGCTTTCCTACTCTCTTGGCGTAGTCCCGAACTCATGGAAGACAGCTCTAGTGCACCCAATCCCTAAAAAAGGAGATCGCTCGGATCCGTCCAACTACAGACCCATAGCCATCACCTCCTTGTTCTCCAAGGTAATGGAATCCATTGTTAACTGCCAGCTCCTCCGGTACTTAGAAGACCACCAGCTCCTCAATGATCGACAATACGGCTTCCGTCAGGGTCGTTCAGCTGGTGATCTTCTCGTATACTTGACTCACCGGTGGGCACAGGCGATTTAGACCAAGGGGGAAGCGTTGGCCGTTAGTTTGGACGTGGCGAAGGCCTTCGATCGGGTCTGGCACAAAGCGCTCCTTGCGAAGCTTCCTTCCTATGGGCTTCCCGAGAAACTGTGCAATTGGCTCACCAGTTTTCTTACAGACAGAAGCATCAAGGTCGTTGTTGACGGTGCATGCTCCGACTCGAAGTCTGTTAATTCTGGTGTCCCACAAGGCTGTGTGCTATCACCCACGCTGTTTCTTCTGCATATCAACGACATGCTGCAGATTAGCAGCATCCATTGCTATGCAGATGATAGCACGAGTGATGCCCTTTACACCGGCCGCGCTAACATTTCTCGGGTAAACGTCATCGAAAGCCGATCCAAACTTGTGTCTGAAATCGAAACTTCTTTATCAAAAGTTTCAGATTGGGGTCGACTTAACCTAGTCCAATTTAACCCCACGAAGACACAGGTTTGCGCGTTCACCGCTAAAAAGATGCCATTGGTCGTATCACCTCAATTTGAGAGCACTTCCCTAACTGCATCAGCCAGTATCGGAATCCTTGGCGTCGATATATCAAGCGAAGTCCAGTTTCGCGGTCACTTAGAGAGTAAGGCCATATTAGCCTCGAAGAAGCTTGGTGTGCTAAACAGATCGAGACAGTATTTTACTCCGGCCCACCGCCTGCAACTTTATAAGGCGCAGGTTCGGCCGCACATGGAATACTGTTCTCATCTCTATGCAGGTGCACCCCAGTACCAACTTCTGCCTCTTGACCGCATTCAACGGAGAGCGACTCGCATCATCGACTGCCAAGATATTTCTGATCGACTTGACACCTTGGCGTTGCGTAGAGATGTAGCTTCACTCTGCATCCTCTATCGCTTGTATCATGGGGAGTGTTCAGAGGAATTGTTCGGACTTATACCGGCTGCTGGTTTCCGCCATCGTCCTACGCGACAAAATATCCATCCCCATCACCTGGACGATTGGCACTCCACCACTGTGCGCTTCTCGAGAAGCTTTTTGCCTCGCACAACCAGCTTATGGAACAAATTGTCGCCTGCCGTATTTCCGAACCGATGCGACCTTCAAACCTTCAAGAAGAGAGCGTACCTCTACCTAAAAGGCCGGCAACGCACTTGTGACTCTTGAGTTGCGGGTGTCCATGGGCGGCGGTAGTCACTTACCATCAGGTGACCCGTCTGCTCGTTTGCCCACTATCGCATAAAAAAAAAAAAAAAAAAAAGTAAATAAATAACTCGCGAAGTGATAATAGTTTGGTACATATATCATATCAGTCGAGTTACGAACAAAAAAAGGTCACTTCACTTATTGTGTCAAAGAGCACGGTCAATCAGTAAACAAGGTTCAAGCACACATCCAACACCGAGTTGAAGCTTGAAGTGTTTGTTTTTGTAAGTACCTATTGTTTTTCTGATTCTACGCCCGTCTCTTGTCCCCGCGCCAGTCACCTGATTCTGTGATTCACCTCGGTACGGTATCGGGACTAGCGCCCACCCGTGCGTGCCATTTTAGACACTATCCTAAGTGTCCTAACATCACCACCATCCACAACATCCTAAGTATGAAAGCCGGACGATAGATATCGAGCGTATTGTAACAATTATATGCAGATTGTTCGTCTGTGTGTGTGGATCGCAGGTTGGCGAGCGAGCTAGACTCAAGTGACGACGCGGCGCCGGCGGCGTAGGTAATTATTTTAGCTTTTTGAAGATGGTTTTCGGTTTCGGTAATAAAGATGAAGTTATTTTATGTATGAGGAAGGGTATTTTTCTAGAGTGGGCCCACAGCTTTCTAGGGTGGGCCCGGCCCATACTAGCTACGCCTATGGCGATGACCTGTAAGACTAAAGTCTTACAGGTCATCGCCATAGGCATATTTAATAAGTGGAGGGCAGATATGGACCGTGAGAAATGCCTGTCTGTGTAGGCTGTCTTCTAAAAAATAAAACATGGACACTTGCCCCTTCCAAAGGGCAAAAAGGTATTTGATGTGAAATGGATCTACAAAAGGCAGAGTGACAATGATTAAAAGCAAGGTTAGTAGTTATGGGATTACAACAAACTGATTGTGTTGATGATACTTATTCTCCATTGGCTAAAATGCCTACTTTTAAACTTTTATTGTCATAATTTTATCAAAAATCTTTAGAAACTCAACAAATCGATGTACACAGCTTTTCCTAATGGTTAAGTGTTATCTGAAGTTTATGTAAAACAACCAATGGGTTATAAAGATGACACCGGAAAGGTTAAATAAAGTAAATTAGGTTTTCAAAGATGCAAATATCATTATCGTTTATGCTTGTGTTTGTTGATGCTTTGTTGTATAAATACAAATGTTATTGTAGACATAAGAAAAACACATAAATTTAAAATAAACTTGACATTTGAAAAATCTGAAATTAATGAAAATGTAAAGTATAGAAATTTGATAGGTGCACTGTTATATATTAGCTCTAGTACTAGACCAGATGTCTCCTTTTGTGTAAATTATACAAGTGGCCATCAAAATTGTTGTAATAAGACACATTTTAAGTGCGATTTAAATGATAAATTGAAGAAAGTAAGAATAAGAAGAAGACTGTTGATATTTTAGATTGCTTTGTTGATTCCGATAAGGCAGGAAACATAACAGATAGGTCTACAACTGGATTTGTAATTATTATTTGGAAATGTTATTTTGTGGAAATAAGAGAAACAAAACTGTATAAAAAAAACTACTTATACTGAATATTTTGCATTTTCTGAATCAGTTACAGAAATATATTTTTTTAGATGTTTGATAAATTATTTATTTTTCAAGAAATTATTATCCCAATAAAATACACATATGAAGATAATTCATGTGCAGCAATAGCTAAAAAAGGAAATTTTACAAAAAACTCTAATCACATTGAAGTACATCATCACTATATTCATGAAAATGTCAAGGAAATAATTGTTGAAGTTGTCAAAATAGAGTCGGAAATTAATATTACAGAAAATTTTACTGAGGCTTGGGAAATGTTAAGTTTATTACATTTAGAGAGATTTTATGTATAAAAGTATACAGCCAAAGTAAAAATAAGATTAGGATATGTTAGTCTGCAAAATTGTTAAGGTACTAGAAACTTTTCTGTGTTATATTATGAAAATTTGTTGTATTATTTATAATGTACATTTTTATTGGCAACTCTAAATGTTGAAAGTGTGATTGTAATTTAAAATGTTTTGCGCTCAATAAATCAGTTGAACCCGTAATTTATGATAACAAACAAGTTCTATTTCATATATGAATACATATAAATATCTACCGTCTTTTGCGAAAGATTTTAACTCCTTTAGATCCTATAGCCTTATAATGACAAATGAATGTAGTACTCTTACTGTTGCCAACATTGCAGATACAGTAAATATGAGTGACTTTTAATCTTACCATATTTATCTACTGGGTAGTTTTTGGGTCTCCCTGATTGTATGTTAACTGGTTTTGAAGATCGCTGATTACTGGAGGTCATGGGTTTTGAATTTATTGGCGGTGTAACTGCGGAATATTAAATTTATTACAGATAATATTTTACGTAATCCCATCCCAAGATTAGAATCAAGTTTGTCGTATGTTCACTGGGTGTCGTGACTGGTAAACTCTAAACTAAAATTATTATTTTGTAAAGTAAAGAATACCTTGGACGCCTAAATGGTATTTGCATAGTTTAAGCTTTTTTTGCTTGGATCCCTGACTTTGTTTCGGTGTTTCTTCTTAAAACTAGTCTTAGCATGTGCAGATACCGTCTAGCTATAAATTACTAGTATACGTGTACGAAAAGTTCTATTTACAGAATAAATTAATTTATTATTTAGATCTACATATATCGTAGCTGGTACTCCGGCCAATACGTGGTTAGTACAGAACAAGCCATTTAGGTACTACTTAACATCTCTACTAACAAAAGTTTGAAACACGAACATATTTTTTTCACATGACTTTGTAATAAAACTTTTGCAACTTGCAATTTCAATACCATAAATGACATTTTATAAGATACGAAATGTTACTGCAATTTAGATCCGAATTACACACATTTAAGTGAGCTAGTCATATTGGCTAAATAGAAATTGCTTACGAGACCGTGGCTGATCATTTTCCATTTGAAATACAGTTTCAACGGCTTCTTTTTCAAGTAGCGACAAAGGTTTTGATACCGACTTCACTACTTTGTTTTTTTTTATTTTTTGCGGTCGTGGTCTAGGAGGAGCTGTTAAGAAAACCGAGAAGAGAGATCAAACTGTTTTATTCTCTGTGCTGACTATATGCACATTAGTGTCAACTAGAAGATGTGTGTTTAGAAGCCCTGGACTGGACTAATAGTAGTATATATAGAGAGTAACTGTGTCATACTGAAGACGTCGGTTTTGGATTGATTCCCAGACGGCGAAACTTCCTGCCCAACTGCGGTGAATTTTTATAGAGGTTTTCTTTGCTGCATCATTACATGACCACCTCAAAACACTAGATTTTAAGTGCATTTGCAGGTCAGAGTTATGAGCTAGTCTAATGGGGTGTGCGAACCAAACTTCTAAATAAAATACAACCAAGTTCACTGTTCGAATGGATTAAATGGACTTTATCAGTATAATTATTATTTATAATTAGGAGAGGTTGGGCTTACAATGACCAGAATATGCTGGATGGAGGCAAATATTGTATTGAAATGGGAAAAGGTTGGCGCTTCCACTGATTGATGAAGGCGAAACTACATTTATAGAATACTAGCGGTTTCCCTCACTTTTAACTGCATTTATGGTCACTGCTTTGCTACTAAGGGCCTCAGCGTGATGTTTTTTAGCCTTTACTATTATTATCCATGGCTCTTTACAGGGCTCCATTTTGGGCGAAGAACCTGACGGCCTACAATATTATTGCGACATCCACAGCGTGCAGTTGCTATCAGGGTCATACGAGAATATTGCACGGTCTTATTTGAAGCGGCGAGTCTCCTCTCCTCGCTAGAACTCTGCCATGGGACCTGGAGACGCTGACCCTTGCCTCCTTTTATCAATGGCATAAGGAGGTACAAAGGCGGGATGAGGCGCTCATGTCTCGGGAAACTGAGGCACAGCGCTCCCAGCTGCACCAGGTAGCTGTGGCGGAATGGAACACGACCGAGCGCAGGCACGCCACCATTGCGGTGATAAGACCCGTCATGGATGAGGACTGGCTGGATAGGCCACACGGCTTCCTCTTTTTTCGGCAGACTCAGCTCACTCAGGTGACTTTCGTGCCACCATTGCGGAGGCTGCCGCGGGGACACTGCACTCCATACTTTGCTGGAGTGCCCATCATTTGCGTATCAACGTCGTAACCTTGTGGCGGCTATCGGTGCCGGTGGCCTCTCGCTAGAGACCATGGTAATGTCCATAGCTCAAAGCGAGAGTGCGTGGAATTCCACCGTGCACCGAAGGAGCACTTTCCCATCCTGCAAGGGACGCACCAGGCACTGAAGAGCTTTTAACGATCTTCGGCCTCCATAAGCGTTGGCCTGCCCAAAAGCGGGTTCAGCAAAGCCGCCTGATATCCTACCAGGGAGCATATTAGTATAGTATAACACAACTGAACGGGCCTGTTGTTCTAATAACCCTGACTGCTGAACCGGTCGTATGATTACATTCACACACGGGATAAAAATTTGTGTGATCCATAAATAGTCTCGGTGTTCTTTCTGTCCGTTGATTGAATCTTTCTAAAGCCCCCGGGACTCAGGAATTATTACTAAAGCGGGAGTTGTCTTAAAAAAAAACTCTTTAATTTATTAATCACCCACGCATTAAAAGTATACGTACCTCGGAATAAATAACAATAGTAATTACTTACCAGTTTGGATTGGCTTGTTATAAACATTACTAGGTGGTATGTTTGTATGATTTGTATTATGAGGCTGACCATGCATATCCACAACACCTTGTATTCCAACTGCATTAGGTACACCGGGAGGAGTGAGACTTATATTGGGGTTCTGTAACTCAGGAGGGTCCAAGAAGATCCGGACGTCTGTAGAATGTTGAGAACCATCCAAACTATGCATCTGCTTAGGCATTTGAACTCCTATAGGGTTTTCCATTGTAACAGAATTTTCAATTACATCTGTCTCTTCAGGTTTTAGCAAGCCAACACTAGGATTGACAAAAGCATTAACTACACCAGGTTCATTTCCCTGGCTAGTTTGTTGAATAGCTTTTACTTGTCGCAATTTATCTTGTTGCATTGATACCATTTTCATTTGGAATTTAAGTATTTTCTTTTGTTGATTGCCTGAATTTCTGGAAATAATTAAAACAATATTAATAAATGAATGAAGGGAGGGTGGTGGCGGTTTGATCATATATTTCAAAACATCGCCTAGAAAGAAAAGGTATATGGATAACTGACAAAAATTGATATGATTTGCAGATGAGATCATTGTATATCATATATATATATATATATATTATCTATATATATATATATATATATATATATAGATACACGCGCACACACACACACACACACACACACACACACACACACACACACACACACACACACACACGTCACGCGCTATTAAGTACGCACGCATCTCATCGAACTTCTTGCACACACAATGTCATCTAATGTTTAGTAATAGAATATTACATCCTTGAGCTCAATTGTCCAGAGTCTTGGAGAGACTGGTAATCTGTCATACAGGTCTCCTAGTACAGACACCAGTCTCTCACATAGATAATTATAATCTGTTATTCTTCTAATGACTACATCTATTAGTTTAAGTACTACCTATGTATCAGTCTGTGTGAGAGAAAAATAAAATTAAAATAAATATTAAAAATATAAAAATATTAAAATATTAAATAGATAATACAAATAATTTATTTGCTGGATAATGGTATATATATACATACATATATATATATATATACCATTATCCAGCAAATGATAAGCTCTTAAAAATGAGATTAAAAAGGTAGCACTGTATATAAATATAAATAAAACTAAAATGATGACAAATGGTCAACATAAACTTATACATTGTAGACAATAATCATTTAGATTATATCAATTAGTACATATATCTCGGCAAACAAGTGTCCTTCAGTCAAGGTAGCAATGAAGAGGATAGAAGAGTAAAGTGCGCATGCGACGACTACCCAACATGCTATGACAAGGAGCATTCTGGATCTTAGAAATGTAAACAAAATCAGAAGTGAAGATATTAGGAAGAAAACAAAGTTAACAGATGCCCTCAAACATGCACTGAAACTAAAATGGCAGGCAATCGGCAGGTCACACTACAAGATACATATAGGTGGACAACACATTCAACAACGAAAAAAAAATTGTTAGTCAACAAAAAGGGGCAAATATAAGTATGTAATATTTTGCTGGTAAGAAAAAACACTTGTGTTCTATGTCAATGGGATGTGAAGCTATACTGTACAGACACAATGGTATTACATTGTGTGATGATGAATGATGCATAGAGGAGGAGCAGTAGCACCAGAAGGTGCATAGATTAAGAATGAAGAGTGATACCAAAGGCGTCATATTATTAGGTCATTTCGTTTTTCTTTTCAGGAAGGCAATTTTATTGTTTTGTGCATCTTTACAAAAAAAAATTGCTACCTATGTATCTAGTAAGTGATATCATTTGTGCATTGCAGGTTGGCAATATAAATCATCTTGAATGGTAAAAAAAATAAGTACCTAACTACTGCACTAGCTACAGAAGACAAACAGCCTCTTAGCTTTAGTCACAAGGTTCTTTTCCATGTACATATGGTGAAATTTTACCTCTGACCTGACAAGCAAGTAAATTAACAAGTTGGAGGCACTGAGTTTTTTTTAAATATAATCTCATTATTCAAGCACAATCTACTTCATTCCAATTCCAATTTATGTCAAGACATTTTTAGAGATTAGATAAAATCATTCTTTTAATTGCATCATCCAAAACTGACATAGTAATAATGGATTTCTTCTCCTCATACTTAGATAAAATTTAATGTTATTAAATAAAAGCGGGCAATGTATGTAGTGTTCATAAATGAAAAAAACAAATTACATATAACAGAAATAACTAATCAATATCTTCTACATCTAACAGAAAATAAGTCATACTGTTTTAAAATGACTTACACTTTCTTCTGAACACCCTTCCCAACTAGCGTAATAACAGGACTGTCAGTATTTTGCAAAATGTTGAGTTCTGCACTAGTTGGTCTTGGTAGAGGCATACTATTATCAATATTTTTCTTAAGTTGGAGTATTTCTGTTTCCTGCAGGGGCTTAAACTTGGGACCAAGTCCTTGATTGGGAATTGCCTCTTTTGATTGGTTTAGAGTACTTGTATTGGTTACTGTACTAGGATTTTCAGAATTAATGGGTTTACTATATGGAATAGGTTTGCCAGTAGGATGACCAGGAGATGGGTATATATGTCGACCAGAAATACTTAGGGGATTACTTTGGCGATAGGTGCCTTGAGATTGGCTGGTTGGAACATTGTTGATTGGAAATATAGCTTCCTCTTGTAGATCTTTGAAAATAGGCTCATCAGCATTTTTTTTGTGAATAACTTGAACTTGATTGACAAGATTTCTCAGTTGATTGCCTCTTTTTGTACAGGAATTGACCTGAGCTTGTTGAGTTAGTATGCTTTTACGCATATTTGTTATATTAAAAAAACAACAAGTCTATATTGAATCTTTTGGGATTGATAATTTTATTGTTTAAGATGTCCTAACAATCTGTAAAGAGATAGAGCTATTCAATTTTGATTTCTTTTCTACTTCCAGTTTCCGTTTTTATCGCTGTAACAAAAAAGTATCTTAGTTACAGTCTGTAATACCCTTAGAGACAATTAAGTCATTTTGATACCAGACAATAAAAAAGATAGAAAATCCAGAAGCGAACATTACAGGAGCAAAATGTCCTATCAACAGTGTGTATACTCCGATACTCATTCCTATTTGAAGTTGTTGCACTATTATTTCAAAAAGTTGCTTGGAGCTTCTTGCTTGTAAGAATATTAGAAGTGAGGAGAGAGGTTTGGCATTGGTGCTGCAAGTGTTTATAGGAACTGATCACTGCTTATCATCACGCAAGAGTAGAAGAAAAAGAAATGGTTTCACTAAAATGGATGTTGCAACGGATTTTTTTATAGTGATTTTTTAAGTTTTTTAAAGATTTTTTTTTATTAAATCTCCTAGAGATAAATCTTAGAAGATTCATTTTATAATATAGTGAATTACAGGTCCATTGACTGTAACTTAAACTTAATTATTAATAACTGTGTAATAAGTATCCTGAAATGAACATATTAAATATAAGTGCCAAGAAAAAACATCTTCGTTATAATTAATTAACACACTAATTGAAATGTTTATATTGTCACAGTAATACTTACAAACGTTCTTTTTGCATTTCGCAGTAAAACAACAATATCATCTACTTATTTTTTTAAAGTTTTTACACTTATTATTAAATCTGATGACAGTATACAGTAAATATTTTGCGCTATAAACACGTTAGAAAAAGATAACACAACAGTATTTGAATGTATATGAAGAGAGCAGAGTAAATTACATGCTTAGGATAACACGAAAATAAACACTAGGAAATGACTAACTTGACAATCGTTTTGACAGTAGTGACAAAAGAGGTTGTTTATTTACTTATAACTGTGCCTTTAGAGTAAAGGTAGTGTGCTAAATCGAATAATTAAAAAACTAAACTACATTTATTTACAATACCTATTAGGAAATATAAAGTATATAAGATGATAACAATATTATCAAAACAATAGTTTCTACCTCCTTGATGTCTTCTTTAGAAGTAACAAGTAATGTCAACAGATGGCGCTTTAACTAGAACTTCGGAATCTCTGTACATTTTTTAAATAAAAAGGTGTTATTCTAATTTTTACCAAAATAAAAATTAGAAAACGATAAACAAAAATTCACTTTTCAAACAAATGAATAATGTAAGTCTTGCATTCTAATCATGGCAGAATTGAAAATAAATGTGGGAGTACCAGCGACAGTAAATTGAAAAGTTATTAGATCTCCTGAAGAACCAAACCAATAAAAAAGCTAACCCAAGACCTACGTTCTTATAAGGCCTACATCGTAATCTAAATGTAGTTATTGCTTAAAATGATTAGTTCCATGGCCGTTGCACAGACACTGAGGCACCCCTATGGAAATAAGTCCATAATTAAAAAAAAACGCATTAAAACCATTACATATTGTCTATTCAGTAATCTGTGCATTACTGTAAGAAATTATACAAGTTATTACTTGAAGAAATAGAGTTACTCATACTGCCCTGGGCCTAAAACAGCCTAAAATTAAGCTATAAGCATTAAGTACATATAAGTATTAGGTATTTCGGTAGTATCATATGATGGATCTAGTAGTAGTCAGTGTATAAATAAATAAATTGTAGGTGGTTAAATAATTACGGTCACGGTTTTAGTGTAATCAAACAATGTGCCAAAACGGAATTACTATCTCTCAAGTTCTATTAACACCAGTAAAATTATTCAAAAATGTATAAAACCCGAATGTATTATATATTAGGCTGTCTAGGCTCTAGGGCGTTTCAAAGAAATAAAAATACATACCTATACTCATAAAAGAAAAAGTGTAAGGATAAAAAGAAACCGAAAATGCACCCAATTAACTGTGCCCCACTCTATCTGACAGCTTTTGGTTGAGTTACCGGCTTACTGCTTATGTGAGTTACTTCCCTGACAACTGACCTGTTAATAATATTGTGTTAACAAAGTCTTGTTTATCCTTGCCGTATTATACGCATATAAATGAAGACGTTAACTACACTTTAGTTAGTTTCTCGGTGTAGTAGGTTAAGGCCGAGGGTGTCGTAAAAATGACTAAGGGATCGGACTGTTATCCATTCGATAGTATGTATGTAGTTTATATAGTGCCCGGTTGACGGTAATAACCTTGTTTCTATGACGTCAGAGGTACTAAATTTTATAATGATCTGCAAAATGTGGATTTTTGATGCGCTTCTGCCTACCTATTCGGGGATATAGGTATGAGTATATGTATTTATGCATATATACATGAATTAACTACAAATTATGAATGTGCCCTTAGTTACAATATCATTTCAATCGTATGTTATATTTGTTCCACGTAGAAATTACAAAACTGCCTGAATAATATTTACATTTTCCATGTATGTGTCTATGCGGTCGTGTTAGATCGCAAGGTAAACTTCAACATATTAACACCATTTTACCGAAGATTTATTCTAGTAATATTGTACATAAAGCACGTAAGTAAAGTTATATTAGCAGTGCATGCACCCGGAGCGTTACAAAATGCAATATTGCTCGTTAAAGCCACTTGACCCGCAGGTCCCTTGTATACACAGAGTGTTTCATTACTTGCAGCTCTGTTATGAACAACTTAGAAAAACGATTCATTTCAGAAATAAAATATCAAGTTTATGTTATATTTTGGATAAATTAAATATCTCGTTTTCTATGAAAAAAAAAAAATATATGGATTGAGGCGAGTGTGCAGCAAAAAACGTAGAGTACATACTTTGTACTTTATATGTTTTTAGAATACGGAATAGTTACTTTTTTCAAGCTTAGGACACACGTGTGTGTATCTATTTAAAGATTGGCCTTTCAGAAAATGCATACGATATTAGTCCACCTTGTGTATGTCCACCAATGTATTAATAGAAGAATTTTTAGTATTGATTAAAGAAGTGTAAATAAATTATTTAATTTAAAACATATCTATATAACACATCGTAAATAGCGTAATAACGTTCAACTATTGCTATTAACTATCATATTAATTTCAAAAAATAGCCACAATATTGTTCATATCTCTATCAACGCTTAAGTGTCACTTATATCACTCATTTTTTTCTTTTTATCGCCCCACGATTCCCTCAAATTTATCAGTCGGGCTAATGGTGTGGCACTTTTGGTGTAAGTTGCCATTACAATGCAATATGCATTATGGTCACCTGCAACTCGAGGGTGGTAATTGCCCTGCCCGCCTTTGATGAGAGATGAGGGATTACGGGGAGAGAAGAAAGGAGAGGGGGAGTTGGGCTTATGGAAACCTCATAAACGGGGAGTTCCTTTGCTGCACAACCGGTTTTCTGTCAGGCCGAGGTTTCATACCGGTCGAGCCTGCCCATTCGTGCCTGAGTATCACTCTCTCTATGTGCTCTACCACTGTCAAATATAGACGATACTGGACGCTGGTGGGGAATAGTCTTAATTAATTACATGAAACTGACATTTTTTTCATAGTCATGTACCTTTAGGTTGCAACGTTGACAACACTAGTTGTAAGATATATGTATTTTTCTCTGAAGGCAACATGCAATAATCACCTAAGTGTTCAAATTTTAAGTAAATCCATAAAGAAGCAGTAAGGAATCGCAATAAAGAAGCTGCCACGGGATTGAAGAGTCGATTATATGGTTTGTTAGAGTGCTCTTCAATTTTGGCCTCGGGTTTTAATTGTAGTTTTTATTAGTTAAATAATTACAAACCAGCTTATGGCGGTCTAGAGGGTAATCAGTATTCGAAGACTTTATCACCCCTGTGGAATTAAAATGTTAGTTTGTTTGCATGTTTAATGCTTACACTCTTCAACTTAACTTATCATCATACAGTTTAACATAGTGTAAAAGCTAGTAACTATACTTTATTGGTATAAAATTGAAATTTTGATATAAATAGGCAAGACAAAACAGTTAAGTTAGGCAAAAACAAGTTATTACACTTTTAAAATAATAGGTCCGATCAGGCTCAACTGCAATTGAAGAAAGTTGCGTAATCATAGCGAATGAAAAAGACAACCAGTGACCTCTATTAAAATAAATTCGCCTACCTTAGTTGATATTACGAGCAAAGACAATTCCTTTGTTGACGATATAGGAAATCTTTAAGCATTTACTGCTGAAACGAAACAATAAGATACTTTAGCTATTCTCTACTATAAGGTAAAGGTGTGTTCACAGTTATCGTCTCTAATAAGATTATGTTTACATTGCAAAGTTCTGGTTGTACTGATGTTCTGGTGTTACTTTGCTAATTTGACTATAATAATAGTTAATTGATGAAGTGCGAAAAAGATTTCTGCATAATAGGAATAATCGATCTTGGCAGGGACACTATAGTGATAGTCGAATGCAAAATACGAATAGACATACAATTGTTTGGGGCAATTATATAGTACTACAAATGATCGGGTTTTTAGAGCCAACTGCGGTCTAGCGAGCCATATTTGGACTCATTATAGGATAGAGGCTGATTATGAGTCACCGTTACCAAAATCGGTAAGGAGGACCCACGGACCCACTTACAAATATTTTGACCACAAATTGTGGGCATTATTATGATTATTTACTGTTTATTTTTCAGTTTGCTAAATTTGTGTGTTTTAAAAATCTTTACAAATATACACTATTTTAAAATTTTAAAGTATTTTTTTAATGTGTTTATTCGGTAAAAATACCCGATTTACAATTAGACAAGGTTAGTTAAGCAATTAAGTGTCGCTCGGTCGCAAGTCGGTCATCTAAAGTTAAATCTGACTTATCGCTTAAATTTTTCTGTATTCATCCTAACTGGTGCTTAGTGCCATGATTTCAGTACGGTTGGATTAACATAATTCGTACCAGGTAAAATCAGACTGTCTTGCAAAATGCAACGAAATATATCCGAAGTAAATTATACGGGATGGAAGAATAATAAAACAATATGCTTAGCATTGATATAGAAAAACGTCAAGGCCAAATTATTGGAGTTTGGTCACTTGAAATTTCGTAATAAAGGCAGGCATGAGTATTCCCAGTTTTCATTCATTTTTTTAATATTTTGTTGTCCTAGTAAGTCCAGTTGTTTCGGTTTGGTAAAAAAAAAAAAAAAAAATTGTGTCAGTTGCTGTCGGGTTTTAACACTTCAGCTAGTGAACAGAGAGGTCTTGTGTAGGAAATTTATTTGGTTTGATGAAGTTCATGCCTTGAAGTAACGCTCTCTGTGCTCTCTCGAGTTTAATAAACTGCAATGCATATCCTATGCGTTTGTGGCCCACTGCGGTACCCTATTATCCATCTGGGACTGCACATTATGGGACCGCAGGAAATACAAATACTGCTCATAAGATCTGGACGTTTCTCGAAGCCGTAAGGCTGAGTGTTGAATTACAATTCAAGAGTGCGAGATCATTAGTGGTTGAAGTGACATCAAATACTCACTATCAATAATAATAATAATTAAACAAACGACGGTCGCTGTCCATCCATCTGTAATAAAAACTTTTTTTGTTGAATAAGGTACCTTGCATTTATTTTTAGCTATAACAATTATAAAAATATTTAATCCCTAATAATAACAACACGTACATATTTAGTACAGGTTTGCCACCAACATTTGCACGATAAATACGGCCACAACGAACTTTCCACAAATAAAATCATCCTATACAAATGTAACCTCCAGAGAGGTCGTGATCAAATACATTTAAATTTTATTACCTCTCATCGAAATCTTCACTGTAATATAATTAGTCAATTTGTTAACAATTCAAAATTATAACATCGTGTTCAGTCCAGTCAGTCAGTGTGGTCGTGATATATTGAAGTTTATCTTACTGGCTTAGTGCTGAGTACTTTTTCCTCATTTAAACATATTAACATAACATAGTGTTAGCTCATATTTATTTAACTTAGGTACAAATAGTATTAGTTTACAGTACTAGTTTGTTCTTGTGAGTGTTGTGCGTGGAAAATAAAGTACAAGATTGTCTTATTCTTAAACGATTACCTTTATGAGTTTTAACGGTTTAACAGTGTCTTGCGGTCCTTATTAATCGTATTAGAATTAATTGTGAATACCTTCTTGGTAGTTTGTTAAAATATAATAGTGGTATTCTGTTAGAAGCAAGTGACCTAAATTTGAAGTAGCTGTCTACTTAGGTACGATTAGGTAATTATAACTTAAGGTATTTTTTTTGCTATCCGAAGGAAAGGCCATCATAACATTATTTTGGTGTTCTTGTTGTAATCCATTGTTTTTTTTACGTTTTGTGTATAAAAAATGTTTAGGTATAGTTTTTTGTTTTAATCTTTCGGTACAGTGGACTTAAAAATTAAAGATCATATTCGGAATACTTGATGAAATATTGAATTTAGTTGATCGTGATTCGTGAGATGTCATCATATCGTATAATATTTTTGTTTTTTGTCTAATCTACTCAAATGTACTGGTACACCCAATCGTATGTAAGTCTCTTTTACTGGCCGAGTACTTACTTCTTTTCTTATAGATACTACCATATTTCCGATACCGAAAATCGTTATTTATTTTTGACCTCTGACAGACACACCTCTCACAGAAAACCGGTTGTGAAGTAACGCTTGCGTTGCATTTCCCCGAAATGAGTGAGGTCTCCGGAGGCCCAATTCCCCCTCCCCCCTTTTTCTCTCCCCTCGTCTCCTTCCTTCTTTTTTTCCATCTCCTCATCCCTCCTCTCTTCTTTCCGCTACCTGCATCCCCCATCCCTCATCACCCTCAAAGGCGGGCAGCGCACTTGCGACTCTTGAGTTGCAAGTGTCCATGGACGACGGTGTCACTTACCATCAGGTGACCCGTCTGTTCGTCTGTCCCCCTATAGTATAAAAAAAAAAAAATAAAAATATTTATATATATATTTACCGGGCTTCAACGTTTTCGTTTGCGTGTACAACTTTAAATGGCACCTAATAGTAGGCGACTATTTGGATTAGAATACGGTAGTTGATTTACTTAGTAAAAGTGAGTTAGCAAAACGGCACATTCTGCAAAACTGCTGTGAAGTGACACCTCGTGACTCTATACTTTTCAATGGTCAAATAATTTAGTTTAAAATCAAAAAATAACAAACTTACTTAATTACTTAAATTACTACTTAACTTACTTACTTAACTACTTACTAAACAACTTATAAAATCATAGTCTGCCATATGGTTCTCGGTGTAATAGCATTGGAATAGCAAAACCCACGGGAAGAGATGGGGTGGGCTATCTTTTCTCGTGGGTGCCGTGAAAGCGACTAAGGAATTGGAGAAATGTGGGTGTTTGATACGCCTCTGACTTCCACTTCGGGGATATAGGTATGAGCGTATGTATGTATATAGTACAGTCGTGAAATCGTAACAGCAGCCAAACAAAATTACTTTCGCATTTTCAATTTAAACAATACTAGGCAGTGTATCAAACTTTCAAACAATCATTATTACATTTTTCAATGTCGTATATTAAACTTCCTGAGGACTACTAATAATAATATTGTAACCATAGGTATACCCCACGCAAGACGAAGAATACGCAAGAGATATTTCGCAAGACTTGTCGATATCTGAAACCATTTTTAAACTTATTTTTGAGAATGTCTTGATCTGAACTGAACCTAAAACAAATTGCTAAAAAAATCAAATAATATGTAATTATTGTAATATGGAATATAAAGAATTGTGTCTTTGTAAGTTGGTAGTAACTTATAAAACGTAGTAAAACCAGAAAACCCTGCATAAAGGTGGTATAAGTATTTCATAAAATTCTAGTGTGAAAGTCGACTCTACGAAACAAAAAAATAATAACTCCTACACAAAGGCTGGTTGTGTCAAGAACAAAAGGGGGCACTTCCATTGGCACTACATACTCGTATAGTGGCTGTGGCACTATTAACTGAAACTGTAATAGAGCTTTTTTGCGACACAAATACGCCGTCGTGTTAGGGTGGCTTTAACTACCCTCTATAAAATTCCTAACTACTAACTAGTAATACCTATGTGAATGAATACGGTGGAGAGAAAGGCGAGCCATAAGTTCCAGAACAATATATTTTCTTGTAAAAGTAATTCTTATGTCGTAATGGTAGATATAATCTGGTGGGGTGCACTGAAACGGTTGTATGTACAGTGTTGGGTCAACAGTACTTCCCCTTTTCAAAAATTACAATATATACAAAAGGATAAAAAAAATATTGTAAAAATACGTAAATATACATATTCTAGCGTAAAAATAAAATAGTATATAACAATTAACTAATTATGTATAAACAATTATATAATAGATTGTTTTACTATATACGACGGGGTAGTCTTACGCGTCGCGCCCCTGTTTCTGCACACGCTTCAGAAGTGTCAAATACGCTCGTCATTGTCGTAGTAATTACAGTAGGTGCATTGTCCTCCGCTGCCTCTAGGATAAATGCTGGCTTTAGACGATCTTAGGACACGACGGCGTTTTGGCCTGGGATCTGGATGGTGTAGCATTTTTCTTCAGGCTGCAGGAGTTTGTAAGGACCTTCGTAGGGAACTTACAGTGATCTTCTGATCATGTCTCTTCGGAGGAAAACATAATCATAGTTCTGTAACTACTTGTGCACGTAACATTTTTTGTTTGTATTTTTTCTTGTAGCTCGCTTTGTAAGTCTCGCTTTGTAAGGTGCGCATAGCAGTGGTGCGAAGTCCAAGCAGAACCATGGTGAAGTTTGTAAGCCAGTTCAAGCTTTTTCGGAGCAAAGTAGATATCTGGACTAGAGGAACTGAAATAGAGTTATACGTTCGTAATCAATTGTTCGTTCTTCCACTGTGGGCTTATTCATCTTTACAGTAATTATTTGCAGTACACCTCTGTAATAATTGTCTGGTAAAGAGGGTATGGAATAATTGTCGAGGTTTCAAGAGCTGTAATGGTTCCTTTAGCACGTTTTGAATATGTGCTTGATATTTTTATTGTGACACAGAATCCACGTTTCGTTACAAGTCACTATTGTATTCCGAGTGCCCTAATTTGTGAGCCAATTAACAGGTTGAGACAAGCCTTTATATTTTATTATTAACTAGTATAGATAGTTCCTAGGATACCTTCGGAGCTTTGATATATTAAAGAATATGTCCACAATACAATTTATATTTATTGGCCCCCACGGGCCATCACCTTACCGGGGCTAATGGGTAAGGTGGTATATCGGACTCGAACCGACTAAAACCACACAGTGTTCCGTCAACGGGTCTTATGGCCGGGGCCTCAGGTGTACCCTAGAAAGGAAGTCCATGTGTACCCCGGCAGACCTGGCCACCTTTTGAGCAAGGCGACCCCAATATGATGTGTGGGTGTGTTCCGTCCCCCCCTCATATTTAGTCAGGCGCGCGTGGAACACGTCGTGCCGCCGTCTCGGGCCTGCTTCTGCTAGGGCGATATATAGCCCAGTCTGTCGCCCTCAGGCCAGCGCTCATGGAGACCGGAGGTCATTTTGCACTCTCCAGCGCCTTGCGCGTCTTCTGCGGGACGACTAATTCCCCGTTCCCTTAATAGCCTACTAATTGAAAAAAATACACGGTAGAGGATTTCTTTAATGATACATTGTGATAATTGTAATGGAATGAAATATAAAATGTTTAAATAATTAATTACAGTATTATATAAGCCTTAATATAAATTTCAATACTTAGATAGATAGATAGATAGAATAGATTAATTAGTGATAAATGTGACATAATTAATAATAACAATTTAATGTATATTTCAATGTACCTATGCTCATTATTTAAATTTTATTTTTATGTCTAATGACAAAACAGTGGACTATCGATTTATTTAAGACCTTTACTAATTGTGTTTACCTGTATTTACCTATGTTTAACAAATGAATAAATGATTATGATTATGACTATCGAACGACACGACACGAAGTTAGTGCTGATTTCAGACATCTGGGACATCTTTCAACTTGCACGTTCACTTGCGGATGTTACAGCATGCGTTGTGCGAATTTTCGAATTTGGGCATAAACTCAAACTGACGGCCTTAGACGCTAGTTATCGTTATTGGACAACCAAATCTCCCATTTATCAGTGCCGTACACACTGTTTCGGTGTGGTTCACTATGATATTTGTGACGCGTATTGCGTCAGGCCATTTTCTTCTCCGGTCGATGACGGTGATACAGTAGCGAAATTCTTTTGAAAGTGGCAGGGGTCCAACGATGTCGATGTGTATATGCTCGAATCGGGCTGTCCTTGGAAACTCGTTCAGTGGTCACTTTTTTTCTGCGAAGCCATGGCCGCTTCAAAATAGGAGAACCATTGCGTAGGGTACGCTGTCCGGTAGTTTGATATTCCCGACTGTACAGAGAGCGCCTCTATTAGCTCTCTGTCCTCAGATGGTTGAGTGACATGTTGCTGTGTTACCGGTACGTAGGCCATACCGGTGATATAGACGACGTTTGTTTTATTCAAAATGATATCCGTGAATATGTTTCCTCTTGAAATTTCAATATGTGAGACAAGCTTGAGGGAGGCCAATTGAAATTGCACAATCACGGTTTACCTCCTCGATACTGATGAACTACTGTACTGTGTGTGTGCAGAGATGAGAGGAGTACGTGCCACAATAATATTCGTTTTTTATGTATAAAAGTAATTCTATTATGTCTAAAGTGCTGAGCCAACAACCAGTATAAATATATAAGAACTAGATGGAACGTTCTTTATTGTATACCACATTTGGCAGCTATAAGACATACATATGTATGTAAATAGAAATAATTTATAATAGGAGGCTTGCCCAATGGGTGTTCTTATCGATAATAGCGATGTCGTTCAGACAAAAAAAAAGAACATATAAAATGAAACATATGAGATAAATAAGCTGGTTTCGTACTAAAATGATTTAGAAACAAAATGGTCGTATAATGTACATGAAGTATTTATATAATATCTACACATGTATTTGTGTATAAAATATAAGATAGTAAAAAACTCATACACATACAGATATGAAAATAAGTATAGAAATATGTTTAAACAGTACAAAAACCGTCTGTATTGCATAAAAATAAACTTCGTATTTGTTTATTTTGCTGACGCTATCTCAAATTGTTTTATAGCCTATGACACTTCCAGTATTACGACAATTCAAATGACACTTTACATTTCAAAATCCAAAGCCATTAAAGCCACACCTGTTGAAGATTTTACTGTTGATAAAGAAACATACGTACATTCAATAATGCACCCAATAAAGCTAATCCTCCTCGCAGTCATGTAATTAAAAATATAAATGTATGTTTGTTTAATTGTGTTTGTAACGCTTAAGTTATCAACAGGTCAATATTAATTTTTGAGTACCGGATTTTCATCACATTTTTTTTTTAACCAAGGCTATTTTATTATAAAATACGAAGACAGACGAAGTAATATGAAATATTCTTATTGCTTTGCGCCAACTACCTACGCCACGTTACGCCTCTAAGCGCCATTCAAATCTCCTACACAACGCGTTCCAGAAACGAGTAGTTATATACTTAGTAGTTATATAGAACAATATTTTTTACCAAAAATGTTTTACAAATTGAAACATTCAAAAAGTTTTATCATTATGTCGGCAATGTACCTAACCCAGCAATAATTTCATTTTCCTATTAAGAACCTGACCAATGATATCTGACTGGTGTGAAGAAAAGCGTCTCGTGTCCTCGCGGTATACCGAAAATCCCACTTTCGGAACGGTAGAATACCCGACACATCTAATAACATTTTGCTTTAAAAGTTTTTTCTTGTGACTCTATACGAAAATAATGTGTTCTAAGGAAGATATTACTGCAGACCCGCAAATGCAACAGTACGTTGGACCTTAGAATTAAAAGTTTCGTTAGTAGATATTTGTAGAATATTTACAATAATCAAAAAAAATTTACTAACTTTTAACTAATGAAGAAGGTTATTCTGACATGTGTATTTCTTTTTTTTTCTCGTGTGGAAACTTGAAATTATTTAGTATATTTCGGAAATATCTAAGTTTCTGCGCGAAAAGGCTCTTTTACCAAGGGGAAAAATTGACTTGCCAACTTTGTATGAGGCGCGTATACATAGGTAACCAAAATGTTTGCCGGACTCGTCCTTTGACAGCGCTTCTGTGTAAGTGCTTTCAATTCGGAATGTCAACGTAAGTCAACGGGCCTATTTCAATATACGTCCGTCCTTCTAGGTCTATTGTTATCCAGTCTCAAGGGCATACCTAACTTTGTACACGTATTTGCTGCAACAACTACGTTCTTATTTTATTATCTACAAATAAGGCTTTTTTAAAAGCAATATTTTTAAGCATTCCATTGCTGTACGTCTTTTGAGGTCTCTATACTTTGGGACAAAATCCCATCGACCGATCGGACAAAGTAAAATAAGTCCTTGAAAACGTTTAATGACGATCGCAGAACATTATTCCTTATGGCTTAGCTATGAAAGTAACTTTTTCTTTAATTGAGTAATATGTTAGTATAATAGAGTATTCGACTGCCACGATAGGGGCCACGGGTTTCATTTGAATTCAATGCTAACGTTACTTCTTAAAGATGTTCAAAAAATATTTGTAATTTATATGTGCAGACTATAAAATGTTATCCATTGAAACCTATTTTTAAGATGTACGTGTACATTGCCTAGATATTGTAACGTACATATTTACAAACTATCTTTGAGCCTTGAAAGGTACGTGTAATAATCAAGTTAGTCTGATAAGCCTAGATTGAAGTAACGCTATACTCTTATGTGTGTCGCACTTCAATTTACAACAATGCTCCTTGACACGGAATAAACAGTTTGTTTTTCTTTGTGCAGATTACTAATGACTCACTGTTTCACTATATATACGAATAGCTCGTTTTAATAACAATTATAACTTTATTAACAAGGCCTTGGCAATGGCAAAATTTCCATTATTTAAAACTAGTTGCAGACCGCAACTATGCATTCGTGTTATCTCCATGAAAATAGCTTATGCCCTTCCCGTAGTTAAGAAGTATCGTCACAATATTTTTAATTAAAATTGGTTAAGCTGTTTAGCTGGGATAGATAACAGATGTACCCCCAGAGTACCTTTCAAATTTATAATATTAGTTTAAGTATGTAGATAATAACACGTGCTTTATAGGTGAACTCGGCAATGCACTTGTATTTTGCCATGCGTTTCTGGCTCAGTGACAAATAAATTATAATTTTTATTTGAACTACTGCCGTTTATAGCTAAATAACCTAATTATTATTACGCTCATTTTCTTACAAGTATCCAAAAAAGTCAAGAACACTGGCGATTTTTAATTAGCCGACAATTCGGCTGATTAAAAATCGTAGCGTACATTTTTCGTTTTTATATCGTCAGTACAACTGCAAAAATAGAAGGTTAACACGTGCAATGCTATGTGACTCGTCTAGTGTTTTTTTTTTTTTTTTTAAAAGACAACTCCTGCACTAGGATTAATTCCTGTGTCGCGGGGGACTTTACAAACATTCAAACAACGGACACAAAGAACACCCAGACTCAGAACAACAATTTGAGGATTACACAAACTGTTGTCCCGTGCGGGGATCGAACCCACAACACTCGGCGCGGCAGTATAGTGGCGAGGTGACCACTTAAACCGCAACGCCATCCGTGCAGTCAATGGCATGGTTGTGAGCAATAAGCGAAATAAAAATCAATTGTAAACTTTGTTCGTTAGACAACATACACCAAAACCGTTGTTTTGAAATGGTAGCTTGTGTAGAAAGTATGAAATAACAAAGCGTGATGACAGTTCATTGGTGTTTTTGTGGAGTTGATTTATTTAAAGTTAATAGCTAGAAAAGAAAACGGACGATTTTCAGAGTTTCTTTGTTTATTTTATTCTGTTTTGTCTATTTTACAGAAAAAAAGTATTTGAAGATGCTAAATTTACATTTCATTTAGTGGAAATATTTCTTTTGACAATGAAAAACTACTTTATCACTATACTTATTTTTTCCTTTATTGTCAGATAATGTCTACTATCTTTCTAATAAAGCTAAAGTTTGTCTTTATATTATATATATATACAAATATACGCTAACGTCTATATCCCCTAACTAACTAACTAACGTAATATGCGGCGTGTCTTTTTTATTATCGCTCTTTAAATACTCTAAGTCTAAACAAACCTCTTAAGTCAATTTTAACCAGTGGCGGTTTTCCATTTTTTCCAGCCAACCCATTCTCAGCACCTATCATTTAGACTTACATAAAGAATTAATAGTGCCACGTTTAGTCAAAATCGATTCAGAACTTTAGTCAATTATAATAGTTGCTAATTTCGAACATTGTTATAGTATATAATTTTTAACTCGTCGCAAAATAGAAAATGTGTATGTGGATTATATGTACAATTTATTACAAAAAAAAACAGTGAATCTGAATTTTTTGATTCCTTTGTTACATTTCTTCATCAATATAACTCTCGCCAGGAAGTAGCTTACGCTTTAGAATCTCTTTCATATTCATGTACTAACGACAGTTTTTTTTGCCTTTGTTTTCGAAATCATCAAAGTTATCTCATGTTTCGCCAATGAAATGTATTAGTACCTCATAGACATCTATGACAATAGTAATATCAATTTCCACTCACAGTAAAAATCCCCAAAAAATAGTCATGACGTCCGAAAGCGTTCCAGTTTCAAACGGCCTCTTGTTTGCTATAACGGCTGTCTTTTGTTATGTGTCATTTTAAATGGAGACTAACGCTTTATGGATTTCATTCCGGGGTTTGCGTAATGCGAGTCGTTTATAGACTTTTGGCGGTGAAATAGTCTTGAAGGAGTTCCCAACGTTGAGTTGAAGCTACAAAGAAATTGTATAACTCTCGGAGTAGAGAAAAGAACAAACTAGCCGCTTGGCTACTTTCAGCTGCAAAATTACCCACTAAATGAAGCGAGCGTGCTGAACAAGGAACATATTGGGCAAGGGCAGACGTTTCTTTTATTTTAGCTTTTAGGCATTGTATTACCTGAGTCTGGATTCCCATAACGTGTAATGTGTTTAGCTAAGAACGGATCGAACTCCGTGCCATTGTAAAATTAACCAAATTTCTCGTTCTTACACATGTAACTAGTCTTTTTGAAAGTTTTTCTAGTAATTTATTTCTTTATCTAATTACATTTTAAATTTGTGTTACGCGACCTAACTTGTTGCTTCGTTCATTTATATGCAAGGTAGATAATTATGATCAGACAAATTCTCAATTCAAAATTTTAATTTAAAGATTCAATACTCGGCAATAGGATTTTGCCAATCATTCAAACCTTTTTGCGAAACTGTCTCTCCGCGTCATTAAATGTAAACTAAAAAGACAAGGTCCACAAAAAACACTTCCAGTACTTTTAGAATAAATTTGCCACTTTGTCGGAGCTTTTTAGCAAATTAAAGCCTGACGTTCTAATCGATCTTCTTCTTTCGCTCGACTCCCTACAAAGATCATACTATTGAAGACACTGAAGAAACATTAGTTGACGTAGCGCCACTATTACTTGGAACGTCTTCATTGGACTAATTTTAAACTACATAGGCGATGAAATGAAACTATGTACTGTTGTACATTCACCTACAAAGTTTTGATGACAGTATTATAATTTACTTGGAGTTGGTCTAATGATGAAGCAAGGAGGTGCATAGTGAAAATTTAAAATGGCTAGTTAACTAATCGAGTTTGGGCTTAATTCGTTTGTTTTAACGAGTCTATTACCTTTTTTGGTTAAATACGTTAATTTCTCTGTGTGCTGTGTTAACTGCCTATGTTGAATATAAATTTGCGATAGTTAGGATATCACATTTCACCATTAATCTTTTGAGTGGAGCAGTGAAGAAGAACGGTTGCTGTGTTCAAAGTTAACTTTAACAATTAGGGCTACTTAGCAGTGGCTCTTAGTGGCGTCGGCAGCAAAACAGGTTGTAACAAATCCAGCGCCATCAAATGCAACAAGGGCAAGATTTTAACAACATGTCAAAAGATTCTACTTTATGTTATAGAGTGATGGCGTGAGTGTATGTATGTACATACATACATACACTCACGCCCATAATTCAAATGGGGAAGGCAAGAACTTTTATCGCCAACATTTAGCAAGCCTTACACAGACTTGTACACTATAAATAACTTTTAATATTGTGGAATATGTCGGGACGTTTTGAGGTCGAGTGACTTATTGATTGAAGTCAATTGATCAATCAGTTAATTGGATATAATTCAGTTTTTTTTTTAAATGTTTCAAAGTGCCCGAATGTGTAGAAACAAACATTGTTGTATTTTTTTTCCAATAAATAAATTTAATACGCAAATCAGAAGCAGACAAAGGTTTACTTATTTTTTCTTTAAAGAGGTGTTTGTAACTTTTCATTTGAAGAATGGGTTTAATTTATATTATAAAAAATAATTTGCTGTGTAAAGAAATTTGTGGGTTAGTATATTTATTTCTTTTTTTGACAAAGATATACCCATAAAGACGAGCGGGCCAAAATTTTTAGCTCTAAGGAGTCGGTACATACAAACTAATTGTTTGTTAGTTTGTATGTACCGACTCCTTAGAGCGCGATATTGACCCACTTTAAACGGCCAGATTTCATTCAAACTTTGTAGGTTTATCGAGGACCGATGACAATACATTAATTTGATAAGATTATTTTATTATTCAATTTGCAAAAAAAAAAGTAGAAAATAAATTTTAATAAATTTGAATTAAGAATAAGTGTATTTTTTTTAATATATATAAATTAATAATAGTGTAAATAAGAAAACGATGTTTTATTGTAAAACATCGTTTTCTTAATTCTTTAAATTCTCTAAATTCTTAATTTACACTTATTCTTAATTCAAATTTATTAACATTTATGTTCTGTTTTTAAGTTTGGTTTTCTATATAAAGCGTGTTTTTTTGTTTTTTAATAGAAGTCCTTTTCTCCATTGCGAATCATTTTTTACAATTGTATTATTCAAGCAGAAAAAAAGCAAAAGAAGAGTAGGAAGTCTGTATCATATCATACTCTTTATAAAAGAAATATCTATGGAATACTTTATCAAGTAACATCCAACGTTTCCAAACGATTTATCATTTGTAGCTTTCCTTAGAGCGTCTACATTCTTCTCATATTCACTGTTTACAGTTGCACAGCTACATATAACACGTGTTTATATACTTAGCTAGCTATTGATGCTACAGATATGATCATTGACAGTCATAAATACACTGGCCTGTAGTCTGTTCACCTAAATATTTTAGATTACGTTTCACGATCACAAGATTAGCTACAATTATTAAACAAGATCTTTCAACAAGTTCACTTGAATCTGTTAACTATCTTACTTAGTCAATACTCAGTGTGTTGAAAAGAGATAACAGTATTATACATCTCGTTTACTTGTTTCTAACAGAATGCTTGGTTGATAACTTAAAAGAATTTAATCCAGACAATAGATGAGGTCTCATGATCAATATAGGGCTATGGGAAACGATAGACAATGTGTTTTCCCATAAACGTAAGGTATAGGCACTGGAGACTACTCAGTCGGTTCATATTGAGTAAACGGGTGACAACGTGTGCTCACAAAAACTATAAAAAGTTTGGCTACAAACGGAAGGTGTCATGGCGAAAGTGGTGATATACAATATTTTATGGTAATTTTATTGTTGTTATGCATGCATGTTTTTGCTTAAAATAAATTACGTATTAATTATGCCTATGATAGGTGGCATGAATACATTATATTTGTCCGTTACAGTGTTCCACTCAACACAGTATAAAACACCTATCTTTCCCTTTTCTTTGTTGAGCAAATAAGCTATTTCTAAGATATTAATGTTAAGTACATTACATACGTACACGCTTACATAATTTACATATAAACCTATTTTTAAATTGTGTACCTATCTAGATCGTAAGCATATTTAGCTAGCAAATTATATAATAAATCAAAGTGAATTGCCAATTATTTGCCATGTCTTTTATGTCGTTTACAAATGTAATTTTAATTACGAGCTCGTATATGTAGCTACAACATGAGCATCGAACAATCGTTATTGGCTTTTTTTAAATTTGAATTACGTGCGCATGTGATAATTTATACTTCATTGGTTTTTTTTAATTGTCGTTGGATCGGCAACAAGACAAAGAGGATTAATAAAGCTGAGCAATGGTCATTAACTAGTGCCATTGTCATAGATATTGAGTAAAAACTATGATATCATGATGGACATATACATAGGAAGGTATTTGTTTTAATTTCAGATTTGAGATAGGTACTGTTTTGAATTAGTATGGCACGGTTACATATAATCAAGGCTAACTTCAGAATCATCTGGTTACGGAATGTTGAACTTATTGTTGTAGTAAATGACCTCATCACATAATGATAAATTATGACAGTGTGGATTACTGTTAGTATTGAAGTAGGCCTTCGCGAGCCAGTCTACATTATCCTTTTCTGTTTTTCACGTCTAAGGACTGTTTCGTTTCAACAGTGAATCAAATATGATTCACTTTTGTAACAATATGATTTCTATGTGCAGTTACAGCCTACAGTACTGCACTGTAGGCTGTAACTGATAACTGGCTGTAGCCAGTAAGTCGCAGCCCTGTTTCCAATGGGCTGTGCGAAGAATGGTTCTTTATAGAATGAGGGCATCAAGACATACTAACTTATGTAGCTAACTGGCTGACTGCTCAGCCAAAGTTTATGGGTTCGATTCCCACATATAGGTGCTTTTTGAGTCCGTTGCTTTTATGTTTCTCAAGTCCGACAAAGAAATAAACCTAAAGAAAAATAATAATAATACAGACTTATTTTCTGCGAAAAGCTTTATTGACCAACTTTAGTAAACAACGGGAGCAATACCTACGTTCCAAGCAACTATTATCTTATCTGTGGTTCTATTTACAAAGATCACTTGCTTTGAATCTTGACCAACCCACTCAAGCGGCACTTGACATGTTTGAGTTGAATTTCTTAAAGTTTCAGCTTAGCAAGGCGATATTTGACTCTATTCGGGGTGTTTCAAGTGTGTAGTTAGGCTATATGGGTCAAATTACGAGTACTTCAGCTACGGAAACCACTGTAGTATTCTGATACAATTAACTTGAGTTAGAGTTCGTGACTGACCGTTTAACAATATGTGGTAAGATATGAGCTGTATATCGTATGGAAAATGCATGTTTTAATAATAGAATACGTCGACACGGTTATTGTAGTATGGATGATTCTAGAAACGTCTATAGAACCACGATAGATACGTTTTCTTACTTTAGACCCAAAAGGGCCACATTCCGACATTTCCTTCTTAGTCAAGCTTTCATTTTAAAAAAGTCCAGTGACAATGAATCCGGCTTTAAG
Source organism: Tyria jacobaeae (assembly GCA_947561695.1). Taxonomy (NCBI): domain Eukaryota; kingdom Metazoa; phylum Arthropoda; class Insecta; order Lepidoptera; family Erebidae; genus Tyria; species Tyria jacobaeae. Next base: position 6,970,825 of record OX387215.1, on the reverse strand, counting down.
CTGTTTCTCTGTATCCATACTAAAAACAGGGGCACACGTAGAAACAGAGTGTCAGAATGTGGGCTACTTAATATCGTCAATATCTTTTCTGTTTCGGTTTCAAGAGTCATCCAACGACTCAACTAACACAACTAGCAACTTAAACTTGATCTTTTAGACGACCCTAACCGACAAACAAATAATTATTTAAACATAAAGTAGCATTACTCTAATTTATTTTATCGGCTTATCAGAACTAATGGGTACGCATTCTGATATTTTAAAATAATAAGTGAAGGCGCTAGTAGTCAATGTAATATGTGTGTATGTATAAATGTCAATGTATGTATGTATAGGTAAAGTCTGGATGTATACTTATAAGTTATTATAAAAGAAATAAGCGTCCTGAAATGAGAAAAAGAGGTATGAATGTGCCATATCATGTGCCATTTATTTTCAAGTTCTCAAGCTTAAGCAAGTTGGTCCTTTTAAAGAAGACGGCATGGCCTGCCAACTCGGTTGCGGCCTAGAGAGCCATCGGGTTTCTGCAAGAGGCGGGTAAATTGTTTGATAGGGTGTTCTCTGCCCGTATCGTCCGGCACCTGGACGAGGTCAACCCTGAATTGTCTTCACTAGATGGTACTGATATGTTATGATGGTGATCGTCACACTATTATATAGTAAATATGTAAGCCATACTCAGCGGACTATATAACCAAAATTTTTTATAGATTTTATATTCAAAACTCTATAAAAGCTATTTGTTAATTGTTGTACTTTAATTAACCCAACATTATTTCTTGTTTTCAGCTTAGTACTGATTGTCGTCGGTGTTGCACAATGTCAAACAATGAATGTAAGTTTACCTGGCACAGGCATCTGTCTTGGAGGAAATTTTAGAAGCGTACTGGAACTGAGGCAAAATCTAGAGGGATGTGTTGTCATAGTAGGGTATCTGGAGCTTGCATTTAGAGCAAAGAATAATTTTACAGGCGTACAGTTTAACGATCTGAGAGAGGTGAGAAAATAAATATATTAACACGCTTTTACTACAATAACTTTTAAATAACAATGTGAATAATATTGCACATGCATATATTCATACGCTCACGCCCATATACCCCAAGTTTTAGGCAGAGGTGTATGAAATATCCACATTTTGTCAATTAGAATTTGGTCCCACTAAAGTAATATGAGGCAAGCCTATGACTGTATATATACTGACTGATAGAAAACAGTCCTGTCCCTTAGTCACCATTTATGACCCGTAGGTAGAGAGAGGGTCCCTTAATTCTACTCTACCGAGAACTACAGGGCTAATGATGTTATAATAGTTATAAAACTAAAAAATAATAATTTTAGACCTACAACATACATACATAATATCACGCCTCTTTCCCATAGAGGTAGGCAGAGACCACTTCCTTCCATTTGCTATGATTCTGACATACCTTTCTCGCTTCTTTACCTTTCATTCCGTTCCGCATACAGGCTCGTCGGTTAAAGGTACATACTTTTAACCTGGCCTTCGCTTAGATAGATGTCTTGAACTTGGTTCAAGAATATTCGCCTAGGTCTTCCTCTTCCGACAACTCCTCTGCCATATAAATACCTTTTGTCAATCTTCTTTTGTTCATCCTTTCGATATGACCGAACCAGTACGGCATACTTTTTTCTATTTTAGTCACTACATCCTCTTTCACACCTCACTGATCCCTTATCACACTAAGTTTTATGACCAAGTATAATGTATAAGTCTCTTAAAAATAAACTAAATGAGCCCGAACTCGAGGGGCATACTACTTCTTCTAAAAGAGCCCTTCCCTGGCAGAGGCCGACCAATAACAATGGCAGTTTGTCTTGTTGGTGGATAAGATTTCTGCCTACTGGACTAGTGAGTTTTTTGTGATGGCATACTTATATTTTACAAATTAACGATTTTTGGAATATATAATGTGAAACGTTGCTTCTTCAAATTTCATGATTCTAGGGCAATGGTAAACACCATGTAGGTTTTGATTTACCAACGAAACGTTAAAATTTATTGAAGAAGAAGAAGAAGGCTTTAATGACCATATCTTTTGAGTGCGTTGACTTAGAAGCTTGATTATTTTGCTTCTCCAAGAGACAGCAGACACGTATTTCACGTTAATTTCAACTTGATACGTCCTCGCGTTCCGTAAAAAGACTATATACTATACTGGTACCTTTTTTCTTTTTGGGGTACGAAACCCTAAAAACGAAATTACTTTCAATAATTATAATGTCATGTTTGGTACTTCGTTCAGCAGTGGCAGGCAACAGGCTTATGATGACGACGCTAATGAATATATACTCTGTTGTTTAATGTGCATGGTAAACAATAATATGTTAATACAGCTGGGAATTGACGTGTCTACGTGTTATATTGACTTTTCAGGTAACTGATTATCTAGTGGTCTACAATGCAATAGGTTTGGAGTCGGTCGGGCAGCTCTTTCCCGCTTTAACACGTATAAGAGGAAATAGGCTACTGTTTAAAAATTACGCATTGGTCGTGCACGACAATCCGAATCTAAGAGAGGTAAGCGTGACGTCATACTCATTGAATCATGGTCTGGGCGTGAAAGACTAAATTATCCAAGAAGTACAAAAGGTTTCTGAATGACATAAACGTATGTAATCACCCTAGATAAAACAAAAAACAAATCTCCTATTGTAGAATTGGATATCTAAGTTTTTTTATAAAACACAAAAGTGTTAGGGAATCAAAACTTTAGGTACCCTATTCCAATTCTCAATTCCATAATTGTCACTTGAAGAAGTCTTATTAATTTTACACGAAGAGGTACAAATATTCGTTAAGTAAAAAAGAGTAAGTTGTTTTAAGGATATGCTTATAAGAGTGCATCCAGAGAAACTAAGTTTTACATTTTTTTTTTTTTTTAGAATATAAGCTGCTTGGATAGTTACAAAAAAATATTTCAGTCGTTTTTGTATCACTGTTTTCTATAATTTGAGTATTTATTTACAAAGTTATTGAATCGTGTAACCATTATCCTCATATTTAAATAATATATAAATTTTATATATTTAAATAATATATACAATTTCATTTGGAATATATAAATACAAATGGTTAAGATGTCCATTACCGAAAACTTGGCTATCACATATCGTGAAATTCTATTTAATATCGTAATCAATTTGATTCGGTAATGGGCCTATAGTTATCTATATCTACGCATGTTACAATTTATTTATTTCTGCACAATCAACACATCTTAATTAAGTTATAGTTCTATTGTTGCCCTCGCATATAAGATATCAGATAGCAATCGGTGGTAAGGCAGCGTACTACTGTATGTTCATAAATATTATTTAACTTTAAATGTTATGTTTTTTGTATTCTAAAGTATATACAGTAAAGAATACCCATGTATTTAATTGTACGGATGGCGCAGCCGTTTAGGTGTTCGCCTGGCCACTACACTGCCGCATGCCGAGTATTACAGGTTTGACACGGGACAACACTTTGTGCAGTCCTCAAATTGTCGTTCTGAATCTGGGTATCTTATATGTTCCTTAATTGAATGTTTGTTAAGGATTCCGCGGTACAGGAATTAATCCTAGTGCGGAAGCGTGATTTTTTTGAGACGAGTCTGCTCTTCTAATGGCTAAAATACACTTAACTTTCGTTTCCACAGGCCAATTGTACTATTCACTTTACATATTCCAGATTGCTCTTTCCAATTTGATCAAAATCGACAAAGGTGGTGTTGTTATATGGGGTTCGCCTCAGGCATGCTACATCAATACCATAGATTGGAAAGTTTTGACACCTAACGGAAGGCATGTTATCAGTCCGTCTGAAAGACAGGTGGAATGTAACGTACCTTGTCTTTGCACGGCTTACGAACCGAAAAACCGCTGCTGGAATAACAAGTAAGCTTGCTTTGTGCCATAATTTTGTGCCACTTACGTAATGGGATGTAAGCCTATTGCCATCATCCGGAAACGGTATAACTGACTATATACTGTATATATACTGTTTGAGATATAACAGTCTAATGGAAAGAGAGAGAACCGCATAGTAACTATAGTTTACACCTTTAACTACCACTGTTACTCAGATTAATTTTGTTGCTTTCTAAGATTACTTGGTGGAGATTGCATTGCTTTTGTAGTAAAGAAAACAATACTAATACTATAAATCTGATAGTAACTGTGTCTGTCTGTTACTTTTCACGGCTTAACGGCTAATGCGGGTTAAGCCATGGACGGAAGATAGTGTTAAATATAAGTAAAATACAAAACTTCAGCTAATCAGCAGGAATGCAGAATCGCTAACATTATGTTATCTATGTGTTTAGAGCAAATGACTTACGAACAGAGAAAGATATGAGTTTTGACGTCATATAGACATGCAGGTTTACAAAAAAGTTAGAAATATTAAAGAAAAAACGTTATCTGTACTGATTTATTATGAATATGTATGACTGATATACAGCTATCACAATATATATTATAATATATGGGGGGACAGATAAACAGACGGTTCACCTTATTTTAAGTAACATTCTTCGTCCATGGACACCTGCAACTCGAGAGTCGTCATCTTGTGCTGCCCGCCTTAATCCGGGGGTGACGAGGGGAGGGGGCATGCACTGAGTGGAAAGAGTAGAGAGGGGAAGAGGGGAGGAGAAACAGGAGAGGGGGAGTTGGGCCTGGTGGGTTACTAATTTTGGCGAAATGCATCGCAAGCATTGCTTCACAACGGTTTTCTGTGAGCCCGTGGAATCACACCGGTCGAGCCGGCCCATTCGTGATTAACCATGGCTATTACACGATAATTATAATGGAGTATTGTATATATTTTATTTTAGAAAATGCCAGATATTTATAGAGGATGAGCATTGTGACGAACAATGCCTTGGCTGTCGTAAAACTAAAAAAAATGAGTGTTTCACGTGTCATAGTTATACATATAAGTTTGACTGTGTTTCTGAGTGCCCACCTGGAACGTAAGTATTGGTACATTTAGACATACATAACACGCTAAACTGAAAATTATTAAAAAAAAGAAATATGAAACTGTTTGTTACATCTCCACAAATTACATCATGTTTTACAACATACAGTTGTGAAGAAAATTGTGAAGAAGAAAATCACAAATTATGGTGGGAGATCTGGAGTCTAATTAAATCCGACGCCTGTACTATTGATCTCCAGGCGCCACATAGTATTGTGTAAAATGTCAACATGTCAGAAGCATACATGAGTGTGTATAAATGAGTAAACGTTATGTTATGGTATGGGAAGCTGTGATTATTACTTGTAAATGATTTGAGCTACACAACCATATACACCAAAGTCAAAGTTAAATTTCAAAAAATCTATTAAAAATTGTTTGAAATGATGTTCTTTAAAATAAAATATAGAAAAAAAAGTTTGTTAAAAGTAAAACAAAATAAAATCAATTACTACCGTCTAATGATTGAAATATTTATTTAAACATTTTTAACTTTTGTTTATTTATTTATTCAGAATTGTTCAATCGGACAGTCAATACTGCGTTACGAAAGTAGAATGTCATGAGTTCGGTGGATTTCTGTGGAACAATACCTGCGTTTCGGAATGTCCTACAGACTACGTATTAAGTAATAATACATCTAACCCAACTTGTGAACCCAGCAGTCGCCGTGCAATGGTTAGTAAACAAACACATGACAACCTTTTAAAAATAAAAAAAAATACTATAATAAAAATACAAGTGCGAATCTAAGCAAAAGAAAGAAAGAAAAGGACATAGTTATTTCTTTGACTTTGTGTAAAAATCTGTTGTAAACTCCTATTTCAGCGGTATGTATAAACGCGACTACACACACGTCACACACGACTAATTTTTTGCACGATGAAACCCCCTCGAACACTCATCCCACCAGGGTTTTTCGTAGAATGGTGAAAATCGAAATCGGACCAACTAAATCCGTGTGCTCCAAAATAGGAGAAATCCTGGAAAAGCTTTATTAATTAAGGCATCAGGATTGAGGTTACAGCTATAGCAGGACTAGAGTAACCTGATCATATTACGATTCAAATAATAAAAAAACTTCAAAGTTCAACCTATAGAATCACTGAAAAATAAAGCTCAATTTAGTAGAATTTTATTCTTTTTATTCTTCACTTTCAAATACCGATCCTTTGATCAATAAAATAAAACCTGCTGAGCCGGGAATCGTAGATTTGATTCCACCCGCGACAAAAAATTGTGTGATCCACAAATAGTTGTCACAAGTCTCGTTGTTCTTTGTATCCGTTGTGTATATGTTTGTAAAGTCCCCCGCGACACAGAAATAACTAGGAGTTTATTGCGGGAGTAGTCTTAAAAAAAAGCGCAATCAAATAAAAAAGAAAACAAATATGTCAAAAATATAAAAAGAAGCACATTCATTCATGCATTCGTATTTTGCTTGCATACTTACGAAGTAACTCTTATATTTTGCATAAAATTTATACTATTGCTCAAAGTTTAAGTAAAGTAAAATATTGTGATAATTAATGCCATTAGTTAGTTTTGTGCCAAACTATTAATTCTAATAGGCTAATTTTTGGATTGCACAAAGACCATGTTTCTGAATATCGGAATAAGCTCAACTGTTACCCATTCGTCTTCACCGGAATATTCATATCCTTTCACTATTATACAATATACTCTGCAATTCCAAAACTCCTCTATACATAAAAGAACACTTCAAATTCTTACATGACACGTACTAAAGGTTCCTAAGATCGTCGGAGAATTAGGCTTTGAAAACTCCGAAGCATTTTATGGACAAGTCAAACAGTGCAAGCCATACGCTTATGGAATGCATTGCCAATACCCATCAGACTGGTACAAACACTACTGCTAGTTTAAAAAAAAAATAGATAGCTACCATTTCCTTAATTATTGAAGGATCAGCCTTGATATGGTTTTGTTTTTACCTATCTCTTATTTCTATATTTTAATGTTCTTTATTTTATAACACAGTTTCTGTACCAATCCTTCTTCAGAAACTGGAGAAGCTAGGCGTACGAGGTATCACTCATAACCTTTTCATAGATTACCTCACAAATACAAAACAGAGGATAGTAATTGAGGATCACGTAAGTGATGAGTTTTTGATTACCTACCGCAAAGGGGTATTCTAGTTTCTCTCTTCCAGCTGTATGTAAATGATTTTTGAACAATGACTGTCTTATTGACATATGTACTTATGCAGATGACACAGCAATAGAAGTTCTGGGTCCCACCTGGTCACTAGTGAGGGACCTGAGTACTCTCTAAAACAAATAAGGGTTTAGCTATCTAACAAAATGTTTACATCAAATCTAGATAACACACATGATGTACCCTTTTCTCTATCCGAATCAAATACTCCATTTCAATACGTCTCAATTAAAGCCCATATTTGTCCTTCGGAAGGAAACTGTGCCAGCAACTATCGTGAGCTGCAAGTGCAAAATATCTAGCAGCTACGACAGCAGACTAAATAGGAATATTCAGGTTAACTCCATAAAAAACAAGAACCAGAGGACCCATTTATACTTTTAAATCCTTGCGTGACGTAACCACCTATGAAAGACTTAGGGCTGTTTATCTTGCTATATGTATGTATTACGGTTTGGGGGCAAAATCCACATTTTTACAATTAGAGAGGACAACTTTATACTGATACTAAAGTTCTGACAGTGAGACAGCTCTTTGTTCTGCGGACGATATTAAAAATACACCAAAGATAAAACCCCTTCAGACCAAAAAAGAAAACTTAGCAATCATCTAATTTTTCTAAGAGTTCGTTGTAAAACTTCCGCCGCTAGACTACAGTACAGTACAAAAAAACATTTGTTTTTTTCTACCTTTATGAAATTTTAGTCGTGGGGAATACTTATTACTATTATTTTCTTTTCTTTAAATCTTTATTCTTTTCTTTAACTTAAACATCATATAAATGACATTTTTAAACATATAAAAGAAACAAACATAATATATTTAAAAGTTTAAAAATAGTGTCTCACCGGTTACCAGTTACCCGCTACGCGTTTGAGGGTGCTGAGGGGTAGGGGGAAGAGGGGAAGGGGAAAGAGGAGATTAAAAGAGGAGGGATGAGGGGAGGGGGAGTTGGGCCTTCGGAAACCTCACTAATTTTGGGGAAATGCAACGCAACGTTGCTTCACAATCGGTTTTCTGTGAGGCCGCGGTGTCGCATCGGTCGAAACGGCCCGTTCGTGCCTAGGCATAGCTCTACCATAATAGTTATTCAAACCATATGATTAAAATTCTGCAGTTACGTACGGTTGGGACTTACAGTAAAAACATTTTCTTTTCCAATTTCAGAATTGTTCACATTTGACGATACAATATTCATGGGCCATCCAAGAGGCAGAAAATTGTGTCTACGTCCATGGAGCTTTAATACTTCGTATTAGATACATTCTAGACGCAATGGATAAACTGAAAAAATATTTAAATAAAATTGAAGAAGTGTCTGATTTTATACTAATAGAATCCTCGGATATGATCACTTCTTTAGATTTTTTGTCATCCCTTCGCATGATAAAAGGCAATAAATTAATGGATGATAAATACAGTCTATACATTTACAACAACAACAATCTACAAACTTTATTTTCTCCAGAAGTCACTAAGAACCTCCAAATTAAAAACGGGACTGCTTCGTTCCAAAGAAACCCTATATTATGTATGAGTTTAATCGAAGAAATAAAAAGCCGATTGCCAATTCCACCGAGCGATTTAGATATTCCAATTAGTTCTAATGGCTACCGTGGTGGATGTGATGAACAGCGATTTAATTTTACTATAACAGCCAATGGCAATACATCTGTGAAAATTAGTTTTTTCATAGAGGATTATAATACACATTACACAGCGTTGTATGCATGGCTTAAACCAGGCGTTCAGTCGAAGGCTGTTCCTGAGAATTGTTGTCAATTTGAGTGGCGTGATGCTGACGTAACAACAATAAGTGGTAAAAGCTTCAGTTTTGTGGAGCTCAAAGATTTAATGCCGGCATCTACCTATGCCTTTTGCATAGAAATTTTTAATCCTCAGAATAAACAGTTGAGTAGAAGCAATATAGTCAACTTCACGACTCCTATTGGAACTCCTGAACCACCTTTTATTATTGAGCTAGTCGCTTCTTCATCAAATCTTGTAGTATTAGCGTGGACTGATCATGAAAATTATATTGCACATATACAAAGTTACGAGTTGGATGTTGAGTTGTTAGAAATGAACCCAAGGGAATCCATGGTAGATTATTGTAAATACAATGATGATGACGACTTTTTCGAAGACGACGATATCCGTCACGCTATAGTAAGGAAACCACCTGCAGCTTATAAAAGAGATTGTGAATCAATGTGCGGTATACTTTCTTCAGTTCCATCTGGGGTCATGGCAGAAGAATATTTTGATGTATGTGATGAAAATTTCAGCTGTAATTATAGTGAAAAGAGCCTTATTGCAAATAGTTCAATATACAAGAACTACGTTCGAACCTTAGCTTTAAAACTGCACGGGAAAAGAAATAACTTCCAAGTTGGAGGATTGGCTCCCTTTAGTGATTACAAATTTAGACTAAGAGCATGTGTTGACCACCAATGTAGTAGGTCTGCACGTGGAATTGTAAGAACATTCCTTGCCAAAAATGTAGATGTTATTTCAAATGTCTCCGGCCATGCAGATGGCTTCGGAACTGTAACAGTTAAATGGAAACCTCCTGAAATAACTAACGGTCCGATATTAAGATATTCTGTAGAAGTTCTACCTAGGGTAGATACAAATAATATTTTGCCTCAAGTTGTTTGTGTACGAGCAAATGAAACAGAGATTGTTATTAAATCTGTTATAATACCCAAATATTTAGTAAAAGTATGTTTAAAAACTCTTGCTTCGGGTAGTAATTGTAGTGACTGGGTATCAATTAATGCGAATCTTACACAAACACCTCCTCAAAACCCTCAAACTCCTAAAGACCCTCTAACCTCTTCAAAGATGTATATACTGTGGACAGGTGTTCTATGTGGCATTTTGATGTATATAGCAACATTTCTAGCTGTATACTTGAAATCTCAGAAAAGATTGCACAGCGATACTGTACCTTTAGTAGATAGTATGTCTTCGTATAGGGTGGAGAGCGATGCCCCAGTTTTGATGGTATCAGATTTTATTACATTACGTACGATGTCTTTAGATTAATTCTATTGAAATAGATAAATGTGAAATTAAAATGTTTTATACATGTATTTCGATTCACCCCAAAGCCTCAAGACATTTTTGATATTTAAATTAGAAGGCTTTCATTCTGAGCAAAAAACAAAATTTAATTTGAAGTTGTTTAATTTTCAGTTTATGACCTAAGAATGATTCTTAATAATGATGATGATTTATAACCATTTAATTTATAACCATTTCAATAAATTTTTGTATACCAATCAACGGAATAAGTTTATTTTACTGTTTACATGCATACATATATTTATTTTGAATGACTCCGACCATGATTAATTGCAAAGTTTTGTTTAGAGTAGAATTAACTTTATTTAAAATTTCAACGATACAAAATATTACGTTAATTCAAGTGAATTAACGTAATATTTTGTATCGTTGAAATTTTAAATAAAGTTAATTCTACTCTAAACAAAACTTTAAAGTAAAACTGCAATATTGCCGAATTTTCATATTGTATAGAAGGAAGTTCTAGTGAGATTTTTTATTTCTGTACGTTTAGGCCAATTTAGAAACTCGATTTTTTTTATTATGTATGTCATTATTACACATATTTTTTATTATGTTGTATGTATGTCCTATATTACAATAAACGAAAATACAGGTCACCTGATGGTAAGTGATAACCGCGGTCCATTGGGACACCTGCATCTCAGGAGTCGTAAGTGCGCTACCCGCCTTTGAGAGTGATTAGGGTTGAAGAGGTGCGGGTAGGGGAAAGAGGAGATTGGAATAAGGTGATGGGAAAGTTGAGGGGTGGGGGTGAGGAGAGGAGAAAGAGAACAGGGGGAATTGGGCTTCCAGAAAGCTCACTAATTTCGGGGAAATGCAACGGAAGCGTTGCTTCACAACCGGTTTTCTATAAAGCAGTAGTGTCGTAGCATATACTCGTAGTAGTAGTAAGCATGGCTCTACCGCGACAAATATATCTATTCCACTAAGTTTAGATTATTGACATTACGATCTAATTGAGTGATAAAATTTATTTAAAATGCAGCTAGCCTCAATTCACTATGATCTCTTAGCTAAAGAGCCCCCGAGGTCACAGTTATGATATGCAATATTGGTACCATATCTAGCTAAAATATAGTCAAATATAGTATGAAGTGTATCATTCGAAACGTGCGAGGACGACATTCTGTAGTCTGTCGGACTATTATTTGTTTACCAGTCATGTCGACGATCCAAAACCTACAGTTGAATTAGCATATACTCAAACAGTAAATGGCACTTAAACCACCGCTCGGTGCAAATGAGACTAGTAATATCTGTTGATCTCCCTTTTATCCGACACCGAATAATGTCGTTAGTAATATTAATAAGCCATTACTGACGACAGCGTCAGACCTACCAAACACTGACGAATAATAAATGTATAATTACTGTTAAAAATGTCGACTTTCCATAATCCTCCTATTCCTCCCTATATAAACAGAAGCAGAAGAGACACCTATGTCTGTCGGAACTCCTTAGAATTAAACCAAAATGGGTTACAACTTCACAAGCTATCAAATGATTTTAATTATTATTATATTACATAGTGATGATTGTGTCTACCAATACTTTATCTTTAAGAATGTCTTAAAGTATCCAGTCTCTTGCAAGTAGGATTTTAAGTCAGTATAAATAATAGCTTGATGTATTTGTGAATCTTTGAAATCAATTCTGTCACAAAAAATGTTAACGGCTCTGCATTATAACACGTTCGTTTTTGCTGATGTTATTTTAAAAACTTTACTTACTCGGTTCTATCCTTTATAAGTATTACTGATTGTTTTAAGGTGTTTCATAGAAGTGTAAATAGAATTAATTACATATTAAGACATCGATCACATATTTCCGACGGCCATACACTCCGCAGAATTTTAAATTCACGATGCTAAAAGGGAAGTAAATTCATATTTCATGGTGAGCGGTTTTGTGCTCCCGAACCTTCATATAAAGCATCATTGAACGTGGCTATCGCTGGTTTTAACCGAATGTACAGTATTCATAAAATAAATATTAACATATGTGTAAAATGAATGGAATACGAATGAATTATTGCCTGTAACTTTTAGACCAGAAGTTATCACAGTGAAATTACACATTCGGAATTGTGTATTCTTTAAGTGAAATGTTAAATTTTTGTATATTTTTTATAAGTTATAAAGTTTCCGTTTTGTAAATGCGCAGTACAAGCTTGTATCACCGAGGTAGTGAAGTAGTAAGTTAGTTGTATACAGACCAAGATGAGTAGCTTATAAGACAAGTGGTTAAGGAAATCTGTACCTAAAACTTCTATAAAGTTTAGAAGCATTTAAGAGTAATACAATTGACTGCACTTGTTGCAATTACTTTTTTTTTTTATTTTTTTTTTTTATATTAGCCTACCATAGTGACTCCACTTTGCCTGATGGAAAGCAATAGGTGGAGTCAAAGAGTGGTGGTCACCATCCTCATTGCATGTGTAGTCAATGCAGCATGGTGACCCACACTATGGCGGCCTGGTGAGATGCTTTTTCACGCCCCGCTTAAAAGACCCGGGATCATAGTGGGAAGGAAACACGTGCGCTGGTAGAGAATTCCAGGCTTTTACCGATCGGCACAAGAAAGAAGAGCCAAACCGTTTAGTTCGGGTACGTATATTTTCGACGCACAAACGGTGACTCCTCAGGCCAGCACGTGTAGTCCTGTAGAGGAAGGGAGAAGGTGGGACCAATTGGAAGAGCTCATCAGAACACTCCCCGTGATGTAGGCGATAGAGGACTGCCATAGAGGCGACATCTCTTCGCAACTGCAGAGGCTCAAGAGACTGGGTGATCTCAGGACAGTCGATAATGCGGACTGCGCGCCGCTGCAACCGATCGAGAGCGTCAAGCAAATACTGCGCATAGCCGTCCCAGAGATGAGAGCAGTACTCCACGCAGGAGCGAACCTGGGTCTTGTACAAAAGACACAGTTGCTCGGGCGAGAAGAACCGTCTCACCTTGTTCAAAACGCCGAGCTTACGCGAGGCCGCCTTAGTGACACTCTCGATGTAATCGCGCGGATTGAGATCCCGGCAAATATCCATACCCAGAATACTAAGCCTATCCTGCAGTGGCAGTTGAGTGCTCTGAAGAGTAGGAAGGGGAAGGAATGGAGACTTTTTGTTAGAGAACACACACGCTTGTGTTTTCTTGGCGCTGAACTCGACCAGATTCTCACAGCCCCATTGGGAAATGCGGCTCAAGACCCGGTCGAGCTCAGCGACAAGCTCCTGTCGTTTTTCCTCAACGTCTGCCAGCTTGGCAGTAGGATGCCCGAAATATCGCCCGTGCACTGTACTGTCGTCTGCATAACAATGTATATTGCCAAGGGCCAACATGTCATTGATATGCAGAAGAAACAGCGTAGGCGATAGGACGGAGCCCTGAGGTACACCAGCGCTTACCTCGTGGAAGTCTGAGGCCGCGCCGTCGCAGAGAACCCTAATGCGGCGCTTTTCGAGGAAGGCAGCAACCCAGTTGCAGAGTTTAGGTGGCAAACCAAATGCAGGAAGTTTGGAGAGAAGCGAGCGGTGCCACACCCTATCGAAGGCCTTGGCAATGTCGAGGCTGATGGCCAAGGACTCCCCATGCCTATCCATAGCCTCACCCCAAAGGTGTGTGACGTACGCTAGAAGATCACCCGTGGATCGGTTCGGCCTAAAACCATATTGCCGATCATTTAACAAGGAGTGATCCTCTAGGTGGCGGATTAGTTGGGTGTTGATGATCCGCTCGAACAGCTTACAGAGTATGGAAGTGACGGCTATAGGTCGGTAATTGGCTGGATCGGAGCGGTCGCCTTTTTTGGGAATGGGTTGAACATTCGCTTCTCTCCAGGCCTCCGGAACAATTCCTGAGGAATAGGACAGGCGATACAAGCGCGTTAGTACGGGAGACAACTCAGGTGCACAGTTCTTAAGAACCACCGCCGGAATACCATCGGGTCCACTGGCTTTCCGGACATCGAGTGACCGAAGCTCCGCGCGGACATCCCTCTGCCGGATGCGAATATCCCGCATTGCGGAGTCGCAGGACGCAATGGTGGGCGTGTGCGCGCAACGGTCATCGATTCGGGAGTTAGCCGCAAAGAGGTCAGCTAGTAGATTTGCTTTCTCTTGCGGCTCGTGGGCCAGTGATCCGTCAGGGTAGTTCAACGGCGGCAGCGAAGGTTGGCAATAGTTGGACTGCACGGCTTTGGCCAATCGCCAAAACTTACGGCTACCCCTAGGGTACGCGACGAGTTCTTGACCAAACCGTGCAATGCGCTGGGCATCTGCTCTGATGTAAGCCCTCTTGCATTCCCTAGTGGCTCTGTTTAGTGCTGCTTTTAGGCGATCAATGTCTGGGTCACAATGTGCGCGGGCCCTGATCCATGCGCGGTAGGCCGACTGCTTTTGAGCAACGGCCCAGATGCACTCGCGATTGAACCAGGGACGGGTCTTCGTGCTGGCGACTTCACTGTAGGGGATATAATACTCCATACCGACAGTGATTTCGTCAGTCACGGCAGACACACTTTGCGACAGATCCCTATCTTTAAAGCAGCGTTGAGCCCACGGGATGGATGCAAAATATTCCCGCATTCCATCCCAGTCTGCTGACGAGTAGTGCCATAACCGCCGCCTTGTTACCACAGGTCGTGGAGGCGTAACTAGAGGCACTGAGGTCGACACCAGGCAGTGGTCGGAGGATCCCAGAGGGGCGAGAACCGATACGCTGTACTGCGCTGGGTGATTCGTCAGCAGTAGGTCCAGCAAAGAGGGCGCTTGACCCGTTATGTCTGGTATCCTGGTGGGCTGGAGTACCAGTTGGGTAAGGTCATGCGTGAGAGCAAATGCGTGGGCAGTTCGACCAGCGTGGTCAGTTTTGAAAGATCCCAGCCAGGACTCATGGTGGGCGTTAAAATCTCCCAAAAACACCAGTTCGGCGGTCGGAAACTGCTCCTGCGCTTTATCCGCTGCTTGACTCAGGTGGTCAAAGAGTCGAGTTGTCTCGGAGTCTCCGGAATGGGAGCGATAGAGGCACACGTAAATCCGGCTCGTAGAGCCAAAATCCACGTGGAGCCAAAGGATGGAGAAGGATGTGTCTTCTAGGCAGTGCAGACGGCGACAACAAACATCCGCCCTGATGAAAAGGCACACTCCAGCCCTTGCGAGGAAGCACTCCTCGAGCACGTAGCCGGGATAGTGGAGATATGCCGTGTCGGCAGGGCGGCGTATTTGTGTCTCCGTAAGAAAGAGCATGGCCGGCCGAGCCGTCTCAAGGTGTTGGTGTACGGCGCTGAGGTTTGCATGGAGTCCACGTATGTTAGTGAACTCCACCTCAAAAAGCGGGTTGGTGGGAGAGGAGGATGCCGCTGTAGGACCACTTTTCTTTTTTTGTGCTGCCATGATAGAAGAGGAAGGGGGCGTAAAAGGCATGACAGTCATCGTGGCAATGTAAACTGAGACTAAAAATGCTGTGTCATCATGTATCGGTGAAGCATGACGGTGACCGAACCGCCGGACGGAAGGGCCCCCGTACCCTCCCGGAAGTGGTCGCCGGGTCCCACCATCCGGTCACCAACCGGCACGACGAGCCACTCCGTGGATTATGCGCGACCTGACGGGGCAGCCTCCCAGGGTGGTTAGCCGTGGTTGGGCCCCTCTCTATGCCGCGGGCGGCCAGCGGCACCACCGTTTCTACGGGTCTCCCTGGCCGTCGGTTCAATCCACGCCACCCTCACAATGACTCTACAGCACTCCACTGCTCACACACATACCACGATAACTGTCACCCCTGCATCGATGGGCCTGCGGTCTCTCACTCACCAGCGAAAGGCGACACCACGAATGTTGTCACTTTAGGCTGGTTTTCTGTGAGAGGGTAGTACTGCCCCGGTCGAGCCGGCCCATTCCTGCTGAATAAATCAGCGTGGCTCTACTACCTGGTATTACAATTGTTGGTTCGATCCCCCCACGGGACTACACTTTGTGTAATCCTCTAACTGTTGTTCCAGGTCTGGCTGTTCTTAAGTCCATTATTTGAATGTTTATAAAGTCCCTCTCAACACAGGAATACTTTCTAGTGCTGGAGTTGTTTATATAAAAAACAAAAAAAAGCAATACAGGAATTAATCCTAGTGCGGGAGTTGTCTTTTTAAAAAGAAAGAAGAAGTAAGAATTTAGGGAAGTTATAGCGATTCCCGAGTTCACGTTTATCTAAACTTTTTCACTTACAAACTTTTCTTCCTATTTTCTTTTATAATTGAATTTGTTCCTAGCATAACTTACATTCTTGAGACGATACTAATTTATGCAGATCAAAGATAGGGTCAATATCTAACATTGAAAAAAATCTTCTACGAAAAGATAAAGATTAGAGAAGAAGATTTAGATAACCGTAAATCGTATGCTCTAAATGACATAATATATGCTCCAATAACTGCTGTTTTATATTCGTTTACAAACATTATTCAACACATGCACCGCCCATTTCAGAGCATCAGAACAAGTAAATCGTTAAAATCACCATTTAATTGTATATTGAGTCTTATTAAATTAATTTACTTCCCATACTGTTTTCCTTTCCTAGAAGTTAAAGGATATTCATATCATTAATTAACCCACATCACCACTTTTGTAGAATGTATCATGCAAGGTAATGAGAAACATACTACAAACGAATGCGTTAAAAATCAGTTCATTTGATAGTTTTAATCGACTACTATTGCTTGCTTTACCATGGCTTGTAAGGAGTGTTTCTCTTACCAACTTTGCTTTGCTTGTTTAAAATGGAGCACCACCTCATTATGTACCGCACACTTTTGATACTGATCTGATACTGATATGGGTACGTACGTACTATATACATGTAATATTTTAATGTTCTAAGGTTTCTAAAGTAGTATAGCAAAAATGAAAATTGTACTACTAAAGAACTAGAGAAAATTGTTTAGTTAAAGTAATGTTGTAATAATAGTTTTAAACATTCACTTCGCATTATTGCGTACAGCCAAGCGTAGGGCAGGAATGCTCACGTTTAATTAGTCCCGGAGAAGATCTGTCGAGTTCAGATAAGCAACTTTATGTTTATGTTTGTTAAACGAGTGACGGTAGGACGAATATTCACATTGTTATTAGGATTTAGAGAGATATACATATATGTATATCCAACGTTTGAAAAGGCACTTATATAGCAATTTAAAGCTTGGCGTGACGTCACATCTCAACATTCTCAGAATAATAGGCTTCATAATAACATTATATGAGTTAAATTTAGATTTTATTCTACAGGGTTTGAATATATTTAATTGTAGTATGGAAAAATGGTTAATGAAATGTGATGTGCTGTTGTTTGTGAAATGTGTGATTTACTAATGATAGTTTTGAGTACACGAACTTAATGTCTTATGATGTCCCGCGACAAAATGATAACTCAGAGAGTTTTTATCTTTGAGTTATGAATTCAGTTGCACGAGTGCTATGTTCATAAAGATAATATGAGAATTTCATGATAAGCCATATTCTAAAGAGAAGCAGGAGCAAATTTATTACCAGAAGAAGTAAGGGGATGCAAAATGAAGATTGAAGTATATCCTAATTTTGATATAATTGCTATTAGATAACGCAGTGTCGAGAGCAACTTCTGAGCTCCTATTAAATACAAAAGATTTTGAAACTAAACAAACAATTTTATTTGTAAGGGTTATTGAACAATGGTATAGTAATAGTTAGTTGTAACTTGACGTTAAGAGAGTAGATTTGAAAAATTTACTATCTGTTACTCGGAAGACGGCCGGGGTCACCCAATAGACTTGACTATTTCGTTATTGTGACTTAATTACAAATTCGCAAAAATTTTAACGTTATCATACTGATATGCAGGCAGGTTTGACCACTTATTCATAGAAACCACAAATATAGGATAACGTTGTCAAACATTATCAATTTGGAGAAGTAAGTTAAAAAATAATATTAAATGGTATGATAATTTCTAATGACATAACTTATCATATATATTGTCATGTATGCCTTAATGCAAGCCTGAATACAATAGAAATAGCGAATTGTTGATTTATCCGTTAACCTGATTCTATAAAATAATATATTCTGGTGAATAAAGCTTATACGGTTGTTAGTAAATAGCATAAGCAAGACTTTTTAGAAGAAAACTGAATAATCTTAATCCTATTGACTAACTGAAATAAACGGCTATATAATAATATTTGCTAAGTAAAACGCTTAACACTATTTCATTAAAGCAAAGGAAACTCCTCAAAGGCATTGCTGTTCGTCTTACTACTGCACCATCTGCAAAGCATCATTGAGACGGATAATCCTCTGCTCATTCGGTTTCTATAACGGAGAGATAATAACCTGTTCTGATTTCTTTTAATGTCGATTCCTGCGGTTTTTGCTAGAATACACTGCCACAATAAATCTGAGCCTTTTTAGCTTATAAAGTAAATGGAAAGAAAACATTATCTGTACATATATGTACGTACACCTTTAATAAAAAAAAAAACTTGTTTTCTTCATTTACAAACTTTAATGTCAATTTATAACATTATGATTATTCACTCTGACATAACAGTTATGACAATTCTGAATCATTCAAATGTAATTAGTCTCGTTGTAAGGTCATAGATCTAGATCATAGGTTCCCAAACTATTATTTACAAGGTTAAAAAAAAAAGAATTAAATTAAATAACCAAGTGTTAACTAATCCAAAGACACACAAAGCACAAGCTTTTGATTTTTTTGAGAAGTCGGACCTTTACGAAATTGAAAAAATATAACTGGCACCGGCACTAATATTATCAAAAGTTTGACTACCATCATTGCCCCTGTGGTTAGTAATCTAATTAATAATTGTATCACACTGGGCATTTCTCCTGAAAAACTAAAATTGTCAATCATCAAACTACTTTGTAAGAAATATGATAAAGAAAATACAACTTCATATAAACCAATACATGTGTTTTCTAAAATCTTCGAAAACTGATACATAATACTCATAGTATTTAAAAATGTTACTATTCTCTGAATGAATTAAGTGGCTCATTTTGCAACTGACATTATAATGGTAGTGTATTGATATGGACATAATTTAATTATTAAATGATCTTTTATTACTTTTGACAAACAGTTCTAACTGATCTATTTCTTGAATTTAATTTATTTACTTTAACATTATTTTTGACATTGGTTAAATTTTTCAAATGGTTGATTACAGTCGTAAATGTTATGTATGTACGAGTATATAAGTTCCAAAATGTTTTTATCTCATATTGCATGCTTTTATTGTTAATTGTTTGTGAGATTCAGGCACAATTATTGTTAATGAATTAAATAAACAGATAAAAATATTACAAAATGTTTGGGCTTCCAAATTGAAAGCACTTTACACTGGAATGCACAAATTGACATGGTATGCAATATAATAAATCAATATGCATATGCACTGCACATGCTCGGTAAAACGGTAAATTAAAATAGATTCCTACCTGCATGTTGGATTAGTTGCATCTCTTAAGCTACGAAATGATATTTTGGAGCAATGCAACTGGTCAAGAACTAATTTTACAATAGAGAAGCGTTATGAGACTTATTTCATTAGCCTATATTTACTAACGAGGCCATCTTTGTGAGACAGGTATGTTTGTTAAACGGCCCTTCTACATAAGTTTATATATACAATAAATTACCTTAAGGCATTAAATCTTGTGAAAGCGTGCATAAATTTAAGAAATAACTAGAAACATTTTTGTTAAACGGAGCTTATGATTCGAAAGATGATTATCTTACTGACAAAAAATAATAATTTATGGACATGTAATAAAACTGGACCTTATGAATTAAAAAATAATTACTTAATTTTCTTTTTCATTATATATTTTTATTGTTATTTAACTGAAGTTACTTTTCAGATAAATAACAATTATTTTTTTGGCTTAATTATATTTCATTATAAATTAATTTAATTATATTTTATTATACTAGTAAAATAAATAATATATTAGTACATCACTTGATGTGGTAGAACGTAGAGTGTATATAACATAATTGTAAGACCTGTAGCTAAACTACATATGTTCCTAAAATAAATATGCTTTGGAATTAAAGATGGACTCTTCGGCTGACTGGGTTTGGCAAAGGTGGTCTAATGACAAAGTAAAGTGGTGCATAGTGGAACTCTTTGACTTGCTAGTGAACCCTTACTATATACACTACACTTGGTGACAATATACGTTTTATAAGTTTTCAATTTTATATACTATGTATCTAATTAATAATTATATAAATTGCCAAAAAATGTCTTTAAAAAAAGAGCCAATACCAGAGTTTCATTAGGCTGTACAGCAATCTCAGGACGATGAAATTGAAATAACTACGCTAGTATTTCTGGTGGTGACTGAGTTGAATACTGTGGAGAAACATTAAACCCTAAATCCTTTAACTTTTCCATGCTTGGCACATTGAAAAATTTAAAGAATTTCGGGTTTAATATTTCATTAAAATGATACTAAGAGTTCTAACTTTAACCTTTACTTAGTTAAACTAGACTTATCTTCTAAAGTTATATTTCATAGAGTTTTCTCTCAGCAACTGATATAATTGGTATCACTTAGAATTATTATTATATTGAAGGATTTTGTAACTTCTAAATCTGCATTTTCCTCTATTTCATTATTTTCTTAAGTAATAGTCGTGTAATAATTATTCTTTAAACGTCTGTTTGAGTAAATATTAAAAATAGAAAATATAATATAATAATATGTCAAATGCTTTTCTGCATTGTAATTTAGGCAAATACAAATTTACCTACACATCATTTGCACCTAGAATCATACAACTTTTAAAATATAAAATCAACATCATCAATCATCCATTACACCACTATATCAGTGTTTAATGGCTACACGATAGTGTGCATTGAATCCTTATTGCTTTAAAAAAAAAGTGGGACTTCTTTTTTTATGACAGTAAAATGGTGCACCGAGTTCACATCAAAATACTGACCGCAATGTATTTAATTTATTTCTTGACAAGGGACACTCTCAAGGGACCGTATAATGAAACTCTTATTTTTGGTTTATGTTGATGTTTCGGTTTATTTAAATTCGGAAGACCCTTAGGGCGCATTTTTTTATGTTGCAAACAGAAAAAATATTTTCTTTTCCTTTTATGTAGTATTCATACGTAATTAATCCTACTTATATTATTTATAATGAATACAGCCTAAAGTATCAGAAAGGTGAAGTGGCTGTGTGTGTGAGCGGACCTGATGTGCCAGTACAAATATACGTTCGTCTAGAACACTCATGTCTTTTATTTATTAGATTAAAGCAACGAGGTTAAAGAACATAGACCGGTGCAGAATATTAGTTTTATAAGCATTATGTGTTTATATTTGTGTGTGTAAAATGTCTGTTGGTAAAATCAAAGACTTCGATGTGAAAAACGGCAACTGGTCAGCATATGTAGACCGACTAGAAATGTATTTTGTTACAAAGAAAATAACGGCTGAATTAAAGTTACGGATGTTAATCGGCGTACAGGCGATGTTGTTGTTGACAACATTAACAACAACGAGGCCCAAGAAGCCTTCAAGCTTAATTTACGAATGCGCGGTGGATCTATTGCATGAACTTCTGGTACCCGGTTCCAAAAGTAGAAGATTTATTTAGTGGGTTGAGTGGGAATTATTATTTTACGAACCTAGATTTATCATAAACTTATAATTCCTTAGTTTTAGACCGAATTCTAGACATTACATGTTCATTAGTAGACACAGAGAACTTAAATAAATATAACCGTTTAGTGTACGGTATCACTTAAAGACCAGGTATTTGCAGAAAATTATGACAAATCTTTTTACTTTATGTATTATATTATTATTTTGAAGATATGTTAATTGGGTATGCGATTTGTTTTAAAATCTTACTAGAATAGAATAGAATAGAATAGAATATACTTTATTGTACTCCTTAAAACAAAAATTTACAGTACTTATGCAGAATAGAAATGTACAATGGGCGGCCTTATCGCTAAATGCAATTTCTGCCAGGCAACCTTAGGATGGACAGAAAAAGACAAGATGCAAAAGAACATACGGGTAGTTTAGGTGTAGAAAGAAGAGAGAAAAAAAAAACGTTTTATTTAAGAAGGATCAAATTTATAACTAGGTACCTATAACATATATATATATATATACATATATATACACATACATATATATATACATATACATACATACACATACATATATATATACATAAATAAACACACCTACATACAATTATATATATAAAAATGCATATACGTACACATATATTATATACCATGGGTTTATTAGATCGATAAATGCCGCAGTGAGACAAAAAGTATAAATGAGATATAAACAAAAAAATATACTAGCAAGCCAAGTAATAGTCTTTAACCATATTCTTAAATGTAGCCAGCGATTGGGCACGTCTAATGTGTAAAGGTAAGTTATTCCACAGGCGCACAGCCTGTACACTAAAAGATAGGTCATAGTACCTGGTTGAATGTGGAGGTACTGCCAGTTCCAATGATGCCGAGGATCTTAATGTTTTGGTGTGTGTGTCACTGAGAAACGTAAAACGTTCTTTAAGATAAGTAGGAGTAAAGGGATTGAAAAGAATATTATAAAGCATAGTGAGAATATGAGTATCCCGTCGAAGACGAATTGGGAGCCACTTGAGCAAAGTGCGAAATTCTGATACGTGATCATATTTGCGTAAACCAAATATAAATCTAATACAAAAATTTAGTACTAGTCCCATTTAAAAACCGTTGAACTAGTATTTAATATTTTAGGAAATAACTAGGCTTAAAAATAAACAAATAAAAGTGTGAGTCAATGGTAGGGCAAGTAAAGTTTGTAGGATTTATAAAAGATAGAGAAGTAATAAATTTAGGAATGCCCCTCCTACTAACTTGTCAGAGTCAAATCATTTCTAGGGATGGTTAATTTCTATGGCAAGTCCGCAAAGTACTCAAGTAATCATATTACACCTCTTTAGTCAACATAAAAAAGATAAACATTGGATTGGGACAATGTCACATACACACGCTTTCAATAAAATTAAAAAGATATAATGTACTCGTAGTACTTAGACAGTGTCATGAGAGAGCAGCGTGATATGTGGTGAGCTCGCGCTTGGATCACAGCAGATAATTTATCTAGTTTGATTAGTAAACATAGGGAAGGAACGAGGAGTTATACACACCGGAACAAACATACTTTTGTTTCAGAAGCATTGTTGTTAAACTCGCGTAGTTCAAAAAGAAATTCGGATACTATCTTAAGCAGAGTAATAAGATATATAAATAACGGCTGGGCGGGTAATTCAAATGAGGGAATTGGAACCATATTTTATCCGAAGAAATGAGTTATATGTAGAATTAGGGTGTGTAATGTTGGGACATGGTACCATTATTCTAACTTATTGTAGGGATAGGGTAATTACTATGTTTCACGAAGGTTATATGGGCATAGTCAAAACTAAGTCTGATGTTATGTCAGATGGTCGGGGTTAGAGGCGTTGGATACAGGGTGCCGTGCCTCCAGGATACATGTAGACTCTGGGACCGATAGTGGGGCAAACTTACCTTCTTATAGTAGATGACCATTCCAAGCTATTAAAATAAATGGTACTACAGCAAAAGCTTTTATAAAGGAATAAAACAATAATATCCGACGTAAACCGTTTAGGCGATGTGGCATCGACGATCGTTATGTTTAATTATTATGTACCAGTACGATTACCAATGGTTAATACCATTCATAAATATAATATGACTACTCACTTAGTAGACTAAGTCATCAGAATGAGCACTATAATATAGGTATAATTAAGTAATAAAGTTTTATTTTGGTTGTGATATTTACATATGTTAGTTGTTTATGTTACAGTGTAGAAATTAAGGGTGAGGAGTTACATATTGCATAAATCAGTATATACACACATATTAAACTAAGAAACACACACAATGCAAATACGAAAATGTACACCTTTGCTGAGACCCAAGGGAAGAGGTGGGGGTAACTGTTTTTAACTCCACCCAGAGAGAGAGAAAAACACACATATTTTGCTGTAATTCAAAGCAATCAACTACATTACTTGGTAGTTTTTGCATTTAAACCTTTGGCTGTGTTGTCAGTTTTATTGTATGGCCGGTAACTGCGGCAACTGGGAATATTTTATTATTACATTCTGGGTTCAACGACACGATCTGCTCTCCTGGACTACGCAAACTGCGATAAGAACGCTAATTATACAACAACACAGCTAGTATGCTATATAAAGATTATATATTATTGCGTGTTTATATTGTCTTTTTGCCTATTTCATTTATTTTACTGTAAAGCGTACTTATTTATTTTCTACCAGTCCATAATCTCTTACATAATTTCTGATATTGTCGCAAAACAGTTACAGACCGTGACGATTAATTGAAAAATTAAATTTAAAACTGACTTTTCTTAAAATTTAATTCAATAGTATTACTAACTTTCAGTAAATAATGTATATATGTTAAGAATGGCCAATCTATGGAAAAGGGTCTTTTTAATTATTTTTTATAAATTAAAAATAATCACAAACTGTCGAACGTGAAATTTGGAATAGGTACTCATAATTAATATATAGAACAATGCATTTAAAACAAATATGATTAAAACATTTAAAAAAAGCACCGCCGAGTCCCGTATGTTTATTTACCTGTCATGGAAGTCGTGACAAATGGATGGTCACCTCGTCCCTACACTGCAGTGCCGAGTGTTGTGGGTTCGATCCCCGCACGAAACAATACTTTGTGTAATCCTGAAATTGTTGTTCTGAGTCTGGGTGTTCATTGTGTCCGTTGTTTGAATGTTTGTAAAGACCCCGCGACACAGGAATTAATCCTAATCCGGGAGTTGTCCTTTTTAAATAAATAAAATAAATAATTAAAGTTCTACAGGCTCAATTAAATAAATTATACTCCAATTTCGACCATAAGGCGGACCCTAGTAAACATAAATTAACAAAACAATAATAAAACTATTTTGTGTAAAAGTAACATTGGCAAAACAGAGAAAGAATTGGTTTGACTACAACTAAACTCAATTAAACTATCCATGAAGCAGCGCAGCAGGTCACAACAAACTTATATTTGCTTTCCAATAACGAACAAACTATTTACATTATTGTTCGGAACATTTTGACTGTTCAATTCTCCTCAGATCTCATTACAACTTCCTAGTCTGTTTAATTGGCTACCCACTACACAGAATTGAGACACCTGTACCAATTTAACTTGAACTACTTCCCCTCCCTGAGTTCCTACAATATTGGATTAATAAAGAGTAAATCAGTTTACTATGCGGCTCTCAATAAATTAGTTATTTAAATGCAACAGTCGGTATAGCTTTTGTAAAGTGTAATTGTTGTTTACAGTGCTTTTCAGCTATTAAATTGTTGTATGGTTGACACGAATTACGGTTTTATTGTGCTTGTGTTGTGGCTCGTAAATTGCTATAGGAATATTACATAGTTTAGAGCCATTTCACATCATTGAATAATTGTAACATTTCACTATTGTATTTAACGGTGGTGTTATATTAATTGACGAGGTTTTTGTTAATAATAGGGATAGTGTATAATATCACTAAAAGGGTTATGGTGTGTCAAATATTACGGTTTTTTATAAATAATAGCTTACCTAAAATGAGATACACAATTTGACAGGCCTTTTGGCTTCAGTGGTTTTTTTTTATGAGATAGGGGGCAAACAAGCAGACGGGTCACCTGATGGTAAGTGACTATGGACACCCGCAACTCAAGAGTCACAAGCGTGATGCCCGGCCTTTTAGTTAGGAGTACGCTCTTTTCTTGAAGGTTTGAAGGTCGTATCGGTTCGGAAATACGGTAGGCGACAATTTGTTCCATATCCTGTCCACTGAGGGCGTGATTATATTTTCCATAAATAGTTGTTCCGATTTTGAGTAAATAGTGAAATATTGCTTAAGTAATTTTATTTGAAAAAAAAAATGGATTAAATGCTTTTTTTGTTAGTTTATTTTTTAATCTAATAATATATAAATAAGGAGATATTATAGACATAAAAATAAAAAGAGGGACTAAATTAAACATGCATCGTGAAAATAATCCGCATCGTCGTCTGCTGTAGTGTTCCCAAGAGGCTGGTTACATTACCACGTTGATTGGTAATGCTTATTCACTGTGCATTGAACACTGGTCACCAGAAGTGTCGATCAGCCGCTTAGCTAGTTCCTTATAAATGGAACCAGCACTAGGCAATCGTTCAAGTCTCGACAAAGAGTCAAAAATATAATTACCAATAAAATTATTGTATTGTTGCATTTTGAAGTTGCGATAGTTTATAAATCCGTACCCATCCTCCATAACAGTAACACATACATGACATGACATAGATTCCAATTCTGATATAGTCTGCAACATTGACTTCGGTCTCAATTTCTCTAAAGTTTATAGCGGCTCGTCCCGTTGCCCCTGAAAATAGAGAATTAGGACAACCCATCCTCCAAGCATTAATGGCATCGGTCTTCCAGAACACCTCAGATTAACCAGTGTACTTTTTAGAATTTTCCTGGCTAACTCTTATGTGCATTTATGTGTATTTCTGTCATCGGTCCATGGATCGAAAATGCGGGAAGGCTGAAATCTGAAAACCACCCAAACGAACGGGTAAGGATGGTTGAAGTAGGCTCTTCGTTCAAATCCTCATTTAAAATGTTGGTATGGGAGTTTTGAATAATATTATATTGTCAAATGGAGCTAAAAGTACAAATGTTTCCTAAGCCCTTCGGTCGTTGCGACCACACAAACGACAAAAGTGTAAAAAAAAATGCACTCCGGGAGTGCCGACAAAAGTGAAAACTTATTTTGGCGCGTTAGACATTTTTTAGATGGGTACTAGGGCTATTGGGTTATTGGGTAATGAATTGCATTTTATTTATGAATTGTATTTTATTAATTATTAGAAACTTTAAAATGTATTTAATATTCTTTTATGGATCATCGTTAACAATTTCGACAACTCTTGTATCATCATCATTATCATTAAAATTATTACAACCTTGAATAGAAACTATAGATTCCTGGTAACTAAAATAGGAAATAAACAATTTTTATTCGAAGTTATTTAAATATCTCGTGAATACCGCATCAGTTGTACTTTTATATCTCGTTGTGCTAATATTGCGTTGATTGGACATATGCGTACCGCACTAAAATAAGTTTTCACTTCAAATAATATTAATGTATATTACATAATAAATTCATTTGTCAATGTTAATTATTCATAAATTTAGTTTAGAGCCTCATGGTTAACTTGGATTTAGATAGCTCTGATAATGGTGTGTAGAATGTCCCAGAATATATAATTTTTTTTTATACTTTTTAGAGACATTATTCGGATATGAAAGGTTAACAAGAACCGCCCAGTCTGGCGTTGTTCCTGGTCTAATACCGGTATGATGCTACACCTAAATCGGTTTATAGTATATTTTCAAATTTAGCAGCAGATTACTTCTTGCTGGGTACCTGACGAGTATTATCGTTGGGAACTCTATAGAGCTGTAAACTACATTTTTTTATAAATAGTAACAGTGGTAGTTTATAAATAATTCAGTTTAGTTTAGTTTTTATTTCTCATGATCTTGTATGACAGGCTTGAAGACATACAGCCACTCATATGTGCGAGTCCCTACGGAGGCTGTAAAAAAGGTCGACTCTCAGAGTATCTAAAGACGAACTGTTCTATAATTCATTTGTTATAGTCTTTTTCTCCCAGACAAAGGAACTTACATATAAATAAATATAAAACGAGACTACAATATGAACTTCTTATGTTTTTTCGCTGACGTTATCTCGAAATTTGTCACTCCTAATTTTAAAATAATTTTAATGACACCTCTCATATCGAAATACATCCGGTAAGGCTCGAGTGTGTGACAAAGAAACACACTTGAAAAACAAAACCCTCCTACGCAGCCAGTAAAAATGTGGTGGGTCTTGATACATTACAAAATGAACTAGAAGCACTAATATTTAACACCTTAAAATTATAATTTATAGTGTATTTTTATTACATAAAATTTGTAGAGTTCCTATAACGTAAGGTATTATAATTAAACAGATAAGATCAACTGCTAAGTAAAAAAATAATAATAATAAATCGATGTATTCCTGGATATCACTTTGAAGAGACCATAGGCTCTTAAAAACCACCCAACATTTCTAAGAGATTACCTCCTTTCTAAAATATATACGCCCAAGGTCGACTGGCACGCCCCGCTTATATATAATATAACTATAGCATAATAGTACTTCATACCAACATTATGAGCAGCCTCTGTATGTAAATAAAATAAATGTATTTTCTTTTTTATATATCTATGTAATGCATATAGAATCCATATGTATAAATATATATTTTATATATATAGGTATATATAAATCTCTCGTAAAAATTCTTGAAGCTGTGGGAATTAGATTGACAACTAGATTTGTTTCAGGATTATGTAACGTGTAGCTCTCTCAACTTCTGCTGAGTAGCTGAAGATGTGAGTTGTCTGGTATCATGATGATGAATCGTTTTTCTGTTGATCAATTCAGACTTTTTGTCTCAATTTCTCGCTTGAGTCTAAGTTGTTGGCAGTAGAGTTCTGAATCGATTGCTTTAAATTAATTAACGGTGCCTTTCAATCCCACCATACACACAGCATCACCTTATTGCGTGTTCAACCGGGTTTCACTACAGTCTGTAGAGCGTCGTGGTCAAAGGGTATTCAACTACCCTTCGACGACCTTTTTAACTTTTTCAAATTGGTCAAAACTAGTTAGCAATTCCTCGGCTAAGTTGAAGCTTATATAGTCCTGCTCTACTTTTTCAAAAAAATTATTGTCTTTATCCGTATCCGTAAGGGACACTGCATTAGGCTCTTAAACGTCAAAAATTTATTATGTATATAGAAAAAAAATATTCTATGTATAATAATATGTATTATATATAGAATAATTTTCCTTTTTTGAAATAGAACTTAAGAATAAATGATTGCAGACTTACCACCAAAGAGTTTTTCTTCAATTTTATATATACGAAATAAGAGAGGACCTTTTCCCCGACCAAGGTAGTTCTTACAAACAGTAATAATCAACTTACCTCTTAAAGATTCCTTTCAAGAAGGAAAACATATTTTTATTCATCTATTCCCAACAGTGACAAGGTTTTTCGTTAATTAGTACGTAATTAATATCTCTATATGTATGTACATATATGTATTCAGTGGAGTGATGTTGGTGACCTCAGCTTTTAGTATAATAAATTTCGGAATAACTTCTGGGTGTAATAATAACTTCTGGGCAAAGGGGCTTCTGGGAAAGCAATAGGTGGAGTCAAAGAGTGGTGGTCACCATCCTCATTGCATGTCTAGTCAATGCAGCATGGTGACCCACACTATGGCGGCCTGGTGAGATCCTTTTTCACGCCCCGCTTAAAAGACCCGGGATCAAAGTGGGAAGGAAACACGTGCACTGGTAGAGAATTCCAGGCTTTTACCGATCGGTACAGGAAAGAAGAGCAAACGTTTACTTCGGGTACGTATATTTTCGACGCACAAACGGTGACTCCTTAGGCCAGCACGTGTAGTCCTGTAGAGGAAGGGAGAAGGTAGGACCAATTGGAAGAGCTCATCAGAATACTCCCCGTGATGTAGGCGATAGAGGACTGCCATAGAGGCGACATCTCTTCGCAACTGCAGAGGCTTAAGAGACTGGGTAATCTCAGGACAGTCGATAATGCGGACTGCGCGCCGTTGCAACCGATCGAGAGCGTCAAGCAAATACTGCGCATAGCCGTCCCAGAGATGTGAGCAGTACTCCCCGCAGGAGCGAACCTGGGTCTTGTATAAAAGACACAGTTGCTCGGGCGAGAAGAACCGTCTCACCTTGTTCAAAACGCCGAGCGTATCCGGTACAGAGACCAAGCCAGCGGTTGTTAGGGCTTTAGAGACAGAAACCTGCTCACAATACGTGCCGTATCAGGAAAGACTGCCATCTGCATCGGGCCCTTAACCCAGCTATGTAAAGTGAGCCTCTGCAGATGTTGGTCAAGGCTCTCAGCAATCAACCTACGACCTGATATGACTATCGGCACAATGATTATACACGTCGAAAACCTTATGGGTAAAATCAAAATATTTCTTATGAAAAAAATTCCCTGCAGCTCTTTGCTCTTCCATGTCTCTCTACAGTCAGTACCGTCAACAGACAGAAAATAATATCAAAGATTCCATACCTCGCGATTATTGAGGGTCCTCCCACATATCAACATACAATCGCATTACTAATGAAGATGGGTAGTGCTTTCGGTACGCAGTTAGCAGTGTATGAACGCTTCTATCCAGGGCATCCAATTCCATCTGAGTCCATCTAAGTATGCCAATGGAGTAGAGTATGTCCTCTCACCTGGATCCTCTAAGGAGTACACAGAGGTATATTTAACACTATATTTTTTCAATTACAATTTAGTGCCACTAACGTAATGTAACGTAACAAGCCTATTGCCGTCTACCGGGCACTAATAATAATAGCTGCAGGCAAACAGTTCATTCATTCATTAAAAGGAATCAGGACGCAATTTGACCTCATCCTCACAAACGATATCCTATTCCCGAACCCTCTAACATAAGAGGAGTCAAACCCAAGCAAGGTTCTGCTTGGCTTTGTGCCTCTAGTGATTAGTAGGGGCTCAAATCGTCACCATTGGATAAACACCGCTTGATATTAATAAAGTCGCCATCACCCGAGATTTTAGCCATCCCGGATAGCAAAGAACTGTTCTCCATTGCTGAACACATGCTTCCAAGAAAGTGCATAGAGTTGTATCAGTCTTGTACAACTCCATCACTCTTAAGAGCCACATATGCGGCTCAGAGTCGTTGGCTATCCAACATGTCAGCAAATCCTATCGGTTATTATTATTATTATGTGTCATTTGGAGCAAAAAATTACTTGAAAGTTGTGAACGTTTTTCGTTCTTGTATATATGTATATATATATTATAAGTTAGTTTCTTCTCAGAGGGCGGAATGTAACAAATTCCAATGGTTAATAAGAACACGAGTGTTATAATATTTTTTTATTTTTAAGTTGCGTAGTCATTTGCAAACAAATATATACAAATATATAATACATATATTTACACATATCTTCCTAAAGAGGTTCGAAGAGGCGTACCACATTTTGATGACTATCATTTATTTCCACTGATGTAATGGGTGACATATCAATCCACCTTTTTGGGAATTACATGGGAAAATTAAGAATATATCGAAAGATAGATAGGTAGGTGAATAGGGACGGCAATGGGTGGAAATGGATATTGCTTATACGATTGAATTTGGAAGTGTGCAATAGCTCGAGCAGATCAGGGTCGCATACCCATAACTCGAAGTGACGGTAATTTCAAGACTTATAACTGACAAACTAACACAGTTTTTTTTCTAATTTACTTGATTCACGAAAATAGTAAAAGTTCCTGTAACTGGAGTGGTACTAAAAATCTTGAATATCTATTGATTACTTACCTAGTTTAAGTTTCTTGTTTTCGTGTAGGAAATATCTTGGTCTTCAGCCAATTTCATGTCTGAGTTTGTTTCTCTATAGGTTAAAAAGTTTATTAAATAGGGAATATATTGGTATTTCTGAGATTATTATCTGTGATTTATAATCACAAAAAAAAAACAATTTAAGGAACTTTATTTCGAATGACTGCTCACTGCTTTTTCGAGAATTACATATTTAAATATAACGCACACAAATATACTCGTAGTAATAGTCCTTACATAAATTTGTTTTGGCATCTATAACAATATGTAAGAGCAAAGAACTTATGGAACAAAATAGTGTAAACTTGGATTCATTTGATGACGCTTTTTTATTTGACGATCGAGACATCTGAGACACTGAGAGTTTTACTTACAATTAGCTGAACCGTTCGAAGAGATATCGGTAAACATACCTAGCAAAACGAAGTATACGTCATGAACGTTGTATCTGTTCTTGTGTTTCAAATCAGTTTAACTAAATGACTTTTGGCTTTGAACATATCGATTTCTAAATAACCTCTCTTTATATTTTCTTGTTGAGTGCCTTGTTCCGGGGGCGTGGCAGTGAACGTACCACTCAGCACACCAGGAAGCGTCGCAGACGATAATTGAAAATATATATTCAGCTGTAATAACGTCAGACGTAAACGGAGACTTATTGAATTATATACGTTCATTCATTATATTACAAATTGGAGCACATCGCTATTAACTTCGACCAATGTTATTACTTTGGTGTGGGATGCAGTAGAGATATGATGGGATATAATTTTTTAGTCATTTATTAATTGAGGAGAATATTCCTGTTAGTTTACATGTAGAGTTCGACATATACATATTACTATTCACTTACACTTTTACACTCGTTCTTTATACTAAGCATTTTACTAATAAGAAACCCATATATTATCTCAACCAAGCAATATAATAAAATTTTCATATATTACTATGTAGAAAGCACAGACCACAATTCAGAAAATATATGTATATTATATTTGTTTCAAAACTGAAGTTCGTATCCAAACTAAAAATCACACATTTCTGACTACTAACAAACAACACCGATAAGGAGATCCGAAGACAAGTAATACTACTCTTAAATTTTATAAGGTGACAGGTAAAGTACAAAATTTTACTGTGCAAGCAAAGTGCAAGGTAACTTACTTACCTATAACAAAACATTTTTAAATACGTCTGTTATGACTACAAGTTACCACTATAATTATTGTTTTTCTTGGATTATTTTACACAGAACTATGAATATTGCTATTTCTAAACAAAATATTCATAAATAAAGTATTAATATTTACTAAAGTATCAAGAATTTGAAAGCCTAATTTATCGCCACATTACAACCTAGTATTTATTGTGTTAAAAATAGGGGGATTATAATAGATACATGCAACATTGTATATTTAAGAGAATTAGGTAACAGAAATTATTAAGGCAAGTTATACCGGAAGCGCAACGCCGTTGGTCGGCCTGCCAAATGACGGCGAATGGGGGGGGTGATGAGATGTGGCGTGCTTGATATGAGATAGTGGTTACTGTTATTTAGTGAATTTGATAGTTTATAGCTATAGTCATGTGTTTGTTTCTTACATTAGTAACTTATTTCAATAAAAACTGCTTCTAGGTATCCCTTGCGTACATAATTAAGATTAAACTTTCAACTACATCAAAGTAATCAAGCCGGTATGTACAAGTACAATGTCCATTTGGGCCAGAGACAACTAACTATTTGTTATAATGTTATACAAAGTTGCTAACGTGTCTGTCGCTGACAACCTACACTTACGTAGGTAGTTGAAAGTTTTAGATCGATATTGCCTTGTGCGGTTAGATCTCTGTCTTAATATGTGTGTTCTTCGACTAATTCATGTATTCTGAACTACTTGACTTTATTAGATGAACTCCTCTACAAATAAACTAAGCGTAAGAGTTGATTATCTTTTAAGATATTAATGAATTTCTTTTGCAAATTAGGAAACTGTCTTCATAGTCAATGTCACTACACGCACATGTGTATAGTTTCACTTTTTTATCAGAAACCATAACACCCGTAGTTTAGATTTAAGAGAAACCCCTTTTTAGTGGTTGCAGCATAGGCATACCTTTTATGAGTTTATTAGTTTAATATATCCAATATATTGTACAATTCAATCTAAATTTTAGAAAAGATATTGCACAATTGACGGCTTGAGTGGATTCTTATTGATTCTTAGGTTGTATCACATACTTTCAGTGACTATAAGGGTTCACAGATTTTTCTATTAAGTTACGATTTTGTGTGATGAGGCCTTATATATTTGGTTTTATATAATATGCATAAAAAATCAGCTTTTATAAAATGACGGGGGACTGTCTATCTTGGATTCTCTATTATGCTGGTACCACATCTATAGATCTGTATTTCTTTTACTTATAAAACAATTTCATGCATATTTAGGTACAGACAATATAGATAAAATCCACAATGTAACGGAGCTGCAACAGAGATGAAAGTTATTTACATGCATAACTGCTAATGAAAGTACTATCGTTTTCACATGCAATGCCTAACAGACCGAAGAGCAGTGTGTGGTATCGATACTAACGAGTATCGACTGACCGATAGAAGTTGTGAGAAGTTTCGAAGTAATTATGTATATACGTTTGTGGTACTGATGAATTTTGTTCAATTTCTATTTAGAGAATTTCTTGTCGACATACACCTATAATTATATATCTATTTTAAGCTGTATGACTATTTGTAGGGACCGTTAGAACCCCTTAGGAGATTACTTCGCCCAGCAGTGGACGGCGCTAAAGTGATGACTGATGATAATATTTTTTCTTAAAAGGACAGATACGTTGCGATCCCTATGGCATATAAAATTTGTATGTTTCAAGATAGGATTTTTTAAATATTGTCTATTACTTACATATGTCTGACAGGTACTATTATTATTATCAAACAAAGATGCTGTGATTGTATTGTAACCTAAATATCTATTAAGATCTTAATATCTTAGATCTCTCTCGTAGCTTATTCATTTATTTATTCTATTAGCGATATCAATGTAGGTCATGGGTGCCGCTGACAACTTGATTATGAGATATTCCAGACGGTATTAATTAACCAGCTTTCAATATTGGTCTTATCGTTTTGTGTTTGTTAGCGGCAGACATGTTCATATTATATAAATACAATATATACAATACACTATTTAAATTTATACTTTAATTATGGGAACTATAAAAAATATATTAAAATTATATTAAAAAAAAACAAACAAAAAAACTTAGCCAAAGAATTCAGTACTTCTATCGAGAGGTACTGAATTCTTTGGCTAAGTTTTTTTCGAAACGAAACAAAATATTATATTGTATTAGAAATCAAACATACTACGATTTGAACAGACTAATGTAATTAATCTTGGTAACAGAAGTACTTTTGCGTGCATGCCTTGAGTGTCACTTGTGCTCACATATGCCTATTTACACCTATACTGTATGTATGCTGATTCCAGATTCAAATTTAATATGTCAAACTTATTTGACTTAATACTTACATTTGACTAAAACTAAAAATAAAAAGACTAAAATAAAAATAGGGACTATTCACAATTATGCATCGTGAAATTATATTAAATTATGCATGATTTTACTGTTTGTACATATGTACGATATTGAAAGTAAAATGGTAAATCAGAATTTGTCTACTAGAAAGGGATTATTCGTCACACGCCTTTATATTTTCAAGGCCAACATTGAAAAATGGATGGTAAGTTATTAAGAGCATAAATGTTTTTAAAGAAACTATATATATTTTCTTTTTCACATAAACATAGGTTCACAGGTCTACATGTTTTTGTTTCGCAGTTCATAAAAACATCGAATATTTCAAAAGAGATCGTTTCATCTAAGAATATTACATTTATATCTTCGTCTTACTTTAACAAATAAAAGACCAACTGAAAAAAATATGACATTTGTTAGAATAAGTGAAAGCAATATTGTTTAAACGTTTATTCGTCTCAATGTTTTGTAAAAGAAACAACGAAAAAGTTAGAATCACAGTCCAAAGTTATGTGAAAGATTTTGATGGAAAGGAAATATGAGTAGATCTGAAGATATTTTCACACACATGTTTTGTTGTTTTGAAATCACTGGAAACAAATCCAATTTTCAAGTTGCATGTTGAATTTAAATCAATGCGGAGTGCAGATTCAATTTACAAGTCTATCGAGTACGGACGTGAATCTGACTAGTAACAAGTAGTTTATGAAATCTAAAAAGGTTCAAATTGAACGACGATTTGTGAAGTACAAAAGAAATTAAACATTAATATAATATGATTACACTACTGGTGTCGAGTTAGTTAATGTTATTACCCATATGCCCGTCTTATGATTGGAGAAACCAGCCGAACCAGCCTCTTCGAGCTCCTGCAGTCTGAGTCAAGTTTCCCATTCCGAGACTTGATGTAGCATTTACCGCTCCCTAGTCTTTGTCTCCTGTGAAAACAAATTCATTCCCGAGGATCGTAGGCACAAGAGAAAACAGCCAATACCCTTTGCTACGTTACAAATACCGACCCATTGACCAAATAGTAATGGGAATAAGGCAGGAAGACGATAATGATAATGTATGACACTTTACTTAAATTAGTATAAGTGTTTGGTTATGACATATTTCTATGTTATTTTTTTTATACTATAGCTCTGTCTCAGATGAACAGACGGGTCACCTGATGGTCAATGACAACCGCTGTCCATGGACACCTGCAACTCAAAAGTCGTAAGTGCGCTGCCCGCTTTTGAGGGTGATGAGGGATGGGGGGATCCCTTGAGGGAAAAGAAGAGAGGGAGGATGAGGAGACGGTAAAGAAGATATGGGACGGATGTGGGGAGAAGTAAGGGAATAGGTGCATCCGGCGGCCCAACTCCCCTAGTTGGGCCTCCGGGTAGTTAAAAAAGTAACTTGCTAACTGATGGCTACTTATCTTCTGGTACCTAAATCATTTAAAGATCGAGGAACATCAGTACTTAGGTAGCATCATTTTCAGGTTGTTAATGGATGGATGAGCGATGACTTTATTTGCATGTTTGAGATTTAGTGAGAGAAATATTTTGCAAAACCTTTTGTATTGGACAGATTAAATTTACAGTAAGTAAAAATAAATGCTTATAACAAAAGCCAAAAATAGGAGCCGCTGTTATGAGATAACATTTTCAACCCTAAACCACTGAAAAGTAATATTGAAACAAATCGACAATTAAAAAGATAATATACAGAAACATTTGTACAGAAACACGGACAAAACCCATCTGTGGTCTGCGAAATACACGTACCGTTAATGAAAACTAAAGGCTGATACAAATATGAATTTAAGTCGATTGGAAAACTCGTTCGTTGGAATACATTGCAATATACGAAACGATTTCATTCTATTTAATTATTGTAAACAATTTAAAAAAATAAAAATTATTCTTTAAGTACTTGGCGTTGGGGGTAGAATGATTAATAATTGAGCAGAATCAAAATCAAATTAGTATCCTACTTAATGATACCATACTCAGACAGTGTGTGTCCAAATACAGGAGTCTCTCTCTCTATCACACACATATGTATGTAATAAATATGACTGCATGTAACAAAATAAAATATGTGTCTATACGATGTACCTATCTTTATTCTATTCGATTTCACTTTGATTCGGAAGGAACTGACTCCCAACATACAAAGCTCACGCTAGTTTGCGAATACAATTTTTCAGTGGTAGAGCCATGCTTAGGCGCGAATGGGCCGGCTCGACCGGTGCGTTACCACGGCCTCACAGAAAACCGGTTGTGAAGTAACGCTTACGTTGCATTTCCCCGAATTGAGTGAGGTTTCCGCAGGCCCACTTCCCCCTCCCCCCTTTTCTCTCACTCATCTCCTTTCTCTTCTTTCCGCTCCCTGCATCCCCTATCCCTCATCACCCTCAAAGGCGGGCAGCGCACTTGCGACTCTTGAGTTGCAAGTGTCCACGGACGGCGGTGTCACTTACCATCAGATGACCCGTCTGTTCGTCTGTCCCCCTATAGTATAAAAAAAAACATACAATTTAATTTCATTTTTAAATATACCATATTCATACAAAATACATTTTAATGTATAAAAAAGAGTAGACCACCGATATCAAGGACCAAGACACCGGGACTCTAAGTTCACAACTCACCGGTGGGCTCCAAATATAGGATCCTCCTGACAATGCGCGCCGTGTCGAGGAGAACTGCCTTCTGCTCCAGTACCATTTTTTTACGTGTGGAAACCCCCTCGGGCCTTCATTCCACCGGGGTTTTCGGTGATACAATGTGTCGGAATCGGACTGACTAGAACCACACGGTATGCCATACTGCGCCTAAAATAGGAGGAATCCGGGAACAGCTTTATTAGGCGGTGGTAAGCGCGCCTATGTCGCCTGGTTCAAATTGGGTCCGAGTGGGGGCGTCCTCCCGGACCTGCTCCGCCATCTCCTTCTGCTAGATGACTTCCTCACAGAAGGTTGCGACTGCGGTAAAATTCGTGTCGCTACCGGCCATGGAGCGTATGACAGCCGGTAGCGAGAGATCCTGTCCGCTGACAAAATAGGATCGGTGTTCTCAAAACCACGAATTTCCCTAAAAGTGTTAGCTATTTACGTTATTCACGAAGTAGACTATAGACTATATGACACCAAAATATGACCACACCATTCTGAAATAACACGTATATATATAACAGGCAGTCCTTGGACTCTATATCCATACTTTTTTCTAGTACATAGAAGTATCAAGAACATTCAGGTGCATTTTACAAACCAAAGAATTTGTGTACTTTCATTCTCAAAATTTAGCTTGAAACAAACATCGTTCAAAATGTAGAAGATTTTCTTATATATACATATATATATAAGAAAATCTTCACTTTTCTGATTTTCTTATATATACATATATATATATATAAGAAAATCTTCACATCATAGAAAATGCATACACTGCACTGCGTTACAGCAACATAGTCTTAACACATTTACTTAAGTTTCACGGAAACCTTACTAGCTTTGACTAAAGTTCCCCGAATAAGTAGCACAGTGCCTTCATTAATGCTGTATATATTGTTTGATAAAGTAATAAAGCTTGGATGTTGTAGGGAATTCTGAAATTTCTATCTTTTTGTGTGTTAATACCACAAGTATTTTAATATAATTTGCTTACATAATGTTGAAACAGATTATAAAAATTAATTATTGCAGATATCCATTCGCGGGAGTGGTCACTTACCATTAGTTGACAGGTCTGTTCGTTGCCCGCTATCCCAAAAAAAAAAAACTAAATTGTCGCCCGGACTATGATGATTATGCGCAAAATCTGTATGTTACCGTATTCCAAAAGACTTTTAATGTGTTTACTTCTTTTGCCTATCAATAAAAACTAAAGATAACTACATGAATTTCATACATAAGCCGTTTCAAACAGACTAAAAGAACATTACTTAGGAAACTCAAAATAACTTCAGTCTCAGATCCTTATAACGTAAAGGATAAAAAAAACGTTGAGCTAGTATAATTTCATGGCAGACAGACAGAAACCGAACTGCGAACGTAAACTTTCAAATCTATTTCTTTGAGTAGATTTTCAGAAAAGGTTTTTCATAAAGATGTCGATTTCATTCGGTCCGTAACCAAATTGATATAGGTTACGTAAACGTTAGTTTTTTCGGAAGGATAAAGCGTTATTTACATACACATAATGTCGGTAAATTTGAGTGACGTTCGTATGATGAATGTTTCAGGTCATTTGTGACCTTTCCGATCCGTTATGTAAATAGAGCTGAAGAGGCTATATCAAAAAGTTTTCACATCGATTTCCGCGGACCCTGAGTTAGCGCAGAACAGTTGCTATTACAATAATGGATATTGCTATATTTATTGGTGGAAAAACGTCGTTTGGAAGTTTATCGTATAATGTGGTTAAAGAAACTGTACATACTGTTAGTTATTTATATGCTAATATTGTATCTGACTGTACAATAAAGAGTCAATCAATCAATCAATCAAAATGAGATTCGAGACCTAAATTATTTAATTTATTTTTGTATTAGTGTTTAATTATAAAAAAATATTTATTAAATCAAGCTTCACATGCAGACTTATTACTAAATGATTGCAGCATGTTTAAACTAAAGCAACGCAATGATGACCTAACTACTGGTCTGCTATATTGGCTCCTAAGCAGTCTGTTTTGATTGCCAGTGTTGGTATTTCAATTATTTTTAGTTAGTTCACTTTATAAGCTATAAAGTAATCTTAAGTATTAATAGTCCCACAAAATAGTAATAGTAATACACGGATTGTTGTGTAATTTATTAAGTACATCGTTGAATTCCTTTTTAGTTTAAATTAATTTTTACGCAAACGACTCGTAAAATGAGCCTAAATTTGTTTTTACTAAATTCTTATAGCGTTTCTACTAAATTCTTGAACTCAAAAAGCAGAAGTTTTATTAAATCCTTGAAGTAACTGTATTTTTAAACCCCATGAGTACATAACTATGATATAAGTTATCAAATTGGCCCGTGTTATGTACACACACGCTCTAATTCTTGCACATTATCACGCGATGTGCTCAGTCAACATGTTTTATAATCCGAAAGTGGAACAAACACAAATGTAGTATGAAACTATGTTTTACATTTGGGTGAGTTTCATATAGAGAATTCCTTGCCTTTTTACTAGAGTGCCAAATGAGGAAAGGGTTTTGTTTAAGTCTAAATATTTTGGCGAGTAGACCTAGATAAAACACTTATGATTGGATTTAATTTATTAAATTGGAGTATTCATATACATATATGTACATACATATATTCACTCACGCCTGTATCTGTAAAGGAGAAGTCAGAGGGGTATTAGACATCTACAATATGCTTATATATATTTGGTAAAAAATAGGGTACTTCAGAAATTAAAGATATGAAAATTGGAAGTTTATTAAAGGAAAGGTAACACAGGAGTTATTTTTAACAAAAGAAGAGAAAAATGGATTACAAAAAAATGCAGTAATATTAACAATGAAATCTTATTTATTGACGATTTACATATTATTTGAAAAGTTCAGATATCTTTTTATGAACACTAGAAGTTTTCTGTAGCAGAAATATATGTTAAATAAATACATGATAATAATAATAGCAATTACCGCGGAATACTAAGAGCCTACGTGCACAGGTGATTTCTAATTGGCCAGTGTGGTTTGATAGTTTTAGAAGCAAGCATTGTATGTGAGGTCGCCCATTTCACGATTCTAAATAGGCCGATCAACCTTTAGAAAAAATACCCTTAGTGAACGGACACTAAAACAGTTCGGTTTAAAAGATCTTCGCTACAATCTGATGTACTACGAGATCCCTCATTGACTAAATTGTTTACATTATTTTAAATATTTTATTATTCTTCAGCGATGGTGTAAACACTGTTCATCAAAGAGAAGTAGGACCAAGTGGTGCTCACTACCTGAAAATGATATACGATATTATTATTTTTTTATTCTATGTACATATTATACCCACCTACCTGTTGTTGGTGAGCGAACCTGACTTCTAAGTTTGATTTCCACACCGTACAAAATTATGTGATATAAATGTGTAATTTATAAACAGGTGTTCTGGGTGTACTTTGTGTTCGTTATTTGTATATTTTGTAAGGTCTGCATTTTTCATCATTTAATTTCCTGGAATGTATTCTTCGAATTAGAATAATTACGCTGAAGTGGCAATGGGCTGGCCACATCTGCCGAAGGGCCAACGGTCGTTGGAGCAAACGAGTCCTAGAGGGGAGTCCGTGAATCGGTAAGGGCCAGTCCCAGTCAGATGGACAGCTTTGAGAGACTGGATGCGGAAGGCGGAGGACCGGCTGCTATGGCGCAAATTGGACGAGGCCTACGTTCAGCAGTGGATTGCAGTAGGCTAATTGATTGATACTTCAAATTACCATTTCAATTTAAAGCTATCATAATGAACACATAAAAAAGTCTCAAATCGAGAACCTCCTATTTGAAATCGGTTAAAAATGTTAACAGAAACACCCATGTCGTTCAATTTGCTTGAATGGATTGATAACCATATTGAAACCTTATGGCTATACATATAAGGTAAATTTAAACCTTCAAGAAGGAGCGTACTCCTATCTAAACTGCCGGCAACGCACTTGTGACTCTTGAGTTGTGGGTGTCGATGGCAGCGGTAGTCACTTACCATCAGATCTACCGTCTGCTCCTCTGCCCCCTATGCTATAGAAAAAAAAATGGTATATGTTTGATAAACATCATGTAGAACTATGTTTAACCACAACCGCACTTCTATCAGTTTTCTTCTTCATTTCCATATTATCCTTGTTCATATAAAATTTGCATAGTTTTCTTAAGGCATACGAAAACTTTAGGGTAATCTCGGTGATATTCACCAACTGTCGCTTGTAATGACCAGACATTCTACACGTTTATTAAACGCATTCAAAATGGTCCTTGTTGCTACAATTCTAATCGAACTACAAATACACCAGGGCATTCTTCTTAATTGTTAATTTACACTGAAGCAAAATTAATATTATGATAATAATAATAAAAAATATTTTATGCCATTTCACTTAACATTAAGTAACGCATGCATCAATTACGTGACGCTCTAAGAGTTTCGCTTCATGCGCAAAATTTAGTTAAAACTGATGTCATGTACCCAACATCAAGGTGAAATCGTGATACGAAATTAGGGTCGCGAAACGTAGTCCGCAACTTTTTAAAAAGGCGTACTTTATAATCCGATGAATCCAATATATTCTTAATAAAATAGTAAGATTCATATTCTACTATAATCTCAGGATAATACGATTTAAACTAGCCAATCAATATGAAGGGCGTTTATTACGAACTAAATAGTACTTAAAATATTTCAAAAATAACTTTCTTTATTATAAAAATATCGTCATTAATCAGCACTTATAAAAGGTTAATAACTGGGAATGTTAATTATATAATAAATCACTTAAATACACAGACGTAAATTTGACTCTATCACAGGCATGTCGGATTATAAGATGTGCCATATTAGCCAGGGGCCCAATTACCGCGGGTCAATTGTAATTTACTTTAGCTGTATGTCAATAATTTTATCATGCATTGACACTGATTTCGTAATTTTAAATAGATTTAATGGAACTTCTTCTAATGATCCGATTATATAACGACTCTTATTTATTTAAATAATGATCGATGATGATAACTAGTTACAGTCCGACTGTGACGTCATACATGTGATGCGTAGACTGCATTAAACAAGATATGCAAAGTCAACCATACATGTTATTTTTTTTCGCTATTAATTACACAATATTTCCTATTTTTGTGGTAACTAAATATAAAAAAAAAATATAGCGGAAAACTGTGATTTCGTATCTATCTGTGGAAAGTATTCTGTGAAGAGATATAAAAAGCGGTAGATGGTGGGTCGAAATGGAGTATAAGCTGTTGAATTTTCCGAAGTCACGAAGTTGTACTGAAATATGTTTTAAAGACAACCACCGCACTCAGAGATATAGCTGTGTCATGTGAGACTTTACAAACATACAAACAATTGACACAAAAATCACTCAGACTCGTGACTTTACGTTACTTTACCTTAGTGAACGTGTTTAATGACACCGTAGTGTATCTGAGAGATGTTAAGCCACAAGGTTTTTGTGATCTGAAACATAATATATATAATTACAATCATTTTATTAATAACAGACAAACAGACGGGTGACCGGTTGGCAAGATAGATAGGTTGCTTATGGACACCTACAACTCTGTGTCACAAGTGCGCTGTCCATCTTTGAGGGGATGGGAGGGTGTTAGGGAGGGGAAAGAGGAGAGGGGAGAGGGGAGTTAATAGTAGTTATTATAGTTATTTATAGGTTTCTTAAATGTAAAGCAAGCAAAAAATTAAAGAGTAGTGCGTATAAAATTATAGTTGCCATTTAAAAAAAAATTACAATCTCTAAACCTATGACAGTGGTAGAGACATGGTTAGGCACGAATGGGCCGGTTGTGAAGTAACGCTTGCGTTGCATTTACCCAAAAGGAGTAAGGTTTCCGGTGGCCCATTTCCCCCTCTCCTCATCCCTCTCCTCCTCTCTTTTCTTTACCCTCCTCGCAAACCCTTATCCCTCAACATCCTCAAAGGTGGGCAGCGCACTAACGACTCTTGAGTTGCAGGTGTCCATGGACGGCGATTGTCACTTACCATCAGGTGACCCGTCTGTTCGTCTGTCCCCCTATAGTATAAAAAAAGCACAATTAGAACAAATAAAAAATGCAATTGCTTTTACTTCCTCTTTGTTTTTGGCTAATTTTATTTTAAAGTTGCATACGCTACGTCACTTTCATTATTCAGACGATTCAAGAAACATCCCACTTGTCAAACTCCATCAACCCATCTGGGCTCCATGGCATGACATGGAAACACAGTGAAAGAAATATCATACATATTATCGGAAACACCCTCTGTCTTGTGCAGTCGGTTACCGAGTAATTCGTGAGTAAATAATATTCATTACATTTTAATAATAAGCCAAATTGCCTTTTTGTACTGCGGATTACTTTTGTACCACAGGTTCTGATAAGCCACATTGCTCAAACATGAACTCTGAAACATATTATTTATTGAATATTATTAATGTACATTACAAAAAACAATGTTTAGAAAATCTATTTTAACAAAAA
Source organism: Tyria jacobaeae (assembly GCA_947561695.1). Classification (NCBI taxonomy): domain Eukaryota; kingdom Metazoa; phylum Arthropoda; class Insecta; order Lepidoptera; family Erebidae; genus Tyria; species Tyria jacobaeae. Next base: position 6,926,155 of record OX387215.1, on the reverse strand, counting down.
AGAAAACGGATGCAATAAAATTCATTGTTAACAAAATATAGACAAATTTTGAAATAATAGATATCAATAAAAAAAATATATAATAGAATATAGAAAAAATATAAAAGATTCGAGTAGGTTGCAGCAATCGTAATATAATTATGCTTGCCGTAAATATATATATTTGAAGGGCTTTATCACGTATTCTGCATTCCAAAACCTTTCTAAAAATATAAAGTTGAATAATGAAAGGACCAGTTGGATCAGCACTTTTGGCCATATAAGGGTGTACATCTGTTACCATAAAATAGTAACAACAAAAAATAGGCATGCGATCGTTTTAGTTATTGAAAGAAAGTATTCGGTCATTCGTTTTAGTTATTGAAAGAAAGTATTCGCCAGATAATTTTAATATATTGAAACCTAACTTTAAAAAGATTTACATAAATATAGAAAACCTGATCCGATTTTGCTTAGTATATTCTGTATAAATTTTGGAAATACAAACATACATACGAGTTGTGACGAGACTCATATTTAATAGACTGTTGATATCTCCACTCTTTAACTATTGGTTATATACAGTGATACCGCTAGTAAGAAAATTTATATAGCTACTATATAGGATATAAAAACGAGTTTTAATGGATGTTAAATCTTTTTGTTGATTTTCCTGAAAATTCTTTTGCATTTATAATTAATATTTTCTATCTCAGTTACACGTATGTAAGAAACACAATACATGAATGATGAATACTGAATGAGCATAAAGACAGTTACCGCGCCCGTCAGAACTTCACCGTAGTAACACACGTAGAAAACTGTTACTAGAGAAATTGTCACTGCTATGTAGTTGATCATCGAGTATATAAGACCGCGTGCAAACTGAAATAACGTTTAATTAAGAAATATCTTTAATAAACATATTTAAAACACCACTCCATTTTATTTACGCTGCTGATGTCTCTATATGCTATTCCCTACGTCCCTCCTTCTATTGAGACGATAAAAATGCACCTCACTGTTCGAAATCCATCAACCCATCTAGGTTCTGGCCGTGGCAAATGAAGGTCATATAGTCAATCATTTGTCTTCATAATCAGTCGGGTAAAATACTAGTGAGCAATACGCCCATTGTAGAGGTCAAAGAGGCCCGATTGACCATCCAGCATCAATATACCTTGTACTACTACATGTAAAGAGACTCAAGAACATACACAAAAGTAAATAAAACTTAACTACCAGAAACTTTGTCACATTACGAAAGGTAATTAAAATAAACCTTAACTTCTTGTAGGGCTTTCCGGCTTCAGGCAGTACTATTTACCTACAATATCTAGGTATGCGACTCTGACCTGCCTAAGCTATTGCTTTCACTTCCAAATTCGTATGAGCAATATCCTTTTCTATCTTTAGCCATCCCTTGTTCTTAGCTTTGCCGGAGGCCCAACTCCCGCTCTCCTCTTTTCCCTTCCCCTCATAGGGAGGACCCTATTATCTTTCCCCTCCCTGCATTTACAGTAAATTTTATAAACTTGTGTAACTGATGGATTTCATTAGATTCATACTTTAATAGTAAAAAAAAATATATTTTATTTTATTAATACTTACTTCACCAGCAAATTTAAAAGCGCAAGTTGTTATCCCAACAAATAACAATTCTATGAATACCATTCGGTTGAACACGTTATCCAAATGTCTAGATAGCCTGCCAACACATGAAAAACATATGTATTTTATTTGTTTCGTGTTCTACTTCGAGGGTATATGTAATTATGTCGTTGTTTAAATACAATATTTGTTAAATTACAAAATACCTACCACTATATGATAAACCGTACAGATAAATTAAAACAAAATCTATTAAACCGTTTAAGCATATAAGTTGCAGGCTTTTATGAAATATTTGAAGACAGTGGAAGTCCGTGCGGTATGAAAGGACAGAAGCACGTGGCACAATGATTCGGTACCTTGATTTGATATAATTTAATTCACAAAATCCAGAGTTAAAAAAACATCTTATTTCATTTACCACAAATATTGCGATTTGAATACGATAAATGAACGTTAGGTTGGTAGTCGAACTCCAATTTGTTTAACTATACAAACTAAAATTTCGGTAACTTTTGTACAAGTCCCAAAGTGTTTTAATATTCATAAGTATTGGTTGACAACAGTTCCATTTTAGTATACACAAGATGAATTATTATTTTCCACGTTCACGAAAATCATGTCAGATAGTTGCAAAAGATAGCACAATACACTTTACATGCAGGCATCCATCCTGATTTTTTTTAAATGCATGCATGTTAAAAATAATAAATGTGAAAAGAATAAATACACTAAATGTTGCAATGGTTTGATACACGCACGTCGATGTATAGCGTATGTAGCGCATTATTTGCCACGAACGAGTCGTAGGCGCATAAGTACATTGTATATGACTGAAAAAACGCATGTGTATAACATTCAGGACAGTGACTAAAACAACGTGTGTGCTAGTCCAACAGCAGCAGAGAGAATGAAGTGCATGAGTTGTTTTTACAGTTCCTAAAAGACCTCTGTGTGATTGGAACACGCAATCTTTTGAATTGAACTTTAAAAGACAATAATATAGCACTAGCTTTTGCCATTAAGTGTCTCTTCAGTAAATACTTTGTTTTGGATGTCTCGATAAAGACAATATGTGTTGCAATAATTTCGTATATCGGATAATAGTATTTTGTCATGTAAATAATTAAGAAAAATTAACATGTGTGTTCTTGCTATTGTATTATTAATGAATTTAAATTGACATTTATGTATTCTTGTTTTTGGTAAAATGTAATCACAATAGTAGTATTATGTTAATGGTGTTCCTATTGTTATACGAAATATAAATGTATTTTTGTTTATGAAATAAAAGAAATGAAATGTGTACAAAACTTTATGACAATCTATTCAATAGTCCAGGCGGGAAAGTTTAACATAGAAACAAATATACATTTACAATAATGATAGTAGTGAGGACTATATTACAATTACCATAACATATTACAAACTAATATATCGTTTCCACTGTATTGAAACATACTTGATAAGTTTTTGATGTCTCTTAATAAAATCTGCAATTCCATGTTCACTACTCTGACTACTCTCATTTGATATAGGAGTTGTACGAGCCAAGTCGTCTTTCAGCATAAAAAATTCGTTTGCAAGTAGTCCACATAGAGTAATAAGTATTAACCCTGATCCACTGTATACGGTAACTAACAGGAACACTAGAAAATATTTAATATAGTATAGCTTACACAATAACAGCCAGTAAGTATCGATTCTTGATGGCTATGAATAATGGATAGGATTAAGCCAAGGATCTATATTCATACTATATGCAGCTCCTGCTAAGCAAATAATTATACTTTTATTATCAAAAGAGTATCTAACTTGAATCAAGTGTTTTAAAGACGATTTTGGACATGTTAATGTACACACACATGTACATATATAAAAACAGGTCTAAAACAGTTTTTTTTTAAGTGGGTGAAAACGAGTAAAGCTTTTACTGATTGGTTAAATTCTATTGCTTATTCAATAGAATTATAAAGTATGTAAATAAAAGTGGTACTAAGCCTTTAAGCTTTTTAAAATAGGGTCGATTTGGTCCGTTAAAGGGGCGGGGATCTTCTATCGACAAACTGCTATGCAGTTTGGCAGACTTTATGCAGATTTTGAATAAATAAATAAAAATAAAAAAGATTGGTGTTGAGTATTGTTTGTTTACCAACATAGTTTATATAAAAAATGTGGGGACTATGAACGTTTGATGTTCTTAGGCAGAAAATTAGAGTTTAATACTTGACAATATTATAATTGTCATTCGAAGTTAATAGAAGAATTTATTTGGGAACAAATGGTTACCTTAAGTGTGTATTTACAGGGTCAGACCCTTCACTTTGTTTATTTAATACATACCTACTTTTACTTACACATATATCCTAAGGTTACTTAATAGGGGCAAGCCTATTGCCTTCATTCGAGGCCTGTCTGACTGTATAAATACTGTCTGATAGATAACGTCCGTATCAAGGGTTCAAACGTGTTTCCTTCCCAATTTGATCCCGGGTCTTTTAAGCGGGGCGTGAAAAAGCATCTCACCAGGCCGCCATAGTGTGGGTCACCATGCTGCATTGACTAGACATGCAATGAGGATGGTGACCACCACTCTTGGACTCCATTTATTGCTTACCATCAGGCAAAGTGGAGTCATTATGGTAGGCTTACGAATAAAAAAAAAAAAAAAAAAAACTGTTACACGCAGCGATAGTCACCTTGTAGAGATGAGTTGGCCCTATTTTACTCCGAGAATCAGGGGCACCACTATAATTTATTAAATATGAATAATCACAAAAGTTTTAAATGGAATAACTGCTTAAGTAAATGAACTTACTTGTATAAGACTGCAACAAGTATACTGCTACATAAATGAACCAGTTGCTTGTAAAGTCAAACGGGTAACTAGCAGCGATAGGTAGCAGGAGATCACAGGGCTGTTGTAATATGAATCTCCGGATTAAAGTTTCAAGCAACGGTGAAATCAAGTACTGTGCGGTACAAATAATTGTTACCCAGAAGTTAACTGAAATAGCATTTTACTAAAAGTGATTTCCTTTTTACATTATTTTAGGTTTTTAGGTAGAGCAGGATTATTTGCTGTAGCAATACCAAGGATACGGAAGGTTCTTCACCAAGCCCGATACAAAGTTAAATGTGAACATTTTAAACGCTATTGGTCTTTAAGTTAGGTTGCTTTAGGTAGCCGTAGTAGTCTCTAGTACTATCAGATCTTTGAATGTCTTCTTTGTAAGCTTTCAAAACTGCTAAGTATAATTTCATGACGACATGGATGCTTGTCAACGTTCATCGACACAACATGATTTTCTTTGTGATTTAATTACATACAATTTTTTTTTGATACAACCGAGACATTTTGTCAAATGTTTAAAATGATAATTGATATAGTAAATGACCATATCTCGTACTATAAAAGAAACAGTCTTAATGTTGGTATAAAATATATGTCTTGTGATTTCCTAGGATCAAAACAGAACAGTAAAAAATACAGCAAGCCTATTCAAGGACAACTGTAATGGATTTACAGTGTATACATGTCGTCAAACATTAATTGATGTTTCATTACTTAATTAAATACCTTTGTTATAAACATTTAGTCTATTAAGTAAACTGTTCTTCTCCTTAGTTTGTTCTTCGGTGTACTTGATCCTCCATAGGGCACCGAGGTCTTTCATTATTGTTGATATTTCTGCCGTCTTAGGTATAATAACCAAAGCTTTAAGAGTTGCTGCAACAGAAGATTAGCTTCTGTTTTTAAGTATTAAGTGACCTAATAAAAAGTAAATGTAACCCTTACACAACCATGAAGACGGGAATGTCAAGAACTTTCAAAACAAATAAATGAAAAAATCGAAAATTATATTACATCGCATGAAGTTATATAAAAATCTATTTACGGTAGACATTTTAATATATAAATATACATAAGTACATATAATTTATTTTCTCAATTTGTCCTCAAAAGATTTGAATAGGTTAAGAGGATTTACATACCGTGTACAGAGACTAAGAACGGCGGCAACATGTAAGCAACATTGAGTATTTGCTTCCTCGATAGCAAGACGGCCAAGTGGGTAGTCAAGGAAATAAGGTGCACTAGCACAGCCGGGACTATATAAAAGAAACGCCAGTACTTTTTTATAAAAGGGCGATCATCTTCTAGAAACCTGGTTAAGAAAACAAAAATAATTTTGTAAAATACTTAAACAGTTATTGATGCAGTAATTTACTAATCCAAAACCCGGTAGGAACTAAATACGTGGCGTCAATTAAATTGCAGTTAGTCTGTTTACTCCAATTTGATTACTTCTAATTTACTCAGTGCTTAGTCATAAATTAAAGTATGTAATAGTTATTATCATGTTGTTCTGCATTTGTCTAAACTGACTTGCCATAAGTATGGTTAATATCGTATTTTAGTGTTCATCAAGGTGTACGAAAGTGTTGATAAAAGCCATTGCCAAACTATCATAAAGTTCAAATTAATTTGTATGTTCTACGTCACTGAAGGACCCCATTTGAAATAGCTGACGTTTACTTGTAATATACATATGTGACTACCTGTGGCCTTTTCGGTCAACGACTTATCGCTAGCCTTCAAATGGTTTAATTACCACAGTTTTAGGACGAAAATTTGAATGAATTTTATTCCATGAACATTACATATTAATACTTTATAAATACATATACACGTATTTAGCCTCAAATGAATGTTAAGCATGTCAACCTTTTAAGGAAATGATGTAATTACATTTTCTATCGGAGAAATTCATAGCATTAAAAGGGAATGTCACGAGGAAATTCTTCTCTCCGTGAGCCAAAGAGGGTCCTTTAATGATATTTTATGTTTAGCTTCAAATGCCTTATATTTATTTATTCATGTACATTACTTGTAATAGTGAATAGGTCGTGAGCTAGTGAATAGCGCAGTATGGTTTAGTAAGGTCGGGTTTTGGTGGAAGGGTCTAAAAAGTAATTTATATTAGAAAAATGTAAACTAAGTTTATTAGCTGAGGTAAGAGATACCTTTATTTAAAAAAATATATGTACCTTAATTCCCTTAATTGAATATTTATGATCAGTGACCGATATGATCAATACTCTGTTTCAAGAGTTTATGTTATAGTTTGAACGAGTAAGGTCTCATTAATTGAACCTATATTAGGCATAGGGGAATAAGAACAGATAAATATTACATTACGTGTCACTTATTTAAAAACATTAAAACATATCTACCTGATATTGAAATTCTTTAAGAAATCAACACTGGATTTAAAAGATTTTGAGAATTCCTCAGTGAATTCTTTTAGAGCCTCCATGGTTAAGTTGGTTTCGTTTGAAGTTGATTGAGTGTGCTATGAAAGTGATTCATTTTTCTCAAGGGGTATATTATTTGTAGGTAAATTTAATGTGTAAATTAACGACCATTTCTTGAGTAATTGTCTTTTAGGATTCCTCACGAAAATTACTTTTACTTTATTTGTTCTTGTAAATGTGGACCAAAATTCTATTAATTTACTATTACAATACAAATCTGAATGTGTTTTGTTGAGTTCTGTTTTAAAACTACAAAATACTATTATCACACAAGTGGATGAAGTTTCTGGCAAGTGTTCCCACCTTCCCACCCTTTGCTTCTATTTCTTGTTTTAGTAGAATAATTCATGAGAGGATGTAATAAGCCATGTTAAATTCCAGATCTGACTGTTTAGTGAATGAGTTCATTGAGATGTTTTGTATATTATTGGGCCCTCAAGCTATTGCTTACGCTACCAAAATAAAACTGTATAAGCAATTTCGTTATCTATCAGACAGTATATATATAGTCATACACTGCCCGAATGGCACAATTGACTTTCCCTCTACCTCTGCCCATGATGGACCAAATTGTAAATGCCAAAATGTAAGTGCTTGATACATCTCTGCCTACCTCTTCAGGGAAACAGGCGTGAGCGTATGTATGTATGTATGTAAGTATTCGTTTGCCGAGAAATCCTTTTAATAAAATAATTTACGGAATCTCACATTTATCCAAACTCAAGAAACAAATCGCCCTATATAATTTTACTTGCGCTTCTGGGTACGCATTACATTCTATTACCTTCGTGCTCTAGGCGTATTATTTGTATTAGCCATATAATCTAAAAACTATGGAGAAATCTATAAACTATTGTTTATTCGATGCCTAATAGGGTGTTTTGAAGTTATTATTTTGTACCGTACTCCACATAAGTGTTGGTTATGCTGTCATAGAAACTGCGTTGAAGGAAATTTACATTCATGATGGGTAGAGCCATTGCCACTCTTGCAACTGTAAGGATTCTAATACCCTTTTATGGTTGAATAAAGAAACTCACATACAAACATACATAAAGTCTGAAAACTTAAGGCTTCGTTTTTCGACAAGAAGAAGGACAGTAATGATACCATAGAAATAGGAAATTTCTGTCACCTTATGATGTCATGGTTTGCATGTTTTAGTTTTCTTATTTTATATATAATCCTACCATAATGACTTTACTCTGCCTGATTGAGTGGATAAGCGGAGTCTAAGAGTGGTGGTCACTATCCTCATTGCAAGTGTAGTCAAAGCAGCATAGTGACCCACACTATTGCGGCCTGTTGAGATGCTTTTTCACGCCCCGCTTAAAATACCCGTTAACAAAATGGCAGGGAGACACGTGCGCTGGTAGTGAATTCTAGGCTTTAATCCATCGGCACAGGAAGGAAGATCCGAACCGTTTAGTTCGGGATCAAATGTTTTCGACTCTCAAACGGTAGTCACCGTTTTCCTCAGGTCAGCACGTGTTGTCGTGTAGAGAAAGGGAGAAGGTAGGACCAATTGGAAGTGGTTGTCAGAACACTCTCCGTGATATAGGCGATAGAGGACTGCCATATAGGCGACATCAATTCGCAGTTGCAAAGGCTCGAGGGTCTCGGTGACTTTAGGACTGTCTATGATACGGACTGCGCGTCACTGCAATCAACAGCTTCAAGCAAATACTGCGCATAACCGACCCAAAGATGAGAGCAGTACTTCACGCGGGGGCGAACCTGGGTCTTGTATAAAAGACACAGATGCTCGGGCGAGGAGAATCGTCTCACATTGTTCAATACACAGAGCTTTCGTGAGGCAGCCTTAGTGACGCTCTCGATGTAATCCCATACCCAAGATACTAAGACTATTCTGTGGTGGCAGTTGAGTGTTCTAAAGAGTAGGATGAGGGAGAAATGAAGACTTTTTGTCAGAAAATGCGCACGCCTGTGTTTTTTTTTCGCCCTGAACTCGATCAGATTCTCACATCCCCATTGATAATTGCGGTTAAAGATCAGGTCGAGCTTAGTGACAAGCTCCTGTCATTTTCCCACAACGTCTGCTAGCCTGTCAGCAGGATGTCCAAAATATCGCCCATGTATTGTGCTGTCGTCTGCATAACAAAATATGTTGCCAAGGGCCAACATGTCAACAATTGCCAAGATTGATATGCAGAAGGAACAGTGTAAGCTACAGGACGGAACCCTGAGGTACTCCAGCGCTTAGCTGCTGAAAATCAGAGGCCACGCCGTCGCAGACAGTTGCAGAGTTGCAGAGTTTGGGTGGCAGACCGAATGCCAGAAATTTGGAGAGAATACTGGAGATATGCCGTGTTGGCAGGACGGCGTATTTGTGTCTCCGAAAGAAGAAGCATGGCCGGCCGAGCCGTCGCCGAGCTGTTTGTCTAAATGAGAATGTTGTGATAACTACATACTTATTGCTCTGCAAAATTACAAAGAGATTTTAACTTAAGTTGCCATGGTCACCTATTCAAAAATTCAAATTGTGATGAACACATGAATAAAGCAACTAAACCTAACAATTAACCACACACAAACAAAATAAACTTTATTCTGGGTTCTTTTTTGTTTTTTTTTTGTGTGGATGAAATTATTACCAACGTAAAAGCTATTATGAAAATATTCCCCTTAGATGGCCACCTCATTCTTTTTAGATTTGATATTAAAGTAGAATACTTGATTGTATTGGGATAAAATACATACAAATACATTTATGACTGCACTGATGTCGCAATGGTTTAAGTGGTTGCCTCGCCACTGCACTGCCACGTCTAGTGTTGTAGGTTCGGTCCTCGTACGGGACAACGCTTTGTGTAATTTGCACCTTTTGTTTTGAGTATGACTGCACTAGTGTCCGTTATTTGTATGTTTGTATAGTCCCCGGCGTACAGGAATTAATGGAAGTCTGTTTGTAGTTAATACTTAATTTGTACTTAATTTTCTAATTCGAAATCAAATGTTTAATAACCTTTTTAAATTCTGGTAACAGTAATTAACATATGAATTAAACACAATTATTTTTGTAGAGTGATATAATTATTTCTTGAGGTTTAACTTATTTTAAGGTAGTAACATCTAAATAAATAAATAAATAATAATGTATTATCAAGAATACGAAAACTCCCATAGATATTAGAAATATTTGAGGTAGTAATAAAATTATGAATAGGCCATCGCCTATATAACATTTTTAATACGTGTGTAACAACAATAATAACAGTTGCCCACAGCAGATGCAAATTATGAAATAAATTGAATGTGCAAATTAATTCGGTTGTCGAGTGGATTCACTGAAATGATTTTTTGGAGTCTACGTATGTCCTATACTAGAAATATGTACTATACTATTATTGTTGACGATGTGCACGCGTTGTCTCTGATGGCACAAGTCACATTGTAATTTGCCTTTGGCCCTTCTGCCACGAGTGCTCTTACTTGGGCTAGAAGTTGTTTGGTATCTCAGTTATCATATAAGATTAACTGCGATTGCACATTCGTAAAAGAAAAAAAAAATAAAAAACTTTGATTAATTTAGAAACAATTTAAAAGAATCTCTTACCTAATTATGCGAAACAAAGTCCGAAATTGGATTTAACCCTTCAGTAACACAAGCAGTCAGTATCTTATTTTTCTTAAGTCTGTTAAAGCCGTTATCAGGAAACTTAAGTCATCGTCGAGCATCTTAGTCATTGCCACTTTGTTAATACATAAATTTTAGCATTTACCCAACAAAAGAGAAGTTAGGTCTGAAGCTTTCATTTATATTCAAAAACTTTTCAAAGTTACTATTGACATTTTCTCGTCACATTCTGAGTAAAAACAATACCATGATTTTGTAAAGCGGAGCAAAATTTTCATTCATTATACTGTAGGAAACTTTTGAATGTATTGAAATATATTTACGGTGATTCATTTCGTACGGTCGATTATTAAAGTTGAATTCTAATCATATTTACGAGTAAAAGTAAATTTATAATTATATATACATATATATTTATAATTTATATACACGGTGATTTTGAAAGCGTTTTGGAACGGAAAAATTTGAATTATTTATCAAGAACAGAAGCTATATATAACGTTAATTTAATAAAATATACATTTTTTTTTCATCAAAGTCGATATTGATATCGTTTACAGAGAAAAAGTGAGAACCAGTAGTAGCGGTATTTGATCACACGTAGGTGCATACTACAAATAGAAATATTATGCGTTTTAATATCGAGTCACATAAAATCATATTGGCCAATAAAAACAAAGCTACCGAGTTGCGCCGGAGTCGTCCAACCAATGACGGCATTGCACTGAGTCGTATGTCCCGTAGGCGCATGCACGGGACTCACCTGTAATCATCAGGCGTCCTTGGCTTTCAGTCGGTCAGTAATACCATAACATCGTGACGGCACGTTACATTGATTAGCGCTAAAATGAGTCGACAGTACGAATTTTCAAACGTGGAGTACTTGGCAATGGTACAGCTGTACGCTACTGCCAACTACAACTTGGAAAAGGCTCGGCGTTTGTATTCCCAGCCGGAGCATTTAAATGCACTACGGCTACGTGGAATTGAAAGCCCTCAAATTCCCTCCACACCTACCATCTTAGCTACAACCCAACATCTTCTCGACCACGGATACAATGCGCACAATGAGCATTACTGGGCTCTAATTAACCCCCACTTGATACGAGAAAACCTTCACCAAGTTCGTTTCAGTGTGAACGTTTGGGCCGGTATTATTAACGACCAATTAATAGGGCCTATTTTTATTGAAGGTCATCTAACCGGCAACTCGTACTTAGAGATGCTAAGGACAGTAAAATCTGAGTTTTTTTTTGTTTTTAATGCGATAAGGGGCAAACGAGCAGACGGGTCACCTGATGGTAAATGACTACCGCCGCCCATGGACACCCGCAACTCAAGAGTCAAAAGTGCGTTGCTGGCCTTTTAGGTAGGAGTACGCTCTTTTCTTGAAGGTTTGAAGGTCGTATCGGTTCGGAAATACGGCAGGCGACAATTTGTTCCATAAGCTGGTTGTGCGAGGCAAAAAGCTTCTGGAGAAGCGCACAGTGGTGGAGTGCCAATCGTGCAGGTGATGGGGATGGATATTTTGTCGCGTAGGACGATGGCGGAAACCAGCAGCCGGTATAAGTCCGAACAATTCCTCTGAACACTCCCCATGATACAAGCGGTAGAGGATGCAGAGTGAAGCTACATTTCAACGCAACGCCAAGGTGTCAAGTCGATCAGAAATATCTTGGCAGTCGATGATGCGAGTCGCTCTCCGTTGAATGCGGTCAAGAGGCAGAAGTTGGTACTGGGGTGCACCTGCATACAGATGAGAACAGTATTCAATGTGCGGCCGAACCTGCGCCTTATAAAGTTGCAGGCGGTGGGCCGGAGAAAAATACTGTCTCGATCTGTTTAGCACACCAAGCTTCTTCGTGGCTAATATGGCCTTACTCTCTAAGTGACCGCGAAACTGGACTTCGCTATATCGACGCCAAGGATTCCGATACTGGCTGATGCAGTTAGGGAAGTGCTCTCAAATTGAGGTGATACGACCAATGGCATCTTTTTAGCGGTGAACGCGCAAACCTGTGTCTTCGTGGGGTTAAACAGGACATGGTTAAGCCGACCCCAATCTGAAACTTTGGATAAAGAAGTTTCGATTTCAGACACAAGTGTGGATCGGCTTTCGATGACGTTTACCCGAGAAATGTTAGCGCGGCCGGTGTAAAGGGCATCACTCGTGCTATCGTCTGCATAGCAATGGATGCTGCTAATCTGCAGCATGTCATTGATATGCAGAAAAAACAGCGTGGGTGATAGCACACAGCCTTGTGCCACCTGTGGGAATCAGGGAGAATGGAATGAAAAGTTCCGGGGATCATCCGGCGAGAAGCAAACCTGCCTCCATGGGTAGGATGCAAAGAATGTTCGCATTCCATCCCGGTCTGCTGACCTATAGGGCCATACGCGGCGACTGCCTGTAACTCGCGGCCGCAGCGAGTGAACGAGTGGCACCATACTCCTAATCAGGTAATGATCCGAAGAGCCAAGAGGGAGTTAGTGGACCATGTGCCGTTAGCTTACTCGAGAGGTATGTACGCTAACGGCACATGGTACCAATATGACGGCTATCCCGCTCATTACTCGAGTGTAGTGCGTGCATACCTGGACAATGAGTTTAGTGATCGGTGGATAGGTCGAGGAGGGCCTGTGCCTTGGCCACCTAGAAGCTCGGACTTAACGCCCATGGATTTTTTCTTATGGTTGGAAATAAAAAGACTTGTTTATACACGTGAATATGAAAGCCGTGATGATTTACGCATTGCGATAGTGGACGCTTTTGATAAAGTGAAAAGGGATAGAGACACATTAAGAAAATTAAAAGACTATTGTATTAAACGTGGACGTTTGTGTATTGAACGCAGCGGACTCCATTTTGAGCAGTTTCTTCGATACAGAGAAGTGTAAATAGTGTAAATAAACTGTCAGTAGGTATATAAGTTACTTATTCTGTAGATAGCTCCGATTTTTTAAATACGCCTGAAATATTTATAGCTACAGTCCGTTGATAAATTGATTTGTTGTGAAAATAACAATCGTGGTTAATAATCGAAAAGAATTTTAAATAAAATAGGTATTTCCGACGGTCCTAAGCCCGTGTAAAGTATGAAGGACAAACTGGAGTCTCATCTACGTAAGTACTCGTTAGCTCGCGCCTATAGGTATACTTTTATCAGCTGTAATGTTTCTATTGTATGAATACATTGATGTAAGTAAGTTACTTTTTAGTAACTCCAAATAGCTTAAGTTTTTAAACATACATCCACACATTGAAGCTCGTGTTCCCGAATGGGTATGTAAAGGCTTATTGAATGCCCACAATTTGCCAATTATAATTTCATATACGTATTCTTGTATCCTTCTTATTTCACTTTAAAACTTTCGACTGAACCAAAAATGATTAATCTATAAAAAAAAGAGATTTAAGTTTGGGCTTGTTAAGGGCTAGTAAATCCATATTTTAGTAGAAGGTCTTAAATGAGTTCTGTAAAAAATAAATATGAGTAATGGTTTCTCTTTCAAGTCTTTTTAAAGGAAATTCTTAAAGAATTTTGTACTTTGTGTGGTTTTATCGATAACCTTAACTTTAAAAAAAAGTATCATCCGACTTTACTATTTTTATCACTAGCTTTTTGAGTAAATCAAGAGTCGCAAGTGTCTATGAGGGTGCCCTCCAAATGCGGGTGGGAGTTTGATCCTCAGGTTATATAACTCACTTGGCTAAACACAACTATATAATCGAGTCTGCCCATACGTGCCTAAACGCCATTCTTAGACACGTTTATCATACACGTGTCTCCGACGTGAGTTTAGAACATGGAAATTGTTACTTACTTTACTTTCATACGCAATAATTACATATGTATGTGTTTAGGCAGCATACGCAAATATGCATGTGTCTATAAAGGTGGCTACGCCCGCCGTTTAAGTTAGTCGAGAATAAACCCAGTTTACGTGAACACGTGAATACCTTTTGTTTATACATATTTACATGTTGTATATTATAGGTAACACACTACACTTATAACTTCCCTAAAGCGGTGACCCCGTGTAAACCCTGAAATTTTTAATCAAATACTTCCTCAAATGTAACTTCACCTTAAAAATTCGTGCTGCTAATCCGAAAATCGAGCCACGTGCCCAAGACGTGTCATCATTGGCTAGTGCTAGCTATAACCGTGTCATCACGCAATCCTGATCTTTGGGCGGACCAACTCGTTCGTTCAGTTTGAAGCGGTAGCGGTTCAGTAGGTCAATGATCTACTTCTGGCATCACCAAAGACGCGCAGATATAATACTTTGAAGGATAGATTATTGCAAGTCTTCGAAGAATTAGAGAATTGTCAGTTCCAGAAGTTGCTTGGAGAGATGAGCTTGGAAACCAGAAGCCGGATGAGGGATTTGGTGCGAGCGAAAATACAAGATTCCACGTTGCAGATCATGTGGAAAAGTCACCTGCCAGTGGCGGTTCAGGCTATACTTACTGTCACAGAAGTGAATGATTTGGACAATTTGGCTGTAGTAGCCGACCAGGTTATAGAGGCAACCCGTCCAGCGGAGAAACCGAATGTGACGCCGAGCTCTAACACCAAGGATACCAGTCAAATGACATATGTTGGTGCTGCGCTTTCTTACATACCTTATTGCTAAAATTCCAAACTGTTGAAATTTAACAGTGGTAGAGCCATGCTTAGGCACGAATGGGCCGGCTACTTGACCGGTGCGATACCACGGCCTCACAGAAAACCGGCCGGCTCGACAGGTAGTGTGAAGCAACGGTTGCGTTGCATTTCCGAAAAATAAGTGAGGTTTCCGGAGGCCCTACTCCCCTTCTCCTATTTCCTATCTCCTCTACTACCCTTTCTTCTTTCCGCTCTCCGCATCCCTCATCCCACACCACCCTCAAAGACGGAAAGCGCACTTACTACTCTTAGGTTACAGGTGTCCATGGATGGCGGTTGTTACTTCCTATCTGGTGACCCGTCTGTCCAGATTTATTATAAAAAAAAGAATCACGTATAAAAAGTGAATAAAGTGTTCAAAATATAGTATAGTACAAAGATACTTTTGTATTCAACTAAATACGAATAACATCAAATGAACTTCTCGTAACTACTATATTAAATGAAAATCACTTAGCTTTTCTAAAGTCTCCTTATTCTCATTTTCATACGGGAGACTAGTGATGAAAATGATAAAATAAACACACCAACTTCCTAATAACAATTTACAAAATTGCATACTATTCGGAGAAATGCTACACACAAAAACAAATTGTAGTAATTTCCCATAAAACTCTGGCCGTTATTACAGTTGCAGAGTTTTAGTTAATCATTTACTTTTTAAGTAGAGAAATTGTGTTTATATTTCGTATCTTTACTACACGATAGTACAATAGTGATAGGAACACCGATTGTTATACCCAATTATTTGTAACATAGAAATGAGACATCAGACTGTGTATTTTTTTTATTGGATAGTATAGGGGGATAAACGAGCGAACGGGTCACCTAATCATACAGTGCCCAGTCATACAGTCATACAGTGCCCGGATGACATCAATAGGCTTGCTCTATTACGTAAATTAGACTAAATTAAAGTTGGCCAAAAGCAGGCGTTTGAGACGCCTTTGCATGTTTCAGCTGTATTCCATATAAATGTGACAACAGACTCTATTTTTTTTTGTTGTTTAGGGATCAAACGAGCAAACTGGTCACCTGATGATAAGTATCTTCCGCCACCCATGAACACTTGACACAGTTAAGACTCACAAGAGTACTTTCCGCCTTTTCGGGATGGATAAATGGGGAGGGAAAAGAGTGGAAGGAAAAACGGAAAGGGGTTGTGCCTCCGATAACCTCACTCACACGGTCATACAATGTCGAAGCATTGCTCTCTCCCGTTAAAAATATTCCAAGATTTTAAGATTGTACTGTAACTTGTATGTATATATTTTATAGGTACTCAATGCATCGATCTCAGGGTAGGAAGGTGACTATGATATTTTTATTCATCATGTTTGATTGTTATTAATATGTTTTTTTAAAGAAATTTTTGCAGGGGTGAAGTCCCCAACACAGGAATAATACCTAATGACGACAAGAAATGATTCCTGTGTTGCGGGAGAATTCATACATGAAAACAATGGTCATACAGCATAACCAGACTCGGGCAACTGTCTCTGGATTATCGTCTCATGTTATCAAACCCACATCCCATGGCTCAACAGTTAGGTCACTGACCACTAAACCAACCTCCAGCACCATTAATTATTGTGTTACACTCATCAACATTAAACACAATAGTATGAAATGATATCAGACCATAATGTAGGTACTAAAACTATTTCATGTTTTACTACCAACTCATACAATAATACTAACAATTAAACTTAATAAGGGACCCTAAACCTTATCTATACTAACCTTACAAGTAAATTTAAACTAAACATATAAAACCCAATACAATAACAATTATGACTACTGAACTTCTAATGCTTGAGTCTAGACTAAACTGTTTATCTGATGTCGTATATCAGAGAATTCGATTCAGAATTTGAATATTGTAAAGCAACTCGATCTAAAGTGTTATAGTTCAATATCGCTAAAGAATTATTTCGGACACTTTTAATATCGTAGGTACTAGATAAGTGCTTCAGTAGTAGATCAATGTTACATATGTATATTTAATCTGTATACCTACTTTATAATATTATATACAGTGTGTTTTTGCATGGCGTTTTAAAATTAATTCTGTATAAACTAAAACCACACCTGAACTTTCTTCTATACAGTTCTAGAATGCTGCAAGTATATATTATCTTTTAAATTTAAATTAAGTGTATTTAAGTATCTATTTATATATATTTATATGTTTGTAGTATATAATATACACTCACAGGCACAATTAACCGCTCACCTATATTTTTCGTCACCCTGTTTGTTTATGTTAACTGTGGCTTATCTACTGTTTTGTTTTTAGTTAAGTGGATACTTTAGCAATAAACTAAACACTTAAAAACCCTTATTTCGACCCTTACACTTGTATCGCCGAAGCGTTTTTAGAATTTAGTCTCTGTTTGACATTGTTGCAGTAACGTTACATTGATTACATTTCTTGTTCTTGTCTGCTATCGTGTACGAACATTGTTTAATTTGAGTTTTTAGTGTACGATTATTGTTTGTGACTGAAAAAAATGCCACTGGATGCAACTGGTGCTGGTAGGGCAGTGACTTTAGCTGACGCTGGGTATAGCCAACGTCGCATCGCTCGTACGCTTGGTGTACCTCGAACTACAGTGCGGGATGCCATCAGACGCTTTCGGGAGACTGGTTCATACACGAGAAGGCCAGGTCAAGGCCGACATCGGTGCACCTCGGCTCTGGATGACCGCTTTGTTGTCAGTAACGTGCTAAGAAATCGCTTTTGCACCGCTACTGAATCGCGCACACGTCTGTTTGAGGTGAGAAATGTCACTGTAAGTGAACGTACGATAAGAAGAAGACTGGTTAAAAAGAATCTGAGAGCTTTTCGTCCAGCTCGCGGTCCACAGCTGCTTGCACAGCATCGTAGAGCAAGACTTGCCTTTGCACGAGAATATGCTGACTGAACTACGGAACAATGGAAGAACGTACTGTTCTCAGATGAGAGCAGAATAGCCTTAAGGGGTCCAGATGGACGTCAGCGTGTTTATAGGCGCCAAAATGAACGGTTTGCTCCATGTGCAATAACCGAAACCGTGGGTTATCAGGGAGGATCCATAATGGTTTGGGGAGGTATCTCTTACGAGGCTCGTACCGATCTAGTGGTGTTTGATAGAGGCAGTGTGACTGCTCAAAGATACGTGGAGGAAGTCTTACAAGATCACGTCATACCTTTCGCACCATTTATTGGTGAAAACTTTAAATTAATGCACGAGAATGCTCGATGCCATACCGCAAGATCCGTCACTCAATACCTCGATGAGGTCGGGATTCAAGTTTTGCCATGGCCGTCACTCAGTCCCGATCTTAACTCAATTGAGCACATTTGTTACAACCTAAAAAGACGTATTCGAGCAAGAATAACAGCCCCTGCGACCTTACAAGAGCTCAAGACGGCTGCGATAGAGGAGTGGCATAATATCCCTCAGTCGGATATTCAAGACCTCGTAGATGGATTGCCAAACCGACTACAAGAAGTCATCAGGGCCCGAGGTAGTAATACTCATTATTAAAATTTAAATAAAAAGAAAGCGGACGATTTTTTTCAAAATTAAAGTCATCACATTTTCATGCAAATTTTTTGCAAAATCGATTTTTGGCATATTTTTTTTTATTAAACAGTTTTGTTTAAAGACTTTTGTGATTTTATATATCCTTAATGGCTGCTTTTAACATAACTTCCATCAAATGAGGTCAAAATTTTCCGACTACTGAAAATTGAAAGAAATACAAGGTGGGCGGTTAATTGTGCCTGTGAGTGTATTTAAGTCGCTTAACTTTTTAATGTCTATCCATGATCCCGTACCTGAATGAGTGATAATGACAAATCTATGTAATCATGTCTCTATTGTTCAATACTGTTGTGGTGTACAATAAAGACATAAAAAATTAGTTAACATATACATGAATATATGATTATTAAGTAAATACAGACCTTATTGCTTTGTATTAAAATCTATGATTAATATCTGTGTATAATGTAGTCTTCATAAAAGTGTTATATAATATTGCTGTTGTTTTGGTTCAAACTGTATATTAGTCATCTTAACAAACTGGGAAATCGAGATAAAGTTTTAACTAGTTTTAACTAGTTTTAACTATATTTTGCAGGTACTTCGACGGGGCCACTATCGTATCATGCATTCTAATAAGACAATAAAACTAATAATTAAATTCCCGATACTTACATTTTTCATATAATTTTATATATTAGTATATACAGGCAGTATAACCAATGAGAGATGTTTACAAAAAACAGAATTTTCGTTTAAAATATTGGACGATGTTCATACATACATATATTATGTTTATATAATTTGGCGTGACAGCTTGTCTCATCCATGATGAGGGTTACAACAAAACCTTTAGAAAATATCTAAATGTCCGTTCAAAACTCAAATATAACGTCACGAAATAAATAATATCATTATGTAGGAGTTTAATAGGAAGAGGCCCGTGTCGTGGTTTTGTTGCGTGATTCACATTTTTGGCGGTCGCTTACTTCCGCGCTGATTTGGGACGACATCAACAATAATTGGAAAAAAAAATTGAAAGCATCATTTATTTTTTTATGTGTGTTTAGCGAATTATCTGTCAAATGTACACCAATGACCAATTGAAGCGGCGGTAGCGTAATGGCTAAGGCCGACTTGCCACCAAGGGGTTGCGGGTTCAAACCCCACCCCGTGCACTACCGTCGTAGCTGGGGGAGGGGTTAACGAGAAAACTAGTAATACCCACGTTACTACTAGTATTATTTCATATATAAAGAAAAAACAAAATAAAAAAAAAAATATTAAAAAAAAGTATACTCCTCCTCCTCTCACCTTGACATATGGCTTAACGCAACTGGTAGCGACGCCTACGCGAATCTCTGATGCAGTAATGCTGTCGCCGATGTTGTGATTCAGGGTATGGAACTTTTCATTCCATTCTCCCTGATTCCCACCGGTGGCAAATCCCAGCCCTGGTTTGGTCGAACCTGCAAAGCGGCGTCCTGCCGAAAGCAGGAATGTTATCAAGCTTGGGCAAATGCAGCGACAGCAAGGGATGTAAAGACCAGCACATCAAAGAAGCAATTTAACTGTGCCTCCAGGTCCTACAAAAGAGTAATTGAGTGAGACTGGTGAGTCTCCCTTCCGGCACTTGTGCATTCTGGTCTCTTGCCAAAGCTGTCCAGGGTCACTTTTGTAAGCAATCCCTTCCACTTCTGCACACAGCTTCTAGGCAAACTCTTTGCGTACAACTCAACCCTGAACAACGGGGGCAACGCACCGCCGACCATGACACAGTGCGAGAGCCGTATGCGGTATTATCATTGTAATTAACTTATGATTTGATCATGGGATACCCTGTAAATTACAAATAAGTTTTTAAATTGCACATTTTTACGTTTGACATTGACGTTGAAGGTGGTTGTCTACATTTTTAGATGTCAATTATAAGCTTCTCACAATCACATAATTAATTAAATGTGGAATATGCAGCATAAGATTGTATTTTTTTTTGTTTTGCTTTTGAACGTAGAGAGGTATGTACTAAGTTTTCCATCTAAGAACGCTTGGGTTCACCAGTGCGCTTCTCCTTTCTGTAGCCTAAAATATCTATCTTTGTAATAATTTTAAGATTAATATTTTTCTAAACGACTTTTTAGGAAATGCCAATCAACAATTTAAATACAGTTTCAGGTTTGCTAAAATTTCATCAAATGAAAGAACTGATGTACGCTTTTACAAATTTATTCTTTAAGTGTAAAGAAATTAAAAATAAATATGTATGTAGAGAAGCAGATATGTAGGAGCGTTGAACACGATGTAGTAAATTTCATCATCATCGTCATCATCATCATCAGCCTATATATAGGCCTCTCCCATTGCACGCCACTTCGATAAATTTATTGTACCAAATTAAATAAAGATTATTTAAAGGTTTACAACTAAGTAAACAGTGCATATAAATATTTAGAGGTATGCTACTTTTATAAGTATCGGCTATATTCGTTTGCGCAGAAAAGCGCTACCAACCGCCAACTAAAACTCAATGTAAACACGAAGTAAATACAGACCTTATTGCTTCGAATTAAAATTTTAAATACAAGAACAAATGAGACTCTAGCTATCTTGCTATTTTCTGTTGACTCGGCTATGGTTAGTACGCTACAACCAATATTGAACGGACACGTTTCGTGCCAGTAAAAACTATGAGTTTTGCGCAGGGACATCGGCATAACTTATAAAAGTAGTAGACATTTAATTCCGTTAATTTCAAGTCAGTCAGTGTAAACACATATTGTTTTGATATTTGTGCAGACGTAAATTAGTTATAGCGCGTGTTTTACAATTTATGGAGCTTAATATCCGATGGGTTTTTCAATGTAGCTTATATATTTGTTTATATATTTAAAATTAACCTTAAGAATAAAATTAACCTTAAAAACACCGCTCCAGGGCCATATGGGATCGCCACCTGTGTGTTGGCCCTGGCTCTCAACCACGTGCCGCCTCAGGGAGGTGTTTGATGCCAGCCTGGCGTCTGGACGCTTCCCTGAGTATTGGAAGACCTGTAAGCTGGTCCTTCTAAAGAAGCCGGGACGGCCTGCTGACTAGGTCTCGGCGTAGAAGCCCATCGTATTGCTGGACGAAGCTAGAACATAATTTGAGAGGATGCTCTCTGCCCCCTTCGTTCGACACCTCTGCGAGGTTCAGCCTGATTTGTCCGTCCGAGTATCGGTGCTATTACGCGCCTAAGAGCCGTAACCGAGGAGGTAGCTGTGGCAGCATGGTGTTGGCGGTGTCGAACCGAAAAAATATATGAATCATAAAAATAAAATAAAACAAATAAATAAAAAAATAAAAAATAACAATAAATAAATAAATTCCAATATCATAGATATAAACATCAAAGAAATGGCATGGAAAAACTGCGCTTACTCGAGCGATGGCGAGGGCAAAGCTAGTTAAAGTAAAAAAATAATTACCTAGTTAAAGTAGAATATTGTATCATAAAGATTAGAGTGTATCACTTAGAAATTTATACATTTATACATTATACATATACATACGCTGACGCCTGTATTCCCTAAGGGGTGTTTTATAAAATTTGGTCAAGCCTGTTGCCTTCTACCGGGCATTGACAGTATTGTACATGTCGTGACCAGATCATAGAATTGGCCACTTCACGATGTAGATAACCACTTCCTGAAATGGTCGTTTTTTTATGAAATATTTAGCTAAAACTGACCATATCGTTAAAACGTCCACGTTTGATATTTCAATCCAGGTTTGGCCATATCATTAATTTTGAAAGTCTGAAAGTCATATAAAAGGCTTAATACAAATTCTAAATCCCTAATTTTTTCTTAAAGATTTTTAACCACACTTGTAGTTGCTGTTGGCATATTACTTTGGCTTTATAAAATTCTAAAATAATATAAGCCTACTTAATACATCACCAAAACAACACGACAACAGCGCCTCTAAAGATAGATTAAGTAACTATTTCATTATAAGATCACTAACGTTTGACAATATTATTCATGATTGGGTCTGATCGTTTCATGAAATAAGAACATTTCATGAAGTGAATGGATCATCATGATGTGGACAATTATATGATTTGGCTATGGCGTATATGTACATACTACACCCACGAAAAGAAATGACATGGCCCTACTTCTACTCCAAAGACTTAAGATCACGGAATGAATCGACGTTGAAAAGGACAAACGTACTATCGACGTTTATTACATTTTCATCTTATGACATCGGTATAACAGTACGGGTCTGTGTGGTCGAGGGCTCTCATATGAGAGCACGTTTCTCTAACGGGCAATTGACTTTGAAACTAGAATCTGATCGCTCTTTCAAACTTTGAAGAGTCTTGAGTGGGCTTCCCGGATCGTTATTTCTTTTGATCCTACTTTTAACTAAACACTCAAAATCTGGGAAGATTGATTTTGGGTAATAGTTAGTTAAATAGTTTTTGTTTATTTTACGGCAATTTGTGTGTTGTTTGAATAGGATTTTATTGATGGTTTACACGAGATTTTGTAATTCAAGTAGAAAAACTTAACTAAAACGCATGAGAATATCTATATCAATATACCCTTTACAAAACAGAAACAAAATAAGAAATGTACACATATTATGATGCTTATTCATGAAATAATAAGTGTCTCTGAAGTTTTGATTTTAGAAAAGTTAATAGGAATGGAATATATTTTCGACCAGTGTTTTTGGCAAGTGAAATATCGCTCGAATCATCTGAGCGACATAGGGTATACGTTAGTAAGAAGGAGGGTATAGTTTTGGCCAGGCCAATTGGCTCGTTTTAAATTTAATCTATTGTGTAATAATATAATAAAATGTATCGTATCCCAGAGAAAATTGTATCTCAGGCATTCGGTATATCACTACTGATTATCCAAAGTGAAATTAGTCTCTTGCCGCCAGTAAGCCAGTGTGTTATCGAAGGGAAAACTTTTTTTGGGTCGAAAAAAGTTAATATTTTTATAATTTTTTTAAATTTTTTTTTTCGTGTGCGATCCCCCACGGATCATCACCTCACCGGAGCTAACGGAGAGGTGGTATGTCGGACTCGAACCGACTAAAACCACACGGTGTTCCGTCACAAAGAGTCTATTGCAAGGGACCCGGGAATACCCTAACGAGGAAGCCTCCGGGAACACCTGCAGACTTTGGTCACCTCAACAGGTAGCCACACTGTATGCTGCCTCGCCCCCTCTTCAGTTTAGAGAGGCGCGCGCAGAACACGTCGCGCCACCGTCTCAGACCCGCTTCTGTTAAGGTAACGGACAGCTCCCCCGTTACCCCCGGGCCAGCGCTCATTGAG
Source organism: Tyria jacobaeae (assembly GCA_947561695.1). Taxonomy (NCBI): domain Eukaryota; kingdom Metazoa; phylum Arthropoda; class Insecta; order Lepidoptera; family Erebidae; genus Tyria; species Tyria jacobaeae. The sequence goes on along the minus strand of OX387215.1, from coordinate 6,902,104 downwards.
GCCGGAGATCAGATTTTTAATATACTTAGAAGTTTAATAGTTTTGTATGTTTCAAAAAGTCATTTAACTTTTATATGCGATCAGTTTTTTGATTTAAAAATATTTAAAATCAACCATTTTCTAAAACATTGAGGAGTGTTGCACCTTGGCCAGGAGCTAAAATTTTCATTTAGTTCATATTTACATAAGATTCGTAATAAAATATGTTTATTATTTCAGAAATAATGCCAAATAATGCCAGTAAAATTAAGACGAAAATAATGCGTATTAATGTCAATAATCTGTCACAAGCTGAAGTTAAAAGGAGAAAACATTCAGAACTTTCGGTGTTTCCAAGGCTTTTGGGTTACCAAAAACAATTTTGCGTCCTCATTCATCATCAAACCATTGTATTGAAACAGGTAGCGTTGTAAACAAATTACAGTTAGTTATTAATTATAAGTGGAAAAACCGGCCCGAAGAGCTGGGACACTAATAAAATAACCGGAGATTATTGGCTGTGGTGATTTAGGAAGCGATACCAGATGGAACTATCCTTGAGAAAGACTGAAGCAACTAGTTTGGCTCGCCCATCGGCGCTTAATAAACATACCGTAAGCTTAACACTTAACAATTTTAAGAAAGTCCTTTCTTAATTTTCTTTTGAAATAAAAGCAACTGACATCTAGAATTTAGAACAAACTGGATTCTATTCTGTCCATGTTCCTCCTCTTAGTAGAAAAGCAAGTTGGAGCAATGACTAGCGCTAAAAGAGAAACAACGGTAACAATGATAGCGGCTATTATTGCATGTGGTGGTTTCGTTCCACCTATGTTATTATTCTCTCGTATAAACTTTAAGGAGTTTATATTAACTGGAGCTCCAAAAGGCAGTATTAGAGGTGCTAATCCAGTTGGTTAAACGAATTAATTTTTGCGATATTCCTTCAATATTTTATCAAAGCCTTCCAAAGAACAACCTGTCATTAATATTAGACAACCATGATAGTCATATTACAGTACCAACAATACAAATGGCAAAAGGTAATGGTGTTATGTTTATTATACTACTAACTTTGCTTTTTTGGTCCTTTCAAGACTTATTTCAAAATAGAAGCTAATGAGTTATGGATGAATCCAGGTCATGTGGAAAAACCATTAACCTATTATGATATTATTGGGAAAAGTTGTTTCTCTTGCATTCACACCAAATAATATCCAGGTATAGGTACCAGACTTGAATAATTTAACAAGTCGAAAAGGCAAACCTTCAGGGCAGCTACGTTAAGCTTTACGTTTTATTTGTAAATTCCATCTTTTCTATTTTTAAGTTAGTTTAGTGTGTGCGTTAAAAAAGATCAACAAAATGAATCCACTAGTTACCATCCTTTTAAATGAAAACATCTACACAAATGCTGATTATGTATCTTCCTGACCCAAAAGCTGAACCTCGTAAAGGTATGCAAAATGGAAGACACAAAGAAATATTGGGAATATTGACTGATATTAAAAGCAAGAAATTGAAGATATTTAGCCTAAAAAACATTTTTACATACAACTTAAAATAAAGTCTAATAAAGTGCACAAATTTAATGGCAAAAAATAAATCAATAAATAAAAACAAATCTTAGATTGCGAGTCGGGTCAAAATAATAACTCTGTTAGAATCAGAAACTGATGAGATTCTGATAACTATATTATTTATTGAGTGACACATCTGAAGATGTTTCCAAAAACGACAGTGAGATTGAAAACCTACAGACTGAACATGTTAATAAAAAAATACAGTATTGGGGTTGTATGTGAAGGTTCCTATTTTGTTAAGTCCGCTCCAAAACGGGAAATGGCCTGAAAAATAGGATTTAAATTTATATCCGATAAGTGACACAACAAAAAATAATCGAACGTCTCAAAGAGTTAACAAAAACAAAGAAATTAATTATGTTTCCGACATACGGAAGTACTTCGATTTCTGATAAATGCTTAAGATTATATAATATACCATGATGTTGCTAATGTTCTTATAAAAGCTAGTCCTAGAAAGAAGTACTTAGTTGTAATTTGTGAAGTTGATTGTTTAATTTTTTTTTCTGTAGTTCGTAAAGCTGTCATATGTAGATTTGCTATATATGTTATGTTTAAATGTACGTGGGTTTATGTACCTACTAGTCTTAAAGACTGCCATGTGACAAAACAGTGATTATTAAATATCTCTTACTCTTTCACTGGACTAAATAAAACGATTATAATGGAGAAAAGCTAAGAGTTTGTTTTAAAAATTAGCATTTTACCCCCAAATTCTCAATGTGTCCTAATTACACTGTGGTACTGGCAAAAGTACATCAGCTTTGTTGTACCTTGGCTTTATTTACCTTTTTATTTAAATATCTTAATCACAAGTAAATATGAATTTGAAATTTCTGATATTTTGGTGGTGGACATTCAAATAATTGACTAGTATAGTAAATACGTCAAATTACAAAAGAAAAACGTGAGGGTACTATGGACCGCCGGTCGAAACGAAGTTCATACACGGCTGTAACAATAGTCGAAAAAAAAAAATATTAGACTTTTTTCGGTCTCACTCCCATCCGCTCGTTCGCTTCGCTTCATTTTCGCTAAAATATATTCGAAGATATCAAAAACTGTCCCTAGTACAACAGATTCCCTATGTATGTATGTATGGCGTGTCTTAGAGTTTAGACGGCTTGACGGATTTCGACACGTACGTACGGAAGAAAAACAAACAAGGAACTCCAGGGTTCCTCTTAATCGAACATGTTTTTTTTTCAATTTTTTGTTACGTTGCTTGTAAGTGCTAATGAAATCTAAAGAACATGCGACATTTATTCCTAAATGGAACATAAGTGCAAATTATTACAATATTACATTATTAGCAGTTAACAGCAGATCTGCCCCGATCAATGGTAAGCGTTCGGGAGCATTGTATATACAACTCAATTATACTGAGGGGGCTTGACATATGACACAAATAATGCAAATATTATGAAGGCCATAGCACGATATCTGAATTGTCGTTTTGAAACTTAAATTTATTATCATTTTAGTCGTTAAGTACTAATATGTTTCTTATGTACTAGTCGTGGCAAAACACCTTTTAAACCCTTGAATAATGAGACACGCGTAGACATATAAAGTTTTATACATTATTTAACACGGTATCTTTGTCAATGATTGCGAATTTTGCTTGGCAATGTTTTTTTCTTTTTTTTGTTGCCAATTTTCCTCATAATATACATATATATTGACTTGGAAATAGGAATGCTTTCTCCCTGAATATAAGGAAATACAAAACGGCTTTTTACATTTCTATATGTTTCTTATTCCAATTCGGAATAACATTGCTAAAGTAACATTCTTTATTTATTATTAAAGCGTATAGCACGCTAACCAAAAGTATTTGTTGGGACGAGTTGTTGAAATATGCAATTTTAAACCAAAACTTTCATGTGCAGTTGTTAATAAAGTTTATTTACGTCCAAGATGAAAATTGAACCAAGGCAGTTTCAATATTAGATTTAGGTGGAAATAATTAAGTATTGTATTTTCGTAGTTTTTTTTTTATATTATATATAGGGGGACAGACGAACAGACGTGCTACCTGGTGGTAAGTGACACCTTCCGTCCTTGGATATGTGCAACTCGAGAATCGTAAGTGCGGTGCCTGCCTGTAACAGTGATGAGGGATGAGGGGATGCGGGGAGGGGAAAGTAAAGGGGGAGATGAGGAGGAGAGGAGGGACTGTATTAATAGGTTGACTACACTAAATTGTGGTATTTTTTTTTAAACTAATTTTTGAAATATACTTATTTTTGTACTTAGAATACTTAGGTTAAAATGCATGTCACCCTCTATCATAGAAATTTGCAAAAATCACAACATCAATAACACACACATGTCAATATGTGAAAACTATATAAGTATACTTATTCGTTGGACCACGACGCAAAACAAGGCGTGCTTGACGCAAACTCTTTGTTAAAAAGATGCCATTGGTCGTATCACCTCAATTTGAGAGCACTTCCCTAACTGCATCAGCCAGTATCGGAATCCTTGGCGTCGATATACCAAGCTAAGTCCAGTTTCGCGGTCACTTAGAGAGTAAGGCCATATTAGCCTCGAAGAAAACAGATCGAGACAGTATTTTACTCCTACCCACCGCCTGCAACTTTATAAGGCGCAGGTTCGGCCGCACATGGAATGCTGTTCTAATCTCTATGCAGGTGCACCCCAGTACCAGCTTCTCCCTCTTGACCGCATTCAACGGAAAGCGACTCGCATCATCGACTGCCAAGATATTCCTGATCGACTTGACACCTTGGCGTTGCGTAGAGATGTAGCTTCATCATGTGAGACGAACAGACGGGTCCCCTGATGGTAAGTGACAACCGCGTTTCAGTTAGCGCCCCCTTTACTCAAAATACGGACCTACTAGTCGGAGGACCCCAGTTTATATTAATATATACTCGTTTATGTTAGCCTTTTTTAATGCATTCATAGCCACTTATTCTTTCAGAGAGAGCCATGTGTTTTGCACGAACGGGTCGCTTCGATCGGAGTTATACCACGGCCTCACGGCCCAAGTTCCCAAGAAAAAAAAAATTGACGTTTCCTTTGTTCATGGAGGCATGACTCAGAAATAAAACTAACTCCCACTCAGTGATGTAGCGTATACCACGTCAATATAAAGAACACAAGCAGATATAAAGTTACTACAAGACCTCTTATACGAGATAGTTTACACGTAAGCAGCGAACTAAAATCCTATTAATTCAGCCAAGATTGAGGGGCTTTTCGTCGACAAGATGGTATGACAGCAGTTTCCAAAACTTTGATTACAACGTGACGGCCACGCTCAAAGTTCCGATAGATTCCAGCAGTGAGACGTCGCCATATCTGATTAGCTTGTGAACTTGTTACGTTTTCCACTACTATCGGTATTTATTGCTCTTGAGCGTAGTGGTAGTTTGAAATGAAATTCTTTTTGTTTTCTGGCAGTGACAAATTTGTAGTAGCTATTGCAAAAGCATTAAGTGCTATACAACACAGTACTTATTTTTTATTTTATCTTTTTTTTTTAAGACAACTACTGCATTAGGATTAATTCCTGTGTCGCGAGGGCTTTACAATTTATTTAAATTGTTGTGGGATCGAACCCACAACACTCGGCGCGGCAGCATGGTGGCGAGGTGACCACTTTAACCGCTACGTCATCTGTGCAGGGACCTAAGTATAATAGAGTATATATATGTACTAATAAACTATATATACAAATATTCACGCCTATGATGTAACTATGAAGGGGTACGCAGAGGCGCATTACGCGGACGAATGGGACTCTCGTATCCCCGGCAGAAGGTGCGGCTTGGAACTCAGTGGTGGTTTTAGCCGGTAGAAGTCCGTAACACCACTCCGCCGCTCCTCAGGTGGAAGGCAGTCCATGATGGATTTCCCCTGTATAAAAAAAGGCAGAGGCGCATTATATTTTAGTAATATTATAAAATACAGGACTACACGTGCTGGCCAGAGGAGTCACCGTTTGAGAGTCGAAAACATACGTACCCGAACTAAACGGTTTTGCTCTTCTTTCTCTCAGTCTGAATCTGCGCCACCCGAGTGGTAATCCTTCTTGGATATACCTTGACTCCTGACTATGAGCTACCATGTCGTAAACCATGTGATTTTAATCGGTTCGAGTACATGGCTGCGACATCGTTCAATCAACCTGTGGTACCCATGTTTCCACATGCCAAAAAAAAAGTGATAGATTGCATTACCATTACCTATTAACATAATCCTTTTCTAGAGAAGGGGTTCATGATAGTGACACAGTTTTATATAAATTATATTTAAAATGAAGTGGATGACAAAGAAAATGAACATTTTATATTTTAGGTGTATTGTTCGTCGAATTGTCCTAATTTATGTTAAAGGGCTCAAAATATTAATTGGTCTAACTGCGCGATAATCTAATAAAGAGTGCGCGTCGAGTACTGAATACACCACAGGTATAACTGGATATTGTTAATTTTAGGATACTAACAGGCTAGTCACATTATAACAGTTTACATGTAAGATATATTCTTAAGAGATTGTATGTTTATTAAGGTTTCTTAATAAACATACAATCACGCCTATGTCCCTGAAGGGGCAGTAAGAGGCGTATTAAACGCCTAGATTTTGTTTACCATAACAGAATGAGACTAACGTAATTCCTTATTAAGGAAATAATAATAATTTCATAATTTTTACAATTATAGATCTTTCAATACTGATTGCCCCTATTCGTTAAATCGGTATTCATAAAAATGTGATAACAACATGTTAAATATTTTTTAGTTGAATAGCGGAAAAAAATTCACCTATATTTGATCTTTAAACAATTCCTCTCCAAAAATCCAATGGGACAAAAAACATGACCAATTGGTGAAGTTTCCAATATATTCTTGTCCCGTTTTTTTACGTTGTATGTTTCTATAACATAAACAATATATGGGCCCGGAGAGAGTTCGAATATTATTCAAATCACGTTGTGCGTGAACGCGGCAGGCAAACCGATAGGTCGAATTTTTGGTCCTTACCAATCTTTACAAGTGAACCGACGACTGATATTTTGATTTCTCTTTTTCTTGAATTTATTGTGCAAAGGACTTAACTGTAGGAATCGGAACAGTAAAACTGGGAACGGTTAATGGCTTGTAAGTAATAAAAGTTAAACAAAATCAATGCATTGCTGCATTTTTATAATTTTACGATTCTTAATGAGATATCTATTCCTATGTCTAACAATTAAACTCCAAGCGTCGGAATTAAGACAATATTATAACTTCGCGGTGATTATTATATTAATATAAAACATTCAAAGGATATAATATCTATCAGTTTTGTTGTTAATCTAGTTCAACATCCGGCTGCGGTTCTCACTATGTTAAGACAAATGACTGATGTTATCTTTCTCACACCACAATATTATGGGAGCCTGGTGTACTGTACACCAATACTAAATACTCTAGGATGTATAGAATATTTGGAGTACTATCTATCACTTTAAAATAATTTCATCACACTCTATGTGCTCTATGCTTCATCATGACTGTGTTGACGTACGTGTTAAAATGGAATAGAATCTACTGTAATGATGTCAAATAACTAGCCGTTTCTTGCATTGTTATAGCATCCATGGACTCTATTTCCTTAGAAATGGAAATGCCTTTTTTAAGAATTTGACTACAGGAAGCAAAAAAATATTAAACAAGATGGGACGGGTCGTTCCAAAAATTATCATGTAGTGTATTGAAGATTCCCTCGGCTTCACTTAGTATGTCAAAAAAATAAATAATGTGCTATGTTCTTCTCCAGAATATCTCCATAAAAATCTGTCAATTTTTTTTGACCTAAAAAAGTTACCAGACAAAAATATGGAAGTAATTGCTGTCACGTTGATGATACTACTATAAATTAGTACTGGTTATCCAAAAATCGAATGTCAAATGGTACTTTTAATACACTCACGTGTTTAGGTATATGTTTAGAAACGTTACTTGTGCCTCATCTGCGAATAAGTCTAAGGACTACCAAAAATAATAATAACGTGAATTATGCTACTTTTAACGCTCTTTCGAGTTTCACTAGTACGATCGAGGTCCCAGTACACGAGGATATAGTTGCGGGCGTGAAATACACTTTGAAATAACATGTAAGCAAGTTAGAGCAACATTTGCGAATTATGCCAAGTGTCCATAATTTTGTTCGCCTGATAGTTCCGGAATCGGTCACCAATTTGTTGGCTTCAGTGTTGCACTTTCATTTGAATAAGCTTTTGTTTTGTTAACCTTACTTTCTTGGTACAGTGTTACAGTTTCATAATTTATTTAACTACATAGATTAATGATTAAGAGCTGTGTTTTTATTGTAAACTATCTACCGCCAGAGACTTCGCTTCGCCTGTAGCTAGCTAGCCTTTGCAGCCTGGTACGTCGGTAAAAAGATGCTTATGTTGAAGGATCACAATACAAAATCATATCAAAATCGGTTTAGCCACTAAGCCGTAAAAAGATAGTAGTCCTTTACAGGTACTTTACGTTTGAGTTTCCAATGCCGATCGGTGAAAGCCTGGAACCAGCACACGTGTTTCCTTCCCATTTTGATCCCGGATCTTTTAAGCGGGGCGAGAAAAAGCATCTCATCAGGCCGCTATAGTGTGGGTGACGATGCTACATTGACTAGACATGCAATGAGGATGGTGACATCCACTCTTGGACTACATTTATTGCTTACCATCAGGCAAAGTGGCCAATGGCCTAATTATGGTAGGCCGACAAAAAAGTCTGATAGATTGACTGATTAACAGAGTTCCTTTCATATATATATCAAACATAAATTCAGTGCTCTGATTCTTGTACGCAATATTTAAAAGCAGTGATTGGTTTAAAGATTGGTTAATGTTATTTTGCATAATAATCATTTATTTATTTTGAGATCAAAAAGCAGTAACAAGTGAAATGTCTATAAAATGATTATATATTTACGTAGCATTTAATAAATAGTAATATATAAGCACAGTTTTTTAAAATTCAACGTACATTATTAATAAAATATGTATGTGATATGGCGTCAAAACAGGCTTTGTCGTTCAGTAGCGTTTGGGAGACTGTCAACTGAATGTTGTTTTTCCTTTCCCCTGTCTCCAATGTCCAGCGACCCGGAACCCGTGTTAACTATTTTTGTGAACGGCTTCTGTTTTGTTGAAAATATTTACTAACTAACAATTGTCATAGGGGAATTTGGGAAACATAATAGTAAAATAGTAATAGATTAATGCATGACATCGAATAACATACGTAGATCAAAATATTAGTGGGAAATAACATGTGAGTATGCTTAGGCACATATGAGATGCTTCGACAGGAGTGATTTGGTCTCGGAGAAAACCGGTGGTGAAGCAATGATTGCATTGTCTTTCACCGAGTGAGTGAGATGACATCTTAAAGGCGACCCTTGAGTTGCAGGTGTTCATGTACCCGTTTGCCCTTTATAAGTCCAAATATAAGGTGTACAAAAAATTCCAATGATCAAGTTGTGAACAAGAAGACACATTCTGAACACTAGCACGGCTGCTTCGGAATGTACCTGCACTCGGTCGCTAGGAAGGAATTGAGTCCCGCCTGCCACCATTGCGACTGCAATGAGGATTCAGCTCAGCATACGCTCGCGGACTGCCCCACTTGGGTGGCGTGGCGTCGGATCCTCACTGCTGTCATCGGAAAGAATCTCTCGCTACCAGCCGTCATACGATCCATGGCCGGTAGTGACAGGAATTTTACCGCTTTCGCAACCTTCTGTGAGGAAGTCATCTCACAGAAGGAGGCCGCGGAGCGGGCTCGGGAGAATGATCTCCACTCGGACCCAATTCGCCGCCGGCGAACCAGCGCCTCAACTCCTACTTAAAAGGCCGGCAACGCACTTGTGACTCTTGAGTCGCGGGTGTTCATAGGCGGCGGTAGTCACTTACCATCAGGTGACCCGTCTGCTCGTTTGCCCCCTATCGCATAAAAAAAAAAAACATTTCACCTAAGCTAAATTAATAGATGGAACAAGATCTCGAGAAGGCTCTGTCACTCATTACTGACATGGACACATTAGCATATAAATAAATACGAACTGTCAAAGACAGGTACAGGTACACAATTGCGTAAGAAGCAGAGTTATATAATAACATATTATTAATTATTGTCAATGTATCAGTGTATCAATCAATACCGAAAAAATAAATCTTAAGTTTGTTTTTCTACTGAACCTATAAAAGGCCAAAAATAATTTGTAAGTTTTAAATTTAATTTAATTTAATTATCTGTAATCGTTTTTAGGTCAATATCATTAGTTATTAGTTATTATTATATTAGTTGTTGCTTTGCAATTTAGAATATATCTTTGTCAATAACTATTTATTAAATCAAAATCTAATACTAGATTAATTTCTTTGAAATTGTCAAATCAGCTTCTACTAAATGCAACTCATAAAATAAGTGTGAAATGTTAAAATCCAAATCATTTAGCAAATTTAGAACTTTATAATAAAATCCATCTATCAAATACAATACCAAATAGTTTAATATACAAAGTAGTGGATATAAATGAACTAAATCTTCTTATTACACTAATTCAGTAGTTTAACAATTGCTTTTATTGCTTGCTATCTTTACGTCTGCAATAAAGATTGTACGACAAATTTTAACTGCCCAATTGTCAGGCCAAAGTAACAACCTCCTCAGGATACTTTATTACATAATTATAACAGATCATTATCATAGTAACTTGGGTGGACAAAATGTTGGGTAACTGAATACGCACGGGCTGTAATAACTGTAAAAAGGTATATTTGATCTAGACTACAACGACGGTTGTAAATTCTTAGTGACTAGTTTATGTTATTTAAACTACAAGTATAGAGTCTAGAATCAGAATTGCTACTTCAACATACAGTTGGTACACAGGTGTATATTAGCCGCTTAATCACAATGAAATACAATCAAAAATTAAAATGGTAAATAGACAACATTAAAACCATATTGCCTTCCTATCTTGTGATTGTTCAAAAGAACATCTAATCTCTTACCGTTATTGGAACATACTTAAATTGTGTTTATGAAAAGCGGGAAAACTTTAAGTGAAATAAAATATTCAGGCAATATTTTAATATTTAATTTACAAAAAACTACAAAATGGCTCCATATATATTAAATTATAATTAAACCTCCACATTTTTCGATTTTTTCGAACAACTTTAATCGACAGTCATGAACAGTCCACATACCCAGAATTCATTTCACCGTGAAATATTGCGAAGATTAGTTCGAAACCAGCATTGTACTGTGACGCGATTGTTAAATAAAAAGGACTTGGATTGAATGCACCAATAATTTGTTTAATCACGGCTTCGAGTAACGAGTTTTGTTTTTCATTAATAAGTGATTAGTGTAATCAAATAATAGCAATTTGTGAAATTCAATATTATTTCTCAGTCTATATTTACAAATCCGATATCATCTTACCTCGACGTAGCTGGTGTAGCTAAAAGCAGTGAACTGTAATTTCTTCGCAATATTACCTTCTTATTTTTTTTAAATACTTGATCTATTAACACTAACCAAAGGACTAGAACTCAAAAAAAGAATATCTTTTCTTAGTGATCACGGAACAGTAACTGGTAAGAACATTTGAGGGTCACCCAGTTTCGGTTCAAAACGTATATTAACTTTGGTATCACCATCCCCAACTTCCAAAAAGCTGTTCCAGTCAAGCATCCAATAGAAACCGTTCTTTTTTGGCGGTGGTAACTCAGAGTCACCGGGTTGTGCAGGGACTGCCCCTCCAAAAGAAGCTTCAAGATCTGAAATAGAAGCGCCTGGGTCGGTGTCAGCAGGTGCTGAGTCACTCACAGCATTTGTTTTAGGTTCTTCGGTAGTAGTCGAAGTAGTAGTAGATTCTTCTTTATTTTGTGTTGTAGTTTCTTCCGTTGCAACCTGCCGTTTACTTTGATCATTGCTGCTGACTACTTGTTCGCTCACCGGATTGATACCTTTGTTTAGTGGAATAACTTTCACTGATTCGTAATCAATGGGCTCGTAATTTACAGCTTTACCTGATTTTGACTTTTTATTTGGCATGTCATAAGGCATGCTGATTTCTTTTGTCTCTGACGATGAAGTATCTAACTCGAATGGTAGTTCTGGTTGGAGTGGGGCGTACAGAAAGTTACTAGGTGACATAGAATAAGCACCATTGTTATTAGTTTTGGAGTTGCTGGTTGGTGATATTAAATCATAAGTAAGTAGAATATTTTCTGGTAAGTCTACTGTACTGTCTACTATTTTTGCCGGGGGCATAGGTTTGAACCCTTCAAGGGGCAGTAAGAAATGGTCTTGTCCTGGTTTTCCCTTTAAGCCGTGAGCTTCAAGAAATTCTCTTAATTCATCTGGAAAATTTTTGATTAATTCTGTCGATAGCCCAACATTATCTGGATAGCTTACGATGGGTTTTGGTATTTTAGGTTTTACTGTTGTACGTAACTCATGCACTACTTCGACTCGTGGTGGTCTAGTATATAACTCTTGCAATGATGACCCATCTCGCGGAGTATAGGGTAATACCACCATCAGTGCAGGTTTGCTCGTTGTAGTGGTTTCAGGTATATTTGATGGATTTGATGTGGATTGCGATATATTTTCATCATCAGCAGCTACATTGTCTGGTTTATTGTGAGCTTTAGGGTATAACTGTTGTAGGGAGAAACTGCTTTGTGGTGTAAAGAGCGGTTCATCTACTTTAGGGGGTTTAGTATTTTTTCTAGACAATATATTTATACTTGGTGTTGCTAAAGTTGATACTGATATGTGTTTATTATCACCCACTATATTTTCTAGAATGTTTGGTAGTGGTGGATTTACTTCATTTATGATTGCACTGTACTGTAAGGGAATTTTGTCTACATTGACTTCTTCTTCTGGTTCTGTTGACGTTGAATATTTCGAGTCTTCAGACCTTATGTCGTTTAATAATTCTAGAATTTCATCTCGGGTAAGTCTAGGCAGTTGTTCGTTTGCTTGGAGTATACTTTGGACTTGTTTCACAGTCTTTTCCACGTCAATTGCGGCTAACGTGACTGCCACAAATGCTGCTAACATGCAGCACCAAATGAGTTTCATTATCTGTAACAAAAAATAACTAAATTAGATAAATAATTCAGATGATTGTGATGTGAATAGGTTCTCATTTTAAAAATATTACATGGTTATGCGTCTAAACAGGTTTTTTATTTATTCCAATAAAACATATAAGTAGTTTTTTTTTTATATATTAGCCTACCATAGTGACTCCACTTTGCCTGATGGAAAGCAACAGGTGGAGTCAAAGAGTGGTTGTCACCATCCTCATTGCATGTCTAGTCAATGCAGCATGGTGACCCACACTATGGTGGCCTGGTGAGATGCTTTTTCACGTCCCGCTTAAAAGACCCGGGATCAAAGTGGGAAGGAAACACGTGCGCTGGTAGAGAATTCCAGGCTTTTACCGATCGGCACAGGAAAGAAGAGCCAAACCGTTTAGTTCGGGTACGTATATTTTCGACGCACAAACGGTGACTCCTCTGGCCAGCACGTGTAGTCCTGTAGAGGAAGGGAGAAGGTGGGACCAATTGGAAGAGCTCATCAGAACACTCCCCGTGATGTAGGCGATAGAGGACTGTCATAGAGGCGACATCTCTTCGCAACTGCTGAGGTTCAAGAGACTGGGTGATCTCAGGACAGTCGATAATGTGGACTGCGCGCCGTTGCAACCGATCGAGAGCGTCAAGCAAATACTGCGCATAGCCAGTAAATACATTGAAATTAGTGTAACTTGCATCTGTCATGCTTGTACGTTGAAAGTGCAAACGTGCAATTTAACTGCTTTAAAAAATCTCTGTCTCCGCCCGGACTACCTTTTATATGCATCCTATAATTCGACTCACTAACTAAAAACCCAGCGAGAAAGTAAAAGTAACTGTATAAGCAGAGTCGGAGTTATCTCTGTAATTACAGTTTGAGTTACATAACAGCTCCATAATCGTAATTCCCCAAGTTGGCCAGAAGTGCCAAGATATCGGGAAGTTGTTATCGTTTCAAACTTTCGACTTTGGATCACTCTTAAGTTGGCCCACTCACATCTGCGATGTATGATGAAAAAATGTTAATGACCTTTTTACCCGACTGCGCAAGAATTATTTATGTTTTTCGAGTATATTTATGTATGATGTTTCTTTTGCCACGCCCTTTACAAAAAAAGAAACCATAATAAGTCACCTTAATGGTGGCGAGGCATGGGGATTTTGAAGTACACGCACGAAAAAAGTGGAAGTTTATAACGCAGTTAGGTTTTATATATTTAGTAAGAATTTTCATATTTGTCATTTGATATTAGGTATATTAACATTTATGTACTGCTTTTCCAATAGCCTCCTATGTTTCGGTATATATATAGTATATAGTCCGAATATATATATATATAATGTTAGGTAAATAAAAAGTTATTTACTCATAATTTAATTTAGTAATTATAAATTTAAAATTAATTTAAAGGTCGTGAAAAAGAAATATGAAACCGACTTCAAAAGTAATTATTTTTTCTAAGATGATTGCAAGGTTTTATTTATGTTCAAATTACATAGAATCTTAAATTTGTAATTTAATGACTTCATTATGTACTGACGTTAATCTGTGAAATCTATATATATGTTACACATACATACATCTATGTATATATATCTCTTACAGACAGCAAAAAGTAAACAAATAGAGGTTCAAGTGATTGACTCACTTGAACAGACACTGGTTTCAGGTAGAAAATCCTTTTAGAGACTCTCTATATAAGAACGAAATTTATATTAAGCACCCTATCAGAATTAAGTATAAGAGTTTTAAATTACCTACAGTGATTTTACTTTGAGATAAAAGATCTTCAAGAGAACGATTCTGGAAATCGGAACATCTAGTCTCAACAGACTCCAGGTAGCTTTCGATTTTTTTAGCTTGAACTTGATCACTTTAAAAACTTTTTAAGATAATTTCTATTTTACGCTAACACAAATCAGAATAATATTGTGTATTAGGAGCTCGATAGGTGAATATGAGGAATCGATTGACTGGTCTAGTAACTTGCGCTCCTGAAAGCTGAGTCAAAGGTCTTGGATTCGAATTACACAGGGGACCAATGTTTTTTCTTTTATGAATAAGCCTACCATAGTGACTCCACTTTGTCTAATGGAAAGCAATAAGTGGAGTCCAAGAGTGGTGGTCACCATTCTCATTGCTTGTCTAGTCAATGTAGCATGGTGACCCACACTATGGCGGCCTGGTGAGATGCTTTTTCACGCCCCGCTTAAAAGACCTAGGATCAAAGTAGGAAGGAAACACGTGCGCTGGTAGGGAATTCCAGACTTTCACCGATCGGCAAAGGAAAGAAGAGAAAAACCGTTTTCTTCGGGATCGCATATTTTCGACTCTCAAATGGTGACTCCTCAGGTCAGCATGTGTAGTCCTGTAGAGGAAGGGAGAAGGTGGGACCAATTGAAAGAGCTCGTCAGAATACTCTCCGTGATGTAGGCGATAGAGAACTGCCATAGAGGCGACATCTCTTCGCAACTGCAAAGGCTAAGGAGACTGAGTAACCTCAGGGCATTCTATAATGCGGACTGCGCGCCACTGCAACCGATCGAGAGTATCAAGCAAATACTGCGCATAGCCGTCCCAAAGATGAGAGCAGTACTTTACGCAGGAGCGAACCTGGGTCTTGTATAAAAGACTTAGATGCTCGGGCGAGAGGAACCGTTTCAACTTTTTCAACACACTGAGCATCCGCGAGGCCGCCTTAGTGACGCTCTTGATGTAATCACGCGGATTGATATCCCGACAAAAGTCCATACCCAGGATACTAAGCCTATCTTGTTGTGGCAGTTGAGTGTTCTGAAGAGTAGGAAGGGGAAGGAATGGAGACTTTTTGCTTGAAAACGCACACGTTTGAGTTTTCTTGGCGCTGAAATCGACCAGATTCTCATAACCCCATTGAGAAATGCGGTTCAAGCCCCGATCGAGCTCAGCGACAAGCTCTTGTCGTTTTCTCTCAACGTCTGCTAGCTTGGCAGCAGGATGTCCAAAGTATCGCCCGTATAGACAACTATGGGGCACAGTTTTTAAGAACCACCGTCGGAATACCATCGGGTCCACCGGCTTTCTGGACAATCAGTGACCGAAGCTCCGCACGGACATCCCCCTGCCGGATGTGAGTATCCCGTATTGCGGAGTCACAAGTCACAGTGGTGGGCGGGTGAGTGCCACGGTTGTCGATTTGGGAGTTAGCAGCAAAGAGGTCAGCAAGTAGTTTCACCTTCTCTTCCGTCTCGTGGGCAAGTGATCCGTCAGGGTACTTCAGTTCTTGACCAAACCGTGCAATGCGCTGGGCATCAGCTCTGATGTAAGCCCTCATGTATCACCTAGTGGCTTTGTTAAACGCTGGTTTTAAGCGATCAACGTCAAGGTTGCAATGAACGCGGGCCCTGATCCATGCGCGGTAGGCCGATTGCTTTTGAGCAACAGGGACGGGTCTTTGTGATGGTGACTTCACTGTAGGGGATATAATACTCCATAAAGACAGTGATTTCGTCAGCCCCGGCCGACGCTTTGCAGATCCCTGTCTTTAGCGAGCCTACGGGATAGATGTAAAATAATCCCGCATTCCATCCCAGTCTGCTGACGAGAAGTGCCATAACCGTCGCCTTGTTACCACAGGCCGTGGAGGAGCAACAAGAGACACCGAGGTGGAAACCAGGTAGTGGTCGGGGATCCCAGAGGGGTGTGAATTAATACACTGTACTGCGCTGGGTGACTCGTCAGCAGAAGGTCTAGCAAAGAGGGCGATGGACCCGATATGTCTGGTCCGGGTGGGCTGGACTACCAGTTGAGTAAGGTCATGCGTAAGAGCGAATGCATGGGCAGTTCGACCAGCGTGATCCGTTCTTGAAGATCCCAGCCAGGACTCATGGTGGGCGTTAAAGTCTCCCAAAGACACAAGATCGGCGGTCGAGAACTGCTCCTGCACTTTATCCGTTGCGTGACTCTTATAGTCAAAGAGTCGAGTTGTCTCGGAGTCTCCGGAATGGGACCGATAAAGGCAAACATACATCCAGCTCATAGAGCCAAAATCCACGTGGAGAAAAAGGATAAAGAAGTATATGTCTTCTAGGCAGTGCAGACGGCGAGAGCAAACATCCGCCCTGACGAAACGACTTACCCATGGCCTCGCGAGGAAGCACTTCTCTAGTACGTAGCCGGGATAGTAGAGATATGCCGTGTCGGCAGGGTGGCGTATTAGGTGATTCACTAATAGTTGTCCCGAGACTTTGTGTTCTTAGTGTCCTGTGTTTGTAAATTTGTAAAGAGCTCCTCCTTTCTTACATATAAAAATTATTTATAAACATATAAAGAGCCAACAATGGTTTTATGCCGTCTCATCACATTACCATACTTTGGTCTCATTTCAACATAGGATCGTCAATTACCCTCCATTTTTCTGTCTATTTTACATTATGTATATCTACTACATTTTCGAAATAAGAATCAGCTTACAATTGGGCACGATATTATTAGATAATATTACCATTATACAAAAATTATTAACATTTAAAAACACCACCTTGCCTGTATGCCAAACACCATTACAAACACAAATATCACCCCAGTATTCCCTTTCATTCTCGGTGGGTGTATCTAATTCGTGTGGCCTATGAATATTTAACTACACGTCATACAAAACCGAATCAAATCTGAGTCCTGCAAATATTATCACGAATAGCGAATATTTTACCGCTATGTTATTTGGGTGCTATGAGACTATATTATTTCCAAGGGATGCTTTTTACCCGATTGTGCAAAAAGGAGGGTCATGCTTTTCGAATGTTCTTCTATGATGTTTCCTTGTCACGGCCTAGAATCTAGACAGTTCGATGGATTTTGACATGTGAGGTTTGATCATTTGAATCGTCTTATAGTGGGAGTGATAGTATATCATTTTGAGATAAGTTAATAAAGCCATGGCAGGTTTTAGTTTCTATTTTTAACTTAATTCTGGTCACTGGGATACACTAGTACTGATATAGCCAGAGTATCGGCAAGGTTCATATTATTGGATTACTTTAAGGAAAATGTCAGAACATAACATAACAAGAAACATAATTAAGTTTTGTTCTATTTGTTCTAATTTTTTAGACAACTCCCTCATTAGGATTAATTCCTGTGTCGCGGGGGACTTTACAGACATTCAAACAATGGAGACACAGAACACCCAGACTCAGAACAACAATTTGAGGATTATACAAAGTGTTGTCCCGTGCGTGGATCGAACCCACAACACTCGGCGCGGCAGCGTGGTGGAGAGGTTACCACTTACACTGCTACGCCATCTGTGCAGTCAAATAATAATAATAAATATAATTTATTTTCATTAAATATTTGAAGTTTAAATTGTTGAATAGAAGGAATTCAAAACCGTGGGAGAGCCATGCTTAGGTACGAATTGGCCAGCTCGACCGTAGTATTACCACGGCGTCACATAAAACCTATAAACACCAATGCTAGCTTCTCTCATACGACAATATTGTATTGAGTAGGTACCGAAGGCCCAACTCCCTCTCTCCTCTTTCCCCTCCCCTCACAATCAAAAGCGGGCAGCACACTTACGACTCTTGAGAAACGTCAGGTGAACCGTTGGTTCATTTGTTCTCCTTAATCATAAAAAAGAATCATTGAAATCGGTTCACAAGTGGCGAAAATATTGCGTAAAATATACAAAAAACATTTAGTCGAATTGTGAACCTTTTTATTTTTAAAGTCAATTAAGTATACGTTCAAGTATTCTTAGTTGAAACTGCAGAAAAAAAGTCTTGCAAATGATTTGATGAACAATGTGGTCTTGGGCATGAATGCAAAGTTACGAGTCTAATTGACTGCGGTAATCGTTAAGCTGCTTATGTGTCGACTCTTCAAGACATGATGTCACAAAATACTTTCTACAACCAGTCTCATTACCACTCATTACACTATTGTGACGTAATATCTCTCTCTGATTAACTATAGCGTAATGGCTTTAAAAGTAGTCTGACATCACGCTTAAAAATAATTTAAAATCATGTGTATAATGTTAGTTACAAATATTATGTACGGCTTTACCTAATAGTGTTTACCTAATGTTGCATATTTAAGATTTTAAATAAGAATGATGAATAACTAAATGATGATGAATATAGAGAAGAAATACTAAAGATATAATTTTATCCCTGGGAGAGCTATGCTTAGGGACGAAGAGGCCGGCTCGACCAGAGTAAATGTCTCATAAAAAATCAATAGACAAACTATGCTTGCAATTTATTGCCGAGTGAGTGAGCAGTCCCTCTCCTATTTCCCCTCCCCTCCTCATCACCGTTGTTAGTTAAAATCAGTTAACCTACCTGCCTGCCTGTCCCCTTAAATTATAATAACAAAATTGTGCATTTCAATTTCCACTACCTAATATCAATATTAGCGATATCAATATCTTAATAACCTCTATTAAATATCCGGTTATGTATGACCTGGTTTTTTGTTGACGGGGTGGAAGATCCTCATGGATGTCCTTCGTCCATACCCCATGGACGGAAGGGGTCTGTCGGACTCTTACCGACTAAAAACCACCCCGGTGTTAATCATCTTGCCCATGATCAGGGGAGCGAGAATCGCAATTGCATTCTTCAGCTACCCCTGACAGAAATTGACCCGCCTCACCTAAGGCGAGTCCCGTCAAAATGTATAACCGTTGTCCTTCGGTTGCAGTCTTCAAAGAAGCGCATACGGAACACTGCGCGCTGCCTCTCGGGCCTGCATCTGTTCAGACGACGAATTCCCCAAAAGTTCGTTGTCCGCAAGCCGCTTCCTAAGGTAGCAGGAGATGAAGGAATGCCCTCCGGCTCCTAATTATCTACCTTCTCAAGGAAGTACCGCCGTAGTAAAACTAAACTTGTAATCTAAAATATAAGAATAGAAATTTGTTTATATTTAGATACACATACTAATTGTATATAAAAATTTTCATAATTATCCTAAACTGTTTTATAATATTTGTCATTCATAAATACCGACTACTTGCAATTTAAACAATGGGTATAACAAATAATGTTGACTTTGTAACAGCGAATGCTAATCGTGGATTTTGACTTTGAAACTTGGAGCTTAACGGGAAGGGACCTGTGAGGCATATTTTTATTTTTTATGCGATAGTGAGGCAAACGAGCAGACCGTTCACCTGATGGTAAGTGACTACCGCAGGCCATGGACATGGTTTAAGTTGTTTTAATTTAGAGTGTTCTAAGCTATAAAGATAGTATGTGTATGTAAATAAGCTATGAAGAAAGTCTTCTCAGCCACTTGAATATCAACTATTCTATAGGGGGATTTTCAAGTTTTTTTTTTAATTTGTACTTGTTAATTATCATAATACTGACTCATGCTCCAAAAAAAAAAGAATAAAACTTATTTTTGGGTTATCCATTAAATAAAAATCTAAAATGAAACGGGTGCAGAGTAAAGGTGAATGACCATTTCAATGAAACTGAAAGTCCGGAACGAATGGCCGTACAAAAATATCTTAAGGTATTATACTTAGTACACAACTTAGAAAAATACCAAATATTATGTTAAATTCTGAAATTGCATTTCCAGAAAGCTGGCAACATTACCGTATACCATACCCTTAAATGGTAATGCTAATACACTGTACAAGAAAAAGGCCAGCTTTGTGGTCACAAGAAGTCTCAATTGGTCGCTTAGCTAGTTCCTTATCAATGACATGAGCACTCGGACCCCAAATTAAATTCTCGATATCAAGCTGCTCAAAACATTAACTAAAAAATGTTTTAATGCTTGAGAGGTTTTCAGCACAATTACTTTAGCACGATTTCTTTCAAAGCATATTATATGTTGGATATACTACAAGTACAAGCATTCGTCTCAAAACTCGCAAATGATTGTGAAATAAAAACTTAACATCCCACGTTAATCCACTTTGCGTTTCACAACTGTTAAAACAATTTTGAAACGCAAACTGGGTTTCCATGAGATGCTATCTTTTTCATTTTTAAACAGATTTTAATAAGTTGACCATGATTTGATTGAGTTGTTTAATTACTTTTACGACTATAAACTAAGAAGTACGAGTACAGTCCGTGACACATTTTGATATAAACAGTTTTTTTTAGTTCAATGCTATACTTTATTTATTTAACGAATGTAGAATACATTTTCTAAAACTAAGTAAGTAAAAGCGTTGGTAGCGTAATAGGTAAGGCGTCAAACTTATGATCAAGTGGTACCGGGTTCGAACCATACCAAGTGCCTTGCCGTCTTGAACCCCCTCTCTAAACTAACTAACTGATGATTATTATCTAGCTGCGCAAAATGTTGTCGAATCTTTACGGTGTGAACCTGGACCTTGCATGTACTCATGTTACTCTTGTTATGCACATACTAGTAAACAGTAGTAAACATTAGTACTTTATCATTATTATATGTTTTGGGTTACTTATTATTGTTGTCGTCTTTCATGAAAATATTTTCATACAACTGCGAGCATTATTTACGTTTATGTAAGCAGCTGGTGCCCGTGACTTCGTATGTGTAGAATCATATACAAATAATATTGCCATATAAACTATAAATTTGTATCGCTATCCGCACCTTAGAGACCGTTATTAACGTTATAAAGCACGTCTAGTATTTTGCCACCCCACCATTAGACGCCATTTATCACATTGGACAATGGTATGTCGCTTCCGGTTTATTTTTCATAATAATACCCATTGGCTCATTTTCCCAAATACTGTACTGTTTTGTCGTCTACTATATGTTATTTACGATTACTTTTAATACAATAAATATGAGTTTTTGTTTTGCGATAACACATGTATGTACGTACAAGCCCTTTCACCAACATTTGAAATAACGTTTTTTTTTATTTTTAGATAAGTCAGATAAGCTAAATGCAAGTTTTTACTCATTTTTTACGTTAACAATTTTACAGTATGTTGAAATACAATCATATTAATCTAAATGTAATAGTTAAAAACAATTGGAACTATTATAAAATAATAAATTATAAAAACAAAATAAGTAACTATCTGAAAAATAAAATTATTTAAATGTTGGACAGGCAAAAATATTTCATTACTAGTACATCAAAGCCTCTCGCTGGAGACCATGGTTATTGTTATGTTCCAGATCGAGAGTGCATGGTATTCCACCGCTTCCTACTGCGAGGCAGTGATACTTGTAAAAGAAGCGGTGGAAAGGGAACGGAAGAGAGTTAGTACTCTTATAAAAGACTCTTATAACTCCGCAAAAGACGCACAAGGCGTCGGAGAGTGCAAAATAACCTCCGGCCTCCATGAACGCTGGCCTGAGGGCGACGGACTGGGCTATCTATCGCACTAGCAGAAGCAGGCCCGAGACGGCGGCACGATGTGTTCCGCGCGTGCCTGTATAAATATGAGGGGGGACCCCCCATATTGGGGTTGACTTGCTCAAAAGGTGGCCAGCTCTGCCGGGGTGTACAGGGTCTACCTTTCTAGGGTACATCTGAGGCCCCGGCCATAGGACCCGTTGACGGTATCCAGTGTGGTTTTAGTCGGTTCGAGTCCACATACCACCTTACCCATTAGCCCCGGTAAAGTGATGACCCGTGGGGGTTTACACAAAAAAAAAGTATATCAAAAGCAAAAATCATATTTTTATGTCAAGAGGTCAAAATATTGAGTAGAATAAATAATTAGTTAGTTATTTTCAAGTTATTTTATCGTAACATTTCATGAAATCATCAGTTGAATAGTAGCACCCATTAACAAGGAATGCTTTAAGTTTCGTCTCAAATTCCTTTGTATATTTTTTATTATGGAGGAGGTCTATTTAATAGCCTGACTGAATTTTAAAATAAGCTATACTTTACTTGGCTAAGAGTCGGTGCTATCATGAATGGTATATCTTTTCTTCTTCTGCTTTCACATAGCAGTCTTTACTCTTTATTTTCGTAGTTGTGGATATTTTTCAGATTTCGGATAAAAAGTGAGCAAGACCCTGATCTGCAAACTAAGTATTGTAAGGATTCAAGTTCCATGAAAAACTGGCTTTATGAACGTTGTAGTTTTTTTTTTTATGCGATATGGGGCAAACGAGCAGACGGGTCACCTGATGGTAAGTGACTACCGCCGCCCATGGACGCCCGCAATTCAAGAGTCACAAGTGCGTTGCCGGCCTTTTAGGTAGGAGTACGCTCTTTTCTTGAAGGTTTGAAGGTCGTATCGGTTCGGAAATAGTCATGGCTATCAACCCAAAATAGAATGCTGTACCGCAATTTCGATTCAACCAAGGTAAAGTTCGAAGTTGCTGCAGGTGTACAACTCAGCAGAGTGGATATTAGGGTTTATATTGACAAACTAACAACAGAAGAATGTTTTAGTTCCAGTGTAGAAATCAACGATAATCTTATTTTCTATTCTAACTGTATATTTTCTTTAAATAATTTTAGAGCTGTGTTATAATTAAGGTTATACTAATATAATATATATATAATAAGGATATATTAACTGCAATTATAGTCAAAAGAAAGTAATAGAATTGCAAATAAATTAACAGTTTCAGAAGAATCAGAGGTGATTGTGTCTCTGTTTACTGCAGAATAGTTTTATTTTTCTCTAGTCTTTATATTTTCTATGCTTATTAACTATGACAATACAAACATCTATAGGATTGTTCTTTGATTTAGCTTTAGTTAAGTTGTATTTTTTCAGTATATTCATGAAGTCAGTTTTTTTTCGATTCTACGCGGATGTGTATGTTAAGGTTAATTAACAAAAAGGTGTTCTAGTAATTTATAAAGCTTGTTCATAAAAGTTTCCAGATTATGATTATAATGACTAAGACTAAACACTAAACATAAAAAGCAGACTGCGTGTCATTAATACTATAGATTTCAAATGCTCATTTTCTACCCTGTCGGGCAAGAATTAAAGATCCCCTTGTTTTTATATTAACTCTACAATTATATATTATGATACCAATTTATAGCTATGGAAATTTAATAAATTAGCTAGAGACTTATTCAACAAGTGTTCACTTAAACTTACTATAAAGTGCATAACAGTTTAATTTTCTCCGCATTAGCAAAAAACTGTTATGCACTGTTTAAATTCGTCTTTTTTTTATTACTTTATAAAAACTTCGATGCAACTTAAAGATAAATATTATAAATAATATTTTAAAAATATTTTTTATTGTTATTGCTATAGGTATATATATAGAGTTATGTGACCTGAGAAGTGGCTTTATCCTCGAAAAAACTAATAATTCGATTTTTTTTATACTCTGTCTAGTTTGTTTTATATCACAACGTATCAAGTTTTTAGTTTAGTTTTTTAGTTAAAAGGGCAGGAAATTGTATGAATATTTATATAAATAGGGTTTAATGGATTAAGCTTATTTAACCGAATTATTTGATGGTTAAGTTATTGGGGTTTTAATTATTATTTCATCATCATCTAAGATATGATATTCTTATACTCGTAACATTCGACTTGCCATTTCGTAATGTGATTTAAACTTTTCCGTCAAAACATAGCAGAAAAGTATTCGAAGGTTTCTTTAGTATGTTTCTATTGTATGCGTGTATAAAAATATTCGCATCATATTGAGAACATAAACATACTCTCTGTATTACTTACGTGAATAATAGATGACTCAATATATTGGCTGTGAAAATCTACGTGCCCTATTCCTTTTGTGGAGTATCACCTGTCTCAATAGGGTTCTTGTTTTTTCGGTCATATTTCTTTACTTGAAATTGTATAGATTCAACGAATTCACACATGACATTTTGGATTAAATAATAAATGCCGTGAATAATATCAAGAGCTGAAAATTTTCCCACGACAGGAATTAATCCGAGTGCGGGATTAATCAAGACATAGGGCGGGACAAATGAGGATTTGAATTCAAAACTAGTTAAGTACCCTAAAAATACCGAAGGCAAACAACACTTCTTATTTTTATTTATATCTTCTTATTTTCAGTACGTGAGTAGGTTCATCAAAGCTTAATTTGAGTAATGACCAAAGTAGTGCTAATTTATATACCTTTAAATATATTATAACATATATTTAAAGGCACCGTTATAGTTTAAAGTCAAAGGACTGGAATGTACTGATCCAGACTGGATATGTAGATAGATCTCCCATTTTCACAATATCGAGTTTGTCGAGTTTCAAGATCATACGCCTGTTTAAGCAAGTTATGTAGGAGGGTAGTGTGAGCAAGACAGCTTGCTGGTTTCGACGTTTTCCAGTCTGCTTCTATATTTTTTATTTTTAAGAGATGCGCTAATTAGGTGCCTCTTACGAACCTATTTCCGAGCCTCTTACGAACTACGTTCTGAACTCTTTGTATCTTCTTGATATTGGAGTCACAAGAGGGTGCCCACAGTTGAACACTATAGGTCCAGACTGATTTAATGGCAGACTTATATAGCAGCAGCTTATTGTCGATAGACAGTTTTGAATTTCTACCTAGAAGCCAGTATAGACTTCTAAATTCGAATCTGATTTTTTTTCACTTATTCTCGACGAGTATTTATTTTATGTTAATCGACAATCAAATTACATGAATATTTTACACAATCACTGTAAAATTTTGTGTAAATTACTTAAATAGTATAGAGTACACTTCAGTCCCATTAAACAAGTTCTGTTGTAAAATTATGGATCTAAAAGTTTTTGAAGTTAAAGTGCACAGTGAAAGCAACGATGTGGCTCCGGAACTTTACTCTAGTTTAAAGAACATCGAACTTTATTTGCGTATTTATAAACTAGAGTGGAATGGTTTGTGAACAGAGTTGCAGGAAATCTTTAACTACTATTGGGTCTTTCCCAGGGAGAAGAATATATGAATTGATTTTTAAACTACTCCTTATGATACAATTTTGCAGATTGTTTATTTGTTCTCCTAGCAAGTTGTATAAATTCGCGACACATGCAGATTTGAATGCGTATGTAAAAAAAACTAGAGCCACACTCTGGCATTTAAATTTTTTAGTTTTTAATTTTTACAGTATGTAATAATTAACTTTTTTTTTTTTCTTTTTTTTTTTTTTTTTTTTTTATGCGATAGGGGGCAAACGAGCAGACGGGTCACCTGATGGTAAGTGACTACCGCCGCCCATGGACACCCGCAACTCAAGAGTCACAAGTGCGTTGCCGGCCTTTTAGGTAGAGGTACGCACTCTTCTTGAAGGTTTGAAGGTCGTATCGGTTCGGAAATACGGCAGGCGACAATTTGTTCCATAAGCTGGTTGTGCGAGGCAAAAAGCTTCTGGAGAAGCGCACAGTGGTGGAGTGCCAATCGTCCAGGTGATGGGGATGGATATTTTGTCGCGTAGGACGATGGCGGAAACCAGCAGCCGGTATAAGTCCGAACAATTCCTCTGAACACTCCCCATGATACAAGCGATAGAGGATGCAGAGTGAAGCTACATCTCTACGCAACGCCAAGGTGTCAAGTCGATCAGAAATATCTTGGCAGTCGATGATGCGAGTCGCTCTCCGTTGAATGCGGTCAAGAGGCAGAAGTTGGTACTGGGGTGCACCTGCATAGAGATGAGAACAGTATTCCATGTGCGGCCGAACCTGCGCCTTATAAAGTTGCAGGCGGTGGGCCGGAGTAAAATACTGTCTCGATCTGTTTAGCACACCAAGCTTCTTCGAGGCTAATATGGCCTTACTCTCTAAGTGACCGCGAAACTGGACTTCGCTTGATATATCGACGCCAAGGATTCCGATACTGGCTGATGCAGTTAGGGAAGTGCTCTCAAATTGAGGTGATACGACCAATGGCATCTTTTTAGCGGTGAACGCGCAAACCTGTGTCTTTGTGGGGTTAAATTGGACTAGGTTAAGTCGACCCCAATCTGAAACTTTTGATAAAGAAGTTTCGATTTCAGACACAAGTTTGGATCGGCTTTCGATGACGTTTACCCGAGAAATGTTAGCGCGGCCGGTGTAAAGGGCATCACTCGTGCTATCGTCTGCATAGCAATGGATGCTCCTAATCTGCAGCATGTCGTTGATATGCAGAAGAAACAGCGTGGGTGATAGCACACAGCCTTGTGGGACACCAGAATTAACAGACTTCGAGTCGAAGCATGCACCGTCAACAACGACCTTGATGCTTCTGTCTGTAAGAAAACTGGTGAGCCAATTGCACAGTTTCTCGGGAAGCCCATAGGATGCTTCGCAAGGAGCGCTTTGTGCCAGACCCGATCGAAGGCCTTCGCCACATCCAAACTAACGGCCAACGCTTCCCCCTTGGTCTCGATCGCCTGTGCCCACCGGTGAGTCAAGTATACGAGAAGATCACCAGCTGAACGACCCTGACGGAAGCCGTATTGTCGATCATTGAGGAGCTGGTGGTCTTCTAAGTACCGGAGGAGCTGGCAGTTAACAATGGATTCCATTATCTTGGAGAACAAGGAGGTGATGGCTATGGGTCTGTAGTTGGACGGATCCGAGCGATCTCCTTTTTTAGGGATTGGGTGCACTAGAGCTGTCTTCCATGAGTTCGGGACTACGCCAAGAGAGTAGGAAAGCCGATAAAGGCGCGTTAAAACCGGTGCTAACTCTGGAGCACACGTCTTCAGCACGATAGGAGAGATTCTATCGGGCCCACTCGACTTATGAACGTCGAGGGAAAGAAGCGCTTTACGCACTGCCCTTTGTGTAAACCGGACTTCCGGCATGCGGGTCTCGCACTGCGGTATGGTCGGCGGTGCGTTTCCCCCGTCGTCCAGGGTCGAGTTGGACGCAAAGAGTTTGCCCAGAAGATCGGCTTTTTCTTTAGCGTCGTGGGCCAACGAATTATCTCCTATGCGCAGAGGTGGAAGGGATGGCTTACAAAAGTTCCCCTGGACAGCTTTGGCAAGAGACCAGAATGCACGAGTTCCGGAGGGGAGACTAACTAGTCTCTCGCCAATTCTGCCGATGTGAGCCGACTTCGCCCCAGCAATTACTCTTTTGAGGGACCTGGAGGCAAAGTTAAATTGCTTCTTTAATGTGCTGGTCTTTACATCCCGTGCTGTCGCTGCATTAGCCCATGCTTGGTAACATTCCTGCTTTCGGCGGGACGCCGCTTTGCAGGTTCGACCAAACCAAGGCTGGGACTTGCTACCTGTGGGAATCAGGGAGAATGGAATGAAAAGTTCCATACCCTGAACCACAACATCCGCGACAGAGTCAGCAACGACATTGGGATCATCCGGCGAGAAGCAAACCTGCCTCCATGGGTAGGATGCAAAGAATGTTCTCATTCCATCCCAGTCTGCTGACCTATAGTGCCATACGCGGCGACTGCCTGTAACACGCGGCCGCAGCGAGTGAACGAGTGGCACCATACTCCTAATCAGGCAATGGTCCGAAGAGCCAAGAGGGGCCTCAACGGATACTTTGTAGCCGTCAGGATGTGAGGTCAGCAGAAGATCCAACAGTGAAGGCACGTGGCTTTCTGCATCTGGGATTCGCGTAGGCGTTGCTACCAGCTGCGTCAAGCCATATGCCAAGGCGAAATCGTGAACAGATCTTCCCGCATGATCGGTTTTGCGCGAACCAAGCCATTCGGCGTGATGGGCGTTAAAGTCGCCAAGAATCACGATCTCTGCGGATGGGACCTGCTGGAGCACTGAGTCTGTAGCCATTTGGACGTGGTCGATGAGTCGGTCCGTTTCGGCATCACCGCTATGGGACCTGTAGAGGCATAGGTAGATGCGGGGATGGTCGTCGCAGTCTACACGTAGCCATAAGATGGAGAGGTCCCTACCTTCAAGATTGCCGAGGCGGCGAGAAGTGATATCATCTCTAACGTACACGCATACACCAGCCTTAGGAACAAAGGAGTGTTCCAGTCCGTACCCAGGGTAGCAGAGGTAGGATGTGTCCGCTGGAGATGATATCTGCGTCTCGGTTAAAAAGAGCAAGGCCGGCTTTGCTGTCTCAAGGTGGTGGTGGACAGTGTCGAGGTTCGAATGTAAGCCCCTAATGTTGCAAAAATCAACGGTAAACGTGACAGGGGGTGCCATGGTATGCCTTCTCTTGCCCCGAGCAGATTTTGAGAGCGCAGTTGAGCCCCCCCCAGAGTACGAGGGGCAGCCTGGGCGTCCACGCTCAGGCATAATCCGTACTGAGGGTGGACGTCCAGGGGGGGATTCTCCAACGCTAGCGCTGGTACCCCCCTGGGGTATCCTTTTCGTTAACAGCGCTATCATTAGGGGGGTGGGGGATTTTGGGCCTCCGGAGACGTCACTCATTTCGGGGAAATGCAACGCAAGCGTTACTTCACAACCGGTTTTCTGTGAGGCCGTGGTATCGCACCGGTCGAGCCGGCCCATTCGTGCTTAAGCAAGCTCTACCACTACAAAATGTATGTAAATTACAACAACGATACCAAAACGATTACAATTATAATTCCATTTCTAAAAGAAATTCCATTGATTGTGATATTAAATTCCAAATGAAATCATAAATCCAAAACTCTTTTGTAATGATTTATTTCATCACGAAAAACCTAGAGTTTTATCACGAAAGCGTTCCTTACTTTATCATAATATTGGGTACTTACAGTTAAAGCAGTTGTATCCTCCCCTCCCTCCACAGGACTAGCTGGTAGTAGTCCAGAGTCAACAAGAGTCTCTACTTGTGATGGAGGGGGGGCAACAAGGCTAGAACAA
The DNA here is from genome assembly GCA_947561695.1 of Tyria jacobaeae. NCBI lineage: Eukaryota > Metazoa > Arthropoda > Insecta > Lepidoptera > Erebidae > Tyria > Tyria jacobaeae. Next base: position 6,872,732 of record OX387215.1, on the reverse strand, counting down.
CAACAACCACACTTTGAACGTAATGTAAACTTAATAATGACTACTAAGCATATTCGGTATGAATAAAATGCGTGTATTTTTCCTTTTTTAACAAAGATACTGAAGACAAAAGTTTTGCAGTTAAGAACCGTTTATAATGTTGTTTCAGTTTAATACAATGTTACATGCACTTCTCATGCAACTGCCAAAATACTAGTTTTATATATTATAAAACTAGTATTTTGGCAGTTGAACTCGTTTTACTTCAAATAACTGTTCCAGCAATAGTCTTTGGCTTTGTACTTCTTCATGGAGTTTTATGTCACAAGTAGTGAACATATTCTGTGCATTTAGAATGTTCGCTATTGGAAGATAAATTTGGAGAACCTACTAAATTTATATTTTTGTAAGGTACAGGATACAAAGGCAGAATATTGGTAGTGCAGGTGCTTAAGTTAGAAAAAATAACGTTATAATTAACACGTTTTGAACACTGTATCAAAGAAAGGTATGGTGATATTATTTTGACGTCGTTTTTTAAGCAACATGTATGTCTAATTAAGTATGTGTGTTTGTTTGCACTTATATTGTAAAGTCAATAATGAAGCATTGTAGCACAAATTATTGTACTTGCTTATAGTGTCTATTATATTGTCCATCTACATACAGGATCAAAAGCAAAATATTTTATTTAAATTGCAGAGGCATATAAAAGTTATAATTTTAATATTATATAATTTTGAGGAAAATCATATTCATAAAATATATAGGCCCTGTTCAATACCGCGACAGAAACACATCTTTTAGATAATATTATATCGAAATCGGGAGCTCGATTCAACCCGGGATTTACATATAAAAAACAATGAAATGGAAAAACAGTTTTCGTATGATTCATGTCCTATAGCAATAATCGTTGTATTTTGTATTTCGTGGGAAATGAACACTTGACAAGACGTTCCAGCTTGACAATGCTATTATTATATTTCTGTTTCAAATAAATTTATTTAATAATAAAATGCCAAAAATATCATAAATGATAGCGATTGCAAGTACCTATTGCGTTATTTTAATAATTTAATATAATCACTCTGTGTACACCTATTGTAATGGTTCGAAATAAACTTATTGTTATTCAGTCATCTTATTGTGGGTCGTAAATGTTGTATCTACACTTACGACCTACACTAAGATGCCATATTTTTCTCATTTTTACTTACTACTTCTTCTATATTTAAGGCTTAAAAACAGTATCAAAGGAATAAAACTGATTTTAGAGTAACCAAGAAAGAATAGCGAACGTATGAGTACGTAGCTTTCATTGTCAGCCGTTCCCCGCAGATTCACGTTAATTTGTAATTAATGTACAACTAAAGGTTTGTAGCCTAATTTATTAAATCTGTTAAGTTAATTTAATAGATTTTTAACTTATCTTGAACTTGGTTTTAGTCACATTTAAGTCCGACAAGTCCGAACTGACAAGAACATCTCGTTCACGAGCAATAGAAAAATTATGACTCAGAAAGCGGGAAAAACTCACAAACCTGATTGCCGTTTGGATACGTCACAGAGCCCACAAGACATCTAAGGAAATTCAATTTCAAAAAAAAAAACGATTAATTTAAAACGAAGCGTCAAATGCAATAATCATTCCGCGTTTAATAACAAAATGTCAGTATGAAATAAGAAATTTTGAAATTATGAATATCCAAGTGCTTTTTTCATTAAATGTTCGACATTGAAGATAATAACGTTGTTACATCAATGTATTCACTCGTACATATGAGGGTACAAAGGACAAGTTAACTATTTCCTGGACAATAATAAAGCCCGCAGAATGTGGCGACGCAACGTTAAGAATTAGGTCCGTACTTGACCCCTTTTGAAGGGTCACGCTTGCTGAAATATTAAGTTTACTACCTGCACACCCTTTACGAGTTTTCCAACAGTATGTATCATTATTATAAAAACATATTTAAGATGCTTAGGTTAAGAACTTACACGTAATCGTACTGTTTGTTTTTAAAACCTGTTAAAAGTGTGTTTAAAATTTTAGATCATTTCGTTTGTCTGAGATTGATTTCTTTATAAAATAAATCGTTTTACATATGCAATTACAATCACGATCGCATACGTGAAGGGATAGGCATAGTTTTTAAAGTAACAATGTCAGTAAAACTGTATGAAATAGCATACCTATTTAATATATTTTTAACACTAACTCTTCAGGCATAGAGGTTTAATCGTGTATGAACATGTGTATGCAAATTTTTAGAGACATACAAACTCCCGTCTCACAAGTGTTTTATTGAGGGAATCAGTAATACTAAAATATTAGGAAACCAATCCTGTAGTACCAATAAGTAATATTTAGCTGTTTCAAAGCTTGGGCATTCGGGTATTCAATAGTAAGTAAATTTAATCTGAATATATTTTGCTTTTCCACCATCGACAGGTTTTGTAATTTTAAGCAATGAAAAATAATAAAACTAATGCAAAATGTATCTGGGTTTGCCACCATGTCACTGGGTGGAAAAATTACCTTGACAAACAAATGTGTGTGCAAAATTATAAGTAAGTTTAAAGACTATTAAATGGTCGTTGAATGAGTATTGATTCACAATAATGTTATCGATTAGTGACTCAAAAATCGAGTGTTTAAATAAACGATGATTAAGTTCATTAAGTTTCAGAAATGTACGTCCGCATACGTGCGTGTATTTACCTATTTCTAATTCCATGCTAATCATTTAGAAAAAGAAAGATGGCCCTACGGACATTTAACACCGACGAGTATTTATTTTACAGTCTCAAGCTGCCCAGGGACACTTGCAATTTACGAGTCTCAAGTGTGCTGCTCTCCTTTGAGGCGAGAGAAAAGTCCCAAAGGGAAAGAGGGAAGAGGGGCTGGACCTCCGGTAACCTCACTTGGTCGCTGAATATAACGCAAGCCAATATTTGAGTCATTTTTCACCGTATGATCCGTCAAGCCATCTTGACAGACGGATTTCTGAGAGGCATTACCACGATCAAGCTGGCCCATACGTGAATGAGCATGGCTCTCCAAGGTTAAGTTGTTTTTAAAAAAAACGACAACTCCCGCATTAGGATTAATTTCTGTGTCGCGGGGGAATTTACAAACATTTAAACAACGAACATAAAGAACACCCAGACTCGGAACAATAATTGGTGAATTAAACGCGATCCGAATCCGAATCCTAAAAAGACAAGTATCGTTTATTTGATGGCATCCAGATGGATTTATAATGTGGAAATTTGCAATCAAAATGGCAATTTAATTATGTACTAGCTGTGTGGTCCTCGGTAGAGTAGAGTACAGACACGACCTCTCTTTCATTGGTTGTCGTAAAAGGTGAGTCAGGTTTGGACTATTTTAATCGACTGTCGTGTACTGCCCGGTTGACGTCAATAAGCTTGCCCGCTATTACTTTAGTGGAATAATGGATCCGTAAAGTATAAGTTACGTTGCAACATCGAATGTTTGTTTTTGTGTCTAAGTTTTGAACATTATAGTCTCGCAAAATAAAACGTGTCGTATTTTGTATTAGGCCCCTAAAGCTAATATATGGGATCAAAGATAACCCCTTTCAATCTAGTTCTCGCTTGATCCAATGTAATTTATATCGGATTTGAATACTGATTCCATTTCGTAAGATATTTTTCTTACTTTCCTGGCTACACTATTCAGTGTCGAGGGTAAATGCGTAATATTGACGAATAACCTTACGATACAAATGTATCATTGTTCAGCAATATCACGGTTTACGTTTTTTGTGAAAGAACTATTTGAGTTTGTGCTTTATTTCATATTTCTTAAAGTAGACATTTGCCTACATGCCACTGCACTACAAGTATCATGTGAAATATTTTTATTTCATAGGATCCGTTTGACCGTCTTGACTTACGACAATTGTTATATACCTACATCGTAACTGAATCGTTTTTACCGTTTCAAGACCAAATGTTGTTGATTTTCGATTCTTTCATATACTGGAGAAGGACTTTAGAAAATTCTAACAAGATATTGACTGCTGTTTTTCTTTAACACGTTTCTATTTGTATTTCTTTATTGCACACCGCTACATTGATGTTCAGACATGACTGGATTTGTTACTTGCAGCAATTTCTTCCAGGCAACCTTTATACGGATAATGTCAAATCAGGTTTAGGCTATCCTATACAGGACAAATAAACTTTATAAGGTAATGAGGGATGGGGGGTTGCGGAGAGGGGAAAGAGAAGATGGGAAAGCGGTGAGGGGGCGAGGGGAGGGTAAAGAGGAGAAGGCCTCCGGAAACCTCACTCAGTTTGAGCAAATGTAACTCAAGCGTTGCTTTACAACCGGATTTCTGTGAGACCGTGAAATTCGTGAATAAGCATGGCTCTACCACGATAAAGACTCATTTTAAACTTAAATGGTATAGATATCAATCAAACAATACTATATATGTAATATATACTACATTATATATATTATACACTACAGATTTACACATGAACATATTAATATACAAATGGTTTTATTTATTTTATTTTGCATCTCCTGCATTTCATTGCATGGGGCGGACTTAATGCTAGGGAAATTGTCTTCCAGTGTATTCAGAAATTGTCAGGTACATACACACAAATATAATAGAGAGCCAACCGAAAGTTATATACATAATTAATTATTACACTAAAATCTATAGACATACATACATATATATATAAATACACAAATATATACACATTATAATTTCATCATGTCATGAAGATATTTCTGCTAACTGGTTTAACTAAATTGTAACTTAAAAAATAATAGAATTTATCATAGTCTTTGACTAATACTGCATATATAGTCTCATAGTGCCTGGATATCTGCAATAGGTTTACGTAGGGGTACTAAATTATCCTTTGTAAATCGGTCTTTGGAGAGGTCTCTGCCTACATGTTCGGGGATACGTGTGTAATAGATAGTGATAATTACTTGATGAAAAATGACATCTTTGAAATTAAATGCTAAAGAGAAAATATTAAAAAACAAGTGATTGTAAGTAGTGAAGTATTGTGAATAAGTAGAATAATGCCGTTTTAAACCACCAAGATTTTAAATATATGTATATATATACAGTTATATGGTAGTTGGTTGTTTAAGATTACAGCTTCTATCAATCTTGTATGCCGCAAAAGTTCTTCCTTAATCGAGAGGATTTAATTTGAGCAACGATACACTGTACCTTATCATTTAATATTCTGATAATTTGATTACATTCTATTTATTCAGAGAACACATTTAAGTTTTAATTACAGTGGCCAGCAGCCAATAAAGACAGTCTAACTGAGCAAGACGACAAAGTAAATTAATATACATATTTATTATATAAAATTTTACGTCCGATTGGTACAAATGAACGATGCGTAATCCGTTCATCTATCGCCAATATCGTGCACGTATCGTGTAGTATAGCACTCCTTAAGGGATGTCATATCATGACCGTATTCACCAAAACCATAATGGAGCCCATGTTTATTGGCAATAAACGAGATGATTCATTGACTTGAGCCACACATTATTACATAACTGACCGGATGTTATGTAATATCTACATTTCACTTTATACTATTATTGTTGTTTTTGAAGATTTTACGATATTAATTTGAATTGTGAATGTTAGTTTATTATTTGCACCGATTTAATAATGTAGTTATAACTGTTATATGCTTTTGCAAACTTATCATTCTCTTTTCTTTATTTTTATAGTATGGGGGGACAGAAGTACAGATCACCTGATGATAAATGACAACCACCGTCTATGGACACCTGCAACTCAAGAGTCGTAAATGCGCTGCCCGCCTTTGAGGGTGGTGAGGGATAGGGGGATGCAGGGAGGGAAAGAAGACAGGGTTGGATGAGGAGATGGGATAGAGGATTAGTGAAGAGGAGAGGGGTAGTAGGGCCTCCGAAAACCACTCTCTTTGTTTTTCTGTGAGGCCGTGACATCACACTGGTCGAGCCGGCCCATTCGTACCTAAGCATGGCTCTACCACGGTTACCGATATATATGTGATATAAAAACCTTAACTCTATCATGTCAATTTGTTGATAGAGATAAGAAGTTTTCAATTTATTTTTAAATTTAATGTAAAAATTAGTAAAACTTTGGAAAACTTAAAAGTATTTTTGTGCGAACCCAAATTGTTTAAACTCAAATTCGCAGTAAAGTAAATACTTTTACGAACACTTGGATCTTCTATTCAATTGGTCATTTAAAACACTCTTTGTATGACATCACATTTGTTCAGCCCCATGATATTTTAAATAAATCATCATCGAATCATTTCAACTTCCACATTATCAAATATTATCTTAAGTAGTCGAGGTAATGTAATTTATGTGTACTTAATTTTCGAACCAAATTATAAATTTAAAAATATAATATAACATCTACCACTTAACAGGAATAATATGCTGTGTTACCGTGTACATGATGATTGTAAAGAGAGAAAGATCAGGCTTGAACTGGTCGGAAGGTTACATTTATGGGAGAATATTAAAAACATTATTATTTGTAAACCTACAAATACATTTATTTGTATAATTTTCTTTAATGTCCATTTAAATGTTTTTTGTAATATATATGTATGTGCGGATATTTATTATTTTAGGTTACTTTGTTTCTTCAATCGCACCTCTTGGAACAATTGGCTTACTTCCAATAGAACTTGGCTACTGATCTTTGAAATATAGAATCCTGTACGAAAGCCAAAGTATCGACGCTATTCATTGTTGAGCTAACACAGCTTTCAACTGTGCACACCCATCTGCTTAGTCCGTTATAGTAATTAAATGATTGTATGACAATATCGATATTGTTTTACTTTTATAATTTCAGGAGGTACGTATGTTAGAGCCATGTAGATCTGGGTGGTATTTCTTCCCGTGGGTGTCGTAAAAGTGACTATGGGAACGGGCTGTAAAGACTGTAAGACAGTACATATCAGTCATACAGTTCCTGGATATTGGTAATAGGCTTGCTGCCCATCGTATGTATGTATGTACATATATTTGACTAGTATCATGGCACCGTCGCTAAAAAAAGTGTAAGCCACGTTTGGAATTGGAACTGTAGGTTATTTTGAGGCTGGAAGGTTTAATGACATTTCCGATGTGATAGAGATTTAGTTTTATGTTTGACATTTATAAAATGGGTTGCTTTTCATTCGAACAGAGTTGGGAAATATTCAAAAATTATTTCGAAATTTGTGTCTTCTACTCACCCTATTTAACGCAAATTGAAGAGGATGACATAAACGACCTTTTTTTTTCAACAGGATGGCTCAAAGTACCACACAGCCAACGTAACAATCGACCTTTTGCGCACTGTTTTCGAAAATCGCCTAATCAGCCGAAATGCTGATACCTCTAAGTTGCGATTGGACTCCGTTAGACAACCATCCAGAGACAATTGACGATGAATGACGACGAACATGAAATCGATACGAACAATGAGAGTTACCATTGGCGAAATAGAAGCCCAAACAATCGAAAATACATATATACCTTAAGGCTAGCCGTGGCAGTCATTTGAAAGATTCCATTCTTAAATGGTAAGGTTCAATCTTTCTAATAAATTCTTTATAATAAAATAAATCTTTCTTATTCAAATATTAAGTGGCCCACCCCGTAGTACATACCTCTAGCCAAGGTATTACTAAATTGTAAGTTCAACGAACGGGTAAACGAAGGGTATTACGTCATTTTAAATAATTAATAAAGGTTTTAACAATATATTGACAAAATTCAACTTATCGAATATAGCAGTTATATTAATTAAATATGTTGCTTGATTTAAATCTTTAGTTACTGTATTTAATTTGTGCGTATTCAAATTCTCAAGTCAAGAATAAACATTTGCTATTACTAGCTTAAATTGACACGTTAATTACCACTTTTGAATAATGACATTCTTAAGCACAAAATAGATATGATTTGCGCCCCATATATCATTTAATTCAAGAAAAGGTCGTCGCCTTGTTTGACTTAATCACTTTCATTTCCAAGTTTATGAATAAGATATATATAATCAATTTATGCAAACTAAAGCCCTGTCAAGTGAGCTACTTTTTGCAACCAATATACGCAAAAACGCGTTTCATTATTTATATAATTATGTAAATTATAAGTGTTGGTCCAGTTCAATACACATTTATGTTTGCATTTGAATATGTTAAACTAGCAGTTATTACATAATGCTTTAATTTATGTTACCAAATATTTGGAATTAGTTGAGTCGTGTAATTTTTTCATTTCATTTTATTAGAAAATAAGTTCCATTAACGCACACACATATACATACACATATACATATACATATATTTAAACACACTCATGTATCAACTAAAGCGTCTCAAAATACCACTATTATTTAGTTTCACGTATGAGGGAGGAGGCAAGCGAGGAGGAACTGCTTGACTGTATTTAGACTGTCTCATAGAATAATCGGATCTTAAGAGATGGACTGACCTATTCTACTTCACTGAGACCCACACAACTATTACAAAATTACCATTTCTGATATACAACTAAACTAAAACTATGTAAAATGTATACAACAATCTTCAAATTTTTATCCTAACACAAGTAGTAAGAACCCAATACATATTAATAACAATTACAACGTTTATGAACACGTGTTTTTACAGACCAAAAACAACATACGTACTACGTTTGCCGAAAAAGCAGCCAGTCTATTCTGCCCTTCTTGTTTTAAATATGTAACTAGCATGAATACGATAGCATAGGAATGTTGATTGAGAATGCTTAGATATATATATTTTAGATATTAATAATATATAAATTTATCAAGCATAACGATGAACACTTTTTCTATTATTTTGTGAAGTAACTAGTAACGTACTTTTTTCTTCCAAGTCAATTAGTAGTTAGAAGTGGATTTGTGCATCCCATAGTCTAAGTTATTCTGTTATCGCCTTATTTTCCTGTATCAGTATCTCCTGAAGTCTTATTCAGTTGTTAACTTATTGATATTTTGTGTTACTAAATTCACAAGTCAATTTGATACTTCTCGCTCTTGGGTATAGAAGTGGATTTGTGCATCCCATAGTCTAAGTTATTCTGTTATCGCCTTATTTTCCTGTATCAGTATCTCCTGAAGTCTTATTCAGTTGTTAACTTATTGATATTTTGTGTTACTAAATTCACAAGTCAATTTGATACTTCTCGCTCTTGGGTAGACCCTATGTTTATATAATGATAAAAAATTTAAAAACCAAAATAGTGTATTTATTATCAAACAGCCGTTTCGCTCTTTATTACAATCACTTGTTATAATTAATTTGCATGAAAGCAAACCAATTTCCTCGAACCGATTTGGTATTGATCCCTTAAAAAGGAAAATTTCAATCGCTCACTGAATAATTGAGTACAAGGTTGTTAAGTAAACATATTGGTTATATTGCTTCTAATTAGATTACTGGCGAATTCCATGAGCCACTCGGATATTACATAACTAATTTAAAGTTGCTCAATATTATATGAATATTAATATCGTTAAAAATGTTCAGTTTCATTTCTTTAGGCCACATCAAACACAATAGAATTTATATCAAAGAAATAAAGAAATCATTCACGTTGACTGGAAAGTTGGTTTAGTGTTTAGTGACCCTGACTGCTGAGCTGGAGGTCGTGGGTTCCACTCCCACATTTGTAGAAAAAAAATTGTGATCCACAAATAGCTGTCCCGAGTCTGGATGTTCTTTGCGTCCGTTGCTTGTATGTTTGTAAAGCCCCCCGAGGCATAAGAATCAGTCCTAGTGCAGGAGTTATATTTAGGAAATAGACGTAGCAAAGAATTATTGCTTAATTAGGTTATGTAATATAGTGATATGAGAAAAGTAGAGTTTTTCAACTCAAATATCGTACTAAATCATTATTCGGTGAAAAGTATTGTAATTTTTATGCAACTAAGTTCCTATAATTATACAGTGATAGTGTCCAATTAGTTACCAAGGAAATTCGATTATAAATCACTAATTATCCACTTCGTAATACATACAAGGAACCGAATACAAAAAAAGTGTTTTTCTTTTTATGCGATAGGGGGCAAACGAGCAGACGGGACAACCGATGGCAAGTGACTACCTCCGCCCATGGGCACCCGCAACTCAAAAGTCACAAGTGCGTTGCCGGCCTTTTAGGTAGGAGTACGCTCTTTTTTTGAAGGTTTGAAGGTCGTATCGGTCCGGAAATACTACAGGCGACAATTTGTTCCATAGGCTGGTTGTGCGAGGCAAAAAGCTTCTAGAGAAGCGCACAGTGGTGGAGTGCCAATCGTCGAGGTGGTGGGAATGGATATTGTTTCACGTAGGACGATGGCGGAAACCTGCAGCCGGTATTTGATTAGGCGTTTGTCTTCTGAAGTTGGTTCATCCCTATCCAAGAAAACTTATTCACATCACTCTTTAAAACGCCAGGGTTACAGTCCTTGTGAAAAATAGATGTAGCTAGTTCATTCTAAACTTAGCGACTCCAACCGAAAAAGAGGTAACAAAGTGTTTAATAAGACATTAGCTGTTTCGACGATAAAACATTAGAATTATAGAAAAGGTTTAAAGAGCATTGTTATGTTTGCTCAATTGTTAAGATATAAGCATTTGTCTAGCAATTAGCTGAATTTAAAACCGAGCCCTATCCACCTATCGCTAATAGCCAGAAACACATTGTCCTCCGAGCATCAATACTGTTAGAGTAATCTTTTACTATCAAATTTCGGCGCGTTTTCACATTATTTGTGTAAAATATATGTTTTTTTATAGTGTTGCTATTCAACACTTTATACTTTTACCCCCATAAGTAGAGGGTTGGCTATTAAAGGAGCCTGTTTTATTTTTTGATTTATCAAACCTATAGTTAAACCCGAAAAAGTTGACAGAAGTAAATAATGAATAAAATTTAATCTATAATTTATTTCAAATGTTGATTGGGTAACCTACTAAGAAACGAAAAAAATCTCTCTGTGTACGAAACAATATTTACGCTTCAATTCCATTTCCAAATCACCCCGAAAGTTCAAATAACCGCAGATAATTAGAACAACATCACGGTGAACGGTCAGTGACGGGACAAGCTCGGTGTCAACTGATCCATGACCAGAGTGGTTAATCGATGACACAACTAACGACTGGCTTAATGTTCCAAGTGTAAAACTCGATCGAAGTTACACTCGGATCGAATTTTTGTTTGGATTGTTGTTTCTCTGTGAAAATGTACATGGGCAGGACACACTATTATTTGGTTTTACGTATTTGATTCTTCTTCTTCTCTTTCACGTAGGTGATAATTTAATTATATGATCTAAATTAACATAAAAACAGTGGACAATATGCATTTGCCACTTAGTAATTTTGTTATCCATATACTCTTTGTTTTTGGATATCGCAAAGTTTAGTTTACCTCCAAACACTTTTTTCCTTTCGAGCTAACGCCTCTCTATTATTTTATATCTTGAACACAGTTCATAATTTTTAAGGTCATTCTGTACTTTGCCTTCCATGTCTTTGCAAAAAACCATTTTTAAACGTTTTCTTCATTCTTTCTCATCAAAAAAGATGTAGATTTGTTTAGTCTTTCCCGTCTTAAAACGAGTACATTTCAAGTACCGTTGCTTGGCGTTTATTATACCGCACTTACGGTACAAGTTAATACGTGCAATACGTACTCTTCTTCTCTAATTACTAAACGTCATTCTCTTCTATCCTTTTTATTCCTAAGAATATTCAGCGAACTAGGCCATAATCATAACAAGATGTCTCCAAAACATATTTTTCAAATGGCTAGTTTGAAAAATATCAAGAGAATGGTGTTTTTCACTTATATGTATATTTATCATCAAATGAAAATAATATATTTACTCACCATTTCGCATGAGGTTTATTTTGAATGGAAAGTTCTCGAGCTTATTGGTATTTATATAGCGTCTCAGTATTATGCGCCTCATGCGCGACATGATTATCTAGCGTGGTCAGTAAATATTCTTTTTCTATTATAAGGATATATAGCGTTCCCTTACATTGAAGAATTTGGAGGTTATTCACATCATAACAAAAGTATTGCGTACTTTTAATTTAGTGAAATACGTTATCACAAATGAGCTACATGATATCAATGCATTATATAAACAATGTTACTATTTACAACAAGATCTCGAAAGACTAGGAAACCATGTCAACAAAATAATCTATAACTTAACGTACCTCAATGTTACACAATTAGCAGTAGCCTATCCCACACATACACTCTAAAGAATGACCATCTCATACGAATAGACTACATGCGTGATTTAGGTGTGATACACGACTTTAAACTTACCTCTGAGAAGCACATAGATCAATTAGTATATAAACCTAACAAAGCCATGGGTTCTTAAAAATATCGTGATCCCAGTTTACAATTGTCAATATAATCAAAATATTGTTCAATTCCTCTGTCCGTAGCTCACTTCAAAACTGATTCGTTAGTTTAGAATCCAATGTTTGACGTTTATATTTCAAGATCGGATTTTATCAAGTGAAACTTTACAGGATACCCTCAGCACAAGTGTAAACCCGCGATCATAATTGTGAATTGAGGTGCACAAGGTACCATTTACTACTACTTAGAAAGACGAGGAGTGTATCTGATATCTCTTTTCTCGTTAAGTTATAACACTCTTTCATCGATGCCCTTCTTTTTCTCTCTAAGATTAAGTACTTTGCTCTACTAGATTTTTTAGGATACCTTTCCTTCTTCGCAACGGCCCCTGCAGCAGCCGGTGACACATATTACAATAAGAATTCATTCTTTACAAGTGTTATAATTAATTGGTTGACTTTTCTCAACTTGACCTATTCACTATTAAGCCGTGAAGTATTTAATTAATTGCATGCAATTATGACGTATTGTTATAGGTGATGTAGTATTATAAAAAATATATATTAAAATGATGTTGTATGCTAAACACCATCAATGTAATATTTTTATTTTGAACAAACAAGATTTTATTATTATTTAAATGTGAAAACATGTAATCGGTAACTAGTAATATTTTTTTTATGTTTAACTTGTTATTACGAACTGTTTTTAATGTTTTAATATTAATTAAATCCTCGTAATATTCTCGTAATATTACTTAGCAAGTTATCCTTTGATCACATGAGGTCGTTATCCGAATACTAAAATACTAAAATACACAGAAACTCTATGGCACAGAGCTCAATATTAAAATAAATAACTTCAATTACGACTCTTTAGACCTTTTCATTTTCTCGTATAAGATAAAAGCGTTTAATTATCTAACTTTACTCCGGTCCATTCAAGGTTAATGCTACCATCTATTAGAACTCATTGTGAGTGCTTGGTAATTTTGTAAATGACTTGTTCATTTCTACTGCAACTGTCTCACAAAATTTCAAATATTGAATTCGCAACACAAATCATTGAAAGCTTTAGCTTAATAGGTAATTTAATTACATAGCAAAAAACACGGCAACGATTTTCACCATACAGCCTATTATATAAAAAAAAAAGTTACAAAAAAAACATTTGAATTCCACAGAAGAGTTTTTACTTGTATCAACCAGCAAATCATAATTCCTTTAGAGAAGCTTCTTATGAGTAGATCGTGCGGAGTTATTGCCACAAGTCCTTGACATCATTACGTATTCAAGCAGTATCGCAATAACATTACCATATCAATTATTATTTTTCAATGAATTTTCTATTAAGTTTCTTACTGTATTGTTTTGTTTTATATCATTCAGAAAACGAATAGAAATATTTACATCTATAGCGAACATTTTAGCAAATAATAGTCTAACTACAAAATACTATAATACTCGATACAGATATTAAATAATTTAGAACTATTGCTTATGTGTAGCAATGTCAAGAAGCTATTAAAGATGCTTAGGATTATTATTTACTCTCTTATTTTTGAGGGACTATTTGAGCTATACGTAATAGTTTCAGATTTTTTACGTGGCTAAACATTATGTGCCATAAAGTGAAAACGAAATCTCAATACGGTAAAACCAATTAAAACAGGCATGGTAGTAAATCAACGAATGTACGTAACATTTCTTAATGTCCCATTGTCATAATTCGTTGACTTTGTACCTAGCTAAACAACTGTTGTCTCTAAACCTCAAATTACACTGCATGACATAAAAACATGTACGTGACAAGTAATCTTTGTATTGAAAGTGAAAGGCGTAGCCTCGACAGTATTGCGTGAGAATGTTTTTACACAAACACATAAAACACCAGCAAAACTCGCTATCCATTGCTTGTTTTAAACAATCGCTATAACCATGATTTGTATTCAGACACGTCAATAGTTTGCGTGTTATATTCAGAAGTCGGTTGAGGTAAGTATCGAAGACGGTAACTCAATGAGTACGTGTTCATGTCACAGCATTGGCGAAGAGGATTTACGTTATGTGATGTTCAACTGTGCGAAATTGTATTTGGTATTTAGGTCTTATTTAAACGGAATAAGGCTTAGAGTTATGAGGTCCTTTCTATTGCAGACGGTAATATATGACGTGTCTAATGGATATAAATTGAAGTATTATAGATGCTCAATCTGAGTAATAATTTTATTTATATGCAGTTTTTTTTAAGCAAATATATTGTAATAAAAAAATATTTTTGTGTATGTTGTAATACAACTGAATTGTGTTTTGTGTTTGTGGAATAATGTTAGTAGCCTTTCATTATACATATGTAGAGACACTGAAACAACACAATGTGTTCTTTTCAATAATTCAAGCGAAATTCATATCAACATAGCAACTATATAATCTTTATAAAGCAAAGAGAGGAAGTGAGAAACCTCAAAAGCACTACAAAATATTGCTGGGAAAAGTCACATCTAGAACATTCACTTTAGTTTCTGCTACTGACTTTCTAGACCTTTATAAGGAATGGAGAACACCATAAGTTCTCGCTCTCATCTTATTAGTATTTAAGTTTAAACTGTCTGTTGATTCTAAATTGATATTGTTAAAAAAGTTTGTGGAGTCGAATCCTGGTTGTGCAAAATAAACGAATAATAATATCTATGGGTCCACTTGATACAAAACCAAATCTTTCAAAATGTATAGAACGACGTTTATAACACGACTACCAATTTCAATATAGTTTTTTCTTGTTAATATTTTTTTCTGTATTTAATAACTAATAATTTTAAATAGACTAAATATATTTGCATTGAAAGCCAAAGTAATGGTGTTATATATTGCCCCCTAAGTGGACTTTTCACTTGGAAGTTAATATTAGTTAGCACACATTGTAACATCAAACTCAATGTTAAGTAAATCGATGGACGCTAAATTAACGACAATAACCACTAGCTGTTGCAATGTATTTTGCAACTAAACGCAACAATGATTCAGAAAAATGTGAAATTCTAATTCAGATTTGCACTTAGTTTAACTAGTAAAAATATCTCCTTAGTAATTTTATTTTTATAACAAAAACTTCGTTTTATGTAATTGAATTCTTAATTTTATCTACTTTATTCTCTTAGTAAAATTGACAGTAAGACATTAATTTGCACGTTGACTGTTAAAATAAGAGCCTTGGTTATAATCTCTTTATATTAATGCCTTTAGACTAAAAAGTTAGTAGAAATAAATATATGCAGTGCAGCTAAACAGACTCGAATTTGTGATTGGAAGACAAATAACATTTCCCCTACATCCTACCAATAATTTAATAGATTGTGTTCGTATTTTGACTGTAGACAATGAGACTAATTTTTATTAACTTTTGTATAAATGTGATTTAAAATTAACCCATGAGTTTCATGCTTAGAGAGAGTCGTAATTCATCTAGGCGATTATGAGTATGTCATAATTATTTTACACTAAGGTCATAACGTGGTTTTGTTTCTCAACACCTACGCAGTTGACCTTTTAATGTGTTGTAACAAATAAAATCGTTTAATATAATATGTATATTTTGTTAGTTAAGACTTGTTAGAATTGCTAAGAACCTTATTCTTGTAATATAAAGTTGAGTGAGCAATGTACAGATTTAATAGAAAAAGGAAACATACTCGTACTTCTTTCTACAGTGTGGAGTAGCATATGGCTCTCGTCTCTTCTCGTGGATGTCGTAAAAGACAGATATCCCAGTGGTAGAGCCATGCTCAGGCACGAATGGGCCGGCTCGACCGGTGCGATACCACGGCCTCACAGAAAACCGGTTGTGAAGTAACGCTCGCGTTGCATTTCCCCGAATTGAGTGAGGTTTCCGGAGGCCCAATTCCCCCTTCCACCTTTTCTCTACCCTTTCTCCTCTTCACTCCTCTCTTCTTTCCGCTCCCTGCATCCCCCATCCCTCATCACCCTCAAAGGCGGTCAGCGCACTTGCGACTCTTGAGTTGCAAGTGTCCATGGACGGCGGTGTCACTTACCATCAGGTGACCCGTCTGTTCGTCTGTCCCCCTATAGTATAAAAAAAAATAAGAGTTTGAACTGTGTTAGAGAGTATATGACATTTATATACACTGCCAGGTTGACGCCAATAGGCTTGCCCTTTATTACAAAAGTAAGACTAAATTATAGTTTGCGCTAGAGGCGCCTCTGCCTATTCATTCAAGAATATAAGCGTGAGTGTATATATACATAGGTGATGTGTTTACTGGAGAATTATGTTGTATCCTATGCTGATTGACATATATCTACGTAGTGAACAGTATAGTTTTACGAGTTTATCTGAAATCTTGTGAGATATGTTAGCGGAAAAAAAAAACAATAATACGAAATGCAAATCCAAAATTGATGCTAGCAGGTGAATGGGTTAACTGAGAATCGAGTGTTATAATTAAATCGAATAATTAATATTTGGATTTGTCAATCTTCCGGATCCGACAGATTTTAACAAGTACATAATTATGTATAAAAATATTATATTTACATATATATATGTATATATATGTATAATATGTATATTATTAGTTTTATATAACTCACAAGCCTATTAGCATCGAATCATTATGTGTCGGTTTGTTACGCGTAACGTCTTTGACACAGTTCTACGTCTAACGCATTTTAACCTCACGTTCCTCAAAATAAAAATGTAAACTTTAAAAAAATGATTATACCAATATTTAAGTTATTATACATACATATAAACATAATTTCACCATGCAAAAGAAGTTTATTCTCATTTGTAAAAAAAAAAGATATATTTTTTGAAATTACTAAGAGTGACAAAGTTTTATGTTCACAGCTCTAAAGAAGTCTTTGAAGAAGTCGTCCGAACTGAACTTTTACAACAAGGTGAAGTCTTGGTTCTAATAATAAATGTACCATAGTTGAGAAAAAAATCAGAGGGCTTTGCTTTTTGTGACTTTTATAGAGAAAAGAGTTAAAGAAGTGAGAGAAATAAAGATTACAGTAATTATAGGTTAGCATAATATTATCTTTAATTTTGTCGTAGAGATTAACATAAAATGTGAGTGCTATTTTTGAGAAAGATATGGCAAGTTATTTTTTAAGTAAAATACGTGGATGAAAGTCTTGATGTTGTGGAAAATTTCGGAAGTTATTGTTGAAGAACATTAATTCAAGTAAAAGATTATAGGAATAACTAAAGTTATATTGTGAAAAAAGCAAATTCTGCTTGTTCAATGAGCCAAGAATAAAATCAAACATGGAATACATAAACTCCTATCCTATCTTTGAAACATTCTTAGTAAAAATAAGATAGTTAGATAGATAGTCTAATAACTTTCTTTTATACACCATTGTTACAGTTAAAGTATAATACATACACGTGTCAGAAAGATAATATACAAAGGTCGGCCTTATTACTAAATGCAATTCTTCCAGGCAACCTGTTTTTGTATTTATTATTTTTAGTGCAACCGTCTTAGTCCGCTAGGTCGGACCGTCATGGCAAAACAACTCACTCCTTGATAAAGGCTCCCGTCGGGCCCTAAACTACTTGGGAATCCGCAAAATACACACGTGTGTAAAACTGAATGTTTTAATAAAATAGGTAATTATTATCCGTGTAGATTCCTAAGTTTTTTGATAGTATCGCTGATTTTTAAAGTGGTGCTAATTATTTGAATGTGGGGCAGTTGCGACCAGTTAATCTTTGAAACTACTAGCAATACTACTATTGTCACAATATTTTTATTTTGACCTCAAGAAATTTGTTGGCCACAATTGTCAGAATCTAACTGTTTTTTTATACCCTTTTTTAGTATAAAACTACAAAGCGCTTGAAAATTTTTAAAATTATAAGCGTAATAGCTTATAACATACTCGATTTAAATTGAGATTGTAACCATAATAAGTCCTGTAATATTTTTTTGATTTTATTTGTTAATATTTAATTCAGTGTTTACTCCATAAACGATAGTGGTTACAGGTAATGCCTTATTTTTTTTTTTTTTTTTTTTTTTATGCGATAGGGGGCAAACGAGCAGACGGGTCACCTGATGGTAAATGACTACCGCCGCCCATGGACACCTGCAACTCAAGGGTCACAAGTGCGTTGCCGGGAATTATTAAGTGGGCCTTATTAAGTGAAATGGCTACTTTCGGCTTACACAAGAGCAGAAATAAACTGTATGAGTTATATAATGAAAGGAACTATAATCATACTTAAAAAAATTACACACATGTCAAAGAACTCTCGAACTTGTTTAGGAATTTTTAGCAAAGTCCCATTTTTCGAGTTCAAAGATTTAAAGTAGCCGTGACAAGTTTAGGACGACATAGAACATTATTAATAGCCAAACTGTGAAACGAAAAATTCTGATTATGAATTAAAATTGAATATTACAACAGACAATATAGAACAAACCAATGACAACAGACACTGAAGAAGCCATTGATTTCGAGAACTTCTTCACGAAAATTCCTGTATCAAATACTAAATCTTTGAACTCCTTGTCTGCTCTTGCAGAATCAGTTTTGAAGGAAAATTAAGACAGGACTGACAGTGAATTTAAGTTTTAATATGTCAATTCGTTAGAAATTATCTCACAAATTCTCTAATCGTTACCAAAAATGGGATAACTGTTGTTGCTTATCATTTATAATTAATTTCTAATCAGTAGTTCTTTTAATAACATCATGCTATTGTTTAAATCTATGACTACTTTAGACCCCACTAACTGTAGACTATTTTCGTTACTAACAGTATTCAGTAAATTTTTTGAATTATCGTTTATGATCAAATTTAATGTTTTTTCTAAATAATCATTTATTACATAATAAACAATTTGGTTTACTTCAAGTTTTAATATTTTTATTGCACAAATGTCAATGTAATAATATTTTCTTTCTTCATACAGATAGAAAATACAATTGATGGGCAACAATACTGAAATATCGATATCATAGAGTTTAAGAGAGTTTGCAGAATCAGACAAAACCATAATCCGGTGGCTCCGTAACTGAATACAGTGGAATTTTTCCCCTTAAGCCCCTTTATAAAAGGAATCATTTCGGTCAAGGACTTAGTTCGTATGTGTCATGTTGCTCCGGAAAGTTATTATCTCGAATAGTGCATGAATAGAACTTATTAACAATCATTTCATCAGAATATACGTGAACCCTTTCTGAATATTATAATTGATTATATGTACCTATATATTTTGCAGAATCGTAACTCTGGATGGATGTTAGAATATTTTTGTTATTTATTAATAATTTTTTTTCTGGATATACCCGTGTCTTTGGTCATGAAAACTTTTGCAAGTCCCAAATAGTTTTTTTTTTTTTTATACTATAGGGGGACAGACGAACAGACGGGTCACCTGAAGGTAAGTGACACCGCCGTCCATGGACACTTGCAACTCAAGAGTCGCAAGTGCGCTGCCCGCCTTTGAGGGTGATGAGAGATGGGGGATACAGGGAGCGGAAAGAAGAGAGGAGGGATGAGCAGATGGAAAAAAGGAGAAAGGAGATGAGGGGAGAGAAAAGGGGGAAGGGGGAATTGGGCCTCCGGAAACCTCACTCAATTCGGGGAAATGCAACGCAAGCGTCACTTCACAACCGGTTTTATGTGAGGCCGTGGTATCGCACCGGTCGAGCCGGCCCATTCGTGCCTAAGCATGGCTCTACCACTGAAGATTGATATATGACATATTGATGATATGACAGATTCTGATGAGTACATAAGAGTAAAAGACGATTTTTAAAAATGTATTTTATAAGCCGTGAACGTCTTAGCAGAAAAGGCTAACCCATCTCCCCATTCTATCTACAGGTGTCGTAAAATTCGGCTAAGGGATTGGACTGCTATCTATCAAACAACAAATTTGCCCCTGTGACGTTAGTGAGAGCATATTATAATCGGCAAACATTGGAAAAAAGGCGTTGCTTAAAACACCTCTAAGTAACCATGCAGGGATAAATGCGTGAGCGTATGTACACATTTATCTTATAAAAGTAATCAAGAACATCAGAAAACAAGTTTTGAAGGAGATTGGAACCAAGATATCAATAAAATATTCTTAAGGTAATCTAGTATTTACAAAACTTACTTTGTACTACATTCATAATTTTGCTCTTTTTAACCTAGACCTGCAATGTGTTACCGTAAGAGGAAGAAAGGTAGCATATGTTGTATCGCATAGAAATTAACGATAAGCTTTTTAACCGCAACTACCACCGAAATCAAAAGTTATTTTTTATAACTTTTGATTTCGGTGGTAGTTGCGGTTAAAAAGCTTATCGTTAATTTATCGTTATTTCTACCACTGAAATCAAAAGTTATAAAGAAAAAATGCTTTCTTAGTGTAAAGATATATATATATGTATGTATATATTATGTTCCTGGACGCATCAATTCTTGGGAATACCCAGATCAGTTGCAATAGACCCGCTTATGACGGAACACCGTTTGGTTTTGGACGGTTTGAGTCCGACATTCCACTTCACCGTTAGCTCCGGTGAGGTGTTGACCGGACCCCGTGTTGTATATGCAGCCGGTATATATGTATGTTTACTGACTGATAGATAATAGTCCGATCCCTTAGCGGCTTTTTACCACACCCACGGGAAGAGGTAGGGTGGCCCTATTCTATTCCACCATGAATCTCATGGCAAACATAACGTGAATAAGACAAGATACGCTGGCATATTTTATTCCGCAAAAAAAATAGTTACTAAAAATCCATGAAGTCCATCGCCATTTTTTTATCGGTATTAGTTTCTTAAAATTGTATGCCTTAGGAAACGCCCTCTATAAAGACAATTTAAATGAAAACTCACATGTCAAAATCCATTACATCGTTCAGACTCTACCAGAAAACATCATACATACATATGTACATACACAAACTCTACAAACAGCACCTATACTCCTTCTTGTGTAGCCGGATAAAAATACTATAATAAGCAATGGACGTATCAATTGTAAGGTTTATCAGTCTGCAGAAGTACTATAATCCTAGTACGTAGTTATGGTGGCCCGTAGGTATCGTAATTATTTTGCGGTAAGCCATGTTATTGTTATAACCATTGTTATGTGGTTAGAGGCAACTTTAATGGAATATATACCAACTGAATTGAACCACAGCAAAAAGGTTTAGCGCATTAGGGTATAAGAGGCGTTTTATACTTTCAGGCGTTTGACTACTCCGAGTTCCCGGTGCCCGGTCGGTTCGCGTTATTGGTATGTGACCATGACTTGCTTGAGCTATTGCTTATAATCCCCAAACAATCTATAAAGCAATATCTATTTACTTCCCTTTCTAATCTGCAATTACCTTTCAATAGTCTTCGGGGATGTGGGCTTGAATGCATGTAAGTGTGTATGTTTACACTTTAATCCAGATGCTGGTTTTTTTTTGTATTCGATTCAGACGAGCAGACGAATCACCTGATGGTAAGTGACTGCTGCTGCCCATGGACACCCGCGACTCAAGAGTCACAAGTGCGGTGTCCGCGTCAGCAATGGCGGAAACCTGTAGCTGGTATAAGTCCGAACCATTCCTCTGAACACTCCCCATGATACAAGCGGTAGAGAATGCAGAGTAAAGCTACATCTCTATGCAACGCCAAGGTGTCTAGACGATCAGAAATATCTTGGCAATCGATGATGCGAGTCGCTCTCCGTTGAATGCGATTAAGTGGGAAAAGTTGGTACAGGTTTGCACCTGCATAGAGATGAGAACGGTATTCCTTGTGCGGCCGAAACTGCACCTTATAAAGATGCAGGCGGTGGGCCCGGAGTGAAATTCTGTCTCGATCGGTGTAGCACACCAAGCTTTTTCTAGGCTAATTTGGCCTTACTCTCGAAGTGACCGCGAAACTGGACTTCCCTTGATATATCGACGCCAAGGATTTCGATGTTGGCTGATGCAGTTAGAGAAGTGCTAAAGCGAGGTGATGCGACCAATGGCATTTTTTTGCTGTGAACGCTCAAAACTGTATCTTCACGTCAGTTATAGATACGTCAGTTTATTGTATAATTATTATAATATATCACTATTTAAAAGAAAAAACTAATGTTGCAGTGTGCTTCTAATACAAATGTATCACCAATTTTTTTAGTAGCGCTCCATAATTACGTATTAACATATAAAACTTCTCATAATAAAATTGAAATACAACAAATATTGTTATAACTCATAGAGATAACAAATTAAACAAATACTGAGCTATCTCAAAATAGTCCTATATAAAAATAACATATGACAACTAAGGACGATATCACACAAACAATTTGCAGCCGTGATGTTGTAACTGCCAGTAATGTATAACGCCCATTATTATTAGTAGCTGGTTATCCTTTTCAATATATTCTATTATAATTCAGATGTTAGGGGGACCATATTTGAAATTTTGAGAAAATGACTTATTAGTCCTGTAATGAGAGCTGCGATGCCGATGGTTTGAGCTAGGGTCATTTTTATTTTCAATTTTTTGCAAAAAGCTAACAAGAAAATGTAGTGTTTCTATTTTATGTAAGAAATTTTTGAGATAAAGATAGACAAAGAAAGGAAGATATAATAATATATAAATAGAGTATTTCACGCACACTAAACAACAATAAAGGAAATTACAAAATCAACAATTACTCAAAATTGGACCTTAGAACTTGTGGATTATGTACTCGTTAACAGGTAGCAATGGAGTTCCTCAACAGTAACGGACTACAGAGAATACGAGGTTCTATCTTAACTAATACACATATTTGAAATCAGTGCAATCTGTATATTGCAAGAGATTTTTGGGTAGTTTCTTTTATGGACGATTGCATGGGTGCTTACATCTTAATTTGTATAAATAGGATTAATATTTAGAATGATTCTATATCAAACTGCTTAAAAGACGGAAAAAATACATTTTGAATCCGCAAAAACTACGATTAATTCATTTCAAACAATGTGATAGGATTCTTAAGATTCTTTTGTAATAAAAATGTGTAATGTGATTTATATAAATTTTTCACATTTTATTTGTATATGTTATGCAATATCTTCGCCATTAGTGAATCAATTTCAATAAAATGTTAAAATATTTTATTTCTAAGAATCGAATGTAGGTGATAAACAATATAGTTTATATACTTAAAGAATGTTCATCATAGCTATAACGTCACTTATAAGTTGTGCAGCTGTGAGTCACAAGTATATTACACAAATTTTTAATCACTTTACTTCCTTGTCATTACAAGGAGTATAAACATCATTGAAAATTTTAATAATCGTAATCGTAAAAAATAATCCGTTTCTTGTTTCATTCATTTTAATGTTGCATATATTTAACATACATACATACATATGCTCACGTCTGTATCCTCTAAGGGCTACGCAGAGGTGTATTAAACAGCCAAATTTTGTCAACTAGAATTTGCCATGTGGTTTACGGTGGAGTGGAATCGAGCGGCGCCATTCCTTCCCGGTGGTGTTGTAAATGGCAAATAAGGGACTGTTATCTTTCAGACAGTATAGATACAGAATAGAGCATGTGTTTAATTACTATAAAAAATAAATGTGTTAACCTGACACCTACTATTGATTACTTTTACAAGTTATATAAGTAAAACAGAAAATCTTATTATATTTAAACAATAGAAGTAATTCATGATGAGCCTACTCGTGAGCCGTGGTTTGGTGATGTTCAAATTAGTAGGAATTATGGTAAGTTAGCGTTAAGACTTCGTTCTGGGCACTTTCTTGTGCACAATGTTGTGTTGCCTAAGATAGGGTACAATGGGGTTGGCGTGTTCTTGTGGATAAAAACCCCTTATTAAAATAAAAAAAAAAAACAATAGAAACGACGGAATGTGTGTATACCCATTCAATAAAAAACGAAAAAAAACATACAAGAGGTTTCTGTTATGAAATAGGGGCCAAACGAGCGAACTCAACTTTTAGTTACTTAATTCCTACTATATTTACTATCATAATATGGTCTAGATGTTCTTATAATTTTTGACTAGCCTCTTGGTCTAGTGGTTAGTGACCCTGACTGCTAAGCCGGAGGTTGTGGGATCGATTTCCACTAACACACACCAGCCACAAATAGTTGTTCCGAGTGTAGGTGTTCTTTGTGTCCAAGGAAAAAAAACAAAAAGGAAACGAATATGTTTTTAAAAGAACGATGACGACAATTTGAGTGAGTATTTCATTATGAGATTGTATTTGTTACTATTAGTGTCTAATATAATATAAGTAAAATATGGACATTTAAAAAAACATGATGCAGAAAATGAAGACCTTGGGATCGGGATTAAATAAGTTTACGTTTAGAGATCTCTCTTATTTTATCTGTAGACATTGGTCATTATTTCAGTGGCGTGTGTATTTATTTTATAAAAAAGTTGTAAATATATTTGAAGCAAGGTACGTAAGCATATGGTGACTAAGTTTTAGAGGTGGTTTTTGGTGGAAAGAATCGTATTCTTCAAATTAATATTTGTTTTTGTTTTCATGTTCTTTTTTTAATATTTTAATTATTCGTTTTTATTGACTTTGACCTTAGAAAAAATCCTGCCACTAAATGATGATTTAATAAAAATCCTAGGGATTTTTTTTGAGGATTGTTTAAACGTTCATTCATTTCAAACAATTAACAAGTAGTTAATTTTATGAGAAGAGTTTAAAATCATCAAATTGTTAAAATGAAGACACTGCAGACATAACTAAATGTTATTCGTGTCTTCTAATTTACTTCTTTATAATTGTATTATGTTTCTACGTTACATTTCCAATTTTTAATAACACCATACTTAGTTAATTAAAATCAAGTGGAACACCGTACTTCAAATCATAAACAAACGAACAAAATAAAAAAAAAATGATTCGATTTTCAAACCTACCGCAATAAAATATCCACCTGGCACCGTTCACTGCACTACACGTCACGACGCTGTTCACACTACTGAACACTTCTTGCCACCACCAGTATTTGTTGCAACACGCTTCAACGGCCACCACGATGACCCGAGTTGCAGTTAAATTTAAATTTTTATCGTATTATATCATCGCATATTCGTCTTATCTCATCATAGACAATAGTCAAGGTCATGAAAATAAATTGTCAAGTCTTGTCTTTGGGTGCATGTAAAAATTTTGAAATGTAAATTCATTATACTCTCACGGTTAAAATATTGATTGTTGATGAGTATGACCGTAAACAATAAAAAAAAATAAAAAAAATACAAATATTTATGAATAGGGACTTACTACTTATGTTTTGGGTTACTTTCCAAAAGTAACCGAATCAGGTTCCTACTCCTCTTGTTTATTTTTTTATTTATTAAGGAACATGAAACTCAGTATATACTTTGAAGTATGTTTGCAATAAAAGGGCTTTTCTGATGTTAGGTTGGTGGTGGTGGAGGTGGTGGTGGTGGTGGTTATTTCGAATGTTTTTAACATCTCTACCTCTCTACCTACTATAACTCTCTTCTCTCTGTTCTTGATAATAATGCTGATAAATTAACTCAATTGCTAAAGAAACTGATGGTAAATTACTCGTTTGGTAGCTCAACTTTTACTAAAATGTACATATTTCTATATTTTAGACAGCTTTTAACAGCTACTCATTTTATTATGTTTCAGAAGAGTTTTTGATTATGAATAAAAAAAAATATATAATTCAAGTTGATATTATTACTTTCGAAAAGATTACTTTATGTAAATGTACGACCTCGTCAAATTAAGTACCTTATTAAAACCTTATCATACAAATCATAAACAATTACTTAATTACCTTATTAATATTATACAAACAATAGCGAGGCTAATCCATTCCAGATCATTATGTAACGTTGCAAAAATTGTATTTACTAACTAACGTAAAATACATTAGGGTCTCAAGAAGTGCGTTAAATAACTAACGTTAAAAACACTAAGGGCTCAACAAGTGTATTTACTAACTAACGTAAAATCCCTAAAAAATATACAGTTAAAAATCTAAAAGAAAACATTGATTTGATTCCGCAAACATTATTATTTTTACACTCAACAATAAAACAATAAAATAAAAAGAAACATTTTTATGACTACATGTTTACTGACAGTTTGAAAAGAGCTAGGCTAAAAAAGAAACAAATCTGTCTATGACATATGGAATTGAATGTACTAAACTTCCTGCCATTTTCATTATTTTAATAGTATAAAAAAAAGTAGAATCTTCCATGAGTATGTTATGTTGTTCATATGATTTTTTTTATGACCGTGATTTTATCACAGCTACTGGTCTGACCTGGATGGGATTTCCGATATTTAAATGAATAGATATATTTTAGTACAGGTTTAGGTATATAACATATTCGATCTTGTGTGATATCCTTTGGATATCAATGGATCTCTTCAATAACTAACTGATCTCCACTAACCCGCGATTGCTTGCTAAGTCTATAAAGTATTTTTTAGGTATATAACATATTCGATCTTGTGTGATATCCCTTGGATATCAATGGATCTCTTCAATAACTAACTGATCTCCACTAACCCGCGATTGCTTGCTAAGTCTATAAAGTATTTTTGTATATTATGTATAATAACATACTAAAGAGTCTATAGATTCTTAAAAAGCCAAATTTTTTGACTACACTTTAAGAGACAGGCCTGAGCGTATGCATGTGTAAAAATGTTTATTATATTTGACGGAGCTCAAGTTTATCTATCTCTGATCCCATACATATTAAATGGACTGATAAAATTCAGTCATACCGCTATGTTTAATTGATACCATACAGAAAATCTGTTTAACCATTCAATGATTATCAGTTCTTTTTGGCTTTTCTTAAACGTTTTTTTTAGTAATTTCGGGAATAGTTTGACCTTTAAGTGACCATTTCTATATAAAATTTAATGTCTACCTTTTTTATTACAATGTGTTGATGTAACTTTGTCGTTTGTTTATACATATTCTATGGATCTATAATACAGATAGTAAATGTTTTTTATGTGAAAATCTGGGTGTCATTATAATTCTTGTGGCTACTACTAATGAAAATTAGAAACCGGCTTCAGTTCTTTCAAAGTTCGTTAAGTCCAAGCTTTTGAGTAATTTCATTAGTGCAAAGTCCAATGTCCTTCTCGTCACCACACGAGTGAAAAAGTAAGTCTTTCTTTTGCGCTGAAAAATTTCAACTTAAAAACAGTATTCTCATTTCAGTTATTTTTTATAATATAGGGGGCAGATGAACGGACGGGTCGCCTGATGCTAAGTGACAACCGCCATCCATGGAAGGTGTCTCAAGTGTCGTAACAGCGCTGCCCGTCTTTGAGGGTGATGAGGGATGGGGGGATGCGGGAGGGGAAAGAAGAGAGGTCAGATGAGGAGAATTGAAAGAGGAAAGGGGGATGAGAGGAGAAGAAAGAGGAGAGGGGGAGTTGGTCTTTCGGAAGCCTCACTATATTGTTACAAAGAGATTCATGATCGGATTCTAATAGTTCTAGCCTAATAGTTTAGCTATTTTTTTAATGATTCCTCGCAGCAGGTTGCAGCATGATGTTTTATAACCTATGCTGTTCCTGAATACTCCTCAGAAAATCTGACTGATAAATGAGGGGGCCAATCCATTTAAACAAACCAACAAAAATCTCCTCAACTGTATTATATTAGTTTATATGTATATACAGATAATTATAATTAAAGCGGTTTTAAGAGTTTTAATTTTTAAAATACTGTTGTTTTATTCTTCCATATATACTTTCAATTACTATATATGTATATATATATATAGTTTACTTACACAAATAAGTATATGATTATCTGATTTTTATTATATTATTAATATATTATATGTATATTTTTATTGTTAGTTATATTATTAGTTAATTGTAGTTAGCAAGTTGTTGGCGTAAAACCCCCGTAAAAGGCAAAGGCGGTAATGTGTTTTTTTTTTCTATTAATAAACTGAAAGAAAATTATATTTAGCCTTAAACCTTATAGATTATGGGGCATTATAAATAAAAAAAAAAAAACTAATTGGGGGTCCGAGAAACGTTAACGAGGATCTAAAATTAATAGTTTGACCCTGAACTTTTGAACCCTAACGACCCTGAACTTTGGAAGTAGCGGAACTTAGAGAAATAGGGGTCTATCCAACATCGAAAACATATCAAGTGGTCTACGAGACAAAATCTATTAGAAAAGAGTTTGGTGAGCTCTGATATGTATACAGTCATACAGTGCCCGAATGATGGCAAAGGGCTTGCCCACTATTACATAAATAAGACTGAATAAGGCGTGATTAATACATAAGTACACTCACGCCTATATTCGCGAAGGAATAGGAGGAGGTATACAGGAGTAGACTAGTAGTAACTATTCAATCTACCTCTACCAACCTAAGAACTATTTGAACAAATATTAAGCATAGACACAATACATTCACGGAAACAGATGTTTATTGTTCCGTCTGTTATTTAAACACTAACAAATGAATACGGTTACAATTGCCTTGCATAACAATGATTTATTTACGCTTTATATAAAGAACATTTTTTGCACACTGGAAATTGTTTTACAAAATTTCTGAAGCAATAACTGCTTGAATTAATGTAATTTTTTTTGAATATATTAATGCTTTGTTATGAGGTATACAGGAGTAGACTAGTAGTAACTATTCAATCTACCTCTACCAACCTAAGAACTATTTGAACAAATATTAAGCATAGACACAATACATTCACGGAAACAGATGTTTATTGTTCCGTCTGTTATTTAAACACTAACAAATGAATACGGTTACAATTGCCTTGCATAACAATGATTTATTTACGCTTTATATAAAGAACATTTTTTGCACACTGGAAATTGTTTTACTAAATTTCTGAAGCAATAACTGCTTGAATTAATGTAATTTTTTTTGAATATATTAATGCTTTGTTATGAAATATATGGTCATCTTATTATCATACCTTATCACGGTGTTGTGTACAAAAAATATAATGTATTATTTTATACATATTTATTACAAAATTTCATATATAAGAGTTTTTACTAGTACTCATCGTATATGTTGCTGTTCAAATAAAATTGTACTGTTCTCAAAACTCTAAATATTATAATTCAGTGTCTCTAGTCAATACGTCTGTTTCTTGGCTTAGTTCGTTTAAACGTACGTTTTCACTATCATTTAGAGAATTCTTTTCCAAACGTTTATACGTACATATATTCTATATATGTACCTGTGATGTCACACTATTTATTTTTCTAATAGTCCTGTGCGCTCACTACACAGTTACCTTCGAGGTTTTAACACAATAGCGAATGGAATTTCAAGTAAAATATAAATGAATTTTACTGTCCATAGTATTGAGTATAAATACATTACTACTTTACACTAAATATTTTAGCTACCCAGGTAATAGACTCCTTCTCTGCGGAATAATTTATTTCACTTACTTAGCTCCTAGTTTCGCTTAAATTTGTAATAGCTGTGGATGATTCGGTTTCATAATAAGGAGATGAAACAATTAAATTACTATTTGGAATATAAGTACAACGTAATATGTCAAGGTGGACAGAACTCATGGGTCCTGGAGTCGACGCGTGTTAAAATAGAGATCGCAATTTTGCAAACCCAGTGTAGGAGGCCCTGCGGCACGATGGACTGACAACTTGAAGGTGCACGAGACCGGGATAGTTGACGCTCCTTGAAGAAGCATTCATGCAGAAGTAAACGGCAATAGACTGATTATGAAAAAATATTATGCAAGCAAAAGGGTAAAGGATAAATTATTTACGGTTTATGTAGCTGATATGTGACCTCCATTTATTGGTTTCTTTTAAAATCACTTTAGAGTGTTATTACACAAAGTTAAAAGTTAAAAATTACAATAGTTTTAGTCACTTATTATAGACACATATGTATGCGTAAATAAATTACTTATTTTTTTATGTTTAGATTGTGCTTTAAACATTATTTTAAATAATAATAAAAAAAAAACAAAATACGCATAAAACAATGTCTTTATTCTATCGGTGTATTTTTTTTTGATATCGTATATTAACGAGTCGCAATATTTATGAAAAAGTTTAAAAATATTTTTTTATGAGGCGATGTAGGTCTTTTGAAATAATAAGATGTATCGTTACATCTTGCTTCAGTTCTGAACTCATAATTTATTTTAATTTGAAATGAAAACTGTATTAATATTTTTAAACACTCTTGCTTGAAGACTAGAGCTGCTGACTCCATAATGTCTAAATAAACATTTCATGTAGGTTTATTAGATACTTTAATTGATTGAACTAGCGCAGTGTTACTTTCGCTTTTAAAGAGCTGTTAAAACATAACTGAACGCCTTATAAAATAAGCGACTTACCTTACATAATTCTACACTACCTGTTCAATTTATAGCTCGTACACTCAGCAGAGAAAGTTGTAGGGCGACAATGTCAATAACGCGGCGGCCGGACGGAAGCGTTCGCGTAATGATTACGAAACTTGATATCATTTGGGTATAGGGAATTGGTAATTACCTAATTTGATTTTTATGATAGACTTACATTCTTAGCATGATTACATCATTGTTTTAGTTTTATCTATCCACTCATTTTAGCTGCAATGTTAAATAAGTAATTTAGTTTAACCCACTTTAATAATAATAAAATCATTTATAAATCTTGATTACCATTACTTTCATGAAAACCATTTTCAGTGCTTATTTTGACGTGGGAGAGCCATGTTGAGGCAATAATACCAAGGTCAGCTATATCTTACTATCAGGTAACGCGTCTGCTTGTTCGCTTTTATGCGTTTAAAACCAAAAAAAAAAATGTGACACCCTATGAGAGCTAACTCCTTAGCATAATCTGCTACCCACTTCACTGGTCTGTTAAAAAAAAAACACACTGACAGAAGAGAAACAAAGAAGTAGGAATTACAACTACTTTTAGTAATTTAAGTAATAATTTATTCCTTGTCAATTCTGCTTGTAATGAATTCCATCAACCTTTGTGTGGAACTTTGCAGACCAAAATGTTCATAATATATTCGTTCAAGACTGTAAGGTCACCTTTCTACACATATGTATATGTATGTATGTTCACGTACACACATAAGTTAAGATTCGCCAAGTCAAACCCTTCTAGCATAACAGATTTATTACCTATTAACAAGGATGCGTAGCTGACCACGGCCGAGTCGGCCCGATTAACTTAATCGACCACATTAAGTCCTCAGAGAGGGGCCCTCTCAGAAGGTATTAACTCATGAAACACGGCAACGTGAACAGAATAGATAATAGAGGTGTTGATTCTGTTAGACTATGCTGTAAATTAAATAAAAATTTGATAAATATAAATTTATGTATCTAAAGAGAATCAAATATTTCGCTCAGTCGGAATTTATTATTACGAGTACTAACAGCTATTTATTTTAGTAAATATCTATAAGATACTCATAAAGTTTATTGAATGATCATTTCAGCCATAGAATGTTTACTGCAGGTATGGGATATAATAAAGGGAAAGGAAGGACAGAAGAAACTATAATATATATATATATATATATTATTCATATATATATATGTATATATATTATATTGTATAGCAAGAGAGATGAAAAGACGGGTCACGTGATGGTATGTGACAACCTCCGTCCATGGACACTTGCAACTCGTCTTGCAATAGTCGTAAGTGCCCTGCCCGCTCGAGAGGATGATGTGGAATGAGTGATAGTGGAATGCGGGGAGGGGAAAGAAGAGAGGTGGATAAGGAGCTGGGAAAGACAAGAGGGGGATGGAAGGGAGGGAAGGGGAAGTTGGGCCTCCAGACACCTCACTAATCTCGATGAAATACAACGTGAGCGTCACTTTGCAACTGGTTTTTTGTGAGACCGTGGTATCGCACCGGTCGAGCCGGCCCATTCGTGCCTAAGCATGGCTCTACCACTGTTAAAAATAAAAATATATTATTATATATATTTTTATTGTATAGCAAGACAGACGAACACAAAACTCAAGAGTCGTAAATGCGTTGCCTGCTTTTGAAGGGGATGAGAGGTGAGTAGAGCGCGGAGGGGTAAGAGAAAAGGAGAAGTTGGGCCTCCGGATGGGGATAGGGGGAGTTGGGGTTCCAGAAACCTCACTAATTTCGGGGAAATACAATGGAAGCGTTGCTTCAGAACCGGTTTTCTGTGAGACCGTGTTATCGCACCGGTCGAGTCAGTCCATTTAAGCCTAAGTCCATACTTAGGCTCAAATGCTTCTATGTTTGAAGATCGATAATATGAGTGACGTCGGTCCAGTTAATTAATAAAGAATAAAAATGTTGCATGAGCTAACACAATTATGTTCAATTAATTTATATTTTGTCAATAGAATAGGTATCTCTGTAAATACATATCATTACATATGTAACACCTTTAAAGGGTGTCCATCACTTTGGATAGATAACTAGTTAAGACATTTGAAATCAAAATCAAAATCAAAAACTTCTACACACTAATTTGTATTGAGTTGTTTTTCCTACGTTGTAGGAAATAATTAAATTACTTAAATAATAAAATTTAAATAATTTAATTAAAAAATATATTTAAATATAAAACAATAAAAAGCATGTAATAAAAAGCACTATGGTAAAGAAGATAAGTATAGATGTAGATAGAAATAGATTAGTTAGTTAGAAAGTCGTTAGTAGTTAATTATCTATAAAACCTTCTTTATATCGAACCATAACCATGAGTCCTCAAGCACTAGTCGAGTATTAGTACTGCACTACAAGGCTTGGGCTACAAGGGCTGGGTTAACAACATAGATAATGCGTACTATATGTGTTTGTTAGCACCATTAACGCGTTTAAAAAGTAAGGTGCTATATAGTTGAAACTGAAAAAAGATTTGAAATGGTATCTGTCCCGCTAAACATACAGATAAAAGTCATCTTACTTTTTGAACACACCTCGTACTTTTAAATTTATTGCACTATCCAGCAACCATATACATTATGAAATGCATGATGCATGTGTAAAATCGAGACAAATCGTGACTTCTATAAACATGGATAGTACCTACACATCACATTACCTGTATAAATTGACCTTTCATGGGTTAGTAAGCCGAAAGGGACCTTTACGAGTTTTTCGAATCTTTGGTTTTTTATCTTTGGTCGGATTTTAGAAACCTTAACTAATTTAATACTGATGATTCAAATCGGAATGCAATAAAATTAGTAATGATTAATTGCTCACACTTATTTGGCAGGCGTTTGATATAAAACAGTTTTCAGTAGAGGTAATCCTAGTAACCAAGTTACACGTCTTTGGCTCAAAATATTTATATCATATCATCTTATCAACTAAACTGCAAACTCGTTATTAGACCTACTATAATGGTTTTTGACTGAGGTCGGTTAGATTATGTCACATTTGAATCTGTCAACAAATACGTCTACTTTTTTTTTTTTTTTTTTTACGTGTGGAAACCCCCACGGGCCGTCACTCCACCGGGGCTTTCAGTGGGGTGGTGTGTCGGAATTGAACCGACTAAAACCACACGGTGTGCGACACTGCGCCTAAAATAAGAGGAATCCTGGAACAACTTTGGTAGGACATCAGGATCCCTCCTAGCGCTGTGCCCGCAAACAGCGGGCACCACCTTAGGGTAACTCTTATTTCGGCGGCATCCATGCACACGTGGACGTCGCCTCCTCGCGGCTGGCCACTATAGCGGGTGGAGGGGAAAGCCCGTCCCGACCACCCGCGGCCACACTCAGGGCGGCATGAGGCGCTGGAAGTTGCGTCTTTGCCGCCCGGTTCGCCGGCGGCGAATGGGGTCCGAGTGGAGATCTTCCTCCCGGGCCCGTTCCGCCGCCTCCTTCTGCGAGATGACATCCTCGCAGAAGGATGCGACCGCGGTAAAACATCTATCACTGCCGGCCATGGAGCGTATGACGGCCGGCAATGACAAATCCTCTCCAATGACTGCAATGAGGGCCCGACGCTGCGTCACCCAGGCTGGGCAATCCACAAGCGTGTGCTGAGCCGAGTCCTCACTGCAGTTGCAGTGGTGGCAGGCGGGACTCAGTTCCCTCCTGGCAACCGAGTGCAGGTACTTGCCGAAGCAACCATGCCCGGAAAGCACCTGCGTCAGCCGGAAGGAAAGAGTCCCGTGCTGCCTCCCCGCCCACTCGAGGATGACCGGCTGGAGCGCCTCCACGGCGGCAAAGCCAGCACGTGGACTCTCCAGCCGGGACGACCAACGAGCCATCGTGGCTTGGACGTCTACTTGATACAAGCAAAGAAGTTGAAGTAGTTTTTTGTTAAATCGGTCTTCGTGCTTAAATAATAGTGATTAGTTTTTAATATCCTTACTTATATTTAAAATGAGAAAGTAACTCTGTCTGTCTGTCTGTTAGCTTTGTACATCTAAACAGCTGAATCGATGATGATTAATATTAATATGGGAATACTTCGAACCCTGGAGGAGGAATTAGGTTTTATTTATTTATAGACATGCCGCACGGGGTAAGCCTTGGGCGGAAGTTTATACTGTTATTTATTTTGTGGGATAGGGGGCAAAGGAGCCAATGTGAAAGTTTGGTTAAAAGGATCTGGATAAAATTGGGCACAGAGGTATAAACAACAACATACATACACATAAACAAAATATTTTTCAACATTATTTACTTACGTATCTATTAGTTTTATAGAACTTTGAAAGAGTGAATTGAAACTTCTGTATAATTGTAGAGTATCAGCATCGAACTTGTTCGAAGTTCGTAACCTAATATTCTGGTAACGGTTAACATCAAACAACTTCAACATTCGCGTTGTAGGAAAATATTAGAATTGGGCGTTTTAATATAATACTATTTAGCAACGAGTACAATATATAATTATTTTTTTATTCGCTATATTTGAGTTTGATTTAATATAAAAACTGAAATTTAAAATTAAATTATAAAAATGCGTCCCCTCGACCAAACGTCTGACCAAACGACCAAATGAGGCTGGCGGCGTTTCCCCGTTGTACGCACGTAGCGATGTTTTGGGTCAGGTATTGAGCAGAGCGTGGGTCCCGCGGGGCGTTTTAATTATATTTTTTAATTTTACTGTTGATGTTAGTTAGGTAGTCGATGTTATAAAGTCAGTTTATAATGTATTCAAATCTGGAACAAATTCTTGTATGATAATGATAAATATACGGGGCCGGTTGACATTAATCGGCTTGCCCCCTATTACGTTAGTTTTCCTTACGTTCTAATTGGCAAAATGTGTCAAAACTACCGCTTAGCCTGTAAATGTAAAAAAATTGTAAGCTTATCAGGTGAAAAAGAAAAAGTGCATGTAGGTTGGAATTTTCTTAAAACTGTACGGCAATCTATAATATATATGTATTACCAGACATTTTGACTATTGCGTAGGACAATCTGAGCTGCCTGCTACATGTTCGTCACCGATAAGGTGCTAATGCAGAGTGAAATTACAATATCAAATTATTGGTTCTGTATCAAATTGGTATGACGAGAAGCGGTAATATATCAATATTAAATATCGATTTTGGTGGACAGCCTTTGAGCAATTACGTTGATTGAAGCCCAATATTTTGGTACCTTTGGAGTTCACTACTTTTTTAGAAATATGCGGGCTTGTATTGACACATAAATATAATCATACTGCTCTCCTCTTATTGAGTATGAGTACTATAGGGTACGGCAAGATCTAACTCTACTAATTTTGAGTTAGTAATGAGTTCATGAAAGACAGGATAAATAAATTGGTTTGATTGATTAAGCCTTCATACTAGATAGAGGTATAGAAATAGACCGTCTACAATAATATGTTTGGATTGTCTCAAATAGGT
Source organism: Tyria jacobaeae (assembly GCA_947561695.1). NCBI lineage: Eukaryota > Metazoa > Arthropoda > Insecta > Lepidoptera > Erebidae > Tyria > Tyria jacobaeae. The sequence goes on along the minus strand of OX387215.1, from coordinate 6,836,446 downwards.
AACAGTGAAGACGTAAGACCTTTCTTGAAAAATGTTCTATATTTGATAAAATAGAGTTTATTTTCTTTACATTGGTATAGAACTAGGGAACTTGAATCATAATATGAATGAATCAACAAAATGAAAAGAAAATAAACTCTGTAATCTGCAATATAGAAATATTCTAAAAAAGAATGGTCTCGCATTTTCACTGTTACCTATTTGAGAGCATCAAAATATACTCGTAGTAGACGCTTTACTTGTCATTTTTAACGATGTTGTTATAGGTCTACCGTGTAAAAATAAGAATATAAATAGAAGGAATTATAGTGTAAAACTTTAGGTAGTAACAAATAACAAGAAAAGGACATAAAACATGTAGAATTATTTTGTAATTTAAATAGAAGTTCTCGAAAGCGATAGATATGACTAAGATATAATGAACATAAAATGTCTTCTTAAACAAGGGTGTTTAATTTAGTCGGTTTAGACATTATAAGACTCCGACATTCTTGAGCTATTGCTTAAACTTCCTAACCCCTCCGTATAAATAGTGACCCTTACCTTCCCCTTTAATATACTCCCAATTTTCCCATCTTTAATTCCTAAAGTGCTCGATTGTTAGCAATAAGCTTTGTAAACCAAATATTAATTGGGTAAAGTGGGTATTTGATACACCACTGCCTACCTTTTCAAGGATAAAGGCGTGAGAGTATGTATGTATGAAAAATGTTTAAAAAGAAAAAGAATATCTTACAAACTGTTTCTTTTAGTTTCAATGATCCTTATTTTTTACAAAACACTAAGATTGTGTCTGGATCACTTCTATAAGAAGTTTGCAATGTATTCTCATTTAAACGGCAACGCTTCGTAAACTCATGAACTTCTGTATAAGTTTCCTGGACCGTTTAAAGTGAACATTAAGGATTGTTGTCAGTTATTACTTTCTATGCTTTTACAGCCACAACATATTTTTAGAGTTCTAGTAATAAAAATATTCTAATAAATATTACAAACCTAGTCTAAATTTTTACTGTGAATATAGGTTTTTGCAAAAATAAAATGTCAGTAGTATGTAGTAATTTGGTAAAATGTCAACAGTTAATGCGCGTCTAAGTACCAATCGGATTCGTAAAATTATTTTAAGTTGGACAGAGTGTTTACTTAAGAATAATATTGGTGATCTGGATAATAATGATTGGTTTCACAGGATCAATTATTACTCCTAGGTCTTTTTTACTGTATAGGTTTTTTCTATAATATTAGGGGACACATGAGGTGACGGGTCACCTGATGGTAAGTGACCACCGCTGCCCATGAACACCTGAAACTCAAGAGTCGTAAGTTCACTGCCCGCTTTTGAGGGTGATGAATGGGGGGCTGGATGAGGAGAGGGGATAGAAGTGAGAAGGTTTTGGGCTTCCGGTACCCTGACTCAATGCAATATAATGCAATTGTTACACCGGGTTCCTGTGAGGCCGTGGTGTTAAAAGCCGGCCCACTCAGCCGTAGCATGGCTCTCCCTCGTCATAAACCTAACTTTAACTTTAAAAAAGAAAAAAAACCTTACAACATTAAAAGCATATAAGCAATAAAAGTTATCCTCGAAAACGCGCAGTGATCTTATCTCAACCTTACACTTAATATTAATTTGAATCTGAAGCCATTAGAAGATTCTTTTTATTTTTTGCAGGAATGCGAATAAATGTTCTGAATGTTCAGAATATAAAGCTTACGTTTTTTTTCTTTTTCAGAAAGAATATTTAATGTATTCCACTACTTTTTTGTTAATACACTAGCACTTTAACTAGCAACTTAACTAGGTGAAGAGAGGACGAACTATAGGTGGGCGATCACTTAAACCGTTTGAGAGCCCTCAGCGCTCACCGAAAGACCGTGCAAAGTTGTCGAGGCCATCTGCGGCCAACTGCGGGATCTTTTTGTGTGAAGTATAAGGCAGCCATACATCACACAAAAAAGTTACCATGCTGTAACTTTGTTGATATCATTTATTTGCAGGCCTCTTCAAAATCATCGACCTACTTAACAGCGGCATTCCAGAAAAAATCTAAGTCTTTATTAATTTATTAGTTCTGAGAAGATGAGATTTTACAATCATATTAGCATCTCAGCAGTTATAATAATTATTGCTTATTGTTTAGTGTGATTTAGTGTTTGCTATGTTAAAAAAATACAGGCTCTTGAATTAAATACCTAGTCTTGCCATAAATATTGTATAAAGTTTTTTTTTTTATATAACATTTTATATATTTTTATACGTTAGTATAATAGCATTCAAAATTATCTAAATTGGCTTTAATACAGTCCAGTCCTTTAAACGCTGAGGCCAGAAATCAATAGAAACATATAATCCTCTCTAAAACTGACAATACATTCTGGTTAAGATCCAGTGGATCAGGACGTTCTCTTCCAGCTACGCTTGGGTAGATCGAGCTTAATGACCCAGTGCTGCGTCTTGTTGAACGGACCATTCTTTTTTATGGAACACTGTGGGACATTTTTTCCGTGACCTCCCTTTGCGAACCGTTTGAGAAGTTTTGATTTTACTTCTTTATTCATTTTTAAATTATCAGTTAAATTATGACCAGTGCGTCTTTTATAGGCTGCAAGTCTATATAAGATGACTTAATCTTCTAAAATACACGACATGGTTCTAGGTGCTATATTCATTTCCCGAGATAAAATCTTTTGCTTTCGGGCAGGATTCCTTCGAATTCTTTCCTTAAATGCTTTGATCGCCTCTTTCGCACGAATACTACGTGGGTGACCAGATTTTTTTCTGAATCAAACAGGACGTTTAATTTTACCTATCAATAGCATGGTACACAAACATTAGACTAATATGACGAGGATGGATAGTTAAAAAAATTGCATTACCTACTCAATACCTACTTTGCGTAATGTTTTAACAGTAATTCTTTTCTCGTAATCACCCAACTCCATTTTATTATCACAGAAATATTTAACACCGATTGGCGCGAAAATAAGAAAATTATGAATATTCGTATAAGAATGAAACAAAATTTGTGCATTTTTTCTCTTAATTGTAACAGTATTTATGTCCAGACTAAGTATACATATAAATTTCATATCTAAAAAGTGATTACTACATATTAAACTAAACTTAAATGAGATGGCATCTTTTACATAATCATGGGATGATCTCGGGATCATGATTGATGAGATCATTGAGTGGAGAAATGTTTACAGTGTGATCTGGGGGAGCTTTTACATGGTAACCGCAGACGACTGCGACGAAACCTTATTCTGGCTGTGGTGTAGGAGAAAGTTTTCTCGTGCGGTTTGTCAAAGCCGATGTTCAAACTAAATAATGTTGATTTATTACCTAAGGTTACATTTGTATGTTTATATTATAGACTTAACAAGAAAAAAAGAAGATAACTATAGGTATATATTTACTTGTATGTGTAGGTATATGTATGTAAATATATATACATATGTGTATTTATATAGATGTGCGTTTAATCTAGCACACATTACATAACTGTACATCACAGCCACCCATACAAAATCATTAAAATCCTGTCCATCTAAAGGTTGCCTGTAAAATATTGCTTGTTGTGATAAGGCCATGGTACATTTTATGTGAAAATATTAGATGCATTTTTTATCTATATTTGGTGTACAATAAAGTGTACTTACTTACTCACTTATTTGTATGTGATAGTATATATGTATTATACAGAACCCTTTTGTATATATCAGGATACTACTCTGGGGACATAGCTATATTTTTTGAGTATATTGTGGACAATTTAGCTACTCAATAGTTTTTGTTTGAAGTTTGAGATATATATGGTTTAAGAGGGAGAGGGAGAGATGGGATAAAACAAAAAACTGCATAAGTGCGAGTCAGACTCGCGAACCGAGGGTTCCGTAAGTTTATGTATCCAGCAGCAGGTGTATATAATGTTAACAAAATAATATTAAATGACTTAATTTGTTTCTTGATCAATTGCAGTAAGAGTAGTGTATACACTGTGTGTGTGTGACAAAGAAACAGTCCCAGAAGCCCAGTTATGTGAATTCTTAACAGTATTGCGCTGTAAGTCGACGTTTTCTTGTACAGTTAGTTACCCGGGACTTTACATGCTAAATAATGAGAAAACTTTCTGTATATTGTGCTGAAACATTGGATGCATCAAGCGAGACAAACTTTACTTTGACTTGAAAGTTACTAACATTACTTGTTCTGACGAATACTGGCGTGTCATACCTTGTTATTCATGTTAATTGTTATCATTACTGTATTATTTTTGTTTATCACTTTAAATATAATCAAATCTATATTTGATAAGGTATAGTCTAGGTCTACATCAAAGTAGAGCTTTGTGATCTTGTCCAAATATACAATAATATACATAATTAAAATTATTGTCTATCCAGGACCTACTGGCTATCCTAATGTGTCTTCTTTGGAATGGTTGGGTCTCGTAGTCCTTTATAATTTTAAAACTATCAATTAATAGGTATTTGTTTGAATAGCAAGAAAAATAGTACCATCTGAAAGCTGCTGAAAGCTGTCATTGATTACTGAAGTGCTGATAAAGTACATATGACTCAAAGTGTATATATGTATTATATCATTTGAAACTTGACAAAAATACATCTACTGTGTCTTAATATTAATTAATTACATATTTTTGCAATTGATATTCTGCAAAACTTTACTCATAGAAGTACGACCATTCAGAAAATAATATTTATTCTTATCGTATATATAAATAATAATTTCTCTTGATGTTGACATGACATTTTCCTTTTTATTTATACTCTCTTAATTTACATTAATAAACATACAAATTACATTTTTAAATACATATATATAAAAATATTTAAAATAGTATCCCACCGGTATCAGGTACAAGGACCAAGCTACCAGTTGTTTGGGCTCCAGAGACAGGAACCTCCTCACAATACGTGCTGTATCAAGAAGGACTGCCTTCTGCATTAGGCCCTTAACCCAGCTGTGTAACGTGAGACTCTGCAGATGTTGGTCAAGGCTCTTGGCAATCAACCCATGAGGTGATATGATTATCGGCACCATGATTGCAGAACTCATATCCCACGTGTCTACCACCTCATGGGCTAAAATAATTTATTTTATTTGTTTATCTGTTTCAGCCTACCACCACCAATATAATGTTGTACGACTATACTGTTATTTATACTATTGTTGTTACTTACAACTAACTGATTACTATCAACTTTTTTCAGCAGTGTTATTTTAACTATTTAAACTATAATGTTCTTTAAATTTCTCATTTTTTGTTTATCGAAATTATCATAAATGCATTTTAAAGTAAAATATTTCTTACTTAACAAATTTCTTTACTAATATAAAACTATTCTAAGTTTATGTATATAATTAATCATTGCATTAAATAAATTGCATTTAATGTAGAAAGAGCTCATTCAGTAGGTATATCATTCTTGCAAAATCGAAAAATTCTTTATCAGCCTGTACTAGTTAGGTATTATATTAATTGTAATGTATATAAACATCAGCTAGTAATGTGTTAAACTGTTGCCTGAACGCAACAATTTTTATAAATAAAACTCATGTACTTATACATTAGTTTTAAGTAAAAAAAAAACAAATCCAATAACGTGTACGCGAGATTTTATTTAGGATTGGGGTCTTAGTGCTTTTTAAAATAAGGTGTTCTTAAGAGTATCCTATATCACATGATAAACAAGTAGCGGACACAGTAGGTATGATTTAAATGACGATAGGTGTATAAATGTATATCGTCTTCCTCAAAACAAATATGGAAGCGTATCTTTCCAACTTCAATGTTGTTTTTATAATACATTTTTCATATTGTTTCTTATAAGAATAATTAAAAAAAAACTCAAATTTGTTGAAAGCAGAAGTAATTTATTTGTAAAACTGTGGTATTGAATTTTAATTTTGCAATTCTAAAGTTAAATAATATTAATATATTATATATTATGTTGCTATAATAATTTATGTGATGTACATATATTTAAGTTCCAACATGACATGAAGAAATAATTAAGAACTTATTTAATCAGCTTATCTCGTTAGTGTACTTAACATCGGTTTTGTGTGATGTCTATATTGGTTCGTTTTACGATTATACAATAATCGACACAATCGTGTGCTCTGAATGTAATCGTTTGCTTTATTAAGAGTACGATTGAATTCCTTGGATTGATAAAATGATTGTGATCATACATTTTTACCACATACAATAATTATGTAATGTATAAATTAAAATAAAAGTAAGAAAATAAAAAGTAACAAACAATCAGAATTTCATTTCTCCTTATAACATGAATCGATGGACTGCCAACTGAAATTTTATGGGAGCTCTGATGACCTTTGATGATAACTAAAAGTTTTTAGCAATTAATAAACGAATAATGATATTTTATATCAATAAATTAAAAATTAGCTTATAAGATGCTCGAGTATTAGCTTTAAATGTCTTCAAATATATGTATATAAATTGTATATTGGCTTTAATGAAAGACAGCTCCCGCACTAGAATTAATTCTTGTGTTGCGGGGGACTTTACAAATACATATTCAAACAACGGACACCCCAGACACCCAACCCAGACTCAGAACAACAGCTTGAGCATTACACTGCAATACATATTCTGGAGGTAGTATATAGAATTGGGCCGGCTCGACCGCGGCAGTACTACCCTCTCACAGAAAACCAGCCTAAAGTGACCACATTATGTGTGTGAGCAGTGGAGTGCTGTAGAGTCATTGTGAGGATGGCGTGGATCGAACCGTCGGCCAGGGAGACCCGTAGAAACGGTGGTGCCGCTGGCCGCCCGCGGCATAGAGAGAGTCCAAACCGCGGCTAACCACCCTGGGAGGCTGCCCCGTCAGGTCGCGCATAATCCTCGGAGTGACTCGTCGTGCCGATTGGTGACCGGATGGTGGGACCCGGCGAACACTTCCGGGAGGGTACGGGGGCCCTTCCGTCTGACGGTTCGGTCACCGTCGTGCTTCACAGTTACATGATGACGGTCATACCTTTAACGCCCCCTTCCCCTTCTATAATGGTAGTACAAAAAAAGTGGCATCCTCCTCTCCTACCAACCCGCTTTTTAAGGTGGAATTCACTAACATAAGTGGACTCCATGCAAACCTCAGCGCCGTACACCAGCATCTCGAGACGGCTCGGCCGGCCATGCTGTTTCTTACGGAGACACAAGGGCTGGGGTATGTCTTTTCGTCAGGGCGGCTGTTTGTTGTTACCGTCTGCACTGCCTAGAAGACACATCCTTCTCCATCCTTTTTCTCCACGTGGATTTTGGCTCTACGAGCCGGATTTACGTGTGCCTCCATCGGTCCCATTCCGGAGACTCTGAGACAACTCGACTCTTTGACCACCTGAGTCAAGCGGATAAAGCGCAGGAGCAGTTACCGACCGCCGAACTGGTGATTTTGGGAGATTTTAATGCCCACCATGAGTCCTGGCTGGCTGAATCTTCTGACCACTCTGGTCGAACTGCCCACGCATTTGCTCTCACGCACGACCTTACCCAACTGGTACTCTAGCCCACCAGGATACCAGACATATCGGGTCAAGCGCCCTCTTTGCTAGACCTACTGCTGACGAATCACCCAGCGCAGTACAGCGTATCGGTTCTCGCCCCTCTGGGATCCTCCGAAATGATCGGCAATATGGTTTTAGGCCGAACCTATCCACGGGTGATCTTCTATCGTACGTCACATACCTTTGGGGTGAGGCTATGGATAGGCATGGGGAGTCCTTGGCCATCAGCCTCGACATTGCCAAGGCCTTCGATAGGGTCTGGCACCGCTCGCTTCTCTCCAAACTGCCTGCATTTGGTCGACCCAAACTCTGCAACTGGGTTGCTGCCTTCCTCCATAAGCACCGCATTAGGGTTCTCTGCGACGTCGTGGCCTCAGACTTCCAGGAGGTAAGCGCTGGTGTACCTCAGGTACACGGGCAATATTTCGGACATCCTACTGCCAAGCTGGCAGATGTTGATGTTGTTGAAAACGAAAGGAGCTTGTCGCTGAGCTCGACCGGGTCTTGAGCCGCATTTCTCAATGGGGTTGTGAGAATCTAGTCGAGTTCAGCGCCAAGAAAACACAGGCGTGCGCGTTTTCAAACAAAAAGTCTCCATTCCTTCCCCTTCCTACTCTTCAGAACACTCAACTGCCACTGCAGGATAGACTTAGTATCCTGGGTATGGATATTTGCCGGGATCTCTTTCATTCTTCTCGCCCAAGCAACTGTGTCTTTTATACAAGACCCAGGTTCGACTGTCCTGAGGTCACTCAGTCTCTTGAGCCTCTGAAGTTGCGATGAGATGTCGCCTCTATGGCAGTCCTCTATCGCCAACATCACGGGGAGTGTTCTGACGAGCTCTTCCAATTGGTCCCACCTTCTCCCTTCCTCTACAGGACTACACGTGCTGGCCTGAGGAGTCACCGTTTGAGCGTCGAAAATATACGTCCTCGAACGAAACGTTTTGGCTCTTCTTTCCTGTGCCGATCGGTGAAAGCCTGGAATTCCCTACCAGCGCACATGTTTCCTTCCCACTTTGATCCCGGGTCGGGCGGGGCGTGAAAAAGCATCTCACCAGGCCGCCATAGTGTGGGTCACAATGCTGCATTGACTAGACATGCAATGAGGATGGTGACCACCACTCTTTGACTCCACTTATTGTTTTTCATCAGTCAAAGTGGAGTCACTATGGTAGGTAATATAAAAAAAACTTGTATTAACAAAGTTCATTGAGAGTTATAATGTAATTGTTTTAATCTTAAAACTCGAATTAATTTCCCTTGTCTTAATTGCAGCTTTTTGAGAGCTTGAGAGCGAAGATATTATAGAAAAACTACTGGTAAAATGTAAGCCACAAGTAGACTTTGAAAGAAAAAGTGATTGACACACAGTAGGTTTGGCTTGAACATAAAAAGAAAAACAATATTAGAGAATATCCTCAGGACCTTAAAAGACAAATTTTAATATACCCTAAAGGTAATTGTGTAGAAGCGTTTCTTAAAATACGTACTGTCCTCATTTATAAAGAAAGTAATTTCGAAAGTTGCCATCATCCAGTAGAATTTAGGTATGTTTACAGCTTCTGCTAAACAAAGCAATAACAGTGTTTTAAAAGTTTATACCTTACCCTGGACTTACTAAAAATGTGCTTCCCGCAGAGTTTTTTAAATTATTTCATCTCTTTGTTTTTAACTTCATTTGCATGCTTAGGCCGAAATGGGCAGGCTCGACTGTTGAGATATAGATACGGTTTCAGAGAAAACCGGTTGTGAAGCAACGCTAGCTTTTCAATACCCCGAAATTCGTGAGGTTTCCGGATGCCCAACTCCTCCTTTCCTTTTTTCTATCCCCTGACCCTCGCCCCTCCTTCTATCTCCTCTTCCCCCTCTCTTTCCCCTCTCCACATATCCCTCATCACGATCAAAGGCGGGCAACGCAAGTACGCAATTAGTAACAATATAGTGAGGCCCCGGAAGACCAACTCCCCCTCTCCTCTTTCCTATCCTCTCATCCCCCTCTCCTATTTCAATTCTCCTCATCTGACCTCTGTTCTTTCCCTGCAGTTCCCCGCAGCAGACCCGCAGCGCAGTTATGACACTCGAGTTGGAGGTGTCCATGAACGGCGTTTGTCATATACCATAAAAAAACGAAATAATATGAACATGAAATAAAATCGACTTAGCTATATGCTATACCTACTATTTATTAGTCAACTCAAAATTGTTACTTGAAACTTCTTTTTTTTCTTCTAGATGACAACTCCCTCACTTAAAATTATTTCTGTGTCGAGGGGTCTAAATATATGTACATACACAATTACACTAAAATTTCATATACTTTTTTCTTGGAATGGGAATCAAACCCCCGTCCTCTGGCGCAGCAGTCAGGGTCACTGGCTCTTAGACAAACAGCCCCGTCACTAGATTGTTACTAGATTGGAATCTATCGGGTGCCATCAGGTGGCGTTTGTGTTTCGCTGTCAAATCAGCTCCCGTACTATTGACCTCTGCGACATGCATATTTATTAAAAGTTAACGTTTGTACTTACGAGTGCGTTTAATAATAATATTAATAACTGTCAACTTGAGGTACTATAATATATTAATAATCATACATTAACTATTACTTAATACATGTACATACCTACATAAATTGTCTCGTAGTAGTATGGAAATAAATTACACACACAAACTCTCGTTTACAAATTTTACAATTTTTAATAGAAAAGAGGAAACTATTGCAATTTAGAATTTAATGATTTTATCAAACAAAATAATACAGGGCATAGGGCATAGGGCAGGGTTTTGAGAGGCTTTGGTCGTAGTCCGACCGATGATGGTAGGTGAGACTTAGCTTCCGTAGCTACGCAGCCAGCTGGCTGAAGAGAAAGAGAGCTGCGCGTGGTCCTCAGTCCCTTATATGTGGCCGCGCGGTGCGAGGCGAAAACTGGGAGTAGTATAGTGGACCGTAGAACGCGACAAATTATACCTGGATGCAGAACAAATGATTATGAGTCTTATGACACAATAGTTCTCTCCCAGGGCGGAAGAGAATCGAAGCCATGATATCTTGCTTAATAATCAGGGTCACTAACCTGGTTAGTGTCCCTTTATCATTTAGCTTTATCATCATTATTTCAAGCGTTTTCGAAACATGTCGTCAGCCTGTCCACCACCACTCACAGTTAAAGGGGAACTTTCCAGCATAAATTGCTAAAAACGGCTTTCGTTACGCTAGCTTATAAAGCAGAGACGGCGCAGTAATTCCCTGTCTCTAAATTAAGGGGAATTTAGTTAAGGAGAGAAAGTCATATCTCTCAAGGGAAATAAGTTCACTGTATCGTGTGTACAGCATTTTGCTGGACTCTATGTCTGTACATTTAGATGTCAGTTTTGAATGACAGATCACTCGTAATTGGAAACCAGTGCTAAGTGTTAGCAATACCGACCGTGTTATTCTTGCGTTTACAAATTTCCTATTCCTTTGGAGGATTATGCTGTATGAAAGTGGAATTAAAATATTTAAAGTAAGGCTAAAACATTTAAGGTTCAACATAAGCTTCTTTCTATTCATTAATAATCAAATTTAGTTACATACATAAATACGTATTTATCCTCCTATACATCACATGTTGTGTCAGGGGGGAATTTTGTCAATTGTAAGTGTTTGTGAATAAATTTATTTAGTAAAAGAAAAATATTTAAAATAATGCAATTTGTTTAAGTATGTAATTGCGATATTATTGTGAAAAACTCAATTAAAAATTATGAAATCTAGTAATTTTAAATAAGTATGTCTAATCGTTAACTTCTAAACAATATTGTATTGTTATTAAATAAATAAATAAATTTGAATTTGTTCCTACTGATGAAATAGAGGGCAAATCTATTACTGTCCACCGAGTACTTTTGGAATTAAATATATGAAAACTGGGTAAAAATTTAAAGGGAAATATAAGAAAAAGAGAATGCAGTGGAATACCCTTGAGCTATGACTTCACAATATAAGCAACATAATTTCTTGCCTGTCAAAGTTTAGTTATTTGATAGTTAACTTTACCGTGACGGTGGATGTACCGAGCCAACGAGTTGAAAGCAAAAGGGGTAATTAAAGCTTCAGATCGGTGTAGTTCGTCAACTTCACTTAATTGTTCACTCATATCCTTTGCATACCTTTTAGAAGGTAAGTATAAAGCAGCCACCTTTATGCTTGTTTATACTTGGCGTAATACCGACGTATGCTTTAAGTGTTAGATTATACGTTAATGTAAAGCTTACTAATTCAAAGTATATAAGGTCTCCATTTGAGCTTAATACCAGTTACCAGTAAACCAGTTATCCACTCTCACAAACGGAAAGTTCTTCACTGCCAATCGTATGTATTGTTTTAGGAATTTAATCATGGCCATTTGAGCATGCCATAATAGCTGAAACTGACCATAAATCATAAAGAAGATCCTGATCTTAATCCACTGGATTATGATTTATTCAGCTCTGATGACGTCAGAAACGTTCGCTTCCAACCATGCTTGTGTGGATCGAGCTATATGATTCAGTGCTGAGTGTTGCTGGAACATGGTGTTGTTACGAGGTTTACCATTTTTACCTTGTACCGTGTAAATAATTACAATAACCGTTACTTTTTTATATTATAGGGGGACAGACTAACAGACGGGTCAACTGATAGTAAGTAACAACCGCCGTCCATGGACACCTGCAACTCGGGAGTCGTAATTGCGCTGTCCACCTTTGAAGGTGATGAGGGTATACGGGAATAGGGAAGAGATGGGAAAAGGGGTTGGCTAGCTGGTCAGGGAAGAGGAAAAAGGAGGGGGGGAGTTGGAACTCCGGCTATCGAACCGGTCAAGCCAGCCCATTCGTGTCTAAGCATGGCTCTACCACCTTCTTAAGAATGGTATCTTGATACACTTGTGACGATGTTTTCATAAAAATATGGCTCCGTTACTCCTTTATAGCTAACACCCCATCAAACCATCGCTGAAGTCGCCTAATGCCCATATTGTGTTCTGCTGACTAACTTGGAAGCTTCTATAGAGCAGCAGAAAGCTTTTTAAAATATTGCTCAAAGGTAAAAAAATCTCGTTGGTTAAAAAAAAATATGTGACCGCCCTTTGCGCACCGCTTAAGAAAATTGATTTTACAACCGTATTTATTTTTTAATTATCAGTTAAATAATGACCATGATCTCCTAAAGGCTGCAAGTCTATCATTTAATTCACTGCTGTAATCGCCGTTTTCGTACGGATAATGCGTAGACGGCCAAGTCTTTTTCTGTCACAAACAGTGGAGGTTTCATTATACCTATCAATAGCCCGGTACACAAACTAATACCAAGCGAATTGGGAGTTCTGAAAATAGCATTTGCCTCCATACCTACTTTTTGTAATGCTATCACAGCAATTAGGTCATGTTTATTACATTGCTCCTTTTGAATATCACAAAAATATATAACACATTTTTTTTAAAGACAATTCCCTCACCAGGATTAATTCCTGTGCCGCGGAGGACCTTACAAACATTCAATCAACGGACACAAAGAACAGCCAGACTCAGAACAACAATTTGAGGATTACACAAAGTGTTATCCCGTGCGGGGATCGAACCCACAACACTAGGCGCGGCAGCGTGGTGGCGAAGTGACCACTTAAACCATCAGTCACACGCCATTTCATCATTCACGCCATCCATGCAGTCGATGTCGCTATTTGAGCGAATATGAGAAAACACAATGAATATTATATGAGAATGACAGATTTCAAATACAAATGTACTATTATGGTTTTAGTTTTAATTGCAACTGTTATTAAGGCTAAACTCAGTATATATACAAACTTAAATCTGTAAAGATTATTACTATATAGTAAACTACTATTAAAGGAGATTGCATCTTTACCACAATTCCTGACTATGTAAGTATATTCTTATCATATTTTTGAAAACTGGTTATTAACACTATGTAGGAAATGAAATGTTAAAATGGAGAGAACTCGTATAGTAATAGTGAATGGGAGAATGGGGGGAAAAGTTACAGCTATTGCCAATATCTCAAGCACATAGGCTTCTTTTTTTTTTTTTTTATACTATAGGGGGACAGACGAACAGACGGGTCACCTGATGGTAAGTGACACAGCCATCCATGGACACTTGCAACTCAAGAGGCCGTGGTATCGCACCGGTCGAGCCGGCCCATTCGTGCCTAAGCATGGCTTATATATATAAGCTTTTAACTCTAATTGGCTCTAGATGCCTGGAAGTCCAAGCCCTCTAACTTGTTTTCTAGTTTTTTAATATAATATATTATGATTGATTCATTAATCTAATTATACTATAATATTTGTAGTTAACCATTTTTTTCATCTATACTCTTCTTAATTTTGCAATGCCTGGAAAAGATAATTAAGTTGAGACAAATTGTTATTATTATATTATAACACCATTTACGTACATTTGGTTGACAAATACAGATTAATTATTGATTATTGTAATTTATCAAATTCTTGTGAGACTCCACCATAATAAATATATTTTTTTAGAAACTTCATTACAATTGTTATTTTAGTTGAAAAATTTAGGAATTTTAGTTATTAGTATTAAGGAAATTAATAAGTAATGAAGCGGCAATGGGCTGGCTACATCTGAAAGTTGGAGGAAACGTGTCGCCCCTGTCCAGCTGTGCTAACGGCCTGAGAAATATAGCTGGAATAGTGAAACAATGAAGTTTTATAAAAAGTTTTGACTTTAGAATAAAATGATTTTTGTTAAAAACTTACCATCTGATTGAGAACATTGGAGCACTAAACAATACTGACATCATGCACATTCAGACATCAATTGACTGCACGGATGGCGTAGCGGTTTAAGTGGTCACCTCGCCAGTACACTACCGAGCCGAGTGTTGTGGGTTCGGTCCTATCGAGATTGTGTAATCCTCAAATTGCTGTTCTGAGTGTGGGTGTTCTTTGTGTCCGTTGTTTGAATGTTGACGTCACATTTGTCGTTTAAGTTTGAGAGCTTTTCATTGACCTCGTCTCGCCATTTTAAATCACATGTATTCATACTACTAAACCCCGAAAGAGGCAGCGTCATAGTGGTAGAGCCATGCTTAAGCACGAATGGGCCGGCTCGACCGGTGCGATACCACGGCCTCACAGAAAACCGGTTGTGAAGTAACGCTTGCGTTGCATTTCCCCGAAATGAGTGAGGTCTCCGGAGGCCCAAAATCCCCCACCCCCTAATGATAGCGCTGTTAACGAAAAGGATACCCCAGGGGGGAACCAGCGCTAGCGTTGGAGAATCCCCCCCTGGACGTCCACCCTCAGTACGGATTATGCCTGAGCGTGGACGCCCAGGCTGCCCCTCGTACTCTGGGGGGGGCTCAACTGCGCTCTCAAAATCTGCTCGGGGCAAGAGAAGGCATACCATGGCACCCCCTGTCACGTTTACCGTGGATTTTTGTAACATCAGGGGCTTACATTCGAACCTCGACACTGTCCACCACCACCTTGAGACAGCAAAGCCGGCCTTGCTCTTTAACCGAGACGCAGATATCATCTCCAGCGGACACATCCTACCTCTGCTACCCTGGGTACGGACTGGAACACTCCTTTGTTCCTAAGGCTGGTGTATGCGTGTACGTTAGAGATGATATCACTTCTCGCCGCCTCGGCAATCTTGAAGGTAGGGACCTCTCCATCTTATGGCTACGTGTAGACTGCGACGACCATCCCCGCATCTACCTATGCCTCTACAGGTCCCATAGCGGTGATGCCGAAACGGACCGACTCATCGACCACGTCCAAATGGCTACAGACTCAGTGCTCCAGCAGGTCCCATCCGCAGAGATCGTGATTCTTGGCGACTTTAACGCCCATCACGCCGAATGGCTTGGTTCGCGCAAAACCGATCATTCGGGAAGATCTGTTCACGATTTCGCCTTGGCATATGGCTTGACGCAGCTGGTAGCAACGCCTACGCGAATCCCAGATGCAGAAATCCACGTGCCTTCACTGTTGGATCTTCTGCTGACCTCACATCCTGACGGCTACAAAGTATCCGTTGAGGCTCCTCTTGGCTCTTCGGACCATTGCCTGATTAGGAGTATGGTGCCACTCGTTCACTCGCTGCGGCCGCGTGTTACAGGCAGTCGCCGCGTATGGCACCATAGGTCAGCAGACTGGGATGGAATGAGAACATTCTTTGCATCCTACCCATGGAGGCAGGTTTGCTTCTCGCCGGATGATCCCAATGTCGTTGCTGACTCTGTCGCGGATGTTGTGCTTCAGGGTAAGGAACTTTTCATTCCATTCTGCCTGACTCCCACAGGTGGCAAGTCCCAGCCTTGGTTTGGTCGAACCTGCAAAGCGGCGTCCCGCCGAAAGCAGGAATGTTACGAAGCATGGGCTAATGCAGCGACAGCACGGGATGTAAAGACCAGCACATTAAAGAAGCAATTTAACTTTGCCTCCAGGTCCCTCAAAAGAGTAATTGCTGGGGCGAAGTCGGCTCACATCGGCAGAATTGGCAAGAGACTAGTGACTCTCCCTTCCGGAATTCGTGCATTCTGGCCTCTTGCCAAAGCTGTCCAGGGGAACTTTTGTAAGCCATCCCTTCCACCTCTGCGCATAGGAGATAATTCGTTGGCCCACGACGCTAAAGAAAAAGCCGATCTTCTGGGCAAACTCTTTGCGTCCAACTCGGCCCTGGACAACGGGGAAACGTACCGCCGACCATACTGCAGTGCGAGACCCGCATGCCGGAAGTCCGGTTTACACAAAGGGCAGTGCGTAAAGCGCTTCTTTCCCTCGACGTTCATAAGTCGAGTGGGCCCGATAGAATCTCTCCTATCGTGCTGAAGACGTGTGCTCCAGAGTTTTTAACGCGCCTTTATCGGCTTTCCTACTCTCTTGGCGTAGTCCCGAACTCATGGAAGACAGCTCTAGTGCACCCAATCCCTAAAAAAGGAGATCGCTCGGATCCGTCCAACTACAGACCCATAGCCATCACCTCCTTGTTCTCCAAGATAATGGAATCCATTGTTAACTGCCAGCTTCTCCGGTACTTAGAAGACCACCAGCTCCTCAATGATCGACAATACGGCTTCCGTCAGGGTCGTTCAGCTGGTGATCTTCTCGTATACTTGACTCACCGGTGGGCACAGGCGATCGAGACCAAGGGGGAAGCGTTGGCCATTAGTTTGGACGTGGCGAAGGCATTCGATCGGGTCTGGCACAAAGTGCTCCTTGCGAAGCTTCCTTCCTATGGGCTTCCCGAGAAACTGTGCATTTGGCTCACCAGTTTTCTTACTGACAGAAGCATCAAGGTCGTTGTTGACGGTGCATGCTCCGACTCCAAGTCTGTTAATTCTGGTGTCCCACAAGGCTGTGTGCTATCACCCACGCTGTTTCTTCTGCATATCAACGACATGCTGCAGATTAGGAGCATCCATTGCTATGCGGATGATAGCACGAGTGATGCCCTTTATACCGGCCGCGCTAACATTTCTCAAAGCCGATCCAAACTTGTTTCTGAAATCGAAACTTCTTTCCTACGCGACAAAATATCCATCCCCATCACCTGGACGATTGGCACTCCACCACTGTGCGCTTCTCCAGAAGCTTTTTGCCTCGCACAACCAGCTTATGGCACAAATTGTCGCCTGCCGTATTTCCGAACCGATACGACCTTCAAACCTTCAAGAAGAGAGCGTACCTCTACCTAAAAGGCCGGCAACGCACTCGTGACTCTTGAGTTGCGGGTGTCCATGGGCAGCGGTAGTCACTTACCATCAGGTGACCCGTCTGCTCGTTTGCCCCCTATCGCATAAAAAAAAAAGAAGCGTATTAAACGCTCTTATTTTATGAACCTTAACTTAATCCCACTTATGTAATGGAGGCAAACTGAAATGTGATAGATAATGATCAAATTCCTTAGTAGGCCGTTTTACGACACTCACAGCAAGTGGTGGGGTGACTTATTCTACCCTACCGAAACCTTACGGTCACAGGCATGCACAATAAAGAGGAACATGCATGATGAACAAATATAATATAAATTGTCTTTGTTTAACAGCTTCCATAAATTTTAGTAAAAGTTTTATAAATTGTTGTGATGAAACTCACACAAGTAACTGCAGGTCGTTGGTTCGTCCAGTACTCCGCTTTAAGTTAGACGTACTGGCACATATTGGTGAAGTTTGGGAAACGAACGAGAACACGAGAATACGTAGTTATTATAACAGTAAGTTCAGGCGAATTAAAGTCATATTTTTTGCTCTATGACCCCATAGAGTTAAAGCTTAAGTTGATATTTAATATTTTTTTATAGGAAATGTTCGAGTTAATTTGTTTTCTTTTTTACTCATCCTCTTCTGTTGAAAAGTCAATTACACACCTTCTAGTAATTATTACCGTATCGCGGGGGACTTTAAAAACATACTTATGGATGCAAAAACACTTAGACCCGGAACCAACTATTGTTCCCTGTTGGAATCGCAGCCATTAACGATCGAAGTCAAAATCTTTTATTATAATATCCTTTTCATTCATAAAAAGACCATTTATTTATAAAAAGTATTTCCTAATAGCAATAAGAAATACTATTTGCATACAGCTGCATAAAATTCAAAATATATTTTTGCAAAGATGTTTATCCTTGCAAAGTCGAAGATCAGACTTATCCGTTGACAGACCAGATGATTGCTTGGCCTTTTCTCTCTATCACAATTTCTGCCAACTTGCCTTATTCTGATAAAAATATTAAATATTTATGTTTAACTATTTAAATAGCTTTAAATATTAAAGCACATCTTTTTTTCCTATTTCTTTTTTCTTTTTTTTTGGGATGGGGGCAAACGAGCAGACGGGTCTTCTTATACATGAGAAATATATTAGAAATATGTTTGCTTTACAGAAAAATATTTTAGATATACGTCCTCAAATAGCATTGTTTTAAGATTTAGTTAAATTAGCTTATTTAATCTATCGAAATAATATTAGAAAACTTATTTCTTTGTTTATTTATTTTTCATTTTTCATTTATTTGACATTTTTGAATATAACTCAAATACAAACACAATGGTTATGAGCACTCAGTTTAACAACCGGTCTTATCACAACTGCACATTGAAACCATCAAAACATTATACTCCTTATTTGGGTGGTTGTGTAAAGGTATTAAAGATGTGTCTGTTATTCTTCCACGTTAACCTCCATTTCACAAATGAAGGGTAAAAGGTCGCTGCACTGACTGGTAGTAACGCCTAAGTAGTTGTTTTGTTGAACATAAATAGCTCCACAATCAAGGGCTGGCATATAATTATTATCTGTTACTTCTTGATGATAAACTTCGTCCAAGCTTTGACCTGTAACAGATAAACTATAATAAGCAAGGTAACATAGCGAAAGAGTGCACTGTGTTTAAGAAAGAAAGAAAAAACGGTATTCAAATGCACATAAAACACAGATTATAAAATAAATAACACGAGAGTAATAAAGCAGCATAGGTATCTTATGTGCGCATCGAATAGCTGTCGGTGCACCATCAGCTTCATAATTTGTCTAGTTCTGACTTTCAACCGGACCCTTTATACCATACGGACATTGTTATACAAAGAAGGCAGATAATATAATATTTATATATTTACAATGTTTGATTAATGTATGACAATAACCGCTGAGACCACAGACATGCTACATTAATATTCGAAATCGCTAAAAAATAAAAATAGGTTGCGATTTGATATAGCAAAGATTTTACACGTTCTTATAAGATGCCGCAACAAAACACACTTACTTCGAGAATAATCACATAGTGCGTACAAAACATGCGTCATCTAACTAATGAAGCTGTTTTCAGTGATACACCAAGAGATATTCATAACTATTACCAAAATAAGTACAAATTATGATATATATATGTATATATATCATAAAATAAATTTAAAATAAAATTATTCTAGGATATGGGGGGGATGCGGGAGCGGAAAAAAGAGGAGATTTGATAGAGGAGAGGGGGAGTTATGCCCCCGGAAACTTTTCTTACTTCTGGGAAATGCAAGGCAAGCGTTGCTTCACACATTTTCTGTGTCGAGCTGGCCCATTGATGCCTAAGCATGGCTCTACCACTGAATTAAATGTTATCATTTGTATTTTAAGTTCATTTTTTTTAATACTTTATTAAATTGTTTTCTGCAGCCAGGTTTTACTGACATGGCTGTGTCATCTCAGTAAAACCTTGTGATCGACAAACATTTCCTTCTACCCATAATAACCTATTATCATGATAGCATGGACTTCAGTTGCTCAAGATTCTGATTATTAACAAGACCTAGTTTAATAAAACTTACCTTTAAGAGTGTAATGTCCCCCACGTGAGAAGAGTCGTCGTACACCGACGTGATACGTGGAGTATACATTTAAGAGATCATAAATGGCATCAGCCTCAGCCTTATTTTGAATAACTGTCAGTAATCCACCTTCCATAAGACAAGTGAGCATAGAATCATTCCACGTTTTCATTCGTCTGTTGACCTTGTAACATTTTTTTAAGGATTTAATATATTTGTAACCTGAAATTAAGAGGAGATTTCAAAAGCAAACGAAATAAATTAACAAATACAACTTCTTATAGTATTCAAACTGTATTTTGTTAAAATTTTATCTAATATTTAAACAAAACTGAATCGTTTTGACAACTGTTTTACCACCAAACCAAATAACCAGAAAAATACGATTATAGAAATATAACCGTCTCAAATGACATTTGTTATGAAATAAATAAACTATTACTTAATAAGAAATTATCTGTCTTTTTGGTATTGGAAGAAGTTTGTTTTCCCTGTAAGAATAAATATATTTCCAAATAGATATTTTAATAGAAAACATTCGATTCAACATTAGTTGATATATTTATTACTCACACTACTATTTTAAGACTAAATAAAATTTACAAATGAAATATTTGATAGATATAATACCTTTGTCGATAGTAGGACATGATTCGTTATCGATTTTCTTGCAGACGTAGGGCAGAGGCGGGTCTGGTTTATCATTCGAACAAGAACCAACTGAGTACGAACCGGTGTTGATATTCATTAGAATGCAACTGCCACCCTCAAAATTCAAGTTTCCAAGATCTTCTACAGGCAGGGGAGAGGGTGTTGATCGTCCTGAATAAAATAAGCATGGCATGTGAAGCGTGGATTTACCTACACAGCTAACTAAATGTGCAAACAACATTGCACTGTAATTAAAATTGGTAAACTGTTGTTAGGTACAAGAAATTCAATTCAAACTACGCGTGTTATATGTTAATTTATCTGCGTCCGATAATCCTAGTTCAGTTAATTTTATTTGATTAGCGAAAGAATCCGTATATACCTATCGGGAGCAAGATAAAAGAAGAAAATAGATAGGCAGGTGCAGCAAGAGTGTTGTTCACCGTACATGTCTATTTACCATAATCATTTTAAATTAAGGAGTAAATAGAGAAAATAATAAAAACAAAGCGTTCTTAAATAATATTTAGCGAGGCTACCTGCTCGTTTATCTGTGTTCATACTAATGTCTGAACGATTTATGTATCTAATTGTAAGGGGCAGTCTTTAGAATTTTTTCGAATTTAGCCACTTTTAAATGAATAAGTATGTTAGTAAGTCTATAAGTTTTTACCTTAATATAGTGGTAGGAACCAATGTCTAAAACCAAAACGATATTGAGATTTTTTAAGCAGTAGAATGTGAAAAACTATTACCACTGTTTATAAAGAAAGATCTTTTCTTGTATGATTAAAAAGTGTCTGCACTTTTCTAATAGAATTGTCGTTTCACGAATAACAAGACATGCAATTTTTAGAAAGGTTTTAATAATATTTTAATTTTGGAGAAATCTCTATCCTATTAATAGTGCAAATTAATAAATAGTTTTTAATTTATCAAATTTGAGCCGCATTACTACTCATTAAAAAAAAAGGTGGATTGTAGCTAACATTATAGTCCAAATAAAATCTATCGGTCATCGTCATCAGTCTAATCTGATCAATAATCAGAGTAGGTAAACTTTACAAAATAATACTCACCGTCAACAGTAATAAATTCTCCTAAGTCAAATTCGTCATGAAGCCCAACAAATATATCAGTAACATTAGGAGCTCCTACCATTTTGTTTGTCAAGTTCTTCACCAAAGTCCATTCATCTTTAATTTTTGGATAAAAAAGTGTAGCCCCTTCATCATCGCATGACAGAAAAGCCGAGTTCCACGACGATCCATGCAGATCCCAATGTAGCTTATAGAAAGCATCAAACTTTTCAATATATGTGTAATCTTTTCTAAAAAAATTAACGTGACGTGGCGTAATAAACGGAAGAAATATTGCTGTAAAAGTAAAAGCAATTTAAAAAAACATTGTAACCGATATTTCTTTTCTTGTTATAGGAGGCAAATGAGCAGATGGGTCACCTGATGGTAAGGGACTACCGCCCCCAGATACGCCCACAACTCAGAAGTCGCAAGTGTGTTACCAGCTTTTGAGGTGGGAGTACGCTCTTTTCTTGATGGTTTGAAGGTCTGACTGAAGGGACTGATAACCTGAAGACGGTAGTTTGCATAGACTGGATGCGGAACGCGGGAGACTGGGTCCTATGGCACACGTTGGGAGATGCCTATGTGCAGCAGTGGAATGCGATAGGCTGAATGATTTAGACGATTAAATTTGACAAAATTATTATTGGCAATAATAAAAGAAAAATGAATTACTTATTTACTTACCAAATAATACTGCGTATTTAGTAACTTGCTTCATCTTTCCCAAGTATTCTCCCTTTCACTTGTGACAACTGACGGTTGAGTATAACATGTACATATGTAGTCTTTATGTGGGGATAAATATAAATGATATACAGGCTGTCTTTTTACGAAATATTTATCATTCTTTATTAACTTAGGAAAACTATACATGCCAAAACACATGCTAACAGCTGTATTGCATTTCAAAAAGAAGGAGGTTCTTAATTTAATATTTATGTTGTGTGTATAGTAGTTAATAGGACTTAATTTCTCTACTATCGGTTTTTGATAAGATGATGTCACAGCAGCACGAGTGTAAAGTTTAGTTTTAAAGCATAGGTTATAAGAAAGTGTTTTGTCTCTAAATATATTCTACTATGTATATTTAAAACGGACATGCTGTATGATGATAGTTATATTTTTATCGACTGGTGCGAAAGGTCACGCAGAATACATATGTATAATAAGGCACTTACAGAACAATAAACATATGTATTTTTATGTATGTATGATGTGTATCTCTATTACATATAGCAGGGGTGCTCAAACGGTCGATCGCGATCGACCAGTCGATCGCGAGTGCTTTTTGAGTAGATCTTGAGAAGAAATTTTTTTTTAATAAGTAGGTAACTAAACTACAAAAAATTATTACGTAATAACACTGCTTGCGGCAAAACGCAGCTTTATCAAAGGAACGCGCGGTACTTGTCAAAGAAAGCCGCGTTGTTTCTAGACTAGACTGTACTAGACCATTTCGGGCGGCGCGTTTGACGGGAACATTCGAGACTTTCGTTCACGCCGATATAAATGTTGCGCCTGCAGGAATTGGAGTCATTCTGAATTGTAACTTGAAGGCAATACTACGTCGATACAAAGTTTATTATTAAATAGTGCGAAATGAGTGCAGTGAAGAAATCTAAAACGTATTATTTTAATAACGATTGGGAGGAAGAATTTTTCTTTTGTATGGTGAAGGATAAGTGCATTTGTGTTATTTGTCGTGCGTCAGTTGCAATACCTAAGCGTGGTAAGTTAGAGAGGCATCATAAAACGGTTCATAAAAACTATGAAAAGGATTTTCCGCCATAGAGTGAATTAAGAAAACGAAAAGTAAGTAATTTGATATCTTGTTTGAAAAAAGAACAAACCATGTTCACAAGACCAGCCAAACAATCAAAAGCTGCTACGATCGCGTCATTTAAAATATCTCATATATTGGCGAAACACAAGAAACCATTCGAAGATGGATCGGTTGTGAAGGAAGCATTTATTGAAGCGGGTGAGACTTTATTTGGAGATTTTAAAAATAAAACAGAAATCATGTCTGCTATTAGAGAACTTCAGTTATCTCGTCCGACTGTCACAAGGCGTATTGAAGTCATGAGTCAGGACATCGCAGATAAACTAAAACATGATATCATGGAATGTACATACTTTTCTTTACAGTTCGACGAATCCACCGATATGACAGACACTGCCCAGCTGTGTATTTTTATTCGGATGGTATTCAATGACATGTTGGCTAAGGAAGAATTTTTGACAATCATTCCTCTGAAGGGGAAGACCCGTGGCGAAGATATATGTATATGACGTTTTCATCAATTTTGTAAAAAACTACAAGCTACCAATATATAAATTAGTGTGCATTACAACCGATGGAGCACTAGCAATGACTGGAAACAAGAACGGTTTTTTAAACAATTTTCCGTCTTTGAAAGCAAGGATTCCTCAGTTGTATTATGATACGTATGAGGCTGAATTATCAAATATTTTGGGACAATTCGAAATACGCTTTTATGATTGCAGTAAATTGGCAAATATAGCATCATTTATGAGTTATCCTTTTTCATGTAAAAACATTGAGGAATTAACCACTGAAGTAGCAAGTCAGTTTAATATGAACTCATGTTCTGTTGAAAATGAGTTGGTGTAGATTATATCAGATATACATCTCAAAACTACAGCATCTGATACAAATTTCTGGTGTTTTATATCTGAAGATAAATATCCGAATCTAAGGCAAATCGCCCTTCAACTGACGGCAATGTTTGGGTCAACTTACTTGTGCGAGTCTGCATTTTCTGAAATGAAGATAATTAAGTCAAAATATCGCAATCGACTAACTGACGATCATATGTCATCATGCTTGCGATTGGCACTCAGTGGTTACGCACCATCTTATGAAAAGTATGCTGAGGACATGCAGTGCCACGCTTCAAGATCCAAAGTCACTCCTTAGTTGAGTTTAACACCATATGTAACTCTTTTGTTTTGTAACAACGAATAAACTCGCAATTTTGAATAACTAGGAGTTTTTTCATTGATATTGTAGAGAAGAACTTAAGTAAACCTAACCCAAACCTTGACTAAGATAATGTAAATTGTGCGGAAAGCTAATATCTATATATGCTACGGTACACCCTACCTAGGTAGGTAGGGTGTATCGTGTATGTACGACAACCCTGCATCACACATACTTGCAGCCTCTCAAGTCGATCGTAAGTAGTCTAAAAATATTGAGGTAGATCGCCAGCAGTTCAAGTTTGAGCACCCCTGACATATAGTATTATTCATCTTACTTATATTTTTGTAGATAAGACAGTAGTAGAGGCCATGTTTAGGCATTGTGGAACAATTACCTCCGTTGCGTTCGATCAAACATATTAAGCCTTTCTTATTGTTTTCTTTGTCAATTGTTTAAGTACTTTGGACAAGACGACGATCCTTTTTAGACCCGTTCAGGAGATGCATTTGAGTAACTAATAGAGTATTTACATTTTCTTTTATAGATTAGGTATTTAAACCATTACTTCCCAAGCATCGAAAACTTTGGTTTTTTTTTATCAAATCTTGAAACTAAGTTCATAATACGCTAAGAAAAAATAATACGAACAAAAAATAAATAGTACATTTAATTCTGAGTCAGCCTGTCCTATAAATATGATAGTGGGGAAATGTGATCAGAAATAATAAAAGTAAACAATTATAAGAATATTAGCTGTATTTGAAAATTTGACCATTAACAGTTTTAAATATAAAGTTCTGTTAACTTATTTAGTATGGTAAGGTATAAAACAATCACTGCAGAGTGTTTGTTCACATTTAGCGCAAAAAGTAAGAGGTTGTTTTAACAACTTTGTCCCTGACAACGCCTCTATTTGTACCTCTTCGTCATATAGTGATCAATATTGTCAAACCTGACAGGTGGTAAAAGGCGATCTGATGTACCTGGTGTAGGTTTGCTTGCCTTGCCTTTCGATTTTTTCATCCAAGAATAATATTTTGAAAGATTACCACAAGTTTTTTAACTATGTTTTTTTGTATGTTTTCATTTTTTATATATTTGGTAAAGGTCTAACAATCACTTTTATGTAAATTGGAGTTGGAAAGTTTTTTACATTATGGTATATAAAATCAGAATATGATGCTTCATTTTGAGGCAGCAAATATGATATTTTGAAAAAATTACATTAAAACTACGGATACACTTTTTGCAGAAGAAAAAAATATTTTATCAGAAAAACAGTGCAAGAATACGAATTTTGTCAGAAACAATAAAAATAAAAGACCTAATATGTAAAAAAAAATTTGAATATGGTGTCCTAAAAATAGGACAGTGGGGAAGGATGGGTTAAAGTATCCAAACGGTGATAATGTTGGTTTTTGAACCTCTATTTATATAACATGTTATTTTGCTTATATAAATCTTTTGACTGGAATATCGACCCTAGACTAATGAGCTAATCGACGGTGTTCAGGGCGTTATATAGTCATACTGATTGGGGTGAAGAGTCCGATGGTCCGATTCTTTGTGATTATAATCTGTCCGAATCTGATTGCAGGACTGTTCTGTTTTGATACAAAAAATGTGTAAGTATGGAGGTGTACTGTGAAAGTAGTGCAATACAGTTCAATAAATATAAATTGTGGCTAAACAGCTATGTTTGGAATATGTAATATATGTATGACATACCTACTTATATTTAAGCGACGCACTATTATCAGTTACCGAGTAGTTTATTGGGTCTTCTCTAGGTGTAGCAGGACTAAACTTTTCTTTGCAGAATGAAAAACAAGTTGACATTAGAGACCTTATTAAAATTATTAACTTTTTCGTCAACGTTTGAGGCCGCTGTTACTTCGTCCCAGTTCAGTCTAGAAACATCCATATATAGCAGTTCTAAATGAATAAGACCAAAATCTGAGCAGCAGTGGTTTAGCTGGTTTCAGGAGGTAGAAGAGGAAGATGAGGTCATGATTGAAAAATCCTGCCGCAGTAAACTGACCGTGGTCACGTACCAAGGTTGGGCCTGATTTAATTATTAAATCTTAGGTCAGTTCCCTGGTTGTTTTTTTTTATTTTTTTTTATTATTTTAATTATTATTATTTATCATTATTTTAGTTGTGGTGGCGGATTAACAATCTGTAGAATTTTGCGATCTATTATGAAGTGATGTGCATATTCTGAGCTTAAAGATACCGTTTCCAGATTGGAGAAGTAATCCACAGAAGGTGGACAACAGACAAATCCAAGAACCATTTTGCTTCTGCTGAGAAAAATACCATAACCCGAGGAAAATGAATTTTGCATGGTTAGAATAGGTGGAGAAAGTAGCTAATAGTTGATAAGGGATGAATCCGTGAATATAAACTGCGATGCCGCTGCCGCTCCTGTCACTACGGTCGTCTCAAAATGTATGTTTTTTCTGAATGCAGCTTGCTACATCAAATGACTACTGACTTATAGTAAGTGGTTGCTGCCATTCATGGCCACTTGCAACTAAGTGTTGCAGGTGCGCTGCCCACCTTTGAAGGGAGGGGAGAGGAAAAAGGATATGGGCATGGGGCATAAAATAATAATAATGAATTAATAATTTCATTTTATTTTCAAACCAAAGCAGAATTTACAATGTTTCTATGTTACATTATGGTAAGTTATCAGTATGACAAAGAGTCGATTAGTGCATACACAGCGCATAATTCATATAAAACTGAAATAATATAAAGGCATTTTTTTAACCGTCATTTAATTCTATTTCACAAATGAATGGTAACTTATTACTGCAAAAGGTGGTGACGGTATAAAGCTCGGAACCAATAATACGAATAGCTCCACAGTCGAGTTCAGTTTCATCGTTGTTGTACAATCGTTGATATACAGTGTCAAATTTTTGACCTATAAAAAGATAAGAAAATTATTAAAAATAGTATGTAAGATTTATTTTTATGATAATAGTAATCATGTTATTGAAAATAGTCGTGCAACATTATATTGGGATCGATCTATCATCTCTGACAGCACTATTGTTGCTAATAAACCTGATACAGTGCTGATCGACCGACCAGAGCGCCGAGCAATGATTGTTGACATTACCATTCCACATGACGACAATCTCATAAAAGCTGAAAAAGATAAACTATTAAAATATTTAGATTTAGCCCCTGAGGTGGTCGACATGTGGGATGTGAGTTCTGCAATCTCGCCGATAGTCATATCAGCTCATGGGTTGATTGCCAAGAGCCTCGACGAACATCAGCAGAGGCTCATGTTACACAGCTGGGTTGAAGGCCTAATGCAGAAGGCAGTCCTTCTTGATACGGCACGTATTGTGAGAAGGTTTCTGTCTTTAGAGCCCTAACCACCGGTAGCTTAGTCCCTGTACCCGATACCGGTGGCGCACTATTTTTTTATATTTTTAAATATATTTTCTTTGTTTTTTTTATATTAAAAATGTAATTAATATGTATTTTAAGTGAAATAAAGATAATAATAAAAATTTATATAGTAATTAATGTAAAGTATGAATGTAAAGTAATTAATTAAGCAAGATAGCAGTATAGTTAATTAAATAATAAATAAATACTCCACACATCGCATACACGGCCGTCTGATCCCAAACTAAGCAGAGCTTGTACTATAGTAAACAGACTGCTGATAAATATACTTATATATTTCCAAATACATACACATTATAGATAAATTACACCCAGACACATAACAAATGATCGTACTCATCACACAAATATTTGTCATGGGATGGAATCGAATCCACGATCTCTCGCTTAGCAGTCGCGGTCGCTAACCGATAGAACAACAGGCCAATCGATTTGTACTTGTGGTGGGTATAGGTCCTGTGTCAGATATTTTTCCATATTATCTGCTATTTATATACTACACGAAACCACTAAGGCTGTAAATAATAATAACAAAAATATTTGGTAACTATAAAATATTTGGTTCTTTCGAAATATATATGGAAAATAAAGAATACATATTATAGACTAATTACACCCAAACACAAAACCAATAATCGTGCTTATCATCACAAATATTTATTTTTGGTGGGAAAATAGAACACACGACTTCTGGCTTAGAATTCAGTATCTTTAACCAGTAATCTAACATGCCAGTCATAGGGAAAGGCCTTACTTGTTCTTTTATAATATTTTGCCCGAGTTATTAGAACATGATACTTTAATAATTTTAAATAGCTTTAAAGACTCGGGACAACTATTTGTGTAACACACTAATTTTGGTCCCTATTGGGAATCGAACCCACGATTTCTGGCTCAGCAGTCATTATCATATTAACCACTACACTAATATGCCAGTCAAATTTATATCAATTTGCAGTTTGTTGAAATTTATGTTTGTATCGGCATTACCTTTTACGGTATAAATTTCGCCTCCTGGTGTAATCGTGTGAGTACCGACATGATATGTAGCCTGATTATTTCCCAAAAAAGCTTTTAGCCAGCTTGCTTCATTTTTATCTTGTATAACTGCAAGTATACCTCCTTCCATATGACATGTTTGGTACGCTTCATGCCACATTTTTTGCCTTCGGTTGATTTTGTAACATTTTCTAAGCGATTTTGCATGCTTATAATCTGCAAGCATTTACATAATATTTTTTTCACTTTCATTTGATAGATAACTACCACATTAAGAATAAATGTTGTGGGGTATTTTATGAATATACAAGCAACGAAAAACATAACATAAACAAGACAATCACCTTTTTTTTCGAGTGGAAACCCCCTCGGTCATCACCTCACTGGAGCCACAGTGAAGTGGCATGTCGGACTCGAACCGACTAAAATCTCACCGTGTTCCGTCACGAGGTCTATTGCAGAGGACCCGGGTATACCCTAAGAAGGAAGCTTCCGAGAACCCTTGCAGACCTTGATGCTTAGGCGACCCCACCGTGGATAGAGGGGGGCCTAGCCCCCCTTCAACTTAGAGAGGCGCGTGCTGAACATGACGCGCTACTGTCTCAGGCCTGTCTGTCTGAGGTCTGAGGTCATGTTGCTCCTTGTGCGTCCTCTGCTGAACGAGAGAGTACTAGTCCTCTCCCGTTCCCGTTCTGACGAATCTTTTATCAGCATTACCTCTTCGCAGAAGGAAACGGCAGATTCCCACGCACTCTCACTTTGTACCATGGTCTGTAGCGAGAGGATTCCCACACCAATAGCTGTCACGAGGATGTTCCGCTGTTGCGTCCTTGCTAAGCACCCCACTAGGTAGGGTGTGGCGCAGTGTCCTCGCGACAGCATCCGCAGTGGAAGCACGCAGACGTTGGCTCCCGGCCTATTCGACACAGGAACTTACCGAAGCAGCCATGTCCGGTGAGCACCTGCGTCAGCCGGTAGGTGAGGCTGCCATGTCGCCTCTCCAGCCAATCCTCCATGATGGGTCTTACCGCCAAAATAAAATTTCACCTAGACTATGAACAACTATTGGCGGATTTCCTAAATTTTTCTTCAGCATGGGAATCGAAAACCGACCTTTAGCTCAGTAGTCTGGGTCACTAATTACTAGATCAACAGGCCAGTAATTAGTTAATCAACATTTATTATGCGTCTGTTCGTCTGTCTCCTAAAGTTATATAAAAAAACTTGCGTATCCCAAAAGAACTCTAAGTTCTATAAGCATTTTTAGAAAGCAAATTAGTCTCTTTCAGTAAAAATAGAGCACACACACACAATACTAACACCCCGACCGTAATATTTGATGCGGTTAACAGGTATAAAGATGGTGATCTTTATACCTGATAACCGCATGAGTGACCCTACCCGACAGCAAAATAAGATAACTGCGTTACTTGTTCTGAATAAACGGTATTACAAAAATACATGAGATAGAAAGATAATTTTAGATTTGATATTATTTATTTTTATTCAGATGTGTTTTGTACCATTTAAATGTATAATAATTAATTTGCACTAAATTATCCACATACAAATTGGTTGAGACTGAGAGACAGACTTCATCCAATATCGGAGATGGAAGGACCTCTGAAGGAGCTGGCCACTCGTGCTAGCGAAACGTTAGGAAGCAATTCCAACATACGACTGCCTTTAGACCCGAATAAAGCCAACGAGTTATCCACATACAATATAACAGATAGCCTCAGTAGGAAGTTACCGTTAACAGTTTAATATGAACTAAAGAGCCCTTGTTGCCCTTGTTTTATGTTTTGCATTAAACTTTATATTTTTATGAATTGTGTCACTGTCAAATTAGTTTTTGCTCGATTCTGACAAAATCAGTTTTATGTACTGCAGTAAGTAAATAAGTAGTATTGACACTAATTTAAATCAAAGTCGAATCGAGTCTGACCTGAAATATTCGGAAGATGCCGGTCACTTTAACACAGATATTATTAATACTTGGTACACAGGTATTTTTTGATAGAATTTAAAAATAATTCTTAATTCATAGTCATAAAACTGAAATTTAAATGTTTTAAAGTATATAGAAGGAACTCACCTTGGTCAATAGTAGGACACATTACGCTGTTTTCTTTTCTGCAAACGAAATTTAGACCTTCTTGTAGATTTGTGCTTGCACAAGGTCCTACTCTAAACGATCCTCTGTTAATGTCCATGAGTACACAATATCCTGAAGGAAATTTCATGGCAGTCTCTGGTTCAGTCACAGACAGCGAAGACTCACTTGAACGTCCTGCAATCGATATAATAGAAAGTGAACTTTTCACTGTTGTGTTGTGTTTTCTAACTGCCACTGCTTGATGCACCTGAGGTCATCGTTTCTTTTTGTATTTTAACGTGTGCTCTCTCATATTTTTTTTTTTTTTTTTTTTTTTTTTATGCGATAGGGGGCAAACGAGCAGACGGGTCACCTGATGGTAAATGACTACCGCCGCCCATGGACACCCGCAACTCAAGGGTCACAAGTGCGTTGCCGGCCTTTTAGGTAGGAGTACGCTCTTTTCTTGAAGGTTTGAAGGTCGTATCGGTTCGGAAATACGGCAGGCGACAATTTGTTCCATAAGCTGGTTGTGCGAGGCAAAAAGCTTCTGGAGAAGCGCACAGTGGTGGAGTGCCAATCGTCCAGGTGATGGGGATGGATATTTTGTCGCGTAGAACGATGGCGGAAACCAGCAGCCGGTATAAGTCCGAACAATTCCTCTGAACACTCCCCATGATACAAGCGATAGAGGATGCAGAGTGAAGCTACATCTCTACGCAACGCCAAGGTGTCAAGTCGATCGGAGATATCTTGGCAGTCGATGATGCGAGTCGCTCTCCGTTGAATGCGGTCAAGAGGGAGAAGTTGGTACTGGGGTGCACCTGCATAGAGATGAGAACAGTATTCCATGTGCGGCCGGACCTGCGCCTTATAAAGTTGCAGGCGGTGGGCCGGAGTAAAATACTGTCTCGATCTGTTTAGCACACCAAGCTTCTTCGAGGCTAATATAGCCTTACTCTCTAAGTGACCGCGAAACTGGACTTCGCTTGATATATCGACGCCAAGGATTCCGATACTGGCTGATGCAGTTAGGGAAGTGCTCTCAAATTGAGGTGATACGACCAATGGCATCTTTTTAGCGGTGAACGCGCAAACCTGTGTCTTCGTGGGGTTAAATTGGACTAGGTTAAGTCGACCCCAATCTGAAATTTTTGATAAAGAAGTTTCGATTTCAGACACAAGTTTGGATCGGCTTTCGATGACGTTTACCCGAGAAACGTTAGCGCGGCCGGTGTAAAGGGCATCACTCGTGCTATCGTCTGCATAGCAATGGATGCTGCTAATCTGCAGCATGTCGTTGATATGCAGAAGAAACAGCGTGGGTGATAGCACACAGCCTTGTGGGACACCAGAATTAACATACTTCGAGTCGGAGCATGCACCGTCAACAACGACCTTGATGCTTCTGTCTGTAAGAAAACTGGTGAGCCAATTGCACAGTTTCTCGGGAAGCCCATAGGAAGGAAGCTTCGCAAGGAGCGCTTTGTGCCAGACCCGATCGAAGGCCTTCGCCACGTCCAAACTAACGGCCAACGCTTCCCCCTTGGTCTCGATCGCCTGTGCCCACCGGTGAGTCAAGTATACGAGAAGATCACCAGCTGAACGACCCTGACGGAAGCCGTATTGTCGATCATTGAGGAGCTGGTGGTCTTCTAAGTACCGGAGGAGCTGGCAGTTAACAATGGATTCCATTATCTTGGAGAACAAGGAGGTGATGGCTATGGGTCTGTAGTTGGACGGATCCGAGCGATCTCCTTTTTTAGGGATTGGGTGCACTAGAGCTGTCTTCCATGAGTTCGGGACTACGCCAAGAGAGTAAGAAAGCCGATAAAGGCGCGTTAAAACCGGTGCCAACTCTGGAGCACACGTCTTCAGCACGATAGGAGAGATTCTATCGGGCCCACTCGACTTATGAACGTCGAGGGAAAGAAGCGCTTTACGCACTGCCCTTTGTGTAAACCGGACTTCCGGCATGCGGGTCTCGCACTGCATATGTAACGACATTCAATGAAATATCTATATAAATCAAATATAGTTACTGATTTCTTTTCCAAATATTCTTTGTAGTCTGAGGAAGGTTCTAATGAGGCAAAATTGTAGGGTTTTTAATTTAAATATCTTTTTTATGGATCTTTTCGCATTTTTTATATGCTCATATGAAATACTTGAGATTATCACAGTTTGAAATTCCAACTTACTTCACAACATTGTATGATAAATCTTTTGCAGAACGAGCTGTACGTTTAGCTATACCTAAAATTTATAATAACTAAGTACAATCGAATTCTGTGGACGTTTAAAATATATATAATATGTATAGCACATATATAATATATATCAAATCATATGTACTACATATTTAACTATACTATACTTATATATATGTATATATGAAGACAAATGTGCACCACAAATTACCTATTACTTTATAGAATAGTCCATCCAAAGGTTGCCTATAAAAGATCGCAGTCTGTAATAAGGCCGCCAATGGTATCACTGGATAAAAAAATATTCATTCCCATTAAGATTGTAGCCTACTCATGGTGTACAACAAAGATTATCTATTTATCTATCTACCTATCTCGACGGAACAATGAATGTCGTGTCTCTACTTTTAGAATAAAAACTTTCATGGATGGTATTCATAGTTATTAAAATACATATATAGGGTAACAGTAGTGGCAGGATGCTTAACTACTTGGTCATTCATCGGGTCCGAACCTAGTCCGGCCCTATACATACATACATACATACATACATACATAATATCACGCCTCTTTCCCATAGGGGTAGGCAGAGACCACTTCCTTCCATTTGCTACGATTTTGACATACCGGCCCTATACACACTCATAAAATCGTAAATTTTAAAATTATAATCCGTATTAACGACGTGCCTTTGCTACTAAACTGTAACGCTAGCAATTTTTTTTATAGAAACGGATATTATAAAGCATTCTTTTTTAATTTTCGCAATGGACTTTAGAACACACTAACTTTGGACATGTCAACAAAACGTATGTTTATTTTTCGTGAACATAATAAATATGATTATATATATATTTACTTTTTTTTAAATACATATGTATTTATGTTTATAACATATATTTAATATGGTATGTATAATATGTCAACGTTGGCGTTGCGTTGGCAGGAATCGTTCCAAGTACAATTACGAATTTTGCATTAATTACTGTGAAAATAAAAGATTAAAGAAATATAAACCCATTAGTGTTGTTCATTTTAGCTTTGCAACAGAATACAAATTTTAGTTACCGTCAACAGTGATAAATTCTCCCAAATTGTATTTGTCTTGCAGGCCGAGTATTATATCTGTTATGTTATCATGATGGCGTTTTGCTACATCAGCAGCTAAGTGTCTGACAAAATTAAGCTCTTCTTTATCTTTTGGGTAGAAAAGCGAGGCTCCTTCGTCTTCACATGCGAGGAAAGCGGCGTCCCACGAAAACACTGGGTAGTTCCAGTGCAGTTTGTAGAAGGCATCAAAAGTTTCATTATAAGTGTAATCTTTTCGAAAAAAATGAATTTGCTTAGCCGATATGAACGGTGAGAGTGAAACTGTGAAACAACAAAATTCTTAATGGAATACTGTCCTGGAGTATTAAATGGTATATCGTAACTATTACTACTATAAGATTGTCATTATCTAGTTGATATATATAAATCCTAGGTAATTACAGGACTACCTAAAGCTCACAGAGTCTTAGATCTGATATTTGAAACAAGAAATTTCATAAATGTGCTTGCAAGTTGTGCCTGTCTCCTCTTTTTTTATGAGATAACTCCGCACTAGGATTATTGATTATTGATGATTCATTGTATTAAACAAAGGAGAATATAAAATTTCTAAGGCACTCAAATGATTTTTATTATTCAGCTAATCAAGAATTAATTACACTGACAATATATAATACATAATGAACCGAATAAACTTATAACCTAATGTAACTATTTATTGCAGGAAGGCACATCAAGCATTACTTATAAGTGAAACTCATACGTAAACAATTTGAAACGGATGAATAATAACTAATAGTTATCTTATACAAAAGCTAAACAAACCAATTTAGAATTAAGGTAGGCCTAATCACTAACACACATATTCCCTTAAAATTAATTAATTTTAACTTAATCATTAATTTTGTATGTTAACTTACTGAATAAAAACAGGAATTCAAATAAGCTCTTCATTGTAGGCAAACTCGTGTACTAAGCAATGAAAGATGAGAACGAATAACAAATGCTGACTTGTATATTAGTGTTACGAATGTATGTACATATATATGTATAACAAGATTCATTCATTATACAGGTTGGGTCATATGCTTTTACTTTATACAAAGAATTTAATCTTATAATACTTCAGTATTCATGAAATCGTTGGAAACTTAATGAACTTTGTATTGGAATTTGTCATTCAGTGTAGATAGTTAACCAACGTCAAGTGAAGTGTCTGCAACCCAAGAGTTGCAAGTGAATCCCCCGCATTTGTGGGAGGTGAAGGAGAGGGGAGATTCGGCCTCTATCACTCGGTGAAACACAACGCAAGCATCACTTAACAATCGGTTTTCTGTGAGGCCGTGGTAATACTTCGATCGAGCCGGTTCATACGTGCCTAAGCGTGGCTCTCTCACGTTAAACAAAATCCTAGTTGTTGACACTTAAACATAATGATGAGTCTTCTCTCCGTGGATTGATAGGAATAGTGACGGACTCAACAGTCTTTTTGAGATGTTGTTGCTATGGATCTAGGATCTGTTTTTTTTATTTCACAGTGACAACGAGGTTAATGTAGTCATGGTGAAAGAAATAGCTGTCTCCCTTCTACCATCTCTTTCTTATCTATATGAAGTTTAGGAAGGGCAGACGAGGAAGGATTTAGGGAAGAGAAATCTATTGCGTATGAATAAAATACCTCATTCTGATCATTTGTGTCACAAATAAAAAATACACTTTAAGAAATTAAAGTGGTGGCGTAAATAGGGAGTGTCGATGCAATTGGATATATTTATAAATTGATAGATAAATAATATCGAAAAAATGCACATCCCGTATCCGTATACCTATCATGAAGTTATTGCGAAACAAGATGGCGTCATGACAACCATGCTATTATTTAGTTTGTACTAGCTTATCAATTCCTAAAAAAAGAACAGCGAGTGTTCACACAAGATAATAAAAAAATGGAATTTATTCATTAAGCCACATAATGGACAATACTATCAATTTTAGATTTACACTTGAAAGTAAACTCTATTAAAAACAAAAAAAAAATATAGTGTTATACATTTTTTTTATACGAAATATACTTTTGGAGATTATTTTTTAGTAAGGCGTACCAGCAAGCTAGTGTGACGACATTTTTCAATGATCTCTAAGAGCGTGCAACCACTCCTGTCTTGTGTCTATGAGCTTTTTCAAAAAAGGGTTAAAATAAGGGGAAAAAGTGAATATTCAGATTATCGTAATATTCAAACTACTCCCAGACGATTATACTTCACGATTACGAAGTGTCATTAGATTAAACAAACATGTTGACATTCTCCATGGTGACCTGATATTGGGAAAGCCGGAAATAAACTTTTTATTAAGTTCTACAAAAATAGATCATCTCTGTTCCTTAACTTTAGATTTTTTTAATTAAAATTTTGGATAAAAGTGGCATTGCGATGCCTACAACAACGCGGGGTTAGGGTCTTCACAATAGATCAGCCATAACTACACATAGCTAGTCAGCTTGAAAACATCCTGGTTAAACTATGCTTTATTAAAAGAACTGCATTTTAACGGTGTGGTTTTCGGTGGAGTAGAACAGTGCGATCCCATTTCTTCCCGTGGGTGTCGTAAAGGGCGACTTAGGGATCGGACTGTTATCTATCAGACAGTGCATTTACAGTCATACAGTGCTCGTATGATGGCAATAGGCTTGGCTAGGATAGGCTCCTATTACGGAAGACCTACCTGCCTGCCTGGAGATATCGGCGCACTTATGTATGTATGTACATTGTAAAGACACAAAGACACAAATTTCTTTGTGATATACACTCAGTTTGATAATAATTGTTTTATATGAATCGGAGCATATGTTCAAGAAATTATGATCCTACTCTTTGATATTTTGTTTCCTACTTTAAGTAGCCTTTGCTCTCGCCATTATTATATTAGGTTGGCCACTAATAAACTACAATTTATTTATTTTTTTATACAAAATCAAATTATATCTCAACTATAGAAGCACCGTCGTTTTCCATCACCTGTCGCCAACGCGCTGGCAGAGACATAATGCCTTCCTCGTAGAAGTTTATAGGCTTTTGATCAAAAAAGGTGGTAAGGTCACTTCTAAGCTGGTCTTCATTTTTTAATTTTTTATCTGCTAAGTCGTGGGCGAAAAACGAACGAA
Source organism: Tyria jacobaeae (assembly GCA_947561695.1). Lineage (NCBI taxonomy): Eukaryota > Metazoa > Arthropoda > Insecta > Lepidoptera > Erebidae > Tyria > Tyria jacobaeae. Next base: position 6,798,902 of record OX387215.1, on the reverse strand, counting down.
ATAGTATATAATTCCGCTTACATCCCTCAGCCAGTCATTGGTACGATGATAGCTAAGTAGTTCCATGCACACGTTAGCTCCCTCCTGAAGTTGAAACGGCGACAACTCATGTGGCAACCAAATTGAATATTTCCAGGTCTTTTCTAAAGCGTGGAGTTGTTTTTCTACTGCAGTATGAGAACACTGAAGCTGCTCTGCCAGACAACGTGAAGTGAACCTGGGATCCATCTCTATGAGTCTTTTTAACTTATCTACATCTATTGTAGGAGGTCGTCCTGGATGAGGTTCATCAGATAGGTCATAATTTCCATCGTTAAATGTTCTGAACCAATGTTTGGTGGTATCGTAAGAGAGCACGCCTTCGCCCATCGTTGCACATATATTGCGCACTGCTTCAGTCGCTTTTCAACCAAAGCGAAATTCGTGAAGTAAAAGCAGCCGAAGTTCTCTACGAGAAATATCCATAATTTACTGTAGTTTTACTATTCGAGATCCAGTTGTCAAATGATCTGATATATATCTCTTGCTTTATTTATATACTACTCCAAGAAATTCGAGATAGTTCTATAACGTTTAAGAAACTGATCGAAAAAAGTGGCGGGTTTATTAGTTGCCAACCTAATATTATGTAGTCTGTAGGTAACTAATCATATATATTCACTAGCTGACCCGGCAAACGTTGTTCTGTTATAAAAATCTGTATAGGTGACCCATTTAGGGGAATGAAAAATAGATGTTGGCCTATTCTCAGACCTACCCGATGCACACAAAATTTGATAAAAATGGGTCCAGCCGTTACGGAGGAGTTTAGTAACAAACACCGGAATTCTATATATTAGATTAGAGTTAAACATGGAATTGTATATCAGTCATGCTTTGCCTTGAAATTGTCATTTAATTATATTGTAATTTTCCTTTGACTTTAAAATTGCAATAATGTAGTTCATATATCAAATGTATTTTGAAATTGTATCAAATGTAATTTGAAATGAAATTATAATTAAATATTTTGTTTGTTATATATGTATATTGTACACATGAAGTACGTATATTTATTACATATTACTATTTTGGACCTTGTGACACTCTACAGGATAGATTGATATGATAACCCCTATAAGTTAAGTGAGTTTAAATATTATTATGGTTGCAAACAATGAGGTTTCATGCTCCTTTTTTTTTTTTTTCTTGTGTAAACCCCCTCGGGCCGTCATTCAACCCGGGTTTTCGGTGGAACAGTGTGTCGGAATCGAACCGACTAAAACCACACGATGTGCCATACTGCGTTTAAAATAGGAGGAATCCGGGAACAGCTTAATTAAGACTTCCGGACCCCTCCTAGCACCTACCTGCACTATGCGGGCACCACCTACGGGTAACCTATCAATAAGGCGACGTCCAGACACACGCGGACGTCACCCCCTCGCGGCTAGCCATATGGCGGATGGAGGGGAAAACCCGCCCCGACCACCCGCAGCCACACTCAGGGCGGCATGAGGCACTGGTAACCGCGTATGGCTCTAACCGCCATGACCCTCTGAGGGCGCCAGAGGCGTGCAATATTCTTTGCGGTCAGAACTTCCGCCCACACCGGTGCACCGTATAGTGCCATTGACTGGACAACCCCCGTGTACAGCCGTCTTGTTGCGACGTTGGGTCCACCCAAGTTGGGCAGAAGTGGCCCAAGGGCTGACGCAGCGGTGACCAGCTTTGGAGCAAGCTGCCGGAAGTGCTCGTCGAAGAGCCACCTCCCGTCAAGGGTCAAGGCCAGATATTTAATGTGGGCCCGAACTGGTACGAGGACCGAGTTCACCATGATGGTGGCGCCAGCGGGTGGACCACGACGGGGACCATGAAATAAAAGGGCCTCCGTCAGGTGTCATGCTCCTTTTTTTTTTTTTTAACGTGTGGAAATCCCCTCGGACCGTCACCCCGCCGGGGTTTGCGGCGGGGCGGTGTGTCGGAATCGAACCGACTAAAACCACACGGTGTGCCACTCTGCGCCTGAGACGGAAGGGATCCGGGAACTGCTGATATTAAGACATCCGGACCCCTCCCAGCGCTTGCCCGCACTGAAGCGGGCACCGTCTGCTGTAAAACTCTCTAATTAGGCGACGTACGGCACACGCGTACGTCACCCCCTCGCGGGTGGCCACTAGAGCGGATGGAGGGGAAAACCCGTCCCGACCATCCGCGGCCACACTCAGGGCGGCATGAGGCGCTGATAGGCGCGCCTACGCCGCCCAGTTCGCCGGCGGCGGATTGGGTCCGAGTGGATATCGTCCTCCCGGGCCTTCTCCGCCGCCTCCTTCTGCGAGATGACATCTTCACAGAAGGTTGCGACCGCGGTAAAACTGCTATCGCTACCGGCCATGGAGCGTATGACGGCCGGTAGCGAGAGATCTCCTCCGATGACTGCAGTGAGGGCCCGGCGCTGCGACTCCCAAGCGGGGCAGATCGCCAGCGTGTGCTGGGCCGAGTCTTCACCGCAGTCGCAGTGGTGGCAGGCGGGACTCAGTTCCCTCCTGGCGACCGAGTGCAGGTACTTCCCGAAGCAGCCATGCCCGGAAAGCACCTGCGTCAGCCGGAAGGAAAGGGTCCCGTGCTGCCGCCCTGCCCACTCGAGGATGACCGGCTGGAGAGCCTCCACGGCGGCAAAGCCAGCGCGCGGAGTCTACAGCCGGAACGACCAACTAACCATCGAGGCTCGACGGCGGCTTCACGCCACTCGCGTACCTCTTCACAAGCAAACAAACACCCCTGGTGGCCAGGCGCGCCGCCTCTTGGAAGTTCGCCCCCCGGGCTGTGACCAATGTGTCATCAGCGTAGCAAATTACGCCCAGCCCGGGGGGGAGGCGACCTCGTAGGACCCAGTCGTACCCCACGTTCCACAGGAGTGGTCCAAGGACAGACCCCTGCGGAACGCCGCACGACATGGGTCGCCGTCTCAAGACGCCCTCTCGGTCCTCGTACACGACGGTACGCTCCTCTAAATAGTCTGCCACCAGCCGCCTCAGGTACTCTGGCACCCCGCGGTATTGGAGTGCTTCCCTGATGCAGCTGAATGGCAGACTATTGAATGCGTTGGCGATGTCCAGAGACACCGCCAACAGCACGCCGCCACAGCTCACTGCCTCTCCGGTCACGGCCCTAAGGCGCATCACGGAATCGACCGTCGAACGCCCCTCCCGGAACCCGAATTGGGCGTCCGACAGGTCGGGGCCCACCTCGCTGAGGTGCCGGACGATGCGGGCAGAAAGTATCCTCTCAAAAAGTTTACCCGCCTCGTCCAGCAACACGATGGGCCTATAGGCCGCGACCGAATCGGCAGGCCGTCCCGGCTTCCTCAACAGGACCAGCTTCCCGCATTTCCAGCACTCTGGGAAGCGTCCGGACGCCAGGCTAGCGTCCAACACTTCCCTGAGGCGGTCCGACATATGGTCGAGGGCTCGGGCCATCACTCGGGCTGGTACCCCGTCCGGCCCGGGGGCATTGTTCTTGAAACGGATCCGTAAAACAGCCGCCCCAACCTCCGATTCCCTAACGGGCGGCACATCGTCCTCTCTACCCCCGTCGTCTCCGACCGCGTAGGCCATCGACGGGGGTGTGTGCTCCGCCCGCTGCGGGAAAAGGCCCTCAACCACTTCCTGCAGGAAGCTGGGCTGGAGAGTCTCGGTAAGGGGGGGGCCCGACGTGCGGAGCTTCTGACACACCGCACGGTATGGGCGACCCCAGGGGTCACGGTCGAGACTCTCCAGCATCTCCTTTCTCTTTGCGTCCTTGGCGAGGCAAATGGCCAGCTTCAGAGTTTTCCGCGCTTCGCGGTACTCCTCGTGAAGCTGGTCCTCCTCACCGTCTCCGCGGTGACGCCGCCGGCTGTGAGTGTATTACCTCCGGGCACGAGTACAAGCCGCACGGAGGTCCGCCAACTCCTGGGACCACCAGTAGACCTCCTTCCTTGGAGGCCGACGATCCTGGATACGGGGCATGGCCGCATCGCAAATCTGCGTAATCGCATCGCGAAAGCGGCCAGACCCCGCATCGACCTCCTCGGGACAGCCAAGAGTGAATAATGGCCGCCTCCTCTAGTAGGTCCCTGTCCAGCTTGGCAACAGCCCACCGTGGAAAACGGGAATTACACCGCGCCGCGTGACCCCTACTGGGGCCCTGGGACCGGGAGAGCTCAAATCGGATATACAGGTGATCCGAGAGCGTCTCAACCTCTTCCAGGACACGCCAGTTCCTTACTCGTGCGGCAACAGCAGGGGTAGCGAACGAAAGGTCCACTATCGACCCACCCTGCTGTCGCACGCACGTGTTGGTGGAGCCTCTGTTTAGTAAACAGAGGCCCACCGAAGCCGCCCACTCCTCGACGGCCTCGCCCTTGGCGTCCGTCCCGGGGGACCCCCATGCAATGGATTTTGCGTTGAAGTCCCCCAGAACGAGGACGTGCCCAGACGCTAATCGCCGCATCGAGGTCTCCAAGCTGTTAAGGAAGACCTCGAAGTCGCTCAAACTCCGGTTGGGGGAGAAGTATACACCGTAAACGGTGATCCCCCCCCACTCGGCGGCAACATATCCAGAGCCCTTGTCTCTAAGCGATAAGGGCGGGAATGAGCCGCCGCGGAACCGACGACTGCCACGGAGCCGTCCCAGTCACCCATCCAGTTTGGACGGGGAGGAACGAAGTAGGGCTCCGCGATTACGGCAACACCGATCGACCACTGCGCCATGGTTTGCAGGAAGAGATCCTGCGCCGCGGCGCAGTGCTTTAGGTTCGTCTGGACAAGGAGGTTGGAGACGTGGTCCATTACTGGATCGTCTCTACAACCTCCATGGACGTCGACGTGTACAGACGGACAACGTCAGAGGCAGCCTGGGCCGCTAGGCTAGTCCCCGACGTCTGACGAGAAGCGCGGGAAGGCTTGCAGCCCCCCTGCCCCATCTGGTGATTGGCGGGCTTATTGCCCGCCGCACACATAGGGCAGTGAGGGGCGGCAGAGCACTCTGCCGCCTTGTGCCCCGGTCGACCGCAGCGGAAACATAATCCGCTGCAGTCGAAGCAGCTGTCACATTTGATGCGGGTGTGTCCCGCAACCAGGCATTTGTAACACCTCATCTCTGGCGCTAACGAAACCGATGAGGATCCTGCCGGCGTCGCCCAAAATTTTGGCCGACGCTACGGGACAGCTGATCCACACCGCGCCAAGACCGCCTGGACCGGGTCGGATGGTGCCAACCCTAATGTTGTCCGCGTTGCACCCCGTCTTTTCCCGAATTGCAACACGGATATCATCGACTGTAACGGAGTCGTCCAGGCCCGAAATGCGCAGCTCCGCGCTTTTTGTGGGCCTGGCAACCTTCATACCATCCGTCCCAGCAAATACTTCCCGCAGCTTCTCCGCTAGGACATCCGCCGTCTTTGCACCTTCGACCCCGGGGAACTCTAAGACTCGAGCCCCCGTCTGGGCGAGGCGCAGCTTCACGCCTGAGGCCCCGAATTGAGTGCCCAGGCTATCCCGGACCTTCTTAAAAACGGTCGCGTAGGATAGCCCTCCGCTTGCCGCCTCCGTTGATAAGGTGACCACCACAGCCGCCGTTTTGGGCGCCTGCAGTTTCCTTGCCTTATTTGAGGCGGTCGCTACCATTGACGACGTCGGAGGTATAGAGACACCACTTTTGGCGGCCTTCTTGTTCCTATTTCGGGACCTCTTCTTCTTGCCTCCCTCAACCTTTTGCCACCCATCATTGGAGGGGGCGGACGAGGAGGGGGCAGGGACAGCTTCAACAGCAGCGCAAGGGGCACTCTTATCTCGCAGCGCTGGAGAGGGGAGCGGAGGGAACTCCGCTATTGACCCTGTCCTAGCCTTGGCCGGCCGCTTGGTCATCGGTGTGGTCTTAGGTGCTGGTGCAGACGCCGCTGCAGCGTACGAAACAACGCGGCCACCCAAGACCTGGCGCGGCATCGGCGTCGTCACGCCCCTTAACTTATCCGCAGCGAGCGGCGGCCGAACGATGGGCGGTGGAGGCAGCCTAGCCTCAAGGCCCGCGAGGCGCCCGTCCATCATCCTCCACACTGCGGCAATGACTTCGCGCAGGTGGGAATCTGTGACATCAGGCACCCCGGGGTTTGTTGGGATGGGAGCTGGCCGCGCAACTGGGATTTGGCGCTCAGGACCGTCCGACCTCACCCGAAATTGGGCAAACTGTGTGTTGAGGTCTGTCACCTGCTGGGTCAGACGGTCGTTTGCCGCTTGAAGACGTGCGACATCTGTAATTAAGGTCCCAACGACCCCAGAGACGGCGGAGGAGGAGTCCTTAAGGGCCTTTACAAAAGTATCCTTAAGATTTTTAGATTTGGTGGCCACTTTATGGATGATGGCCACCGCCGCGTCGGCTCTCTCCTGCATAATTGATGGAGTTTGGGGAACAGAACCCCCCACCTCACACTCACGAATTTTTTGCAGGAGATCCGCAATCTCCTCCTCCGCTACGTTTTCACCTTCCTCTCTTGAACGGGCTTGAGCTCCCCTCCTAGAGAAGGGGGAGCTTGTCTGGCCCGAGATCGGTGTTCGCGACCTCCCTCGCTGGCTGCTGGGAACCTTAGGTGGCAACATATCTTGGGAAGTGTCGCCATCCGAGTCTTTTGAGCGCCCGCGCTTGCGGCTCTCGGTGTCGTGAAGCTCCAACTCCATTTCTTCACCTGAGTCAGCTGTAATACTAGCCGTAATGCTCGCGGCCCTGGAGCACACTCGCTCCGAAATCCTTCTGCTCCCAGAAGACAAATTGACTTCTGGGAGCTCCTGCGAGATAGGCGTTCCAATTGAAGTTCCTGCGTTGTTTGTTGTGGCGACGTCTACAATAAAGTAAATTTATAATAATCCATAATTGAACCCACGAGTGGGGGAGAACTAAAGGTCCACCCGGGCAGAGATCCCCCAATACCCGGGCAAGCGTAAATTTATGCCCAACCGAGGGGTCCGCAGTTGCCCCGGCTGGGAGTGCGCTTGCGACTGAACCTCCCATCAGCCATGCATCCCATGGTCACGCACTAGAACACGAGATTCGGGGTAATTTTTTATAGAGGTATTCTTCCTCGCAGTCCGGGCGGTTAAGCCAAGACCCTCGTTCCCGATCAGAGCCGTGAGACTTAACCACGATACTCCTTTCGGGATTACGATATGCCGACGGTGGCATCGAGACAAATCTCGTGCCTGTTCGGTTGCAGTGCGAGTGCTCGCCGAGCCCGTCCTCTTTCTCCGCTGTAGACAGTGGAGAAACACCGACCTATGAAAGGGTCCCACTTTGATGATTTTTTATTGAGGTTTTCTTCCTCACAGCTCCGAGAAGCGAAGAGCCAACAGAGGGATCGGCATACAAGCCAGCTCTGTTGGGCCGAGCCTCTACCTAGTGGCTGATGACAATGGCCACCTCTTCTTGCCAGAATATTAGCCGTTTGCGATGACGCCCTCCTGAAAAATAGAGGAGGAGAAGGCTGCGTCATCGCCAACGTTGCCCAGGGTACACCACGTGGAGGTTTTCTAGCCCGCACCCCAGGTTTCATGCTCCTCTGCCAACCCTTTAAGTAAATAGTCCCCTAAGTATATTGTGTTTTTATAAATGAAACTGGACTCTACTGGTTTGCAATAAAAAAAAATTCCACATCTACTCGAAAACCTGCCCAACCCAAAAAGAGGTTACTTGGGAATAAAACCTCAAACCACAAGGTTTTTAAATCTACGATGATCAACGCCAACAGCAATGTTGTACATTGCTCTTGCGTGTCATTAACTCAAAACATTAAGGAGCACACATTCATATTTTTTATAGGAAACAGAAATATTTCTCGATAATATTACCATTTCTTAGATGAAAGTCCTATATTTTTTACGTACCCATGACATAAAAGTATAACGAACAATCAAACTACATGATAACATTAGAATTCATAAAAAAAAAAACTACCATAAAAGAGAACTTAAACAATTAGGTCACTCATAATTATGTGCTGACCGTAAGCATCAGTTTACAATGTTGCGAACGAGTAAGATAACAAGTTCTCATTTAGAAGAGTTTATTATTAGGTTTTTTCCCACTTTTAAAATATGAGTGTTACCAATTTTTTATTAATATATTAATTTGTTATATATCATTTCTAATTCAAAGTTAATACTTATATGTTTCGGAGGATTTTTAAAATAATTTCAATTGGAAACCATCAAATCAATCACGTGTATTGTGCAAATTGTTTATTTAATTTCAACAGCAGGCATTTGTCTTTAAGGTGGTAAGTTGAACTGTGTAATTTTTTTTTTTTGTTTTTTTTTTTTTTTATGCGATTCGATGCAAACGAGCAGACGGGTCATCTGATGGTAAATGACTACCGCCGCCCATGGACACCCGCAACTCAAGAGTCACAAGGCGTTGCCGGCCTTTTAGGTAGGAGTACGCTCTTTTCTTGAAGGTTTGAAGTTCGTATCGGTTCGGAAATACGGCAGGCGACAATTTGTTCCATAAGCTGGTTGTGCGAGGCAAAAAGCTTCTGAAGAAGCGCACAGTAGTGGAGTGCCAATCGTCCAGATGATGGGGATGGATAGTTTGTCGCGTAGGACGATGGTGAAAACCAGCAGCCGGTATAAGTCCGAACAATTCCTCTGAACACTCACCATGATACAAGCGATAGAGGATGCAGAGTGAAGCTACATCTCTACACAACGCCAAGGTGTCAAGTTGATCAGAAATATCTTGGCAGTCGATGATGCGAGTCGCTCTCCGTTGAATGCGTTTTTTTAGTAAGCCAAGGTCATGCTTCCGTTCAGAGCACAGGATATTTTTAACTCTGTTAGCATGGTTGTTGGTGTCTATGTTAGTGCAGAAGCTTCGCCAGCAATCAGTTCTCCTGATTCTGATCCCTTTCTTGTAATTGTTCCGGGCCTGCCTGTAAGCATCCCAGTGCTGGTCTAGTCTTGAGTTTTTCGCTCTATTGAACAACTTTCTTACCTTGTGCCGCAATCTCTGCAGTTCTGGTGTCCACCATTGGTGCTCACCCCCTGGTGTGGTCCTGGGTGATGATAGTGGGCATGTCTGTTCAAAGCAGGTGATTAATGAGTTAGTGAGGTTTTTTACATGGTTGTCAATCTCCACCGTGGTCTCATGAGCATTTGGCGTACCTGCGTTTGACAGCAACTCTGCTGTCAACCGCTTATACTGCGGGAGATCCATTTTGCGCGGATTTCGTCGGGGTTTAGGTGGTGTGAGTGTCATCTTAAGGTGGAATTTGATCCAGCGATGGTCCGAGCACGATGACTCATCTGAGACATGCCAGTCCGAGATGTATGATGACGCGTGCTCAGTAGCTAGAGTTAGATCAATTATAGTTTGGGCTCTTGATGTAACAAAAGTGGGTTCTGAGCCCTTGTTGATAACGTTAAGTTTGGTTGAGAGTAAGAAAGAAACAAAGTCCTCACCCCGTTGGTTGTTGGTTTTGCTGCCCCATAGGACATGATGCTCGTTGGTGTCGGCTGCGACTATCAGCTCCAATCCCTGTCGCTCACAGAAGTCCACAAGCGCGGCGAGTTCAGGAGTGGGGATGTCCACGTCACCCGGCAAGTAGGCAGACGCCATCACCACACTGTGCAAGCCTGGGGAAGGTTCATTGAGCCTGACGGTAGTTAAATCTCTGGAACAGAACTCGGTAATTAAGGTGGTGTTCGCGTATTTAGGTGTAACAATACAAGTGCGAGGGTTATCAATAGTAGTGTTCAGAAGTAGTTTACCTCCGACGTTGCTAAGGCCGCAAATCCTGCCCTTCCTAATCCACGGCTCCTGGATTAGGGCCACGGCCTTGGTGTTTACCTCCAGCGTTCTGCGTAGGTTAGCCGTTGCAGTCTGGCTATGCTGGAGGTTGGTCTGAATGATTGTGAGATTAGTGGTTGGGGGAGCTAGCAGCGCCATCATCACTGCTCAGCATTAAGGACTCTTCCTCGTCCGGGTCGCTCTCCATCTGGAGTTCCTCCTCTTCCCTACTGACCCTGACGACTGGCCCTTTGCTTGGGCCTGATTGGCCTTCCCCTTGCGCTAATCCGCTGCCTGGGTCAACGCTGGGGACCTCCTCGGGCTTGGCATCGAGGTTCGGGGGCAGCAGAGGGCGTTCATCAAGGAAGCGGACGTAGAGATTACCAAGTTTATAGTAAACTCTACGCTCGCTCGCCTTGAGTTTGAGCGCATCCTCTTCTGGTATACCAAGCACCAGGAATACGCTTTTCCTCTCTTCTTGGGGCTCGGCATGGTAGAGTGCCCAGTTGGACACCTTGTACTCAGGGTTTTGACACGTAAGCCGTTTGCGGATACGGTCTAGCGTGTCTTCTGGACCTACCTGCGGAATTAGTAGACCAGCCTTAATGCGCTTGGGAATCTCAGCCTGCTTTTTGACTGTCAGTCTGGTTCCCTCACGTGGTGATTGAACTTTCTCCAGGGCTTGACGCAGCCATTTGAGAGCATACTCATCATTGCACCACATCTTGAGGACGCCCTCGCTGTGGAAGGCCTTTCCCCTAAATTGTGGCGCAACGAAAGGGGCGCCAGACGTGCTGGGCGAGAAAATCTCATCATCCAGCACACCCTGCAGCCGACTCTCGACGGCCTCGGCCTGCTCCTTGGTCAGGTCATGGTATGGCTCTAGCATCACTGCTACGCAGTTGTCGTTAGACTTCAATGCGTCAGAGTAGCTAGCTGAGCCTGTGGTAGTAAGCTGGGATTTCGTTCGCTTTCCCTTGCCTTGAGGTGTAAGAGTATCGTCTGGGCGACTTCTCTTCGCGGGTTTGGTTGGGCCCGGAGGCCTACCCGTGCGGTTGGCGTGCCCAGCTCGGTTACCCCGTCTAATATGACCCTGCTGTGGGGTCGCGCTAGCAGCAGCAGGCCTCTTGATGGCAGATGGCACCCCCGCAGGTGCAGCTACTCTCTCGGCTAGGCAGGTGCCTTCGCCATGGGTCAGCGCATCGCTAACGGGGGCGACGTGGGTCGTTTCAGACCCTTCAGCGGCTTCAAGCCGCTTACTGCCATCTGACGTCAGACGCCGCGCTCGCTTGGCTTCCGCCCGGGCTTTAGCCCTCTTAGCTTTAAGGGTCTGTTTAGACGGGTTCGGTGCTTTAGGACCTCCCCTCTTCTTTACGCCTACGAGGTTCCAGCAGGGTTCATCCTGGATGGTACCCGCTGGCATTGCTGCCTTCAGAGAGGAAAGGTCTATGTTAGAGCCTAGCGCTCTACTCTGTTTTTGTAGAGGAGCTGCTTCTGTCTTTAATGGCGCTACACTCTTGCTGTCAACTAGAGGTGCTGCCGGTCGGTTTGATGGCCGACCGGCAGCACCTCTAGTTGACAGCAAGACCAAACCGGCAGCCGTTACACCCGGGTAACTAACCCGGGTGTAACGGCTGCCGGTTTGGTCGGTGGCGCTGCACTCGGATTGTTGTTCCGAGGCGCGGCCTGTCTGTTGGTAGGCGCTTCACCTGGATTGTTGGTCCGGGGCGCAGCCTTGCTTTTCCTGGAAAAAATGGTTTTTTGTTCGTTATCCATAATATATTATTTGAAATGTTCGTCCCTCCGTTCTCCCACTCTCCTTGGAGCCCTCAAGTGGGGATTTTGCGGCTGATAGCACACAAACATCAGAAGTAACGAAGGGATATAGAGATCCGGCCCTGGCAGAAAACAGGCCGAGCAGGGCGGAATGACATGGTCTTCCCACCCGTCGTCTGCCCCCACCAGGGAAGAGCTCTCACCAGGCGGCCCTCCGACGGGACGCCGCAGCCGATTAACTGGGGTTGGTTAGACTCCAGCCTCCCGTGTCGGAGGAACTCCGGGCCAAAGCAGTGTGTTACCTTTCAGCTCAACTGCCAGGACACCTTCATCCCCCCTTACGGGTCCCCGCACACGGCACAAACATGCGGGTGGTTGCCCAGATATCCCCCCTCTCACCATCAGTCATGGTTACATATACTACCCGCAGTAGAAATAGAAGGGAAGGAAGAGGGATAACGGAAGGTTAGGAGGTATACAGATGGGAATTCGACTGGATGTTTCAGTTATCTCTGTTTCATAAGGAACCAGAGCAAAAACAGGCGGCAACCACGTGAAGGACAACACTCCAGACTTGTCATGGGGATCTACACGACCTGCGCTCGCTCCCATAACCATTCGCCGTGCGCGCCCTCTGGACAGAAGGGCGCGCCAGGGCTGCATCTGTTCCAGGCGATCATGGCCAAAGGAACACATCCAACCCCGCCCGTTTACTAATATAAAAAAGCTATAGATATTTTTTGATCAAACGAGCCAGTCTTTGAAACTGCAAACCAGTCGAAACAGAAAAAAATACTATTGTATTATATATTTGATATAGAATTTACTGAGGAATAATGTAGACTGTACAATATCACACTATAATCACTCGGAAAGAAACAGTGACCACAGAGGCAGATAAAGCTGTGCGTAACGACGACATATATATGTGAGACTTATTCCAGTATTACAACACTTCGTATAAAGGTTCGTGTTTAGCCCACTTGTATAATGTTGACAAGAGACCTATAAAAAGTATTTTTAGTCTTCACTCATGCAGTGAATTGTATACTGAGCTAACTCACTTGTAATATAAGGTTATATTTTTCTAGTGCATGTGCTTATTCATGTATGTATAATTATATAGGTATGTATGATGTTTATTGTCACGCTCTATATCTTAAATGGCTTGGTGGATTTCAACATGGAAGGTGGGTAACATTTCGTGCTAACAACAACGACAAAAAAAAATTACAATGCATTTGGGTTTTATAACAATTATACTTGTTTGTCAGATTGTTGCTATGTTATGAAGGAAAAATAATATTGTATGTCTTGATTATAGATAATTTCATTTAATAACCATACAGAGGTTGTTATATTGAAAATTTACGTGAGTGGTAATTTTTGATCGTGAATAAAATCGGTTTTATTCACGTGGGTATTTAGGTGATGCAAGACTAGTTTTGATTCCCGTCTATATCAAGGGTTGTGTGCTACCTTCAACGACGCTGTCGGATACTTCACTCACTCATTGCATCACCGAAATACACATGTTAGTAATTATTTAGATTTTTTAAAATATAATTCAGTGGGCCAACGAACAGACGAGTCCCCTGATAAATGATCAATGAAAGACGGTGGTATAACTTCCTAGCCAAGCATGGCTCTTCTATGTTAAAGAGATAATGATTCTCAAAATTGCAAAGCTTAGTATCGTGTGGGCCAAAACAACGATATTAAAATAAAAATCAAATCCTTTCAAAATACTTTAAATAAATTCTCGTAAAGTCGAATAAAAACTTAAACTTTAAACAGCATTACTACTTTGCATCGCTTAAAAATTCGCCACCTGTACTTGGGAACTAATTAAAGTTAAACGGAACCACAACTTCTGAGCTCTCTACTTTGTTAAGGTTTCGTAGTGCCAGCAGAGTTTTTTAGATGGTTACATAGCCAAAAAGGAAGACCATGATTTAATCTTCACTGGGTGTAAACAGTGAAAAAAGCTTTTAGAAACTATTCTTTGGCAGCACTTTAGTTTATGAGTTAAAAACTTATTTTATCTGTAACTTACATAGACTAGTTGTTTTACATTGTAAACTCGTACCATAGTCAATATCAGTATAAGAACAATGTAGCGACAGGGTTTATAATATATGGTTATTAAAATATGGTTATTTATTTTATATATAATATATTTATCTCTTTATTGTACACCATAAAAGTAATGGAAAAAAATACAGACATGACTGCATGTATTACGGTATTGCAATTGGCGGTCTTATCACTCACGGTTATTTCTAAGAGACAACCGTTATACGGATATTATTACATCAAATTAGGGGTAGTCTAAGGTGTACTATTCTAACAACATGAATATATGTACTTATTATGATATATAATACTAACATACAAGTAAATAAATATATACAAATAACTTTAAGCTTAACATTGAAAATTAAATTAGGATTCTTTATAAACCAATTTATAAAAATGTACTATTATCTATTTGTACATTTATTATGACACTTCAAACATAAACATAAAGACATAGAGTGAAATGACCAAAAAGAATGCAATTCTTTATTAGGCTCTGTTACTCAGAGTAACAGAAATATCACACGCTACGTCAAGATAACCTCAAAATGTGATATCAAAATTTCCAATGAGTGATTAATCAAACAAATTACATAAAAAGGACAAAGAAGAAATTTCACAATGGATCTTGGTAATAATATGTATGTGTGTGCAGAATTGAGGCCCCTCCAACCTGCAGAGGTTTGCCTTAGAAAAAGAGCATTGCGGGACGCTGCAATATGTATTGGTTGGCTAAAATTTGTAAGTACTGTATCTATGTATGCTTTATATTCCAACGAACGTTGTTGTGCCATTAGTGTAATCTTCAAAAACCATAGAAGAGTTTTGTGAATCAAAACAGAATTATACAAAGGATTGTAGTTTTATGCTAAAATGTTTATATCTGTCAATAAGATATTGAGGTTGAGTAGAATTTTCAGTTGCATAAAGTGTTAGAGAATACTTTTTGCAAATCAAGACATTAAGATATTTGTCATAAACGTATTAGGTGAATGAAATAAGTATTTTTGTAATAAAGAGTAGGTAAAATATCATATATATTTTTTATTTACATATACTTAAGGCTCTTCACTGTAATAGTAAGTGACAACCTCCGTCCATGGACACCTGCAACTCAAGAGCCGCAAGGGCGCAAACGGTTTTTGTATGAGGCCGTGCCTAATCATGACTCTCCCACACTAAAAAAATACTTTCTACATACTGCACCACCAAGTAATAGTCCTTAAGGCACATTTGTCAATTTATGGTCGACATTAACTTGTTGAGGCTTAACATTTGTATACCATGTTTTATTTTTATAAAATCGCACGCACTGACCTCAAAACCACTTGTTCATTTTTTGGAGCCTAGAAGGACGTACAACAAATTTGTTACTATTATGTATACCTATTAAAATAATGTATATCACTTTTTTATAGACATACCTTTATTTTTGTGAAGATGAAAGTGTATTTTTTTACAGCTTTCAATAATTTGTTATGGAGCCTTGCATTTTTTTACATTTACGTATAGTTATGGCCCTATATCAATGGTGCTACAAGTAATGATCCTGAGTATAATACCACTACAACTTCTTAATGGAGTTATATTATTTTTCGGAGCGGTTGAGGTTAGAATTTATATAAATATTTAAAATTATCGCTATTATTGTATACATGTATCTATCTCATGGTGCTATCGTTTTCTAGGTTTTCTTTTCACATTTGAAAAATTGAAAAGTATTATTTGAATGCATACATTTGAATACATATGCTAATTTCCGTCCAGGGTAAGCGGAGACGGTAGAACGTCATTTGCCACGATCCTGACACATAACTTTTGAATCTTCGAAATTCATCAATTATATAAACATTTATATTTATGTTTAAATGAGAAACGAATTGTAAACGTCATCATTATTCAAAACTCAAAAAAGTTATTCTCTTTTGATTTATATATAACTTTTATATATACGAATAAATCATCACACCCATAACGATTCACTTCAAATCCGCTCGTCCCAAAATCCAAGTCATATCTATCTTCATATTTTATTTCCTGAAAAATCTATATTGAGGCTTTGACAATAAAACCAAACGATCCCGTCATCGAACTCAAGATCAAGAAAATACATTTAAGGGATTTCAATTTTATCATAAACCCACCTTAGATCCCGCCCCCGGCTTCTAGTGAATGCAAAGGAAAATATGTGTAAGTTTTCTTTGAAACGTTTCAATTTGCCTTCAGCCATAGAATCGTTAAGAGTACAATATCAAGGAATAAGTTTTTTTTTTTAATTTTCTATTTATGGTACTAGAGAAAATGTTTAGTGCCTACTAAGATTTTCATTAGAATTTATTAAAATTTTGTAATTTTGACGTAGGAGAACCATACCAACATTGAGCGGCGGTAGTCACATACTATTCGTCTGCTCTTTTGACCCGACCGCCAACCTCCACCCCCCGCTCTCCTTATATAAACTTTAATGTATTTATTTTTGTTCCAGAGAAAACCTCTCGCATTACAGTTTGCCTTATGGCTAACTCTCTTTCTAGCCGCACTCAATACAATACTTGGTTTAATTGGTGCTATATATTTCGTCCGCATGGGTTTTCTGACTATGCACTTTGTTTTGTCTCTGGTGTACGCTTTATTGGCTTTTTCAATATTTAGTAAGTACTATAAATGTCTCTTAATAACATACATCCTTGTATATTTTTTTTCTTTTTTTTTTTTTAAACGACTCCCACACTAGGACTGATTCCTGTGTCGCGGGGGACTTTACAAACATTCACGCAACAGACACAAGGAACACCCAGACTTAGAACAGCAATTAGAGGATTACACAAAGTGTTGTCCCGTGCGGGGATCGACCCCACAACACCTGAAGCGGCAGCGTAGTGACGAGGTTACCCCTTAAACCGCTACGCCATCCGTGCAGTCAATCAGTCAAAAAGTCAATAAAGAAAGAGAGAAAGTCATTAATCTATCTGTATGTTACTTTTCATGGCTATACGGATGAACAGTTTTTATAAAGTTTGGTTTGTTGATACTTCAAACCCTGTGTTAGAACTTAGGTAACCTTTTATCGATGTACCTACGACTACGGAAGTTAATCACATTATAAGCTACAGTATAATAGCCACGTCACAACTAATCATTCATCAAGCATACAAACGCGCCACAGTTTTGTTTGCTAGACAGTACTTTTTTAACCTGTATCACGCACATATCACAAAAGTGGTATGCAGAGGTATTTCAAACGCTCATTTTTTTCCGACTGGTCTGTAGTTGAACTTATTTAAACCATTACTTCTGTAGTGAAATCATTCTTTGTAATGGTATGGAGAGTAATGTAAGGAAAAGGTAGTCAAAATTGGAAGGCAATAGAATATTTCTTATATAGGGATGGATTGTTGAGTATAAGCTATAGGCCGGGTTATTTGAAGGTCGTCTTATCTGTAGCTAAAACTGACTGTTACTGCAAAGGTCAAACCGATCATCAGCAGAGGTGATAATTTAATATTTACTATAATAAACGAGTGTGCATCCTGAATAAAGTTCACATTGTTTATTACAATATCCGTAATGCAACAGATAAACTCTCATATATGGCCATCCCTTCTCAATGTAAGTAACCGTAAAGAGCGAGCTAAAATATCTTTGCGTCAAAACGCTGAGGTCACTTACTCGATTAATGAATGATCTTGGTATCGCTATAGTGGATAATATATACTTTTAATAAAATTATGTTGTAAAAAGTAACGTATAATCAAAGACTTGTTAATTTCCAGCTGTAATGTGCCATGATGTAATAATAATATACACGTTGAAGACAATGTTGGGACCATTACCACCAGAACTTTCCTGTATTTCAGAATCGGTAGATAGCAAAGTTAGTTCTATGCTATGCAAAAATAAACAATAAGCTTAAATGTTTTTCCTTTTTACTTTCATGTAATACTAGCCGATCCTCGTAGTTCACTTGTATTTATACTGACTGGTCCGCTTCTGCAGCGTTTATAGACTATATTATTCCTCAATAAATACTCCATCAAACACAAAATGAATTGCTCAAATCTGACTGATAGACTGATGACTATTTCAAAGATTAGCACTTTAAATTAATAATCAAATAGAAAAAAAATTGTTATTATAGGTTGAGATACATCAGAAGCAAAAGAAACTGGTAAATACGTTGTTTTACTTCATCACGTTTACATAATTTGAAACCTATTTTACTTTCATCTACTGAAAAAACGAAATGTAAACGTCATCTTCAAATATTCAAAAAGAAAAATAGTTTAGGGTTTTTATATATAATCAGATATATACGAATAAATCACCACACCAATAACAAATAATTTTAAAACAACAAGTTAAAAAATCGAATGTCGTTATTGTATCTTATATTTTTTATTAAAAATGTCTGTGTTACAGCAAAATATCTATCTATTGTTTAAATACTCTTTATTGCATATCAAAAAATTATAATATACAAACTATAGGAATAACACATCAGTATCAATACCATGGGTGGTCTTATCTCTTACAGATAACCGTTGATGGACTGCACTGTACTGTAGTTGATAACTCGCGGTACAGAATAACTAAAACTAATAGGAACACACATGTATAAAATCTAGTTTCAAAACTATCATCATCTAATCTGAACGAATATAAACCTTTATTATGATCCCAGGCGTTAAAGTAAATTTTACACCAGACACATTAGGTTAGGGTTTAAAAATTATGGAATGGATGTGAATTTTATCAAATGTAACTACAGATGCCACCCTTACGATACCAGATTCGATTTGAATAATTTTTATATCGCATGATATGGCATGTAATAAGATAGCTATCAGGTAAAATAGAAAAGAAAACGTAATGTTTTTTAACATTTTATCAGGACTTAAAGTAATAAATAGTTAAATTTCTCAATTCTCTTCATTTTCATATATCCGAAGCAATTTCTCAGACAAATATATATATCTTAGAAGTACCTTCTCTAACAACGTTTGGCTATTATCAGTATATGTAATATTACAGTTCGAAATTTATAGCATCAATTTTATGTAAACAGTAATATGCTAAAATATTTAAAGGTTATAAATAACAATGAGTACTCCTCCTTAACGTTATGAGAAACTATTACTTAAAGACCAATACCAGAGTTAGACATTGCATCAAAATAAAGCCATGTCATCTATAAAATAATGATACCAAAGAAATAAGATTACAATTTTGCGCTTGTACGGTTTTTTTTTTGTATTAATTGAATGCAATAGATTTACTCATAGTAGTCCTTTGCCTGGCGTGATTTTGTTTTATTTTATTCGTTTGTGATTAAATCTTATAAAATATTTCTATATAATATTTTGCAGTGTCAAATTTTGCTGTGTCTTATATGGTCATGAAAGACATGATGATACATAATCTTCTAATGTGTACAATAAGGTACAATACAAAGGTATAATATGACACTTGAAGTAACATGTGCTTTCAAATTAAACCGAATATACTGATTTTATTCTCTAACTAACGTACATGGCTTAAACAAATGATTGAACTAAGGATCTTTAGTCTAACAGAGAAGAGCAGTAATTTATTAAGATTATTGTAGGCAACGGATTTAAGGATTGCTGCTATAGATATTTTAATACGGGAGCTTTGCTTGATGGCTGTTTAACGGGCCATCTGGGCTTTGTCGTGCGCTCGGTTAATCTCTTTGAACAATGAAAGCGTTTGTTAAAGTATTTTAGATTTAAGTTTTATTTGCGTTGGTACACTCGTAGTACCTTTTTGTTTGGTAAACTTAATTTTTTTTCTGATATTATATGATACATTTGCTATGACGAAATTTTCAGGCGCAGGCGAGTCTTTTGTAGATAATACATACGGTATTATTCCCATTGACTTAGATTTCTTCCTACTTTCTTTTTTAGAAGACAAATTCCGCACTAGAATTAATTCCTGTGTCGCGGGTTGACTTCACAAACATTCAAACAACGGACACAAAAAACACCCAGACTTAGAACAACAATTTTGAGGATTACACAAAGTGTAGTCCCGTGCGGGGTCGAACCCATAACACTCGCGCAGCAGTGTCGTGGCGAGGTGACTTAAATCGCTACGCCATCCGTACAGTCAAACTTGTTTAAGTAAAGCTAAAATACTACCATATTCACGCTCTTAATTTAGCTGGTAAATTTAAACCAAGGGGGAAATTCCAGGTTTGGATCACGTATATTGAACTGAGGGGGTTGTAGACTCAATATATGTATGTATATTACTGAAGGACTGGGCATTTAGCCAAGCAAGGATTTACGTATGCAGAATTAATTGGAACCGTACCAGGATCTTATTGTTTTTAACCGACAAAAAAACGGAGGAAGTTCTCAAGTCGACGCGTATTTTTTTTATGTATGACAAGAGTATAAGTAAGTATGTATAAGTTTTACAGAGTAGTAGGATTTTGATAATATTTTTTTTTTTTATTGGATAAGGTATACCTTGAAGTTAGTCTCATATAAATTTAAAAAAAAAATACTATAGGGATGGGAAAAGACGGCTGATTTATTGTTTACTCACAGATTTTAATGCTGAGTTGTAAATTATACAAAAAAACACGTCGAATGAGCTTCAGACTTGTCTGTCTCAGGTATGTTGACCTCTTAGTCTCAGGATTTCTGATAAAATGAGGTTTATGTAATACCTTATTTAGCTTTAGATCAGATAAAGCAATACCTTGAAGTGTTTTTACTCTACTAAGTGCCACAAATGCCAGCACTTTGGCAAACACTTTCTTTCCTAGGTCGATTACAGCTTTATCAAGAGTAGCCTTATAGTTTGTGTACCGTGACAGTCCAGCAATGAATTAGCGGCAATATCCAGCGCTCAATGTCGCCGTAACCCTGGTACCTTGAAAAGTAGCATCCACTAGAGGTATGGCGACACAGCCATGGTTATCTTTTAGTCTGCTTAATATGCTTTCATCGTCAAATTTTACTAATATGCAGTACGGTAAATCTCTTCCTCTAGTTGCTTTATTGTAGGCCTACCCATGTTGGTAAATAAATACTGTTTGTTCTTTAATAATTTATATTACATAACAAATAATAGTAAGGTAGGTAGTTATCTTAAAAGTAATCAAAAATTAAACATGTAGTCATTAGAAAATTATAGCCATATGTAAGTATTAGGTATACAGTATTAGATATACAGTATATATTTTTGTAACGATTTTGAGTTTTTTAATTAATCTATTAAGGTTATTAAAGCAAATTCTTAAACTAATAAGTATATGTAATTCATTTTCAGTATTATTAATTTCTGCTTTTCACTTTTTTCGGAGTTTTAATTTTTTTGTTAAAAGTTTTTATTCTTTAGTCCTTACTAAACACAGTTCTGAATTTGTTAAAATGTTTAAGAAAGTTTAATGACATCATGATCCACTTTCATGAGTTAATTTTTTATCTGGTTTAAGAAATGGAAAAAGTACGAGTACAGTCTAAGAGAGAAGAAGAACACTAAAAGGCCTTAGAGGCAGTAAATTGATTATTGAAATATATATGTATATATAAGGGTCGACCAAGCTGATGTTGAAAGAGAACTTAGAGCGATGGTAATCAGGAGTAACTTGCTAGTCCGCGAGTTTGCTCGTTGTAGTAAAAGTATGAAAACCACACTTTTTAAGAGCTATACGAGCAGCCTGTGGATCTGATATACCCAGAGATCGGTTGACGCTCCGCATTCATTATGACCATTGGGTCTGCCTAATCCTGTAGTGCCTTAGGCATGTTAACAAGTTGATAGCTTCTATGCTATCATACGAAAGTGGGTAACTTCTTTTTTTTTAGTTTTTTTTTTCTTTTTTTCGTTAAGCAGAGTGAGAGGCAACACCAATAGCATCCTAAAGGTAATAGCGAATAAGTATGATTTCAAAGTTATGAAGAAGTGTATCCAAGTCTAAGATCAACTACCAAATAATGGACCATTAATTGTATAAGTATCGTATTATTTTTTGGCATTTTTACGAATACGATTCACGATGATTACAGGCACTGAATACCTCAAATAAATATACAAGAATGTTTTATTTGTGTGTTTCCCTATATTCTTTTCTAATTAATTATAACAATGTGTAACACATGGACTTACAAAATCTGAAAGAATATTATTACATATAAATTACATTTTAATATTTTTGGAGCATAAAATAACCTATAATATAAAGCAGGGGTGCTCAAACTTGAACTGCTGGCGATCTACCTCAATATTTTTAGACTACTTACGATCGACTTGAGAGGCTGCAAGTATGTGTGATGCAGGGTTGTCGTACATACACGATACACCCTACCTACCTAGGTAGGGTGTACCGTAGCATATATAGATATTAGCTTTCCGCACAATTTACATTATCTTAGTCAAGGTTTGGGTTAGGTTTACTTAAGTTCTTCTCTACAATATCAATGAAAAAACTCCTAGTTATTCAAAATTGCGAGTTTATTCGTTGTTACAAAACAAAAGAGTTACATGTGGTGTTAAACTCAACTAAGGAGTGACTTTGGATCTTGAAGCGTGGCACTGCATGTCCTCAGCATACTTTTCATAAGATGGTGCGTAACCACTGAGTGCCAATCGCAAGCATGATGACATATGATCGTCAGTTAGTCCATTGCGATATTTTGACTTAATTATCTTTATTTCAGAAAATGCAGACTCGCACAAGTAAGTTGACCCAAACATTGCCGTCAGTTGAAGGGCGATTTGCCTTAGATTCGGATATTTATCTTCAGATACAAAACACCAGAAATTTGTATCAGATGCTGTAGCTTTGAGATGTATATCTGATATAATCTGCACCAACTCATTTTCAACAGAACATGAGTTCATATTAAACTGACTTGCTACTTCAGTGGTTAATTCCTCAATGTTTTTACATGAAAAAGGATAACTCATAAATGATGCTATATTTGCCAATTTACTGCAATCATAAAAACGCATTTCGAATTGTCCCAAAATATTTGATAATTCAGCCTCATACGTATCATAATTCAACTGAGGAATCCTTGCTTTCAAAGACGGAAAATGTTTCAGATCCTTTCTTTTCAGCTGATCTATCATAAGTTGCAATTTACTTTTGAATGCGTTTACTGCGCTAATCATCTCAATAATAGTTTTTCCTTTACCTTGAAGCTCCAAGTTAATGGTGTTTAAGTGCATTGTGATGTCAGTCAAAAATGCCAAATCAGTCAGCCATTTTTCGTTTTTCAACATCTCAGTGTCATCACCTCTTTCGTCTAGAAAAGCTGTTATTTCGGGCAATAATTCTTGAAACCTTTCTAGGAATTTTCCGCTACTCAACTACCTGACGTCGATGTGAAGAACTAAATCAGTGTGTTCAGCTGACTCCCTATCTTGCAACTGCAACTTAAAGAGCCGCCGTTGCAAGCTACGTGCACGGATGGAATTCACAATTTTTGTTGCAATGCCCATAATTTCCTCCGTGTTTAAAACTTTTGAACACAAAACTTGTTGATGTATAATGCAATGGAATGAAAAAAATGAAGGGAATTCTTCATTAGCTCGACACAATGCCACAAAACCGTTCTTGTTTCCAGTCATTGCTAGTGCTCCATCGGTTGTAATGCACACTAATTTATATATTGGTAGCTTGTAGTTTTTTACAAAATTGATGAAAACGTCATATATATCTTCGCCACGGGTCTTCCCCTTCAGAGGAATGATTATCAAAAATTCTTCCTTAGCCAACATGTCATTGAATACCATCCGAATAAAAATACACAGCTGGGCAGTGTCTGTCATATCGGTGGATTCGTCGAACTGTAAAGAAAAGTATGTACATTCCATGATATCATGTTTTAGTTTATCTGCGTCCTGACTCATGACTTCAATACGCCTTGTGACAGTCGGACGAGATAACTGAAGTTCTCTAATAGCAGACATGATTTCTGTTTTATTTTTAAAATCTCCAAATAAAGTCTCACCCGCTTCAATAAATGCTTCCTTCACAACCGATCCATCTTCGAATGGTTTCTTGTGTTTCGCCAATATATGAGATATTTTAAATGACGCGATCGTAGCAGCTTTTGATTGTTTGGCTGGTCTTGTGAACATGGTTTGTTCTTTTTTCAAACAAGATATCAAATTACTTACTTTTCGTTTTCTTAATTCACTCTGTGGCGGAAAATCCTTTTCATAGTTTTTATGAACCGTTTTATGATGCCTCTCTAAGTTACCACGCTTAGGTATTGCAACTGACGCACGACAAATAACACAAATGCACTTATCCTTCACCATACAAAAGAAAAATTCTTCCTCCCAATCGTTATTAAAATAATACGTTTTAGATTCCTTCACTGCACTCATTTCGCACTATTTAATAATAAACTTTGTATCGACGTAGTATCGCCTTCAAGTTACAATTCAGGATGACTCCAATTCCTGCAGGCGCAACATTTATATCGGCGTGAAGGAAAGTCTCGAATGTTCCCGTCAAACGCGCCGACCGAAATGGTCTAGTACAGTCTAGTCTAGAAACAACGCGGCTTTTCTTTGACAAGTACCGCGCGTTCCTTTGATAAAGCCGCCTTTTGCCGCAAGCAGTGTTATTACGTAATAAATTTTTGTAGTTTAGTTACCTACTTATTAAACATTTTTTTCTTCTCAAGATCTACTCAAAAAGCACTCGCGATCGACTGGTCGATCGCGATCGACCGTTTGAGCACCCCTGATATAAAGTAATCACTTTACCAATGAATGGACCATTAATTGTATAAGTATAGTATTATCTTTTGGCATCTTTACGAATACGATTCACGATAATTACAGGCCCTGAATACATCAAATAATATTAAAAATCTGTATTCAGTCTAAATTCAAAGGAACAGATATTCAATAAGTACATAAGCACAATATTTTTTCTTCAACTGACATCAGACAATCGAATCATCAACATTGTTGTAGTAAATTGATCATAAAAAAAGTACTATATTACAGCGTTTACTGTCTGGTGAAGTTGATGAATACATTCAATATCTCTGATGAAGCGGACCCTAGCGGTTGATTTTTCCTTGTTTGTGAGATGGAGGTGCGAAATAACTTGGCAAAATCATTTTTACCTTTAAAGAAAAGTAGATATTAAGAACAGTAGTTATAATAGTTTTACGGTTCTGTGTTCCGTACATTTTCATGAATCGGTTTTAGACAGTAGTTAATTTTTTATACGTTTTTATAGGATTAATTTATAACTATATAAACAAACCTTTTAAGCCGTTTTAACCTACATCTAATTGTCATATTTAAATAAAACCTTGCTTGGATATGTGGTTTGGATAATAATACTATAATTTGTCATAAAAAGATGATCCGGTGATGGATACTGGAGTGTTATACAAAAGTCTACAGTAGCTAGCAGTAGCGAATACTACTAGTAAACCTCTCGTGCTTAGGCTCATATGATTTGTTTCGACATTCCAAAGTCTAAAGGCTCTTTTCTGGAGGCTCATTCTTAATGCCAGCTAATAGCATACCTACTTATCTTTCTGGATATCAGATTTCTTGATGGAACAGTAAATTTGAATCATCTTGGATGACTGCTCTATCGATCTTAGGTCAATTAATGCTTAGGGAACCTTACGGATCTGTTCTTTGCAACTTTGTGCCTGCTCCACATTAATGAAATTAATGACCTTTTGAGACCTGGCATTATTGGGTACGCCGATAATAGCACTGTTGTAGAGAGATATGTTTTCAACGCCCGAACAAGATCACGAGAGATCCATTATTTAAGAGAGTCCATAACTGAACGAGTTAATTTGACGTTACAGGGTGTGTGGGTGATTGGGGTGACCCAATATTATCGATTTTAACCCCACAAGCCACAGGCGTGTCCTTAATCTGCAAACAAGAGTAATTTTCAGCTTGAGCTTTCTTTCCAAGGTGTGTCCATTCCGATTACTCACAAACTAGGGCTTCTTGGCATCCTTGGCACGTCCACACTTAGCTTCGATCAACAAATCGAGTACATGACGCAGACGGCTTCCAAGAAATTGGGAATCATTTCAAAGGACCTGCAGTACTTCAGCTCTGAACAGCTGCTAAATCTCTATACAGCTCAACTTCTATATTGCTTGGAGTATTGCAGTCACCTTATGAATGGCTCAGCCAACTACTACCTTGAAGCTTTGGACTCAGTTGACCAAAGAGTTCGTAGGGTTATCAACGACTTATTCTCACGTACAGGAAGTTAGACACTCTCGACCATCGTCGTAAAGGCGTCGGATTATCGGTTCTTATAGGATTCACTTTGGTATTTGTGCGAGGGCTCTCTTCAAAGCCCTCAGCATTATTTCATAGGACCACTAGATGCAGGCTGAGGTTTCATCCTTTCTTCGTTGAGATATCTAAAAGTTGAACAATGCAAGTCTGGAATTGACTACAAGCGCACGTGCTTCCTTCCCACTATGATCCCGGGTTTTTTAAGCGGGGCGTAAAAAAGCATCACACCAGGCCGCCATAGTGTGGGTCACCACGCTGCATTGACTAGACAACATTCTTTGGCTCCACTTATTGCTTTCCATCAGGCTAAGTGGAGTCACTATGGCAGGCTAATATATGTCGCGTTCGGAAGAATGTCGTGTTCCCACGGCCCTCAGCAGCAGGTGCGAGGAAGGAATACCGTAGTGGTTTTAGCTGGTGTCGTCGGGCACACACCTCCGCTGATGCCCCCGGCGGACGTGGACGGTCGGTCCATGAGGACATTCCCACGTAAAAAAAAAAAATTAGGTTTCTGTTGGATAGGGTGCACAACCTTCGTCTTTATCTTAAATGAGATGAGTTAGAAGACAAACACCGGAGCCTTTACCGATATAAATAACACCCATATTTTTAAATATATAATTAAATTTCACTCTGGTCGTAGGATGCAATCCTATTCTTAAACTGTTCACATTGGGAATTAAATTCTTAAAAGTTAAATTGAAGGGAAAGTCATGCAAAGATTACGGGTATTTCAGAAGTGTTACCATAAAACAGTTGCTTTAGATGAAAAAAAAAAATGAATAGTAAAAAAAAACCGGATAATACTTTTCCTGATGTGCGTACATATTTCTACACAACTTGCTATGAATTTTCTAGTCATTTTTATCCGATCCGGATATGCTACTAACAACATATATTTTTATTAATTCCTATTTTTTGCTGTCAGGTCTGCTCGCGTGAATTAGAGTATTATATACTATTTTGTGCTTTAAAACCAATAACTGAATGTCCAATTAGATTTTTTAAGACATAGCTTAAGTGGATGCGCCCAAAAAGAATTATTGAAATCTATCCTGGAGTAATTGAGTATTAATGCTGAAGCGAGACTTAGGAACAGCATTCGATTTTTATTTCTGTATAAGATTTCAAAATAGTAAAAAAAATATATATATACCTATAGTGTGATTGAAATATGAATTTCCTGTGTTTAATCAGCCTATATCGAAATATTTCATTTATACGCCACAATACTAAACAGAACCTGAATACACCAACACAAATTAGACTTCAACACGGATCCTCGGACCAGACGAAGTGATGTCTGGTGCACCTCGGTCCAAGGGTTGTTTGGATGCAGTATATACACTAATCAGCATGAAACTCTAACATCATAATTCAGGATTTTACTACCTATTTGCTACGTTGTTCAGCGTGTCTTAGCTAGATGATGTTGATGTATGTTTTTGCTATACGTGGTGTGGTGTATTACACCCACATTTTCCCAATTAGAATTTGGTAACACTAATGTAATATTGGGGGCAAGCCAATTGCTGTCAACTGGGCACACTCGCACATTGCAATGGAGTAGGCAATAAATACAGTCTCCCTGCCGCCGTCAGTACATCCTAATCCTGAAAGGAGTTCCGTGGTTAACTCTCGCTGTACTGATTGGGGTCGAGGGTCCTCGCTTAGCCGCCGGACACCGAGGCACATACCACAATGACAAACTTATAATGTGCAGATTCTTTTTTGCATGCAGTTTATGATATGATATTGATATCAACCGTATAAAGGAAGAATAATTTATGACCCAAATAATCCTAAACACGACTCCTAGATAACTGATAGTGCAGCGCTTGACATCGTCGCGGAATGTATCTTCACTCTTTGATAAGAGCGCACAGTCAGTTTAGAAACTAATCTGACATCCCTAAAATACACACGTTAATAATATCGTTAGTTCTTTAATGAAGTAGATAAGTGTTAAAATTATAAAATATAGCCTTTTTTATATATTAGCCTACCATAATAACTCCACTCTGCCTGATGAAAAGCAACAAGTGGAATCCAGGACTGGTGGTGACCATCCTCATTGCAAGTGTAGTCAATGCAGCATGGTAACCCACACTACGGCAGCATGGTGAGATGATTTTTCACGCCTCGCTTAAAAGACCCGGGATCAAAGTGGAAGGGAAGCCTTGTATAACTACAAGGCTTCCCCCTCCCTTGATCATCATAAAAAAATTGAATTTTCAATAACTAAGTATCATAGAATAACTTTAGTAATTATAACTTTAAAACTTTAGAACACCTATACATACAAGGCAATGAACGACAAAAAATAGAAGCAAGAAAGCCTAGAACCGACTTTGGTAAGAAAAATGTATAATATGATGGTGTAAAACTTTATAATGAAATATTTTTTTTGACAATTTCTATCACTAACGCATTTCATTTTGGTTTTTTTAAATTATAATATATTTTGGTAGAACAGTTTTATGTAACTTACCTAACAAGAAATCTATGAATAATCTTGTAGACGAAGAAAGCTGATGTTTTAGTATGTAAATTAAAAGAAAAATATGAATTCAATTTATCAATAAAACTATATATTATCACTGTGACAATTCACGCATATTAATAAATAAAACCAAAATGTACTATAAAAAATGTTGATAATAGTAGTCACAATTCCATAGCTAACGCCCGTACCTTCAAAACATGAGGAGTCGCACAAACAATAAAAAAATATACACAATGTCATTATCCAAGTTATTATGAGATGGGCCAATATACCACCCATGTACATGAATAGGAATTTCTTTATTTTTCTTATTGTTCCAAAAAGCAACAGTATGCTAGACGTAAAAACTATAATTAATGCCAAAAAATATATAAACAAACATAGCAAGAAGTCCAATTTTTTTGTATATACAGTCTTCCAATCATTATAGTGCACACATATAGAAAAGAAAAAGAATACTCCGATGAATCCAAATGCTATTCCATAGCAGCCAATAATCAAAGTTCCAACATTTAAAGGTAAACACAGAATAAACTTATCTATTTTACTTCGGCGGAACGATTCCACATATTGGCCGACCATTTTCGACATACATATACCATCGATACTCGTACCAACGATTTAAATTTAATATTTTTGGTTTTAAATTGTCAGTCAGCAATCAAGGAGAAACCTTTGTAAATTTTGAAGTATGACGTTGTGAGTACTGGAATTGAGTTTTAACTATGTCAGTTAAGACCATAGAGGTACCACCACACATAAAGCCGGAAATATACTATTAAAATCCAATGACACATGACAAGACACGGAGCTTGTTGAGTTTTTGTTTTTTATTTTTTTTTATTCGTAAGCCTACCATAATGACTCCACTTTGCCTGATGGTAAGCAATAAGTGGAGTCCAAGAGTGGTGGTCACCATCCTCATTGCATGTCTAGTCAATGCAGCATGGTGGCCCACACTATGGCGGCCTGGTAAGATGCTTTTTCACGCCCCGCTTAAAAGACCCGGGATCAAATTGGGAAGGAAACACGTGCGCTGGTAGGGAATTCCAGGCTTTCACTGATCGGCACAGGAAAGAAGAGCCAAACCGTTTCGTTCGGGATCGCATATCTTCGACTCGCAAACGGTGACTCCTCAGGCCAGCACGTGTAGTCCTGTAGAGGAAGGGAGAAGGTGGGACCAATTGGAAGAGCTCGTCAGAACACTCCCCGTGATGTAGGCGATAGAGAACTGCCATAGAGGCGACATCTCTTCGCAACTGCAGGGGCTCAAGAGACTGGGTGACCTCAGGACAGTCTATAATACGGACTGCGCGTCGCTGCAACCGATCGAGAGCGTCAAGCAGATACTGCGCATAGCTATCCCGAAGATGAGAGCAGTACTCCACGCAGGAGCGAACCTGGGTCTTATATAAAAGACACAGATGCTCGGGCGAGAAGAACCGTCTCACCTTGTTCAATACACCGAGCTTCCGCGAGGCCGCCTTAGTGACGCTCTCGTTGTAATCACGCGGATTGAGATCCCGACAGATGTCCATACCCAGTATACTAAGCCTATCCTGTAGTGGCAGTTGAGTGTTCTGAAGAGTAGGAAGGGGAAGGAATGGAGACTTTTTGTTTGAAAACGCGCACGCCTGTGTTTTCTTGGCGCTGAACTCGACCAGATTCTCACAACCCCATTGAGAGATGCGGCTCAGGACCCGGTCGAGCTCAGCAACAAGCTCCTGTCGTTTTCCCTCAACGTATGCTAGCTTGGCAGCAGGATGTCCAAAGTATCGCCCGTGTACTGTGCTGTCGTCTGCATAACAATGTATGTTGCCAAGAGCCAACATATCATTGATATGCAGTAGGAACAGCGTGGGCGATAGGACGGAGCCCTGAGGTACACCAGCGCTAACCTCCTAGAAGTCAGAGGCCGCGCCGTCACAGAGAACCCTAATGCGGCGCTTGTGGAGGAAGGCAGCAACCCAGTTGCATAGCTGAGATGGCAGACCAAATGCAGGAAGTTTGGAGAGAAGCGAGCGGTGCCACACCCTATCGAAGGCCTTGGCAATGTCGAGGCTGATGGCCAAGGACTCCCCATGCCTATCCGTAGCCTCACCCCAAAGGTGTGTGACGTACACTAGAAGATCACCCGTGGATCGGTTCGGCCTAAAACCATATTGCCGATCATTTAACAAGGAGTGATCCTCTAGGTGGCGGATTAATTGGGTGTTGATTATCCGCTCGAGCACCTTACAGAGTATGGAGGTGACGGCTATAGGCTGTAGGCTATAATCAAATCCATGAATTTTCTATGGCTAACATTACACTATCAACAGCCAATATTATAATGTGATGCATGTCAATAGAATAAACGTGTAGGTACCCTTAACAAATGTATTTAGGAAATTGCGAGGTAACTTAAGACGAAAGTATATGTAAAACTCAATGCCACCAAAGCCCGCATGTCGCGTCGGATGTTGATAATATGATTTTAGTCGTAGAAAAATTATAAAATTTGATTTAACTCAACTCCGTTGAGTGTCTACTTTAATAGTATGTCACCGTCTTTATAATACAAAGAGCATTCAACTAATTATTTTTTGTCAAAAAAAAATGAACTTGTCTTTAGTTTAATAGACTATACATAAAATATTATTTCATCATAGTATTGTATTTTTAATACCATATAATTCCACTTATTTGAAACCATGTTTTTCACATACACAAAATTTACTATAAGTATTATAATATTTTTTTAAACGTCACAAACATGGTTTTATAATAAGTGGAATTAAAACATAATACAGATATTACGATTATGAAATATTGTAAATATATTTATTAAAAATAAGTTCAGTGGAAAAGAAATATAAAAGAAATTCTTTCTTTTTATTTTTTTTAAAGTGCTTTTTTTGTTTGAATATCAAAACTGGAACTATAGCTACAAACAGCGAGGTCAAAAAGGTCAGCCGACACAATTGGGACTATCTAGTATAAAATTTAAGTGTACACAACGATAGTAAGAGAATAGCTATGATGATATATTAAACTTTTAACTTTATTACTTTGTCGAACTGGAACCGACATAAGCCACACGGTGTTCCATCATGAGTGTGTTTATTGCAGAGGACCCGGGTATTCCCTAAGAAAGGAAGCTTCCGAGAACCTCTACCGATCTTGGTCGACTACACCGTAAAAAGCAGAAGGTATTGCCCTCATCCAGATAAGAGGACGCCCCCAGAACACGACGTGCTACAGACGTGTCTCAGGCTTGCTTCTGCTTGATTAGCGGGCAGCCAAATCTGCTACACTCAGACCAGCACTCATGGAGGTTGGTGGTCAATCTGTGGTCTCCGGCGCCTTGTGCGCCCCCTGCGGTCCTCTTCGGAGCGAGAGGGTTCTTTCCCGTTCCTATTCCGCGTCCTCTATAATCAGCATCATCTTTTCGCAAAAAATTACACCCTCCCAAGCACCAAGTCTCTATTGATACACACCAATAGCCGTCACGAGGTCATGCCGCTGTTGCGTCCATGCTGATCATTCCACTAAAGTATGGAGTGCAGTTTCCTCGCGACAACTTCCGCAGTGATGTCATGCAGACGGGATAGAATAATGAACTTCGAATGAGAAAACGCGTTCATAAGAATATCATTCAAAGTAAATCCGGTCCGATAATTTATAGACTTCAAATAATGATATAATATTATAGTTGTTCTTAAGCTGGTATATAATTAAATAAATATATGAATTGAGTTTGAGGTCAGCCATCGATATCAGAAATATTAATTGGTGCGCATAATAAAAGGAACCCGAGAATTGAATTTTAAGTCTGCTATCGACATTAAAAATATTTCTCCACCGTTCATTGATCTTTAATTGAGAAAACGCATTGTGATCGCTTTAACAGTTCAACTCTATTCCGTATTGACCACGAAATTTGTTGCATGTTAACCCAATTTGCAATGATTTGCTTAATTCTCCTGTTCATCATAGCGAATTATTACCTAGCGTAATATGGTGAATCATCTGCGGACCGTCAAATTGTAGTGAAACTAATTTACTCATTGCTCTTCTAACACACGAAAACGGTTTAAAGTTTCAAAAGGTTTATGTTTGTTCAAAAACTTTACACCAACCGAAGCATGTTTAATTGGAAAGAGTTTTGCAAACGGGTTCCATATATTTCACTTCTCTAATACCTGGGCCTGATTTCAAATAATACCCTGATATTTTAAGTTTCACTTATTGTGTGTTCAGGATGCAAAACCTAACTCTGTGATTACATTTAACGCGTTGCTTGTGAAAATCAAAGCTACATGCGAAATTACTTTCCATGGGTCGACACAAATACATCGATTGTTTTTATCTAAACTAAACTTATAGTGAAGTTCCTAAACAGTTAGTAGAGATAATGCAAATTTCATAATACTTTTTTAATAAGATAAAATTAATTTGAAACATATTTATGAGGAATATGTCAATACAGAGCGTGTCTTGAATTTCGTGTAATGTGTTAAAAAAAAATAAAGTGAGCCTTTTAGTGACGTAGTAATTAATTAAGAATGTGCTAAAACAGTGGACGTTACAAAAATATTTTTTACACTTTTGTAGTATTTGATACAATATTATATTTAAGACCGCACGCCAATGCGATGTTATTATTATTTCACGGCTTTTATTGGAAAAACAAACCTTTTAATCACTATGGATAAATAATAAAAATACCAATTTTCGCATAGCCTTGTAAATGAGGAAACTGACGTTCTATTCTCCTAAAAGATCACCAAACCCCAGCCAGGACGTAAAAGCTTTTACATCTACATCAGGTTCATTTACAACCTGATAGAACCAACCATCACCAGCTTTTTGCCTTTCCATACCTCCCTGTGATCATTAGTACTAAGTACTACAGGTTTGGGCTTATTCTTTTTAGCCAGGGCGAGCGGAGTAAGTTAGTTGTACCCTACTACTACATTACGATGCACTTCGGTCGGTGTGAAGAAACTAATCTCTAAGGTTGTATAAATATTTCGCGATTGTAGGGTCTTAATCTTTAAAAGACCACGACCGCGGGATATAGAACCTCATTACCGATAACCATGACTGCATTTTGAATGCACCAGGCATTCGAAAATATAAGTTTAGTTAAATCTGAAAGTTCAACTCATTCGGGTTCTAGTACAATGCCTCTCTTTACACGTATAACTGCACACTAGTCTATACAAGGGTCCATCATCATTAGTTAAAAAAAAATTCAATCACCTTTAGAAACACTGTCAATTGCAATCGGTCGGATGTTAGGACAAAATGTGCTTGTAGCATTATCATCTGGCAAATACCCGTCACTCACATGTGGATCAGGTTGCTCCCATTTTCGGTAAAGCCACCCCTCATTTCTTTGAAACATACGATTCTGATGAAATCGATCGACTCACTTTTATTAGCGTTTAATCCTATTCGCCCATACATAAAGGTATTTGCACTGTGACACATGACATATGTTGTGAAAGACTAATGTCAGTCCCCAAGAATGCCTGTTTCACAAAGCACGACGATCGAAAGCAGAATAGTTTAAAAATTTGTGTTAGTCTAGTCTCAGCGATACTTCGCTCAATTCTATAGGACCAGGCTGGCATAGTAGGCTTAGATTTAGTAGTAGCAGTATTTACTTGAAATTTTAGTCAAGCGGCTCGACATACTGCGACAACCGCACTACAGAGAATAGAGTGCGTATCACTAAGGTTTTCACTGTTATCCAAATAAACGGGCTGGGACTGCTACTGCTGCATCCGGGGGCTGCAAAGCGGAGCTGAGTGATGAGCCCGGGTAGAGATAGTATTTGCGCTTTTGCTCTAGATATGTTAGCATATTTGGCAGCTAAACATTTTACATTATATCAATTCTCTTATTTCTTCTGTATGTGACATGACGTTTGATAATATATATACATTCGGGATATTTCCTTGTAGTTACAATTAAATATGATTGTTATGGCGAATTAAAACTTTTAATTCTAACAAAAACTAAAAATACTTTAATCCCACTTATGTAATAACATTTTGGACTGTTAAATATTTCTAAAAATACCAAGTTACTAGTACACAGCCATGAACCTAAAACCATCAATTGTTTTATAAATTATGTTTTTATCATTTTAAATAATAATACGAGGTCACCTCGTATGATTTCTTTTCCACTAGGTTCTAATTTTGCAATGAGTTCACCCTTTCCTTTTTCAAACGGCCAGACGGAGGGAAATTCCTGGTTGAATGTCATGTTCACCATATGGTATTTTGCCTAAAAAGTAACAGTTGAGATGTTTAAACCTTTAGGCTTTAAAAGTTCTACTGATTTTAAGATCTCAAATGTAATGTAAACACAAAAAATAATGTTATCATTGGAGCTGTGTCATTCTTGACGTGGTTACATGCGGTAATTATTTGTTATTTATCCAATTACTTATCTAGTACAGAAAGCCATTACTTAAAAGTTAAAGTTTTTGAGTTACAATGTTGTACAGACACTCAGCAATCCCTAGGTAGATTTAAATCCCCCCAGAACTGATTTTCAGTGCCACCCACAAGTCTTGTGTCATCTAACACCGACAGGTAATATAATTTTAAAACAAATATACTATAAAACGTATGTTTGATAATAATAACGTTGCAGCTATGTATTATTTAGTTGTTTGGCAACGCTGCTCATCAAAATTATATGATGCTAATGATTGTAATGTAGCCCGTAAAACACTAAAGCAGTGTATGGTATATATAGATGTATATATTCTTTTAAAGAACAAATATGATGTCTCTCGTAATCTACCGATTAAAATTCACTTATTCGGGGGTGCGGTGCGGGGATTGGGTTCAGCCAGTGGTGCATAAAAGTGTGAGGTTCTGCTTTCCCGTGCCTGTTGCATCTTTTATGGGACGATAGAGGACTATCTTCCTCTCTTGTTTCCTTTCCTTCAATCACTGCCTAGCAATAAGCAAATAACCATGTGTATTAACACATATTTTACAAATGTATACATATGTATATATTTATTTGCAGATGATATAAATATGATTAGCTGATTATTTACCGGAGGCAATGGACAGACAGTTATTCCAGTTTTTCTAATTACTGATCCGATGAACACATCTTTGAGTATGAGGTCGCAAAGTTTGTAGTGCATCTCCACAAAGGATGGTTTGTATTCATTATTTAGATACTCATAAAATATAAAGTGCACCTGTATAGAAAAAAAAACAAACATTATGCATTTTTTAAATAAATTGTCACTATTTTAGAGACAAAAAAAAATTATTCACAATTGTCAGTTGGAGGTGAGGTGAACTTTATTCACATAAGGGTCCGTTATATTTTAATAGTTTGTTGGTTTATTAGTTAATGTTTTATAAGTGAAATTAATTTAACAAATTGTAAGGAAGCGTTTATAACTTGTTACGATTTTGTTACATTCAATATTAAAAAAATATATTTTGATGAAGTGTTAACTGAACCAGTACAGGGTATGATTAAGATACAAAATACTAAAATGGATATAATTTGTAGTAAACGATCACTCACATTTTACGATTTTATCTCCCTTTAAAGATTAGAATAAAAAAAATATTAAAAACCCGAATATTGAAAAGAATAAAAAAAATAAAGGGATTTCCAATTTTTCTTTTTGATTGCTTGTAGAAAAGCATCTATCGAACTTCGTAGTAGTTTTCGTATAAAATTAACTTAAATCCTAAGCATACCGCCTACCAAGGACAATATGATAAAATTTCTATAACATAAGAATAATTAATACCGCCCACCATGTAACCGGTTAACGGGTACTACTAAAATCTAGACAACAAATCATGGGTAGGTCACACAATACACGGTGAAACGGATCGGCACATAAAAGAAGAGCCGAACCGTTTAGTTCGAAGTCGTATATTTTCCTCTTAAACGGTAACACCTCAGGCCAGAACGTGTTGTCGTGTAGAGAAAGGGAGAAGGTTATTGGAAGACATCGTCAGAACACTCTCTGTGATGTAGACGACAGGGGACTGGCATAGAGGCGATATCTCTTCGCAACTGCAAAGGCTCGACGGAATCAGTGATCTCAGGACTGCCAATAATGCGGAATGCGCGCCGCTGCAACCGATCGAGAGCGTCAAGTAAATACTGCTCATAGCCGTCCCAAAGCGTAGGAGCAAATCTGGGCCTTGTATAAAAGACACAGATGCTAGGGCGCGAAGAACCGTCTCACTTTGTTCAATATACTGAGCTTCTGCGACTGAGATCCCAGCAAATGTCCATACCCAGGATACTAAGCCTATCCTGCAGTGGCAGTTGAGTGTTCTGAAGAGTAGGAAGGGCAAATGTTGGCAAATCTTCGAATGGAAATATCTATTGTGCATATAGTCTTTTGGTTTCGGGTTAGTAATA
This sequence comes from Tyria jacobaeae, assembly GCA_947561695.1. Classification (NCBI taxonomy): domain Eukaryota; kingdom Metazoa; phylum Arthropoda; class Insecta; order Lepidoptera; family Erebidae; genus Tyria; species Tyria jacobaeae. Next base: position 6,762,046 of record OX387215.1, on the reverse strand, counting down.
ATATATGTAACTTTCATCTGTTACGATGTTATATACAGCATTCGAGTCAGTCATACTTTTTAAGTATTGAGCGGCACCAACCCAACGACAACGTTTTTTTATCTTCCGGTTGTTGTTCCGGTTATATCATTATCAAAGAACTTGCTCGCAGACTGCCCCGCTTGGGCGGCGCAACGTCGGGTCCTCACTGCAGTCATCGGGGAGGATCTCTCGCTACCGGCCGTCATACGCTCCATGGCCGGTAGCGACAGGAATTTCACCGCGGTCGCAACCTTCTGTGAAGAGGTTATCTCGCAGAAGGAGGCGGCGGAGCGGGCCCGGGAGGACGATCTCCACTCGGACCCAACTCGCCGCCGGCGAACCGGGTGGCGTAGGCGCGCTTACCAGCGTCTCATGCCGCCCTGAGTGTGGCCGCGGGAGGTCGGGACGGGTTTTCCCCTCCATCCGCCATATGGCCAGCCGCGAGGAGGTGACATCCTGGTGTGTCTGGACGTTGCCTAATTGAGAGTTACCAGAAGGTGGTGCCCGCGCTGTTGCGGGCAACAGGCGCTAGGAGGGGTCCGGATGTCTTACCAAAGCTGTTCCCGGATTCCTCCTATTTAAGGCGCAGGATGGCACACCGTGTGGTTTTAGTCGGTCCGATTTCGACACACCGTTCCACCGAAAACCCCAGTGGGATGACGGCCCGAGAGGGTTTCCACACGTTAAAAAAAAAAAAATATCAAAGCACTCACGTTATCTTCAAAAGTCATCGTAAGTTGTAAGAGGTGGTACCACCGACTTGAGGGTAAGCCCAGGTCCCTTGCAATAGACCCACTTGTGACAGTACAACCTGTGATTTTAGTAGGTTCTATACTCACATACCACACCACTGCCAACTCCGAGGAGGTGATGACCCGTTGAGGTTTTACCACAGCAAAAAAAAAAAAATTATAAAAGGACCCCGCCCTTTTCTTATGGAAATTGGCTTTCTGTCAAATCGGATGAAACTATGATGAATGAATAGAGGAAGTCTTCCTGAGTAAAAGTCCTCATGGGCACTAAGCCCGAAAATTGAAACTTTTAGTACTTTTGGGCATTCGAAGTTTTTGATTTTGGATTCTAGCAAAATCAATAAATCCTTGTAGAATCGGCCCAAAGTACAATTAGACATAAAAGAAAAAATACGTATCGAATATTTTTTCAAGACCTTTCGAATGACACCCTATTTGACCCCCCCACCCCCCACCTACGGGGGTGGAAGGGGAGCGGTTTTTCGCGAAAAAGTTCCACCAGACAGTTGGAGTGTATCAGATCAATCTGGCTCCAGCATACATCCAGGATAAACTTCTGCGAGAAAACGAAGATGAACTTCATTTAGACGAGCACAACATAGAACCAGGTTTTCTGCGTATACGAGTGTTTTCAAGATTCCGAAATGCTACCCGATATCAACTATTTATCGCCTACAATGTCCCTGATGGCAATAACAGTGACGATAATGACAATGATGATGAAAATCTCATCGAAGGTTATTACTGCCAATGCCCAGCTGGCAGTAGGACACTAGGTGCTTGTGCTCATGTCGCAAGTATTTTGTGGTTTTTGGGATATGCACGTCATCATCAGTTTGTCATTCAAAAGGCCATGAACACCCTTTTAAAGAACTTTTTCGCGAAAAACAGCTCTTTCCTCCGCCCCCGCGGGTGGTGGGTGGGTGAGGGGGGGGGGTCAATCGGGCACGGCTCAAGTGTTCCGTCAATCATGAGGCCATTATAACATTATAAAAGAACTTTTTCGCGAAAAACCGCTCCCCTTCCACCCCCGTAGGTGGGGGGTGGGGGGGTCAAATAGGGTGTCATTCGAAAGGTCTTGAAAAAATATTCGATACGTATTTTTTCTTTTATGTCTAATTGTACTTTGGGCCGATTCTACAAGGATTTATTGATTTTGCTAGAATCCAAAATCAAAAACTTCGAATGCCCAAAAGTACTAAAAGTTTCAATTTTCGGGCTTAGTGCCCATGAGGACTTTTACTCAGGAAGACTTCCTCTATCCATTCATCATAGTTTCATCCGATTTGACAGAAAGCCAATTTCCATAAGGCAAGGGCGGGGTCCTTTCATTCCCCTTTTTAATTTTCAAGCTGTCCATAATATTACTACTACTACTACAGTTTAGAAAAGAAACTTGTAATTGAAGATATGACTTACCGATACATTGTTATTTGTCCAGTAGTGTTTAGTCGTAAATTCAGCGTTTAATACATATTCACCTCCTCTTTTATTTCGTCTTGTTTTTGCAACTACGTCCTCTATGTACGTAGTGTCATATTTACCTACTTTTGGGATTTGTGGAATTACTTGCATTCGAAAACACTAAAAATAAGTTAAGATATTGTTTATTTAGGTTGAAACATTATAAAAGCCACTGTTGATACATTATTATATGATGATATTTATCATGAAACAGATTAACAACTAAAAGTCCAACCGCCATTTAAAGTGGAGTGGTAAAATAGTATACCTAGAGCCACTGTGTTTTTTATAAGTCAGTCAGTAAGGTAGCTCGTTAGCTTATTGTTTAATGTTTTTATTGGGTTCAGTTAGTACTTTTCCTAGTGTTATATCTTATCCATATTGTTATATATTTTCGATATTATTACACAAATAAAAAAAGCGATAGGCAGAGGATTTTTAGCGGTTATATAGCGCACGTTGGGAGAGGCCTATGTCCAGTTGTGGATAGTGATAAGCTAACTGATGATGATTATGTAAGGTATTACAAGAAAATACATGTTTGTAATTGTTAAAAGTCGTCAGTAAAGTTATTTTTTTTCGATTTTAAATATATATTTGCTTACTTGACCCAAATCAGAGCTTCCAAAAAATACAATAATGCCGATAAAGTATAGAACTAGTAACTTCATTATTATTAAATATACTGAATACAACTGACCACATTTTGACTGTTTTAATGGTATTTGTAAGGTATCCGTCTAAATGATTATGATCAAATATATAGTTAAGTATAATTATAGTGGCACAGTTTCCACGAAACGACAAAATGATAGTTTGAAATAGTAATTTTCAGGTTTTAATGTTAGTTTAAAAAAAAATGTATATTTTTTTTATGCGATAGGGGGCAAACGAGCAGACGGGTCACCTGATGGTAAGTGACTACCGCCGCCCATGGACACCCGCAACTCAAGAGTCACAAGTGCGTTGCCGGCCTTTTAGGTAGGAGTACGCTCTTTTCTTGAAGGTTTGATCGGTCGTATCGGTTCGGAAATACGGCAGGCGACAATTTGTTCCATAAGCTGGTTGTGCGAGGCAAAAAGCTTCTGGAGAAGCGCACAGTGGTGGAGTGCCAATCGTCCAGGTGATGGGGATGGATATTTTGTCGCTTAGGACAATGGCGGAAACCTGCAGCCGATATATGTAAGTCCGAACAATTCCTCTGAACACTCCTCATGATACAAGCGATAGAGGATGCATAGTGAAGCTACATCTCTACGCAACGCCAGGGTGTCAAGTCGATCAGAAATATCTTGGCAGTCAATGATGCGAGTCGTTCTCCGTTGAATGCGGTCAAGAGGGAGAAGTTGGTACTGGGGTGCACCTGCATAGAGATGAGAACAGTATCCCATCTGCGGCCGAAACTGCGCCTTATAAAGTTGCAGGCGGTGGGGCGGAGTAAATACTGTCACGATCTGTTCAGCACACCAAGCTTCTTCGAGGCTAATATGGCCTTACTCTCTAAGTGACCGCGAAACTGGACTTCGCTTGATATATCGACGCCAAGGATTCCGATACTGGCTTATGCAGTTAGGGAAGTGCTCTCAAATTGAGGTGATACGACCAACGGCATCTTTTTAGCGGTAAACGCGCAAACCTTTGTCTTCGTGGGGTTAAACTGGACTAGGTTAAGTCGACCCCAATCTGAAACTTTTTATAAAGAAGTTTCGATTTGAGACACAGTTTGGATCGGCTTTCGATGACGTTTACCCGAGAAATGTTAGCGCGGCCGGTGTAAAGGGCATCACTCGTGCTATCGTCTGCATGGCAATTGATGCTGCTAATCTGCAGCATGTCATTGATATGCAGAAAAAACAGCGTGGGTGATAGCACACAGCCTTGTGGGACACCAGAATCAACAGACTTGGAGTCGGAGCATGCACCGTCAACAACGGCTTTGATGCTTCTGTCTGTAAGAAAACTGGTGAGCTAATTGCATAGTTTCTCGGGAAGCCCATAGGAAGTAAGCTTCGCAAGGAGCGCTTTGTGCCAGACCCGATCGAAGGCCTTCGCCACGTCCAAACTAACGGCCAACGCTTCCCCCTTGGTCTCAATCGCCTGTGCCCACCGGTGAGTCAAGTAAACAAGAAGATCACCAGCTGAACATCCCCGACGGAAGCCGTATTGTCGATCATTGAGGAGCTGGTGGTCTTCTAAGTACCGGAGGAGCTGGCAGTTAACAACGGATTCCATTATCTTGGAGAACAAGGAGGTGATGGCTATGGGTCTGTAGTTGGACGGATCCGAGCGATCTCCTTTTTTAGGGATTGGGTGCACTAGAGCTGTCTTCCATGAGTTCGGGACTACGCCAAGAGAGTAGGAAAGCCGATAAAGGCTCGTTGAAATCTATCTTTGTTTGATTCTGTAATGGAAGATGTGTTAAAGAAACTTAGTACTAGTAGTAAGTCAATAGTCATATATGGTGATTTTAATATTAATTTACTAGAAAATAACTCAAATACTGTCAGATTATTAAATCTTTTTCGGTCATTTGATCTGTCAAAAGTTTTCAATGAACCAACCCGAATGACAGCTGCCTCTGCCACTTGTATTGATAATATTTTTTGTAACTGTGATTACCTTCACAAACAAATTGTAAATAAGTTGCCATCTGATCACAGTGGACAAACAGTAACATTTTGCTCCTACATGCCTTTACAAAAAATTCAAATAAAGTTTAGGCCAATGACAGGTAAAATTTAGAGAAATTTAATAATTCTTTGGCCAGTTCATGGTGTGTTCAGAATTTTAATTCTTGTTGTATGTATTCTTAATTTACTGTCTCAGAGACTTAAATATGAGACAGCCTTCAAATAACAATAATTCATTTAGACAGGTAAAATTAATTTGTAGTAGAACAAATCCACTTCACTCTCAATACAAACAGAATTTTCCAATCTTTAATTATTAAAGAGCCCGCTTGACGGCAATAGGCTTGCAATTATATTAGTAAGACCAACTTCTAATTGCGAAAATATAGGTGTTTAATACACGTCTGCCTTTCCCTTGACGTATACAGGCATCTTTTTAAATTTTTGAAATCCTATGCCTTATTGCTATGTCCCTACCACTATGTTAATGTAATTCAAATGACTTCTCTCAGTTCGAAATCCATCCAAACCGTAAAGGCGTATCCAAGAAACATCCTCATGTTGAGTTATAAACTCTTGTGTTAGTAAATGCTCAAAAGTTCTTTTCTTGTTTGTTTATTGGTTCTTCTTGTATTAGACTCGCATAAGGGAATTATACAGTTGTTTATTGTATATAAGTGAATTATTAAGAATCGAAATGTATAAGATTTTTCTTTCTAATATCTTATTTCTTCGTAAGCGTTGACGTGGGTATTCATCGGGATGTTGTGTTAGTTGACAGTGGACTTCCTTGCATTCTTTAAAGTATATTTTATTAATTATATACATATATATGTATATACTCGCTTCTATGCCTGAAGAGGAAGGCAGAGTTATTTAAAACCACAATAAAAAACATGTAAAAAAATTCGATCATTTAGTTAAATACTATAACAATAGAACAGTAGTTGGTCTATTGTTATAGTATTTAACTAGTTGATGTAAATGGTAGATTTATATACCAAACTACGTATTTCCTGTCTATTTCACAGTCTCTTAAAAATGGCTTTAATATACAAATTATTTTATGTACCTCTACTTTATGGTAATGAATGTTGTTTCTAGTTATTATATTGTTGTTTAGGAGATTTTAATTAATTAAAAAAATAACAAGTTCAATAACAATCAATGGGTTGTTTAAATGTAGTCGATGGTGGGCCACAACGCACACGGTAGTTTGATATACAATGTATGAGCAATAATATTTAGTGTTTTTAGTAACGCAATAAAATAAGTTATGTGAAAGCTTTAAATGGCTTTTACATAATTAAAAGTATATAAGTTTCAGGCAATTTAAAGGAAAAAAAAACTTCGATACCAGCAAGGTCCTATGTCGAACTCGAACTTACTTAAACCACACAGGAGGCCAAAGACCCCACTACTCCCGCTCCTTTAAAGTGTTTTGGAAGATTTTCACGGTGCTATTAAAGTCCGAGGTGTTGCATTTATACTGCCATTACGCACAATCATTTTAGTCTAGAGCACGCATATCCGGAAAGAACGAAGCGTAACTTAAAGTAAAGAAATAAGATCTCAACGTCCTGTCAAACTGTAGTTAACACAAACGAAACCGAACACGGCGATGAAAAATTAATGAGAAAATAAACGCGCAACATCTGCGTCACTGCTTCTGTATCACGACCAATTTATCTTGGACCCTAAAAATGTTCTAGGATTCAGCGGTTTGTTGACTATTTGTTAGACGGCGAAGGATAGGATGGATCTTTTCACTGGTCGTGATTAGACCCATCATGAAATATTCATTGTAGAATGTTCCCCAGAGTGGGCCACGATCTCTTTTATTAGCATTTAAGACAAGTTTTGTGAGTCGGGGTTTCTTTCATGTCTACTCTTGGTCGGTTGGTTTTTGAATATGGATGGTGATAATTTGTATTTGTTTCGGAGACAACCTTAAGGGTATCGTAAATAAAGTGGGTGACGAAGTTAACAACACCTCGTTATAGCAGTAAATTGCATGAAGTGCTACTTTTTGAATCCATAATATTATTACTATGGAATACATATTTTACTACCTCACAAACATATTTTATCTCTGAAGCGGTTTTTTTCAATCAGAATTTGTTCCAAAGACCTATTGGGATTAATCGGGCACTTTAGATACTAAAGATAGATAAAACAAGGAGTATGAAAGAAATGGGGACAATAAAATTGAAAAGAGAGGCTGGTTACTATCATATAAGTTAAAACTGGCTGTTGTCGAAAGGCCACACACCCTCTAACCAATTAGAAACTGTACAGATTATAGTATATTAACTAGATCAGGGGTGCTCAAACTTGAACTGCTGGCGATCTACCTCAATATTTTTAGACTACTTACGATCGACTTGAGAGGCTGCAAGTATGTGTGATGCAGGGTTGTCGTACATACACGATACACCCTACCTACCTAGGTAGGGTGTACCGTAGCATATATAGATATTAGCTTTCCGCACAATTTACATTATCTTAGTCAAGGTTTGGGTTAGGTTTACTTAAGTTCTTCTCTACAATATCAATGAAAAAACTCCTAGTTATTCAAAATTGCGAGTTTATTCGTTGTTACAAAACAAAAGAGTTACATGTGGTGTTAAACTCAACTAAGGAGTGACTTTGGATCTTGAAGCGTGGCACTGCATGTCCTCAGCATACTTTTCATAAGATGGTGCGTAACCACTGAGTGCCAATCGCAAGCATGATGACATATGATCGTCAGTTAGTCCATTGCGATATTTTGACTTAATTATCTTTATTTCAGAAAATGCAGACTCGCACAAGTAAGTTGACCCAAACATTGCCGTCAGTTGAAGGGCGATTTGCCTTAGATTCGGATATTTATCTTCAGATACAAAACACCAGAAATTTGTATCAGATGCTGTAGCTTTGAGATGTATATCTGATATAATCTGCACCAACTCATTTTCAACAGAACATGAGTTCATATTAAACTGACTTGCTACTTCAGTGGTTAATTCCTCAATGTTTTTACATGAAAAAGGATAACTCATAAATGATGCTATATTTGCCAATTTACTGCAATCATAAAAACGCATTTCGAATTGTCCCAAAATATTTGATAATTCAGCCTCATACGTATCATAATTCAACTGAGGAATCCTTGCTTTCTAAGACGGAAAATATTTCAGATCCTTTCTTTTCAGTTGATCTATCATAAGTTGCAATTTACTTTTGAATGCGTTTACTGCGCTAATCATCTCAATAATAGTTTTTCCTTTACCTTGAAGCTCCAAGTTAATGGTGTTTAAGTGCATTGTGATGTCAGTCAAAAATGCCAAATCAGTTAGCCATTTTTCGTTTTTCAACATCTCAGTGTCATCACCTCTTTCGTCTAGAAAAGCTGTTATTTCGGGCAATAATTCTTGCAACCTTTCTAGGAATTTTCCGCGACTCAACCACCTGACGTCCGTGTGAAGAACTAAATCAGTGTGTTCAGCTGACTCCCTATCTTCCAACTGCAACTTACAGAGCCGCCGTTGCAAGCTACGTGCACGGATGGAATTCACAATTTTTGTTGCAATGCCCATAATTTCCTCCGTGTTTAAAACTTTTGAACACAAAACTTGTTGATGTATAATGCAATGGAATGAAAAAAATGAAGGGAATTCTTCATTAGCTCGACACAATGCCACAAAACCGTTCTTGTTTCCAGTCATTGCTAGTGCTCCATCGGTTGTAATGCACACTAATTTATATATTGGTAGCTTGTAGTTTTTTACAAAATTGATGAAAACGTCATATATATCTTCGCCACGGGTCTTCCCCTTCAGAGGAATGATTATCAAAAATTCTTCCTTAGCCAACATGTCATTGAATACCATCCGAATAAAAATACACAGCTGGGCAGTGTCTGTCATATCGGTGGATTCGTCGAACTGTAAAGAAAAGTATGTACATTCCATGATATCATGTTTTAGTTTATCTGCGATGTCCTGACTCATGACTTCAATACGCCTTGTGACAGTCGGACGAGATAACTGAAGTTCTCTAATAGCAGACATGATTTCTGTTTTATTTTTAAAATCTCCAAATAAAGTCTCACCCGCTTCAATAAATGCTTCCTTTACAACCGATCCATCTTCGAATGGTTTCTTGTGTTTCGCCAATATATGAGATATTTTAAATGACGCGATCGTAGCAGCTTTTGATTGTTTGGCTGGTCTTGTGAACACGGTTTGTTCTTTTTTCAAACAAGATATCAAATTACTTACTTTTCGTTTTCTTAATTCACTCTGTGGCGGAAAATCCTTTTCATAGTTTTTATGAACCGTTTTATGATGCCTCTCTAAGTTACCACGCTTAGGTATTGCAACTGACGCACGACAAATAACACAAATGCACTTATCCTTCACCATACAAAAGAAAAATTCTTCCTCCCAATCGTTATTAAAATAATACGTTTTAGATTTCTTCACTGCACTCATTTCGCACTATTTAATAATAAACTTTGTATCGACGTAGTATCGCCTTCAAGTTACAATTCAGAATGACTCCAATTCCTGCAGGCGCAACATTTATATCGGCGTGAACGAAAGTCTCGAATGTTCCCGTCAAACGGTCTAGTACAGTCTAGTCTAGAAACAACGCGGCTTTTCTTTGACAAGTACCGCGCGTTCCTTTGATAAAGCCGCCTTTTGCCGCAAGCAGTGTTATTACGTTAAAATTTTTTCTTCTCAAGATCTACTCAAAAAGCACTCGCGATCGACTGGTCGATCGCGATCGACCGTTTGAGCATCCCTGAACTAGATTATTTTTTTAAAATAAAACGTATATACGAGTATGTATATATATTTTTATTATTGCAGCAAATACAGTCATATGACTTTCGTACGAGGTAAGAAATTTTAACAATATACCATCAAATGTTTATGTTTAAGTAATATGTCAGACAAGCGCTAATTAACACTATATTTTTATTCTGCAACTCAAATGTAATACATACGTAAGTTCATACCCCCAAAGAGGTGTATTGAATACCGACAAATTGCTAATTACCCTGTGTTACCCTGGGTAAGCCTACTGCCGTCAGCCAGGCACTCTAGGAATTTAGATGGGAATATTTGGAAAGGGGAATGGAGGATACAAAATCAAAGGGCATTGCGTATATGGATGGAATGGGAAATTTAAGCATAGCTCGAAGAAGTCCGAGTCGCATACCTCGTAACTCGCAGTTGCTGTAGTCGGGAGTTTCGAACCTTCTACCCAACTCAACTGTTTCACCATAATATAAATATATTTACAAATTGTTATTACTATTTATGTATTGTGTTCTTAGTAAATATAAACAAATATAACTTGGTTATTGTATAACTTCTGAAAAGATTTTCATGAATATTTTCATATCAGGAGATAGTCAGGATGGTCGATTGAACAAATGCCACTTTTTATTCCGAGGAAGTTACTATTTGTGAAATAAACTCAAATTGATTCACAAAATCAACATTCAAGCGACCATAGCTAAATGGCTAGCAACGACATTAAATATCAAACAAATAAAAATTGTACTTGTAAATATTTGATGTCAAATGAAACAGAATGGAGTTAGAAGTACAAGAGTTTTCCTGAAATCTATCAATAAAAGCTACTACAAAATTCCAATAAACCCTACTCTAATTTTCTATTTCCAAATTTTAAAAATTTAAAATAATGGCTTTACATATTGCGTAATATTGTTGATGAGTATATATTGTATATTTATTGTATTATTCATTACGAAAATTACGAGACTTTAATAATAATAATTGTAATGTCTATACAAATTTCAAAATCGACACTAATCAAAAATTCTCTTCAATATGAATTTGCTCTAGTTTAAAGTGGCTTAATTTTACATTTATCCAACATATGTAACTTTATTTATAGTTTATTTAAACTTTTCCTATATGTTTTCTATAGTGATGAAGGCTTTAAAAACATTCAAACTACGGACACAAATAACAACCTGACTCAGAACAACTACATATTTGCTAATTACATAATGTTTTGTCCTGTGTAGGAATCGAACTCGAAAAGTCAACAATTTAAGTGAACCGTTCATGAATTGAGAAATAAAACATTGTACATTTTTATAGTAGCATTAATAATCTCAGTAAGTTAACGCATATGGTAGGTTAGACTGACCTCCTAACCTCACGAACTTGGTGTAACAAAACGCAAGTAGTATAAAGGAGCCAGTGTATGATATTGTATATTTGACATGTCTCCCGCAACACAGGAATTATTCCTAATGCCAGTTTTATAAAAAAAACTGGTGGCGATCGTTCATCGCGTAAGACGTAGAGTTTTAATAAATTATATCGATTTCAAGAAATTGATAGACCATGTTCCTACCATTGCTGGCCATATATAGTGAAAGATAATAAATATCAAATATCTACTACAAATTAATGTCAAAATTAAAATCATTTTCAATAAATGTAATCTGAGGTCTGAAATTTACACCAAATATTCCTTTTCAAAGGTATTTAAATTTAAGAGCGCAATCTATCTCTGACATGCGTTACTACTTCGAAGACAGGTGAGTAATATAAAGAGCGAGAGAAAATTAAGAGCATAGAATGTGGTAGAACGTCATTGAGAATAATTCGTAACCCAGATTAGCATATAGATGACATGCAACTCCGCAAATTTATTTGTCCAAGTAATTAAACTTTGCTGTATATGATCATTATTTTGTAATCATGACACTTTTTTTTTAAATATAAAACATATGTAACAATATTATAACTAAGTCAAAGTTGTTTTTTGTCTTTTGTGTTTCTATGACATAAAGGGACAGAGAGGTCAACTGATGGTAAGTGGCTACCGCCTTCCAAGGAGCCAACTATGAATAGTAAGAGCGCTGCATGTCTTCGAGGGTGATGAGGTGGGAGAAAAGAATAGAGGGGGATTTGGGCCTTCGGTGTTTACTAGTCTATTGGCTACGGTCTGCTCTAAACTTAAATGTTTCTTTCACATAAACACTACTTTTGGCTCCTAAAAACCACTTGCATAGTTCGACTTTTTATAGACTTGACTCCTTGAGTTTGTTTCGGTGTTTCTTCTCAAGGTAATTCATAGTATATGTTGAAACTATCTAGCTATAAAGAACCAATCCACTTGTAAAAGTATGTGACAGACCCATTTGTGGAATATATTAATTTATAATTGTATTATTTAATTACTCGTTACTTATCATAAATCAGAATACATTCAATTATAAAACTTTATCGTGCCAAATATTCAACCATAGGCACAAGAATGAGAAAGAATTTTAAATTAAATTATTAAAAAAAAAAATATACCAAGATGACCATGTATATTTTAACCGAAATTAAACCGCACATATTAGTAATTTACAGGATATATTTGAGCTATTATAAAGTAAACTTAAAATTAAATCCTTAAAAGTGCAGATTCTTAGAATAAGAATTGCTTCTGTGAGGCCATGTTGTATCTGCCGAAAGTGTAATAGGTACCAAATCCAAACAAAATAAGCGTCGTAAAAATTATAACTTGCCTACGAATTTTGATAAAGTCAGACGATCTGTCACGTTTATTAAATACTAATGAAAATTTATTTTACTTTTTTCAGATTTTTTTCCATTAAATAATTATGTAGAAAATGCGTAACATTTAGATGTGACCAGAAGTGTCAAAAGCCGTTTGATTTGTTGCAATACCTTAATTATTCGGAATCCAATCATTTTATTTTATAAACAGACGCTTTAGGGCACACGAAGCTTCACGCTATAGGTGCAGTTTTATGTAATAATTATGAGATCTGTAGCAAGTGCTACTAGAAGTTTGAACAAAGTGGAAAAAATGTACAAGACCATAGGAAAAGAGTTGCTTGTGATTGTTTGGGTAATAAAACATTTTAGACCTTATTTATGCGTGTTTCAGTTTAAAATTCATCATTCATGGATCATAAGCCGCTTTTATCTTTATTCACTATGCGTGACCACTTTACTAGGTTAATGAAATTGAGGATAATTGTGGACGAATATAATTTAGTTGAATACCTAAAGGAAAAACATAATGCAGTGTCTAATGCACTGTCACGTATCTGCATAACGGCTGATGATTCAAGGGAAACAAATCAAAATATTTGACTGAAATACGTTTTATAAAAAATTACTAAGGCAAACAATACCTCAAAATTTCAAGAAAACAAAAGCAAATGCTTTTCATTTGTTGGAATTAAATTTTGTATAAAAATTTGAATTAGTGAGTTATAAATTTAAAATAGTATACACAACAATAATATAATTTTTATACATAAGGTAATATCACGAATAGGGCACGCCACAATTGTGGCGATAAAACCCATGCTGGAGGATTGGCTGGAGAGGTGACATGGCAGCCTCTCTTACCAGCTGACACAGGTGCTTACCGGTCACGGCTGTTTCGTTAAGTATCTGTGTCGCATAGGCTGGAAGCCAACGTCTGCGTGCCACCACTGCGGAGGCTGTCACGAGGATGTAACAGCCATGCTCCGCGTTCGAGGTCGTCGGCCTCCAAGGAAGGAGGTCTACTGGTGGTCCCAGGAGTTGGCGGACCTCCGGGCGGCCTGCATTCGTGCCTGGAGGTCTTACACCCGCAGTCGTCGGCGGCATCGCGAAGAGGGGGTAGAGGACCGGCTTCATGAGGAGTACCGAGTGGCGCGGAAAACTCTGAAGCTGGCCATCAGCCGTGCCAAGGAAATGAAGAGAAAGGAGATGCTGGAGGGTCTTGATCGTGACCCCTGGGGTCACCCTTACCGTGCGGTGCAGCAAAAGCTCCGCGCGCTGGGCCCCCCCTTACTGAGACTCTTCAGCCCAGCTTCCTGCAGGAAGTGGTTGAGGGCCTTTTCCCACAACGAGTGAAGCACACACCCCCGTCAATGGCCCCTTTGGCCGCAGACGACGGGGAGGTCGAGGAGGAGGCTGTTTCACCCACCACGGAGGCAGAAATAGGGGCGGCTGTTCTACGGATTCGTTCCAAGAACACCGTCCCAGGGCCAGACGGGATCGCCGCCCGTGTTTTGGCCCTGGCTCTGAACCACATGTCGGACCGCCTCAGGGAGGTGTTTGATGCCAGCCTGGCGTCTGGACGCTTCCCTGAGTGTTGGAAGAGCGGGAAGCTGGTCCTTCTAAAGAAGTCGGGACGTCCTGCTGACTCGGTCTCGGCATACAGGTCCATCGTGTTGCTGGACGAGGCGGGTAAACTGTTTGAGAGGGTCCTCTCAGTCCGCATCGTCCGGCACCTGAGCGAGGTTGGCCCCGATTGTCGGACGCCCAATTTGGATTTCGAGCGGGGCGTTCGACTATCGGTGCTATTATGCGCCTGAGAGCCGTGACCGAGGAGGTAGTCAGCTGTGGCGGCGTGCTGTTGGCGGTGTCGCTGGACATCGCCAACGCATTCTATAGTCTGCCATTCAGCTGCATCAGGGAAGCGCTCTATTATAATGGGGTGCCACAGTACCTGAGGCGGCTGGTGGCAGATTATTTAAGGGAGCGTACCGTCATGTACGAGGACCGAGACGGAAACTTGAGACGTCGGCCTATGTTGTGCGGTGTTCCACAGGGGTCTGTTCTTGGACCACTCCTGTGGAACATGGGGTACGACTGGGCCCTGCGAGGTACCTTTCTCCCCGGGCTGGGCGTAATCTGTTACGCTGATGACACATTGGTCACAACCCGGGGGGCGAACTATCAAGAGGTGTCGCGCTTGGCTTCCAGGAGAGTATCTCTGGTAGTCAGCCGCATCGAGGCGCTGGGTTTGCGGGTGGCCCTGGACAAGACGGAGGCCCTTTTATTCCATGGGCCCCGTCGTGGTCGACCCCCAGGTTCCTCAATTGTGGTCAACTCGGTTCTCGTACCGATTCGGGCCCATATAAAATATCTAGGCCTGATAATTGACGGTAGGTGGCGCTTCGACGAGCACTTCCAACAGCTTGCACCGAAGCTGGTCGGCACTGCGTCCGCCCTTGGGCGACTTTTACCCAACTTGGGTGGACCCAGTGTAGCAACAGGGCGGCTATACACGGGGATTGTCCGGTCAATGGCACTGTTTGGTGCGCCGGTGTGGGCGAAGGCTCTGAACAACCAGAATAGGGCACGCCTCTGGCGTCCCCAGAGGGTTATGGCGGTTAGAGCCATACGCGGATACCGCACCATATCAACGGAGGCGGCATGCGCGTTGGCCGGAACTCCCCCGTGGGATTTGGAGGCGGAAGTGCTCGCCGAAGTTTATCGGCGGACGGCTGAGTTCCGAGCGGGTAGTGGCAGTCGACCCCCGCCCGATGAGCATGACGCAGGTGCTTTCCGGGCACGGCTGCTTCGGGAAATACCTGCATTCGGTTGCTAGGAGAGAATTGAGTCCCGCCTGCCATCACTGTGACTGCAGTGAGGACTCTGCACAGCACACACTTGCAGATTGTCCCGCCTGGGCGCCGCAGCGTCGTGCCCTCACTGCAGTCATCGGAGAGGATCTCTCGCTACCAGCCATCATACGCTCCATGGTCGGTAGCGACAGAAGTTTTACCGCGGTCGCAACCTTCTGCGAGGAGGTCATCTCGCAGAAGGAGGCGGCGGAGCGGGCCCGGGAGGATGACCTCCACTCGGACCTAATTCGCCGCCGGTGAACCGGGTGGCGGAGGCGCGCCTACCAGCGCCTCATGCCGCCCTGAGTGTGGCCGCGGGTGGTCGGGACGGGTTTTCCCTTCCATCCGCCATATGGCCAGCCGCGAGGGGGTGAGGTCCGAGTGTGTCTGGACGTCGCCTTATTGATAGGTTACCCGCAGTTGGTGCCCGCATATTGCGGGCAGGCGCTAAGAGGGGTCCGGATGACTTACTAAAGCCGTTCCCGGACCCCTCTTACTTCAGGCGCAGTACGGCACACCGTGTGGTTTTAGTCGGTTCAATTCCGACACACCGTTCCACCGAAAACCCCGGTGGAATGACGACCCGAGGGGGTTTCCACACGAGGAAAATAAACCTACCACCCACCCTAGTGTAGTGATCAACGTAGGCGCAACAGCGTCACGACCTCTTGATGGCTATTGGTGTGTTTAATACACAACTTTGTGTATTAAAAGTTGTAAATAAGAAGGATGATCAAGAGGTAACCTGATGATTAATGATTGATGAAAAATTTAGTTACTTACTTTATTCTTAGATACGGAATCACGAAAGAAATTGCACTTGCCCCTCATATTACCCTAATAGTGGTCGCAATTGTAAGAGACAGGTTTCATATTCTTTATTTGCAGTTGAGCATCCAGCGTAGCGAGTGTTTGGACATCCAGCAACCAATTATTACACAGTCCACTTGAAATTTGGGTTACGTGCTAAATATTAGATTTTTCTTTTGGTGCTTTTTCACAGCCAGCGCCTTGTACGTCGTTTGCATGTGAGAAATTATTATAATATGTTTGTGGATACGCTCTGAGCGTTTAATGGGTACAGTATAAAAATCCTGCTAGCACCTATTCTTTTATAAGCAACATTAGTGTTGTTGTTTTTTTTTTTCTATACAACGGTAATTAAAGTTTCATATTCCTCTACAACGTACTTAGTCTTCCAGATTAAATGGATAATCTTTAAACTTAGTTATATTTAAACCTATACCGAAATTTATTGTTGTTATATATTTGTTAAATATATATTTTAACCTTAAACCTTTATCTAGCCAGGCAAATTACATACTTACATACCTAGATACACGTACTCAGGCCTTTAACCCCGAAGGGATACGCAGAGGCGTCATTAAGGCAAATATTTTGCTATAATTTAGTCCCATTTATGTAATAGGGGGCAAGCATATTGCCATCATTAGGGCACGTCGGGAATAAGATAGGAAAACTTAGAGAACTTATATTGAAAGGCTAAGCAAGGATATAAAAGTAGGGACAGGTATATTGCTTACACAGTTGGACAGAGGATAAGCCATAGCTCTAGCAAGTCCGGCTTGGAAACCTATAACTCGAACTGGCTAGGGCCGGGAAGTCCGAGCCCTTTAACTTAACTGCAATCATTATCAAATTATAATAATAGTCAAAGTTTGAATAAAGAACTTATGGTAGAAACATTTTATGGCCATCATTAGACCGTAAAGGAATTAAAAATGTTTCAACATTTTTTACCTCTCTGAGCGGAAAATAAAATAAACATTAACACTGAACGGTTATGATACCCTGTATAATACTGAATTAAAATGTCCTGAATAAAAAAAAATGGTACTGTAGTTAATTTTGTATTATTATTTTCTATGACAAGTCTAAACGTAATGTATGCAGTTATATTTTTTTTAAATGAATACTTATATAATTTATTATTTTTAACGGACTTCAAAATAGGTTATCTCAATACGACCTGTTTTTTAATACATATGTTCGCGATATCAATGTCATTTGTGAATCAAAACAATTTAAAACAACATATAGTAACAACGTATAGTAGTACTCATGATTTCTCCCGTTTTAATTTAAAGAAAACATTTTTCCACCAAGTTGGAAAATAATAGAATGAACAACAACGCATTGCACAATTTATCATAATTACGCATTAAAGTCGGTATTAATACAATACCTACCTGCCATTGTTCTAAAAAAAAATTGTTAATGATTATATAACTGTTATTAATTTCTTAATTCACGGAATCCATGTATGGAATGCAGTTCGTAGGAGAAACAAGAACAGGGGGGTCGTCTATTGTTTAATAGGCGGCGGCCAGGGTGCACAGTTTTCCTTTCAAGGGTACATACATCTGATACCCCGGCAATAAGACAATATATCGGAACACTCTGTGGTTTTAGTCGGTTCGAGTCCAACATACCACACTACCGCGGGTGATGGTTGTGACCCGTGGAGGTTTCATTTAATTGCTGCCAACCGGACATAACGGCAATAGAAGGCTGTCCCTATTATAGAAGTGGGTCTAAATTATAATCAACAAAATGTGGACACTGAATAGATATGTATTCAGTGCCAACATTTAGCCTTTTTCTCCTTGTGATATGATGATATGTAATACAAATGTTTATACCACACAGGGTCGACATTTACTAAAGACCGAAGAATGGAGAGCCGTTCTAAAAGTTCATTAAATATTTAAGGATACGATTAATAGTATCGTCGAAAGCTCATTGCGTATCCGTCCCTTCTAATCATGTAAGGTACTTGTAACTAAAACGTTTTCGCAACCTTTTTATTAAAAACCTGATCGTTAACTATTACCTACTTTTTTAACCAGACGTAAAATGGTACGTTTATTTTAGCAAAGCTACTGAGCTTTGTTAAATTAAATAAACGTGTACGTATTTCACTTTTAAAATATATTTCAATAATGCACGATCAGGAGGGGACGACTTTTAAAATACTTAACTTTAGACATCTTCGTTTATCCTTTTCTTTTAGTTTAACCTATAAAATGTTTTATTAGTTGTTCTTAAAAATGAATGTTTTTGTTCTGGCTGGAAACTTTGACTATTCTGAATGGAGGAAGTTACGAGTGAAAAATTCGATTTCTTTTAAACTTCTATAGATAAGGTTTATTTTAAGTTTGTCATTGAGATGTGCTAGAGATGTCCGATAAGTATCGAACGTTATTACTTGTGTGCCTTAGAGATTAATGCCATTGCTTTGTTCAGCTATAGTTAAGACTTATAGCCTGTCTTTATTATTGATTTGATTCAAGTGTAGTAAGTTAGATACTGTGAAAATATTTGCAGATACTGATAGTACACTCTAAGCAGTTAAGAAAAGTTATATCTATACATATGTTAGATATTATTTTGGCTATTAAATACGTTTAATTAGATTATAACATTTTGGTAAAATTTGATCTCATTTTTAAGAAACCTAAGCATCTATTGGATGTAAAAATTATTAAAATATAGCATGTGATGTAACTTGATTCTACCAAGTTGAGTTCTACCTCTATGAATGAGTCGCAACTTGGTTCTGACGGGGACGGTGAGGTTAGGCACTTTACTTTTTCTCATAGTAATCTTCTAGACGGGGAAGCAGGCTCAGAAATTGTTGCTGTCACTTCACTACGTACGTATACATCGAATGTGACGTGACCATGACCATGGACAGATCATGTGAAAAGTGTAGTCGTCCCACGGGGTTAACAGCAGTACCAAAATATTTACATACCTCACCGTTGCGGTAAACTCCAAAGACCCACGGAAAAAGTTGCCCTGCAGCTTCCAGCTTACACTAACCACGTAAGTAACAGGGCGTGACATGTCAAGTGGCAATATTCCTCCGTAATTGTCGGAGTAATTGTCCCCGTTACTGTCGTGAGCAATAAAATCTTCCCAGTTGCCACCACAAGGCGAATATTTTGCTTGCGCACCTCTCTGGTCATCACTTGTGTATCATACAATAGATAGGAGATGGCTCGGTATAAACAAGCTCTATCTCCAATTATAAAAATTACGTTGTGAGGCACCTTAGACCCATAATTTTTTCATAATTGTTTGTTGTTGTTGTAGTCATTTTGATACGTAACAAATAAAGTTTATTTGTCAATGTACCTATTCTTTTGCACTAAAAACTACGTCCCTGCTTACATTCAGTCGGGGTTAATAAAAAATGTAAAACTATTTAGAAAAGATTAGAAAAAGAGAATAGAAAAAAAAAAGTTTTGCGCAGAACAGCACAATTTATAAGAATGAATATTACTTAGTAAATTAAATTAAATCAATGTGAAGTCGTCGTTTTTAACTTCTGGCCGAAAGTCCAAACACCAATTTTTATCTCGTCCGTCTTAATTTCTAACTGAAAATCCATATAAAAAAATTATCCAGTCTTATTTCTTGTCTACATCATAAAATTAACCTCTGTCAAAATTTCAGCTATCTAGATCCAAGAGTATAGGGCTGAGTTACGATTAGTCAGACTGTGAATCAGGACTTTGCTTCGTATATATATTACAATTTGATAAACCGAAAATAAATAAGTCGAAAAATAATATAATCGCATAATACTTAAATTAAGAGGACGAAAATTAAAACCAAGGCAAACGGGCAATAAGATTAGTAAAATTATTTACAAAAAATATTTTTATTCATCAAATTAACATTAAGAGGGAATGATTTGACAGTACATATCAATGACGTCACTACTATCTAATTTATACAAAAATGTACCGTTTTGATATTTACTAAAAAGATGCTAATTTGACTGCACAGTCATCAACCAATAGGTTATTGGCAATAAAAATCCACCGTGAAAAAGGAGGAAGTTACTCTTCAAAAGCTTATATTATTCAATAGGGTATTTGAATTATATAAAACTTTGTGCGACTGTAAGGTTCCGGAGTTCAGGAGAATTCTAATAAGATTTGAAATTTAGGTTTTGGACTATAATTTTGATGATTTTAGCCGAGATATTATATATTCCGAGGTATTCTTTTGCAAATTTTAATGAATTTGAATTTAATTAAATGAAAGGTAAAGATTTCTCGATAAATTAATTTAAAACTTTCTTTGTTGTTGCTTTTTATTTTTGTTTGAAAACGCGATAGCGTTGTACTATACGTAATCCATCCATCCACCATAAATAATGATAATGTGAATTATGCAATGACTATATTTTTCATGCGAACTGTTAATAGTCTTGGTAATTTTACTTATTATTACAATTTTTAGAGTGGTAGAGCCATGCTTAGGCACGAATGGGCCGGCTTGACCGGTGCGATACCACGGCCTCACAGAAAACCGGTTGTGAAGTAACGCTTGTGTTGCATTTCCCCGAATTGAGTGAGGTTTCCGGAGGCCTACTTCCCCCTCCCCCCTTTTCTCTCCCCTCATCTCCTTTTCCCCTTTCCCATCTCCTCATCCCTCCTCTCTTCTCTCCGCTCCCTGCATCCCCCATCCCTCATCACCCACAAAGGCGGGCAGCGCACTTGCGACTCTTGAGTTGCAAGTGTCCATGGACGGCGGTGTCACTTACCATCAGGTGACCCGTCTGTTCGTCTGTCCCCCTATAGTATAAAAAAAAAAAAAAAAAAAAATCGTCCTACGAAGCCACTATCGTGCTGCTACCTCTACCATTGTTGAAGATACCACAATGTACCACTTAAGCCAATCGCATAGTTTTTAATATAATTTTTACAGTTGACTACACTTAGTGTGTTAAAAAACTTTGTTCCTCACATCTTTGAAAGCAGTATCCAACAGGGGACTTGACGTAGTAGTAATTTTTTTTTTCTCTATAAGCTAACTAGTTTTAATCTTCCTCGTGACTTATAGAAACTATTAAAAAAGTTGTAGAATTGGTGGAGCCGTTCTATAATTTTGCGCTTAACAACACTTCAATCATCTCTTCTCTCATCATCTTCAATCATTTTTACTATTAGTCAGTCACAGAAAACCGTTAGACAATCAATCCTTGCATTCTTTAATAGACGGAGTGAGGGTACCGGAGGTGAAAATGGAAAAGTTTTAATCATTCGTTACGTAAAAAGCAATTCGGTTTTGCAAGGTTTCGGTGTAGAGCTTGTAAAACATATTTTTGATGCCTGGGAGGATTCTCACGATGCCTAAGAAGTTTTTGCGATGAATCTAAAGCTTTTGATTATGTTTTTCAGGAGAATCTGATCAGGCAATTATATCACTACGGTATTAGAGACACGGCGCTTCTAACTTCCTTTCTAAATAATACGATGCAGAAAGTCAATATGAATGGTAAACTACCTTCAGGTTCTGTGGTTAACCTGGGAGTTCCACTTCTATATTAAGACCTTTTTTATTCTTAATTTACATTAGCGATCTAACTCATCTTGTTAAGAACCGTCACGAGATAGTGTTGTTTGCAGATGATACTTCACTTTTATTTAAACTGAAAACTATGACTACAAACTTTGTTGATGTAAACCGTACTGTTTCAAAAGTAGTTCACTGGTTTAACGTTAACAATTTACTTCTAAATGGAGAGAAAACAAAATGTATACGATTCACTACTTCAAACAATAAACAGGTAAAAATGACTATTAAAGAATATAAGTAGACTCAGCTCTGCTCTCTCAGCAGATAAGTCTACTTTTCTTGTTTTCGTAGTGTAATGTCGTATGGTATTTTACTGTGTTGCAATGTCTCTGATATTTGTTTTGTCTTTTTGCTGCAGAAAAGGGCTATTAGAGCAATTTATAATGTAATTAATTGTTATTCGGTGGAACAGAAGTTTAAAAAAATAAGCATAATGATACTGGCATTTACTTTCATAAAAATAAAAGTCACAGTTTTTACTTTTATATGACAAGTAGTAAAGGTAAATTTGTTGTACCTGCCTCCAGGCTCCAAGAAACTAATATCTCGTTTCTAGGCTACACCCCAGTATCAGCTTCTCTCTCTAGACCGCATTCAACGGAGAGCGACTCGCATCATCGATTGCCAAGATATTTCTGATCGGCTTGACAAAGCCTTCTCAGATAGATAAGTAGCCTTGCATAGATAAGTAGCTTCACTCTGCATTCTCTACCGCGTGTATCACGGGGAGTGTTCAGAGGAATTTTACAGACTTATACCGGCCGCAGGTTTCCGCTATCATCCTAAGTGACAAAATTTCCATGCCACTCCACCACTGTGCGCTTCTCCAGCTCATCCCTATTCCACTCTTTCCCCTCCCCTCATTCCTCCTCATTTCTTTACACTTCCCGCATCTTTCCCGCTCATTACCCTCAAAAGCTTGCAACGCACTTACCACAGTTGAGTTACAGGTGTCCATTCTCACTTACCATCAGATGACCCTTCTGTTCGTTCTGTCCATCTGTACCATAACAAATAAATTAAACGGAAATAGTATGGAACGTTTTGTCAGACTTTTCAGTTGTAAAAGGATAGGTGTATTATAAAGACTTTTGATGAATTCGAATACATTGAAACAATTTAAATTAAAAATAACTGAGTTGCATTTCGTTCAGTAATTAGCGTTAAGAGGTATAGCACGGGGAAAAGCTTATGAAAGCCGTGATAAGTTAAACAGGATTATTTTAATATAACGTTGCTAAATTAACAAACTTTGATTTGCAAATTTGGTTCACTTTTCACCAAGTTTTATTTAATATTGGTTCGTATTTAATTTGTATTGAAAATGAATAAAAACCATCATTTAGTTTCTTTTGCAGAAAACAAGATGAAATACTGCTACGTGAAAGCAGAAGAAGAATAGATATGACAGTTTATGTTGACATAATTATCTTTTAGACTTATTTGTTCTAGCATAATTTAAAATGTATGCCATGTCATATTATGTCCTGTATGCAAGTTGATAGGGAACTGTTCCACTCCACATTCTCAGCGTGTACTTTTAAATCTCGCTTTCACGTCAACTAATTTTTAACTCTTCATTTAACGTATTCAACCAGATTTTATCAAAACAGAATCCTACTAGAAACGAGGTCCGCGAAGCATTGTATATTTAAGTAAATAAATAAAATATACATTTTATGTTAATAAGGTGTTAAGTACATATGACAACAATAATAGTTTACATAAATAAATAAATATGTCATTGAACGAAACGTTGACGTGAAATTTGTTAGGCTATTTGTTCTCCAAAACCCGATTGACCGTCAAAAGCGTTTGCCGTGAGGACAGCGCTCCTTTTATGGCACATTAGCGACAAAGAAGGACTATTACGATGGCTGGATCCGCGTAACGACTCTCATAGTTCACGCTCAATCGTTGGATTAAGCCGCAATTTGTATCAGTCAGGAACTGTCGCGTTTACCCTATTTAGTAGAGGAGAAATGGGGTGAAAAATTCCATTGTTAACATAACATTCAATCTCCTACAATTTCGGGACTATCCTTTCATAAATCTCGATTTACATAAATACATGTGTACATATATACATCGAAATTTGTTTGTACCTTGCATAATTACTCGATAAACTTTGGAGTTATCTGAGCAGTGTCAAGAGTGGATAAACATTAAGTTATAAAAATTATGTTTCCCCACATGTTGCCACTGCAGAGAAGCTCTTGACGGTCTCGGACATCATGGACTTTCGACCCAATTGTCTGGTACGAGACGAGACGAGACCAAATGGAATGTAGACCTTTGCCGTGGAACGCAACATGCGATAGAAGATTGGCTTTGTTCAACGTGGTAATGCTGCCAGCCTCCTTATTTTGTCTTCAACAGGGGTTTTCGGTACGAGGGTATATCGGAATCGGACCGACTAAAACCACACGGTATGCCATAATACGCCTAAAATAGGAGGAATCCGGGAACAGCTTTGTTAATAAATCCGCATGCTGCCTTCTGGAAATGCTACCAGTAGGTGATGATGAGGAGGAATATCACGATGCTTGTTAATAGTTTTTTTTTTTCGTTATATACAAATGTTATAAAATAGACTGCATCTAAATAGCCGAGTAGTTCTCGGTGAAGTAGAATAGGACAACCCCATGTTAAAGTACTATGGGATTGAACTATTATCTATCAGAACAGTATATATAAATTCATACAGTATCCGAATGATGGCTATAGCCTTGCCCCCTATTACGCGAGTGGGATAAAAGTCGGAACCGTTCCGACGCTCCTCTCTTATCTCCTTGGGGATAAAAATATAGGGAAAAAATATTTATAGGTAATCTAATATCTGTATCTAAATAGCTGTTTTAAAACAAAGTATTAGGTAGTCGAATGTATATGTATATATATACACCAAATATATATATTATAAATTCGAAAATTATAAAAATAAATGATGATGCGGCAAATTTCATAACGCATGCTTTCAAAATAGACTCTATTTATATTTATATATATTTGTATTTTAGTTACAGATTATGTAAATAAAAAAAACAAGAATTTTATAATAAATGTGCTCATGCAATGGGACGAGTTAATATGCGCTTTAAAAAGGGATGCTTTAATTGAGCTCAACCAATGTTGCAGTAAGCGGTCGTTTGTTAGCTGTGGGAGAACGGTAATCAGGCGTAGGCCTGGATTCAGGAATCCATAAGGATTCAGGCACTCCTATCGCCAAACATAGGCACTTTGTTGGTTGATACCACTTTCCACCTTGCTACTTGCGCCAAGGAGCTCCTTATGTTCTCCGCTGAAGAGAAGCTGTTGACGGTCTCGGACATCATGGCCTTTATTGTAGCAGAATCACTAGCCGTATATCTAGACATACAAACATAAATGATATAATCCGTCGTTCTCTTGTCACCGCCGGCGTTCGGCCGGAACGCTGTAAGTGAGCCAAATAGTGCAGACCTTTAGAGTTTGACACAACTAGACCCAACTTGCATCGACACCCTTGCGCCATCACATCTTCCAAATACAGCTGGGTGCGTTAACGTTGCTGCTGCGTTCGCACAAAACGGCGTAAATACGGTAAATTAAAAAAGAACTAGCTAAACGACTGATCGACACTTCTCATGACCAGAAGGCTGGCCTTTACCTTGCACAGCGGATAAGCATTTCCATTCAACGTGGTCATACTGCCAGCTTCTTGGGAACTCTACCAAACAAATTTTAGCTTAATCAAACGCCGAGAAGTGGTTCAAATTATCGGGCGGTTTTGACCCGAACACATATACGTACATACATAAAAAAAAAACAAGATAAAAAAGGCTCGTAAAATTGAAGGCCATTTAAAGGCTTCCTTCTTATTGTAAATAAGAAAGGTACATGTAATAATAGTAAATAATAACTAAAACTATATAGAGAATAGAAATATCATATATTTCAATTCCTGCACGTCCTTTCAACCAAGAAATGAATAAATTGACCGTATTCATAAACTATAAACATTCAATAATTCTGTATTATTTATCATAAAATAATATCGACCACTTTTATGATCGCTCGTGTTCAGGGCTGACATATTTGACCCGGATCGACCAATCGATTGGACCGCAATGAACGTTCAAATTTCACGACCCATGTCACGTACAGTGGACAGAATAAGTGCGCGCCGTGATTTTCATTATCCCCTTATACTTCGTTGTTGAGTATTTTTTTGCTTTGTGTACTCCACTTTTTAGTATTGTTAAATGTTATGCTTGACGCGTGAGGTGGTTATAATACTTTCGCTTTTTGGAATTTGTTTTTCTTTTGATAGTTGCTTATGTATATATTTCTGACGGTAAACTACGGCTATTGCTCGCTATTAATATATTTTACGACTCAACTACCAGAAGCATATTATTTTGTTAATTATATGTAAAAATATCATCAATTATAAAGTGTAGAGTATCACAAGAATCCAATTGTTTTCTAGCAATTGCATACTTGTAATTACAAACACTTACGACGTCCACGAACAGGTGGACAGAGGTATTTAGAAACACATTTAGTCAATTAGATTTTAGTCCCACTGTCGTAAAAAAGGTGAAGCCTATTGCAGACAACCAGGATCTTTAGGAATTATTTATGGGAATATTAGTCGTATTCTTAAAGGAAAAACTAAGAACAAGGAACGGCAATGGCTGAAAATTTAATTAATTTAATTAATTAATTTAAACGGATAGAACAGATAGATTGAGAAGTGTAAATAATAGCTTAAGAATGTCGGGGCCCTGTAACTCTAACTGGCTAATAGCTGGGAGGACCGAGACCTCTACATATTTAATACATCAATAAATTTGTTGTATTTCATTTATAACGTTACAATCAATGTTTTATCCTTATTTAGTAAAAATAATATTTTTTTTTAATTATAAAATCAGTATGTTCTACACCCACTATTGTTTTGTTTTTATCACTATGTTCACTACATATCTGTGGTAAAATACTTTTGTATGGTGCACCAGCGCAGCACAACAAAAACAGTGCTTGTGAATTATCGTTAAGCAATTTAACGTTTGTTATGAACCAGTTGACTAAGTTTGTGTAGCCAGTTATGCAGTAACTGATATATTATTGAGTTCCCTGGCTGTTAATCCAGAGATCATTAGCATTAATATTGTTTCTGTGACTGGATTAATATTAAAATTGTTTGATTAATAAAAAATAAAAATTGTTTTTTTTCTGGATGTATAATATTATAATATACAAGTATGATTATCAGTAGTCTGGTTACAATAGTATAAGCTATCCTTAGTTTGGAATCAGACAACTGTGTGTGAAATGTCTGAATATACTAAACATGACATTATTTAAAAATACCTTAATATTTATTTGCGGACTATTTTAATCTCTAATTTATTATTTCCAATATCGCAACAGTTGATGATTAGACAAGACATGAAGTAACATACTTGAACATCATCTTCCGTTACAGAATGAAATCTTCTACAATGACATCAATGAACTTCAAAGCAATCCATTTCAAATAAAGATAAAATTTTAGACATTTTAGTAGCAAAAGTAATATGCAATTTGTAATAGTATGCTAGAAAGAATTACTATTTATTAGAATAGCTAGCCATTGTATTATTTAAAATCTTATTTTTCAAACAGCCTGTGGCCTTTTGCTCCACAATAATATTTTATCAATATTGAGGCCCATCTTTAAGATCAAAATTTAGTCGTGCATCAAATTGAATATATTCATAAAAAATCGTCTGCTTTTATAGGCGAAGTTGATTCACTGTTTATGTTACTAAGTTATACATTTTGATATTCAACTAGGTATTACCGTAAAAGCGTTTATCAATATCAAATTTTCCATCAACATTTAGTTCGTCGTAAATATCTCTAGGAAATGGCATCAAACTGAAAGGAGTCTTTGTTATGAAAATATTATATTATGTTTTAGCTACATACAAATTAGATTGGGTGGGATCAATTGCATATATTGTCAAATTTCGTAGTGTAGCTAATTGAATTGATTTTTAAAAGTTTATGTGGGGATCAATTATGATTATTGTGACATACGATTTTATACTCGTTACTAATAAAGGTAATCACTAACTCAGGAAAGTTGTGTCATTTGACTTTCAGGTGACACAATTTAGAACAAATTTCTATACCATGAAACAGTTGTTATTTTGACAGGTCAGTATTTCTAGTAAGCTATATATATAATTTTTGTGTATGTTAATATTAAAACGCTATAAAGCACCATCAGTGTTATGAATCAGGCTATTCCAAGTGATTGATGCTAATTAAACCTCAATTTGGCATTGGACGTAAATCGTTCGTGATTTTAGTAAGGCGGGCTCGCATATTTGGATGAACTATTGTGAAATCATACACAAACGGATGGTAACATTCATTTTGTAAGCTTTGCCTTACTATGTAAGGTCATGTTCAGCGTAAAATTGATGTGTCATGAATGATATATTTACGGTGGCTAAACTACCTACTACAACTTTATTCTATTATAATTGATAATACAACGTTATAATTTTTTTTATTAATTTTATTCACCTCCTTCATTGTTAATTTCTCTACTGTTCTCGTACAAAGTTTTAAAAAGTAAAATCAATTGGATAACTTGTTTCTGAATTTCAAACAGGAAAATTTGCTTTTCCATTTAATGGTGAGCAATTAAAACTGGTGTGATGATAAGCAATCAAATAGAATTCAAAAGTACTCAAACACTACCCAAAATATAATATTTATGAATATGAAAATTCCGAATTCCTAGTTGTGTTGCACGTAATATAAATGAGTAAGTTTCTTTGTGTGTTTGCTACGTTTTCATTAAATAATTAACTGCCAAAAATTAAATTTTGCAGGTTGCCACAGAAAACGACTTGAGCTATCTTTCACCTGGCTAAAATGTACTATTCATGTAGGATAGAAGAGTAAATGTATGCAATTTTAAATCCCAAAAGATTTTTAAGTAACTACTAACTCGTCCTCGAGGACCTTCACTCGATACTGACTAGTATTGTAAAATATAAAAGAAGATATATAACAAAATATAAAACTTTATACTGTGTATAGTTAAAGTTCACAATTACGTTAGGTCCCAGAAACCTCAACCCTTATCCTAAAAATATATACATATATGAAGGGAACTGAGACTAAGCGATTCAAGGTCAATTTATGATCAAACTATTATAAATAAATGCTTTGAAAATACAACTTAAATATGGGAAAAGTGGTCAATTTCATTTAGTATGTTTATTAATTTACAATGAGGTCGCGTCGAGTTGTTAGCTATGTTTTTTTTTTATGCGGTAGGGGGCAAACGAGCAGACGGGTCACCTGATGGTAAGTGACTACCGCCGCACAGGACAATCGCAACTCAAGAGTCACAAGTGCGTTGCCGTTTAGGTAGTAGTACGCTCTTATCTTGAAGGTTTGGGTCCTGTGGGGTGAAATTTATTTATAACGATTATATGATAATGTTGACTGGTAAAAAATGTATACGGCATTATATTATTATATAATTACCTGCAGGAATTGTTGAAATTATAAACAACTAAATAAATGTTTATGTACTCCAGATAACCAAGACATCCAGTACTGACATATAATGCACATCTAATGCAGTTTCAACTCCAAAAGGTCATGGTTAAATGATTTTCCATTTAGAAACCCAAATTTTTGTGCACTATTTTATGTTTTAAATGAATTATATTGACGTCAAAAAATTGATGTTTTTTTATGTTAGATACATTAAACAAACAACCTCCATTTCCGATGTTGGAGAGTCGCATGGTAGCCATATATTGCGTATGGCGATTTTATGACTAACTGAATATTAATCATTACCAACCCTACAAGGACGTTTGTAGACGGTCTTACACCCTCTGATTATTTGTACAATCGTCTTTGATTACTGTTTTGTTCTTAGGAACCACAATATTTTCCGGAAATGTGAATTTTAACACATTGCAGAAAAGAACTTGACATATTTTAGTATTTCAGATTGCAAGTAACGCAAGGAATTCCTACAACAATTGATTATGACACTATAGTTGATTATGAAAAGACATATCATATCATGTGAATTGACTTTACCAACAAAACAACATTGTTGCAGGTGGTAATGACCAAGTTAATGGTAGAATTGTAAGAGGCATTACTATATTTATAATTGGTCTCTCTCTGTCTCGTCTCTCTTTGAAGGATGTCCTTGTGCACCTCGACATACTTGACCGCCTTTTGAGCAATATGGTGTATAGAACCCCCCCCCCCCCCCCCCTTGGGCAAATACATTTACGTTGAATATGATATTTAACCAAGAATTCCCCTCCGTTTAGCCGTTTGAAAAAATTGGTAACAAAGATTTTGCTACAGCCGACATCAAATATTGTTCTAACACATAATTATCTTTTTAACTATATTTTTATAGATTACAGAATATAATTACAATTTTGTTGTTGTTGAATATATTTATGTACGTTAATCGTATTTGGCAATACTTTAATTTAAACGCTATAAAAGGAAAGGATGGATTGGTCAAAACGATCCCAAATTCAATTTAGTGGCACTTAACTAAAGATCAGCAAAAGGGTGAAAACTTGTGAACTTCAGTTGATAGTACCTATCTTGGTGTATCAGGAAACCAAGATAGGTTACTTGTAGTTTAGTTAAGAAAGAGAGTAAACTGTATTATTGCTAATCATACTGCTTCGGAGGCGGGTTCTGATGCGGGTCCGTAATTAGATGCATCGTTTAAAAATAATTTTGAGCGCTTACCTAAAATTGATTTTTGTAATTTTGCCATTCTCATTAGCAAACCTGTCTACATTTTTGGAACTCGACTGTTTCACCAAAGTACTTATTATTTCAGAAGGATAGAGCGTGCGAGTTGAGCCTCATCTGAAAGACACTAAGGAACAAGGATTGCAAATTTAATGTTATAATGAAGGTCGATCCTGGCAGTTTGAGGAGACTTGCACACCATGCCATCGCTTTCTATGATTAGAGGGGCATTTTCAATGCGATAGTGACTACAAGGCCAAATATGTTGACTTCATGGCAGAATATGAACGTCTAAGTCACATGACTGAAATGTCAACAAGACAGCATCAAGTTCACGTAATACGTTAAAAATAATACTTCATACCACGCAATGGGACACTAAGAGAGTCGAGGACTAATACTAAATTGAGGAGTGCATTCGATGCTCAGCTCCATCCACCTCACCTCGAACTTCAACTGGTAGGTTGCAACTTACAGGATGAGCTTCTCTCGTTTTTATATCGCATAAATGTTTGTTCTGCGGGGATATAGGAAAAAGGTATCGTTGCATCGAAATAACTACCTCACAAAGGCCTTCCACAAATATTTTTTTGTAGCAATTCCGGAAAGTCTCTTAAAGCCTCACCAGTCACGTATGGGTCTCCGTCAGCTCCTTACCTTGCCACTAAATGTTTGGTGAGCCTACCAGATACAGCCTCTACTGAGGAAATTGGGTCAGCAATAACACGAGACTTTAATGTTGACAATTATTTTCATGGGGTTCGTCTGTACTACAAAGAAATAATACAAATTTTATCCTTAGCTAATTTCTTTTAAAAAAAGTTGCTGTCTAACTGCCAAGAAATTCTAAAACACATTTTAGATGATTCCTACAGTCAGGAACATCCCACGCCATTAAGTCTTTCAGAATATTTTTCTATAATTATGTAGACAAGTTACAAAACGGCTTATTTTATTAGTAATTAGCCAAATATTTAACCCCTTACCTTAGTCGTCCCTTGCATCGTCAAAGCAAAGGTAATCATAAAATGATTATGGGTTGATAAATAAATGATAAATGATAAATGATCTTTATTTTGTAAATAGGTTACAACAACACTTTTACACGTCAATATATTATTTTTTTTCTGTTAGTTTATGCTAGATGAGGCCGGTGTTTCCTAGCTGACTACCCTGAGAAGAAACACCGAAACAAACTCAGAGGTCAAAGTCTGTTTTAAAGTCCATACAGATGTAAAAACATATGAAAATGTATGATTTGATATAAATGACAAATATGAGTGGAGTGATAAGGTTTCTTAGGAAGTGTAAGTGGACGACCTTGTCCTCATTCAAAAGGATAACGCTCCTTCATTAAACTGGCGAGTGGAACGAACGAAAGAGACGACGGCTGAAAGAGTTGCAGACATCCGCACTACAAGAGGTCAAGTTCGACGTTCCCTTACGATTAACACACAATTGTAAGTTTATATTTTATTTGTAATTAAACAAAGTTCCAAGTATTGTGGGTTTAATTGAGGCTACTTTATGTCCGCTAAGGCATTTATTATTTTATCATTGGTTGAAAGCCGAAAGTCAACGTAACCATAACAATTTAATTGCGCTCAGTACAATTTACATAATTATAATGCTTCATTTCATTGCGTTACTAAGTACACTAAATATTGTTATGAACACATTGTATATCAAATTGCTATGAGCGTTATGGCCATCGATTACATTTGAAATTGTATTTTTTTTATTTAATTGAAATCTCCTAAACAACAATATAATAACCAGAAACATTATTCATTACGAATATTATAAAGTAGGTACATCAAATAATTTGTATATTGAAGCCATTTTTAAGTGACTAAAATAGACAGGAAATACGTAGTTTAGTTCATAATCTATCATTTACATCAATTGTACTTATTATATTGTTATAGTATTTAACTAAATGATCCTTTTTTTACATATTTTTGAATATCATTTTAAATAAAGGATCTGCCTTCCTACCTTCAGGAATAGAGGCGTGAGTATCTGTATGTATGTATGTGTATGACTAACAAAATATACTGTAAAGAATACGAGCAAGTCCACTGACAACTATCACCACATCCCGATGCACCCACGTAAGCGCTCACACAAATGAAAAAAGATATTACTGCGAGAAATAAATATAAAGCATTTATCAGTGGCGTTATACAAAAATATCAAATTAAACTAATATTAAACTAAATTTAAATTAGGTTACTAAACGTCTGGAATTAGGAGATGGTTATTCCAGCTTTTCTGACCGGTATAACGTCCGTCATCTTATAAAAATATAAAGTTTTAATGATCAAGCTGCTCTGCTGCTGC
Organism: Tyria jacobaeae; assembly: GCA_947561695.1. Lineage (NCBI taxonomy): Eukaryota > Metazoa > Arthropoda > Insecta > Lepidoptera > Erebidae > Tyria > Tyria jacobaeae. Next base: position 6,729,245 of record OX387215.1, on the reverse strand, counting down.
TCAGATTGCTCAAGCTGTTTAAACGCATTTTACAGTCATCACCATATACTAATTGATTTTGAGGGCAGATATTACTATTATGGTGATATTCAACTCAGAATTCTACCCCGTTTAGCCGTTTTAAAAAGGAAGAAAGGAATGATTTTTCTAGAGCCTAGACAGTCGTGGTAAAGCCATTCTTAGGCACGAATGGGCCAGCTCGACCGGTGCTATTCTACGGCTTTATAAATAACTGGTTATGAAGCAATACTTGTGATGCATTTCCCCGAATTAGTTATTATTATCCCGAGGTTATCCCCCTCTCCTCTTTTCCCTTCTCCTCATGCTCCCTCTTCTCTTTCTCCTTCCCGCATTCTCCCATACTTTGTCACCCTCAAATTACCCTAATTTACGACTCTTGAGTTGCAGGTGTCCATGGTTGTTTGTCACTTACAATCAGGTGACGTGTTCCGTCTGTTGAAAGTTGTACTCTTTGGTAATATTATATAAGTCAATTATATTGTGTCAATTTGCGATTCTAAACTTATATAATGCGATTGTAGACGAGGTCATGTTTTGCAGGTATTATGTATGTAAACCTAATACAATACTGTAGCAAAGTGGTAATCTGAATCCTCTACAATACAACATTATAGCTATATAATTCCCTTAAATGTATAACAATACATATGTAAAAGAACCCTTGAGAGTTTACGGATGTTTCTTTAATACGCCTTTATGGTTGGGATGGATTTCGACTTGCGAGGTCTCACTTGAATTGTCTTAATGTAGTGATAGAAACATATCTATAGGGCATTGGATTAAAAAAAAACACATTTGTGATTCATATGGCAAGGGATAGGCCACTATATTTTTTTCAATTAGGAGTTAGTATCACTCATATAATTGCAAGCCTATTGCCGTCAACCGGGCAATAATCAAAGATTGAAAAGTCCTGATTACATTGAAAGTGGAAATCAATGTAATCTACTCCAAATTGACTGTGGTTATCCCATTTAAATTGAAGCCTATATCATATTTAAACATCTAAGACGGTAAATAAAGAGATGAAGAATACATACATACATGTTATGCAATATCTTCGTTATTTGTGAAATGATAAAAATATTATTATTTAAAGTTATTGTACTCAAAATTGCAGAGGTTTCAATTTAAAAATAAGAAAATTCTAATCTGAGGAAAGGCAAATGATTAAAATTAAAAAAACCAGCTTACTACAATTACTCACGATAACACAGAGAAGTCATAAATGTCGTTTTTTGAAACTTGAATTATATGTATTTGTTATTAGATACATAGCATTTTGCTAGCTTGCAAAATTCAGTGTGCATGAAAAAGACAAAAGATTGTAAATTAAATAACAAAAGACCGATAAATGTCACCTTTAATTATAGATTTGGTTAAATATACACCTTCAATAAGTTATAGGTCATACCTAGGTAACTTAATAAAGCTGAATTTAATACTAATTTATGGAAATATGTTGGGTATTTTACAAAACTTGTTGCATTAGTATCATACTACATATCACATCATCAAAATGTCTACAGATCAGGTCATTTTTAAGAATAAAAAATATTTAAATAATATTTGTCAAATCTAGTCTTCCAGGCTGGCTTTTTATTTTATGTCCTTTGGTAATTTAACAACTTATCCCTATATATTATTTTACAGTTACAGTGCGTGTTACGACTCTAAAAGAAACCGAAACTGAAACGAATCACCCAACGGATTCGCAAAATGATGATCGCTTCTGAAACAATCCTCTCCTCATACATCTGAGCATTGAGGTTGCCCCTGATTCAAATGAGATCGGTTCACCGATTCAAAAAACTTGCCCAGACCATTAATCTTCCCCATTAATGTGTGTTAATATGAATAAAATTCTTGACAAAATTACAAACGTTCTTGATGTGCAGGATTCTCCAAACTCGGGTACGACTTATATCCGGGCCTCACACTAAAACGAGGTTCATCGGAAAATTAAACACGACGCCGCTTGCAAACGGGCCCTACTGGAACTCTCAGCGGCTTTCGACAACATAGACCTACTTTACGTGAACGATTTCAGATGGTTTGGTCGCTTATCAGCAAACCTGAAGAGCTGTAGAGCCTCGTATCCAACATCATGGCGGTCATTGTACGATTCTATCAACAGTGTTTTGGATGTACTGGCCCTGTCTGCTAATGGTAATGCAAGATTGTCTTCCATGTCACTCGGCTACTGCTTTCTTATAGGATAGCGTTTCCCGAGGCGGCTTATGACGCCACAGAGCGTCGTAGTTGAGAGCGTAGTGCCAAGAGCCGACAGCCATAATACGTTGCTTGGAACCAGCTTGCAACATTTGTCGGCTCCTATCATTTCTTCTGTCAAATGATGTTTTCCCTCCCTGTCGATGCATTTTTTTTCAGTTCCGAATATTATATATTATATATAGTATTTACAGTATGTTGTTGTATGATAGTAAATATTCCACTAACATACTTGGATATGCTAGATTAAATTTTATGGGTATTTCATCAAGGATATTCAAGGATGTTGAAAGTGTGTTTAGAAAAAAAAAAAAAGATCAGTGAACAGTAACAGTTGCAAGGTAGATTATAATATTTTGATTAGAAATTACCCAAATCAGAAAAAACATTATCCAACGATTCTTCAATTATAATTTTTTTATTCAATATTGGTAAACCTTTTATCGGATACACATCGCTTCAAAAATTTTGATTATAATTTTCTATAACATAAATGTGCAGTCATAGTGGCATGCTATCCGCACAGTCACACAGGTCTAAGAGGATTTGTCTGCTGTCCTCTCAACGACACTTTATCACTGGCTGAATCCTTTTAAAGGCATTAACGCATAAAAAAAGCTATACCGTGGAAACTGGCAATTGAGCACCATTGTAATTATACTTAACTATATATTTGATCATAATCATTTAGACGGATATACCTTACAAATACCATTAAAACAGTCAAAATGTGGTCAGTTGTGTTCAGTATATTTATTAACAATGAAGTTACTAGTACTATACTTTATCGGCATTATTGTATTTTTTGGAAGCTCTGATTTGGGTCAAGTAAGCAAAATTTATTTATATTCAAAAACGGAAAAAATAACTTTACTAACGACTTTTTCTGAGATTATTTACCATAGTAATGTATATTTTTTTTACACCATCAGAAAGACAGTACAGTACAGATTTCAACAAACAAAAAGCTCATCGACTTTAATTTTTTTTTTATGCGATAAGGGGCAAACGAGCAGACGGGTCACCTGATGGTAAGTGACTACCGCCGCCCATGGACACCCGCAACTCAAGAGTACAAGTGTGAGTCAAATTAGGGTGCTTTTTCGATATTAAGTCAAAATAAGGTGAAAATAAATACTTTAAATCAAAGAAAATACAGTGTGTTTTAAGCATAAAAAGGTAAGTTTTCACCAAACTTCGTGGAATATTTTTTTTAAATAATAGTGGATCATTTTGTTACCTACAACTTTGCCTTTTAGCTTTTTTCCATAGAACTTGCAGTTTTGCCGGAAATCGAGATAAACCGTTTTTTCCCCTTAAAAACCCTTCTCTTCTCTTCCGGATTTCATATCACCCGTAAATTATTTTTCCTTTCATTTTTATTATATTTTCTTCCCTTTGGGGTTTCATCCAACTATTATTTTTTTTACTATTCACTATTTTAAATGTCTATAATGTTGGAACTTAAACAATATTTTAACTTAATTTCAGTGTTTTAGAATGCAAATGATTCCACAAATCCCAAAAGTAGGTAAATATGACACTACGTACGTAGAGGACGTAGTAGCAAAAACAAGACGAAATAAAAGAAGAGGTGAATATGTATTCAACCTTGAATTTACGAATAAACACTACTGGACAAATAATAATATATCGGTAAGTCATTTACAGGTTTCTTCTTTAAACTGTAGTAACATTATGGACAGCTGAAAAATTAAAAAAGGAGGACGTAATTTTATTTAGATTCGACGAGATCAATTTTAAAACTGGATTTTTTTTTTTTTGGTGTCTTGAAACATCTCACCGGAGCTGACGGTGGTGTGGTATGTCGGTATTGAACCGACTAAAACAACAAGGTCTCCTGTCTCAAGTCAATCTATAGCAAGGTACCTAGGGATACTCTGCAGTACTAAACAGATGGCCACACCAATGAAATAAGTTTTAGTATTTGAACCTTGGGATGGGTCAGGTGATCCCTTGTGTCCCAGGACAGCCTGCTGATTTGGTCGTGGCCTACAGGCCCATTGTGTTGCTGGACGAGGCGGGCAAATTGTTTGAGAGAGTACTCTCTGCTCGCGTCGTCGATTTGTCGAGCGCCCAATTTTCCGGGCGAGGCGCTCAACAGTCGACGCTGTATTGAACCTGAAGGCTGTGACCGAAGAGGCGGTGAGCAATGGCGACGTGCTGTTGGCGGTGTCTCTAGAGATCGCCAACGCATTTGGCAGTCTGCCATTTACCTGCACTACTTACTTCTTCTTCTTCTACTTAGAGCGTATCGTCACGTACGTGGACCGAGTGGGAAATTTAATACATCGGCCCATGTCGTGCGGTGTCCCATGGGGTCGGTTCTTGGACCACTTCTGTGAACATTGAGTACGACTGGGTCCTTCATGGGGTCCCGAGGGCTCGGCGTCATCTTTAACGCAGAAGATACTCTCGTCACAGCCCGGGGGGCCAATTTCCAATAAGCGGCACGTTTGGCCACCAGAGGAGTCTGCCTGGTGGTCGAGCGCATTACGGCACTGGGCCTACGGGTGGCCGTGGACAATACGGAGGCCCTTTTATTTCACGGGCTCCGTCGTGGTCCACCCCCTGGTGCCTCGATAGAAGTTAACTCGGTCCTCGTACCGATTCGGGCCTTGGTCAAGTATTTGGGTCTGCTCTTAGACGGTAGGTGGCGCTTCGACGAACACTTTCGGCAGCTCGCTCCAAGGCTGGTCAGTGCTGCGTCAGTCCCTTGGGCGGCTTCTGCCCAATTTGGGTGGGCCCAGCATCGCCACAAGACGGCTATACACGGGGGTCATCCAGTCAATGGCACTGTATGGTGCACCAGAATAGGGCACGCCTCTGGCGCCCACCGAGAGTCATGGTGGTTATAGCCATACGCGGATACCGCACCTTATCAACGGAGGTGGCGTGCGCGTTGACCGACTCCCCCGTGGGACTTGGAGACGGAAGTGCTTGCCGAAGTTTATCGGCGGGCGGCTGAGTTCCGGGCGGGTAGTGGAAGTCTGGTAGTCGACCCCCACCCGAAGAGGTACGCGAGTGGCGTGTGGCCACCCGCCGAGCCACAATGGCTCGTGGGTCGTTCCAGCTGGAGGCTCCCCATGTTGGCTTTGCCACCGTGGAGGCAAGCCAGCCGGTCATCATCGAGTGGGCAGGGAGGCAGCACGGGACCCTTTCCTTTCGGCTGACGCAGGTGTTCTCCGGGCATGGTTGCTTTGGCAAGTACCTGCACTCGGTTGCCAGAAGGGAATCGAGTTCCGCCTGCCATCACTGCGACTGCAGTCAGGACTTGGCCCAGCACATGCTTGCAGTTTGCCCAGCTTGGGTAACGCAGCATCGGGACCTTACTGCAGTCATCGGAGAATATCTGTCGCTGCCGGCCGTCATACGCTCTATGGCCGTCAGTGATTAATGTTAACAAGCACAATGATTAATGTTAACAGTGACTAAAGTTGTTCCCGGACTCCTCCTACTTCATTTGCAATACGGCACACCGTTTGGTTTTAGTCGATTCGTTTCGTTTCTTCGGTTTAAAGAGAAAGAAAGAAGAAACAAATATTTGTTTCGTTTTTATATTACATACAAAGTGAACGCAGTAATTGTTCGAACAGCAATTATACACACTAAAACTATGATATAAACTACTTAAAACTAATAGGTGACAAAAACGGTTCTTAGCTCATTATTGAGCCACTTCTTAATAGAGAGTGGAAAAGCCAATAACGGTTCTCGAAAGCTTAGGAACATTGGTATAGTTTTTAGTAGATATAAGTCCGACTATACTCTACACTATCCTCCGAAACAAAGTTCAAAATTTAAGCGTTTGTTGCTGCTGCTTGGTCGTTTCGTGGAGTCAAAATAGCTGTCAAAAAGTTGGTATTTGCGTTGCGTTTCCATACACGGATGATATGAGGTTGCGCATTAATGAAAGTCACACAGTCGAGAACTCTTTAGACAGGCTCTAACTTCATTAGCCCTTATTCCAATGGCGATTTTCATTAGACTCACCCTGTTGGGAACTAAAGGTCTCAGAGGAACGTAATAAGGGCTTTGACTGTAAGTCTGAAACACCCAAGAAGTCTCAAAAGAATGTGCAATATTTTAAGGATAAAGCATATATTATATATTCTGTAGCAAGCTACAAAAAAGGGACTTGTAAAAGCTTTATCAACAAACCTGTAGGTGAATGTTGCCAGTTTGTTGAGGAAAACAACTTGTGTTTTATATGCCTCAGGATCAATCATTCTCTCAGGTTGAGAGTTCAAGGTGTCAAGAACGCAAGCGCCGTCATAATTTATTGATGTACCAGGAGATGTGTGTTACCAGATCCTTTGGCACGGACGCTAATACTACACTTGTGGAGGCTTCATTATCGACAGTTAGGAAGGTAAATGATAAGGAATCGGCTGTGTCAGCTGTCGACTCTAGTATGTCAGTAGTTTCGCGTCTTTCTACCGGGAACAGTCGGAACACTGTGTTATTGACAAACGCTTTAGTTAAGGCTGAGTCGAAAGATGGGTGGGGTCACCGGGGATGGGATAGTAAGATTTACTAGGCCAGGGATCGTTTATAACGGAAGGAATGGTCCAATATTTAGGTTTAAAGATTGTTGCCAAAAATACTGTGTTATGTATATGTTAAGTGATAAAAATGTCACGTCTAAATCCACAGACACCGTGAAAGTCTACGTGATGAAGTCGGTCACGGCCCTTGTTCCGGTGACGAAGGTAACCAGGGTAGAATGGGTAGGCTTGACGTATGAGGATCTGGCTGACCCTGAGAACGACAGACCTAAGAAATAAAATATTTTTGGTGCATTTTATCAGAGGGATCTGAGGTATTATGCCCTTGAAAGGATTACCACTTAACTCCCGACAAGCTTTGTCTCCTGTCAGGACGTCAGGTGGCTTCGCTTCAAGACAGCCCGTGCTTTTATGTAGACCAACGCTTATGGAGGCCGGAGAACGTCAAACTAATAATCATTATTTTTACTGTGTCTCAAAAATCTTAAAAATCATCTATTTAAAAATGTCACAGTCTATTTAAAAATGTATATATTTTGCCGGAATTTTCTCTTTACAGTTGCACTTCATCTTTTATGAGTATCTGAATAATGAATACAAGCCGTCTTTTGTGGAGATACACTTTAAAATCTGCGACTTCATACTTAAAGACATGTTCATCGGATCAATAGTCAGAAAAGCAGGAATAACCGTCTGTCCATTGCCTCCAGTAAATATTCAATTAAATATTTTTTATTCCATTGGAAATAAAGATGAAGATATATTTATTTATAAAATATGTGTAAATACATAATACATTTTTACATGCTAATTACTAAGCAGTTATAGTTGCCAAGGGAAAGGAAACGGGAGAGATATAGTCCTCTTCCGTCCCGTAAAAGATGTACCAGGCACGGGGTAGCAAAACAACACACTTTTCAACCAACTTTAAAAAAGAAGGAGGTTCTCAATTCTACTGTATGTTTTTTTCATATTTGCAACCTTACAACTTTCTATTGTATGAACCGATGTTGATGATTTCAATTTGCTCAGTTCTGACAATGTCATCCATGAGAAACCCATATAAGTCTCAAATTAATGTATTAAGACAGAAGCGTAAAAATCGGTTGTCTCCTTTTTAAAGTGAATTATATGCATTAGTGGATAAACCCTGTAGTAACGCACTCACCGAATAAGTGTATTTTCATCGGTAGATCATAAGAGACCTCGATTATAATTATTATCAAACATCTATGTACATTTACACATATATTTTAAAGTATATTTGTTATGAAATTATATTGCCTGCCGGCATCAGATAACACCTGTGGGTGACACTGGAAAAAAGTTCTAGGATGTTTTTTTTTTCCACATCAATGATGCAATCAAGAATGACACGTCATATTCTAGGTTAAGTTTGGAAAGAAATTAATGAAGCACAAATAATAATAAAAAAGTGTTATTCTGTAGTATTAGGTAATCAGTGTGTATTTGTGGTATGTGAGTAAGGTTTTGCAATAAAAACGTATTTTCTTTCTTTCTTATATATTAAGTTTTTTTTTATGACTAATTGGTAAAATTGTGAAAATGTTTAAACATCCAAGGTGTTACTTTTTTTAGGCGAGATACCATTTGATGAACATGACATTCAACCAGGAATTTCCCTCCGTCTGGCCGTTTGAAAAAGGAAAGGGTGAACTCGTTGTAAAGTTAGAACCTAGTGGAAAAGAATTCGTACGAGGTGACCTCGTATTATTATTTAAAATGATAAAAACATAATTTATGAAAACAGCTTCGAGTATCTATTAATGTTTTAGATGCATGACATGCATATACATTAGGGTGTTTCAAAAAAATGAAAAATTTTTATTTTTTTTTCCAAACAGGCTTAAAAGTTTCCTTTTGATGTCACGAACCGCCAGTGAAAACCGGAGCTCTTAATATTAATATTAAGTGTGTCCTCATCGCACTTTTTTAATTCCCATAAGAATAACACGGGAAAAATTATTTTTGTTTCTTCTGATTTTTGTACTGTTCAAACGGCGAATCACCTAATGAATCGCTGCTATAATTGTTGTAGGGAATTGAACGCTCTACAAAATGGGACTGATAAGATTTTCGATTAGTAAAATTGAATTTTGATTCTAAAAAACTCTTAAATTTGATCAAAATCTCTAAATTTGACTAAAATTGTGAGCTTTATGGAAAAAATAGGGATCAAATTTTTTGTTAAACATGAATTAATTCTCTCATAAACGTTGATATCTTTGATTTCTTTATTATTAAAGTTTTTTAAAATATGTACTAATCTAATTACATCAAATATCTGTTACTGGAGAGATTTTTTACTACAATCGGGAAATTGTTGTCGATGATTGCGAACAACCTGTAATAGATACTGTAACTGGTCTTCATCTTTGGTTAGGCAGCAGTTATATTCTTCGATCAACGCAATTCCTCATTCAGCAACGTCGTTGGTCACTTTTAAGGTTTTAAAAAATTCCAAACAAACTTTGTAGCTTTCATTATCAGGCCACGATTCAAATTATTTGAAACGAATTCTAAAAAAAATATTTTTAAGCATCATGTTTTTCCAATTTGTGGAAAAAAATGATTGGTAAACGTTTATTACAAGGTAAATTCATCTTTAACAAAAAATTTGATCCCTATTTTTCCCATAAAGCTCACAATTTTAGTCAAATTTAGAGTTTTCGATCAAATTTAAAAAAATTGAATTTTGATCGTAAAAAACTCTTAAACACGTGGACTAATCGAAAATCTTATCAGTCCCATTTTGTAGAGCGTTCAATTCCCTACAATAACTATAGCAGCGATTCATTAGTTGATTAGTCGTTTGAACAGTACAAAAATTAGAAGAGACAAAAATAATTTTTCCCGTGTTATTCTTATGAGAATTAAAAAAATGCGATGAGGACATACTTAATATTAATATTAAGAGCTCCGGTTTTCACTGGCGGTTCGTGACATCAAAAGGAAACTTTTAAGCCTGTTTGGAAAAAAAAATAAAAATTTTTCATTTTTTTGAAACACCCTAATATACATATACTTTAAAACTTGATATTTTTAGATTGTAATAGTATGAGTTTATGTTTTTGTTAAATATGTCCTCTTATAAGCTGAAAGATTTGTTATTACGCCGATTTTTTTTTAATTTGAATATAACTTTTATATTATAATATAATTAGTTTTTTTACTGTTCCGTCCTACGTATTAACATAAATGGTGTTCAGATTATACATATTTACATTATTTAATTTGTAACATACAGACCAATAAAAATGGAACATTATTCCACATATCTGAGTATAAAATGAAAGCCTTTTCTATAGATACATACTTACACTGACTAACATTTAAAGGGAAAGGGAGGAAAGAAGAGAAGAAATGGAATGGAAAATGAAAAAGTTAAAATTTAATAATAACATTAATAAATGTATGTTAATTCAATCACCAAAGTCAATAGCAAGTATTGGTCGGTGCAGATGTATTTGTTTAATTTGTTAGGTTACCGATTCAAGTAGTTACCAGTTTACGATACAGCTTTGGGATATTGTCATTTCAAATCGGGGCCAGTGTGTTTACACAAGGCTTCAGCTAGTAGACTAGAATTTGCTTGTTGATTTGCTACTAACATTAAGGCGTCATCTCTTCTGAATAATACCTTGTGCCAAATTGCTTAGATTTAGCCTTTCGATTGAATCGATTGTATCGTTTTTACAGTTTCTAGTGCTTTTTATCTTTAAAATGGAAAAAGTTAGCTTATAGGCCATTTAGCCAACATTTCGATTGAACGAGGAAAAGCAAAGTCTGTTCTTGAAATAGTCGTTGTAGTTGAGTTCCTAAGAAATATGATGTAACACTGACGTGTTACCTTTGTTTTGCACTTATATAGCCTGTAAAACTATAACTCAGACTGTGTCGGTTTTTTAACGGAGCTGTTTCATCGAACAGTTTCAAACGCAACCGTCTTCATCCGCTAGATTTGAAAGCTATAAAAAGAGATGCCAGCGTCGACGACCCGGTGTGATTCTGGCAATGTCGCGACAGAATGACTCTGATAAAGGCTCTCTCCCTCCTTGATAAAGGCCCCCTTGGGGATCGAAACTAGTCGAGCATCTCCGAAATACACAGGTGAATAGAAACGTTTACTTTATTAAACATGAATGTAGTTCACGAAACTTTTTATTCTATATCACTTCACACCTTCTGCCGGGGATACAAGAGTCACAATCGTCCGCGTCACAGGCAGTGCTGGCCCGCATGTGCAGGTCTCTGGTTGCCCTCGTCATCTTGAATGTTATCCTCCCTCGTTTCGTCATTCCTCCAAAGAGGGGTGCTCGTGGGAAGGTAGCGCTGTCACCTCGGACCCATTTACAGACGACGGATTTCCCCAAAACCGTCGCTCACGGGTCATTTAGGGGGGCCGAAGGAGGGCATTGTCAGCCCTTCTGCGACGCCCGGTGCGCATGCTGCGGATAGGGAGGGTAGTTGATATTTCCCTTTCCCTTTCCGCAGCTCCTTCTGTGACATCACTGTTTCGCAGAAGGATATCACTGCCCCCAATAAGGGTACGGCGCAGTTCCTCCCAAGCAGTACACTCAGCCACTACGTGCCACGCCGTTTCCTCAAGGCAAGCGATGCAGTGATGACACCGGGCGTCCGGCTCCCTACCTATGCGGTGCAGGTATTTTCCTAAGCACCCGTGGCCGGAAAACACCTGCGTCGCCCGGAATGTAGAGATAGCCCCCTACCACAACATTACTTTTAAAAGTCAGTTTCAGTTCCCTCATTGGTTATATTTTTTTTAGGGTTCCGTTCCTCAATAAGAAGCAAAAGAATATGATCACTCGGTTGTCTATCTTTCAAGACTTTTTTTCTTCGGAACGTGTAAACTTGAACATTTAAACAAACTTGAACAGTTCGTCGATAAAAAAATACCTATAGGATAATTCCCACTCACATAGAACCATAAAAAGCAAGAAGCAAGATCTTATTGATTCTTAAAGAAAGGAAAAAGTCCGAAATTTGTTTATTTATTATTATAATAACAAATCAACAAATTTCGGACTTTTTCCTTTCTGAATTGACTTTGAAAAATATCTTTTTTTTATTCAAACTTTATGTACTTATTGCATAGAGGCGGACTTAATGCCTAAGTCATGATCTGCCAGTCAACCTTCGGTTGGCACAGAAAAAGCTTGAAGCGTTTAAACATGAAAATTTAGTATATATGTATAAACGAAAATATTAAAACAATGTATAATTAAATTGCTTCTCCTCAATGTTGTTTCCTGTTAAATTTAAGACAATATTCCTCCTCTCAGCCTCTGAGACGAGAATGTTAAACTATATATTCACCATTTCTGAATCGATTTCAATATATTTTTTATATGAATTGATTGTATGGTTAAGATTAGGTACATAGGTACATACATAGTTAAGGTATGAAAAAATAGAAACTCATTAGAATTTACAATGATAATGGCAGAGGATTTGATTATATCTTACTACTTTACTTCTTGATTACTTTTTTAAAAGTTAATTATATTTGTAGATAGATTCATATTTCATTCGTTTGCTGACTGAGCCGAACTCTTTTTTTTCTTCTTTAAAATGCGTTGTTTTCGGTTATTAAATATTAGACACATTGTGTAAGCACATTTTTAGACGGATAGAACGTCGAAACATTTAAAATCATCTTTCGTCAACTCAAATTGTTGCCCATTATTATTACATTTATAATAGCATATAGTGATTTATGTATATCACGTTAAGTTTTGTTTTTAAAATGATACTAGCCCACTTAAGGAGCAAAAATACGGTGTTAATTCTTGACCCGTTTTTGAACACCAGTAAGAAGTTCTTTGCAGCCCAGTTCCATTCGTTAATTAAAACATTGCATTTATTTCAATTAGCATGAAACCGTAACCTGAAATTAGCCTCATTCGTTAAATTAATGGCTGAAAGCTGTGGTAGGTGGTGCTCGGATGTGAAGGCCAAGTTTTGAGTTGAGCTTTTAAAAATATTTTTACTATTTATATATGTATGGTTGTAATGTTTATATAGGTTTGATTATTATTTATTGTGTTTGCGAAGCTGAATATACATCTAATTGCACTCGACGCTAAAGAGACAGATCGCTGAAGGGGTCATATTGGGTCCAAACCTATTCGCTCACCTATACGCTCGTACGTGCGTATTATATGTGTGTACAACTTCATTTTATATCAAATCATCAAATCCATTTTATATGCATCTGACAATAATTTTTCGAGTCAAAAAGAATTGGTGAAATTCACATGATTGTTTTTTTTATTTTGTATGAAAAATTATGAAAATAAAACAATTTGCAAAACAAGCAAGTATAACTAAAAATTAATTTGTATATTCTTTTATATACTTAATTTCATTTCGTAGCTTGGCTTCATTTCAAAAGCTGTGTTTTTAGGCAGCATTTTTAACGTCTGAAGCAAATAGATGTAAAATATTATACCCGAGTATCTCAGGTGTAAATTTGGTTAATTAATTTATGTGATAGCGGATTTTTTTCAGTTTAGCATTAATCTTTTCTTTTAAATAAAGATTTGAAAACGTTTCTCATTAATTCTATGTGTACACTAGATACTTACCTTTAATCACACTCGAGAATGTAATAAAAACGAATGGTGGCACAGCGGTAACTAAGGTTTGCAACGCAACTGGTTTGAAACACTTTGTGTACTCTAAAATAGCTTAGTCTATGGGGTTAGAAAGAATACTCGTAATGTGTTACTCACGTTACTCGTTTTTTTATTAATAATAATCAGTAGCATTGATTTTATACTATTTACATACGACTAAAAAGTATAGCTTATGTTTTTCAATATTAAGTATTTCATAAATTAAAAAAAAATGGCTTATACGAGTTTATATGGAATACAAAAGCGTGAAGATAATACAGTAACGATCCTCTTAGTTCTATGTCCTATCATTAGTTTATAATTTCAAGTTGCAAATCAATAGATATCACTATTCAATGTGAACGTGACTCCTATCTAATATCATTGTGATATATATTTGTCAGGTTGATAATCAAACAAAGTGCAAGGTATCGTAATTTCAACCTTCAATCATTTCTATCACAGTGACATAACTTTTTTATAACACTTCGCAAAGCTATTGCATATCGGCGGCAGTTAAGAATAAGACAGCTATTACAGACTGATAATACACATACTGGAGTTAAAAGGAGGTGCGAGTTAGGCTCAGGGTAGGGCTTCGATTGCAGTCCGGCCAGTGATAGTGGAGACACTTGAACTTCTGCGCTGCAGCCGGGAGAAAGAGCCTGCGCACGATACTTAGGCCCTTTTATAGTGCCGTGTGTGGACTGGCGCGATACTAAAATTTGAGGGTATTCTCCAATTTTCTGAGATCCCAACTTGAAATCCTGATTTGGTGATGACAATGGGATCACCGCGAGAATATTCTCTTTAGAACAAAAAAAAATATTAAAAATCTATCTACAACTAGCGGAGAAAGAGTCTAACAAACAAAATACTCCTTTTTTAAATTTGGTAAAAAATGATGAAATGAAAATGAAATCTGTTTATTTGTAAAACATTTTTATAGCAACTCTTTATGAAGTAATATTAGTGTATATTTAACAACAAAATAAAACTTATTTTAATAGAATTTCGGTTTAGGTTCTAATATAACTAAATTTGAAGATTATCCATGTAATCTAAAAGACTAGTTTGTAGAGGAATCTGAAATATAGCGGCTTTTATATTTCAAATGATGTGTAAATATGTAGGCTAGACTCGATGTTCCCGCAACTTCGTTCGAGTTTAAATAGAAAAAAACTATTGTCGCTTATAAAACAATAGGTTCAATGAGCATTTTTTATAATGTACTTGTTAAGCTCTCAGAACGTATTCTCAAAAATATTGTCATAATTGCGACGATCGACGTACAAAGAGCTGACTGGAAAAGCACAAAAAAAAATTACATACAACCCTGCAGCTTCAAGTAAACTGTAATAATTGGCCGATGGATGTCCAGACACTCGCTACATAGGAGGCTCAATTGCAAAATTACACCGGCCATGGAGCGTATGATGACCGGCAGCAAGTGATTCTCTTCGATGACTGCAGTGAGTGCCCAACACTGCGGCACCCAAACCGCACAATCTGCGAGCGTATGCTGTGCGGAGTCCTCACTGCAGTCGCAGTGGTGGCAAGCGGGACTTAATTCCCTCCTAGTAAGTGCAGTTACTTTCCTAAGCAGCTGTGCCCGGAAAGCACCTGCGTTAGTCGGAAGGAAAGGCTCCCGTGCTGCCTTCCTGTCTACTCGATGATGACCGGCTGGAGTGCCTTCACGGCGGCAAAGCTAGCACGTGGAGCCTCCAGCCGGGATCACCAACGAGCCATCGTAGCTTGGCGGGCGACCTCACGCCAGTGGCGTAGCTCTTCGGGGTTGACTGCCACTACCCTCTCGGAGCTCAGCTCAACTTCGGCTAGCACTTCCACCTCCAAATCTCATGGGGGAGTTCCGGCCAACGGTATCCGCGTATGGTTCTAGCCGCCATAACCCTCTGGAGACGCCAGAGGTGTGCCCTATTCTGGATGGTGAGAGCCTCCATCCACACTGGCGCACCATACAGTGCCATTAACCGGACGCTGGGTCGACCCAAGTTGGGCTAGTGCCAACCAGCTTCAGTGCTGTTTGGAAGTGCTCGTCGAAGCGCCACCTACCTAACGTCAATTATCCGGCACAGATATTTTATATGGGCCCGAATTCGTACGAGGACCAAGTTGACTGCAATTAAAGACCCTGGGTGTGGACCACAACGGGGCCCATGGAATAAAAAGGCCTCCATCTTGTCCAGGGCCACCCGCAAGCTTCGATGCGTCCGACCACCAGAGATAATCCTCTGGTAGCCAAGCGCGACACCCCAAAAATGTACGCACAGGCAGATACAACACAGTTGCTTCACTCCGAATCACAAATCACTTTTACAAAACACAACACGATACAACGTGATTAGGTTTACAGCGAAACGTGGTGATCCCTGCGTAAGGCACACGTCCGACCTCGGTGGCAGCTGTCTCTAGAATGCCGGCCCGTCGCCATTACTAGTGGTGATACCTACCACTGTATTCGGGGTTACCCGCTCTTATTTTAATAACATTTAATACTGCTTACAGAATCGACTAAAACTAAACCACTATTATTAAATCAAGCTATCATTTAACTAAGACGTTATTTAACAATAATGTAATTTAGTTTACATAATCACGTCATTAACAAATAATCAGTGCGCTGTCTTTTACATGCACTGTCCACAGATTCAACCCAAACTGACATGTTTCTCGATGCACAGTTCGACTTTTCGATGATCAATCGAATGAACTAAATAAAACTAATCTTTAAACTTAAATATTACTCGTTCTCCGACATGTACCTCTTTAGCGTTATAGAAGTCAATCGAAAAAAAGGAGTTACGGAAATCAAATCATACTTAAGTGAAAAGTTGTACTTAACATATTTTTGATATTTAAAAAAAACTGTCATAAGTACAAACTAATGATCCCATACACCAAAAAATTTACTCAAAATAGTCTCCCTTCATTTAAACACAAATTAATTAATTAATTTGAGAAACAAATTTGGTGGGGTGTGTGTCATCTATATGCTAATCTGGGATATGAACTAATGAATGACGTTCTACCATATTCTATGCTCTAAATTTTCTCTCGCTCTGTATATTACTCACCTGTCTTTGAAGAAGTAACGATGTCAGAGATAGATTGTGCTCTTAAATTTTAAAATTCTTTGAATAGTAGTATTTGGTGCATTTATTACATTTATTTGTGATGATTTTTATTTTTACAATTATATGTACATACTTACAACTGCTGGGAGATCCAGAAAATAAACCTAAATAATTGACTACACAGTTCTCAGTAGACTTTCAATAAATTATGTCGATATTAATAAATAGATAGACCATATTCCTACCATTGCTGGCTATACATTGTGAAAGATAATGAATGTTCTCTCTGTCTCCCGGCAGTTCTGAGTATGTCATGCTCGCCTAAAAGTCCCGCTAATGGTGGCGTAAGTGTCGTCTCGTTCGGCTTCCTTTAGTATGGTTGAAATAGAATAAGTAATACACGTTATTTTAGAATGACGTTTTGCATTGTCCTCACATATCTTATTTATTTTATTTTATGTACATTTATAAACTGTTACAAAAAACTTTTGAATAAAATATTTGAAATAACGTGTCCTTAGAGTTTCTTGCTTCTTTCGTCTTCATAGGATCTATGTATTGGAACAGGCAACTAGCTTCATTACTGACTTAGTCTAACCGACTTCCTCCGTTTACTATTCAAAAATACCTATGATTGGTTCAGTTGTATGCTTAGTAACAGAGTAATTATACTAGTTGAAGGAAAAAGAACAGAAAGCTCTAGTGGCAAAAGGCTGCCCACGAGGAGGAGTCATCTTACCGCTTTTGTTGAATTTGGTAGTAAATTACCTAATCACCACCCTCAACGATAACCACTACTATAACATAGGCTACGCAGACGACCTTGCAATACTAATAAGCGGGAAGTTTGCGAATACAAATAATACAACACTTTACCGTGGTAGAGCCATGCTTAGGCACGAACGGGCCGGCTCGACCGGTGCGATACCACGGCCTCACAGAAAACCGGTTGTGAAGTATCGCTTGCGTTGCATTACCCCGAAATGAGTGAGGTCTCCAGAGGCCCAAAATCCCCCACCCCCCCTAATGATAGCACTGTTAACAAAAAGGATACCCCAGGGGGGTACCAGCGCTAGCGTTGGAGAATCCCCCCCTGGACGTCCACCCTCAGTACGGATTATACCTGAGCGTGGACGCCCAGGCTGCCCCTCGTACTCTGGGGGGGCTCAACTGCGCTCTCAAAATCTGCTCGGGGCAAGAGAAGGCATACTATGGCACCCCTGTCACGTTTACCGTGGATTTTTATAAACATCAGGGGCTTACATTCTAACCTCGACACTGTCCACCACCACCTTGAGACAGCAAAGCCGGGCTTGCTCTTTTTAACCGAGACGCAGATATCATCTCCGGTGGACACATCCTACCTCTGCTACCCTGGGTACGGACTAGAACACTCCTTTATTTACTACCTAAGGCTGGTGTATGCGTGTACTTTAGAGATGATATCACTTCTCGCCGCCTCGGCAATCTTGAAGGTAGGGACCTCTCCATCTTATGGCCACGTGTAGACTGCGACGACCATCCCCGCATCTACGTATGCCTCTACAGGTCCCATAGCGGTGATGCCGAAACGGACCGACTCATCGACCACGTCCAAATGGCTACAGTCTCAGTACTCCAGCAGGTCCCATCCGCAGAGATCGTGATTCTTGGCGACTTTAACGCCCATCACGCCGAATGGCTTGGTTCGCGCAAAACCGATCATGCGGAAGATCTGTTCACGATTTTTCCTTGGCATATGGCTTGGCGCAGCTGGTAGTAAAGCCTACTCGAATCCCAGATGCAGAAAGCCACGTGCCTTCACTGTTGGATCTTCTGCTGACCTCACATCCTGACGGCTAAAAAGTATCCGTTGAGGCCCCTCTTGGCTCTTCGGACCATTGCCTGATCAGGAGTATAGTGCCACTCGTTCACTCGCTGCGGCCGCGAGTTACAAGCAGTCGCCGCGTATGGCACTATAGTTCAGCAGACTGGGATGGAATGCGAACATTCTTTGCATCCTACCCATGGAGGCAGGTTTGCTTCTCGCCGGATGATCCCAATGTCGTTTCCGACTCTGTCGCGGATGTTGTGCTTCAGGGTATGGAACTTTTCATTCCATTCTCCCTGATTCCCACAGGTGGCAAGCCCCAGCCCTGGTTTGGTCGAACCTGCAAAGCTTCGTCCCGCCGAAAGCAGGAATGTTACCGAGCATGGGCTAATGCAGCGACAGCACGGGATGTAAAGATCAGCACATTAAAGAAGCAATTTAATTTTGCCTCCAGGTCCCTCAAAAGAGTAATTGCTGGGGCGAAGTCGGCGCACATCGGCAGAATTGGCGAGAGACTAGTGAGTCTCCCTTCCGGAACTCGTGCATTCTGGTCTCTTGCCAAAGCTGTCCAGGGGAACTTTTGTAAGCCATCCCTTCCACCTCTGCACATAGGAGATAATTCGTTGGCCCACGACGCTAAAGAAAAGCCGATCTTCTGGGCAAACTCTTTGCGTCCAACTCGACCCTGGACGACGGGGGAAACGCACCGCCGACCATACCGCAGTGCGATGGAACTCCGGTTTACACAAAGGGCAGTGCGTAAAGCGCTTCTTTCCCTCGACGTCCTTAAGTCGAATGGGCCCGATAGAATCTCTCCTATTGTGTTGAAGACGTGTGCTCCAGAGTTGGCACCGGTTTTAACGCGCCTTTATCGGCTTTCCTATTCTCTTGGCGTAGTCCCGAACTCATGGAAGACAGCTCTAGTCCATTATTAACTGCCAGCTCCTCCGGTACTTAGAAGACAACCAGCTTCCGTCGGGGTCGTTCAGCTGGTGATCTTCTTGTTTACTTGACTCACCGGTGGGCACAGGCGATCGCGACCAAGGGGGAAGCGTTGGCCGTTAGTTTGGACGTGGCGAAGGCCTTCGATCGGGTCTGGCACAAAGCGCTCCTTGCGATGCTTCCTTCCTATGGGCTTCCCGAGAAACTGTGCAATTTGTTCACCAGTTTTCTTACAGACAGAAGCATCATCAAGGTCGTTGTTGGCGGTGCATGCTCCGACTCCAAGTCTGTTAATTCTGTTGTTGTTGTCCCACAAGGCTGTGTGCTATCACCCACGCTGTTTCTTCTGCATATCAATGACATGCTGCAGATTAGCAGCATCCATTACTATGCAGACGATAGCACGAGTGATGCCCTTTACACCAGCCGCGCTAACATTTCTCGGGTAAACGTCATCGAAAGCCGATCCAAACTTGTGTCTGAAATCGACCACCTGGACGATTGGCACTCCACCACCACCAGCTTATGGAACAAATTGTCGCCTGCCGTATTTCCGAAACGATACGACCTTCAAACCTTCAAGAAAAGAGCGTACTCCTATGTAAAAGGCCGGCAACGTACATGTGACTCTTGAGTTGCGGGTGTCCAAGGGCGGCGGTAGTCATTTACCATCAGGTGACCCGTCTGCTAGTTTGCCCCCTATCGCATAACAAAAAAAAATACGTTATGTGAAGTTACGAACTCAGCATTGAGAATCGTGGAGAAATGGTGTAAAAACAACGACCTATCAGTAAACTCAGCAAGAATGGAACTGGTAATGTTTACAAACAAAAGAGTTCTGGGCAACTACAGTGTGCCAAAACTATTTAATACTGAACTCTTACTAGCTCGTAAGGTAAAGTATCTAGGAGTAATATAAGATAGCAAGCTTAATTGGAGCGCCCATTTTGAGGCGAAAATAAATACAGCCACAATATCCTTCTGGCAGTGCGGCAGAATGATAGGAAGAACTTGGGGCTTTGCCCCTAACACCGTCCTCTCCTGTACAACACGGTAATATGACTAATGATATATTACGGCGCAGTGGTCTGGTGGCACCCGCACCGAAATAACAACTGCAAGTAAAAAAGAAATCCACACTTCTTAAGTCCTGTAGGGCAATCATAGGATGTAGGCGCACTACACCTACGGCAGCACTAGAAGCAATACTGAATCGCCGGCACTACACTTCTTTATAAAACAAGAAGCTACTTTTGCAGCAGTCAGGCTAAAAAC
The DNA here is from genome assembly GCA_947561695.1 of Tyria jacobaeae. Taxonomy (NCBI): domain Eukaryota; kingdom Metazoa; phylum Arthropoda; class Insecta; order Lepidoptera; family Erebidae; genus Tyria; species Tyria jacobaeae. The sequence goes on along the minus strand of OX387215.1, from coordinate 6,708,682 downwards.
ATTAAAACTTTGGAAAAGTAGCCGATCCATACACTTACAGGTCCTAGACAAGGTGATTGAGAAGTAACCAATATTGTTGGTGGTAAATGATAAGCTTCCAAAGCAATTTGTTTTCGACAAGAAGTACAAAATACAGCTGCACGAAGAACCTAAAGAAGGTCTAAATGTAAAAAATCTTAGGATATTTACTGACGGCTCAAAAACGAGGTCTGGTACAGGGTACGGTGTATTCTCAGAAGACTTAAATATAAACATAGCCACACTGTTGGGTGCTTATAACGCTGTAATCCAAGCAGAGTGTATGGACATCATCACAGCGGCTACAGCGACGCTGGTAAGAAAGGTAAAGAACTACCCCATTCGAATCCTCTCGGATAGCAAATCAATATTACAGGCCCTGCAAAGCCCTGCAAAAATATCACCACAATATATACGACTGTCACTTGTCCCTCACGGAGGTACGTCATAACAATAACCACGTAACTAAAAGCAATGGATCAAAGGTCACAGTAATTCACGAGGCAACGATGCCACAGATGAACGAGCCAGAAAAGAATCAGAGTTGGCTGCGATAGGTTCAGAATCCATCGCTCCCCTTCCCTCTGGATGGCAGTCATACGGCATCATACTAAGGTAATGCATGATAAATACTGGACAGCGATGAGCGGATGCAGACAGGCAAGGGAAGCTCTCTATCGCATAGACTGGAGATTTTCCCGCAAGCTGCTAAAACTCCCACGTCTAAAACTACGGATACGAATTCCTATTAATAAACATCCCTCTCTGCAGAGCATACCTAAGGATTCAAAAACGGCTACTCACATCCTTCAGGAGTGAACCGGAGTGGCCCTTTACCGGCCGAAAAACCTGGGGTCGATAAATTTTTAAATATATTTACACTAACGTGAAACTGTTCAGTTGATACAGGTTGTGAACCAGAGCTCCCTAACAGAGCAACTTCGGGCAGAGGACAGGTATGAGACCCCGACCTATTGCTTACACTTCCCATTGTGTCCGTTTATGCTTTGCCCCTTTGAATTTGTATCCTCCACTCCCCTTTTCAAATATTCCCATCTTAATGCCTAGAGTGCCGGCAATAAGCTAACCCCTTTTTAGTTAATGCAAACATATTGTAATTAGCATTACGTCGGTTTTTAATACACGTCTTCGGGGGCGTGAGCTTACGTATGTATTACAATTGCGTTGCAAAATGAAGATAATGTAAATTATCGCTTGTGTTACTATAAGTTAGGCACAAACATTACATACATAGTCATATGACTTTATTTTGCTCTAAAAGCTCTCTTATATATATGTATATATATATATATATATGTTTTATTACAAAACATTTCGTAAATATTTTTGCTAATGTATCTATTTGGTAAGAGTGCGGCGACCTCCCGGTAACAGCCACTTTCACTTATATGATAGTAACCTGCTTGAGCTATATCACTCTCCTTTCCATTCTACTCTGCCCTTTTCTTTATTCCTTCTTTTTTTATCTTTAGTTCCGAAAGTGCCTAATTAGTGATAATAATCTTGAAAACAAATTCTGATTAAAAAAACCCTTCAGAGATATATAATATATAGTACGATTGTGAAATTATGTATTCCATATTAAAAATATTATCTGTTCAAAAAGTAGCACATCATACAATTTACTGCTATAACGATAGCTGTTGTTAACCTTGTCACCCACTTTATTTGGTGGGTGGTGGTACCCTTAAGGTTGTCTCCTAAACAAATTCAAATTATCACCATTCACATTCTAAAACTAACCGACCAAGCGTAGACATGAAAGAAACCCCGACTTACATTACAAAACTTGTCTTCAATGCTAATAAAAGAGATCGTGGCCCTCTCTGGGGACGATTCTACAATGAATATTTCATGATGGGTCTGTTCGCTACCAGTGAAAAGATCTATCCTATCCTTGGCCGTCTAACAAATATTCAACAAACAGTTGAATCTTAGAACATTTTCAGGGTCCAAGACAAATTGGTCGTGATACAGATGCAGTGACGCAGATGTTGTGCGTTTATTTTCTTATTAATTTTTCATCGCTGTGTTCGGTTTCGTTTGTGATAACAGTGTCACAGGACTTTTTTCTTTAATTTAAGTTTTTAACGGACATTTCCTGTCGCAAATTATTGTGTGTAATGACAATATAATTCATTGACTTTTAATAACACCACGAAAAGCTTCCAACACACTCATAGGTAATTTAAAAAAGAAGGCCAACGAGCAAGGGATTTACCTGAATGTAATAGACAAATGCTCAAGAGTCGCAAGTGCACTGCCGGCCCTTAAGGGAGCCCCCGTTAAAGGGTTGGCAGTAGTAGTCGAACCGACTTAAACCACTTCAGACGCCGGAGGCCCCCTTCGGCGTCTGAAGTGGTTTAGTAGTCGGTTCGAGTTCGACATACCACCTCAAGGTTTTCCCCGGTTATGTGGGGTAACCACACCCAAAAAAAGGATCCCTAATTGCAATTATAGGCTCAATGTTTAAAAATAACAATAAATGTTTGTATGGCCTGTGGGTCAACTGTATCGAACTGATTTATTTTTTGTTTCTGTTTATTCTGTATAGGTAGGATAAAGAAGAGAGGGGGATAAGGTGATGGGAAAGAGGAGAGGTGAATTGGGCCTCTGGAAACCTTACTAATTTCGGGGAAATGCAACGCAAGCGTTGCTTTACATCCGGTTTTCTGTGAGGCCGTGGTATCCATTCGTGCCTTCGCTTTATTTGTTAATGTGTCCAAAAAGAAATCCAAAGGGTAAATTAAAATATAATTTTGATTTTTCTTTATGCTTTATGTGTTAACTTCTTTTACTGCTTATTATGAAATTTCGTTTACACGTTGTAAATTGTACAGGAAAGGATATGGGATATAGAAATATGTAAAAGCTTTAGACTGTCTTCAATTAATACGAGCGAATCTGATTATAACACCCAGTTCTCGATAAACTTGTAGATGGTGGAAAGGGTGTTTAATATGTGTACAGTATATACACACTCGTACAAACATGTCATTAAAGAAATTACGAAAAAAGTATTGAGATGTTGACACATTAAAATAACTGTTATAATTTTCTGACAGACGGACTCTGCTGTCCTTTTTCTCTCGTACATGCATTATTGCGAGACAAAAAAAGACAATTGCTTTTGCACACGTGCACTAGTTTTTTGATATATTTATCGACATAGTGTTATCGACAAACTAGTACCGCGTGATTTATAATAGGTATAAATAAGTCACTTTGTAAATATTATAAATAGTCAAATAGCAGTATTACTATAGCAACTAGTTACTTCATAATATATGTGTCCAATTTCTCAGATATCAATCGTAAATAGAAATTATTTTTCCACTTTGTAAAGGAGAAATAGTGTTGCTAGAGTATGAAAAATAATATCCATGCGCTTCATAAATTTTCATTACTATTAATTTTAAGATATGATTTTTTATTTTAATTAAATAATCTTTAAAAAGTTAATAAAAAATAATTATAACGTACAGGTATAACAGACTTATTACAGACATAAATGAGATTTTTATTTTAGTGGATTGGATCTGGATTACTTTTACCACTGCGTTTTTGGTATGCAACACTTGCGACTTATTTCGCTCGCATTTTATACGATATATACATATATATATATAAATACTTTAATTTTACCGAAAATTATTTCATATCAAAAGAAAACCATTTTCATTTGTTTACAAAACTTCTGTCCGCTCCATCGCCGGCATCTGTCAGCCTCCTTTGTACCATTATCTGTAACAAGTTTTGCTCGAACGTAATGCGATAGCAAACTGTTTGTGCTTGTACTAATATTTGCTTTATGATATATAATACAAGGTTTACCGCAGTGTAGAATAGGGTGGTGGTATATCTCCAGGTATTAACATCTCTGTTTCTTATAAATTTTACTTAAGTGATTTCAAATCTCGCACAAAAAAGGTTTTAAAAACTTTTTAAAGTTTGTTGTTATGTCTTTATCAATAGCAGTGGTAAAAATATGTAAGATTCAAAATCTTGATCTTCATGTTATTATAGTACGGCAATAGGCTACTTTTTTATGCGATAGGGGGCAAACAAGCAGACGGGTCACCTGATGGTAAGTGACTACCGCCGCCCATGGACACCAACTATTACGTAAGGTGGACCATATTAAATATATTTTGGCAAAATGTGGGCGTTTAATGCGTCTCTACCTCCATCATGGATACATAGCGTGAGTGTATGTATTGTTTGATGTATATATGTATGATAAATGGATATGCTTGACTGTTTACTTTGGGACTAGACTGGAAATCGTCGGCAAGAGCCAGTTCGAGTTAAAAATATGCGATCCAGTTCGAGCTTATTGTTTATACTTCCCAATCCATAAAAAATGTCGTTTCATAGCCTACCCTTCTTACCCGCATTTCAATATACTTGCATTTTTTCTATGTTGGTTTTACAAGGCAACTGGTGTATTACATGAATTTGAAATGAATTATACGTTAGTTTATGTAACTACGTAAACATGTTTGGGGGTAGTGTTTTCAATTAAACCTACTTTCAACTGAAGGTTGTTTTTTTTTTATTATTATAATATTAGTATACTAAATACTATATTAGACACTGCCCCACTACTCTTTTATTTCACATATTCTCTCCATCCTGTGGTTGCCTGTAAGAGATCTTCTATCTTACGATAAGGCCACCAATTGTATCTTTCGTCTGTAGTTATAAGTTTTTTTTATTGTATTTACTAACTGGTGTACAATAAAGAGATATTATTGTTTTTAAATATACAATATTTATTCAAAAGCTGTTGTATTAGATAATCATAACTTTCGATGCTAACAACGAAAGTGCCATCATTACCGGCGCCATAAGATCCATCGTATTTAAGAAAATAATATGTTATCTACTAGTAAATGCTGTTTTAACAAGTAGAATGAAGACATATAAAATTGTTAAAAAAAATGCATGCATTATTACCCTATGTCACTACCAACATTAAAACGTTTTAAATAACATGTCACACATCGAATTTAGCAAGCCGTCTTTAGGGCGTTACAAAAACATGATATATACATGCAATCGAACATCATAACCTTCTTGCGTCATCGACTATAAACGATGAAAGCAACATGATTTTAAAATAAAATATAAAAACAAATATTTTCCAATTAAACTCAAACTACACAATATTGTTAAACATAGCCTAAGGCATAATTAGGATCACTAGAGTTTTTAGTAATTAACATTCAATTAATATATACATACAGTGTAGCTTTACTATGCAAATTAATGACTCTTTTACAAACAACTTAAACTGCGGTTTCGGGTACTAATTTTTTAAAGAGAAACAGAATTAGGCTTTCGTATTATTGTTAATCTATTTCTCGCTACCAACTACTACCGGTGGATTATTTCTTTGACAAACGGCAAAATCAAACAGTTTAGGAGGATCTGGCATTATTCAATGGACAATTAAATAGTAATTACGTTGTACTAGGTACTGATCCAATTAAAAAAAAAATATTTTCCATTAAATAGTACACTTATAAGGAATCTCCACAAAACACTGCGACCTGTAGAAGCCGAGCAGTGAGCATAAATGCACCTGAAACTTCGGGGAACGTTTATTATATTATAAAAGACATACTATTCACATATTGAATGTATTTTATTGTATAAAATAATTGGGATAGTAAGTTCCTATATCAATCTTTTGGTCCCCTGGTGTGACAATATCCAGGTCCAAATAATAACTAAACTGTTATAATAACGAAAACAATATAGGGCATATAAGATGTGGTTATGGCACTTAGAATGAATGAATGTGGAATGAATGACAAATCAAGTATATAGACCAAACTAGAATGGGAAGGACGGCAGATGATCACGCGGAATATCCACCGATCAAATAGGTGATGTTCTGATGAAAAGACAGGGCAGATGTACTCAACATGTATGAAAGGCTTCTTTTATATCTTTTTATGTTCACAATTTTCCCATAAGCCATTTATCCAATTTAGATAAGATACAAAGTACGTAAGTAAGGACGAAAATAGTACAAAGTCTTATTACTATTATAAATGCGAAACTTTTAATGGAACAATGTTTATAAACTCGATCAAGCCAGAATGTCTAAACTGATCTGCATGAAATTTAGTACATAGGCTTAATATCCTGCAAAATTAACTGTTTGAAATTGAAAAAATGGAAAAATGTTGAAAAATAATAAAAGACTAATACACGCCCACATATAAAATATACGCATTCAGGAGTAAATGGAAAATTGTTTGCTCACTTCAGTTATTTGACCTGTTTAGAGCTTCGTATTAATATAAATTAAATGTACATTATTCATCCTGATTATAATAAAATCCACTATATATTCTTGATACAATCTAAAGGCTAGACGTACTGTAAAATGTATTTGTATTCTGATAATCTACATACGAGTACAATCTTGCTCTAGTACAAGGTTTAAATAGTTCCACGACATTTATTTTTTTATGTTGAAAAACTAAAACATCATAAAATATGCAAATAATCGAGTGATTGAAAATAAGTTTTTTTTTTATATATACCATAGAGGGATAGACGAACAGACGGGTCACCTGATGGTAAGTTACACCGCCGTCACGGTGTCACTGCGCTGCCCGCCTTTGAGGGTGATGAGGGATGGGGGATGCAGGGAGCGGAAAGAGGAGAGGAGGGATGAGGAGATGGGAAAGAGGAGATGAGGGGGGAGGGGGAATTGGGCCTCCGGAAACAACACTCAATTCGGGGAAATGCAACGTAAGCGTTACTTAACAGCCGGTTTTCTGTGTGGCCGTGGTATCGCACCGGTCGAGCCGGCCCATTCGTGCCTAAGCATGGCTCTACCACAGTAAAATTTTATTCTTAATTTATATGTTTATTCTTAATTTATAATAACCTAATTAAGGGATTGCATTTTGATTAATCGGACAGTATTGCCCGTTGAACTGCAATAGGTTGGTTAGTAAAATGATGTGTGATACGCTTCTAAATGCATTTTTAGTGATATAGTCGTATGTAGTTGTGAAATATACTATATTGTGTTTATTAAAAAAAAAAAAAGAATCTCCAGGTTTCCTCTTTTAAAAATAAATAATGTAAAGTTGACTGCACGGATAACGTAGCAGTTTAAGTGGTCATCTAGCCTCTGCGCTGCCGCACCGAGTGTTTTGGGTTCGATCCCCGCACAACACTTTGTGTATTCCTCAAATTGTTGTTCTGAGTCTGGGTGGTCATTATGTCCTTTGTTTGAATGTATGTAAAGTCCCCCGCGACACAGGAATTAATCCTAATTCTTTAAAAAAAAAAGTTTTGTTGACGCTCATTAGGGGAGGCCTTCAGCCAGCATTGTAAGGCGATAAGCTGGTGATGATGTTGATGATGAATTTTCGTTGCTATTAAACGAGACTATAAACATAAGATGTAACAAACCGTGGTTAACAAAAATTATGATTTGATGATTTACTACTGATATCAAATCTAAAAAACATCTGATGCGTCTTCAGTGAGTGGTCTCCCATTCCCGTTCTTCCACTTCTTTAGTATGCATCACTGCCGTGCCAGTATTAAGTGACCGAGTCCCACGCACTCTCACTTTGGACCATAGGCGACACCAGAGTCTTAAGTAAGAAGGCTAACCACACCGATAGCCACCGAGATCGGCACGCTGCTGAGCCCACTCATAGCACTCCACCAAGGTGTGGAGTGCGATATCCACATGGCAGCCCCCGTAGTGAGCACCTGCATCATCGGGTAGGGGAGAGCACCATTTTGCCTTTCCAGTCTTTCTATTATTCATGACAAGCCTTACCGCCACGATCGTGGCGTGCTCTGCTCTTGATCGCTCAAATCCAACTTTCCACTAGACCATGAAATTGGTTGGAGCCCCAACAGTTGCGATTCGGATTCGGAGCAGATCTCAGATCCAGCTCCTGCAACTCCCTCCGCCATTGATAGAGCGTTGCGAGGGATTTTGCCTCTAGGTCCCATGGCGGGGTTCTAGATTACACTACGAATAATAGGTATTATCTTAATACTTTTCCAATACCTACTTGGTAACCCAATAGGCATTCAGTAAATTGTACTGTGGATACCATTGTGATGTAAGGCTTAATATTTATTATCGATTTAATTATATTGTATTGTTGTATTAAATATTACATTAGATGAATTCATTTTCTCGAATTTGCATGATTGTGATTATGACGATGCTTGGTAAATTTCAAGGAAAGTTAAACTGTCTTGAAAGCTACAAATCATTCAGTCGATTACATTATTTTTAGTAAAGAGATAGGTAATAAAACGATTAATCATTAAAAGCAAATACTGACTTAGTGTTATTCGGCTCTGTTCATAATAACGAAATATCTTAACATTTAAACCAGTACATGCAATGAAAAAGACTACATTCTATGATACTCCTTTGACCGTACAAATACAAACAGTTCAAGGTAATCCGGATTTTTTCAAACATTTTCTGATATACTTTGGGCCTTTGATCCAATGTTTGCTTGAGGGCTAGCACATGTTAAAATTATAATTTTTTTAGTTCTCTATCCCAAAGCTTTTGTGTCACTAAGAAAAGAATTTCTGTGTTCATTTTTTAAGAAATAGGTTGCCGGTGTCGAATAAGGATAATGGGAGTTTTATTACATATTTTTGCAGAGGCCCGTATTTAAAAACACACAATTACCGCGGTTAATTGCAGGCGGATTGACTTGGAGTTATTGGAGTAATCAGTCATCGTATATTACGAGTATGTAAAAAAGTGAAACCTATGTAAATCTCTCTAAACTAACAGATAAGAAACTCTCTATATTTTTTACAATCATTAAGTTGTCCGAAATATTTTTTTTAAACTTGAATGTAAGACCTGGCCTTTGTAAAACCTACTTAGCTCCTTCAAAACCCGTTTGTTTTTAGGAATGCAGAAGAGCAAGTCACAGTGCTAAGCTATAATTATATTATTCTTAACACGGGGACTCCACTTGTGTAGCAGACAACCATTATTTTTGTGGTCTTGACATTAATTAGATTTTGCTTCAATATATTCATGAATGCCGCTTGAAACCATTTATTGAGAGAGAACAGTTCTATATATAAGTCCACTTTATGGCTGGGTTCGGTAGTAATGAGCAACCTCATAACTACCTTTTATATATATGTATACATATAATCCTATAATATTATTACAATTCCATATTTCTTGTAATAAAAATGCGCTTATTTAAAAAAATATTGATCTTAGATTAGAAGAATTATGTATAGATAATGACATGATTCGGTAATGACTGAGTCAATAAAAGATGACATGGTTCTTATCCTACTGTATGCCGCAGTTACTCACCGGTATTCGGGGTAGTAACGCATGTCAGAGAAGTGACAAAAAGAGAAAGGGCGAGAACTAGTACTCTTCTGTCCCGCAGATGATGCACCAGGTGTCAGAAGTTGGAAACAGATCTCCAGCCTCCATGTGCGCTTGCCTGAGGGCGACAAACAGGGTTATCTGTTACCCTAGCAGAAGCAGGCTTGAGACGATGGCGTGACGTGTAACGTGCGTGCCTCTCTAAATTTTAAAGGGAGCCCCCCTAAACAGTACAGTGGGGTGGCCAGCAGTTGACCAAGTCTGCAAGGGCTTACTGGGATTTCCTTTCTAGGGTACACCTGTATAAATTATGAATGCATATTATTATGGCAGCGGCTTGAAATGTGACGTCTATGTAATATTTATATACCTAAGTTGAATACCATAAATATATCTTTCTTCGTAATTCATTACCCATAGAACAGGCTATGCTATCCTATAATGTTACTTTTATTATTACATTCCCCCTTTACTATTAAGTACAAAATACACAATAACGATTCAGAAAGTATGAACAGGTATCGTTTTGTATTGTTGCCGTCGCGAACATAATACAAGGGGTCTTTGTCAGTTTTTCTACCTAGAATAGACAATACCACCGTAATGAAGTCATAATATTGTTCATCGTTCAATAGCTAAGTATCTAATTAATATGGAGACGTAATGGTGATCGTATCAGACATCCTAAGTTAATAGGCCTATTGATTACAATAGGCAAATGAAATTATACGTTATTTAATAGCAAGCATTATATCTATTACGTTAATTAAGTGTGTCACATTAACTATTCAATCACCATATTAGCGTTGTTTAGTTCCTTGTTTAGGTAAGTCTGTTTGTGACGTTTTGTAGTTGGCGTAGATTAATTGTAGAATTATAAGAAGTGCATGTCATCTTACTACAACTTCTGTCTATAACTTACTTACCTTCTGTGTATTAACTCGGCTTCGTATTTTTTTGTGTGCGAGTAATAATTTAATACATTTTTTTAATATAGCGGGCAGACGAACAGACTGGTCACCAAATGGTAACTGACAATCGCTATCCATGGACACCTGTAGCTCAAGAGTCGTAAGGAGGCTGCCCACCTTTAATAGTAATGAGGGATGCGGGGATGCAGGGAGGGGAAAAAGGAGAAGGGGGTTGGGCCTCCAGAAACCCCACCATTTTTGTAAATACAACGCAAGCGTTACTTCAGAACCGATTTTCTATAAGGCCGTAGTCGGTCGAGCCGAGCCATTGGTGCCTAAGCATTGCTCTACCCCGATTATTTTAAATTGATGGTGATAATTTCTGAATAAAATCTTCACTGGATTGAAAACTGCCACTGAATGGCCAAACCAAAATATAGTGTTTCTCGCTGTCGCCGTCATGGGAGTTCACCTTACCAGTTGATATAGGACTCCGTTGGGTCCGAAACTGGATATCGAATCTTAACACAAACGTGAGTGAAATTATTTATCATTAATTACATTATCATACATACATTCAAAAATTTGCTATCAACCTCGGTTTTACGGGAATGCACATTGAGTACGTAATGGTAATTTTAATGGTAAAGGGCTCTGTTTTGCATTTGGACTAATAGCCGGTCAATTATGCGTTCAGGAGACTTTCTAGTTGAGCCAGCTTGGCTCCTTCCAGAAGCTCACACATTGAGTATAAAAACAAGTTAAATTTTATAATTAAATGTTCTGGAATAGTACTACTGTACGATGTAGGATATGAATTTGAAGACATAGACGGTATAATCAACCGCATCATAAATTTCTAAACTCAACTCATATGTAAATAATTGAACACAGACTATTTCCAAACAGTAAAGTGCACACCATTGTATAGCATCCGAGAATAGTGCTCTGTTTCGTGTCTATGGCTAGGTCACTATTGACACATTAAACGAAATATAAGACACGATAATATATTCTACGTACACAATACTTATGCATTTGCATCCATACCTCACTTGTAGTGTACTCCATCTAAATCTAGTGTTTATTGATAAGGTTGCGTTATATTTCTTTCATTACACGGGTGCAGGTAACATCTTCTGGTATTAATTTTGTTATCTGGTATTAACTTAGTCTGGTCTTACCTGGTCTGGTATTTCAATAATGAACTTAAATCGTCCCATGAAACTTTTTGTAACGATAATTTGTAGCTTGAGAACTTCGGTAACAGAATAACTGTCATTTATGGAAAGTGAATTGTGAATTAAATGGTTAATCATTTTGGGTTGGTTTTATACATTACTACGTAAATCAACTATTTTTACACATTATTTCAAATGTAAAATATACATTCGTGTTTATTTACAGTTATATCTCTAAGCTACTATTATGTAACAAGTCATATTGAAAAAAATATGTTCTGATTATTATTTAATTCGTTCTTGGAATAATTTTAAAGTAACCTTTTACACTTTTTTATATCATTCAACTACTTTAAAAGATACTGTAGTAACTCAGTAAGCTTTTGTACAAAATTTGTATATATATTTAATGTATACCTACATCGAATGAACTGTAACAAAACTTAACGTATTATTATAACAATTTCCTTCCTTTGAGCTAAGAAAACACCTTTGTCTATTTTAAATCCCAGATCAGTGTGTATTGATCTACAAATCCCGGTAGGCATTGCCGGACATTATTTATTAGTTAGTTCAATTTCTGAGGCCAACGGAGTACGAAATTGGTTATGAGATATTTGCTCCTATAGGGACCATAACTGGTGAATGGCCAGTCTGAATTATTGAACTAGGACTTAAAGTAGACATACAAAGTAAAGGAATAGTCAATACTGCTGCTGAAAGATTAGAATTTAAGAAATTTTAAGTAATTAAAAATATTTTAGTTTAGGTTTACATTTTTAGGGAAACTATGGTTGATTAGAAAAATAGTACACATCACATGTAATACGCCTACTCATATTTTACTATGTTTACTTGTGTATATCTGGTCTAATGCAGTTTATCCAGTCTAGATAGTATATATATAGATTATTATTACTCTAAAATGTTCTAGGACAGTTTCAAATAATAAACAAGCTTTTTGGAAGCGTTGCCCAAAAAAAAAAAAACATGTTGGCCTCGATTATTAGTTATTATATAATAAATATCTTATCAATTAGATCTAACGTTTTTTATACCTTAGTCGGTTACCGGATTCCAAATTTATTATTTACTTGCAATGTGCCAACGTAGTTATTATTTCTCTCAAGGTGATGGAATACGTAATCAAACCACAGCTCTTATTGTTATATTTTTGAACGAAGACTATACAAGAAAAATGTCACCAAGTCTTTGTAGAATAGAAGGGGTAAAGCACCAGCACTCGACACGGCAGTTCCGTGTTCGACTGATGTATGGGAATTCTCCGATTTTTTTTATTTAATTTAAAAGATTATACTCCTTTGGTAGTCTCATTGAAACCAAATCAGAATTTGATTATGAGATACCACTGAAATTTAAAATACGTTTTTAAATGCTCGTTTTTCCGATTCAAAGTATTGCGCAAAGCAATTTATTGGAAAGGCGCATTGAAGGCGTTGGTTTATTAAAGCCAATTATAATATTATAGCATCTTGCAAAACCACAAGATAGATAAAAAATCTCCCTCTCAAATACCATCAACAGCCATAACGTACAATTAGTTTATTAACATGCAAAATCAATTAACCAATTATCCTACTGTAGTGGACAAAAGGCATTCCCGAATATGCGCAACAGCACACGGTCATGCAATACGCAATAGCCGGCCGCATCCAGTCTATCACAGATATCTTGTATAGGTCCCCGACCTATGGATCCGGTCCAGCTAGCTGCCCAATAAGTTGTTGATATGCAGAATACTGCATATTAAAACTTATTGTACTTTGATGGTTTTTCCTGAGTCTAGCTAAACAGACCACTTACTAAATTCTACGATTATACAAAACTCCTTTCTACAAGGCTTTCAAGATTTAGCAAACTGCAACTTGATACTGATGATTTCGAATTACAAATTAAGATGGTTATTTGAGTAAATGCAACGTTATACTAGGATGACATGATTTTTTTAAAAGAAAATAAATATATAGCTAGAAGATGCGGTAGAAGGGTATTTACATTTGGCTAAGTTTTAATTATAAACAGTAGAGTAGTAGTATATTGGGTAGATATAACAGGAAAATAGCTACTACACGTGTCTTTTTACTAACATATACATATTTCTAGATCTATTAAATTTATGTTCCTTTCCTTAACAACAAATATATAAAATTACGGTATCTGAGTATCTATTTAATAAACCACCAACAAAATCCTATTGATCTGCCGCTTCGCCGCCACCATTAGAAGGTATTATTTATTAGCAAGGCTTGTTCGGCGCCGGCTGCGGCTATAAATGGAATATCAAATGGCTTTGATGGTAAACATGCTTTCAACTGGAGATTCAACTTAACAAGTATCACTACGAGAGTATATATGCATTGAGCGGATTAAATAATTTTGTATAATAAGACACGTCTGACATTCTTCCATTTGGGTTATGATTGTTAAGTAAGATCATTTTGGTATTCTTATGTCATCCAAACATGATAAAATTACTATACTATGGATGTGTCTAGACTTCGTCTGGATTTCTATGTATGTTAAAAATACTTAAATCATGAAACATTTTTTAAACATACTGTTAATTAATTAATCGGTTTCAAAAATAGAGGAGGTTTTATTTTCAACTGTATATATCTTGATATTTTTTTTATGCATGTTAAGCGATTTATCCGCCAGTTTTCGGCCGATTTTCATTTTTTTTTATTCGCTAAACTTTCTTGGTACGTTATGTACTTATTAAAAAAAAACTTGTATTGGTTTAGAAACTAGTATGAGCTGTTATTGATTTGATCCTAGATAAAGCTGTGGCATAATGTAACCTACATACTACAACCTTGGCTTGGCAGCCCTGCTACTGGTATGTACCAGTCGATAACAAAAAGGCAAGAACACATTAAATCAGTAAATAAAAGATTTATTTTTAAAAAAGGAATAATAAGCATTACACTATTAGACAGAAAATGAATAAAACAAATCTCAAATTGTATCAAATGCAACAAACAAATTTAACAAACAATATTTCCTCTTGAATCCCATTGTTCGGTTTCCATGACAGCTAGTGGGGAAAATCCGTATCTAATGCCATAAAATATTGAACCTTATCTCATTGTGATAAACGGTATGTATTATCCCCTTCTCAAGACGCAGGTGTTTACGTAGCAACATATGAAGAATTATTATGAACACAATTTGGTATATACGTGCACCCTTGATATAAAGATAAGCTGTTATGTTGAATCTAATCAAGTTTTAAATTCAAACACACCTTGAATCCGCGTTCCTAGAGCTAAATACTAAATACATTTTTTAAGCAGATGATATAAATGGTGGATCACCCGAGGCAGGCCGGATGTGCCTAAGAATAGCTGTCAAACAAAGGTGGTAACAGATAAAAGCATAGTACAGTGGTATGTTCTATATACCTTATTTATTTCCGGATCGTTACCTATCTTAGCTTGTGGCGCTACGCTTGCGAGTAATAGGTATAATTTATTTATAACCACTTGCTGCAGCTATATGCCATAAGGCAGAATTAATATTACAGGCATTTTCTACCAGTCAACCATTGGGTGATACAGGGACGAGCGCCCCAGGTGTACATATAACTTTAAACGTATAAAGTAAATTTGTCATATTATGTCCCTTTTTGTGCAACGTGTTTTTAAATCTTTGTTACTATGGTAAGGTGTTGTTAAGGCTTGCATGTAGTCAAACAAACACTCACATTTTCGTATTTCTAATATCATTTATAAAATATATTTTATCAAGCACAGTGTGAGTTGTTTAACAAGATTGGTTTAATAAAAATATAAAGGTGGTCATAACTAATATCTAAAAAACTATGATCATTATCATCGCAAAAGAAGTCAAAAACTAAGATACTTACATATTTACACCAGAACAATAGTAAAACGTAAACGTAAAAGAGGCTGCATGGCGTTTACAGCCTCTATATTGCATACAATAGCAGCTTGTGTCACTCGGGATTCTGTAAGGATTCTAATAATGCTCCATATAAATCTGTTTAAGTTGTGTTGAATAAAGAAACTTACATATACTTAAATAAAAACTTAACACATTACATTTCTTTATTAGGCAGCCGTGTAATGTTTCACATATAGAACAACAATGTAGAACAGATGTTAAAAATGAAATAAAAAGACAGTTGAATAAAAAAAGCTCTCACTAGAATTTATTCGCAAAGGTAATCACAATATCTGAATCTTCATAGATGTCATTATCTGAGATATTTATAAAGACATAATTTTCCTAGTAGTAGCCTAATTTTTAATACAATATATTTTTTATGCAAAACGTAAAATGTAAGTCTTTGAGTTTCTTTAGTTTATTATTTTATTTAGAAATATTATTTTTAGAAAATCGATTTAAGATAAAGCAATTATTATTGTATAATAACCTTTATTTTGTTGCTTTTGTTTTTATTTTTACCAAAAATTACCAATATATTATTGAATTTTAAAGTAATATGTATTCATCACCAATATGTGCTCAATTTTGACTAAGAATAAGCACCTGTGGTAGAGAGCTTTACATGTCTTCAAAAGTATTGATAATTTGGCAAAAAAATAAAACTTGTATACTTTTAAGTTCTTTAGATTATGAAAACATTTATAAACTTACGTTTTTAATTGTTAATTAAAAAAATAAACGTAACATTCTACACGTAACATAGAATGTTGTTTCATATTTGTATATATATAAAAAAAAAATGTGAAAAAATCTTCATCCGAAGACGAATACTGTATTGCATAAAAATTTCAAATGATTATACAATAAAAAAATAATTAGAGGGTCGACAGACGTCATTATCGTTCATGAAGATTAGTATAAATATTTTATATATTTTCATTATAAAATCTTGTATATTTGACGATTTTTTATTTAAATCAAGCGCCCTATATTCACACTTCCGCTCCCAATACGTCTCTCTAACTACTGCAGTACTTATTTTATTTTTAATTTCATAAATATGATCACAAAAATACAAAAACAAAAGAAATGTATGCCAGCATTATTCATGAATATAAAATTACCCGTTTTACATCTCATTTCAAGGTCTTTCAACATCTTGACACCCTCTGTACAATTAAAGGAACTGTAGATTAAAATAATCCGTCATTTGTTTTAGTGAAGCGTTCCTTCAAAATTATTAATCTTGTAAGCCTTGACGCGCCGTCAACCTCTAATTTGATTTGATGAAACTGGACATTTAAATTACATTTATCTAATTCTAAAGTCAACTAACAAGAAAAAAATATTATTTAAATTATTTGACATATTTCTTATACCTTACAACTTAACATAAAGATGGTATTTAAATATCAATAGGTTTACAAAAACACTTTCAGGATAAAGGTTATAATGTTATGTAAAGTTAGGGTAATTCCCAGTTGACTTCATCGTTGTATCTCTCCGATTCCAGAAGGGGCTCAAACACAGGCAGTTTCGCGAGCAAACCTGTGAAGTAAAACGTTAAACTTTTTGAGCAAACGCGTTTTGTATATCACTTTTAAGATTGTTAGAGGTGACTATTTCAGTATGAAGAAGAATATTATGTGGCTCACAGATTTTTTTTTTCCTTTCCAAATTTTCTAGATACTTATACTTTTTAGACCGCTCTAGTTGTTGGTAATTCTGACTGATAAGCCAGAGGTCGTCCTCCCACCAATCAGGGTCAGTAACCACTAGACCATCCGATCAAAAAGTGAATTTAATATCTTGATAGTGCTGTTTAATATGATCTTCTTTTGCACGTATTCTTAGAGGAGTGGCTGTGAGGTGGCATGTCGGAATCAATCCACTCGGTGCTCCGTCACCAATGGGTCTTTGGCAAGAGATCCGGTTATACCCTACGGATTAAGCCTCCGTAACATATATGTATAAAAGAGTGTAACGACAAAATTTTGTTACGGGCAGAAATGTCGGTAATTTATTTATTGGATTCAATATTCATAATTGGTTCAATTTCTCAACTTGTACTTTGATGGAATTAAAGTCATGAACATAACTCAGTGAATAAGATAAAAGTTTAGTCAAGTTCTTATAACTACAGTAATTAGGCTTAAACTAAAAATTTCAGTTTTACATTTGAATTCAGAGATTGCGGTGAACCTATTACTAGATCAAATTTGTATGCGGAACGGAATGAAAGTTGAAGAATCGAGAAAGGTATGTCAGAATCGTAGCAAATGGTAGGAAGTGGTCTCTGCCTACCCCTATGGGAAAGAGGCGTGGCGGTATGTATGTATGAATATCCATTTTATAAAAAAACATCCAAATTAATTGCATTGAAAAAAGCTCTAGATTATTTAGATTAAAAAAAAAAACGGAACTTAAGCGAAATGCAATATGTTGGTTTCGAGTATATTTCGTCTATGTTGCTATAGTAGCATATACATTAAATTGTAAAGCGACAAGATGAAGCGGCAGTAGATATCCAGGGATAAACTAAACATATCATTCAATTTTATCGTATTGATGTAGGTATATCAAATCAATTTTTGTTGCAGATTCTAAAAACTTGTACGCAATCTTTTGTAAACTGATTATCAAATAACAATATATTAAAATGTATAAAATTCATAACAAAACAAACATGCGTTGAAGTGCAGCACCCGTCACGAAAGGTCGCTCCTCTCCTTGATAAAGAATCCCCGTTGGAACCGAAACTTGGGTTGGGTACCCCCGAAAAGCTCACGTGAGCAAAATCTTTTCTAAAAATAACTAAAATATTCATACCTGTTATTACACCTGTGCCGAAAGATAACAAGAGTGTCACACCGAGTGCTGCCAACTGATACAAAGCCTGAGCGCCAGCTGTCCTGCCATTCTAAATTTAACAGAAAACTCATATTATTATAACCAATTTAATAAAAACAATATTAATAATATTGTATAAAGTTGAATAAAGTATTTGCAAACTACTTCTATTTTGGATAAGTTAGGAAATACTTTGTTTATAAAAATGAAGCGTTCTTGGCCTTCAAAAAAAGAGTATCGGAAAATCTTGTTGTAGTTTCTTATCACACTGTAGACAGACTTTTTGTAATAATCATTATAAAATTGTTAAAATAAGGCTACATAACAAATAGTTGAAAAATAAAGAAATGTTCAGTAAATACTTTTTGCTTTATAAGTTGTAGAGACGTGCTTAGGCTCGACCGGTGCGATACCATGGCCTCACAGAAAACCTGTTGTGAAACAACGCTTGCGTTGCATTTCCCCAAATTTACTGAGGTTTCCGGAGGCCCAACTCCCCTCCCTTTTCCCATCTCCACATCCCCTCTCTTCTTTCCGCTCCCCTCATTTCTCATTACTCTCAAAGGCGGGCAGCGCACTTACTACTCTCGAGTTGCAGGTGTCCATGGACGGAGGTTGCCACTAACTATCAGATGACCCGTCTGTTCATTAAATAATAAAAAAAAAACTATTTATTTTGTCTGTAAAACATACTCAGACGTTTCTTGTCATTTTGGGATAATCTGGATGTGCCACTAACATGCTTGGTATTGAACACGTATAGGTATACGTTAATCTTGTCTCTTAAGAAAATATAGATTCTTTTATATTTTCACGATCAATTGTCAGTTTAAATGGGATTACTGTATTAAAAATCCCGATTTTTTGTAAAAATTAAAGTAATTTTCGCTTTACAGAAAATTAACTATACAATCCTAAAATACCTTTCTAACCTTTCTAAAACATAATATTAAAATAACTTGTTAAGATTATCAAACCGAAAAACAAAAAAAAAAAGTTGATGTTTTAACATCAACGTGATATCCGTTTAAAACGAGTCGTTTTTTAATAGCCCTATAATTCTCCACTTTTACTATAATTATCATTAGTCTATTATAAATATACATTTTACCTGTCCGAATATAATGTTTATAAATATTTTGAGTTTATCCTACAGTATAAATTTCTTACATTTTGGTGCTTATGACACTGTCATGAAGGTATGAAGCTTATATTGTTAGCGATTAACAAATACCTTTATTTGTGACATTGAGGGTTATGAAAAGGCCCCACCACTCTCATTACCCTCAAAGGCGGGCAGCGCACTTACGGCTCGTGAGGTGCAGACGTCAGAAAATAAAAGTATTTGTTTATCGCTTCTCTTAAGTAATATAGATTATTTTTATTTTCAAGATCAATTTCAATTATTTTCAGTAAAGCCTTTGAGGGCGAGATAAGAAGGGTGGGAAAGATGAGATCTCTCGATAATACAATGGCACGGTAAAATACTTAGTCTATCATATGAAATCTTAAAATTAAGAATAGTTAAAGGATTATTTGTTTTTTTTTTTTATTAAATCAAAGCAAACATCATCATAGCTACAGTTAAAAACACTACGCTGTCTAGCTACTATAATTAAACCCGAACTCTGCAATACACCTTGCACACATTTCATTATTCACTTTGCGTTAGCTTATAACATTATATTCTATTAACATATTTTTAATGTCATGAATACAGTGGTCTACTAGAAAGCATTAAATTCCATTTCTTAAACAAAAACATTATTCATGAAGAGTAAACTACCGTAAAGATCGTACTAGTATTTAATTAATAGATTCAACGAAACTAAAAGTATAAAACTAATATAATGGTATTTAAAAAAGATGAATATAATAATTTAAATAAGTAACTATGACGTTACTTATTTAAATGACTTGTCTCATAACTTACTTCTTACTAACATAATTACTTTAAAATGTTTCTTGGACTTTTGACTTTGACTAATTTAAATAACATTTTGGTATAAGGCTTGGATCTTTTTGTTTTTTTATTCGATATGGGGCAAACGAGCAGACGGGTCACCTGATGGTAAGTGCCTACCGCCGCCCATAGATCTCCCGGCTGCAGTTAGTTGCAGGTATGCGACCCCGACATCCTCAAGCTATTGTTTACACTTACCAATTCCATCGGAAGGTATAATAAGCATTAGTCCTTTCCTTCAACTGCTTTTACTTTTGGTTCCCATTCCCTTTCAACATACTCGTAATTTTCCCCTCTTTAATTCATCAATTACCCGGTTGAGGGTACTTGGATTGCCTTAGCCATGGCAATGGATTTGACACGTTAGTGACACAAATTTCTTCTTGGCAATATCTGGGTATTTAAGGCATCTTTTTCTACACTTTTGACACAGGCGTGAGCGTATTTATAAGGTATATGTAAATTTAAATTTCACTAAATTCAATGTATGTTCTTTGGCATCTTGTCTTTTTCTGTCCATCATAAGGGTTCCTGGCAGAAATTGCATTTAGCGGTAAGGCCGCCCATTGTACATTTCTTTTTTGCATAAATAGTGCAAATTTTGTTTCAAGGTGTACAATAAGGTATGTTCTATTCTATTATATTCTATTTAATAAAATATCAATACTATAAAATAGAATCTGCTACTTACTTCCATAGCTCCAAAAATACCAGGTAATTCGGTTCCATATCTCTCCGATGTGGCCAATGCAGCGAACAGAATTGATAAGATACCAGAGTATACTCCTGGCATGCCGTGAAGGTTGTTAACACCACAGGTATCCTGGATACCGATTTTTTCCAAAGCTGGCTGTAGGGTTTAAATATTTGATAATGATTAATTATACACATGTCAAACAGCTTAAATAAGACGACTAAATTATTAAAAAAAAAGAAAACATTAACTAACCGTTTTTTTTTTTTGACATAATAACTTAATAACTGAATAATTTCATAAGTAACGTTTCATAAGTGAGTAAGTCACTTAAGCTACTAAATAAATACTGTCACAATCGTTTTAATAAACTATGTGCCTCACGGTTGCATCAAAGAGTGTCCAGTGCATGTGCCAGGCGGACGGACCTTGACGCCGGTTTTCGAGTAGCTGTATTGTACGATGCGATACGTACAGACAGTATAGGTTACCTAGCAAGGTGTTACTAAATAGCAAAAGTTTACAAAACAGTTTGTTATGGTTAGCTTACTCGTATAAGGGGTTTCTATTCAGAAATCTTTTCTCAATTTATGTATTTCATTTATTTGAAGCATTTTAGAAATCATTACTCTGGTTGGCACCTATACAACTTTTTTTTTAAAGGTGTTATAATTTTCAGCTTCCACTTGACTTGCAAAGTACAAAACGTGTTTCCTTCCCACTTTGTGTGGGTCAACATGCTACATTGACTAGACATGCAATGAGGATGGTGACCACCACTCTTGGACTTCATTTATTGCTTACCATCATGCAAAGTGGAGTCTTATACATAAAAAAAAAAACAAAAAACAAAAACAATATAAAGGGACAATGTCTCAATACATAACACACAAATAAAACGTCAATAACGTGTCACCTCACTTAACAAAACTTTTACAATCAGTAAAATTGTTACTATCTTTATTCGGCTTTCGGATCACCAAAAAACATCTCAAAAAAAAAATTATTTCCACTTTAACACTTAGACGTTTTCTACAAAGTTTTCTGTTATTTCGTCTCTAGACAGACAAAACTTTTTACTTTCATAGCTTTAACGTCATTTCCTTAACGAGTAGGCGTATATATTGCAGAAATTACAGGATTTGTTTCCTCTTAGACGATAATCACTTATGAAAATTAGCGTTGCATTCTAAAAGAAAAACCTGTACTTAATTTTGAAAAAAAATATAAATGTTAAATTCATTATGCTGTGTAAATATTTTCTTTGATATAAGCATCTTATTTGAATTTTAATTTTATCGAAGTTAAACTAAAGAATATATAATATATGTATAATATATTTATTTGAGTTGAAATTAAGCAGTACTAAAACCGTAAAAAAGTAAGTGTATATAAAGCACATTTTAATTTTTCTATATTTATATAACCAAATTTATAAGAAACCTTGTCAAAAACTAACTTCATTAGAAAATAGTAGCCACGTATTGAAAATTATGTTATAACACCATGATAGCATTTTTATGACTTAAGTTAAGAGTTATATAAAAAACTATTACTCACAGTCAGAAACCGATAACCACATACACTAAGGACGCCAGCACCGATGCCAATAGCGATCGCAATGCCTGGAGTGATGAACATATTGCATACAGCTCCAATCGCTACACCACCAGCCAATGTTGAGTTCTGGATATGAACCATATCGAACTTGCCCTTTTGGTGATTCACCATAGAAGATACTACAAAGGCGGTTACCTGGAAAGATAAAAAAAAACTTAAATCAGGGCTTTCTTAACATCGCCCCGCGGGACAAATCCGGCCTGCTAGTCTCATCAATCCGGACCGGAATGGCCGATTGTTAATATTGATGCTTTATTTTTGGAAGTTTTATTTAATACCTTGCTATTTACTAGAAAAGTGAATGCGATTGAAACTGCGGGTGTCCTCTTGTAAAAAACAGTAATAAGTTTTATGTAATTATTATTTGTACCAACATTAATAGCGATTTAAGATGCTTATCGGTTAGATCTCTAAACATTCTTTGTATACAATTTGGAGAAAGTTTACTCGCAAAAATGAGCGGTACTAAAAGCAGAATATGCAAATTATCATTTTATTTAATGAAATTCCAACAAAGATAAGTTTTGACAGTAGACTTAAATAAATGACTGCACAGTTAATCATTCATTTCAATTTGAAGTTCCCACACTGGGTTTCAATGTCAGTATGATGTTAATTTCAGTCGCAATGACATCAAAATTTGAGAAACGATTATCAAAATTCTTCTTCATCAAAATATGTCTTTTGATTGCAAAATCGTCGATTCAGTCTAAGTAGAGTGGCTAAATATATGTACATACATACATATATGTGAAACATTGGCTACGTATTTGTAACGATTTGATTTTGGTATATAAATTCGGCAGAAGCTGGTTTTCTCCTTGCAATCTCAAATTCAGATTGTTTATATATTTTTACAAATTAACACATATATATAGAATGCTAATGTCCACAGCCATTTGTTATTTCCTAATCCTGCAACAGAGTAATGATTTTGATTTAAAATAATTTCAATCACTGCTCGAAGTTCAGCGTACGCCAATATGATATTGCAAGTTATGTTCTCTAATCTCTGCAATAAACTCGCGGAATCATCGATGATTTAGCCTAGAATTGATGAAATTAACAACGGTTATGACTGGTTTTAGAACTTCAGACATATCCAAATGTTTGGCGTACAAGGACTGTTGATGAATGATATGATATAACACTAATGGTTTTGAACCACCATAATTTTCTACAGCCATTGATATAAGTATGTGGCAAAAACATGTGTGGTGTATAATAATATACAATACATACACAATACACTATAAGTTCTTCCATCAAAGATTATGCCAATAGTTGTGCCATGAATACTATCAAAAGTTTAGTACTAGTAATAGTAGGGTAGTAGCCAGTATTTTAAAATTTCCGTTGACTAATCCAAAGCGATAGAAAATTACTCTCTTACTGTCTGAAACTTGAAATTATATATTTGTGATATCGACACACCATGAGGCTCAAAGGGTAGACCTTTGAGCCTCATGGTGTTTGCCGATAAACTGCTAGTTTTAAATAAATTTACCTTTTCTGGACACATCTCATCAGGGACCGCAATTACACATTCTTTGATAACTTTTCCATAAGTGAACGATTTTTCACGTTTTGCGATTAAAAGAGCAACGCGAAAGTTGGAACAAGTTGCAGCCTCTATTTCATCATTGACTTTCATAAATAAAAATTGCTGCGATTTCAAGCAACGCTTCAAATTTTTCTGTACGCATACTTTCTTCATGTTTTGCGTAATTTTGTAAATGTTTCATCATAATGGCTTTTAATATTATGTTCTTTGAGAACGGCTATGGTTTCATTGCAAATCAAAAAAAGCGCCCTATTACCGGACTCAATGACAAAATGTTTAAAGATCCATTGACCACTGAACGTTCTGCATTCAATGTCTATTTTTTGCTTTTTTTCTATATTAATAAGTCAAAAAAAAAAAAAAAAAACAAAAAGTCAAATCAAAACATTGTTACATACTGGCGTTGCGGTGGACGTATTCAAGATATTTTTTATTCAAACGTCCTTCCAGACTATTTTATTTTAATGAATGTGACACCGCTAGCGTATTAATACTCCATTTACCGCCATCTCGAAGTGAATAAAGTGTAACTAAACCTAATTTGTCTAACCAGAAGTTTTTTGAAGATACGAGATTATTCACGAATGTTTAATACCACTAACACCACTTGTTAACAGTTAGAAGCTAACTGTTAGCGGGTAAAGTTATAGACGACCACTACTCACTACGAGATGTAGTTACGCGTCACAAAACTTAATGGTAATTGAAATAGATAATTTGAGCAAGCGAAAGCGTTCGTGTTCGGTGACAAATTTTCCTAGAAATTGCAGATAATGACAGAAAAATTAAAACGGTTCTGGCCCTTGGAACTTATTTGAGTAATCATTATGGCCCTAAGGCATAAAAGTTTAAAGCTTGGCTTAAATGATGACCATATGCAGTTGCTCTGAATTTAGTTACATTTATATAGGCATAGCAATTATTGCCACAGTGAAAGAAGGATCAACTCCTGGTGTGTTAATATTTTTTATTTTAGTAATAATAGCCTCAAGGTTGTGCAAATGTACGCACCGACCTCGGCACACACGGATGACGAGGTGACGAGGAGGAGGATGTGTATGATGACATATCGAGGGCTCTCCACTGTACCACTAAGACCCACTACAACGTTATGGGTGACTTCAATGCTAAAGTGGGAGTACAGAATTGAAGCGAATCAGTAGTAGAATCCCATGGATTTGGAAGCAGGAATCATAGGGGGCAAATGCTCGTTAACTTTCTCGAACGGGAGGGGCTCTTCTTGATGAATTCATTTTTCAAGAAACAACCCCAGAGAAAGTGGACGTGGCAAAGCCCCGACGCTATGACCAAAAATGAGATCGACTTCATCATGACGGACACGAAACACATATTCAGAGACGTCTCAGTGATCAATAGGTTTAACACCGGTAGTGACCACTGACTTGTACGAGGCTCTCTGAATATCGACTTTAAAGCTGAACGTGTTCGTTTGATGAAGTTCAGCCTCCGACCAACTCTGCTTCAAGCCATGATAGGATCTGAAACGTTCCAGTTAAAGCTGGAAAGCCGATTCGCTGCCGTGGAAATCACAAAAGACGTAAACCATAACCTCGAAAACGTAGTCCTCAGGGAAGAAGGTATGACATTTTGTGAATTGCAGCGTAAGAGCAGCAAGTCAAAGCTTTCGGAAAGGACCCAAGGGTTAATAAAGGAACGACGTTTAAACCCATCAGTCACTTCGTTGGCAAAGCGGACTCTAAACCGAGAGATTAGTAAGCAGCAGTGGACTGCGATAGGCTGATGATGAATAATTTGCAATATGTGTTGGGTCCAGACTTATGATGAATAATAATTTAATCTAAATGTTCCCTTATTTTAATAGCTTTTACATTGAAATTCATGGTTATACTGAAATTTCAAACTATTATATTTGTCTCTACGTGGATATTGGTCACTATTCCGTTTTTACACGAGTTCCAATTTTTCATTTTTCTGGTCCTACAGATTTTATTTTATTATTTAAATTATTTATTGTACAGAAAGGTATATGTTCCTTTGTGTGTTAGTTGCCACAGAAGTTAGTGGAAGTATCAGATTTCATTAGGTTCAGGTTACTTTTGACTTCCCAAATAATTTAAACTAGATATGTTTGACAGGAACTTCATAATATAAAATATATTTTTTTTAAATAACTTCTACTTACTGTTGCAGCAGCGAGGGAAAGAAAAGTATTGATAACAGCCCTTTGGTATTCAGCCGGTGACACAGTCAAGGCAGAGTTGAATGACGGCCAATAGATCCACAAAAATATCGAACCTGAAAAATCCCCGAGTAACAGTGAGAACTTAAAAATATATTCAAATACAAAATACACACAAAAGAATTTTAGAAAAATACGAACACAATGGAACATAACCCTGGAGATTTCATTTCCCCTAAAAGGCACATCCAAATATTGTCCTTTTTTCGTTTTACTTCTGCATTTGGAACTTTTATTCTCGTATTAGCATATTTTGTTCATTAGTTCTATTCATTGTTAACAAATGTTCATTGATTTCTTTAAAACTCCAATAAGTTTACATAATAGTAGGTCTTTCATTCCATTTTTAATAAGGCGGTTTTTATCGAGGTTTATAAGCACAAGAGACAGTCACAATCTAGATAAATTTAGGTCACCCTGTCTTCGCGTCAGTGCTGGATAATGGAGCGAAGCGCGGGAGAGCGCGCGAAAATTTTCAATAATACTACATAACGCTATTAAATTACTTATAACTGCCATTACGAAGGTGCATCGGATTGTACTAGTACGATTTACGGTTTTGTCTTGAAGTTGTGTGTAAAGTTTTATTATGTCACTCATAAACGCCTTAATTATGTGGGACTTTCTGTTAATTTGAATGATAATAATTATTCTGAGACATATTGCCCAGCGGTCACCAGAACCAATCTGAGCAGTCTCAGTAGTATTCGCTATAGATAACAAATATGTATCTATATCTACTAAGATACAATGTTTGTAATTATTCAACTGTAGTACATAGAAACTGTCGTACACATAGATCGTGAATCGTAACAGCACTTAATGTTACAATTATTTATTATAGCATTAATGTAGCACTTTCGTAATTATTTCCAATAAATTTTATTGGATTCTTCATTCTATTGGAACTTACCCAATTTTACATAATTGAAATCAACTTATTATTTATATTTTCAATAATGTCGATAAAGAAACATATTTTAAATAAAAAAAAACGATTTATTCAATACCAGATATATTTTTCTCATTTCTGATAAATGTCGTAAAATATATTCACAGACATCGCTTAAAATAAATTATAGCAGCTTCATATGACTTAGAGAATTCAAAATGCTTTATATTTTCACTCGAAGTCATTTCAATATTAAAAAGTTTATTGAAAACCATCATAAAAAGAACTTTGATACTAAACTAACCAATCATAGCTGTTACATCAGAATTGTAGCTAGGACCATCCAATCTAGATGTTTCTGAAACTTCGCCTTTTTTTATTCTCAAGGCAGTACTGACTCCAAGACCAAAATATGCACCAAAAGTATGAATGCCTATAGATCCTCCGACATCAGAAGCCTGAAAAAATGCAATTCAATTCATCGCTATTAATCGTAAATAATATTAATATTAGAGAACATAAAAAAAATGTACTATTTTCTTTTTCCCCACCAAGTCGCAATTGTGTTGTTATAATCGCTACACGTACTATTCAGTAATATTGAGCAAAATCTCTTCTTTTATTTATTTATTTATATAATATTTATTCATATTATTACACTTAAAACGGTACGTTAATAAACAAACACCGTCTAAGTATTTTAAAATTGCATTTTATTCGTTAAGTGTTTTGATGCGATTATTTAAAAATAATCAAAGCATACCATATTTATCCATATTGAAATTGATTCACGCTATTACCGAGTACTTTTCCCTTTAGTTTGATGATGATGGAGATTATCCACAATTCTTTATTTCAATTACAGTTACTGTATTTTACTGATTGTAACATATTTCATAATTCAAAGGTTATGTATATGTACGATACGAATGTTTAAAAAAGAATTACTATCGACATAGTGATATAATATAAATTGTACATAAGTAAATATGTATTAGGTCTTCTGATTAGTTATGAGGGAACGTGTCAAGTAGCTGTCGCGACATGTCGGTACAAGTTACTTAGATATTCGATGCAGCATGTTTTAGCTTGCACTTTAATTATAAGATGTAACTCACTTACAGTAAACGCACGCAAGTTTTTAGTGTGATTAAATATGGAACGCGATAAATATAATTTTCGTCATTTACTATACTTTTACGATTCAAGAAAAACAGCAGCAGATACGTATCTATATGCAGACAAGGAATCTGCACCATCTGTTAAAACATGTGAATACTGGTTTCGACGATTTAAAAGTGGTAATTTTGATTTAGAGGATAAATAACGTAGTGGAAAACCAAAAAAGTTTGAAGACGGTGAATAGCAGGTGTTATTGGATTAAAACCCTGCCCGCACACTACAAGAGTTAGCTGAAGAATGAAATGTAGGTAAATCAACAATTTCTGATCGTTTACACGCAATGGGTAAAATTCAAAAACAAGGAAAATGGGTTCCACATGTTTTATCAGAATTAGCGATGCAAAATCGAGTAACCATTTGTGCTTCACTACTGTCTCGTCACAAAGAGAAATATTTTTTGTAACAAATCTTTACCGGCGATGAAAAATGGATCTACTATGATAATCTAAAACGTAGGAAATCATGGGTAGATCCTGGTCAACCGTCCACATTGACCCCGAAACGTAACATTCACGTAAATAAGGTATTGTTATGCATTTGGTGGGATATGAAAGGTGTTATTTATTATGAATTGTTAAAACCAAATTAAACTATCTCATTTAAGACATCATCAACATCAATTAATAGAATTGAGTCATGCATTGAACCAAAAACGTACAAGAATTGCACATAGAAAACAAAAAGTAATTTTACTGCATGACAATGCTCGCCCACTTCAATGGGAAGTGTTACCGCATCCCGTATATTCACCAGATTGTGCTCCTTCTGATTACCACCTATTTCGATGTATGCAACACAGCCTTGCAGATCAGCTCTTCAAATCTTACGAATGTATCAAAAAATTGATCGATGAATGGATCGCTTCAAAAGACGATTACATATTTTTTTATGGAATATAAATTATCTTTTTTTATAGTACAAGAGTATTTCATTTTTAATAAATCCCTCAAAACTAACCGGAACTCCTAATATATTACAATGCATAAACGTACAGTGTAATTTTTTTTTTAACGTCACTACGTTTACAAAACGTTACGTTTGTTTGTAATTTCAGTTATTATATAACGAGTAAACGACTCGGGATATTTCGTACACGGACTTTATGTTTGTTTACGCAAACATGCGACATTTCAGTACAGATAATTATGTTTATTTTCAACGTAAACATCACGTTGTCTCAGATGAACTGGCATTTTTAAAGTGGGTAGTAGTAGTAATAGTAGAAAGTAGTAGTCAAATTACGATAAAGGTATCAAAATCATAAGAGACTCCAAACAAATCACCTACCCCTGGAAGTATAACCTGGTTTCTAACCTTGAAAATATCACCAATGATGTACAGGTTTAAACAGCCAACGACAATTTCCACGATGGCTATGAACAGCAGTTGCGCTCCGCTAGCGATACCCAACACAGCACCGAATGTGATTAAGACAGTGGCTGACATAACATCAGCCTCTGTAAAACAACACACAAATAT
Organism: Tyria jacobaeae; assembly: GCA_947561695.1. Taxonomy (NCBI): domain Eukaryota; kingdom Metazoa; phylum Arthropoda; class Insecta; order Lepidoptera; family Erebidae; genus Tyria; species Tyria jacobaeae. Next base: position 6,678,777 of record OX387215.1, on the reverse strand, counting down.
TAATAGTACCTACCGTTGTTTTTATTTTAAAAATTAAATACTTAAGTAAGAGGGCTTGACTTCAGGGCACCAGCCAGTTCGAGTTATAGGTATTTATGTGTTCAAACGCCTATCTAAGTAATCACGGCAACGTGTCATGTAACGATTTTAATGACTGCTCATACATACGCCTGTTGCACTACTTTTGAAAAACTGCAAATTATTTTAATTCAGATTTAATCCTGTCATTCAGAACACGTCCAGTTGTTTTATTCTACATATTATAATTTTTTTTTTGGTGTGAAAACCCCCACGGGTCATCACCTCACACGACTAAAACCTCATGGTGTTCCGTCTTAACTAGGTCTATTGCAAGGAACCTGGGTATACCCTAGGAGGGATGCTTCCAGGAACCCCTGCAGCCCTTGGCCCACCTCTTTTGCAAGAGGCGGCTACACCGTGAAGTGCGGGGGACCTCACCCCCCTTCAGTTTCCTGCTTCTGCTAGGGCGACGGGCAGCCCTACTCGGTGCCCCCAGGACAGCGCTCATGGAGGCCGGAGAATGTTTCGCACTCTCCGGCGTACCCATGGACACCTGCAGACAAGGAATTTGCATGTGGGCTGCCCACCAATTACATACATTCTTTAATTTACGACTCATAGCTCGATAATAATAGTACTATTATAAGAACACCTCGCTCAGACCTATTTGAACTTACATCCTTTGATAAAATAAACAATACGGTACTGTTAAAATCCCTAACCGATGATCTACTATCATCGGTTTATATTAAATTATTAATTTAAACTAATACCGAGATCTCATTAGATACGTACGATATGTACATAATGCTACATGCGTTTCGGTCATCCAATATAATATGTAAATCACATACATATAATTAGAATTAATAGAAGTAAGTTCATACTACTTCACAAGGTCCTAATTAAGAAACGATATAAAGGCAAGTTTGCAGTGGCCGCTAATATTATTAGTTTTAATACAACAACATATAAACAACAACTAAAAATCAAGTGGAAAGCGACCATCTAACTCAATTGATTCTTCAAAAGGGACTGTTACACGAAATTGTAAAATAATTTAGAACAATATCTAAACATTTTTGATATTAAATCTTTTCTTTTGACTCGTAGTATTGAAAGGAAATTGGGTATTTAAAATTTTGCCTTCATTTAAATTTGAGGCAGGTCCTTCTATTATTATAAGACACAATGCTTATTTGTTTGTGACAAAGTAGCTTCAGAATTTGAATAAAATTGTTAATCTCAGCAAATAATTGAAGGGTAAGTTGTTTAAAAAAAAACATTTTTAAATTGTTGTGTTTATCTTTGTTTTACTAATATTCAGTACATTGAATTAGAACCAGCTCAATTCCTTACCAAGTTTTATAAACACAACCAACTTGAGTAATGTTATATATTTATATTTATATATTTATTCAAACAACTCCAGCATTAGCAATAACTCTCGTGTCATAGGGGAGCTTTTACAAACGTTAAATAAATTTACACAAAGAGCAGTCATGGTCACTAGCCACTAGACCAACAGGCCCATGTTAAGTAAGACGATACTACTATCTTAAGCAATAATAATGCTGTATAAATAAAATTAAAGTTTGGTCATACGATTATAGTATGTATCATGTAAAGTTTACCAAATATAACATCTACCACCATACGGTTGAAAATAATTTGACATGATAAAACAATAAGGTTCAATATTCACTTTTGTCAAAACTGGTGAACCATTTTATTTGTCAACTCTACGTAATAAACTAGTGTTATTAAGCAGTTTCAAAAACTCACCGAACAATGATTTCTTTGTAAGAAATATTGTATTATCTTTCATATGATAGAAAGATTGACAAAGCAAGGCCCATTGTACGGCTAGTGCGGCCAAGAACCAGTTGAAACCCAAAGCACTATAACAGTATTTCTTCAGAAAGGTCATCAGGAAACCGAAACCGATGAATATCATTACATGTGTGTCTTCAAACCCTGGAACAAACATTAACAATATTACAATTTGCAAATATAACTACAGTTTCTTTACATTGTGTGTATTTAGAATTGTAACTAATATTTAAATACTTTAAATGACTAATATGTACATATATTAAGTATACTCACTATTTATTATAACAACAGTATATAACAATTAATGCTTTAATAATTAAAATTAACTTATATTATCACATTGAAACGTTATCGTAGGAGTCAAAAAGCGAGTTGACACACACACTTTTAGGGTGGGAAAGGGAAATATATGAATAGGCTTGCGTTATTACGTAAATGTAACTAACTAAACTATAATTGGCGAAATGTTTAGTATCGCCTCTGCCTAACCCTTAGGCGATAGGCGTCAGAATATGTATTTATGTATGTATGAACATTTAGAACCTACCCAAGAAAAATATTTTATACGGGTCAACTTGAGAACCTCCTCCAGTTTTCAACAGACGAGCATGTCTTCTAAATGATAATGATAGTGAGTGTACTCATACATATATAAGACAACACCCAATTCATTTTTCTGTCATAATATTGAGTTTAAATATACTGGTACAATAACATAGATTGCTAACAGTTATAGTAAAATTCGTGATTTTTATTAGAAAACCTGTTTTGAATTTGACAATAAATCCTAAAACTTTAACCCTACTTTATATGTAAATTACGTATAAAGTTAATATTTTACAATAAATGGTTTTAATGGCGATGTTGGTGGTACATCCGGTTTCTTGCCAAAAATGTATGCATAAAACGATATTTTTTTAGTAACAAGAAAATTCTATTTATTTTTATTTTGAAATGTGTTTCTACATAATGAATCACTTATTTCAAAGATAATCTGTTTTTCTAGAAACAAAGGTAAATCCAATTTCTTTTTCAAATTAAATCTATTATTATTAATTGGCTGTCGGATTTTAACATTTTACCACACCTTTTTGTAACCACCTGTATACATGGCGACATTGAATTTACTCACAATAGAGTCTAGGTCACCTTTAGACCATTATTTGTTTTTCTTAACTTCAGAATGGAATAGCTACTATGTCATTGGTGTACATTGAATACACAATAAACAACTCACATTTATTCATTGATATTTTCTATGCAAAATTATTTTAAGCGCGCCTAATACACCCGTTATTGCGCACTGTATCACACATAAATAGAACAATACATATCCTTTTTTATCTATCTTTTATCTTTTATTTTTCCCTCACTGTAATTGTTAGAATGTCAAATGAAAAATTGCAAATGAAATTACACATTTCATTGTTTTTCTGGCATAAAATGGGGCTCGGGAGTATAATAGGACTTAACATGGATACATATAGAATAGGGAACATGTACTATTTTGTATACTTTCCTTTTACAGCTAAAAACCTTTTTTTTACTGTTTATTTCAATGTTTAATGTCTGTAAACCTTACTTAAAGGATGGGTTTAAAACCACAGCCTTTGATGTTTTCATATTTTTATTAACAAAATAGAGCAATAAAATCAAAAAAGCGGTAAAATCTATTATTGTTTTTTCTATGTGTGAAATTTATTAGTGATTAAAAAAATAAATTACGAAATAAACGTCTATTTTCGCAAAAAAAGGCTCTAATTGTTAAATTCAATTCTTATACTGTTCAGACGTGGTTTAACTATCAGTGTTAGGAAGCTGACCATACAGCGTCAGAAGTTTCCATGCATGGCTTCAATTTCAATTTTTATTTATTTCCATATGTGTTACATGTTGTTGCAAAAGAATAATATAATAGACCAAATAAAGAGAAGAAAGGAGGCAGCCACTGGTGTAATTTCTATAATGGAAATAATAAGCAATAATCTAACTTAAATAAGCAATCAAGATTCAGATGTACCTAAATCTTTTATTTGTTAAATCTACTATTTCTTAAAATCTATAATTGATTAAAAGGAAAATATTAAATTATTATAGGTATATTAAATTTTATATGTGGTTATAATTAGTCATTTAGGTATTCATTTATGTTATAATAGATTTTGTTGAGGAGAAGTCTATATAGAATGGTCTTTTCATAGTACATAGTATATGTATGTCCTGGTCCACTTTCTGAGTAATTGGGATCAAAGGCAGTGAGATGGATCAGAACTAAGAATGTCTACTCAGAAGGTGAGGGACTGATGCAAGTGGTCTACTAGTCGTAATGTATCAATTTATCAATGTAATATACCTGAAGTCGTAGCGAGACTACTATTTACTACAAAAATGTATGGAATGCGTCATTCCATACATTTTTGTGACTACCAACTTAATCTAATTGTGTATTTTTTGTACAAAAAAGGAGTTGAAAGAGTTAATTTAAACTGTTTAATAGGAAAGGTAAAAACCAATAGACACCTGCAACTCAAGGGTGGCAAGTGCGCTGCCCGAGGGGGAAAGAAGTAGAGGGTGGTTGGGCTTCCGGTAACCGTACTTACTTGGTGAAATACAACGCAACATGCTTGACAACTGGTCAAGAAGGAAACTTCCAAGAACCCCTGCAGACCTTGGTCGCCTGACCATCACCATGGAAAGCCTTGCTCCCCTCTAACTTAGAGAGGCGCGAGCAGAACACGACGCGCTACCGTCTTGATGTTGGAGGTCATTTTGCGCCCTCCGGCGTCAGGTGCGTCCTGTGCGGGACGTGGGAGTGCTAGTCCTCTCCCTCTAGTGCTAGTGCTCTCCTTCTCTTTGATCAGCATCAACCCTTGCAGCAGGAGACAACGGATTCCCACGCACTCTTACTTTGTACCATGGTCTCTAACGAGAAGCTTACCACACCAATAGTCGTCCCGAGGTTGTGCCGCTGTTGCGTCCATGCTGAGCACTCCACTAGAGTATGGATCGCAGTGGTAGCACGTCGACGCAGGCTCCCGGCCTATACGACACAGGAAGTTCTATTTCCTCCGCCCCTCGTCGTATACGTGGACGCAGTCTTGTAAAAACCTACTTCCTACGTTATGGCGATCAAGCTTATAACATTATATTGTGTTATATGTACATGTATTTTCAATAAATATCTGTCTTGGCGACTTATAGGTAATTGTTTTACAACTTTTCATTATTACCGCGTTTGAAATGATATCTACATTACGAAATTTGTGAGTGTTTCTACAATCTAGTTCCTTTATGTTTGTTTTTATTTTATTTTGATGTTTTTTTGTTTTTTACAATAAACATAAGCATACATAGTATACAGACAGAAGTTTTATATATACCTACATAGCATATTATCATTCTTGTGTTCATTATGTGTTAAGGAAGGTTCTAATATAATCTTACTCGGCAAAAAGGAAATATCATCCACCATTAGTATGAGCACGCTAAACTATGAGATATTAATGTTCTCTCTATGGTTTCATTTATTACTTTATTTCCCTTATACCACCCGCCCTGATAAAATTATTTCATCGCTGTTATATAAAAAAATAATAAGGGATGATTGCTCTGGACTTGAAATGCTAACAAAGGAGGACAGCCATATTTTTTTTTTGTATAAATTTTGTTTATGTAAGCAGTTAGTCTTACAAAGCATCTCCTCTTGTTGAAGGATAATATAGAAGGACGTATTATTTCATATCAATGGAAATGTTGTATCAGCTAAGAAAACCGTAATAAGACGTTTGAAAACGGTTGCAGGTTGTTCTGTTTTCTTTGTGTGTTTAAAGGTGTAAAATGTTGATAACGTTGCTTCTATATTTTAATCTCCTTAATTTGGCATTTTTGTTCTTAGAAATATCTTTTACTATAATAAATTTATCATAAATTGTATTTTTTATATGGTAAAGGGGCAAACAAGCAGATTATATTGTACTGCGAATACCGTGTTAGTTATATAATAATAATAATTTATTGATCCAAAAGTGTTACAACAACAGTGATACATATTAGACACAGTAGGTGTTTACAGAATTTTACACTAGTATTCTAAAGAGTTACATAATATTGTAAGCTATTCAAAAATTCGATCTGTCTCTTAAACTAGGCTACGCCTGTATATTAAGAGACAGGTTTTGGCTATAGGGTGTAACTATAATGGTTTCCATAAGGCATTGAAACGAGAAAGATACTGTGTTGATTAGATGATGACCGTTTGTATATATACAGTTATGAGTTAGTATGCATGCGTGCGTGTTTGAGCGTACGTGTGTGTGTGTGTGTGTGTGTGTGTGTGTGTGTTTGAGCGCGTGTGTGTGTGTGTGTGTGAGTGCTTGTTTGGGTGTGTATGAATGTGCGTGTATATGAGTATATGTGGGTATGCGTGGATGAGTGTTTGTACCTTTTTGCGTGTGTGTAATATATATATATATATTATATATATTGTCACTTGAATAACGTTAGTAGTGATTCAGTAGCAGAATAATCTTTAAGTAATAACCACTCAGTACTTGTTTGCTATTAAATCTATTCAGTTTAACGATTTTTAACTCTTTATTAATGCTACTGTATAAGTAAGGGCTTAGCGTGTAAAATTGATGCTCGGAAAAGAAGGTTTTGTGACGAACAGGAGGTGCAATGAATCTTCGTTTGTTGGGTTCTGGAGGTGGTAGGGTATTATGGTACCTAAGGGCTGTTTGAAGAATGTAATGAATGAATAAATAGGAATTATTTATTTACTCTTTTATATACAAAATATGTATGATATATATAACATTTTTATATGTGACATTTTTTCACCATAACTATTTTTTTTATATAATTATTTTTTTTAATCATACAATAAAGTGCCAGATTGGTACCATTGGGCTTGCCCCCTATTACTATAGTGGAACCGAATCCTTATTGGTATAATGAGGGTATTTTATATGCCTCTGCGTACGTATATATGTATGTATGTATTTTCCTTTCTTTATTGTATGGATCCCCTTGTTCCCGTGTTCCATAAAGTTGCGAATATTAATTGATTTTACAAAAGACGGGTTTTCAACAAACTTTTACTGATACAAGCAAATTGGTAATTCGCAATTGTCGGTAGATATGTTTTACGAAATTTAATTAAAAACGGTTCACTGGTTCAATAAAACATTGTTGTAGTAACAAATTTAACAAAGTTAAGAATCTTCTTGTTAGCTTAATTAAACATACTCGTACTTTTCAGTCCGTTTAAAGCTTTTAATGGTTAAACATTTCCACGTGTGAGAGCTATGCAAGGCCTCACAAAAAGATGATGTGAAGCAATGGTTGCCTTGCATTTCCCGGAAGCCCAACTGATCTCCCACTTCTTAAGGGACATCCTCACAGGCCAACTACGTACTATGATTCTTGAATTGCAGGTGTTCAAAGGGTGGCAGTAGGCACTTATCATCAAGTGAATCGTCTGCTCGTTTGCCCCAAATATTAGAATTTTTTTTTTTTTTACTCGTAGGATAGGAGGACAGACGAACCGAAGGGTTATCTGATAGTAAGTGAAAACCGCCTTCCATAGACACCAGCTGAAAGTGCACTGCCCGCCTTTGTGGGATAGCTGGATGCGGGGAGGGGATAGAGAAGAGGGGGGACGAGGAGATGGTAAAGAAAAGAGGGGGACGAGGAGATAGGAATGGGAATAGAGGGGATGAGAAAAATTTAAAGAGGAGAGGTGGGATGAGAGGAGGGGAGACAGTAGTGGGGGAATTAGGCATCCGGAAACCTCACTAATTTCAAACAAATGCAATTCAAGCTTTAAGTTATTCTATTTTTCAAAATATTCAACTTCTGAATATAAAAAACATATTCTTTCTAAAAATACTAAGCATAGTACATACACAGACGCTCATACCTACATTTCTGAATAGACTCTCGGTATAAAAAACCTACGTTTTGTCAATTCTAATTTGGTCTCACTAACGTTAGTAAAGTCAACGGAGTACCATGGGGACTACAGATTTCAAAATTGGGAACATGTAAATTAAACTGGAAAAAGAACAAGGGTTTACAAGGAAAAGCAATACTCGTAGAAGAACAAATATATTGTTTAAACGGATGCTATTGAGGAGTACAATATGCACACCTGTAACTGGAGCTGTTGTTCTAGCAGTACAGCTCTAACTGTTGCTAGGAGGTCCGTTACTACAACCGACCTTAGATTTACCGACCGATTCAATAATATTTTTCTTTAAAATAATAATATTTCTTTAATATAAAAAAAATATTTTTTCTTTAATATAAAAATCTAACTTTCTTTGTCGTATCCTTAAAGTTACTGCATACATTGTGAATGTACTCATACTTATATTTTAATAAATTCTACACCCGGTGCATTTTATTTCTTGAACGAGTTAACAGACATTCTATTACGTTGACAGTCTCCTGTTAACCCGGATATCCCGGTTATTAATAAAAGTGCTTTGACGTTCTTAGTGGGTGCGTACAGACTAGGCACTTTTTAAATTTCTAATAATGTTCGGCATCTATAGTTCTAAATTAAGAATCAACTATACAACGTCTGAAGAAGCAAATCTCTAGCCCGCTATACATATTCTCGAATTTGAGTTGTCTGACCATTACCCTATATAAAATAATACAGAAACATTTTCCGGAGATTATTATTTGGCGGATGATACATTTTAAAAAAGGCATAAGGGAATGTTGTGTGTGAATGTGGAAAGTTTGTGTTTAGGGTAATTGAACTGCTATTACATTCCTGTTCTGTTTCTGAGTCAGCAACAGAAAGTTGCTAGTGTGTACAAACTCTCAGTGCATTTTAATTAACTGGATTACTTGCGATTGACGGCTGTAGTTGTAGTATCAAGAACAATATTATTATTTGTTTCCATAAAGAAAATAGTTTATTTCTTTTATTCTACGATTGCTAATAGAATTTATAAATACCAGGTTATTTTACATAGCATTAATTTTATTTATATATTATTAAATCAGTTTAACAAAATAAGAATATTAATATATTGTTTGCTTTTATGATACTATAATTATTTATTAGTTTTTCTTCTACTTCTTTTCGACCCGACTGCGCAAAGTCAAGGCTTGGTTTTTCAAGTTTATGAATTTATATAGTTTATAGATTTGTGTGTACGTATAAATGTACATATGTATGTATGTACATATGTATGATATTTCTTTAGGAATAGAACCGATGGATGGATTATGCATTTGTTTTGTTATTTATTTTTTAATAACAAATTCTCTCTTATTAATGTTAATAAGAGAAAATTTATATTATCCATCACGTGCAAAATATGTATTTTGCAGGTAATGGATAATATTTATATGTATTTAATATTCAGAGCTGGTGTTTTACTAGAAGTAAGAAATCTGCTTAGAATATTATAATTTTTTTACTTAAATAAATCATTGTTACAGCTAAATCAAGCGATATCAGGAGAAAAAAGGTCTTGAATATAGGTTTTAAACTAATAACTGTTAGTAAATTAAGAAAATCATTACCAAAACTACTTATGTAACAGGAAAGGAAGAAGCATGATTTTATAACATATTTTTTTTTTCGAAAAAGTAATAAAATTAATAGAGCAAAGTTGAAAAATAGAGAAAGAAGTCAAAACCAGTAGTTGCAGCACCCAGAGCTGCCGAATAATATGTGCATAAGTAAATTTTGCAGATTCCTGTTTTACGCCCTACGTCGTCAAAATCGTGAGGCAGAAGGTTCTTCTTCCACCCGCCTACGCTGTCACAAACTACTCTAATAGTGTCCTTATTCTGTAAGCAAACTGATGGGTACATATTCTAGCGTTTATCTATTCACGTACGACTCTTCATGTACGACTCTTGAGTAAAAGTGACGTTCAGTCGGGAGGATCTATGCCAGTGATTGGTGTCTGCTTCAAGCGCATGTTCTACAATCGCTTATTAGCTCATTCGTCAGTTCTTCACTGCAGCGATATAACCCTTTTATTTTATCGACACCTTCAGTTTGAAAAGGCATGACATCCTTCAGTGTACCCAACATGTCTTGAAACTTTATAACTAGGCATTGAACTATACACACTGTTGGAATGGAGCCAATTTTATGCGTCACTCTTTTTACATAGGGCATGTAGGATGGTTATATCCTCATCTTTGGATGATTGCATAACATTTTTGGTTGCTTTAGTCTTCCAGTCATCTGATATCTCTGTTCTTGAGTGAAGTCATAACAGATTGCAGATGTCGGGGATGACGGTGAGAGCTTGTATGAAGGTATCTATCAGTGTGAGTAAGTTTGCGGAACACACAATGTGACAGTGACACAACTCATCTCATAGTTACTTTCACATCTAAGAAAGATAACGACTCTATTCATCCTAAGACATTGGGTGAATAGAGTTGAGGATTTTTGCGAAAGTGAGTTTCTTTATTTGTTAAAATTTAATCAATAAAAAGATTGTTATGAAGTTTTATATAGTGTGTAGGTTTTTAGATATGAACATAACTGGTGGCACGTTTGGTCATCAGAGGAGCCTCGCTGGTAGTCGGGCTTGGCTAATGGGTGTTTCTGATCAAGAGGAAGGTCCTTTTATTCTATGGGCCCCGTCGCGGTCCGCAACAGGCGCTTTCATCTGGAGCACTTTCGATAGCTTTGTCATAAGCTGGTCAGCGCTGAGGACCCAGCATTGCTACATGACGGCTGTACACGGGGGATGTCCGGTAAATGGCACTACACAGTGCACTGGTGTGGGCATAGGTACGCCTTTGGCGCCCTCAGAGGGTCATGGGAGTTAAAGCCATATGTGGTTACCGTACCGTATGGACGAAGGTGGTGTGTCTTTGGCCGGAATGCCCCAAAGTAGAATTTGGGGGCGGAAGTGCCTGCCGAAATTTATCATCGGATGACTAATTTCCGGGCGGGCAGCGCAAGTGGCCCCTCTGAGGCTACTCACCGAACTACTACGGCTCGTTGGTCTTCCCGGCTGGAGGCTACACGCGTGGAGACGCTGAAGCTGGTCAGTGTCGAAGTAATTTGGCTCAACATACGCTCGCGGATTGCCCCGCTTTTTTATTATATACCCAGGTATAATTTTACGTAGGAAACAGAAGAAGACTTAGGTTACCTTTCACTTTAAACACGAATGCTTTTCACGAAGGATAGAAAAATCAAATACAATGAAAACTATTCGTTTTAAGTATTTTTTACATGTTAGTATTCTGTCTATAAATTGATGTTAAATAATTCAGATGCAGCTCTGACGCTGCCCTTGGACGTAACCCCATTAACTGAAACATTTATGTTGCTGGCAGTTAATAATACTTACTTATCGGTAAATGATAACTAACAATTCAAAGCTATTTTTCATTTTCTAATAGTTATTTTTTTTAGACTTAATAAGCAATTTTAATAACGTATATAGTATAATAGAGTCAGATTTATTACAATATTAGATATTACAATATTTGGCATTGATTTGGACTGGGTGGGTTGGATTCCCACCCAGGACAAATATTTGTGCTATGAGCACGGTTATTTCTTATCTGCCTGTGAGAAATTTATCGACAATATGTATCTAGAAATATATCAGTTATCTGGTTAGCATAGTACGAGCTCCACTTAGTTTCGGATCAGACGCCCGTCTGTGAGGTTATGTGTGGTTATTAATATTATCTTTCATTTACAACTTTTGTATAAACAGTCCATGAATATATATCATCTCACTTTAATAATGTACGCCACTGATTTCGATCGTCAACTTTCCTTATCAAGTTTTACGTTGCTGTTGCACGTGGGACTCTTGGCAGGCTCTGGTAACCATAAGAACTAGGGGCTTTTTTCAGATGCTATTTAACAGCGCAGTGCTTGGGCAAGAATGGGCAGGCTCGACCTGTGCGATACCACGACCTCGCAGAAAACTAGTTGCACATAGCGTTGCATTTCCCCAAAACTAGTGAGGTTTTTCCAACTCCAAGCTCCAAACTCCCCGTCTCCTCTTTCATCTCCCCCCACAACCCCCTCAGCTCTCCCATCTCCTCATCCCCTAATTTCTTTCCCCTCCACGCACCCCCCCAGCCCTCATCATCCTCAAAGGTGGGCAGTGCACTTACTGATTTTGAGTTGCAGTCCATGGATGGCGGTTGTCACTTACTTTTAAGGTGACCCGTCTGTTCATCTATCCCCCAATATTATAAAATGTCTTGAATATATAATATACACAAATGAATAACTACTTATGTACCTGAAATACTACTCTACTAAACAACAGTACTTCTTCTGTAGTAGGAGGAGTTGTCATGTGTTTGTTAGTAATAACAAAATCTGATACGTGCTGTATATGCACTTGATGTCACCGGATCTTCTTCGTAATATTTTGATTTCACACTACGTTATGGATCAAAACACGATATTGAAACAACTCCTGTTGGGATACCTCGCATTGTTGTATTCCTTACAGCAAGAATTGCTGCCAATCGACCATAAATTGTCAATATATAGGTTCATGGTATTATTAGACATAATCTACTACTAAGGTACCACGTTCACCAATTGCCACGTTCGGTACAATTCAGTTGTAAAGTTAACTTGCAAAGTTATAGTAGATATTTTACAAATCGTGAATTTTAAAGTATTTAGTAAGTGTAGGTTTTAAATTTATTTTTAATATTATATGTAAATTTAAGATAATCAACTTTACACTAAAGCATTTACAAGAACAATGAAAACATTATTGTCCGTTATTATTTTTATCCATGCCCATCACCTGGACGATTGGCACTCCACCCCTGTGCGCTTCTCCAGAAGCTTTTTGCCTCGCACAACCAGCTTATGGAACAAATTATAATTGTCGCCTGCCGTATTTCCGAACTGATACGACCTTCAAACCTTCAAAAAAAGAGCGTACTCCTACCTAAAAGGCCGGCAACGCCCTTGTGACCCTTGACTTGCGGTTGTCCATGGGCGGAGGTAGTCACTTACCATCAGGTGACCCGTCTGCTCGTTTGCCAACTATCGCATAAAAAAATATATATAATTATCTTGTCATGTACAAAACTACGTAATAAAAGAAAGAATTAGTTTGTTTAGTTATTAGCAGTATTGCATTACAAAACGGCTCACGAAATTATGCACTGTATCTTAATGTGTACCTGAAATTACAATCTTATCATACCACGAAATGTTTATAGACAAAATATCGTAAAGTGTCTTATTTTAAATGCTTTTATTATCTTGGTATGCGTTTTACAGTTAACTGTTGTAGAAAACATAATAATAATAACAATTATTATAAATCGTTTATCAGAAAAATTCTGTCAAAACATTATTTTCCGATACTATGACTTTTTTAAGACAACATTTTAGTTATTGCTTTTATTAAAAACTTGCAACGTAAACGATCAAAATGACACTTGCATATCAAATTAAGCTTCTGAGGCTTAAGAGGTAAAAGCAAAATGGTATTCTTTTACAAGGAAATTATATGAAGTTATGAAAGAAGTCTAGGAGCAGATTGTTTTGAACTACTATGAAAATGTCTGTTAATTAAAATATTTTAGTTCTTCAATTTAACCTTAACATTTTTTAAATTTAATTAACCTCAACTTTTAACTTTGAATTTTGCTTCTTCTATAGTAGTCTTTTTCTGGGCCGAAATAATTTGAATTTCGTCATGAAAACTATAAGAAGTATTTTAACATAAATAATCAGTGTTTTGCTGATATTCTTTTTTTATTAGAAGGAATTAAAGAAAACTCTTTTTCTGTCTAAAGTCGAGAGTGGTTCTGTGACGCTTGGCACAACACTATTAAATGATATACTATTGGTGTGCGTGATATTAAAGCATCTTTGCTATTAGATTGCATTCAACAACTCCTGGAAACAGTACCCGCATCAGTGCCATGAAGTCTCTTCAGGCAATATTTTATCTTGGGAGCTGCAGTCACCAATGCATGATGTCTAGCGCTAGCCTCCAATGTTTCTATCATGGAGGTACACTGGTCAGAGAAACTGACGAAGGCCCATCTACAACTGAATAGCCCAAGACAACGTGATCTAGATAACGATCCAATCTTTTTGATCTGTTGTAACGTTAAACTATGGTGACGCAGGTCACAATATTTACAACTACAAAAATGATACTAACACTTACAAAAGCATTCTCAAAATATTAACTACGATCAGTTGTTAAAATTTCAAGCGCATTTGAACTTAATAACTCACTGATAAACAAGCATTTCAATTTATTTATGTGTGTATTTCGGAATGCAAGAGTAGTTTCCGCTCCGACAGGAGACCTCTCTCAAGGAGTAAGTCGCAAGGGTACTGGACGACACACTGAGTAGGCAATGTTGGCTTTGTTTAAATCAATATTATATGATTAGTAACTGTACTTTTAAAGTGCTTAGCAAACGGTCTTGACTTTGCCAAAGATTATTAAGATTATTAATGGAATTTCAAGCAAATGATGATGATGTATATGAATTCTAGCAGATAATTCACACAGTATGCAATTTCATGAAGTAACGTGATATCGCATAAGTTTTGTGTCAACTAACGAAGTGACAAATTTATTTAGTGTTATTAATTAATCTGTGACAAACACGACATACGATCTTGTTCCAATTCGTTATTTGGAGTGATGAAGCCTTAATTATCCAAACCTATCTTCAACGTCGTCAAAGTAACAAACAAGAAAGAAAAAAATTCACTGGCCTGGTTGGAGGATTTAATGATTGAGAGTTTAAAGAAGTATCAAAGAGTTCTATCTGTAATAGCCTGGTATTCTAATATTTAAAACAAATGACTTGATTATAAGTATCGATATCGAACCATTCCTTCTGCAGAGTGTACAGCGTACAGGATATGAGATGAACCCAGTCCTAACATACTAGAAATTTCTGGAATGTTGTTACAAGTATTCGCTCCAAACAAAGAACGTAGATACTATTTTGACATTTTTTTTTTGCCATGAGCAAGATTACTTATAAATACAATAAATAGATATATATAATTATTTAAACATATAGAACAAAACAAATCACCATAGTGATTGAGTGTAAAATATATGGATAAATCTTTTATGTACCTACTCAACAATAAAAGACCCATGCATTGCAAGAATAAATTATTGATTTGATATTTATATTAATATTAAAATACAATATAATATATTTAAAAGTAAATTTGTTGTTGTTGTTGGTTACGCTTTCTACTGAACGGGTCGTCATGTTAGTTTGTTATAAGTAAACAAGGAGACTAAAGTCTCACAAAACAAATCCAACTTGTTGTTTCTACATCTCTAAATACATATGTATAATGAAATTGTATCAGGCCGATGTCTCTAAACTATAAATATTGAATAAAAACTAATATGGGGGACTTTTTTACAAAACAGAAACTAAAACAACAGTTTCTAGATTTGTAATCTGGTGTTTATGTCATGTATGTATTACACGCATCATGTAAAATTTGAATACAGAATGAAATTGAATGCCGTTTTATCAGATGCATTGATAGAGGTCTTACTTGAAAAAATAAAGATTTTTGATTCCAATAAATTACAAGTAGCGGGCAAAAGCCTGTAAATATTTAAATTAAGTAACTCAGTATTAAAACAAATAATCTATAACAGAAATTACATACCGTTGTCCGTATGAAGTGTATTGTACGTATATGTTTCAGTCCACTTTGTTAAAACAGAGTATCCTTGTATTACAATTAAAGCGAATGGATTCCTACATACTACATATGAAGTAATTGATATCATCGGGAGTTGTTATTAAGATAAATATGGAGTATTTTAATCATCATACATCGTAAAATACGTTGGAATGGAAACGGTTATGAAAATATTAAATTAAGAGCGATATTCAGAATTTCAGTTGCATTTTTCAGTTTTTTGACTTCCATGTCAAAAATGTTTGAACACTTTCGTTCAAGCCACAGGACATAGCAGTATTTATAAAGTGTTATATTGAAGATGTATTAGTTGGAAGCAATCCGACATCTGCCCAGATGTGAAGCGGTTTCCGATAATTATTACGCTCACCCAGACCCTGGAGGGTTGCAAAATTGACAGAACAAAACTAATATTTCTAATAAACAGCCCGGTAACGTGAGAATAGTTTTCGAGGTATTGAATCTTGCACTTAACGCATGACATGACCATACTAGGTCGTTACTGAAGTCCCCAATGGTGTGATGGATGCGCTTCTGGGGTAGCTTCAGGGGCTCTTGATAAATTTCGAAATCCTGTATATAGCTAATTGTGAATAGTTACTTTTACTACGACTTCTTTACTTTTAGTAGCAAATACTTCTTACCTTTGATATCAGCATCCTCTCCACCACCATACTGAACATAGATGAGAAATAATACCATAAGTATGATTTGGAACAGCAACAATGGTGTGTACTTGTACCTCGTCATCTTTTCCATTTTGAAAACTAGCTTTATCTGAAACATAATAATATCTGCATCAGATTAAAGAAAAAAAAAATTGTAAGTTTAAATTCAGGTATGTTAAGCAAGGTCAATGTATGTTAAGCATCGTATCTATGTTAGGCAAAATTGTATACGTTGTAATACAACGCAATCCACCGCGTTTCCCCATTCCCGACCTGGACTTAAATTTAGACTCTGGCACCCCAAAGCTCATAGACTTTTTTTTTAATTTATAGTTATTTTCATTTGATGCAATCTCAATTATTTACAATGATTAAGCGATCCTTTATAATTTAAAGAGTGTATAAAATTAAAAGAGTATTAAAATTTCCTCTAAGGATGTGCTTTCTGATACACGTAGCTTATTAACATAAACCATCGCATTTAAATGATAAGGTATATAATAAGGCTTTCTGATTTTAGGATTTAAATAGGCACGTGTATGTTTCTAGAAATTCTTACCGCACAACTAAACTCTGCTCTTGAGAAGTTTCACCAGATAGTGTTTAAATCTCTGATTACGAAATGCTTAAAACTTATAATTTAATAGGTATTTAAACAAAATTGTATTATAAATTAAGTACATGATTTGTTAAACCACAATATAAATAATCAAACAGCTTTAATGGGTAATCAATGCCAATATTGGGAAATATAATAAATGGGTACAATATAATTAAATATCTTTCGAATTATCAGTTTATTTACGGCGGTATTATTTACATTATATACTCTTGCTGTTTCGACTGGAGATGTTATGTTCCAATAACAATTAATTATGAAATTCACACACACAGTGTCACTCAGGTTTCTAACGATAGCCCATACAATCCATACACACACACACACACTTACGTATTAATTTATGTATATAAGTCATCTAAACAAAAAAAAAAGGCTGGCTCTTGTAGACAGTCATATGAAATACTATAAGTACTCAATTTGTCTAGGATTTCAGATTTATCTTCCTGTAACAGTTTAGACTACACAAAAGCCCTTTCTTATTAAGTCAGAATAGACAGAATACCTACATAACGAAAACAGATTATAAACGAATTAATGCAGACCCATAACTACTTACTATACTCATACTACTTTATAACTTATAATCTCAACTTTTTTTGGTGTTTACTTCATTTGTTTCTGTGTTCAATAACTTTTAAACGATACTTACAATATGGTGAGATAAAGTACAATTTAAATGTTATCATAATTATAATTTAAATGTCATCATCATTCTCTTTTTTTTTTTTGCTTCATTTCGCTTTTTTGTATTTATTTATCAAATAAATGAAAGTTATTTGCATAATAATTCCTTTATCTGGTTTGTAAACTACTTTTACGGATAGATCATATTATAAGTTCCTTGAGTTTACTCTCATCTCATAGCATTGGCATCTCGTAAAGATGATTTACAAATCTATTAGAGTTATTAGTAAAATCCTCTGATTTGGTATTGGATTAACACCTTCATTTAAACAGAAACCGTGATAATTAAATTATCTCTACTGGATTTGCCAGTGAATCAAACCGACAGATATTCTAAGTTAACTACAGAATTTACTTATGACTTTCAAAGAAAATAGATTTAAATTGCTGAGGATTATTATAATTCATTAATATTAAATCCTCACATATGTGTATATGTATATTTAATTTCATACAAAGATAATGACGATAAAACTTTAGGTTTATTTGAGAATACTGTGGTGGCAGTTTCCATATGACAGATATATTTTCAAAGCCCATAAAATTCCTGGGTATAATAATTGACAGCACTCTGTCGTGACGTGCGGTGACCAATTAGATTCTCTTACCTGCAAAGAAAACTAATATTTGTTGTCACTACATGCCTTGGAAAAAGTCTTCCGTTGAGGTGAAACCGTATATTCCTTAATAAATATGAATGAAACTCGCAGTTTTACTCTTAATAAGAAAAGTGTTACACTTTCTTTCACACACACATTTTTCTTTAGTTGTTATATATAATTATAATTTTGGAAAATTGTTTGATCTCCGGAGGTGAGTATAAATAAATGTGACACAGTTACAAACTAAGTAAAGTTTTTGTCATGCACAATATTATATTTTCAACTCCAGTTCATTGATGAATAATAATAAAAAAAGTTATCCACCTACTGCCAATTTGTACTTATAATGTTCCATAATGTGGTTTCTTTATTATATAAGCTAATTAAGGCTTTTATTTTTTTTCCTGTGGTCAGTGTTTAGGGACAGTAAGGAGAGATAGGCTTTCCTCACATGTAAATATGTTCGTAATAAGGCAAGGCCACATTCAAGGCCTCTGAAGGCAGTAAAGGAATTTTAGAATCCGTTAGAACAACAGGTATTTCAAATTGTGAATTATACAAAATTGACTGTGAGTTCTTCCGATTTTATAGCATTAAGGGTAAGGAGGAAAAAATGTTATAAAGTATATCCTAAATTTAAATTACACAATCGAATACTGTTTTATTTGCATTGATATAAAGAAAAAAATATAATGTAAATGGCACATAGGAAGTTTAATGTGTGGCTAAACCTTACGGTTTAAATTACATAGAGAACAGACCTGGGGAAAAGATACACGTAACAAGAACTCATTATGAGAATATTACACAACAACATTTTACGACCACTCTGTTTATTTTGACATAAGATTTGATAACGAGCAAGTACTTTTTATGATTACGGAAGATTGTATCATTTTATAGATGTCATAACTTTCATCCTCAAGATTTGTATTAATCAAAACATATTCAAAGACTTTGTATTACATGATTTAATTTAAAGATTAAAATACAAATGCCTTACGACATCTAGATCTATAACTTTAAGCCGAAACATATTAAGATGGTAATAAATAGATTTATAGTATCCGCTGACTTGCGTAAATTCGTGTATATGTATGTTTTTTTTTTATAAATTCAATTTTTTTATATATTTTGATAGCCTTTGTCTTAAAGTGTTGTCTATTTTCTGTAATAATACAGCAAATAATTAAAATAATTATCATTTAAAAAGTTTTATCTGAATTCACTTCACTACATTTTCCTTCAAATTGAAATAAAACCTCTCACGTATTTGTTAATTTTAAGGAAAACAGTCTAATTAGTAACTATGTATGTATATTTTTAAAATCTCGTATTAAAATGTATGTTTAAATGTTTTCGATTGGTATGAATTTCGATAAATTTTCAAATTAGTAAGGTATACAAAATGTGATATTACAACCTATCTTGGTCTACTTAGGATTCCCATATTTTAAACGTGGTAGTTTTGTTAGATTGGCATCCCAAAATTGTGCCTCTAATATTTGCTTTAATGATTCGCTTCCCACTCCAGGCTGAAGATTGCCTCTCCCTCCTGTGTTCATACGATTAACCTGTAATTGATATAATAGTATGGACCTTTCATCAGTCTCCATCATCCTAAACCAAACGTAATGTACTTTTTATTGACTAATCCAGTGAACTGAAAGTATACTACTAGGTGTTTTAGAACGGTGTGGTCATATATTATATTGTGGTCTCGGAGATAACGTAAAGTGAATAAAAAAATAAGAAGGGTCGTAATTTTTAACATAGAAATCCTATTTTATAATTGACAATAAGAAAGAAGACATGACATGAATGAGAATAGTCTCATTGTAATAGTTCAATTCTGATGTCCATAGAGGTATCCAAATAAAACTATAACAAGGAAGTTTTTGGGTTATATTGTAGTGCATTTTTTGTTGTTCAAAATGTAGGTATTTATATAAAAAAAAATATACGAAAAAGCCAACAAAAGTCATGAAATTTTGCATTGACATAATGGGACACCAGTTAAAGTACTAAATAAGAAAAAATATCAACTTGTTGTTAAGTTCAAAATCTACATGAAGCGAGGGAAGTCATGAGCATGATTTAGGATATGCCTGATGTTTCAAAATGATGCGGTTAAATTAAAGAGTGCTGATTTAGCTATAAAACTTACAGATTTTTTTTTTGACAAGAAAATGTTTCGAAAATGCTTTTTTAAGTATAGGATTCATTTCTGAACAACTGAGGTTATAATGATGATTTTTATAATAATAGTTAAAATATTTAATAATGAACGGTTTTGCTAGTTTTAGTAAGAGGGCTAGGATCTCCCGGCACCAGCCTGTTTGAGTTAAACGAATGCGACCCTAACTTGTTTGAGTTACTTATACCTCCTTCCTCATCCCTCCTATAATCAATAACCCTTTACCTTTCAATATACCTCAAAATTTCTGTCTAAGTCCCTAAGGTTTCCTATGCGGGTGCATGGCAATACGCTTGCCCCTAGTACGTTAGTGGAATTAAATAATAATCGTCAAAATAAAACAAAATAAAAGAAAAACAGAAACAAAGTACAACAGACATACACAAATATTACAGACAAATAGTATTTACTGTCAAACTGTGTTCAAAAGGCCTCAGATGTGACAGCTTGAAGTAGACATATTCATATATTCTATTAAACAGTAGCGAAGATAAAAATATATTTTTATTTGGCCTTACTCTGAAATGTATAAGAGTATGAAACAATAGTATTAGAAAGATGTTTTTTTTTTTTTTATACTATAGGTGGACAGACGAACAGACGGGTCACCTGATGGTAAGTGACACCGCCGTCCATGGACCCTTGCAACTCAAGTGCGCTGCCCGCCTTTGAGGGTGATGAGGGATGGGGAATGCAGGGAGTGGAAAGAAGAGAGGAGGGATGAGGAGATGGTAAAAAGGAGAAAGGAGAAGAGGGAGAGAAAAGGGGGGAGGGGGAATTGGGCCTCCGGAAACCTCACTCAATTCGGGGAAATGCAATGCAAGCGTTACTTCACAACCGGTTTGATATATGTATATGTTTAAAAACAACAAAAGTATGTTACTTTCACTAGTTGCGTTATAATGATTACGCTGATCGTATTAATTACCAGATCACGCGCTTCAATGGTGTCTATTTCTACATAACTGTTAATAAAAAAAAATTGTTTGAGCATCTTCTAATTATACTCGCTAAAAATTCATGAAGATAACAATTAGCTATGTTCCATTTTCTTATCAAAAGAGAATATTGATGTATTTGTTATCAAAACTGAAGTTATTGACTTTAAATTGCATTTTACTTTTAGCATGACGGATTTGTGGTTAGTGTTGCTGACTGCTAGGCTAGAATATCGTGGGTTCGATTCCCATACAGGATAAAAATTTGTATGATCTTCAAACTGTTCTTCTGTGCTTTGTCCGACATAAGTCTCCTTACAAGGTATACTTAAGTGAGTTACTGTGTAAGAAGGAGATGACTTATTGGTTAAAAAGAATAGTAATTATAATTGTTATTGCAAAAAAATATACTGTTAATCGATTAGGTAATTTGTTTCATTATTTTTGTACAAATATATATTTTGCGATTATTACTGCTCAAGTAACCGCCAGATAAATCCAAGGCATTATTAAGACAGTAAATACATTTCAAGATCAATTGTTTCGAATAGAAATAGATGTAGACAGAATAAATAGGTAAATTTATTTAATACAACAATGATAAAGAAATAGGAGCTTATTTTACGTTTTATAGATTCCTTCATTATTTTTTTATACAAGAGCTAACGGGAACTGTTATCTCAGAATCGAAGTTGCCAAAACATCTTACACTACAAGAAATACGGGGTACTTTAAGAAGGTAGTGGCTCAGAATCTCAGCGGATGTCAGTGACAAATTATAATATTAAAAGGACGTAGCAAATGAAGGACAAGAATTCCCTTATTTTGAAATTGCAAAGCAAATTCCAATTATAAGTGAATAGATAGTTTAAAATGTTTTTTTTTTTCCTAGTAATTGTAGGGAGTGTAAGATTTTATTTCCATTTGAACGGGTCTCGTACATCAAACTGTTACGAAGCATTCGACTGCAGTGTGAGGTTTGATTTTGTGTGTATGTTTGGTTGGTATAAATAGGATTAAAATAAAAATAATTTATAGAAAATAAAAACTTCAGTCATGTCGAGCAATATGATCCCAAACTAAGTAGAGATTGTACCGTGTCATGATTGGTTGACACGGTACAATCTCTTTTGATAAATATTATAGATAAATTATACTGACATAGAACACATTTGTTCTATGTCAGTGTAATTTCAGTCATGCTCAACGCACAATAATTTATCTTAGATGAGAATCATAGCCAACTCTGGCTTAGTAGTCATGATTATTAACAAGACCAAAATTACAGCAAATTAAAAAAAAATATATCGATTGATGAAGATGTCTAACCAGATGGAATAGTGAAAAAAGCCTTTTAAGAGAAAATTAAATGTTTTAAAGTAAAAATGAACTAGAACAAATTTCGGCTGAAAACCTGGATTAGCCGTACAAACAAGGATTAAACGATGTCTACTGAGTCATTAATTCAAGTATGATGATAATCCGTTAAGCGTTAATATTAGGAGCTGATGATATTTTTAATATATTCTTAAAAAAGAAAGTACATGTGGTGTATATGTATATGTGATGTATATTGTTGTGTATATCTACGATAATTTAATGAACATTATCAGACTTTTAATAAGAACAGTTAAATATTTGAAGAGGACAAGATCCGCTACTTCTGAAACCATTCGATTTATAAAGTCCTTACAGATTCAGCTTTATTGAAACGATAAGTATTTTTGATGGAAGTTCTGTTTTACTTTTTGGTTATGCCAAGCTTTGTTTTACTTGTATTTTAGATATTACGTTATGGAGGTTGATTTTCAACAAATTTATAAAATTAACTAAAGCTTTGAAATTGGATTGTATGTATAAATAAATGATATTAAATATATTAAAAAAAAAAGATCAACCACTTTAACAAACAAAATAATTTTCAAGTGTTTATAAAAAGAAGTAACTAGACCAAAAATAAATTTCTTGGCAATGCATCAAAAATATTTTGTGTGGAACCACAATAGTTATGCCAATACTTTAAAAATCATTCATATATTCAATATTATGTTTTTTTCACGCATTGACAATTCAGATATTAATGAAATACAAACTCAGCATAAAAATAACATATATATCTCACTAAATAATAATAAAATAGTCACGTACCTATTTTGCGTGCGATGTCCCCCACTGCTCGAAGCACACACCCGCGATTGACAAGCCCCCGTTTGACAAACATCATTCATTATTACGTACGCTACTGTTATGTTACAGTGACTGTAGGCAAACAGACAATAAAAAAGTTTCTTCGAAAATAGTTCGTTTTGGCACAGATGGCGCAGTGTTTGATGTAAATTCATAATTAAATAAGATGTATATTAATTATTTTATTTATTAAGTTAAGTTATAAATTTTTCTCACATTTAGTACACAGGAATAGGGGATCTAAGGGCGATACAAATAAAAGATTTAGGTGAACTGACAAAATAGTTCTCGGTAAATTAATCTTCTGTCAAATAACCTAATGTATTTTTGTCAGAACTATCCATATTTTCACGTGTTAAATAACACAGCCTTGCATGTCTGCAGCTTCGGATCAAACGGAAATACACCAACTGTAACTGGTAAAGCGCTTCAATTTCATTGTTAGGTCGTGCTCTCTCACAAGAATCAGTAAGAGGCTCTGAACTGGTAGCAATTCGTTTATCACAGGACTAATAGCTGCCCTATCGGATGATCCGCTACAGTATTTACAACTGTTATTGTCTGGATAACCTTCAACGTACATAAAAGACCACACATTTAAATTTATAGTAAAAGGATCGTTTTCTAAACTAATTTTTAAATGTGATTAAAAAGTCAAGCCTATTTGATAAAAAAAACATGCCCTTTTTTAGGAAGGTATATAAAAGAATAAGTAAGGAATTGAATTATTATTTATTAATAATTATGATCTTTCATAAATTACATGATGTAACAAACTACTTAATTTAATATGAGAAGAATATAAATTACATACAATAAACGCATACGTAATAAAAAACGACTATCAACACAATGAAATACACAGTACTGTATACGAGTATTAACGTCTACTATAACATTCCTAACATTGTGTAAAGATTTACTTTTTCTATCCCCGGGAATAGTATATTTTGCTGGATTAAAGATTTAATACTTACGTGTAAAATCTAATTAATTTTGCATGTATACTATTAGTTAGAATATCAACTTATGACTATTTATTGAATATGAAAATATTTTACAACTACTAACGTACCAATCCATACTAGTTTATTGAAAAATGTATCGATACCAATTTATACATGTGGATCTCTTGACCTATATAAATTACCGATACATTGAAGATCTATTAGTAATATTTGGTGCATGATGATATATATTTACCGCTACAGTTGATGTGTACAAGAAATAAACATAGTTGAAACTACGTAGGTATATGTTAAGATATAGTCAGTTTCAAAACACGAAAAGAATTAGGATCACTAAGTTTTAAGATTCCATATAACAGCGGATAGCATACTACAGTACAACAAAATAGAATAACTTCACACTGAACAAACGCATCTCATAGCAGAAACATCTTGAAGACATCACTATATGCATACTTAGAATGCCTGTTATGACCATCTCATTATATTGAAATGAATTTATAAAAAATACAATAGAACAGCGCAGTCCAGATTTTATTTAAAATGTCTTAATCTCTACTGTCGTACACGGTCACCTCTTTCCCCTACCATATTACAGACAGAGATAGCACCAATAAACGCTTGGCAAGCGATCGCCAGACACTACTTATCATCTATTAGAGTATTAGAGAATGCCCTTGCACTTGAAATATTGATACTACTAGGAAAGGCTTGTTTGTGCAAGTGAATTTCACTATTGATTTTCGTAACGGTTGTCTTCACTGACTGTCAAAAGCAAGAAGAAATTTTGAAATAGATTAATTTTAATTTACACAACAATACTTATCATTGCTGTTTGGAAAGATGACGAAGTTAGAAGACGCCTACGCCTACGCCTGGGAACCACGAGTGGGGCTGCCCTTGCCCTTGCAAAAGCAGGCCAGAGTTGAAAACGCGACATATTTCGCGCGCGGCTCTTAAATTAAATTGAAGAGGGGTGAGGCCCCTAGCATTTCATGGTGCAAAAAAGGGTTTCCTAGATGCATCCCTCCTAGGGTATACCCAGGTTCATTGCAATAGACCCAGTTGTGACGGAACACAACCGTGTGGTTTTAGTCAGGTCAAGTACGACATACCACTCCACCGTCAGCTCCGGTGGGGTGACGACCCGTGGCGTTTCCACACAAAAAAAAAAATCATCACATTCTGTGCAATTACGTTGGCATTCAATTTATCAATGGCATTTTTTTTTATTTTTACAAATCAAAAACCTTGTACTCAACTTTTGCGTTATTAAGACATCATTTCAATATCGTTGTAACTAAAAATCCAAACTAATTTGATTTAAATACACAAAGAACACCACGTACAAGACAAATATTTTCGATATAATGTTTTGAAAACTATTTGAAGAGCATCAAGCATGGGCCCAAAGACTTAGCTGCTTGACCACTAGCTAAAGTTTTATACTGGCGTCTTTGTTGAACCATTTATAAATTTGTAAAAAAAGGAGAGCCAATGAAAATTTCGGGTTATCCTTAGTTAAACTGAATGTTAAAAAGAAAATTAATATATTCACAAAAGCAAATTGTTTTTGCTGCCAGTCAAATACAGTGCGAGTAGGCTTCAAAAACAGCATTTACAGCATATTGTCACTATAAGCCTGGTAGTAGTGTAAGTATTTGGATTTGTTAATGTTAGAAATGTAATACAAAATGTTGCCGAGATTTGTGGAAACAGATGTTAGATATCTGTAGCTTGCACAAACAAAACTGAAAAAACAGGAGAAGTACGAGTCTGTCTTGCGCAGAAAGGGTACAATACTAAAAGAGTTAGAGATTATTGATATCTGAAAGACAAACTTAAGATTGCAGTTTGAAAAATACTTTCATAAATCGATATACGTAGGTCACAAGATATTTCCCTACCATAAAATATAAGTTTGTAATCGCATAAAAATGTGAAATAACAACAAATTAACCACTTAAATGTTGCACTTAATTTTGCTCTAAGACCTTGACTTATTGCCAAATATTATGCTTGTAAGTCAATGGGAATAGGTTTTTACCTGCGAAATGAACAAGCTACTGAAAGAAAATGATATTGTTTGTCCCTCAAACAATATCCTTTTATTTGCATGTGATAATATCTATTTATATAAATAAACCTAATTAATGTGTTAAAAACAATATGTGAACAGAAACAATATACAAATGTGTGTCATAGAAAAAAAAAGAACCTATATCAGTATAAGTTACTATGTTCTTATATATTATGTTCTTATGAGAAATAAACCTCAGTGTAAACCTAGTTGTTGAAATTGGTTATTTTAATATCAACTTGACATCTCATTGACTCTCTTGACATTAACTAAAATTTTATTAAAAATCACTCCTTTTTTTATTTATCGCGCTCTACGTATTGCATGTTCCTAAAATAAGACCACATCGTTCTATAACACCTACATATGTTGTATTAACACCTTGTACATCCTATAAGAATAACATATTCGTGATTTCTTTGTCATTTAAATTTTGGTCAGTCAGTTCATAAAATAAATATCTGCCATATAAAGCGACACAGCTGTAATAAACGAATGTACAAACGGAATAAACGTTCTGTCTGAATAAATTGCATATTTGTTTGTCAGGGAAAAGTTTCAATATTATATTTATATCGAGAGAACCGTGTAGGATTATACACATGCAATGACTTATTGTCATCTTGTCGCGTTTATATAAGTACCAAAGGTTTTAGTTTTGATCTACACAGAATACTCGTAATCTTATTTTGGTTTTAATGGTGCAAATAAATAACTATTTATGTGAAATCTCTCAATCCACATCTTAAGAGGCTCTCATTAGATAGGTATATCAAGGGACTAATGAAAGAAGGCCGCTGCCCTCGATACGCTCCACATTGTGAGGAAACCTCCTTATAGTGGGGGTCATGATGGACCGTCGTGTCATCGACGATACATTCAATGCCTGTTTTTTGAGCCTGATGATGAAATGTTGGTGTTCTATTTTTTATATTTTTAAATACTTTCTATATATGTATATATACATGAGTGTGCCTTGAATGCGCCTCTGCTTATCAGTTCGGCGATATAGGTGTGAGTGTTTTTATGTATAAAACGAGATTATACTATATACTTAGGACAGTGGTGGCATGGCCATGCTTAGGCACGAACGTCTACTTGATCGTGCGATACCACAGCTCACTGAAAACCGGTGTTGAAATAATACTGGCGTTGCTTTTACCTGAAATTGATGAGGATTCCGGAGGCCAGGCTCCCATCCCCTCAACCCCACTCTTTACCATTTCTTTATAATGATTCTCTTTTTTCTCTTTTTACCCATATCCTCCATACTTCATCACCCATAAATGCGGAAGGCGCGCTTGCGACTCTTGATTTGGAGTGGACGGACGTTGTCGCTTGCCATCGTATGACCCGTCTGTTCGACTGTCTACCTACATTATAAAAAAAACTCACTCCTTAATATAGGCGCTTATAGGGTAGGCAGAGGTATGCTAACAGCATGTTGTTGACCCAGTATAGGGATATTCATGTGGAGGGTTAACCACTTGTGTGTTGTCTTGGTTATATAACTTTATTTTTATATTACACTTTATTTCAAAGTAAATTAATTCTTGTAAATATCCTACACTAGTAAGTGTAGGATATTTACAAGAACAATACTGTAGCTAGCAATAATATCAACGCAGAATATTATGACACAATTGATTTTAAAACATTTTCACACATAAACTAGTTACGCAATGAAATATAGACAAATGCGGTTCAAAGAGCGTAATCGCATAATTATTCATAAACACATTTACCATAATATTATTTGTAACAGTACGAGTTTCAACGCCAGTTTCCCAAAACACTGCACCTATAGACCAAGGTAATTCAAAACAATAGTTTACGAATTAAATTAAACGTATGCATAATAACTGTATGTTGGCACTGACACTGTTTCTACTATCTGTAAAAAATAACTGAAGAAAGATCGTAGGAATTGAAATATATATACATATTCATTTATTTATATTCCTTTTAATTTTCTTTACACTTTTGCATATCTTACTTTTTATCCGACTGCGATATGAAGAGTTTTATGCTTTTTAGTATATGTACATGTGTATGTATAATGTTTCTCATCTAGACCCTAAACATCGTTATGGATTTTAACATTGAAGCGTCACTTAGTCTTAAATTAGCGAGAGCGAGGTAGTAACAGTCGGTCTCATATGCACAAAGCATATTGGAGCTACCGCACTTTTGTAGCGCGTTGGGGACACCTAAAACATTTTCGTTGCTAATGTGACGATTAGTTTAGACAGTCACACATGTATGTGGCATTGGATAACGAGTCACTGGCCGTCGTGTCGAAAAATACAGATAATACCTTCGTGTTTTATATTTTGTATGAAATAAAGATATAAAAGTAGTTGTAGTAGTTGTAAGCATATTTTATTGGTATAAAAAAAAAAACTTTGAGTTTGACTGTTAGCAAATGTGTAATACGACATTATTTTTTATTATTATTATTGCTTGTGAGTGCTAGCTTTCATCTCGAAATTTTGTGGTTATTAATATTTAATATTCCCTATGCCTTCGAGAAACGTCCAGATCGTATGAGCATAATGTGCAACCTCAGGTGGATTCTACGGTACCGTATAAGTGGGCCACAAAAGCAAACAATATGCATTGCAGTTTCTTCTGCCTCTTTACAGAATCTGCCTGTAATACTTTCGCCCAGCGTTAGGTTGCACATGTATGTGTTCAGCTTGCAGTTTTCGGTAGAATGCAGGATCCGTATTACTGCACAGGTTTTGTATATTTTGAGCTCCATAAGTTCTTTAGATACTTTGTTATCATAGCCCTTTATCAGAAGCCGAGGGTTTTAGACCAGTAGTAGTCTTTCATCTCTTCAAGGCACTGATGTGCAGTAGTATACGCTCCCTGTTTGGTAATTGAACAAGGGCGTTTTCATTGCCATGGATATCTGAGTGGACCGGTACCAATCGTAAGGTGAGCCTTTTGGATTATCCCTGTGTGTTCAGGTAAATTTCGTATCAGCTTTGAGCTGGTTTCAAAATTGCCAATGGTGCCAATAGCACCGTTTGGCTGCCAGAGTTGATATAGATGTGTTGATTTTTTACTTTTCTTTCAAGATTGAATGATTTCGCTTTTGTTCGTAAAGACTTCAGCCTGATAAACAGTGTCCTCTGTTCATAGGTTCTTGCTTTACCTGAGTTTTGACCTTGTAGCGAATATAATGTAGTGTAGTAAAGCAATACCCCAACCTTATCATCCTCTTGTAAGCCAAACCTAGGTCAAGTGACAACAGGAATGTCGCAAGCGATATCAACAGGAATGCAGCGAGCGATAACAACACTGGACTCTAGTATAAAAGAACGGTGTCAATCTAGTTTAAGTCAGTTCAGTTGAGCTCACTTCTGTATTCAATAAAATTACCATCCATATTTGTAATTTTCTTCATAACGCCTTCACGTCGAATTAAGCCGTCAGCAGCGATCTCGGCAAACTTCTGTAAGAGCATACTCCCAACCCACTACAGCCTCTCTCTGTAAATGCTACAACCTACATCGTAACCATTTTAGACCCACTACTGTACCTCTCGTGACTGGCCTTTTGTTGGATTAGAGGCCTTGCAGCCATGTATCCCTCTGAGGTATGTCAACTGTGTAACTCCTCACGAAGTCAATCCCCGAAAACTAACCCTTTTAATTCGTTTTGTTACCGCGATTGCCACTTATATCAACACTACCTAGATATCTACAGTGCGGCCACGCATATAAAAGGAAGCGGAGTAGATGTGCGGATTGTTTTACCCGACTTCGAGGAAGCAACATTGCTCTCTGCCTTATTGTTTTTGCAATATACCGTTATACCGTCGTATTGTTTAATGTTCTATATATACATATGTATATATATACATATGTATATACATATATATGTATATGATACTAATGACCTACCCCAGCTTGGTGGTGGCCGTGGTCAGAGTTTCGATTAACTTCTCCTTGTAAGAGGCACATGCTTTGCGATTCCCCCGTGAATTTCAATGCCGAGCAAAGCTCACACACTACTGTCATAATACCTGTTGATACTATACTTATAAATATATATATGTACAATAAGAGATTGTCCAGATAGTAAGTCCGGTTTTAGGTAGTAATATGAATTTTAATTTTGTAAATGAAAATGTTTATTAATTTATAGTTAAGTCAGTGTTTTGTTGTATTTGGAATTTCTGTTTGTGAACTTATCAATGACAAAGCTGGTTTGTGAGTTATGTGCTTACACACCAGCCAAACTATAAAGGTAAAAAACTTTATATTCAGGCTGGTGTGTGGTTGTGTTTCAGTATATAAATCATCAGGAATGTAATATTTTTATCAATTACTCAGTATAGTACAAAATTGGGTCATCAAAACTTATTATGGATACCAACTTTACACTGCTTATATTTTTAGAGATTCTTGACACCTTTAAATTGTGACAAATTATCTTACTTTAAACCAGAAATAAAATCCTAATAATCCCATTTGTTTTGCCCGTTACTAGTTAAAAGCCGACGTGACTTATCCAAAATGGACTTTGTTTTACTCAGTTTAGGCACATCACTCACTTTAATGTGTACCAAAGTTAAGAAAACTAAACCTCGTTTAGGAATTTCGTTTCAATTAGCCACTAAAAGAATAGTTAAAATAATGTTCCTCTCCTTACTTCAAAGAGTTTTTCTGTGTCTACCATTTAATTTAATATTTGTATAAGCATCAGGTGCCCCGACTGCTTGTTTTCCGCATATCTAATACAACAAAAACGGTATTTTTATGAGTAATTTCTATTATTTTTAAAGTGTGCAAATTTCAGTGGGTCCAGCTTCAGTTTAGCTATTCCAAATACTCAAGATTATACACTTTATTTTCTTTTTTTTTTTTATTTATTCAAAATAATTACATTATTATGCTTATGCACTAAAAGCGCTTTAAACCTTTTAAAGGTTTATAGCAGCGCCAGTGAATCGCCCAATGCTACAATTCTTAGTTTTGAAGAATATAATACAATTTAATTGCACGTTTACAGGCCTTGTAATTCTTATAATTTGATGTTATTTTTGTATGCAGTTCATCCCCAATTGTGTTAAGTATATTAGGAAGCATGTATTCCCACGTCCTCCTACCATATTCATTGTTCAATTTAGGTAGTACATATTTATTTACGTAACGTAATTTTCGTAACTTATTAGGTCTATATTTATTTTTAATTTTTTCGATGTTATGGTATTCGTCCAATAGTACCTGCATTTTAACTTTATTAAAAACCGATATGATTTGGAAATCTTTTAGTAAACCGTTTTCATCTCCTTTATATTTGTTTCTTATATGTTTTGGTACAATAGTCTTAATTTGTAGTTTGTAGATAGTATCAAGGTTGGTTTTGTATGTGCGACCATAACTACTTAAACCATAGCTTATTATTGATTCTCCTAGTGATACATACAACATCCTAAGGATTTTATATGGTAACTTGTACTTAATAATAGCAAATTTGGCACGGAGCGCTCTTAGTTTATCACATACGTGTTCTACATGTGGCTTCCAATTAAAATGTCTGTCTATCAAAAGTCCTAGATATGTATGTTGGCTACTAAGCTACTGACGTCACATTTGCCTTACTGACCTTATCCCCAGATCTATAATTAATGATCACAGCATTAAAACTACTCAAAACATCTTCTAAATGTCGTAGACCATTGCTAGTAGGCCGTTTTTTGGGTGTGGATACTCGCTTGGACGGTCATCCCACCGGTGTTTTTCGAGGAATGGTGTGTCAATATCAAATCGACTAACCCTCCTGCGCTAAAGTAAAAGGAATCTGGAAAACCTTCATAAAGGCGTTCGTATGCTTATCGCGTTAAGCACGGTCACCATGTTCGGATAACAACAAACAAATGCTTTCTCTCTCAGTCTATATCAGCGGTCACCATCTCCAAGGCGCCATATGATTATCTTATTCCTATGATTTTGTCCTGCCACTAATTAAAACATTGGTCTCTTGTGATTTCGGTGTTTTATAGAAAAAAAAATCGGTGTTTTATAAGAAAATTCTGGTAGTGGAACAGCTTTTTTAGAGATTTCGAATACACTGGAAAATAGTAGATTAAACAAAATGAATAACTAAATAAAATTTAGATGACTATCAAAAAGACTAACGAAATGACAATCGAAATTCAACAAATGGCAATAAAAATTAGGGGTACATAAAGAGCTCCAGGAGCGCGCCTACAGGGCTGTTCAGTGGAAAGTAATGTCTTGAAGAAGAAGTTAATTAGTCGAGTGAAGTGAACAGTAAAAGTGAAAAGCGGTGCAGAGCTCCTGTTGGACTGGGCTGCATGTAGTCCGCGGAGACAGTGTTCAAAAGTGCTACGCGGTTCGTGCAGTGCTACGCGTTTGGTGCACTGCTACGCGTTCGGTGCAGTGTTACGCGTTAAGACTGTGAAACGCAAATAAATTGCTTCTCTCGTGATAAACATTGGTTTCCTTCCAATCCCTGTACCCACTTCCGTAACAATATTTTATCTTCTTTATTTTTTAAATATTTATTTATTCAATCTCTGATGAACTTCTATCTTCCTACCACCCGTATGCAGATGATTTGCAAATATACTTTTAAACAATTTTTAACCAGCTGTCTCAAGGTATTAACATTATCAATTAATATTATAAGTAAATGGACACCTATATATATATATAGGGTTATGTAGGTATCCCGATTTACCTTCGCCAAAATACTCATATCCTTTTTCTACTTTTTAATATCTTGTTTGACCCTGCTTCTCCTGTCTATCTTTAAAAATATTTGTCATGTATTTACGACACACAACAAATACTTGAGATCATTAGAAAATCTAACACTGGAAATACCAGCACATATCACAACATTTACGTAATCATGACTGTTTTTGTTAAATCGCTCTTTTATCATATATGTTTATTATATAGGTATGTATTTATAGTCTAGTATACATATATTGTGTATATCTCTTATTTAGACATTTATATAAATTTATGTGTGTATAGTATTGCATAACACTGTAATGACTGTTATGTACTTAGTATAAACACATTTTTATTTCTCGATCCTACTATTTTTAGTTGTGCACCGCGAGTTACTACTACTCCATCAACGGTTGTCTAATCGCAGATCAGAGATCGTAGATTGCGATGAGACTGCTCATTGTATTGATACTTATGTATTATTCCTAGTTTATATAATACTTTGTGGGTGTGCAATAAGGAGTATTTATTGTCTATGTATTTTGTATCTATCTATCTCTGTATACAAATAGGTGATTGGAACCCGCGACTACTGAAACCAGGTCGTGTAAAGTAAAATAACATATCTTATATGGGAATTTGTTCCCCAAGTAACTGTCAATTTATTTTCACAACCTTTCCATCTCTTGCACGTATAAGTGGGTAATACCCAAGTAGTTTATTTTTAAAATCAACTCGTAATAAGTTCACTGTCAATATCTTGTTCTTTTACTTGGAAACGCAAATAGAGTACTGAAGAAGTAAATATAAAATAAAATAATATTAATGAAGAAACAAAAACTCAAAGCCTTTTCAAAAGAGAATAATTACATGCAGAAAAAAAGCAAGATTTCATAATATTTGATTCTATGTTTCTTGACCTAGACGTGACAACCGCTGCCTATGAACATCTGCAACTCAAGAGTTGTAAGTGCACACTGTGCAAAGTCCATCTTTAAGGGTGATGAGGAGAGGGGATGGAGGAGAGGGGGTATGAGGGATCGGAAAGAGGTGGGGGGGGCATGAGGGTAGGGGAAAGAGTAGAGGAGGAGTTGGGCCTCCGGCACTCTCACTCGCACGACAATACAAAGCAAACATTGTTTCTCTCCTGTTTTTTGAAATGTGTTTTTTTTTAGTAACCTTGTAAATTACAATCTAGACTTCTTTCCTGTGCCGATCGGTGAAAGCCTGGAATTCGGGTTTTTTAAGCTCTTGGACGCCACTTATTGCTTTCCATCAGGCAAAGTGGAGTCACTATGTATAAAAAAAAAAAAAAAAAAAAAAGACCACCTGCTTATATAATCACTTCCCCCTTCATTAGTTCTACCAAGTGATGTCTTTACCTATATTATTTGCTAATAAATATTCTACCAATATAAAAACAATCATTCAAATCTGACTGATAGTTCCAGATCCAGATCATTGCGTTTAACAATCAGGCAAATGAATAACGAAAAAACTCTTCAGCTTTCTAACATTAGTATAGATAACTAGCTATTACTCCCGTTCGTTAGGTTTAAATATTTTGAAGTGTAATTGTTTTATAGGAAACAAATGCACTTCAAACCACCGACTTCAAAAAGGAAGAGGTTCTCAATTCGACTGTATTTTTTTTTTATGTTTGTTACCTCAGAACAGTCAGACTCCGTGAACCGTGGTTGCTAAAAAATACAATAATAAATTTTACTGGTCTGTTCGTCTAGTGCCTAGTGACCATAACGGCTGAGCCGGAGGGTACAATTCCCGCATGTTACTAAAATTTGTGGGATCCACCGTTGGTTGTTCCGGGTCTGGGAATTTGTGTCCATTGTATGAACGTTTGTAAAGTCCTCCGCGACATAGTAAGAATTCCTACTGCAGGAGTTGTCTTTTATCAACAAACAAATAAAAAAGGTGCTTTGTATTTCACCAAGTGAGTTAAGTTACCGGAGGCCTTGTTTGTTACCTTTTGTTAAAAAAAAAAAAAAAAAAAAAAACAACAATTTTTTTTATTAATCGCCTTCGAAAAGTAAAATGTTCCTCGAGTGTCAAATATTTAGACTTTTACGAGTATAAGTTTCGTTCATGTATTGTAAATTGTATTCAGCAATAGCATTATTAATTATAAACTTAGCTAGTCATTATCATCTTCTGAATGCATAATTTTGTACCGATCAAATGTATAAAAACCCGGCTGGTAATCAAATAGTCTCTCTAGGGGGCCTTAATAAACGAAACATATATTTTGAATATATAAACCTAGTATCACAAACCAGTAATAATATTTTGTTTACTTCCCGTCTATATCATATAATATCAGAACAATTTACTGGTTTGTTATTGCTATATGGGGCCAACGAGCAGACGGATGACTTGATGATAGGTTACTACCATCGCCCATTTACACCTGTAACTCAAGAGTCGCATATACACTGCCCGCCTTTAGGAAAAAGGGGAGGGGTAACTTCACTCGTAAATAAGCTCACACCTGTATCCATTAAGGGGCAGGCAGAATTGCATAAAACACCAACATTTTTAAATAATAATTTGGTCCCACTAACGTTGTAGGAGGTAAGCC
Source organism: Tyria jacobaeae (assembly GCA_947561695.1). Taxonomy (NCBI): domain Eukaryota; kingdom Metazoa; phylum Arthropoda; class Insecta; order Lepidoptera; family Erebidae; genus Tyria; species Tyria jacobaeae. The sequence goes on along the minus strand of OX387215.1, from coordinate 6,642,960 downwards.
TCTATTGCCGTCAATCGAGCACTTCATAACTGTGTACTGTGTACGTACTGTCTTATAGATAACAGTCCGATCCTTTAGACGCCTTTGGGTGTCAACCCACGAGAAGAAATGGGGTGTCTCTATTCTACTTCACCGAGCACACGTCAACACCTCACTCACTCGATGAAATACATCACAATCATTGCTTAACACCGAATTGCAAGCAATGTACACATTTATGTATATAATCATTGGCTATAGAATACTGATAGCAGTTTATTTTTGTGTCAGATTTCCTCCAAAGTTGTACAGTCGTTATAATGTAATTCGTGATTGAGTACCAACAAAACCGCTTCAAATGAAATTATAGAAATAAAAATAAAAAGACCCTTAATACTCCGTGAGTCACAAAGAACTCCAAACTAAAAACAATTTGAAAAGTCATACCCTCATGTCTGCTAAATTTTAATTCCAACTTTAAAATTTACTAGACTGATATTAAACGCTGTGATTATTTTATCAAAGTTAGTAGCTTCATTAGTTACGGTCCACAAATTACTGTAATTTAAATCGAATCACTATTAAATTTCATATAAATGAATGGATGCATTTGCATCAGAAACTTCATTCTATGTTATGATAGAGCATTGAAATAACGAATAATTTCACATTTTCGTTTTGTGCAATCCAAAATAAAATGAAGAAGAAATATATGTAGAATAAATTGAAGAACTATGAGTATACAGATTATACAAACTTACTCCGATTTACCTTTGTATACTTCATTAGCTGACTCCTGTATGTAATATGGTCAGAATTGTAAAGATTTTGGTATATATGTTATTTTGTATATACTACCGCTAAACATGTGGGTCAAATTTCATAAGTGTATGTATATAAGTGTGTTTGTATATGTCAAAACAAAAACAACAAAAAGTCTTAACAAAATGATGATGAATGATGATGATATAATGTCAAGCTATAATAATACGATTCACGATCACTGTCGAGTGTGTAATATGTATGCCGAAGTACACCTACAACTACACGTAAGAGACAAAGATATAATTAAGTAAAAGTACTCCAACGAATAAATTTGTAGTTAGTTTAATTAGTTTCAAATTACGAATGAAATTAATTAAATGAAGAAAAAAGAGAGAAAATTAAACCTATTTAATTACTAGAATTAAGGTAAATAGTAACTAAAAAGAGACAAATAAATACTCGTATCATTCGCAAGCCATTCGTAAACTCATAGTAATAGTTTATCATCATCATATCAATACAAAACGAGGGCTTGTTGTAAAGTAAACAAATCTATTTATGTTACGTAACTACGTTTGCGGAGCGTGTTTGTCAACTGTTCGTGAGTCATGAACAATTAGCGAATTTGTTAGAAGCTCGGTGAAAATTGATATGTGTAGATTTTGATGTCTGAGAGATATTTTGTAATTGAATTCTAAGGAATTAATTAGTGTCTTATTACGCACTAAATAACATGTTATTTAAAATTTTGCAAATAACTAAGTGTTAAGTGCAATATTTATGTGACATTAGAATGTATGGAAAATGTATTATTGTAAGCGAGGACTGTTATCTATCAGACGGTATTAATACATTCATACAGTGCCCGGATGGCGGCAACAGCTCAACCCCAGGTACATAAGTAAAAGATAATACCTCTGCCCAGCCCTTCACAGATATAGGTGTGAGTGTATGAATGTGTTATGTCTTACGATTTCATATCAAAACATGACATAAGAAGTTACTGAAACGAACAAACTAAGTTCTAAACATATGTATGTTAATACACTTCTTAAACATAAATTAAATGTAGATGATTTTATTTTTAGTACAATATTATTTGTGGTCTAATAAGATTATTCAAAGTTGTTTGGAGCCCAGTAAGTATATAAACAAAAAAATAATGAGATTATAATTGAGCAATCTGCGGCGTTTTTAAATGTAATCCTTATACCTTCTTCTTGGTTTACACTGAGAATCCCTGGTTTCACTGTTTCCTGGTGCTATTGCTATTACATTCGTATAAAAAAGGAAACTTAGTGGAATGGGTTTTAATCACATTCTGAATGTAATTGATATTCTTGACAATGAAGTTATGAGAAGGTTCTGAGAAAAATAAATCAGATATTGTATTTTATCTTAACAAAAGCATTTACTTCAGACCGTCTGGAATTCGAATTGCAGCTATATATTATTGTTTATTCTTTACTGGCTAGTATAACTTGTGGTGTCTGGGTATGACTTTCCATCCCATGACCGGCATGTCATACACTAGATGCGTGTACATATATATATTTTAACAGTGGTAGGGCCGGCTCGAACAGTGCGATACCAACGCCTTACAAAAAAGCAAGTGTTGCTTCTCAACTGATTTTCACGAAATTACTGAGTTTTCCGGATATTCAACTAACCATCATCCCCCCTCTCTTCTTTCCCTATCCCTCATCAACCTCAAAGGTGGGTAGCTCACTTACGACTCTTGAGTTGCATTTGTCTCTAGGGGGTTGTCACTATCCATCAGATGACCCGTGTGTTCATATTTGCAAGGTAGCTGGGTATAGACCAGAAAGGATGTTTCTAGGAAGCCTTGCAGATCACAGTGTCACCTGCGGTTAGGTTCACTATTCCGCAATGTTTTATAGCATATAGCCTTCATTAATAAGCAAGCTATTCAAGTTGAATCTTGAGTAGTTAGTAGTTGTAGTAACTCCTTAGATTAGCGCGTTCAAACAAACAAACAAACTATCAGCATTATTACATTGGTATAGATATAACACTTCTTATATAATTATAATGATTGACTTACAAAAAAATATAACCATCATTAACGCGCCTATCATAATACATCATAATAACGCGCAATTTAAATGATTCTCCATCAGACTCAATCATCACATCCTATACGAACAATTAAACATACACACAGTGGAACCTGGAACCTCCTCCTTTTCTGAAGTCGTTTAAAAATGAATTGCGGTTCATTAGTTTAACTGAAACTTAATAACGAAGTGAACGATGTAACGAATTTGATTTATTCCTTAATTTCGCTCTTTCAAGGCTGATTTATAGGGAAAAAGTGTAAGAAAACAATGGGAATACAATTTATTATTGCTTGAGAAAGTATTCAGCTTAACTTTTTAAATCCGGACTATATATCTATATGCCAAGCATCCATTAAAAAATCTAATCCTAATATTGTTTTGGACGGTATTATTAAAATTTGTTCATCAATTATTATTGTGGTAATCTTACATACCAATGATTAACGTATATGTGTATAATTATTTTTCCTTCTGACGTTGGTTAAGTAAAAATAAAATAATTTTATTTTTTATATTTTATTTGCTTACATTATTGATATAATTATGCGTACGTCGTCTTCAAACTTAAGCACACAAGTAATTTGTTATTTATTATTTATTAATATTAAATATTGTTCTTAATTTATTATTTTGTCATATAATTAACTGATTAACACTATGTTCACTTTTATGTAATTTACTTTGTATGTATCCTTTTCTTAGTTAAAGAACTACAAGTGTAATGTGTCTCTTATTGTCAATAAATTAGGTTTCTTTGTTTCTTTCTTTCCCTATTTCCATATCCCTAGTGCCATTTTTTTTTCTTAAAAATCGCGTACAAGGAATTCACTTCACGTATTTATAAGTGGATAATACAGTTCTAGCTATTGAAGGATAACAACGTATGCAGTCTATTCATAGCACAACTTGTTCGCCAAACTTCTAACTTAAAAGCAAACATATAGACTGTTATTGTTCTCTGTACAACTTGAGACGCTTAAAAGTTTACTTTGTATACGAGTTGAACATTGTCATTATTTAACAAAGGCATGCCGCTAGGTAAACTATGTCTAGAACACACGTCATACAAACACACAAACAAACTAATAGTTTACTCTCAAATAAATATTTAATATAAAAGAGTTAATAAAATGGATATCTGCTATCAATCCGTTGGTATATATATATATATATATATATATATATATATATATATATATACCAACGTGGGCCCTATGCTAAGGAAGACCTTGCGACTTGGACCAAACTTTATCCAGATACCGATCTACACACGAGAACTGGAGCGCAGAGGGGTTGGGATGACGGACGTGTCTGGGGCTCACATCCTCGCTTGTTTGCGCAGCGGAGCGTCTGGAGTCGAGTTGGCTCGGCTCAATGCCGCCTCAGAGCCGGAGTCAGGTGCCTGGCTGCATGCCCTACCATCCCCTAACTTGGGCACGCTGTTGGACTCTCTTAGGGTGGCAGCCGGACTCCGACTTGGCTGCTCTGTTTGCGAACCCCATACTGTACAACGTAGAACGGGGAAACGCCGCCAGCTTCATAGGTACGTTTGGTCGAGGGGTATTTATTCGCAGGGGCCTTTACAAACATTCAATCAACGGACACAAAGAACACCCAGACTCGGGACAACTGTTTGTAGATCACACAATACATTTTTTTGTCCTGTGTGGAATCGAAACCACGATCTCAGCAGTCAGCTGTGTCACTAACCACTAGACCAAAAGGATCGTCACACATACGTGTACGTGAACATACAGTTTATACAGTGACCATTCGACAAAAATAGACTTTCCCCCTATTTCGTAGCAAGACTCAATTATATTATAATTAGCATAATGTGTGGTATATGTTTTATGTATTTTCAGTACAAAATTTTACAGTAAAATTAATTTACCTAATGAAAGTTTTTTCAGGAAATTTATCTTGATAATGCATATACTGGGTTCAACCTTTATAAGAATAATATATCGAGTTTGTATTAGAACTAGCACCCACATATCTTGTATACATCTAAGCTAATCTTAACTTAAGCTGTAACATACTAATTATATAAGGTATATTTTGTACTTTTAATATACCTCTGCCTACTCCTTGTCATATACAAGCGTGAGTGTATGTTTTATATGTATTTAGTCAAGTGGGTCCACGCATTCAAAATTGAGTTTTTCCAAGTTGAAGTTATTGTAAAATACAAATATTACTTAATGGGATATCCTATCACAATAAAATTAATGCAAAAGGACAAATACAAAAGAACATTCCAAAACTAGCGTAGTTGCTTTAACTTTCAAATTAACATATTAGCCAGTTCATTTCTCCCAGCGCAGTCGTTATCCCAGGTCCATTGAGGCTTTATCTTAAAATAGAATATTCGCTGGCCACATCTTATCTGCTTCAGGCTCATACAATATTTATGCGTGAAGAACACAGAATGTCGATTACTTGCTGGTTTACATAGATACTAAGTGGTAAAATAGATACGTCACACTTAAAAAAATAAATAAAGAACAACAAGTACTTTTCGTGCAGTCAAGAGATAATCACGCGTGAATCCAATACATGCCTCCTGAAAATTGATTTTTTTTTCATCAAACTTGACAAAAGCCATAAGACTACTTTACAACATCTTTCATCCATCATAGATCCTGATTGTTCTCCATTCTTCTATAGTTCATTCTCTGATGGTAATGTTAAGAAGAGTATAATGTCAATAGCGTCTAGCGTCTAAGCCGTAATATGATCCTTCCCATCATTGATGAAATCCTTCTTGTAATTTGACACATTTTAAACTTCTTCATTACCCATAGCATGTTTAGAAAGAAATCCTTTTCCCCAAAGAAAAAATCCTCATACTTTTTGACTATCGCCTTATCTCTATTCTGCCTTTTTTCGCCACTTCTCTGACTTCATTTCTACTCTTAAATCTCTTCCTATCCGACTATGTCCTGATCATAGCACTACTACTATCCTCGTTCATATTACGGGGGATATCAGATTATTTATAGAAAATGGTGAGTTCTCACTCTCTCGCACTAATTCAGTAATGCGTTCGCGTCTTCGAAGTTGTACATGGCACATTACGTTATCTTAGCATATCTTCAACCAAATTTACCTGTTTGGTCGCATGCAGCGTATTACTATTGATGATATTGTTTCTTCATAGTGTTACATGACTGTCGTTCTCATCGTTTTAATTTAGAATTATTTGTGAATGAATTTTATAATTTATGTACATGATATATATCCATCTATAGCTATGCATATTATATTATTTTGCATATCTGTTCGACAGGGGGAGTCTTATAAGTTACAATGCAGAGTTACCTGTCTATATCATATTATTATATACTGTTGTAGTCTGCTCTTGAGCCATCAACGAGTGCAGACATGTATATACGTACGTAGTATAGTATATATAGCAATACAGTACAATTTATTTAAATTAAACCAATTACAGATTTCATATAATTTTTAGGTGTTTGGTCAGTTAGTATAAGTCAATTGTGAAGTTAACTAGCTTAAATCGACACTGTGATCGCGACAGACAACTGCCTGTTTTACGTAGATATTATATAGAGGAACTCCATTGCATTTTTTTATGTTTATTTAGTTGACTTTTAAGTGTATATGTAATATGAGGACAATTTAACAAATTAAAAGATATGGTAAGACATTTACTATTTGGATAACCGTTAATTCTTGTGTACTTACCCAAAAGGCACGCTCTTGTCTCTTCCATTTCATCACTCTCTACACCTTTTGCTACTCGACTGACGACTCTTAAGTTAGAAAGAGATAGAATGATTATCACACAACACTTAAGTTTTAGGTGCTCTTTTGTAATCTTTATTGAGTGGCTGTAAATTGACTTTTGAAGGAACCCTCACAACTTTGTGAGGAGGGATGTTACCTTTCACAATTTTCTTTTACATTAAAGTGAGGCAGTAATATTTTTGTTTGGAGTACTTAAATAAGCTTCCTTTGGGAAACGTTTTGGTTCGTAGTTTAAAAGTATTACTTTTTTGTTTGATGTACTGTGACGAGATATTAAATTCCTTTTTATTTTATTATTCATTCTGTTTAAATTGCTTCTGCTGTTTATGGTCTCTGGTTAATGGTGTTGAAATGTTGTAATTTTTTTTTTCATAAGATCTCCACCAATAGGTTGATTGATAGGAAACTCTTTATTTGTACATTATTCTTACAATAAAATACAATACATATTATACACGTGACAAATATGTAATGTACTCCGAATTATTAGGATGGATCATAATCATTCGGAGAGACAGAGGTATTTGGAGAATCATTTCAACATTTTAATGAAAATTATACTAACTTATTTTCAAATATAAAACTTATATAAAAATATTCATATTTATGTGTAATATATAATATATATAACATACTAATACAAATACAGATAAAAATACATACATATACATATAAATAACATACATACAACAATATACACATACATACCATTCATATGGAAATAATTGATACTACATAACAGAACTAAAGTGATAAATAATAGTCATGACCCAGTTTCTAAAAAATGTTCAATGATTCCGCTAGCCTAATGTTCTTTTGGCAACGCATTCCAAAAGCGTACAGCTTCAACAGTAAAATATTTGTTATAAAACTTTGTGGAATGCATTGGCATCTCCAGTCTCTAATTTTCCGATGACCATAGATTTATGTCATATGTGTCATGAAGGAACTTGAACCGTTCTTTGAGATAAAAGGGGCTTTAGGATTGAATAAGATGTTGTAAAGAAAAGTTAGAATGTGAGTATTCCTGCAAAAACGAATTGGAAGCCAATTAAGCTTTTGATGGAACTCAGAAACGTGATCATATTTTCGTAGCCCAAATATAAATCTTATACAAACATTTTGAAGTCGCTCAAGCTTATCAAGTTGTACTTCAGTGAGATTCAGATGGCATCGGCATAGTCAATAATTGTAAGAAGTGACTGTGCAAGTGCAACTTTAGTGGCAGTTAGAAGAAAATTGTGCAGGCTTCGCAGAGACCCTGCTGAAGCAAAGACCTTGCGGCTGACTTCTTGCAGCTATGAATGCCAAGATAAGGTACTATCAATGTAGATTCCTAAGTTTTAGAAAGTGTTGTTGATTTTTAAAGTTGTGTCGTTAAACTTAATTTGGGGCAGATATGACTTGTCAATCCCTAAAACTAACAGGACTGCAGATAACACATAACTGAGTTTATAAGGGATTAACTTGGAGTCCATAATTTTGACTCCATTGGACAATGTCCAATAGGTAGGACGGAGGTAGGGTAGGTAGATAGGTTGGCATTGACTAGTTTAATGGCTTCCGATAACAGTTTAAGTGAAGTTTGTGTATATGTATATCTGTAAATTATCTGTGTAAAGATGGTAGAACGAACGTAATTGTTTACAAATGGAGTTTATAAAAATAGCGAAGAGTAAAGGAGATAGAACGCCACCGTACCAAGAAGAGACCGAGTCTTTAATGCGTACATGCTGTCGGCAACCAGACAGGTAACTATGAAATCAATCAACTATACTTGGAGATATGCCAAGAGACCGCAATATACTAATCGAAATCTGAAAATCTACACTATTGAAACCGTTACTGAAATCAAGTAATGTAAGTACTGTAATATTTTCAGCATGCCTGCCCAGTCTAATATCATTTGAGATGTGAACTAATGCAGAAGTCGTGCTGTAACCAGGGCGAAAGCCAGATTGGAAGGGGGTTTAGTGGGTATTCTTGAACAAAAAGTTACTGAGTTGAGACTGAATAAGACGTTAAAGGAGGAATTTTGAATATTACTTATGTAATATTCTAAATGTGTAGAATTTCGTCAAGGATAGGGAGTATCATGTTTCGGCTGATATAGTCACTTGCTACTGCATTTGACGAAACAATACCATAATAAACTAAATTTATTAAAAATAAAACTAATTTGAAAAGAAAGATTGGGTTATAGGAGTTATTACAAATGCAAAAGTAACTATCTGGCTGTTACAAATTCACGACTGATCCGCTAAACAAATCTGGATATAATTTGATATAGAAATCAGGACTTCGAGCATAGGTTACCTTTAGTTGCAATAATAATCCTGGCAGTTGGTTAAATAGGGTATCAAAGTTTGTATGGGCAATCAATCATTGTTCAGTTTTACTATGCTTCTATGCCTGCAGTGTTTGCATTCGAAATCGCGGGAACGAGTCAGTATTTACATATGTAAAATACGGTTAAATTAACTAATTTTTATAAAATCTGATGTTATTTCAACATTTATTTAATTTACTACTTAAAGGAATGTTAATTTAATATAAAAATATTACAACAATGAAAATATTGTAATGAATCCTTTGCCCAGTAATGTACACGTGTAATTAAAATTTAATGAGTCGAGAGTTCCCCACCATAGTAATGTGATTCAGATATTCCAGTAATCTGCTTTAATACCTATTAATAAATAATGTCGGCCCAAAAAGGGTTGAAATTGTATCGAATACGATATTTAAATGAATCCTTAAATTGTAGCATTTAAATATTGTAATGTTTAATACTATTTTAGTTACAAAATGAAATTATAGGAATAAAAAAAAGGTAGGTCAGAAGTAATCAGCGGCCACAATTAGTTAGCTGGTGTGTTTTACTGCTATATTATGCCTAAAGTTTCTGGTAGATTATTTATATTTATAATAATTGTTATATACTGTGCATTTACATTTAAAAATCGGATTTTCATGTATGCTCGGACGGGATAGACAGAATGTGAAAAATGGCAGACAGAAAAAACCTTAAAGAAACTTCAAGCATATCTTGCTTCATAGCCCACGACTTTGTAGATTGGCTCCAACAATTGGGTATAATAATTTATTGTTAGTTTCTCTGACCTTGTAGCCTAGACATTCAAAATATGAAATTCTGAACTTATAGAAAGACAATCCCTAAAGGACTAGAACATAGAATTAGTTTTTAGTGTCTTAACTATACGGCTCGGAGTTTGCAATTTGAAATTCAAACTCTGGGATGAATTAACATAATGAGAGTCCTTGGGTCTCCAATTACGTTAGTTTAATGTAAAGTTAAATTGGACGCATGACCCAATCAGATTGCTTAAAAAATACGTATGTACATGTAGGTTGAGGTAGTGTTTTAGACAAACGTGTATATATATATATACATATATATATAGCTGTGCTTCTTGTAAGACATACATATATAGTCATATTTTCCGAGTGAGTTATAATATAGTGCATGATTATAAGGTTGGTATAGAATTACCAATCATAGTGGTAGAGCCATGCTTGCTTAAGCACGAATGGGCCGGCTCGACCGGTGCGATACCACGGCCTCACAGAAAACCGGTTGTGAAGTAACGCTTGCGTTGCATTTCCCCGAAATGAGTGAGGTCTCCGGAGGCCCAAAATCCCCCACCCCCCTAATGATAGCGCTGTTAACGAAAAGGATACCCCAGGGGGGTACCAGCGCTAGCGTTGGAGAATCCCCCCCTGGACGTCCACCCTCAGTACGGTTTATGCCTGAGCGTGGACGCCCAGGCTGCCCCTCGTACTCTGGGGGGGGCTCAACTGCGCTCTCAAAATCTGCTCGGGGCAAGAGAAGGCATACTATGGCACCCCCTGTCACGTTTACCGTGGATTTTTGCAACATTAGGGGCTTACATTCGAACCTCGACACTGTCCACCACCACCTTGAGACAGCAAAGCCGGCCTTGCTCTTTTTAACCGAGACGCAGATATCATCTCCAGCGGACACATCCTACCTCTGCTACCCTGGGTACGGACTGGAACACTCCTTTGTTCCTAAGGCTGGTATGCGTGTACGTTAGAGATGATATCACTTCTCGCCGCCTCGGCAATCTTGAAGGTAGGGACCTCTCCATCTTATGGCTACGTGTAGACTGCGACGACCATCCCCGCATCTACCTATGCCTCTACAGGTCCCATAGCGGTGATGCCGAAACGGACCGACTCATCGACCACGTCCAAATGGCTACAGACTCAGTGCTCCAGCAGGTCCCATCCGCAGAGATCGTGATTCTTGGCGACTTTAACGCCCATCACGCCGAATGGCTTGGTTCGCGCAAAACCGATCATGCGGGAAGATCTGTTCACGATTTCGCCTTGGCATATGGCTTGACGCAGCTGGTAGCAACGCCTACGCGAATCCCACGAAAGCCACGTGCCTTCACTGTTGGATCTTCTGCTGACCTCACATCCTGACGGCTACAAAGTATCCGTTGAGGCCCCTCTTGGCTCTTCGGACCATTGCCTGATTAGGAGTATGGTGCCACTCGTTCACTCGCTGCGACCGCGTGTTACAGGCAGTCGCCGCGTATGGCACTATAGGTCAGCAGACTGGGATGGAATGAGAACATTCTTTGCATCCTACCCATGGAGGCAGGTTTGCTTCTCGCCGGATGATCCCAATGTCGTTGCTGACTCTGTCGCGGATGTTGTGCTTCAGGGTATGGAACTTTTCATTCCATTCTCCCTGATTCCCACAGGTGGCAAGTTCCAGCCTTGGTTTGGTCGAACCTGCAAAGCGGCGTCCCGCCGAAAGCAGGAATGTTACCAAGCATGGGCTAATGCAGCGACAGCACGGGATGTAAAGACCAGCACATTAAAGAAGCAATTTAACTTTGCCTCCAGGTCCCTCAAAAGAGTAATTGCTGGGGCGAAGTCGGCTCACATCGGCAGAATTGGCGAGAGACTAGTTAGTCTCCCCTCCGGAACTCATGCATTCTGGTCTCTTGCCAAAGCTGTCCAGGGGAACTTTTGTAAGCCATCCCTTCCACCTCTGCGCATAGGAGATAATTCGTTGGCCCACGACGCTAAAGAAAAAGCCGATCTTCTGGGCAAACTCTTTGCGTCCAACTCGACCCTGGACGACGGGGGAAACGCACCGCCGACCATACCGCAGTGCGAGACCCGCATGCCGGAAGTCCGGTTTACACAAAGGGCAGTGCGTAAAGCGCTTCTTTCCCTCGACGTTCATAAGTCGAGTGGGCCCGATAGAATCTCTCCTATCGTGCTGAAGACGTGTGCTCCAGAGTTAGCACCGGTTTTAACGCGCCTTTATCGGCTTTCCTACTCTCTTGGCGTAGTCCCGAACTCATGGAAGACAGCTCTAGTGCACCCAATCCCTAAAAAGGAGATCGCTCGGATCCGTCCAACTACAGACCCATAGCCATCACCTCCTTGTTCTCCAAGATAATGGAATCCATTGTTAACTGCCAGCTCCTCCGGTACTTAGAAGACCACCAGCTCCTCAATGATCGACAATACGGCTTCCGTCAGGGTCGTTCAGCTGGTGATCTTCTCGTATACTTGACTCACCGGTGGGCACAGGCGATCGAGACCAAGGGGGAAGCGTTGGCCGTTAGTTTGGACGTGGCGAAGGCCTTCGATCGGGTCTGGCACAAAGCGCTCCTTGCGAAGCTTCCTTCCTATGGGCTTCCCGAGAAACTGTGCAATTGGCTCACCAGTTTTCTTACAGACAGAAGCATCAAGGTCGTTGTTGACGGTGCATGCTCCGACTCGAAGTCTGTTAATTCTGGTGTCCCACAAGGCTGTGTGCTATCACCCACGCTGTTTCTTCTGCATATCAACGACATGCTGCAGATTAGCAGCATCCATTGCTATGCAGACGATAGCACGAGTGATGCCCTTTACACCGGCCGCGCTAACATTTCTCGGGTAAACGTCATCGAAAGCCGATCCAAACTTGTGTCTGAAATCGAAACTTCTTTATCAAAAGTTTCAGATTGGGGTCGACTTAACCTAGTCCAATTTAACCCCACGAAGACACAGGTTTGCGCGTTCACCGCTAAAAAGATGCCATTGGTCGTATCACCTCAATTTGAGAGCACTTCCCTAACTGCATCTGCCAGTATCGGAATCCTTGGCGTCGATATATCAAGCGAAGTCCAGTTTCGCGGTCACTTAGAGAGTAAGGCCATATTAGCCTCGAAAAAGCTTGGTGTGCTAAACAGATCGAGACAGTATTTTACTCCGGCCCACCGCTTGCAACTTTATAAGGCGCAGGTTCGGCCGCACATGGAATACTGTTCTCATCTCTATGCAGGTGCACCCCAGTACCAACTTCTGCCTCTTGACCGCATTCAACGGAGAGCGAGTCGCATCATCGACTGCCAAGATATTTCTGATCGACTTGACACCTTGGCGTTGCGTAGAGTTGTAGCTTCACTCTGCATCCTCTATCGCTTGTATCATGGGGAGTGTTCAGAGGAATTGTTCGGACTTATACCGGCTGCTGGTTTCCGCCATCGTCCTACGCGACAAAATATCCATCCCCATCACCTGGACGATTGGCACTCCACCACTGTGCGCTTCTCCAGAAGCTTTTTGCCTCGCACAACCAGCTTATGGAACAAATTGTCGCCTGCCGTATTTCCGAACCGATACGACCTTCAAACCTTCAAGAAGAGAGCGTACCTCTACCTAAAAGGCCGGCAACGCACTTGTGACTCTTGAGTTGCGGGTGTCCATGGGCGGCGGTAGTCACTTACCATCAGGTGACCCGTCTGCTCGTTTGCCCCCTATCGCATAAAAAAAAAAAAAAAAAAAAAAAAAATTAATAAATAACATATATATATATACATATATATACATATATATATATACATATTACATATATGTACAATATGAACATATGTACTCATACCGTTTCAGTGAGAGACGTGATGCTACCGTTACATTTCTTCAAAGATTTTATACTGATATTAAACTCTTTATGCTTTCGGGTAGTTCTGACCCTTTATTCAAAATATCTCCAAAATTAAATAAAAATTTCTTGACATTCCCTCATCCATCGCTGTAGCTAAATTTATTAAAAACTTAGTCTTGTCTAACCATACTCTCATGAATGGATGCGTTTTCATTTTTAAATTAGAATACATTTATTCAAGAATACGTTGTTTCTAGGTGTATGTTATTCAACGCAAGATAAGTTATATACAATATAACAAATAACATTAAATATCTAACATTATATTCGTCAGTTATTTAATGTTATTTTTTAAATCCATACCTCTAAATATATTACAATGTAAAACTACGCAACAGTGTATCACGATAAAAGAGTTCTAGAGTCAACCTACAACTGCTGAAATAAATTGCGCTGTAATAGCAATGGAACCCTCTTACTTTAATAGCTTGTCTATTCTGAAATGTAGCGATTCTTTAACTTTCATTTGTGAGCCTTATTTGGTGTGTGATTTAACTCTGCTTTAAATTTTATTTACCAACATCAATATTTGAAAGCGTCCCCTCTGTATCTGTCTAGTTTGTCTTCTTTTTATTTCAATTACTTACTAATTAATAAAACTGCATTGTACAAAGAGAGGGAATAACATCATCTATAAACTTATTATGACTAAATAATTATATTGTATTAGCAGAAAGCTAATGTCGATTTTATCGCCCAGATTATTGTGGTAGAGCATAGATTGAGCACTAATGGGCCGGCAGCAACAGGTTTGAGGAGGCCCTACTCCTCCTTTCCTCTTTTCCATCTCCTCGTCCCCCTCTCCTCTTTCCCCGCCCCACATCATCACTATCCATTAAGTTGCAGGTGTTCATGTATTGCATTATTACTTACCATCAGGTGACCCGTCTGTTCGTCTGTCCCCCTATATAATAAAAAGAAATTAAAAATACAACAAAATCTGATGTGTAAAATTGTAGCAAATATATGACGGGTTCCAACTTTTATAAATAGTTATTTTAGCTCCTTATATAGGGTTTGCTTTTCATATTGGCTTATCGTGTAAAACATGGCACATATAACAGAAATTGTACCTCAGTGTCATGTAGCGAATACAATCCGAACATACATACACACTGACACATATACACTCACGCCCATATCCATATGCAAACGCGCACTTCTTGCCAATAACAATTTATAGTAGTAACACTAACGTAATTTGGTTCAAGCCTATTGCTTCCATCGGGGCACCCTAAGACTGTATATACACTGTCAGATATACATATCTACATATAACAGTCCGATTCCTGAGTCACTTTTTACGATACCCACGGGAAGAGGATAGGGTGACCCTATTCTACTCCAACGAAAACCACACGGCAAACAATCCGAACTGATGATGCATTGGGTATTGAAATGTTATACGCATTTAGCGTTGCTTAATATTTTTTCAAATTTATAACCTTAGAGGCCAGTTGATCACAGTTAGATTACCAAGCATACCCAGATTCTTCTTTTGCAACGGATTAACAGAATAGGCACATCCTTTATATAGAACTCTTCATCTAAAATCGTTAAAAATACCACAATATTCTTGTGTCCGCCCAAAGATTTAACAAAGAACTTCAGTGGTAGAGTCATGCTTAGGCACGAATGGGCCGGCTCGACCGGTGCGATACCACGGCCTCACAGAAAACCGGTTGTGAAGTAACGCTTGCGTTGCATTTCCCCGAATTGAGTGAGGTTTCCGGAGGCCCACTTCCCCCTCCCCCCTTTTCTCTCCCCTCATCTCCTTTTTCCTCTTTCCCATCTCCTCATGCCTCCTCTCTTCTTTCCACTCCCTGCATCCCCCATCCCTCATCACCCTCAAAGGCGGGCGGCGCACTTGCGACTCTTGAGTTGGAAGTATCCATGGACGGCGGTGTCACTTACCATCAGGTGACCCGTCTGTTCGTCTGTCCCCCTATAGTATAAAAAAAAAAAGAACTGAATCAGTTTTGTAAATAAGAAAGAAATTTCAACTGTGCTTAACTGGAAATGCTTTAGATTAGAAAGACAAAGGCTAGTGTTGTCGTATGAACCAGGTGGTTTAAACCAAAATCAGATTGTATTTCGAAAATTTAGGCCAGCAGAGAATGGACTAGAAATCAGATGGACAGCACCGAGCTGCAAAATTCAATATGCTATGTTATAATGTAAAATATGAACAGTTTTGGTTTCGATAATTTTCTGTCAAATGTCAATTTTATAAAACATATCCGTAGTATTTTTTACTAAGCTGTAAGTATATTTTATCGTCTATATGCTAAAATACGCTAAATGTAAGTTTTATAATTTTTTGATCTTCTGAATTTGCCAAAAATGGCTGCAATTTTTTTAATTACTTTATCAGGTTATTGCCTATCTCATTGTTGCATGGGATCTTAACCGGGAGATACTTGATGTGATGAGGAATAACTTAAGGTACTTTAATTTAAAAAGAAAAGGGTTTTCGCAACAAAATTGAGGAAGACCTATGTCTAGCAGTGGAGTGCAGTATGCTAATTGATTGATTGATTGAAAATTGTTAGCAAGAGCATAACCACGGTGGGCTTAGTTGGTTTACATAATACTGTAGATGTCTTAAATAAAACACTTAGATTGATAGCATCTCTAGCAACAAATGCATAGAATTATTTTAGTGGCTGACCGACCACCGCAAGTAATATAGGACTCCTAATGGTCACAAGCGTCTAATGACCACATAATTTTCGGAAGTTCTAGTTACGCGCTAAGCTGTTATTAATCTGCTTATGCTCTGCGAGCTCGCTAGCTGTTCCCTAACACCTTCAAAAGGAAATAGCTGTATATATTATTAGACAAATACCAGATTTTATGCTTTACGCAATTATTTTTACCTAATCAGTAATTTTTAATCCAAATCTCGCAGACTGAAGCTAGCTTATACGCCTACTAAATAATTTTACTTGACCTGCTTTTAAAGTATCTATGGAAACTTCTCTGGGGTCTGTGGTCTATGAAAGTTTACAATCAATTTTAGATCCGTCTATTAACATCTAATCCACACAACCTAGAGTTGAATTCATAAACGTGATGAAGACTTTTTTCATATCAAATAATATGTTGTGGTTCTTGGTGTAGTAGAATAGGAACAGCCCATCTCTTCGAGTAGGTGTTATGAACGGCGACTATAGGAATGGACAGTTATCTATCAGTCAATAGTTATACGGTACCCGATAAAACGTAAACATTTTAACAATAAACTCAGATAGCGTCTCGAATAAAATAAAATAAAAATAAACCGTTGCTTACTTAGGCTTTTTTTTGGCTGACTAAAGCCACACCATGTTCCGTCATCACGTCTTGTAGTCGGGACCTCAGGTATACCCTGGAAAGGAAAACCCTGTGACCCCGGTAGACTTGGCCGCCTCTTAACAAGGCGACCCCAATATAAATACCGACCCCAATAATTTAGAGAGGCGGCACGCGCAGAACACGTCCTGCCACCATTTTAGGCCTGGATAGGGTGATCAATGGATAGGCCCATATATTGCCATCAGGCAAGCGCTTAGGCAAGGCAGGAGGCCGGAGACCATTTTTCACTCTCCGGTGCCCGGTGCGTTTTCTACGGGGCGGAAGAGTACTAGCTCTCTCCCGTTCCTTTTCCTCCACTTCTTTGGCAACCATCACTGCCTCGCAATTTACTAAGGCTAACTTGAAAGGGAAAATATAAACAAAAAACCCTAATAAAAGCAATGACAATTTAAAAGTCACATAAAATAAACAATGAATATTTCTAAACATATTATACAATTACATTGACTACAAGAAAAGCAGTGGTTTGGGGTTAATTCTCGTCAATTTAATCCTATAATTACGATTACATATAGTTTGTAAGTCTAGAAAATGTGAACATTTTACACGAGGGACACATATCTAATGTGAGTGTGTCTTAAATCTTAAAATAAGCCTTTCCCCGCATTTTTATCTGCGTTTAGAGTTACTACTCTTAAAGATCTTACTAAATGTCGTACTAAACTTAAAGTTCTTAGCGTTATATTACATAAACTGTAATTACTTTCAAGAAATGGTATTACTAGTCAATCCAAAAAAGAATGATTTAAATTAATCTTACCAATAGAATTAGAATAATATTTCTTGAACATATTGCTTAAAATTAAATGTACTAAGTTGATATTCATAACGGACAGCCTCATTGCTAAGAGCAGTCTGTGACAGGCAACATTTCGATGAATAAAACTGATAGATAGGAAGATATAATTAAAAAAGTGATAGTATAAAAAACAAACATAAAACACAAACACACGGACACGGCAAATCTGGCAGTTATTTGTATTCGTTGTTTGTATGTTTGCATAGTCTCCCGCGACACTGGAATAATTCATAGTTCGGACGTTGTCCCTTTTAGGGAAATAAGAAAGAGAAAGAGAGAATATTATACTATCTCATCGTAGTTTAGATGTAAACGTGTTAACTTATTGACATCCATATAGAATTATGAAAAAGCATTTGGTCAAGTGTGAATTGTAATAAAAATATCATGTTCTGAACTTTATATTCGCCTAATATTATCTGAGAATTATGATGGAACAATAAAATAACAAGCTGACCCATCACTATTTTATAGAGAACTATAAAAACAAGGTGGTTATTGTTTAAAGATGCTACATCCAGTTTTATTGGTTTAGTTATAGTCGGCATTGACCTTTATTGTGTTAAAATAATAGTAATACTTTACGTTGCGAGGATACTGTTTAAAGATAAGATAATGGTGGCGATTCTGCTGTTGCAAAAATTACCAAACTAGACTAAGAATCTCAAAATTTTAGTTTTGTACTGTTTAGCGACGTTTCGTATTCTGAAAACGTAAGTTTAAACTAATTTTAGTTTGACAGAGCCAAAATTGGCTTAGTTCTATTTGCTACTCGCTTTTAAATGTCAAAAACTGTCTTAAATTAAAAACGTCACTCTAATATTATACATCACATAAATGCATAGCGACTAATTTTAGTGATATAATTAAAGTTCCTTTTTTTGGTAAACTTTACCAAATAACTTCGTCAGTCAATTAGTATAATGAACAACAATTTTTTGATATTATCTGTGGCTGCTTCTGAGGAAAAGAATGTTTCTACTGTTTAAGTTACAATTAAATATAATCATGGCATTCTTATTTAAAGTAACAAATATACTGTTTTTGAAAATATCAAGATCACTTATAATCAAATATATGATGTAAGTACAGTACAATATAGTACAAACAGAAAAAAATATATAAATGATACTTTTCTTTATTAGTATTTATTTATGAAATATTTTAACAGGTTTTATCTGTACTTGAATTTTTGCCCAAGGTACCTATCAGGCTACTGTAGAGCAAGGTAATTTTATTGTATTCAGCAAACCTTTCGTCATGTTGGGTGTGGGTTCAATTCCCACCCAGCACAAATGTGTGTGAGATAAGCACCATCATATTTTTTTCTGAGTCTATATGTGTATTTAGAAATATAGAAGTGTATGATTTTTTATTGAAATTAGAATTTTAAAGCTCTCGTCAATACCAAATTATAACTAATTTAAATTCTCAACATAAAAACATTAATTTAAAGAACTAAAAATGTCAAATAAAAAAAATGGTTTGGGCAAGATACCAGACAAGCTTTAGGAAGTGCTCACAAGAAGCAGCAGCAGTTTTCAAGATATACAATAACATAGAATTAATGCTAATCAAAGTTACATGTTTTATCTGTGGCTTGAGCTGCTGCTATATCCTGAGCACTTTGAACAAGTGTGTCTTGTAACCTACGATTGTTTTCTTGTAGAGCAATCAATAAAATATTATAAGCAGGAGGCCAAGGAGGTCTGAGCCTGCTGCGGTGTCTTGGCAAGATTTGTTGGCGTATTGGTCCAGCAATTTAGATGCAGGTTTTTTTTATATATGAGTTAGGTCATACTCTTGTTGCCCTTACTGATTCATGCACCTTGCGAGCTTTGGTTTTCACTTCAGCCACATATACACTCCAAACCTAAAATGAAATGATTTATTAATCACAATGCTTAAGAACGAATGGCTTAATGATGTTAACTGAACAGACTTATATGCTGCCGCTGTTGTATAGTCCTATTACAGCCTAAGTTGTCTGCCTTATTAGCTGATGAAAAAAAAAAAACTGAAAAACTTGTGAAAGTACAATGGAAGCAAGTAAAACACAAATATTTAAATTAATATTGGAGCTTTAACAAAATAGTGTTATAAATAATATCACTCAGCAAATGAATATTTTCTTACCTCCCGCAATTTCCATATTAATCTGAAGGCGTTCCACATGTAGTTTTATATTTTAGTAGTACAAAGAATTAATGTAGGCACTGGGTACGTATTTATTTATTCCGAATCGATTTATGTCAGATCTTGATTGATTTGTACATCCTCGTTGTATGCAGTTAGTTACATAAATATCAAAATGGTTAAATGGTAGGTTGCTAGTATTTGAACCTTAACTCTGAATTTTCTAAGCTTTGAGATAACAATGCACCCAGAAGTAAATCACTATATCGAAAAAGGTAAAAAGAATTAAAGCGAAGCACAATCCGTTTGATTTTGTCTAGACTCAAAATTTTCGTATGGCGAAGGACCAGCATGTTTCCAAGCATTCTAATCTTGGTTATAATCATCTGATTTGTAATTTTCTTGTTTACAAAGTGTATTTGATAAGCGTTTCAAATTTCCTTAATTTATTTGCAATATATCACAAGGAATTTTGTTATAACGTTTAACACAGTACCCCATAAAGATGTATGTACTTTAGCTAATGTGAATAATGGTAGACCTAATTTGTCTTTGTTTCTAGTATCAAAATTAAGTCTATCACTTATTTAATTAAAAAGATATAGATTTATTTCTTACATACATTATATTTTCATAAATGAATTGGCAAGGTACCGTCATAATGTTAATCGTTTTAAATATTTCCCTGAGGGATTCGCGGTAACGTTGATTATAAATAGCTCTGACAGCTCTCTTTTGCAAGATAAAGATGGATTCGATGTCAGCAGCCCGGCCCCACAGTAAAACGCCATAAGACATAATGCTGAGGAAGTAGCTAAAATAGACCAAACGCGCGGTTTCTACATTTGTTAACTATCTGATCTTTCTGACAGCTAAAGCGGCCGAGCTTAGCCACCCTGCAATGTTATGTGAGGTCGTAGGTCGAGGAAGTAGAAGTTTTTTTTTTGCATTGCCTAATGTATAAGGTAAGGTATATAAAGTAAAAACTAATTTTAATGCGCTCTATTAGATCTTATGTAGATATTATATTTGGGATTCAACACTTGTGAACAGTATTCTAGATGACTGCGAACCAAGAAACAGAATACAGGGTATTTTTATTGTTTTAATGTTTTTAAAGTAGTTCGACATTCGAAATATGAACGAAAGGGCTTTGGAGGCTTTGCTAACAATTTTGTCAATATGTGTGTTAAACGATAATTTGGAATCAAAAGTTACTTTATAGTTTTTTTTTTTCTTCATAATGTAGGTGCACAGATAAATATACGGGTCACCTAATGATAAATGACAACCTTCATCCATGGATACCTGCAACCTAAGTCATCCTGACAAGTCATTTTTATTCAAACATATATATCATAATACAAAAATCTTTTATAAATTCACTACAAATGAAGGAATTTGTTGTGAATGTGCAAAATATAATTTGTATCTATGTTTTTACATTGAGAATTTCTATTTTTATTAATTTTACTGTGTTGTGTCTACCAAACGGGATATGTTGAATGTTATTTGTTGATATAAAGGGTGTCTCGGTAAGTGCGCTTTTTAATTTTAAAATAAAAACAGGTATTTTATGAGAGTTGTGATATTTTATTGGATTGTAAAGAAGACATGTTCTGATTCAGTATGGAATAAAATATCCGGCAAATGGCTCTGATAAGAGGTCATTACTCTTTTCAATGAATTTTCCATGACTTTTACACAGAGATGTGGCTGTATCTCACCGATGAAGCGAAGAATTCATAAAACCCCAAAGAAAAAAATCGCACCGCGTTAAATTGCACGATCTTGGTGGCTAGTTATCATAAGAACTTTGTGAGATAATGTGTTCTGTAATAAGTCGATTGTTTCATGCGCGGTGTGGCAGGTGGCGCCGTCCCGCTGAAACCACATGTTGTCCAAATCCATGCCGTTCAGTTGAGGCCACACCACCATACAACTCCGTTATCATATTCCTGTAACAAATACCATTTACAGTCACTGCAATTTCGGCCTCATCTTCAAAATTATGCCGAAATTGCATTAAATTGGTTTCAGCAGTATGGCGCCACCTCCCACACTGCGCATGAAACAATCGACTTATTGGAGCAAGGATTTCCCTTTTAGTCATATTTTTTATTTATATATAAACTGACCATATAGGACTGTAATCTGTTGACATTAGCATACATATATAATAATTTTAGAAGCTACGAAGCACTTACTTATATCATTGACGAATATATTAAATAACAAAGGTCCTAACCACGAACCTTGAAGTACGCCCGAATGAATATTGTAAGTATGCCTCTAGATGTGCCAACACAACACAACAATTTGATATCTGTTTGGTATATGGTCTTTTAACAATAATCTTAATTAAGTATTTTGTGGAGAACCCCTTTCATGTTAGCCATTAATATTAATATGTTAGACAGGTTTATTCCTATTAAAGTCACAAGCATCTTGTTCAACATTTCATGGAATTACTTACACGGTAATAGGATTTAATATGTGTTTGAGGCTTATGTTGTTCATTACCTTGTATCATTTAACTGTGTAATAACTTTTACTTTTAGTTAGTTTTAATCTTACTCTACTTTTAATCAGTGAATAGGTCTAACTTAGGGTACAATAAGCAGTTTCATAGCTACATCATGCTCCCAGTAAAGTATTGCTTGGGTATCAATTCAGGTATAGTCTCGAGGAGAGTACCCTTTTCACAATGAAAGTCACCCGTTATATTTTTAGGGTTAGAACAACATATTGCCACTTGGTTATCCGTTTGTCCGTTTGATAAGACCTTGTTACTTGATGATGATGATAATCAACACCATCACAATAATAATTTAACGTACTCAAAGAACAGTTTCTTTGTCAATCAAAGCCTGTACGGACCCATTGACCTAAAATCTTGAATTCTGGCAACAAGCAAGGCATCTTCAAGACCTACTAAGGTTAAACTATCACAATACAAGTTTATTAGCTTACGAAGTGAGTCAGATTGACACATCGCATATGTATAGTATTTTGCATTTCATAAAAAAAAAACAGTTTAGTAGTTGAGGTGTGAAAGCTTAAAAAACAAACTCTTAATTGTATATATTATATTACGAGTCAGGATTATAGCAAATTTAAACAAAACTTTATTTGTTAGCGTAGTAAACTGTGATTTAGGTGTGACAGGCCGTTCGGGGACTGTATAACTTGAAATGAATACAGTCTTGGACACGTTTTGGTTATATTTCACGTCATATATCACGTTGGAGGTTATATTCAAGAAGTTTTTGTTACATTTTGAATAATAAGTAGGTGATCTGAATGTTTTAAATTCTACATACATACATACATACATACAATCACGGCTGTATCCCGAAGGGGTAGGCAGACACGTAATTAACACTCACATATTGCAGGTTATAATTTAATATTATTTACGTAAGAGGAGGGCAAGCCTACTGTCGCCATCCGCCCACTTTTGGGAATTGGATTGGACAATTTGGAGCATACTGACAGGAAAGGAAGTTCAGAAAGGGAAGGAAAGGGATATTGTAAATGCAGATGAAATGGGGAGCTCAAATAGCTAAACAAAAGTTATGGCCGCATACCTATAAATCGAACTGGCTGGTGCCGGGAAGTCAGAGTCCTTTAACTTTGCGGTAGCTTGTGAGGGACGGCTGGTTTAAATTCTACAAATTTATAGACTTACCTCAAGAAGATATTACTTGTTGTATTATGATAAGCGCATTCAATGTGCCTTTCCAATTCCTTTGAAGGAGTAGCTTCCACTATTTTTCTCGGATCCCATGATCAAATCCTGATTTAATAACAATGTGGACCACCGCTATATATACTCATATACTCTTTCGAATAAAAAATATTTTATGAAAAATGTCCTACAATTTTAATAGTAATGGTAATCGATTATCATACTTAAAAAACGTCAGTCAAACATAGAATTTAATTTAATAAAAAAATAATCAGTTTGTAGGCCCTTAAGTGGCTTCCCAATATATACATATATATGTATATAAAGACTTAATACATGAGCCGATTTTTTTTTTTAAATATATTTTTATTTCTGAGATTAATATTTTACCCTAGTGTTAAGTTCGCAGCCCGAACACGAAAAGACTTACTTATTTTTAGCTGATATACTTTTATTGTAGTAACTCCAAACAATTACAAGAAACCGAAAGTCGTGCCCGCTTATGCTCTTCAAAGATAAGATAAGATAATTTGTTTATTCGCTTGAACACATGTATACAGCGAGTACAATAAACAATCGCATGCAAGATATAAAGTTGGAGAAACTTCGGGACATGTTTGTCATATACATACGGCCACATGCCATGCCATGTGTGCACACATGTGTGCGAATTTTATTGTGATTAATTAAGAAATGTGTATACATTCCAATGAAGTAATAATAATCAGTTAATAATTAATGTATACAATATGATGGTATTACTTATATTAAATTCTAATATTAAGTCAAATGTATCGAATTAGGTATTTAATTATATCAAATGAAATTTATCATTTTTAACAAGATTTTAATTTTTATTATATATATTTATTATACATATAGGATTTAAATATTTTGGAAAATATTGAGATTAGAGAAAGTGATCTGTAGTTTTCTTATAACTTTTTGTACGATTTTTAATCTAATGGTTTTACTATTGCCTTTTTTAACCAACTTAAAAAAAGGGGAAATTTCTCAATTCGAACGTATATATATCTACATTTTTTTTATGTGTGTTCGCGGATAATTTCGTCGTTTATGAATCAATTTTGATGATTATTTTTTTTGTTGGAAAGGAGATATCCCAAGGGTGGTACTATGACAAGAAAACTAGTATCTGATGACGGTATCCCAGAGAAATCAACGGTAACTTGTGAACCGTAACTGCCCAACTTAAAATCAAAGGTAACATTCGGCGCTTGACATTAAACTGAACCGATGGCCACGGTGTCATCATAATATCTTAGGTTATTTCGCATCAAAGAAAAGCGATGGTCACGATCTTCTTGACTTTCGTTACTTAATCTATTTGAGAAATATGCTTTCATACCCGAAAATCTATTGCCGCGGTCCTCTGGCGTTTATTTTTTTTTTTTTTCTTTGGTTTTGATTTAATTTTTTTCGTCCGCGTTTCCGTCTATCATTTTCTGTCTCAAGTAGCCGTCGTTTTTTCATCCAAGAAGTATCCTTGTTAGGTCTACCCTTCACTAAAAATAGTAAAATAATTTTTTTTTTAACAAAAACTAAAAAGTGAAAAGTAAATTTACTTAGCACAAAGTAATTTGTATTTTGATTCAGGTAATCAGAAGTAATTAAATAAGTATTTTATAATTTTGAAGTCGGTGCCAAGTAAAACAATAAATATGTATTATAAATCTTTCTAACATCTCAAGCTAATATTAGTCGGTAATTATTGTTGAATATCTGTCCTGTGGTAATTATCTTTTAAGTATTCGGAGACCACGCACGGCTTAAAGTTCAAAAATACAGTGAATATACAACTACGGGCATGTAGTGCGCGGTGCGGGAGCGGAGGTGTGCTACGTGTGTTTTTTTGTTTTTTACGTGTGGAAGGGATGCCCTCGGGCTGTCATCCCACCGGGGTTTTCGGTGGAACGGTGTGTCAGAATCGGACCGACTAAAACCACACGGTGTGCCATGCCCGTGCTTAAAATAGGAGGAACAGCTTTATTAAGACATCCGGACCCCTCCTAGCGCCTGCCCGCACTATGCGGGCACCACCTTCGGGTAACCCTCAATTAGGCAACGTCCAGGCACACCAGGACGTCGCCTTCTCGCGGCTGGCCATATAGCGAATGGAGGGGAAAACCCGTCCCGACCACCACCACGGCCACACTCAGGGCGGCATAAGGCGCTGGTAAGCACGCCTACGCCGCCCGGTTCGCCGGCGACGAATTGGCTTTGAGTGGAGATCGCTCCGCCACCTCCTTCTGCGAGATGACCTCCTCACAGAAGGTTGTGACCGCGGTAAAACTCCTATCGCTACCGGCCATGGAGCGTAAATTGGCCGGTAGCGAGAGATCATCTCCGATAACTGCAGTGAGGACCCGACGTTGCGTCGCTCAAGCAGGGCAATCCGCAAGCGTGTGCTGAGCCGAGTCCTCACTATAGTAGCAGTGGTGACAGGCGGGGTTTATTTCCCTCCTAGCGTTAACATAGAGTTTTTTTGTGTGTGTTTTGTGACTTGGGTCACGGAATTATTTCTAGGCTGAATTTGATCAGTGAAGTAGTTGTAATATAAATTTTCAATATATTTTGGGCTTATGATAACTGTGTCATTTTCTTGAATTGTATTAAAATTATCTTTTATATA
This sequence comes from Tyria jacobaeae, assembly GCA_947561695.1. NCBI lineage: Eukaryota > Metazoa > Arthropoda > Insecta > Lepidoptera > Erebidae > Tyria > Tyria jacobaeae. The sequence goes on along the minus strand of OX387215.1, from coordinate 6,616,725 downwards.
TTTAGTTTGTTTTCATTTATGATTTGCCAAGTAGCTTTCGACTTATTTTTAGATATGGTAATTTTGCGATGGTTTTGTGTGTGTTGAATTAAATATATGTTTTTGCTATACAGCTTAGAATTATTCTTAAACCGGTCCGACTGTTATTTAGTTGAGTTGGTTGTATTTGGGCTCGCCACAATAATTGCCGTTTCTTATTGCTACAATGCTCCACGTTATATCGGTGTCTATAGGCGGCGGTAGTCACTTACCATCAGGTGACCCGTCTGCTCGTTTGTCCCCTATCACATAAAAAAAAAACGATTTCTGCTTAAGAAATAAATTTATAGAAATAGGAGTTTCAGGAAAATACTGCGTATACTAAAATGTATATAAATATGTCTATAAATGCGTTTTATGCAACATGTGTTTCATATGCTTCAAAAACCTCTGAAAAAGTCAAAATATTTATATACGATTTAAATTTGTTAATATGTTCATTATTATAGTTCCGTTTAAGGGTTTGCCATTAATTTAAAGGACATCACCGTGTGCTCAGATAACGCTAATTCTATAACTAACTACACGAATTGCTAGAGTTATGAGAGAAATTGTCGATGCATGTCTCGCTTGTAAAAGCGAGTTTGTTAATAAAATGAAAGATTTAAATTATTATTTAACAATACATTTTCAAATTCAATATATTGATTGTTTCTTTTTAAAACAAAATTATTAGGGTTTGGAACTATATACAATAAAATATAAAATACAAACGAGAACGATTCTGTACTTGGTGAGTTCGATGGCGCAACATTCAAAAACACCAGAAGAGGCTATTTTGGATGTTACAGTTAATTCTCTCCATTGTTGTCCGCTCCTAACTAAGTTACATGCTCCACCTCTCTTGCTATATATCTGATTGAAGCAGGCAGCCAAGTAATAGTTGTGTATGTTAACATGTTTTCAAAGCTTGGCATCATGAAGTGTTTGTCACCGAACGCTTTCCAAGAGCTATATGTATACTGTATATATATGTATGTGTACTTTTTGGGTGAACAAAAAGCGTGAAACTCACGTCAACGTCACCGCACGCTTCCCATGAGCTATAAATTATTTAGTTTTCACTTCTTCTTCTTTCACTCCAAAAGACTGCTCCGCATGTTTTTTTTTTCTGTTATCTCTGTTGGCAGACTGTTGTTAGCAATCTTGTAATATTCTGGTGCATAATATATAATTTAGTCAAGAAAAAAATTGGTGTTTGGTTCATTATACACTTGTATATAGTTCTGGAATACTCCATTTTAATATTTGGTCTAATGTGAGTAATGAAGTCCAATAAATCTTTCAAAATAGTCCATCCTTGATTATTTTTAGAGACCCTGAGTATGTTTTAAACAAAGTGTAGTCATAGTGTAGATTCGGGTAACTGTCCAAAAAAAATGCATATCCTTGTGTCAATACATCCAAGTAAAGAAGGTTATTAAATGTTTCCGCTCAACAGTTATATAAGTTAGTGAAGTGTGTTGGGAGTAAGCTCTCAACACACTTACAGAGTTTGTGTGATAAAGTAAATAACAAATATGTGATCGTGAATTTATTTTTGCTAATGTATGCGACCGAAGACAGAAGTGACCTCAACTGAACTCAACACAACTTAAAACAGATTGACACCGTTCTTTTATACTAGAGTCCAGTGCTGTTATCGCTCGCTGCATTCCTGATGTTATCACTTGCCGCATTCCTGTTGTTATCACTCGCCGCATTCCTGTTGTTATCGCTCGCCGTCTTCCTGTTGTCACTTGACCTAGGTTCGGCTTACAAGAGGATGATGAGGTAGGTGTGTAGCTTTACTACACTAAATTATGTTCGCTACACTAGCATCAAAGGGTAGCAGTAGGTAGGTAGGCCGGCTAGTATTACAGGTTGACAAATATAAAAAACTTAGTATGTTGTTCGGCTTGTAAAGTGTTTCTTAGGTGGAGTATAATATCATAATAGTTGCTGTTTCTCTTAAAGTTTTATTCTCCAAGGAGATAGATAGATAGGAAGATATTACACCGAAGTAGTTATCACACAGATGTCATTCCTTAACTTCGTACCTAGTCTGTTAAGGAGCTCCTCTGTAGTTTCATGAGGCTTCAGGTAGCGACGTAGGTCTTACTTATCCTTAAATGTATATTCAGCAGCTGTTGCTGTGGCATGTTGTTATTTTTATTACTGCTCAGGATTAATATTTTAGGTTATACCACAGAGTATGAGTGTAACCTTGAATTGTACAGATTAAAAAACGACTGTTTAACAGTTAGTTAAACATCTGCAACTCGAGAGTCGTAAGTGCGCTGCCTGCCTTTGAGAGTCATGGGGAATGAGGGGATGCTGGGAGGGGAAAGAAGAGAGGGGATGAGACGATTTGAAAAGGGGAAGGGGGACAAAGGAGATAAAAAAGTATAGTGGGAGTCCGGAAATGTAAGCATTGTTAACAACTATTTTTGTGTGAGGCCGTGGTATCGCATACCGGCCGTGGTTCGAGCCGGCCAATTCCTGCCTAAGCATGGAGATCCTGTCAGAACTCTGTGTTCAAACGTTGTTTTGTGGTTTCGTTGTTCGATGTTTGCGAATGACATATTAGTGTACTCTCAGACGTTCCTACTTGTTTATAAATCTGTAATACGTGTTGACATTTTCGTAATTCATGTAAATTGGTATTTTCTAAATTTAAATAATCTATCTCTTGATTTGCACTTAACAGTTCTTCCTGTAATTGTTCTTTTTTTTCATACAAGTCTTTCTTATTTTGGGTTTCATTTACTGAGGTATCTGGCAGGCTCAACATTTGTTGATCATGGTCAATGTTTAACCAATGTTTTAAATAGATGTATCACAATCACTGTACGGATTACATGTTTTTTACAAACGATAAAATTAAACCCCACTTATGATTTAAAAATTGAGAGATCACAAAACTACGTTCTCCCTTCAACAACTACAATAGGTACGAGACCTATTCTGAACTTACTTTTAGTAGTCATTGCACTGAAATCTTGAAAGAGACCGATTCGCTATCAATAATTATTCGTATTTGTTCATAGGAGATGATTGTGGTCTCAGCTATCTCGCTTATATTGAATCTATAAATATTTATTTCATGTTTAAAGACTCGAGGAAATTAGGAGGTTACTTTCAAAATTATAATTTTATATCAGGTGGCGAACTTATGAAGCGTTCGCTACCAAAAAGTCTCCATCTTCTACTCTTGAGAAATCCCGCTTCAGGATAGGCTTAATATCCATTAATATAAACTCTACCCACGTGAGTATTTGGATTGGACTCCACTTACTGCTTTCCATCAGGCAGAGTGGAGTCATCTTGATAGGAAGCAATAATCACATAAAAGGTATTTTGAAGATAATATATAAATATTGATATTTAATCCAATGATAGTTTTATATTTATTAAATTTCATAATTTTTATTTACTTAATTAGTGCAAAGTAACCTTCACGAAGTTGAAATATAAACGCTGACATAAATCTTGACTGTCTCATTTTTAAGTACGCAATTAAGCCTTTATATGTTAACAAAAAGGTAACAATAAACTCCTAGAAAATTAACTTTTTTAAAGCTTTATCACGTCTAACTAAATAATGTATATTACAAAAATTAAAAACGATAAGACTTCTTTTATGAAGCAATAATTAAATTAGAGAATCTCGTCACAAGAACGTTCAAAGCAAATCAGATTAAGTAGAATCTCAACAGACTCCTTTGCCAAAATTACTTTTCAACGTATATTTATAGAGATAGATAAAAATATCTAACTAAGCCTGATCGAATAAAGAGTTTAGGTTAAAGATAATGCTGTTCTCGAAACAGGTATTCAGATAACATTTAATCGAGATCTTTAATGTAAACTTATTATGTGTATCTCTGAAAATAGGTATCCCGAGGGAGTAATCTTGAAATTGAAGTAACTAAAACTTTTCGTCTAAGAAGACTGAGACGAACTATTGAGTTCTCCGTTCACTTTTGTTTATATAGAAAGTAGTACGATGTCCATGTATAAATATTTTACACAACAATGTAGTCTTGGTAATTGCTTTAGTATGCGGTAGTAGTGGCTGTGGAATGGCTCAAAACGGTAATCAATTAACTGCCTGCGAATTTTAATATACTCTTATCTCCTTCTTACAAACATAATAAACAATTTTAAAAACAAAGTATACCTCTGATGCCACCTTACAAATAGATTAAAAGAATAATACTATATTGGTTCTCGTTAAACGTGGTCAGCTTTGGATTGGAGGAGAGTTATATTCACCTGCCCTGTAGCTCCCACCAACATATCCAAAGACCCGACTAAACCAAAACACCAAATAAATACAAAAACATACGAAATTGGATTATAACTTTTCTTCGTTTCCGCTTGGGACACATCATTTATTTGTTTATTTTTACTTAAAAATGTTTACTTACGATATGTGATACGGTAGACAAAATTCGAGCTACGTTAAAAATTAAACATCAACGAAGCCTTATAAGGCTGACTTAAGAGACAGAAATGATTAAAATTTCATTTACCAAAATGTAAGAGAGAGATTCTTTGAATAATTGAGGGGGTAAGCGCAGATGGTAACAGCTATTTAGGGAAATACAACCAGTATCACTTTGCTTATTACGTTTTTTGGCTGCAGAAATATTCGAATCAAAAGTATTTTAAAATTAAAATTTTTTAGGCGTTTATTTGTTTAAATATTTAGGAAGACGAACTCTATGAATTTTATTCATTACATTCATACCTGGTGCTTGAATTTAGAGGGAAATTTTAAAGCTGTTTTCCTCCAATGGAATGGAAAAGGCAGCCAGAAATGTGTTATTATTACACAAGTAGCCGCTAGGGAGAACACTAGGTCTAGGATACGAGTAATTAAATTGCGGCCAAAGCGTTACCTACTTTTTATACACGAAGTTTTATGTCCTGAAACATCTGCAACAAAATATTTGAATGACTATTTTTATCTTTTCTTTGTAGAGATTAACGTTCTTGTTATAACGATGACGGCAATTAATAAAACTTAAGAGGCAATATTATAATATAAATTTGATGCAGTACTTTCCTTATTTGAACCTGGAATGATTTGCCACCACCAGTAAGGGACCTGAAATCCAAAAACAATTTTAAATCAAAATATTGAACTTTCTTAATATTAATGCAAAAACAAAAAACACAGGCATCCATACCTTGAAGGCTATGGCTCCTCTGCCTAGTAGACCATTCCGGTAGTTCCGTTACTTTGTCTAAAAATGTCAACCCTCCATACAATAGTTGTTGAAAAATGTTATACAAGCTGTTAACTGCACTTGAGATGGGAAATCTGAAATAAATTATTAATAGTTATAATATTTTTAAGTAAGATATTGGCTTAGCACACATGCTCAAGCTTTAACTTGAAAAAGCATTAGAAAAATAATAATAATATAAAACTTACCATGATGGTTTGCCCCACAGGCTAGGTTTGACTATTTGTTTGTAGGTTTTATGTGTGTTTACTGTTTTTTCATTTCTTTATTTTAGTTGATAAGTCAAGTCAAGTTAGTATAATCGGGTCATTCTCGTCATCCGGTCGTCATATGCTTCTTGACCGGTAGTGACAGGAATTATACCGCGGTCGCAACCTTCTGCGAGGAGGTCATCTCGCGGAAGGAGGCGGCGGAACGGGCCCGGGAGGACGGTCTCCACTCGGACCTAGTTCGCCGCCGGGGTATCGGGCGGCGGAGGCGCACTTACTTACGCCTCATGCCGCCCTGAGTTTGGCTGTGGGTGGTCGGGACGGGTTTTCCCCTCCACCCGTTATAAAGCCAGCCGCGAGGAGGCGACGTCCTGGTGTGCCTGGACGTTGCCTAATTGAGAGTTACCAGAAGGTGGTGCCCGCGCTTTTGTGGGCAAAAGCTAGCGCTTTTGCCCACAAAAGCGCGGAGGGGTCCGGATGTCTTACTAAAGCTGTTCCCGGATTCCTCCTATTTTAAGCGCAGCATGGCACACCGTGTGGTTTTAGTCGGTCCAATTCCGACACACCGTTCCACTGAAAACCCCGGTGGGATGACGGCCCGAGGGGGTTACCACACATTAAAAAAAAAAAAAAAAAAAAAGTTAGTATGATCGGGTAATGTCGCACGACGATGTCAAGCGACACTTGAGGTTGGCACAGAAAATCAGTACTGGTGTGGGATACGCCCATCTCAGTGTCATCTGTCTCCCGTTTCTGAAGAACGACGTCGCTTTCACTAACTACATTTATTAATTTTATAATAATGGTCAAAATAGAAAAGTGAAACAAAACCTGTTGCCACGTCACACATTTGACACTTGAGTGCCACGTTGCCAGTTTACAGCGTGGTCGTGAGGGACATGGTGTATTATATTTGAAACGTTGCATTTGTAGCGTAGGGTTACTACTTACATTAATAAGTCTGGAGTGTCTTCTATAATATTGTATTTTGATTCTTTAGTAGTAGTAGTGTTCTAAAAATGTATTTATATGCATTTATGTGTATTTATTTAAATGTGTATAAATTATTGTATGTGAAAGTTGTCTCGTTTTTGGAAATAAAATATATTTTCTTTCTTTCTTTCTTATTTTTTTTCATATTATAGGGGAAAGATGAACAAACAACCACCGTCCATGGACACCTGCAACAAGAGAGTCGTAAGTGTGCTGCCCGCCTTTGAGGGTGATGAGGGATGAGGGGATGCGGGAGGGGCAGATGAGAGCGGTTTGAGGATATGGAAAAAGGGAGGAGGGACAGGCGAGAGGAAAAATAAAGAGGGAGTTGCGTCTCCAAAAACCTCGCTAATTTCGGGGAAATGCAGTTCTGTGAGGCTGTGGTATCGCAGCAGTCGAGACTGCCCATTCCTGCTTAAGTATGGCTATACCACTGTCAAAATATATACCGATGAATATTGCAATTCGCACTAAAGTAAAAGACTTAAATCTACACACCGTACATTTTAACAATCCACCAATCATGATTGCAGCAATCTTGGATAATTGAATCACATAAAATAAAATGTAGAGACTAATGAATAAGATAGCTAAAATCATTTTTTTTATGATCATCTTTATTGTAATAGACTGCGCAAAAACACAATGGTTATTCTTTTACAATTTTATCTGTCGGGTAGCATAGCTTATGTCAATAGTTAGTCAGAGAGAGAGAAAGTCAAAACTGAGCAAGACATTTAAATCGATAAAAGTACTTAATTCTTTCGGAGATGTTATGATTTTATAGGAGGTAAAGAAAATTTAAATATGACATTCCTTTCTGTTGCATGTGTTAAGTTATTCCTTTTAGATATGTATTTTTTAAAATAACAAAATTTAATGGTTAGGTTAGGTAAAATCAAAGGTCCCCCCAACTGTATCCTTACGTTGTCGTCGTGGTGGGGCTTGCGCGGGTCAATGATCCCTGGGGCTGTGCCGGTAGAGCCACTCATGCCGTATTGGCCCAGGGGGAGACTCCAGACTAAGGAGGATACCCTGTGGGACCCTTCAAGGGTCACTCAGAGTTGCTCCGCTGTCTTCAGTGGAGGAACGAGGACGGGCTCGGCGTGCACTCAAACTGCCACCAAGCAGGCATTTGGAGTTTTTATCTCAATGCCACCGTCGGCATATCGTAATCCCGGAAGGAGTCTCGCGGCTTCGGTCGGGGGCGAGGGTCTTGGCTTAGCCGCCCGGACTGCGAGGAAGAAAACCTCTATAAAAAATTACCCCGAATCTCGTGTTCTGGTGTGTGACCATGGGATGCATGGCTGATGGGTAGTTCAGTCGCGAGCGCACCCCCAGCCGGGGCACCTGCGGACCCCTCGGTTGGGCATAAATTTACGCTTACCCGGGTATTGGGGGATCTCTGCCCGGGCGGACCGTTAGTTCTCCCCCACTCGTGGGTATAATTATGCAGTCTACAATAAATTCCAACACAAAAAATCACGATGTTAAGAAGGAGAAGAGTAAGAGAAAGGAAAATGTTAAAAAGCCGGACGACATCTCGTCCAACGACGAGGACGTTTTGTCCCAGACACCTAATTCAGAGGTTTTGAATCTGACTTCTGGGACCAGGCGAAAATCGGAGAGAGTGCGTTCAAGAGCCGCCAGTTCTGCGGCTGATTCGGCCGAGGAAATTGAGATGGAACCCCGCGACATGGAAAGTCGCAAGCGTGGACGAGATGAGGATGGTGATACGTCGCAAGACATGTTACCTCCGAAAGTGCCTAGCAGCAGGCGTGGGAGGTCACTCACGCCAATCTCGGCTCCGTCCAGTTCCGTCTTTTCCAGGTCAAAAGGTTACGCCCGGGGACGAGCAGAGGGCGAAATCATTGCGGAGGAGGAGATTGCAGATCTCCTTCTCAAAATCCGTCTGCCGGTGGAGGGAGGTTCTGTCCCTTCTACGCCGGTGGCTTTGAAGGAGAGGACTACTGCGGCGGTTGCTATAATAGAGAAAGTGGCCACTAAGTCCACCAACCTGAAGGGTTCTTTTGTCAGGGCCTTGAAGGACTCCTCCTCCGCCGTGTCAGAGGCCATGAAGTGCCTTGGTGAAAACGTTTCGCAACTCCAAGAGGCGAATGACCGTCTTACAGCGGCAAACAAACGGTTGACAGAGCAGGTTGCTGAGCTCAGCGCTCAATTCGCTCAGTTTCGGGCGGGGGCACGCTCTCATAGCCCTGAGCACCTGGACCCGGCTGCACAGCAACTATCTGCGTCGCTCTCTCCCTCCCCCGTCCCTGATGAACACTTGCGTCAGATAATAGGCGCAGTGTGGCGCATGATGGATGGGCGCCTGGCGGGCATTGAGGCAAGGCTGCCTCCGGCACCAATAGTACGGCCACCCCTCGCTGCGAACAAGTCAAACGCCGCATTGTTGCCCACGCCGCTTCCTGTCTCGGGTGGCCGCGTCAGTGCTACTACCTATGCGGCGGCAGCGTCATCGCCGACAACAAAAAAAACTGGGCGTCCTTCCAAGGCCCCGGCCAAGGTGACTGAGGAGTTCCCTCCGCTCTCTACTCCGGCACATAAAGTTAGGGGTCAGCCTCTGGTCTTCCCTGGTACTGAAGCTGCGCCTGGCTCGTCCACGTCTGCCCCCTCAAACGACAATTGGCAGACTATCGAGGGTGGCAGAAAGTCCCGCCGGAGGAGACAGAAGGGCAACAAGAAGGTAGCCTCTGTACAAGCACCAACAGGAGCAGTCCAAGCGCAGACACAGACGTCGCGGAAGCTTCAACCGCCGAAAACGGCAGCCGTAGTAATTACGGTCATGCCGGAGGCTGCAAGTAGCGGCCTTTCATACGCTGCCGTCTTCAAGAGGGCCCGAGACTGCCTCACTTCCGAATTTGGTAGTGCAGGAGCTCGTTTACGCCTTGCCCAGACAGGGGCTCGGGTTCTCGAGTTCCCTGGGGCTGAGGGTGCGAAGACGGCAGATACCTTCGCTGAGAAGTTGCGGAGAGTCTTTGCAGAGACTGATGGGGTACGGATTGCTAGGCCCACTAAATGCGCAGAGATACGCGTATCGGGCTTGGACGACTCCGTGACGACTAACGACATCCGAGCGGCAATCGAACAAAAAACAGGTTGCACCTCGGATAACATTAGGATTGGCACCATCCGCCCCGGCAAAGGAGGACTTGGTACGGTGTGGGTCAGCTGTCCAGTGGCAGTCGCCAAAACGTTAGGCAATGTTGGGAAAATCCTCGTCGGTTTTGTCAATGCCCGAATTACAATTCTGGCGGCAAGACCGATGAGGTGCTTTAAGTGTTTGGCGACGGGACACACCCGCATCAAGTGCGAAAGTTGTTTCGACTGCAGTGGACTCTGTTTCCGCTGCGGTCAACCGGGGCATAAGATGGTGGAATGTTCCGCCACCCCTCACTGCCCAGCGTGTGCCGCGGGTAAGTTGCCCGCGAATCATCAGATGGGACAAGGGGTCTGCAAACCTCCCCGTACTTCTCAGACAATATCGGTGGCTAGCCAATCGGCCCCGGCTGCCACCGCTGCTAATCGTTTGTCATCGCCGTCGCCCATGGAGGAGGCTGTAGAGACGATCCATTAATGGACCAAGTCTCCAGCATCCTTGTCCAGACGAACCTGAACCACTGTGCCGGTGCGCAGGACCTTTTCCTGCAAACCATGGCAGAGTGGTCGATAGGTGTAGCCGTAGCTGCAGAACCTTATTATGTTCCTCCCCGGCCAAACTGGCTGGGTGATCGGGACGGCTCTGTAGCAGTCGTTAGCTCCACGGCGGCTCATTCCCCGCCCTTGTCGTTAATAGACAAGGGTACTGGATATGTTGCTGCTGAATGGGGGGGCATCACCATATACGGTGTTTACTTCTCACCCAACCGGAGTCTGAGCGACTTCGAGGTCTTCCTCAACAACTTGGAGACCTCGATACGGCGGCTAGCGTCTGGGCACGTCCTCGTGTTGGGGGATTTTAACGCGAAGTCCGTTGCGTGGGGATCCCCCAGGACGGACGCACGAGGCGACGCTGTAGAAGAGTGGGCGACATCGGTGGGCCTCTGTCTCCTAAACAGAGGCTCCACCAACACGTGTGTGCGACATCAGGGGGGGTCGATAGTGGACCTTTCGTTCGCTACCCCTGTTCTCGCCGCACGAGTAAGGAACTGGCGTGTCCTGGAAGAGGTTGAGACGCTCTCGGATCATCTTTACATTCGATTTGAGCTCTCCCGGACCCAGGACCCCAGAAGGGGTCACACGGCGCGGCGATCATCCCGTTTTCCGCGGTGGGCTGTTTCAAAATTAGATAGGGACCTACTGGAGGAGGCAGCCATCATTTATTCTTGGCTGTCTCCACAGCCTCCAACTGAGGAGGTAGACACAGGGGCAGGCCGCTTCTGCGTTGCAGTAACGCATATCTGCGATGCGGCCATGCCCCGGATTAGAGGTAGTCGGCCTCCAAGGAAGGAGGTCTACTGGTGGTCCCAGGAGTTGGCGGATCTCCGCTTGGCCTGCATTCATGCCCGGAGATCCTACACCCGCAGCCGTCGGCGTCACCGCGAAGAAGGGGAAGAAGACCGGCTTCATGAAGAGTACCGAGAGGCACGGAAAACTCTGAAGCTGGCCATTTGCCGCGCCAAAGAGGAGAAAAGAAAGGAGATGCTGGACGGTCTCGATCGTGACCCCTGGGGTCGCCCTTATCGTGCGGCGCAACAAAAGCTCCGCGCGTTGGGCTCCCCCCTTACCGAGACTCTCCAGCCCAGCTTCCTGCGAGAAGTGGTTGAGGGCCTTTTCCCGCAACGGGTGGAGCACTCACCCCCGTCGATGGCCCCCTTGGCCGGTGACGACGGGGAGTTCGATGGGGAAGATGTTTCCCGCGTCACGGAGGCGGAGATAGGGGCGGCTGTTTTACGGATTCGCTCCAAGAAAACCGCCCCCGGGCCAGACGGAATCCCTGCCCGAGTCCTGGCCCTGGCCCTTGACCACATGGCAGACCGCCTCAGGGAGGTGTTCGACGATAGCCTGTCGTCCGGACACTTTCCTGATTGCTGGAAAAGCGGGAAGCTGGTGCTTTTAAAGAAGCCGGGGCGGCCTGCCGACTCGGTTGCGGCCTACAGACCCATCGTGCTGCTGGATGAGGCGGGTAAACTGTTTGAGAGGGTACTCTCTGCCCGCATCGTCCGGCACCTGGACGAGATCGGCCCCGATTTGTCGGACGCTCAATTCGGTTTCCGAGCGGGTCGTTCGACGATCGGTGCTGTGTTGCGTCTGAGGGCCGTAACCGAGGAGGCAGTGAGCTGTGGCGGCGTGCTGTTGGCGGTGTCATTGGACATCGCCAATGCATTCAATAGTCTGCCATTCAGTTGCATCAGGGAAGCACTCCGCTATCACGGGGTGCCACAGTACCTGAGGCGACTAGTGGCAGACTATTTAGAGGAGCGTACCGTCATGTACGAGGACCGAGAGGGACATCTGAGTCGTCGGCCCATGTCGTGCGGTGTTCCGCAGGGATCTGTCCTTGGACCGCTCCTGTGGAACATGGGGTACGACTGGGCCCTTCGAGGTGACTTCCCCCCTGGGCTGGGCGTAATCTGTTACGCTGATGACATTCCTACTTTGGTCACGGCTCGGGGGGCGAACTTTCAGGAGGCGGTACGTTTGGCCACCAGAGGAGCCTCACTGGTGGTCAGGCGCATCGAGGCGCTGGGCCTGCGGGTGGCCCTGGACAAGACGGAGGCCCTTCTATTCCATGGGCCTCGTCGTGGTCCGCCCCCTGGCGCCTCAATCATGGTCAACTCGGTTCTCGTACCGGTTCGGGCCCACATAAAATATCTGGGCCTGATCCTTGACGGGAGGTGGCTCTTCGACGAGCACTTTCGGCAGCTTGCTCCAAAGCTGGTCGGCGCTGCGTCCGCCCTTGGGCGACTTTTGCCCAACTTGGGAGGACCTAGCGTCGCAACAAGACGGCTGTACACGGGGGTTATCCGGTCAATGGCACTATACGGTGCACCGGTGTGGGCGGAGGCTCTGACTGCCCAGAATAGGGCACGCCTCTGGCGTCCTCAGAGAGTTATGGCGGTTAGAGCCATACGCGGTTACCGCACCATATCCACGGAGGCGGCATGCGCGTTGGCCGGAACACCCCCGTGGGATTTGGAGGCGGAAGTGCTCGCCGAGGTCTATCGGCGAACGGCTGATTTCCGGGCGGTTGGTGGCAGTAGGCCCCCGCCCGAAGAGGTACGCGAGTAGCGTGAGGCCGCACGCCGAGCCACAATGGTTCGTTGGTCGTCCCGGCTGGAGGCTCCACGTGCTGGCTTTGCCGCCGTGGAGGCGCTCCAGCCGGTCATTGTCGAATGGGCAGGGCGGCAGCACGGGACTCTTTCCTTCCGACTGACGCAGGTTCTTTCCGGGCACGGCTGCTTCGGGAAGTACCTGCACTCGGTCGCTAGGAGGGAAATGAGCCCCGTTTGTCACCACTGCGACTGTAGTGAGGACTCGGCTCAGCACACGCTTGCGGTTTGCCACTCTTGGGCGTCGCAGCGTCGGGCCCTCACTGCAGTCATCGGAGAGGATCTGTCGCTTCTGGCTGTTATACGCTCCATGGCCAGTAGCGACAGTAATTTTACCGCGGTTGCAACCTTCTGCGAGGACGTTATCTCGCGGAAGGAGGCGGCGGAGCGGGCCCGGGAGGACGATCTCATATCTCTCTCCGCATAGTGCGGGCTGGCGCTAGGAGGGGTCCGGATGTCTTAATAAAGCTGTTCCCGGATTCCTACTATTTTAAGCGCAGTATGGCACACCGTGTGGTTTTAGTCGGTTCGATTCCGACACACTGTTCCACCGAAAACCCCGGTGGGATGACGGCCCGAGGGGGTTTCCACACGAAAAAAAAAAAAAAAAAAAAAAAGGTAAAATCAAAGGTAAGTCAAAGGTAAAGTTGGTACTCAGTTTAAAAAAAAAACTTTAATTAAACACACGGCAACAAACATAGGATTTGATGTTTTGAAGACCTGAACCAAGAAAAATCAAATAAAATACCTAAAAAATATAATCTTATAATTAGGTTGGAGCAAATCAAATAATTAAAAATAATTAAAAAAGGTTACAATTCAAACAAATACACAATTACATAATATATGTAAAATATACTCACACGTCTGCTCGGTTTCACACAGTATTCAAGAGTGACTTAAAGCCGAAGCCCGTCTAGCTTGCCCCACCATTTTCAATCTACACTTTTTTCTTATCTACACTTTTCTTAATTCAAATAATATATATTAAAATCTATTTTCCATTTTTTTAGCTCGGATTTCTATAAAAGTGTGTTTTTTTATATTGTTTATTTGCTCAAATATTGCTTAAATCTTTGAATTGCACGTTTTATTATGGTGGGCGTTAAGAATGTTGATATTTCAAAATTCCCTTTTAGAGTTCAATTTGAACTGATACTGCACTGCTGACTGCACTGATGACTGCACGGATGGCATAGCGGTTTAAGTGGTCACCTCGCCACTACGCTGCCGCGCCGAGTGTTGTGGGTTCGATCCCCGCACGAGACAACACTTTGTGTAATTCTCATATTGTTGTTCTGAGTCTGGGCGTTCTTTCTTTAAATGTTTGTAAAATCCCCCGCGACACAGGGATCAATCCTAGTGCGGGAATTGTCTTAAAAAAACAAAAAAAAATACTCATTTCAAATTAAACTCTTAAAAGTTGAACACTTAACGTTTCTCTGAATTTGTACATAAAAAACACACACAATGATGTATATCTGAACAGTGAAATTCTAACACAAGAGCCTTACATTACATAAGTAAGTACCTAACCGAGCGTTGTACCGTACGAATTTGGCGGAAAACCCTTAAATTAAGTGTATCAAGCAAGAAGGAAGTTTGCAGCTGACACGATCTGAGGGTTGGTGTTCGAACACCGTGAAACAACGGTTACAGGGCCTTTCATCATTAGGAAGAGGTCGGTGTACGGTACGAACGGAAGCTTTCGCCTGAAATCGTTCTGAAGTTTTAGGTTACTTTTAGAAATGTATCAAATAAAACTATTCGGTAATTATTTTGCAAAATAAAAATAAATTGTAATGGATTGATTAAACTTAGAAAATGTGTGAAATCTCAGCAGATTAAAAAAAACCGGAAAACCTTTTTTTAATAATTGAAGTTACGTATATATTACATTTTAACAGGCATTATAGTACTATTGTTTGTCTTACAATGACTTATACTCTTTGTTCAAATTGTACCAATATTTTTTCCAAGAAATATAATATATTATGTCCAAGAATTGTAATATAATTGGTGATAAAATAATATTCATAATGAAAAAGAAAGTGTTAATTTAAGTCGTTTCTTCACAGACCTCGTGTCTATGTTTAGATTTCATTTACTGACTGGGTCCTAAAAACATGAAAAAATGAAACCTTAAATACCCCTCCTACTATTCCCTCCATAAATCCTTACCAACTTACGGTGTTTGCTCGTATCATCGAAAAACCTTTCGAATCAGATATGGGCAATCAGTTTGCTCCGCAAATATAAGTCCGGATGCTTGACGGGTATAAATATGTATAATTCTCCCATTGTATCCCTAGTCACGTAAATGGCGTTAATTTTGCCGGTATCGCTCCACTGATAAGAGGAAAATTGTTAAATTTCTTTTTTTCACTAACAAAGGATAGGCTTACTTAGAAAGGAATTAAGGTAAAAACGGTTGTGTGGTTAGGTACTTATTTGAATAGAATTATTTGGAAGGTTTATGAAATATTTCCGATATCTGGAATAGGTTTATGTTAATTTTACGAAAATCATTTATAGTTGTGGATGGGACAGTAGTCCTGCGATTAGTTTAACATTTATGTAAATAAAAATAATCACTGAAATGTATGTACATACATAAACTTATAAACGACTAAACTCGATTGTATACTTCTCTTTGATTGCGTTCGTTAGCATTAGGATAAGTTTTGTATAAAAGATTTTCTTTTAATTAATTCTTAAAGTTTTTCAAGTCTCTTACTATAAAGTAAGTAATGACTGACACAGACCATTTTCTTCATAAGCTGTCCGCGAGGCTTTACACACACAGCTAGTTTTATTTAGAAACATAATGATGTCAACAATGGTGTATAATAAAGTCTTACTACTGGATCGAAAACTTGTCTCAGATTGCTTAAAGAAAAAGATACTGAAAGAAAGAGCATATTAATTCAGTTCAACATTGACTAATGAGATCACTGTGTATCCAATCATCACTCTGGTTTCAGTGATTTCCATCGATCCGGTTTCATCGAACACTCAGTTCTCCCGATGCATGCACTTAGCCTGTTTTAAATGTACAAATGTAAACTTACATATACAGTGCAGGTGTCTTTTTTCTAAAAAAAAAAACACTTCAATGTCATCCAGCATATGCATATGTTCAAAACTAATTGTCTTAGGAAGATAAGCCTGCTACTAATTAATTACGTTTTATAATAAATTACAGTTATACCTAAATTATAATCACGCCTATTCGAGAGCTAAGATTGTCATTGAAACCGATACCACGTTTAGAATATTTTAATATTATACTCCAAAAAACATCTAAAATAATGCTAATCGACTTATATCTGCTGTGTTTACTACAACGCACATAACTGTTATATTTCTCGTTGAGATATGTACCTAGCCATGTAAAGCTATTGAGATCTTTATTTCGAAATTTAATCACTCCGACTAGTGATAAATTCTTAAAAAGTCAATAAGTTAGTATAAAATAATTTGGTCAAGATGGAATTACATTTTATTTCACACGCCAATAAAAAGAACATACGGCTTTCTAAACTTTCAGACATCTAAGTATAAGATAGCGCTTTTATTTGGGGGACAGTACTTTTGACATTGTAACATGACCAATATAAAGTTAAATAATATATGCTATTCTGGTTTTCATCATCATCATCAGCCTATCGCAGTCCACTGCTGGACATAGGCCTCTCCCATTGCACGCCACTTCGATCTATTTTCGGCTTCTCGTATCCAGCTCCTGCCAGCCAACTTGCGCAAATCTTCACTCCACCTGGCCTGTGGGTGTTACGTTTGCCGAGACGCGGTCTCCACTCAAGAACTAATTTTCCCCAACGGTCGTCGGTTCTGCGGCTAATATGGCTAGCCCACTGCCACTTTAGCCTGCTCGGCTATGTGGGCTGTTGGGCTATGTCGATTACTCTGGTTTTCTGCCGGATCACCTCATTCCTGATGCGATCCCTTAAAGAAACTCTGAGCATAGCCCTTTCCATAGCACGCTGAGCAACTTTGAGCTTGTGGACCACCCGTACCGTAAGTGTCCACGTTTCAGCTCCTTATGTCATGACGGGTAGGACACACTTATTGATGACTTTCTTCTTAAGGCACTGTGGGATCGACGATGAGAAGACTCGGCGTAGCTTCCCAAAGGCTGCCCAACCCAGCTGAATTCTTCTGTTCATCTCGTCGTCGAAGTTGTTTCTACCTAACTGCAATGTCTGCCCGAAGTATACATATTTTTGAACAACTTCCAGAACGGCCCCATGTACCGCAATCTTTTTCGGTAGCACATGTTTATTGAACATGATCTTGGTTTTATCCAAGTCCTGCAACGTCTCTGCCATGATGACGATATGGTCTGCAAATCGCAAGTGAGAAATGTATTCGCCATTGATGTTGATGCCACGGCCTTTCCAGTGCAGCATCTTGAATATGTCCTACATTGCATTTGTGAACAATTTTGGAGAGATAACATCCTCTTGTCTCACTCCTCGATGCAATGGTATAGCCCTTGTTTGCTGACTCTGTACTTGGACGGACATGGTGGCGGATTCGTAGAGACATCTCATCACTTGGATATATCGCCAATCTACTTGGCAACGCTGCAGGGACTCCATAACAGACCAGATCTCGATCGATTCAAAGGCCTTCTCATAGTCCACGAATGTGATGAGACAGGAGCTGATTATATTCTTCGGTCTTCTGTGTAATCTGCCGCACTGTGTGGATGTGGTCTATGGAGCCATATCCTCACCGAAACCCAGCCTGCTCCGGTGGTTAAAATTGGTCGAGTGTTCGGTTCGGTTTTACGTCGCATTAAATTTAATTTTCAATATGACAGCTCTAAATTTGAAATTGACATCACTAAAAGTTGATTACGAGGGTGCTACCACTACATTAAAATAAAGAGTGAATGACAAAGAGTTTAATAATGAATTCTCCTTAAACTACATATTAAGGTTTCTTGCATGCCTGTGCATGTTTGTTTACGCATAATATAACACCTGTAATAAAAAAAAGTGTTAGTTTTGTTGCTCAAAGCTCAGAAAATACAGAGTTACGGTTCAAATACTAGCAACCTACCATTTAACCTTTTTGTTATCTATGTAACTAACTGCCTATAACGAGGATGTACAAATCAATCAAGATCTGACATAAATCGATTCAGAATAAATAAATACGTACCCAGTGCCTACATTAGTTCATTTGAACCACTAAAATATAAAACTACATGTGTGAAATTGTGAGAGGTAAGAAAATATTCATTTGCAGATTGATATTATTTAAAACACTATTTTGTTAAAGCTCAGGTAATCAGGTATTATCAGGTAATCAGGCAGATAACTTAGGCTGTAAGAGCACCGGCAGCATATTACTGTCTTTATTTAACAACATTAAGCCATCCATTCTTAAGCATTGTGATTAATAAATCATTTATATTTATTTCTTCGGTTTGGAGTATATGGGTGGCTAAAGAGAAAACCAAAATCCGATAATCCGTAAATCAGTAAAGTTACCAGGAGTATGACCAAACTAATATAGAAAAAAAACCTGCATCTGAATTGCTCCCTGTACAGTCTTCTTGGAAGCCTCAAGAGGTCCAGGAGTCACAGCAACCTAAAGTTATCTTGGTAGAACATGGAACCAATACACTAACAAATCTTGCCAGGACACTGCAGCATGCCTAGACCTCCTCGGCCTCCTACTTATAATAATTTATTGATTACTCTACTAGAAAAACATCGTAGGTTACAATACACGCTTGATCTAAGTGCTCAGGATATAGCAGCAGCTATCTCAAGCCATAGAGATATGAATCAACAGTAAAATTCAAACTTTTGATTAACATTATTTCTATGTTATTGTATATCTTGAAAACTTATGCTGCTTCTTGTGAGCACTTCCTAAAGCTTGTCTGTTATCTTGCCCAAACCATTTTGTTTTATTTTACATTTTCAATTCATAAATGAATATTTTTATGTTGAGAATTTAAACTGTGATTTTTGATTATGGTAATAGTAAAACTAATGTTTTAATTAAAATAAATATGTTTATTAGCAGTTAAATTTAGCAAACACACCTGTATCATTTCTTCTCTAATATGCCTGCCTGGCCTCTGTCAGAAAATCATGACTCTCTTCTTCGATGAAATCAGTATTTACATTCTCCTCAGTATACACATTATATTTATCTTAATCTGAAAATATACAGATACAGTAGATATAATTTGAGATATAAACATTATAATTTGGTATTTATGAGAGTCTTTTAGATTATAATTTCAATAAAACATCATAAACTTCTAAATACACATACAGACTCGTAACAAAATTATGATGGTTCTCATCTCACACATATTTGTGTTAGGTGGGAATTGAACGAACACCCAACATGACAGAAGATTATCTGAGTGCAATAAAATTACCTTGTTCTACAGCAGGCTGATAGTTATCTTTTGCAAACATTCAAGTGCAGATAAATCCTGTTAAAATATCACATACATAAACCCAATTACACCTGTACCTAATATAGGAAAACACTAGATAGAGAATACTTTATTTGTGCACTTCTATTACATGAGAAGTATAACATACATATATACATTTTACAATTTGTACTATATTGTACTGTACTTACATCAAGTTAATCTTATGAAGAAAATGCCATTTGACAATGAAATTCAAGTAAACCTTTGAGTGCTTTGGAATGTAGCCTTAATCAAAGCTCATTAGAGCTTTAAAGTTTGCGAAGCTTTTCCTCCTTATTTCTGGAATTATCTCTTTAGGGTTTCCAATCTCAATCTATCTTGATTTTTTCTATAAACAATATATTTATCACTTCAAATAAGAATGCCATGATTATATTTAATTTTAACATAAACAGTAAATACATACTTTTCCTCTGAAGCAGCCACAGCTAATATCAATAATTCGTTGTTCATTATACTAATTCGACGAAGTTATTTGGTAAATTTTATCAAAAAGGGACTTTAATTATATCACTAAAATTAGTCGCTATGCATTGCGCTATAAGCATAAATTTTGGAAATGAGATCAAATTATGAATTGTATGTCATTAGAAACTCAGGTTTTAACATTTGACATACTTTCACTACTTAAAAAACTGCAATTTAATTTAGTTATACACAAAAAGAAACAATAGTTTTATAAATTTTTATCTAAGTTTAATTGAATCTTTTATATAACTAAAACTAAAATTCAGTACAGCATCGAATTCGTTAGTGTCTACTTGTCAAAACCACGAAATCAACTGAAACAATTCTACGAACTCAAATTCTGAAATAGTAAAGATAGATTGGCTAATAACTTGAAGATGAAAGCTGCATAACTTGGCTGCTAGAAATATCACGAGAGAGTAATGTCTTAATGTAATGTCTTCCAGACCAACTTAGTACTCGAAAACCGCGACGGATTTAATTATAAGGTAAAATATTAGGAATGAAATACGTACATCAAGTTCCACATTAATTTCCTCGGTGCCACGAATGTCGGCAATAGAGCTATTGAGGCTGTCTCCGTTCTTCCTAATTGTGTCTGTATTAATGAAGCCGATAGTGCCTTAGGTACAGGTAATTAGATGAATGAATGGTTCCTCACTTATATTTCAGGTGAGAAACGATTAATTTTTACTGCTTTTTAACAGACTTTCGACTGTTTTTGCTGTTGATAAGGCAACTTAAAGCTTTTTAAGTTTTTGTATTCATGTGAAAATAAAGCATAAATTGTTAATTAAAGTATGAGAAATATTGATATATTTATTAAGTTACATTTATAAAAATAACAGCGGTCCCCCTCTTGTTTTCAGGTAAATTAAATGTTATAAACTTCATTTAATTCAGTTCAGAATATCATAATTATTGTAAAATATCTGATAAATTTTCTAAAATGCTTTGGATATTACATTCTTATCGTGTATTGATTATTCTTTAAAACTACTAACGTATTGCTTAAAATAGGTAGTTGTCACGTTTTTCTCTTGAACCAACTACATATGCACAACAAGTTGTGTTGTACAATGAGGGATATTTATTTTAAATCATTCCCACTGGTACAACTAAGCAATTTACAATTAATATTAGTTCCTAGATCCACAACTAATTACAATCGGTGTACACCTTTTATTTCCACGTGGAACCACCGCCCAATAGAATTCGGTTCTGTTGGCCGTAGTTCTAACCTAATCTAAACCTGGGCTAGGACTGTAGTTGTACTAAAAGGAATGGTTATAGTAAATCAATTGTGCTTAGTTGTGTCAGTAGGAACACATTCCGGTATAGCACTTGTTTTAGTTGTGTTATATAGTTGTAGCTATAGTTGTATTACATATCTATGTTATTGTCATTAAAGTAGTGCGAAACTCAAGGCTTCGACAAAATTCTCACATCCTGACTCTACTTTTCAATATTTTGAATAATACATATTATAGGTCCCCATATATATATGTATATATATATATATATACGGGGATTACACTGAAAAACTTTTCAACAGTGGTAGAGCCATGTTTAAGCAAGAATAGGCCGGATCGAACGGTGCGATACCAACACTTGCGTTGCATATGAGTGAGGTTTCCAGAGGCCCAACTCCTTCTCTCCTCTTTCCCATTCTCCTCATCCCACCTCTCTTTTTCTCCTTGCTGCAACCCCCATCTCTCATCACCTCTTCAACTCTTCCTCTCTTATTCCCTCCCTTATCCCTCTTTTATTCAGGAGTCTCCTTCACGCCTTTTTCCAATGCAGACACGGTATCTTCAGGTTCCTCTAACTAGTTTTTGGTAATAAATAAAAGTCACAAGGTGTAATTTCGGGATTGTAAGTAGGATAACTCACTAACTCCATACCTAGACCTACACCTTGGCAAATATTCAATGGTCTGTCTGTTGGAGTGAGCTGGAGCGTTGTCGTGGTAGAGAAGGATCCTGCTTCTTGGGCGCTGCTGTCCTACATTTTCCAAGACAACTGGTAAACAATGACTGACATTCCAATCAGCAGCAACAATAATTTTATCTTCTAGAATGATCGATGCGAAATGAACCGTGAGTAGAGAGAATGAGACAATCAATTTTTTCCCTTGACTTCTGCCCTTCTTTATTGCAGCGAAAGTCGTAATAGATCATTAAGGGTAAATTGTCTAGTTAAATCTATTTCGATGCACGTCAGACACTTTTTAAATTGAAACCAATTTGTACAGATTCCCAAAGAGTTACTTATTTATTATTACAAAATTATAATACAAGTAGTAATAAATTATAATATAAGTAGTAGTAGTAGTCATCTATTTAATTTTTTATCAATGAATTCTTATAGCACAATAAACTACTTCGCTAATTTTTTGCTCCTGCTAACTGTCCTATGTACTAATTCATTGCATTTTTACGGTAGTAAGTGTACGTTTATATTTCTTATTGTGTATATTTTCCATAGCGTTGTTACTGTGTCATGCACTAACGTAATTGGCAGGTGTATAATTCAAATCCTAAACTTAATGACAGTGATCATTATTATTTTTCCATTCCACATCTATATTTATACCTGTACAGTGACTTTGTTGTCCTTCAACTTACTCCTAATCTACATGTCTTTTCACAGAAAGGACTTTAAATTCAACAAATATTGTATCGAATTACAACAATCCTAGTCGCTGTACAGTAGAATAATAGATGGGTATGCCGATGCTGCTGCAGCATCCGTAGAAAGTCTCTATCGTGTTTATATTTTTTGATTCAAAAATATAATATCAATTTTCTTGTTTATTTAATCATCAGTATTAATCTAGAAAATATATTTGGATGCCCAGAAATTAATTTTAGGTGTCAAACTAATTATCAGATTATTTCTATTTTATTAGACCCTCGTCTACAGCTGTCAGCAATTAAGTAAATTTATTATGTTGCTTTTAATAATAAACATACTACAATATTTTGGGTTATGGAGTGTGACTTATAACATGTATGTAATAAAACTCACTATATTTCTTACTTAGTGCTGCCCAGAACTTCAGTGGTACAGGCGGTAGGTTATGTGTGTACAGATATATTAACGTGAATCTAAATGAAGAGGTAAATACTAATATTAAGGGAGGAAACGTCGATTTCAGACGAGAGTAAGCTGAGGGTTTATCCAACTCAAATCATGAAACCTATAATCACTATCAGAAATCAAAACTCCCTCCCAGAATATAAGAGCATTTTTTATTTATATTATAGAGGGGCAGACGAACAGACGGGTCACCTGATGGTAAGTGACAACCGCCGTACAGGGACCGTCGAGCCGGCCCATTCGTACCTAAGCATGGCTCTACCACGCGTAAAATTGTGTGTGTGTGCATCGTTTCACGACTTCTGAACTTATTTATAATACGTGCTATCGTTCCTCATAGTTATTTTCAGTGACTGAATATCAAGTATAGCATATTTTGGTGTCAAGGCCTCCTAGTTCAACACCATAAAAATGCGTTTTGATGGGGTGGTAAAGAAAGGAATTAATAAAATACATTTTTTTTTCTCTTACCTACTCAGAGTTGGTTCAGTTTAAAGAAGGAGAGACTGAAAAGGAATGATGAATTGATGTTAGTCGATGTTGTCGTTATCTGTGAATTAATTTAGAGCTTTTCTTTTATTTTAATTGCTTATACTCAAGGTTGGTTAGGTTTAAATAAGACGTAATTATTCCACCTCTAAAGTGTAAATTTGAGGTATTTGTTAATTTATTTAATATCTCCTACAATAAATACATATTAAATAATAAATTCAATCATTTTTACTTAATTACAATAGATCACAACAAGAGAGTAGTTTATTTATATAGTAAAAAGATATTAAAGAATTGTACAAATATTACAAATATCTAATGCTAAACTAAATAAAAGGGAAACAGTACCTAGAAATATAAACAAACACACATATCAGCCCTCGCAGCAAAGAACAACACGCGTGTATCTAGGCCGAGAATTACAACAATCGTTATACATGTACAAAAGTCAGATAATCGGCGAATGTTTACAAAGGTTTGTGCTGAGCGGAGGTGACATTTAACAGCTTATACGTAAGAGTCAAAAATAAGCATTGAGAAGTCGGTTATATAGAATACTCATATTCTCACTATACTAACATACTATTATTATATTCTTTTGAGACTGCCGATCAAGAGGTCTCAGGTTCGATTCCCGGCTCCTACTGAAAATATGCTATTGAGTTTTTCTAAATGAAATTCTCAGTAACAGACGGGAGTTTTAAGATTTGGAGTGTTACACTCTCGTGCCTCGGAAAGTACGCTTAGTCGTCAGTCCCGGTTGTCATGAAGACCTGTGACAGTCGATATTGTGAAGTCAGTTCCCTCATTTATCCTGGCAACTAGTCCAACTATCGAATTCAGTTAACCCTCAGGGTTGCGGAGGTCAAGTGCCAGTCGTTCCGTGGAAAACCTGATATTCAGGCAATTACTGATTGGACTAAAAGCCAACCTCAATATACATGGGAATAAATAGACTAGACTTTGCTATATACTTTTCAATCCCTGCACTTCTACTTATAATATGGACGTACTACGTTACTAACTGACACATGCACTAGAACAGAACAAAATACTCAGATAGTCGGAATCATTAGAACTGGCAGTAATCATTCAACCAGGTACTATAACCTATCTATCAGTGTACAAGCTATGCGTCTATGGAATACTTCACCTTTATCGATTATACATGCCTAATCGCTTGCCACGTTTAAGAAAATGGTGAAAGCGTATTATTTGGCTTTCTAGTATATTCTTATTACATCTCAGTTAAATCTTTTTGTCCCACTACTGCATTACACTATTAATTTTGTTTAAAGGTGTGTATAAAGTTTATTCTATTATTAACTCGTATACATGTGTACTCTTTGTCTAAAGTTGAAATATTAAATGTCTATTAAATGAGCGGCCGAGCGCAGGGCACGCCACAATTATGGCGGTAAGGCCCATCTTGGAAAATTGGCTGAACACGGGAGCCTCTCCTACCAGCTAAAGCAGGTACTGACCGGCCACGGCTGCTTCGGGAAGTACCTGTGCCGTATAGGCCGGGAGCCAACGCCTGTGTGCCACCACTGCGGGGGCTGCCGCGAGGATACCGCACCCCACACTCTGACGGAGTGCTCTGCGTGGGTGCAGCAGCGTGTCGATCTCGTGGCAGCTATCGGTGTGGGTAGCCTCTCTCTTGAGACCATGGTTCTGTCCATGGTCCAAAGCGAGAGGGCGTGGGATACCGTCGCTTCATTTTGCGAGGAGGTGATGTCGGCTAAAGAAGCGGCGGAAAGGGTACAAGAGAGTACGAGTACGATTACTCTCTCGTCCCGCAGAAGACGCACCAGGCGCCGGAGAGCGCCGAACGATCTCCGGCCTCCATGAGCGCTGGCCCGGGGGTAACGGGGGAGCTGTCCGTTACCTTAGCAGAAGCGGGTCTAAGACGGTGGCGCGACATGTTCTGCGCGCACCTCTCTAAACTGAAGGGGGCGCGAGGCCCCCCTACATAGTGTGGCCACCTGTTGAGGTGACCAAGGTCTGCAGGGGTTCCCGGAAGCTTCCTTGTTAGGGTATTCCCGGGTCCCTTGCAATAGACTATTTGTGACGGAACACCGTGTGGTTTTAGTCGGTTCGAGTCCGACATACCACCTCTCCGTAAGCTCCGGTGAGGTGATGACCCATGGGGGTTTCTACACGAAAAAAAAAAAATGTCTATCAAAATGTACCTTAATGTTCCATCACCGATGTTTAGAAGACTTTCAATCTGAGACCGAAAAGGAGAGAGGTAATGGCTTAGATAGGTCTTAAAAGGTCATTTTCATGTAATAAAAATTTTTATAAACCTTTAAAAAACTAGTATACAAAATAAATCAAAAACAAATCAGTAGCTCTTCTAAACTCTCGCCGATTAAAGATTTTCTGTTTTACCACATAATCTGTAAATGTTACGTAACAAGTCAATACCGCTAATTTCCACCTTTGGTGTAATCTGAAGTGTTGATGGAAGTACCACCACATCAATCAAGAATACATTCATGAAATTTAAATCCAGCTTCTTTCATTAGAGGGTCGATGTAAATATAAGGAAATAAAACTGTTTAAATGTTAAGGTATAATTAAATAAACTTATTTAAATTTGTATTTGTTTTATTATTTTATATTTTATATTATATAATTTAATTCCTAAGATTATTTATCTTAGGAATGAAAAGTAAAATCTATACTAATGCAATTAGGCTAAAGAGTTTGTTTGTTTGTTTAAAATTAATTTCAAACAAAGAAACAAACTCTTACGCTAATTTTAGGAAATAATAAGTTGATTTGAAAAATTAAAAAATGGCTAGCTAATTATAAAGTATAAAAAAAATCCTTTTTTTTTGCTGGGATTATATCTCTATCTGTATGTCACTTTCCATCGAGGTCAAGGTCAAGGACGTGGTAAAGAATCATGATTCATGATACATACATACATTATGTAAGTATGTATGGCTAAACACTCATTCGTACATTATCTTGAAAGACAAAAAAATTATATCCGGACAGAGTTTGTTATTTTTTAACTTAAAATTCATTACTACTGCTGCTTTTACTAGTGATATCAATTATTTACAATTGCATGGTAATTTTTTAAATGTTATTTAGGTTTTAGTTGTTGCCTGTGACTTTATCGAATATGAAAAGCAGTACTGCTACAAAAGAAAAGAAACAGGTTTGAGTAATACCTTAAAAAATAATATCGTATCCTTAGAAAATATTCTAAATAGTGTAAAACCTATCAATTGTATTGAATACAAAATTGGGTAAATCGAATCTTAGGCCGATGTGATTACGACATCTAAATGTATTGAATGCCTCAATTCAAATTTCTATTACTTACGAATAATTTCTGAATTCAATGGGGATTTACCGAGAGCCGATTCTCGAGGATTTTATTATTCACAATACCTTAAAGGGGTACCAGTGGTGTTATAATGTAAGGATTTCGAGTAAATTTTTGGATTTATTAAAAAAATAATTCCTTGTGTAAATTTGTTTTTAATTGTTATCGTTGTTTTTACTCAATACTTATAAACTCAATGTTCTTTTTCAAAAATTATTTCTAGTCACAGGTGGTTATAAAGTTAAAATTAATAAAAAACATATATGCTTAAGGTTAATTAAAACTACAAAAAAAAAAACTAAACCTCAACGCAACAATGTTGAACAAAGTTGTCGATGGTCGGTATTCCCCAGATATACGAACTATTATATATCTGACTGCATAAGAAGGAGGATTATGTTTTTTTAAAGATTTCAATATGCCGTAAGAGAAAAACAATCGAGAGATAATTGAGAGGTAATTTGTGTAATTTCGTATAATTTTTGTATAAATTGAATTTGCCTACTCAAGGTTCATTTCATTTACATTTAAAGATGATATTCCAGCTCTAGCCAGGTGGTAAATTAAAGATGAAGAATACAACAATCTGCGACATTTATTAATTAGATTTTAATAACAAATTGTTTACTCAAGGTTGCTATATCAACCAAAAGATGTGCCACTCGGAATATTAAACGGATATGGAAATTGATCTCTATGACGTAGATATTAGTCAAATCACAGTTCAATGTTAGATTTTCAAAACTTTACTTACGTTTTTACCACAATTCACTCGGATGTCTGTACGGCGAATAAAGCACAATATATAATCTAATCGGTGTTTTATTTTTATGTATTATTATTATATTAATATAAAAGACAGACTGGATGCAGAAGGCGAAAGCCGGGTACCAAAAGCGCATATTAGGCTAATTGATTAATTGATATAAAAAATGATTAAAACAATTAAAGAACACAACTGTTCTACTAACAAATACAAAAGAAAAAGTTAACTGTAATAATAGTTCTATATATCAACTAAAAATAAAATAATTATTTTTTAACTTGGAATGTGATGGCTGAGGCGTCGGACTTGCGATCAAGTGGTTGCGGATTCAAACCCCACCCAGTACACTACCGTCGTAAGCCCACCCCTAGCACAAGCATTTAGCTTAGCTGGGGGGGTTAACAGGAATACTAATAATGTGCGACCCACGTTGCTAGTGTTCTTTAGAAAAATTTTAAAAATCGCTTTAAGTTGTGGAAAAACGTACATGATATCTAATTTTAGAAAAAGCCAACATAACGGCAACGCAATAAATATTATATGTATATTTAATTAATTTTCCCATTTTAATATAGCCTTTTTCTACGAACTAACAAGGTGCCTAATTTACATACACATTCTGTCAATTCTCAATTTGATCTAGACGTATTTTGTACACTTAGTTTGTTTTGCTCGAGGGAACCAATATGGATGTCGTACAAGCTAATTGGTTCCGTAGCTGTTTTTGTATTACGTATTAGCATTTAGTTGTTTCGTTAGTTTTGTGAAGTAGGGATCCGAGGGTTAATTAAACCGTACTATATATTTCAATACATACTACACGTTGGATTTTCTATTTAGTCTATGGGTGTGCACGTCACTAACTTTAAATAAATTCCAAATGGTCCCCTCCTTTTCACATTTTTTTTTTATGCGATAGGGGGCAAACGAGCAGACGGGTCACCTGATGGTAAGTGACTACCGCCGTCCATGGACACCCGCAACTCAAGAGTCACAAGTGCGTTGCCGGCCTTTTAGGTAGAGGTACGCTCTCTT
Source organism: Tyria jacobaeae (assembly GCA_947561695.1). Lineage (NCBI taxonomy): Eukaryota > Metazoa > Arthropoda > Insecta > Lepidoptera > Erebidae > Tyria > Tyria jacobaeae. The sequence continues at coordinate 6,588,252 of OX387215.1, read as the reverse complement.
CTTGAAGGTTTGAAGGTCGTATCGGTTCGGAAATACGGCAGGCGACAATTTGTTCCATAAGCTGGTTGTGCGAGGCAAAAAGCTTCTGGAGAAGCGCACAGTGGTGGAGTGCCAATCATCCAGGTGATGGGGATGGATATTTTGTCGCGTAGGACGATGGCGGAAACCAGTAGCCGGTAAGGGTCCGAACAATTCCTCTGAACACTCCCCATGATATAAGCGATAGAGGATGCAGAGTGAAGCTACATCTCTACGCAACGCCAAGGTGTCAAGTCGATCAGAAATATCTTGGCAGTCGATGATGCGAGTCGCTCTCCGTTGAATGCGGTCAAGAGGCAGAAGTTGGTACTGGGGTGCACCTGCATAGAGATGAGAACAGTATTCCATGTGCGGCCGAACCTGCGCCTTATAAAGTTGCAGGCGGTGGGCCGGAGTAAAATACTGTCTCGATCTGTTTAGCACACCAAGCTTCTTCGAGGCTAATATGGCCTTACTCTCTAAGTGACCGCGAAACTGGACTTCGCTTGATATATCGACCCCAAGGATTCCGATACTGGCTGATGCAGTTAGGGAAGTGCTCTCAAATTGAGGTGATACGACCAATGGCATCTTTTTAGCGGTGAACGCGCAAACCTGTGTCTTCGTGGGGTTAAACTGGACTAGGTTAAGTCGACCCCAATCTGAAACGTTCGAGTTTCGATTTCAGACACAAGTTTGGATCGGCTTTCGATGACGTTTACCCGAGAAATGTTAGCGCGGCCGGTGTAAAGGGCATCACTCGTGCTATCGTCCGCATAGCAATGGATGCTGATAATCTGCAGCATGTCGTTGATATGCAGAAGAAACAGCGTGGGTGATAGCACACAGCCTTGTGAGACACCAGAATTAACAGACTTGGAGTCGGAGCACGCACCGTCAACTACGACCTTTATGCTTCTGTCTGTAAGAAAACTGGTGAGCCAATTGCACAGTTTCTCGGGAAGCCCATAGGAAGGAAGCTTCGCAAGGAGCGCTTTGTGCCAGACATGATCGAAGGCCTTCGCCACGTCCAAACTAACGGCCAACGCTTCCCCCTTGGTCTCGATCGCCTGTGCCCACCGGTGACTCAAGTATACGAGAAGATCACCAGCTGAATGACCCTGACGGAAGCCGTATTGTCGATCATTGAGGAGCTGGTGGTCTTCTAAGTACCGGAGGAGCTGGCAGTTAACAATGGATTCCATTATCTTGGAGAACAAGGAGGTGATGGCTATGGGTCTGTAGTTGGACGGATCCGAGCGATCTCCTTTTTTAGGGATTGGGTGCACTAGAGCTGTCTTCCATGAGTTCGGGACTACGCCAAGAGAGTAGGAAAGCCGATATAGGCGCGTTAAAACCGGTGCTAACTCTGGAGCACACGTCTTCAGCACGATAGGAGAGATTCTATCGGGCGAGTGGGCCCGATAGAATCTCTCCTTATACTTATGAACGTCGAGGGAAAGAAGCGCTTTACGCACTGCCCTTTGTGTAAACCGGACTTCCGGTATGCGGGTCTCGCACTGCGGTATGGTCGGCGGTGCGTTTCCCCCGTCATCCAGGGTCGAGTTGGACGCAAAGAGTTTGCCCAGAAGATCGGCTTTTTCTTTAGCGTCGTGGGCCAACGAATTATCTCCTATGCCCAGAGGTGGAAGCGATGGCTTACAAAAGTTCCCCTGGACAGCTTTGGCAAGAGACCAGAATGCACGAGTTCCGGAGGGGAGACACACTAGTCTCTCGCCAATTCTGCCGATGTGAGCCGACTTCGCCCCAGCAATTACTCTTTTGAGGGACCTGGAGGCAAAGTTAAATTGCTTCTTTAATGTGCTGGTCTTTACATCCCGTGCTGTCGCTGCATTAGCCCATGCTTGGTAACATTCCTGCTTTCGGCGGGACGCCGCTTTGCAGGTTCGACCAAACCAAGGCTGGGACTTGCCACCTGTGGGAATCAGGGAGAATGGAATGAAAAGTTTCATACCCTGAAGAACAACATCCGCGACAGAGTCAGTAACGACATTGGGATCATCCGGCGAGAAGCAAACCTGCCTCCATGGGTAGGATGCAAAGAATGTTCTCATTCCATCCCAGTCTGCTGACCTATAGTGCCATACGCGGCGACTGCCTGTAACTCGCGGCCGCAGCGAGTGAACGAGTGGCACCATACTCCTAATCAGGCAATGGTCCGAAGAGCCAAGAGGGGCCTCAACGGATACTTTGTAGCCGTCAGGATGTGAGGTCAGCAGAAGATCCAACAGTGAAGGCACGTGGCTTTCGTGGGATTCGCGTAGGCGTTGCTACCAGCTGCGTCAAGCCATATGCCAAGGCGAAATCGTGAACAGATCTTCCCGCATGATCGGTTTGCGCGAACCAAGCCATTCGGCGTGATGGGCGTTAAAGTCGCCAAGAATCACGATCTCTGCGGATGGGACCTGCTGGAGCACTGAGTCTGTAGCCATTTGAACGTGGTCGATGAGTCGGTCCGTTTCGGCATCACCGCTATGGGACCTGTAGAGGCATAGGTAGATGCGGGGATGGTCGTCGCAATCTACACGTAGCCATAAGATGGAGAGGTCCCTACCTTCAAGATTGCCGAGGCGGCGAGAAGTGATATCATCTCTAACGTACACGCATACCAGCCTTAGGAACAAAGGAGTGTTCCAGTCCGTACCCAGGGTAGCAGAGGTAGGATATGTCCGCTGGAGACGATATCTGCGTCTCGGTTAAAAAGAGCAAGGCCGGCTTTGCTGTCTCAAGGTGGTAGTGGACAGGATCGAGGTTCGAATGTAAGCCCCTGATGTTACAAAAATCCACGGTAAACGTGACAGGGGGTGCCATGGTATGCCTTCTCTTGCCCCGAGCAGATTTTGAGAGAGCAGTTGAGCCCCCCCCAGAGTACGAGGGGCAGCCTGGGCGTCCACGCTCAGGCATAATCCGTACTGAGGGTGGACTTCCAGGGGGGGATTCTCCAACGCTAACGCTGGTACCCCCCTGGGGTATCCTTTTCGTTAACAGCGCTATCATTAGGGGGGGTGGGGGATTTTGGGCCTCCGGAGACCTCACTCATTTCGGGGAAATGCAACGCAAGTGTTACTTCACAACCGGTTTTCTGTGAGGCCGTGGTATCGCACCGGTCGAGCCGGCCCAGTCGTGCTTAAGCATGGCTCTACCACTATAAATTTGATTTATTGAATTGAAATGAACACTATTAACAATTTCACCGAAGCGGTGAAGAATGCTCCTAACACAACTCACCTTTGAACTACATCCTACTTGATAGCTCTTATCGAAATCCATATGGAAAGCCCTTAACTATATACAAATTTAACCGAAATTAGCTCCATCCGTTTTACGTCACAGACACTAAATTACAATGAAAATTCTATTACGTGTACTACTAGTATTCAACTCTAAACTTTCCGTTCATAAATCTGCAAATCTGCGGTGCTATTTAATACCGTTGCGTAATAAGCAACTATAACTGTATATATAACTCATATCATAATATAAAAAACGCATCGGTGGCAAGGTACAGTTTTTTTTTAAGCAAATAATCGCTTTAACTTTTGTTAATGTTATCGTGTATTGATAATTAAATTTATAATGGATCGCAAAAGTTTGGAAAGCATTATGTATTCTTTACTGTTAAAATAGCTCCTCATTGTGAAGCAGGGACAAGTAAACTTATTTTTACTGTAAGCTTCTAAAATCTTAGCACCTTGAAGGTAATAAATAAATTTATTTATACATTCTTACTTTTAATACTTGAACATTTTCAAATACGATCAGTATCACATTGTTTGGTAAAATTGTAATCGTGATTATACAGCGTGTCCTAGAAAATGGAACACTTATTTTAAACCACTAAAAATATACATCTTTAGAATGCAGTTGCAAAAAAAAAATTTGAAAAAAAAAAAAAAACAGTTTGTGCAAAAGTTATGACCATTTCAATAGTCAGATATGATCACAATTGCAAAAAAATATATATGCGTAAGATTTAAAATCTAAAACTTTACACATTCCACGGGCATTTATCAAAAATGGAAGTGATACCTACAAATTAAAACGGGCATAACTTTTACACGGAATGTTTTTATTTTGGAACGAAGTAGCCGACAAAAAACGTCTAACGTTAAAAAAAAAGCGTCTAGGGGAAAAAAAGTAGTCTACGGGATGACTGTTATTATTATTGCAGTTTGCTATTATATATATTCATATAAATAGCTGTTTCTTTGTATATTATTATTATATAATTTTATAAATCATCGTAAATAAAATAAAGGTGTTAAGATAATTTTGTAAAGTGGTTTTCTTGATTTTTCTTATAGAAACTTCGTTCCTATCTGGTGTCCCACGGCACCACACATCTTTTTTTTATTTTCTTTTGCAACTGCGTACAACTGTGTATTGAGATGTATATTTTCTGTGGTTAAAATAATTTATCTATTATCTAGGACACGCTGTTTTCGATTATGTAAGTAAGTATTGTGGAAGTAGTAAGTAAGATGTAAGAGTATGGAGAACATAAATTATAAAATCTGATGACGCGATAAGAACTGTTTACGTGTGTAATAAAGGTAATTAATGGTGTTTTAATTGATTCCTCACAACGTAGATCTGTAATTTTATCTGCCCGGCAAAAATCTGTTTTTACTCCTTTTTTACAGTTCCTCTCAGAACTGAAGTTGATTCTTAAACAATTTCATTTGTATTCTACTTTTGATTAAAAAATGTTGCGAATTTGTGTGTGTGTATTCGTAGCATTGATTTTACAGGTTATTGTTATTCCCGTGAACGGCAATGAAATCCGGTGCAGTAGAGGGCAGCTGTGGGACGCTAGTGTGTAGGAGTCAGAACGGTGAAAAACCCGAAAAGATATTTTTTATAACAAAATATATAGGCATGTAATCTATTATAATATCTACTTTCAACTTTCTACCTCGTGTCGTTATTATAGATGCAAATACCCGCAATTCCCAGTACACATCAAATTATTTATAATATTTATATTATGTATATGCCTTTTAGTTTCAAAGTCACAAAGTCAAACGTGTGTTTAAATATGTATTACAGTTTATACGTGCCTAACTAACAAGGTTATTATATATTAATAGGTTTAAGCTCGTATTAAAATTGTTAATAAATAAAATTGTATGTCTGTAGCTGTAGATATGTCACCGAACATATTTTTTTAGTAGAAAAACTGGTAGGTTTACGATATCCTTTTGATATCTTCTGTTGGTGAATTACAATATATAAGTATATGCCTTTCAGTTTCTCTATTTTGGTCATGTTGTTATTTTTCTTTCCTAAAAAAGGAAGAAAATAACCCTTACACTCACTCCTTTGTCCGTTTGTTTGTCTGTCAATACTCTTCTACTCCTGTTTTTACGACCGTGTCTAATGTTTGCGTTTGCAAACATTAGATACGGTCGTTCAAGTCTTAAATTTGAACAAATTGGAATATTAAGGTGAAATAAAAACCTATGGAGTAGGTACTTCCCATTGAACTTGAATCATGAAATTTAGTAAGAAGTAAGGTATTATAGTAAAAGTAAAGAAAAAAAAAAAAAACGAAAGTTGCTGATTTGCAGTCATTAATAATTAAAAAAACGCAACGTACAGCAAACGCAACAGGAAGATTATGACTTTTGAATATATTTGCAAATGTATGCATATATGTAAGTATTTAACTATGTATGTATGTTTTTTCATCATTCTTTTTTAGGAGCCTAAACGCCTTGTTGGATTTCAACATTTGAATCATTATATTAGTGGTAGTGTCATAGGGTAGAAAATTTCGAGACAACGTCAGAGAAAAAGGAAGTTGGGTTTTATATTTATTTTTTTACAATTTTTACTTGTTTATTGAATTGGTTGGTCCATTTGAAATTTGAAGATCTGACTCTAACATGTAAATAAAGGTATGAAAAAATACAGCTTACGGGGGCACACTGATAGTTTTAATACTACTAATAATAACAAACCGAAATGTATAGAAGCCTGTCAATATTTTTATTGCTTTTCTCTAAATTTATCTTTTATTTTTGGATATAAATAAAAGTCACAAGGGGCCAGGTCGGGACTGTAAGGAGGATGACATAATAACTCTTCACCTTCGAAAGATAAATATTCGATAGTCCGTCTGGGGGAGTGAGTGCCCTTCTTTATTTTCGAATCAACTGCAAAGATTGTCCTTTAGTTTCGGGTTCGTAGCAATATATCCAGCTTTCATCACCTGTGATGACTTCATAGACAGTATTGGAGTCACCTCAGGCATAATTTTTAAGCATCGAACGGCACCAATCCAAACGACGACGTTTTTGAACTTTTGTCAAATTGTGAGGTATAAATGTTCATATCAGAGTTTTCGTGCTTGACTTATACAAATGCCTAAAACTGCCCACATCTGTTGATATTACATCCTTTAATCAACTTCTAAAGTTAGCCGCATAGCGCTCACGTATCTTTAGTAGTCGCCGCAGAAGGACGTTTATCAAGTGTTTTGTTAAACTATATATATATAATTATCAGTTAAACTATTTGTAAACAGTGGCACAAGAGGGGGCTTTGTAATGAAATGCTAATCGAAGTCTATTGTAACATTGTTGTTGAGTAAGACCGCAACGAAAGTCGTAATAAATCGTTGAGCATACATTTTCTCAGTCAAATCCATTTCAATACACGGCAAACATTTTTTAAGTTGCCGCCTATTTCTAAAAACAAATGACACAAGAATTCATTACACATCTACAGATTCCCAAAGAGTTTCTAATTCGAAATTTAAATAATTTTTTTATCGGCTGCTTTTCTTACTGGCCTATTCTAAAACTTTTAATGTGCCAGACGTATTACAATTTAATATGATAAGCACGGTAATATTGTTTACATATCCTTTTAAAAATGAATTGTACTTATTATTAGATTTATAAAAGTTCGTTTACTTACGGAACCCGCGGTATGCGAATCAGACTCACACTTGCCAGCGGTTTTTAAAATATAGATTTCATATCTATATATATAAAAATGAAACCCGTTTTCCGTTGTCACGACATAACATGAAAACGGCTTGACCGATTTGGCTTATTTTTTTTTTGTAGTTTTCTAATACGCTGTACAAGGTTCTTACGGAAACAAATATTAAGAAAATCTCTCAGAAAGATTGAAAAATATACATTTAATTTTGCATATTTTAAAAAACGCGCGTAACGAATGTCAACGTCATTCAATTTAAAATAAAAAATCTGTGGTAATCTGTGACACCACATCGATAACTGCGCTAACAAATGTCAACGTCATTCAATTTAAAACAAAAGAATCTGTGGTAATCTGTGACAACACATCCATAACCGCGTTAATAATAATTTTATTATGTTTTAGATAAAGTTCGTTTTGTTTTAAAGACTAAGAAGTTTTTTGTTTGCTAATAAGTGTTTGTTAATCACGGTAAGTTCACTTCACTTCATATCGATTTTTGGTAACTTTTGGTGACTACACAATATTACAATTTTACATGGTTATATAGAAAATATATGAGATCTTTTTAATTTCAGTTGGATTTTCGTTTTTAACAATGCCACCAACCAGACGTACAAACTTAGGCCGCAGAACTCGAAATACGGCAAGTCAAAGAAATATAAGAGCAAATCAAACTGATGAGCAACGCGAAGCGCGAAATGAACTTCAACGGAATCGAAATCAACATAGAAATGTTGTTTTTAATCCCCACAGAGCTGCATTCAGTTATAATGTGGCAATTGATTACAGTTCAGAGCAAATTGTTGCTTTTGGACTAATGAATATTGTGTGTCCACATTGCAATGCATTGAAATTCAAAAATGAAGCCCCTGGATTGTGTTGCGCCAGCGCCAAAGTCAAATTGACGCCATTGGTACCACCACCAGAGCCACTACATTCATTGGTTTCCGGAAATGGGCCAGATTCTAATCATTTTTTGACTCATATCCAGCAATACAATAATTGCTTTCAAATGACGTCATTTGGCGCAACAAAAGTTATTCGAGACAATTTTATACCTACTTTCAAAGTAAGTAAGTACAATGGCAAACAATTTTATTAAGTTATACAACCATGTAGCTGGTGCAAAATATGTTGAGCCAGTGTTGTGTAGACGTGTTTATTTTGTAAACAATAAGTCAAATACATAATAATAGTCTATAACCCAATGAGTTAATCAGCAACATTTTATAACATGTTGTATTTCATAATGGTATGAGCAAGGTGTTCCAATACTTGGTAAAGCCTACTACCTAAAGCTGCCATGGAAGGCTGCTGTTCAATGTCGAGGTTTAAAGTAGTTTTAATTTGAAATGATGTAAAGTATTGTGGCAGTATTTTGCGAGCCACATGGTGGTACAAACAATTTGCTATACAATTACCTAAATACATATTTATATTCTTGCAGATTCAGGGTCAAATATATCATAGAACAGGTTCCTTATTGCCAGTGCCTGATGAAGACTATAAATTTTTGCAAATATATTTTATGGGCAATTCAGCAAGAGAAGTCGGTCAGCGTTGCGCACACAACAACTCAGTGAAAAGATCCATTGTGGAACAACTTCAAACATTTTTCCATCAACACAAGGAATTAGTTACATTATTCACAACTGCATTAGACCGCATGCCATCAGATAATCATAAAATTGTCATCAGAGCCGATAAGGCGCCTGCAGGACAACATGCTGGACGTTTTAATGCGCCAACAATTGATGAAGTGGCTATTGTCGTCGTAGGAGAAAATTTAGAAAACCGAGACATTGTTTTACATCGGCGGAACGATCAACTTCAGCGTGTGTCTGAAACACATCGATCATATGATGCCTTACAATATCCTATCCTATTTTGGCAAGGTGAAGACGGCTATCATTTTTCAATTAAGATGATAAATCCAGTTACAGGTAAATTAACAATATATGTTTACTACATTAAAATATATGTTTACTAACTTAAAATTTATATTATTAACACAAAAAATTGTTTACAGGTGCTGAAACGAACAAAAAAGTTATTTCAATGAATTATTATTCATATAGACTGATGGTTCGGCAAAATGAGGACAATCACATCTTAAAGTGTCGGCGTCTATTTCACCAATATGCTGTGGATATGTATGTGAAAGTTGAAACTGAACGATTAACATTTATCAGGTTGAACCAGGCAAAACTCCGTTCCGAGGAATACATTCATCTTCGGGATGCCATTAATGCTGATGGAAATGCACAGAATGTTGGCAGAACAACTATTCTCCCAGCAACATACGTCGGAAGTCCGCGACATATGCATGAATATGCGCAAGATGCGATGTCCTATGTACGACATTATGGCACACCAGATTTGTTTATCACGTTCACATGCAATCCAAAGTGGACAGAAATTCAACAAGAATTATTTACTAGACAATCACCTATTGATCGCCACGATATCACTGCAAGGGTGTTCAAAATGAAATTAAAATCACTCATGGATTTCATTGTTAAGCATTGCGTGTTCGGCGAGACGCGCTGTTGGATGTACTCAGTTGAGTGGCAAAAACGCGGATTGCCACATGCACATATCCTCATTTGGTTAGTTGAGAGGATAAGACCAAATGAAATTGATAATGTGATATCAGCAGAAATTCCCGATAATAATGAAGACCCACTGTTACATGAGGTTATTACAAAAAATATGATACATGGACCATGTGGAATATTAAATCCCATTTCTCCGTGTATGGTTGAAGGAAAATGTTCAAAACGCTACCCAAAACAATTAGTAGCAGAAACGATTACTGGAAATGATGGATATCCACTTTATCGTCGCCGATCCATTGATGACAATGGAAAGACAACAATAGTCAAAGTAAATCGACAAGACATTGAAGTTGATAATCGTTGGGTTGTTCCGTTTTCGCCATTACTCTGCAAGGCATATAAAGCACACATAAACGTCGAATTTTGCAATTCCGTAAAATCTATTAAATACATTTGCAAGTATGTGAACAAAGGTAGTGACATGGCTGTCTTCGGAGTTGCTGCAGAAAATTCAAATGATGAAGTCACTCAATATCAAATGGGCCGCTATGTTAGTAGTAACGAAGGCATGTGGCGTATATTTTCGTTTCCTATACATGAACGACACCCTACTGTTGTTCACTTGGCCGTACATTTGGAAAATGGTCAACGGGTGTATTTTACAGATGCAAACGTATTACAACAAGTTGACAGGCCACCATCGACAACATTAACCAGCTTCTTTGAAATGTGCCAGAATGATGATTTTGCCAGAACGTTACTTTACTCCGAAATGCCAAGATATTATACCTGGAATCAATCATCAAAAAAAATTGAACGACGAAAACGAGGACAGCCAGTTCCAGGTTACCCACGAGTATTTTCCACCCATGCACTAGGCCGTCTTTGAGTGTTTTTATTTGCGTTTACTGTTAGTCAATGTTCGTGGTCCAACATCATTCCAACATCTGCGAACTGTTAATGGTGTATTGTGTGGCACATACAGAGAAGCCTGTCAACATTTGGGATTGTTAGAGAATGACACTCATTGGGACCACACTCTCGAAGATGCTGTGATTTCGTCAAATGCTAAACAAATACGAACATTATTTTCTATAATTTTGTCTACATGCTTCCCATCAACACCGACTGATTTATGGCATAAATACAAAGATCATATGGCAGAAGATATATTGCATCAGATGCGTCTTAGAACATCGAATGCAGATTTGCAAATGAACGAAGAAATTCACAATGAAGCATTAATTTTAATTGAGGACATGTGCTTGATGCTTACCAACAAAGTATTAACACAAATAGGAATGATAGCACCCAATCGCCCAATGCACGACTCATTTGATCAAGAATTGAGACGCGAAGCCCAATACGATTCCGAAACATTACGAGAAATGGTTGATAGAACAGTTCCCCTTTTAAATCAACAACAAAAATATGCCTACGATACGCTCATGAAAGTAGTGAACGATGGATCTGGCGGATTTTATTTTTTAGATGCTCCCGGTGGAACTGGAAAAACTTTTTTGTTATCATTGATATTGGCAACGATTCGATCGCAAAATGGAATTGCACTAGCCCTAGCTTCATCAGGTATTGCAGCTACGTTGTTGGAAGGCGGTCGAACAGCTCATTCAGCTCTCAAGCTGCCGTTGAACCTTCAAATTAATGAGACTTGCAACCTTTCGAGGAATTCTGCGATGGCCAAAGTGCTGCAGCAAACCAGATTGATCATTTGGGATAAATGTACGATGGCACACAAAAAATCTGTGGAGGCATTAGATCGCTCGATGCAAGATTTACGGAATAACAAAAAACGGTTTGGTGGTGCAATGATACTATTGGCAGGTGATTTTCGACAAATATTGCCAGTTGTTCCACGCTCAACGTCTGCTGATGAACTGAATGCATGTTTGAAGTCGTCCATTTTATGGAAATACATTAAAACACTTAAATTGAGTATAAACATGAGAGTCGAATTGCAGGAAGACCAGTCTGGAGAAGTGTTTTCCAAACAACTGCTCGATATTGGTAATGGTATTATTGCTGTTGATACATCGTCTGGATACATTACATTCCCTACCAATTTTTGTAACTTTTGTGAATCAAAGACAGAACTCATGGAGATGGTTTTCCCAAACATTGCTCAAAATTACGTAAATCACGTTTGGTTAAGCGAACGTGTTATATTGGCAGCAAAAAATGTTGATGTGAATGAAATGAATTTTCAGATTCAAGAGAAAATAGCTGGCGAATTGATGAATTACAAATCAGTTGATTCCATTACTAATGAAGATGAAGTTGTCAATTATTCAACAGAATTTTTAAATTCGCTGGAATTGCCCGGCTTACCACCTCATAATCTGCAATTAAAAATCGGATCAGTAATTATTATGTTACGTAACATAAACCAGCCACGTCTGTGTAATGGCACCCGGCTTGCGGTGAAGAAATTATTGAACAACGTCATCGAAGCCACAATTTTGAAAGGGAAGTACAAAGGCGAAGATGTTTTAATCCCACGCATCCCTATGATACCTAACGACATGCCATTCAGCTTTAAACGTTTACAGTTTCCAGTGCGGCTTGCATTTGCAATGTCAATAAATAAATCGCAAGGGCAGTCGTTAAGTGTATGTGGCATCAACCTAGAAAATCCATGTTTTTCACATGGCCAATTATATGTCGCCTGTTCCCGTGTCGGAAAACCATCAACATTATTTATTTACGCGCCAGAACATAAAACTAAAAATATAGTTTATCAAAAAGCATTAGAATAGAGAGAAGCAGGTGAAGGGTATAGAGGCTATTAGTTGCTTTCTAGAGCGCGCGTGGTGTTGAGCTCATTTTTTACTTCAAAATGTAAAGTTGTTCAATAGCGATTTGTAAAAATATGAGTGAAATTGAACCCTATGGAATAAACACTATTATGAAAATATATACGTTGTTTTTTTATTTAATAAAAATTAGTAAAGTCCTCAGGTATGGCGAGACCAGGGAAATAAGGATTCATTTTTATATGGAGGATATTATAAATTCCAGTTCAAATTGAATAGGTACTCATACATAAGATAGGTCAGCTATACAAAATAAAGTAGTGCATCAAAGCTAGGTTAAGGCGGTACGAAGTTCGCCGGGTCAACTATCTGAAATAATTTGACATGATAGACGTTTACGTAAACTTTACAGGAAAAATAAAACGATGTCTCTAGGTAGCAGCACTCTTGACAATTATATGTACTTGATTGACGAAATTTTGTTCAGAACTCTCCGACTCTCTCTTGGTCGGTTTTGTGACTATTGACGATGATTTGACATACGACTTCTAGGCGAAACGAAGTTCGCCGGGTCCGCTAGTTCTTTGATATAAATACAAACATGCTATGTTATGTACTAAACACCCATATTTTTCACCTTAGACTTTGGACCCACTAACTTAAGGGACAACATCCAATAACGGGGCAAGTCAACCATAAACCGGACACTCATATATATATATTGATACATTTTTAAACACCACTCACTCACCACTGACTCATGTTTATAGTATCAAGTATTGATATATATATTCATAGCACCTAGACTTATTTAATAAATGAAACCACGGTAACCGTTTAAATAGTTTAAAGTATTTAAATAACATGATCATGTTTGCTCATTCGGGGTAGTCACTCAACTTTGTTTAAATAGAATTCGTTGGAATCAAGATAGCTAAAAATATTTTTTGAAGGCATAGGGGTCTAACGAGCAGTCACGAAGGTAAGTGACAGTGACGCCAACCATGGATTCCAATAGTGAACGATGATAGGCTAAAAGTGATTATTAATATTTTGCATTATTCTCAAACGTTTTACCTGTAATAGGTAGGAGTGGGTAATCAAAAGTAGTACAGCATATAGTGTTACTCATTTGGCTCTAAACCAGAGCGCATAGTAAAATAATATTGTTTTTCAGCACGAAAACAACCGCTAATCTCGAAAACTTAAACATGGAGCGTAGCCAGAGCACTTATTGGTTAACTCTGTTGCAATGCTAATTCTGAACATACTTAGGTAGTTGTTGCGAGTTAGATGGCTACACAATTATATAGTTGAACGTCACGTAATTATTTAAAAACGTTGGTGAAGCGAAGTTATTAACAGTATTAAATGGAATTTGATGATTAATTTACTCAAAATTTTACACAGCCAGTAATAAAAAACTTAAAAAAAAAATATTTCAGTAAAGCATTTTATGTAGTAGAGAGTATAAGTATAAGAAATAAGTATAAGAGAATTATTAGGTACTAAATAACATCTGAAGTTCAGGTTTCTCTAATAAAATGTTTTTCATTGGTGACTAAACTAAATATCTGCCATAAAAATGCAGTACATTAAAGTTTATATAAACGTCATATTTATTTTATACATGCGAATGAATTATTTTATGTATGTAACCTTACGTAATGTAGATAGAACTTGTTAATATATATAAGTCTGTATATTTTGTGTCTGTTTATTTTATCTATTTTACATTTTGATCAATAAAGATATTTCACACCTGCATCCGCAAAGGAGTAGGCAGAGGCGTTTATTAACGCTTACAATTAAGACCCCATGTACGTAATGGGGGCAAGAATATTGCTTATGCGGATGGGTTGGGGAGTATAAGCAAAGATTTCATTATGAAATAAATGCCTAATACAATAAGTATTAGGAATTTATTTAAACTATTTTATTTATTTAATTCTGGATAGCATAAAACGAGAATGGTAATGGGTCTTTACTTTAATACTCTATCCAAATAGAACATAAAGTTTTTGATGCAAATGCATCCATTCATTCATATAGAATTTAATAGTGATTGGATTTCAATTACCTACAGTAATTCGTGGACTGTGACTAATGAAGCGACTAGCTTTGCTGAAATAATCATAGCGCGGCGTTTAATATCAGTTCGACAAATTTGAAAGTTGGAATAAAAGACTAGTAGACATGCTACGACCTTTAAAATTGTTTTTAGTTTTAAGTTCTTTATATTTCAACAAAGGATGAAGGGTTGTGTATGTGTTTGAATTTTTTAATCATATTTTGAATGGTAGCCGTGTATTTCTCGTACAGTAGAACCCGTGGGTGTCGTAAACCGTAACTTAGGGAACGAAATATTATATATCAGAAAGTAAATACACAGTCACACAGGGCAAGGATGATGGCAAAAGGCTTGTCCTTTATTAAGTAAGTGGAATTAAATTACAATTGAACCTCACCAAACCTCGTCACCCTCAAAGGCAGTCAGCAGACTTACGAGTCCTTAATTAATATTTTACACTAAATACGTGACGTGTCCGTTGTCCATTATATTAAAAAATAAATAATTGTTTCATACTATTGCCATTGTAAGACCACTAGACAATGTTGTTAACAGATTTAAGCATTTTTACAAATTTATAGTATAACATTATGCACACTTCAATTACGTTGCTTCATTATTTTGTGAATATAAACTTATTTTGGTTAACGTCACAATATACTAAACTCAGTAGGGTAAGATATATTTTAGGGAAAGACAGAATAGACTTTTGCTCTGAGACTTTGTATCAATAAATAAAGTATATGGTATAGTGTGTAATCTTCACCATATAGTTTCATAACACCAGCCGAATAGCAACTTAGTGGTAGTTCTATTTATTTTTCTTTTTTTTTTCTTTTAATTTATTAAATTTTCTATTATTTGGAGTTCTATATTTATGAAAGTAAGAATAAAGCTGCTAGAGTCTATACTAAAGCAGAAATGTATTGATCAATTCGCTGAGAGTTTTGATATCACGCGAATTAATTAGTAACCTGAAATTAAATACTTTGCGTTGTTATGACGACCGTATGTTAAATTGTTATTAATATCAATTTGAGAGTTTCATTCCTTAATACCTTCATTGTTATATTAATTAGAGAAAGTCTTTTGCTTTGGAGATGTTCACTAATTGTAAGTTAGTGTAGAGGAAACCAATTAGACTTGATGATGTATATTACATGAGTTTCGAAGGTTGATTATTTCGATAACAAATTAAAATATTTTATGTAAACTAAAAAAACATCATAGACTTGGGTGCTATGGCGCACGTTTGAGAGGCCTATGTCCAGAAGTTAACAGCGATAGGCTGAATGATGATGATAAATTAAAAAAACATTGTTTCAGTTTCAAGGTGCTTTTCTTTAATCTGTATGTATGCACATATTGATGTTGTGGTTGTGAACCGGTTGTGAACCCGAAATGAGTGAGGTCTCCGGAGGCCCAAAATCCCCCACCTAATTATAGCGCTGTTAACAAAGATGATACCCCAGGGGGATACCAGCGCTAGCGTTGGAGAATCCCCCCATCCACCCTCAGTACGCAGTATACCTGAGCGTGGACGCCCAGGTTGCCCCTTATACTCTGGGGGGGCTCAAAGGCGCTGATAAAATCCAGGACTTAAAATTTCCGGACCGATACGACCTACAAACCTTCAAGAAAAGAGCGTACTCCTTCCTAAAAAGCCGGCAACGCACTTGTGACTCTTGAGTTGCGAGTGTCCATGGGCGGCGGTAGTCACTTACCATCAGGTGACCCGTTTGCTCGTTTGTCGCATCGAACATAGCATAAAAAATATGTAAACTCTTGTTAAATATAAAGCAGTTTTAAAAGTTTAGTTCATGACTATGAAGCCACATTTTCCAACGTTTGCGGTAGAAATTTTATTAAAAAACCTTAAAATAAAAATAATTACTATATAAATAATTTTACAAATTGCGAAATGAAAACGCGAATGTTGATTTTCATGCAAAAATGAAAACCCTATGTTATGGGTACTCCTATGATGGTGTTACTATGGTTATACTGAACGTTTTTACCTTTTTTTCTTCCTTAAAAACTATTCAAACAAACTTATTTATGTTTCTCCTGATATTATTATGTCTGTGAAAGAGATAACAATAACATAATAGTGAGGGATGTTATAAAATCTATAGCTAAAGGGTGACGTGCAAACTTAATGCTTATTTAATAGAGGTGCACAGACCACGTAGAGCTAGTAAACTTCATGACTTGAAAGTAATAATGTACAGATGTATTAGTTTACGAGTTTTAGATAGCTATCACTCCTCTATCCCAGAAGTGCAGATATATATATATATATATAGATATATATATATATATATATATATATATATATATATGTATATAAATAACGCTATATATATATAAAATAACGTTGAACTACTTACTTTATTAGTAATTGAATATAAATAAGTTAAATAATGCGTTTATGGAAAGTCTTCTTGCGGTTTAGCTACACCTTTTAATAGTGATAGCATAAATAATGAAATTCATTACTGATAAATAGGTTAATTTAAATGAATACGAGATAAATCTTTATAGATTCAGACGTATTGACTATGCTTATTTAGTTATTTCAAGGAGAAAATTAAGCTGAGTAAAAATTTTAGCCTTAAACCAAAACCAGAGGCGAGAATGGCAGTTTCTCTCTCTGGGGATTTAAATCAAGCTATACTCTGCTAAATGCCATGGGATGGAATGTGTTATTTTTAAATATTACATTTCAAAAAGCACGCCGAATTATAACATAAAAAAATATGCTTTTATTTAAAAAATACAGAAATGCATACTAAATTTTAGCTAAAACGGAAACCGATTTATCAAACCGGTAACCAGATATTACAGATAGACAGACGGACACCGGAGTGAGTCAAACTAAATGATATCTTGTAAAACATATTCTCCTTTTTAAAAAAAAAAACTGTTATCTTCAAAGTCTTGTGTTCGTGTTTTAATTGTTCTGTTTTGTACAAAGCTAAGTAATGCTTTTGGCCCAAAGCGTATAAACAAAACAGAATGTGCATCTCTGAGGACGGAATGAGGAAATAAATAATTTATGGCTGAGTATGATAAGGATAACGGTATGTTGTATTTAATATTAAAATATCTTCGTAAGTTTAAGGGGTACTTAAAGTTTTATTTTATTTATTATTGCTAATAGTAGTTAGTAGTAGTAGTAGTTAGTTATTGCTAGTATGTCTTTACTTAAAATGGCTTAGATAAAAATCTATTTCTATATAAAAACAGAGCTACCGTCATAAATAAGGTTAGCCGTGTAGATTAAGCGGACATTATTCTTTTTGTTGTATATTAAAAAGTCTTAAAGACATTACACTCTATAAGTAAGTGACAATTGTTTTCCGTATAACTTTTACAGGTGGGTTTGGATCATTTTAAAATATAGACCCTTCTGCTTCTGAATAAACGGACGATTTGGTTGAAATGACAAATAAAGTGAAGGAAGCGGCAAAGAACCTTTGAAGTAAGTTGTTAGTCTTTTAATTGTTTTCAGTAGATAAAGATCCTCAAATTATACAGTAACAACATTTATTGTCTTAAGATAACATTTACCACATTGAATTCGCCATTTTTTTATTCTAGTAGTGGTCAGAGTTGGTACAAAAATTAATACAACAAATTTTGGAGTTAAGTATTTTTTTTATATATGGGGTGACAGATGAAAAACGGGTTATGGTAAGTGACACCCGTCGTCCATGCACACCTGCAACTCAAGAATCGTAAGTGCGCTGCCAGCCTTTAAGATTGATGAGGGACGGGGGATGCGGAGAGTAGAAAGAGGAGAGGTTAAAAAAGGAGGCGCAGAAATAGTATGACACAATTCTTCTGCAGGAAATATTTTAATTATATTGTCCTCAGTGGTATCACTCACATAATCTCATACTTGAACACGAACATCAATATGATTTAAGAAAAAAATACGAAATTGTGGTGAATTATTAACTTTATCTCTTATTGTTGTCTAGTAATCTCATGGCAACCTTATAGCCCATGTCACGCCCATTAGCCGCCTAGGCTATAGGGCGTAACATATTAACACTACATATATACATATACATACATACAATAGAAAATCATAACCCTCCTTATTGCGACGAGACGATGAATTAAAAAAAAACATTCAATTCGCAAAGACAGTCACCAACGACACCGTCATCACGACGTTATCTATAGTATAGGACACTTTAAGTTAAACCTTTTTTTTTTAAACAATCTCATCTTTTATGTGTTAGGTAATTCTCACCTACAACATTAACATTTTGGTAGCAGAATTAAAAGCCATTAAAATCAATTTTCTGAGAAATATCAAAAACCTGCTTTACTTGTACTTTACTGTATGTTTTACAAAAAATATACATAGTGTATAATATTATATATTTCAAAGCTAAATACATATGTCGTCGTCTGATACAAATTACAAAAGACATTATAGAAGTTCCCTGTATATTTACGAGCTGTCGCTATAAAAAAACTTACTAATGGCACTTTGTCACCGACGAACAAAACCATAAAAATAATCCAATAATAAATAATATTATCTAGACTACGATATGGTATAAAATGTAAAGGTATGAACTGGATCGCCCATAAAATACGCGAGGTATAAGCGCGTACTATTTGTTTTAACTGTAGTCTTTGATTAAACCATACTTAAAATATTTGTTCGTTGTTTTGAATCTTTTTTTATGAAACAAGATTAAATACAGTTTCCTATTACAAAGTTTCGGACAGACACATTAGTAAGTAAATATGCATACTTTGTTGTTCGCTAGTGCGTCATCTAAAGTAAGGGTGCCTTAAAATTGACTAGCAAGTTCTTCAGCTCCTTTGTATTCGACATCGTGGAACCGTACCGTAAGTCTCCGACGTCGATCTGAGCATGGACGTGTAAACCATCCCGACATCTGTTAACTTCCTGAGCAGTGTGTCATTGTCGACAAGGTCGAATGCTTTTTTGTAGTCAAAGTAAGCCGCATCAATCTGGCCCCCTCCGTCCACCGTTGGGATCACGTCAGCCACATGGCTCAGCAGGTTACTGGTGGTGATCCTCATTGGTCTAAGCAATTGCTGAGCCTCAGAGAGTTGCACTTGCACCTGTGAGAAAACACTCTTATGGATAGCTGACTCCAAAACTTTTGCCGTTGATGACAGTACCGCTATGTGAAGCAAACAAACATAAACAAACTCGTATTTATACTATTACGACACCAGGATCATTTTGATATACAACAAAATATTTAACAAGGAATAGTGTTGCTATATCGGACACATCTCATATACGTATTTCTATACATATGTCGGACGTACATGGGGGTATTACAATTTTTACAAAAAATGAGATGAAAATCGACTATCTTTGTTTGTCTTTCAATTGTGAATCAAAATTAAAGTTGAATAAAAAGGATCCTTGTAATAACAGAATACCGTTAACCATAATTTAAGAACTTTAATAAGAGGATTAGGATACAGAATTGTGAGATTTAAGTAACTAACTCCTCTTGTCATTGCTGGTACTTTTATTTGATAATACCTTGAAAATGTTACAATAGACTATTATATTTTCTTGTTTTGATTAATTTAATACTTGTGTAGGGTTGGCACTGTCCTCGATATAATGATTATCATCAAGCAAGTATGCATACTTGCTTTCTCGCTAGTGTGTCATCTAAAGTACGGGTGCTTTAAAATCGCCTAGCACGTTCTTCAGCTCATTGGTGTTCGACATCGTGGAACCGTACCGTAAGTCTCCGACGTCAATCCGAGTATGGACGTGTAAATCACAACACCTGCTTTAAAGCAGGAGGTTCTGTGGTAGCACTTTTACCAAGCAGTACAGTCATTTTGGACCCTTTAAGGTACGTTAACAAACTGTGGCCTTTTTTTATTGCAGTAAGCAGTCTCTTTATAGGAAGGACCAAATTGAATTACCTAGATGATCATTATATTTTTTTACATTATCCCATATTTGTTTTATTATTGTCAACCGACCATAAGGTATAGTATAGGTAAGGTGAACGGGATACGTTACCTATTCCATTTTGCTTCTTGAAAACGTAGGCGTTATAAGACGAGAATGAGGAAGAAAGATTTGCAGAAGGAAAATGGGTAGGAACAGGAATGTGGGGTAAGGAGTCAGCAAGTCTCTGAGGAGAAAATGGGACTGAGACTGTAGAAGCAACTTGTGGCTAGAGAGGCCACTAGAACAGAAAAATACCTGCTGGAAGGAGATTACACAAAAAAAAACTACAAGTCCTAACGATTAGTAACGTACGACTACTCGTAGTAACGTACAAGTTCATAGTTCATACCTATACATAATACAAATTACGTAGGCATGTACGGAACGGCTCGTAAAATGGAGTTCAAGGTCATGGACGAAATATGGAATTACATTACGGTATAAAATGTGGATCGCATTTGTGAGGAAGACGCTGATTTTAGGATGAATGGGATATTATGTAGAGTGCAACTGATCGTTAGAAATGTTGCTGAACCGTAATATAAGGCATGATAAATGGTGAGTTCGGTTAGAGCAACCCATTTTTATGTCATGATAACCTTTAAAGGTAAGTATAAAATGTAACTGGATTGATTATTATACGATATATTTGAAACTGATTTTAACCTTTTAAAGGTTTGGCATACAAATAAAATTCTTTTAAATTAAAAATATATGTATATATGTAAATTATTTATTTTTCTTATTCAATTATAAAATTTTTAACTTGATTCCAAATGTTTTAGAAATGGAATAGTCTATATAGAAATAACATAATAGGATGTTTTTCTCTGGTTATCCTTGCCTCCTTATTTGTTCTTGCTTCTATAAGCGTGTAAATACAGTCTTACTTCATATCATTTTCTCCGAACAGTCTTGGTCACGTTTACTCTGAGCTGCAGTTGTCCATTTGTCCATTTCCAATGCTATGTGGGCGCAGATCTAATATCGACATGTTACGACGTCGCCTTTATCAATTATTTTGATTACAGTAGGTAGGTATAAATAGGTAGTAATATATTTTTTAGGAACGTAAATATGCAAGACATAAACTTTATTTCATGATAAATACATATCTGTTACTCAACATTGACATAGCCTTAATTAAATAGTCTTAGAGCTGCTAGCAAAACTTAAACTATTTTAATTAATGATTTAGTTATATAAATTTCTACAGCATACTACCGTAACAAAAAAAAAAAAATTTGCTAAATATTAGTGGGAAAAGTTTGAAATGCAATCCAAAACTAATTACCTAATGTACTACGTTGTGCCTTAATTATGTTTAGATTTGTCGAATTTGGTACTGATATTGTACGTTACCTATTTGTTTACCTGACGCTTAAATCAAATTAAACCCAACGTAATCACGAGTTTTAAACCATATGTGTGTATTACCTGTATTTGTTTTGTGTTTTTTTGTATCACAGACCGTATATATGTATATCCTACAGTACAAACTATGCTTAGGAAGAATATTGTAATTTGACTATATTATACATATGTTTACGAAACACGTGAGCCATTCTGTATTTTATTTATGCTTCTAACTAGTTCATATTGAACGACACACGTGTGCGCTGCATAAAAAGGCGATGACAGCTGTAAACTTACATAACTAAAATATTTATGTATTATAACTAACTCTCCTGCGACTGTTCTCGTGGCTGACTTATATCTTAAACAAAAGTTACTGTATTGAAAGGATTTCAAAGGATATATATATGATTCTGAAAGACCTAGTGCTACTTCCTAAATATTCCCATATTATATTTTCTTGCATTGATTTTTGTAAGACATTACAAAATGTGTTGTAAAACAAACAATTATTTAGCAGCTTCAGAACATTTTACACATTTTTGTAATCGCACTGATACAAATTTAAGAAAACATAAGTTTTCCATAACTTTATAGAAAGTACCTAGCTTATACGAGAGTTGCATCATGCTTTCTATCATACACAAATTAATTTAGGGTCGGTGCAAAGTGTCTGTTGCAAGAGAGTTCTAGCTAACTTCTTTTTGGCAAGTCAAGATCTGATAATTAGGTAGTAATATTATTCATAAAAAAATTAGCTTCAAAAACTATCAACCGAGTTCAATGCTTCCAAATCATAAGAATTTATAGAAATCTGTATTCTTTATCTCTTAATATTTCCACCAAAAGAAGTGGAAGATTTTGTAAAAATTGAAATTAGACCAACCTTACGTAATTATTGAAATCTGTTCAGATATGGTGATATTACACGTGGGACACTCAGAAAGTTTTGCGAAAATAAAAAAAGTGTTATATATGTAAATATTTTTTTATTAAATCTTTTCAAAATACTCTCCACTAGTCGCTATACAAAGTTTCATGAGTCTGAATCAGTTTTCGAAACACTTTTTTAAACTCCGCCGCAGACACCCCGTTTTACAGCTTGCTCGAACGCTGACAGCGCATCTTCCGGCGATCAAAATTGTATCCCTTTAAGCTGATTTTTAATTTTCCGGTGAAAAAAAGTCACACAGTGCTAGGTTAGGGCTGCAAGGAGGGTGACCCAGAAGTTTCACCGGCTTGCTGTCCAAGAAGTCCCTCGTTGTACGCGGGTGTTGGCGGGGTGGAGCAGTAGCCCGCGGAGTCCTATGTTTGATCGCTTGTTGCTCACAATAGAGAAAACTTCTGGACATAATTTGGTAGTATACCATTCGGCGTTGATGTTTCTTTGGTTCCGTGAAGGGATTGACACCAAATAGCCAGTCAAATTGAAAAAGCTCGCCATCAAAATTTGCCCCCAGCTTCGTAAACCGTCTACTGGCGCTTCGTTTCTGGATCGTATTGATTAATCCAGGACTCATCACCTGTAATGATATCGTAAACAAGCCGAGAAGAGCCTGCTTCAAATTCGTTTATCATATCACGGCACAATTCCACCCGGCCCTGCTTCTGAGCATCCGTGAGGTTGTGCGGTATCCAATTTGATTTTTTTTATTTTTATACTATAGGGGGACAGACAAACAGACGGGTCACCTGATGGTAAGTGAAACCGCCGTCCATGGACACTTGCAACTCAAGAGTCGCAAGTGCGCTGCCCGCCTTTGAGGGTGATGAGGGATGGGGGATGCAGGGAGCGGAAAGAAGAGAGAAGAGATGAGGAGATGGAAAAAAGGAGAAAGGAAATGACGGGCGAGAAAAGGGGGGAGGGGGAATTGGGCCTCCGGAAACCTCACTCAGTTCGGGGAAATGCAACGCAAGCGTTACTTCACAACCGGTTTTCTGTGAGGCCGTGGTATCGCACCGGTCGAGCCGGCCCATTCGTGCCTAAGCATGGCTCTACCACTGAAAAAATCTGAAAGAATCTTGTAAAGGCTTCCCGATCCAATCTGCAGTATGTGTTAAATCTCCTGATACATAATTCGTCTATTGTCTCGCATTAAATTTTTCACTGCTAGTACGTTTTCCTCCGTAATAGCCGTTAAAGTGCGACCACTTCTTTCTTCATCCCCCAAAGTTAGTCAACCATGTTTGAATTTGTTATACTAACGATACACAGTTGCCTTGGAAGGGTCTTCATCCATGAATGCAATTTGAAGTATATCGTATGATTCGTAAGGTTTTAGGCGACACTTGAAATCGTAAAAGATCATAGCACGAAAATATTCCCGGCGCAAAACTATTTTACAGTGAGACACGATAATTTAATTAGCTCGCAAAAAATGTAGAGGAAAATTTCGAAAATGTATCGTACCTATTTTTACTTAATCATTATTATTATAATAGTTTATAACTGGCCAGTCTCTCATACAAAAAATCTCATACTTTTTTCGGAATACTTTCTGAGTGGCCTGGTATTACATATGTATATGCGTACAACATTGGGATTGCGTACGCATATACATATGTATGTATATGCGTACAATTGGGAACCACTTTCTATAAGAAGTAGTTTAGAGAAGTCATTATCATTATATCGAGAAGGACAGTGCCAAACCCACTTAAATATTAAACTAAACAAAACAAGAGATAGTCTATAGTCTCGTGTAACATTTTCAAGGTTTTATAAAATACAAGTACTAGTAACCGTATCTGTCTATCAATGACAAGAGGCGTTAGTTGAGATCACTTAAATCTCTCAATTCTTAATCCTAATCCACTTATTAAAGTTCTTAAATGATGTTTAACTGTATTCTGTTATAACAAGGATCCTTTTATTCAACTTTCATTTTGATTTACAAGTAAAGGCCAAACAAAGATGGTCGATTTTCACTTTCAAATACCCCTCGTATACGTCCGACATAGCAACATTATTCCTTTTTAAATACTTTGTAGTATACCAAAATCATGCCGGTGTCGTAATAGTATAAATGCGAGTTTGTTTATTTATTTGTTTGCTTTACATTTACGTCTTAACTACTGAACCAGTTACTCCATCTCTTCCAGTTGGTGTCGTAGAATGCCACTAAAGGATTGGAGTTATGTATTAGAGAGACAGAGTATATACAGTTAAGTCGTCGAATATGTGTGTATACACATTACATGTAACATTGCTTGAAGCATTACTTAAATACGTTTTATTACGTAGATGATATTTGGATTTAACATTACCTTCTGAGTCCGGAGATCGATCGGAGATCCACCTACAAGAAACTTAACAACCCTGTCATGTGATAATAACCTGATGACAATTTAACCAACAAGAGAGTAAACCATTTCCAAAAATCCAAGTTGGTTCAGTAATCCTTAACTAAAAAGAGAACATACATAAAAATCACTATCTGGCAAAACTCACCATTCGTGAGTGGTGAGACCTTTGAATGTCATATGTGTGTAACATAATATGTATCAGTATTATATTTTCCTGTACTGATGTACGTAAGTGATATAAATAAAATAAGATAAAATAACTTTTTTGAATTTGGTAAAAAGCATATCAGCGTGAGGCGTTTAGCTACCAGCTATTTACGCTACAGAAGCTTCGATAGCTGAAAGTTAGTTCCATTCAGGTTTAACAAAGCTTTTAGTAGCCAAATATGTGGGTCCAAAGATTATTTTCTTGACTTGAATTTATCTGTTCTGTCTGAAAATTTATTGTTAATGTAGATTTATCAGTATCTATATATGTATATTTCATTATATATGTATATCTATCTCAACTTTTTTTCTTAAATAAATCCTCTTATAATTAGATTAATGAACCTGAAAACTAACTAGTAAAATACGAGTGAGTACTAAATATCTCTAAGTCTTTATAAGTCGCTACGCGGGCTCTAAAATGGGACACTTGGTAACCGTAATGGCAAATTTTAGACATATTTTAGTTTTATAATTAACTACACAATTAATAGGATTAATATTATTTATTGTATTATATTAATTTTATAACTTTATTTGATACACGTTACTGAAAATTAAAACATGATCCATGTTTCGTTAAAAAAAAATTGCTGCCAAAAAATAATCTTAAATATTTTTTTTTAGGAGTTAGTTTCTTTGTCTTAAGGCACCTGTGCCATTATGCAAGCATTTTTATGACCACGATATATATCTTGTCTTGTAATAAAAATAAAAACAAAAACTGACGTTGAATATAAGCATAAAAACGTCAGTCGTTTTGTAAACACATCATAGAGCAAAATGCTATTAAGATCCGCTTTCTTTACTTCTATTTACTATTTGTCGCCCTAAACCAATTAAATAATTGACATCACTAGCTCGTGATATTAGTACTAGTTACTCTTTTGTCTTTATATTTAGATAAACAAAAACAGTTACTTTTTAAACGTCAACGAGAAATACAACTTTTTAATTTCAAAGGTATTACTTAAAACAATTAAAAATCTCATTTAAAAATATGAATAAAAATTTCGAATCCGTAAAACTAGAGACTAGAGGAAATTTGAAGGTCATCATTTTCGTTTCAGGAATATGACACGTGTGGAAACGCATTTTCAATATTTCACTAGTTTCTAATTTCAAATAAAATAGGCATGGATTTTTGTATTTAGTTTGAAATGTATGTTCTTGTGACTAACGTTCAAAAATAAATGTGTATGGTGCTCTAGGTAGACTTAATGTCGTCACATTTTCTACTGCACAAAATTATAAAAGTCCTAATATGAACTGGGCTGGACTGGATAGCAACAAATTTCTCTCTCACCGTGTCATATATGTAATAATATATTATGAAGGGAGGTCGCTGTAGATTGGACTATACGATAATTATACACACTAATGAATAGGGTTAGTGACATGTAAATAGCACCAGTTGTATCGCGGTCGTACATATAGAGCATAACTAACTGCCTCTCCGATTCGCTGTATTAAGCACATATTCATTAACAAATTAAATATGAATATGTATAAAAGTATTAATAAATATGTATAAATATGTATAAAAGTATTTCACATATCAGTCCCAATCTTTAACGCCTCGTAAAAAAATAAACTGCGACCAGTCACGACCTTATTTCCCATTCAGGGTACTCCAATAACTGTTTTGAAGGTAAAAGTCAATATTTGACGCTCAGGGGCGTAATCCGGTGTAACAGTACGCGACCGGCGGGCATAAAGCCATCATTTTGTACTTAACCCTTGTTTACTACTGTCCGTTTTTGCAGTTTTAATAAAACGTGCCGTTGTAGAGACAGGGCGATGACAGAGGTGGCCTCCAGGGATTTTAGATTGGACGTTACAGCAATTTAATTTAGTTCTCACATGATGGATATTGATAGCATCAACTTCAATTTTTCATTGCTTGTGAAAATGTGACATCGAATGCTTCCTGAATGTTTATAAGGTACAATTTTATGTAGCGTTTCACGTAAATGTATTTCATGCTTTACTGTGCATGACTGAGGTATAAATGTTTTTGTTTGAAGCTTTATTTTGTTATATAAGTGTGCAGGAACGCTAGTGAAAAATATTTTAACAATGCTGAAGAATTTTATGTGATTATTCTATTTCCTAAAGTTTGTGAAATAAAATTTCAACCCGTATTTAATTGATTTTGTTTTGAAAAACTGACTATAAAGCAAACGAAGGTAAGCGGGTACCTGTGGTTACAAACATGTGCAGCAGCAGTGCGTCTTGAGAAATGCAAGCTTTGACCTTATGGGTGTTTCTTCTGCCTCTCTCTGTTTTTAATCATACACAAGAGCAGAAATACGTTTGCAGAACTGTCTCGTGTACCGTGTACAGTCTCCTGACTCGGGTAATGAATCTATCTGATTACTACTCACACCTACCACAAAAAATAAGTTAACCTTTTACGACATGCCAGCTAATGTTCTAAATTGTTAAATAAACGCCAGCATACCCTCGGACACACGTAACACAAAAAAAAATCGTACGCAAAGATTTTACGACGTTCGAAATGAAATATTTTTTGTCATGAAAAATACATTTATCACTGTCAAAATCAAACGGCCACATGGCTGAGCGCCAACAAATATAGTGTCAAAAAAGTTTGTTGGCCACTTTTATGGCCAGCCATGTAAAACTAAAAAGAGTTAAGTCGATTTGTGCTTATTTATTTGACATATATTTTACAAGTATTTTACAAGATAAAGGTAGGATTAAAAGAGAAGCAAAGATATATTTTTGATATGAATGGATTGGGGAGTGTAACATAGTTGGGGTTGCATACCATACCGGAATAAGCCCCCAATTTTAAAATTTTGCTAAACAG
Source organism: Tyria jacobaeae (assembly GCA_947561695.1). Lineage (NCBI taxonomy): Eukaryota > Metazoa > Arthropoda > Insecta > Lepidoptera > Erebidae > Tyria > Tyria jacobaeae. The sequence continues at coordinate 6,560,174 of OX387215.1, read as the reverse complement.
TGTTTATGTAAAAATTGTTTTACGAAAACATTGTTGAACGTTTAGTCTCTCTTTTGTAAGCTCCGGGGGCACATCCTGAAAACTACTTTTTAAATACGATTACATACATATATACTCTCAGACCGATATCCCTAGGGGGATGGGGAGGTAGAGCCGTGCTTAGGCAGGAATGGGCCGGCTCGACCGGTGCTATACCACGGCCTTACAGAAAACCGGTTGTGAAGCAACGCTTATGTTACATTTCCTCGAAATGAGTGAGGTCTCCGGAGGCCCAACTCCCCCTATCCTCTTTCCTCTCCCCTAATCCCTCCTCTATTTTTTCCCGTCAACCCACTTCCCAATCCTAATCACCTTCGCGGATAGCGCACTTGTGACTCTTTAGTTGCAGGTGTCCAAGGACGGCGGTTGTCGCTTAATATTAGTCTGTTCGTCTGTCCGTTGGAAAAATCTAGGGTAGGCAGAGGCGAATTGTACGCCTATATTTTGCTAACCATAATTTTGTCACACTTACTTAAAAAAAAATCAAAAATAAAGAAATAATAAAATAAAAAAAAACGGGGCTGTCGTCTATTGCCCTAAAAACGGGCACTTCCTACATATACTGTCCGATAGATACCAGTCCAAGTAGCTTTCTTTATATTCGTCACGGATCGTGTACTTTTTATCTTATCATCGTGCACGGATGGCGCAGCAGTATAAGAGGTCACCTCGCCACTACGCTGCTGCGCCGAGTATTGTAGGGTCGAGCCCCGCACGGGACAAAACTTAGCGTAATCTTCAAATTGTTGATCTGAGTCTGGGTGTTCTTTGTGTTCGTTGTTTGAATGTTTGTAGCGTCCCCCGCGACACAGGAATTAATCCTAATAGGGCACGCCATAATCGTGGCGGTAAGACCCGTTATGGAGGATTGGCTGGAGAGGCGACATGGTAGCCTCTTCTACCGGATGACGCAGGTACGTACCGGACATGGCTGCTTCGAGAAGTACCTGTGTCGAATAGACCGGGAGCCAACGTCTGTGTGCCATCACGGCGGGGGCTGCCGCGAGGACACTGCACTGCACACTCTTGTGGAGTACCCTGCATGGATGCAGGAGCGTGTGGACTTTGCGGCGGCCATAGGTGTGGGTAGCCTCTCGTTGGAGACCATAATTATGTCCATGGTCTCTAGCGAGAGTGCATGGGATTCTGCTGCCTCATTTTGCGAGGAGGTGATGCTTGCCAAGGAGGTGGCGGAAAGGGAACGGGAGGGGTCTAGTGCTCTCCCACCCCGCAGAAGACACACCAAACGCCGGACAGCGCAAGCTGATTTCCGGCCACCATAAGCGCTGGCCTGAGGGCGACGGATGGGGCTATCCGCCGCTCTAGCAGAAGCAGGCCCAAGACGGCGACGCCGTGTTCCGCGCGCGCCTCTATGAATAGTGATGTTACACCACAGCGGGGTCGTCTTTTGTTCAATAGGCGACCAAGTCTGCCGGGGTGCACAGGGATTTCCTTTCAAGGGTACACCTGAGACCCTGGCAACAGGACTATGTGACGGAACACCGTGTGGTTTTACACATACATACCACCCTACTGGTCCCAGTAGGGTGATGACCCGTGGGGGTTTCCACACGATAAAAAAAAAAAGGAATTAATCCTAATAAGAAAAAATGTTAATCGACAAATAAATTATGCATATTTTATTTTTTCAAACCTCATTCAATAATCATAGTGAATTGCCCCTAGATATTTAAACATATGGTTGTACAGCCAGAAGACACGGAATTCATAATTATATCTTTGGATACTAATGTTTTCTGTTTTGGATTGCTGATCCCTGACTCGGACGAGCCAACATCTACATGTACAGTACAGTACTCTCAATTATCTAAGAATCAAAATACAACAGTATTAACTTCACAGACATCTCACATACGGCTGAGTAGCTCGGAAGAGCTGACTAAAACTTTATAACATTTAACAAAAAAAAAAAAAATGGATACTGTGGCGTTAGAGTTTTAGCCGGATCAGCTGATATTATATTTAATTTACACCAGGTTGCATTACAAATGATCATGTTCACCACATAATTATATGTAGTAGGTGGTGATCGTTTATTTGTAGTGGGTGGGAATCAATCCTCCTACCTCTGACTCAGCAATCGGTATCACAACTACTAGACCAACAGGACAATGAATATAGCTCGAGAAATAGATACATTACTTTTTTTACACCATTAGGATTACGCTTGTCTAAAACACATTCATAAGCACTCAACCTCATTTTCTCTATTAAATATGTTACATTTAAACTTAGTTATAACCATAAAAAATGTACATGTACATATACACATATATATATCAGTTTTATTACTTAAATAAATAAATAAATTTCAATATAATAATTTTAATATTTATTTTTACTTTAAAGTTATTACGACAACACATGAACTAGCCTTGGCGGTGTTCCAAACGTTGGTGACCGGTGAGTGCATTGCGGGTTGGTTACCGTTTAATTGGGTTAATACCCGAGTATGCGAATTTATGGCAATTGAGATGGCAGTTCCTTAAAAAAAATCGTTTCATATGTACCATCATGCCTGTATCCATGAAGGACTAGGCAGGTGTATCAAACATACCTTATGTTAGCAAGAACACTGAACTCTTGCAATACAACAATATTCAAATTCGAATACACTGGCCGATTCCATAGCAATAATTGAGAATGTCTTGATGTAATTGGACATTTTATTGGTAGACAACTTGTTTCTTTTGCAACAAAGCCAAGAAATTATATGATGTGAGAATAACTTCGGAATTTAATTATTGTAATCAATAGTAAAAACAATGTTTGCACTGACAAGTGACGAAATCGAAAATTTAGTAGTTAGTCATTGAATAGACAGGAGATTGAAAATGTAAGGAGTCTAATAAGATCAGATTATTTCACCCAACTTAAATAGATATGCCACTTCTATCGGTTCTTAAGCCAACCAAACGCCTTTGATGGTGTAATCTACGGTTGCTCTGATATGAATGTTGCTTTTTGTCAGTGTTTGGTGCGTCACGTTTTTTTATTTTATTTAGTACGAAGAGCAGAAGTTATGAAAAAAATCTATGTACATTCAGACCATGTTTTAAAACTATCCATACTACTTTAATAACTCTCTTTGTCAGTCTGTTACGCTTTTACGGTTGATATGCTGAATTGATATGTATGAAATTTGGTACAGAAATAAATAGGATCTTGGGAAAGGACGTACGCTACTTTTTGTACGTTGACGTGCTTCTATGCATATGAAAAAGACTATTCAAATAACTAATTCTATGCAGATGAAATCACGTTCACCAGCTAGTTATATTATAAACCCAAAAGTTTATCAGGCTGGTTAATGTATATTTGCTTCTCTTTTACGCAAAAACGGGTAAATTTAATAAATATAGTTGACAGCCTCGATTATGAAACAGGATATCTTGTATTATATTAATCACCCGTGGTTTAAACCGTAAGCAAATTCTAGTTTATACTATCTAATTAAATAAAAGCTACAAATAAACTGTTACAGAATCTACATTCTACACCCCAAAGAACATCATGTTAAAATAATAATACTGTAGACGAAGTAAAGAAAAATATACATGAACTAGTTGCAAAGAGCTATAAGAGGTAATATTAGAGAAACAGAATTGTATATAACAAAATTACATGGTATATGAATACCACAAGAATTTGAAGATAGAAACCCCTTACCTATTAATGCCGTATCGAAAAATCCACCTTCTGAAATTAATATTTTATTACCAGCCTACCGTGCATCCCCTTCATTTAATATTTTAAGAAATTTACGTGGCATGGTTTGGTAAAGGCTCTTAGCAATTAAACCTATATTATATTTAGATTGGTGATTATGAAATATGATTGCTTAGTCAATAAGTGGAGCGAAGAAAACATCCCCCCAAAATAAAATACTGTACAAAGACAAAGAAAAAGTAAGGAGCCTCAGAAGTTTTCAACAATAGTTCTCTCTCAATCCATCGTTTTTTTATCAAAATTAACACTAACAACTGAAAGCCAAAATCTTATTCACAAAAAGAAAGAAACATTTACTTATGATATCTATGTAGGTTTTGGCAGACAGATTTTTTAATAACCACCCTAATTTAACTCAAAATTAGTTCGTTTAACAAGAACTTCGTTTCTCAATAAAAAATCTTCAGCGAGATTGGCTGTTATGCTCTTCGCAGATATTTAAATCATGATTGAGGAAATATTATATTTTGAATGTGAAAATTGCTTATAAGCAAGCTGTTTGATGACAATGGTTTCGTAATTAAATCTTTGAGAGCGGCATTTTGCGTCGATATTAAAGACGTTTTTGGTATTGTACTATTTTCACATTTTATACTACAAATTCTCGAAAATATATGTATTTAAATTTAAAACTCGAATGGCTGTTGGGTCCACCAAATGGGGTTTTCCAGGTAATATATTTTATGTGAGCTTATTTTCATATTATGTAATATGACTTGGGAATTTAATATAGAATTATATACCATGTAAACATAATATAAAATAAATTTATATCTGAATATTTTTAAACACGTAAATATTAAATAAATTGTTTTATTTAAACAGTATTAACAGTATACACAACAAATTTAATTTGTACTTGGCATAATTATGGTATCACAAGTGTTTATGCAAATGCAAGTTTAATATGATTTCAGAAAGTCTTTGCTATGCTGTAGGACACGGTTATTGCCGTACACTAAAATGTCTTAATAGGACTACGGACGTTGAACACTCCGAAAACTGAGGTGCTTGAATAAATAGATCTAAAATTGCAAAATATCTTTAAAAAAGTATTTCCTGCATTCGGAGACAGGGAATTTCCACAAACTTGTTACCAGTCTATGGTGATATCCCTATAACCCGCTCGTGTCTATTTCAAAAGGAAGGCAATCAGTTTGTCCCGGCGACAATCTCCATTCGACTGCGGGCAACCCGTGATCCTTACTGTAAAGATTCATAGATCACGTTCTACTAGTATCATTGTTTGGAATTTCTAACCCTTTTTTTTTGGAAACAGAAATTTCGTAATTATAAATATTAGTTCTAATGGAAAATAGAAGTAGGTTACTGTTGAAAGCCTTTTCTCGTAACACTGAGATTGAATTGTGATTGAACTGGCATTAGATTATGAATTCACTTACAATTGGTATTCTGATACAGTAAAATATCATTCAGGGTTCAGTGACATCTCTGTCTCATCTCAATATGCTGTCAAGTTAGTCAAAGTTAAATCTGATGTCAATCGCATTTCAATTTTGGCTGCCATAGAGTAAACCTATAGTGTTAATACTTATAAGTTTAATACTTAATTGAAAATGATTTTTGTTACTTATTCTAAAATACGTATTATAGCTACTTAACATAAATGTTAAGTAGCTATAATAAATTAAATAAATTAATCAAATTTGTTTAAAATAATGAATTTTAGACATTTCCTTGTTTTGTTATATACTCATATATATTTGTATTATTTGATTTCGACAAGTTAAAAATATGGGTGTAATAAACATGGATCCGGATCACCGAACCGGATGCGGGCTGTTGATAGGTTGATGAAAAATGATATTAAGATTTAAGAAGAATTAAGTTTAAAATGTTTACAAACAGAAAATAATATAAAACGGTGATAAAGTGCAATTATAATAATGTTTGTACCTGTACAAGAGCCAAACAGTGTAGTATTAAAAGCAAACTCAACAAAACCGGGGCAGGGTAGCGGAAAATATTTATTTATCGCCTTCAGAAGAAAGTTATCTATCTATGTCTCTTTTGTTTTTTGGTATTATGAACCAATATTTGAATTACATGTCTGAGAAATAATATGTTAGCAAGTCATTTTTTATGATAGATACCATTATAATGGCTATGGGCGATTGCAGTAGGTAACAACAGTAAGGCAGCTATTGTTACATCAAATAACATGTCGAATGACCCTGACAGTAACACGTTGTCAAAAACATGTTCATGAAATTTACGTCAAGGGTAAATAATTTAAAATCTATTGAAATCATTAATTTTTCAATGTTCAAAATGTTTGTTCTCCATGCTGCTGAAACTCTACCTTGCGCCATTTGTAGACCTTGCTGGGGGCTTATGATGAATAGTGGAAATGCTTCAGCCTCTATAACAAGTACTAGCACTATACGCAATATACAACAGGCATAATTACAATTTGCCATTGCATGCTTGTCATGTAGTTGCCGTCCCACTCAGAGACATCTGAAGTGAAATTTTTTTTTTTACATTGAAATTATTTCTAAGTAAAATGCATAAATTCCTATGATATACCATTGTTGCTTGTTTATAATTAAGATTAAGTCTTATCTCATTAAATTCATTTTAGTGCCACCACACGTTAATTTTGATTGATAAACGAAAATTTTATAGTTTTATGTTTAAACACAAATTGTTTACTAATATTATTATTTTTGCCATTGTAGATTAGTAAATAATTTAATGTTGATCGAGAAATGTACGATGCGCGATAGCAATTTATAAATAATTCCATTATAGACCGAAATCACTCAGTTTTTAATTAAAATCCTTGTTGCAAAGTACTTTTCTTAAACATTCTTTCGCTCAAACTTCAGTCAACTATGAGTGTCATGTCAATCTTCAATTTGACGTTTATGAGTGTACGAGAATACGAACTTTGTTGCCTATATTCATCTAAAATGACATCTGGGTACCGTTTAAACTTTGTTCAATTTTCGATTACATATCGATCTCATTGCAGTGTATATTTATGTTTGACGTTCTTTGATATGTTGCGGGAATACAATTTGTGATATTTATAGCATAAAATTTTAAACATTACTAAATTTGGAGAATTAGCTTAGAGAAAAAAAACTTTATCAGCGATATACTTACGTATGTAGTTCGTGAATGGTCATATATCAAGATGCACACTATGCACTGCAATATCCGCGGCATGGAATAGGTATAGCAAAGTAATCATTTCATAAGTATTACTTCAGGTTAATGGAATGGCCCCGCTTTTATAATTATGACGTAATTTTACTTTTTTATTTACTTTCGGTGTCTGACTAATGAATAGCGCAGTGGTTTAAGTGTTCACCTCACTATGCGCCGAGTGATGTGAGTTCGATCCCCACACGGACAACTTTTTGTGTAATTCTCAAACTGTTGTTCTGAGTGTTGGCGTTCTTTAAATGTTTGTGAATTCCCCAGCGATACAGGAATTGATCGTAGTGCGGGAGTTATTAAAAAAAAAAAATCTATTAAGGTGGAATAGCGTCAAAATGGTAAGCGAAATTTTGCTTATAGAAATAATTCCTGTGTCGCGGGGGACTTTATAGACATTCATACAACAGACACAAATAACACTCAGACACATGACAACTAATTGTGGATCACACATATTTTTGTCCCGTGCCGGTATCGAAACCACGATCTCCGGTTTAGCCACTTAACAGGCCAGTAACATTTTACAAAAAAACATTTATTTTAATGAATACTGTACTTGTTAAAAAAAAAAATACATTTAAGCACTGGACTGCATTATTTAATTTCTTGAAACTGTTGTTCTTTCTGTGGTATAATAAAAGTTGGACATCCATGGAAAGAAATAGTAATTACTTCCTTAAGGAAATCAGCTTCAATTGTTTCTGACTGGTATGATTGATGAGTTTCTGGTCTTACTTTTGCGATAGGGAGAACTCGGTTTAAGTAACTAACTGGAATTAAAACACAATATTTTTTTGCAATATCTTGGTTTTTTAGGCTCTCAGGCTTATAATTTAGTGTCACTTAGCTTAAAAGAGGCAAGCCTATTACCATCATTTAGGCCCTTTGGGAACTAAATGCGAAAAATTATATAATATTAAAAGGTAAACGAAGAAGGAGAAGAGAAGGAAGGAAACCCATGATGGTATAATTATAAACAAACATGAACCATTAACCATAATAAGCGTTACTACGGCCTCACAGAAAACCGGCTGTTAAACAATACTTGCATTGTCTGGCAAACTGAGTGAGGTTACCGGAGGTCTAACGCTAAAAGTCATTCAGCACTCTTGTGACTCTTGAGTTGCAAGTGTTCATAGACGGTGGAAGTCACTTACCATCAGATGACCCATCTGCTCGTTTACTATAGTACTATATACTATAAAATAAAAATAAAAAACTTTTTTGTTACATTTCAGCAATGTCCTACATCAGCCTATCGCTGTTGACTGCTGCTACATCGCCAATTACTATTTGTTATAATACTATTATTGTATTGCATAAAATTACCATACAGCTAACATAATTAGATTTTTAAGGGCAGCTGCTTTTTATTTTTAAAATGTTTATCGGAACTTTTGTTAGGGAAAGATAATTATTCACATTCCTTTCTATTTATTTATCTCTTTGCATAATCTGGTTCACCCATCTAAGCAACTTTTATTACAATGTGTTTTATATATCTATACATCGTACTGGTGGCGCAATGGTTAAACTGACCGTCTCGCCATTACGCCGCGCCCTCGCGCTGTGTCGAGGTTTGTGGGTTCGAACGTTACAAAAAATGTATATTCCACAAAACGTCAGATGTGTCAGCCGTACTTCTTTGTGCCTATTTTTTCAATGTTTGTGAATTTTACCGTGTGTATTATTTATGATTACTGAATGTATTTTTTTTTAGTTCAGTTAAATAATCAGTCTTGAAAAACCTAATTTCATATTATATTCAACCTAAAACATCATGAAAATGTGAACTGTTTACAAAATCCAAGAAAGCAATCAAAAGTAAATTGGATAAGTAGGAAAAACAATCTTAATATCCTCTTTCCTCTTTAGTGAACGAAACGAAAAACAAAACAAAACAAAAATGGCTCGGCATATCTCTGTGAGTAAAAAATACTTGAGGACATAAGCTATATCTGTTATGACAATTTATTTCTTATAAATAACATATCTGCCAGTAAATATCATTCATGGCCAATAGAACAATTCTAAATCAAATCAAAGAAAGTACATTTCATACACGCAGAGAAGAAAATAAGCAACACTAAGTATATTTGACCTCGGACACCGGACCTATTAAATTTGAGAATTTGAGATCAGAAAAACACAGTTTCCTCTACTGTCATTACGCCATTCATATGAGCCGCTTTCTGACCTGGCTGCTATTTTACCGCTACTTATTGATAATGTTATAAACAGAAACTCAGCCAGATACTAAAACTAAAAATATTAAATAATTATAGTCTTACATAATTTATCAAGAAAAATTTGCAAAATTAAGTAATTAGCAGAGCAGAATGCTTTCATTAAAATTCTGAAATATTTTACTTAATCTATTGCAATGATTAATAAAATGAGGTTTTTAATTAATTTCAAATTTATTAGTTTCATTTGAGACCTCTTACAAAATATCTTAATATTAAAAATTTGATGAATATTACATAAAAGTATTGATAAGTTCAATAGTTTTATGAATGTGTGTTTATTTATTATTTTTAATATCTAACATAGAAAGACATAAAAGCATATTAAGTTACTTGATCAAAATGTATGTATATAATCTTTACGCGGTAGAGCCTTGTCTAGGCACGAATGGGCCGGCTCAACCGGTGCGTTACCACGGCCTCACAGAAAATCGGTTGTGAAGCAACACTTGCATTGCATTTCCTCGAAATTAGTGAGGTTTCCGAAGGCTCAACTTAACCTCTCCTTTTCTCTCCCCTGACCCCCCCCCCTTTCCCATCTCTTTATCCCCCTCTCTTTCACTTCTCCGCATACCCTCATCCGTCATCACCCTCAAAGGCGGGCAGCGCACTTACGACTCTCGAGTTGCAAGTATCCACGGACGGCGGTTGTTACTTACCTTCAGGTGACTCGTCTGTTCGTCTGTTACCCTATAATATAAAAAAAAATGCATGGGAGTGCCATGCTTAGGCACGAATAGGCCGGCTCGAACAGAGTATTACCAGGGCCTCACAAACAATGCTTGCATTCTATTGCCGATTGAGTGAGGTTAACGAAGCCTAACTCCCCCTCGACTCATTCCTTTCTCCTCTACCCAGTGCCTCATCACCTAACATCAGCCTCATCACCCTCAAAGGCGGGCAGCGCACTTATGACTCTTGAGTTGAAGGTCTATATGAGCAGCGGTTGTAACTTACCATCATGTGACCCGTCTGTTGATCTGTTTAGATATTCAGTAATAAAATAAAAAATAGTACGGGTATGCAATCAAATCAGAATGTAAAGAGAAATTAGGGACAGTTTGATGAAGCATTCTTCTATACATTTTGAAGTATATTATGTCTTTTTTCTTAAACCGAATTAACTCAAAATTTCAATTTTGCGGGGAGTCGCATTAAAAGTGGAAATGTTCAGATTAATGACTTCCATAAATCATAAAAAGTAAATAGACCGTTTTGGTCAATTTTGAATAAAGATAACATAAAGATACATATATGAGTGTAATGGATGGCAGCAATTATGGTGTATTTTTGATTATAAGTACACATTGTGTAAGGCCTATGTCCAACAGTGGACTGCAGCAGGCTAATTGATTGATTGACATTTATAATACGAATGTATTTAGAAATATGTAAGTTTATCAGCAATCTGTTTAGTTTATGATCAGACGGCCGTGCGTGATTATTGCATATAGGAGCAAGCAAACTGAAGGTATACCTGATGGTAAGTGACTACCGCCGCCCATGAACATTTAAACTCAAGAGTCGCAAGTGAGAAGCCCACCTTTGTGATGGGTTAGAGGGGGGGGAGGGGTAGGAGACGGAACGAGAGGGAGAAAATAGAGGAGAGTTGACCCTACCTCTCCTCTATTTTCTCTGGTAACCTGAGGTAACCACAAAAAAACCATTTGTTAAACATCATCAGTCGGGCTGGCATGCGAGCAAACATGGCTCTGCCACGTAAAAAGTTACATAATGAACTAGGACAATATGAACAGACGGTATTAAATAAAATCAACCTTTCTTTACAATATCCGCGTGCATTATTTTCTGGTGCATAAAATGGTATTGTCCTAAATATCGAAAAACACTTCATCACTATCTGTCAACTGCGCCAAAACCCGGGTGGTAAATGTTTAGTGCAGTTATTTTTAAATTATGTGCCGTACTACTATTTGTTGTGTTTGTCCATTAAATTAATATTTACGAGAGAATTTACGTGTTTTTACTTGCGTGGAGTTTGCTAGCTGCCAACATTAACCGTGGCTTATAATTGTAAATCAAACGGTTCCACTAGCGTGTTTCGGTCTTGTAATATTAACGTGAGTTCATAATGTGTGGACCTATTAGCGCTTGCTAAGTTCCTGCTTATAGATATTAAGAATAATGGATTTAAGCAGGTTAATTTAAATGGAGATTAAAAGAATAAAAATAGAGTGTTTTTCAGGGTTAATGTATGTATGTTTGTATGTGAGTTTCTTTAATCACCAATAAAACTTGAGAAACTAAATATATTTCTATAAATGGAATATCGTTAGAATCTGTCATCCACTTAATCTATAAAGAACACCATCCGTGAAACTAGATGTAAAAGACAAATAAAGAAGTTTTATTACCGTAATTAATATTTTAGGCAGGGTCACCTTGTTTTTTTTTTTTTAAATTAGTAACTTGCTTATCCTCGGAAATTTTGGATTTGGTTTGTAGATTTTAGCAAATGTGAGTAGTAGAAGTTTTTAACATTATTCATTCTTTCATTTAGTCAATTATTCTTGGTCATGTTTGGGTCACTCACTCGAAGTTTCAAGGATTCCAAACAGTGTGGGTAAGGTCATAAAGTAGAAGAAATTATCCCACATTGCCGACTACTAAGCTATTTTTCTTAGTTAAGTCCCAATATTATACGTACTACTGGTATAATCGTACATCAGAAATAACTGCGCTAATTTATATATGAAACGGTACAACGTCTGGTCAGGTTTCGTAAAAACACAGTTTCAGTCCTCCTCAAATAATAAAGTCTTTATATTATTTTCAGGATAAAACTTGAAGAACGTAGCGTTCAACTTCACCTTGAAAATTTTATTATCTCTTCTTGTTCAAATATGAACTTGCTGTACTATGTTCTGTTGTAATTCGAGGTTCTGTGTCGAGTGTCTACTGCCTACTGTAGTCTGTAGAAAGAATTATTATGTACTTAAGTATCGCTTTAAATACTTTTAAATTTAAAAAAAAAGTTTAGGGGCTGCCTGACAGTAACTTAGTTTTTTTTTTATTTTTTTTATGGTAAGTAAAATGATGATGGTAAGTGACTACCGCCGCCCATGGACACCCGCAACTTAAGAGTCACAAGTGCGTTGCCGACCTTTTAGGTAGGAGTACGCTCTTTTCTTGAACGTTTGAAGTTTTATCTGTGGTATTACTAGCTCATTGTCCACTCTTTGCCGAAATCTAATGACCCTAGCTAAAAATCTACATACTCGCTCAGATAGAATATCAGCAAAATAAACTGCTGTTTACTTTCTCCGTAAAGTTACAGGATTACTTAAAGATATCCAAGTAGTTGGTGCACTAAGAATGTATTTAAGTCTCGAGAAGTTGTTAAATTTGTATCCTTGAAATGTTTACAGCGTCTTGAAAAGCCAAAGTGAAAATTCTAGACTTACCTTAGCACACTTGTGAAGTAGTCTCGGTATGCTAGTAACGGCAAGCTGCAAATTGTTTCAGTGCGACGTTTTGTTTGCAAAGCACTCTAGCTATCTCCAGGCGTGCTTGAAGTGCCTACACTTGAGCTTGTAGCACAGTTATGGTTTTATTTTTACAACTATAAACAATTTTTCGATGAGATTCATAGTTGATAATGTAGTAGTGTTATAGTTTTTTCTCTAAATTTGGAATTATTTGAAGCCATTTAGCTTCAAAAGAATGTAAGACAATAAATATTTAAGCTGAAAATATTGTCTACAATATAATCACTATATAAATCAAGTCAAAAAAAATCATTAGATTTAAATACACAACATGCAATATATATGTAGTCTACATCAGAAATACATCAACAAATAACGATGCCTTGAATGAAAAATAAAAAGATAAGACCGATGATAAATTAACTTTTATAAATATACTCAACAAACACGTTTTTCAAGAAAAGCAGTCTTTTGTTGCGGCGTCATTGTGTTGATCTATACGGTAACGTAAATACTTGGTTTCTTGAATTCATAACGCACGGAATTTAATTCGTACCTTTACTAGTAATCGCTTTATTATTATAATGGTGGCATAGTTATATTAGTATATTAACATGATAGTTATAAGTTTTCATTTGTATGGCACAGGCGAGCAAACGAGTAGACGGGTCACCTGATATTAAGTGGGTACTGCCGTCGCTGGACACTTGCATTACAAGAGTTGCTTAACAACCAGTTTTCCGTGAGACCGTGGTATTACTCCGATGGAGCCGGCCCATAGGTGCCTGAGCGTGTCCATTTTTTGTTAGACTTCTATAGATTTGTCTATAGTCTTCTACTTAACACCCATACGCCAATGAGAGAATGCGTCAAGAATAATAAATATTTTCATTTGCGAGCCCATGGAATCAAATCTGTAATGAAGATTACGGTCGTAGGTTTCAATAGTAATAATATAATAATTTGTGTTTTGTACCGAATCTAACAGTTTGAAAACACACACGATAAGTTCGCATGTAGCTACGAACTATGTTATATATCACGACAAAATCAACTTATGGAGGCCTCGAGATAAACATTATTTGGCTTTAAGGGAAAACGCTTTGGAGCGTGGATTCATGATAATGGCTGTTATTTGATTACTCAAATGAATGTTTGCTTGGAATTTCATTATCGTAGTTTTGTCTTGTGGTAGTCGTGTTACATATAATTCTTGCCTTATTTTGGGTTTTCTTTCTTGCCGATTTTGTACGTAATAAAGATAAGGGACTCCCTCATTCGGAATGATACCTGTGTCGAGGAGGACTTGACAAACACACAGATTACTGACAATAAGAACACCCAGACTCAGGATAGCTATTTGTGTACTATACAATTTTTTTCCCGTGTGAGAAACAAACCTACGATATATTTTTTCTTGTATTTGTCACAAAACAGATATGTGTATATTTCCTATAAATGCACTCGGTGAATGGATGAAATAGTAAAAGAGATGCTGTATAAACTGTATTCATGTGTTAGAAGGTGACGGCAGCAGAAGCTCTAAACCTGGATTTTCTAGTGGTTAGTTTGTGCAATAATGGATTATATTGAATTTTCTATAAACAAGCTCACACCTGTAGGTTCTTTTTTATTTCTGTTAGGCCCGTATTATAAAAACAATTATTTCCCTGATTACTTATTACGACACAAAGTTTATGTTATAATTTGTATAAAAAAAAATCCACTAAAAGACCTTGAAAGCTCTTAATTTTTGCTGGTGGCATAAGTAGCTAAGCTTCTTCAAGAGGCCAGGGTTTGAAACGCTCAAGTTTAACCGAAAGTAAAGATAATATACTACTGAGAATTCATTTGATTGTGCCTTTGAAAGCCGTTTTGGGATGAAACCATCTGGAAAAAAACGCTGCATCCATTGAAATTGGTAGTATGTCAATGGATGCATAACGATGCTACCAGCAGCGTGATTCAAAAATCATTACGGAATTTTATGGGCATCAGCATTCCTTAAAGACCTACAAGAAAGAAAAACAGAATGTAGTACTATAGTCATAAGTAAATAAAAAGCCGAAAGTGGCACAATCCATTCGGTTGTGGTAAAAGCATGCTAACATCAAATTAGATAATATTGTGATTGTATTCTAACTGTCTAGTTCTCACGGCCAATTTGCCCAAAGTGAACATAGACAGCCTGGATCGCTCCGGAAAATTATCTTGATGCTTCGATTTACATATACTTGTACAAATATAAGTTCAAATGCAAATTTTCTTATTTAACCAAAACTATATAATATGCAAACATCATACATCGTAATATGCAAACAATAAAGATAAAAATAAAACCTGACATTATTTTATACGTTTATAAAGTTTTAGGTGCAGATTAATATTTTTATTCACATTCTGTTTTTAGATATGAAACTATCAAAAAGTCATAAAAAGTATGGTCATAAAAACTGAAAACGATCTGTTCATCTTCCAACACATTTGTCTTTGTCGTATGCTTTTATCATCAGCGATCAGCTCACATTTTATATATTAATTTATACTATCGTAAATCAATCGATTAATCAGTGGAGGCCGCTGCTATATATCTATTATAGTTGTTTTTGTTGATTTAGTAGTCAATTTTCGAATTTAAAAACAATTTTGGAAATAAGTTGTTTATTAGTTTGATGGATATTTAGTTTTATCCAACTTCAAAAGGAAGGAGATAAGCTATTCAACCAGTTTTTGTTTCGTGCTTCGCCATTTGATTTTGAAAGTTAATTATTACTTAATTATTTGAATTGCGTTCGAACTTTAGTTGTAGGAATTTGTGGACACCATCTCATAATTTTTAATTTTATTATATTTTCGTGAGCGGTGCAAAGACAACAGCATTTGAAATATTTCGCTAAGTTTATATAGATGGATTTCCCGTGAAATTAGACAAGCTATACAGCAAATGTTCTGTGAAAGAGTAAACAAACTGGATAAAATTGTACGAGAAAAATAAACAGTGTTATTTAAGTTTGAAGGCCATTATTCGCTATAACATTACAAGGAATCGTTTACTGACAGACGCTTAGGGAATAGAGTAGCTTGAGTGTAAAATATAAATATAATATGCACTTATGCTTCAAGACACAGACATATTTTGATGCATCCAAATTTGTAAGACGCAGTGTAAAACCCAAAATAAAAAAGACGTATGTATATATATATGGCAGACACTTTTCCTATCGATAATCTATCCTCGAAAAAATTAAGATTGTCCTTTCTTAAAAACTAACTTAAATTTGCAGTTCAAAAGATACTCTATGCACACCATTTGAAACCGCAATATTTGAATTTGTAATCGAAAAAAATATTGTTGATGAATAATGATCAGTCAGTAAGGCAAGGAGCTGGTAAATGTTTTATTTTGATAGATTGCAACAGCGTGTGAATTTATACAATATCAGTGATAATTTGGACTTTGTCATTAACACACTGTATGTTACACAGATCTAACCAGTTGATGTTACCGAGGTCCTCCCACAGTTGGCAACATCCATGACAAGGAGTAAAGTTTTATAAGATATTTTCGCACGAGTAGAAGAAATTAGTACGCAATGATGGTGAATGGTAGACATCGAGTAAATCCACCTCCAAAAATATATTCTCACCCGCGCATGGTCCACCACCATGCGCGGGTTGTAACGACATTCTTATAATGGAAAAGGGAATGTGGGATCGTAAGCAGATACCAACACCATCTCCGACAACAATAGCGCGATGGTTCCTTATAAGTTGGATACCAGGTAAAGCATAAGATATCGATGGAAGAGAAGGTTTTAACCAGGTTTTCGAAACAAAGATAGCATATATGTTCATACAGTTAAAGGTAGCCAGGATATCAGGGAAATGATCGGAAATACTCTGAGCATTAATATGGAGTACATTAAAATTCTTCGGAGCATCAAGGAATTGTTACTGCAGATATTCTTTAAAAGATACTTATAAGACTATCATTAAGGCTATTAGTATAGAAAAACTCATTATCGCTATTATCAAAGTCACTTATTGTATCATATGTAGAAAATAGATAAACAAGTTAGGTTTAGTTATAAATTAATTAAATATATATATTAGTTTATAAAATAGAATAAAAAAATAAAAATAAATATATATAAATTTTGAGCAATTGAATATTAATTTTGGTCAACCCACCATTTGCGTGCTAAAAAGAAATAAATAATATTGTAACTAAATTGAAACGAGCAAGTGTTCGGGTAAATATATATATATTAAATGCTAAGCAATATATTTATAAATGTATGCGAAAACGTGTCTCCGTCAGTTAGCAAATGACAATATTTACATATGCCTATTACCTAAATAAATAAATTGTAAATCGTTTTTGAAGGTTGACCAACATGGCGTTTATATTTTTCTATACTGTTTTTTTTTCTCTCGAAATACTTGATATTGGCGGAATCTCTGCGCTAAATATATACGCGAGAAAGAGTCCATAAACAATTAATAATAATAATAAATAAATTGTGAGGCAGAAGACTGACTAAAATTATATAATATAAGAAAAAAACAAAAGTACACCAGTAAGTAGTACGGTACAGGCTACCATACATAATCGCCTCACCAAGCATCTATCGAGGGTCTGGCAGTATCTGGCGAGTAACCAGTTTGGTTTCCGCAGGGGGGGCTCCACCGTGGATGTAATCATGCGCGTAAAGTCCCTGGTGGAGGCAGCAGTGTCCCGGGGCCAGGTGATGTTGGCGGTATCCCTCGCTTTCAACACCTTGCCCTGAAGCTGCATTAAGGAAGCGCTTGTATACCATGGAGTGCCTCTTTACCTCCGTCATATTGTTGGGGCGTATCTGTCAGGGAGAGCCGTGTTCCATCCGAGTCGGACGGGATACGGTAGGCAAGAGATGTCCGCAGGGCTAGGTCTTAGGCCCTCTCCTGTGGAACATCGTGTACGACTAGGTGTTACGCGCTGTGCTACTGAACGGTGTCGTTGTGACGTGCTACGATGACGACATACTTGTGACAGCGCGAAGTGGGACACACACAAATCCAAGGCTCTTTGTTTTCATGGGCCTCGCAAGGGACCACCAAGAGGATCCGGCCTTATTGTGGGAGGCGTTCGTATCTGCGTCGAGACTTCGATGAGATACCTGGGCCTCGTACTCGACAGCCGATGGGACTTCGTACCTCACTTCCGAAGGCTATCTGCCGCTCTAGCAGAAGCAGGCCCAAGATGGCGGCGCTGTGTTCCAGGCGCGCCATTTTAAACAGTGAAGCTACACCACAGCGGGTCGTCTATTGTTCAAAAGGCGGCTAAGTCTACCGGGGTGCACAGGGATTTCCTTTCAAGTGTACACTTGAGATCCCGGCAATAGGACTATGTGACGGAACACCGTGTGGTTTTAGTCGGTTCGAGTCCGACATACCACCCTACTGGTCCCAGTAGAACGATGACCCGTGGGGGTTTCCACATGTTAAAAAAAAAGTATAACATACATAACAATATACTATACACCCCAACACTACAATGTTGAATGTAAACAAATGGCTATTATTTGTTTAATTTTGTGACCGTATTTTTGGATACAGGCGGCTTTTTTATATCAATTGGTTTGATTTTGGTGAGGTCAGCCGTACATGAAATACGGTGGCACAAGCCATCGGGACCCAAAACAAATACAAAACCTTCTTTGGACCAACACTATGTCATCACGTATTACTCACGTGCTGCCATGAGCGCAGCGTGTCGTGACCGGGTCAGAAACTCTTAAAGGGTGACACCAATGCCTTTCAATTTATTCTTCGATGTCCAGTCCCTATCCCGCCCTACAACCAACCTGATTTTAATTATAATGAGCCGTGGCTTCTCAGCTGATTTGACCCGTCCTTTCAGCGGCTGATATCTTCAGAAGACAAGAACTGTGATAAGGGAGTATTTGACGATGGCTGCCTGTCTCCTTGTTATCGACCTCACGTGTAACTACCTCCATCTCCGTTTGGAAGGACTTCCAGGTTTCCAGTATGAGGATTTTAAAAGCATCAAAGTCTGCAAGACCAGCCAGACACTAGCAAGATTAAAAGGCTTAAATGTTCAGTTTCAAAAGATGTCATCCTCTTCTCAAAACATTTCTGTAATGCTTGTATGGTCTTCATACTGGAGCTGTGATTGCTCTATGGAGCTTCAGATATTAAATAATTATATAGGAAATAGAACCAAACTGGCAGGTATATATTATAGACTTATCATAATCATTATCTACATTAAGAAATTTCAGTCACACTACTTTAATTTATTTTATTTATGAGAGTTTTTATTTCGGGTATATTAGGCCTCGGAAACCTCACTAATTTCTACAAAATACAACCCAAGCGTTGCTTCATAACCGGTTTTCTGTAAGGCCATGGTGGCATTGTATGCAAGGCTCTCCCACGATAAATCTATCTATCTATGTATGAGCTATCATCTTTAGCTTATCGCCGTGTACTGCAAGATGAGCGCCTCCCCCAAAGAGCGCCAACTATATATATACTAAATTTTATGATGCCAAATGAGTGCATATTAATGAATATTAATATAGGTATTAGAGAAAAATAAATTATTTGTATTCCATTTTATATTCTATACATAACTTTTGTATTTGGACAAAATAGAGACAGATACAATTGGATAAATTGTTAATCCAATTAAATAGTCGACGCAAAAGATAAATTAGAACAATTTCATGTTCTGACAGTCACTCAGGTGAACAGAATGTAACTTACCTTTGGATCGACAAGAGAACAAAATTTGTAAAACCACAAACTGACTCGTTTATAACAGAATATTGATAGTCCTAAAAGTTGGTTATGGTAAGTTTTACTCAAATATACAACATTTTCAACAAAACAAAATAAGCATTACACACTAGCGTACAATTAAACTCAAGTATTCTTTATAGCTTGCACTCGGCTTATTTACATTTGCAAATATGAAAATCGTTGAAAATTCTATACGAAATTAGATTCTTCTCAAATAGTAAAATTTATTTAAAATAACCTTATTGTTCTACACAGTTAATTTTTATATTGAATTGAAAAAACTTATATTGCAAATAACTTGAATTACAAAAGTATAAGATTTTATTTTCGATTTCGTTTGTACAAAGCTTGTGCCTAAAGCTTACGTTTTTGCAATTGCAATATTTTATTTCCAATATACAGAAACCGGAGATTATTATAAGTCACAACTATACATATTTCAAGCCAAGTATAATATTCTAAAGCTAGAACCAGCCAAACAATAATCAAAATTAAACAGTAGCGTGGAGTTTTGTGTCGTCAATAAAAATACAGATCTACATATCTATATTATATTACTAATTTACAATTACAAAAATCATTAGTCTACTGCATTTCTACATTTTATCCGATATCATAGTGAAAAAATAGACAAAAATACGTAACGTCAAAGGTATGAATTTGGTAGTCCAAATTCATACCTTTGACGTTACGTATTTTTGTGATTGTAAATTTTATTGACAAGAGAAAGAGGTTAGTGCGGTGTTCAGAACTTTAGGCATGACTACAAAACAATGGATTGTGGAGAAACGAGTGTCAAGCTTCTATACAAAAGGAATTCTCCCGTAGTTTTAAGTGACCAAGTTTAGGTGAAGATGCCTGGGGAACCCCGGTCCTACTGTTGATCTTGGGATCAAAAACTTTCATATCGTGATCTTACTATGTAGCTCAGTTCGTCTCCACCAGATGGTGTCGAATAAAGTTTTCAACCGAATTCAGAAAAAGGAGGAGTTTTTCTATTTGATAGTATGTGTATTTTGACCGAATTTCAATGTTTTTTTTATTTAAGAGAGTATACTCCTTCCTTTGTCAAATTGTAACCATGAGCCTCTTAAATTTTATGATAGACGGATTGAAGTCAGTTGTCTACTTTTTTTACAGTTAATTATCATATTTTATATACAGAAAATCAAATTATATAACTCGTGAGAGTTAGTTGATATAACTAATCAAACAAATAACAGCCTGCACTGTTTTTCAATACCAATCAGCATTAAATGAACATAAAACAAAGGCACAAATCTAAATTAACAACAATATACTCGAAACTAAAGAGCTCGGGTTTCAGCTTTAAAGTCAAACAATTCCAATAATCCACGTTCAGCTAATTCCACACTTCAACCTTTGGTACGTCCTTAATTTCCGTCCCTTAGAGTAAATTTTACACTATCCATTACAATATGATCCCTTATTTTATACCATAATACCCCTTTGTCATTAGTTGTGCTAAAGCCAAAGTTAGCGGGGGAGGTCTTTAAAAATTGGTTGTTATACATATATTTCTAAATTAAGGACACCTGTTACCATACATTTACGATGTATGTATATTGTGACGAAACTAATATGATTTTAGATATCTTAGTTACAATTTGTAAAATAATTTGACCCGATTGTTTATGTGACAGATTATTTTGTAAATTACGCGCAAGCAGAGCGTAAGCTAAATGAAATAAGATTTAAAGCAAGTAAGGCATACCAAGGATAATTATACCACCACCACCACCATACCTTTTATAAAAGAATATAACCAATTGCTGTTTTTATCTTAGAGAGGAACATAACCAGTCTTTTAATAATCTAGGTACTTATGGCTGGCGGACCGCGGGTCCAACGGTTTATGTTAGGAAGTTGTGTTATAGTGTATTCTATTCTATACTCCTAAATAGACAAGATAATTTTCATGCCAGATTAGTAGATGCAAGATTCGTCATTATAAGGAGATATGTTTACAGTACTGCAGCTACTTATATTACTCGCCTTTTGCCAGTATTACTAAGATAGATGTACCATACACAGTATAGTAAAAGCGCTCCAGTGCTTAATTCAGTTTCACACCCATCTCAGTCAAATTGGTCGTTCGACAGTCAGAAATATCGAGTAATAACTGCCGATATGTGCTCACGATAGGGAATCGGGTGACAAACGTGTCTTGAAAAAGCTTTTTATCAATATTACTTTACCCGAGGCGTAGAAGGCGTTACGCTACGTTACGTTATAGATAAATATTAATTTCTGCTCACAAACTTATAAAATATTACAAATAATAAATAGATACTACTGATATAGCAAACATAAAAGTAAATAATAATATTAGTATTCAGTAACTGAAATATATAGCTCGATTTTAAAAAAACATCTTTCTTAAAATAGCTAACATTAATTGTAATATATCTTTGGCTTTTATTTATATCGTAGGTGGCATTACACTTACAACTATTTAATAACTGTTGATAGTACAACACGAAGCTCTGGAGACTCAATTTATTGTCGGGAGATAATTAACGTTTACTTGAACACAAACAAGATTTACTTGGACAGAGATCTACTAGGAATTTGGTTATAGGCCCGTTGAGCGTTTAGGATATGTACAGTACACAATAAACTATGACGTCTATATGCCTTGTATGTTATACTCATGTATTATCTATTACTCTTTTTATATACGTATTTGTAAAAGTGAACAAAATGTAAGAGGTAATTAAATAAAAGATTGAAATAAAGTTTTTAATATCTCCGTGCTACTTCAAAGTGCAAATAGATAAGTCTCTTATATATTGTAATTGAGGGTACTTAATAATGGGACATAATTAGACAATACACACATAGCATTCTATTGGTACGTTTAACACAGTCTTTAACTATAGGTAGGGCAGCAACAAGTACGAGTATGGCGTCCGTAGCCCGTAGTATATGAATACCAATCAAAAAGGTTTTTATGCGAACAGAGTTCTTAATTATGTATTTCCAACCATCAGCCTATCGCAGTCCACTGCTGGACATAGGCCTCTCCCATTGCACGCCACTTC
Source organism: Tyria jacobaeae (assembly GCA_947561695.1). Taxonomy (NCBI): domain Eukaryota; kingdom Metazoa; phylum Arthropoda; class Insecta; order Lepidoptera; family Erebidae; genus Tyria; species Tyria jacobaeae. Next base: position 6,537,629 of record OX387215.1, on the reverse strand, counting down.
GATCTATTTTCGGCTTCTCGTATCCAGCTAATGCCAGCCATCTTGCTCAAATCGTCACTCCACCTGGCCTGTGGGCGTCCTACGCTACGTTTGCCGAGACGCGGTCTCCACTCAAGAACTCGTTTTTCCCAGCGGTCGTCGGTTCTGCGGCTAATTTGGCCAGCCCACTGCCACTTCAGCCTGCTGATTCAGTGGGCTATGTCGTTTACTCTGGTTTTCTACCGGATCACCTCATTCCTGACGCGATCCCTTAAACACCGAGCATAGCCCTTTCCATAGCACGCTGAGCAACTTTGAGCTTGTGGACCAGCCGTACCGTGTCGTCGTGTCGGATAGGACACACTTATTGAAGATTTTCGTCTTAAGGCACTGTGGGATCAGCGATGAGAAGACTCGACGAATTTTTCTGTTCACCTCGTCCTCGAAGTTGTTTCTACCTAACTGCCATGTCTGCCCGAGGTATACATATTTTTGTACAACTTCCAGAACGGCCCTACATGTTTATTGCGTAGTCCGATGCGTATAGAAGAGTCAGCTAGGTAATTCAGCATCTGCTATAGGTCCTACAGCGTCTATATCATAATGACGATGTCGTCTGCAAATCGCACTAATGGATAATCGGAGACAAGTGCTGTGTTAAGTAAGTTAATAAAGTACTTACGAGAGTAGACGTATGAAGTGTAGATTTCTATACGTTGACACAACGCCTCAACTTTCCATTCGGACTGACAGAAATGGGTATTTCTAGACAGAAGAAAAAGCAGGATATATGTTACACTCATTTTTACGAGCTGCGGATATCTAGGTAATTACCTAGCTATCCGTATATAAAAATGAGTAACACGTGTCAAGTGTGTATGAAACCGCGCGTAGTGTAGTGTAGATAAAACTAAAAGATCAAGCAGCCTACCCACAATAATAATCCTTTAATATGGAACACAGAAAGTTTTAAAGCACTTTAAACCACGTTCCACAGGGTGATTAGAATAATGAGGGATTCACAGAGATATGAGCATTACTATAAAATATGTAGATATTCCCTAAATAATATAAAACTGTTTCTTTGAAATTTAAAAATACCATTTAAAACTTTAATAGCTATATAAAATTTTGGCAAATGTCAGAATGCTTGAGAAATTATAAGAGTTAACAAACGTTAACAAAAGCATTAACATAATAGTAGTAAGATAATTCAAAGTGAATCTTTATTCGAAATGAATTTATCATAGTTAAACACAATTACATTATTAGTTTACATTCATATATACACATACTACACAGTATATACACTCACGCTTATATCCTTGAAGGAGTAGGCAGAGCTGTATTTAACGTCCACATTTTTCCGATTACGTAATAAGTCAATATGCTTATCTAATTTGTAATAAACTTGTTTACAAAGTGTATTTTTGATATGGGTTTTAAATTTCCTTTAATTTAATTGCAATATATCACAAGGAATTTTGTTATAACAGTTAGCACAGTACCCCATAAAAGATGTAGGTACTTTAGCTAATTTGAAAAAAATGGTTGATCTAATTTGTCTTTGTTTCTAGTATTAAAATTATGTCTATCACTTATTTTATTAAATAGATGTAGATATTTACTTACATACATGATATTTTCATAAATGACTTGGTGAGGTACCGTCATAATATTAATCCCTTTAAATAGTTCCCTGAGGTATTCGCGGCGACGTTGATTATGAACGGGTCGGACAGCTCTCTTTTGCAAGATAAAGATGGATTCGATGTCAGCAACCCGGCCCCACCGTAAAACGCCATAAGACAATGATGTGGAAGTAGCTAAAATAGACTAAACGCGCGGTTTCTACATCTGTTAACTGTCTGATCTTTCTGACAGCATAAGCGGCCGAGCTTAGCCGCCCGGCTTAACAAGAGATGTTATGTGAGGTCATCATTATAATTTATCGTATAGCGTGATTTCTAGGAACACCATTTGATTAACAAATTCCAGTTTTTCTCCGTTCAATATGATGTCACATTCACTGCTGATAACATTAGGTAATTGAAATCTAATGCATTTGGTTTTTGTGACATTTAGTAAATTATTTACTGTAAACCATTCTTGGACTTGAAGAATAGAGTTATTCACGTTGTCAAGATTTTGTGACTGTGTATTTTAAATATCAATAATGTCTAGTCGGTCTGATTCGGATTCGGAAATCTGCAAATATTACCATCTTCGGTTGATTTAGAAGTAAATAGGGTAAATCATTAATATATACTTAAAAGAGGAATTGACCCAATATTGAATCTCAGGAACGCCCGTTGCCATTTCAGACCCTAATGAGCTTATGCCGTTTACTTGAACTTTCACTTTTTCACTTTACCGGGAACTGGCAGAATTGACACTGGCCTTTTTTTGGATAGAGATTGGACCTGGATTGAGCCTGGGGGTTAGTATGCTCAAACCTATACTCCAAAGAAAAGTTCATTGAAAACTTTTGACAGATCAAATAAGACATAAGACATTAGATAAGACATGAAAGAGTGAAAAAGCTATTTGCAGCCGAAAACGTGGCGGATCTTTAATATTAGTTAAAAATCTATGAAATCGTAAGAATAAAAAGACATCATCGGGCTGTCTGTTGAATACTATACACTACACAATAAATTTCATAATTTATTGACATTATTTGATGATCTTTTAACCAATTTTCTGTTAAACAAATGAAATAAAACTTGGTACTTTCCAAAAACAATTCTATTTCGAGTAATTTGGAAGCTCAACCTTCGATATTTTGATTAAACAATTTTAAAGTTCCGGAAGATTTTACTACACTCTAACAATAATTGGTTGTTTGAAGAAGTAACTGTTGTCTTACGAACTAGTTTAAAGAGTTATCTGAAGCAACCCCCACTACACCATTGTGTGTATACATACACAAATTTATCTTACATTTGTATTAATTAGTAAGGATTAGTATGGTGGTAAATCTTTGTCTCCCGTTTGTCTCTCTCCCCTCCTCCTCCCTTCTCCCCTCTCCTTACCTTAAAACTCAATTATAATGGAATAGTTGTCGGTGATTCTTTTAAAATAGGTTGAATCCTGTTTTACCCGTTTCCGCGATAATACCGGGATGATAAAAAGTATCTTATGTGTTAATCCAGATTATAAACTACCTGCGTGACAAATTTCAGCCAAACCCGTCATGACGTCTTACCGTGAAGAAGTAACAAACTAACACAAACTTCGCATTTATATTATTAGTGTGAAGTGTGATGTGACTTATTAGCATTTCCTATTCCAAATAAAACATATAAGATATATATGTATATATATATATATATATATATATATATTCGTAATCACCGTTCTTTATTTTGATACCACACTCGATGTATTTTGAAAACATACATTTTTTTTAAGATTATTTTGTTTACAAAAATCCTTAATTTTGTTTTTTTTTTTATTTTGATATACCTGTTGTCACTCTCACGACTAAAACGAACCTATTTAGGCTCTAGGGCATGCCAAAGAAATATAAATACATACATACATACACTCGAAAAATATAACCCTCCTTCTTTCGCAGTCGGGTAAAAAAGGTTGATCAAGAAAAGGGTTATTGCTTATATATATAACCATATATATATATATATATAACCATAGTAACTTTTAACTAAGTTATACATTGTTTTAAATGTCCCAGGAAAATATAATGGGCTAACTGGTTTACCTTGTCTATTTAATTGTTTAAAATCTTTTAATGGAGAATTGGCTTAGACCTCAATAGTCTATTTTATTAGTTTTAATAAGTCGCCGAGTCCTCCCATCGTCGATCCCACAATGCCTTAAGTTGAAAGTCTTCAATGAGTGTGTCCTACCCGTCATGACATATGAAGCCGAAACGTGGACACTTACGGTACAGCTGGTCCACAAGCTCAAAGTTGCTCAGGGGTCGCGTCAGGAATGTGGTGATCCGGCAGAAAATCAGAGTAATCGATATACCCCACCGGATCAGCAGGCAGGCATGAAGTGGCAGTGGGCTGGCCATATTAGCCGCAGGACCGACGACCGACGACAAACGTAGCGTAGGACACCCACAGATACAGACTGGACTGCGATAGGCTGATAATGATTAGTTTTAAGACTTATTCAGCAGCTATAGGCCAAACTTAAATGTTTAGATACTGAAATGGTTACAATATTCCTATTTGTATATTGGCCTACGCCTACGTTCATTTTTTATCTGTGTCTGTGTATTCTTATGCAAGTACCGACTAAACATCGCTTCACTCACTCAATTTACGAGCTCGCTAACGGATAGCAAATTTATTGTAAAAACACTAAAACGGAATTAAACAAGTAAATGCATGAGTTCTTCTTTAAATAAAGTGAAGATCCTAAACACTAATTGAATTTTTAAGTAACCGCTTTCTTTAATAGCAACTGATTATATCTATTAATATTGTAAGTAGTAATACTATTTACATCTATTTTACGATGAAGGTTAAACCCAGTTATAGGTAAATCATTTGGCTGCATTACCACCTAAAACAATATACAAATAAATAAATATGAAATCACTTCATTACTAGCCAGCTTCTAAGTACATACAAAGTAATTATTCTTAATGCGGGATTAGTATTTACTTTTAGATTGAGAATAGTCTAACCACCAATGGTTACATTACTCTTAATTTAGCTGAATTTGTTAAAAAATATATTTATAATTGAAATAATATTCTGTATCCTCCTCAAATTTTCATTTATACAAAATATATCATGTTAATTTATGAAGTATTTATAAACGTTTAGGTACCGCCGTAAAAAACTTGTCATCGTTACCAGTCAACGGAATATCTAAATTGGAATGCATTAAACGCCTTCCCATCTTTAATAAAATGATGTGACATCACTCTGAAGCAATTTCGTGAAACGTAAGAGGCCGTTATACCCAAGCAATATATTACGTCACATGTATCGCGACAAGGCGTGAAATACACAATTTAGTCCTTGTTTTTAGTACTAAATGCAAAGCTGCTGAATTATTTGGATTATCCGAATATAAAGTGGGATGAAAAGGGATATCAATTTATATTGTTTGGTGAAATTGGGACTTTGTATTAAGGTGTTAAAGATTGCCTTTTAGTCGATTAGATTTTGTGACTTTGAATACGTACTTTAGTAATAGGTCTTGGCGTCTAATCTTTCGCCGTTCGTACTGCCGCAAGAGGGACCTTTATAGTAGTTTTGCGAGGCAACTTACCCCAAATATGATTATTATTATCTGACCTCGATGATAGACTTAGGAAAATGAGGCAATTTGAGGTTCAGAGAATACGTAAAGGACGGCTGCATCATCTACTTTTACTAGTGTCAATATTTAATGCGCAGCGAAGGTTAATCTAGTGTCTACCCGGTATGCGGAACTCTGATATCGTATTTTAAGAATTAGTTGCTTGTCGAATATTACCTAGTGAGCTGATGAAAATCATCCATACAGTAACTAATTATTAATTACTTATTTTGATTTATGGGTACTTAATGTGTTGTAACATTTCTTTAGAAAACTGTAATTCCTATAAAATTTTTACTTATATATATATATATATATCGCTATATCGCTTACTTTTTTCGGGATGGAAGCGTGAGTTTGTTCCTACGTTATTAAATCCCCTATTTATTTTTTAAATTAATTGTTTTAACATGATACAAATACAAAAAAAATGCATTACCTTCAGTTTTGAAGTAAAATATTTAAATACGTCACCATATATCATTCTGTATCCTTGTTAGAACTTACAGAACTGATAAAATGTAATATAAATTCAAATTCAGTTTTGCTTTCAAATTAAGTGTACATTTAAGCATATCTAGAACCCAGTGCAAGTTCTAATGTATACAATAGTTTATATGTGAAGGAACTTAGTGCATACAAACTAAATCGAATACTCTGAGAATTCTCAAAGAAAATAGATTTTGATGGGGTTTTCGAATTTGCTATTGTTTTGTGTAGTTTTGTAAATAAACCTAATAAGAAGATTGATAAAGACAGTTTCAACAATTATGAGGACTATGATTTCTACTTCCTTAACGTTTAAAAATATACAAACATTCAACGGCCTATACAAAAGATTTTTACAATCACGTCCGTGTATGTTTTTTGTATATGGTAAGTATTTTTTATCAAAATAATAGTTATGTAGTTGTAATTTGGTCATTTCTTGATATTTGTGATTAAATTGACTATCTGATTTCGCATAAAACTTATTTATCATATCCCCCTAAAACCTTACCTCTTTTCTGAATCAAATGTTCAGTTTTGTACTCCTAAATTGTCATCATCTTATCCCAATTTTATTAGGGGTCGGTGCAATGTGTGCTTTTCTTTCATTCCACTCTATCATTTGTCATTTCACTACTTTCTAGCCATATCTTCTTTCACACAGTCCATCCATATTTTTTTTGGTAGTCCCCTATATATACGTCAGTTTCCATACATATAACTTTGTTCATCGTTTCACTTGACATGTCCATACCACGATAATCCATTGTTCCTCAACTTTTTAGTAGATTTCAACTTCCTGCCGCCAACCAGTTCGAGTTAGAGGTATACGACTTTATTGCTTATCTTCCCCAGTTCATCTGCATAGGCCAATTCCTTGCTTTCCTATTTTAACCCTCTATTCCTATCAATACATTCCAAATTGCCTCATATAATTCCCAAAAGTAGTCAGATGATGGCAACAGGGGAGGTCCACGCCCCGAAAGGGTTAGGTGGGAGATCTCCGGGCCTAAAAAAAACGAGCACTCTAATATATTAAAGCCAATAGAACAAACACATTCTATTCAATGAATAATAGCTCAATCTCTCTCCCGAAACAATATATTCAATAGCCGCTACCTTTCGGCAAACGGAAAACACAATAACACAAGTCAAATTAAACCAACAGCAACAAGTGTACAACAGAATCCAGACACACCCTCAGATACAAGATATAGCCTCACAATCATATACAAGATATAGAAGACTGATGGCTGAAGGATTAAACTATGTTGTATAAAAAGACAGAACGGGAGTGTTTCTAAGTAAGGCATGGCATATAGAAGTCGCACACACACACGCACACAATTAAAAAATCTATTTATTGGATAAATATTTTTAATGATCCTAATAATAATGAAGCTCATAAAATTACATGTAAACTTAAAAACTTAGAAAAAATCAACATCCAGCATGGCTTAGTCGGTCGTTAATTAAATTAATTGAAAAAAAGATAAAATAAGGGCTAGGCTACCCAGTACACAGTAAATACAAGAATCCTAAAGATGTTATTAAATTTTCTATTTTTAGAAAGCGATGTCACAAATTGTATGATCAAAGTTTTACTAAATATTGAGAATAACATCGTTTCGGATACTTGACGTTTTTAAATTATATATAATTAAAAATTTAAATAAAGGGAATTTTCAGATGTGACGTTTGACACCGATGCAGGTAATAGTGGTCAAGAAGTATGTAAATTATAGGCGAGTCATTTTTCATCACTTTTTAATAATTCTGAAGTATAAGCAAGCGTGGATATAAAATATCACTTGGAGCTTCAATGCTGTTTTCAGTAAAGTGTGTTGAAAGTACTTAATGCCTTCAAACGCCTTGATTCTTCGAAAGGTCTGGGGCCTGATAGAATAACAAATATTTTATAAAAAAAAGGCGACAAGCCAATATTCAGAATTATAGACCTGTTTCCATATTATCTTATTTCGCAAAGGTTTTTGAATATTTAATTAGCGTTTTTTATGCAAATATTTGGAGAGGTTAATGTTGTCATAAATAACAAAACCTTACATAATGATCTTACAGTGTTGTCAAAACAACAATTAGTATCTTAATCCATCTACATGTGTCCATATCAAATTTACCAGAAAAAAAACGATGATTATGCTATCGCTATTAATAGTAATAAACGAGATAATGTATCAACAATTCAATATTGAGGCAAAGTGATTGAAATCCAAATTTAAGTTCTCATATGGATGATATAATATCCACGGTCACTTACACAATAGGATTCAATAAAATAAATTATAAATAATTTTAAAAACTAACCACCAGTCTTATTATATATAAAGGTCTAGTAGGAAGTATATGACAATTTTCTGGTCTCATTTGGAATCCTTTCTCATCTAAAAATTCACAACGTACAGAATTCATTCAGCGATCCCTTTATTCGATACTTGTTCTGGAAGAAAAAAAAAAATTGAAAGATTTCCCTTTATATTCCCTTTAAACTATATTCATTAGACTCACTTACCGATAACGGAAAAGAGATGATTTAACTTTTCTACATGGAATAATAAATGGAAAAATAAGTAACTCCAATTTATAAGGAAAAATAAAACTAAAAGTACCATTTCAACCTCCACCACTCCGACCACTCATTATGAATATATTTGTTTTGGCCAGATGCTGTACTAATCTTGGCAAAAATAAGTAAATGATAAGAATTTGTAATACATTTAACTATTTAAACGCAAAGAATTTTAAGAGATTAGATGTTTATTGAAAACAAATATAATGGCATTAAGTATTTTATGTGAAAAAGTTATGTTCAAAATAATTTAAGTTGTTAATAATTATTGATGATAGATAATACATATGTTGCAATTTCTTTCTAAGGTAGTTTAGGATAATAATATATTAGCACCTGTTGTTGGTGTGTGTATTAGGTTATTAAGAATTATTGTACAGCACTGTTTGTGTTCCTTAAAATAGATAAATAAACTTAAGTATTCAACAAAGTTATTGAAAATGAAAACATACCGAAAGAGTAGACAAAATCAAAAGGTAGACATTGGAAACTATGGACCGATGGATTTAATAAACCCCTATATATGTTGAACTTGAACGTTAAAATTGATAATGCTCTTTTAAAAAATATTTTTTCTAGGATTACAGATATGCTTGATGAGAATTAACCTAAAGCACAAACTGATTTTCAAAACATCTTTTCTACAATGGATCAAATTTATGTTGGAAAGCTAGTTTTCAAAAAATACCGGTATTTTTTGACAACAAATACAAACAATGTAACATAAGATTTATTGAATTTACCAAAGCATTCGACTTGGAACACAAAAAACAGGAGGGACACGTAAAATATGTTAGGTTAATAAAGAACATAGCAGAAGTACTGCCCAGGAAAGGGGATTCTTAAAGGAGATATAATTTACCCAACAGAAGTCTCAGCAGTTCATGAACAGATATATAGAAATCTAGATTTTAGAAATTATTGTATAATACTAATGGGGAAAAATTAAACTACCTACAATTCGCTGATGATTTGGTATTTTCTATGAACACATGCAAAGCCAAAACAGTGAGTAATAAATAGCAAAAAAAAAAATTAATATAAAATTTCTATTTATTCACTTACCAAATTAAATACGTAAATGAGAACAAAGACTAAGAAAACTTTTTAGAGAGTTGATTTCGACAAAAAACACAATGTTTAAGGAAGTAGAAAGAAGGATTGCTAGTACATGGAAACGATTTTATAAAACGACATAATCAAAAAATAACGAAATACACATTACCGTGCTTGACGTATAGATGCCAGACATGGATTTTAACTTGCTGTGTTAGTTTCCGCGTCTGGAGAACAAAATAAGTGTTTGCCAAAACTCAAGAGAAAGAAGTGTGATTAGAGTTAGGAGAAAAAATTAAGTAAGATTGCAATTGGTCACAAAAGTAAGACAAAATTCAAGAACGTAGAAAAAACATATAAAATTTTAAAGTGAGATGGGCAGTACACATTCTTAGAGAAAATAAGAAAATGGACAAGACGTATAACAGAGTGGTATCCAAAGGGAAGCAAAAATAGCACAGGAAAGATGAAACGATACGAACACGAAATCAGAAAAGTTGCTGGCCCATTCTGGAACGGCAGTACATATATTGTTTGAAATCAGGAATCGTTCGAGTTTAAAAAAAATAACAGCATAACCTAACAAATTTTTATCGTACACTGATTCGTAACTAAATAACAGTAATCAAATATTTAATGAAACATGATTCTAGTAACGTCTGTCGTCTCTGAGCGCTGCCAGCAAAGTGAACACGAACCTTTTTTTTTTTTTTTTGTATTGTCTTTAGTTGTGAGCCTTTAGGCTGTATACAACCTTACGCGGTCTATTGGTGAGCGTCAGCTCTCAACCAAGGATGGTTGTGGGGTTTGTGTTTAGGATGGTGGGAATGGGAATGGGGATGGGGATGGGAATGGGGATGGGGATAGGGTTTGGGGTTTAGTGAAACCGTTGTGTGCGGTGGTGTGTCTTGGTTGTCTGTGTCTGCCCCTCCGTCTGGGACGGAAACGTGGGCCTCTGCGTGGTGTGTTGGTGTTTGAGGAGTGTGCGGCGAGCGCAGTGACTTGTGCCTTTGTTATTTCATCGTCTGGCTCCCCGAGGACGTGCCTCGGTCGGCGCTTGCGAGTTATGGCAGATGGTATGTAGTTCGCTGCGGCTGCCACTAGTGGGTTTTTGCGTGTGGTGGCAGTGTCGAAGTAGTTTGTGAGCAGTGTTTCATGAATTGTCTTACGGTTGGTAGTCCTAGGTCTATGTGGAGGGGGTACGGACTACAGAGATGTGTTGGGAGAAGGAGAGGGTGTCATCGAGGAAGACTCCTAGGTACTTGACCTGAGTTATCCACGGGATAGCCTTTCCGAATAGGGTGATCGGAGAGGGCATGGGAAAGGAATATCGGGAGTTCTTATACTACCGGAATGGGATGGCTTGGCTTTTTACGGGATTCACTTCAATTCTCCATTTGGTGAACCACTTGCCAAGAGTGTTGGCTGCGGTTTGTAGAACCTTTGTTTGGTTGGTGGATTTTGGTTTGATTCCGCATAGGATTTGAGACGGCTATGGATGAGTCTTTCATAGATCTTACCCATACCGTTGAGGAGGCTGATGGGGCGGTAGCTGGTGGGTTCGTTTTTGGGTTTGCCTGGCTTATCAATGCCTATGACCACAGCCTCCTTCCACTGACGTGGGAAGAGGTTGTTGGTCATTGCGGCGTTGAAGATGGCAGACATGAGGGCAATGAGGAGGGGTGGGAATAGCTTGATGACCCGGTTGGTTATTTTATCCGGGCCAGGGGCCTTTTTTGGGTTAGGCGTGCGGATGATGTCGCACACTTCTTCGGGGTGGTGAGAGGGACGGGGTCGTCTTCGCCTTCAGGGGTGTTAGGAGTGGGTAGTGTGGCTCTCCGTTCCACCTCGGAATCTATCTTCGATAGGTGGTTTGGGTCGACTGGGAGGGTACTGGGTGTACACTGAAGTTCGAGACTGTCTGCTAGGCATTCTGTCTTTTCATAGCCGTCGAAGGCTGGTGGAAGATTAGGTCTGTTAAGAGGAGGCATGGGAGTAATTGTGTCTTTTAGGAGGGCGCGTGACAGCTGCCAGAAGGCAGTGTGCGAGGGCTTGAGGTTGCTGAGGTGGTTATCCCACTGTGATTGTCGGAGATTGTCAATTTTATTATTAACGTCACGTTGGAGAGAGCGCAGTGTTAATCGATTTTATTCGCTCGGGTGGCGGTCGTACCTTCTGATGGCTGCGTTTTTCTCCCTAAGCAACTCACGTACGTCCACGGGGATGTGCCATCTAGAGTCGTCTCTAGCTGGCACTCTCCGGGTGCAGTCGCTAATAAGCGCCTGGACGTGGTCGTTGAGGGAGTCAATTGCAGCCTCAGTCTCCTTGGTGGTCTGTATTACGTGAACTCGAACCTGCTTTATCGCTCGCATTTATACTGCGCCGCTTGGCGCGGCATCGGGGATGAAAGTATTTTGTAGCAATATTTTTTTTTGTGTTCGAGAATCCCATATGAACGAAGTTGCGGGTGAAAGAGAAATCGATTTTGATGTTTTCACTTTTTGACTTTTTGCATAAAGGTAAGTTTCCTTTCTTTCCTTCCTTTCCTATATGTAAAGTCAAAACATATTCATCAATCGTATCGTCAAATAAAACAATTACACTATACAATACAATACCCTCGAGATATATAACTAACAATAAATGTGCCTTAATAAGTACAGTCAAACCCAATCCATTTTATTAATACTACAACAAAATTACCAAGAACATTCTAGTAATCTAAATTCAATCTCTTATTCCCATTTTACGACCCTCCAAAGACGAAACAGGATGGTCTATTTATTGGAGAGCTAAAGTGAAAGCGCAGCATGGCGTCTTAATATACGAACTCATCCTTCTTATTAAAAACTTAACTAGTGGTGAATTTTCTCGAAATCATTTTAAAAAGATATGAATAGATTTAAAAACTAAAATCCTTGTGATAATTGAATTTGAATTTTTTGAATATCAGTTTGGTCTATCTAATAAGAACTACTCACTGTTGTGTGCTAAATAGTTTTTACATTATCGTAAGGAAAATTACTACTGGCAGAAAATTACCGTCGACTATTAATCGTGTAAAACGCACACTCCCATACAGCTTTCTAGTGATGTCAGATTCAAACTATCTTCTGATTAATAATCTCCAGTAGCCACTAGCCGTTATATTAATATGTTAGATTCTTCATCAGCAAAATTAATTATCTTTTTTTGACGATTTTTACGTATTGTACATAATTACATTATATAATTTGAATCCGTATACAAATGATATCACTTAATTGTAAAAAAATCTAAATTATCAACGGTATGTCTTTGTCTTTTCTACGTTACAAACACAACATTCAATTACTTTGCTCCTATATTCTAAAACGAACAGACGCTATTAGTTTTTTTAACGTATTTATCTATTGCTAAGTATAAACAACATTCCAACCTCAAACAACTTAACGACCACCATTTGCTGCCCTATTTATCACATGTTCAGCAATTTTGTGGTGTAATTTCATAGTACTCCAGTCGAGAGTACTTAGAAGGGATATCATTACATAAATAATGTACGAACATTATGTAAATGTCGATCTGCCTATGTTTCATTACGGATTCGAAATGAACTGCGCAGATAATGCAAAACTTGTGGTCGGAATCCGATCAGAGTTTAATTAGAATACGTTTATTTTTATCTATTGCTACCAATGTTATTTTTTTCTTTTTATGAGGATATGTTTTTGGAATCTGGACTTACGGATTTTTAAGATTTTAACTATTTTTATGTTTCCATTTTTTACGAGCCCTCAACTCAGCCCCTTAAAAAATACCTATCATTTTTAGAACCTACTCGTCCATTAACCACAAAAATATAGTATATAATAGGTTATTAGAAAATCATTTAGCATTAATATCTTCTGCAATGTCGTGAATACGGCCTATAATTGTATTGTGAGAATGAGGTCATTTTTTAATTTCTTTAGCTGCCAATTCTCCAATAATCACTAATACCATAACAACTGCTGCGGATAAAATTGGTTCCTCAGAAATCATGTATGGTTTTTTACATTTGCCAACAAGGTAAGCTACCTTGTAGGAGGCGAGATTTTTTGTATTCGGAACGAATGCTTTAGAAAGCAACCCGATTAATTGCTGCAGATTATTTTCATTTGTTTTTTTAAGTTTGGCAATTTAGAAAATAATGGTTATTATTACATAGATCGATAAAAAACGGAATGGTTTAAATAGAACTAGCTAAACACAGCCACAAATAAAATCAAAATGTTTTATGTAGAAAATGTTGTACTACATTTTATACATTATGCAACTACACAAGTCTGACCTTTATTGGATATAAACATTATATACATGCTATGTAATCTCGTGTATTGGTTTTTTTCAATTATCAATGTATCTTATATTTAATTGTTTTGAAACTTTTGCGATTTTTACACATAGTCTGTCCATAATCATTGGGTATACAAAGGCCATAAATATATATTATACATTATATCGGGACTAAGTCCAAAGTTAAATAAATAACCTGATACAGTTACTTTGTAACTTACTTCTAATTTATATACAAAAATGTTGCAACTATAAACTAAAGATGAACTAGAAAGGACAGTTGTGATGAGTGTATCACCTTCGTGTTCCGTCGAAATGACTTCCAACTAATTAAACCGATGTTAAAGTTTCGTCCGTTGGGGGCAGTAAAAACTTTTGGACGTGTTCTCGTATGGAATGTGGAGCTTTGAGAGCATTTTCAGCGAAAGCTTGGCCTTCCTTGAACCCTTTTATGCGTTACCTCCAAATGTCAAGACATAAAACCTTGGATAGCACTTTAGTACCGTAATCCATATTTATGTTACACTGAGTAATCTTACATATGCGATGTTTTCGTATAATTATTGTCAAGGTTTTGGAGTAAAAGTTGTTGAATATGTTGAGATGAAATATTTGTTAGTAGTTCTTACGTAGTCTACATGTATAATGTTATACATTGTTATTACTTACGATAACTTATTACATTATAATATGACTATTATACATTATAATTATGTTATATTGATTGGCAATGCTTATCCGCTAAACAAGGAAAAGGTTATACTTCTGGTCACGAAAAGTGTTGATCCGTCGTTTAGCTAGTTCCATGACCCTAGCGTCTCCATCCCAAACGGCTCAAAAACATAATTACCAATTAATGTTCTGCGTATGCAGCAGATGCGGCCAGCCTTCCCGGCGCGTGGACCTACTAGATCTGTTAGATGTTGTGGCTTCAAGCCGTCGATTCCACCAGCAGATTCACTTATAAAGGAGTCAAGGGCTGTTCCCACGTTCTTGGTTGTAATATTTAAATGTTCACTATCGGCAGTAGGTGGTTCAGAGAAAAGGACGAGTGTCATCCTAAGGCGCGGGGTGTTTACTCCTCAGACCCGTCATGGTATCGGGTGCATAAGGCGCCACTACGTCACTGCTAAAAATCAATCTAGCTACTTCCCTTATGACATCTTCTCTTAGTGTTGTTTGATGACGATGACAAGCATTTCTATTCAACGTGGTAATGCTGCCGGCCTGGTGAGAATGCTACCAGTAGGTGACGATATGGAAAAAAAAATACGGTGCATGTATGTAAATAGACCCTTTTCATACATGCATCGTATTTTTTTCTTTGTGTCTTTCTTTAGTATATGTATCATGAGTACTAATAACATTGGAGTAATTTCCTTTTAAATTTTCCAACTCTATCCTTTCACTAAAAAAATCTTATAATGACACTCCTACAAACTAGCATTACTATACTATATAAACATACTGCCTTTTTTTATAAATTGGTGTATTATACATATAACATATCAGGAGTAATAATTCTTTGTTACTCTTCCTTACTTCTCCAAGTATGCTAACGTTTTGGCGTGGGAAGCCTCTCGCTAGAGGCCATGGGTCTGTCTATGGTCCAAAGTGAGAGTGCATGGGATGCTGTCGCCTCGTTTTGCAAGAAGGTGATGTTGGCCAAAGAGGCGGTGGAACGGGAAAGGGAGAGGACAAGTACTCTACCATCCCGCAGAAGACGCACCAGACGTCGGAGAGCAAACACTGATCACCGACCTTCATAAGCGCTGGCCTGGGGGTATCGGGCTGGGCTGACCGTTACCCCAGCAGAAGCAGGCCTGAGACGGTGGCGTGACGTACGTGTTCCACGCCACTTCCACACCGCGCCTATTTGATGTGGGGGGCGTAAGGCCCCCATATTCCAAAGTGTGGTCGCCTGCTAGCTTGCAGGTGGCCAAGGTCTGCTAGGGTTCCCGGATGTTTCCTTCTGAGGGTATCCCGGGTCCTTAGCAATAGACGCTCTCATGACGGAACACCGTGTGGTTTTAGTCGGTTCGAGTCCGACATACCACCTCAACGTCAGCTGTGGTGAGGTGATGACCCGTGGGGGTATCCACACGAAAAAAAAAAAGAAAAAAAAAAGTATGCTAACGTTTATTTTGTGATTGGTTAGTAGCAAGTACAAATATGTTGACGGTTGGAATATGTGTCGGGTCATTCAGCTCTATTTGATATGTTTCCATTGGGCGATGGTTGGCGCCTACGGAATGCTCGTGAACGAGTTTCGTCGATCGGGTTGGTCATCTCTTAACTGCTATTTTAATATTGGAAGAATGTGCTCACCTGGTATATTAAATAATGAATATTTTATTGTTCTAACATATTCCTTGCGCTTATATATTATATATAAAAAGATATTAGTAAAACAGATATAAAAAGATATTAGTAAAACAGAAACATGAAAAAGAGTTTCCATGGAGTTTCTTTCCTATTCTTCTCCATAGGATCTACGTATTGAAACAGGCAAATAGCTAAACGACTGTAAGTCAGTCTGTTATAATATG
This sequence comes from Tyria jacobaeae, assembly GCA_947561695.1. NCBI lineage: Eukaryota > Metazoa > Arthropoda > Insecta > Lepidoptera > Erebidae > Tyria > Tyria jacobaeae. The sequence continues at coordinate 6,521,366 of OX387215.1, read as the reverse complement.
ACTGACGCGTACTCCAAACAATAAAAAAATACCTGTAATTGGTTTAATTGTAATAAATTATTTTGTTTTGTATTTATATCGATATAAACACCGTTGAACAAAAAGGTTTATGTAGTAGTGGAATAATTTATATGTAGACACAAAAACACACGGTACACAATTTTCTTATTGATACTACGGACCCTTTGCTTTGTTTCCTCATTTTGTTCCTGCCGACAGTTTTGTCTTTTTACAATAGATTGCGCCATCAATCCAGTTCACAGACGGCAATTTTATTTGACTTAGATTTTTAGAGATTATTTTGAAAAATTACCAAACATAATATATTTATTTGGATAATATACACGATACTATTATTGATAAGAACATTGTGACAACTTAAGATGCAATTTTCTCCACGAATGTTATCTCATAAAATAAAGAATTATCACTTGCGTTCATTAAAGAAAGTAACAGAGAAATATTTTCATAAAAGACAATGAACTAGCCCATTAGAATAGGGTTTAAATTTAAATCGGGGACCGCTGATCTAAAAATTGATGAATCAAAGGGTATAATGTTAGAAACACCTTTAGTTTAACACGTTTCAGTTCAAACTTTGGTTTACCCAATGTGAATTTTAACGTAAAAGAAATGTACCTATTTTAAATCCTTTTAGTTCATCCTCGGTTTATAATTATTTAAGAAATAAGGAGATCAAATTAGGAAGACTTTTTCACATAACTAAATGAATTTTTGCATAATGAAAAATTCTCGTGGGTACACCAAAAACCTTTTTTGGTTATTTTTTTTAATGTAGACGATATTTATAAGTAGATAAGAGGTTAATCGGGTGTTTGAGCGGAATAAAAATCTTCTTTGTTTTCGAGTTTTTCAGAAGTCTTTAAAGGATTTATTATTTTAGCGCTGGTATGATTTTTAGATTTACAGAGTTTAAGGTTATTTTCTAAAATATTTTTACATACACATTTGACTACAAAGTAAAAACATAATACATAACAAATAGATTTTTTGCTAAAATAAACATGAAAATAGGATTGTCGATAGGCACAGAAACATATAAAAAAACGTGTGTGGTTACAAATTACACTACAATGAAATACTAGACGCCTTCTTTCCTTTGCATATTTGAAATATCCCCATCACTTGGATGAGCACTCAAAAGTTCTTAAATGAACATCCTCCTGTTCTGGTAAAAAATGACGCTCTGATTAAAAACGTATTATACTCAAATATAAGATTTTTTATTGTGTACAAATTCATACTAACTTTATTTGAGTATATTTACATTATATCTTAAATACCTGCCTTTATCTTGTTTAATAAAATGGTGTTCTGTCCCACTACTTTTCTGTGCTGTGTGTAGGTTCATATATTTGTACGCATGTATCTACCTATGTGTCCACCTTAGAATAATATAAATTTTCAGTTTATTTTTGGTAAAACGTATTTTCCTATCTTTTGCAATTTAAATGAAATTTATTTACCTTCCTAATAAGCGATTTCGCTCACTACGTGATAAGTAACCATAATCGAGTGCATTAGTGGTTGTATAGCTAAACGACACAACTTTTAACTCCCTACTGACTAATGGCCTGTCTGGCCATTTAGTTGCTAAAGTACTCAAAAATATATATAGTCGTCCGCTAAGGCATTACGAGCAGCTCCGGTATTCAGTGTACAGAAATTATTGTTAGGCTTATGGGTGTAGCTCTCTATCTCCGTGTTTGATAATGTTTATTCATGTTTATTAAGGTCAGTTATAAGTTCACAATAATTATTAATATTGCTTAAATCATTATTGAACAAGAAATGTGGAATAGGATCTTAATAATATCTCATTACAGGTTGAGACGCATATACATTTATTACTTACAGCTCACCTTTACTAAGTTTTTTCAGTATTTATATGATTGGTTAGGAGACTTCTTTTTCTCAGTTCATGTCTTTATATACCCTTTCCTAGAAGTTTAAAAGCTATAAAACTTAACGCTACTATAAAAGTAGAATTTAGTAAGAAATCATATGAATATAGTTATATTGATTCGCCTATTAATTATATTTTTTTAAGAGACGTAGTTCCATTGGAGCAGCTTAGAACTGTATACTTTGTCTTAGTCGAATCAAAATTGAGGTACAGCAATCGTTTTTGGGGTGGTAGCTATAACTACAACATTCAGAGAGCCTTCATTGGTAAAAAGAGCTGCAAGAACTGTGGTGAGGATAGACCAGCAGGATTCATGGAAACAGTTTTTTAAGGACCTGAAAACCCTCACAGTGCCCAGTCTGTATATGATGGTCATGCTTTCTTTTTTTATGAAAAATATCCACCACTATGAAAATCACGAGAAAGACTGATACATGAAAGCACAAGAAGTAAAGGTATGACACATATGTTGGACCGACTCTTAACGTAGGAAAACGTATCTTGTGCTATTCAGTCAGGCTATTCAAGGAACTTCGTCCAAGAATAAAATATTTGATTTATGGGAAAGAATTTGAGTTCAAACTTAAAGCAGTTCTTGTTAATGGGTTTCTATTAAATTGATTTTTTTATGAAATGACATGATAATATAAGTTGCATTGACATTTGTAAATTTTTTTTATCTCTTGACATAGAAGCTAAATTTCTATTTTTGACATAGTAGTTATTTAATAGTATATAATTTATTTTTATATAATTTATTTATATTAGTATATAATTTACTAGTATAAAAATAATATATAATTTAATTTTAGCTTCCGAGGAAGATAACAAAGTGAATAAAAATTAACAAATATACTCTTCTACAGTACCAATGCAAAAATACATTATCCCGTTGTCTAAGATCTTTAACTATGAGGAAACATACCTACACACACACAAACACACACTCACACATGCACACAAAAACACACTCCCACATGCCATTATAATAATAGTAATAAATAATAAAAAATAATACGACACTAGATACACATCCATTAATTCGTCTCACTTGTAAAAACTATACGGTTACTAAATTACGAATTACACGTACACTAGCACCTACTTATCTAGAGATATGAGAGGCTGGTTATCTATCATACAGGCCCTGCCTAGTACAGAAGCCAGTCTCTCACACAGATTATGACTATTTTGAGATGTATACATCACTGGGTATTAAAAAAAAAAAATATGTCTGATAATAAAATTATTTTAGAGGAGGTTCTCAATTCGACTGTTTTTTTTATGTTTTTTCCCTCAGAACTTTCGACTGCGTGAACCGATTTTGTTTTTATTTGAAAGCTGGTACTTTCCGTGTAGTCCCATTTTAACTTGGTCCAGTTCTGACAATGGCATCCATGAGAAAACCATATAAGCCGTAAATTTGCATTAGGCATGTGCGCGACAAATGGACGAATAACTCAATATCACGCCAACCGATTTCGATGATTCTTTTTATTGGAAATTTGTACTTCAAGGGCAGTTAGATGAGAGTTTGGTCCATTTGTGACAATGCCATCTATGAGAAAACCATATTAGTCTTAAATTTTATGATAGACGCATTAAAGTCGATTGTCCACTTTTTTAAATTGAAATATAACATTTATATTGTTACTTATTTTGTTATTATAATGTTGTATTTAATTATTGTTCTTTCAGTTTTTAATGATTAAATTTAGATTAAGATATGTAATATTATTTACGAAATAAATAAATATATATAAAAACCTCTTACTTAAATACTTACCTTAGTATTTTTGGTTTGTTGTGAATAGTAAGTGGTTAAACTTTTACACCAAACTAGCACTACTAGAGATGGCAATCGATATAGGACCATCCACGGTCAAAAGTCAAATTATAGTCGTGAACTGATGACACCCTCACGGGTCATAAGCTCACCAAAACCAATAGTAAACATATAGATACATCGGACTCAAACTGACTAAAGGTAAAGGTCATACACGATGTCTGGTTCAAATAGTTCTATTACAGGGGTTTTAGGTATACCCTTATACTACACTATAAGCTAATACGTAGAGGCTCAAAGAAACTTAAAATCAACTAGTGGAAATATACGACTTTTTGTACAGACCAAAGCGCCCGAGAAACCTATATGAGTTTCAGTGAGCAGTATAAAGTGCAGTAATTTTTCTGTTTAATTTTTATTCTTCAAGTGGAAAAATGCTCGTGCATGAGATGAATTTCATTGAAGTAACTACTTCTGAACATTTATCAGAGAACTAACACATATTCTCTTCACGCAATTCTTAACTCATTAAACCTTCCAGTTTAATGTTGTAAAACCGATATCGATAAGCATTGGCTTTTTAAAAGTATATTTTGTAAGCAATAACTAGCTAACCGTCTTTAATTCTCAGTATAGCCAAAATATTCTTTTTTACACACTTGGGAACGTCCTCTGATCCCATTTCAAGGTCTTCCAGAAAATTGTAAACAAATGATGTCATTGCTCGTCACCTACAATGGCTTTAAAACATCGTGTTTAACTGTGAATTTGTCATTTTGTTCAGCCATTCTATCTCGTCTATATCCCAAATAATTTTCGCCTTTAATCCTTAAATGATTATTTAGGTTGAGTAGACTTTTTTAATAATAAAGTACTTTCAGCGATGTATGTATGAGTATGATAATTATTCGGATGAAGACGAAGATTGAAAAAAATGTTTTAAACTGTATTTTATTTTAGTTTTGTATTATTTTCGAAATAAATTAAAGTCTAAATATTTTAATAATCTGAAGTGCTTTTATTCGTCACATTTTATAGTAATTGAAAAAAAGACAAAATTCATACTTATTTATTTTTCAAGCTGTCAGTTTAATAAAACACTTGCTGGTTCGCCACGATTGATGACACTAGATCTAGTTCCTGGTATTAGTTCTGTCATGGTTACTGCTTCTCTGCCAGAAGTCTGACAGTGTGACTTGTCACGATTTTCTTCAATATCAAACAATAAAGATTAAATGAAATGATGATGAATTTCAACAGTAGAGAGCCATGCTTAGGCGTTAATGGGCCGGCTCACCCAGTGCGATACCACGGCCTCACAAAAAACCGGTTGTGAAGTAACGCTTGCGTTACATTTCCCTGAATGAGTGATGTTTCTTGAGGCCCAACACCTCCTCTCCTCTTTCCTCTCCCCTCATCCCCTTCTCCTCTCAACCCCCATCCCTCATTACCTTCAAAGGCGGGCAGCGCACTTGCAACTCTTGAGTTGCAGGTGTCCATGGACGGAGGTTGTCCCTTACCATCAAGTGACCCGTCTGTTCATTTCTCCCCCTATAGTATAAAAAAAGGAATAACACGCCTTAAATAATACGTGTATATGTATTATTTTCCGCAAGTCAATATACTGTTATATGTATACACATGCAACAGTATATTGTACCCTATTTTATCTCTTAGCACAGAAAGAGTTCTTTATATTACATAATTTTATTGTTCGTTATTAATAGACATATATTAATGAAAATGGAGTGTCGGGATATAATTTCACTCCCATTAAGTTTTCTTCTCACTTGAATATTTAATATAGAATCATGATTTTTTTACGACACAGAGACCCTAAAACACAATTAAGCCAAGGATTACTGACAGATAGACAGGGTTTATCAGAAAGGGTTTGGCTGCGGAAACTATTCATCAGAAATATATTTTTGTTTAAAAATTTATCGAACATATCAGAATAATACACATGTCTTTAGGAAAGTCTATTATCATTTACACAACTATATGACCGCGGTTATATATTTATTGGTGTATATATTTACTGTTATTAGCACAATTATTGAAATTGGTTTTAGAAGAGTCTATAAGTGATTACCAGTTATGCGCTTGTCATTACAAAACACCAGCCTATGTGTAATATATATGTATATATATATATATGAATAGTGACATATCAGAAAATATAATACAGTCCTGTCTGATAGTAATATGTAATTTTAAACCATAAATATTAATGTTTCAAGAATATGAAATGAAAGCAATAAATTTCAACATCAACCTTTAATTAAATTATTTTAAATTAAAAATTACTTTACAATTAATTTATTTACATCCAATTAATCTAGCCTTATAACTTAATCGAGTGGAAAATATATTAATCAAGTATAGTGATTTTGTAAATATCAAGTTTTTATTTTATAATTTGTCTGAAATATTTTATTTACTAAACGCTAGCTAGTGTGCTAATTTTACCACAATTTAAACATTCCAGTTAATATAATTAAAAATAATCTAGCTTCAAATTGCTGTCAAAAATATACTAATAATTAATTTCGTCTGTTTTGGGTATATAAAACATATGTATCTAAATATTCTAGCGTACATTACGGTGTCATTTAGTACTAAAGGTCTCTGTTAATTTCATCATGGGAAGTGTCTTTCGTTTCTAATTTTACAAACAACTGGGTTACTATAATTCGATATAGGATCAAATTCACTTGCCTTAAATTTCTGGAATGCTTGATTCGTTTTGGACCGAAAAGGGTCAGTAACTTAACGTTACACAATTAATTGGGAGCCACCGAAGGGTATTGAATTAGTAGTTGCACATTCTGCTTGATTGTTAATTATGATTTCAATACAATTATACGATAGTGGGTCCAAATATTGAATAAAAAGTAGTACAATTTTAAACAAAATGTCTCTGTAATGATTTAAAAGGCTGTTACTTTTCACCAGGGAACTCTTTGTATCGGATTGGCACTCTTCCAAGAAGACGGTAACTATTTCAATGAACGTTATTTAGCGATATCTAACATCTTATATTTTACGAGCACAATTTAACAGTTTCAATAATATGGTGTATTTAATAATATATGTTTTCAAAATAGAGTAAAAAGAAAAGTTTAACATGGGGTAGGGTCAGGTCAGTATAAATTAGAATAAAACTAATAAAGGACAGAGTGAATATACATATGTATGGAATGTTTACTATTATACTGGGATTAATAAAAATAAATTGATCACGATTACGGTGAATGGCTTTTTGGACATCGAACAGCTGCAATTTGATAAAACATCTACTTCTTTCTTAACATTCTTACCTTCAAAAATTATGATTAAATTATAAGTATTAATTAAATTAGCACACTAACCATGAACATATCTAATCTAAGCATTCTGATTTAATTATTAACATTTAATAATGTTTATGGGGTAAAAGAAATTGTATTATATCTAGTAAATCCTTTTTTTTTTTAATTTGTTTGTGTCCAAAATTGGTTCTTCAATATATAGGAATTAAAAACAAAACAGTTTTGTTTGATAAAATATAATATACTTCTTTGGTATCGGATGGGATAGTTTTAGTTTATATAGAAAATTTAACTTCAATTAAGGATAAATCTGTAACTTAGTACTGTAAAATAGTCTCAAACAAAAACAATAATTTTATTATAGTTTTTTGTTTGAGACTATTCTCCATTTAACACATCCAAATTGGTATTGGTCCATTTTTATGGGAACATTTTACTTTTTCGTTTCTAATTCTTTCTTGGCAGAGGTCTTCTTAATTTCAAACTAGCTGACCCGGAGTTAACTTTGTTCGGCTCTAGATAACGATGTAGTTATATACTCTTTTTATTTCCTTTCATATCATTAGAGGTGGCGTTGCATATCAAAAATGTTTGAGAAAATTGTTTTTCTTCATGTTTTTAATAAATTATTCTGCGATTCTCAAAAAGCTCCTATTAGTCGGTATTTTTTATATAAAGATTTCAGTTTATGTTTACCCTGTTGGATGGTTATTTCAATTTAGCATCTGACAATTTTGAAAATTATTGGACATATTTATTACGAAAATGATGAAATTGTTACTAAATGACGTTTAAATTGTAATTTCAGTCTATCCCGTCCGCTCCCAATCTATCACTTACAATTTTAATAAAATAACAAAAATGATGCAATCTATTTAATGTATCACTTTTGTTATTTTCTCTCCCTTCCTCTCTTGTTTCTTGTTTTGTTTATTCAATAATTTTATATAATTATATACAACACAGTTATATGAATATTCATAATATCAAATATTTACATAAGTCTGATAACAATGTAAACAAAAATAAGTAATGAGAAAAATTTAATATTGTTTTAGAAAAGTATTATAAGGTAAAATGTGTTATACATAATGTCTATAGTAACTATACTTATATTTTATATCACATTTTTTACATCGTTTATATTAGTATTTACAAATTCATAAGTTACATTATGTGTATTAAAAATCTGTTATGTAATACCTAATAATATACACCGCATTTATTTTTAAATATATACATTTATAAGGTGAGTATATATTAATAATGCTTCCATGAAAAATACAGTGCATAAAGAAACAATATCATTCTTCTCAGAATGTTAACTCAATACGGCATCTAAGTTTAGTTAGTATCTACACTCGAGTGGTCCACAATAATATTATGAGGGCTAACAGAGAAATGGTGATATTTGAACCAGTTAATGCCGTCTTCGAAGTTTGGATCAAGTTCCTGTAATCTTTAGCTTCATTTTGCGATGGGTATGTATAAGTCCTATCGGTCACACTTTTGACATCTTGGGGACATGGCAATGTCTCTACTGGTATCTGAAGTAACATCCTTTCATTTTCACCCTTAGCGGTCTTTGGTTCATCAACGTAAGCCTCGTCTATTTCGTCTTGAAAGAAATCATCCGGATTATCCACATAATCTTTTATTTGACTTTTGTCATCACTATCGTACAAATTGTTTGATCCGATAACGCTCCTTTCAAAATAAGTAAAGTGTGAATTTAACGAAGGCTCAGCATTGAATTTGCAAATAAAATTTTCGAGAGACGTTCGCACTTTGATGCTTTTGGCCTCATGACGAAGCTTATGCATCCATGCGAGATGACAGTCGCACGGAAATTCATTCCCTGTAACAATTGACGCGTCAATCAATTTTTAATTGGACTTATGATCACTTCTAAGAGTTCTGTTTGTTCGGGATTATTGATTTTATGCGATTACAATTTATACAAATTTTGTTGTGTGTGTATAGCAAAATACAGACATACATACATACTCTCACACCTAATATAATGAGCAGGCCACCCACATTTTTCCAATAGAAAAAATCGAATGTGATACTCATATTTTCTAATTTAAATTAGTTTTTTTTAAAATATTAGACTTTCAATATGTATAAGTGTTTTTTTCTAACAAGACAGTAACAGCGCATAAAGTGATAGAAATTAAGATATTTTTTAAATTACAATGAAAAACACTACACACAATAATATTTTATTATAAATACGTACCTTCCAAATAAATGTAGCTGTTCTGATTTTTTAAGTTATCGTAAATCGGGTGAAGGTTTTCGAAGGTAAACCTTTTCAATTTATTGTGCCTTATATCTAAAGCGGACAATCCTCTGACCCCTTCGAAAAGGCTGCTAGCCAAAGTAGCAAGTTTGTTATGGCTTAAACTTAACTTCCTTAATTGTGATAATCCATCAAATGTCCTCTGGGCCAGAACATAAATCTCATTATAATCTAACAACAATGATTGAAGGTTCCATAACTCGGTAAAAGTAAACGAATTTAGTTTTGATAATTTGTTTCTTCTCAAATCTAATCGCTTCAAATTTGCAAGTCCATAAAAACACTCCTTTTTGAGTTCACTTATATTGTTTCTATCAAGTTCTAAGTCAATCAAATTGACGAGATGTTTAAATGCTCCATCGTGAATGACACTTATATTATTACTAGTAAGATACAATTTCTGAAGTGCTGGTAGTTCGTAAAACACCTCAGTCTCTAATTCAATTATGTTGTTTTCATCTAAAGTCAGTAAAGTTAAATTTGGCAAGTTATAAAACGAATGTCTACCAAGATTGACTATTTGATTCTTTGTCAGTGTCATCTCTTGGACCGATGTTATATTAACAAATGAATAGCTTTCTATCTTGTAAATTGAGCTGTATTTTATGCTGAAGTGTTTTATTTTTCTTAAATATCTGAAGACTTTGGATGGTACAAAGTCTAGACCTCCGTCTGCTCTGACATTGAAGGCCAATGTTTCTATGTTTGACTGTGACGTAAAACTCGTCCATAGTGGATCGGATTTTTCTATTCCTCCGTTGAATACCCAACATTCTGTTTTAACTGCTTCGTTGACTTCTTGACTGAATTCACAGTAGCAATGTACTTTAGAATCTCTTTCACTAATATCGCAAATATTTATTGTAGATGGGATGAGTTTCTCTTTCTGTTTTCTTCTGTTAGCATCTAAAGCCTCTATTGCAAAAAGCAACAGTAGCAAGGTAGCGGGTATCTTCTGAGCCCGCATACCTCCTACCTGTAACCAAGAGAAAGTATTGTATTAATATTTTTGAACAACAACTAAAAAGTTACCAAGTTCAACGTCATGGATAACTGTTAAGAAATACCAGATATAATAAATGGCATGATAAACTATGTGATTAAAATAATTTTGAACAAAGGTTTAATGTTAATATAGGACTACCTTTAAAAAAAAGAGATACAATTTTTTAGAAATTCAAATAAAACATTAATAACTAGGTAAATGTTATCCAGAAAGACAAATATATTTGGTAAAAACTAAAACGTTTGATATGTTTGATAAATTTGATACTAATAGCTTTACATGGACTTTACTTGACATTTAATGTATAAATACATAAAATAACTAAGAATTATATGAAACAAAAGAAATTGGTTTTTATAGCTTCCCATTTTATGTAGAGCTTTATTTATTATTATTTAGTACTAACATTCGTTAGAAACTGTTTTTATAATCCTCTCTATCCGTCATTAATTCATCATTTAGAAAGGAATTACTATAAAGTTGGCTCTACCTAATAAATTCACTGTAAAACATTGAAACAAAGTTATACAGCTAAATTGGCTTACATATCGGGCCTAACTATTTAACTCTGTAATACTACGTTAATTAACAAATTCTCTTTTATATTCGGTACATAGATGACCTTTGCCGTAATAACTGTATTATGAGGTTTCGTTCATAATCTCAGAATTAATGAAAATATATAGTTCTTGATATGATATTGAACTTAATTTGTTTCGTTTGATGTGGCCCGTGGCTTTTGGTTTTAGTTTAGAGTTGTGTTTTGAGGTAAGGCGATTATTTTTAAAGACTTCGGAGTTACTCAAAGTAGGATAAGCTTCTGATCAGTATTTTAAAAATGCATTAGTGTAGTTAATGTATAAAATAAGTATTTTTTTATGCGATAGGGGCAAACGAGCAGACGGGTCACCTGATGGTAAGTTACTACCGCCGCCCATGGACACCCGCAACTCAAGAGTCAGAAGTGCGTTGCCGGCCTTAAAATTAATTCTTTAACTGTCATGTATTTATTATATAGTGGCAAATCAAGTCATTAATTCAATATTTTAATGTTAGTATGTTTGCATAATTTTATCTGTATAATCTTAAATATTTGCATGCTATCTAAATATAGCGAAATATGTCTTGTGCTTTTAATACTGTAAACCACCTTTTTTTTTTTTTTTTTTTACGTGTGGAAACCCCTTCGGGCCGTCATCCCACCGGGGCTTTCGATGAGACGGTGTGTCGGAATCGGACCGACTAAAACCACACGGTGTGCCATACTACGCCTAAAATAGGAGAAATCCGGGAACAGCTTCATTACGACATCCGGATCCCTCCTAGCGCCTGCCAATCACGGGCACCACCTTCTTTCAACTCTCAATTTGGCGGCGTCCAGGCACACCAGGACGTCACCTCCTCGCGGCTGGTCACTATAGCGGGTGGCGGGGAAAACCCGTCCCGACCACCCGCGACCACACTCAGGGCGGCATGAGGCGCTGGTAAGCGCGTCTACGCCGCCCAGTTCGCCGGCGGCGAATTGGGTCCGAGCGGAGATCGTCCTCCCGGGCCCGCTCCGCCGCCTCCTTCTGCGAGATGACCTCCTCACAGAAGGTTGCGACCGCGGTAAAATTCCTGTCACTACTGGCCATGGAGCGTATGACGGCCGGTAGTGACAGATCCTCTCCCATTACTGCAGTGAGGGCCCGACGCTGCGCCGCCCAAGACGGGCAATCCGCGAGCGTATGCTGGGCCGAGTCCTCACTGCAGTCGCAGTGATGGCAGACGGGACTCAATTCCCTCCTAGCGACCGAGTGCAAGTACTTTCCGAAGCAGCCGTGCCCGGAGAGAACCTGCGTCAGTCGGAAGGAAAGGGTTCCGTGCTGCCGCCCTGCCCACTCGACGATGACCGGCTGGAGCGCCTCCACGGTGGATAAGCCAGCACGTGGAGCCTCCAGCCGGGAAGACCAATGAGCCATCGTGGCTCGTTGAGCGGTCTCACGCCACTCGCGTACCTCTTCGGGCGGGGGCCGATTGCCGCTACCCGCCCGGAAATCAGTCGTCCGCCGATAAACTTCGGCGAGCACTTCCGCCTCCAAGTCCCACGGAGGAGTTCCGGCCAATGCGCACGCCGCCTCCGTCGACACGGTGCGGTAGCCACGTATGGCTCTAACTGCCATGACCCTCTGAGGGCGCCAGAGGCGTGCCCTATTCTGGGCGGTCAGAGCCTCCACCCACACCGGTGCACCGTATAGTGCCATTGAGCGGACAACCCCCGTGTACAGCCATCTTGTGAGCATCAGAAACGGGGGAGTGGGTGGGGGTTAAGCCAGGTAGTTGTGCACCCGGATTCGACTGCTGAGGGCTATTAGTGCGAGCTCCTGCCCGAAATTGGGCAAATTGAGCACTCAGCTCTGCAACCTGCTCCGTCAGGCGTTTGTTTGCATCTGTCAGTCGGTCGTTCGACTCTTGAAGGCGTAATACGTCCTCCAAGAGGCTTTCCATTGCCCCCGACACAGCGGAAGAGGAGTCCTTCAGGGCCCTAACAAAAGAGCCCTTCAGATTAGTGGATTTGGTGGCGACTTTCTGGATGATCGCCACCGCCGCGCTCGTCCTCTCCTTTAAAGCTACCGGTGTAGAAGGGACAGAACCCCTCTCATCCGGCACACGGATCTTCAAAAGGAGATCCGCGATCTCCTCCTCCGCAACAACTTCGCCCTCGGCACGCGTCCGAGCGTAATCTTGCGCCCTATAAAAGACGGAACCTGAGGCGGCCGAGATTGGCGTGCGCGACCTCCCACGTCTGCTGCTCGCCACCTTCGGTGGCAACATTTCTTGCGACGTGTCGACCTCCTCATCTCGGCCTCTCTTGCGACTTTCTATGTCGCGAGGTTCTAGCTCCATCTCTTCAGACGAGTCAGCAACTGAACTGGCCGCCCTGGATCGAACTCGTTGTGATACCCTTCTGCTCCCAGAAGATGGAGTGACTTCTGGGAGCTCCTGCGATATAGGCTTTCCAAGTAGAATATCCTCGTTTTTAGACGAGATATCGCCCGCCTTACTACTCTTCTCCTTCACTTTCTCCTTCTTTTCTTCGTCTTTAGTTTTTTTGATTTTATTTAGCTTATCCATTGTATATCCCGCGAGTAGGGGAGAACTAAAGGTCCACCCGGGCAGAGATCCCCAATACCCGGGTAAGCGTAGATTTATGCCCAACCGAGGGGTCCGCAGGTGCCCCGGCTGGGAGTGCGCTCGCGACTGAACCACCCATCAGCCATGCATCCCATGGTCACGCACCAGAACACAGGATTCGGGGTAATTTTTTATAGAGGTATTCTTCCTCACAGTCCGGGCGTTGAAGCCAAGACCCTCGCCCCCGATCAGAGCCGCGAGACTTAACCACGACACTCCTTTCGGGATTACGATATGCCAACGGTGGCATCGAGACGAATCTCCAAATGCCTGCTCGGTGGCAGTGCGAGTGCACGCCGAGCCCGTCCTCTTTCTCCACTGTGGACAGCGGAGAAACTCCTCCCCATGGAGGGGTCCCACTTGGTGATTTTTTACTGAGGTTTCCTTCCTCACAGCTCCGAAGAGCAAAGAGCCAACAGAGGAATCAGCATAAAAGCCCGCTCTGTATGGCCAAGCCTCGACTTTGTTGTCGAAGAAAAGGCCACCTCTTCCCGCCAGAAGATTAGCCGTTGGCGACAATGCCCTCCTCAAAAGTAGAGGAGGAGAATGCTGCGTCGTCGCCAACGTTGCCCAGGGTGCACCACGTGGAGGTTTTCTAGCCCGCACCCCATACTGTAAACCACCTACTGCAACCACATTTCTGCAAATAAATATTATTATTATTAATATTATTATTATTAGAACTTACATCATTACTCTGATTTTGATAATTGTAGCTACAAAAAAGAAGAAAAGATGTACATTTTGAAAGAGTAATACTAATAAGATAATACATAAATAAAAGCTATTACCGTTCACCAAGCACTTTGGGACCTTCCGATAAGCCAATTCGAGTAACAAGTGTGTGAACCTGACCTCCTCGAGTAATACATCTATTTTTAATTATGATGATATATATATATATATATGTATATATATATTATATATATATATATATACATATATTGAATAAAACTCCCGCGGGTCATCACCTTACCGGGGCTAATGGGTAAGGTGGTATGTCGGACTCGAACCGACTAAAACCACACAGTGTTCCGTCAACGGGTCTTATGGCCGGAGCCTCAGGTGTACCCTAGAAAAGAAGTCTCTGTGTACCCCGGCAGACCTGGCTGCCTTTTGAGCGAGGCGACCTCAATATGATGTGTTGTTCAACCCAAGCTCAATTATGATATTCCTAAGTAAATTTTATTAAAAATCATACTGTAGCGTACTTGTTTGATGTTTGAGATGAGGCTGAAGTGTCTACTGAATATTATATAATTTGAATTATTGTATATGGTTTGGTTTGAATTTAGAAAGCGTCAAGCAAGAAAATTGTGGAAAAGACAGATGTCAAGGGGAGTAGTTCCGAGACCATCAAAGGAATCTGATGTATCTGATTACAGTTTACGTAATAAAATAAAACGTACAAAGTATGCCAAAATTAAATTAGACAGTATTCGATATTGACAGCATTTTCAATTTGTTTTGATTCCGGTGCCGAGTGTTCTCCAAGAGTTGTAGCAGGGCTAACAGATTCCGAAAAAAATAAAATATAATGCAGTATTATTGGGATTATGCAACGCTTGAGTAAACTGCAACCCCAATTTCTCACTGATTGGGAGGGATTTACTTACGGTAAAACCTAACGTAACGTTCAAAGCATTTTTTTAAAGTCTAATGCTCAAACTGACGCGCCTTTGTGGCACGGACAGGCCTGTGTGGTACTGACTGACATGTGTGATACTGAGGGGCCTGTGTGGTACTAACGGGCCTCTGTGGCATTCACGGACCTGTGTTTCACTGGCATGCCTGTGTGGCGCTGACGGGCCTGTGTGGCGCTGACGGGCCTGTGTGGCACTAACGGGCCTGTGTGACCATTGGTGTGTTATGATAATCTGTCTGTGTGACCATCAGTGTGTTGCGACAAATATCACAGACGATAAAAAGTTTATAAATACTTATTTCATATTAATTTAATCTATCATTAAAATATTCATTGCTGCACGTCTTTGCATCTCTCGTGACAAACTGCGTGATACAGTCAGTCAATTGGACAATGTAACGGGAAATATGCTGTGAACCTACCTGTAATCCCTCCGCAAGGATTCGGTCGTGCAGTGCATTTTAGACAAATGGATGATGTACGTATTAATAGACCCAGACAGTCTAATACTAAACCGCTGCAAAGATGGTCACCTTGCTCACATGAAGACCGCAGTGACCGCAAAACTTTCCACACCCAAAGCACAATCCCGGGGACCATGATATTTACATAAAATTAAAATGAATTGTAGTTAAAACATTGAAAAGAAGTGAGTGTTAGGGAAGAATTTCCTTTATAATAATTCGTGTTATATTAATGTTGCATATAAATGTTTATTGTTAAAAAGTAAGTTTTATTCCTTTATGAGATAGGGATCAGATTCAACCAGTAAGTTCTTTAAATGTTGAATACTTGTCGAAAAGGAGTAGGCGGGAAATAAAAAGACGAAACATTTGTATATTTGGCTGGCCTGTTGGTCTAACGGTTACCGACCCTGACTGCTAACCCGTCGTGGGTTCGATTCCTATGCAGGACAAATATTTGTGTGATGAGCACGATCATTCGTTCAGTGTTTAGGTGTAATTTATCTATAATACGTATGTATTTAGAAATATATAAGTATGTTTATTAGTCACGTTCAAACTCTGTTTAGTTTGAGATCAGACGGCTCTGTGTGAGTTTTGTGGAGTATATATTTATTTATTTATATTATTACTTGGGACTTGTTCGGTAAATAATAACGATGTTAATAAATCGATAAATCCAGATCTTAATAATATCACAAAAAAATATACGGACGTACAATTTTGACATAGTTCTTTAATTCAGACATTCATACAAAGGTTTATTGGTCGTAACTAGTTTATTGTGCAAAAAAGTCAAGAGAGTTGGATATATCAAAAATGTAGTGGTGTTGCCCAGGTTTTTTTTAACAGAGATCCTACAAGAAATGCATGACGATTCATGAGAGTGTTTTGTGTTTATGATAGAAGTTTTTTATTTCTGATGCTGAACAAATAAGTTGTTCCAGAGAGCTAAGTTGCAGCCAATAGTAGTATGATGAAAAAGTTTGAAATTGATATTTTAGGTCCATCTACAAAGTCTCGTAGTGGCAATAGAAGTGTAAAGGTGGCAATTGAGTATTTATCAAAATATGTTGCTTGTAAGCCATATCCTAGAGTAACAACGGAGACGGTATGTGAGTTTTTGACTGAGAAAATATTTTTTGGTTCGGAGGCGTAAGGCTGATCATTTCAGAGAGAGAATCAGTGTTTACGTCAAATAGAAATATGTAAAAAAAATTGTAGACCCTGTCATTGGCCTCCTGCGTCTGTTCCAGACGATTTAGTTATTGTCGTAGACATACACTTTATTTCATGGCTATGTAAACCAATTCTAGAGTGACAGATACCACCGCAACCCTGCACGAAAAACTGGCAACTTGTAGGTTGTTGTTAGTTCGGTGACGTTTCACTCTTTTTTCCGCTATTTCCTGGAACCAGGTGTATCGCTAATTATATTCCTATCGATCACAAGCCCCCTCCATTTATGACGATCTTTAGCGACCCTCTTTCACGCTACATGGTCGATGCCAAATGAGACCATATCCCTCCTGACGCAATCCTTAAACCACCGTATAGGTCTATAGACGCAGGTTCGTCCGCACATGGAATACTGTTCTCATCTCTATGCAGGTGCACCCCAGTACCAACTTCTCCCTCTTGACCACATTCAACGGAGAGCGACTGGCATCATCGACTGCCAAGATATTTCTGATCGACTTGACACCTTGGCGTTGCCTAGAGATGTAGCTTCACTCTGCATCCTCTATCGCTTGTATCATGGGGAGTGTGCAGAGGAATTGTTCGGACTTATACCGGCTGCCGGTTTCCGCCATCGTCCTACGTGACATAATATCCATACCCATTACCTGGACGATTGGCACTCCACCACTATGCGCTTCTACAGAAGCTTTTTGCCTCGAACAACCAGCTTATGGAACAAATTGTTGCCTGTCGTATTTCCGAACCGATACGACCTTCAAACCTTCAAGAAAAGAGCGTACTCCTACCTAAAAGGCCGGCAACGCACTTGTGACACTTGAGTTGCGGGTGTCCATGGGCGGCGGGAGTCACTTACCATCAGGTGACCCGTCTGCTCGTTTGCATCGCATAAAAAAAACAAAATCCCTTTAATAAGTTTGATATAGTCCATACTAATTTGTTGAAACCATATTATTCCAGAAGTAAGTTCAGCTAGATGTTTGTCCTAGTTACTTCAGTCTTTTAATGTTGTTTTACCATGAACACACTGTGTGCAAACTGTCATGTGCTCATCCTTAACTATTTATATGTAGTTTGGTATAGCTTGCACCAGTACAGTCGCTTAGAAGTTTACCCCTATGTTCATATACAGTTTCTTTTTTTTTTTCTCTGGTGGAAAGGTTATGCAAACAATTTTAGAGAATTTTTTTTTAAACATTTCACACAAATTTTTGAATTGTTTTAAGTTTGTCTTCCTCCTTCTCCTCTAGTGGCCAAGTGTGGCGCCCCTTGAAAGTTCGACACCCTCGGGCTGTGACCAGAGTGTCATCGGTGTAACAGATTACGCCTAACCCAGAGGAGAAGTCACCTCGAAAGGCACAGTCATACCCCATGTTCCACATGATTAGTCTAAGGACACACCCCTGTGGAAATCCGCATGACATGGGCCGACCACTCAAATTTTTCTCTCAATCCTCGTACACGGCGCTATCCTCTAAATAGTATGCCACCAGCCACCTTAAGTACTGATGCACCCCGTGATGATGGAGCGCTTCCGGTTTTTCTGTTAGGGTGTGGTAGTATTCCGATCGAGCCGGCCCATACACGCCTAATAATGTTCTCCCGTTCACCCACGTATAATATTTATAAAACATTAGAAGATTTTAAGAAAGTATTCTCGTTTAGTTTATTACTCAATAATAATATATATAAAACCCATTTATTACGACGTTGAAAACTCTTTATTTAAGTAATAATTAAAATATTTATAAACAGTAAGGAACGATTATACATATGAATATATCAACATTTAATATAATTTACGAATAGAACTCTTGCTTTTGTCATTATTTCTTGTATATATTAATAGGAAAAGGAATAGTAAATATATTTGTACCTATAAATATTACAAAACCCAATTTTTATTATCTAACTCACTTCGTAGAAGAGAAAAATAAAGTTCATCCTCTTTTACTTTTTTAAGTTTCTATGGAAGAAATCATAAAAAGTGTGTGGATGACCTGCATAATCATAAGGTCAAAACTTTTTATGATTTTTTTATAATATGTAAAAACTGCAACTGATACAATTTGATAACATAAAAAAAAAATTGCCGTTACTTCGTTACATATAACTGAACTGTTTGTCGGTCCAAATTGAACTGATAACTCATTTACAAAAGTGCACTCGCCCACATGACGGGTTCAGTCAGCTCAAATATTTGTCTGTATTGTACTGTACGGGTTTCCGTTTGGATCTTTACATTTTGCGTTTGTAAAAGGATTAGAAAAACTAGATCTTTTTTTACTATTACTACACATATTATAATACTATCAAAAGCTAGTCGTTTGGTCTCGAAGAAGTTCAAAATCAATCGCTTAGCTAGTTCCTTATAAATGGATAAAATAACAAAAAAAAAAATGTTTCTATAGTGAATCCATACATCATGATTCATCGTCATTTTAATGGTGTAAAATGGAATATACGAGTACTTTAAAATGTTAGCAGATATTATCATTTCGTACAATAAGTACATCGTTGAAAGAAACTGAGGTTGAATTTATTACCGTATTTATCCTACAGCCATGAAAAATTGGCTTCAAGCCGTTGAATCTTGGGTTTGGACACAGAGAAATAATCGAGGCCGTGAGCAATGGCTTTATGTATTATTTATTATGGTGATATGGAAATTTGATAAGGTTTCTCCAGGATGTATTAATATCCATGTAATTAAGAACACTTTCGATGTAAGCTAAGCTTATTATATATTGTATACTATATATTGTATTTGCCGTACCTATCAATGTTAGTGTCCCACTGTGTGTTTAATTTATTACTGACGAATTTCTAGGATTTCAGGGAGATAAATAACTAATTATCTACTAAACACGCTTAATCTTGGAAAAAAAGAGAGAAACAAAGATATAAGAATGACAAAAAAATATAGTAGTAAAAATTTATAAACTAACACTAACTAACTTCCGGAGACCGGAGTATTACCACGGTCTCACAGAAAATAGGCTGGTAACAATGCTTGCATTGTGTGATCGAGTGTGTGTGAAGTTACCCTTTTCCCCTATTTCCCCCCTCTCCCTTCACTTCTTTCCCCATTCTCCATTCCCTTTCACCTCTTCTTTAATTTTTTGCCCTACCCTAAAGGGTAGATAGCACTCTTGTGACTTCAGTTGCAAGTGTTCTTGGCCGCGGATGTCTCTTACCATCAGGTGACCCGTCAGTTCATTTGACCCTTATACCATAAAAAAAAAATGAAGCCAAATCACTTCATGAACTTCATGATAGTCAGATAGCCATTGAAAGATAGATAGTTAATATTTAGATTAGATTGGAATATTTTTATTGTACACCATATACATAAAATCACAACGTATGCGTGACCTTATCACTAAAAGTATATCTACCAGGCCACCTCAGGATGGATTTAGTGATAGGTGTAAGTGGTAGCTATCGCTGTACTACGCATAAAAATATATAGGTGTAACTAAATATGACCAAATATACATATACCCATGTAAATACTTATATATATATAATAAATAAATATACACATAATATTTACGAATATATACCTCAGTACAAAGCATGGCAGTATAATAATATAAGCATTATAAACTTGTTTAAATCAAATCAAACTCAAGATGTGATCACGTTATAATATTTTCCTTTTACAATTGAAGGTATAAGTTAAATTGATATTAGAAATATTACAGTAATAATTTAAATTTTCAGACTTCTTAACCGTACGAAATGTTGGACGTAAAAGTAGACGTAGACGTCAAGATGGCGTTCTAGACGTAATGTAGCCAACAGCATACAGACATTTATAGAACATGCCGATGAAACCATGTTTTAGATAATGATTTTCACTGCTTGTTTCAGGTTTAGAATGTGAAGGCATTTCTAAATATAGATTTTCTGATGACCTTAAGCATCTCGTATAGGTATTATAAAGGAACTCAGAACGTACCTTTAGGTAGGACGGTGTGTAAGGGTTAAACAATATATTATATAATAGAATAACGGATAGATGAAGGAGAATTGTTAACCATTCATTCTGAGACATGGATAATACTTTTGTAAACAAAATATAAACCTTATTCTGAAATTGCCGCGTCGCGCATTTTGTCTAATTGGTTCTCGGATATCATCGGATATCATATTTCAACAAATCAAAAATACAAAATTTTATCCATATCCACTTAACCTGCCACGATCAGACTGTTAATTACTGTCTATTGTACAATTAGTACAAGAGAGTGATTGCACAAAAATTAAATTTTGTTTGTACTGCCACGGCTTGTTTGTTGTAAAATTTGTACTGCCTATCTGCAATTAAGCTGCAGGCTTTGTGGCAATAACTGATGTATTTCTAAATTACTTTTAAAATATAGATTACTCCAGTAGTATATTTCAAAATAGCCAAGAAAAAAGTAAAAAAGGACAGAGTACAATCACAATTACATACCCATTGTGTAATAAAAGTACAGGAACATAGAAACAAATTGCATTCGCTTCAGTAGCAACCTATTGTATTACTCCATTGCTCACGTTTATATAGGATACAAATATTACTCGTAATACATGTAGATATGATTGTTCAAAGCATATGTATACATTTAAAATAGGACAAAGTCAAAGAAGATTAGAAAATAAATTAAGTTTACCTTAGTTTATCCTAATTTAAAAGACTTAATAAAGAATCAATCTTTAATAATAGCATAGAGATTTTTTTTTGCTATGTATGCCTTTTTTATGTGTGGAAACTCCCAAGGGTCATTATCTTACCTGTTATGCATACCTACATTGTCCATAAAAAATCAAATTCGATGATATTGTCACTAAATCTAGGCACCAAATTCTAGGTTATTAACTGATATATTTACAAAACTGCCGTTAGTAATAAGTCCTAAATTATATGATGTGAATGATATACCTCCTGTCAGGGTCCTTAAGGTGATATATTTTACAATTTTCCCTTTTGCTAATGTTTGTAATTTTAATTATTTACTACTCGAATATCTCTCATATCAGGCCGCTGAATGCCTGCAAAATACATTAGTATTTAATACGTCAGTGAATCAGTGAATATTTGATAGCCTATGTAGACAACTCAATATATTCGAATACTAACCATGCGTTGGTACAACATACCTAGTTGGTAACAATTTATATTACTAATGCCCCTACAATGTAATTGTCATTATCAACTTCACTTCTGAAAGTTTAGTAAAATTAAACCTTATAGCTAGTACACATGTATTCTTTTACAAGAGCATATTCAACAAAAAACAAAAAGATTTCGCTTTTAAGTCACGCCTTTAATATCGCGTAAATTACTTTCATATTATGGTATGACAGAGGACCTCACAGTTCTACACCCCTTTACTCGTTATAAATGGGAGTTCAAACATCGATTTTAATATTTCATTCTATAGTGCTTCGTATACAAACATCAATCATATGCAAACAGTGACGTCACACGACCTAATTCGATTTTTATACATGTGTGTTTGCGAAATTCACTTAATGGTGCTATGGTTATATTCAGTTGCTTTGCCTGGAATATTATATTAGCTTCGCATGCGTCAATTTCATATTGAAGACGTTGCTCGCTTTGCCATTTAAATATAAATGTTGTGCATTTTCTTGATACCCTTTTAGAAATTGTTGCTATAATTTTTTTTTTGTATTTGAAAACATCTATTACGTGACAACGACGTTTGAATAAACTCCACAATTTAAAACATAATATATCTTCTGCAGATTTAGTCAATTGTGGGTTCGATCCCCGCACGGGATAACACTTTGTGTAATACTCAAATTGTTGTTCTGAGTCTAGGTGTTCTTTGTGTCCGTTGCTTGAATGTTTTTAAAGTCCCCCGCGACACAGGAGTTAATTCTAGTGCGGGAAAAGATTACCATATGTTTAGAACTATCTTACACATATTTAAATATTAGCCCAAGAGCGAAGAATATACACCAAGCCACCGAGTTAATGAATGTATGATTAACAAAAATAAATGATTAATAAGTATGTTGAAATAACACTACGTGGACGTAATTGTCTATGGTTGCCAGTTCAGATGTAACCCAAGCTCCTCCCAAGGGTATCATGTGAGATAATACACAAACAGATTCCCCTTGGGAAACGTTATTCCTAATAGCATGAAGTCACATTAAAGTTAGCAATCTTTATTGCCTAGTAATTATTCAGAAATATTGTCGTGGAACGAAGGCAAAGGATATGCGTATGTTAAAAGGATTAAGGTGTAATGGTCTGCGTCAGTGCCTACTGCAATTTAAATTTACGTTTGTTTGTTCGTGTTGTGGTTTATGATCCTGACAGCTGAGTTAAAAGTCGAGGGTTCAATTCCCACACAGGCCAAAGTCAAAATAGTTAGATGTTCTTTGTGTCCGTTTTTTGTATGTATGTCAGGTCTTCCGGTACATAGCCATCATTTCTAATGTAAGAGTTGTTTAATAATAAATAAGTGTATTATAATGTGCCAATCTAGATTTTATTAATCAGGGTAGTAGTACGAAGTTGTTTAAGTTGATTAAAATTTTCGATTTCATTTCAGTCTTTATTTCCAATCACTAACCTCTATTGTATTTTTTTTAAAAGGCATACGAAAATATGAAATAATAAAAAATCTCTATTTGAATTAAAAATAAATAGCTAGTTTCAATCAATCCGACGCAAAAACAGTAGTTTGATGTGTCTGTTTGTGTTTGTTTGTGTCTCCTTGTAGCACTGTAGACACATAACGGCTAAACCAATGTTAATTGCAATCGAAAGTGTTTTTAGCTATATTTTATCAAATAGGTTTTAGCCTTTAAAAAGGTTTAGAGGGGGAGTAGGGTGAAGCACGGAATGAAACATTAAACTTATGATGAATACATCATACGTTTAATGTTTAATTCTGTCTTTCAACTTAACAAAGTTATATGAAAATAGGTTAAAACTGTCTAAAATTATATGAAGTGATAACGACCCACCTAATGTAGGCAAGTATTATTATAATCGTCTAATGGGTTTTAGAGTCGGGTTATTTTAAATTTTTAATTTATTATAAAATTTATATGCATATATTCATAAACCAGAAAGAAAAAATATGAACATGACCAGTTATGAAACTGCTATGCTATAATTATAGCTTTGGGCTTCGATAATATGTAGCAGTTTAGTTTGGCCTTCAGAGGCTAATTAAATGGTAGTTAGAATATATGTATCGATGATAAATTGCATGATATAATTATATGCGTGTGAATTCAATGTGTGCGACAATAGTGGTAAGCAAGGTTAATTTTAATATGTCATTAAGACCTGGCCTTTCATGTATTATATGTATATTAATCAATTTCTAAATTTATTAGCTTACAATTTATTATGTAAAGAGAACGTTAACTTATGCGACTACAAATATACATACCTAATAATTATTTGGCCTTATATATATATATGCCTTATTTCATAAATATATCATATCGCAACCAGCGATAAGACCGCCGTTTGTAGCCTTAATTGTTTGAAATACTATAAACTATATTTAATGATGTACAATAAATAATATTATTGTACAATAAATAATATTATATTCATATATATAGTTAGAGGGCTCGGACTTCCATACACAAGCTAGTTCTATTCACAGGTAAGTCAATAGCTCAAATAAGTCAGGGTCGCAACCCTGAATTACTTGAGCTATTGCTAATACTCACAAATCCATCGATATAAGCAATATCCCTTTTCTTCCCTTTTTATCCTCCCTTTCCCTTTCAATAAACTCCCAATTAACCTACCTAATTACCAAAGTGTCCGGATTTAGGCAATCGACTGGCCCCTACTACGTAAATGGGACTAGGAACAGTCATTAAAAAGTGGGCGTTAATACACCTCTGCGTACTCCTTAGGAGATACATGAGTGACTTAATAGATAGATATTAAAACATACATGTTTTAGAAGTGTCGATTTTTAGTGACATTTTGAAACAAAGTTTAATTGATACATTGTTATTACATTTCCTAATTTAAAACATCTGGTGCCCTTTCCTAAATCACAAATTACTCGTTAAAGCATTATGAAAACGACATAAATAAAATAACTAAAATTAGATGTAAAGTCGTTATTTTGGCCTTGATGTTTAAAATTCTCAAAATTACAAAGTATGTTGTGAAAACGCGAGCACCGGAACATTTTAACAAATTGGATGTCTTCAAAACTCTAGTAATTTTGGCTTGAGCCATTTAAAAGATTCAGGGCATTAACATTTATTACTGAAACTGCAATTTGTTTCCGCCTATTTGGCAATTGGTAGCATGGATTCAAAACAGAGAGCAATTGAGGTTCTGTTGTTCCTATTTCCTTTTTTCCAAAAGCAGAAATAAAACTTTTTAATACCATATGTTCTATAAAACTAACTAACCAATTTATAAAGTTAAAAAAATATCCTGCATAAACGTTATGTATATGTGTATACATATTTTCATTTCTTCTAAAATAAATACTCACTCTTTATGATATAATGGTGGATTTTTTTTTAGAATCTTATATATCTATCTATATATATATATATAAAGAACCCTATGTACTATTGATAAACGCTATTTTTACCCATAGTGCAATAAACTAAATTTAACACAGTAAGGAAGTAATTATATTGGGATACATTTGTAGACATTAGGACGTCCAACTATAAACTCATCAATTTAGCTAATAGACTACCTTGTACTGGTAGATTTTACGAAAATGCCGAAATTTCCACATAAACAATGGGTGTTTCGTTAGTTCTAGAGATTAAAGGGTTGTATCTGTAATTTATTATACTTAAGTCTCTTTAGAAACATCGTCCCACTGTGAATAAGATTTTTGACAGTGTAATAACTGACCAGATTAGACAGTGTTTATGTTAAATGGGACTTTAGGTGAAATAGCTTCACGATACGAGCTTGTGGGGATTTATAGTGACTGACCTATTATCTTGAATGCCACAGGCTTAGAAGTTAAGCGTTCGTTATGTTATTACTGTAGCAACAACCTCTTAGACACGAATTTAGAAATTTATCCTGAAAAAAGTCACGTTTTATTGCACAATGAAAGGAAAATTTAAATATGTATGATATTACGTTTTCTATTTTGCTCTCATAGCACTTAATTATTAATCTTATTATATACAAATATTGTAACGAAAAGCCATATCTACATACATATGCACATATATAAAATTAGATCACTTTGAGTCACTTTATTATCAGTTAAAGTGCATGTATGTTTGAAAGTTTCTTTATTCTAATATAATGTATACAAGGTGAGATTTGGATGTATATGGTATTCTGTTATCTCTGCTTATGATGGCTAAAAGGCTTGAGCTTATAAATGTTTGTATGTATGAAGTTACTCACGGCCATTTCCCCGAATGGGAAGACGGACGCGTTTCAAACTCCTAAACACCAATTATGTGGGCTAAATTAGCCCCACTTACGTAATAGGGGCCAGCATATTGCGTCAACCTTGCACTGTATAATTGTATATGATCCGATAGACAGCAGTACAATGCCTTAGTTGCGTTTTAGTCTTTTCTAATATGTGTATAACTTCTAATAGAAACACATACATACACACGCTTAAACCTGTATCATCCCCTAAGGGGTAGGTAGAGGTGTACACATCAACACCCACTAACGTTATGTGGGGCAGGCAAGCCTATTGCCTTCAATCGGGCACCTTATGACTGTGTACATACTGTGTGATAGATAACAGTCTCTTTTACGACACGAACGGGAAGAAATGAAGTGTCTCTATTCTAGTCCACCGAGAGCCACACGACTAAAAACACCTGGAATAACAAAGCATATCGTTGTCTCTGATACAGAAGTCCGAATTTTAATTGCATACATACTAAAATGATACATTTTTTATAACAAAAGATTAATTTATTTTAATATACGGTTTTACTCACGTGTGTATTTCGGGGATGCTCGATTAGTTTCGGTCCCGACAGGAGACCTTTCTCAAGGAGAAAGACGTCCAGCAGCGACAGTACCCGATTACACACTCGATACAGTGTCACATACGGTGAGTAAAACCGTATATTTAAATACAAGCGAATGTAACTCACGTAAGTTTTGATTATAAAATATTAATTTGTTGTATTAATAATATAAATTACCAGATGATACATCAATGCGTAACGTAACTTAACGTAAACCGGCTCATAAAATTAGCCCTCGAATACGTAGTTAGGATTTACGATATTGCCATACTGATTCATTTATACCGTTCGGGATGTTGGAAATCCTTTCCTAATGTTTGTCACGCTAATAATAGTAAAAAGTGATGACCGGTCGTATCGGAGCGATAACTGGATATTAATCGCTTTCGTTTTTGTGCATAGTCATATTTATGGCAGATAAGATAGTTCTGATTTATTGGTAGACTGAATTGAGTTAGTGACTGTTAGGGTATTGAGGAAGATTACGTTTCTGATACATGTTTTTTGGTAATAGACGTCTATATTAACTAGATAGGTTAAGTAGATGCGTCTCTTTGCTTTTGTTGACTGTTGTGGATTACATACCCGCAAAGGACAACACTTTGTGTTATCCTCAAATTGTTGTTCTGAGTTTGGATGTTCTTTGTGTCCGTTGTTTGAATGTACGAAAGTCCTACAGGAATTAATCCTAGTGCGAAAGTTGTCTTTGTAAAGAAAAAAATAGGTAATATATTATTTATGATATGTTGTTCTGATTTCATCGTAACATACCGATAATTTTAATCAATATCCAATCACACGAAGTATATTAAAAATTTCATAAATGTTCGTTATATTTCACTATCAATTTCAGTTTTATGTTTATTTTTAAAACATATATTTACAATATGACAGAAAATCATAGTTCAAATTAGTAAATATGACATTTTAAACAAGGATACTGAAGACGTACACATACACTCATCCATAGGGACTGGCAGACGTGTCTCCAATGCCCACCTTTCGCTAACCCTGGAGGAGACGGAATTTCTTTTTTTTTTATAATTTTTTAATGCCTGAACAGATTTGGATTTTTTTATAGTGATTTTTTATAACTAATTCATGCATGCAGTAAAACAAATATGGCAGAGTAGCCACGGTTTTTACTAATTGTTTTAATAGTTAGATACTTGTATTTTCCGTTTCCATTTTTTATTTTGCCTTAATGTTTTATTTTATAAATAATGTTTTATTTGACATAAACCTCAAATTCATTTTGGACATGATAAACACCAGCTAAATTGGATAGAATCAAATACGGCAATAATGTCAATATCCATTACTTAGCCTCATTTATTATTATCAAATCATAAAGCTCCTGTTATTTTATCAATACAATGTCAAAGTTGACTGTCAAGTCCAATCAATTCCTCTATATTAAATGTTAATATAGGTGTATTTAACATTTACTATTAATGGTTGGTAAATAAAAAAAACCAATACACTTTAAAATAAAGGGTAATTTGTTTTTTGCGTTATTTAAGATTTCATTACCTGTTAAATAAATTTAGTATAGGCAAGCACCATATTAGTCATTTATATAGTTATATATTATTTTTCTTCCTTTTTCTAGACTTGTGCACTACGCCTAAAAAAGTATTTTAGATAACAAAGATAATAGAGATTAAATATATGTATGTTTTTTTTTTTTTTTGTAGCTAAGTTACAAAACGTAGATAAATAAGTAAAATGTTAAAAATACAATAATCCAATTGACTTCAATACATACAAAATATTTTCGTTCGGAGAAGGAAAAAACAAAAAAATAAGTAAACTCACTAAAATTTATCTCTAAATAAGCACACAAATTTATGTCTGCTTATTTAGTTCGTGTTTGTTTTCCTCATTTTTCATTACGAAAAACAATTTTGAAAACATTATCCGCAAGTAAAAAAAAGTGTGATATTCTCACCTTTGAGAAAGGAATACAAGGTGGGCACAGTTGTTTCAAACCATCCATGTTATGTTTATACTGAACAAAATAACATCCGAATAAGGGAGCTAACGGAGTGGGTTGTCCCTAAAAAGCCTCCCTTAAATTATGACAAAACTTTCAGCAGCATGCTCTTATTAATCTCCGCCCTAGTTCGTAAACAAAATATATAAGTACGTAAATAGGTAGCAAATTATATAATGTTTCCTGTGGGTTAATCTTTAAAACTGCGTGCAGATATTTTCATATAATAATCTTATATAACTCCTACGCGATTACAAAGATTACTATAAGAGCATTTTATACACCTACCTATACCTACCCTACCTGCCTACCTATAAAGATGGTTCAGTTAATAAAAGTAAATTGACAGTGGTAGAACTATGCTTAGGCACGAATGGGCCGGCCTGACCGGTGCAATACCAAGACTTTACAGAAAACCAGTTGTGAAGTTACGCTTGCGTTGCATTACTCCGAAGTTAGTTAGGTTTCAGGAGGCCCAACTCCCTCTCTCCTTTTTCCTCTCCCCTGTCTCCCCTCCCACTTTTCCATCTCCTCACCCCCTCTCTTCTTTCCCCTTCCCGCGTCCCTCATCACCCTCAACGGCGGGTAACGCACTTACGACTCTCGAATTGCAGGTGTCAATAGACCTCGGTTGTCACTTACCTTCAGGTGACCCGTCTTGTCGTCAATCCCTTATAATATAACAAATACAATATACGATACGACTACTAAGTATACATTAAATATATATGACGTCTGACCGAGAAACGATTCGATTTTACCGGAAAATCTAAAGACTTATGGATGGGTCACAGCTGTAGTTAAGATTCAAACACAATAAGTCCTCTCGTCCTGTTTCTGGAACCGAGGGAATTAGACTTAAATTAGCATCGCAATCTATGTCTGAGAACTCATCTCTCAATAGACTTTAAATGGTTTCGGTAATATAGAATTGGACGGAAACCAGGTCAACAGAACATTTTATACCTCGTAGTGTTTCACTTGGTTTGAAACAATTTTCATTCAGTAATATGTCCTTATTCATAGTATAGTATTTCCTTGTATGCATTGCACTATTGATTCAACTCTTAACACACAATAAAACGTTTTGTTATAAACAAATAAACAACTGGTCAAAATTGGTCATTGTTATTGTTTCCGGATTCGCTGTCCGCCTTATACCAAAATAAAATTTCGTGTCGACCGTTTTGAAAACCATAAACAAATAGCTACTGTAAAATTTTCTACATTGAAAGCGTTGTTTTGTTCATTAGCATAAACTTACTTTGGATATATCGAACATACTTTTACGTTTAGGAAGCGTACTGATATTTACTTACACAATGCTTCTTTACAACCGTATTAGTAAAGAGTTATGTAAAAAATTAGAGCTTGTTTTCCACTATAAAAAGGGTTCCTCATAAAAAAACCTACTGTAAAACAGAATAAACTGCTTTACGTCTTTTATAAGTTGTGGTAATATATTTATTACCACAACATAAAGAAACAAGTTTATTCAAGCAGGGCTTTAGAACTTATAACGTAATTGAGTCGTTTTATTTAAATTTTGCCATTAAGCTAGTCAAATTAAAGGTAACATTGAATCAGTATTGCAGACTGCGACTTCCTAAACCCTAATGTCCTTTTTCCCATCTCCTCAACCCTCCATCGTATTTTTCCTTCCCGCATCCCCCGATCCCTTATTATAAGTACATCTTCAAAGGTAGGCAACGCACTTACGACTCTTGAGTTGTACTCACTTACCACCAGGTGACCCGTCTGTTCGTCTGTAAAGAATATGTGCGACTTCTCTTCCGAGGATACTCTGAACTTTTTTGGTGTTTACTGATGCTGGATGATAAAATGAAATACATTTCAAGAAGAATTCCAAAAAAGATTACACCGTACACTATGTCACCAAAGGTATCCTAGACTCACGATTTTGGTAACTTTTTGCAAAATTCGCAAAATTTCAAAAACTGTAATATAATTTTGTCTCACTTACGTAAGATTGGCAACAAGTTTGCGCTATCTTGCACTATTAAGTAAGTGGTCAACCAGCCACGGTGTAAACTGTACACATACTATCGGATCCAGTCCCTTGGTCGCCTTTGACGACCTTCCCGGGATTTTTTTTTTTTCATTTTCTTTACTAATATCAGTTCATATTCATATTTTATTTTTAAACACATTTATATATCCATAAAGATAGTTAGCTTTTTGGTGAAAGAAAAAAGTAATCATGGTAGAAAGTAAATAATCTCTTTTTATAAATGATTCTAAGTATCCCTTTAAGGGGTGGCAGGTATCCTGTTCGGACGGCATTCATCAGTTACGACATGGTGCCAGATGTTTATGATTAATGAACAACAAACTGGAGATGTCACAAAACCATTACGATAACAGAAAAAATAAATCACACTTGGAAGCCTTATTTTATTGCACTTTGAGACATAAATCAAGTGACGACTTACGAATTGAATTCATAAATATTTATTTAAAACATGCAGTAAACAAATAAATCAGGAAGAGAAATGCGAAGTCTACTGTAGTTAGTCGAGCACTAAGGGATGTGTATTAATACTATATTTTTAAAGATATTGCGCTATTTCGCACAAATAATTTCAGCGCCTAGATTATATATTTATCTGTCCATATATATTTAAAGAAATACTTGAAATTCGACAATCCAACAATCGAGAAAATATCCTTAAACTATGATACGACAACTACAACTCTACATCAATATTGCAGTTTGTGGGTATGATTCCCATTCAGTGCAAATATTAGTATCAGTTATTAAAAATATAAAAAAACCCGACTGCATTAATAACTTTTTTTCTGTAAACTTCCTCTAAAATTTTCTTGAAATGTGAATACTCGATGTAACACCCACTATTAGGTCAATAGTTGAGACGATTCCAAAGAGATCTGACCGAAATCCTTCCAGTCGTCTAGACTCTCGGGGTGAAAGCTTTTGTTTGTAATATATTGAAATCTTTTTTTCTTATATTAAAGAACAAATAATGCTAGCATGGTATGAACCAACACTATCTACAGATAATAGAAATCCTCTCAGTTCTTATTAAGTATACTTCTATTACTGTATTTTCAGTTTTCACGTGTGATATTACAATACAGGCATATAACAAAGTCACAACGACCTGTTTTCTCTTAACCCTAACAAGGTACATTCAACCTCGTTTTCGTTACTAGCAGGTACATTACCCTACTTGCGAATAATTCATTCCACCCGTCTTTGTGACAACTGTAAATATTAAACACTGAGAACATCAAAGGAAGTGACTGAATAAACAACGATATCTGATAAATATTTAATTAGTAAATGAATGACGTTGAAAATTAAGGCTTTACAATAAGAATTTGCATATTCTTTTTTAATTAAATTTATGTTCTTGTGGAAAGATTTAATAACAAGATAAATAAATAACATCGTTATTTGTACATCATTACTAGACAAAGAAAATTAAAGTATCACACATATTATGTTCAAAGCTTTATTGATTAATGCAATCTCTTTCATACAACCTTCGTATGGATCAATATGATTCAGAGAGAGATTTGGTAATATTTTTTTTTCATAAACAATCGTACTAGCAACGTGGGTCCACACATCACTATTATTCTTGTTAACGGTGGGGTTCGAACTCGCAACCAATTGATCGCAAGTCTGACGCCTTAGGCAATTCGCTATTGCCGCTTAGTTGGAATACAAAACGGATCAACATTGAATTTTTTTTTCTTTGAGCGAGTGCTGACCCTTCTTAATACAAAAGTATAAACAATATCCCTTTCCTTCCATTCTGTCCTCACTTTTCATTTAAATATATTCCCAATTTTTCCCTTCAATTCCCAAAATGCCCTCTTGACGGCAATAGGCTTGTCCTCTTTTTATTATCTTCTTATTATTTCCCAAAATGCCCTCTTGACGGCAATAGGCTTGTCCTCTTTTTATTATTTTATACTTTCTTTTTAATACATATATTTATTTATAATATAGGGGGACAGACGAAAAGACGGGTGCTACTGCAGTAATATTTAATATGTACCTTCCAATTAAGTATTAAAAAAAGAAGGCATCAGTAGCGTGATGGCTTAGGCGCCGGACTTGCGATCAAGTGGTTGCGGGTTCAAACCCCACCCAGTACACTACCGTCGTAAGCCCACCCTTTTTTTTTTTTTTTAACGTGTGGAAATCCCCTCGGACCGTCACCCCGCCGGGGTTTGCGGCGGGGCGGTGTGTCGGAATCGAACCGACTAAAACCACACGGTGTGCCACTCTGCGCCTGAGACGGAAGGGATCCGGGAACTGCTGATATTAAGACATCCGGACCCCTCCCAGCGCTTGCTTACTGAAGCGGGCACCGTCTGCTGTTAAACTCTCTTATTAGGCGACGCACGGCACACGCGTACGTCACCCCCTTGCTGGGCGAACTGGGCGGCGTAGGCGCGCCTATCAGCGCCTCATGCCGCCCTGAGTGTGGCCGCGGATGGTCGGGACGGGTTTTCCCCTCCATCCGCTCTAGTAGCCACCCGCTACTAGAGCGGATGGAGGGGAAAACCCGTCCCGACCATCCGCGGCCACACTCAGGGCGGCATGAGGCGCTGATAGGCGCGCCTACGCCGCCCAGTTCGCCGGCGGCGGATTGGGTCCGAGTGGATATCGTCCTCCCGGGCCTTCTCCGCCGCCTCCTTCTGCGAGATGACATCTTCACAGAAGGTTGCGACCGCGGTAAAACTGCTATCGCTACCGGCCATGGAGCGTATGACGGCCGGTAGCGAGAGATCTCCTCCGATGACTGCAGTGAGGGCCCGGCGCTGCGACTCCCAAGCGGGGCAGATCGCCAGCGTGTGCTGGGCCGAGTCTTCACTGCAGTCGCAGTGGTGGCAGGCGGGACTCAGTTCCCTCCTGGCGACCGAGTGCAGGTACTTCCCGAAGCAACCATGCCCGGAAAGCACCTGCGTCAGCCGGAAGGAAAGGGTCCCGTGCTGCCGCCCTGCCCACTCGAGGATGACCGGCTGGAGAGCCTCCACGGCGGCAAAGCCAGCGCGCGGAGTCTCCAGCCGGAACGACCAACTAGCCATCGTGGCTCGACGGGCGGCTTCACGCCACTCGCGTACCTCTTCGGGCGGAGGGCGAAAGCCATATTCCGCCCGATATTCAGCCACCCGTCGATAAACTTCGGCGAGCACTTCCGCCTCCAAATCCCACGTAGCCAGCCAGTCAGCGTAGTCAGCCACCCGTAAGCCCAGTGCCTCGATGCGCCCGACCACCAAAGAAACACCCCTGGTGGCCAGGCGCGCCGCCTCTTGGAAGTTCGCCCCCCGGGCTGTGACCAATGTGTCATCAGCGTAGCAAATTACGCCCAGCCCGGGGGGGAGGCGACCTCGTAGAACCCAGTCGTACCCCACGTTCCACAGGAGTGGTCCAAGGACAGACCCCTGCGGAACGCCGCACGACATGGGTCGCCGTCTCAAGACGCCCTCTCGGTCCTCGTACACGACGGTACGCTCCTCTAAATAGTCTGCCACCAGCCGCCTCAGGTACTCTGGCACCCCGTGGTATTGGAGTGCTTCCCTGATGCAGCTGAATGGCAGACTATTAAATGCGTTGGCGATGTCCAGAGACACCGCCAACAGCACGCCGCCACAGCTCACTGCCTCTCCGGTCACGGCCCTAAGGCGCATCACGGCATCGACCGTCGAACGCCCCTCCCGGAACCCGAATTGGGCGTCCGACAGGTCGGGGCCCACCTCGCTGAGGTGCCGGACGATGCGGGCAGAGAGTATCCTCTCAAAAAGTTTACCCGCCTCGTCCAGCAACACGATGGGCCTATAGGCCGCGGCCGAATCGGCAGACCGTCCCGGCTTCCTCAACAGGACCAGCTTTCCGCATTTCCAGCACTCTGGGAAGCGTCCGGACGCCAGGCTAGCGTCTAATACTTCCCTGAGGCGGTCCGACATATGGTCGAGGGCTCGGGCCATCACCCGGGCTGGTACCCCGTCCGGCCCGGGGGCGGTGTTCTTGGAACGGATCCGTAGAACAGCCGCCCCAACCTCCGATTCCCTAACGGGCGGCACATCGTCCTCTCTACCCCCGTCGTCTCCGACCGCGTAGGCCATCGACGGGGGTGTGTGCTCCGCCCGCTGCGGGAAAAGGCCCTCGACCACTTCCTGCAGGAAGCTGGGCTGGAGAGTCTCGGTAAGGGGGGGGGCCCGACGTGCGGAGCTTCTGACGCACCGCACGGTATGGGCGACCCCAGGGGTCACGGTCGAGACTCTCCAGCATCTCCTTTCTCTTTGCGTCCTTGGCGCGGCAAATGGCCAGCTTCAGAGTTTTCCGCGCTTCGCGGTACTCCTCGTGAAGCTGGTCCTCCTCACCGTCTCCGCGGTGACGCCGCCGGCTGTGAGTGTAGGACCTCCGGGCACGAGTACAAGCCGCACGGAGGTCCGCCAACTCCTGGGACCACCAGTAGACCTCCTTCCTTGGAGGCCGACGACCCTGGATACGGGGCATGGCCGCATCGCAAATCTGCGTAATCGCATCGCGAAAGTGGCCAGCCCCCGCATCGACCTCCTCGGTCGGGGCCTGCGGAGACAGCCAAGAGTGAATAATGGCCGCCTCCTCTAGTAGGTCCCTGTCCAGCTTGGCAACAGCCCACCGCGGAAAACGGGAATTACGCCGCGCCGCGTGACCCCTACTGGGGCCCTGGGACCGGGAGAGCTCAAATCGGATATACAGGTGATCCGAGAGCGTCTCAACCTCTTCCAGGACACGCCAGTTCCTTACTCGTGCGGCAACAGCAGGGGTAGCGAACGAAAGGTCCACTATCGACCCACCCTGCTGTCGCACGCACGTGTTGGGTCGTAAGCCCACCCCTAACACAAGCATTTAGCTTAGCTTGGGGGGTTAACAAGAATACTAGTAATGTGTGACCCACGTTGCTAGTATTCTTTTATTAATAAAGAAAAAAAGTATTAAATGAAAACTTATTTGTCTTAAACTTTTTACAATTTCATTACTCACGAAAAGGAAGTACATAATAGAAAATTTATGTGTCTAGAAAAATATACAAACAATGCCTACATTAATATATCTTCTGTATTTGACAACGTATGCTTCTTATTGAAAAAAAAAATACTAAGAACTCATATATTATTGGACAAAAGATTAATTGAATATCTTAATAAATTCAATATATATTTACTCTCTGTACAAACTTATACCTCGCTTACTACGAGGGCTTGTTTGCCTCAGTCAGGGTGCACTAAATAAAACAATGACACTTCCTAGAGTAGATCTCTTTATTACAAAACCTTTGACCTTTTGATTTTGTACGCGGTAATCTTAATACCGACTTGCAGAAAATGATGTCACACGTATAACGCCATCTAACGGTCGACGTACAAACCACTCACGTACGTTACGTGTTCACTCTCAATTCATAAAAACACAATATCACATAATTTTGACTCTTCAATATTCAAGATTATCGTTATCGTATTATTTTTTGTCATGAAATTTTTTTACAAGGCATTTTACCATACAACACTGCCTACCAAAACGCCTTTTAATTCTAACCCCGCGTAAGAATAGCGAAAATGAGACGCAAATACCTATTGTATTAGCAAAAACACCGTCCCCACATCTATTTCAATTTACCCTCAAGTTTTGCAAGAATATAACCCGTAATAGTAATCTGCATTACCATAGACTTGGTAATGAAGGAAAAAGGTCGGCTCGGCTATTGGGCATCTGTGATAGGCTGAGTGGAACTGTTACTATAAGGGTTTAAGAAAAAGCCGCGAAAGTAGGTATAAAATTTGTAATGGTAATGGAAACACTGATGTAAATTAAGTCGTTCAATTGTACTTTTTTTTTGCGTTTGATTACGAGGGGTATGCGTCGATACGATTCATCGACCTATTAACACTTAGAATGGCTATAGCGTCAGTCGTATATTAAGAAAACTTAACAAACACTTATAGCTAAAACTACATACATATGTATATTCACCCATGCCTATAGGGTGGGTACCCTATGGGCTTAGGCAAATGGGTATTGAACGCCCACATTTGGCAAGTTGGTTGCAAGCATATTGTTGTCAACCAGGTACTGTATCTGTTTAAAAGATAAAAGTTCAATACCTTAGTCGCTGTTAACGACACCCACGAGAAGAGATAGAGGGGCCATAAAAATAAGGCAAAAAAAATAAATACCTGTTTTACATATTGTACGTCCTCCATTATATTAACTATATTTACACTCGTGATCTTAAAAACTGTAAAGTAATTTATTCATGAATATATGCGATTCTCATCTATTTAACTGTCCCGGTGCCTCTTGACAATGCTCTAAAATTATTTTGTATATGCGGTACTTCTACTTGTAGTAAATGCTAATTCTTATCTAAAAGTTTCACCTACATTATAACGTGTTTATACTCAGTTTGGATAAACTTGTCTCTAAAACAACCTGCATCATTTATCAAGAAATTATTATTGTAATTTAAAAGTATATGCTATGTGAGTACAACCTTATACTTAGTATGAACATAAAAGTTTATTTCAGTGACCACAGTTCTCACGTTACCGGGACAAATATTTGGTTTAATAATGCGTGGTATTTAGGACAGGAAAGTAAAATTTAAATTGTTTCCGAAAGTTATTTCATATGGGCGTTTGAGACACGAAGGGTCCAGGAATTAAGGAAAAATGAATTTGTATAGTGTTTGTGACATGAAAACAAAATCGATAGCTTCAAATGTATTCAGCTATAGAAAACGTGTATAACTTACCGAAATAGTATGAATTTGAGCAATAGAAAAGAACTCGACTATTTAAACCACAGGAATTATTAATAATCACAACAGGAACGAGCAGACGGGTCACCTGATGGTAAATGACTTCCGCCGACCATGAACATTCGCAACTCAAGAGTCACAAGAGTGCTGTCTGTCTTTCAGAGTGGGGGAAACGGAGGAGGGGAAAGTGGGGAAGAGAAAGGGAAGATTGGAAAGAGACGGAGAGGAAGGGGGTTCGGCTTCCGATAACCTCACTCACTCGGTCTCAAAATACGAACATTGATTTACAGCCGGTTTTTTGTAAGGTCTTGGTAATACTACGGTCAAGCCGCCCCATAAGTGCAAAAAGCATGGCTTACCCAGATTATGCCAATTAGAATATGGTCCCACCAACGTAAAAGGCCAATTATATATTGTCATCAACCGGGTACTTTAGCAGTGGAAAGATGATAATATTTGGATATTAAAAGGGAAATGTAAGAAGGCAATCGAAAGATACTAATGTTGTGTATACGGATAGATTGAAAAGTGTAGCAAGCCCTTCACCATTTAATTTACATTTTCAAGAAAATTTAAAAATATGTCAGTGAGCTTTTGTTTTTTAATTAGTTAGAGGGCTCAGATTTTCCGCAACAAGCCAGTTCGAGTTATGATGCGAGCCTGGCTTGCTTGAGGTATTGCTTATACTCCCTAATCCGACTGTGTAAGCAATATCAATTTCCTTCTCTTTTATCTCCACAGTCCCATAAATTTATTCATTATTTTTATATCTAATTTAAAATAGTGCCCGAATGACGAAAATAAGCTTATCCGTAACACGTTAATTTGCCTAAATTACAATAGGTAAATTGTGGGGATTAATTACGCCTATGTTTACCCCTTTGGGGATATAGGCGTGAGTATACATATGTTTGTATAATTTATACTATCCTATCTTTTTCTAACATTTTTTCCTTTTTTTTTATGCGATTGCGGGCAAACGATCAGACGGGTCATCTGATGGTAAGAGACAACTCAAGTCACAAGTACGTTGCCGGCCTATTAGGTAGGAGTACGCTCTTTTCTGGAAGGTTTGACGGTCGTATCGGTTCGGAAATACGGCAGGCGACAATTTGTTCTATAGGCTGGTTGTGCGAGGCAAAAAGCTTCTGGAGAAGCGCACAGTGTTGGAGTGCCAATTGTACAGGTGGTGGGGATGGATATTTTGTCGCGTAAGACGATGGCGGAAACCTGCAGCTACACATTACTTTTGACACTATACATATTGATTAATATACGGAGAAAGATGAACAGAAGGGTCACCTGATGGTAAATGACACCTGCAAATCCAGAGTCCTTAGAGCGCTGCCGGCCATTTTGGGTGATTAGGGGTGGGCGGATGCGAGGAGGGGAAAGAAAAAAAAGAAAAAAGAAAGGAGAAGCCGCAGGAGGAGTTGGACCTCCTTAAACCTTACTAATAAAATTGCTGACGTGCAACAACCGGTTTTCTGTGAGGTCGTGGCATTCACCGGTCGAGCCGGCCCATTCGTACCTAAGCGTGCTCCACCACGTTTAAAATAAGTTTGATTTTATACAATTAGTTATTATTGTTTATTGTCTTTATCTATCTCTATCAGGTTGTTGCCGGTAAGAAATTGCTTTGAGCGATAAGGCTACCTTTCATACAAACACATCACCTAATGTATGGCTTGTAATCCATTTTTGACTAAAATGTTTCTTAATTCGATGTTTGTTGGTTTCTCCTTTGTCATCTTTAGCTTATATAGAATTTATTTGAAGATAAGAAACGATCCCTGCAAAACTCAAAAGTTTACGCTTGTGACCTACACTCGGGACTTTATAAAATCTAACCAAGACCGAAAGGTATGCAAGATCAAAGGTATTAAGTCCTATATGTATTCCATTTGACTACTACCACTAAATCAGAGTCGACTATCGGTATGAATAATATTATCTTGACGTCGGAATACACAGCAGATTTCAAATCTTTGTATGTTGAATTTTAAATTTTACTTTAAATTTCGTGTGAAGTTGCAAGCTACAGGTATTTTTTCAGGTTCTAATTTATTTTGAGACAAATGTTCATTCGGAATTAATAAAGAGTATCCGTTTCAGATCACAAAAGAGAGTGGATAGTATAAGTTTACTAAAGGCCATATGGCCATAAACTATATAACACAAAAACAGTTGCAGATATGTTAGCCACAACGGTTTAGACAGTTGTTTTTTAGAATAAGTTGTTATACTAAACCGCCAAGTGCTATAACCATTACAAAGCTTTTTGCCTTATGCAAATATTGTAGTAGGTTTAAAAAGGTGAACATTTATTTATATGATACTAGTTTCTGCCCGCTACGTCAGACTCGTGGAATTTAGAATCAATTATCTTTACTTTTATTTGTTCTGAGATGCGGTAATGGATCCTATATTTCAAGTAGATTTTGCGTGATGCGTGTACAAACAAACAGACAGACGGACAGACCAAAAATCTAAAAACTTTGTTTTGGATTCTGTTGTTATATAATAATTCGTTGAGCCACATAAAAAGTTGTCTAGGTGCTACTAGATTCTAATATTAGGATCGTCCCTGTTTTGTCCTTTGTATACAATCTATTTTCCTTGACGAATATTTTGAAATTCAAAAGACTTATTACACTGTCGCCTACAAAAGTTATATGTATTGCGTTAACATAAAGATACTCGTCCTTACTCGCTCCTCAACGCCCCATACAGATCAATTTACAGACTACATAACACCTACAAACAACTAACTCGTTTTAAACGGCCTTTCAGGTCACACGAACCTAACTCAACAGAGTGGAAAAAAGATCTCTTCACCCATATCGGGCTCTAAAACATCAGAAAAAATAAACATAGCCTTTGTTAAGAAGTTCTCCTTTTTATCTACAGAAGTAACATGGCTAAATTCGTCAAGCGTTATGGGGCTTAGCATAAACGTGACATGAATTGCTGTTGCTTTTTGATCATTGTACGGTCAATCAACACGTAGAGCTGTGGAAAGGTTTTATGAATGTATGCGTACAAATTCATATACTTGCTTTTATATTTATGAATGTATTTAAAGGCACGTACGTGCTTTCGGAGAAAATATATTGTAAATGAGTGTGTATTGCGCTGCAATCATTTGTTTGCATTAGTCTGTGCGCTTGAAAGAACACTGTTATTCCTGTGTGTGTAATTCACGCATTACTCTTCGAATCAATTCAAGCATTCTTGTTTCATAACATTTACTGTATTTTTGTAGAATTTTTCTATCGATAAACATCAAGTTCTTGTTGCCTTGGAAAATGGAAATGATACAGTTTTTCTTGTCTTTCATATTCAAATTGCATCATTTAAGTAGATCACGTAATTTATAGAATTTCATTAAGTTAAATTTAGTGCTGAATATTCATCTCCATGTGCAATAACACGGTTAAAACGACCTGATTGCAAATTTTTCGATGTCAGCGTGAATATATTTCTTCGGAATGTTTCTTTTAAAGCGATTTTAAAAGAACTTAAGATTTGTTTCCTCGAGACAGTTTTTCTTTAGAGTTAACTGCACTTTTTATGTCTTCCTTAATAACTTTCTGTGTTTCCTTTACTACTATTAGACTTGAGTTTACTACGAAGCGAGTTTTATTAATAAATATTTAGAATTTCTTATACTGTACAAAATTAAATTACGTTTACATGTAGCATATTTTTAAGTCTAATTTAATTTGTGATTTTCAAACTGTTTTAACAGTGAGTAAGTATAAATTAATACTTTGAAATGTAGTTGTAATTTGCATATAGCCATGTTTTCAAGTCGACTCTATATGAATGAAGATTCAATCAGACTTAGTATGGGAATGAGTAGATATAAATATGT
The DNA here is from genome assembly GCA_947561695.1 of Tyria jacobaeae. NCBI lineage: Eukaryota > Metazoa > Arthropoda > Insecta > Lepidoptera > Erebidae > Tyria > Tyria jacobaeae. The sequence goes on along the minus strand of OX387215.1, from coordinate 6,479,878 downwards.
AAGTGCATAATTTATGTATGTGTTATGTTTTAATGCACTGTTTCAGATGTCATATTTTATATTTATTTACATATAACTATGATGTTTGCTTATATTTTGTTATTATTTTCTTCTTCTCTGCGATGACCAATCGCCGCCACGTCTCATTAGAGTGGCCACGTTTACGCTTTTCTTGGGGTTTCTAGTCTAGGGCCTGCCTTGGTATACGTTCAGGGTCCCTTAGAAGCGTTTGGCCGATCCAGTTCTACTTGTGGCGTTTGATCTGCTAGTTGATTGGGTTCTCATTGCAGAGTTCCCACAGGTTGGGGACACACATCTAGGTTGGAGATTTTCTCGGGACGGTGAACTCCAAGAATAAGGCGAAGACAGCGGCTGATAGAGATCTGGAGTTGATGCGAGATGTCCTTTGTGACCTCCCAGTCTCACATCCGTACAGTGACACGGTTTCCACACTGGACCTGAATATCTTGAGCTTAACACTTCTTGTCAGAGTCCCTGATTGCCTCACGGGACGGAGCTGTGTGAAGGTTGCTCTTGCCTTGGCGATCCTCGAAGCGATGTTCTCTTCAGTGCCTCCAGTTTCCGTCACTACACTACCGAATCAAGTGAACTTGTGGACCCTTTCCACAGCCTCTGTGCCAATGAGCAACGGTAAAGAGCTTATTGCCAGGCATATAATTTCATTAGTAGTCATAGATCATCCGCGTAATCCAGATCTTCCAAGACGCTGGTTAGTCTCCACTCTATGCCGCGGCGCTTTTAGTTTATCACACTGCTCATGATGCGATCCAGAACAACAAGGAAGAGGAGAGGTGGGAGAAGACCCCTGTCGTTCTCCCGCATGTACCGGTATGTCTCCCGAAACGAGGCTGCCGTGTGTTACTCTACAAGAGTAATTCCCGTAGATTGCCTTAAACAGGTTCGTGATTTTTTTTGGGCCGCAGAGTGACTAGTTAGAAAGTGCCAGCCGCTTGTCTGGCAAATGTTGAGCCGGATCCAATTTATCGACACGCGATGTACATGTTGAAAGTGCCAATGTCTAATTTTAAACTTTCACTATTACTGCGTCTTTATGAATAAAAACATATTTCTTTCTTGCATCTCCTAAATTTCAGCTTAATGCCTTTGTTAAATCTTGAAATTATACAACCAGATTTACTTGAATTCTATAGGGCGTTTATTTTTAAGTGGGTTATTAATACTTTAATTTGTTTTATATTTTCATTAATATATTTATTATTAATTCTAACGTTTTCTCGTTTAAAATCCGCCCTAGGCTACAGGCCAAAGCAATGTCATTTAAAACGTACGTATACAATTTACAACTAATAAAAATCTGAAAATTTTTCTCAAACGATTAAAAATATAACATATTAAAAATAAAATATTTTATAAAACTAGCTGAATGTTTTAATGTCAAATTCTAATCATGTTGTTCCTTTATTGTCAATGACATAAACCAGTAAATGAAAACTTCGTTATAGGTTTCAAACGCTTTCGTTCGGAAAAAATGACCTCGTTAATGAACCTCGAAGCTGCCGGAAAAACTGGATAACAACAAACTGAACGCAATGGCGGAAAACGGATCCATTTCAAACTATGCGTGAACTAACACCATGTTTTGATTAAGTAATTTTGTGACAACTTGATAAAAATAAAGCTTGATGTATCTGTTACTCAGTATTTCATAAAGCGTAATTTTGTTTTATGCCAGAATATTCCTGCATGTTTACTTTCGTACTAGTACTTTAAGAGTACATTTTATGTGCTTTTGCATTATGCTTTCATGCTTATGTTTTTTTTTTTTTTTTGTATCAATTGTAGATGAGTTTTAAGTATTTTAAGTGTTTACGTGTTTCCGTGTTAGAAGTATAAGCAAATTAATAGTCTCATTTTTTCAACTTATTTATTGAGAAGAAATCTTAGGGTATTAATAATGCAATGCCCTTGCAATGAACCCATGTGTGACGGAAAACCATGAGAGTTTTAGGCGGTTTCAAATTACCTCAGCGTTAGCTACGGTGAGGATCCGTGGAGGGTTCCAAACTTAAAACAAAAAAAAAAAACAGGCTCGCGTTAACTTAAGTATAGTATAGTTATACAGTTATATACTATGTTGCAACACTTTCCTCCAACACATAGTTACTAATTTCATATTTTTTACCACTACTGATTAATTTTCACATTTAGGGCAAATATCTTTTAAAGTAAGGAATTATATGAAATATTTTAGAAAACATAATTATAAAAAAAAAAACAGAATCGTATTAATTGAAAAACATTATAGTTTTTACTACGACCACTGCAAGATCTTTCAGAAACAATAGCATCAAACATCATTTTACATTTAATCACTAACAGCACGTACATCCACAATAATGGGCAAGGTTTTAACTACAGCTACAGAAAAGAGTGTCAACCATTTTATTTTATTGGTTATTAGCGTTTGAAAACATCACCGGTCTTTATGACTCAACGTGGCAGACGCCGTTCAACTAATAATAACATATTTAGCTATTTTTTTATCTCCAGTTATCAAACGTCACACTGTTTGTTAAGTCGTCCCACTCTCTTCTTTCTCATGAGTAACCAATATTATTTAACTCTTCATATGGAGCTCTGGGTACTTTATTAAAAATCAGTGAAAACATTACTGTAGGTCTTTTGGATCGGGTTCTTAAATAGTCTTGTTTAAATTACAAACTATATTTAATACCGTTCTCTAAAAAATCTTTATCAGTAGTATAAGTAAACTCTTTAAAATAAATAAACTAGTTGAACTACCAACGCATTATATAGAGAATTAACTACGATATTACAGTTCTGTTGGTGAGGTTTTCTGATATTTACAACATTCGTCACGGGTAGTTTGGTATCCGAGGGGTGTAAAGAATAAAGTTTTCAACAGCGCTTAGCAGTAAATACGCTTTTATTTGTAATATTATTATGATTTAAGGATTAATGTTTGTTACATTCTTATAAATCTAATAGAAACAAAGATATTAAAATGATACCAAATATTAGAAAAAGTATATAATAATTTCAAGCGTCTAGCTAGAGTAAAAATCTCCTTGAATACACAAATTCACACAAACTTATTTCAACACCGTTTTTTGTATGTTTTTGTATAGTTACTTACCTCCTTAATTGTTTAATTTAAGCCCTATATAACCACTATACCTTTGAAACATGATGAAAACCTAAAAGAGCTTCCTAACTGAAACTAAAACTACTATCAATAGAATTCCTTAGCTCTCATATATTTTACAAAAATAAAAGATTCACGAAGTTTTTCAATACCTCGTTTTAGTATGTTTAAGCTGCCTTTTGAATTCGGGTGGCTTCGTATACATGAAAGCATTTACTAGCTTCAAACCACAGTACACTGAATATTCTCAGATCTCATACCAACATTTGAAGTAAAATATTTCATACTAATATTAGGTATGCTTATAAACTTAATCTTCTTATCATAAGACTTTGTTTGCTCACCATTGTTGAAGTTACGGCTCTTGTCTTTATTAGAACAATGAGACGCTTCTAGTGGATTACTTCGGAAATTATGATTTAGAATTAAGTCAATACGGATGGAATCGCAGGATTTGTGCTTTCGTTGACTTTTATGGCTTAACTGAATCCATTAAATTACCGCCGTGTAATAGGATGGATATTACGATTATGCCTTTTACGTAAAATTATAATTTATAAAATATTTTGTGGTTTTATCGTTGATTATCTGTATTAGTGTCTGTCAGCCGCTTTTAAAAGCTTAACTTGTACCATAAGAAATTTGTTTTGATTGGATTACTTTATTTAATAAAAATACACTAAATTCAAATGCAATTCACATATATTAGCAACACTTTTGTATACTTACACTATAGTTCTATTCAAGTCAAGACCCTTCAAAGCTGAGCCGTGTCTATTATTGTTTTAGTTATATGTATATTATATTAATCATCGAGATACTAATTTCAAGACTAAGTTAAGTGACTATTCGACACTTCTCGTGAACACAATACTGGCCTTTTTGCTTATAGAGCATTGCCATTCAAGGTGATGATGCTGCCAGCCTACTCAGAGCGCTTCCAAAAGGATACACATGATTGACATATGTTTAAAAGTAGTCTCTAAAATCAATTAAATGAAATTTTAGACTTTATGAGTAACGACACTGGCAAACTTAAGTGCTAAAAATTAGAGGAGTACAATTTCAAATATTTTTGTCATTTATGAAATCTGTAATGTTTTGCTTAGAATAGCTTTTGCAGTTACTTTCGTTTTACTTAATTCTTAAGTATATTTATTTGTGAACTGGTCAAGTTACTTTTGTTTTTTTTTTTTCACCATTACCCTTGAATTAATAATTTTTCCTCTAGAGCCTAGTTGTGAGCAATCCTAGTTTATGCTTCTTTCTAGTATTTATACTGTGTATATCACAATTTTTCCTAAATCTTCCTAATTTTTGTGCACATACACAAAATTTCATAAAATTATAAATATGTATGTACATTTTATTTATTTCCTAAGAGTAATGTAATCTCTAATTGTCTCACAAAAGTTGTATTATGTCAGCAGTACATTTCCAAAGAACAATGTCATATGACATCTGAAAGTAGGTAATAAAAAAACAATAATATTATAATGCTTTTTCTACAATAGTTAACTGATGAAATTTATATTCAGCTTAATCTGCAGAGTTTAATTTAAACGTGAGATATATGTAACTTATTCATTAAATTATAAAGTTATTTAAAATAATACATACATTTTCGCAGTTAGACAGCATTGTAATTGTAACGTATGGAAAAAAAAATGCAACCGAAGTAAATAAAAAAAATAATGTATGGAAAACATTAAACCGAGAACATGGACTATTGAAATCCGACCAAAAGCTCCTACTAGCTAACAAACAAAAAAAAAAAACCCTACTGCTTCATTAAAATAGATTATTGAGGTTTATGTAACATAGTAGAGAAAGATAAGTAACACAAGTTACTAATTGAACACTACAATACTGATCTCGGACACTTTCTGTACAATATAAAGTTTTAAAGTATAATACTTTAAAATATGAATAATGGATCAATCATCATTTAATAGTGTAGGTTTGAATAATATAAAATTTGAGCTCGATGATTATGAATATTTTTTTTACAAATCAATCATCATAAAACAGGAAAAAATAACAACTGATATAATATTTTAACAGTTTGTATCTTGTTTACTGGTTTACCGGTGTGTTTTTTCAAAAACGCGATGTTGTAGTATAACTGCTACGAGTATACTACAGCAGAGAAGATTCTATTGATAGCGATAGCGATAGCGACACACGATAGCTGATACAGATAGCGGTGGTTAAAGGTCTGTTAGACGCTGACATGAGACCTGAAAGGAATAAACACGGTGAAGTCTGGCTTGTTAACCTCAAGCAGAAAAGATTTCCGTGTGATTTTTCTGTTGACACATAGTTCAATTAAAATCCATGTGGCGAGAAATGATGCACTCGCATACGACTCTACAGTCACCAAAGGAAATGCAAAAACTCGTTAAGGTAACCCTCGCATTGCGATAAATATCTATTATATATAGTGGTAACTTATTTTCATGCTGGTGTAAGACTGTTTAATGGAAGGTAATGGGAAACACCTGTTGTTAAGCAAGCCGTAGGTTTTATTTTCAGTTCGAATAATTATCAAATTATTGCTCAATTTCGTTTGGTTCTGAAAGTTTTTATATCCACAAAAATTGATAATATAAGATATGGTGTAGAAAACGTTATTTAATATTTGTCAGCCAATCTGATCGACTGGAAAAGGATCATTATTATTTTGTATCAAAGGTATGTAACATTTCATTACCTTGTACAACAACAATTGGCATTCATCCTTCCATTGTAACTCTTTACCCCATTCAAAATGTATGTACAGACTATATCTTTTTTCAGTATTCATTCCTGTCAAGTTCAATGGGCAATCCCTTCGAATGCTAAAAGGGGCACCGCATAGCGTTTAACGGGTCACAAGGGCTCCATAACGATCGCTCCACATCTAACTCCGCTAATGTTTCGGCCGCATTTCGTTCGGCGGGGGTTTAAATGAAAAATACCAGTATCCTTTGACACCGAAGATGGCTTACGAAAACAAACCCCTTTTCTGTGAATTTGATATCTGACTCTGTAAATAGGATTTTTGAAGCTTTGTGCTGCTGTGATTTACATATTTTTGTATATTCTATTATATACTTTATTCACTTCCTTTTATGACTTAATATTCTTTGGTGAATGGTCTGTTATCTACATAAATGTCTTCTTGTTTTGTTGTATACCTAGCTTCTGCCTTTTTGACTTTGCTTTGAAAAACATGTATTTTAATATATAACAGTCAGTCCTATTTCGTATAAAATAAAGTAAATGTAGCCTATATGTTAGATGTATTAAACATTATTCTTCCTTCTTATTGAAAAGCAGGCATATAAAAGTTAAGAATATCATGCTTCAATGCTTAAGAACAGCTATAAAATACATACATACTATAAAGTAAATACATGCATACATACTATATACATAAATACATAACTTACAGCAAGCCTATTGCCATCATCTGGTGTCCGGATATATGACTGTATATGTATATATACTGTTACCAAAATACTTCAGTTACTGTTCTACAGTAACTGAAGTGTAAATCGGAGACGAAAAAGAAAACCACTTAAATTGAATACAAATGTATTGCCTTTCATCATTCACCTTACCTGGAAATCCTAACTACTATATTTATACATATGTATTCTTTTATTATAAATTAATAGTATACAAAATATGATCTGCTTTCTAACTTAAACCGAACCTGTTAGACTGCGGCATTTATAAATCATACCAAGACCACAATACCCTCTGCATACAGAACAAGCTAGATTTACGATAACTCTCAGCACACAGTAAGTTTCGACGTACATTGAACTAGCAGGTACGCATATAAAAAAAGAAAAAAAAAAACGTCAGTCAAACATTTGACATGAAAAAAAAATACTTTTAAAATAGTCATAAAACGATTACCGTGCAGAAAAGTTATCAAATGAATATATTATATAATCATATATATGTAATAAAAATATATATCTATATCTATATATCTAAAATATATATATATCATATATAATAAAAATATATATTTATAATCAAGACTTTACTATATATACGAATTTTAATTATAACTGTACGTGTATGTGTTTCAAATAACTTAAGCTAAATAATATTTACATGCATTCTGTAGAATACGAATATGATAAGTAATATATATGTATATATTTGCGTCAATGAAAGCTTAGATATATTTAGTTACATTAGATTTTTTCAAAACTTTTTTGCAATTCAAATGTTCACCTTTATGGTATCTCCGTAAAGAATAAAATTAAGTTAAAATATCTCAGTTTCTCATATTTCATACAGCAATTATAGCGGGTCGGGCTTTAAGTGTAAGTGTAGCCAGTTTCTCTGTCGTGAAAAGAGACGCAATACTTTCAGTTGTTTCACTAATTAGAGGACAAGATAATCATCCCACATTTTACTTGTGTACCTTAGAAAAACTCTTTACCTTCACGTATCTTTGTCATTCGTTACAAGTTACTTTTTCTTATGTTTTGTTTTATGACCTTTAGAAAGTAATTAGGTTTCTGAGGTTTCAGAGGTCAATTTAGATATCGTAAATAGTGTGTTTTTTGCAACTCAAGAGACGTAAGTGCGCTGCCAGTCTTTGAGGGTGATGATGGAGGATAAGAAGTTACATTGCTTATGCTATAAAAGAAAGGAACAAGATGGTGCGATTTCGATTCTTACTGCTGTGGTGACAAAAAAAAATGTAATAAATGTAACAGACAAAGTTTCTGAAATAATTCGAAATAAATTGTAATAAAAAAGTCTTGACTTTATTTATTTTTTTACAATCAACCTTTCGGTAACCAATTTAAATGACAGTGCAATTGTATTATGATCAAATACGCACGCATGACTGAAGTTTATATTTCCGTAAAGCTCACAACAATTATGAATTGCTACTCATTCTAGTGATTAACGAAATTTATAACTAATAAAGTAAACTACATAAATTAATCATTCGGGATGCAACACCATTATTACAACACGACACCATTATTACGATAATAACAATTGCAGTTTAGTCTTATAGACTAAAAAGAAGGTAGGCTCTTCTGATTTTATTTGACGTAGTACTATAATTGAAATAAATAAAAAAACAAATTTCATTCTCCAATGACATAGCGATCGGTCATCAAATTCCATTGAATAGTGATTAGTGCAGTAAATATTTATTGATAAAAGACATTAAAATACTGATTTAGGAAAACGTAAATAATGTATGTATACATGTTGGATTGACTTTGTTTAAAACCCGTATAAATTAGTGCAATGTATGTTTATACTAGGTTTTTATTCAACGATTAATCAGGATCATTAGACAAGATTAAGAATGTCAGCAAAGTGTAATAACCCTTGTTATTGTATTGAAAAACCTCTCTAAATTAATCAAAAAGACTAGATTTTTCAACTACACAGTTGCGAAGTACGCATAAAACAATTCAAACATTTTTGTTCTAAAAAAAAACATACAGGTATGTATAAGTACAAATAGTAGTAGTCGTGACTACGTACTAGTACAATTTGCTCTTTCTGTGATTTCAATTTAGACGCATATTTTAAAATGTATTTATGTTCTATGAATTTTGTAATATTTATTGGCTTCTTGTTTGCAAATCGTTTTGGCAGCATCCACTGGACTAAGATGATTCATCATCTGGAGCTAGATTTGGGACACATGTTTTTATTACAATAGAAACAATGTTATATGTTCTGATTATAGCGATTTTATAGTATCAATAATAAAGTAGATTGTATTTTCAAGTTATATTCATCTTAGCAACAATAAAGAGCATAATTCCAATACAACATAGTACGTCCACATATATACGATATTCCAATGGATATAGTGGTGTTAACATATAGTTGAAAATCCCCAAAATGAATGATCAGAAAAACATTACCGAAATATTAAAACAAATTAACACTCAGAGGCCAAACTCCAACCCAATCAAGCAGCTTATGAAGATTTCTCGCTTGAAATAAACGCATTGATAACCAAGGGACCCTGTTTAGAATAGGTTTCTCTATTGCTTGAGGCCATTAAAATCCTTTTAGAGCAAAAGGTACAGGTAAGAGCGTATACAAAGTAAAACACAGCTATTAAGTGGAATTCGGATTCCACCTGTGACCGAAATCGATCAGTATAATTCAATAGAACTTTTAGTTAGAACAGGTATTGTATATATATTAATGTGTGATATTATTCTGTGACAGAGACCACATTATAGGTAATGTTTTATACTGGTTACTAAATTACGTTTAATGTTAGTTTTATACAGGAAGTCTTCTTATGAATATTTATGCTTCATCTACTTATAGATACGCATTCCAAATAGACAATAGCTGTCTGTAAAACTGTGGAGATACTTTAACGTTTGGTCAACTTCAAAACGATAATTACTGTGCTAAACGCTTTTCATATATCTGACATTATATTAGAAAACTGACAAATGCTTTTAAGACCTATGGCATACGCCAATAAATCATAATCATAAACCACTCGTGTAATTCAGCTTTAATCCTATCTCCTGTCATACTCGTAAGGTATGCCAGGATAGTAGCAGGGGGAGGGCTTTTGGCTCTAAACACCGCGAAAAAAAAAAGCTTGAATTAAAATTTTACCACATCTTTCTGTAACATCTTGTTTACATTTACATTACTACCTGGTCTCTATCAGATTCATTTCTTCTTTCATATACAGAATATGTAATAAAATTTATATAATGTGTTGCGAACGTATGTTACCAAAAAGCTTTTGAAATCCACAAAAGGATTCTGTGAATGGGCTATAGAGTGGTATATGTTGACAGATTTATTGAACACAACGCTTTAAAAGACTGTTTCGGTTACCTGTCGATCGTACAGGGGATCGAGGTGAAATGTGAGGTAGAGAATTAAATTGTGGTTTCAATATGGTCGGGAATGGGTATTTGTTAAGTGGAATTCGGTATAACTAACTGTTACATTGTGTTAATGTGTAATAAACGTTTGTTAATTATTAGGTAAATCTATGCCTGTACTTTTGTTTAATTGATATTTCTAGAGGTTTGAATATTCAGAATTTTCATTTTGAGTTTGAGTGCTATTTTAGTTTAACCACTTGAGACGTAATCAAAAGCATTTTTGAGAATAAATATGAAGATCGTTCATATTTAATTACGGAATGGTAAATGTTTAGATTTACATTAGTACATCGAGTAACAAGAGGCATGTTGATAACTAGAGACAATTAATACATGTTTAAGATTCGATTTTGTTTTACCTAACTACGCAAGAACGAGTGTGTACATTCTTGTATTTATATATACCTACAAAAATATTACGCAATTTAGCTATTACATGGTTATTGATGCGACCCTTTTAAACATAAATATGCATATGTATATGCCTTTGCCTGGAATCAACTGTAATGTAAGTACAACTGAAATTCCAGGTGTGTGTTTGTAAGAGGATGTATGTGTTTGTGTATATGTATATATAATATTCATATTATGAATGTAACAATAGATTTTCAGTTTCTTCATAATCTATCTTGTCTTTCCAATCAACGAACATAGATTAACATACCTATTAACTAATTAATTGATTTTATCTAGGAATGCATGCAGCTTATTTTTTTCCTTTTACTTGTTTCATTATAATCTAAAGACAGTGTTTTATATATTCATTAAAAAGACATAAAACAATATTTTTACATTATTAAAAGTATATTCTACTTTTTAGCCAAGAACCTAACATAGGCATACAATTTTCTGTGTTAGCTTAGTTTCAGCCCACGTAGAGCCAGCGAAGATAATTGCAGTATCATCAGTATACGCATAGGTCCTTTATGTATATCAAAAATAGCGTCGGACCCAGTACGCTTCCTTATAGAACACCGAATGTGACAGCAGTGTTTTCACTGACATAGTTATTGAGCTTAACACTGATGTCTATTGGTGAGACAGTCTCTGACTATCGAGTATTGTGTATCCCTAACATCAATTAATTCTAACTTTTTTATAAGGATGTGGACAAATCTCAAATTTGGTAACTAATTGATGCCTTTTTTTCTATAAAGACGGGTCACCTGATGGGACTTGACAACCACCGTCCATGGAGTCGTAAGTGCCCTGCCCGTTTTTGAGGTTGATGATCAATGGGGGGATGTTTAGATGGAGAAAGGGGAGAGGAGTTGGGCCTCCGGAACCTCACTAATGATGGAGAAATGCTTTACAACCAGTCTTCTATATATGAAAGCAGTTCTGAAGCATGGTTCTACCACGATAGAGTTTCTAGTACTTTTGTTAGCATATTACCTAAAAGAAACAAAATTGTAAAGAAAATAGTTTATTATTTAGAAGAACAGAGACAGGTCGGTAGTTGTTAACATCTATTTCCTCCCCGCTCTTGTGTATCTTTGCAACTGTTACCTTTTTTATAGACTCAAGAAGATACCTCTTTCGAGAAGAAGGTTAGCTAGGGATATGATAATGGAGATAATTTCAGGTTTAATATTGAAAAAATATTGTCCCATCCGAGGGCAATATCCGTTTTCAAACTACTTATTATAGAATTCATTTCTTCAGCCTTTGTAGCCTGATACGGTTACAACTACATATAAGTATACCTACTGTTATCCAACATTTAATTGTTTGCTTACTTTTAACGATATTTGTAGCTGTTTCTTTATAGTAAGTCAGTGAGATCTTGTATCAATCTAGCCGAATTGTAATCCCGCTATGTTATCACATAGTAGTAGTGTAGATATGTTTTTCTTTTAGATATTGCAAAGCGCTTTCGAAGTTTGTTGTTGTAGTAATTTTAGGTGTATATATATATTTTTGTAATGATAATACAAATTAAGATAGTACTAGTTAGATAATACGGTGGTCTAATTATTGGTGGATAAACTTAAATAAAGACGAAATGCTTTTTCTGTTTATTTTTAACATAAAGTGGTCAAGACACTTAGATTCCCAAGTAAGGGTTAAAAGGGTTAAACTTAGGTAAGACATGTACAGGTTGAAGACCGTGACTAGACAAAATGTCAATGAAAGACGATCTGTTTTTAAGTTCATATGCCTGTTCAGCTGTTCAGATATCACCAGCGATTATCATATAAGTAAATGAACAGACAGGGTATTTATTACGTCTTAAGCATTAGTATAAGACGGTGAGCGATAGATGTATGATATTGTATTATTTAGTATGTCTAGCTGTAAATCTGATGCGTGTGTGTGTGTGATGATGTGAATAACATTAATTTCATTGACATTGTGTTTTAATGCGTCTTTAATGTATTATCTGGTCCTATGATCTATCATTTTGGTTAAGTTGCCGTGAAGTAGTGTAAGAATATCGTTAGTACAGGTTTTGTCAAATTAAGCCGGAATTCAGTCGAGATTATGCTAACTTTATCGAAATAAAATCAAGATATAAATAACAATAAAGTCGTCGAAGTTGATACATATGCTTCTAATATTTTCTGAAAGAATGGTTTTTTTTTTTTTTTTTTTATGCGATAGGGGCAAACGAGCAGACGGGTCACCTGATGGTAAGTGACTACCGCTGCCCATGGACACCCGCAACTCAATGGTACTGTCACTTTTACCTATTTCGTAATACTCGGAAAATTCATGACTATCACATTATATTTGGTAGTTTATAAATGTGTACTTATATTAGTGTGAATTTATATACGAGTTAAACAAATATGCAGTCATTTGTCTAGGTGTTAATTATATATAACAAGCTTCAGATATCCAATGCAATAAGCACATTGTAAATATTAATTATTTTAAGTTAAATTTGTAACCATACCTACGTATGGTTACAAATATAGACACCTTCAAATATATAAGTGTGTATGTATTGGATAGAAAATTCATGACTATCACATTATATTTGGTAGTTTATAAATGTGTACTTATATTAGTGTGAATTTATATACGAGTTAAACAAATATGCAGTCATTTGTCTAGGTGTTAATTATATATAACAAGCTTCAGATATCCAATGCAATAAGCACATTGTAAATATTAATTATTTTAAGTTAAATTTGTAACCATACCTACGTATGGTTACAAATATAGACACCTTCAAATATATAAGTGTGTATGTATTGGATAGAAATTTGGTAATTTGAGTAACTGTTATATGTATAAACAGACTTTACATACACAATGCAGTCAGTACTGGACGTTACTAATATAGCAAAAAAGAATACACAGAAATTCACAATATAGTCCTTTGTATGTTTGTATAATGTTGCTGTGTCACGATCGAGAGCGACGGCTAGCCGGCTTGATTAATTGTGGGCATAGAAGTCATATACTTCTATGAATAGTGGAAGGGATATATCAAATTTAAAGATATAAAATAAGAAATAGATTGCCACTTGTTTTAATTTTTTTTTTAAACATATCTTTTTATTTTTGATATATTTTAATTGATTGCTGTTTCGTTGCATATGGACAATTTTTTGGTTTAACATACTATATTTCAAGCAGCCCAGAACCCTTAAGAACTAGCAATGCTGTAAGTAATTTAAGAATGTCAAGACTTTTGTTTGGGGTGGAGACGCTAGGGTTATGGGGCCGACGCTCGTTGCGTTTACAAGGAACTAACTAAACGACTGATCGACACTACAATGCATGTAATGCATGTATGTGTCGATCAGTCGATAATAATATATAATCAATATTTTTCTTTATTTTAATAAGTTATTATTGAAAAGATTGAGTATATTCATCATAGTTGTTAATTTCAACACATTATGTACATATATATAAAAATAAATAGCAAATTAGCAATGAGGAATAATATACCCTTTTGTCCCCTCATATCCATTCTTCTTGAAGTTGCCAGATTTAGTGATAAAAATCTGTTGAGGTTTGGTGGCTTAGTCTCATTAGACAGACAGTAGACGGGCAAATATATAGTTACATAACTAAAATTGGGGTTGGTTGACTTACCGAACAATAAAAGAGTAAACTGCCAATAATTGACCATTTCAATTCCGATTATACATAAAAAGTCATATAATGAATAAATTATCTAATGAAGTTTAAAACTCCGAAGAAGTTAAAGAAGCTCATTAAAGATTGTAAACTGACATTCTGTTTTATAAGGAAGGAGAAAAGTTTTTACAATTAATTATTTTTTAATCGCGCTTTTTTGCATTTCTGTCTATTTGAATCGATCTTGGTGTTTAAGTACTCGTCAAACATTTTATTGCCTGCTGCTACTAACTTATAGATGGTTCATCATTGGTTTTATGAACGCAGAGGTTTTTATAGAAAATAACTTGTAGTTTTAGACGTGTTTAAAAAAGTAAGATACAAGAACATAAATTCAGAAACAAGGATACGAAACAGGAATGATTTAATTGCAGGGTTCATGAAAAAGGTTCTCATTTAATTTTTTTTTATTTTTACCAGCCAGTACGTATGCCATTGGTTTTTAATTATGAAGACGCCCATTGAATAAACCAAAATTTAAATACGTAAATAAAAGAACAATGTTTAGTAAATTTACATTCACAGCGCTTTATCCCTCTATCCCCGAGCACTGATAACGGAGACAGCTATTACGAGACATTAACATGCTGTTTTATCTATGGCCCGCTCATAATTCAAAGCTATTGCCGTTTAGGGATCATTAAGAGAAGTGTAAATGTTTATTACATTTGGTTTCCTACTACAACTGCACTATTTTAAAATAAGAATTCTTCACTATAACTATTGTAATTCTATTTGATGAATTAAAATATTAATTAAAATATATGTTAAATTACCACGTCTTAATATAAATACGGACTAAGCTATATGATGTATCAATATCCAACCTTCAATAGTAATGTATTTTGAAGTAAAATAAATAATCATATGTAGGGACAAATATGAAAATTGCACAGCTGTAATGGGTGGTTTAATCTATCGAAAGTGGTTGAACATTGTCATTTTTTTTCTCTCATATTATAATCTTATCATCTTCCTACCTTAGTCCCAAAAGTCCTTAGATGAGAAAACGGGACTACAGCTGCAGTGACTCGCAGAAGCTAAAAAAGTACTGGGGTAAATTTAGTTGAAAAAGTGAGGAGTTTTAGTTTGAATTTAGTGACTT
Source organism: Tyria jacobaeae (assembly GCA_947561695.1). Taxonomy (NCBI): domain Eukaryota; kingdom Metazoa; phylum Arthropoda; class Insecta; order Lepidoptera; family Erebidae; genus Tyria; species Tyria jacobaeae. The sequence continues at coordinate 6,464,616 of OX387215.1, read as the reverse complement.
TTGAAATTGCTTTCATGGGAAGTTTTAAAACAATTGGTTACAGTGTTGGTTGGTTCAAAATATATCCAGATGTCTCTCAGAGGCTCTTATATTCTAAACTATTTTCATTAGTAAAATACGATAACCGTTTGAAAACTTTTCGGGTGGCACGACAGATAAAATATTAAGATATGTAATATATTTATGTCGACAGTAGTGGCATGTTCGCCGCAGTAGAGACTTGAATTCACTCTAAATTTTCACCAGACCTTGTAACTATATTGGGTAATGATGTTTGTATCTAATGTATAGTTTTAAGTGATTTACTTGATCTCGTGTTTCTACAAAAGGTAAGCTAAAACACTTCAGTTTATTAGATTAGACGAAAACAACATTCATTCATTCGTCTTTGTTAATACAAACTTATCTCAGAGAACAAAAGCAAAACTATTTGAGCGCAGAACAAAGGGACTACATTAATAAAAATCTTGTGTTTTAAGACTATCCTTCAAATATTTCTTAAGCTTTTAATGGGAAATTGCACAAGTCTTCTGAGTTTGTTTGAGAGAGAGAGTTTGCTGAGTTTTGCTGTTTTATATTTTATTTGTTTGGATCGGCTCTTGATGACGTTTACCCGAGAAAGCGCGGCCGGTGTAAAGGCCCTCACTTGTGATATCGTCCACATAGCAATGGTTGCTGCTAATCTGCAGCATGTCATTTATATGCAGAAGAAACAGCGTGGGTGATAGCACACAGCCTAATGGGGCACCAGAATCGACAGACTTGGAATCTTGGAATCGAAGCATGCACCGTCAACAACGACCTTGATGCTTCTGTCTGTAAGAAAACTGGTGAGCCAATTGCACAGTTTCTCGAGAAGCACATAGGAAGGAAGCTTTACAAGAAGCGGTTTGTGCCGGACCTGATCGAAGGCCTTGGCTGCGTCCAAATTAACGGTCAACGCTTCCCCCTTGGTCTCGATCGCCTGTTTCCACCGGTGAATCAAGTAAAGCAGAAGATCACCAGCTGAAAGACCCCGACGGAAGCCGTATTGTCGATCATTGAGGAGCTGGTGGTCTTCTAAGTAGCGGAGGAGCACTTAACAATGGATTCCATTATCTTGGAGAACAAGGAGGTGATGGCTATGGGTCTGTAGTTGGACGGATCCGAGCGACCTTTTCAAGGTTTGAGAAAGAAGGAGTTTGAGAAGAAGAGTTTTAAGTTTTAGGGAAAGAGTTTGCCCAGAAGATCGGATCTTTTGCTTTAGCGCCGTGGCCCAACGAATTATCTCCTATGTGCAGAGGTGGAAGGGATGGCTTACAAAAGTTCCCCTGGAATAAATATGAATCCTTTACTTTGTAGGCATTTTTGTGTATGTTCATTAAATGAACTTTTAATGCAACATCGTTGATTTAAATTAATGAAAAATATCTAAAGATGTCAAAGGGTGTTAGAGAAAACGATAGGTAGATACAATTACAAAATACAAAATGCAATACAATCAAAAAACTTTAGAAGACGCTTTTCTTGAAATACAAGTTGTTGAAGTTGATGAACCGATAACCGATAGTAACATTAATTTAAAATGTACAGAAATGAAGTTTCAACAATGAAGAACTGTTTTATATTAACTAGAGAGGGCTATTTTGAATATTTGAGATAGAAAAGTAAATCATTGCAGTCAGTAGATTATATATTGATTAGTAATATGCACGTACATAAATTAGGAAAAGTAACAAGAAATTGTATTTTTAATATTTTTCGAAACAACCTGGATAAAACATAAATTACAAATCAAGTATGAGGTATTCCTAGACCTCAACTTACTCGGCTCTTTGGTGCCAGTTCTTGTAACAAATCGAGGATTAAAAAGCTATGTAATAGAATCACGTAGCTGTAACTTCGTAGCGCCACGTAGAGCGCTCTTAAGATTCGTAGCGTGCTACGAAAATTGTAGGTGTCATGTTATAAAACATATTCTACTTCATATTATTACAATCATGATTCAAGGTAAGGTGTGACATGCGATTATATATAATTTGTGTAAACTCGAGTACATTTTTATTTTGTTTTGGTTATATCGTGTATTGATTACTGAAACGCAACTTCTAAACATTTACGTAGCAGGATTTTAATAAGTTTTTTTTTTTTATTTTAAAGTTTTAAACATAAATGTTACCTTTTTTTTTCTCAGTACTTACACTAATAATCAATAAAACATGAAGATTTTAGAGAAATCTGCTTAAATTGTTGATTGTTGTTTTTATTTATATAGATATATTTCTAACTGTGCCTTATTATAATAAGTTCGTATATACATATATCGGAAATACTATCTTTTAGTTATGAGTAAGTCATTAGATTAGAGATATTTTTAATATTTATTGGTTGGGGTTCTATGTATTTTAATTGCTTATACATATATAGAGGCTTATGTTGCAAATGTACATGTGTCGCTCCTAAATTATATATGTTTTCATAATTTGACTTCTTCTCCTCATTATGGATCTCTGACTACACTATCTCTAAAGTTTGATAATTTTCAAAACCCTATTAAAATTTCTTCTCAGCTAGCAAGAGTTTGCCGAGTCTTTTCTCCGGATCAGGAATAATCTGCTGAACTCAAGTCATATATAGACGATGAACTGGTATCTATAAGGTTGATATCACAGCAAAACTCATCACCAGTATTAAAAAGCCGCCTTCTTAATTTTAACGAACCGTAATAATAAAACTTATAGCCCTTTTACACCAAGGTTTCTTTCAACGTGGGAGAGCCATGCTTAAACACGCATGGGCCGGCTGGATCGGTTTAACGCCACGGCGTCATAGTAAGCGTGTTAACAAGTAATGCTTGCATTGTGTTTCGCCAATGAGTGACGTAACCGGAATACCAACTCCCCTTCTCTCCTTCCCTTTCATTCTTTCTCCTCATTTAGTGGTAGTCACTTACCATTACATGAGCCGTCTGCTCGTTTGCCTTCTGTCCCAAAATAAATAAACAAAGCAGCATTTCACAAAGTTTTTCTTGGCTGATTTTAATTAATAGTCTGTTTATATAATACACAGGGTATAAGTAAAAATATAAATAAGTTTTTCTTTATTACTCCGACTAAGAAAAGTAAGAGAACTTTTAATTACCCTGTTACTGGAAAGGACTATAAACATTTTGATCTAACTCTAAAAGAGGGATGTAATTATATTATGAAACATTTCATTATACATATGAGGACGGCCTACGTTAATTAGAGAATTATTTAATTAAGTCAATAACGTAATGAAGTCTTACAATTATGCTTTATATATGTATATCATTGGAGATATTAACTATGTATGACAGTTATTGTTAACGGAAAAGGAACTCTAATGGGATTGTTTTAGAGATTCTTATAATGTAATAGAATTTGATGTCACGAATTTGAGTCTTTGTAGGGCGTATGCTATGAATATTTATTCATATATACATACATATGTGAAACCAGAACACGTTTGTTTAATACTTTGATTAGGCATTCATACCTATTTCAGATACAGAAGGAAACTAAAATACATTTACTTTTGAATAAATGTATACATCGGCGCAACTACTTACATGGAACATTCGAAAGAACATTTGAAAGAAGTATTGGAAAGTTGATTGATTCATTTATTTGCGTAATTTAATTGTTTGTCACATAATTTATGTAAGAACTATGACATTAAAATCTATTTACAATGAATTTATTACTTTTTATCGTAGTTCAATACTTAACCTAAAGCAGCACTCGCGCGTCATTACTCTGTATAAATACGAGTAACAGTTCGAGCCGAAGGAATTCTCACTCGAGCTGTCGGACCGTTCGGATCTATGTACAACTATTGGTAAGAACTAAGAATACATATTTAATTACATTTACTGTTATTTTTTTTACCATTACAATTGAAAACCAGTGCAATGTAGAAAATGACGTCAGCATTGCTGACGTCACTCTTTTAAAAACAACCCTTCCACCTCTATTCTGTCATATATGATAAATTATCCTGACTGGGCTGTAGGTTGTAGGTTCAATTTCTACACGGGACAAATAGTTGTCACAAGTCTGGGTATGAGTCTGGGTCTGGGTTTTTGTGTCTATTGTTTTTATGTCTATAAAGCCCCTGCTACACAGGTGGAATTGATTAGTACATAGGGCAGTTCACAGACGTATAAATGAAGCTAAAAAATTTATTGTAACACTTTATTAACAAATGCGTTATTTTAGTATTATACAAAATGTTTATATCTAAATCATTCTTTATTTTGTAGATAGTTAAGTAACTAATCTGATGGTGAGCTTTATATAAATATATACACAATTTCATGCCTATATCTCTGAAGCGGTAAAGGCATCGTAAACGCCAACATATTAAAAAAAAAATTAGTAATGTAATGATTGTAGCCTTATTTCCAGATCAATACAACCTTCGAACCTTCAAGAAAAGAGTACTACTACCTAAGATACACACACTTGTGACTCGGATGTGCATGGGCGGCGGTAGTCACTTATCATCAGGTGACTCGTCTGCTCGTTTATCTCCTATCATATAAAAAAACTCAAACTTCAGAAAGGTAAGGCAAGGGATATTGAGTTCAAGCAAGTCAGGTAGCATTCCGATAACTTGATGTCGGGACGTCCGAGCTCTAAGTGACATCCGAAGGTTGCTTGGAAGAAATTGTAATTAAATTGAAATTAGAATTAGAATTTTATTTTATCTACCTAACTACATATATTACTCGTATTAGTAACAAGTTTAGTTCGATCTATTTAAAATGTTTAATTAATTTACTTAATAATTGCTTTAGTAGAATAGTAGAATTGAAAGCTTGTGTGCCACAACTGCAGGGGCTGCAGCGAGGATACCGCACTCCACACGTTGACCGGTATCGTGGTGGCTATCGGTGTGGGTAGCCTCTCGGTTGAGATAGGCTCGATAGTAGCGGTGCACCGGTGTGGGCGGAGGCTCTGGCCGCCCAGAATAGGGCACGCCTCTGGCGTCCTCAGAGAGTTATGGCGGTTAGCGCGTTACGCGGTTACCGCACCGTATCCACGGAGGCGGCATGCGCGTTGGCCGGAATACCCCCGTGGGATTTGGAGGCGGAAGTGCTCGCCGAGGTCTATCGGCGAACGGCTGATTTCCGGGCGGTTGGTGGCAGTCGGCCCCCGCCCGAAGAGGTACGCGGGTGGCGTGAGGCCGCACGCCGAGCCGCAATGGTTCGTTGGTCGTCCCGGCTGGAGGCTCCACGTGCTGGCTTTGCCGCCGTGGAGGCACTCCAGCCGGTCATTGTCGAATGGGCAGGGCGGCAGCACGGGACTCTTTCCTTCCGACTGACGCAGGTTCTTACCGGGGACGGCTGCTTCGGGAAGTACCTGCACTCGGTCGCTAGGAGGGAAATGAGCCCCGTCTGTCACAACTGCGACTGTAGTGAGGACTCGGCTCAGCACACGCTTGCGGTTTGCCCCTCTTGGGCGTCGCAGCGTCGGGCCCTCACTGCAGTCATCGGAGAGGATCTGTCGCTACTGGTTGTTATACGCTCGATGGCCAGTAGCGACAGTAATTTTACCGCGGTTTTAACCTTCTGCGAGGACGTTATCTCGCGGAAGGAGGCGGCGAAGCGGGCCCGGGAGGACGATCTCCATTCGGACCTAATCCGCCGCCGGCGAACCGGGCGGCGGAGGTGCGCCTACCAGCGCCTCATGCCGCCCTGAGTGTGACCGGGTTTTCCAATCCACCAGCTTCAGTGGCCAGCCGCGAGGGGGTGACGTCCGCGTGTGTCTGGACGCCGCCTTATTGATAGGTTACCCGTAGGTGGTGCCCGCATAGTGCGAGCAGGCGCTAGGAGGGGTCCGGGTGTCTTAATAAAGCTGTTCCCTGATTCCTACTATTGTAAGCGCAGTATGGCACACCGTGTGGTTTTAGTCGGTTTGATTCCGACACACTGTTCCACCGAAAACCCCGGTGGGATGACGGCCCGAGGGGGTTTCCACACGAAAAAAAAAAAAAAAAAAAAAAAAAAAGGCTCGATAGTACCGAGAGTGCGTGGGATTCCGGCGCTTCATTTTGAGAGGTTATGTTGCACGATCTCCGGCATCTATGAGCGCTGGCCCGGGGGGTAACGGCTGCCCTGTTACCTTAGCAAAAGTGCATCCCACCCCTGCATGGTGTGGCCACCTGTTGAGGTGGCCAAGATTTGCAAGAATTCCCAAAGGCTTCCTTCTTAGGGTTTTAGTCTGATCGATACCGACATCCCATCTCACCGTAAGCTCCGGTGAGGTGATGATCCCTTTCGGTTTCTACACAAAAAAAAAGTGGTATTGAAATGGACTTATAACAATTAAAAAATAAAATCCTCTAACTACGAATTAAACTACCTATCCACCATATTACCCACCATGTCAGCAATAACACTATCATAAACTGTTTGATGCCAAGACTTAATAGAAATTTCTTAATTAAAATAAGAAAACTTTGAGATTAAGGTAGTGAGACCTACAAGACGATTGTTCACAATCGTATTTTAATACTAAATGTGCAGTATTATGGTTTCAAGTGTCCATGGGTGGTCATAGTCACTTACCACTGGTTGAACCCTGCCCGTTTCCACCTTTATATGATAAAATTACTCACGGTACTAACTGAGGTGTTTTCTCTAACCGTTTAAGCTGTTTTAGCAAAGTTTAAAAGTATAGTTTTAACACTATGGAAAAGGCCACCTGTCGAGTCCGAAACTAGTCGGGCATCCCCGAAATACATACGTGAGTAAAACCGTATCTTTAAATAACAGCTATGGTTATCGGTTTGTGTTTGTTGTGTATTAAAAATAGTTAACAGACTTCAATCACGACAATTCTTAAAATGTGCACGTTTAAGACTCATTTGTACCGTAATTAAATAATTTATATCCTAAACATTACATTTGTATCTTCCACCATCAGCTCAACAACTAAAGACACAAATGTCTCAATAGCTTTGGAAAGTTTATAAAAAAAACATTTAAATATATACCTATAAAAGAGTTGAGGGTTTCCTATTTTTTTCTGTGCTGGATCACAGAAAAAAATAGGAAACCCATTAAATCCTCACTTGTTTACAATAGGAATATTGCAGGAGTCTAAATTGGACTGGATCGAACAGAAAACATGAAAATCAGTCTACAATCAATTAACATGCATGAAAAAAAGATATACATACGGTTGAACACAGAACATTCACCTTTTTTGAAGTTGGTTAAAAAATTAAAACAATAAAGTCAGTAACACATACATATATTCTAAAAGTAAACAATACCTACAAAGTTTTTAAAAGTGTAGGTAATACTAATATTTATCAGTGTTACCTACCAAACATAGAATCTTACATATAAAAAGCGTTATTTTAACAAAAGAAAAAAAAATGTGAAAGCCCAAATGTATTCATTTCTTTACACAGGTAAAACACTAGCTTCAACCAAAAAGTTTTTCTCCACTCAAGTATAATTTACGCGAAGACACCTACCGTTGTTGTTCTCTATAATTTACGAGATATTTTACTTTACTCCGTTGCTACAGCTATGATATATTGTCGGTCCGTCTATCCATACGAACTGAGTTTTAGTACGACTTTAAAACTAGAATAGTTTCTATGCGGGATTTTTAATGCCCCGTCCACATTCTGATGTCGTGGAAATATTATTTTTAATTACTTAGGACACTTGCTGTGCTAACAATACTGTGCATAAGACGGAGGTATTGCTGAAAACATTTTCTACCAGTCCACCTTTAGATGTACAGAGACGTATGTGGTAGGTGCACAATTAAATTTGGGATAGTAAACTTGAATAACTAAGTAAAAAGGTATAGTACAATATACTTTATCCTATAATAATAACAAAATATTATGTCATTGCAATTGCAATACAATAATACGAATAAAAACTTATTATACCTTCTCACGTATGTACAAACATAAAACTGATTTAATATTCGGTTTGCAAAGAATCAGAAGAAAATGAATTTATATGGGACAAATTTCTTCTATATCATATGAATATCATGATGGGAAAAGTTTTGCTTGTTTGGTGCGAATTCAAATAGGAACGGGTTGTATGTTAATAAGATTCCCTTTCTCAGTATATCGATGTAAAAGAAATATAACAAACAACCGGCTTCAAATTTATTGTGGTCAATTAAAGAGCTAGAACTATGTGATCTCAAAAAAATTGTACATGATTTAATCCTCTTAAAGTCAGATTAGAGTTTCCTTATACTTTTTTTTCAAGTCCTGAATAAGTACTATTCACACGTTTACAGCATCTTATGCCGTCCTGAATCTAATCACACTTGCTTTCTAATATTTCATGTCAATTAGCTACTTGTTATATGGATTCTAAGAACTTGAGGATCGACTGCCTGTCTACATGCAATGAAGAATAATCATAACAGTAGATCGAAGCTTTATATGACCTAAGGCTATTTTACTTTAACAAAGTAGTTGTAGTTACCATTTGTTCCTGGAGGTCGTTAGTCGAAGTTTAAAGCCTAGGAACTGTATGAGCAGCTTACTAACTATACTTAAATTGCTGCTACTGCTCGTTGTTTTTAAATGAAAATCAGTGAATCCAATTAATAATATATTTGTAAATACTGCAACCATCAGGTGTAATTACGATAAATGATTATTACTTTTGTCGGCATTAGTGCATTACAAACGTAGGACTAAATTATGGTCGGCAAATTGTGGGCGGCTATACACCTCTGCGTACCCCTTCATAGAAACGTATGAGTATGTTTAGATATAATATGGTTATTAAATTTATAAAATAGTAAGGAATTCAATTGTTCTAAATATTTTTTGTAAGTGGTTCATGAACCAACATCAAACAACAGAAAATATGGTTAAAATGATATAAATAATATTTTTAGTACTATTTTCAGGCGTTCTTAAGGCGTATAAATAATCTTACATCGCGTTACCATAAATATTTCAGTAAACGATCATCATCGAAAAGAAAAAAAATAGTGATATTGATACACATATATAAGGAAAAAACACTTCTTACATATAATATGCATATTGCATGTACATACATATATATATACATGTATAGGTATATATTTGCCTAACCAACCACCAACCCACAAAACCTAAGTGGTTTGAAACCTTTTGCAGTTCTGAGAAAAATCTTCATTATTACACATTCAACATTTTTACACTTACTGTGTTTGATAAGTTAATACAAATAGCATTTATCACTTAAGCGAAAAGTTGTCCAAATGCTTTGATAACGTTACAGTTTTTACACAACTGTTCAAAAAAACAAGTGTAATATTTGTATGTTCATTTAGGTATACATATTTTCATATATATTGACTTCACGGATGGCGCACTGGTTTACGTGTTCACCTTGCCACCACGATGGCGATGCCGAGCCGAACACTTTATGTAACCCACAAATTGTTGCTCTGAGTCTGAGCGTCTTATGTGTCCGTTACTTGAATATTAGTACACCCCCGCGACACAGAAATTAATCAGTGAGAGTTGTATTTAAAGAAAAGTATATAGATACATATATATGTATATATATGATAATAATTTGAAAAGAAATCAAATAGACAGCTGTATATTTATAAAGTTTTTACTCATGTGTGTGTTTCGAGGATGCTCAACTAGTTTAAATACCGACGGAAGACTTTAATCAAGGGGTGGAGCGACTTTCCTAGATGCTATGACACCGTTATGGTGCAATATTTGTTTTTTTGGTAGAGTATTTGTATTTTTTTTAAATCCGTAACTTTTCTGCTTCAAAAACATAAATAACAAGTAGCAAAATTCAATATCAAATATCAAACCAAATTCAGTTAAACAAACTCAGAGGAAGGAGAAAGATAACAATGAATCTTTTGTTACATTTTCATAAGTGTTCCTTACATATTGTGGAGGTCGGCCTGACCTAAATTAACGCAAGATATTATGTTAAACAAGCAACCTAAGTCAGCCAAGACAGGCATTGTTTGGGTTTTATGAAACATATTTGATGTATTGAGGTCTCGTAAGGTACAACTTTGGGGCAAAACTTGAATACATCACTTTAACTAAAGCCTAAGATAGAATATTGGATGGAATATAGGCGTTTTATACAATGTTTCAAATAAGATACATACATATTACATCTTTTTACTTAAATATCTGCTACAGGTGCTGTTATTGATTGCAGGGAGAAGGTTTTATCCATATTTATAAAAATGAAAGTTCTTTAGTAATTTGGCATAAACCTCTTATTAATTGCTAGATATAATAATTAATAGCTAGAAATAAAATAATATTTTTTGACCACTAACATAATGCAAAATAGAGCTATGGTACATAGACAATTAGTAGAATGTAATTAATAATTTACAGCAAAATCAGTAATGTATTCAAAAATTCAAAAACACCAATCGGTATTCTAAATAATAAAATAAAACAGGAGATAGTAGAATCTAAAAACCACATTAGATAAAATACTATTATATTTCCTCAGATAGATTTGGATATAATGGGATTACAGTATAGGTAATCGTCATGCCAATATATTACATTTTTTAATATATTGTCGAAACCAGGACAACCAATTACAAGTGTTTAAAGCTCAAATTTGCCGGTAAAAAGTAAAGAAAGTCGGAATAAATTATTTCTTTAAATTTTTGAAAGTCATTTAAGTTCCTATTCCTATTTAATTATGCTATGCTAAGTGAACTTATGGATTTTTTTTTCGTGTGGAATTGGAGAGTGAAAAAACCACATGGTGTTCCATCACAGAGGGTCTATTGCAGGGGATCCGGGATTCCCTAAGAAGGAAACCTTTTTGAATCCCTGAAGACCTTGGCTACCTGGTTAGCAGGTGACCACTCCATGGATAATGCGGTAATGATAAATCATCCTCAAGCAAATCAAAAAAGCGCTCGTTGAAAACGTCGTACCACCGTCTCAGGCCGACCCCTTACCCTCAAATTTATGGTTACCTTTGAGCAAAAGACAAAACTATATCGTTTGAGCCTCCAAGTGTCCCTGCTACCGTCATAATAAGGGCGTTATAAATGAACATGTTTGTAAGATACAGGTAGTGAGATTGAACATATATAAACTTACCTTCGCAATTTATTATTAGTGCACCATTACACCTACTCAACCCTGCTCTTGCTACGATAATTTCACACGTTACTCAGAGCAGGCATTATGTTAAACTGTCAAAGTCACAAAGGAAAGACATCGAAACTTAGATTTTATTGAACGTGTTTGAAGCCGTTCTGTATGTAACTTTAGTATGTATTTTGGAAGTACAAGTTGAAGGGTTAACATGTTAATTTATTCCCGTAGTGATTTGTGAGAGGATTAGGACATGATGCCTATTAGTGAGCCGGCTGTGAGTAAGACTCAAAAGTTGCTTTACGTAGTCAAAGGATTTACTTGAAATTGCAAGTCAGAAGTTAACAAGACGCCCGTATTTTGTGTAAATTTTTCTTTTGGACTTAATTTTCTATAACTTCTATTTATATTCTAAGTAATTGTTAGTATTCAAATAAATATGTTTTGAATATTTCCTAAAACTACTTATTTCATTTTTTTGACATGTTGTGACAACCATGGAAGTAAATACATACATATGTGTATACATACATGTGTATTTATTATATGAAGGCTGGCGTTAGCTAGAAAAAAGTAAGCTGATTTTACACTAGTTAAAAATACTATATATAACGTGATGTATTATAGAAAGCCTGAAGGGAAAACCACACTCCATCTCGTTCACACAAATGTCATTCCTTGAATAGAAGTTTACTCATAAAATCGTCATATAGCTTCTCAATGAGCTTATCCAACTCTAATTGCTGGTGATGTAAGGCTGTGTAGGTATTCGTTGAGGAGCCAAAACCCACCAGTCACCTTCGGTTTGCAGACCAAGTGAACTCACAACTTCAATTTATAATATAAACATACATTTATCTCTGTCTACCCTGATTTTACCGAACCATTTTGGGAATTGTATTTCCTTCATTTTATCGCTACTCCAATTCACCCTCAAGCTCACACTTAATGTTATAACTTTACATCCCCAAATAATTCGTACCCATCAACACGTAAGCATCATTATGGGATATATAGTAAGCGGGAGCTACCGGATATGAGTTCAGTAAACCTTTGGCCCACGTACAGGCGTTAAATTCATTCTCTAATATTGTCTATGGTACGTTGTTTAGTTTGTACTGTATAGTTAGGTTGAGATTACTCATTCTCAACTAAAAAACAACACCTAATACATGATCATATTATAGAATATATTTAAAAACTAATTTTACTAGAGTCCATACTATCCGTAGTATGAAATAAGTAATCAGTATAACGGTTGATATTTTTTTTCGCAATGCTATGTTATGTTTGAAAATTGTACTGTGAAGAAGAGGATGTATTTCATTTTATACTAACTTTTCAAAAAGCTTCAACAAAGGGGATAGTTATAGTTAAAAATGGATGATTGTTTTTAAACATCATCCTAAGCACTCGACTTTTAAACTGGTGTTATAAAAATTATAACTACAAAAAAAAATGTGGTTGTGAAAACAGGTTGTTGCAGAGTTGTTGTAGAGTTTAAATGTGAAAGTGTAAGAAACCAAAAAAAAATACTCAGAAGAGGTCTCGGCATCGACATTCCAGCTACAGCCAGTTCAAGTAACCACCCCGACTTCCTCGAGCTATTGCTAGCACTTACAGGTCCTAGCTTATACATTTCACTATACATTTTGTCCCATTACCTAGCCCCTTCCGTTATTGCCTTTCCCTTTCAATATACTCCGAATTGTCTTTTATTTCTAAAGTGTCGGGTAGATGGCCATAAGCGTGCCCCCCATTACGTAATGCGACTAAATTATAATAGGTAAAATGCGGGTGTTTAATACAACTTTGCCTACCCCTTCAGGGATACAGGCGTGAGTGTATGTGAGCAAACGGATATCTTTAAATTTCACCGACAAAGCTTTAGCCTTATCAAATCACAATCAAATGATAAATCATCAAAAGGCACGTCAGCTCTTCGCATAAACAAACAAGAAAATCTATCTATAGTAATGCCTTATTTAATTTATCGTATTAATCCACTCTCAGATATCAGAAAAATCGAGCCCGATTGTTCTCATATAGAAAAATCGAACACAAACGAATCGGGAAAAGGAATCCGATATTTCGATTGTGAATCGAGTTTTACTAGCCGAGCCGAGCCGAGCGCTCGCCAATATCTATTTGTGTTAAACGACTTGTATTATGAAATCGGATAAATCTAACCTCTTGGCCGCGCTATGTGTAGTAGAAAATAACTAATAAAAATCAATGGGGCCTAGTCTGAATTTTATTTGATTATTTACTCATTACGGTTGAGCTGATTCTCAGATATTTTTTCCTCGATTGAACGTTGCTATGTTTTTCAGCCTGTAGAAAATATGAAATAAAAAAGTAATAAAGACCACTCGTTTCTAGGTTTATTTTGAATTATTTTTATATATTAGTTACATTGTGTTATTTTGTTTAATATATTGATATATTACGTATGAGATACGTTTGCATGGATTAAGTGCCTTTAGAACATAATGTATTACATACTTAATTATACTATAGTATATATATAAGTATTGACTTATTTAATTTTTATGTAAAAGTAATTAGTTATTTTGTATGTAAATTAAAAGATCCCGTGATGATTGACTTTGCCATAATTATTTTTATTGACCACTGTAACTTGAGCTGTCATTGTATAGACTTTTCTAGGTATATAGCAGGTCAATATAATAACGGATGACTGTGACAGTCAGTTATTTGTATGTATCCTATTAAAATAGGGAACGAGTATTTTGCGATTTCTGGTATACACTATACGTCCAGTAATCACCAACACTACAGGAGTTGTTGTACGTACTATAGAAAATCGATTTCTCTTTACAATAACGTAGAACAAAAAATAAAATGAGTCGGCCATTAAAGTCTAGAGGTAATCGAATAGAGTACCTAAGTACCTGTTTCTAGAAGTAAGATTTTCTTTATGCCGATACAGAAATGTCATTAAAGAATAAGATTAAGTGAACCAGAGGGCTAGAGAAAGAAGTTGAACACTTATTAGGAGACAATATTGTACTGTAAAGGTCGTGTAAATTTATGTATGATTTATTTATTATTAGATCTTGTATGGATAGATGGCCCTTGATAAAACTGTTTTATAAATATCCTGATTTTATTAAATTGTACGGTTTTTATGCCTAAATAACTACTAAGTACTTGCAAAAGTGGTGGTAATATATTAAAAAACTGTTAAATATGTCGATAACTACGTGGTAGTTGGTACACAAATGGTTGGTTGTACAAATGCTGAATAAAAATATACTTCAATTCAAACCTTAGTTGTGCTGCAGCTACACAAGTTAGTGATCCCCCCGCAACTGTGACCACACTATTGATAAAGGATTGGTATTCTTATTCAAAGTCCTTGACGATTTAACATTACCCTGAAGACCACATTTCACTCTATTGTAAGACTATCATCATGTTTTAGTTAAATACACAATAAGATAAATATTTCGTATTTTAAAATAATAAACATGTCAATTCAAAAACTCAGTGACGTGTCACAAAGCTTTTGGCTATCTGAAATTAAAACCTAAGTATATTTAATTTCAGATAGCCAAAAGCTTTGTGACACCTTGTTTGTACACTAAACTTAAAGTATAACTTTAAGTTTAGTGTACAAACAAAGACGGTTCTTAATAAATGTAATTCTAAATTATAACGAAACTTAAGTTTCTTAAACTGGAGTTTCAATTAATTTGTCATTTACTCATTGTTGTTGTTTTTTTCCGATCCTTCATAGGAATTGCTCTCTAGAGAATCCAAGATGTTTTTGCAAAAAGCATTTTGAAATAAAGGAACCAGCTTCTTTGTTCAAGACACGGAAACATCAACAATGTAAGCAGTAACTTCCTCCACTTTAAATAATCTATTTTCTTTGTTTTTTTTTTCGATCAACTTCACAAGCAGTAATATTGTTTCTTAGACTACAAAGGAGCTATAAAATTCCAACTAAACTAATTCATTTACATGATGATAGTACAAAGGGTACAGGGCTCAAACGGTATCGATTTACAGAGTCCCGTTTCATTGCTTGTTTATATACATATATATAGCTTTAAAGAAAATAGACCGATTCTTTTGTAGAGATAGAAATAAAACAGATGATTTCACCATAATAATTTGTAATAGAGTAATACAACGTGACTCAGGAATGCATGGAAGTCTTATTTTCACTAATGAAAATATACATACACGCTTAAGAGAAACCCCATAAAACTTTAAATAGTTTTATAGTTTAAAAAGTTAGTTTTCGTGTTTATATATTTTTTTGCAAGTGTATATTAGAGACATATTTTCAGTGATTAAAATAAGTGTTCCATTTTCTGAGACATGCTATATATTAGGTATATATGTACATTAGTTTGTTAACATAAAATTTGTGCTTCAAATACGCTTTTGTTTTAATTTTTTTTCTGATGTTTTGTTATTTTATAGCATTGAATGATAACTGACAGATTTGTTAATATACTTTGCAGTGCACTAGATTAATACAAATTAGGGGTTACAGTGTTGGGTGTACCAGTAGTTAAGATTCTTAGTTAATTTATCTATGTAGATCATACAGTCTGGCAAAAAGTTCATTACATTTTTTCCGATCCAAATAGAATACCCATTCTTAGAGGATTTAAAAAGTACTAATTAAATATATTTAGCAGTTTAGCCTCAAAACTGTGTTTCTATTTTCTTAGTTATCAACACCATTTAATTAACAAAACAAATGTTAACTGTTAGGAGTCAAAGACCTTTTCAAAATACGATAGGGAGTCATCAAATTTGCTGCTCTCACAAAATATCAACCAGAATTACAAAATAAAACAAGTAACAATTTTAAATTCAAAATAACATAAAATATAAAGGTGTTATCCAATTTTTTTAAGACTGGATTCTTAAAGAAACGGATTTTTGTGTCGCCGAAATCAAAGGACCTAATTAAACTGAGGTGAACATTCGTTGCTCGTTTTTGATCACGACGACATTATTCGCGACGTTGCCGTTCATGATCCACAGGTGAGTGAAATAATATGTAAACTAGTGTTGCAATAAGTCTTTTTTATTGTATTTTTTGTTCCAAAAATGCATTTTTTTTGTTCATGTGGTAAATACTTTTTGCTTTATGTTAACCGATATATGTGCATTAGCAAGCATAAGAAGGCTTGAAGAATGAATAAATAATTAGAACATAGACGACTAAAGGATATAGGTACTTATAATTCTAAAGCAGTTTTGCAACTTCTCGAAAAAAAGTCTATCGTGTATCAGATATTGATTTGTAAACCTTAACCTTTAATTTACTACAATGGTATGTGGTAATAATGGTTTATTAATTTTTCTTAGTAAAATTGTGCAAAAAAATATGAACTGTATTCGTAATAAGCCGGAGTTATCGGCTTAATATGTCATTAAGTGTTAAGAGATACGGATGCTTGCTTATATTTATTACGCGATGATGAACTCGAACAAGAACGGCCGTAAAAAACACAACAGCAAAATTGACATGTTTATTGGTCATAATTTAAAAAAAAGAATAGATTTTATTTATGAGAAAATTTACCGCAATGCGGTAGAAATACGGGCTTTTATACAAATATAGTAAAGTTTTCGTTTAATTTACGTAAAATATTAAAACAAATATTCCCAAAAGTATACTTCATTTAATCATGAAATGATTTTTACATGTGTTATTGCTAATAAATAATATAATATATAATGAATATATATATTAAAAAAAAATGTTAGGCATTTACGTAATTAACATACCCCCTGACAAATTCTCAATTCATTTACACAAATTTAACTTCCTCTGCACACATTGAAGCCTACAAAGACATACATTATTTATAGAGATTAATCATATATATTTTTTATATATTTTATGAAAATATACGAAATGTTTACTAATACAATATGACTTCATAGATTACAAAAGTAATCATAATTTAAATACTCTATTACGTAAAAATCGTTTACCCTGCTAACCTTTAAACTTTTGTTCTATACTATCTTAATCACCAAAAAACTTGGTAGGAAAATTTATCACAAAATTCTTACACAAGCCGGCCATTGTTTAAAACAATGGCATCGCTGCAATCTGATCTGGGAAAGATACTTCATTATCTCGCAGACAAACAAAGAGGACTAACTGAAATAATGAGTTGATAGTGGTAAAGAATTTCAGTAGAAAGCCTATGTGATATGGTTTTTTAAATAACTGTCACGATCACACAGTGTTCAAACACTAATGTTTTTTTCTCAGTTTTTTTTTAGTCAGTCATATAATTGTATTTTATAGTAAATGCACAATGGCACCGAAATGGGGTTCGAATCCGCAACTACTTGATCGTAAGTCTTACGCCTTAGCCATTACACACCGAGAGGTATCATCTAAAGTGTCTCTTAGAAGATTTTTCATCAGACCTGTATAAATTAACCGAGCGCTGCTGCTTTTGTATCAATTATTCCTTATTTTCATACAGATAACTGATGAATTTAATTTGTTGTATGATTATATGAAACACTATCTGTCAATACGCACGCACAATGCATTTCTACGTTTTCAATTAACGATAATGATACCAGCATAAACTAAATACCTAGCATTCATTTAATTAAATAACACTATGTGCTTTACTATTTGCTGTTGCTATTGTGCACACGGATACTATTCCAATTTTAATAATTATAAATGCCAAAGGATTTTTTTGTTTAAACGTGAGTTTTTTTTGGTTAATTGTGACTCATTATCGTCTTAAGTATTCACTCGATCATCGTAAAATTTTACACCTGTCAGAGGTATAAAGTGAACAGTACTTTTCGTGCAAACAAAAAAATGTTGATTTAGAGGGATTCCAAAAAAACATACGACAAAAGACAATATGGGCGTAACATCTACCTAAACGCGAAGCCGCAGGTGAAGGTGATAATATGATTAAAATGCATGTGCATATAAAATATCTCTTAATCTATCATTGACAGAAGTAAGAAGATAAGATAAGAACAATCTTTACTGTACATTAAAGACATATGGCTTAAAATTTAATATACAAAGTGGATATGTGGAAAGGGCGGCCTTATCTCTGAGAGTGATCTCTCACAGCAGGAACTCTTTAAAACTGTGCATCACTTCAACATGAAACAGGTAATGAAACACGTAGACATGAAGTGCTAGCAGTTAATGTATAACTTGTAAATCTTTCAAATGAAAAGCTTGTTATTCGTGACAAGCTATCAGACGGGCGCAGTCATTACCCAGTTATCAGTATCTCATTCAAGGCTAATATGCTTATTTACTCGTATACTAATTTTGTATTTGTATATGGATTGTATATTAATATCTTTTGAATGATGTACTCCATTAAAATTACTTTAATACGAGATTGCAGAATACAATAGAACTGATCTTTTAGATATAACAACTAAATATTGTTATTTGATATGATATGGCTGAATAACTTAAACCAGCAATCTTGGCATTTACTTATACCGTATCAAAGTTCGTATCTCAAAGTCAGTACTGAATGTTAAAGTGTCACTAGTGGGTACAAGTTTATGAGAAATGGCCTATATTAATTCATGCTTTGCTGTAATTATATAGAAATTAACCCGTCTAGTTGCAGCCAGAGGGTCCTGAACTTTATTACTGATGGGAAGGACTTCTGGCGATACCTGACTATATAACTATGATATAGTATAGTTGGAAGATTGCTCCTAATTTGTAATATTAGTTAGATGTACGGTGAGGGGAGACTGTTATAACTGCTACAACAGTAAAAGTGACGCATATATGATTAAAGTACACAGTAGGCAGAGCCCATCGAAGTAAGGTAAATTATTGTGTTGGGCACTTTCTGGAATCAGGCGGTTCATGTCGTTAGTGTATTTTCTACTTATTTCTCGAAATACTATTTGCGAGTCCAACTACTTAGACCCAGCGTATTCCTTGGTTTTTAAAATAATAATTTAACTTAAATTCAAGTCTAAGTTAGAATAATTACCGTGAAATATTTATATATGTAATATTTCTTTGTTAAAGACGATTTCTATACCGTCGTTCAGTAGCTAACAAAACCAATAACCCAGCATGTGACGTACCGACGATATTGGCACCGCTACATAGCAAAAACGTGCCACCCCCTCACTATGAGATGAGACTTATTCGACTAAATTATCCATTTGGCACCACCCAAGTCATTACTGGCACTAACAGATGTCCTTTTAGTCACGCCCTAAATAACTTTAATTAGGAAAACAAATTCTGTACGCAAAATACAGTATTTGACTGTTACCTTGCTTTCTAGTTTTAGTACCAAATTACCGAGACATGGTAGATTCCATTCGGTAATTTGTTTAAACATTTAGACTTAACAAATCAAGATTTTTATTGCCCTCTTGCCAATGCCGGATCAATTTTCTCTTGAGAAAGGGGATTGTTTAAAGATAATTACAATTTTAATGTGATAAAACTGTGTCTGTTGTTTTTTGCGAATAGGTGTTAAATATTTTATGATATTAAAATGGAGTAGGGTGATAAAGAGAACCGAAATGCTGTGATAGCATTACACAAATTAGATATGGTCAAATGCAATTTTTGTAACTCTCCATCCGCTTGGTATTAGTCGAATATTTGTGTATTTGCCATTCATATGTTAGGTACTATGAAACCTAGCAGTATTAGTAGAAAGAATTTGAAATTTAAATGAAGTAAAAGATTTTATCTTAGATAGCACCACTGCAGTTTCCGTCGTGGTAAAGCCATGCTTAGGCACGAACGGGTGCGATAACACAGCCTTACAGAAAACCGGTTGTGAAGCAATGCTTGAGTTGCATTTCCCCGAAATTAGTGAGGGTTCGGAAGGCCCCAATCCTCTTTTACTTCGGCGGGCAGTGCACTTACGACTCTTGAGTTGGAGGTGACCATGGAAAGTGGTTGTCACTTATCATAAGGTGACCTTTCTGTTCGTCTGTTATTATTAAAAAAACAACTAGAATCATGTCACGTACTTAAAAAAATGACTTAGGACTTGTAGTCTACATAAGGTAGTCATTATTTAAATAATAATAAAAATATAATGGGGTGGTAAAATCAAAACAACTTCTTATACGGTACGCAAGGGGAGGTCACAGGAAAATGCAATGTAGTACAGTGGTGAGTAAATGGTGGGCATTATCCGACTTCAGTGATGGTTTGGGGGGGTTTGGGTTAGCTATCAAGGAGTGACAGAGCCATATTTTTGTAAAAAGGTGTTAAAACATAGGCACAAGTGTATCAAAATACAATTTCTGAGAAATTGGTTAAGCTTTTTAACAACACCATATTCCATAACCAACAATGGTCTTTCAGCAAGAGTTAAAGCTGGGTCATAAAGTTTGATCCACTCAAGCGTAGTTGGAAACGAACGTTTAGAGTTTGGATAGTATGGCATGCTCCCCCTTGCTAACCCAAAATCCTTATAACAATGTTTATGGCAACACCAGGTAAATTATTTCCTAATTTATATATCTATTTAGAAAAAGCAAGCACATATTTTTTCTTGTGATCGAGTTGAATAATTGTTCAGCCTCTCGCAAAAGCGTTAGCACAATGTTGCTTTTCTGGTGGGGTTCCTTATATTAAAAGATTTCATCACTTCTTAGCATTAAGCAGACCTACATTCATAAAATTTAGTACCATTTTGTTTTACTTAACCTAAGTAAAAAACAAATTGCTTTTATATTTGAACCTATTGATTAGAATCTACCAATTTATCAGGCTTCTTCATCTGTAATCGAAGAGACTTGTAACACGAGTGGTTAAATACTCCCACTGTGATCCCGTTATATAACATTGTAGATACAAATTTTATACTTTTATATCTTGATTAATGCACCGCATTTTTGAGACTTAAATATAAATTAACAAAATTTACGGATAAAAGAAAATGTCTCAAAATTGTAGTAGTTATTACAGGTATAAAACTTAAATCAAGGATCTTATCCAAGGATCTTAATTCATTGTAGCTAGGAACAAGATTCAAATTAAGAACATGCAAAGTTAAAATACAGGTTTAACTTATCACAAGCCTCTGTTTGCATCAGTGTTTAAAAACCGAGTATATCACTGCTGTACCATCTACTAGTTAACTATGTAGTTCTACACAAACTGACATACTAATAATCCGATCTTATCTGTTAAATCAATCTGAGAACAATGTGTACATCCTATAAATATGCATACATATTCATAATGACGTAAACCCTACACATGAACCTTTCCGAGAACCCAGGGCCATCTATTGTTCTAAACTGAAAATATACTTTAGCTGCTTTGTTTAACTTTATCTCTTGATATAATACTAACATTAGAACAAAGTTATTTATTGTAAGTCCTATATTATATTTTTCTTTATTTAAGTTGTGAGTTAAGATAAAAACCATCATTTTTAAATTTGTTTATACTAGTAAAAAACATATTAATATCATGTGCATGCCACACTTTGATCATAATCATTTTGTCTGTATTTACAAGTCGTTCCCAGCATGTAGTAGATTTAGCTTCTATTAAAAGTGTCACTAACGTTTTAGCCATGACATGCAAATTAAAATATACCATTAATCAGGAACTAAAGTGTCTCCAACACAAAAGGAGCATCCTCCAACCAGGTGAGGAGATCATGACTTGAAGACCACAGCCCAAAGGTTGATGTTGTCTAGTGAGCCGCAACTGTATTCTGCTTGTTCTAGTGAATGGGGCCTGATGTCCGCAGGCCCCATAGACTCGGAGCTGTGTGCGGCGTTGCGTTGCTGCGGTGAAGTTTTAAGAGAGTTGGGATGGTCGATGTGCAGTCCTGGCTGCTTTGTAGACGGGAGAGAGACGTTCTGCTTATATAAACCACATAGGTGCAGTTTGCTGTGCCTTGACGCTGGTAAGGCCGTAGGGGTAACCATCCCTGTGGAATAGAAGATGCTGGCTGGCTCAGATTCCGTGAATCTGGTCAATTACATCGAGCTCACCACTCTGTCAACATTAATTTTCAGAAATGTTAAAAGCAGATTAATCACAATAAGTATTCGGTTTTAGTCGTTTGATGTTATAAAACATTAATACTTCAACAATTTTCAACTCTGCTATTAATTTTTTCATTGCAATTCAGTAGCGAATAAACAACCACTTGATATTTTCGTGTCTTAATTCCCCTCTTCAGCAATGAATATAATGAATTACGATCGTTTATGCGCAACACGTAGCTTTGAGATATAGCCAGGAGTAATAAAATTATAACTCTATATATTTTAGTAAGTTTAGTTATAGAATCTTAAGAAGTTTTAGTAAACAACAAAATTAAATAATGCGCACACTTGCATACTATAACTCAATTCACTATATATAAGAATATATTTATTTAGACATACCCTTATGTACATATAAGCCCCATCATAGGTATCCGTCCTAAAGAGTGAAAAATGAAATTGAGTATGAAATTAAGACGAACACATTTCTACTATTCCATATAGCACTGTCCTATTAAATACGGACAGAAAAAACCCGCATATATGTATTTGAAACACTACGCTGACATTATAAAAACAACTGAAAACTAAAGAATGAGACATCTTCATTGAAAATAGCCCTGACTTTAAGTTTATTTTATATCATTTTACTTTATTTGGGACGCTTACGGCTTAAACAGTATTACATTGAAATATGTAGTAGCAGCTGCTGATTATAAGCTTCGACGTTTAAAATCAAAATGGTTAAACTACTTGTCTAAAGTATATACAATATAGATAGATATGCCCACTTTAAAATCAGAGAGAATTAGAATCAGAGAGATTTCATGAACAGTTGAACAGCTGTTCATGAAATCTCTAGTGAGTGCACTCTTAGTGGCTCTTATACTACCTGCGAATAAATCAAAGCAGTTGTCCAAATTAAGGTTATTTAATCTATAACAACAGCGCGGGAAGAAACATTTTTTTTCTATATTGAGTGTGGCTGTGTGGGATGTGAAGATATATATATATATGTATATTTATCATGAAATTGAGGAAACTTTTATTACTAGTCTAATATTAGTAGGTAAGTACTGTTTTCGTACTTGTTCTTGTTGGTCGTGGTGTAAAAAAGTCACAAAATATCTATCTCTGGGACCTATCCTGGATAACAAACGAGGAGGTACCCAGTGATAATAATGCATATTATATGTTCACAACACATTTTTTATAAAGTTTATAGCAAAAATACGCAGGCACGTCGAATCAAAACATTAATTTCCTTGAAAATATAATTCATTACAACGTTGTTAAAAACAAGTCTCATATACTCTATAAAACACTGGCCTATAAATAAAATAAAATTTTAAAGCTAAAGTCCATTAGAAACTTATCTTGCGGAAAAGAACTCAAAGCTTGATATTAAAGACATGAAATCGACGGTTTATAAGGAGAGATGAAATCATACGTGCTTCGAATATTACTGTTGACCAATCCATCTCATGAACTACCGCAGACATGGAAGCTGTTTGACACCATATCACTTTGTGTTTTTATTATCTTATTTCACCGTACGGCATATTATGCCTATTCTATTATTATGTTAATAAACATCTCTTAAAGAATATCTTTGAATTAATCATCATTATAAATAAATATCTTTGAATCAATCAAAATCAAATATCATTTGATATCAATGTTCGGTTGTCTGTATGAACAGCTTAATAAACGTACTTAAATATAATTTAATCTACTTAAATTATATCATAAATTTGTTATTTTGGTTCGTAGCAGCAGATGATAGAAGTTATATCATTATATAAATTTAATATTAAGAGAGTATTTATAAATGATTCTCTCGACTCAACGATATTACTCGTAATGAGTGTATTGCAGCCTCATAATATGAAATACCAGTAAACACAGCATTTCGGTCAAACACTTATTATTATAACCTGTATATTTCAGTAACGAGTTTATGTATGCCATGTCTGTATACCATTTAATTGACTTTTCTATACAGAATGTTATTAACAGTATATTTTATATAGTATTTTATCAACGTCGTATGAAAATTAAAAAAGATTGAATGCACCTTTAAAAACTGGTAATTTTATTTACGTTTCTCAAAAAAATACGGAGTATATGTATGTATACTTATTATATTCAACGAAGAATTAGCCGTAAGTAACATTATTTGTTAAGCACCGTAACTATGTATACATTTATTAGCAGTAGTAATTGTAATTACTATTACTAAGAAACCATACTCCGATTACGTTCGTAGTTGTAATCGACGAAGACGTATCAGGTTATGTTAACAAGTACACGTTTTTGTTCAAGTCTTTACATGCTACAAGTCGGAGGACTTGAAGCACGTGAAAGACCTGCGACTGTGACCTGCCTGACGCATGAGCATACAGGAGGCACTTTAAACATTCAGATTTTTGACGAATTACTTTTCCGGCACGCAGTGCAAGTAAAAGACCGTAAATCCCGTCTGTACATTCAAATTTTGTCATATATCACACTTGTTATGTCACTCAGAATGTTAGCATACAGTTTCCCAACCGTACTCTGAAGGCTGATGCCATGATAGTTAGACCTTTATATATTGGGACAATTACCGCAACTGTTCAATCATTTGAAACTAGAGCAGCAATAAACGTTAAGTAAATGGTACAATAGTCCTACCATCAATCCCTCAGTCCTCCCTCCCTTCTTAAGTACCTCTTTTGAACAAACCTTCAGAATATCCCTTCCAATACTCTATGACTAATCTTAATCATCTTTTTGACAAAGGTCTTTTCTAATTGTACCCTAGTATTCAAGCTTTCTTTTGCACATGGTATGGCTTTTATTGCAACTAAGTAATTAAATTTATGATTTTTATAAAGTTTTTTTAATATTTAAAATCTCTTTAAATACTGTAGTTTTTGATTAGCTGGTGCGACATGTTTCTTTTTTATTCTTCTCATTATCATGCATAAAATTATAGTAGAAACAATTATGGTAATGGTAATGCACTGGTTGTTAGTAAGTTTATCATAAGAAATACAGACCGAGAGGGCCAACCCTTTTTCCATTTACTGTTTACATTTAATGCCTAAAACTATTAGCAATGAATACAATCAAATCAAAATACTCTTCTCATCTTGTCCTGCTACAAGTGTAACTAGAACTAAAGCCTCCCTAACTATAAATAAACACATCGTCAATATAAGCCATGGCTGTTTCACCAACAAAATTAATAGTCATATCCGAGGCCTATCCGATGAACACCAAACGTGTAAATTTCCAAGTTTATTCACGTAACTTTGTAAACCCTTTGTGTAAATACACTCCATACAACCAGCGGAAATACATCAGTCGCAGCTATTGTTTTCTTGTCCCGAATGTCATTTGACTATAGGATTGATGAGACGAAACCATTAGTTCTTATTGTCTCTGTTATGGATTTTCACGTTGCTGGATGAATAAAAGTGGGAGCATTAGTAGATATTAATGATACTGTAATGATGTTTTATGTTTCTTGGCTCTAGAAAGAGCCATCCATTTCGGTAGTGTCGCACAAAACGACATAATCTTAAAACGAAAGTATCTGTTTATCTAATTTGTTTTATTGTTTTGTTCATTTCTTGGTACCGAGTTTAATTTTTTTGTAATTTTTACTTTGCGAGATCTCACGAAAGTACAGGTTGATTGCTAGCTATAGTGAAACAAATAATACACATAAAATACATACATACATATATACATTATTATACGTACATATATTTACATAGCAACCTAGGATTTTTACAACATTGCTTTTTCTATATTGTTATACAGTAGTGGAGTTATGTATTAATTACAATAAAAATAAAAGATTAAAAACATAAAAATAAGGAATCCTCTATTCTTATTCTTCCTTTCTCCATTCTTTCAAGACTTAAGTCTGTTAAAGGCAGATTGCCCCTCAATATTGATAATTTAATAAATAACCATAAGTACACCATATAATAACAAAAATATGGGCCAATAAAACATTTTTATCATTCATATCACATCTTGAAATAGTCAAACCAAAATATCAGCTACTTTAGACTTAACCGTTTATACCTGGTATTGCAATAATCAACCACGAATATCAGTCCTGATCCGGACGATAAACCCGCACATCATTAATAGAGACGTGTCCGGGCTATCTGAGGTTTGGTGACAGCCTTAATTCTAGCGGAGAGACTAACCCGTATCACTGTTTCCGTACGACATGAACGGTTTAATCCCACTTGTACTACGTCACTAAATATGCAAGCTGGTAGCAAACTACATTAGACTTTTTTTGAGAACGCTTTCTTCACACCATAGCGTAGGTGGAATAATATATTCTGGGAGGGATCCGGATGTCCTACTAAAGTTGTTCCTGGCCTCCTCCTATATCAGGTTCAAGAGGGCACACCGTGTGGTTTTAGTCGGTTCAATTCCCACACACCGCTCCACTGTAAGCCCCGGTGGGGTGACGGCCTGTGGGGGTTTCCACACACAAAAAAAAAAGGTGAAATAGTATATATAATGTGAAATTATATGATGTATAAAGTGTGTAAATATAATGTGGCCACTCCACTCTACACTTGTATCTATCAGACGGTATATATATAATGAAATAAGTGGAACTAACTTATGGTTCCCCTACCCCTTAGGGATATAGGCGTGATCGTATATAAACGAGTGTAATACTATTTTTTTTAAGATTAGGTTTTTGGTTCCTCTTTTGGACGGTATTATTAAAATTAATTCATCAATAGTAACGGTAATCTCACTTACCGAAAATTAACGTATATGTGTATAATTTTGCTACTTTCTGACGATAATCAAGTAATTTAATAATATAAGAGCGTACTTCTACTTAAAAGGCCGGCAACGCACTTGTGACTCTCGAGTTGCGGGTGTCACTTACCATCAGGTGACCCGTCTGCTCGTTTGCCAACTATCGCATAAAAAAAAAAAGTACCACGAGATCAAGATCACACAAGATCCATTTTCATACATTAAGAAATAAATAATGTTGTTTAACAGAACCATATCTGTTGCTTAGCTTAGATTTATTTATATAATAATGCGTGCGTCAACTCAAACGCACGAGAGTCGAGAGCACGAGAGGTTTAATAAGATGTTCGCTTCCATGTTGTCGCTAGTTGAAAACCAGCAACAGACTCTTAATAACTCGTTGGCTTTAAGCCTCAAACAATTTGTCAGACAATTAATAGTCTGGTAAATACTGAACTAGTGTTCCATTGATTAAGGATGACGCAGTATTTTGATCTGATCTATTTCCTATTGATATTTAATATAATTCTTAATTTATTATTTCGTTTTATGATTAATTCAGTAATACTGTTTGCTTTTTTATAATTTATTTTATATTTGTCTATTCCATATAAAAGAACTAAAAATGTAATGTATCTCTTAGTGTCAATAAATTCATTTTCTTTTTTTTTTCTTCCTTTCTAATATGTATATAGTTTATCGTGTTACTTCAGCCCTAGTTTAAAACAAATCTTGTTATTTTTTTTTTTTATAAATTATACTAGCATAAATTTATGTTAAACATCCGAACCTTAAAACGAAATTGACGAATACAAAAGAAAAAAATATAAATTTAACTTCTGTACAAATACTTAATACGAGGAAAACGAATTATTTTGAAAGACTTCAATAGAGAATATTTAAGCTTATTTGAATTTTATTACAAGATTGTCATGATGTATTTTAGAAAGAACAAATTACGAGGAAAACCGTGAGTTATTTGTAACCACCACAAAAATATATCGAGAATTAGTGTGCTATTCTTCCTTTTCCTCCTGAAGGCCTTCTGGGAACGCTACCTGTAGACAACGATGCATAGAAATTTCATGAAGCTTGTTTCAAAATATTTCCCATATTTTATTTTAGATATAGGTAAATGTAAATATTTTAATGGAATATAACTGATAATATAATTAAAATATAAAATAAAAGATCAAAATTAATAAATGAGGAAACTTTGTTATTTAACCTTTTTAACGATACTAACAATTATACTATCACTACTTTAAATACATTATTATGTTAATTTACGCATACACTTCACTACTCGCCCGGTTGAAGTAATGACCGGGGCGGATTTTTATTCGTCAAGAAACGTCTCTCTATCTTATTACAATTGGGATAGAGTAGATGGCTGGACGTTAAACAATCACGACCGAAATAAACGCAATAGGATGACAATTAGGCAGATATTTTATAATTCTTAACGCAAAAAAAAATACAGTTCAACGTGGTAGTTAACAGTAGTGAATGATGGAACTTCTAAAACTCACAAATGTTTAACAGTCTCAATAACTTTGTGCGTATTTCCTTTTTTTTGTTAGAAGTAAAACGTTATTAGCCTAATATCTACATTATTATCGATTCTTGAAAGCACTCTCTTATTTGATTGGCGCTGATTCAACTACTTAGATTTGACTTACAAACATTTTTTTTTGTGTAGGCGCACGTTTTAGGTCATGTCATTCACCTTGTGTTTTTGGTAAAGTAAATTCAGCCTAAGTAAATGGTAAAGTTTCAAGCACTTTAGTTAAGGCTACTCATTGGCGAAGTTATTTTACAGAATAATTTACTAAATGCCTATCAGTTTCAAGTATTATTTTGTATTATCATCACTGGATACTAGCTTCACAGTTCAGGCAAAATGATTAAAATTTTCTATTTAATGTTTGTTCGGTTACCAGAACCAGGTTATTTTTATTTTGTTTTTGGTTTTTTTTTTAGGTAAAGATCATAAAAATATTTTTAAATTTAAGCCATTTAACCCTGTCAAGTGCCATCAAGTTTGTTAAAAAAATAAAATAAGTTATATGGTAGAGGTCAATCATATAACATATTCTTTTAAGACATCACCGTGGTTAGAGTCATCTCCTAAGGAAGATAGGGTTGCCAACTCACTTGGGAAAAATGTTAAAAGATATCGGTAATAGCATAGCATTATGCACGTCCTATGTTTATTCGTAACTGAAAAGTCTCAAATTATTACTATTGTCTTTATTCAACTTAAAAAATATAAAAATGAAATTTTTAAATATTACGGAAAAACAAACATATTTCAATATTAAAAGGTATTGTCCCAATGGTATCGGGCACACGGACCAAACTACCGGGGCTCCATATTAGTAGTTAATACCCAGCTACCTAAAGAGAGCCTCTGAAGGTGTCGGTCGAAGCTCTTAGCAATCAACCCATATGCTGATATGACTATTGGCCTAATGATTGCTGCATCCATATTTCACATGTCGACAACCTCATGAACCAAAACCAAATATTTTAGTTGTTTATCTTCTTCAGCCTTTATGAGATTGTCGTCATGGGGAATGGTAATATCAACTATCATTGCTGGAAGTTAAATTATCGGTCACATTGTCAGGTTTATTGACAACAATAGTCCTGTCAGTGATGATACTCGTAAATCGATCCCAGTACAATTTCACCACCATATTTAAGAACTGGGTCGGGCACACACCTGTAGTAAGTTAACTCGACAGCCACAAGGTTATGTATAAGAGCAATTTGCTGATGGACTCTTGCTGCTCTTGGCAACTAGGTTATGTCTATGCAAGGACTCGCCGTTGGCAAGACTGCAAAAAACCGCAAATCGTTTGTGTGAGGGTTTCAGCGGGAAGATGACATGCCCGACACTTTTCCATTGTGCCATCGTTGAGGATATCTAAGATAGTTGTTCGTAATAACAACTTTATCTGTAATTGCAAAGATTTCACCGAAATGTAGCCAAGACACAAATGATAATAGAGCCCATTAAAACGACTATCCAGCTTATTGCTCTTCCATATCTCCCTACGATCGGCCTTATTATTATTAAACTATTATGTATTTTATAAATAATGTCCGCTTCCAAATTGATCCGATCAAATTAATTTTGGTATCATGGTATCCGTTTTGCAATTGATATCTGATTAAATAATAAATTGGACCCAGATTTCATCCATTGACTACAACGAACCTCTCATGATTCCTAAACATTCTTTTCATTTTTTGGCTTTTCCTCAATTTATTGACATACGTAATCTAACATGCCACTTTCCTTGTCTGTATTCGGCTTAAGTAACGAATTTAAGTCCCTAGAGACTGAGCCATTGTCTTTGTACCCACATCGCGAAATCAAAAGAAAATCGTAGGCGGTAGTTACCTATTCCTTTTGTGAATACTGTTACGGTCCCGTATAAATGTTTTGTTAACCTTTTAAGTGTTGCCAAAAAGGGTATGGCGAGAAAAATACGAGCAAAATTTTACATTGTATTTTTTTGTGACTGCTGAGTATTTGAAGAATTGTGTTATGTAATATGGAATATAAACATAATATTTCGATTTTGTTTTTTTTGTTTCGAGCAAAATTGAATATTTTATATATACATACATACAAAAACTCACGTCTTCATCTCCGAAGGGATAGTGTGTATCTGGAGGTATTAGTGAGGTTGCTGGAGGCCCAACTCCCCTTTTATCGTCCCCCTCTCCTCTTTCCTTTCCCTACATCACCCTCAACTGGGGCCAGTACACTTACGACTCTTGAGTTGGAGGTATCCATGCACGGCGGTGGTCACTTACCATCAGGTGACCCGTCTGTTTGTGTGTAAGTTCTCATATATTATTAAAAAAAAAAACACATATTGCGGTCATCCGAGCACTGTATGTCTGTATATACATCATATATAGTCTGATGGATAACAGTTCGATTCCTTAGTCGCCTTTTTCGAAACCCATGGGAAAAGATGAAGGTAGTGGAAAGTGAAATAGAATAGGACCAGTCCGGTCATATTCTACTTTAGCAAGAACCACACGACTTCAGTTATTTATTTTAGTCACATCGTTCGGAATTTAGAGCAGAAGCAAATTTGTAATATTAGTGTTAGTTTTGTATACACATAAGTTTCCGCGAAACCAACATCATTACACCCACAACTTTAATTATTTGAAGAGGACAACCAAAAATCAACACGAGGAAACATTTGAGAGGGGTTTAAGAGGTTTACAGTTACAATTACGACGTAATTATGTACATGCATGGCCCATTAAACATAGTCAAAAACAAATTAATTGTTTGATTTTTTTTCATAATAGTTAAAGAAAACGAAAACCTATTTATATTATGCTATCGGATTAGTATCAAAATAAAAAAAAAAAAAAAACTTCTATCCTCGTTGGCATAAAATTCACAAAATTTTATTAACATTTTGAAACCAATCACTTTAATATAATAGCAATAATTAACTATATCGAAATAATGTAATGTCAATGGTATTAACATTTATATGAATATTTTGGATGATTAAATTTAGATAAATTATCTCTTGTTGCAATTCATTAATAGTATTAAGGCATCTGTTCAGAAATAAGCTTTCAATTTTATTTTAAAGGAACCAGTATATAGAGTACTCTTTATATCTTCAGGTAACCTATCATATAATTGTACCGCTTGAAAGCGTTGTTGTAAAACACACTAGATAGCATTGTATTTTACTATATTTTATTGGGGATTTTTTTATTTAAAACTTAATGCACAAAATGTACACAGGCGGACTTAATGCCAAAGGCATTCTCTACCAATCTACCTTAGGGTGATGTAGAAATGAATGAAGTAGGTGCATTAAACAGTTGTAGCAAATAAATTAAAGAAAATAAAGGAATAGGATACGGGTATAATTATTATATCAGAATATCAGATATCAGATCAATATATCAGATTTACATTTTAAGTTTTAAAATATTTTATATGTGTCTCTTTCCTTGCTTTTATTTCTATTATATTCTCATAACTACCTACATGTTTTGTAAAACTCCTTAATACGACTAGAATGTTGAGGCAAGTTACTGTAAGAATTTCTAGGCTTGTGAAGTGTGGTCTACAACTCTCTGTTTGTGGCACCATACCATAGTGCGAATAGCTATTTTTTGTAAAATTAAAAATATTTGTATAATATAACCATAAGTATAAATATAACCAAAATCGGATATACAAGCCCATAGTGTATAGAAATTTGCCTCCTTAACCAGGTCAATATCGTGTGTGTGTAATGTTTATATTCGTGGTCGTGACGTAGTCTTAAATAATATAATTTGTATTTTAGTAGTATTTATTAAAACTTATTAACATTGAACCGTTTTAAAAATGCTTCTAATACTTTATTTACTTCATTGACAAACCATCCATGTTATTTCTAATTATGGGTTGGTGTCATCCACTACTAGAGTCAGCTATACGTTTTCAGAGTCCAAAAATGGTTTTGTTTTATTGGCGGTGTGCGAAGAAGCATTATCATGGTGCAAAAAGATGCGGCTTCTTGATCTTCTTTCTCGTACTTTTTCAAGAACAGCGGGTAAACAAATGGCGGTGTACCACTCGGCATTAACACTTCTTTGATATTCAAGTGAGACTGTTGTTTCTTCTCTGGTTGAAAGCAATAAATCCAAGTTTCGTCTCCTGTCAAGATTCTCTCCCAAAACCATTTTGAAAGCGAAAGGCACAATTTTGCGTTGAAAAACGACTTTTAAAATCATAAAAAATCATCGCTCTAAAATTTTTCACGTTAATTCTATTTTCACTGCGGATGACGACATTCAAAGTGCGTTTTAAAACAAATGACAGATTTACGCCAATTTTTTTTTTATTTATAAAGGACTCTTGTGTAACAAATAAATTATTCGAAATTCAAAACAGTTCTGAGAAACCAGAAGTGCAAAACTTTCAGTGTGCCCCATGTATTAACTAAAAACTTTTCATTTCATTGCTTAACTAACGATTTCGATCGTATTAGGCAAGACATACTCGTAGTTGTGAGCATATACGAGTATAATATTCAGCATAATACTCTAATATTACTTATTACATAATAAAATCTATTTAAACGTTTATGCACAGATGTACATAGATATATATTTACGCTTATATTCCCTACGGAGTAGGCACAGCCGGATCAAAGGCGGTATCAAAGGTAATCTTTAAATACTAGGCCTATCACAATTCAGTGCCAATTACGCAATAGGGGTCGATACTATTGCCGCCAACCGGGCACTATATTATTTATATATGTATATACTTCTAGTAGATATTAGCCTGATCTCTTAATTACCTTTTACGACAGCTACGTTAAGAAATGGTGCTGCCTTATTCTACACTACCCAAAACAACAATGCCAACGTTTACAAGAGCTAATAATAAAAATGATTTTATCTGTTAAGACTTACGTTCTTCGAGGTTTTGCCTTACTAATAATGAATTTAATTTTCCCCCTTTATAGCAGAAACACAAAATTATGTTAGGTGAATGTGTTAAAGTACCGCAATGTCCCAGGGTACAGCTATAAAAAGTTATTTTAATTATTACCAGTCTTGTAGCTTATGTTTCTCAAAAGGGCCTAAGTAGTAAACATCAACGGACATGTTTTGTTAGCCGTATAAATCTACTAAAAATAAAACAACCCGACCTCCACGTGGGCGTTCTTCAACTTGACTAAACAATTTTCCAGAAAAGGCCTGCTGTGTTTACCTGTGTAATTTTCTTATTGATCCCTTGGCACTGGTCGGAAACATGATTTTTTTATTTATAATTACTTATTTTCATATGTATTAATATTCATTCATTCTATTAATATTCATAATATTAAAGAAACGCCACCTAACTATCAACACAGAGAGAGATAAACAGAACAAAGCTTTAAACAATAACTTAGTTTCTATATTGTATTTATTTATTAGGTTTTATTATTTATTTTAAAAATAGTTATTAAACTCTCTTCTAAAGTTAAAAAAAAAAACAGTTTTAACTAAATCAATATTTTACATAGATATAGTAAATAAGGTTATCTCTAACACAATTGAATATAATCTATTCTCTTTAAAACGAAGCGGTCGTAGTTATGATATTAAATTATGTAAACGATGCAACATACTTTTGACATGTTAGTTTGAGTCCAGGACTGGTTTTACATATTTATAAAGTTGGCTCGTAGCTCTGTCGTTAATGTGACCTAAAGACCTAACTTTATACACAATTATGTTATGTAGGCCTTAGGGTTTCTGCGGCTAGGAGTAGTGAAAATCTGTTCATAACGTCGGGAGAAAACCGGATGAGGAGAGCTGGGGATCGAGCTCAGTGGCGTACATTCATTACAGGCTGATGATGATGATGATAATGATGTGGAATATCAATTCAACCAATCACTTTTGTCTGAAATCACAATTTTTAAAGCAATTTATTACAATTTATGCATGTAATTACTATCTTTAAAAATAGTAATTTAAGCATAATTAATTGCTATCAAAATATTGTGATCTATGCACTAAACTCAGAAGTGCGAATTGTAATTTTAAGACACTACGATCACTTTAGACAAGTCTACTTAGATAAGTATCTAATCATGTTATATATGATTTGGAAGAGAATATCACGTTCCTTCTGTCTAACATGAAATGACTCCCTCTAACAGTAGCAAGAGCCGAACCAAATCAATATTTTAAATGCTTTTAAACATTTTGTCAAAATAGAAAGGATAAAGTTTAAACTCTTAAGGAAATGCTAATATTTGCCACTCGCAGGGTCTGCGGAATTAAATGGAAACAGAAATCCGGTTGTTTGCTAACCAATAAAAATTTCAATTTTGAAAATCGACTAAAACAATTAATATTTTTAAAAAAGTTGTGTAAAAGCCTTGAATATAAATGAAACGATAGTCTACGTTAAACTGAAAATCAATGCCAGTTTTCTATATTTTATTATTACAAAATTGTTTAGCTTTTATAGGGAATTGCGAGAATATTCCTAATAGCAGCAATCTGTCACAGCTTTGTAAAATATTGTCTTGGAATTATTTTAAGGTCTTTGGTCGTATATTTTATATTTAAAACTTATTCTACATCTACATGTATTTTTTTCCAAAATTCAGGGATGTTTTGATGGACAGAGATACTTCTTGAAATAGTAACTAGTTTTGTGAAAAGATAAGATTCCTTCTTTGTCTTTAAAGCTTTCAGGTCTTTACCTCTCCGCCGATAGTCATACACGTTGCGAATACAGAATATTACATAGAATAATTTTCATAAAGAAAAGAAGAATCGTTCCTGCATTAAATGATCCGTAAATGACACTCATATGTTTGTTGCGTAAAAGAACTTCAAATAAAAATGTGTAATTAAAGATTTACAGATCAACCAGAGACTGTGCTAGAACTTGTCTGAAATGCTCTTTAAGGTACTTTATTGATTTTTGGCAAATGACTGACAATTGTTATTAATTTTCTGCTGAGCGCCTGCTGCTGTGCCTGATTTATTTCTTAAAAAATACTTTAAAAGTAACATAAAAAAAAGAAAAAAAAAAGGCTTGATATGTATATATGTATAAATGATAGATACATCTTTAACGGGTCATAGTTAATTTGAAAATATACGTATTTCACTATCCCCTTCACTTTTTCAAATTGTTTGTTTGGTAATAACATACTGTAAAGTATGCGCTATTGTATATTGTCCATACCACAAATGCACAACATCGAACGAATTCGAAACATTAAATAATTGCCTTTATGATTACATATTCTCAAAACGATTCCAACATCGTTAGGTGGTCATTAGATGGCTCTAATGAATTTATTTGTAAATTAATGTTAAAAGCAGGGTTGTCTTTTAGAATTAAATTTTCAAACATATTCTCCACATCTAGGAATGTGGGTGTTTTTAATGTTAATTATGAGAATTGTTTCTTTCTTAAAGTCTTTGTACCTATTACGTTTAGACTACGATTAAAATTATCTATTTAATTATACATTTCATTAATTAATATGATATTATATATATCATTAATTAATATGTATTTTATATTGACATGGTTCTAATCAATATGCTCTAACCTAATTAAGATTCAAAATTTTGTTGTGTTTTGTGTGTGTTGTTGTGTTTTTTTTTTGTTTTGTATAAGACACCTCATTTTCCGCATTCTAATGAAACGAGCGTGAATATAAGTGAAATAAAACTTCACACTACCGTAGAATAAGTGCACAAAATATATTCCACTATCAACTCCCCCAGAATCTATTCCAAAGGGTAAACTAGAATATAACTTACACATATCGATATGGGAGTCATAAGACGCTTTAGCTAAGTGCCCCATCTAGTTTCATTTTCTTTAACTCAAAACAAAGTTTATGTACGCTCGAGGCACACCCGCAGTGAAAGCTTACAACTGTGTAAACTTCACAAATTGTTTACTGCCTTCAAAACTGGCTAGGAACTGTCGTTTGTCGAGCAATGTACCTACACCGTTTTACTTGTAGGAAATAAAATTCTCTAGCGATGTGTCTGTTGTTCTAAACACTTTTGTTAAGCCGTCAATTGCTATTTTGCGACGTGACTCAGATATAAAGTTGAGCAGGTTTCGTTTCGTTTTTTGTTTTTATTTCAACCTTTATGAATAGTCGGTTACTTATTATTACATACAGAACATATGCAGTATGATGTCAATAAAAAATAATTTAAGATTAATAATATAATAACATGTTACGGTAATGGTCACAATGTGATAACCAGTGCGGAGTGCTTGTTTTAATCTTAAAATAAGAAAACTATTGAAATCGGTTCACGTATGGCAAAGATGTTGCGTAATATGTATAATTCATTCAGTCCGTATGTCTTAAAGGATGAATATTATATTAAAAAACAAATGGGACCCACAGTGAGTACAACAATTTCTCTCCCTTACCGAAAATATGATGTAACATAAAAATCAATAATTTTGAAGTCGACTAAAAGAGTTAAACGGGTCTGGTCTTCAGGAACATGATTGAAAAACATAGCATTTTACCTCACTTATTATTAGGAATGAAACGATAAGAACCAATACTAATCAAATCATTGAACAATATTAAAAAAAAAATCTCATTACTATTTTTTTTAAAGAATGCTTGTAACGTGGGTCACACATTACAGGCTGTTTAATTGTTAGTACAATGAAAAATAGTAGGAATGTAAAAAAAAAAATATAGCTTTTCAAAATATTCTATTTGTTTTACTGTAAGAAATAAACGAAAATTACATGGAGTTAAATCTGTGCTATAAGGAGGAAGAAGAGGAAGTAGAAGCATTCAAATAGTCTACAGTTCTAGCAAATGTGTGAGCGGGCAAATGTGTGTTATCTCGGTGTAAGAATGCCACGGACATCACTCCTTGGTCACTCGCTATTCAACTCACCGAAAACTAGAGGCAGACTAAGTTCACTATACCATTCACTATACCATTCACTAGTAACTGTTCTACGGTCATCAAGCGGAATTACTGCTACTGGTCCCATATAATTACTATGATTGTTTTATAAACACTCCGACCGAAGAACAACGTTTGAAGGCCACTCGTCTTCTTCAAACACCCATTGTGTGGATTGTTGCTTCGTGAAAGGATCGTAGCTGTAGATTCAAATTATAAGGATGTCGGATACGTTTTGTGAAGTTCCTCCATAACTTCGAACTTGTCTAGCATAAATTTGCACCAATCAACAGGACGGGATTTATGCTCTTCGATGAGATAATGAAGTATCCATTAAGGTGTTTTTATAGAATGGTGGAATGGGTAATGTTTCTATACTCCCGCAATAGCCACTCTACCCTGATGACATTTTCATGAGTTACTGCAGTT
Source organism: Tyria jacobaeae (assembly GCA_947561695.1). Lineage (NCBI taxonomy): Eukaryota > Metazoa > Arthropoda > Insecta > Lepidoptera > Erebidae > Tyria > Tyria jacobaeae. Next base: position 6,426,816 of record OX387215.1, on the reverse strand, counting down.
GTAGGTCGGCCGGGTCTAAGGTCATCGTTAAGGTTCTCTCGACCACGTTTAAACTCACGAACCCAATAAGTAACTGTTGCTAAGGCAAGAGTAAACTCCCCTAATCCAGTGATGAAATGAGTAACAGATTTACTTCCTAAAAAACTTTAAAAAATAATAAGTACACATAGGTGGCCAATTTTCAGCAAAGAGCTATGTAGCATTTGTGTTTTTTATGTGAAAATTAGCCATCAATTTAAAATAGTTTCAAGAAAAACAGTTTGTTAAAATAAAACTGTTAGCTATAGATTAACAAATCTATAGGTAACAATTTTTAAAACAAACTAGGTGTAACTACCTAGGTTGTTTTAAAAATTGTTTATATGTATTCTTCTTAAAGCCTCTAGTTATGATAAATACTTCTGTAAGGAGTAGGTTCATGACGATAATACACTACGTGGCTTTCGAACCTGCAATTACTTGATCGCAAGTCTAACGCTATCCATTACGCTATCGCCGCTTTAGTTTAAACTAATTAGCCACATACAAAACATTTTGTATTAGAAAATATACTTCAATGCCTATTATAGTTGCCTAAATAACTATACACATAACAAACAGTTGCAAACAATTTCCCTGGGATTTAAGTTTGCAGAACCGTAACACTGGCCCTGTTTGAAACAATTGTTCCGCCACGGACGATCATCGACCACTGTGAGTCAGCTGGAAAGTTGAGGGATTAGCGTTAAGCCAGTAAGTTTGACGTCATTGCAGTTAACTTATGTATATACTTCACAGTGAGAGAGCCTATATTGCATTCTAGTACTTTAAAAAAGACAACTCCCGCATAAGGAATAACTACTCTGTCGCGTGGGACTTTACAAACTTTCAATACGACATAAGGCATACATAGACTAAGGACAACTATTTGTGGATCACACAAATTTTTGAACAGTATATAAATATATAACTATATTTATAAGTACAGTATTACAGGCCGCATACTTATTTGTCGAGTAGGTAAAAATAAGACTGTTGTAAGGAGTATCCTGGCAAGGAGAATTGATTTTATTTAAAAGCAAAAAAGAAACAATAAAATATGTCTGTACAATTTGAGTTTTTGACAGGTACATTATTACTTCTGACCTCGCAAGTAGTCGGTAAGTAGACTTGTATGATCTTGTGTTTATCTGGTAGATAAATATACATTTTAACAACATACGGAGTTCGAAAAGCTTCAGCATCTTTGGTCTTTGATTGATTGTTTTACTTACAGTTACCGATCGATTATATATAATGTGATAAGGCGAAATGTAGGGAACAGAATAGAAAACTCAACGTTGCTCTTTTGATATACATATACTGATTTATTTTGCCGAAACGGACCGACTCATCGACCACGTCCAAATGGCTACAGACTCAGTGCTCCAGCAGGTCCCATCCGCAGAGATCGTGATTCTTGGCGACTTTAACGCCCATCACGCTGAATGGCTTGGTTCGCGCAAAACCGATCATGCGGGAAGATCTGTTCACGATTTCGCCTTGGCATATGGCTTGACGCAGCTGGTAGCAACGCCTACGCGAATCCCAGATGCAAAAAGCCACGTGCCTTCACTGTTGGACCTCACATCCTGACGGCTACAAAGTATCCGTTGAGGCCCCTCTTGGCTCTTCGGATCATTGCCTGATTAGGAGTATGGTGCCACTCGTTCAATCGCTGCGGCCGCGAGTTACAGGCAGTCGCCGCGTATGGCACTATAGGTCAGCAGACTGGGATGGAATGAGAACATTCTTTGCATCCTACTCATGGAGGCAGGTTTGCTTCTCGCCGGATGATCCCAATGTCGTTGCTGACTCTGTCGCGGATGTTGTGCTTCAGGGTATGGAACTTTTCATTCCATTCTCCCTGATTCCCACAGGTGGCAAGTCCCAGCCTTAGTTTGGTCGAACCTGCAAAGCGGCGTCCCGCCGAAAACAGGAATGTTACCAAGCATGGGCTAATGCAGCGACAGCACGGGATGTAAAGACCAGCACATTAAAGAAGCAATTTAACTTTGTCTCCAGGTCCCTCAAAAGAGTAATTGCTGGGGCGAAGTCGGCTCACATCGGCAGAAATGGCGACAGACTAGTGAGTCTCCCCTCCGGAACTCGTGCATTCTGGTCTCTTGCCAAAGCTGTCCAGGGGAACTTCTGTAAGCCATCCCTTCCACCTCTGCGCATAGGAGATAATTCGTTGGCCCACGACGCTAAAGAAAAAGCCGATCTTCTGGGCAAACTCTTTGCGTCCAACTCGACCCTGGACGACGGGGGAAACGCACCGCCGACCATACCGCAGTGCGAGACCCGCATGCCGGAAGTCCGGTTTACACAAAGGGCAGTGCGTAAAGCGCTTCTTTCCCTCGACGTTCATAAGTCGAGTGGGCCCGATAGAATCTCTCCTATCGTGCTGAAGACGTGTGCTCCAGAGTTAGCACCGGTTTTAACGCGCCTTTATCGGCTTTCCTACTCTCTTGGCGTAGTCCCGAACTCATGGAAGACAGCTCTAGTGCACCCAATCCCTAAAAAAGGAGATCGCTCGGATCCGTCCAACTACAGACCCATAGCCATCACCTCCTTGTCCTCCAAGATAATGGAATCCATTGTTAACTGCCAGCTCCTCAATGATCGACAATACGGCTTCCGTCAGGGTCATTCAGCTGGTGATCTTCTCGTATATTTGACTCACCGGTGGGCACAGGCGATCGAGACCAAGGGGGAAGCGTTGGCCGTTAGTTTGGACGTGGCGAAGGCCTTCGATCGGGTCTGGCACAAAGCGCTTCTTGCGAAGCTTCCTTCCTATCACCCACGCTGTTTCTTCTGCATATCAATGAAATGCTGTAGATTAGCAGCATCCATTGCTATGCAGAAGATAGCACGAGTGATGCCCTTTACACCGGCCACGCTAACATTTCTCGGGTAAACATCATCGAAAGCCGATCCAAACTTGCGTCTGAAATCGAAACTTCTTTATCAAAAGTTTCAGATTGGGGTCGACTTAACCTAGTCCAGTTTAACCCCACGAAGACACAGGTTTGCGCGTTCACCGCTAAAAAGATGCCATTGGTCGTATCACCTCAATTTGAGAGCACTTCCCTAACTGCATCAACTAGTATCGGAATCCTTGGCGTCGATATATCAAGCGAAGTCCAGTTTCGTGGTCACTTAGAGAGTAAGGCCATATTAGCCTCGAAGAAGCTTGGTGTGCTAAACAGATCGAGACAGTATTTTACTCCGGCCCACCGCCTGCAACTTAATAAGGCGCAGGTTCGGCCGCACATGGAATACTGTTCTCATCTCTATGCAGGTGCACCCCAGTACCAACTTCTTCCTCTTGACCGCATTCAACGGAGAGCGACTCGCATCATCGACTGCCAAGATATTTCTGATCGACTTGACACCTTGGCGTTGCGTAGGGATGTAGCTTCACTCTGCATTCTCTTAGTTCGGACTCATACCGGCTGCTGGTTTCCGCCATCGTCCTACGCGACAAAATATCCATCCCCATCACCTGGACGATTGGCACTCCACCACTGCGCGCTTCTCCAGAAGCTTTTTGCCTCGCACAACCAGCTTATGGAACAAATTGTCGCCTGCCATATTTCCGACCCGAAAAGAGCGTACTCCTACCTAAAAGGCCGGCAACGCACTTGTGACCCTTGAGTTGCGGCTGTCCATGGGCGGCGGTAGTCATTTTACCATCAGGTGACCCCTCTGCTCGTTTGCCCCCTATCGCATAAAAAAAAAAAAAAACTTGATAAAAAAAACCGAAAGAAAATTTTTATTTAGTCTACTATATTGACACGCCAATGAGTGTGTATCTAATATATAACATCATTCGGCAATGACAATGCCAAAATAATTTTCTACTATGAATTGGGAATGAAAATAAAAACCATCCTGAAAGTTTTTGGTGTTACATCAATTTACTTTTGAAACATAAATAAATCAATACTACGTTCTTAACGTCACACAGTTGTCCTTTTCTGAAAAAAAAAAAAAATATATATATATATCTTTCAGAATTACACAGTACCCTAATCTTAAGAACACAGTTCATGGTTTTCTGCTTTTGAGAAGGGTGAAGGGCTCTACGTGTAGTTGGATAGAGTTAGTACTTACAAGTGATACTAGTGCTGTTGAGATAATTTATGGACATCGGTACTTGTCTACAACGCAGCTATGTCCTTGTTTCTATACAGAGTGTAACATGAAATTATTTTGCTTTAGCTTTAAATTGTATAGAATACCTCGAAAACACTAAAAACTTATTTCAACTGAAGCTGGAACTTCAACTTAAGTATTGACCTATAAATATATTATTTCGTAAAAGAGAGATGGCTGATAAGAATGGGCATTTAATGCAGAGGATGTTGGTAGAATAACTCATATTTTTAACCAAAAATACATACATAAATCCTCGAAGAGCCCGAGTCATCGCTTACGCCAACTTTTTGCCAGTAGTAATTTACTCCCACATACGTAATTAGGGGGTGGGCTAGACCACTGCCGTTATCCGGGCACTGTAAGACTGTATATATACTGTCTGATACGTAGCAGTTTGATTATACCTACAGGATCGGGCTACCCTATTCAACTCCACCGAAGACCCCATGACAAATTTCTGATATGTCTTTATAAAAATAAAATAAAACTATGTATAATATACTATAGAAATTGTCAAATTACCACTGCATACATATAACTGATACACTCTCTATATGACTAAATAGGACTTTAGGTTTTTTAAATATTCTCACTGCACGAAAAAAATAAAACACAAGTGCTTAATAGAACAAGGTTTTACTAAGCCGTGAACTGGTATTTGCCTGCTTAAGCTACGAACTACGTGAATTGAAGATAGTATTAGTTAATTAGTACTCTAGTGTAATTAATTTCACATGGAGGCTTGCGGCTGAATAGATACTTTATGGAGATTAATGTGTAATACCCAGTAATGTTTCAGAGCTTTCAACTGGTTTAAATATACGTTAGGGGATTTCGACTGAGACGTTACAATACAATTTGATGGTAAATGTATATTAGTATTTTAGGAGCGTTATGTATGTTTTACATTTAAAGGGGTCTCTCCAAAAAATGTTTAATAGTGGACTGTACTAGGCTGATTGAGTGATTGATGCATACTCACTAAATAGTCGCGACAGCCTAAAATTCGTTGCAAAAGATTTTTTAGACTAAATAACTTCGGAGTGTTAATATCCTTTTATTGTAAGTGATATGAAAATAAAGTCTCCTGCATTTTCCTAAAGTAACGTTTTAGTATATAAATAAAAATATATTAAGTATATTTGTAAGAAAAATATATTCAAACAATTGAATTTTATCTTCGGAAAATCTTTTCTGTTTATTTGCCCTCATGTATTATGTATACACCAAACTAAGTTTATAACGCATATCTAGTAATCTGTGGCACAAAACGGGAACAAACAAACATACAATTAACTTTGTATACGTAAGGTTTCTTGACACTACTTCGACCGCAGTTTACCAATATCAGTAGAGGAAGAGAACGATAAACTAAATGTAATAATAAAATAAGAATGCAGTACCAAATGATTTCCAATATCTTTTCTTTCTTCACTTTCATAATACTGCGGCTACACTTCACTACATCTCTGCAAACTGCCATTGCAACTCGTGTAGTATGTGGCCCCAGTTTAAAAACCACTGCCTCTAAAGAAAGGTCACAATCAACAAGGCCTCCCAAATATAAAAAAAAATATATATAATTATTCAGCCACAGAAAACGGAACTCCTACATTATTAATATAACATAAGATAACTTTAATTTGTGTTATGTGTGTTGAATATAACATGAGCTTCTCGTAATAGCGGCGCAATGCGGTACTTTTTTATGCTCTTGTGCTAATAAGTACCAGGTGTGCGTTTTTCATAATTGTGGGGTAGTTGGTAACTGTAATAGGAAGTCGGTTGGCCTGAGGAACAGGGAATTGACTGCGAATTTGGGTCAAATGTTTCTAGTCCGATTACTTTTGTTTCCAGGTAAAGTATCATCATGCAAACTATTTTCGCTTTTATATTTTTCACTAAATCTATACTTCATAAAAATAAAATAAATCGTGGTTTTCAATGGAATAAGTAGGCGGATAAAGTGGCGATTGGGGCACCTCCACCTATCTCTTCATATATATAAAGGTGGCTATCTGCAGGGGTATACCGATAGGCGTAAGTTTTTTTATGTATGTATAATTATCTTTCATACTGTGATTACGACCACCACGATGCCCCCTAATACTAAGCGTAACCAGTGTTTTTATATACGAATTAAAAAAAACGATGTAGTGATTTTTATTGGAATTTAGTCGACTGTATGTTTAATAAAATAATATAAGTTTTTTTTTTAAACATAAATTTACTTTTTTTACGCCAGCAAATGATCGAATTTAACAAAGTAACAAGAAAATATGTCTTACTTGTTACTTTGTTGAATTCGATCATATTCGATTACTGTATATGAGACTAGCAATGGGAGCTGGAAAATGTATTGAGGGTGAACGATAACAATGGTGTACACGTCATCGACTTTCATGCCATTTATTGTACGAAAAGGTTAAAAACTAAATTCGAAATCTGACAGTAGTAATTTATGCTCTAGAAAATATTGCACAATTTGCAATTTTCCTATCTAAAATAAATGCAAATTTGTTCTAATAATACAATTATTTGTATAAAAAATAAGAAATATATTGTTCAAGTTACAAGTCAAAGTCATTCTTTAAAAGTGCCTCTAAATCCTCTCAGAAAATATTATACTTACCATTTAAAAAGAAAAAAAAAAAACCTTGGTTTCTCTGACACAAAATGTACTTACCATAAATAAACTAAAAGAATTTACTCTTTTATTTAAGCCACTCTTCGTATTAAGGTAGCTTGATTCTAAAGGAAAATCAATTTCTTGGCCCTTTATCGGAGTAATTACCTTTAAATGAATGAACATTGTTTTATAAATTGTTTTCGTGTGAAGCCTTGTCGTGTGTAAATACAATTGATTTCATTTTGCACATCAATATTCAGCCCCACAAAAAAACACTTTCAACGAGCTCCAGTCTCCAATCAAATTATACAGTTTTTATTGAATATATTTAACTTTGGTGAATATCGAAGTAATCCTGGTGTTTCTTTAAACAATTCGAAACCTCGATACGAGTGATACAATACATAAATAAATTAAAGTATACCATAACAGTTGACGAATGTTCCACCACAATGCAATACATGTCACCAATACTTCGTACGTTAAGCAAATTAACGCTCCATTTGTCCCACGCCCTCTCTGAGAGGGAAAACATGTTTTGAAGGTTCCTAGGGTATGCCTACAAAAACATTACTGCCTTCAAGTTTCCTCCTAATTACTACATCCTATAATAATATGTTTTAGAATGTTACAAATATATCTTATTATTAAATTAAACGATATTTTGTTTAATTTGTCGTTTTTCTACTTCGTTCATATTATTTTTGTAAGTTACAATAATATAAGATAAGATAAGATAAGAATAATGTTTATTGTACACCAAAAACATTTTGTACCTATTTCTAGAAGTTATTTTAGATATTTAATAGAGTGCATAGATTACTGTAGACCTGTACTTAGCAATAGCAGGTAATGAAGAGCAGGTAGTCACACTCTTACTATTCACCAACAGCATGGTGTTCGGGAATAGTATAGATAGATCATTCAAATCAATGAATGAATACTTACTGCCTCAATACTGTTTACCCTTCCTCAGTTCCGTCAGTCATCATTGATTAAATTGCCTGTGCATATGTACATCTATATATTGTATCCTTTAATATTTTTTGTTAATTATTTCTATTTGACTATGGAATTTTAAATGTAATAAAATGAAGCATTAAAGTATTCGAAAAAGTAATTAAATTAATTAAAATTTAAAATGACTTCTGATCATGAGTACAAGAAGGAAAACTGCTAGTGTCAGCATCTTGGGTGAAATCTGTATCTAATTAATTATAATTATTAAAGATTGTCAAAATAAAGAAAATGTGTTCCTGATCCTTTGATCTAGAATAATCTAGATACTTCCTATGGTACGCTGCGATATAAGTCAAAGGTTTCCATACTGTTTTTTATTACAACATTGTTAATAATAATGAAATAAGTCAATATCATGCTTAGTTGTACTGTTGAATATAAAATAGAGATGTTTTGAGCGCTTATTTGTATGAAAGTGTAATCGAGTTGCAGCCTTAAGGCGCTTGTAGAAACACACGCTAACGTTACTTTAATTGCACTTATTCCTAACGCCAGGCTAAATCTAAAACGAAACATTGAAAGACTTAAAGTTTCTATTGTGTAGCAGTTAATGTGGTCCTAAGAATACCTATCATTATATAATGTGAAAATCGAGCAAACAATAAAATTTGCTGTCCTCACAATATAAATCGCAAAGGTAATTTTATCTCATTTAAGATATAACTTAAATTATATAATAACTTATGATATTTACTGATGCCTATTGTTAGTATGTCTGCTAGTGCTGTCCAACTGCTAGTAGTAGTGTCCTGGTTTTGCACAGGTCGACATAAACAGACACGAAGCACACCTAGACTCAGAACAACAATTTGAGGATTACCCAAAGTGCTGTCTGTTGCGGGGATCAAACCCATAACACTCGTCGCGGCAGTGTGGTGGCACATATATACATATTTTTCTTTATTGTACGCGCATCTCATTAACAGATACAAAATTTTCATTTGGCAACGCATTTCCATTTTTCACACTGATACTATGTATTTTTTGTCCTTCTGTATTTCTTAGCTTACACCATACATTATACACGCATCTAAAGGTAGTAATTAAAACCTTGTGTATTTAGTAAATTCTGTACAAGCACGTAATAAGGGTATATGTACAGTAAAAGGGTTGGTAAAAACCTCTTAACTCTGCGAAGGATTGAATACAGATATATGAATGAAAACATACGAACTGAGTTTTGTTTTTCTTCTGTTCAACTTAATACATAACTTAAAAATATATTATACGTTTTTGCTTTTAATTAATATATTACGGTATCTTATATATTTTCTATAGAAACATTGAAACCGCCTGAAATTTATATAATTATAGTTTTGATGATGATGAGAAGGCACGGTACGTCGGAAGCCGGGTCGTGAACCAACAAATCTACGAAAATATCCTGTGAATTATGAGGAGCTCTCTTAAGAATCCTGCTGGTTGAGCGGTTGCTAATAGTATTTAATAATATTAAATAGATATCAATCATTAAAACTACTGCCCAACAACCACTGGATTGTGTAATATTTAAAGACAAAATGTAAGTCGTTATTCAGTAAACAAATGAATGTATGACAGATACATTTGTAAACGTAAATCAACAAAAATTGTTAATATTCGTCTATAAATTTGAAAAGACTTTTGACGTTCTTAAGTATTACATGGGGATTAATTTTGGGTAAACTTTGTTTTATAAGTCAACAACCTCAATGGAAATTATTCCTATGTCACGGGGACTTGACTAACATTCAAACAACGGACACATAGAACACCCAGACTCTGGACAATTTTTTTGTGAATCGATGAATGTATCGAACCTACGACCATTGACTCAGCAGCCAGGATTACTTACCACTAGTTACAATAGTAAGGTATCAACAACAACATCAACACTAGTAAAAGTAAACACATTTATGTTTCGTTGTCCACACAGAATCCCCTAAAACTTTATTACGTTCATTCAATAACCTAAAAAAACACCCATCAAATCACAAAGCAACGATTTAAGGTTCACACTGTATAACCCAAAAGATTCACTCGTGCGAAATCCTAAAGCATTATCATAAATGATATACTTGACTCAATTCCCTTCCAACTACCCTTCTTGTCTTATTCATGAATTTTGACAGAGACGGGTTATAGAAATACAAAACGGGTGCTTTTTCATTCCAAATTCTTTTGTCGCGTTTTATTTAATGCAGAATTTTAAGTAGCAACTTATACAGTTTGAATGTCTTTGTCTGTTATAAGTTTCAATATAACTTTGTTTGGTATGTAAAAAAGGTAGACGTTGCACTGTGAATTTTGGAAAAGTAAAATATTGAATGAAAACAGAAATTTCAGAAGACTTTGCTTACATACTAATGCTAACAAAGTTGTTGTGCTTAATTACTAATGCTTACGACTTGCGATCAAGTGGTTGCGGGTACGAACCTCACCCAGTGCACTTCCGTTATGAACCCACCCATAACACAATCGTGTTAGCTTAGTTAATTAGAATACTAGCAATGTGTGATCCATGTTGCTATTATTCTTTACAAGAAATGGTGGCTAGGCACCTATGGCTTTTAAACGTTGTAAAGACTAACATATTTGTGGAGTTCAGGTGTCAAAACCAAAATTGCCTTTGACCGGGCGAGGTGATAATGACTGGTAGACCGCAGCTTGGTGTGTGGAAGTTGTATACATATTAATCGAATACTAATGAAATATATACTTATATGTATCTAGGTAGTATTGAATATATACTAATAAAAACCATCAAATTGCGATCCAGGATTTTACACGTTCTAGGTGCTACATGGTTTGGCACGTCTTTGCTAGATGATGTCGATTGAAATTGTATATGGAGGTACCCCATATCCAATTTTAAATATCTCATTGTGCGATCCACAAATAGTTCTCCTCAGTCTGGGTGTTCCCTGTGTAAGTTGTTTTTTTTTATAGTCTGCAGCGACACAGGAATAAATCTTATCGCAGGAGTTGTTTTTTTTTTGCAACTAACACTATAGTTAGTTAGTTTTATAGTATTAGTTTTTCTTAAAAGTTTTTAGTTATATAATCAAAATGAGATCTTAAAAATACACAACCGAGTAAAAACGTATAGTTATATTAATAAGTATAAAAGTTAATTTAAAATTAAGTTAAGATAAAGAGACTTTATTATAGGTCACTTTGTTGAACTCAAGGAGACATGAATCTATTAAACGAATGGCTAAATATAATCTATTAACTATAAACACACCTAGGACTACATATATGATTTTTAAGACACAGAACAAGCAAATACCAGCGTTCCATACTTGACCTTAAATAATTTTAAACCTTTAAAATATTGAAAAATATTTAGGTCTACGGTTAGATTATAGCCTATCTAATAAATATCATATTAACCACTTAAGGGCAAAGACACTTAACGGCAAAAAAAAAAAAAAAAATTTTTAATTACTAGACGCACTACGCAAAATCGAAACGAATTGCATACTTGCTAATTACGACCATTTTGAAGTAATATAATCGTGATATGAGGTTCAGTCACCACGGTCATCGCTAGAAACCGCTTAAAATATTAGGTAGGCAACTAATAAGCCTTCCATCTCTGTACACAAATTTATAACATTATTTAAGTAAACAAAATCAAATTATTTCTCAACTATATAAGCACCGTCGTTTTCTATCTTCTGTCGCCAATGCGCTGGCAGAGACATAATGATTTCCTCGTAGAAGTTTTTAGGCTTTTGATCAAAAAAGGTGGTAAGGTCACTTTTAAGCTGATCTTCTTTTTTACATTTTTTATCTGCTAAATGAGTGGGCTAGAGATCGAAATAGATGATAATCTGAGGGCATAATGTCTGGAGAGTACAGCGGGTGAGAAAGGACAGCCCAGCCAAGCGAAAAATTTTTCACGAGCGATTTTTCTTTTGCTACATGTGGTCAAGCATTATCGTGCAAAAAGTATACTATGTTGTAGTGGTAGAGCCATGCTTGCTTAAGCACGAATGGGCCGGCTCGACCGGTGCGATACCACGGCCTCACAGAAAACCGGTTGTGAAGTAACGCTTGCGTTGCATTTCCCCGAAATGAGTGAGGTCTCCGGAGGCCCAAAATCCCCCACCCCCCTAATGATAGCGCTGTTAACAAAAAGGATACCCCAGGGGGGTACCAGCGCTAGCGTTGGAGAATCCCCCCCTGGACGTCCACCCTCAGTACGGATTATGCCTGAGCGTGGACGCCCAGGCTGCCCCTCGTACTCTGGGAGGGGCTCAACTGCGCTCTCAAAATCTGCTCGGGGCAAGAGAAGGCACACCATGGCACCCCCTGTCACGTTTACCGTGGATTTTTGTAACATCAGGGGCTTACATTCGAACCTCGACACTGTCCACCACCACCTTGAGACAGCAAAGCCGGCCTTGCTCTTTTTAACCGAGACGCAGATATCATCTCCAGCGGACACATCCTACCTCTGCTACCCTGGGTACGGACTGGAACACTCCTTTGTTCCTAAGGCTGGTGTATGCGTGTACGTTAGAGATGATATCACTTCTCGCCGCCTCGGCAATCTTGAAGGTAGGGACCTCTCCATCTTATGGCTACGTGTAGACTGCGACGACCATCCCCGCATCTACCTATGCCTCTACAGGTCCCATAGCGGTGATGCCGAAACGGACCGACTCATCGACCACGTCCAAATGGCTACAGACTCAGTGCTCCAGCAGGTCCCATCCGCAGAGATCGTGATTCTTGGCGACTTTAACGCCCATCACGCCGAATGGCTTGGTTCGCGCAAAACCGATCATGCGGGAAGATCTGTTCACGATTTCGCCTTGGTATATGGCTTGACGCAGCTGGTAGCAACGCCTACGCGAATCCCAGATGCAGAAAGCCACGTGCCTTCACTGTTGGATCTTCTGCTGACCTCACATCCTGACGGCTACAAAGTATCCGTTGAGGCCCCTCTTGGCTCTTCGGACCATTGTCTAATTAGGAGTATGGTGCCACTCGTTCACTCGCTGCGGCCGCGAGTTACAGGCAGTCGCCGCGTATGGCACTATAGGTCAGCAGACTGGGATGGAATGAGAACATTCTTTGCATCCTACCCATGGAGGCAGGTTTGCTTCTCGCCGGATGATCCCAATGTCGTTGCTGACTCTGTCGCGGATGTTGTGCTTCAGGGTATGGAACTTTTCATTCCATTCTCCCTGATTCCCACAGGTGGCAAGTCCCAGCCTTGGTTTGGTCGAACCTGCAAAGCGGCGTCCCGCCGAAAGCAGGAATGTTACCAAGCATGGGCTAATGCAGCGATAGCACGGGATGTAAAGACCAGCACATTAAAGAAGCAATTTAACTTTGCCTCCAGGTCCCTCAAAAGAGTAATTGCTGGGGCGAAGTCGGCTCACATCGGCAGAATTGGCGAGAGACTAGTTAGTCTCCCCTCCGGAACTCGTGCATTCTGGTCTCTTGCCAAAGCTGTCCAGGGGAACTTTTGTAAGCCATCCCTTCCACCTCTGCGCATAGGAGATAATTCGTAAGCCCACGACGCTAAAGAAAAAGCCGATCTTCTGGGCAAACTCTTTGCGTCCAACTCGACCCTGGACGACGGGGGAAACGCACCGCCGACCATACCGCAGTGCGAGACCCGCATGCCGGAAGTCCGGTTTACACAAAGGGCAGTGCGTAAAGCGCTTCTTTCCCTCGACGTTCAGTCGAGTGGGCCCGATAGAATCTCTCCTATCGTGCTGAAGACGTGTGCTCCAGAGTTAGCACCGGTTTTAACGCGCCTTTATCGGCTTTCCTACTCTCTTGGCGTAGTCCCGAACTCATGGAAGACAGCTCTAGTGCACCCAATCCCTAAAAAAGGAGATCGCTCGGATCCGTCCAACTACAGACCCATAGCCATCACCTCCTTGTTCTCCAAGATAATGGAATCCATTGTTAACTGCCAGCTCTTCCGGTACTTAGAAGACCACCAGCTCCTCAATGATCGACAATACGGCTTCCGTCAGGGTCGTTCAGCTGGTGATCTTCTCGTATACTTGACTCACCGGTGGGCACAGGCGATCGAGACCAAGGGGGAAGCGTTGGCCGTTAGTTTGGACGTGGCGAAGGCCTTCGCTCGGGTCTGGCACAAAGCGCTCCTTGCGAAGCTTCCTTCCTATGGGCTTCCCGAGAAACTGTGCAATTGGCTCACCAGTTTTCTTACAGACAGAAACATCAAGGTCGTTGTTGACGGTGCATGCTCCGACTCGAAGTCTGTTAATTCTGGTGTCCCACAAGGCTGTGTGCTATCACCCACGCTGTTTCTTCTGCATATCAACGACATGCTGCAGATTAGCAGCATCCATTGCTATGCAGATTGGATACACCGGCCGCGCTAACATTTCTCGGGTAAACGTCATCGAAAGCCGATCCAAACTTGTGTCTGAAATCGAAACTTCTTTATCAAAAGTTTCAGATTGGGGTCGACTTAACCTAGTCCAATTTAATCCCACGAAGACACAGGTTTGCGCGTTCACCGCTAAAAAGATGCCATTGGTCGTATCACCTCAATTTGAGAGCACTTCCCTAACTGTATCAGCCAGTATCGGAATCCTTGGCGTCGATATATCAAGCGAAGTCCAGTTTCGCGGTCACTTAGAGAGTAAGGCCATATTAGCCTCGAAGAAGCTTGGTGTGCTAAACAGATCGAGACAGTATTTTACTCCGGCCCACCGCCTGCAACTTTATAAGGCGCAGGTTCGGCCGCACATGGAATACTGTTCTCATCTCTATGCAGGTGCATCCCAGTACCAACCTCTGCCTCTTGACCGCATTCAACGGAGAGCGACTCGCATCATCGACTGCCAAGATATTTCTGATCGACTTGACACCTTGGCGTTGCGTAGAGATGTAGCTTCACTCTGCATCCTCTATCGCTTGTATCATGGGGAGTGTTCAGAGGAATTGTTCGGACTTATACCGGCTGCTGGTTTCCGCCATCGTCCTACGCGACAAAATATCCATCCCCATCACCTGGAAGATTGGCACTCCACCACTGTGCGCTTCTCGAGAAGCTTTTTGCCTCGCACAACCAGCTTATGGAACAAATTGTCGCCTGCCGTATTTCCGAACCGATACGACCTTCAAACCTTCAAGAAGAGAGCGTACCTCTACCTAAAAGGCCGGCAACGCACTTGTGACTCTTGAGTTGCGGGTGTCCATGGGCGGCGGTAGTCACTTACCATCAGGTGACCCGCCTGCTCGTTTGCCCCCTATCGCATAAAAAAAAAAAAAAAAACTTTATTTTGATTTTTCGGTAATCTCGCTGCTTCTTTATCCAGTTGGTCACAATAAATATTGGCAGTAATTTTAGTTTTAGATGGCAATAGCTCGCAGTATATAATTCTGTTTATTCCCAACTACACACTTAAAAGAACTTTTTAACTAGTGCCAGATTTTGGCGTCAATACTCCTGTTTCTCCAGGTCCAAGCCACTGACGCTTAAGCGAAAAATTTCTATACGTAACCCACTTTTCTATAGATAACAAAGTAGTTAGTGTCATGCGCACGTTAGCTCTCTTCTGAAGTTGAAACGGCGTCAACTCATGTGGCAAACAAACTGAATATTTTCAGGTATTTTATAAAGCGTGGAGTTTTTTTTCTACTGCAATATGAGAACACTGAAGCTGCTCTGCCAGACAACGTGTAGTGAACCTAAGATCTATTTCTATGAGTCTTTTTAACTCATGTAAATCTATTGAAGGAGGTCGTCCTGGATGAGGTTCATCAGATAGGTCATAATTTCCATCCTTAAATCTACTGAACAAAATTCGTCAGGTAAAAGCAGCCGAAGTTCTCTACGAGAAATGTCCTTAATTTGTTGAAAAAAATGTCCATAAATGTTTTACTATTCGAGATCCAGTTGTCAACTGATCTGACATACAATTTTTGGTTTATGTATATACTACTCCAAGAAATTCGAGCTAGTTCTATAGCGTTTTAGAAACGGGGTGGCGTGGCGGTTTTATTAGTTGCCAACCTGGTAACTCAAAACAAAATTATAAAAGTATTATGTCATTACCATTATTTAATATCAGCTAATCTATTATATGAGAAAATTAAACCACTCAATCTCGCACAATTATAGACATTCTTTACCTGTATACTAGTAAAAAAGAAGCACTAATATGTAACAAATACATTTAAAATTACAGTAAAAGGTATCTTGACACTCCAAAGAAACCAAAACAAAACTGAATTAACTAGATCACGCACAAACTACGGTAAAACAGCTATAGCATATGAGGGCGTGCAACTTTACCAACCACATTAAAAATTGTAAAAATATTAAGTTATTTAAAATGAGACGAATTAATTATATACGTACACTAGAAATAGTTTACTTATTATCGTATGTTACCTATGTGCACGATGTTGATACAATGTTTATTTAATATTTATGCACTAAGAATGAAATATGATTAAGAAATATTATTACGAATGAAATATAAATTCTTATTTTAAGCAACTGTAAAAGTTTTATAAGAAATTAAATTATTTAAACCTAACTTGTATGTCTAGAAGACTCACTATCTACACACGTCGTAAACTCTAATTCTTTTAAGGAGTTAAGATTTCAATGGTAAGTCGTGAACGATCGCCTCGTATAAGTTTCAGTTAATCGTTAGTGTAGCAGCGGCACCACATACTAGTTTTTGATATGTTTCTGTTTTCATTCCTCAAACTTGGTAATTTTTTAGCGTTCTATCTCAGAACTTTTGTCAAATAAGGTAGCACTAACTAGTGAATATTGATCTATGTATGTATATTGTCACAATCAAACGATTAAGCGTTAAAATATTGTTGGTTTTTGAGTAACGTTTGAGTAAGGTTTTTTTTATTAAATAAGCCTACCATAATGACTCCACTCTGCCTGATGGAAAGCAACAAGGGAAGTCTAAGAGTGGTGCTCACTATCCTCATTGCGAGTGTAGTCAATGCAGCATGGTGACCCACACTATGGCGGCCTGGCGAGATGCTTTCACGGCCCACTTAAAATACCCGGGATCAAAGTGGGAGGAAAACAGGTTCGTCAGTAGTGAGATCCAGGCTTTAACCGATAATAAATAAAGTCTTCGCTAGATTATGATAGATGATTTAAGAAAATGGTTTATCACTGTATGTTGAACATAAATAGCAAAATAAAAAAGATTTATACTATGTAGAGGTTTTGAATACAAACTGAATGATTATTGTAAAAGTCTGGATGGTTTGTGTCCGGATAATTTTACTAAACAACCGTTCTTGATCCACATCAAACCAAACGGCGAGGCAAAATAATCTTTAAATATATGTAAGCATTGGGGGACAGTACAGATTAGTCATCTGATGGTAAGTGACAACCGCCGTCCATTTACACCTGCAACTGGAGAGTCGTAAGTGCGCTGCCCGTCTTTGAGGGTGCTGAGGGATGAGGGTATGCGCGGAGGGGAAAG
Organism: Tyria jacobaeae; assembly: GCA_947561695.1. Lineage (NCBI taxonomy): Eukaryota > Metazoa > Arthropoda > Insecta > Lepidoptera > Erebidae > Tyria > Tyria jacobaeae. Next base: position 6,409,533 of record OX387215.1, on the reverse strand, counting down.
AGAGGGGGATGAGGAGATGGGAAAAGGGGCAGGGGGTCAGGGGAGAGGAAAAGAGAAAGGTGGAGTTTGGCCTCCGAAAACCTCACTAATTTCTGGGAAATGCAACGTAAATGTTGCTTCACAACCGGTTTTCTGTGAGGCCGTTGTATCACACCGGTCAATCAGGCCCATTCGTGCCTAAGTATGGCTCTGCCTCGTAAAACATGGCTCTACCACGCAAATATATTGTATTATATAGTATGGCACATCATGTGGGTTAAATATTTTCGATTTCTAGACACTGTCCATGATAAAAACATAACAGAGTGTTTGGAAAATGCTTATATTAAGTAAGTTGTGATTAATACATCTTTACATATTTTTATTTTTTATTTGAAACTTGAAACGTTTTGTATCTTTCATTTCGTCTTTATTTTTTATTTCCATATGTATCCGCTTTAAGTAAATGGAGGAGATGCGAGTACCATTTAGAATTGCTTCAGAGATTTTTCCTCAAAAGCTTTAAGATAAGAAAACTATTACTATATCGGTACAAAGAAAGCTGAGCTTATTCCTCTGGACCATCGACTCGCTTTACACAAAATATAAAAGTCCTAGTAGCTAGGCCAGCTAGTTTCATGCTAATATCGTAACAAATCCTTATCGTTGCCTAGCTAGTAGTCTCTTGTACTTGAATTTATTGAACGTTATTGAACAACAAAGTTATAATCCCAATACGATGCTTCCACTTAAAAAAAAAATTGAAAGAGTATTACAAGTGTATTTATATTATGTTTACTTTTATGAGTATTTGTCGCAATTAAAGTACTTTATACAGTGTATTTTAAAAATGTATGATACTTTAATCATGTTTTATGAAAACGATCATAAGGACGTCTTTGAAACTACTGGGTTGGGTATTTCCGAAATTTATTTATTTTTAAGTCATGTGATTGGAACAGTATTTTGTAGTATAGTAGTAACAATATCGAGTTTTTCTTAACAGTTTTCTGAATGAACTTAATGAGTAGATACTTAATTTAATAATTAATGTTATTTTAATTTCTTACCATCTAGTAAGCATCCAATTGTTTTACAGGTATCCGGCTGTGATCATTGTTTACCTGTGGAACAAAAATACGCATTTAAAAATTATTACTTTAACAAATTGCCACTTTTGTAAGTTAAGGTTAAGTTATTGACAAGTCAACTTCATACAAAATAAATACATAAGGGTAATGATTCATTTTGTAAGTTCATTGTCATCTTAAGTCTGTTTCATCCTTTTATAATAATAATATAAGTAAGTTTTTTTTATTTTCAAGTAAATAAAAATACAAAGGTTTCGTTGATTACATATGTCTTAAATTATTTGTATCACCTGGTGATATTATAATTATTGTTCGGTTAATATTAGATTTATCACGAATTTGTGTTCATAGACAATACGGTAGTATTTAGGTTATATATAATACATTAGCACATTAACAAGAAATGAATGAATGAAACATTAATAAGAAATGATATAATGAATACCTTATGTAATATATTGTACACACTTAAATAATAAAAGGTATATATTATTATAATTTGAATAATGCTATGCAAGGAACTTATTTTGTGATAGTTTGGTTGAGTAGCCTTAGCCCTTTTTTTCGTGTGGATACCCCCACGGGTCATCGCCTCACCGGAGCTGAGGCTGAGATGGTATGTCGGACTCGAACCGACTAAAACCACACGGTATTCGGTCACAGTGGCTATACCGCAGGAGGAGTAGCCTTAGCCCTAAGTCGTTCGCCTAATCAAAGACAGTAAAGGAATATATACCTGCACGAGCGATGTGTATGAACATGTATTTATAAATAAGCTCAAGAACAAAAGCCCTTACAGCTATTGAGACTGTACTCATCTCCGAGCATATAAAGCTTACATAAGTGTCACAAGTCAGGCTCTATTTGTTCGTATGTCTCTGATTATTTAGTAGTATATGAAAGAAGCTATGAAAATAAATATAGAAGAATACTGATTAAAAGATGATAAGGTAGAAGAGAATAAAAAAAAATAAGGCATACATTTAGCTGTAGTTGCAGTATGTATAATATGAATACAAGATCTATTAAATATACGATTTTTTCTACTATATGTTATTTTTGTACGGATTTTACTGACTATCAATTTACTATTTACTGTCTGTATTTTATAATGCAAAAATAAGTGAAACTAACGATACTTATCCAGCATTTCTTCGATGAAAACATTACAACAAATTCTCAGAAAACCATCACGGAAAGCAACATGGTAAACCCTAAATTACTTTAACCTCATTGTAACAACCACTATGTTTAAAGAAAACTGGCCTACATCGTACCACATCTTATAAATCAGTTACCCTTAAATTTCAAATACTCCCTTACTGACATAATATCAAACGTAAAATTAAGCAACCCCCTACCGAGAACATAATAGAAATTACAAAACTGCAGCTCAAAAACAGCCAATCTGTTCATAACTGCTAGAGGCCTACTCAAACAACACAAGTTTTGTTATACACATGTTGATCATGTGTATAACAAATTGTTCGAATCGTTTAGCGGGTCCGAGGTTGCAGGCGTGTAGTGTTCTACGCGCCTCCCTCAGGGAGTGATGGTGGGCGAGTGGCACCTTTCCTCCTTCAAAACGAGAGGAGGTCCGCTCCTGACGATCACCTGCTGGCCCCGAAATAATGTCGTGTTCCCGCGGCCCTCGGCAGCAGTTGCGAGGAAGGAACACCGTGGTTATTTTAGCCGGTCAAGTCCGGCAGACCCCTCCGCTGATGACCCCGGCGGAAGATTGTCCATGAGGATTCTCCCTAGTAAAAAAAAATCCCCAAAGGGCAAAGGCGTCTCGAACCATTGGCGTAGCAATCCATTTTTAATTTAACAGATCATTTTTCATAAAATTTTAAATTACGAAAAAAGGGCAAGCCTGTTCCCGCAAACCGGGCACTGTATATTTACTGTGTGACAATTTTTTTTTATTATAGGAGGATAGACAAAATTACGGGTCACCTGATGGTTAGTAACCGCCATCTATGGACACCTGCAACTTAAAGAGTCGTAAGTACTGTTAACTGGGACTGGCATCTGTTGTAAATCTGACAGTACCCAATACCGTACCGTACCGTACCGTATGTCGGCTTGCAGTAGGGCACATCAACCAAAGAGTCTTTCTTCTATTAATGTCAGATAAATATTGGTTTCTTTAATAAACAATGATAATTCAGTATCACTCAAAATAATATATTTTAATTAAAACAATCACAGGTACATATTTTTGAATTGTTAAGAGAAGCGTTCATTTAGGCTAAGTCAATCGTGAAGTTGCCTGTTACAATACAAACAGACAAGAAACTACAAGGACACTCTTTTTCAAATATTCTACTATATCAGATACTATATTTTACTTACTTTATTACGCCTTAATTAAATAACTAATTTTTAGTCTACGAATATTCCTTTAGAAGTTACACTGATATATTTGTGACATCCTTAAGCTGTAAACACTTAGCTTAGCTACAGCCGATTACAGGGCACTATGCGGAAAATACATGGGAGCATTTCAGCGTCAGTGAGCAGCTAAACTATTGCACGTACACATCAATAAATAGGCAATGTTATTTCAAACGTATCCTAGATTTGACTTATATTTAGCAACCTTTGTGCAGCGCATACTGTACTAGCTTCTACACAAATAACTTTAATAGACTTTTGTATCCTGATGAAATAATCGAGGTCATATGTTATCTATTGACTGGTCCATAGATAATGTAATACTTTAATTAGCTTAATATTGGGTGGTATCAGTCAGTGTGAGCTATTTAACTTAAACAATAACCTGAAAAAAAAAAACTTAATTCTTACGGACACCTGAATCCAAACGTTATCAAATACCATTACGATATACGACTACAGTTTACTGTGGGACAAAGATGTTTCCTACTAGCATTAATGCATTTGATCCCTGTATCCTTCATTACTGGTGCTATTAAAAGAGGTCCTTTGTTTAAATATACCTAGACATAAACCGAGGTGTATAAATCTACATTCTGTAAAAATCATTTCATTTCTCTTACGTATTAGGGGCAAGTAAATTGCCTGCAAGGCTGTCATACGACCGTTCTACATAAACTGTCAGATGGATAACAGTCCGATCCATTAGTCACCTTTTACCTCACTAAACACTAAATAAACATTTGTTTTATTTCAAATAATATAATTTACTATATACCTTCTACTGTCTCGCATCTGAATGACGAATATAATTTAGATACACCTGAGAAAAGATTATGTATTCAATTTTCTTATTCATAAAGCAAAAAACGTGCTTGCTTTACTGTTCACGTCAAGTCAAATCAAAGTGATGTGTGTGTCTTTGATACACGTTTCATGGATATAATTATAAGTAGGTACTTACGTATAAATATTGGGTGATTTGTCTGTTCAATCACATTTTTCAAAGAAATCATTTGCGATATTTTTTTGTGATATTTTTAAAACGTTGTTATTTTACAAATTAATGATGTACTTACTTTGTTAGTCTTAACATAGAAAATTTTAATTAACGTATAAAAATAGAAAGTTGTTACATTCAGAAAACAATTAAGTATTGAAAATAAGTTTTGGAGAAATAAATGTATTCAATGTATTATTCTCTACGGTAATCTGGTAATGGTGAGTTTATCTAAACTCATACTGTAAATGTAGGCGCATAAGTAACGGCTAAGTGATTTGATGTTTTTTTTATGTATAAGCCTACCATCAATAAATGGAGTCCAAAAGTGGTGGTCACCATCCTTATTGCATGTCTAGTCAATGTAGCATGGTGACCCACACTATGGCGGCCGGGTGAGATGCTGTTTCACGCCCCGCTTGAAAGACCCGGGATCAAAGTGGGACGGTGACTCCTCAGGCCAGCACGTGTAGTCGTGTAGAGTAAAGGAGAAGGTAGGGCCAGTTGGAAGAGCTCGTCATAACAATCTCCGTGATGTAGGTGATAGAGCACTGCCATAGAGGCTACAGAGAAATGCCATAGAGGCGACATCTCTTCGCAACTGCAGAGGCTCAAGAGAATGGGTGACCTCAGGACAGTTTATAATGCCAACTGTGCGCCGATGCAACCGATCGGTAATACAGGAACCCTGGGTCAGGAGATGGGCTACTTTTTACTGACATATAATGCTAGTCTTATAATACTTACGTCTTCTTGTTAAATAGAAAATGGTTGCATATACGAAAACTTAAATGTACGTACTTCCTAAACAATATGACATTTCTATTCTATAACAGATTACGATTAGACTATTTTTAGATCGCATAGCACACTAAGAGTCCAAGGAAGATTCAATATGTTTAATAAAAACATGAATCAGACTACAAAAATAGCGTGCTCGTAACATTAATATTAACTCTCCTAGTTATCTAAACCAAATACAATACAACACATCACATATGGGAATAACTTTATTGTAGGATGATTACGTATAGAATTTAAGTAGAAAAATCAAATATATTTTTCATTAAATAATGCTACTCATTATATAAAATAACCTATAATAATTACATTTTTATTTCTATTTAACAAAAAAAAAGAAAGATTTACTATCAGCTCCTTTTGCAACTATTTTTTCCCTTCAATTTCGTTGATATTTGAAACTTTCAAGTTCATATCATATCAAAAAAGTGTAACTGTGTAAAAAAAAAACCCACAATTTGTGTAAAAACTTTTTTGCCAAACCAACGTACGTAATAATTGTAAATGTACGAGTAATAATCCTATGCATGTCTAATGACGGCATCGTGTTTCACGAAGGATGTGTTGATTAATATGCATTTAGGAAGACGTTAATGTAACGTCTTGATTTACTAGTTCTTTGACTTCGTATTACTAATTCGTTGACTCCGTAATACTGGTTCTCATTGTTGCTGTCATTATTTAACAAGTAAAACTATTTAAGCATATTAAACCCGACTTCATTATTACTAGCTTCCCTTTTTCTGGATGAAGTGGTACAGCAATATCGTTCCTATTATAAAAATGATTAGGCCTTAGATACGTCGAGAATTTTCAAAAAAATCTTTTTTTTTTTGTTTACAGATTATTATTCCTTATAGTCTTAGACGTATTTCTGTGTAAGCTGATTGTAAAAATTCCCCATAGTTCAAAAGTTATTGTAGATAATGTGACTGCCCGACGAAAGGACAAAGGTCTGACGCGCGCCTACCTGAGTTGAGTTGTTTGAGGCAGATGGCCTTTACCCTCAGACTCTTTTAGTCTACCTGGTCTTTTGTTATCTTTCAATACGTGGAAGGGAGTTTATAATGTTTCAAAAAAATATATTCATATTTTTGAAATTTAAGGTTAGTTCTCTTTGAACGTCCAATATTGCTGTATGACGGGGCAGAGGCTTTATTAAGAATTGGAAGATTGCTTAGAATAACAACTGGATACGAGGGATACTACTATTGTCTTGGAGAAAATGCGAACCGGCTGAAACACGTTCGAATCAACGCTACCAAAGCAACAAAAGTGGCCAGAACAATTCGTCGATTTGAAAAAAATAAACAACAACAATTTTTTACTGACAAGGAAGGCGTACAATATGAAACTGGAATGGGAGATTAGACTAAATAAATTTAAAAAAATCATAAAGTTCTTGTCCCAGCCGCGCGCGACTTCGAGCGAAACGCGCTTGAAACTTTAAACGCGTTTTCCTCAAAACTACTTTTTCTGCCACGGTCGGCATGATAACTCGTACGGTTTTTAATATTTTTTTTTTTTAATATTTGGAATTGTTTTTTCTATAGTCTGTCAAGCCGGATTTTTTAAATTATAATTAGAAAATTTTATAAAAACAATCAGTGTGACTTTTTTGACACCAACTTAACATTTTTTTTTAATTACCGTAAATTGTTTAGTTTTTCGAATTCTAATTATAATTTTAAAAATCCGGCTCGACAGACTATAACTACTACCTTATTTTACAAGAATTTCTTTACCATTTGCAGATCCGTCAACATTTGAGGAAGAAATACTGCCGACCGTGGAGCAACTTTTTTCTTACAGAGCCTCTAAAAATGTGATTTTTCATGTTTGTAATTTTTGAAAAAAAAAATTGAAATATTTTTTTTACAAATTTAACACAGTAATCAACAATTTGTAAGATTTTTTTATCAATTTCTATTTCAATCCCTCCTAAAAATAGTTTTTCTTTTGTTACGTTTTCGGTAGCGCTGGACGTATGTAAGGCCTAAGTAACACCTCTCATATAATCCTCCTTCTTGCACAGTTCGGCTTAAAGTAGCTTGCTTACGGCTTAACTTACCTACAAGTTATTTTTCTATCCACTACAGTACCTTTTTTTTGATGAAAGATACTATATGTCTATTTATATACCCTGATATCCTGAAGTCAAAACTTAACTATAATTCCTTGAGCGGACAAGGTGACTTTCATATTGAAAATAGATATAATTTATAATTTTTTTTTGTAATGTATAAAAAAATACACAAATAACTTACACTAGTAAGTTTTTTTGTGTATTTTTTAAATATTGTAGTAGCTTTTTGAAATAATGTTAAAACATTATGAAATACTAGTTCTTCGTGTGAAATATGAATTCTAAATTTTTACTATACAGAGAGTAGCCTAAGAGCTATTCCAGACTATAGTCTATCTCTGTGCCAAAGTTCCTCCTTTCTCAAATTGAATATGAAATTGTTTTTTTTTTTTATTTATCAAACTTCATGCACATATTGGTACATGGCGGACTCAGTGCCTTAGGCATTCTCTGCCAGTCAACCTTGGGGTGCTGCAGCAGTAAAAGTGATGATTACAAAAACATAATAAGGGAAAAAAGATCTTACTAGCTTAAAAATAGTAAAAATGCAAGAAAAAATACTGCTACTACAAACTTCTTCATCATTACTTGCGCGCAAAAAAGAGAAAAAAAAAAACTTAGTATCATTAATAAAAAATGTATGAATATATACTATACATATATAAACTAGAAATAACAAGTCAGATACTTGTGCATTAGTTATGTGACAATTAAGCCAACTTATTGAGTAGTAGATCATACCCTTTATTTAAACATGCAGCGGTTTGTGGACATGATTTCGATTGGGAACGCATTCCAAAGAAGAATTGATTGGACATAGAACGAAGCGTTAACGAAGTCGGAGTTATGAGGGAGTTATACACTTTTTATAAGAATGAAATAAAAAAAATGTCTATGTACCTTCGTGATATTATTTTATAATAAAATAAAAATTAAAAGTAATTAATTTGAAGATAGCAAAATAAGACTCCATAGGTTAGTTTTGCACACAAGTTTGAAATATATTTTTGTTAGCTGTTGCCTGGTGAGGTAGCCATACCTCACCAGGCAACAGCTTAAAAAAAATATAATAATTAATTGTAATAAGCTGTGTATCCCTTAATTTTTCACCTTAGAGGTGGAATGTTTTCTTAAGCTCAATTAAATGAATAATTATACCTATCTGCTCGTTTGCCCCCTTTAATAAAAAAATTACAACACGATACAAACACGGATAAACGGAACACGGGTAAACGTATTGTACATCATTTAATGTACGATACATTAAATGATGTAAAATACACCTTAAAGAAGGAATATATTTTGCAAATTAGGAACAAACTTTTCCAAAATACGTTTGTTAACATCAATTAACGTCTGTTTTCAAATTGTCAATATATCAAGTAACATAAACAAAAAAAGGAGTGTCGAATTGTGATCCTTCTTCTTTTTTATGTAGGTTAAAAAATAACAGACATCTTTATATCCTCAAAAAAATCACTTTTATAATACGTACCTAATCATATATTTCTGAATTTTTAGTGGAACATTCGTAGAACTTAGTAGTAATAGTAAGAGAGAGAGTAATTAACTTTAAAACTAGTATATCAATAAAAAGAAGATCAAAGTAATAAAAATGAATAATGACCTTAAGCTATGGATATAAAAACGTGTCCAATGAAGCGGCCAAGTCTTTTTAAGTCAAGACAAATGAATCATAAAAGTAAGACCTAGTAAATTTTCATACACACACAGCGTTGGATGATAAAGAGTTTTAATGGGAAACTTATAGAATTGAAAGTTTAACACTAAGTCAAAAAATATTTTTACGTCGCTACCTTACTGAGTTTTAGTGCTAAATAAAATTATTTATAATATCTCAAATATGTTTTTATATGTAGAAAAATATTTAAAAGGTATAATCAGTAGAAAAACAAAATTAATGCCGCAAGTTTTCGTTTTTTAAACGTATTTTATTTTTCACCTATTTACAGATTTGCGCTGTAGCTTGTTTTAATTTTATTCTGTCTTGTTGTACTTTTCAATGATGTGTTCTATAGAAATTTATAATTCAGAAGTAGTTAATCATAATACTATAGAAATTTATGACTACACGGATAGCGTATTGGTTTAAGTGGTCACCTTGGCAGTACGCTGCCGCGCCGAGTGTTGTGGGTTCGATATCCCTAACTTTGTGTAATCCTCAAGATGTTGTTCTTAGTCTGGGTGTTTTTTATATCCGTTATTGGAATGTTTGTACAATTCCCCGCAATACAGAAATAATTCCTAGTGCGGGAGTTGTCTTCAAAAAAAAAAAAACAAAAAATAATAATAATTTGAGATTATTATATTGAAACTACAGTTACACACTTTGATATTTAGAAAAAAAAATAATTATTAAAAAATGTGACATTTATAAAAATGTCTGGGTGTGCTCCCAGATATTTTTATAAAAATTTTTAATTTTTTTTTTTCTAAATATCAAAGTGTTTAACTGTATTTTTACTGTTATTGCTATCTGCAAATTAAAACCCAAATTACTGTTGAAATTTCTGGATCAAACACTAGATAGGGTTAATAAAACCTGCCAGCTTTGCATGAATTCTTGAGCTTTTCTCAAGCTGTAGAGCAGGAAGCTATATTTCTACATGCAAAGTAAAACTGTGTTCAAAAATGTCACTTGCATAATAATTCATTTCTAGAATAAAATTCTACTTGTTTAGTAAATATGCATACTGTGCCCGACAGTACTTTTATTACTGTTTTTATGTAGCATTTTGTAAATGTGAAACATTTATTCCATGCGTGATGCAGACCTCCCTCTTTCTCTACTTATGTACCTGGTTTCTTTGTATATTCAACTTAAGGTAAGTTGTTTTTTGATTTCTTACGGAATTTAAGGTGGCTCCCACCTAACCACCAACACCCAATCTTTGTTCTCATATAGACCTATTCCTCTTTTTATTAAATTCTTATTAGTCTTCATCAAAATTCCTTAGTATCTGATGAATTCTCTTATTAAAAATCAAGATGCTACTCTAAACTTTAGCTAAACCAAAAATATCTACACAATCTATCATTGTTCTATTTCTCCTTGCGGAGACTTTAAATGGCTTTCTGTTGTAAGCACTTACTTTATCTGCTCATGATTCTAAGGTACAGGAAAAATCTTTTAAATTCATACCTTTGGTACTAAGATCTTTAAATACTTTAGATATGGTATCTTGCAGAGAGTAACAATAATTTATCTTTAATACGATTGTTGATCGAAATAAGTATTTAGTTATTTTTTTATAAGTGCACATGTATTGAGGTAATTTATAAATTGTATTAATAATGTTATTTGAAACCTGAAAAATGAGGTGTAGATAAAACTTAAATCCTTACCACCAATATGACTGTCCCAAGTAGGTTGGTTCGACGAATAATGTGCTAAATTATTAAGGAACGTCTATATAACTATTGAAAACAGCCATGAATACAACTTTCCACTATACATGGCGTTTGTGGACTATAATAAGGCATTTGACTCCTTGGAACATCAATACATCTGGGTAGCCCTGAAAAATCAAAGAATTGAAAATAAATATAAAAGACTTATAAAGAATATATACACTAACAGCACAGGCCGAGTGAAACTTGAAAGAGAGGGGGAAACCTTCCCCATACGACGTGGTGTAAGACAGGGCGACCCACTCTCAACAAAATTCTTTTCGTCAGTACTGGAGGAAGTCTTCAGGAAAATAGAATGGGATCATTTCGGAATGAACATCAATGGAACAAATCGGAACCATCTGATGACATAGTTCTCATAACAAATAACCTAGAAAACTTACAAACTATGCTTCAAGATTTGGCGCAAGAAAGCAAAAAAGTAGGACTAACAATGAACAAAACCAAAACCAAAATAGTAACAAATAGGTCCCAAAAAGCTATAAAAGTAGAAGAGGAGGAAGTTGAATATGTAAACTCCTATATCTACTCGGGCCAACTAATTGCATTCAGTGACCAAATGGAACTAGAAATAGAAAGAAGGATTGCAAACTTATGGAAAAGATTTTGGACACTTAAAGAAGTCATGAAAAACAAACAGTATAACATCACATTAAAAAGAAAAGTATACAAAACCATACTACCCATACTTACCTACGGATGCCAGACTTGGGCAAACACACAAAAATAAGACCAAAAACTAATTACATGTTAAAGAGCCATGGAAAGAAGCATACTACACAAAAAGAGACAGAAAAAGAGCCACAGACATAAGGCACATAACAAAAATAGAAGATGTGACCAAAACAAAAAATCTAAAGTGGCGATGGGCAGGACATATGCTCAGGGAAAACAAAAATAAAAGGACAAAAGACATAACAGAATGGACCCCTAGATTCCAAACAAAAAGAAAAGAAGGAAGGCAGAGAAAACGATGGTCTGATGAAATTAAGAAAATAGCAGGCCCACTATGGCAGCGAACTGCAAAAATAAGGGAAGAGTGGAAAAGGCTGGAAGAGGACTATGTGCCGCAAAGACACGCCGACACGCAAAAATAAAATAAAGTTATCTTATGAAATGTTACCAAAACTGTTATTGATAACTATAATAAATATAACTATTAAGACACAAACTCAAGAAAAAATCTAATATCAAATAAACAGTATAGTTTTAATATCTCCTAGTGACTTACTGACATTCACAAAATTGGCAATCGCAAAAGGAACGCTAAAGAAATATACCTACTATTTAGAAAATCACAACACAAATACATAAATTTTATTTGTGTTTTAAAACCCTTTTGTTACTTTGGTACTGAATTTAATATTCATATCCCAAAAAAAGATCAAAATCCTTCAGCACTCAGCCCAGGCCGCTTGTTAAGGGATTTCCAAGCCCTTCTTGGTTAAGTTGCTATGACTTTCAAATAAATGTTTTCGCCGACAAGAATCAGCAAACGATAAAAAGTGAGGTGGGTCGAGAGGTCGTTATCCCTGACAATGACGTAATAGCCACCTTTGTTTACTACGTTTTCTCAAAGCAGCGGATCTTCAGCATACACTTGAATTCATATGGATGTGCGATTTTGCTGTGTACGTATAAAATACTCGTATATAGTCTGACCATTGCGAGATAGCTTTGCTTGCTTTCACATTTATAAAGAAACTTCTAGCGTTTAAGAATAATGAAAAAACACAGAGAGTTCAGGTTTGGTCTAGTAGAGTTGTGTGCCCAGCTAATAGTTATTGGTTATAGTTTAGCTTCATACCTTATTTTGCATCCTTATCGAGGGCATGGTAGGTAGATAAAAAGAATATTCTAAACAGTAAGAGTAATTGGTGTACTATAAGAGATATAAATAAATACGTATACATATAAATATAGATACATACGTATACAGTTACTTTATAATATATCACCCCGTTCGACGTCCGTGGGGCTCTGAGGTCAAAAAGTTCGTGGCCCATTTGGGGCGTTGACTGCGGAATGCAGTCCAATACAATGCTTGACGATAAACATCGCTCAAAATATGCATTCAACGGAGAAATGCTCCCAGCCTTATGGGTAAATTTTGGGGGCATTTTTGCCGCGATCTTCTTTAAAATTTAAAATATAGTGTCATTTAATTTGCTGCCCAATTATTGTTGTTTGAAATGCAATATGTTGCTGACTATTTTTAATTTAGTTGTTATAATGTCATTTTTATGTTATTAAGTAAATATAGCTAGCTTCATAAATAAGAATTTACATGTAACTTAAGTAAAAGAATAGAATACATAATATTACAGTGACAGATAGTGTTGCTTGACCATATTTTTAAAAGCTGTAAGCAGTTTATGCTTGCTGTATTTTCAATCGCAAAGTTTTTGAATGCATACTATATCCTTACTATTTAGTTCCGGAGTCTTAATGTATACCCAATACAAAAAAGTGATTAATTAAATCGTAAGGGATTAAAATAGAAAATGAGCTCATTTTTTTAGTTACGAACTCCACTCAGACTTAGACCACCACTGATTTTGAGATATCCTAAGTATTAAATTTCCTTAAGAAAACTTCAAGTACTTATACATTTTTATGAATATACGTTTTCTTATTTATTTTAGCGGTTCGGCAATACTTACTAACTAGATGCTGTGAGGTCCGCTCTAAATCAGCAAAACGATAAAAGGTTGTACCGGTAGAGAGGTCGTTATCTTAGGCAGTGACGTAATAACATCCTCGGGGAATAGTTGGCAATAAAACTAATGAACTTCGTAATATGAAATAATGAAAATACGTTTAGTTTCCCTTTACATGCGCGGAACAACATCAGTTAATTTGTACCATTGATGTGGTTTGGATACGAATTGTGTCTTATTTTTATATGTGTACTTTATTTGGCATAATTTTAAATACTCTTACTATTCTGAGAGCCGAATTTGATGATTATTTAAGAAGCGTGAGGGTAGATGCTAATTTGTTCACACCTCGGGCCGTCATCCCACCGAGGATTTCGGTGAAACGGTGTATCGCAATCGGGCCGACTAAAACCACAACGCCTCAAATAAGAGGGATCCTGGAACATTTTTAGTAAAACATTCGTCCTGGCGCCGGTTGCGTCCTGTACTCTCAAATAAGCAATGTCCAGACACACCCGAATGTCGCCTCCTCGCGGTTGGCCACTACAGCGGGTGGTGGGGAAAACCCGTCCCAACCAGCAGCCACACTCAGGACGTCATGACGAGCTGGTAGGCGCAACACCATCACCCGGCTCACCAGCGGTAAATTGGGTCAGAGTGGAGATCCTCACAGAAAGTTGCGATCGAGGTAAAACTTCAGTCACTACCGGCCATGCTGTTCACAACTATCAAGTTTAAGGTTTTACCACCTGACACATGTTTGGATTGTGATTTCAACACGTGCTTAATCTATTTATGCTCTTATTATTTTTATTTCAATAGTAATATCTCTTAAAAGGTAACCCTTCTGCTCCCTCTGATAAATAGTCTATATTTTCCGCAATCTTGACCTATAATGGGCGTTGTACATAGCACATCATGCACTGTGGTTCTAATGTGGTATTAATCTGATGTGACAAGTATGTGTCATCTGGGAACTTTTTCCGTCTGCTTTAGACTTTTCTGTTACAAGTAGCTTTTTAAAGTTTTTCGCTCTTTGTTACAATCACTGTTCAAGAATCACCTTCTTCATTAAGGTTATCATAATATAATAATAAGGCATCCCGAAATTGTGCAAGAGGCAACTGACTACCCTGGTGCTGTACCCGACCAAGATACTATATGATGCACATAGTGTAGGCACAGCAACCAACCGTTCTTTTGCCAACGATACAGGTGCAGTGTCCTTTTATAGGTGTATTTTCTTCTGATCTACGTCCATCATGATGAAATCATTTTCATTTTCACCAGAAGCAAACATATATAATTTGATTTTTAGGTTTAGCATTAGCAATTAGAAATAAATATCTGAGTTACACATTTGGGTAAACATAAGCGACTTTATTTTATTCCCACTGCAGGGACACAGGCCTCCTCTCAGAGAGAGGGAATAGGGCGTAATTTACCATGCAGGTTCAGTCTGGATTGGCGATATCACGATCAGTTTTCGAACATGAATTCGTTGCACATTATGGTATAATTTTTCAAAGTAAAAGTTCTATTAACGTACAAATGAACATAAGCGATAACACTATTCAGTATGATAAAATAAATAACTATATAGTACAAAAATGTTCCTATATATAAACATTAGATACTAGCTGTTTGCGGCGCGACCCATTCCAGTATAATTGAAATAATCTTTCATTCTTCCTAATGTATTGCAGCTTTCCGTTGCTATTCCGCAATTAATGTATAAGCTCATGATGTCGGTAATAATCAACTATCAAAAGAGCAAGATGTAGATTAGGTTTTCCAGCAATTGCAGCAGGGATGGCAGGGTACGGTGGTAATGTAAAATACATTTACTTGCGCAAAAATACCAAAAGCGAATGGCACAGTTGACATTACAGTTGACAGACGTTGTGACTGGTGTAATCGATAACATAGAATATTTCTTAGTTTCAATTATTTTTTAATAATGCTTAAGTTATAAATAAATTAAATTTAAGTTTTTTTTTATTTCATACTCAGTTAAATACATATCAAAATAAGTATAACAAAACAAAAGGATTTATATTTATTTGTAGAAGTATCAAGTTACAATAAATCGATATTCTTAGGGTATGAGGCCATATTGATATTATGCAAGCGTTTGCGAAGTTAGTGTCGTATAATGAAACAAGAACTAAATAAGGTTTACAAGGTTTTTTAAAACACTTAGCCAGTGTAATTGAGGCTAAGATTTATAAGAGTTAATTGAACAAAGTAGACGATTTTTAAGTACATATCGCATTCGCATCACACGCCCAGAAAAGGGGTTCTCCTTTAATATTATAACATGCGCATACCGAAAGTAGACAAAGAAACCCGACAGTGATACTCGTAAGGTTAGGTTTCCTATCGGATACACGAACCCCTAAAAGTGAATAATTCTTTACAAAACCTATGTTTGAGTTTACAAATCTACAAGCAAGAAATTCCATTCAAAGAAAAATAAGCTGCCAGAAAGCATAGCCTTTTCTGTAAAATTGATTATCACATTTGATTGTGTTGTGATGCCATTTGTGAAAACATTGTTCTTAGATGTAAATATATATATCTTATTCTGTTAAGCACTACTTGTGCTTAGTTTTTTACATTTTAGGGATTATACTTCTTAACACAATAGCTTTTTCCTAAGTGGTACTAGGAAGTTAGCACAATTAATAACTTGTGACAGTTTATTTTTTTTTTGTGTAGAAGTTAACCTTACAAATAAACTTAATTGTACATCAATTACAATTAGTTAACAAAAATAAAAAAAGCACTATGTACTCGTACAATAGGTGGCCTATCGATAAAATCCCATCGTAAGCTCAAATTATTCTGATAACCTTAAGGGTGTTTGATGTGGGTCATTGAGGAATACGAAACGTTCCTTTAAATAAGTCTTGGTGAAGGGATTTAATAAAATACTATCGTGTATGGAAAGAATATGAGTATTCTGTGGAAGTCAAATTGGGAGTCACTTGAGCAAGTTTCGAAATTCTGATACATGATCATACTTCCGTAATCCAAATACAGATCAATGAATTTCAATTAAAATTAGCTAAAGCTTATCAAGTTGCTTCTCAGTGATATTGAGATAACTGAGCTAGTGCACTTATTAGTGACTCTTGGCAGCAAATAGCGAAGTCTTCACAAAGACCCCACTGATGCGGATCCCGTAATTTTTTTTTTTTTTTTTTTTTTTTTTTTTATGCGATAGGGGGCAAACGAGCAGACGGGTCACCTGATGGTAAGTGACTACCGCCGCCCATGGACACCCGCAACTCAAGAGTCACAAGTGCGTTGCCGGCCTTTTAGGTAGAGGTACGCTCTCTTCTTGAAGGTTTGAAGGTCGTATCGGTTCGGAAATACGGCAGGCGACAATTTGTTCCATAAGCTGGTAGTGCGAGGCAAAAAGCTTCTCGAGAAGCGCACAGTGGTGGAGTGCCAATCGTCCAGGTGATGGGGATGGATATTTTGTCGCGTAGGACGATGGCGGAAACCAGCAGCCGGTATAAGTCCGAACAATTCCTCTGAACACTCCCCATGATACAAGCGATAGAGGATGCAGAGTGAAGCTACATCTCTACGCAACGCCAAGGTGTCAAGTCGATCAGAAATATCTTGGCAGTCGATGATGCGAGTCGCTCTCCGTTGAATGCGGTCAAGAGGCAGAAGTTGGTACTGGGGTGCACCTGCATAGAGATGAGAACAGTATTCCATGTGCGGCCGAACCTGCGCCTTATAAAGTTGCAGGCGGTGGGCCGGAGTAAAATACTGTCTCGATCTGTTTAGCACACCAAGCTTCTTCGAGGCTAATATGGCCTTACTCTCTAAGTGACCGCGAAACTGGACTTCGCTTGATATATCGACGCCAAGGATTCCGATACTGGCTGATGCAGTTAGGGAAGTGCTCTCAAATTGAGGTGATACGACCAATGGCATCTTTTTAGCGGTGAACGCGCAAACCTGTGTCTTCGTGGGGTTAAATTGGACTAGGTTAAGTCGACCCCAATCTGAAACTTTTGATAAAGAAGTTTCGATTTCAGACACAAGTTTGGATCGGCTTTCGATGACGTTTACCCGAGAAATGTTAGCGCGGCCGGTGTAAAGGGCATCACTCGTGCTATCGTCTGCATAGCAATGGATGCTGCTAATCTGCAGCATGTCGTTGATATGCAGAAGAAACAGCGTGGGTGATAGCACACAGCCTTGTGGGACACCAGAATTAACAGACTTGGAGTCGGAGCATGCACCGTCAACAACGACCTTGATGCTTCTGTCTGTAAGAAAACTGGTGAGCCAATTGCACAGTTTCTCGGGAAGCCCATAGGAAGGAAGCTTCGCAAGGAGCGCTTTGTGCCAGACCCGATCGAAGGCCTTCGCCACGTCCAAACTAACGGCCAACGCTTCCCCCTTGGTCTCGATCGCCTGTGCCCACCGGTGAGTCAAGTATACGAGAAGATCACCAGCTGAACGACCCTGACGGAAGCCGTATTGTCGATCATTGAGGAGCTGGTGGTCTTCTAAGTACCGGAGGAGCTGGCAGTTAACAATGGATTCCATTATCTTGGAGAACAAGGAGGTGATGGCTATGGGTCTGTAGTTGGACGGATCCGAGCGATCTCCTTTTTTAGGGATTGGGTGCACTAGAGCTGTCTTCCATGAGTTCGGGACTACGCCAAGAGAGTAGGAAAGCCGATAAAGGCGCGTTAAAACCGGTGCTAACTCTGGAGCACACGTCTTCAGCACGATAGGAGAGATTCTATCGGGCCCACTCGACTTATGAACGTCGAGGGAAAGAAGCGCTTTACGCACTGCCCTTTGTGTAAACCGGACTTCCGGCATGCGGGTCTCGCACTGCGGTATGGTCGGCGGTGCGTTTCCCCCGTTGTCCAGGGTCGAGTTGGACGCAAAGAGTTTGCCCAGAAGATCGGCTTTTTCTTTAGCGTCGTGGGCCAACGAATTATCTCCTATGCGCAGAGGTGGAAGGGATGGCTTACAAAAGTTCCCCTGGACAGCTTTGGCAAGAGACCAGAATGCACGAGTTCCGGAGGGGAGACTAACTAGTCTCTCGCCAATTCTGCCGATGTGAGCCGACTTCGCCGAAGCAATTACTCTTTTGAGGGACCTGGAGGCAAAGTTAAATTGCTTCTTTAATGTGCTGGTCTTTACATCCCGTGCTGTCGCTGCATTAGCCCATGCTTGGTAACATTCCTGCTTTCGGCGGGACGCCGCTTTGCAGGTTCGACCAAACCAAGGCTGGGACTTGCCACCTGTGGGAATCAGGGAGAATGGAATGAAAAGTTCCATACCCTGAAGCACAACATCCGCGACAGAGTCAGCAACGACATTGGGATCATCCGGCGAGAAGCAAACCTGCCTCCATGGGTAGGATGCAAAGAATGTTCGCATTCCATCCCAGTCTGCTGACCTATAGTGCCATACGCGGCGACTGCCTGTAACTCGCGGCCGCAGCGAGTGAACGAGTGGCACTATACTCCTAATCAGGCAATGGTCCGAAGAGCCAAGAGGGGCCTCAACGGATACTTTGTAGCCGTCAGGATGTGAGGTCAGCAGAAGATCCAACAGTGAAGGCACGTGGCTTTCTGCATCTGGGATTCGCGTAGGCGTTGCTACCAGCTGCGTCAAGCCATATGCCAAGGCGAAATCGTGAACAGATCTTCCCGCATGATCGGTTTTGCGCGAACCAAGCCATTCGGCGTGATGGGCGTTAAAGTCGCCAAGAATCACGATCTCTGCGGATGGGACCTGCTGGAGCACTGAGTCTGTAGCCATTTGGACGTGGTCGATGAGTCGGTCCGTTTCGGCATCACCGCTATGGGACCTGTAGAGGCATAGGTAGATGCGGGGATGGTCGTCGCAGTCTACACGTAGCCATAAGATGGAGAGGTCCCTACCTTCAAGATTGCCGAGGCGGCGAGAAGTGATATCATCTCTAACGTACACGCATACACCAGCCTTAGGAACAAAGGAGTGTTCCAGTCCGTACCCAGGGTAGCAGAGGTAGGATGTGTCCGCTGGAGATGATATCTGCGTCTCGGTTAAAAAGAGCAAGGCCGGCTTTGCTGTCTCAAGGTGGTGGTGGACAGTGTCGAGGTTCGAATGTAAGCCCCTGATGTTACAAAAATCCACGGTAAACGTGACAGGGGGTGCCATGGTGTGCCTTCTCTTGCCCCGAGCAGATTTTGAGAGCGCAGTTGAGCCCCCCCCAGAGTACGAGGGGCAGCCTGGGCGTCCACGCTCAGGCATAATCCGTACTGAGGGTGGACGTCCAGGGGGGGATTCTCCAACGCTAGCGCTGGTACCCCCCTGGGGTATCCTTTTCGTTAACAGCGCTATCATTAGGGGGGTGGGGGGTTTTGGGCCTCCGGAGACCTCACTCATTTCGGGGAAATGCAACGCAAGCGTTACTTCACAACCGGTTTTCTGTGAGGCCGTGGTATCGCACCGGTCGAGCCGGCCCATTCGTGCTTAAGCAAGCATGGCTCTACCA
The DNA here is from genome assembly GCA_947561695.1 of Tyria jacobaeae. Classification (NCBI taxonomy): domain Eukaryota; kingdom Metazoa; phylum Arthropoda; class Insecta; order Lepidoptera; family Erebidae; genus Tyria; species Tyria jacobaeae. The sequence continues at coordinate 6,389,561 of OX387215.1, read as the reverse complement.
CTACAAAATTAAGAGTAGTACAAAATTAAGAGAGTAGTAGAGAGAAGTAATTAAGAGGAGACGAACACAAGTATCTAAAACTGGAGATATACATTATTAATTTATAATCAGGCTTCGAAATTATTTTACTACTACTACTACTACTAGGTTGTGTTGAGTTAGTTGGGTTTAAAATGTCAACTATATTATGTATATTCTCCTATTTGATAATCTCTTTCACAAATAACATAATTATAACCACTTACGAAATAAGCATATGAGTTTCCTAGTGACAAGCTGTAATTGTTTGACACTAACAGTTTCATAAAAAAACTTGATAAGAGTAAATATGCACCCCCCTATTAAAATAATACACCAAATAGCTTTGCTGTCATAAATAATATGGCTCATTTATCATATTTTACAAATATTGGTATATGTACTAATGTTAGGTTAGATAATAGAAATAAGACGGCGGTGCCGTGTTCCGCGGGGTCGTCTGTTGTTCAATAGGCGGCCAGGTCTGCGGGCTGTGCACCCCAATGAATTTCTTTTTAAGGGTACACATGAGACCCTGGCAATAACACTATGTTACGGAACACGGTGTGGTTTTAGTCAGTTCAAGTCCGATATGCCACCCTACTGATCTTGGTAGGGTGATGATCCGATCCGAGGTTTCCACACACTTTAAAAAAAAGGTTAGATAATAGTAGTTATAAGACGAAGGAAGGTCCTTAGACAATAGGTACAGGTCCAGGCCACAATTCGGATATAAATTTAAAAAAGTCAATACGGCAACAGGAAAATACGTCAATATCAAAAATTAATAATTACCACAGGTTTAGAAGTGACAATGTATCTTCTAGAATTAGTCAGTCCTCAATGTACTAGGGTTAAGCAGTAAGATTTTTCATGTAAGTTGCTAGAAATAGAAATAGTTGAAGGTACAAAATATATTTATTAATTATAAGAACTAAAATGTGGCTTGCTGTGGCAGCTGAAATTCTATGTTGCATGGATGATCTTTAATCTTAGTTAAGAATGGTATTAAAATGGCTTTAAAAAGAAAAAAAAAACTAATGGTTTCCCTTATTAGGTAAAGTAGAGATAAGCTTCAAAGAGGCTCAGTTCTGCAGCATATGCCGTGGAGGCAGAAGGAGGAATGGATACTGCAAGACTAGTTAACCTTAGTTATTTTCATAGTATCAAGCCTTATGGTATTTTATTGTTGAAACGGACTGCAGATATAGAATAGAATTTCATTAATTAAAGAGAGCTATTAAAGCCATTTGTAATGTGTGTACTCACGAATTTCTTAAGGACCTATTTGAGGAAATTAGCATCCTGGCGGTTACTTCTCATTATATTTATGAAAACTTGATGTATGTAAGAAAAAATCTGCATCTATTATATTAACTAAACAATTTGAAAAACATAACTATATTACGAGAGAACGAAATAAATTAGTTCAACCAAAATTTAGATTAGCAAAAGTATAATCATATTTTATGGGGTACTGTGTTGAAATATGTAATAACATAAGTTCTGATATTCTTCAACTTTATGAGCAAAAATTTGAAAAATGCATAAAACGCATGTTTTGTAAACAAGCGTATTACAAAGTAGATGATTATTTGGCTGACAAAAACCTAGGCAACTTGCTGGTCCTGCTCCAGGCACACTGTACATAAGAAATTTCACTGCTGTATCCGTATTTTATTTTGTACTCTTAGTTTTATTAGTCTTTTTGTACGATCTGGACATAAGTAATGTACATTATAGGTATTTTATGCATAACATAAATTTTTGAGTTGTACACGTGAGAACTACACAGAGTTAATTATTTAGGTTTAAGTTTAGTGTCTTCTGGCAGTTCTGAGTGAGTATGTCATGCTCGCATAAAAGCCCTGCCAATGGTGGCGTATGTGTCGGGTCGTTCGGCTCCCTTTGAAATGGTTGAGATGGATGATGGCTCGCGCATGCGCCATGCTCGTGAACGAGTGCTGTTGATCGGGGCTGGTCTTACTTTATTACTATAAATTCTAATATAATTCTTTAATACTATAAATCGATTACTATAAACGTTAGTGCATTGTCCTCACATATCTTATATTATTTTATTTTCACTTATAAACTGTAACAAGAAACCAATTTAAAATATTTGAAAAAGAGTGTCCTTGGAGTTACTTGCTTGTTTTTCTCCATAGGATCTTAGTATTGGAGGTACAGGTAACTAGCTTCACGAATGACTTAGTCTCACCGACTTTCTCTCCTGACAATTTAAAAATACCCATGATTGGTATCATTTGAAATAAACGATTTTGATTTTTATTTTGTTTTCTATCACTACTTGTAGGTTCATAAAATTGCACAAGTATTAATTTAGGCTACAATAAAACTCCGGCCTGATTTGGTGGGCACTTTATTAATTATATATCTCATTCAATAAAGTACCCAGAGATTTTCTGATTAATTCAAAAATTGCGATCCAAACTTTAATGGCACTTAGCCAAAAACTATTTCATTCGTCATATTCTAAAGAGGAGTTTCTGAGGATGGGCAAAACCTTTTCAACATGTAATAATTCATGTGCTGCAAAGCTTTTAATTATTATGAACCATTATCGAGTTTGTAAAAAAAAGTAAAAAGTAAAAGTTTGAACCGACATTAATTGGCCCAAGTCATTATAAATGTTCATAATCTGTAATGCTTCTTTATCAAGCCTGAGAGTCTACGCCTACGTCTTAATTATATCACACAAGCACAAGCATTTCCATTTAGCGAGAACTATTGTAGACAGACTATTTCTTTTATATGCTAGTATTAAAAACAGTAGATTACCTAGAATAAAAGAATTCAGCAATTTTAAGAGACTACTTTTAGTATAAAGTCAATAAAAAATCCTTTTACAAGTCGTGTGTATATACACTGTAGTCCGTTTATAATGCAATAGAAAAAAAAAAAACGGACAGTTACTTTTATGCAAGTCTAAACAAAATTTTTTAGGAGTTTGTTTTCTCTGCATGTCATCACGGTCAACCCTTTTAATATAATGAACCATGGTACTTTTCATCAACAATAGATATCGTTTTCTATAGCGAACATAATACAAGGGGCCATTGTTGTCTGTTTTGCCAACTGCAATAGAAACAGATAATATTCCAAAATCATAATTTAGATTCAAAAGTGCCTAGTGTTAGTGTATGTCATGGCTGATTAATGAGAGTTCGATTGATTCGGAACACGTCAAATGCTGATAATGTACTAAACTTTCTAAAGTGTTTAATTTATGACACTGGCAAAAATTTGTGATAAGTAGAACTAAGCTAATAGCTTCAAATGTAAATTGATTACTTTTCAACTAAACACATATATACTGTTTATTGTAAAGATAATAACTTTTTCTATACATTTTTTGTTTGTTTAAGTTAATCTCTAGAAGTATCTATTCAGATTCACTAGTCAGATTTAAAATAATGTTTTAGTGTTATATATAGAATATTTATTGAGGAATAATATAAGCTATATAACGTCGCCATAGCTTGACTCGTTATATTTTTTGTCTTCTGTCAAACGATTTAATTTTAAAACACTTTCTAGATTATTTTCTTTTGCTTTTAACAATTAAAGTGGTGTGGTAAGTGGAGAAAAATATATTGTATTCTCCTAACTATAGGAATCTATTTTTATACAGATGCCTAATAGAGTATGTGTATAAGAATGTATGTGAGTTTCTTTATTTCATAATAACTTTTTAATGAATGAACATTTCTGTAGATATGTATGGGTTATTGTTGGAAGTCATACATCATCGTAAGTGGCACCGTCTATATTGCTTTAAGTTCTGTTAACGGCTATGCTTTTATGTGAGCTATATATAAATTTGACCAAATTCGTATTGGCAAAATGTGGGTGTTTTATAAACCTCTGCCTACCCTTCGAGTGATGCAGGCGTGAGCGTGTGTATGGTACACCATACGTGTATGTTTGGATAGGTAAGTTATGCTTTATATTTGGTTAAAATTAATATTTTTCTCAAAAACCCCGCGGATACACCTATGGGTAGGGTGCTGTTTATTTATTTTAAAATTCGGTTAATAACATAACTCAGGTAACTGACTCGGTCTCCAAGCCCTGTACTTTGATACTACATAGTAAAAATTTTAACATGACACAATATTGTCCTGGTAGACGTTGTAAAGCCCTCGCTTTTACTACTAAGACTCAAGATGTAACCAGTTTAAATCAAGCCAAATTTCGAAGCGAACACGAGCGTGAAAATAAATTTAGCTTGAAGTAAGCCAAATTAGTTGTTCAGTAACATTTGAAACGTTATTAAAGTTCACAAGTTTTTTCCTTAAATATAATCACTAACTGGCGGATGTGGCGTGTATTTTTGATATTTTTTTGTGTTTTGCTTATGCGGGAAAAACTAGATGTTAATTGATTACAGTCGCAACTGAGGCATTACTTATATGTGACATTGACAGCCCCATCCATCAAAGATATATCTGGTAAAGCAATATGACTTCATAATTACATATTAACAACAGACTGAAAAATCTCCTATGTACGAACTCCTCATTGCTTGCCATTTTATATTTTATATGATTATGTCAAAGGAGTGGAATAATTAATTGAATGTGATTATTACCATATAACAGACATAAATACAAAAAATTAAGTAACCCCTAACTCAAAAGTTACTTCAACTACCTTATTAAAAATAACAAAAGGTGTTGTGAAGTATCTAGAACACATTTTATGAATATCTTAAGTCAATAACCAAATGCTGTAAACCAACCGTAGCGATCAAATCCATAACATAAATTACTAAGAATAATATTTGTAACTTTCTCAACTATACGACTAGATTTCCCTCGAGACCGGTATGGTCACACCACGCAGCTGTAAACTACTTCCCTGTTAGTATTGAATATGTTTTTTAGGTAAAATCCTTTAGCTTGCCAAAAAGGAAATGTCCGTATCTCGTGAGCTTTATGGTCCAGTTCCACTGCTGATTATCCGAAAGTTTTACCTTGAAAGTGATGTAGGTATATTTTTTCTTGTTATTTCATTGGAATCTATTGTACTAGATCCAATGAATTAATCTTTTGAAAGGTTACAATTTTCTCTTACCTAAAAGGCCGGCAACGCACTTGTGCCTTTTGTGACTCTGAGAGATGGATGAATGTGGGGAGGAAAAAGAAGAGATGGAGGATGAGAAGATGGGAAAGAGGAGAGGGGGACGAAAGAAAAGAAAAAAGGAGAGGGAGTTGGGCCTCCGGAAACCTCACTAGTTTTGGGAAAACGCAACGCAAGCATTGCTTCACAACCGGTCTTCTGTGAGGCCGTAGTATCGCACTGGTCCAGCAGGCTCATTCATGTCTAAGCATCGCTCTCTCACGATAAAACACTAGTAATCAGATGATTGATACTAATATAGCCATAATATTCCATAAACATAGTTGTTAATTATATACTAAATACATAGAGTTATATATGGCTCCACCACTGTTAAAAACCCCTTTTGAGGACAGGGGGATGAGGGTAGGGGCAAGAGGAAAGGGGAGTTTGGCCTCCGGTACCCTCACTCACTCGGCAACACAATGCGAGCATCGTTCGTCTACCGGTGACGCCGTGGTATTAACCCGGTCGAGCCGGCTCATTCGTGCCTAAGCATGGCTCTCCCACGGCAGTGCTAACATGATTTAAATATATGAATGGTTATACCTATACAAATAGGTATATACATATTTATGTTTTACATGTCACCGTATTTTATGCTTTACATAGTTATACTTTCAAGATAAAATCGGTAGTCACTTATCATGAAATAACCCGTCTGCTCATTTACCATATACGAGTATATATAATCAAAGTCGTCCTACGTACCATTAGCACTTCACCACTGTGCGGTTCTCCAGAAGCTTTTTGCCTCGCACAACCAGCCTATGGAACAAACTGTCGCCTGCCGTATTTCCGAACCGATGCGACCTTCAAACCTTCAAGAAAAGAGCGTACTCCTACCTAAAAGGCCTTGAGTTGCGTAGGTAGTCACTTAACATCAGGTGACCCGTTTGCTCGTTTGCCCCCTATCGCATAAAAAAAAGAAAGTTATTTCACAACTTACTAACATAGCAGGCACTGAGAACATCATTCAATTTTGGACAAGGCATAAAACCAATTTCCGTTTCAGAAATTCAGGGACCCAGGTGAACTTATATAAGTTACACAGAAAGTAATACATGGTAACAAGTTTTCTGAATATGAAAAGACCTTTAAAAATACAATTATGAAACACGAAAACTTTTGATGAAAAAATATACGAATCTTATATATATATAAATATTTAAATAAGTGTTTTTGAATCGCGAGTCGTTTATTTTTTATAACACTATTTACTATGCCTTGTTTTTCAATTTTAAAACTTGAATGTTTCTGCAATATTGCAATTCACTTCTTCAAAATCATTTCGACAGACAAAAGGCAAACATGAGAAATCTAAAATATTTAATAACTTTTATCGATGCTGCGCTTCAATCTTTTAAGAGATTTTCCAAAACTCCGTCTATACGAGTACAAAAATATTCTATCATAAAATCAATATACGAAAGAGTTTTGTCTCTTAAAGAGACACTGTTAGTGAGATGAATGAGAGCATTGCGGAGTATGGCTGACATGAAATTGAGTGATAGAGTGAGGAATAGTGTGATCAGGGATCAGTGTGGTGTGGAAGAGGATGTAGTGACTAAAATAGAAAAAAGTATGCTGTACTGGTTCGAGCATATCAAAAGGATGAATGAAAGAAAGTTGACAAAAGGTATTTATATGGCAGAGGTAAATGGAGTTGTCGGAAGAGGACGACCTAGGCGAATGCTCTTGGACCAAATCCAAGAAAATCTAAGCAAAGGCCAGGTCAAAAGTACCTTTAACCGACGAGCCTGTATGCGGAACGGAATGAAAGTTGAAGAAGCGAGAAAGGTATGTCAGAATCGTAGCAAATGGAAGGAAGTGGTCTCTGCCTACCCCTATGGGAAAGAGGCGTGATATTATGTATGTATGTATGTATGTTAGTCTTTTTTAGAACTCGAAAATTTCTAGCATTTGGATTTCGCAATTTCATTTTCGGTATTTAAAACATTTAACCGCAGATATAACCAATGGATGCGTAAAAATAAGTCTTTAATTCACCTAAAATGATTGACAACATTAAAATTAAAACTCAATTATTCAAAAATAATTTCAGTAATCTGTCCTATTTTTACATGGTATATATATATATATATATATATATATATATGTATATGTATATATATATTATAGGGGGACTGACGAAGTGATGGATAACCTGATGATGAGTGACAACCGCCACCCATGGACACCTGCAATCCAAGAGTCGTAAGTGCGCTGCCCGCCTTTGAGGGTAATAACGGATCCAGGGAGTGGAAATAAGAGAGGTTGATAAGGAGATGCGAATGAGAAAAAAGGGGAAAGTTGGACCTCCGGAAACCTCATTTATTTCGGGGAATTGTAACGCTAGCGTTGTTTCACAACAGATTTTCTGTGAGGCCCTGATACTGCACTCTACCACCATCATTATATTATTAACTTTCATCATTATATCATTCAAAGTAACACCCTTAATGGCTTACAGTACAGTGAATGTACCTACACATAACTTTTATGTAAAATAAATAAATAATAAATAGATTTTATAAGCTTCGCATTTAAAATACTAATGTTTCAACGACATGTATATAACCTATATTTTATCATATTATTAACTGATACTACAAAACTAGTCTTCTTAATTCAAAATTAGTCAGACACTGTTCTTTGTTTGAAACACATTTTTATAACGTCATCTGCATTAGCGTTCCAGCAAATGTAGCGCTGCAAATTGCATTTGGAGCGCCAAATCGTAAGTTTAAACATGTTCCTAGGGTACTGTGTAAGCAATTAAAGTTTGTTCAAGTTAGTAAAAAGCAGAATTACCACTGAGAGTTAAAACACAAATTACAGAGCGCCTGATTCTTGATACACATTTTTTTGAGGAGGTAAGTGGCTTCGCAGTGGTATGAGTGTAAAAAATAGGTGATAAAGATATGTAAGTAATAAAGTATTAAACGTACAGGAATTTTGGTCGTAAAAAGACACTGCTGGCTCAGTGTTCTTCTGGTAAACGACGTTGACAGAACAGGAAAGATGAGGGGTAGCATTTTGCGGTAATACGATAGATACTTTTAATGTTCTGAGTACATAAAAGTAACTAAAAAGCAATACATATAATATTTGAGAGTGATAGAGCCCTGCTTAGTCAAGAATGGGCCGGCTTAATCAGTGCGATACCACGGCCTCACGAAAAACCGATTTTGAAGCAATGCTTGCGTTGCATTTCCCCCAAAATAAGTAAGGTTTCCGGAAGCCCAACTCCCTCTCTCCTCTTTCCCCTTCCCGCATCCCCTATCCCTCATCACCCTTAAAGGTGGGCAGCGCACTTACGACTCTTGAGTTGCCGATGTCCATAGACGGCGGTTGTCACTTATCATCAGGAGACCCGTCTGTTCGTCTGTCCCCCTTTAATATAAAAATAAAAAAAATACTTGAGAACCTCCTCCGTTTTATATCGGTTGATATAAAACTTATTATACTACTATCACAAGACCCTTTTATCTGATAATAACTTTTTTATAAGAAATAATTCCTTTACTTTCTGTATTTCAATATATTCCTGAATTTTCCTGATCCATGATTTGTTCTCCATTGCCCGGAAAATCTTAAGATTTTTATAGCCTAGTCTTGTCCACCCAGCATTGCAGTAAAACACTCCCAGCCAATCGAATAAAAGTGGACAGAAAATTGGTCCAAATTATGTGTTCAGACTGTCAAGAGATATATGTACGTAAGTGGAATATTACGACATGGGACATTACTTGACCGGGTACATGGTGAGTATATTGAAAAGGCTTTAGACCATGCGAACATTTTTAAAGAAAATTGTATTAATAACATTCGTATCATATTCGAATCTTTTGTCTTCAATTTCTGTTAGTCAAATCATAGAAACTTTTGAGCTAAACTCATCTGAATATTAATGGCTTGTGAATAGGAAAATTTTAATACATTTTAGTGAGAATCGCCTGAATAATGAAGTGATAGCTGATTTAGATAGTTGCTGAAAGTAGGTCAGTGGGTAGCTAGATTATTGGAGGTGGTTTCACGGATCAATCAGTGTCATTGTTGATTGTTTTGTGCTTGTTAGATTGATGACTTGATTGGTCATGAACTGCTTGGTAACAACTTAGCAAGCGATAAACGGACTTTAAAAGTAGGAGGAATTTCTTTTTGGCGTATATTACGTCATATTTTCGACATTTGGAAAACGATTTAAAGAAACTTTTTTAAATTAATGTAGTACTTGAGTCATTTTAATTTTAATTTGAAGACAACATTTCACCTCTAAGGTGGAAAATAAGTTATGAAAAATACAGCTTATTACAATTTGACATGATAGGCGCAATTACGGCTTCTAACTTTTCCAAAAGTTACTTATTTAGTATTCCTATCTACAAAAAACTTATTTAGAAAATTTCACTGTTATTGACAAAGGGTTGCGTAGTTTATTATGTATTGTTCTAAATATATAACTAGAAAATAATTTTATAATACATTAATATGATTATGGCCCAAATATATGAGTCTTCTGAAATCTTTTGATAAGTAACCACTCACTAAAATTGTTAAGATAGACAATATAGACATCTCAAAGACAATATTTTCTTTGTACACCCCTTTAAAGTGTTATACATATGTACACGAACACAGATTAAGCTATAATATTAACAGGTTAAATTGTCACAAAGTAAGCGAACTATATATAAATATGTACATATATATATTTTTGCTTTACGTAGCAATAAAACAAAAAAAAATCGTTTCCAATAAATATTATGTATGTACGTATTTTTAGTAAAAAGTAATAAATTTTCAGAAATGTGGGTATCATTATATCGAGTATCGTGTACTTATTGATTTTTAAAATACTATGTAGGGGAGATACGAGTAATATCACATACCGCGACCACAAATAACATTGAGACTGTCTTTGCAATTAATTCTGCCACAGTTATAACATTGTCGGTATTTTGCTACATTCTGTTACAGTTTAATAGTTGTAATTATATTATCAGTATGTGTACTGTGTTGTTAATCGCTTTAGGGAGACTACTTCTAGACTAGAAGAGTAGAATGTATAGATATAATTATTATTGTCTGATTTATCTAGTGGTTAGATTTCTACACCGGACAAATACGTGTGTGATACACAAATAGTTGTCACGAGTATGGGTGTTAGTTCTTTGTGTCCCCTGTTTTAATGTATGTTGGTCACACAGGAATCCTTTGCGATGCTAGAGTTATCTTTATAGAATAGCAAGATATTTTCAAAACAATTTTATTGCTATAGTGAAACTTTTTTCAGTGGTAGTGCCATGCTTAGGCACGAATGGGCCAGCTCGACCGGTGAGATACCACGTTCTCACAGAAAACCGGTTGTGAAGTAACGCTTGCGTTGCATTTCCCCGAATTGAGTGAGGTTGCCGGAGGCCCAATTCCCCTCCCCCTTTTCTCTCCCCTCATCTCCTTTCTCCTTTTTTCCATCTCCTCATCCCTCCTCTCTTCTTTCCGCTTCCTGCATCCCCCCATCCCTCATCACCCTCAAAGGCGGGCAGCGCACTTGCGACTCTTGAGTTGCAAGTGTCCATGGACGGCGGTGTCACTTACCATCAGGTGACCCGTCTGTTCGTCTGTCCCGCTATAGTATAAAAAAAACTATAGATTCTACAAGTATAGTGCAAAAATAAATGTTCTTGAGTTTTATGCTTCTCTACATCAATTTGACATGTATAAACTGGTTTTGCTATTGGTTTTAAAACTTATAAAAATACCTACTTACAAATTGAAAAGTAAAGTACATTATGTAAGCTTAGTTTAAGAAAAATTGTGATGTTCACTTTCCCCTACAGCCAAAGTTTGCCACAGGAAGAAAACTTAATTAGATATAATATTAACATAGCATTGCACAATTTGACATTCAATAATGATTTATTCCATTTAATTGACATGAACAATTACATTGGTAATCGTTTTTATTTGACAAGAGATAGGTATCTTATATACAGATACTATATTTCAAATTATTGTAGGAGACAGATAGCTGTGTCGCTATCATATTATTTTTGTATAACAGCCAAGAATTTGGCTAAACAAATTGCTCCTATTGAGCAATGCCATGACAATCCTTATGATAATTCTGCCAATGACTTGGCATCTAATTGTGACATTATTAATCATTTAAATTAGAAATCAAGACAACAGAGACAATCTCTAGCAATTATGTAAAGAATGGAGAAATAAATGTTTTAAAACCAAAAAATAGTATCAACCTGGTGCACCAAAACATTCAAGGTTTTATGAATAAGGATTTAGAGATACAATTATTCCTTAAATTTAATAATATTGATATTCTTTGTATAACTGAACATTGGCTTAAAAGCCATCAGTTTATGTTTAACTATAGTAATCACCAGGTTGGTAGTTCATTCAGCAGAGTAAATGCTATACATGGTGGCTCACTAATTTTAATAAATAATCAACTTAAGTATAAGGACCGCAAGGATATTGTGAACCTCTCTGTTGAACAGACAATTGAAATGGCCTGTATTGAGTTGGAGCAGCTTGTTATATTAAGTGTGTATAGACCACCTTCAGGATTGTATGATTGTTTTGAAAAAGTAATGGATGAGGTATTACACAAAATTTGTAACTCAAGCAAGTCCATCATTGTTTGTGGTGACTTTAATGTTAATTTGTTAGAAACTTCTAGCTTAAGCACTAAAATTATTAGTTTGTTTCAGTCCTACAATCTTGCAAATTTATTTATGGAGCCTACTAGAATAACCCCCACTAGTGCATCATGTCTTGATAATATTTATACTGATATTTTACCTACCCACAAAAAAAATATTAATTTAATAGACTCTGATCACTGTGGACAATTGATCACTGTACCAAATATAAAGAAAAATAAATTGAAAAAAGATATCACTGTTAACCCGAAGTCTGAATATCGCTTGGAAACATTTAAAACTAAACTTGCAAATAAAATCCAACTTTTGTCAACTAATGATGACCCTAATCAACATTATAATGATTTTTTCAAAATGTATTGCTTGCAATTTGATACTACATTCATTCCTAAGTCAATTTCGGTAAATAGCAACACTTCCTTCAGTGACTGGGCCACCATTGGTATTTATAAAAGTAGAAAACGGCTTTATGAACTGTATGAAGAACGGCCTTATATTAACACTGTGGAATATAATTTATATGTAAAGAATTATTCTAAGTTATTTAAAAAAGTTTGTTATTTGGCGAAATCTCGCTACTTAAGTTCAAAAATTAAAAATAGTAGTAATATAATTAAAATGACTTGGAATATTATTAATAGCGAAACGGGAAGGTCTTGCAACCGAACTTGTGATTACAGCCTTGCTGTTGATGGCAGTATCATTAAATCAGATTCGAAAGTAGCTGCAGCATTTGAAACTTTCTTTGCAGAGATTCCCGTATCGACTACAAAATGTCTAAATTCATCACCAACTGTTGCAGAAACAATACTTAAAGAAAACGTTCCAGTTTGTGAATTCCAGTTTTATTTCCAATATGTAACTTGTAATGATATAATAAAAACTTTTAAAACTTTAAATATTAAAAAGACTGCAGATCTATGGGGTAATTCTGTTGACGTTGCTAAGTCTATTATAAACATTGTAGCACCAACTTTAACAGTAATCTTTAATAATTGTATAGATTGTGGTGAGTTTCCTGATCTAATGAAATATAGTAAAATAATACCATTGTTTAAATCGGGTAGTACATCAGACCCTTCTAATTATAGACCTATATCAGTGCTACCTACTTTTAGTAAAATTTTTGAGAAACTTATTTTAGATCAAATGCACAGATATTTTACTAAACATAAATTATTACATAGCAAACAGTTTGGTTTCACAAAGGGTCGTTCAACAACTGATGCTGGTGTTGAACTTTTAGGGCACATTTATAATGCATGGGAAGATAAATGCGATTTGTCTAAGGCTTTTGATTGCGTTCTCCATGATACATTGATCAGGAAGCTGCGCTACTATGGAATCCGGGGCACCTCTCTGGATCTTCTTACTTCATATTTAAGTAATAGGATTCAGAGAGTTGATGTGAACGGTAAAAGATCTCCCGGATCTGTAGTCAGAATGGGGGTTCCCCAAGGCTCTATTCTAGGTCCCTTTTTATTTATAATTTATATTAATGACCTGCCGTACCTCATAAAGGATAAACATGATATAGTGTTGTTTGCAGATGACACTTCACTTGTATTTAAACTCAAACGTCAGCAGGTGGTTATTGATGACGTAAATAGTGCCCTTTCAACAGTAGTTAACTGGTTTAATATCAATAATCTTCTCCTTAACGAGAAAAAAACTAAATGTATAAAGTTTACATTGCCTAATGTAACACAGGTGAACACTAGTGTGTCAATAAAGGGCGAAGTGTTAAAACCCGAAGATTCCACAGTGTTCTTAGGCTTAACTTTAGATGCAAAGCTTCAGTGGAGCCCCCATATAGATAAACTGTCCAAAAAGCTTAGTTCTGCAGCGTACGCCGTTAGGAAAATTCGTGGTTTAACAGATTTAGAGACAGCCCGTTTAGTATACTTTAGCTATTTTCATAGTGTAATGTCGTACGGTATTCTGTTGTGGGGAAATGCCGCCGATATTCAATCTATTTTCGTTTTACAAAAAAGAGCTATACGTGCAATTTATAAATTAAGTCCCAGACACTCCCTCAGAGATAAATTTAAAGAGATTAATATTATGACTGTGCCCTCTCAGTATATTTATGAAAATCTCATGTACGCACATAAAAATATTAATCTGTTTAAAAAATACACTGATATCCATAGTGTAAATACTAGGAACAAAAACAAATTTGTTGTTCCTAAAACCAGGCTCAAGAAAATAGGTGGTTCGTTTAGATGCCAAAGTATACATTTCTATAATAAGCTTCCTAGCCAAATACAAGAACAAAGCAATAATAAATTTAAATCATTTATAAAAAAAAAACTAAGTCAAAAAGCTTTTTACACAATTAAAGATTATATTGAAGATAAAAAGGCTTGGGAATGAGCTGCTTCATTAATGTACATGAGCCTTTGTTTTTCGTTTATAATTTTTTTTTTTATACACATTGACATTTTATATTTTACTTTTTGACATGAATACTTACTTTGTTAAGTATTATATTGTTTTTTTTTATTGTTTAATCTTTGTACCTTTTGACATGAATACTTTGTTAAGTATAATATATTATATATTTGTTTCTTTTTTTTTTAATTTATAAATTTAATTATTGTAAATGTGAGGACTATGTAGGTTATTTATTTATTTTTTTTTTTCTCTTTTCTCCTGTAGTTTGTTTTATAACGATGTCTGACAGTTTGAGTACTTTTGCGGCCTACCCAAATGTCCTTGCTTTGGTACTGTTCGTCGGTCCGTTGAGCTCCTTAAAGTTCTAAGTTGAGCTACACGATAACTGACAAATGCTTGCACTGTTTGGACGGGTCCACTCAAATGAGCGTGGTGCTTTCTTCAAAAGCTCATCTCAGACGTTAGCGTGCATGGTTCTCATATGTTTTTACATCTGTATGGACTTTAAAACAGACTTTGAACTCTGAGTTTGTTTCGGTGTTTCTTCTCAGGGTAGTCAGCTAGGAAACACCGGCCTCATCTAACATAAACTAACAGAAAAAAATAATATATTGACGTGTAAAAGTGTTGTTGTAACCTATTTACAAAATAAAGATCATTTATCATTTATCATTTATCATTTATCATATTAGACGCAGAAAAAAAATGCAAATTTACTTTATTACGAGTGTTAGTTAATATAACAGAAACCCAAACCTTTAGTAGGTTATTAAAGTAGCTCCACCGAGAAAGCCCCTTTTTACTATAAGCTTAGGTACAAAAGCTGGTAAAAATAAGGGCTAAAAAATATAGGTGACCTTACTAGAGAGACCCTTAAATACACATCAGTCAATGTCACGGGGCGATAAAAACTGACCGCACGAGTTGGAAGTCTACTCATTTTTTATGATTTTTCTGTGATATTCTGATATTAAAGAACTGAAACACTATTTTCTATATCTTAGATTTGTGTTTCTTTTAAGCTGGTTTCAGGTTAAGCTATGGACTAGTATTGTCATTAGCAAAATACCTCAAAAGTGTTTTTCCATATTTATACGAAAATTTCAGTACAAAATATACCTAAAAATGTTTGAAAAATATTTCCTGCAAAGTAAATATATTTACCGAAGATACACTATCATATGGTGTTAGTTTGTACTAAATCATCAGTCACTTTCCCTCTCATGTCACGTCGGAGAAGCCAATATCCTGCTGCGGTACTCCCGAGAGTAGTAAAATGACGAAGATATTAAACTAGGATGGCACTGCTGGATTTACCTGTCTATAATTTATTTGAAACGATATCTAGGTTCAGTACTTCAAGAAATACGAGTTTTCGATTACTTGGTATTATGTCTTACTTGAAATTGAATAGTTAGAAGCATGTTGCTGCCAATTTTTTTATTTTTTTTGTGGTTATAATTGAGTTTTTCAATTATGTGGAAGTACTTAACCGCACCAAAATATTTAGAACCACTCAGTATTCTTTGAAACAACTTATTGATCATTTGTCAAAAGTTATTTTTGGCTATATATACGGCTAGCTTGGTGATTAGCCTTGGGAATGCCATGCTTAGGCATGAATGTCAAACAATATTACCATCAGGAGTCCACCCGTCTGCTCGTTTGTTTCACTGTCCCATTACCTACGGACATCGTAAATAGAATTGAGACAAAGTATATGTTAAAAGTATGTAGTAAAACTATAGTTATAAGTGGGACCAGTACGGGATTTATATGTTCAAAAATCGGTACTAAGAAATTACATGTACAAATAACACTGCAAGTATTATCTTGAATACCTAGTTGCTGGAGGAGTGCGATATGAATATATTTTTTTTTATAATCTAAAACATGTTAAAGTAGAAATACGTTAGTAGACTTAACACTATTAAAAAAAAAACTAAAAAACTCCTTGTAAATATTGCTATTTCTATAATCCTGTTACTAATTTTTTTTTATGCGATAGGGGGGAAACGAGCAGACGGATCACCTGATGGTAAGTGACTACCTCCGCCCATGGGCAACTCAAGAGGCACAAGTGTGTTGCCGGCCTTTTAGGTATATATAACTTATACTAAAATAAAGGATCTTGTATATAATATATTAATTACCTTTGTATGAGTTGTTAAATAAATAATTTTATATAAACTGAAGAAAAAATAAGTAATTGCCGTGATTCTTGTTTCTAACAGTTATTTTCTCGAATAGGTAATAACTCATCACTATCTACTAGTTTTCTGTATACACAAATAGTGATTAAGAAGTGAAATCCTGAACTAATACTTCGTTTTTTAACTATGTACTCGTAGTCTTAACATCGTTTACAAAACTTAACGAATGTGGTACGGACAGCTTTGCTGCTTCCTTTTAACATTATCGGAGTAAAAATTACAGTCCCATCCTAAATATTTTAACCTAAGTTTCCCAAGTAATGCATCATTTTATTTTACATATAATACGATTAACTTAATTAAGTATACATACACGAATACGAAATAGAACCAAGGTTACCGCCATAGGTCGCATAATAAGTACGCTGAAGTGGCAATTGGCTGGCCACATCTGCTGAAGTGCCAACAGCCGTTGAAGTAAACGGGTTCTAGATTAGAGACTGAAACGGTAAACGAAAGGTAGGACGCCCCCAGATGTACATGTATCGACGACCTAAAGAAGCTAGCTGGAATAGACTGGATGCGAAAGTTGAAGGAGCGAGTGTTATGAAGCTGACCAACAGTGGACTTTTAATTGATTGTATTTTTGTTTTAAAAAGATAGCTCCCACACTAGAAAGTATTCCTGTGTCGCGGGGGATTTCATAAACATACATACAAAAGACACAAAGAACGCCCAGCTCCGAAAAAACTATTTGTGGGTCACACAAATGTTTGTCAGACTCAGAAGTCACGGTTTCTAACCACGGTGCCAACAGGCTAGTCACTTTTGTTTGGTTGATACCTGAATAGATTAACAGTCTCGCTTTGAAACGTGGGCAAAAGCTTTTTAATAAGTTTTTTTTATTATAAGTTCTTTTTGAAGACATTTTTATTACTATACTAGCTTTTACTCGCAGCTTCGCTCGCATTGAATCCCTTAAAGATACATGACGTTTAAATATATAGATTTTCATTTTTTTTTGACAAATAATCATTTTTGTTAAAATATTTTTAAACCCTCCGTATTTTTTTTAATAAAAGTTATACAATTTACTATTATGTCCTAATACCTCTAATAATATGTGTTCAAAGTTTCATGATAATCAGTTGAGTAGTTTTGGTGTAAAAGCGTAATAAACAAACTTACATTCCCTTTCATAATATTAGCAGGGAAGTAGAGAATATAAATTATTTCTATGATATATATATGCATTTGTATATAATTGCACAAACATTTACAAAACTTATTTTCCAGGACAATTCAGCTTAAACTTATTAGATTTGGCAATCGGTATGACCTTAACCCCGGTAATATTTTAATTTTTAGGGTATGATACCTCTCTTTTTAATTATTAGAACGTTTCTTTCGTTTAAATTGCACTTGCTGTAGTCACGGATATATGACTAAGATTTAATAATAACACTTAAGGCGGTTCATATCCAAATGTGACATCGCTGGACCGTCATTACTTGAATTTGCATATTTAAGTATGCATAAAATAATTTATGCACTAAAAACTTGGCTTAAAATAACATTTATGTACCCTAACTTACCTACATATCATCAATTTTAGATTGTAAATATCGGTAAATAAATACTCTCTATATACTCTGTATACTCTGGCAGGACAACGTCTGCCGGGCTGTGTTAGTTAGTAATATATGGGAACGTAAGGCTTGTAACTTACATGCCGCTACTGTACTGGTTTCAATTTGCAACTTGCAAAATAAACTATATTATGTACTATTGTAGCTTCTAATATTAGTTCCAACCACTTCATTAAACCTTTTACACTTAAAATAATAATAACTTATAAGAATAATAATAATAATAACTAAGGCTATCTCACAAGGGCGTCTGATCACAGACTAAGTAGAGCTTGAAGAGGAGCTAAAAAATATCTATAAATAAAAAAACATATACTTCTTAATACATACATATTATTAATAAATTATACACAGAAAAATATATTCTGCTCATCACACAAGTATCGGTGGGTGTCTCGGTGTATCGGTGGGTGACCCACGACCTGTGCCTTAGCAATCAGGTTTACTAACGACTATACCAAAAAGCCAGTCTATTGTACATTTAACAACATGTTCACAGATTAAATACTATTTAATAGATCAAGAAAAGTCAATAATTTAATTTACAAACAACAATAACCATCTCCTTAAAGTTACTCATCGATCAACTCCATTTATAAACCAGAAGCCTTAAAGGGTTTAGGCTTACCTGCACGTAAATAACGTTCTTGATACAAATACAGATTTACCGAAACAAAGCACTGAAGCTCAACAAAGTAAATGGTTGATAAGAAATAAAGTTAGTTGCCTTTTGTTTGGCGTTGGTATTTACAAAACAAGAAAAGTACTTTTTGAGATAAGGCGGCGGTTTCATTTGTTAGTGGCTTCACATATCATACTTTTCAGAAATATTTTCAAAATTTAGGGCGAAGATGTTACTATTTTTTATCGAAATATGACTTATCTAGCTTTTAATTCATACTGCACAGGATACTGTGTCGACAAACTCACACTTGTTGGAAATTGTTCTGAATATTCGAATACAAAACAATACTAACGTGTTAGCTCATGTTTATTATCGCTGGGTAAATATTGCGAACCTCCACATAATTAAGGACTCGCTCCGTTTACGCATCGGTGTAATTTAACTTACAAAAGTAGTCTCGTGTTCCGTTTTCTTTTTTAAGAATGCGATCAATTCTTTTAACCCTTTACTCCTTTTATTCCTTTTATTTTATGAGTACGTCGATTTTCAGTTGCGCTTTTACAAATATTGGATAAAGGGATTCAAGTTATTTTAAAGCATTGCAACCAAAGCTGTAACCGTTGCAAAGCAATTAAACCCATTTAAACGACAGCAGGATTCCAGAGCGCGTTCGCTGTTTATGAAATTATTTTGCAAACACTATTCAAAGCAAGCCGGTGGATTTGTTCGAAAAGAATAAAAAAATGTGAAATATTTCCTCACACGCTTTGTAAAATATTTCGTCACGAAGCGCTCCCATATCTGTCAAAACAATAACGGTGGAGATTCCAAAACCAGTTTCAGATTCAAGCAATGTAGAGAGAGATTACAGCAAACTAATCTTCATTATCGGATACATTTCCAATTGGAGGCTATATTCCATTTTCCGTGAAAATTCAATGGCATTTTGATAAAGCAAACTAAATACCTGTTACTGTTACTATTTTGAGGCCCTACTTCAGATAATAGTAGTATGATACCGCAGCCATTATTTATATTTAACAGTCAACATTTTTTAGATGTCAAAGTTTCACTCGCTGTCGACAAAACTTGCTGTCGGAGTATTCGGATCACTGTAATTTAGAGTTACCATTGATTAATAGTTAGATGCTAGTAGACTAGTAGCCTTTTTTATTGTTGTAAATAAAAAAGGGGCAATGTCAAAAAACTATGCAATAAGGATACAATAAAATACCTCTTTAGAGATTTAAACCAGTAAAAATTTAAATTAAATAAAGCCAAATTGAAAGTCCATTAATATCGAAGTTTCCTTAATTAAAGGACTTGGCTTTCCCGGCATAAGCCAGTTCGAATTAAGGTATGCGACCCTGGCTAGCTTGAGCTATTGCTTATACTCCCCCAATCCATCTGTATAAGCAATATCCCTTTCCTCCCTTTCCTGTAAATGTACTCCTAACTTTCACATCTAATTCCATAATCAAGGGCAATAGGATTGCCCTATATCGCTCCTAAATTATAATCGGCAAGGGGAACAGAGGCGTGAGTTTATTTATGTAAGAGCTAATGATCTGCAAACAACTAAATTAAACTTGAATTACAGCTAAGGTATTCTTATTATTAGCTTTTATTGGTTTAGACACCTTTCAGACAAAAAATATAATAGGTTCTTATATTTATCTGCTCCGATGATACAGACATATACACAAGTTAAACTTTTAACATTTTTAATTATTATTAGCTAAGTAAGGTTACATCAAATGCGAACAATTTAAATTTTATTATCTCGTTAGATGTTTTAGTTATATTACAAGTATTAAGTTACGATAAGTTTATATTAAACAAATGATGACTTAATAAACATCAATATAGTACTAAGTTTAAGTGCAAATTGATGTCTGCATTACATTTTAATGTCACATTCAAAGAGAGTAATCTCAATATGAGGTTATAAAATGAAAGTCATTCACGCACATTACTTTTAAATAATACTGGCCATTTTTTAAACCGAATTAAAACTTAATTGTGAAAAGCAAAATAATATTCGGCGAGACATAAAAACTTAAGTGTATGTATTACTAAAGCTATAAAAATATTTAGAAGTTCAATTAGCTTTTGTAATGTGAGTTTTTATATTAAAATAAATGGTTAAAAAGATATTATGGTTAAGACTTTCTGACTCGTTCAATTAAAAGAAATATATATTATTATTATTTGATTTCACTGAGTATGTGAGTCACCAAAAATACATTTAGCAGTAACTACCCTAGACTTTTAATATTTAAAGTCCTATTAAATTTTGTGAAACAGTCAGTGAAACAGAATTTACCAAAAAAATGCGTTTATGTTATGAAAAATATGTCTACACATTCACAGAATTCAAATCTACATTGGCCTAATAAAACCATGAAGTCGGTTTTGCGTAAAAGTAAAAAAAAAAAGAAAATGGTGTCACGCGTCACGCACAGTTGAGTGTCACTCAGTGTAGACTGCCGGATGCTCGACATTCATATATTATATAAGTACACTTCCGGCCATTTTATGTGGTAAATATGTTTTTTTTTATTATTATTTCTATGTGTACAAAGTAATTAGTCTATTTTATTCATATTAGTATTTAAAAAATCACTCAGGTTTGTAATATATGCCAGGAGAAGCTCTAGGTCGATTACAGAGTACTAGCTAAATTTAATAAAGATATTTAGCAAACAACGTCAGACTTGTAAATAATAATAGAATTCACAGTAACAAAAGGCTACTAACATTTAGCCCCTTTGATTATTAAAAAGAGGTACGAGATTTTTTATTTGTTCGGGTTATTGTATCGCATAATTTAGAGGATATGTTGTTAACAATCCTAGGAATCAAGTAATCAGTTGTCCGTTCATTGTATACCATATATTGTTTGTGGCAGCCCAATTGCTTTCACATAGTGATTCCGAGAAAAGGCCGAATACATATATATAGCGTGTGCTTCTTATTTTCGGAATCTACTACGAAAAAGTTGTCTTTTAGCTATGTATATTTAAATTGTATTGTACGATTGTGTATAAAAACCATCATCGTCAGTATAAAATTCCTGTTTGCTGCATAAACATGCACGCTTTTAAAAGTCTGCTGGCTGAAAAAAAATATTCTCAAGTTGGTAAATACTAACGTTTAATATAAGTAGGTGAACATTGTTAACAGTTTTTGTTGATTGATAAGTTCCTTAAAAGGGCCTTGTTTGATCATTTGCCTTCCATTAATTAAAAACAAGATAAATGTAGCTACTTGAATTGTTGTATCATTAAAATCAATCATACGAATATATTAACGTATGATTTATATATGAATCAAATAATTTTAAGTACTTCTTTAAAAAAAACATGAAACTTCAAAAGCCGCCCTTAATTCCAAAATGGCAGATTTTTCAATAAAGCGACTAGGTAGCAGGATGAATGTGACTTATGATATGACATCGATTTATCTTGTTCTAACCCTCAAGGACCACTTCAAAACAAATGTATGTTACCTCTCATTATATCGTCTGTCTGAGTTAGAAAAGAGGACTAGACCTTTAAAACAATTTTGTACGAAATAATATTTTACCCAAAACTTTTGGGTCGGCAGTGTCCTTATGTCACTAGTTTGTATATGACAAGAGGTGTGCGTCACGGAATAAAAAGGTGTGACTGCTGTAGAGGTTATACTAAACAGGCTGCCACTCTGCCAGATCGTATCTTCAAACTGGGTCGTAGGTCACGCTAAAAGTTGAAAATTACTTTTTAAAGTATACTCCAACGTTGACATTAAAAGTGAAATGTTTATTTTGTACTCAATATCAGCCGAAAGTGCGACGGATTGTATAAATATTTAAATTTGTCATGAGTTTTGAAGTTATTTATATTTTTCATCATTATTAAAAGAACACGCCATTAAGATTAGTGAAAGCATGTAATCAAGACAAGTGATCCTTCCTAACCTGTCACTTTTTGACATATAACACTTATAAGAATAACCAAAATAGAAACGAACAACGAGATTGGAGAAAGAATATCTACAAATATTCTCTCGAAATAACATTTTTATTTACTTACGTAATCTTCAATTTTTAAAGTCGTTTACAGGGCTTTAAAAAAAAAACAATGTATTAGTAACAAAAAATAAGAACAGGACCTACAATTATAATAAGGACAAACATTTATAATAAGCCATACGGCTCTCGGTGGAGTAAAATAGGGCCCCATAATATCTTCTTGAGGTTGTCGTAAAAGGAGATTGAGGGATCGGATTGTTTTCTATCAGACAGTATATATACCGTCATATAGTGCCCAGGTAACGGCAATAGTCTTATCTCCTATTAATATACCTAAGTGGGTCTAAATTATGGCTGGCAAAACGTGAGTGAAGACGCGTGTGAATGAGAGATGATATGTGTGTACACAGATACATATAACCCAGATTTGAATCAAAGAATATGGTTAAGGTCATTGACGACGCAAACTGCTTGGATAATAATGAGCGTATACGGCCTACTAAAATAAATGCAAAATCCCTGTGCAGCATTATTGTTCCAAAGTATACTTAAGCGTATATAACATAATTTCAGGCACTCTTTCCTTTATTATAATATAATATGATTCCATACTTAATATAAAGAGTAGGCATATTCAAATCGGCCTAGTTGTTACAAAGCCTGTAACAGAAGTTCGTGACTGCGTAGATCGATGGCTTTATGCGTGTCTTCGGAACAGAATAGCCCGACTTTAGTAACTAAAACATGTGTAGACTTAACCGCACAAACTTTGCTTAACCGGAGAAACCGCTCAATTTTGTTTAAATGGAAACGCGCGGCTATTTTTATCTTTATCGGTTTATTTTCTAACGATAAAAAATAATTTAAATTTAAAATGGTATGACTACTTAACATTTGACTCATATATATTTTTATTGTAAGACGTTTATTCCTGCATTTTATAATTAGACAATTTATACACATACTATGCCTGTAGTCTTTGAATTATACTATTATACTTATAGTTCACTTTATCAATAGAAGTGGGAATTATAAAAAACATTACAGTTCAATTCAGTTGGGGTATGAGAGAACTCTATTTTCAAATATAAAATAATTATTTACTTACATGAGCAATACTTTCACATGAAAATCAAAACTATCTTATGATTTTAAAAATAAAAATACAAAAACAAAGCAAAAACGTTACATTTCAGAGACAAATAGACGATACATTGTGAGTAATATAATATAATGTTAGTTCGATACTTTTGCTCAAATATAATTTTGAACAACAACAATGTTAAATTTCCTTTATTTTGTAAACATGCTTATGTTTGATTTGATTGATTGAGCCGATTGTTGTGGGTTCGATCCCCGCACGGGACAACACTTTGTGTAATCCTCAAATTGTTGTTCTGAGTCTGAGTGTTCTTTTCTTTGTTTTATTTATTTTATTTATTTTTTTGTTTAAATAAGCAATAATATGACTGTGTTTGTTTGACGCGTCTGTTTGTATTTGTGTTGAAGTTTTTTTTGTTTGAAAGGTAATCCAATCGAAATATTTGTATATATACTTGATGAAATCTGTTCTACCGTTTACAAGTTTTTTTTCTTTTTTTTATACTATAGGGGGACAGACGAACAGACGGGTCACCTGATGGTAAGTGACAACCGCCGTCCAGGGAAAAAAGAGAGATGGATGAGGAGCTAGGAAAGAGGAGAGGGGGGGCATGAGGGGAAGGGACAGAAGAGAGGTGGATGAGGAGCTGGGAAAGATGAGAGGGGGGGGTGGGGGAGCGGAAAGAGGGGATGGGGAGTTGGGCCTCCGGAAACCTCACTCATTTCGGAGAAATGCAACGTTAGCGTTACTTCACAACCGGTTTTATGTGGGGCCGTGGTATTGCACCGGTCGAGCCGGCCCATTTATGTCTTAGCATGGCTCTACCACTGTTAAATTGGGGGATTAAAAAAAATGGGGGAAGGAGGGGATGAACAATCGAATGATTTTAAATATTGCGTTTATTGTGTGGTGACGTTCAAATGAAAGGGCATGGTGTCTACATTACAATAGTGTACGTGTTAAATGACACGGTTAAAATGTCTGAAAGTTGTGGGAAGTGTAAGTATAAATGATCAAATTAAAGAAAGCGAATATATTAATAAATCTTCATATCAGAAAACTCCATGTTTATAATTTTTACATGAGAGACAAGATACTGACGTATTTTAGTACGTACGTACATACGCCTTTAGTATATTAGAATAGTATTTACCCGAAATAACAAATTACCCGATTTTTTTAAAATCAATTTCTTCAGTGTTGGGGCCAACACTGAAGAAATTGATTTAAAAAAAATTGTATATATGAATAGTGGTTATTTTCTTGATAAAATTAATGAAACAAATTTAACTGAAATGATGCGATATCTACAAATGTAAAAAGAAACTAATGAGTTACTGACCGTTATTTTTTTTTTAATTAACGTGGTAACTTATTTGATGTGTTGTCTATTGGTTACAAAATTATTTCAACCCAAAGAGTTGCGAAGTACTATAAAAAATGATATTTAGAACTACACTTTAGTAAATGTGATTACATTTCAGCATTATGCTTAGCCAAACGAGAGAGACTGAGAGTACTCAGGCTCAACACACGATTCCAAAACCCAGTGCGCAATGATACACAGAGCAATATATGACCGAATATGACCGAGGGATGAAAGGTACTTACGTAGGCTATTACGGTTATTTTGAGAGTAGATTGTTTAAACATCGTGAGTATTTTACGATACCGGGTGAAATACCTCCGCAGCCACATGAGCGAGCCTCATATAGTGGTCTTGCCTAATAGTGGCCACGGGTGGCTAAGACGGATTTTATATTCTTTAGTTGCAGTTGAGCCACCCGTATAGTGTGTGGACATCGGTCAGCTACTTGAGGTCATATGTAAGAGAAACAAAAAAAATTGCTTTTCTCAAACAACTTTCCTTATATAGTTTCGCGTATAATTAATTATTACAAAATTTTTGTGGATAAGTTCTGGAAGTTTATTTTTTACTATATAAACCCGTTTTTTTATGCGAAACGAGCAGATGGGTCACCTGATGGTAAGTGACTACCTCTGCCCATGGACACCCGCAACTCAAGAGTCACAAGTGCGTTGCTGGCCTTTTAGGTAGGATTGAACTTATTGTTTTATAAGCGTAATAAGTATGGAATTTCTGACATAAAATTGAAGTCGCGGGCACAGATAGTATGTGGTTATGTGTAATTTTAGAGGATTTAATTTTAAGTAATACTTGAATGTTAAACACCCAAATTAGGGGGCATAACATGATCTATGTTGTGATGATAGCCGCTCAAAATATTTAATGTTCTTGAAGTCAGCACGATGAGGAAGTAAGATGGCCGGTTTAACTTTTCTTGTTAATGTTTTGTAATGCATGCATTCATGTTTGTATGTTTAGTAGATTTTCAGAAACTGAAACGTGTTTAATTAAGCTGCAGACAATCTAGCACAAACATGACAACGTAACGTAATATTGAATATACAATTTCAGATTACTATGGAATAATTGGAGCGCTGTTGACAGCCTAAGATATAGCAAACTCGGCTTGAATCTGACACATACCTAAGACTAGTCTAATAGATATCGCGCTTTCACTAGGTAATTTTCTTAATTTGTTTAAGAACCATGGATTTACATTTATTTTTTATAAAAATATGTCTAAAAACAAATAATCAGTAAAATAGCGACTCACAAGATTATTATTTTCATACGTTTTTCATGAAACTATTAATAACAAAAGACGAAGCGAAAAACTGTGTACTGTAGCGAAATTCTAATCACCATTATCATCAGTCGTTTATCGACCACTGCTGGACATAGGCCTCTCCCCATGTAGCGTACATCGTATGAGCTCGATCGTTAGCTTTTCTCATCCAGTTTTGCCCGCCTTTTTGCATAAATCGTAACTGCGCCTAGTCGGAGGGCGACCTACACTACGTCTCAACTGAAGCGGTCTCCGCTCCAAAACTCGTCTACTCCAGTGGTTAACGGTTTTAGGGCCAATTGTAATTCATGTTTAATTTCACATTACCTTGACACATTCATTCAAAGAACCTTTTTTTTTTTACACTATAGGGGGACAGACGAACACCAACTCAAGAGTCGCAAGTGCGCTGCCCGCCTTTGAGGATGATGAGGGATAGGGGATGCAGGGAGCGGAAAGAAGAGAGGAGGGATGAGGAGATGGAAAAAAGGAGAAAGGAGATGAGGGGAGAGAAAAGGCAAGAACGGTAACGGTACCGTTAACGGTTCATAATAATGACATTTATGTTTGACAGTTAGAAGCCATGTTAAAGACATGTACATATAAAAATCATTAAAAAGGTCAGAATTGTTATGCATCTCGTTCAATGAAACCTTTTACTTACTGCTAACGAACCCAGAAGAAAATCTAGCTATGTAACATTTGATTTTTTTAACTTATAGTTTAATGATGTAAGTACCGTTGTCTTGTGTGAAATGATAAAGAGAACGAAAATATTATTAAATGAAAAAAAAACCATCAATAGAAATAAAAAAAACATTTTTATTTTGTGTAGAAGTAAAAATGACACAAACATTATTTTATAAATAAGCATATATTATTCAAAACACACATGTTGGTTCAAAACACACATGTTGGTTATAAACCAACATGTGTGTTTTGAATAATATATGCTATGCTGTTTGGTGTTTTATATATCTATGCCTACTCCTTCAGGGATACAGTCGGAGCAAGCCTGTTTATATATCTTCTTTAGCGAATTAAAGATAACAAAGTGGACTATATAAAAATATAATTTGTAGGTAAAAACAATACAAGTTGGCGAACTTCATGCGCACGCGTCGATGTCCGTTCGATCGTGGAGTAAGGCGATAGGCCGCGCGCTGTCGATGCCGGTTACACCGCCCTCCGCGCGCCTCTCCGCGAGGGGCACGATTCAACCGCTGTGCGCGTGAACAAGCCTGTTTCCGTCAACCACGATATGAATGCATACTGTCCGACAGAAAGAGTCCAATCCCTTAATTGCCTTTTACAACACCCACGGGAAAAGAGGCAGAAGTTATTACAAAAAAAAAAATATTTGATATATGATTTTGATATTTATAGTATTATTAATTTACTATAATTATTGTTTTTTCATGTATCATAATTGTGTGATACCTAATAATTAAATAATAAGAAATAATTACCAATTAATTAAGTATAAAGGAAAATATTTAAGTATTTAAATATTCGTGCCTAAGTACCGCTGTAAATTAATAAATAAGCCTCTACTTACCCGTTCGGGGATACAGGCGTGAGTGTATGTATGTATGTATGTATGTATGATGACAGGGAGAAGAGTATATATAACGTATCGTTAATACGTGTCGTTTAGGTCAATTTATTTTTTTGCAAAAGAAAACCACATCGGTAATAGTAGGACTAACTTTTAGTTTAAGGCAATAAAAACGGTGAACGGTTTTTAACTTGTTAAGTTAAAAATACAATGTTCAGTTTATTTAAATTTTAAGGTTTATATAAAAATAAACAAAACTGCTGTAGACAATAATTTCAAGAACACAGTATAGCATGTATTTACGGTATCATTTTAATTCATTAGGTCACTGGATGTTTAACAAGCACTTGACTAATACACTATTTATATCAAATTTTAAGCTAAGTTTTAGTTAGTTAGTTATTTCATTCATAATATTATTGTTAAAGATAAATGTATCTCCAAGCGTAACAAATGAAAGAGAGATTGAAAATATGTTTTATTGATAAAACTTAGTGAATACAAACTTAGTTCTATAATTGAAATAATAACAATAATAAATAAATATACAACTTTCGAAAAAAATTGTAAGTGACGTAATATTAAAATATAAGTATTGAAGATGTACACAACGTGAAATGACTTATATTATTCATGACGTGGCAATATTAAGGATTTATAATATACATTGTTGTGCTACAACTTTTAATAATTAAGTAATTTTAAACCTAAAGGAGAAAAAGAGTTTTTTTTTAATACTTCTCGATATCCTGCTCGTTCCATAAAATTGCAATATGTATTTCTCATTTCTAGATTGTCAAACTTTAAAGTATGTAAACTTGATCAAAAATATATGATTTTTCAACACTCAACTGAGAATAGCTGGAAATGCACTCTCACACTGCACAGTAATATAAATCGCATATCATGTTGCATACTCTTGTGTCAGCGCAGTAACCATTTATCAGATTCTATTCAGAATAAAAAGTTTTTCGAAAACATATCGCCTAACCTTTTAAAATTCAACTTCTAACTTCAACATCGTTAAAAATTCAATATAGATTTATGTTTCAGAACTGAACAAAATTTTATTTAAAATAACTTTAGGTAAAATCAAGAAGACATAAAAATTCGAAGATATAAACTAATATTTAGTTTTCGTACTAAAACTAACACTACGGAATTCAACAATCACTTTTCCCGCTGTATAATATGCGATCACTGACGCAAATAAACATTTACAACATTAACAGTGTTAGTGGTTTTAGCCAGTAGCTATAAAGTCAGTAGCCATAATAATAATCCCATGATTTTCTAAAGGTACCCAAAACTAGTCATCAACTCCAAATTTCTACTTAAAGTTTTGAAGCATGCACTTTATATCAAACTGTGTCGGTTAATTTTCAATGAAACTAGAAATTGGATGAAAGTCTAAACTATAGCCATATTAAACAGAAACCGATACGAAGTCTTAAATCAGGGTTTTGATTATGCTAGTATGTATTATAGGCCTATTTTATAATGTTATAAATATAAAAAGCAATTGCACTTTAGTTTTTCGCACATTGCAGTGGTAGAGCCATGCTTAGGCACGAATGGGCCGGCTCGACCGGTGCGATACCACGGCCTCACAGAAAACCGGTTGTGAAGTAACGCTTGCGTTGCCTTTCCCCGAATTGAGTGAGGTCTCCGGAAGCCCTATTCCCGCTCCCCCCCTTTCTCTACCTCATCTCCTTTCTCCTTTTTTCCATCTCCTCATCCCTCTTCTCTTCTTTCCGCTCCCTGCATCCCCCATCCCTCATCACCCTCAAAGGCGGGCAGCGCACTTGCGACTCTTGAGTTGCAAGTGTCTATGGACGGCGGTGTCACTTACCATCAGGTGACCCGTCTGTTCGTCTGTCCCCCTATAGTATAAAAAAAAAAAAAATTAAAGAAAAAAAAGTAGTTTAAAAAAAAATAACATGAAATTTGTTTCTAACCAAGTTAAAATCGCATATCATATTACATACATATGCTCATACATTTTGATTTCTTCAATATAATTTATTGCCTATTACGTAATACGGGACAAACGTACTGCCGTCATCTGGATTCGTAAGAAATCAAATTCTAATATTAAGAGTACTTTAAAAGGAAAAGTAAAGATAAGGAAAGGAAATGGATGTTATCTACGAGTATAAGTATTGATTAAGGAGTACTCACGCAACTCAAACTGGCTAGTCGGAAATATAATATTTTAATTTTTGTAACTGTCTGTCTGTTCAATTAAACAAATGAAACTAAACTTTATGCTTCAATACCTCAATAATAGAAATGCAACCTTAATACTAATAACTTTTTTTTTAATCATACTCGAACAGCTCTCCTTCAGGAGTCGAAATTTCCCTCAATAATCTAATTTGAGATAAGACAGCTGCATGTCATTTGACCAAAGCCAGCTATATACAGCTATAGCCTCTATTACTTGGGATGAGGTATTTTTAGTCTGCGACATAGACGAAGCATTGAATATACTTTATGATAAAATTCGTTAGTGCAGAATTCCATGTGCTTTTTAAAAAAATACCCACTTGCATCTCAAGGTACCAATGCTCCACATGGTACACACCTGAGATTATTTAATTTACAGACTAGACCAGGCAGGTATAAGGAGGGACCTGAAACGATTCTAGATGTTCGTGAAGAATCAACGCTCTTCTAGATTTAGCTGTGATGAGTGGTAAGGTAAAAAAAAGGTATTTCATTTCAACTTTTTTGCATTGGTTTTTCTAACGGACAAGCCTGTACTGTATCATAACATCGCTACGCACCAAGCTGGTAATATTCATGCCCATGGTACAACACTAGATCATATAATCGAATCGGCATATGCTGTGAAAAAATTAAAATTATAGTGGTAGAGCCATGCTTAAGCACGAATAGGCCTGCTCGACCGGTGCGATACCACGGCCTCACAGAAAACCGGTTGTGAAGTAACGCTTGCGTTGCATTTCCCCGAAATGAGTGAGGTCTCCGGAGGCCCAAAATCCCCCACCCCCCCTAATGATAGCGCTGTTAACAAAAAGGATACCCCAGGGGGGTACCAGCGCTAGCGTTGGAGAATTCCCCCCTGGACGTCCAACCTCAGTACGGATTATGCCTAAGCGTGGACGCCCAGGCTGCCCCTCGTACTCTGGGGTGGGCTCAACTGCGCTCTCAAAATCTGCTCGGGGCAAGAGAAGGCATACCATGGCATTTCGCCTTGGCATATGGCTTGATGCAGCTGGTAGCAACGCCTACGCGAATCCCAGATGCAGAAAGCCACGTGCCTTCACTGTTGGATCTTCTGCTGACCTCACATCCTGACGGCTACAAAGTATCCGTTGAGGCCCTTCTTGGCTCTTCGGACCATTGCCTGATTAGGAGTATGGTGCCACTCGTTCACTCGCTGCGGCCGCGAGTTACAGGCAGTCGCCGCGTATGGCACTATAGGTCAGCAGACTGGGATGGAATGAGAACATTCTTTGCATCCTACTCATGGAGGCAGGTTTGCTTCTCGCCGGATGATCCCAATGTCGTTGCTGACTCTGTCGCGGATGTTGTGCTTCAGGGTATGGAACTTTTCATTCCATTCTCCCTGATTCCCACAGGTGGAAAGTCCCAGCCTTGGTTTGGTCGAACCTGCAAAGCGGCGTCCCGCCGAAAGCAGGAATGTTACCAAGCATGGGCTATTGCCTCCAGGTCCCTCAAAAGAGTAATTGCTAGGGCGAAGTCGGCTCACATCGGCAGAATTGGCGAGAGACTAGTGAGTCTCCCCTCCGGAACTCGTGCATTCTGGTCTCTTGCCAAAGCTGTCCAGGGGAACTTTTGTAAGCCATCCCTTCCACCATAGGAGATAATTCGTTGGCCCACGACGCTAAAGAAAAAGCCGATCTCTTTGCGTCCAACTCGACCCTGGACGACGGGGGAACCGCACCGCCGACCATACCGCAGTGCGAGACCCGCATGCCGGATGTCCGGTTTACACAAAGGGCAGTGCGTAAAGCGCTTCTTTCCCTCGACGTTCATAAGTCGAGTGGGCCCGATAGAATCTCTCCTATCGTGCTGAAGACGTGTGCTCCAGAGTTAGCATTGGTTTTAACGCGCCTTTATCGGCTTTCCTACTCTCTTGGCGTAGTCCCGAACTCATGGAAGACAGCTCTAGTGCACCCAATCCCTAAAAAAGGAGATCGCTCGGATCCGTCCAACTACAGAACCATAGCCATCACCTCCTTGTTCTCCAAGATAATGGAATCCATTGTTAACTGCCAGCTCCTCCGGTACTTAGAAGACAACCAGCTAATCAATGATCAACAATACCGCTTCCGTCAGGGTCGTTCAGCTGGTGATCTTCTCGTATACTTGACTCACCGGTGGGCACAGGCGATCGAGACCAAGGGGGAAGCGTTGGCCGTTAGTTTGGACATGGCGAAGGCCTTCGATCGGGTCTGGCACAAAGCGCTTCTTGCGAAGCTTCCTTCCTATGGGCTTCCCGAGAAACTGTGCAATTGGCTCACCAGTTTTCTTACAGACAGAAGCATCAAGGTCGTTGTTGACGGTGCATGCTTCGACTCCAAGTCTGTTAATTCTGGTGTCCCACAAGGCTGTGTGCTATCACCCACGCTGTTTCTTCTGCATATCAACGACATGCTGCAGATTAGCAGCATCCATTGCTATGCGGATGATAGCATGAGTGATGCCCTTTACACCGGCCGCGCTAACATTTCTCGGGTAAACGTCATCGATCAAATTTGTTTCTGAAATCGAAACTTCTTTATCAAAAGTTTCAGATTGGGGTCGACTTAACCTAGTCCAGTTTAACCCCACGAAGACACAGGTTTGCGCGTTCACCGCTAAAAAGTTGCCATTGGTCGCATCACCTCAATTTGAGAGCACTTCCCTAACTGCATCAGCCAGTATCGGAATCCTTGGTATCGATATATCAAGCGAAGTCCAGTTTCGCGGTCACTTAGAGAGTAAGGCCATATTAGCCTCGAAGAAGCTTGGTGTGCTAAATAGATCGAGACAGTATTTTACTCCGGCCCACCGCCTGCAACTTTATAAGGCGCAGGTTCGGCCGCACATGGAATACTGTTCTCATCTCTATGCAGGTGCACCCCAGTACCAACTTCTCCCTCTTGACCGCATTCAACGGACAGCGACTCGCATCATCGACTGCCAAGATATTTCTGAACGACTTGACACCTTGGCGTTGCGTAGAGATGTAGCTTCACTCTGCATCCTCTATCGCTTGTATCATGGGGAGTGTTCAGAGGAATTGTTTGGACTTATACCGGCTGCTGGTTTCCGCCATCGTCCTACGCGACAAAATATCCATCCCCATCACCTGGACGATTGGCACTCCACCACTGTGCGCTTCTCCAGAAGCTTTTTGCCTCGCACAACCAGCTTATGGAACAAATTGTCGCCTGCCGTATTTCCGAACCGATACGACCTTCAAACCTTCAAGAAGAGAGCGTACCTCTACCTAAAAGGCCGGCAACGCACTTGTGACTCTTGAGTTGCGGGTGTCCATGGGCGGCGGTAGTCACTTACCATCAGGTGACCCGTCTGCTCGTTTGCCCCCTATCGCATAAAAAAAAAAAAAACTGTGGGTCCAGATGGCATTCCCTCGTTTCTGGTGAAGAATTGTTTCCCTATATTAAAAGATCCATTATTACACATCTTCAATCTTATCCTACATCAATTAATCAAGAACTATACGCATATCGCTGTACTCTCGAAATATTAGAATAAGTGACTATTTGAACTAAGCACTGAATAGGCACTTGACTAAGTAGATACGATCACACCCTAGTGAATACCAGCATGGATTCTGCGCCGGGAGATTCACTACTACCAACCTATAAAATTTTGTTGATTTTACCTCTGCAGAGATAAATCTAAACAATCAAGTAGATGTCACATACTTCGACTATAATAAGGCATTGGATCGCTTCTAAAATTATGAATTTTTAAACTATTTTTTAAATTTTTTTTTTACTTTTAGGCCAAATTTGTTCCTACTATTTTTCCCTTATTTTACTGGTAGAAGACAGTATGTAATAACTTTGGTAGTGGTAGCCATTGGGAAATATATGTGACGCGGTCTGGTCTCATTTAAGATAGCAGGCCGAGGGTCTTAGAGTAGACTCAGTGTCTAATGTTCGCAGATGACCTGAAGTTGTTTAAAGGGATCGAGTAATTGGACGACTATAATGCGCTGCAGCGGGATATCAACTATGTTTTAACGTAGACGAGAGAGAGAGTTTTATACCTCTAAGTTCAAAGTAATAATGCTTACGCGGTCTCGTTCACTTCACACGTTCACGCGATACAGTGATTCGTGATCTGGTACTGATAATAGATACCAAAATGACAATCAAGCAATTATTGCCTTACACTTTGCATTTGTTCGTCGAATACAAATGTACTTTACATCTTTACTGTGTATTTGACCCAGGTGAGTAATAAAAATAGTAAAATACAAATTATTAGTGAAACGGGTGCATCGGAAATTCTTACGATTTCAATCATCAAACAGATCTCCGGGTACTATCCTTACTTATATGCTGTCCTTTTTCACATGCATAGGGGGTATAGACTCTCTCGAACTCACACGTAAGTGCGTACTCATTAATCCTTCGGCTTTGTCTCAAATGAAATTGTTTTCTCCCAATCAGTACATGTGACTGCGCCCGCAGCGACCATTCTGTTCGTACTGTACTGCACAATTTGCATCTACAAATCAAGTGATCTCGATGTTCAACGCTCTGGTTGCTCACCAACCAAATGTTGACATATTTTTAAGTAAAATAAAATAGTGAAGTAATGTAGCCTTTTATGGATTTTTCCTTTACAAATAATGACAATCAAACATCTACTGAAACTATTAATTTGTATTTTATTTTATAAAACGTTACCATATGCCATTTTTGTTTTGTATAAATTGTCATCGAATTTTGATGTTATTAGTTGTGAATTATTATTTTGATATAAGTTCCTTTGATGTATGAATTTATTGTTAAATATTTACTTTAAATATTTTATTTGTTATGAATTTCTAATGACTGTTAACAGATTTAATTTTATTTAAGTTATATATTGAATGTTAAGTTCCTGTTAAGTGTTGGGAAACTGTGAACGCAGAGAGTAATTGTATAAACAATAATAATAATAATAACACATTACATTTTATTGGGATCAATCTATCATCACTCACAGGACTATTGTTGACCAATAAACCTGATATAGTGGTGATAGACCGACTAGAGCGCCGAGCAATGATAGTGGATATCACCATTCCACATGACGACAATTTCATAAAGGCTGAAAAAGATAAGTGCCGATAGTCATATCGAGCTGATATGAGCTTGTGTTGTTTGCCAAGAGCTTCGACCAACATCTGCAGAGGCTCACGTTACACAGCTGGGTTAGGGCCTAATGCAGAAGGCTGTCCTTCTTGATACGGCACGTGTTGTGAAGATGTTCCTGTCCCTGGCCCTAAACCGGATGTTAGTGGTTAGGTCCCTGTACCCAATACCGGTGGGACACTATTTTTTTGTATTTTGCAATATTTTTATTTTTATTTTATATAAAAAATAATAAATTGTATGTTTATTAATGTGAATAAAGAGAATAATAATAACAACATCTTATTAATAACATCTGTTGTGATTAAGCAATTTAAGAATTTGAGAACCTTTTGCTACGAAAACTATGGACTTCTATGTAACTTACCATATAGGGAACAAACATTAGATTTTTTTTTCTTACTTATCTTTAGAAGTTATTCTGTCAAGATTGGTGTCATAAAAACCAGTAAAAGCATTTCTGTGATAAGTCTAAGGATAAAAGCTTATTGTTATTGCGACTGCTTATGTCGGCCAAGTGTGACAATAGGTGCCTTTTTCCTTAGAGTGTGCTTAGGATACTTATTAGCTAATTTCGTGTGTTTCATTCTAAGCTACTAAAAGGCAGAACTTTTTTAGGCTATGTTTTTTGCAATATTTATATTTTTGCAATATTTTAATGCTGTAGTGTATAGTACTATAGTCCTACTGGTTTTGTAAAGTGTTTTTTTTTTCGTGTGGAAATCCCCATAGGTCATCTCCTCTCCGAAGCTAACAGTAAAGTGTCGGGATCAAACAAATCATATTGACACTGAGAATACTCTCGGAAGAAAGCCTGTAAAACCCATTCAAACATAGACTACTTATTATAATAGTTTAGTGTTCATGCGGGAGTTGCAAGTCAAATTAATTTATGCAATGAGAATAAAAAACATGTATAAAACA
Source organism: Tyria jacobaeae (assembly GCA_947561695.1). Taxonomy (NCBI): domain Eukaryota; kingdom Metazoa; phylum Arthropoda; class Insecta; order Lepidoptera; family Erebidae; genus Tyria; species Tyria jacobaeae. The sequence continues at coordinate 6,353,265 of OX387215.1, read as the reverse complement.
CACACAGGTAACCTAAGTAAAATTAAGAGTTCGTATTTACTTAGGTTACCTGTGTGTGTTTTATCAATGTGTTTGGAATGATTTTGTTTATTTTTGTGTAACACTATTACCAGTTCACAAAGCCAGCACCAACTTGTTTTTCTGACCCATGCAATAAAAAGTATTGGCATTAAGTACGTAAGATAGAGGTGGCCAAGATCTGGAAGGGCTCCCGGAGGCTTACTTGTTATGTTATTCCCGGGTCCCTTGCATTTGTGACGGAACACGGTGTAGTTTTAGTCGGTTCGAGTCCGACAAACCACTTCTCCGTTAGCTCCGGTGAGGCGGTAACCAGTGGGGGTTTACACACGAAAAAAAAAAAGTACATAGCAGCATCATATAATTAGGATTCTATATGGAAAGTGTAAAAAATACGATTTAGGATCTTTTTACCCTCCCTTTCGTGTCCATATACGCTAAATTTTAGCATTCAAATTTCAAAAGTTCCTGAGTGATGTCAATAGACTTGCCCCTATTACGTAAACGATACTGAATGGGGATATAGGCGTCTGTGTACATATACATTTGGGATTTTATTTGAGATTATAATTTTTTTTATTTGCCAAATATACAATATGATATTGTTATTATTATTCCACACAATAAAACGGAACATAAGCAAGAATACTTATGCGTTTGGTAAGTCATTAAAGTGTTCAGTAAATCAGTCAATCAGTTAGATAGATTTAACTTTGTATTTTACATTCTGGGTGTTAACATTACCTATTTTGGAAACTAGGTAAGCATTCGTTTGTACTAGGTACTATAGTAGTAACCCTTCTGTGTTTAACAATAAACATTCCTTAAAGTTACTAAAATTTTAATTACATTTGGAGAAATATTTTTTTTGTGTCTGTGGCTGGGTGTAATTGTTATACATAATATGTATGTAGTTAAAAATGTTAAAGTGTATACGTATGTACATATATCAGCAGTCATCATAGAATAGTGTGCCACTGGTATCGGGTACAGGGACTGGTGATTAGGGCTCCAGAGAAAGGAACCTCACAATACGTGCCGTATCAAGAAGGACTGTCTTTTACATCAGAAACGTAACCCAGCTACCTAAGGTGAGTCCATGACGATGTTGGTTGAGGCTCTTAGCAATCAACCCATGAATTGATATGACTATCCGCACAATTATTGCTGCATCCACATCAAACATGTTGACAACCTCATGAGCAAAACTCAAATAGTTTAGTTGTTGATTTTTCTCAGCCTTTATGAGATTGTCGTCATGGTTAATTATAATATCAACAATTATTGTTCGACTATCACCATTTTGTCAGTTAAATCTAAGAGCTAATTGCTGATGAACTATCCTGGCCACTTGGTTATGCCTATGCAAGAACTTACCATTAGCAAGACGAGAAGAACCGAAAATTATATGTTTGATAGTTCTCCGGGACGATTACATGCCATCATAATTATGCCATCCTGCAGTTGGTCAGTTGCTCGTCATAACAATTTCATCTGCAGTTGCACAGATAAAACCTTGAGTTCCTTGAGACCGTTTAAGGCCTGATAAAAACGTCCATGCAGCTCTTTGTTCTTCCATATCTACCTACGATCTGTAATATTAAGTACTACAGGTTTGCGTCAGTTCTCTGTACCTAGAGAGAAGTTACCTACTTTTATTATTATTACACTATTAATATTAATTTTTTGAATTAAAACCAACGCACCAATCTTACTTAAAACATATGGTTGTAAATTATAGAAATATTTTTCAAGAAATATATTGTTCTCAAGGTAATAAACCAATATAATCTCTGAAATATAAATCTAATAACGTCAATATAATCTCTGAAATTATTTTCCTCAAATATCAGAAAGAATGGAGCGCTCTAAGAGAAAATGCAAAGAATTTAATACTTTAAGTAATTCTTGGACATTATTGAATAACAAAAAAGTCTTGAGACAACCCGTTGATAACTTTCATAACTAAACTTTATATTAATCTATTAATAAGCGTTTTTCAATTCGTTAATTTACAATGCTACATAATTTAGTATTAATATGTATGTTGAATTCCCATGATACAAAAGTATATACAATGACAGTTTAATTTAACAGTGTGTTTCTCAATGGAGTAGGAGTAGGCATCTCTCCCTGCAGATGTCATAAAAGGTGACTGAGGGATCGAACTGTTATCTGTTATATAGTACAAATAGGTATAGTCACACAGTGCACGGGTGACGGTAACAGGGCCCCTATTACGTAAGTGGGACTAAATTGTTATTCCATGTCTATCCCTTGAGACCTGAGTGAATGAATATAAATGTAATCCTAGAAACATTTAGGATTTTATTTTGTGTACGTCACTGATATTTGTTTCAAGTTTAAAGTTTTAAATGTTTCGTTTTTTTATTGATTCGCTACGTGACATGACTTCAGGTTAGAATTTAAATTTATATATTATACAAATCCCACGAATAGGTATACTTCAGCCATAATAAGAAGATATAGTATAAAAAAAATAAACTGCAAAGAACCAATTAATCGATATTTCATTCTTCACTTATCGAATCTAAGTAGCCGCCCTAATTTTTCAGCACAGCTTACGGTCATTGATATCCGAAATGTCAGGATTATAATGACCGATGGTTCCGCCCTTATCCCTGGTAATTTATTTCGTTCAGCTTTATTAGAAATATGTAAGGATGCGGTATTCAATACAGGGTATTGATGGTCTTAATAGTAGATTGCCGTTGAGGCCTTTGTCTTGATAGGAAATGAAGGAAGGATAATGAAGGTATCAGGTTACCAAATTGATTTTTGTATAAATTGATTGGACCTGGATCGAAGGTATTTTGATCTAGGATGGTATTGAATTACATACGTAACAAAACTATAATGTGAGAATATCAACCATCCTATCAGTTTACCACAAAAGAAAATTTCGACATTTAAAATACTCGTGGCTAAAAGTTTTGCTCAACGAGATGAAAAGAGATGCAGATCTTCAAACGTCTGAATAGGTATTGATAAATTATAGCCAAGAAAACTCAATAAAAATATATATATCCTTTGAGGTACTATAACACCACAGACAGACACTCTTTAAACTTGTAACACTCCTCCTATACGAGTATACGCCGGGTAAAAAAAAACGGTTTAATTGCTCTGATTAAAAGACCATTGTCATTACATACTGGGCAGAGTAGTAACGTTAAGTTGTGTTTAAAGTAATATTGATTTGAGTAATAACTCACAATACACAATATGTGTATATACACATACATACCCAAACGGATAGTCAGAGTCGTCTCAATCGGCCACTGTTTGCCAACCACAATTTAGGCCACCTTACGTAATAAGTAGGTATGATACATGCACGAACTATATGTTATTTAATTAAGTCTTCAATTAACCAAGTGTAGTCAACTGTTAGACATAGAGTTTGGACTTTTCCAATGTGCGCAGTATACAGTTCTTAAAATATAATAAAAACATTTCATAAAGTAGGTGTACTGTTATTAATTTACTTCAATAAAAGCTTTTTAACCTTTCTATGCTGTTAAACATATGCAATATGATATTGGAGGGGATTCTATGTAGTCTTTGTGCTTAGAACCTGTATCTAAAATAAATAATTCAGTAAATAGAGGTTTCAGCATCAACAAAAACTCTGTTAAATCATACTATGGGTATAAAATCAGTGAGAAGGAAAATCCATTAGCATCTTTAGTAGATGTGAATAAAAATCAAGGTAGACGTCTCAATGGATGTATGTATATTTATCCGAATGCTGTGTGGTAATCGGTGGAGCAGAATGGGGGCAGCCAATCTCTACTCGTAGGTATCATAATAGACTTAGCTCCTTGCCAAAATGGGCAAAATTGGGCATTTGAGACATTTGCCTACTTGTATTTATGTATCCAAATACCAGAAATTCTAGTAAATGAAGATAAACATAAAGTGACTTTCATGAAATCACGTGTTTACCTACAGTTGTTGTTCTGAGTATAAAGATGTTTCCTAAAAATATTTATATTGTTGGGCTTCAAAAAAAAGAAGCAAAATACATGAAGAAATAAAACCAAAATATAAATAAAATATTATGGCTCAGTGTTTGAAAGATAATACAAAACGATGGTTTAAGAAAATTTGCTACACCTTTCAGCAAAATGTACAGAAAACAAATTTCAATACAAAATGCCATTATTTATGTGAAACGAGATAACTACAGCTTTTGTTGGTGGTGGGGATTGTTAGAAAATATTATTTATGACTTCCTTTTTCGATACTAAAAGGCGGTGAAATACACTTTACAATATTATAAGCATAATATCGATAATTTGATTTTGAAGAGCCGAGCAGGTCGTATTTTCAGGTATCAATTGTTCGGAGAGAACACAGGAGTGTTTTGCTGAAGTCAGAGCCTTAATCACCTTTTGTAATTATATATGAGAAGATAATAAAAGTCAAAATTAAGCTGCACTTCATTTGCAAAAAAAGGATTCACCCGATAGCTTCATAAAAATGGGAAGTAGTAAAAGATTAAAAGACATTACAGTTCCATTCATATCGAGAAATATAAGAACTGTGACATTTAAACTTATAGTTTTAGTAATATTACATTATTCGAATTAACGGGCCTTTTGGTTTAGTGGTTAGCGATCCTGACTGATGAACTGGAGATCGTAGCTTCGATTCCCACACGGAACAAAAATTTGTGTAATCTTCTAATAGCTTTCCCGAGTCTGGGGTTTCTTTGTGTCCGTTGATTGAATATTTGTAACCACGGGATACACGGGTTCTTTTAAAAAAAGAAAATTCAAAGTTATATAGGTTTTTTTTTAAATTGCCAGCATGAATGTTAATCAACCAATATTTTTACCCAAAAGAAAAAGTAAGGTATTGTCATCTACGAAGATCGTAGTGGACATAAAGACTTAGATCTAAAGAAAAGATCCTAATGCCCGTCATTTAAAACGCCTTAAAACAATTAACAACGAAAGAAACAGAACCATCTGTAATTTGAAATAGAACAAATCGCTCATTTTCAAGATTAGTCTTCTTCTTCTTCTTCTTTTCGTTTTCTTCTAATAAACTAGACGGTTACTAGGAGGCCCAACTAATTAATTTTGGGCAAGTCGAAGACACCGAATGAATAAATGTTATGAACAGATCTGATACACAAAGAGACCACTAACTTCATTATCAAGTTCCCCTACATTTGATTAAAATAGTAGATTGAGACCCCGCCAATTTTATTTTGAATGTAAAACCTTTACTTATAGAAGTGATTTCGGTTCGAGTGATAATTTGTATAACCATACTTTTTTGCTGATGAGGACACACTATATCACCGTGCCAAACTTTAATACGATTACTCAATATCTAAATACTACTCAGGTTTCTTTTCCTTGTTTTCGGTATTTAAAGTTCTGCTAGTAAGTGACCTGCTTAGCACTATAGTAATCACTACGATATATGTGTACTGCAGTAAATTTATATAAACATTTGTTCTGTTTAAAGTACAGTCTCAATAAAAGGCACCTTTTTGGCACTAAAAGGAAAACGTTCTTATGTATACTTCGCAGTATAATGATTTCTAAATCATCCATATAAATGTGTAGTTCGGATCAGGAGATAGCGCTTTACTGTATATTATATTTAGTTAATAGTTAATTATTTTTTATTATATACATATATTTTTAATTACGCACCTTAAGTTTGAAAAGATTAAATCTTAATAATACATATCAGATCTCAATAGTCTCTACAACAAAGACGCTATATGTTACAAAAGGTCATCTTATTGTATTCATTTTCATTATTTATCATCCCTGTAAAATAACTAATGTTCTAATTTATAAGATATCTTCCAGACTGATTCCTGTGTCAAGGGGGACACGATAAGCATTAAAACAACTGGCCAAAAAAAATTGTAGACCGGATTAAACCGGATTAGACTGTCCCGGATTAAAAAATAATAATAATTGTAGATTAAAACTTTTTTGTCCAGCATGGAAATCGAACCCATTCAAATGCTAGCTGATGAAACAGAGATCTAGATCTAGTCTAGATCAACAGGACAGACACATATTTCTAAAAATGTATACAAAATAACTTACTATAAAAAACTTAAGTCTGTAAATGTTTCATTTATCTTATAAGAAGTTCCACCTAAAGAAATGCAATGACGTTTATACTGAAAGATGTGCGAATACGTGAAAAATAAAATGGATTCGTTTCTTTGGATAGCTGCTTAAAGTTGCTCGCAACGTCCTTAGACGTCATATGAGTATAAAACTTTTTATACACTACATATCACATACATAGCTTTTATCTATTTATAGGTAGTGCTATAAGAAGATGAAGCAAATAGATTGAAAACCGAGTAGCGTGAACCACTGAAGTAAAACAAGCCGATAAAGCCGAGACGATATGTTAAAGTTCTTTCTCTAATATATCAAGATACGTTATCAAGCTAAAAATACGAAACAAAACTTGTACGATTTATATAACGAAGATCAATAGTAAGAATAAAGGAATTTCACTCAACTTAGCGAATATTAAACATGTATGAGTTTCTTTTTGTGTTTGTTTGTTAGCTGATTATCATGAAAATTTTATGTGAAGTACCGAAAAGTATACTCGTATACTACCTTACAAACAAATACTAGTAGCGTAACAGGGGTAAGAAAAATAAATTTCACGGTAGCGAAGCCGCTAGTAAAGCTCAAAATTCCCTTTTTTTAAATACATCCTTCCCGAGATACAGTTACGCCAATATACCGATGGGGTAGTCAGAGCCGTCTCTAAACAACCACTTTTTCAAACCAGAATTTAGTCCACTGACGTAATATTGAGCAATCCTATTCCCGTCATTATGGTACTGTGTGACTGTACATATACTGGCCGATAGATAAAAGTCCGATCCCTAAGTCATCTTTTTTGATACCAACAGAGAAAGATAAAGTTGTACTCCAAAGAAACATACTTTTTGAATATAATAATTCAAATAATCTAATTAGAGACTTATGTATTACTCCTTATAGACTATCTTATCGTGGGAGAGCATGCTCAGGCACGAATGGGCCGCCTCGACCAGTGCGTTACCACGGCCTCATAGTAAACCGGTTGTGAATCAACGCTTGCGAAGCATTTCTCCGAAGTTATTGCAGTTTTCGAAGATCTACTCTCCCTTTCCTTTTTCGCCTCCCCGCATCTCCAATCCCTCGTCACCCTCAAAAGCGGACAGCGCACTTACTCTCGGGCTGCAGGTGTCTATGAATATACGTAGTAAAAGTATTCATGATCGTGACGTTAAATATTTCTTTCTGTACCATGTAGTATAGTAACTAGGATTTCTGGCAGTGTGACAGCGAAATAGGAGCAGAAGTCGTGACCATTATGCATGATATTCCAATAACGTATTCGTAACCATTTTAACATTTTTGTGTTAAGCATTTGCTGAGAAATTATATTATAAAATAGCGTTGACCTCAATTGAAAGTTCCTGAGAAAAAAATATATTTTGAAATATTTTTCACAGTTATAGCAGCATCGATAATATAATAATGATTCCGAACGATGGGTGTATCTAGTGGGTGACCAAAGTCGTAGACAAAAGCTGGTATTTAAAAAAAAAATCCTAAAACCAAAATTTGAGTTTGGAGGTACTGTTTCAGGTCGTAAAGCCACAAGCCAAAACACTCCAACACATACATATGTTGTATAAATGATATCCATTTCCTTTTTCCTTGTTCCCATTTTCCTGTTGTTGTAGAACCTCACCAAAATAAAGTTTCAGTCTTATTATAAAATACGGGAGCAATAAATACTAACAAAACCTTATTACTAGAGCTAAATAGAGCTAAAGAAACATAGTTCTAGGAACTTTGATTGCAACAAAACTAACCAAGTGAGAAAATTATAGTTATATTGCCATCAATACTGCTACACATACTTTAATTTTGCTCATGGAAATTAAATCTATAGGAAATCAGTTTTTGTGAAGTTTATATCGTATAATTACATTTTTCTGTAACAATACAAGTCTAGCCTGTTAGTTAAATGGTTAGTAACTGTGTCTGAAGTGCTAGAGATTATAGGTTCGATTTCCACAAGAAACAGTGGTAGAGCCATGCTTAGGCACGAATGGGTCGGCTCGATCTGTGCGATACCACAGCCTCACAGAAAACCGGTTGTGATGTAACGCTTGCGTTACTTTTCCTCGAAATGACTAACTCCCCTCTCCTCTTTCCCATCTCCTCATCCCCCTCTCTTCTTTCCCTTCCTCGCATCCCCCATCTCTCATGATCCTCAAAGGTGGGCAGCGCACTTACGACTCTTGAGTTGCAGGTGTCAATGGGCAGCGGTTATCACTTACCATCAGGTGACCCGTCAAGGTCACTCGACCCGACCCGGTTACTCACCTTTGTGGCAATTTATTATTGTAAAATCAAAGAGGAATTTCTTTTAATTGCGCTGTTGTAAGATTTTAATCAAATTCATGTCGACATTTTTAGATTAGCTTTTAATTTAGCAACACTCCAAGAGGATATACGTTACCCACGTACTTGCTTGTTATTGTACTCCTAAACACGGGTTAACAAGTAGCCTAACTAGGAGAGCAATACTCAACCCACTCCATTAGCAGATTACGCTTTCTGTAGTACGAAAAAAATTAATAATTACTAGTACAACGGCCAATATCCGAACTTTAAACCTATAATCTCATTCTCTTTAAACCAATACAATTTACTATAGTGTTGATTACTTAGTTAAACTACTCTGGGATATAAAATCTGAACGTAGTAGTAGATTTAGTGGTGCCTCTAATACTCCCAACACTTCACACACTTCTGAGTTGCTTACATCGTAACTGCCGTCTGGAGCTCTGGTGAGACTAGTCACAAGCCACCAGCACACTACAAGCGGCAGTAATAAATAAGCCTTTATTAAATTTATAACCTGAATGTACATTCTACACTATATTTACAACAAAACTATAAACCTCACAACTTAAGGTTATTATTTATAAATCATTTTCGATGGACCTGTTGGTCTAGGGGGTAGTGACCCTGACAGCTGAACCGGACCATAGTTTTGATTCCCACCATGCCAAAATCGTGGCGGTAAGACCCGTTATGGAGGATTCACTGGAGAGGCGATACGGTAGCCTCTCCTACCGGATGTCACAGGTACTTACCGGCCATGGCTGCTTCGGGAAGTACCTGTGTCGAATAGGTTGGGAGCCAACGTCTATATGCCATCACTGCGAGGGCTCCCGCGAGGACACTGCATTACATACTCTAGTAGAGTGCGCTGCGTGGATGCAGGAGCGTGTGGACTTTGCGGTGGCCATAGGTACGGGTAGCCTCTCGTTAGAGACCAGGATTATGTCAGTGGTCTCTAGCGAGAGCGCGTTTAATTCTGACACCTCGTTTCACAGAAGGTGATGCCAAGGAGGCGGTGGAAAGGAATTGTGAGAGGTCTAGTACTCTCCCATCCCAAAAAAGACGCACCAGACGCCGGAGAGCGCAAGCTGATTTCCGGTTTCCATAAGCGCTGGCCTGAGGGCGATGGATAGGGCTATTCGCCGATCTAGCGGCGCGCGCCTCTTTGAACAGTCACTCAGCGGGGTTGTCTGTGGTTCAATAAGCGGCCAGGTCTGCCGGGATACACTGGGATATCCTTTCAAGGGTACACCTGTGACCCAGGCAATAAGACTGTGACGGAACAACGTATGGTTTTAGTCGGTTCGAGTCCGACATACCACGTTACTGGTAGGTGATGACCCGTGGGGGTTTCCACACCTTAAAAAAAAAGGTTCGATTCTGACACTGTACAAAAATTGTGTAATTCAAAAATAGTTGTCACGAGTCGGGTGTTCTTTGTGTCCGTTGATTAAATGTTTTTAAAGCCTTCGATACTTTTAAATTATTCCTAACGCGGGTTGTCTTTTTATTAAATAAAATAAACATTTCAAGAGTATAATTCTGAAACTCAACTCTAAAAGACTAAGGAATCGAATCTATCAATACAATCAACGAGTCCCATACTAAGAGGGTAACGTCACTTAAATACATACAATACTTTGACAGAAGGTAGGTAGTAAGGGTGGGAGGTGGTACACAACATGGGAGACGATGAACCAATTGATACTGGACCAGTAGGTAATTGTATGACAGGATTGGACCCTGGACTTTTGAAACATTTCTTAAGACTAAGATTATAATGTATTAGATGTTCAGTCTCAGAATTGTTGTACTTCTTACATGACTTACTTCATCATCATCAGATCAATAAAGTTATCCTGAAAACTTTACTGTAGGTCATCAGATCTAATGATTTTAATTCAACAATTTGTAAATATTGCATCAAAATATCGATTTATTACTTGTAAATTAAAAAAATGTAGTTCTTTGAAGTTGTAATACACACCTATTTTACATATTTATCATTAAGTTGCCGGTCCGCGCCGTTTCATCTGTTTTTGTTCACTACTCCGGTCCCAATATAAATCCCAGTGTGATGTGTTAAAGCATATATTGTTAGTCACTAAATATTTTATCCAATACAAAAAAATTTACTCAAAATTGATCTAGTTCCAAAGATTATCACGTTAGAATAAATGAAAATCAAAAATACTTGAGCTATATGCTATACATATTATATATCAGAATACATTTCTTATATTCCTTAAATCGTATGTCTTTACCAATGTTAAACATATACCAAAACATGATGTGTCTTTTCTTCTTCCAAACTATTGAATATAGCATAATAAAATGGGAGAAATATAAATTAAATAAGAATTTGAGTTTATTCTTGGTCAAGAAACTTAGTTTCGCTATGGTAAAAGCATTTCAAGATCATAAAAATAACACGAAGAACCCTTACCTTATTTTAACGTTTTTGTTAAATTTAAATATACTCCCAATTTTCGCATCTATCATTCCAAAAGTGCACGTCAGTCTTGCCCCCAATTTGGGACCAAATGGTAATTGGTAAAATGTGTGTGCTTAATACACCCCTTTACGATATATAGGTTTGATTGTATGTATGTGTAAAACAATTTATATGTACGAGTATGCTTTTTTTACGATGACTAATTATCTACATATAACAAAATTACATGGGTCAGTGAAATTTTTCTTATAAGTATTTTTACAAACCTGAGATTAAAATAAATATAATATTCTCATTCGTAAGTCATCAAGCAATTTTAATAGTAATGAAAACCCAAATCAATTTCTTACCGACCGTAATAGTAACAAACAAACCAAAAAAATATCTCAAAATATACCTCCTTTTAAAACATTTTTGAAAATAACAGATAATATTGTATAAAAAATAAATATGACAACTGACACTTCAAAATTATTTAACACAGTACATATTTTAAAAAAACACTGCACTCACCGTTTATTTATTTAAACACATTTGCAGCACGTAGTACTAGGTTAGACTGTGACAGTGTTTAACTTTGAAGGTAACGGTAACTAGCCGCGCAGAGAAACGAACGTGACGTCACACGCCAGATACGACCGTACTGAATCGTGACTCGCGTAGCACTGGGAGCCGCGCAGTCTCCGAATCATGCCCGTAGCAGTTCCCAAATGACTCCCGTAGCCGATAGCGTTAGCGTCGACACTACGAACGCTACGAACTCATAAATTATGATAAACGCGTTTATTTAATTATACCGAGCGATGGGCGACATTTTTTATCTGTGATAAAAATTCAAATAACCCAATAGAATAACAATTTTGATCTTATTTGTATTGAATTTGGTCCGCAATTTGTTTGATATATCCATTACAATAAAAATATTCTACTAATTGATTAGTAAAAGTATTTTATATTTTGCAATTGCTTGTTAAATTTTGAGATATGCTAGAAACCGCTGCGCTGCTGTTGTAAATAGCTTTTATATGTTGTAACATGCTTTTGTAATAAATAACATTATGGAAAGCATAGTGTTAAAAAAAATTAAAATAATACATAATATATATTCTTAAATATATACTTCTTAAATATATACTTCTTAAATAATTCATGATGCGTGAGGGGATGAGTATCGTTAATATTGGATTGAAAAAATATCGTAACAGATTATTTTAATTTTTTTGTTTTTTATTCAATCGAAATATGCCGATTTTTTTTTTGTAAAGTCATGATGAGTCTACCCTAGAAACATACTTATAAGAACCTGCTACTTGCCAGAAAAAGTACTAAAGAAACACCGATTGTTAGCAGTTACTTTATGTTAAAACTTTATTACACACACACATACATTTTCAAGATCGTATCATCGATGAACACTCATAATAATTGCTCTATGTACGTAATAACTAAGGCGTTGGACTTGCATTTCAGTGGCTCTTGATTGAAACTAGTACACAATCTGTATATCTATATTTTTATTATATTATGTATCTGTAGCCCCGAATTATTTGTACGCACATCACTTAACAAATACAAAATTGTTAAAGTAACTCTTTATGAACACAACACACACAAATTGTATAATACAATCGTACACAAATATAACAGATGTCTTACGTTTTTCACGTTACAAATTAAACTTTTGAAATAAGTCTTTTATGCTTTTAGGTTTCAGGCTTAAGTCAATTCAATTAGTATTTCTTTAGTCCAGTAGCTCCCAATATGATGATGTCGTAAGGCCAAAATAATATCAAAGAAAATACTTAAATTTATTTTCGTGTAACAGCTACTTTAAATGTTCTTTTATTTTGTATTTTTTTAATTATTGAATTAAGGAATAAATTATTTTCCATAGTAAGTAAATAAGCAAAATTGATGAAGTGTATATTTTCAAAAGAGCTGATGACCGAGATGAACCGATTTTGATGATTCTTTTTTGTTGAAAGATAATTCTATAGGGAGTGTTTCATATATATTTTATCGAAATCAAATAAGCCGTTTATAAAATGATGTATGAACAATGGAATGTGTTCAACTATACAAATAGGGTATCACATAAAAGGGCATGATGTGTAAATTACAGACGTGTAAGTGACATGAAAAACGGTTAAAGTGTGTAAAAGTTACATAGTAACGTAACGTGTACTAGTAAAGTTAGATTATATATAACAGTGTTAAGATTCTTTGCAAAACAATTACCATTCTGTACGTATTTCTTTATTAACTATGCTATGGTATCCTATTCTGTATTGTCTATGGGTTTGCAAAACTATTTTTACAAAGTACTAAATGACTTCTGTTCTGGCAGATTTTTAATTTTAATGTTAATGCAGTGAGTGATACCCAGCCAAATGAGGTTACCTGACAGATAACCGAACGGCCCAACACATGAGTTCAAAACCCAGTGCGCGATGGCACACAGAACAATACATGACCTACTGATGGAAGAAATTATGGTGCTTTTGAGAGTTGAGTATAGACACTGAAGACAACTGAAGTATTTTTACGATTCCGGGAGATTCGCACTCCACGAGACTTCCACAGGCACGTGAGCGCGCCTCATGTTACGGTCAAAGTTTTCACCGGTGGCTAAGTTAAATTTTAAATTCTTAAGTTCAAAGTTTTCACCGGTGGCTAAGTCAAATTTTAAATTCTTAAGTTGCAGTTGAGCCTCACGTGTAGCGAGTGTCTGGACATCATCCATTTATTGTGCAACCCATTTGAAGCCTGCAGGATTGTGTTCTAAATTCCTTCACAAGAGACGGTTTTAGGCAAGCCTTTTGGTTACTTAAGGACCAAACTTTGGTTAAATAAATAGAGTTTCAATGTGTTAAAATATGTTTTTACAGACAACCTTAAATATGTCATTATTTCCCGTGTAAGCAATTATAACAATATTTTTGTGGATACGCTCTTAGGTTTAATAAGTGCAAAATATAAAAGAATGATCAAACCAATTGTTTTATAAGCGTAATAAGTATTTCTTCGACATACATGCGAATGAAGTCGCTGGCACAGCTTGTTCTTTTATAATAACTAACACAAAGCTTTAAATGATTGATTTATTGAGTTGAATACTCTGTACCCTGTCTCAGTTTGGTTAAAGGATTAAGCTAGTGTTTTAGGCGGAAAATGAGAGATTACTAGTAAATACGGATACTTGTGACTCGCCAACTTTAAAATCGTTGAGCATGTTGAACGTAGTAGTACTTTGTCTTCTACCGTCGACATCGGGCTAAGCCATTACGTTTACTTCAAAACCAAACTATAAAGTTAGTTTGATACAGTAGCGTAGCATATTGAAACGTAGTGATCTGAAACTTAGTGAACCTCTAGTTGCCGTGTACATATCTAAATATAAAAAAAAAACTTACTCTAAGTACCTTGAAATAAAATAAGAAACTTTTGTTAAAAATAAGTATTTAAAAAAAAAAAATAGTCAATTACAAATCAATTGTCTAAGTGTTAAATATACTTCGAAGAATTGATTGTAGTGTGTCTAGGACAGATATAGAAACAATAGAACTTTTCTTCGCTGCCTATATATATACTTGTCCATGTCTGTCTTCTTAGGAAAATGCATGTTACGGAAGAAACATCCCCTGTATAGAAGAATATAAAGACACGTCAGGACGTCGTTTCTAGAAATGGCTCTTTTTGTCTCCCATCTCAAACACTCCATACCTTTCTAGAAATGTTTGAAGATTATGTAGTTACTCAACATGAATACAAGACTGCTATTTAATGTGAACATGCCTCATGTCTCATACATATATAAAATATTAAAATAAGACTAAATAAAAAACATCAAAATAAATAATATCTGTTTTGATAAAGGTTTAAAGAAAATTATTTAATTAAGTTTCAATATTTAATAAATAATTAACATTTATTTATTTTTATTTATTTTGTTTTATGAGCCTTTCAATATAAAACCTACCCAATTCCATTTTTAATTTACCTTTGTTGTTACTTCAGAAAAAAACTATTACAAATATTAAACAACGCAAATTATTGTAATGTGTTATGTTATTGTAATGTAAATGTATATAGTTTAGCTCTGTAGATAAAAAAACCATTGCAGCCAGAATATGTATGAACACCTGTTTATTGTGAAGCCATTATAGGCATACCTACTATATTCCATCAAATAGCTTATTAGAATTTGAACAAATTATGGTGTAAGTGCTGCCATGGATGAGTTAAATTTAAATGAAGATCTATAACCCTCTAATCTATTATTTTTATATGTATTATTGTTTAGGAAATAAATAATTATTATTAAGTCTATGGTTTTATCAACAGCGATTACTTCGAGAAGCAATAAAAATATTAACAATCTTGTACATATATTATTCTGGTTTAATTTTCTAAAAACTTTAAGTGTGAACGCCGTAAATGCGTATTTTGCCTAGCAGACAGATAATTTTACGACCTGAGGTCTCTGATAGACTGGATGCGAGAGGCTATGAAACGGGTACTAAGGCACACTTTAGGAGAGGCCTATATCCAGCAGTAGGCTGCAGTAGGCTGCATAACGATAATGATAATAGCTTTAATAAATTGAATCACATTTAATCCTTTATGTCAATACTCAAATAAAGTCTAATCCGACTAAAGTATTTTAAACTATCCAATCTCTTAATGTAAAAAGAATTCACGTATAGTGATGAGCTAAAACGGCTTATGGAAACCAATTTTAATCCACTGAGTACCATATTATCGAGTTTTACTGATACTCAAAGGAGAATACTGTTTTGAATTCGCATTCCATGTTCAAGATTTTCTTCAAGGTTGATCCCATTATCGGTTATTTTGTGTAATAGAGACTTCTCTATCTGCTTTCACTTATATAACACGAAATCTCAGTAAATTTTAATTGATTTTTCATTTAGTTAGTGATCCTGACTGCTAAGCCAAAGGTCGTGGACATATCCAGGAGAAATGATTGTGTTATGAGGATAATCTCTCACTGTAAGTCCGTTCCGCTACTGTGACTTATTGGTACCTTGTTAAATGTATATATGTGTATATGTGTGTATATGTATATATATATATATATATATATATATATATATATATATATATATATATATATATATATATATATGTGTATATATATATGTATGTGTGTGTATATATGTATGTATGTATCTACATGTGTGTGTGAATATATATTTGTATATATTTTTGTATGTATTTATACATATTGGAATTATGTATGTGTATTTAACTACTCTATGTACCTCCATATTTGTTGTATTATCGCTCAGTCCCTTAACATCTATAGTACGCCACCATCTACCGCTTTTTTCTTTTCGTTGTTTCCATACAAAGGTTGTCTGGAAGACATCGCTTTTAGCGATAAGACCGCCCATTGTACATATGTACATGCCGCCTTGTATCAACTGTTTAACTTTGCGTCTGTTTAAATTTGTGGTGTACAATAAAGAATTTTCTATCTATCTATAATCATTTGTTCTGTGGCAGTTTGTTATTTATTTATAATATGTATGTACCTAAATTATTTTTTTATATTATAGTATAAGGGACAAATGAGCAGGCGGGTCATCTGATGGCAAGTGATTACCGCCCATAAACACTTGCAATTCAAGAGTCACTGAAGTGGTGTTCGACGTTTAGGGTATGGCAAGAGGAGGAGGAGAAAGAGGGGAAGGTAAAGGGGATTAGGCCACCGGTAACCCCACTCATTCGGTCACACAATGCAAGCATTGTTTAACAGCCGGTTTTCTGTGAAATTGTGGCATTACTTCGGTAGAGCCGGCCTATACTGTGGCATTACTTCGGTAGAGCCGGCCTATACGTGTCGAAGTGAATATATTATATAAGTACAAGCTCTGTTTAATTATGGAGCACATGACCGTGTATTAGATGTGTGAAGTTATAATTTTTCTTTTTATTGGTATATCAAACCGTTTCTTAAAAGTAGGAAGTCGCTCTAAACTGGTAACTTTCACTTGGTCATTACAAGTCGAGATATATTATCCAAATAAGGATATTATATTTTAATCACGACTATACAAAGTATAGTAACGAGTCTGAAAAAACAAATACTTTACAATATTTTATTTAATCTCTCTATTCGTTCTTACCTCAAAGAACGTTTCTAGTTCCTAAATGACACTGATCCGAGGTTCCTGAGGGCATCGGAAAACCACCAAATAAAAATACCTTTTCATTTCACAAATTTCCTTCATAAGTCTTTTACAACACATGCAGTTCTCCTTTGTAACGTATTGAATAGACTTGCTAATTCGCTTCCAACTTTATAAAAAAATATCGCCTATTCTCTCACTTTGATATTTTACTTACAATGCTGAATAAGTATAATTATTTTATATATTGTTTATTAATTACATTGGTATATATGTACGTATTTATATTTAGTGGTGGTTGTATGTGTATATAAATGAAGCCAAGTTATTATATTTTAAATTTGCTTTTATTATCATATAATTTATTTCTTAGCAAAATTTAGTAAGGTATTGGAGAGGGTCTCTAGAAACCTGACATATTCAGTGAAATGAAAAGCAAGTTAGGCTTTACAATTTTACTCTCGCATCCGCAGAAGACGCACCAGACGTCGGAGAGCAAACACTGATCTCCGACCTCCATAAGCGCTGGCCTGGGGCTAGGCTGACCGTTACCCCAGCAGAAGTAGGCCTGAGACGGTGGCGTGACGTACGTGTTCCACGCGCGCCTATTTGATGTGGGGGGCGTAAGGCCCCCATATTCCAAAGTGTGGTCGCCTGCTAGCTTGCAGGTGGCCAAGGTTTACTGGGGTTCCCAGATGTTTCCTTCGAGGGTATCCCGGGTCCCTAGCAATAGACGCTCTCATGACGGAACACCGTGTGGTTTTAGTCGGTTCGAGTCCGACGTACCACCTCACCATCAGCTCTGGTGAGGTGATGACCCGTGGGGGTTTCCACACGAAAAAAAAAAAAGAAAAAAAGCTTTACAATTTGCTTTTTTGTGAAGCAGTGTTATCGCACCGCTTGAGACGATCCATACGTACCTAGCATGGCTCTTCACGATAAGTCATCGTAGTGCTGTATACATCGAAGCGTACTTCATATTATTATAATATACGAGTATATCGTAGCGTAGTTTGTAATGCTGTAATGTAATGTTGCTGTCGTAGCATATATCGGAGCATATAACGTAGTAATAGCATTATTTTCGTAGCGTATCGCTGCATATGCTATAGGATTACAGTATATATCATTGCGTAGTACTAGAATAGGTAGTTGTTGTAGCCTAATATGTGGTATAGGCATAATTATTTGTTACTAAGCGGCCAACACATGTCAATTAACTACATGTATATGAATATGTTTAGGTGGTAGTGAAGTATTGAAAATTATTGATATGGGGGGTCAACGACGCTTACAAATTGAAAATTTTAAAGCATACATATATACATACATACACTCACGCTTATATCCCCTAAGGGGGGGGGGGCAGAGGTGTAACACCCACATTTTGCCAATTTAAAACCAATACACAAAAATTATAATCAGCATTCTGGAGATCATTTCCTAATAAAAATTATGTATGTTATAATCTCAATTAGTTAAAAGGATTCATTAGTCGAACCCTTGTCTTGGGCTTCAAGCGAGGCGCAGTAATGAGATTGATTCTTCGCTAAAGTCGTTTGTTACCGGGCTGATGACGTAATCGTGTAGGATGAGATATTAATTAAGAAGTTAGTGAATACGTTGACCGTTTTAAGTGACGGTTATTGCTCTATCCAATACCTTGCCTCTCTTTTGCTTTTGTATTAATAGTGGGCGACTTTAAATAAAGGAAATTGCTTTATAAGCGTCTCATAGACTAGAAAGGGCAGTGATGAACATTCTTACTTTAAATAAAATGACATTGAAATAGACACTTTACAAGACTGCTTAAAATTTAAATCATTAGATCTGTATCCATTAGTACAGAGAGAGAAAAAAGGGGACAGAAAAAGAGCTAGTTAGTTCGTAATGAATTCACTACAATAATATTAAACTTATTAAAAAGGAAAAAAAAATGTAAGATTTGTTTATTTTTTTATAAACTCTTTTTAGTCCAATATCAAAAGCTAAAACATAAGATAGATATTGTTTTGCACGGAATTGCAGTAAAAATATTTTGAGCTAGTAACATAATGATTTCACTACTAAGCTACTGCAATCAATCTAATAATTAATACTAAATTTAGTCAATTACAGATTGAAATTAGAGAATATTAGCTCCATTAATCATTACGACGTAATAATCGACTATAAATCAATATCTCTCATTGAAGTTGACTTTATTACTGAAAACTCAAGCCAAGACATTGGTCAGGAGACATGTAAATGAAATAGGGTAATCAACATCTTCTTATAAAAAAATTAAGGTCATAAATTATTTTTAAATCTTATTTGTACATATTTACTTTAAGATGTACTTAAAACACACCTTGCATAATATATAGTATTAATTCTAAAAACCATAAATGTTTAGTTATATAGCTAGCAGGGTTACCATTCTTGTAACTACTCTGGTACAGATCAGGGTAAGCGTACATCCAAAACTTGCATGATTCCTTACCACAGGTTTAACCACACCATTTTTTTTCTATAACCTGTCTTTCTTCTATCAGGTCTTAAAACAACTACATTCCCTAGAACGGCTGTCGTCTGGCAGCGAAACGGCCATAATGACTGCACGGCGCAGTGGTAAGTGGTCACCATGCTACGACGCTTCTGCGCTTCTTTGTGTTCATTATTTGAATGTTTGTAGAGCGATACAGGAATTAATCCTAGAGAGAGAGTCTTTTAAAAAAACGCTTGCGGACCTTAAGTCATGATGATGGTGACAATAACAATAATAATCATATATATATAATAATTCGGCAACGTCGCAGTTTGCGAGCACTAAATTTTCTATACACCTTCTTGAACTCCCCGTCTCCCCCTTCTTACTTAAGCGCCTACTTTAAATTTTTGTGCTCCATTTATGACAGGGACCTTCGTTCTTCGAACAATTTGCTCCTCTTATGTCCTCCTTACAGCTCTAACTTTGTCAACTCATCTTTCTTCGTGCAAGCAGTTCTTCTATGGAATGCGCTCCCTCCTGAGCTTAGAATGTCTGAAAGCCGTTTAACGTTTAAGAACAAAGTACGTGAACTTCTCCTCGCTGAATTAGCAGAATAAACACAATGCACTTGACTGTATACCTATTTATAAGTGTATGTTAGTGTATATATATATATATATACATATATATATATATATATATATTCTTCATTATATATTTTATGTATGTGTATATTTGTCATGTATTTCTATATATATATGTAACTATAGTTGTTTTAAAATACATTACAGTAAATTCCAGGTGTCTGCACCTACCTTATCGCTTTTCTTCACCACCTCAAGGTTGACTGGTAGAGAATGCCCTAGGCATTAAGTCCGCCTTTGTACACGTGTGCATGAAGTTTTTAAATAAATAAATAAATAAATAATAATGGCTAGTTTGTTAACTTCAATAAAATTTTGCTAGCAATAAGTATTGAATGCACTGCCTTGTCACATTTTATTTCTAATGGATTCTAACCCCCTGTTTATTTAGAAGTTACGGCAGAACTTATCTAATTTATTTTACTGTCGTGTAACAAAAAACAGTATTGTTTTTCTCCTACTGATTATAATTGCTATTATGTTAGTAAATGTTAGTGAACTTCGTAAATATTTTGTAAAAGTACACAATTTTTGTATTTCAATTAAATTTCGTTGATTCTTGCAATTATTTAAAAAAAATAACAGTTTTTCGTTGTCAATTTACAACTAACATTGAATGAATGTCACGAAATGAAAGTAAATGTAATAAAAATTGCAATTACTTATTCCTAAACCAGTGCAGTCAATATAATTTAAAAACCACATAAGCATTTTGTTGTAATTGAAATATCTTCATAAACTAATGTATCGCACTTTGAATAATTCCAACAAATCAAACAATTTAAAACCAATTAAACTCAACTAAAAAACACTGCTATAAATTGTAATTATTTCAAAATATAATTTGTTTTTTGTTTCTTTCTACAGAATTTGATTGTTACCTTGTTAAGGGGTATTCGGTTTAACTCACATGTGTATTTCGGGGATGGCCGACTTATTTTGGACCCGACGGATGGACTCTTTAGAATTTTTTTTTCCCATCTTATCCCTGGCCTCTCTGGCATGAAAATGGGCCTAAATTATATCGGTTAATTATGTTTTAAGAATAATTTTGGCATCCTCTAATGTCACTTTGATCTCATGTGTCAAAACAGACCTACTATTTTGTAAAGATTAAATTTAGAAAGACCAAATTCTTAAAATTCTGACCCATACATATAGTATGAGAGCTAGCTATTACAGAGATTTTTTTTTTACAAGCTTATGTAAGGAATGAAGTTTTTTTTGCTCTAGTAAAGTACGTCTTGACAACCAATCTAATTTATAATCTATATTATCTTGACGTCTGTTAAATAGACTGTTCGTTGTAAAAACTTTTGTAAGTAATAAACGTTGGACAGTTTTATGTATAATTTTATGACGTTCCCGAAAAGAATAATACGTTGAGAAGGCACTTCTACATGTTCCTACATACTCCTTCATGGTACAAGATATATTGATTTACGATCTACCTTTATTTGTTTTCGTAAGGTGGAGCAATGTTTTCTAAGATTTACGATAGATGCCAACTAGTATCGCGGGTTTTTTTTTTAAAGATCTTCTGATGAAAGTACTCTTGCATTTTCTGGAAATCTCTAATAAAGCTAAATGATTGATTTGACGCCAGTAAAACATACTAACAATCTTGTTTGCCCATCAAGGCGAGCTTTAATTCAACACCCACTTATGTCTCAATATGCTTCTGAATCAACCGTTTAGCTTTCTTAGAGCTTTACAGATAGTGCTAGAGTTTGTTTTATGAGATAACTATTGTAAAAAAAGAAACATCTGTTGCTGGAAATTATGCTGAACTGTACGCCATGTAAAGTACAAGGTACAATTAGCAGCTTTACCTCTAAAAGCCATCTTTACCAGACAACCTCTAAATGGATTACAGGTCAGATCCAAGTACGGCGTACTTATTTATGTTTGTGTATGTTGAAAGAATTATGAACCAAGATATACATAAGGACTTAATATATGATTTACAATAAATCTTTAAGTAAACTAAATAGATCTTTACAAGAAATGTTGACATATGTACATACGTCGTCACCTTAGGTGGTTATTGTGGCGTAATGTGTCTCGTAAATAGATATCTTTATGGCCTTGTTAATTTATAAAACAAATTAATTCAAAGTTATTGTGTAAGTACGATTAAATAACATATAATAAGTATGTACCTAACAGTATAAACATAAAATATGAGATAATAATTTCTTGTTAAATTGTCATCAGTAGTTGTGAGGCTCACTCAGTATTTTTTTATAAAAATATGAAGATATTATCTGAAACATGTATAAGCAATTGCTGAATGGATACTGTCGCTGCTCGGAATTGCTGATATTGAGGTTTAAAAAATTTCACAGTAGACATGTCTATACAGTTTACGTGAAGGAGTTTTGTTGTTCAAATTTCAAAGCTTTTTAAGGTTAATAATTACAATTTTCAACATTAGAAATGATCTGTAGATTACATAGATTCTTGTCCTGTATGAAAATCAAACGACTTCTGCTAAGCAGAGAACCAACTATGAGCCACAGGATCAACAAGCCAGTTTCATTTATAGGTTTATAGTTACATACAGGTAAACCCTATCATTTTGTAAGTCTGATCTTCCGTCCCTATATTGAAACATTCTCCTTACTAAATGGAATATGGTATTTATGTTTGAAGGGCTATTTAACCAACATAAACGGCTATACATGTTCCTAGAAGATGTTTTATAGATTGAAGAAATTGAAGTCTTTATTATTTTTTCATCTTTTACACTCCTTTACTCCCTCCCATCTCTCTCTGAAATTAAATCTTAAATTAAGTCTGTTTCTTCAAAGCTTATTTTAGCATAATCTAATGCCTCAATGTAAAGATGGAGAAATTTTAATTATGTGTCAGGTTATTTTTCAATAACACAAATCGCTAAGTAATTTACTTTTAGAAAAAAAGTATTTTTTCTTTTAATTATTCTATTACTTTCACTATGCTGTTTCATTCAGTCTACTAGTAGTAGTCTTTGTAGTTAACAAAGATTTTAAGCGATTTTAAATTACTAAGATGGTTAATGTGTTACTTCAAATATTTTCGTTACAATACTAATTTAGTTACTACTTCATAAATCGAATGTATTTAATATATTTTTCTAAACCTTATATCGGAATCAATTGAAATAAAGTGTACAAGTTTTTTTCATATAGCGTTATTAAAAAAGTGTATAATTATATAAGACAAGTGATAAGTGACGACACACATCATCCGTTAATGGGGTGTATAAAATTAGACCCACGAAGTTGCAGCTAATTTCTATTCGGTGACGGCGACAGCGAGAAAGACGGGCGCACTGATCAGTTTCGCATTGATTTCTTATTATTAAAGTATTTATAAAGTTTAAGTAAATATATAACTAATAGTTGTACTATTAGTTATATATTTACTTAAACTTTTCATTAATAGATAGATTTTATTTTAAGTAATACGTACGAGCATGTTGTTACCTATCAGCCAATTTTGCATACTCATTGCTGCTATTAATGCTACTTTTTGGACTCCTTTCCTAAAAAGTGGTAATCTGTTGGAGCAAGGTCCGGAGGGTAAAGGAGGTAGTGGACGTTGTCAGAGACAAAAATTAAAAAAAAATAGCAATGAAATAGATTTGAATTTGTAATTCCTAACCAAACGCCAGATATTTGAGATCAAAGTGACCAGTTTAACAAAACGCTAATTACATATGTAATACTTTATTTAACACACGCGACTACACTACACACATAAGACACATGTGTCAATATACATTGACACTCTAAAGAAGTTTTTTTTCTGTTTTTATACTGATTATAGTGGGCTGGACTTCATAGTACAATGCTTTCACGACCAGCTATATTCATGTACGTTGTTCATCAAAATCCATGGTTTACATCAAAATATTATGAAATATAATTGTCATTTTAATAATATCACCTTACCTTTGATAATTTTCTGGATTATCTATCTCATTTATTAACAAAATTATTATTTTGTAAAGCAGATTTTTTATCTTTTGTTTTCATTTTTCTATCTCTCTTTTTCTTTTAAATGCTTTTCATTCTTCTCTTCACTTCTCCGTGTATCTTGCTTGCTATATTCATAAATGTGGCAATGTTTACAAACGTCTTTTAGGTACATTAAAGCCTATTTATATTTTTTATTTGCACTTGGGTTAGGGTATTTTTAGAATCAAAGCATTCGTTATATGACTTGAGCCTTTTTGGAAAAGGATAAAGAGCCCTCAAGATATTTTTACTTATATTTTTGGTAGTGTAATGTGTGTAATGTGTGTGTTTTATGACAAGTGCGTCTCTGGTAGGCCTGCAGCCTAAGTAATATTTAACTAATAATTTAAAAATGAATAGGGTGGTAAAATCAAAAGAACTGAAGCGGTACGCAAAGGGAGTTCAAAAATTAAAATTATTTCAAATTCAAATTAAATTTCTTTATTTCATAACATTGCTCAACAATTATATTTCAAATAGTCTGTTTAAAAAATATTTACAACTATAGATCAATACACACAGCGTACATTTGCCTTGTCAAATGTGAAATTAATATTAAAAAGATAAAATAATTAAATTCCTGCCTGTATTGATCTATAACCTCCTGTTTCAAAATCGTTGAGTGTATCAAGATACGATTCTTAAGGAGTTGGTTAAACCTCTTAAAAATATCAGCTTCCATAACTAAGAATGGTTCTTTCAGCATGGCTCAGCACCGAGTTATATCGCTCGATCCTCCAAAGCGTGGTAGGAAACGAACGTTTCTAACTTTATCAAAGCTGGAGACTGGCCTTCTGGACTGGATTATCATTTATTGTTAGTTTAGGAGAGTAACGACATACTCTAAATGCCATGATAATTTGGAGAATTTGATACAGTCCATAACATTGGCAATGAAGAATTTGGCTAAAACTGCTAATGGAGATAATTCTTAATGAGCTCAAATTTTTCCCATAGGGGTAGGCAGAGACCACTTCATTCAATTTGCCACGATTCTGACGTACCATTCTCACTTCTTCAATTTTCATTCCGTTCCGCTTATATTTTAATGATATTATATTAATGTATAAACTAAGATACATTACAGTTGTATTTTTACTATGCAATAGAATAAAAAAGATTTTCCTTGTAACAATATTTAGGGCAAGACTAGGTGTTTATTACATATGTTTATTATTATTAAGTTTTTTTTTGCATCAATACAGCAAATTTGTTTTTTATAAAAGTAAACATAACTATGTTATTGATACATTATGCGCTGATTGATATTAATGAAAATGACAAAATAATGAGTTACATAAGACTCTACTAATATGAACGAGCACACCCGATTGTTACCCGTCCCAGTCCACCCCAGCTATTTCACTAGGTTCTCAAATCGCAAATACAATTTTAGTAGTGGCGGAATAACACTAGGAAGGAATTTGGAAAAACAACATTTAAGTTTATATCGTAATTTTACAGCAGTAGACAAGGAAATAGATAAAATTTTACAATATTTTAGTCAACGATAGTATTTTTAAGAGTTTTAATAGATCATCAGAAATAGCCGACTTTGTCTCATCTTTGTTACAACATTCATTCCCAAGGCTACAACTGTTGATGATTTATTAATTCTGTTTGCTTTGACTTTTAAATAAGAAAATATACTTTTGCTTTCGTTTTTTGTGGACGATGAACAAGATGATTGTAATTAGGAACAGAATAATGGTTTGTGATAACTTGTTGACTATAAGATAGCGGCAGTAATGGAAATATTACATTTAGAGTACTATATACATATATGCACATGTATTGGTTCACATCAATGTTTTCTGTATGTATATTTACAATTACATTCATCTAATATTTTACACTACCTTTCGTGATTAAACTTATGTATTATGGTATATGGTATTATTATTATTATTTATTTAAAATAAGAGAGAACAAGCCCCCATGCTTTTACAGGTTTCTAAGAGCGTCTAACATGCAACACTGGCATATAGGGCTTTTTGTTAAGTTGATAGTAAATAGGTGTCGATGTCGATGTTTCGTAATCGTTACTACCACTATTATATATTAAATGTCTAGTCGGTTAAGACTGAGGAATCTACAGGTTAACAGCTTGATGTGTTGGTCTATTTTACAACTTTTTCTACAACCAACTAAACTTTTTATCTAGGACATACATGCGTAATAGAGGGCAAGGCTGTTGATGTCAACTGGGCAATGGGGAATGAGATGTGATAATTGGGAGTATACTGAAAAGGTAAAGTGAGAAGGAAATGCCATTGTATTAAAGGCATATTGGTTTTAGCAATGGATTTAAAATTGGATAAGCAATAGCTTGTGCTTATGCTATGTACTTAGGATTTTTACACGTTCACACATAGTTTTTTTTGTCGCTCCACTGACGAAAATTCAAACGACGGACACAGACAACACCAAGACTCGGGACAACAATTTGTTAATCACACAAGTTACTGTGCAGTGCGGAAATTTAACCCACGACCTTTGGCTATTCTGAATCGCTTCTGGCTAGTCTGAATGCTACCAACTTTCTTTTTATATGCATGTTATCTATATATAAACACTTCAAATTTCCATTACAAAGCTTTCAGAGCCAAATAAAAGAAAAATATAACCTCACCATATTCTTTAATATTCTTCATATCAACATACTCGTAATACAGTTTCGTGTTACCAAGAGTAAGTAATAACGACTTCTATAAAGTTGCTTACTTAGTTATCATTTAGTTTTGTATTTCTTTATATTATTATGAAAGGCTAAAGTTTTCTATTTAATATGATTTTTATTAATGAATGTTATGTGTTGAAATTATCTTGTTCATTAAGCACTAGCTTTTGCACGTTACTTCGCTTGATCATCCATGTATTACTATCAAATACCAATTAACGATTTGCGGTTTTACCCATTCATTATTTTGATGGTATATTTTTAAAAGTATAACAGACTACCTAATAATTTCCATAATTTGTTATTGATTGTCATACTAATTTTGTAACTTACAAAGTATTTATGAATAAACTTGGTTTAACAAAGTATATAGAAGAAAATGATAGGTATGGATAATTAAAGTCATTATCGTACTTTATAAATAATCTGAAACAGAAAACTAGTTTATAAAATAATTATTCATGCAAGACTAACTTTTTTTTAACTTTATCACAGAATAATATACCATGAGACACTCCCACTATTACTGTAGGGCATAACAAAGAAACGTTATAGATATACATATATATTGTTTAAGTACAGACAAACAAACATACATTCTAAAACGTAGTAAACGTTCTAAAACAGTAAACGTACGTAACGTCCACCACAACCACAACCAGCCGATATAATTCCCAAAAGTGCCCGAACGACGGCAATAAGCTTGCCCTATTACGTAAATGTGACTCAATAATAATAGGCAAAATGTGGGCATTAATTACGCCTCTGCCTATCCATTCATATAATCTTACTACTAACTTACTTGGCCGTGGTATCGCACCGGCTCTACCACTTGTTAATCCTTTGGGAATTAAGGCATTAATATTCAACATATGGTATTATACAATAATACGAAAATATTATAAAAAGAAAAAAAAAGAATATATATGAAATTATTTCATCGCATAACGAAATCCATATATATTATAAACCTTTATTGTTTATACAATATCACTCAGAAATTAAGCACCTTTTTGTTGCTTGGCAAAAGTATGCTTTCTTCTTTAACATGATAATTGAATTACTGGCTTTTTAAAGTTAGGATTAAATGATTGAGTGCTAAATATTTTAGATTCATAAATATAATAGTAACGGTTGTATAAAAAGTTATTTTGATATGAAACTTATTTTGATAGCAAAATGTAATGTAAATTGTGATTGTATAACTTTTAATTAATTTAAACTATCAATTTATAGAACCGTAGGGTTCGAATATAAATTTAGTAAATAGTTATACTAAAACAATTTAATTATCATTTTATGAACAA
This sequence comes from Tyria jacobaeae, assembly GCA_947561695.1. Taxonomy (NCBI): domain Eukaryota; kingdom Metazoa; phylum Arthropoda; class Insecta; order Lepidoptera; family Erebidae; genus Tyria; species Tyria jacobaeae. The sequence continues at coordinate 6,325,097 of OX387215.1, read as the reverse complement.
GTATTGAGATTAAGTTAGAATTTGATTAATTACTAATTTTATAAATTAATAGAGTTATTACTAAAAACAGGGTAATAAAATAGATTAGATTTAAACAGTTTAGAGTTTATTATAGGTCTTTAGTTTGTGAAGTAAATTAATTCATTGAACACAGGTTGTTTTATAGTCATTCATATCATCCAACCCCGAATAGGAAAGATTGGGAAGATACTTTTGACTTTGCACACATGGGGCTCAAAGCGGGGTCATCGTGGCTTAGGAACAATGGACTGAGAGTGAAGTGAAGAATAAGTGAGTTCCTACAAAACAGCATTAATGAATGTGGAAAGAGCTTAGAGGGCAGTTCCGACCGTAAGCCATTTCCTGCCTTTTTTGTATCCGATAAGAGACCTCTATCAAATCTCCGAAGACTTGACTATGCGTCAACTATAACTCTTAAGCAATAATGCTCTCATATAATCTCTTACCTACAAACAAACGCCTGAAGCATTAAGTCTATTCATAAATGAAAGTAGACGGTTGACATGCTTTGCTAGCAAAATTTAGGGCTTCGTAGGTACGTATATTTATAATAAAATTAACCAGCAATGCATACATATTCGCTGGCAAAATATAGTTGCAAAACTGCTACCTCTCAATGGCTAAAGTCCCTTAGTAATGAGGAAACCGAGAGCCTAACACTGGGGTCAAATCAATCATAGATTTACACTTGATATACTTAATAACACAAACTCATCAAACACTTATACTATGTTAATAGAGCTATTGGCCAGCTGGCTAGTAGGTCCTGATCCCCAAATATTTTATTATCTACTTCAACGTTGGTGGACTAGCATACATACACTCATCTTCACTACACACAAACACACATTTACACAAACACTACTCACATTCTCATTCTCTCACGCACCCATATATAAATTGTGTTCAACACTCTACTTAAATACTAATTAACTTAATAGGAATAAAATATAAACTAAATTTGATGACTGTTTAAACGTCAGACACTATTTAAACAATATAAAATAAGGAAACCCGTACATTGTTACGTACATTATATAAATAAGGAGTTTAGGAACAGTATAGTTAGTTACATACTACTAAAACATTTTTAAACTTCTTGATGGAAATGGACAAATTTTGAGGGATATATCGCTTTATGTTTGGATTTCCTTTTCAGCCCAATACTACACACATATTTACCAAGTTATTAGTGCAGTTATATTAAGGAGATTATATAGTTACATTTTCAAGATAGAGTCTAAGTAAGTAATAAGATATCGTAAACAGATAACTTAGAACTTTGTGTAAATATATAGGTATGTATATTATATCCCAATTGCATCTATATTGATTTAACTTGATAAGCATAGCTGATAGTGCTAATCATACTAATTGTTAATTATGATTATGACCTTGATTGAGATTAAACAAACTATATTAGGGAAATTGCTAATATACATTACACATACCTTAATATACTCGTTTACGGTAGTAAAATTTATATTGTTTATATTAATAATATGAGCAGTTCAGTGATAATCTGTATGATAACTTGGGTGATAGCAAAATCTAAAGACAGGGTCACATTTTTATTCGCATGTATTCCTTCGGGATCCTTCATCTATTTTAAGTTAAATGAGTTTTCAATTTAAAAAGTATGGCAAATATCTAACATTAAATCCATGTATATACCAAATATCTATAATGTTCTAACACAAAAAAAATATCTGCATATTTTCTACTTCGATTTTCACGTTTTTATACATAACAAGGCTCCTCGATCAAAGCCGTGAAAGGCATCTAATTTCAAAGCTCTTCGTTTATGACACCAAAAGTCTATTAAGGTTTCCACTAAGCAGGTACATTTATAATCTTATGATTACGACATTACTTAACCCTCCATCTCAGATTTATAGGTCCAATATTTTTACCCATCAGTTAATATGACATAAAAATGTAGGTGAGCGTTGACGAAAGCTGATAGCTATCGTGCCTCGTTTCTCAATTCCACTTATCCACAATATCGGCTCCAGGGTGCCTTAAGTATTCTTATCAGACTAACGGCTGCCGCCATCTAGGGGTATTATTTTTAACCAAAAGTTAAAGTGAGAGTCACATTTTTAGGAGCCAGAAGAATTTTCTTGGTCAGATATTCACAGTGAAGACAGAATGAGCTATATAAATTGTATTCCTATATTGACACAATCAGTACATGGCAGACGACAATAGGCTTGCCTCCTACTTACAGGTGGGACTAAATTAAGTTCGACTTGTAACTCCCACTTACAAGTGGAACTAAATTACTCTTGGCACAATATGGGCATTTGAGACGCCTCTGCTTACTCCTAGGGGATTTTATTGTAAGAATATTTGAGTTTATATTAGTTTTTTCTTATAAAATTATATCTTATAGAAAAGGTGAAAGGTAAAAAGGAATAAAATATATTATGAAACTATAAACTTAATCTATCGAAGTATATACGATTATTGTCTATGTATTTTCGCCATTATATATTTCATTAATTCTATTGCAAAAAAAAATTGTGGGAGTGAGGATCGATAAAATCTTTGAAGGTGGTTTGGACCTGAATGATAAAAATTGAACTTTTTTCCTTGCAAGAAATTGTCCAAGGTCAAGGGAAAAAAGGAGCAAGTAGTGGTTGCTGGAGACATTCCAATCACAGCTCCTCCAATTCAGCGACCATCTGTCATTAAGTATGGGTTCTAGCGTTAGCAATTGACAGGCCTCTGTTGCTTAACGGCTTGCAATTATGGTTCCATTATGGTTTGCAATTATTGACATTACAAATCCTTCGTAATCGCCTGATAAGATCTTAGGAAGCTGTAGTGTATGACACCACCATTGTTCCACTAACCAGTACTTTTTTCTAAGTCAATTTGTACTTGGGACAGGACTTGGCCGGTTCTACTGGGTTCAACCAACGTAATGAGCATTTTCAATTATCGTACAGGATTCAGTTTTCATCATAAGTAACGATACTATTCAACTTCTATTTTTGTGACGATTGACTAATGTAACAATTCTAAATGTTTATGGTGTCGTTAACCTAATTCATACGGTATCCATTTCTAGATTCTTTTAATAATTTTGTCCCTCTCACCGAAGCTTGCAGCTAACTTTTTTGTTTCTTTTTTTTATACTATAGGGAGGCAGACGAACAGACGGGTCACCCCTGATGGTAAGTGACAATCGCCGTCCTTGGACACCTGCAACTGGAAAGTCGTAAGTACGCTGCCCGCCTTTTAGGATGAAGATGAGGGTATGCGGGGAGGGGAAAGAGGCGGGGGTGACGAGATGGGAAAAGGTGTGGGAGGTCAGGGGAGAGGAATGAGGAGAGAGGAGATGGGCCTCCAGAAACCTCACTAATTTCGGGGAAATGCAGAGCAAGTGTTGCTTCACAACCGGTTTTCTGTGAGGCCGTGGTAACGCATCGGTCGAGCCGGCCCATTCGTGCCTAAGCATGGCTCTACCACGTAAACACGATAACTCTGACGTAGTTTAAAGTGGATCAGCTATCATGGTCATCTTTAATTCTTCATTGTCAACTAGGGTCTCCGGACGTCCACGTGGTTTGTTTTGTAGGTCCAAATTTTCAGATTGAAAACGTTGGAACCAAAAACGTACCTTTTCTATCTTACAGTAACTTTCCGGTATACATTATTAATTCTTCGAGCTATCTTAGCAGCGCATATGCAGCTGTGGATTTCGTATCGATATTTTAAGAGTTCCATTATGTGAACAGAACGGTGTCAAAGAGAAATTAAAAGGCGTGAAAACAAATGAATCACTTAATGCGCAATGTATATAACTAAGCCTACATTTTAAATAAATTTGGAATTCGTAGCCAAACGCCAGATATTTGAGCTCAAAGTCTCCAGTTCGACAAAACGACAATTGCATATGTAAGGACCTAATACATTATGTGATATGAAACTTATATCGATATTGTCAATACATATTGACACTCTAATGAAGTTACAAGTCACTTCTTGAGACAACTCTATACAATCTTAAAACTTATACATATATAAATATGGTAACGTTTTTGTTGTGCTTATAATGCAAGGGACTTGAGTTTGACGTTTTCATAATAACACTGAAGTATTGAGCACCCATGACATCTTATAGTTTTTTGAGGAGTATCAAATGGAAATTAGGTGTGTAGGTTTATGTATATTTATATGCTATTCATTTATAAAAATATATATTCTTGGTTCACCCTTTGCTTTAATTACGGTAGATTTTTTTTCTGGCATTGACTTTACAAGCTTATTACAGTCTTCGGTAGTAACCGCATTTCATACACAGGCTGTGTTTCAGCTCGTCCTTGTAACTAATTGTGTGACGCCTGACACTGCGTTTTAATAAACCCCCTAAATGTTCTATGGGGTTCAGGTCTGGTGACTGGGCAGGTCATGCTAGAAGCTCAATATTGTGTTAATGAAACCATGCCAATAGTGTGGACAGATTTACGACACGGCGCGTTATCCTGTCGAATTGCGTGTCACTGTGTATCCATTCCGTTCATGCGGCCCTCGCATACGCTTATTTCGCCAACTCTAGTGACAGTCATGCAACCCCAGACCATTTATTTTATGCAGCCGTATTTTACAATTGGTACTACACACTCTTATCAACTATTATTTACTAAAATAACTTTATCATCAAGACATTATGTTCAAACGACTTTCTTCAATATTATTAAGTATTGAAAATGACTAACTCACCGCAAAGTTTGATTCGTCTTATCATACAACATTCGATTCATCATCTGCTGAGAAACTTCGATATTTTATTGCCCATTTATACCGAGCGTTTTTGTTGTCGACGGAGAGCCACGGCTTCTTTCTGGCTTTACAGCCTTTCAGGCCAGCTTCCTAAAAGCTTCTGCGAATAGTTTGAGCAGAAATCATCATTATATATTTACGATCCTCATGGTCTGTGGCGATGCGTTAGCACCCGGTTGGGGGCATACTTTGGTGTGATCCGATTGCAGAACGCTCATTAGCATATTGCACTGCTCGGCGCGAACATTTCACAGTTTTGGAAATCTCTACCTGTGACCTATGATTGGTATCATACCAAACGCAACACCAAAAAACGAACAAAGTTACTGGATGTGTCCACGACAAGTGATAGTAGCGAACTGATAAATAAATACGAAAATTGTGAAATGACTAATTTTATTATAACCAGGTGTTTTATTGCTAGCTGCGGCATGGGTCATCAGGAATATTTAAATAAAAGATATGTGTTTTTGCCAGTCTTAAATGCACGTGAGAAATGTGTAAGGTGCACAATACTTTTGGCTAAGGCTTTGTATATGTTATTAAATATCTTATAATTGAGTTTTGTCTGAAATTAATTGAATTAATTAAATTGATTTGATGAAAGTAATCCAAACAATTTAGTTATTTCATTATAATATGAGTGAAATTGATGAGAATAACAAAATGATGAGTTTATATTATAATTACAGTCCACTGCTGGACATATGCCTATAAACAAAACCACCCGGTTGTCATAAGTCCAGGTACATCCCAGCAATTTTACCAGTTCTTTTAGTCGCAAATACAATTTTAGTACTTTAAGCAGAAACAATTACAAGGAATTCTGAATAACGTTTGGATACAACATTCAAGATTTGTACCGTAATTTTACCACAGTAGACATGACAACAATTCCTTTTTACATTACATATTCATCTTTAGATATATATATAACAATGGACTTATGTCATATAGAAATAACTACATGAAGTTTCACAATATTTTTTACGTTTAATACGTTATTGTGCTTTAGTACTTTTCTTAAGTGTTTTGATTGCTCATCGGAAATAGCCTTTTGGTGGTGATTAATTAATTCGGTTTGCTTTTACTGGTAAAAAAGTAAAACATATATTTGATTGCGTGTTTTGTTGAAGATAAACAAGATTATTGTAATTGGGAACAGGTTAACGGTTTGTGATAAGATGTTAAATATAAGATGGTAGCAATAATAGAAATATAAGATTTAGAGTATGACATACATATATACGTATGTACAATGTTCACATTGGTGTTGTCTGTATTAAATTATCCTTAAATGATTATACCTTTTCTGGCCTGTTGTTTTTTTTTTTATATTAGCATACTATAATGACTCCACTCTGCCTAATGGAAAGCAACAAGTGGAGTCTAAGGGTGGTGGTCACTATCCTCATTGCAAGAGTAGTCAAAGTAGCATGACCTACACTATGGCGGCCTGGTTAGATGCTTTTTCACGCCCCGCTTAAAAGACCCGGGATCAAAGTGGGAGGGAAACACGTGCCCAGGTAGTGTGTTCCTAGCTTTAACCGATCGGCACAGAAAAGAATAGCTGAACCGTTTAGTTCGAAATCGTATATTTTCCACTCTCAAACGGTGACTCCTCAGGCCAGCACGTGTTGTCGTGTACAGAAAGGGAGAAGGTAGGACCAATTGGGAGAGGTCGTCAGAACATTTTCCATGATGTAGGCGATAGAGGACTGCCATAGAGGCGACATCTCTTCGCAACTGCAAAGGCTCGAGGGACTCGGTGATCTCAGAACTGTCCGTCTCTGCAACCGATCGAGAGCGTCAACCAAATACTGCACATAGCCGTCCCAAAGATGAGAGCAGTACTCCACGCAGAAGCGAACCATGGTCTTGTATAAAAGACACAAAAGCTCGGGGGAGAAGAACTGTCTTACTTTGTGTTACTTACGCGAGGCCGCGGAAGCTTGGTATATTGAAGGTCTATACAAATGTCCATACCCAGGATACTAAGCCTATCCTACAGTGGCAGTTGAGTGTTCTGAAGAGTAGGAAGGGGAAGGAATGGATACTTTTTGTTAGAAAACGCGCACGCCTGTGCTTCTTGGCGCTGAACTTGACCAAGTTCTGACATCTTAATTGAGAAATACGGCTTAAGACCAGGTCGAGCTCAGCGACAAGCTCCTGTTGTTTCCCTCAACGTCTGCTAGCTTGGCAACAGGATGTCCAAAATATCGCCCATATACTGAGCTGTCTGCATAACAAGGTATGTTGCCAAGGGCCAACATGTTGCTGCTGAAGGGTGTTATGGACTAAACTCCATTTCGCACATTCGCCGGGGATACAAGTATCACACTCGTATGTATCATTCTTCATAAACATTTTTTTTAAATATTAGTGTACAGTTAGATAAATAAAATACCTATATGTAAATATACTATGAAATCACACAATTCTTTGACACTGTTATATGTATGTTTTTTCTAAAAGCCATATTTTAAATTGGTTTTTGAACTGAGCTATTAGAATATATAAAAGTTTAGTAAAAAGAGATTGGTTTTTGTTAGTGAATATTTTAAATTCATTTAATATCTTTGCTATTTCACAATTGATAACTTTCAAGCTTCAAAGGTAAAAAACAAAAATATTTTGCATTGAAATTTACGTTGGTGTTTGTTTATTAAAATGTATTTTTTACAGTTTTTAAATTACGAAATACAAGCTTCGTCATATTTAAATATTTGTGTAAGTAATTTCAGGCTATCAATACAGGGCGATTATTCAGAATAAATAAAGTGCAATACTTTAATAATGATGTGATGTGTGTTGGAACAAAGGAACATATAATGTTAATTTACTATCAGATGGCGGATTTTTCCTTCTGAGGGTATACCGGGTCCCTAGCAATAGACGCTCTCATGACGGAACACCGTGTGGTTTTAGTCGGTTTAAGTCGGACATACCACCTCACCGTCAGTTCTGGTGAGGGGATGACCCGAATTAAACTGTAATTCTTATTTTAAAATTTTTATATACAGTTTAATTTTTATTCACTGATAATATGTCTAAACTAGAACGGTTTGAATTTTTTTGGTGCCACTCCTAAAATTTAGTTTTACTATGAGTAATCTTTTTGGTTGGTTTTGGATTATATTTCTGATTTGTTCAACTTCACAACATAAGAAGTCAGACACTGATATTATGGCATCTATTGCTCGATTTATGTCGTCATTAATTGTTAAAATTGTTAAAATGCAGGTTTCCGCCATCGTCCTACGCGACAAAATATCCATCCCCACCACGATTGGCACTCCACCACTTTACGCTTCTCCAGAAGATTTTTGCCTCGAACAACCAGCCTATGGAACAAATTGTCGCCTGCCGTATTTCCGAACCCATACGACCTTCAAACCTTCAAGAAAAGAGCGTACTCCTACCTAAAAGGCCGGCAACGCACTTGTGACTCTTGAGTTGCAGACTCTTGAGAGCAGTTGCTCTTGAGTGGGTGTCCATGGGCGACGGTAGTCACTTACCATTAGATGACCCGTCTGCTTGTTTGCCCCCTATCGCATAAAGATCTAGTAGTTTAGCTTTAATTTGTTTTTGTTTAATTTTTTAAAGAACCTTCTATTTTCTTTCTTCTTCTTCTAGTTTTATCATTTTCCTCATTATATTCTTTGAGAAACTTCAGGAAGTTTTCCTTCAAATTGGCTGAATTGAGTTTGCTGATCGTATACTTTCAGGTTTAGATGTCTCGCGATAAATCTACTGATATGTGCCGTCTGTAATTCCAAACTCAATATCTTTTGTTACATCAGAGAAGAGTGTCTTTGTGTCATATTTAAGTGTTGGTATATTTCGGATCTCTGACTTAGTTTCATACCGAGCTCTTTCAATATTTTGTATTATTATGTAAGTTGTTTTTTTTTATATTTTTTGACGATTTCTAGTGAATCCTTTGAATGTTAAAAATGAAAAATCCTTTTGAATGTTGTCATACTTGTCCAATAGTAATTGTATGGAAGTCGTTATAGCATGGTTCTGGTTCTTTATTTTGCCCACAGTGAGCACAGTTAGCTAAATTGCTGTTATAAAGCAATATTTGCGAATAGCTGTCCATGAACTCACCAGGATCAAAAGACTTTTATTTTAGAGTGTACTTTCACATTAAGGTTACTGGCGAAGTAAAGAACTTCTAATTGCTTGTTACCAATTTCTTCAATGATTTAATCTGAGACAGATTTATTTAGACGGGTTCGTTTGACCAGCACGACGACAGTTTATGTAAGTTATTCATCAGGAGAGGTTACTCGTAAGCAACGGCTCTTTACGGCTCATAACAGATCGGTCGCAGTGGCAGTATAACGTTGCCGCAGCACTTGCGTAGCGATACGTCAGAGTGGTCAAAACTCACGTGGAAGCGTCTCGATGTGCAGGAGCGTGATGGCAATTATAAGACACATCTCTTTTACCCACTGGTGAGCGGGAAGCTGTTCACTGTAGCTACTCGCTCTATTGTCTTGTCACTTATAATTTATTATTTGTTAACAATAATAGTGTAAAACTTATCACAATAACGCTTTCAATAACAACTTGGGCGAAAGAGAGAAAATAAATAATATTCTTGTATACCTTTCATTAGTTTAGTACAACAATAAATAACTATTACAGAAATACAGGTATGATAAAACTAACATCAGACAAGACACTGTTTAACTAGACTCACCTTTTTTTTTATGAGCCCCTGTATTAATGTATCACTCATGACAATGCCTGGTTTAAAACTTTAGACGAAAAACGAGCAAAAAGGCACGGGCAAGGGGATGGGTCTCTTGCTTCGATGGCCGAAACATATCCAAAGCCAAAAGAGCGGAAGAACTTGTCGCTCGCACTTTTCAGCCACGCACGGCATTGCCACTCAACTACAGACGCTGCGTAAAAACATCTGCTAAGATGTCAGAGGCCTTGATATTAATGTAATTAGTATTAGTAAATATTTTAGACTAGTTTTATATTATTATGTTTACGTTGTTATAACTTGTAACTTATTGTTTGATGTCCAATTGCTTTTAACTGATATTATAATAATATCAGTTATAACCAATCGGACTACTTTTTCCTGACAGTATATATACAGTCACAGAGTGCCCAGGATGACGGCAATAGGTCTGCCACCTATTATTATATTATGCAAAACTGGCTATTTGATACTGCCTACCTCTTCAGGGATAAAGAATACAAAATAAGTATAGTCTATTTGCCTGAACTAAATTAGTAGTGTCAGTGTAGCAAATTAGAAGAACAAAAGAGAAACTCTCATCTTGTAAGGTTTCAACGTTAATGCGTTTGCATAGCTGCAGTCGTGCAAGTTATTTTGCTGTTCCGGGATACCTTGGTGACATTATTTAAAAAACTATAGTTTGTAAGACTAGTACGGGACGACTAACTATTTCAGAGCCGCGATGCCTCGGATTTCATTTGAATACATCGCAACAATGGTTTATGGAATGGGTATAAGTTATGAACAATAAGCGGAGTATAAGTTATGGAAAACTAACATGGACCGAGGAACTACCAGCCAGTTAGAATAATAATATTTTATATATCCATGAAATATGATTTAAAAAAAGTTTAATACTTAAAGCAAAAAGTAAAATCATTCATTTTGACATACACTGAGGCATCAATTAGAGCACGCAAAACATATTTAAAAGATACTTAAAAGAAAACACAATTGAATAATAAAATAATAATACCTTACACGCTAATACATACTTGAAAAAGAAGAAAATTCAATGTAATTGATGTCTCCGTGGCATGATCAAAGTAGGACCTAGTTCAATATAATATGTCAGCAGAAAACAATTGTCTTTCTACATTTTCATGTCACCAGCAACTTGCAGTCGGACACGGACGCCTAATGAAACTTTTTGCCTGTATAATGGGCTTGTGACATAAAGGAAATGACTCTTGTATGCAAGCCGAATGTATATATATTATTGTTCTATAACGTAATACATAAATAATTCCACTGTAACTTTGTAATGTAACTCAATTTTAATTTACACATGTCAATAATGGTTTTGCTGCTGTTGAAGTGTTTTTTGTATGTCAGATGTATTGATTCCTGCTGTATAAAAGTTTTCTTAAATACTACATTAGGTTTTTGTGATATAGGATATATCGGAATAATACGTTTTTTTTTTCATAACGTTTCGCATGTTTTTTTTTAATATTTGATTAACATACATATGTCTTCAGTACCTCGACAGGTATATACTAGTCTTTTTTAAATATTTTTAAAAGGAAAAATGATTTTTATTGCATTATGCAGTGTATTAGTTATAATAAAATCATAAAAAAACATATGAAGCTAATTCTAATTGATCTCCATTGGCTTTAATACAGTCCTTTAAACGTCGAGAGCAGATGTCAACAGAAACATGCACTCTATCCATGGGAAAATTCTTCACTGCCAGTCTTATGGATTGACTCCACATTATCATGGTGTTAAGTGTTACTCTCTAAAACTGGCCCTAAATCATAATTCAGCGGACTAGATGGCGGAATGTCTTCAGCTCTGACAAAGTCAGAAACATTAATTTCCAACCGCGATCGGGTGGATCGAGCTTTATGACCCGGTGCCGAGTCTTTCTAAAGGGACCATTCTTGGTTACGACAGGTTACATGGTGTTGTTAAGAGGCTTAACCACCTTCTCAAGGATCTATCTTGATTCGTTTGTGTCGATGTTTTGACACCTTTCTTTTTTTTATACTATAGGGGGACAGACGAACAGACGTGTCACCTGATGGTAAGTGACAAGCGACATCCACTGACACTTGCAACTCAAGAGTCGTAAGTACGCTGCCCGCCTTTAAGGGTGGTGAGGGATGGGGAGATGCCTTGAGGGGAAAGAAGAGAGGGGGGATGAGGAGACGGGAAAGAAGATAATGGGGATGAGGAGAGGAAAGGGGATAGGGGGAGTTGGGGTTCCAGAAACCTCACTCATTGCGGGGAAATGCAATGCAAGCGTTACTTCACAACAGGTTTTCTGTGAGGCCGTGGTTCCGCACCGGTCTATTCGTGCCTAAGCATGACTCTATCTTTGCCACAAAATGTGTCATGTCAGGCACTCCTTACTCCTCGATAGCTGAAACCCTACCAAACCATCACTGAACTCGGATAATGCCCTTTTTGTACTCTGTTGACTAATTGGAAAGCTTCTATAGAGCAGTGAACATTAGCTCGGTCGTTCTATTTCTTAAAATATTGCTCAATAGTAAATTCTACTACTTTCTGTAATGCTATCACAACGTTTTGTACTTTTTATCACCCCACTCCATTTTAATATTACAGAAATATTTAACACCGATTGGCGTGAAAATGAGAAATAAAGCAATGAATATTCATATATATATATATATATTTATTTTAGCTGTAACAGTATTTATGGCCAAACTCATTATATTTTGGATACCTGAATATGTATTGATACCTGCATAAACAAACAGATTTACGGTTCTCTGTTGATCTAATTTATTATGTTATTCTTTCTCTCTCCCTCCTTAAGCCTTAAAGCTGTTTCCGCTGACATCTTATTCCTTACGATTGTTCTTTTGTTTTATTTTCTTGTTGCAATATTGCCATGACATCCAGCGTAACTTAACCTCCGTGATTGCTGCTACACGTTGGAAATACGACGCAAAAGTTATTTATGTGTTTCTTTAATGAGGTGTCTGCAAGAGCTGGTCGTGTTATTCAAATTGGTACATATCTCGATTGCGAATGTTTCGCCATTCATATGATGCCAAGTTTTATTGTTTTTAGTCACAAAATATATTTTTAAGAGTCGTATTGTTTTTCGTTTTCATATAATTTATTGTGAAGGTTGATGTTTTTATGTTAAGAGAAGAAATGTGACATGCTTTCTTTTACAAGTGAAAGTGATTAATGATGATGGACATTGTTGAGCAGCTCTAAAGAATTTACGAGTGTTTCCAATATTGACTATTCTTTCAAAGCAAATATGAAAAGAAAGTTATTATCAATTGCTAATACATTTTGAGATTAAGAGCCGCAATACTACTTATATTATCTAACGTAACACAAAATTATAAAATAAGTAAAACTATAAAATCCTACTGCATGTTTACCTTCTTTTCTTATTTGATGACGTTATCTCGTAGTTACTGTTTACACTGTTGACTTTTGGCACTTCGTGGAACTGGATGCACATGTTGTGGCTACACACCAGTCACTTGTCCTGTTGCACAATATTTATTTAGTAAATCTGTCCGGTTTCGCCTTACGGTTAATGGTTTCTAATTTTTTGGTGGAAAATAATTTTAATTTTATAATAGGTTAATTCATACGGATATACTAAATGAGAAGACAGCAATAATTTAGATTTTAGTGTGTGTACATATAAATGATATATTCTGAAACAAATTTAGTAATAATTTAAACAAAATTAGGGAAACCAATGTTTCACGTCAAAGGAAACCAACATAGCTTTTTGTGTTTGTGGTACATGTTTGTTTTCTAGCTCCTTTACTAGTTCAAGGCTATTTTAAATGTTGTTAAAAGGTACAAAGTTAAAGTGCTTATTAAATAACCTATTACTTTCTGTTGCTAAAGTGTATGCATGCCAACATGGGACCTTGGGATGTTTTTAAGTCGTAAACTGGGTGCCCATTTTTATATATTTTTTATTATAAATACATAATATAGTTATACCTTTCTCTGTAATATGCTTTAGACCAATATAACTCGCGTTTTTAGTAATTTTAAGCTTTTTTAGCAAAAACTTTTAGATATGTACTGCTGTTGGGGCATTTGTTGTTTTTGAAAGTATCTGAACGATATATGTAAATTATATATGTTACAAAGTTTTTTTTGGTTTTATGTCTTCTAGACCTGATTCAACGTCAATTTAATCATAACTTTACTTTTTCTACAAATAGGGACATTTTTAATTTAATTATATCATTACTGTTTATAACGTTAGACTAGCCAGTTAGTCTAGTGGTTAGTAATCTTGACTGCCAAACCTAAAAGGTCGTGGTTTCGATTCACACCCAGGACAAATAAATGTGTTATGATCATGATAATTTTTGGTTAGTGTTTAAGTGTAATATTTTTATAAGATGTACGTATTTATAAATATATAAGTATGTTCACCAACAGTCTGGTCACCATAGTATAAGCTAAGATCAGGCCGTGAGTGAAATGACTGGAGTAATTTTATTTTCATTTTCTTTTATTTTTAAAAAGACAGCTCCCGCACTAGGATTGATTCAAGCAACGGACACAAAGAACACTCAGACTCAGAACAATAATTTGAAGATTACACAAAGTGTCGTCAAGTGTCCGCGGGGGTCGAACCCACAACACTCGACGTGGCAGCGTAATGGCGAGGTGACCGCTTAAACCGTTACGCCATCCGTGCAGTCAACTAATATTATCAGATATTAAGAATAAGAAGAATATCTTAAATAAATATCGTTCTTAAAAGTAAGAATATATAAAGATTACATAAAAAAATAAGTATAGGACAATAATTAATTACTCAAAAATAGAAAAAACCAATAAAACACAAATGGCTCATAGTTTCATCATAACTTTTCCATTTTCCATAAACAGTTTGTTAAAATGATATGTACATATGTAAATATAGATAGTCTTCTACGGTAAGTTATTCACGTCATCTTGGATGATCGAGATTTTCTATTACCTAACAATTTTTCGAAATTAGAATACTTTATTGAACGTAAGATAAACATCTGTCAACTTTTCACTAAAGATTTAAGTGCTAAGATATAAACACTGTATGTGCTGACAAAACTCTTTCTTCCAGTGAACATAGAAATAGTCCCAAGTCGTCGTAGTTGCTCCACTTTCATTCGCAGGCATTACTATTCAAACATCACGTACTAGTCTTACCTTGTTCTCACATCACAAAACTCAAATATAAAGAAGCTCCTGATTTCCCCTAACATTTTGCCTACTTATTTTTCTTGAAACCAAAGAACAAAAGATGTTTGTTTCAGCATTTTATTTAAACACCTTGCATATGGAGACAGACTACCAGAATTTATAGATGTACTTATATAAATAGTTTTCGGTTTATTAAAGAAGATAATAAGAAATAATTTAGGTTATTTGAAAGACTGAAGACCTCCATAAATATAAATATATCCTATAAATCTTTCGTTAGTGGTAATGCTATTTATCAAGGCGAATGGTTTTACTTTCGTGTGTATTTCGAATATCTAGTTTTAATCTCGACGGGGATCTTTATTCTGCACTGTCAGACACTGCACTCACCAAAGGTAGCTCCAACCTCTTCATAAGGCCTGGTAAATTTGTGCAGAATAATTTCGCTATTGTGCTTTGTAGGTCGGTGTTTTTTAATAAACTACCTTCGAAAACTAAAGTTGTTTTAGTATTTTTTACCTAGGGAGCCTTCACAAATTCCGGTGGATGTAACCTTAATTAAGATTTGTACTTAAAAGTTCTTTAACCAGGTGCTGCTACTCGAAATTAATTAGGTTAGAAAGGATTATGTTGAGTGTCATTCAGGAGCCTATCTTTTGCAGTTTCATAATCAAAGTACTTAAAAGTGAAACGAAGTTTTGTCCGAAACGTTATGAACTTCTCCATTACCATAAAGTTTATTCATGAAATACGCATAAATTTCTTTCGTAATAATAATTATTATTATTCAAGTTTCGGATATATTTAATTTGACAAAAAAATCGTATGTAACAACTACTTCTGTAACAAATACTTTAGGAACTTGACTAGAAAATGTGTCTACAATACTTATATTTTGATGATATAATGTTCTTAAATTAGTTTTAAGTGCATTTACATTAAAAGATATCGTACAAACAGATATCGAAAACACGTATCCATTTTTTAAAAACAATACCTTTTTATATATCTCTAGAGTTCGTACTCACAACAGCAATAAACCGCAGGGTTATTATTTTAAGTGCAATGTTAGGCAGAGGTAAAAGGTATTTTCTCAATTATCTTATATTCTTCTGGGTCTTATATTAAGCTGGGTATTTTGCTCCCTACGACTTTCATTTAGTTATTCGTTCCTAGCTGCTTACCTGCATTTGTAATCACTGCTCCACTTTTAGGAGTCGAATCGTGATTTTTCATAGCTTGTATTATCCCTCTATCTATTGATTATTCCAGAATAATATCGGAACTAAGCAGAACTTGTACTATGGTAACTAGACAACTGATAATCATACTTATCATTTCTAAATGCATATATGTTACAGATAAATTACAAACCATAAATGGTTATACTTATCTAAACATATGTAGGTTTTTTATTATGTAGGCACGAGTGTTATGTCCCTCAGACGCAAAGGGAGGGTCCTAAAACCAGCTGATCGTGATTCGGGATCGTCCTACGTCATTAGAGTAGTTGCTACGTCGTACAGCTAGTCTTCACTAGATGGTGCAGATATTTTTTTTATTTTATGTGAAATTCCGCACATTAGTAAACTGAAAGATATAGCAAATTGCCATTTCGAAAACAAATGAGTTGTATGGTTAGTAAAAACTAAATAAATCTTATTGAATATTTTTTAATTCATTTATCAAATTGGATCAAACACTTGAAGCTAATGGATACGCTATGAGTCCAACAGTGTATAAATTATATTCAGTTACTTCATTATATAGTTAGAAAAGGGATGTCGTTAACAGCAGCAAAATACTCGTCGATACCTTTGTTACAACAAATTGAATCAGGTTTTACACAGTCGCAATCTATTGTAACTTTATACCTATCACTCATCCTCAGTTTGTCAATCCGCACAAAGCAATAGCAGGACAAAAAACAACGAACTGATAAAAAGAAACAGTTATTTGGCATACGTATATAAAGTAAAATCGTAACGTAATTTATCCTTCAGGAGGTTTACCTTTCACCATCAGCTCAGCTAAGCCACGAATGTCTTAATTTCCATTGGATTCCATAATCAAACCTCACTTGGTTATAACTACCACTCTTGGACTCCATTTATTGCTTACCATCAGGCAAAGTGGAGTCATTATGGTAGGATTACACATAAAAAAAAAATATATAATAGGACTACCGCAGGAGTCTACTTTTTCGAAATAAAAAAATAAATAAAAAAATTTAAGCAAACGTAAGTATTTTTCTTAGGTTCTTCCCAGAAGAACGAATAACACGCCGTTTTAACAGATGTCACATGTATTGATAGTCCGGCTTGCAATAAAATGCCAAGTACCGCTACAGACTCCCCAGCAATATGAAAATTGCGTACATTCTTTATTTTCCTCTTTACAGGCCTATACGATCTTCACGTTTTATTTTTATGAACTTTGTTTTGAAAATTTCATGAGCATGTTCGACGTAATTTGTAGGTATTCATGAAACGGCACATTCTGTTTTATGTGGTTCTGAGCTAAAGATATATAATACTCGCGTGTACTTGACTAACAACGGCGTAAGCGACAGAAAAATAACTTTGCATTTTCATTTACTCTCACTCATTTAACTTACACTGTAATAATTTGATCAGGTTATACATTCATTTAAGAGAAAGAAAAAAGAAAAGCTTTTTGTACATTGGCAAACTGCAGTTGAGAGGCAATTGTTTTATACTGTACTGTCTTTTATATAGCCGATTGAATAGACATAGGGCTAATTTAATAGTTCACATTTGATATCTGTTAGTTTAAATTGCCTTCTTTTATATAGTATATATTTATAGTAATACTGACGTATTACTATAAATATATACTGTTTATCTGAAAAATGTTAAGCAATTAATAAATAAGCAAAAAAAAAGTTGATCAAGAACTTCATGGTCCATCTTCATTCTACTGTGACTTACCAAAAGAATAGTAAAACACAAAAGTTATTAATGTTCTTTAGTCAACCTGACATTTTTAATCACTTTGATTCCTCCTGCAATATTCTAGTGAATATAATTGGATCGTGGCAATACATTATGGCACCGTTATTGGAAGTTGTTTTCCGCAAATGTATTTTACAACAGAAATGTGGGCTGTTCTGTTCTCTTCTTATTTGATTCTTTAGGGAACTCGCAAAGATATATATGAGTATATATTTTTGAGACTTACTGTAGTTAAGTGGAGCTTTATTGTACTTGGAGAAGTGTTGCCCATTAGGGACGCTTCTTGATTTATCAGTGTTGTATTTTTTTTTCGGCTTGTGCGTCGGGTCAAAATATAAAAGGGGTTTGCTTTCACTATTTTTATATAAATCTAGCAATGTACCACGGCTTCGAATGCTTTTGTTTTGCTTCTGGGACAGAAATTCCTTCTAAAAAAAGTTACCCTATTTATTTCCCTGATTGATGTTAGGTAAATATTATGTTTGCTTAATTGATTTCCTATGTATTAACTGCTTAGCAATAAAGTTTTTGCAAGTCAATTAATAAATATATTATGTTTATGTCAACATAATGTCAGGTTTGCTATTTAAATTTCATAGCAAATTTGAGGTCTCATTTGTGGCAATAATATGCTTTTATAGAGGTACTATTTTATATTAGATTTCACGAACTCACCTAAAAATTTTAATAAAAGGTTTGCAATAGGTTCAAATGAATTGAGCTTTATGTTTTGTAATATATTTTAGTTAGAAATGTTGTATTGTGTTTTTATTTTAAAACGCATTAAACACTTTGGGCACTTGATGGGACGTCGTCAATTTGTAAACAAACAAACAATAAACATCCGTATGTTACTCCTGAAGTACGTTTTTGGGTCTTTTTTTATTACTAAACCACTTTTCTACTTAAGAAAATTACCATTTTTACATTTGAATATGATAACACAAAAATTCACAATCATCCCACCGGTTTTCGGCAGGACGGTGTATCGGAATCGAACCTACTAAAACCGTACGGTGTGCCATACCGCGCTAAAATAGGAGGAATTATTATGCGTTGTATTATATTCTCCTATATGTAATTATTAGTATTTCATAGTTTAGTAGTGGTAGAGCCATGCTTGCTTAAGCACGAATGGGCCGGCTCGACCGGTGCGATACCACGGCCTCACAGAAAACCGGTTGTGAAGTAACGCTTGCGTTGCATTTCCCCGAAATGAGTGAGGTCTCCGGAGGCCCAAAATGCCCCACCCCCCTAATGATAGCGCTGTTAACGAAAAGGATACCCCAGGGGGGTACCAGCGCTAGCGTTGGAGAATCCCCCCCTGGACGTCCACCCTCAGTACGGATTATGCCTGAGCGTGGACGCCCAGGCTGCCCCTCGTACTCTGGGGGGGGCTCAACTGCGCTCTCAAAATCTGCTCGGGGCAAGAGAAGGCATACCATGGCACCCCCTGTCACGTTTACCGTGGATTTTTGCAACATTAGGGGCTTACATTCGAACCTCGACACTGTCCACCACCACCTTGAGACAGCAAAGCCGGCCTTGCTCTTTTTAACCGAGACGCAGATATCATCTCCAGCGGACACATCCTACCTCTGCTACCCTGGGTACGGACTGGAACACTCCTTTGTTCCTAAGGCTGGTGTATGCGTGTACGTTAGAGATGATATCACTTCTCGCCGCCTCGGCAATCTTGAAGCTAGGGACCTCTCCATCTTATGGCTACAGACTCAGTGCTCCAGCAGGTCCCATCCGCAGAGATCGTGATTCTTGGCGACTTTAACGCCCATCACGCCGAATGGCTTGGTTCGCGCAAAACCGATCATGCGGGAAGATCTGTTCACGATTTCGCCTTGGCATATGGCTTGACGCAGCTGGTAGCAACGCCTACGCGAATCCCAGATGCAGAAAGCCACGTGCCTTCACTGTTGGATCTTCTGCTGACCTCACATCCTGACGGCTACAAAGTATCCGTTGAGGCCCCTCTTGGCTCTTCGGACCATTGCCTGATTAGGAGTATGGTGCCACTCGTTCACTCGCTGCGTATTACAGGCAGTCGCCGCGTATGGCACTATAGGTCAGCAGACTGGGATGGAATGAGAACATTCTTTGCATCCTACCCATGGAGGCAGGTTTGCTTTTCGCCGGATGATCCCAATGTCGTTGCTGACTCTGTCGCGGATGTTGTGCTTCAGGGTATGGAACTTTTCATTCCATTCTCCCTGATTCCCACAGGTGGCAAGTCCCAGCCTTGGTTTGGTCGAACCTGCAAAGCGGCGTCCCGCCGAAAGCAGGAATGTTACCAAGCATGGGCTAATGCAGCGACAGCACGGGATGTAAAGACCAGCACATTAAAGAAGCAATTTAACTTTGCCTCCAGGTCCCTCAAAAGAGTAATTGCTGGGGCGAAGTCGGCTCACATCGGCAGAATTGGCGAGAGACTAGTTCGTCTCCCCTCCGGAACTCGTGCATTCTGGTCTCTTGCCAAAGCTGTCCAGGGGAACTTTTGTAAGCCATCCCTTCCACCTCTGCGCATAGGAGATAATTCGTTGGCCCACGACGCTAAAGAAAAAGCCGATCTTCTGGGCAAACTCTTTGCGTCCAACTCGACCGTGGACGACGGGGGAAACGCACCGCCGACTATACCGCAGTGCGAGACCCGCATGCCGGAAGTCCGGTTTACACAAAGGGCAGTGCGTAAAGCGCTTCTTTCCCTCGACGTTCTTAAGTCGAGTGGGCCCGATAGAATCTCTCCTATCGTGCTGAAGACGTGTGCTCCAGAGTTAGCACCGGTTTTAACGCGCCTTTATCGGCTTTCCTACTCTCTTGGCGTAGTCCTGAACTCATGGAAGACAGCTCTAGTGCACCCAATCCCTAAAAAAGGAGATCGCTCGGATCCGTCCAACTACAGACCCATAGCCATCACCTCCTTGTTCTCCAAGATAATGGAATCCATTGTTAACTGCCAGCTCCTCCGGTACTTAGAAGACCACCAGCTCCTCAATGATCGACAATACGGCTTCCGTCAGGGTCGTTCAGCTGGTGATCTTCTCGTATACTTGACTCACCGGTGGGCACAGGCGATCGAGACCAAGGGGGAAGCGTTGGCCGTTAGTTTGGACGTGGCGAAGGCCTTCGATCGGGTCTGGCACAAAGCGCTCCTTGCGAAGCTTCCTTCCTATGGGCTTCCCGAGAAACTGTGCAATTGGCTCACCAGTTTTCTTACAGACAGAAGCATCAAGGTCGTTGTTGACGATGCATGCTCCGACTCCAAGTCTGTTAATTCTGGTGTCCCACAAGGCTGTGTGCTATCACCCACGCTGTTTCTTCTGCATATCAACGACATGCTGCAGATTAGCAGCATCCATTGCTATGCAGACGATAGCACGAGTGATGCCCTTTACACCGGCCGCGCTAACATTTCTCGGGTAAACGTCATCGAAAGCCGATCCAAACTTGTGTCTGAAATCGAAACTTCTGTATCCAAAGTTTCAGATTGGGGTCGACTTAACTTAGTCCAATTTAACCCCACGAAGACACAGGTTTGCGCGTTCACCGCTAAAAAGATGCCATTGGTCGTATCACCTCAATTTGAGAGCACTTTCCTAACTGCATCAGCCAGTATCGGAATCCTTGGCGTCGATATATCAAGCGAAGTCCAGTTTCGCGGTCACTTAGAGAGTAAGGCCATATTAGCTTCGAAGAAGCTTGGTGTGCTAAACAGATCGAGACAGTATTTTACTCCGGCCCACCGCCTGCAACTTTATAAGGCGCAGGTTCGGCCGCACATGGAATACTGTTCTCATCTCTATGCAGGTGCACCCCAGTACCAACTTCTGCCTCTTGACCGCATTCAACGGAGAGCGACTCGCATCATCGACTGCCAAGATATTTCTGATCGACTTGACACCTTGGCTTAGCGTAGAGATGTAGCTTCACTCTGCATCCTCTATCGCTTGTATCATGGGGAGTGTTCAGAGGAATTGTTCGGACTTATACCGGCTGCTGGTTTCCGCCATCGTCCTACGCGACAAAATATCCATCCCCATCACCTGGACGATTGGCACTCCACCACTGTGCGCTTCTCGAGAAGCTTTTTGCCTCGCACAACCAGCTTATGGAACAAATTGTCGCCTGCCGTATTTCCGAACCGATACGACCTTCAAACCTTCAAGAAGAGAGCGTACCTCTACCTAAAAGGCCGGCAACGCACTTGTGACTCTTGAGTTGCGGGTGTCCATGGGCGGCGGTAGTCACTTACCATCAGGTGACCCGTCTGCTCGTTTGCCCCCTATCGCATAAAAAAAAAAAAAAAAAAAAGTTACATAAAGGAGGTTAGTTTGATATAGCAACATTTACAGTTCATGCAGTTATTTGTACATCAAAGAATTAAATTTATTTTAGACAAACGGTTTAATTGTTTAGTTTTTGACTGTTCCGGTTCTGGCGTTCTCTATTTGCATTGTGTTTATGTTTAATCTTGTAACTTTAGATGAAAATGAAGGAATTCCCAAAGGAGTATTGTATCAATACGTGATGCAAATTTGTAAGGCATAATTATTTTTTGTTTTGTCAATAGAATTTACCCATTAATGTTAGATTCTTCTTATTTTCAGTGAATAAGTGTCAAGCCCTCCTTCCCCTACTCACCCTCATTACAGGCGGGAGGCTCACTTAAAACTCAAGAGTTAGAGGTGTAAAGGGGCGTACTTACCATCCCGTGCCGGTGACCCGTCAGCACATTTGCTCCCCTACTACAAAAAAAAGTATAAATGTACAAGAATTTCCAAAATCATCTTTTCAAATTAATGTATAATTTCGGCACAACCTGACTCCTAATGTTCTTATTACTTGGGTATAGAAACTTCAACAGTCATACAAATATACACTTTCTCTTCACAAAACAAAACACCTAGCACTTTTTCTTTTTATTGGGTAGGGGGCAAACGATCAGACGGGTCATCTGATGGTTAGGGGACTACCACTAATCACGGATACGTCGTCTAGCCTAAGTGATGATATTTTACTTTAAATTAAAATGTATTTGTTTTTCAAAAATCTTTATTCATTTTCGTTTATAAGAACATAAAAATATACCATGCCTTAAGACGTAAAGGCAGCTTTATCTTAAAGCAAGTGAACTGTGACAATATTCCTTGTTTGCTTAAATAATAACGGCTTATGTGATTAACACGAAACCGCCATTTTCGCCTAGGGTAGTTGGTATAATATAGGTTGAAGGTTTATAGTATTACCCGTTATAACTAAGCAAGTAGACATAAGGATAATAAGATTTAATTGACAGACAGATATTTTAAAGGTTCTATATATACTTTTGTTGAAAAAGGATATTGTGAAAACAATAGAAACAAGAATACTGCATTGGTTTGAGCACGTTCAAAGGATGAGAAAAAGGATAAAGAGCGAAAATGTCATGGAACCTATAAGGTTTGTGTGAGTGAGAAAGTTAGTGCAGGTAGACCTAGACCCTTCTGCGATAATGTGGGCCCAGGAGGAGGACCTCCACTCGGAACCAATTCGCCGATGGCGAACCAAGCCGCGGAGGCGCTCTAGCCAACGCCTCAGGCCGCTCTGAGTGTGGTCTTCGTGTGTTAATTGTGACCAGAAGATCGTTGGATCCGGATGTTTTAATAAAGCCGTTCCCGAACTCCTCATATTTCACACACCGTGTGGTTTTAGACGGTTCTATTCCGACACACCGATCTACTAAAAATGCCGGGAAGATGACGGCTCGAGGGGATTTCCATAAGCAAAAGAAAAAAAAGGTATTCATAGAACCTAGCTTAAATGGGCGAATTTAAAGCACCCGTCTCCAACGATCATCTATGAAAAGTTTGATAAATTAAAAAAAAACGCAAGTTGTACGTCAAGTAATATGTGGCAAATGGAGTTCTATCGTCTCTGCCTACCCGCGACGGGAATAAAGCGTTGTTTAAATTTGTATTTACATATGTATACTTTTGGTCAAACTTGCAATAACCACCATAACCTTAATTAACCCCATAGCCTAAAGCTATCAGACCAGAAAGTGTCTTCTGCTCACGCATATTACGCTTTTAAAAACATCTTCAACTGATGTAGTTAAAGTACAAAGACACTGAAAAATCATACAATGTATAAAATTTTCCGTAACATGAGAAAAATTCCTTGTGTATCAAAGAGCGGTAATCACAAAAATTTTATTAAAATTTCCTACACACCATCTTAATTTGGCTCCGGAACCCTTTTGAACTATTTGAAGAGAGGTGAATTTCAAAAATTCCTTTCTTCCGTCCTCAGTCTTCGTGTAATGAGTGAAGTGTGCCTTAAATTTTCAGGAGTCAACGATTCAGTGCGAAACGTTGATTAATCGCAAAGGACCTTTTGTGAAACGCCCCAGTATTTGACTTTGCTTTAATGTGTAAAATATGTGTGACCTGATTTTGACGTCGTTGGAGAAAATATTTTTAGCGGGAATTTTTCAAATTTTAGGCCTTTTACTTATATATGCTTGATTTAAAATATTTACAATTAACTATTGTATTTAGGTACTAACATATTTCACTTGATATTTTACAGCTTTTTATTTCACTAATGCGTTTGACAAATAATTTAATCATGTAAACTTGCCTGTCCTGTTTGTCTAGTTGTCAGCGATCTTCTAAGCTGGAGGTTGTGGGTTCGATTTCCACCCAGGATAAATATTTGTGTGATGAGCACGATCATTTGTTCTGTATCTGGGTGTGATTTATCTATAATATGTATGTATTTAGAACTAGATAAGTATGTTTAATGTTTATCAGCAGTCCTGTGACCGTAGTACAAGCTCTGCTTAGTCTGGAATCAAACGGCCGTGTGTGATATGTGACGAATAATTAGTGTTATTCCACACATATCACAAATAACTTTGTTTGTGTGTTCGTATTTTATTTTTATAAATAAAAGTCACAAGGTAAGGTAAGGTCGAGACTGTAAATAGGATGACTCACACACTTTGATAGACAAATATACGATAGTCAGTCTGTCGAAATGTCGAAATGATGAGGTATCCATCTAGAAAAAAGCTTTCTGACGCTTTAATTTTCATGTAAGATTTTGTACTTGACTCATTCCAAAGCAACCGCAACTCGGTCGCAAGTTTGTCGCCGACCGTTGAGAGTTCCTCAAAAGGATATCATTAGGAAAGACAATACTTGGGAGTATCTAAAGACAATACTTGGGAGTATTGTTTTTATGCTAACTAGAGAAAAACAGAAACATATTTAGAGAAAAAGAGATGCTGAAAAAATCTCTGTAATAAACACCAGTAAGCCGGATAGTGAGAAGATTAACTTACTACTATTTATAGTTATAATCGCAGTGAGTACAAAAAGAAAAATTTGTATTTCATTAGCAGGTACACAATTAAATCACATAGATTCAAGTTCTTCAGAGCTAAATGCGATATATGATAGTTTACTTTTAATTTTAGAAAATTTAATAACAATTATATGAAATATATTTGATATACCTCTTTTCTTATTAAATAACGGCTATTTATTGTTATATTCAATAACTTCTTAAGAAAAGTCCGTACTCAGAAATAATTAAGACAAAAGAAGTCTTTTATTTTTCTCTTACATACGTACATTTTAAAGCAATCTTCACTACGTTTTATAAAAATAAATTATAACTTCAAACTTCATATGTTACGGTCAGTTCAGGTAATTATAAAAATAAAAGTCAACATCTAATGTGGGTCAACCCACATAATTTCGTTACAGCTACTCCAACTTCAATCAAAAATCAACATATTTTTCTTCATACAAATTGCTTTTCACCCAGCCCCACATAATCTAATTAACTTTCTTGCACTTACTGTTTGTACTGCTCATTCCTTTTTAATTAAAAGCTTTTTATTGTCAGCGTGAGGGCAATAAATTCAATTATTCTGCTTCAAGTGTTCATCTACTTTCTGTACTTTTTTTACTTCAGCACGATTTCTTTTATTCGTTTAAATTAAATTGCACTTCATTGGCTTTCTATAAATATTTGTTATCTGTTGTAATTTTTTTTTATTCCTACACTTTTGTTCGAAATGTTTAGAAATGAAATATAACAAAAGAACATAAAAAAAGGACGGAGACAAATATTTTTTTTATTGCTCGGGTTCATATTTAGTCGATTTGCGCTAATAATTTTGATTATAGACTCAAATTTTATTATATCAATAAAAAAAACAGACATGTTTTAGTGTCAGTTACCTTTTGTGTAATATCATAAAATATTTGAATTGACTTATACTAGACACCTTATTCTAATCGAAATAAAACACTAAGAACATTTTTGAAACATCTTTTCTGAAAACGATTTGAAAACTTTTAAAGATTATATTTTCCTTGACTGTAGCGTGTTTTAATAAAAATAGACCTGACTTGTTCTGAGCCTGACCTTGATTCAGATCTTTTTAAAAACTCCCTCAGTAAAAGATTAAGAGTTGCAACACTCTCATGTCTACTACACACTGCAAGTCTTGTTCTAGTAAAAGCATGAAAATATGTTAGTATAGGAGTCTATTCGTATATTACAATATTTAAACACGAGAAACATGGCCTTGCCTTAACTTCAAAAGACGATTTTGTCACGCCCTAATAATCTTTTGTATGTATGTGTATATACTTTATGTTTTTTATGTAGTTCATAAAATATCTACTTCATTTTGTAAAAAGATGTAACCGTTTGATAAATTAAAAAAAAAAAAAAAACTACTGTACACACAGATTTTGTTTTCTTTCCGACTGTAAAAGAAGGACTCATTTCTTCAAAACGCAATGTTGAGGTTACAGTTTAGGTCTCACTTCGGTTTATTTTTATATATAATAGTTCCTTAGAGTAACCGATTAGTCAAAATGCAAAAACATAATAAATTTTACATATTTGGATTAGTTGACTATAACTATAAGCCCTATTTCATTACATTTTTTTTTATATATAATAGGGGGACAGACGAACAGACGGGTCACCTGATGATAAGTGACACCGTCCATGGACACTTGCAACTCAAGAGTCGCTAGAGCGCTGCCCGCCTTTGAAGGTGATGAGGGATGGGGGATGCAGGGAGCGGAAAGAAGAGAAGAGGGATGAGGAGATGGGAAATAGGAGAAAGGAGATGAGGGGAGAGAAAAGGGGGGAGGGGGAAGTGGGCCTCCGGAAGCCTCACTCAATTCGGGGAAATGCAACGCAAGCGTTTCTTCACAACCGGTACTTTACTTCACTTCTAATCATATTCATAAGGTAAGGTAATAAAATGGAATTGCCAAATCTATTTTTTTAACTGTAACATTGTCGTTTAACGTCTAGAATACTAATATTATCCGATATCATTCCTTCACTGGTTCTACTAAATCAAAATCTGAAAGTTGGATTGCATATTCTGTATGCTTGTAGAATTTCGAGATGTTCTAGTCACGTCGGCCATTGATCTTTGAACAAATCACATATCTGACGTAGGCTAAGAAGAGGTTATATTTTACAGTTAAGGGTAGATATATTATTAATATTTTACTAAGATGAAAGTAGCTTGCTTGGTGTTCTAATTTTAAAAAATATGCAATATAATATATACCTTAATATTTAATAACGGCCTTTTTATCATGGCAGTCATAATAAATCTAAGTAGACTACAAAAAATAAAAATACAATCATTTTAAACAGACTATCAGAAAGCAGGAGGTTCTTAGTTACATTATTATTATTATATATTTTTTTAAAAAATAACTCAGGGTGGTAAAAAAATATTATACCATTTAGGTGCAAAACTCAGGAAGGAAGAATTCTGCTTACTTTTTGACTGTATACTGATCATTATAGTGATCGTGTAATATATTACATGAACATGTTTGCCTAAAAAATTAAATAAAAGTTAGAATTTACTGCTTTAGCTGTTCAAAGGGCGTAGTCTGATTACGACATCCGCCTATACAGCTATAGCCATAGCTTAGCTAAGTGTAGCATGAACTGGTGTTTGTTTACTAGAGTTGTTTCCATATGGAAGACTATTATGCTATAGAATATTTTACTTGTCTTTTTTATGTATATAAAAGACGACTTCTGCGTTAGGAATAATTCCTGTGTCACGAGGGACTTTACAAACATTCAATCAACAGACACAAAGAACACTTACGACTCTGGACAACTATTTGTGGAGTACACAATTTTTTGTCCCGTGCGGGATCGACCCTTCTGTTCAGCAGTCGGGGTCACTAACTACTAGGCCAACAGGCCCGTCAAAATTTAAATATACCTAGACAAAATAACAATGAGAATGGTAAAAACTTTCTACTTTTTATTTTTTTCTTGATACTTGGCTCTGCTTAAATCTATAAGCTTTATTAATTTAATAGCTATACTCCACATCCGCGTCACCTGCTTTTATGATGACTGCTCACCTTCTAAGTCTAGTGATAAAACTAGAGGCATATATGTTCCTCAATAAATACTCTCTTTTTTTCTAATTAAACGTTAAGGTCCAGAGATAAACACGATACAAACTAACAAAAAATCTTTAACTTAATAATAAAACAATAAAAATGTCTTCTCCCTTAAAGATTTCATGAACGTATTATTCTGCCTTAGTGCAATTTGATATTTTTGTTATAATTGGAAGCATTTCTATACTAAATTTCTTTACGTAATTGATTTATTTTGAATAAGTTAATTTGAAACTTTTAATAATGTCGAAATTGTTGACTAGAGTAAATTTTGTGATACTTCCAATTTAGAAGTTCTGTAACAGTTGAGTGTAAAATCATTTATTGATACGCTTTGAAAGATTCTATTAAATTAATTGGATCCATTACAAAATTTACAGTTTCTTGCCAATATTAATATAATATATGCCAAAAATATTTTTTAGATCCAAGTACGTTATATATGTTAGCATTCCTCTGCCTTTATGTTGCTATAACAATCTAACAGAGTGTAGATGAACTATTTTTCTGCAAAGTATAACACTCATACTTTTCAGCAATATGACATTCCTTATTATCTAAACTGCCAGTCAGTACACTCATGATTATAACCCATATGTATGTGCCTTCTAATTAGTATACTAATATTATATAACGAAGTATTACGCCATTATTTCACTCTTTTAAAATAAAGTCAGCAGTCAAGACCAATATAAACTTTTTTTTGTATTTTCATGTTATCTTGGTAGAGCCATGCTTAGGCACGAATGGGCCGGCTCGACCGGTGCGATACCACGGCCTCACAGAAAACCGGTTGTGAAGTAACGCTTGCGTTGCATTTCCCCGAAATGAGTGAGGTCTCCGGAGGCCCAATTCCCCCTCCTCCCTTTTTCTCTCCCCTCGTCTCCTTTCTCCTTTTTTTCCATCTCCTCATCCCTCCTCTCTTCTTTCCGCTCCCTGCATCCCCCATCCCTCATCACCCTCAAAGGCTGGCAGCGCACTTGCGACTCTTGAGTTGCAAGTGTCCATGGACGGCGGTGTCACTTACCATCAGGTGACCCGTCTGTTCGTCTGTCCCCCTATAGTATAAAAAAAAAAAATGTAAAAAGCTGATTCTCTTTTTTATATTGGGCACTAACATAATTATATTTATTCATTATTATGTTAAGTAAATCATTTTATTTAACATTTTAGAATTCTGGTAGTATGAAAATAATACAAAATACACTTTGACAGTTGTCACCGATGTTACATAGAATTTAAAACAACTATGACCGTGTTTTCAGGGAACTTTTGTTCGTGTAGATGAATAACAGCGGCTTAATTATTTTAGTCACTGAACTGGGGAGGTTCTAGCTCCATCACGAACATGCGAAAATGAATGAGACGTAATATATTTTCGTAAATAGATCTGCTAAAATTCTTACCTTGATATAAATTATTTCATTTTTATTTTATGCTATTCAAGATCTTTTTATGATTTATGAGAATCCATTACTTCATTTCAAGTATTAGAGAGATAATTTTATTTTTTTACGAGATAAGAATCGTTTTGATTCTTCGTTTCCGAAGCAATTACTATTTATTGGGATACACTTTATTTTGAGCAACATCCACTTTGGATGTTGCCATATTTTTATTTTATTTGTTATTAATAATTAAAGTAACTTAAGACATAAATATCAATGTCATAATAGTAATATAGATGTTTTAATATGTTATATTTTGGTTAAGGTCTAATCTATCTATGGCTCTTTCTTACCCTTTTTTTTATTTACTTGATTAAAGATCCTCATGGATGTCCTTCGCCCTTTTTTTTGGGGAAGGCGAAAGGGTCTGTCGGACTCTTACCTACTAAAAACCACTCTGGTGTTTTTCTTCTTGCCAATGATCGGGGTGGGCGAGAATCACAATTTTATTCCTCCGCCACCTCCAACAGGCATTGACCCGTCTCACCCAAGACGGATCTCGTCACACGGTGCGACCGTCTCCTTTCGGTCTCAGTCCTCCTAAAAGCACTCACGGAACACTGCGCACGGTCTTTGTAAGCTGAATATAAAAAATATATTATTATCTTGAATTTCATTTTCAAAATTATATCAAAACAAAATATGTATTTTTTTAAATATAATTAATAGTATACTATAGACGTTGGGTGCAGGGACCCTGACACCGATGGTTAGGGTTCCAAGGACAGGAACCTCCTCTCAATACGAGCCGTGTCGAGGAGAACTGCATTTGGCATCAGCCTCTTGATCCATCTATCTGACGAGAGCATCTTATGGTATTACCAGAGGCTCTTGGGTAACAATCCGTGAGCAGATACGATTACCGGAACAATGGCCACCAAATCTACATTCCATTATTATTAATATTATTATAGTAATGTGTGCATTAAAAAGACAAAACTGTAGTCAAATGCGCACTTAAAAATGAAAAAAATATCAGAAAGTATATTTAAATAGAAAAAGAGACAAAAGGGAAGAAGGATATTACGGAGGGATTGGACTTAATGTTGTTACTTAAACAGATACTCCTTTATACATAACAACATATTATTTATGATAACATATTTTTGTTTCATATATTTTATCGCAATGCAAAAAAATGTGTATGTATGACACTAATAGCCAATTTTTTTATGAACTCAATTTGATCCCTCTCAGATTAACAAAAACTGCTGTCGACGGGTTTAGTGTTATTATCAAATCAATGAATAAATCAATCAAAATCGTTTATTTCAACTGAAACAATCCTAGGTATTTTTGAATTGTCAAGAGAGTAAGTCAGTCATGAAGCTACTTGCCTGTTCCAATACGTAGATTGTATGGAGAAGAACAAACAAGAAACTCCAAGGTCACTCGGTTTTTGTAACATAAGTATACATAAAATAAAATAAGATATGTGAGAATATTGCAATATATCGTTCTAAAATATAGTTTATTACTATTCAAATAATAGCAGTCCGAAGATGACCAGCTTCGATCAACGTCACTTGTTCACGAGTATGGCACATGCCCCAGCCATCATCCATCTCAAACATATCAAAGGGAGCCGAACGACCCGACACATACACCACTATTGGCAGGACTTTTAGGCGAGCATGACATACTCAGAACTGCCAGGAGATACAAAAGATAAACCTAGGTTAATGACTACACAGTTCTCACAGTTCTCAAATTTATATCATTTATAAAATACCTACAATGTAAATTACTCATGTCTATATCGTATAAATAGTAGATTTGTCAGTAATAATAATTGAAAACATAAAAAACTGAATACATGTCAAAAAATAAAACAATAATATATAATAAATACAACAGTGAAACTTCGTATATACAGTGTGGCTGTGAAGCAGGACCAGCAAGTAGCCATGAATTTTTGTTAACCAAATAATCACCTACTTTATAACATGTTGGTTTACATAGCGTGCGTTTTATTCAATATTATAACCCTTTGATTACAGTGTATTAATAAAAAAAGAGTGAGTTATAATTTGGGCCAGGCATCTGGACTGTTTTTCTCATAACACCAGTAGTAATTTTGGTTGACCACTATTTAATAAGAGCTATAGGCATCTCTTACAATCGTATCGAATAAAACCTGTCTTGTATCCAGGAAAATGGGATGGAAGTCTGTATTTATTTACTTTTTATTAGGTTGGCAACTAATAAGCCCGCCATCATTGTACACAAATTCATTTAATTTTTTAAGTACACAAAGTCAAATTATTTCTCAACTATATAAGCACCGTCGTTTTCTATCACCGGTCGCCAACGTGCTAGTAGAGACATAATGCCTTCCTCGTAGAATTTTTTAGGTTTTTGGTCAAAAAAGGGTGGTAAGTCACTTTTAAGCTGGACTTTTTTTTTTTATTTTTTATCTGCTAAGTAGTGGGCTAGAAAACGAAATAGATGATAATCTGAGGGCATAATGTCTGCAGAGTACGGTGGGTGAGGAAGGACAGCCAAGCGAAAGTAATTTTTCACGAGTCGCTTTTGCTACTAAAAGTATACTTTATTTTGATTTTTCGGTAACCTCGCTGCTACTTTATCCAGTTGGTCATAATAAATACTGGCCGTGATTGTAGTATTAGATGGCAACAGCTCCCAGTATATAATTCCGTTTATTCCCCACCACACACTTACAAGAACTTTTTTTAAATGTGTCAGATGTTGGCGTCGGTATTGCTGCTTCTTCAGGTCTAAGCCACTGGCACTTACGCGAAAAAATTATGTACATAACCCACTAATTATATCCCTCAGCCACTCATTGGTACGACGATAACTAAGTAGTTCCATTCACACGTTAGCTCTTTTCTGAAGTTGAAACGGCTTTACCACATGTGGCAACCAAACTGAATATCCAGGTCTTTTCTAAAGCGTAGAGTTGTTTTTCTACTACAGTATTATAACACTGAAGCTGCTCTGCCAGACAACGTAAAGTGAACCTGGGATCCATTTTTATGAGTCTCTTTAACTCATCTACATTTATTATAGGAGGTCGTCCTGGATGAGGTTCATCAGATAGGTCATAATTTCCATTCTTAAATCTTATGAACCAATGTCTGGTGGCATCGTAAGAGAGCACGCCTTTGGCCATCGTTGCACATATATTGCGCACTGCTTCCGTCGCTTTTCGACCTAAGCGAAATTCGTGAAGTAAAAACAACCGAAGTTCTCTACGAGAAATATCCATAATTTACTGTAGGTTTACTATTCGAGATCCAGTTGTCAACTGATCTGACATACAACTCTTGTTTTATTTATATACTACTCCAAGAAATTCGAGATAGTTCTAAAACGTTTTAGAAACTGATCGAATCAAAAGTTTCAGATTGGGGTCGACTTAACCTAGTCCAGTTTAACCCCACGAAGACACAGGTTTGCACATTCACCGCTAAAAAGATGCCATTGGTCGTATCACCTCAATTTGAGAGCAATTCCCTAACTGCATCAGCCACTATCGGAATCCTTGGCGTCGATATATCAAGCAAAGTCCAGTTTCGCGGTCACTTAGAGAGTAAGGCCATATTAGCCTCGAAGAAGCTTGGTGTGCTAAACAGATCGAGACAGTATTTTACTCTGGCCCATCACCTGCAACTTTATAAGGCACAGGTTCGGCCGCACATGGAATACTGTTCTCATCTCTATGCAGGTGCACCCCAGTACCAACTTCTCCCTCTTGACCGCATTCAACGGAGAGCGACTCGCATCATCGACTGCCAAGATATTATTGATCAGCTGATATTGAGCTGCCAAGATATTATTGCTTCACTCTGCATCCTCTATCGCTTGTATCATGGGGAGTGTTCAGAGGAATTGTTCAGACTTATACCGGCTGCAGGTTTCCACCATGGTCCTACGCGACAAAATATCCACCCCCATCACCTGAACGATTGGCACTCCACCACTGTGCGCTTCTCCAGAAGCTTTTTGCCTCGCACAACTAGATTATGGAATAAATTGTTGCCTGCCGTATTTCCGAACCGATACGACATTCAAACCTTCAAGAAAAGAGCGTACTCCTACCTAAAAGGCTGGTAACGCACTTTTTGCTCTTGAATTGTGGGTGTCCATGGGCGGCGGTAGTCACTTACCATCAGGTCATCAGGACTTACCGTCAGCTCGTTTTGCCCCCTATCGCATAAACAAAAAAAAGAAAGTGGCGGGTTTGTTAGTTGCAAACCTAATATATATATTTAAAAAAAACTTATACTTCTTACAGATAAAAATTATTTCACCAGACTGCATATATATAATCGAATACTAGACAATCAATTATCACTGTTCATCAATTTACTCGTATTTACTGAACATTTTCTGCGACTGAATGGTTAGATAATTTAAGGATAGTTCGGCAATTGTATAATATTATTATTATTCGCCAAATAATAATATTATTTTATCGTGGTATAGCCATGCTGTAGCACGAATGGGTTGGCTACACCAGTGCGATACCACGGCTTTCAGAAATCCGGTTCTGTAGCAATTTCCCGAAATTAGTGAGGTTTTTGGAGACCCAACTCCCGCTCTCCTCTTTCCCTTTTCCTCATCCCCTCTTTCTTCTCTTTCTACTCGCCGCATTCCCCCATCCCTGTGTCCATGAACCAGGTGTCCATGAAAGAGGCTTGTCACTTACCATCAGGTGACTCGTCTGTTTGTCTTCGCCCCATACTTTTATTTTTTTTACTATATATATAAAAAATATACTTTTTTTTTTTACTATTTGTCCAGGGAGTCCTTTAGAGGACTTGAAATGAAAGAATGTCTTTCGCCTCACGACCCAAACTATTTTACTATTCGTAGTTTACAATTTGATACTAAAATAATTATTCACTGTCCATATAAAACATATAGATTTGAGATTTGTATGCTTGGATTTCTGTTCAAATCTCTTCGTGAACTAAAAGAGTGGAAATTAATTGCAAATAAAGAAAGTTTTGATCCGAACACTCTGAACTTGTTTCTGTTTGCACAAGAGAATACAATCAGACGCCTAAACGTGGAAACTTACAATCTTGAATATGGTGCGGGCATGCTAATAAATAATTTAATAATACATTAAGTTTAATATTCTCAAAGCTCGGATTTCGGCCAACATTCTTATAGAGCGTTGTTATCTTTTTAACTAAATATTGTGGTCACTTTATTTGAAATACAAAAAATCTTTATGTATATATTATACATTACTTTATGTATAAAAAAAAACTAAATATTATCCAATGCAAGAATATTCATATAGCATATGTTATTTTTAACTACGAAAATGGGTAAATATATAAGCTTCGCTTTGCTTATTTATAATAACACTGCGTTGATATAATAACAATATTTTTTTTTAGTTTCTTGAAAATTTTGCTGACTTTGATTTAAACACATATGATAATCCTACTTGTTTGTGCTCGAAACTGAATCATTCAATATTACATAAAGTCATACCAAAATTAGATAAAGAAGTAAAATACACCTTATTTATTATATTTCTAGACTTGGATCAATAAAGAAACCAGCACAGATGATAAAATACATGTAGCAATGTTTACGTAAGCATTTAAGAGCTTTGCTTAGTTTTCTGACAAAAGGGAGGTAATAACATTACGAGACTGAATAAAATAAAATAAATTATAGGGTTAATAAAGTCACTAAAACTCTAATAAGTATTTTATCTATATTATTGTACATATTATTTGTTTGTTTGTACTGTATTATGTATTTTATCATACGTAAATCTTAATATTAATTTTAAATTTATTATAAATTATCGTTTCATTAAATAAACATATATGCTTAATATTAGTATTCAGACAAATTTTCTTAACACTGATGTATATTATTTTTTATATTTGCTAGATATTTAAACAGAAAGTTGACACAAAAAAGACTTCCCAAGCTCGAAAAATTGTAGACTCACGCATGCCCGATTTTTCATCTTTACGACTTTTTAGTAGGTCGGGCTGTAAAGTGTAACGACCTGTTTTCTCTTGATGTCAGCCTTTGGGTACTTTCTGTGCCTCACTCAACTTTATGACTCTTGCATAAACGAACAGCGCCATCTAGTAAAAATAACGAGTACCTGTTTCGACAAGATATGTTCTACTAGAAACTGATGACATTTATTGTTTTTTTATTATTATTTTGTAATAGGTGCCAGTAATTGTTCCAACATATATTAGAGTTAAATATATTTTAGAAAAAGGAATTTACCTTGTTGCTTGTCGACATTAATAATGTATATCTATAATGATATACAATCTGAAATATGTATGTATTTAAAAATATATAAGTATGTTTTTATCATAGTACAAGCTCTGCTTAGACGACCGTGTGTGAGATGTCTGAGGTTGTTATTATTATTATTTTCTACATGCATGCATAATTAGCCGTGTGCTTCTCACTAGTAGACTGGAGTAGAATTCGGCCACCCTATCACTTCCCGTGGGTGTCGTGAAAGGCGACTAAAGGACGGTCGATGAACGCCTCCGCCTGCCCCTTGAAGGTATGAGTGTATGTATCTATGCATATAAAATGTAACACATATGTAAAACGTAATTTTCGCTTTCCTTTGAATACCCATTTTTGTTTTAAACTATTAGTACAAAAAAATATGTAAAACTTTTTAAGTTTTGAAAAACAACAATTTAAACTTAATCATGTAATAGGTGATAAATATAATTGTATAAAAAAATTCAGGCTGATCAATGATAGGCTTGTATAAAAAACTTACTGTTACAAAATCGTTATTACGTAAAGTTGAACGCTGTTCGCTGACTATCTTTAAGAGGTCGTCTTCTTACTGGTTTCTCTAACACTCACTACTATTAAGGCCATGTGTGATATTCTACTTTGAAAGATATTTATTTATAACATTTTTTGGTTGAGGGCGATTGTTATTGTAAACATAATTGAACATTACTAGAATAAATAATTTCGTGAATTATATTCATATTTAAATAAATATAATTGAACTTTGTCCAAGATCTCGCCGGAATGGGTACACTATAAGTGGTAGTACCTGTTTAAGGTAATTAAAAATGGCTTTAACATTATGTGTGTTTCTTTACGAATTAGTCACACTAGTGCCCTCTAAACATTACTCCACCGTCATACAGTCTATTTCTTATCGTTTAACAGAGTCGTTAATGGATTATTATGTCTAACCTCTATCCCTGTCTCAATGGCCTGGTCAAGTATTAACGTAACCTCTAAAACGTAAATGCTGGCGTCCCCGCTCAACTCTTTGAGAGATTGATTGATGAAAATAAATAACCTCCACATAAAGTAAATATTGGCGTCTCAATATTCTGAGTTTGTTGTTAACTTTTAAAGCCTTTAGTAGAAGGTACACTGTTTCCTAAAAATACTTTAAACATTTGAGTCATTACCTAGTCATAGAACGTTGATTGAATAAGTGAATTCAAAGGCTCTGAAGAATTTAAATATATTAAAGGAGGTTTGACCCAGCTATTCGTTTATAAGGGTAATATTCACACTCTATTAACCCAGTAGGTATCTTTCCTTTTGTGCATAACTCTTATAGTACCAGTTGAAATACACTTGACAAAGGACCTCCATCGAGTCCGAAACTAGCCGGGTATGTTTTCAAGGTCTTATAAACATAATGATAGATACTTGTAGATTTCTAAGTCATCGTTTTGTTTATCTCCAAATCTTGTCGCCTATATCGTTACTTGTCCCAATACGTACATGTTTATTATCCTAACATTTAAAGTACTCTATTCATTGTTACTGCATCTACACCTCTGATATGCCCTTGCCAACTACTCGGAGAATGTTGATTAAATCTTAACTGGACAAAGCTGTTCAGAGCTGCCAACATATCTAACATCTACTTCGTGTGTTTTCTGAAAATCAAAAATGTTTTCTAACGCTTCAAAAGTCTAGGTAGGAATTAGAAGTTTGTATTTAGAGAGGAAGAATATTTTTTATCATAATCAAGGATCGCAAAATAACAAGTGATCCAATATTAGTAAATTCAATTATTTAAGTATTGACCGTATTTTAATTCCTCTCAGAGAACATATCGTTTAAGTACAGATTATTTGAGATGATTTAACCAGATTGTGATTGAAAGTATTTTTTTAATTTTATTTGATGTCAGTTTTCTGGGATTGGACGGAACTTATAATTTTACATTTAATGTTAGAAATGTTCTCGTATACACCAAAAACAAAATTTTATATTGTGTATGTTATAATTTTGTATTGTAGTCATACCATCATAGTTGAAATTCTAAATAAGCTTAAACTTATGTATATTTAAATTAAATGACCATATATTGACTGCACGAATGGCGTAGCGGTTTAAGTGGTCACCTCGCCAATACGCTGCGGCGCCGAGTGTTGTAGGTTCGATCCCCGCACGGGACAACACTTTGTGTAATCCTCAAATTGTTGTTCTGAGTCTGGGTGTTCTTTGTGTTCGTTGTTTCCATGTTTGTAAAGTTCCCCGCGACACAGGAATTAATCCTAGTGCGGGTCTTGTTTTTTTCAAAAACAAAAAATAAACATGTTAGAATTTTAATCTAATTTAAAGATATTGTGTGCCCTAATCGACGAGTGTATGTGCATGAATCAACTTATTTTTGCTCCTACTAATTTAAATGTGCTCTATAAAGATATAGTAAAATACATAATATGCACTGGCAGGTGCAATTTCAGCCAAAACAAGTATCTATGTACATACATATTTGAATAAGTAAATATAAGTTTTTTGTGCGAGTACGGGGATTTAAATCAAAATAAAATTTACTATCATGAATATTTATTGAAATGGCCGTATCTTAAGATAACTTACTAAACCTCAACCTTGTATGAATCGCACAAGTTCTTCTTCTGAAAGTCCTCGAGCAACTTTGAGTCCAGTAGTTTGTTTACAATGTTTGATACTCGACAATCATATGGCGCTGATGGATGATCAGACTTTATATGAAATACTTTGACTGGTTTGTTGGTATATTTTGATAAACTATAGTCTTTGACAAAATTATCTGCTTTCGGATGTGGTTCTCCTTTTATGAGTACTAATTCTGACTCCAACTTTAAATCAGGCTCGTATTCTTTAGCCATTAAAATCCTGTTATATGCAGACTCCAGAATAGACCTCTTATATTGGTTGGAATAATTTGCCAATCCGACCATATTTTTCATACACAAATCAACTTTTTCTGACCATGTTACTGTTTTCTCGAGGTCTTCTTTTAATGTTTCTGTTTTATTTCCAGTCATAAGCCCATACATATGTTCTAGAATAATGTTTTGCAATTTTGAATTAGTTACGTCTCCAACGTAAGAATTCAATTGTATCTTTAAAGCATCTGGACTGCTATCCAAACAATACACGACTCCAATGTGTCCTGCAATTTGAAATCTAATTTAAATATAATTTTGATTTGAGTTAAAACCCGCTGTTGGTTTTGGATATAGAACTAGTGCATTATTTATAAACGAGAATTAACAATACTGTGTTTGACAAATTGGTTGGGGCTTTCGCGGCCGATTGATGACTCTACTGATACTGATACTGGATGCAGACTGTCTGCATCCAGTATCGGAGATGGAAGTACCTCTGAAGAAGCTCGCCACTCGTGCTAGCGAAACGTTAGGAAGCATTTCCAACGGACGACGGCCTTTACACCCGAATAAAGCTACGAGTCAATACTGTGTTTGTTGAAACTCGTTCGAGTGTACACACTCTCTTACACAGTACATTTACTTTTTTATACAATAAAATACATTTGCTTCATTTTGACTCTGTTCTTAATTTATATTTATTAAAAAAAAATACACTATTCTTATTTAAAATTTTATTACCAGTTTTTAGTTTGGTTTTCCATAAAATCGTATATTTTTTTTTCTTAATGTTATTTATTTTATGGCATTAAGATGGCCAGGTAAGTGGCTCTAAATTATGTTTGGTAAAATGTATTAGTTTGCTACGCTTCTGCTGGGTGGTTTTCGGATGAGTAGAATAGGATCACCTCATCTCTTGTCGTGCGTGTTGTAAAAGAAGGCTTAGAAATCGAACTGTTGTTTGATTTTACCTTTCAGACAGTATTTATACAGTCATACAGTGCTGGATAGCGGCAAAAGGCTTGCCCTTATTGCTTAACTTTTTGCCGACCATTATAATCAACAAAAAGTAGTTGTTTAAGACGCCTCTACCTACCTCTTCAGGAATATAGGCGTAGTGTTTGCAAAGTCAATGTCAAAGTCAAAGTATTTATTTCAAATAGGCCCAAAAGGCGCTTTTGAACGTCAACATTTACATTTAAATAAAATTGATTCTAGTATACGATTCCAAAATGTAGTTTCGTATAGAGATGAATGGGCAAGAAACTCTACCGTTACTCTTTTATAATGTTTTGTTTGCATACAATCATTATATATAATTAAAATTATGTGTAAAAACTATGCACCCAGAACAAAGTCACTATACTGATTGCATGTATGTACATCCTTGAAATTCGTACAAGGCTAACTAAGTACTTTTAATACGATGCATGTGTTTTAGACACAGATATTTGACCTATATAACCTTAATAAACTCTCAATTTATAAGGGTTTCGGGTTTGTTCCAACTGGTCATATTCAAATATTTGTGTGATGAACAGATAATAATCTTGTGCCTTGAAAATCGGTTTCAATAATTTTAATCATGTACTTCAAATTTTAGTCATTGCAGAAAATTAAATTATGACGTAGAATAGAATAGAATGGAATATACTTTATTGTGCACCATTAAAATACAGCATGTAGTAATTAAAATAGGATAGGTATAAAGGTAGGCCTTATCGCTAAATTGCAATTTCTGTTAGGCAACCTTAGAATGGACAAAAATATAAAAGATATCAAGAAATATTAAGTCTAGAATTTGAGGTATTTAAGCTCTAGAACCCTTTACATACCTTCTTTTTCTAACAACGCTGCCAGCTCTAAGGCAATGTTGACTCCAAATGAATACCCAAGGAGGTAGAATTTGGATTTCGTTTGAAACTTTGTACTCATAAACTGGAAAGTAAATTGTTTTATTTTTATTTCTAACTCTAACAGTAAAATCGATGATTACTTTTTAATATCTCAAAATAAGAAAATATTGTTATTATTACTACCTTACGGACAGTAACGGCCATTTTGGGAATATTATCCCCTTCAATGTCACAGGCTAGTTGGATTGCTACTGCTTGGACCTTTAGCCTCTCAGCCACTGTTTCGAGGGTCTGGTATCGCCCTTCAAAGCCTGGTATTAGAACCACATATGTGTCTGCAGGATTTAGGTCATTCTAGAGAAAAAAAAAGTAGCCGCAATATAAGTTTTTCTGTATTACCTAATGAAATTAAATATTAATGTATTCATTTTAATGAATAATGAGTAGACAATATTTAATGGTCTTAAACATACTTCTATTCCGTTGTTGAGCAACGTCACCATTGGCACAATGGGATGTGACGTAGCCATATGTTCTTCTTCATCATCAATGTTGGCGTAGAGAGCACCTAAACCTTCTCGAAGTACATTTGACGGTGGTTGGATTCCAATAGATGTAAGACTGGAACAATAAAAAAGTATTATTGTATAATTATCTTTAAAACAAAGTATAGTATCGGGTATATACAACGAAAAAGTTGTCATCTTAGAGGTAGAATGGTTAAGTCATGTGGTAATAAACATATAAATACCATACCAAAGGATTGAGATCCATGCCTTTATTAAGTTGCTTAAAAATAAATGTACCTTTAACAGGTTTAACTACAGTAAAATTTGATATGAATATTTGATTGGGGATATCATACTAATACAGTCCAAATAAAGATATGCCTATGTATAGAAGGATCTGCCCTAAACTAAACTGTCCACAACACAATATATAATTATAAGCAATAATTATGTTATCATCAATTCTAACTTGTCTTTATATGTTACTTATTTGTTAATTTGAAGCAACTAGGTAGTATCAAGTAATTAGGCGTAGTCTGATAATATGTACCGTATATGCACTGTTGGAATAATCCCTCTTCGCTTTATTTGTAGTTGAACTTTACTGGATTCTAATTACCTTGGCAGACCAAAACTAATATTGCAACTATTATGTATTCCACTACAACAAATCGTACAGAGCACTCATCACTACTCGGTGCACGTTGCGTAGTATCATAAAAAACTTTTCTCTCTCAAACCAATTTTCTACGAAATTTTACGACTTGGGTATCGGAGTAGCTGATCTTTTGTTTTTGGATCACCAGGCAGTGAGAAAATAATGGGTGTTATTTTGCTGTGTAATGAACATTATTGTTATAGTTTGTTGTACCAAATAACAGTAGGATTCAATACTCAGAATAAATTTGCACACAAATCGAAATAACAAATAGTAAACATTGTTTGCCATGAAATAAAATCGTGTACAAATCGAATACTAAAAAATCGTAATAAAATTGTTGGGTTGACTTAACAGTAACATAAATCTTACTATGTATTATGTAATGATACTTTATAAGATAAATATATAACCATTTTGTCCATATACATTGCTAATATCCTCAAAGGGATAAGCATAGGCGTATCAAACGCCCACGTTTTGCCAATTATAACTTTGTCTAACTTATCGGAGGCAAGTTTATTTGTTCACTATTATATCGCAAACAGATTTATGGCCAGTTTCTTAAAGTCACCTAAGAAAGTTGATGGTGCTAAGTATCTATAGTATTAATTTGCTCTTAGCCACACAATAGTATAAATAATATAAATATTACCGACAATACCGCCCACCTGCTGCAGTGCAGTAGAGGCAATTTCACTATTTTAACGTAACCTGAATGTTCCTAATGAAACCTCACTCCTTCACTTGCGTAGTGGGTGTTTCAGGAACTCTTGAGATTATATACATCTGTATGTTACTTCCTACGTAGTCTTGTAAAGAGAAACATTTCAAAGCTTTCTTGGATTGATTTCATTTTTAAATTTCAGCATCTCGCAAACACAATTTCCATTTATTCTAGAAGCTGATTCTGCTAACCAATAACTATACAAAGTCCCATTTTAATAATTGAAAGGTACACTGACATGTCTGATATATTCTTGGAATAGCCCAACTGTTAAATACTCTTCGTGTGATTATTGTAATACAATATTTTTAGAATTATTATTAATACTTACCTTTCCATATTCAAACGCCGAATCTTTTCAATAGGATAGGTAATTTGATGAAGATTTCTGATAAGTATTTGTAGCTCTTCCAAGTTATTGTCATTGAGGTTCAAATCAGCGACAACTGTTTCGTTGTCAATGTTTTCCATTTTTGAAATACCTTGAAACGAAAATGAAGTCTTCAAATATTATTTAATAAAACTTCGGCTCTCTTATCCTTACTATGTGCGATACCACGGCCGCATAGAAAACCGGTTGTGAAGTAACGCTTGCGTTGCATTTCCCCGAAATGAGTGAGGTTCCCGGATCCAGAACTCCCATTTTCCCCTTTCCTCTCCCCTCATCCTTCCTCTCCTCTTTCACACCCCCTAATCTCCCCTCTCTTCTTTCCCCTCCCCGCATCCCCTATCCCTCATCACCCTTAAAGGCGGTCCGCGCACTTACGACAAGAGTTGCAAGTGTCCATGGACGGCGGTTGTCACTTACCATCAGGTGACCCGTCTGTTCGTCTGTCCCCCTATAGTATAAAAAAAAAACTATAATTTTATTGACAGAGCTCATTTTATAATCTAAATAGACTTCTAATGCGTGCAACCTGATTAAACACTAAAAGTAGGTGAAACTTATCGGGCATCACCAAATTATGCAAAAATGAAAATCCTATTGTTAATAAATGGAACAGACTAGTATTTGCCCATAGCTTCCCTAGCTTCAAAGTATCCCTATGAAATAGTACTTATAGCATATATACATCAAGAAAAAGTGACCTATGAACCTTACTGTTTGACCTTAGAACTTACAACATTTCATGAATTCATGACATGTGAATTTTATTAATATAAATGCAAATTTTTAAAAGAATGAGGTAACATAGAAATTATGATATTATACTACTTGTGTCTTTCTAAAAATTATGATCTTCATATATTTAAACAATCCATTATCAATATTTAACAATCCATATTATCAATATTTAATAATTCATTCACATGCACTCATTATTATAGCTGCAAAGGGAAGTGGCATTTTCATCATCTAAATTTGGTAAAATTTGGTGCTAGCAGTGTTAGGATAAAATAATTTTAGAAGCTGACAGCCGACCTTCAATACTCACAACAAGACGAAGCACAAAAAAAGACGAAGAAGAAGCTATTGCTTATATGGATGAACTAAGCAGTGTAAGCATAGTTCAAGCAGTTTAGAGTCGCAACCTTAGTCACTTGCGCTAGCTGATGAAGATAAATCCAAGCCTTTAACGAATTATAATAAAGTATGTATTTATGTGCAGGCTATATTTCTGTATTTACTTGACCAATAAAATGAAAAGGTAACGATAGGATTAGATTTTTAAATAAAAGTACTTACCCAATATTTTCTGAAGCTTATCCAAATAGCCCGAAGTGTAAGTGTTGTTCAAATTAAGTGATGTGACATTGTTGTAGTTTAATTTCAATGCATTTTCCATTACATTGAAAAATTCTAAAAGTGATTGTGTTGAGTACCCGTTTTCATTCTGGTGCTGCAATATATACAGTAATATTTCAGTTTCGGACTTTTGAATATTTAA
This sequence comes from Tyria jacobaeae, assembly GCA_947561695.1. NCBI lineage: Eukaryota > Metazoa > Arthropoda > Insecta > Lepidoptera > Erebidae > Tyria > Tyria jacobaeae. Next base: position 6,280,704 of record OX387215.1, on the reverse strand, counting down.
AAGGTGCATTATAATGTATTCTTGGACTGACCGACGTCAAAAAGAAATAGCAGGTTTTCATTAGAAGCTTTTTATTGCTGTTTAATTATAATAATAGCATTCATATTTCAATTGGCAAATTTTCTAATCAAAAATTCAAATATTTTCTTCTTGAAATATAAAACCCCGCCAAGGGAAGAGTATAAATTAAAAATTACGGCTGTCACAGGTGTTGTCATCCTTTAAGGTATAAAATGAAGTGCGAGTAGTTGGTTTAGTTCTTTATCGTAATTTTCTTTATTTTTAACTCAAATTTATATGACTACCAGGACAAAATTTTATGTTTTAATAATTATAAAACCTTAAGAATCAATACGTTAATAAAGAAAAATATAACAGTATTTATGCTGAGCTAAAAACTAAGTAAAACATATTACTAAGGATATGTACCCCAATCGAACCTCCTGCGTGTACAACCAATGCTGGTGCACCTAATTCAGATCGGTTGTGACATATATTCTCTGATACGGAGGTAGCAAACTCTTCACTCGCATGCCGCGACGATGTTGTGAGTACCACAAATTGGCTGAAAAAAATATCAGGAGTCAAGAGAAAACAAAAAACAGTTAATATTATTTAAAAATAATCTACATTATATTGACATTTTATACTATATGATTTTATCTTATATCTTATATCGATCACATTGTTAAGGCAATGCATAATGACCCCTTACATGTTAAGAGGTATTACCGGTTAAGGCTATAGGGCTTGCCTAAGAAATCATACAAACATAATTCTCTAAACATCATTCTCTAAACATAATTCTTCTTCTTGGACAGTTGGGTAAAAAGAGGAAGCAATATTTTTTTTTATTTATTTAACAACCTTACAACTATCATTATAGGTTATAAATTGAATGCAATAGCTAAGCTAAGCTGTAGGAGACTACGTTGGAATCGGGTGTATGGCCTTATACGGGGCCCTAATATGGGCGGAGACTCTGGCGGCCCGCAATGTTGCATTAGTGCTACCGCAGCGGGCGATGACCGTTTGAGTCATAAGAGGATACCGCACGATATCCTTCGAAGCAGCGAGTCTCTTAGCCGGTTCTGCCCCCCTAGGACCTGGATGCCAAAGTCCTTTTCGGCATTATACCTGTGGCGCAAGGAGGCGCTGGAGCGAAACCTGACACCCGCGCCTCGGGACATCGAAGCGCAACGGTCCCAGCTCTACCAGGTACTAGTGAGTAATTGGAGGGAACGGCTTGAGCGACCAAGCGCAGGGCAGGAGGATGGAGAGGCAACATGGCAGCCTCTCCTACCGTGGCCGGTGAGCACCTGTGTCGCATAGGCCGGCCAACGTCTGCTGCCACCACTTTGGAGGCTGTCACGAGGATACTGCACTCCACACCCTAGTGGAGTGCTCAGCATGGACGCAACAGTAACACCACCTCGTGATGGCTATTGGTGTGGGAAGCCTCTCGCTAGAGACCATGGTTCTGTCCATGGCCCAAAGTGAGAGTGCATGGGATTCTGCTGCCTCGTTTTGCGAGGAGGTGATGTTGGCCAAAGAGGCGTCGGAACGGGAAAGGGAGAGGACAAGTACTCTCATATCCCTTAGAAGACGCACCAGGCGTCGGAGAGCAAAAACACTGATCTCCGACCTCCATGAGCGCTGGCCTGGGGGCATCGGGCTGGGCTGACCGTTACCCCAGCACAAACAGGCCTGAGATGTGGCGTGACGTGTGTTCCACGCGCGCCTATTTGATGTAGGGGGCGTAAGGCCCCCATATTCCAAAATGGGCAAGGGCTCCTGGGGTTCCCGGATGTTTCCTTCTGAGGGTATCCCGGGTCCCTAGCAATAGACGCTCTCATGACGTAACACCGTGTGGTTTCAGTTGGTTCGAGTACGACACACCACTTCACCGGCAGCTCTGGTGAGGTAATGACCCGTGGGGATTTCCACACGAAAAAGCTTTAAAGGTTAATTAATGAGACTAAACTTATATTTTATCATAAATATATTAACACAATTTTGATATCATAATAATTATACCTTTGTCTTTTTACGCAAAAAAAATGGAAAGATTTATTACACATATGTATATACGAGTACATATGCCCACGCATATTTTCCCTAAGGGGTAGGCAGAGTTGTAACACCCACGTTTTACCAATTAGCGTTTGGTCCCACTAACGTAATAGGGGGCAAGCTTATTGCCATCAACCGGGTACTGTTTGACAAATATATTCATTATGAAAAACTTTAAAACTAATTGGTACTTGATTCAATCATAATTTTAGTGTTTTGAATTGGTTTAGAGTCCACACGTTTATTTGTGTAACAAGCAATTTGAAGTTAATTTTGAATTTAGTTATGAAATATAAATTATAATCTAATACTCATTGCATATTCTCTTTCCCTCTTATTCATAAACTGATATTTAACCCTACAATACACAAACAATGATGGACATTAATGATATTACTCATTATTCTTACCTTAATTCATTACAATAATTTCTGGAAACCACGTCCAAATTAATAACTGCACTAGCTTTATTGAACTTCTGAACAAATTCTTTTGGATTCCTTTCGTTCTCGGAAACCTGGAGTATAAAAATTCCTTTGACTGATCCAATTCTTGCGGCATCCTGTACAAGTTTTGTGCAGCCATCCTGAGTTTGGGTTTTGTCGAAAGATATTTTTATTGACACACCACGTTTCTGCCAGGATCTATTGAAATATAATATTAAATTAAAATAAGTGCATTTATTAAAAGTTTGCAGCTTAGAATTTTTTTTTTTAATAATAAATCGTATTTAAATTTATTGGCATCGAAAGCAAGATTTGCGTAAATTAAATAACAAAATGTACATACACAAATTTCGTTTGCAGATATCCACTGACTTTAGACTGCATGTGTAGAATTATTTTTCTTACTCCTCTTTTGATTAATCTGTCAGCCAGTTCTATGCCTAGTCCTTTCTCGTCACATATAACAATGTACACTCCTTTCGCGCAGTAGTTCATTCTATAACATGAAATATACATACATATATGCACACGATACCACGATATATATTTATAACACAATATACGTTGTATTAGTAAAATGACGATATGAATTGATTTAATTAGTTTTATTGAAAGTTCTGTGTTAATATGTCTTTGTCTTTTACTTTTCAATCAAAATTTAATGTAACTAGACATTTTGTTTACTGAAGAAACTTAATTAGTATTAAATTTATGTCCCTCACAACTGTGTGCTGTGTCACAGAAACTTTCAAACAAGTAAAATGAACAGTTTTACACTTTTCTAGTGGGCATTTCCCACATGTTAATAGCGTACGTGTGAACACTATTTCACATTGCTATCTAACACTTATTTACTAATTCTTATAAATAAATAATCTATATTAAACTGTCTTAACGCTAATAATTTCCTAACTTTCTAACCATATTATAAGAATAGATATGAGTTTTTTTACTTATCGTCTTACCTACATAATCAATCAGCATATAACTTTGCAGACACGTTGTCGAAATAAATGGCGTAGGAAAAGCGTTTCCAATACTATAACAAGTATTACGTATCTATTCTTGAGTGAGTTTTAATGATAATGCTATTATTTTTTTCCAGCTTCACCAAATGAAAAGTAAGATTACCTATCAAAGATTCTAAATTTAACATTTTGCTAACCTCACTAAGAATTTAAATGCATATTAAAATAGTTAACAATAAGCGAGCCAAATAAATATTTGAGTGAAAGATTACAAACACGTATCACGTGAAAGTCATTGAGAGTATTGGCCCCGGGCCTCAACCGCAGACTTCTTTTAGTTTATTAGACAAATTAAACTCTTATACTGACAAATTAAATATTTTAACGAGCAAATCTCAAACTTTAAGGCTGTTTTATATAATACAAAAAAAGCTATTAAAATTTAAATAAATTTATAAATACAACAGCTTTTCAGTAAAGAGCAACGTCCTTTGGTAGAATGTAAAGTAAAAGATAAAGCAGATGCTGTAGAATTTACGATTTATTTTAATGTGTCTTAGGTTTATCTCATCTAACTGACTTTTAAAACCAAGTTTAGAACACTTTCATAAATAAACATACTTGTTTCTTTTTATAGTCTTAGGCATGAGTGCATTTATTTGGTTGGTTTGGTTTTGTTTGAAAACTTTTGTTAAAGAAGAATGTATGTATGTATTGTTGAAGGGCAATGTATGTCATTATTGATAGTATGAAGATGTGTGTAATAAACTGATTTAAGATTCTCGCTATACAAATAAACCCGAATGATCTCTTTATTATTGTGTGCATTTACTGGAGAAGAGAAGTCTAGGCAAATACGTGTATAAAATATAGAGAAGTGTAATGCGTTATGAATAAGCTGATGGAGTTGCGATAAAGAGGCTGTTGAGGGTTTCAACTCAAAAAATCAAGTCAGAAAACTCACCTGAATCGTCGTGTTAGGAGTGCGTATCATACTAGTAATATGAGACCGTTACTAGTAATATTACACGGGGGTATAATTATATACAAATATTCAAGACATTAATTTACAGTTACAATTTATTATTGCAAGCGTTTATAGGGCATAAAATAGAATACGCTAGTTATGAAGAGAAATGCAGTCTATGCCTGCAATATACAAAGGCTACGTAGCGACTGTACTACCGGATTACAACAGTTAGTTAAGTCGGAACCTTGTATAACCCCACGTCAGCAACTACGTCATGAGACCATCAAGCTAGATATTTCAAGTTTATTTAATAAGAAATGTTACATCTTAATGCATCAAAACTTTAGTTAGTAAAAACGGCTGTGACACTTTTTTGTTAGTTTCTAATTAGTTTTTTTAAATATGTAAACAACAATAGGACTTCGAATTGATTAAAATTCTAACTGTCGTAACGACTTAAAACTTTGCAAATAATAATAATAAATAAAAACATCACACATCTCACACCCTGCCGTCTGACTATAAATTAGGCAGAGCTTGTGCTATGGAAACCAGACTGCTGATCAACATACTTATGTATATACTTAGTCTGGCCATAAATATTGTAACAGGGAAAATATTTGTTTTCCTATTACATAAAACTTTGATTACTGTAATGTGTGTTTGTTTATACATTAATGTGAAATCATTCAAAATATATGAAGCTCATTCAAAATTATCTCCATTGGCTTTAACACAGTCCTTTAAACGTTGAAGCCAGTTATCAAAATAGAAACACCAACTCTCTCCAAAATTTTTATTGCCAATCTTATGGACAGTTTTAACTCCAAATTATCACGGCGTTAAGAACACGCCATATTACATACAAAAATATTTAACATCAATTGTCGCGAAAATGAGAAAACAATGAATATTCATATAAGCATTACAGATTCCAAATTCAAATGTAATATTATATTTATTTTTATACTAACAGTATTTATGGCGAGACTAATTACATACATATTATAAAACAAACCCAGACAGAACAAATGATTATGCTCATGACACAATTATTTTGGTGAGAATCGAACCCACGAGCGACCGACACGCCCTCTGGCTTAATAGTCAGGATCACTAACCACTAGACCAACAAAATAGTGAAAAAGGACATAATGATAGTAATAAAACCAATAGGTTCTATTGACCTTATTTGAAGTCAGAAGCAAGTGGTGGATAGAGAAAATCTTTAATTACTACTGGTAAACCTCTCGAGTATATAATCGTTTAGTTTGTTTTAACAAGTCAAACACATTGAAGACGCGGTTGAATCAAGGGATTTAGTTTTTTCAAATCGTTTTGATTTCATGTCACCTTACCTAGGTATAACCTCAAATCCTTGGTTCATTATCTCAGGACTTCTCATCTTAATTAAAACTTTGCCCACGTGTTTGCTGGAAGATAAAAGTCTGAATGCTTTTGTGATGGCTGTAGGCAAATATTCAACACGGCTTATTGGTTTTACGATACCTTTAGCTATACCTTCACTTAGCATTCGTTGTATGATCTAAAATAATACAAAGAAATACTTTAATTTACTCGGTGTTTTTACCTGTTGGTATCGATTTAAAAAATGTATACCTTTTTCTCCTACAATAAAAGTATTCTCATTCGCAAAGTTCTATCTTAGTTGATAGATTAATTACTTTAAAAACTCAACTGTCTTTTAGAAGCTATTAATGGACCAAGCTAAAGTTTTTTGTCTTAAGTATTATTTCCAAGCTTGTGATCTCTCATATATGTATATGTCTATAACTGATATTGTTAGGACATACATTGAACACAAAGGCAGGCTTTATTTTTTTTTTTCACATTAAAATGTTAAATTCGGGCGCAAACAAAACAAATTGTCATTATTTTAATTTATTCCATAGCATACAATCCTGATTTGTGCTAGTTAATGTTTATAATCTATTATTGTCATTTATTTAATTCACAAATATTTTTTTTCTATTTGTGTCTGTCATATTCTAAAAATCTAGTCTTGTCTTTTTCATCAACTCCCGCACTAGGATTAATTCCTGTGGCGCGGGGGACTTTACAAACATTCCAACAATGGACACAAAGAACACCCAGACTCAGAACAACAATTTGAGGATTACACAAAGAGTTATCCCGTGCGGGGTTTGAACCCACAACACAAGGCGTGGCAGCGTGGTAGCGAGGTGACTACTTAAACCGCTATGCCATCCGTGAAGTCAAAGTGAGCGGTTGAAGAAAAAATCAATCCATTTTACGTGACTAGGACCAAATTTTAGCTGTGGTAAAAAATACAATGGGATGTTTAATACACCGTTGCCTACTTCTTGGAAGATACAAGCGTATCATGTATGTTCAAAGTGAACGATAGCTGCTTCCTTCGTGACTGCTGCGCTGTACCTTTCAAAAATTTAATAGATACAAATTTTATTTATGTTACACCATTGTTATTAGTAAATTGTTTTTTTTTTTATTTTATTTCGAATACCTTTATCATGAATCAATAAGGTCAATATTAGCCATGGTAGTGGTCTTGTAGACCACTACTTTAGATTTATTGAATAAGGAATTCCACAATATATAGCTTAATTTTCTTCTTAATCAAAAATTCAGTATATATTTCACAACCATTTAAAATATTTTCTTACCTCTTTCTCATTCGCATTCTCAAGCCTAAATATGTTTGAGAAATCTACAGCCTTATAGGATCTGTCTTCTTCTAAGAAACTCATGCGAATATCTTTGTTTTCACTCATGTCATAGGAACTTAGGTCCAGGAAGAATCCAACAAAACCGACGCATTTCATAGCTAACTAAAATATGAGAGATATTGTAAAAAAAAAAGTTTTATAAACAAAAACAGTACGAAACCAAAATCCTAGGGGCATCTGTATTAAAAATGTGAAGTGTATAACACTCTGCATTAATTTAATAAGTATACAAAACCAGTTCATTTTCCTGTTACTTGAATAAAAAATGAGAATAAAATAAATGTAGGTCAAATATAAGTAAAAGAGTGGTTGAGAAAGACGGACGTATTTTTTCATTTTTTCATTCAATATAAAAATTATATAAAAACAAACAAGTTGTTAATTTAACTTTCATTCATAATCTTTAAAATATAAAAAATAGCCAATATTTAATAGACATATTAAGAAAACATTTTTTTAGTTAAAAAGAATAACGTAGGTTCAGTTCACTTTTTATCTCATGAAATTTAAATATCAATAACACTAAAAAAAACATCCTCAAATATTCTTATTAACAATAAGCCACATGTACGTACTAAGTACAAATTTTATTTCTATGTCAGTTACACCTCTAGCGTTGAATATGGCAATTCAAGTAAAGAATATAGATTCTTTATTCGATTCGAGTCTAGAGTTTTATCTAAGAGTAAAATTAATGGACGATCATTTACCTCCCGCACCGGTCCATTGGCACTGTTGATAACAAAATCGCAGCCTTTTCCTTTGGTTTGAGTTTTAATCATGCTCAAGAACGAATCATTACGAGAGTGACTGATTTTGTGCTCTGAAACATTTAGTTAGATTAAGTTCATATACCTATGCTCAGTACTAGCTATATTAAATTATAGATATTGAAAAGTTGTAATTTTTCTAGGCACTTGTAAACACGGAATTTAAATCTATACTAATATTATACACTCTCAGAGTGTTTTTGTATGAACGCTCTAATTTTAGACTACTAATTTGATTCCAAAAAATGATTGCGGCCTTCATAAACACTGGCCTGAGGGCGACGGATAGGGCTATCTGCCTCCCTAACTTTTTGAATAGTGGCGTTACATCACAGCGGGGTCGTCTGTTGTTCGAGTTCTGCCAGGGTGCACCGGGATTTCTTTTCAAAGGTACATCTGAGACCCCGTCAATAAGACTATGTGACGGAACACCGTGTGGGTTTAGTCGGTTGCAGTCCGACATACCATCCAACCGGGTAACACTCTTAGAAGCGGAGGAGTGAACATAGACACAAGTAAAACTGCGGGGGACGGCTTTTAAACATATTTATAAAATATGGAATAGGAGTTTATATTTAAATATCAATAAAGAACATGCCTACTAAAGAATAGATATGCATACTTTTATAAAAAAAAAAATACTATTCATTAAAATCTCAATGAAAAAAATACGATTCTGCTTATAAGTAAAACAAGTTTTCTTATAAAAAGTGGGGAAATAAGTTATATATATATATATTTTTTATAATATTAATTAATTTAACAAAAGTATAGAAAAAGACTATTAGTAACGTTTTTTTCTAAGTCATTAGATATTATTTCATAACGCTTTTCTTGTAAGGTTAGAAGTAATATCAACATGTTTGTAAGCATCATTTTAACTTTAAACTTTATTTGAAAGATAATTCATGTACTAGGAATTGTTCCCATATCGCGGAGGACTTTACAAACATGCAAACAAGGGACACTAGAACACCTTGAAGCACTACAACAATTTTATCCACAAATCAACAAAACAGTCAACATACGTTGTGTCTTTATGTTTTTTTACATATTGTTTTTGTTGTTTTATTTACGTTGATGAATGCGCATCAACTGCTACCAATCAATATATCATATGTTTATATGTAACATAGTTTTTACTCACCATCAAGTTGAGGGAATATATTGAGAAGCATTTTCTTCTTATACTTGTTACTTACAGTCACAAATACAGTACAACCACTTGAGAGACATAAAGATATTATAGCTTGACCAAGAGCTCCTGCGCCACCTGTTACTAACACGGTTTGTCCTTTCAACAGAGGATCTTTAATTGACTGCAAAGAAGAAAATACATTAATACTTGTACGTAAGTAAATTAGATTAGGTTTTTGGGAGTGTCAGGATAATCGATTCTAAACAGTAGTTTCAGAAGAAGATCTTTAATTTTAGAATTGTGATTGAGGTAAATGTTTTACAGGTTTCTTTGGATACAAATATTCATTTTGCTTAGTCACTGATTGAGTTATTTAGAAAAATATGTGGATTAAAGAGGAAAAAACATTGAGCTATGTAAGCGGGAGGACAACATAAGTCCCGTAGTCTGGGAGCGGTAGGCCTTAAACAGGTAAACAACAAATTAAATTCCAGGGAATAAGACTCAAAGCTTATCTCATTTTAATAAAATAAATCTGTCACGTTTGATCGTAATTTCTTGCGAAATTGTATATAGTTAAACCCAAAAAGTAAGTAAGATTAGTAATAATCCTGTCTTGCTTTCAGCCTTACGCATACTTCTTTCATATGTACCTACAGCCCACACCTCTGTAGACTTTACACATATCTTGCGAGCGAAGGGAACCCATTTAAATAAATATTTTATCAAACAGAATTCTACGGATATTAGGAGTTTCCGGCTCAATTTCTTGAATAAGGTTTTCCTCAAATTGAAGCTATTTTTAGGTCTTAGGTTTATTCGTTTAAGATAAATGTCTTTCGTTTAAGTTATATTAAAGAAAGGGAAGTTAAATCATCACATCAGATTTGTATCACATAATGTTTTATTAGTAGAAATATTATTTATTGATAATATCACTTTATCAGTATGAAGGGTAATGATAGATGTGATATTCACTCACATATATATTTTGTCGTTAAATGGTTCTGTTGACTACAATAGGTATTGGGCAAATGTAAAGTTGAACAAATAAACATGAACGTATGTAAATGAAAAACTACTATGTTGTGATCTTATATCAATTATTTTTTTTACTACTAACTAGCTTACTACGCTTTTTATGACACCATAGGGAAGATGGGGTGGCCCTATTCTACTTTAGTTTAAGATCAAATGACCCATGTGAAATATATCCAGTCATTATGACTATAAAGTTTAGAGTTGTTTTTAAACTTACATCTTCATTTTAACAGTGGCAGAGCCATGCTCGACCGGTGCTATACCACGGCCTCTCAGAAAACTAGTTGTGAAGTAACGCTTGCATTTCCCCGAAATGAGTGAGGTTTCCGGAGGCCCAACTCTCCTCTCTTATTTCCTCTCCCCTCATCCTCCCTCTCCTCTTTCCCTCTTTTCTTTCCCCTCCCTGCATCCCCCATACCTCATTACCCTTAAAGGCGGGCAGCGCAATTACGACAAGAATCTATGGACGGCAGTTGTCATTTACCACCAGGTGACCCGTTTGTTCATCTGTCCCCGTATAGTATAAAAAAACAGTTTTTCAAACACACCATATAATTAACTTACCATACAATAAAACGCCATGGCATATGGAAGTGGCACTGTGGCAGCATCTTCTAAGGTCCAGTGCTCTGGTACTGGCCATGTCAAAGCTGGATCAGCTTGTATTGTACTACTTAGAGCACCGCTAGGTATAAGTCCCATTACTCTTTCACCTCTATGAAAATAAACATATCTATGTTTAGGCGTTATCAAAAACCGACCCAGATACAATTATATGGATTTATCATCATGATAACATGATCATGATTGAGCTAGTACAGTCAAGGTAGCTAGTATAAAAGTAGTACGAAAAAATTCATTTACGAAAACTACAAGTAAACTGTACTGGTCCGGTCATATCGAAAGGATAAATGAAAGAAGATTGACAAAAGGTATTTATATGGCAGGGGTAAATGGAGTTGTCAGAAGAGGAAGACCTAGGCGAATGTTTTTGGACCAAGTTCAAGACAATCTAAACAAAGGCCAGGTCAAAAGTATCTTTAACCGACGAGCCTGTATACGGAACGGAATGAAAGTTGAAGAAGCTAGAAAGGTATTTCAGAATCGTAGTTAATGGAAGGAAGTGGTCTCTGCCTACCCCTATGGGAAAGAGGCGTGATACTATGTTTGTATGTACATATGTGTTTACAAGTAACCAATTAAAAATTATAACACGGATTTCAGAACAAATTTAATAACAATTTAAAATAATAGATATCACAGAGAATCAAAACAAATACTTGGCCGCTGTATGGATCCAATATAGAGGGCCAAGTCTTTACTTATAAGTCTTAATAAAGTTTAAGTATTTAAAATGTGCCGTGCTAAAAGTAAATAGTTTAGAAATTTAATTTTACACTGTCGATCTTTATATTCTCACAACTTTATACTTACTTATATAAAACTTTGTATAAACTCCGTACAGTATAAGAATATGTGAAACATTATCTACTTATATAGTTTCATGATTTCATATCAACTAAGTAAGAAGTTCCTATAATCATTGTTATACGAACAAAAAAAACAGGTAACAAAAGGGAAATTTTCTATTAAAAAAGAACAAGTATTAAAGATTAAAAAAAAGCAAATATGAGTGATATAAGAGTAAATGAAAGTCAACATTAAAAAGAAAAATTATGATATATTTCAATTCAAAATCTTTCTTATTCTTTCGTATTAAAAAAAAACAACTCCTACACTAGGATTAATATCTAAATCGCGGGGAACTTTATAAACATTCAAACAACGGAAACACCCAGACTCAGAACAACCATTTGAAGATTACACAAAAAGTGTTGTCCAATGCGGGGACTGAACCCACAACACTAGGCGCTACAGTACAGTATTAAAAAACTAAATATTTCTGAAGTGTATTGTTAACTTTTAATTTATAACTACCGTTCTTTGGTCTATTGTAACGTTTATGCTCAAAGAAATATTTATATTCAGAAATGCATATGATTTAGAAATACATATACATGAAAGTCGTGATTTTTTTAGTATTAAAAATATAATTTACTGGAAAGCAATTGAAATAAAAATGTCTCCTTAAGTTTCTGATTTTTTAGGAGGTTGAAAACCATTTTTAAAAGAGGAGAAATATAAAGTTAAAACTTAACACGCCATTTCAAAATGTACATTCATTTTTCTTTTATTGCTCTCAGGTGCTAGTTATATTACACTTACTAACAATGACAACCACTAACAAAGGATTATACACAGCCATATATGTAAATTGCAAGCATACGTAAAACTATATCCCTCCATCTTGAGCTGTCGGGTTAAATATTAGTAAGAAAAGATCATAGTCTATTAACCGTTTTTCCTTAAATAAAAAATACTGTGATAACAGCACACGTGGTCTTAAATACTTTTACAAAGCTTGGAAAAAAAATAAATTCAGAGAAATGACTTACTTGCTATCAATACCACTATAATCCATTCCAAAACATCTTTCTTCGGTATCATGTGTACTTATAGCTTTTTTAACGTCATTAAGTGAAATTCCAGCATATGAAACCTGTAGGAAACAACACTTTCTATTAGAATTCGGTAACTCACTTTATCATCATCATCATCAGTATCGTTAACTGTTTTAATCTTAATAATAATAGAAATAATATATTGGTTAGAGGGCTCAGACTTTCCAGCATCAGCCACATCGAGTTACATTGTATACTTGAGCACTCTCCAAACCATCTGTACAAGCACTTATCATCCTTTCTTCCCTTTATTTTCTACATAAAGCCAACTTTCCCATTTAATTCCCAATTTTGCCTGGTTAACGGCAACAGCTTTGCTTCTTGTTACGAGTATGTAAGTGCGATATAGGTATGAGCGTATTTTGAAAATGGAATCTTTACTAAAAAATAAAGATATGACGTTTATATGTTTACCTGAACTAGATTTTTACTTGTAGGAACAGCAGGCGCCTCGGTCCAGGTCAGGCTATCTAAATCCCCTGGTGCAGTACTTGTTAGAGCAGCATTTCGAAGTTTTAGTGTTGTTGTAACAGGCATGTAGTAGATTCCACCCCATTCACCCTATATGACAAAAAAACAACAAAATTACTAGAATAAAAATATCCCCGAACACACGTGAGTAAAACCGTATATTTAAATAAACAACAAAATTGCGTATTACTTGGTTCTTTATTGACTATGCACAATATAAAATATTAGTAATAGTTTTTTTTTGGCCATGGTTGTGTCAAGTGCGTGCGAGGAAGGAGGAGGGGAAAGAAGGGAACAGAAAGGGGAAAAAGGGATTGGTCCTCCGGGATCCTCACTTAATCGGAATCGAATTGGCTTAAACACAATATTCAATAATAGGTTTTATGTGAGGCTGTAGTATCACACCGATCGAGCCAGCCCACATGTGCCTAAGCGTGGCCCTCAAACTGTAAAAATAAAACTTAGCCGGAAATGTGGCACCCCTTAAATAAAATAACAACACAGTCGTATATACATATGTATTACGTGGGAGAGCTTCGACAGGTATTGACTGGCTCGACCGGAAGATTACCGCGGCCTCACACAAAACCAGCTATTGAGCAAGTGAGTGAGGTAACCGGAAGCCCTCTTTTCCCCTTTCCCTAAAAGGCGGACAGCACTCTTGTGACTCTTTGAGTTGCAAGTGTTCATGGGCAGCTGAAGTCACTTACCATCAGGTGGCCCTACACTATAAAAAAAAACACAAACCAAAGATAAAATACACATAATGTATAAAATAATTAACACAGTAGTAAGTATGAAACAATGTAAACATACGTTATATATGTAGTAAACATTTGTATTCTTTATTTTTTTTTTTATTCCCACGAACATTGTGCATTTCACGATTGTCCATAGGATGTTTAGGTGGATTTTAAGACGTCCCATTACGTACATTCCCATTACAGCCAAATCCAGTGATTTGCTCAAATATAATACAATATCAAATTTTTCATTAGTTCTTGGGGCGCTCGTCTCCTTAGTCTTTTAAAATTTGTAACAGGTTTATTTACCATTACGCTCCTATCGAGTTTGTTTGGGTTATGCATACGTTTGCCATATATTTGCAGTGAGTACTTCCTTTTTACAGTTCTTATCTTTACATATCCATTTAAATATCTAACGATTGCAGTATTTCTATGTTCGATTTTGAGGCTGTAACTCATAGCTCTGTTGAAATCCGTAGGACCAAATCAGTTTAAGTAGGACTTCATACAGTAAAAGTTTATTTCCTAATGATAGTTGGGGGATTCCATTTAAAAGCTAATACATCTTTCCTAGTTGCTGTCCAAGGGCTTTTAGGGAAAATATGTTGTTTCAATGAAAGTAATTTATCAAAATATAAACAGAACTTTGAGAATGACCCATATATTTTTTTTTATGGTGGGACAGATGAACAGACGGATCACGTGATCGTAAGTGATAACCGCCGTCCATGGAGACCAACAACTCACTCATATATATATATATATATATATATATATTTATAAAGAGTATTAACTATCTAGTTATTAACGCTTGTTTGCCATTACAAATTCCGAACTTATATACTACTATTACGTTTGCTGACAAAATAAAGAAAATATATACCTTTTGCAAGATATTTACGGCAAGACCCTTTTCCAGCTGTTCCTTATATAGACCGTGTTCAGGATGAAAAGCAGGTGCATTGATATCACCGGTTGACACCAGCGCTACTTTATCTTCACCATCCATTCTTAATTTCTTAACGAATCCTAGAAAGTTAACACACATACAATATAGATTGCAAACCTATATTAAATAAAAATAATGCACTGCTATTTTTTAAAAATCCATATAATTATATGGAGTAGCGAAAAATTCATCTTGAACCAAACTATCATTGAACTTTATAAATATACTAAATCAATGTTCATCACAACAACCAAGCCACTATCTCAAAAAAAAAAAAAAATTACTAATTTAAGTGTACCCACTGAAATTTCAAAAGCCACACGCCACTGCCGTGGTCGTGAGACAAACACCTTACTTATTTTTATTTTATTTTATTTATTTGGTACACAAAACAGTCTACAAATAATTTGGCATTTATATATTTTTTTCTTTTTATTTAATACTTTATGCACGAAATGTACATAGGTAGAATTAATGCCAAAGGCATTTTCTGCCAGTATACCTACAATATCAAAAACGTTTAACCCACACCATTGTCCACGAAGTTTTAAGATGATTAGAAAAGGTAAAGGATATGCATTGTACATAAACGGAGAATTATTTTATGATATAAGGGACAGTTAATTAATTAAATTAATAATTATTATACTACATACATACAATGTCTGTAAAGTATACAATATCTATCACCTTCAAGTAAAATGTAATCAAACATTGTGCGTTGATCTATATTCATTTTTACTTTAATTAAAACATCAAAATTTATATTTTATTTTAAAACATTTTAATATAAACCGTTTAAAATAAAATAAGTAAATAAATTAATTTATTAAGTCACTTATATCAAAATTGGCTACTTGTATGTTGTACAAATGGTATACCAAAACATATAGAATTCACTATCTCTTTAAACTTATAAACATAAATATGCAAAAGATTTTCAATACCTAGAGCTCCACAATACGGTTGCCTCTCGGAGAGCAGTACTACGCGTTTCGTTTTGTTAAGCTCATCATACACGCGCGGTACCCAATCCAATTTATTATCGCAATTGACGCGAACGTAAGTCACATCCTGGAAATTCTGCCTTCTCAATAACATTAATATTTGTTTTCCATCTGACATAGCACTCAAAACACTAAAGTTCTGTTTTGCAAGTCCATTAATTTTAGGCACTCCAGTTTCTAATGTTAAAACAAAACAGTCGTTAGGAATGTTTCGGAGGTTCTTTAATTTCTGTAAAGGAAATGTTAAAATTTTTGTGAGTTGCTCAATTTCTTAATAGTTTCTCCTTTGTGATTTAGATCAAATAATAAAGTAAGTATTAAAAATTGGAGGAAAGGGCGCTATAGTGCCAATGTTCACTTCTGCTTTGTACAAATAGTAATCTCAAAATAAAAATAAGTGTACTTCTTAGTGGAAAAGACAAAAGTGAAGAAATAAATAAGTAATTTATAATAAACATTATGGACAACGTCTAACATTGAGTGAAAACTATTCAATAAAAAAAAAAGTGAAAATGTCTCGATTGTGAACTAGTTTGTAGTGTTTAGACAGTGTTAGATTAAATAAACTAAAGTAAATTGCGAGCTTTCATAATCTCCGCAATCAATTAAAAATAAAAGTGATATAACCCTAACTACCCTAACCTACGTCTGCAGTAATATAATAATCACTCCCATATTGTTATAAAACTTATAAAAAGATCTAAAAAGTATAAGAAATGAAGGAAATTATGAATCAGCTTCGAAAAATTATAAGAGATCTAGATGAACAGAAAACATAGCTAAGCTTAAACTAATCAATGAAAAATATGAGTATTAAAAGGAACAATGCGAAAACCAAGATAAACGAATGCATTTTCTATAAAAACAGGCAAGAAAAAACAACAGCATCTTTTTCGGAGTAAAAGAAATGGAAACATCATCTTTTAGCCTAGAAAGTCTCATGAACATTATCAGAAAACACTTTTCTTAAGAAATGGATCAAGGAGTTAGAAGAATAGGCAAGAAAGAGGAAAGATCTCGACCAATAATTTACACTTTTTGTACACTCGGCACAAAACTTAAAATAAAAATAAAAGTGCACTAAAAATACCGGTTGCTACATAACGCAAGATTACCCATACAATATTCTAGAGAGAGAGAGCTTCAAGAACAAGCAAGAATCGAAAGGGAAAAGGGAAACCTTGTAAAAATAAAATACGACAAGCTTGTGATAAGTCAACCAAATAAAACAGCTGGAAATGACAAAAGAATGCTTTCAACTTCGCCTGAAAACAAAACCACAAAAGGAGCCGAAACAAATACATAGGCTAACAAGAAAAATAAATTACAAACACAACTAAGAAGATCTTCAAGCATATCGGAAGGTATTTCAAAACAAGGCATGTTACACTACCTGATTAACAGGAATAGCTATAACTCATCAGATCTGCAACAAAACGGCAATAGAATTAGGACCAGTAAGAGCTAAAATATCATACGATACATATTTCAAAAAAAGTCAAACAAAGTTTGCTAACTGTCAACATAGCACATTAACAACCGAAGAAGAAATCATCAGTTTCAAAGAATATCTAAACTCCTACATATCGAAAGATCAAATGTGCACTGAGATCATTATTCCAGTCCAGAAATATTACAATAACCTAATCAAAATAATCACCTCTAGCTTGCAAAACGCCCGAGTAGCACAAAACCCAAAGAAAGCCCACAAAATATTTACAGAGCGTACACTAAAACTTTTTAAAGATAGACAAGACTTGCTAAAAAGTTCAAATAAAACTAGAGCCACAAGAAACGAAATAGGGCGCTTTACAAGCTTTTCAACAAATATATTAAAAAAGACTATGCCAACAACAGATATAAAACCATTGCAAAACACCTACGCCAAACTGGAAATTTGAAAAAGGCATACAAAGAGCTGAAACCATATAAAATTTAGATCAAAGAACTAAAACGTAGCGAAATAACCAAAAACAACCGCTGCGGCATTATCAGCATAGCGACAAAGTTCTTCAGAGATCTCTACAGCACAAAAGAGCCAGAAGACATAAACCACGAAAACCAAAATAACAGCAACGATCCAAATTGAAGAAAATGACGTCATTTAGGCACAACTGAGAAACTAGACAAAAGCCCAGGCTCGGAAAACCTAACAAACGAGACTCTAAAGATATCTGCTCATATACTAGCTATACCCTTTACAAATTTATTCAACTCTATCTTCGAATCTGGAGAAATACCCACTCAATGGTCTGAATCTAACATAATTCTGCTATATAAAAAAGGCGACATAAATGATATTGAGAACTTTAGACCTATTATAATTCTGCTGCCGAGTACATATAAGCTATTTTCTAGAATCCTGACCAAAAAAAATTAGTTCTACATTAGAAACAATACTACCCGTCGAACAAGCAGGATTCCGAAAATTCTTCTCTACCATCGATCATATTTACACACTCGAACTTCTCATCAAGAAATATGAAGTGAGAAGTAGACCATTGTACTTGGCATTTATCAATTACAAAAAAGTATTCTATACGGTGTCACACAATTGTATCTGGGAAACTATAGCAACACAGAATGTGGAAAACGAATATATAAGAGTTATCAAAAGCATATACAGGAAGAGCAAAAGTAGAGTTAAACTAGAAACAACCGTTCCCTGGTTCCCTGTAAAGAGAAGCGTAAGACAAGGGGACCCACTGTCACCTGTGCTATTTATAGCCACATTACACTCGATAATAAGAAAAATTATGTAATATATATTAATTAAATATAAAAGTAAATAATAAGTATTTAAGCCACGTTTAGCATACGTTTTGCTGAAAATTTGGTGCTGATAGCAAAGAAAGTAAAAAAAATACAACATATGGTAGAATGTGTAATGACCCACAGTACCAAGGCGCATACGTCGACAAAGAACCTCTCGAATATTCAGAAAAATATATTTACTTAGATAAGCAAGTAAGCTTGGACAGATAAAACAACTACCAGGAGATAGAGCGCAGGACCCAGTTAACATGGAATAAGTACTGGAGCTGTAAATAAATATTCAAGTGTAACATGCCAACGAAACTGAAGACTAAGGTTATGAATTCTTGGCTTATACCATGCTTGACCTATGCTTGTCAAACGTAGAAGTTTAACAAAAATATAATAATATCATAACGTGACAACGAGGAATGGAGCGAAGTATGCTAAACATTAAAATAATAAATACAATAAGACATACAAAAATACGCAACATCACAAAAGCAACAGACTTTTTAGCACAAGCTCTTGCATTAAAATAGAAGTGGGCCGGACATATAGTATGCCTGAAAGATGAAAGGTGGACAAAAAGAGTGATAGACTGGAGGGGGCCAGTGGGCAAAAGAAAAAAAGGGAGATCTGAAAACTGGCTCAATTTGGAGGAGGCCTTTACCCACAGTAGGGATCTTGCAGAATAATTTCACTACAATTAAATAATTTTAAAAAGTAAATTAACGTATCTAACATTATTTTTATAAAAACCGTAAACTATTAACTACAATAATAAACTACTAGTCTTTTGATACTAAGAAAGCGAACAATTTTTTTTTTTTTTATTTATTTAACAAAAATTAAAATATAAAGTGCATATTGTTTTATTACTGTGTCAGTTAATTTCAATCACAATAAGTTTGTTGCTATAACCTAATCTTTCCGACAGTAGTCTGATTATAATAATCAATAAAGAAATACATTGCATAGATGATTTAAAAAGTAAGATAGGAGCGAAGAAGTATACTTGAACAGAATTCAACTCTAATAAAATAGTATCCTATGCTATTATTTGGCAAAAACTATTATGTATAAATAAATATTTTCATTACTTACATTTTCATTATCCAAAATGTTTTCAAAGATAAATACGTTAGCTTTTTGTGTATCCATATTTTGTAATAGCAAAGCTTCGTAATCTTCGCCGACATTTAATTCAGAAACCACGTGAATGTTAACATTAGGAATACTTCGAAATATTTCTTTGATGATACAGTTGATATTTTTATTTGAAGTGACAATTTGTGTAATTCTAATTTCTTTCAATATTGTGTTTTCTGCTACTATTTGGAGAATTACATGTAAAGCTGTTTTAAGCTAAAAAAACAAACATACAGTAATTAGGTAAATAAGTTCTGGTTATATGGTTTTCATTGAACAGTATTGTAAAATTTAAATAAAATTAGATAACAACAAAAATATAAAAAGTAAAGATTTATGTAAATATAATTTACATTGAAAGTCTGGAGAAATTTGGGTTAGAATTTAGACCATCTTTATTAAATATTATGAAATAAATACAGAGATAAAAGGATCTTTGTATTTTTTATCAAACTAATTTAGTTTATAAAATAAACATAATGCTTAAGAAGCTAACTCATAACACACATTTTCATTATATTTATGTAGGATACTGCTAAGTTTGAATACTCACATCAATTTTGTTCATAGAATAGTATGGATAAAATGTTTTATTTAACAATTGGTCCGGTTGTTTTTCTACAACTGGTTTGTCTGTGAAAGTTACGTTACATATCTCCACGCCAGCACACCTTGAAGAAAAAATATCTTCGTTCAAACCGTTGGTTACATATTAATCGATCTTATTAGTAAGCTTACATAAAATTAAACAAGTGCATTTTAATAATAAGTAGTGATAGTAGTATTTAGTTTTAAACAAAACATGAGATAGCTATTCATCTTTCAAAATAAAAATAGAACCAGTTATCGAAATGCGACGGAAGCCTTTCAAAAGCTTAGGCAATTAACATGCTGGACTATACCGATTCTTCTGTTCATAGGCAGTAACGACGCCACGTCATGTCTTGTAATCAGGTCTGAGCTGACATACTCACCATCCCTTAGAATCGGGAGATTAATGTCAAAATAATTAATATTATAATCGAATTCTGCGCGTATATACAAATTCATAAAACTATTGCTAGTATTAGCTATTTACATTACAAAATGATTGTACCGTATGATTGAGGTACTTAATTTAATTAAATGTCAAAATAATATTCCAAAGGCTCAAAGAGTAATTGGTAAAGATAAACCATACAATTATGTAATTTACTTGGCATTACTGAGGTATTTATTTTTCTAGGTAATTAAAATGAGTCAGTTTGGATTTCATTTTTATGTAATGTTTATTGCTCATAAGCAATACATAGCTAGTACAGCACGTCGCATTTTATATTTTCATTGCGTGGTTTGTAACTCACACACATATTGTGACGTCACGCTCACATCAGATCACCACTGATCATCACATCACCGCGCAGATGAATAATATATAGAAGTTATTCGAAAATAAGTTGAAAAGTGACGGTAGCAAAGCGGTAGTGGCTACGCCTGCGAGCCGCATGCCGTATGTTCGAGCCCCGGCTGTCTCTGTGAGTTTTGTTTGTGATTTCGGTACTTTATAGAAAATTCCAGAAAGTGGAGTGGTTTCTTTCGACTACAATGGAAAGTACTAGATCAAGCAAAATAAATAAAGTTTTAGAGGAGAATGAAAGAAAACACATAGTGCCAAACTCAAATAAATTAACAATGAGTAATTAGATGAAGCGAACTCATCACTTAGTCTCATGATGAGCTGCAAATCGGCGTTGGATACATAATAAAGAATTAATAAAAATAATCAATGGGTACATATATAACTTTATTTAAATGAAAAAATAATCAACCGAACTATGATTGGCAAAATATGGGGTTAGTTATCTCTTCGGAGATATAGACGTTAGTGTATGTACGTACATATTGTTACGGAAGGTTACAGGGATTGGAAGGAAACTTATGTTTCTGACGAGAGTAGTAATTTATTTGCGTTTCACGCATAACACTACACCGAACGCTTTACACTGCACTGAACACTATTCAACACTGTCCTCGCGTACTATACGTAGTCCAACGGGAGCACTGTACCACTTTTAACATTTACTGTTCACTTCACTTCTTCTTCTTGTTCTTCACTTGAGATCGCTTTCAACTGAACTGCCCTGTATGCGCTCCAAGAGCCCTTTATATACCCCTAATTTCGATTGTAATTTGTTTAATTTCAACTGTCATTTAATAGCTTTGTTGTGTGTTTGTTTGTGAGTTTGTATGTAACCGACTCCTTAGAGCGCGATTTTGACCCACTTTAAACGGCCAGATTTTATTCAAATTTTGCACACCTGTCGAAGACCGATGACAATGCAATAATTCGATTAAAAAAGTAGGAAATAAATTATAGTTTAAAAAACTAAAAAACGCTCAAACGTGTTTTATAGTTTTTTTTACCCAAACTTAAAATATCAGTTTAAAAAAATTGAAAAAACACACTTTTATAAATAAACCAAACTAAAAAGTAGAAAATAAATAATAGTTTAAAAAATTAAAAACACGCTTTATATAGAAAACCAAACTAAAAAATAGAAAATAAATTTTAATAATTTTGAATTGAGAATAGTGTAATAAATTCTAATAAATATAAATAAATAATAGTGTAAATAAGAAAAAAAATGTTTTATTTCAAAAAAAAGGCGTGGGCTCCATGGTTTGTGGCCACTTAGTTACCGTGACTTGTGAGAAATCTTAGAAAAGCTTCTATGCATTGTTCGTCTGCGCGGTGTGATAAGTGTGGCGTCACAATATAATACAAAATGAAAAACCTGTTCATATTTGTGTTGATTAGTTGATTTTTACTAGGTACTTGATAACAAACAAAATAGATTTATAGAGGTAAGTTACTTTCTTATTTAAATATGTTTTGAATTGACTTTACTTGTAAGAATAATTATTATGTTGATTAATTAAAAAGAATTATGTTTATTAATCATACACTCTAAACTTTTAATGTTGTGTCTATTATAAAGAATATAGTTAAAGTTGTCTATTTTACAAGTAAATCCCATCCCTAGAATTTTATCACTTGTATGCTATACGGCAAGTAGATTGCCGTAAATGGCTATCTAGAAAACTCCGTCTCGTACCGAACATATCTAAAATACAACACAAAGCTAGCTTAATTACGACTCACCGACTTCAATCTTCTGTGCTATGGCGGTGCCTTTTCCGTTTAACAAAAATCACGCCTTGAAAATCTCTAATACAATAATTTGTGGATTCTTACCTTGTTATCCCAGTATTTTTATTGACCTCTGCATAGAAACAATTTACTCCATTTACTTCCTCAGTTTTAAACATATCTTGTTCCAAAACGCTTATTCGCAGCTTTCTGATAAATTTAGGAATAGATATTCCGTCATACTCGTGTGCGATAATATTTAATTGAATTAAGGAATCCAGAAAAGGGATCCAGTCTTTATTCCATTCAATGTAGGCTTGGTTACGATCTAGATTTGATTGATGAATGGATTTAAATTTACCCCTGAAATATATACATTTAAATGAAAACATTTTCTGAATGAAATTAAGTACTAAATATAACATTTTATGAGACGCCATGTTTTTTAATAATACTAGTGGTCGCCTGCCAGCCAAATTTGACCGTAATTGAATACTTCTAGATAAGCAAAATATTAAATTACTAGTATGTCAAAAGTAAAAATTATGTTTTTATGTCAAGAGGTAAAAATATTAAGTGGAATAAATTGTTACAAATGTCAATGCAAGTTATTTTATCATGTCATTTCATAAACTCATCAATTGAATAGAAGCACACATTAATAAGAAATGCTTTTAGTTTGGACTCAAATTCCTTTGCATTACTCTTAAATTTTATGTCAGGAGGAAGTCTATATAGCCTGACTAAATTATAACACAAGCTATGTTTGTGTGGTGTGTGGTGGACACTAGCCTTTATATTGGTCAACTCACTCACGTTTTCGACACTATGCACTAAACAGTTTGTGTCAAACACATGGTAGTGTGCAGAATGTTTTTTTATAAATTAAAAGTATTTCTAATACATTATTATCTAAAGATATTAGATTTAGCAACACCATAAAATCTTTGCGACACGTTGACGATATTAATATCGGTATACTAAATTGATTTCAAAAATAATAGTAATATCAAAAGTAACATCTTATACTATTTAGTAATCATAATAATAACACTAAAAAATATAAATAATAAAAAAAATATGATGGTGATGCATATCAATTATTACACAAAAAATGTTCAACAACATTTAAAACCCTTCTACTATCTTTACAATTAATCATGTTCTCTTTGTGTCTGACCTCACGATACAGGGAATCCTAGTCTGGGGCCAGAGATATATTGTATTGAGTGTCTAAGTCTACTCATGTAATATGTGTATACATATTTTTTATTATGAGGAAACCCACACGGGTCATCACCTTACCGGGGCTAATGTTTAAGGTGGTATGTTGGACTCGAGCCGACTAAAACCACATAGTGTTCCGTCTTTGGGTCTTATGGCCGAGGCCTCAGGTGTACCCTAGAAAGGAAGTCCCCATGTATCACGGCAGGCATGGCCACCTTCTGAGCGAGACGATCCCAATATGGTGTGTGGGGGTTCCTGACCCTCCCCCCTCATACTAAGCAATCATTATCATAATCTCCAGCCTTTCCTACATGATGGGCCTTACCGCCACAATTGTGGCGTTCCCTGCGCTTGATCGCTCAAGTCGTTCTTTTCACTGAGCCATGAGCACCTGGCGGAGCTAGGACCATTGCGACTCGATATCACGAGGACTGGGTCTGAGGTCTAGCTCCTGCGCCTCCCTCCGCCGCTGATAAAGTGCAGCGAGGGATTTCGCTTCCAGATCCCATGGCGGAGTTCCGGCTAGAAGACTCGTCGCTTCAAATGAGACTGTACGGTACCCTCTAATGATATGATGATATAATATTTGATGTACTAATGTGTGAATGTATAATGTATTATTATTTCATATATACATATAAATTACATTTTAAAATATACCTTGTAAATACAAACTACATATAAAAATATAAAATATAGAAGACGAATATTATTATCATTATTAATTAAAAAAATATTTCCTTTATTACAGGGATGAAACGTTTTCTTATTTTACATGAAAAATAAACAGGCGTGTTTAAAACGGCACACGGTAAACTTCTTTTCTGCGACTTTATTTGACGGGTAAATTACCTTGTGTGACTTATGACTAATCTTATGCCGTTTTTTATTAAATATATTAGTTGGCATTTAAATTTTCGTAGAACCTTAGAAATATACGATTCTTAGAATTTAAAATATTAAATCAATATTTGTGACTTAGTCTGCTAACCTTGGAATTTTTTATATTTATTATAGATAAAGACTGGAAGAGTAAACCCCCCCCCCCCCCTCATATTTAAACAGGCACGCGCGGAACGCGTCGAGAGAGGCTACCCACGCCAATAACTGCCACGAGGTCGGCACGCTGCTGCACCCACTCATAGCGCTCCACTAACGTGTGGAGTGCTAGGGTAAATAAATTTTACTTACTTATAAGAATATCCTCTTCTATCCAAAATTTTATATACATCTTCCAAGTCCAATTGAATAATCTCTTCGCCAAAATTGTCAATAACTGATTTTTCTAAATCCTGATAGAATTTTAATACTTTTACAGTGCTCACAATTCCACTTGCTATTCTGGTATCACCTTGGCTGACCTGGCAATAAGTTAGCTTGTAAAATGAATATAATAATAATAATATTACCGTTATTTATAATTACAATTACACCCTTACTTCTAAATTTATCCCAATATGGCTTTATAGGCACTCTCCGCGTTTTAAAAAATCATGATTTATAAACATTATTTAATATCTGGGAGAAAGTTGCGTTTAGTGACGTTCGCATATTTAAATTAAAATAAAAAAAAATATTTATTTTAATCAGACTCATTTTGCATCATCTTGTGAAGACAAACATGAAATAAGATCCTGCATCGCCACATTACGAACATCAGTTGGGCCGAGGCAAGCCTTGATGCCCATGCCCAGCTTGGGCCGTGATCGTGATCGCGCTCGTGATCTTGTAGCGGCAGTCGGTTCTGACCTTGGTCCAGGGTAGGGAGCGAGAGCGCATGGAGCACCGTCGCTTCCTTCTGCGAGAAAGTGATATCCTCAAAGGAGGCGGTGGAACCGCAGAGAGAACGCATGGCATGCACAGATCTCTGCACCGGTCGCCGGAAGGCATTCATCGAGCTCTGGCCACCTTAGGCACTTCCTGCGGGCGATTTTGGGGAATTCTTTGTCCGATAAGTTACAGGCCTAAAAGGCCTCTGAGGACTGCGACCGAAGGGTGACGGTCGCACCGTGTGACGGGACCCGTCTTGGGTGAGACTGAACCATGCCTGTCGGGGGTGGTGAAATAATACAATTGTGATTCTCGCCCCGCCGATCATTGGCAAGAAGAGGAACACCGGGGTGGTTTTTAATTAGTAAAAGTCCGGCAGACAGCTACGCCCTCCCCATGGGCGAAGGACATCCAAAGGAATCTTCCACCCCGTAAACAAAAAAAAGGCCATGATGAAGAAATTTATTTGTGCACCGAATTAGAAATAATAAGGATTTTTATTTTAATATGACAAGTTTTTTTAGATATAACAAACTATAATAAAAATGGATAAATCTGAAAAAATGGCGGTGCCAAAACCACTAGTATTTTGAACTTTCAAATTAAGATTAAATACCTCGAAGTTATTATTCCCTCTGCTTATAGTAATTGACAGCTTGAAGGGTATTTCAGAGTTAATGGTTACTTCGCCATGAAAGTGGATATCTTTGAAGACAATTGACTGGCTCTTATAATTTTCTCCAATGTGCATAGACAGAGTTTCCCAAACAAGTACCAGGATTGCAGACTCTGGGAGTACGTTGACACCTGCATTTAAGAGGACGAAATTGATACTTTCAGTTATAAAGCAAGCCATTACTTGAAGAATGGTCTATTTTAATGAATCTAAGTAAAAACGATTATTATTTTGTCTTAGAGTTCTCTTAAAGGTAATTTTGAAAAACTGTTTTAGGACAAAATTTTGTTTCTAAGCTTTTTTTTAATATGAATAATATTATCGTAGCAATAAAATAAAAAATCTGCATAAAAATATTTAATTGTGTACTGCCATTTATATTTTTTTCACTAATCAGAAGACAAAAATACTGAAACAATATTTTTAGGAATACTAATAAATAAAGGATACTTTAAAATGCACCTACAGTAACTTTACGTGGTGCACTTTTTAATGGTAGTTGTTTTCATTTCATATTGAAGAGTTTAATTTAAACAAGAAAATTTGATAATAGGCTTATTTTTGCAATATTAGAAATGAGTTTCAGCATAACTATAAATACAAATATACATAATATTTCTTATGTTTAGAACGAAATACCAGAGGAAGCTAAATCACATGAACAATATTTTTAGCTTTTATATGTTCACAAATACCGCAAATGAAAATTTTACTTAGAAAAATATCATACCATCTCTAACATGTCCATCCAAGAATTTGTAATCATCGTCGTGAACGGACATAACAAAGTTGCGAGCGGCCGTCGTTTTTATTTCATCTTTTTCTATGAACGAGAACTCCGGCCTGAAAGAAAACTATGTTTCAAATATACTCCTAAGAATTCTAACAGCTTACGTATCGTGTATACAGTTTCGCGAAATATTGATATTGTATATGGAATTGTATGTCGTTTTCGTTATATTGTTTTAAATATTTATAACAAAATTCACTTTTGTGTATGAGAATGGGATCTACTTTTGGTGTTATTTTTTTCCAACATAAAATTCAATAAAAGGAAAAGATAGTCATGAACGAACGTGAATTTTTGAATTTAACAACGAAGCCTATTCTTAAAACAGATAACAAAAATGCAATTTACTTATATTTAAAATATCTATCAAGAGGAAGTTACATTTCAATCTGTAAATTAAAATGTAGGCCTGCTCAGTAAAATAATTATTATTTAATTAAAGATAGAAAAAACATTAATAACGATAATTGTTACCATCCAGGGTGACATCTGACCCGTTGGGGTTTGCACACGAAAAATAAAATAAAAAAAGGTACATGACTGTCTGTGACAACTCTGAATTATACTTAATATTTATCAAAAAAACAGTCAGTTTTTAAAAACAGTTATGCGTATAATAAACGAAAGTCTTAATAAAACAATTGTTTTTGTAGTAAACTGACCTTATTAGTAAACTGTTATAAATTTCATTAAAATTTTACTTAATTAGAACTACTTTAACATGATGACATCATGTATTAGAAACAATTCCAGTTTAATGGTATATTTAATCTACATATATAAATAATAAATTATTAAAAAACAATAACAAAATATAGAATTTAGTTTAAGAGGCAATGAGTAATGTGTAAAGTGAAATCCAATAGAAGTCGCTATGAACAATTTGAGGAACTTATAAAGAAGCTAACAGAATTAGTTTTTTTTTTTATTTATAACTATATACATATATATTCTTACCAAACTTCACTATGTTCCCACTCGACGTAGTGAGATAACAGAGTTGTTTCTGTTGAAACGGGAAATTCAATTTTGGGATATAAAGCGTCTACCTTAGGATTTATGCCAGCTTCATATATCCTGTAAAGAAACAAAAATAAAGTAATACTTTCTTATCTCAATACTAGTTTAAATATACTGAAAAAAATGTTTCATAAGCAGAAAAAAAGCTGAGCGCTTTTGAAGGTTCTGACACTAATATTAGACGTTGACTAAAATAAAACTTAAATTCGCCTTTGAAATTTTTTGTTCAACACTTTAAATAGTAAAAACTTTGGGCGTTTTAAAATGCCTCAAAAATCAACCATATTATTTATTTTAAACAATTTTGATTTAAGTATTTCATTGCTGAAGTAAACGATCTGTTTATCTTTTAACTATGAACATTAAATAATATATGATCTTGAAACTTACTTGCCGATTGCCTCCAGGAAAAACTGCACACCATTTGGATTACCTCGTTTGGTAAGTGGTATGTGTGTACAATTTTTGTGCGATCTCTTCAAAATGGCTTGCAGTAGCCCATGAGGAGCAATTTCCACTATGACGGCATTGTCTGGGATAAAGCTTGACATTTCTTCAAACAGTACTGGATTCTGTAAAAGATTAGTTAAGTTTTTGGAATAAATAGATGTTTTTTCTAGTTTGTTATACGTTTAAAAATAATAGATGGGCTAATAATAGATGGGCTTTAACACCTGTTCGTTGTTAGCGTTCCCCGTAATTTAATTTGCGTTGATAGTTACCATTGCGCTCCTCAGTGTCGCAGAGTAATTTTTTTATGCGATTTATTATGCACACAAAAAGAAAATATCAAAAAGTATACATATTCTAGAAAATGCACAATCGTCGGCCTTATCATTACCAGCAATTTCTTCCAGGCGACCCTTGGGTGGACAGGAGTGTAATGGTTAACGTCTGTTTTGGTACCAATATATAATAATAATTCCTATATTGCGGTTGGTTTTACACACTTTCTAATAACGGACATAAACAACACCCAGACTCAAACAACAAATTAAGATTTACACAAAGTTCTCACTCAAACCCACAATACGCGGCGAGGCAATGCGCCATCCGTGTAGACACTGGTATATTCAGAAATTACCTGTTTGATTTTATGTCTAAAACATATACATATGAAAATTCTAACCAACATATTGTTACTGTGGTATTCAGCTGACGAATATACTGCACTGAGCTCATTCCATTGCTCTTGAGGCACAGACGTGGATATCCACTTGCTGCTACGTTTCTTTGGATTTTTGATTATCTTGTTTAGCCTTCTAAGGAAATCAGACCCTGGTAAGAAATTGGAGACGTTCTGTCAGTAGAATACGGAGTTATAGACTTATAAATATTTAATTTTGTAGGTTTTAAATAGTACTTTCTATTTCATGGTAATTAAAATTCTATTTAAGAATGAAAGACAAAATATTTTACAATTGGGTTTTACATGAGAGTCATTCAATATCTTACCACAGTGAGCAATGTAGCGAGAATGATATGCAATACCACCACTAGGAACCTCTCTTGCAAAAATGCCACGATTGTTTAAATCCTTCATAAACTCCCTCACTTTATCAACTGGCCCTGATATAGTTGTTGATTCTGAACTATTATGGCAAGCTATATCAATTTCTGGTGGGCATATGTTTACCATCTGCAAAAACCAAAGATGTTTTTCAAACATTTTGATCATAACTGCCATTGGTGTGTATTTTAATAAATTTCAATAAAGCTAAGTTACCGGAGCATATGCAATCTTAATTCAATTAGTATGTATTCTTCATAGTCAAGTAGTGCTTGTGTGTCTTTTACTTTTATCTTCTTGAGTTTTTTGCTATGTACTCACCTCTTTATATCCCAAACCTACTGCAACCATTAATCCTTGTGTTTGCTGATTTGCGTTAATTGCTTGTGCGCGACTGTATGTTGCTAAAATCATCTCTTCAACCGTAAAAGTGTCATCATGATAAGCACATCCCATTTCTCCTAAACTGTGGCCTGCAATAATTTAAAATTACTGTTTAAGAACATCCCCATACCAATATCATTTATTTGTCACCAGAGTAATAAAGCATTCATGTGCATAACCCATTAAAAATATGAACCTATTGTATTAAGCTAATGCTTTCATTCACATGTACGTAAGAATGATATAATAATAGTTTATTGTTTCTCTGATATAGTACAGCAACACATTAGTCATTACAAAAGTAAACTTACAGTAGACACATTGCTATGCTTCAATGTAGATCCCAGCTCTGGATTTGTGCAGTACCTACTTTGTGTCAGGTAAGTGATATTTTTGAAGGTGTATAAAAAAGATTGTATGTGAGTATGCATGTAAGTTCGTTTCATTTTAAAGTGTAAGGTGCCATTTGAACATATGGTAATAATATAGGCTGGTTATAAAAAATATGAGGTAAACAACTGCAGAGTGATGCTTAGAAAATTGTTTTACGGTTTTACCTTATTGCGTGTGTCTCCTGTTTCTTTTATATTATTATATGTACATCTTACATACTTCTTGAACAGGAATGAGTTGTGAACTGTGTACTTTCCATGTATAGGGTGAACCTGATACGAGCTCTGAACTATTTATACAAGGACTCTAGCGCCTGTCTTCGAGTTAATGGTGCATACACAGACTGGTTTTATATCAGACAAGGAGGTGTAGCTTCCCCTTGGTTGTTCAACCAATTCATGGATACGCATGAGTTTGATAAAGTATCAGTTTCTTGTGGATGTGAATTGGACAATAGAGGGTAGCGTGCTATATGATGATGATCAAGATTATGGTGGAGAACATGAATGAGAATGCCAGTAAGACAAATTGTATGGTTATTGAGAAGAAGTGAAGTGAAGATATTTAATATTTTTACTTTGTTTATGTATATTTTCTAACTAAGCAAGAGTAGTATGCATTTAATATGTATAATATGTACAAGGCTGCCGAATGTTGCCTATTTATTAAAGTAATATCATCGACTGCAATTAGGGTCAAATAAAAAAATACATACCAATGATATAGTCAGGGACAATACCCATTTCCTTCATTAGATCAGTTAGAGCAAGTTGCACTGCGCTGATGCCAACGAAAGCATTGCAAATGTCATTATCAAATATAGATTTATCTGGATCTGTGATAATTTTAATTAGATCTATGCCTTTCGGTTCTATCACTCTCTGGCATCTGTAAAAATATTAACATTAATGTTTTCTTACAGGCATCATCATCTATTTACATTTATCCCAATTTTGTTTTTTGTCGGCGGAATGAGTTCTCCTAATGTTAATATTTCTTTTGATATTTTTATAAAGTAAGTGCCATATATTCATAAAGATTCTGACATTCCCTCGATGACATGACCACCGTTACAATCTACACAAAAACTTAACTTTATGCAATAGGATGTTAAACTTAGTTTGGCCGTTAACAACTTTCGCTGTCTCAAAAGTAATTAAACAATATCTTCAGAAATCTTTTGGCGAATCATTCAAGTATTTGACCTTAATCGCTTTTCCAAGGTTACAAACTATTAACAAAGGCAATCTATCATAATATCTTAAATGGTTTTCCTTTTAACTCCTGAAAATATATTTGAAATTTTAGATTAAAGAATTTGTATCGTTCATCATTACTTCCTTAACGAGACATCTGGCAAACCAAGGGTTGAATTTAAGCATATTATTGATTTATGGCTCAACAGCAGTCTCCTTAATAGGTTAAATCCCTAATATCTTTAGTTCCATTTTATAGCTTTTTTCTGGTTTTGAGTACTGCTCAAAATTATATTTGTATGAAAATTAATCATTAAAAGGGAGATCATGGCACTCGCACACGAATATTATATGATATTTCTCTCGTGAGGCAAATCCAAATATTTGATTTGGTTGTCATTATAATTATAAATATTTATATGTGTTTTTGAAGTAAGATTAATGAAGATGTGATTTTATGAAATATACGTGTGTATTTAATACCAAAATATATTTATATCAACATTATTATAAAATATTAATGTTAGTGTAGAAAATAATAGTTTTATTTATTACACTATGGTCAGCCAATCAGATTTAAAGAAAAATTTAGGTCTTCTTCTTCTTTAGCCTTCATTCACCCTTTGGGTATCGGCCTTTTCATGAACACGCCATGTAGTGCGGTTGCGTGCCATTGACCTACAGCCGATTCCCGCTATGGAAGTCTTTTCTACTCACAGCAGCAGTAGATTATATAACACTGAAGGTTCCATAAGTGAACTTCCTTAATTCAATATGTAACGTGCTTTTGGCAAATGAGACTTTATTTCAAGTTTAATAATGTGGAGTACAATAAACTTACTTGTATATTGAGGCTGCGAAAGTAGGTATTCTCATCAGATCAGCCCCCATTGTTGGCCATTGGGATCCCATACCACTATATACAAACCATAACGGTCTTTTGACTCCTGGATAGTACTCAAGACTTTCTGATAGACATATTGTCTCCTTTTGTTCATTAGTATCTAATAATGAAGTTTATGATAAATTACAATGTAAAAAACGAAGAGATTTCATTTAATGACATTAAGTGAATATGAACGAAGTATTAATTAGAAAAGTAAAGAAAAATATTCAGAAAAATAACTCTTGACATAAGTAATCATGAGTTGATTTAAGTAATCATTATTTTTTTTTGGTTATATCTGCTACAAGAGATTTAAATGAAATTGAAAGGGTTAAAATATGAATAAGAAAAAAAATATGGTTAGTTTACTGACATATTTACTCATAAAAAGTACATGAATTGTGTAATAATAAATTAGTGTTATAATAAAACGATATGAGATAACCGTATGAAATCATAAAGAGCTTGTACATTGACATTAACAAGTATTTTTACAAGTCGCGAGTTCAAAACTGAATCATTATTAAGACTGAACGAGAATGTTTAAACAATAAAACAGAATTAATGAAGCCACTTCGTTTCCAAGCTAACTGTTAAAGACTAATGGACGCAATTTGTACTCATTAAGATCCCTGAAAATTTCTACCGTCCTTCAAAATACTAATTAAAATTAATTATAACAAAAAATACCTTCGAGTTGCGTACATAAAAGTAGCGATATTAATAATCATGATTATAAAAGTCAACTTACACAACGCTTTATTTTTAATTCGTTAGTTTTATCAGGATTATAGTAATTATGATTTTTTGCCTATTTATGATTTTTTATACGTCTTTTATTACTTTTTTACTATACTTTTTTTAACAAAGAATCATTAGCCTACCTAGTTAATTCCTACATTGAGGATACTTAAGCTCAGTTAAAAAATGTTACTGTATTTGTGGTATTAGGCATTTAGCCCAGAAATAATTGAATATGTGCGTACTTTTTTCGAATTTTGAAATAAATAAAAATGATTCTAGTATTTTCTAGGGAATAATCCAAAAAAATAAATAAAGCTTATTATAAGTAATAACAATTCCTCTGTACCGGTTTGAAACGACGTGAGAAAAAATGTTCAAACGTCAAAAGCTGTTTTACTTACCTAGTAACATATAACCACGTCCAGTATGGCTAGGGATTTCATATTCAAATGCTTTATGAAGGAGTCCTATCTCTTCAGGATCTATTGGATGATCTTTCACTATGTCAATTATTTTTTGAACACAAGATTCTTGTCTCCCAGAGGCAAGGACAAGGTATGGTATATTGCTCTTGTATTTTTCAATGTTCTGTTATGTAAAAAAAAATATAAATAAAAAGGATTTTAATTTTGAAAGGAATTTCGGTTTAGAGACCACACCTTCTTAGGCAACAGTAAAACTTATATTCTGATTTTTCATGACCTGGAGGCGAGAACCCTTGCGTCATTATATCTATGGCGCAAGGAGGCACTTGAGCGGGACCTGAGACCCGTGCCTCGTGTAATTGAGGCGCAACGGTCCCAGCTCCGTCAGGTCTTAATGGCAGAGAGGAAACAACGACTAGAGCGACCAAGCGCAGGTCACGTCACAATTTTGGCGGTCAGACTCATCATGGAGAATTGGCTGGAGAGGCGACATGTTAGCCTCTCAGGTGTTCATCGGACACGGCTGCTTCCTTAAGTTCCTGTGTCGCTTAGGCCGGGAGCCAACGTCTGAGTGGCACCCCTGCGGAGGCTATCGCGAGGACACTGCACTCCATACTCTAGCGGAGTGCTTAGCATGGACGCCGTGATAGCTATTGGCGTGGGAAGCCTCTCGCTAGAGACCATGGTTCAATCCATGGCACAAAGTGAGAGTGCGTGGGAGGTGATGCTGATCAAAGAAACGGCGGAATGGGAACGGGAGAGGACTAACACTCTCTCTTCCCGCAGAGGACGCACCAGGCCCCGGAGAGCGCAGAATGACCTCCGACCTCCATGAGCGCTGGCCTGGGGGTAGCGGATCAGGCTGCCCGCTATCCTAGCAGAAGCAGGCCTGAGACGGTAGCGCGTCGTGTTCTGGGCACTCCTCTCTAAGTTGGAGGGGGGCTATGCCCCCCGCTTTCCACGGTGTGGTCGCTTGAGCATCAGGCGACCAAGGTCTGCATGGGTGCTCGATAGCTTCCTTCTTAGGGTATGCCCGGGTCCTCTGCAATAGACCTTGTGAACACCGTGTGGTTTTAGTCGGTTCGAGTCCGACATACCACTTCACTGTTGGCTCCAGTGAGGTAGGGGTTTCCACATGAAAAAAATAGGTTCTTATTTTTCATACCTTCAATTCGTTTTTTAATACTAATTATTATTAATTTTGACGAAGTGATGGCTAAAGCGAATTTCAAAGTGTTAAAATCCGACAAAATAATTAAAAACAGTGTAACTGTGTGTTTGTTTGTAACTGTGACGTAAACATTACTTTAGCAAGTTTAAAAACATCTACTACAATATGTGTATATTGCGATCGAGAAAAAAATATAATAGAAATAAAACTGATTGTAAACCAATCATAATTATGTTACATGAATATTACAAAAACAGTGTATACATTGGGCGACCCTATCACTAAAAGCCATTGCTTACAGGATAACTTTTTATATAGTATAGGGAGACAAACGAGCAGACGGGTCACCTGATGGTAAGTCACTTCCGCCACCCATGAACACTTGAAACTCGAGACTCACAAATGTGCTGACCGCCTTTTAAAGTAGAGGATTCTTTTTCTAAAATCTTTTATTTCCTTTAACTTTAGTAGCTTTAATCAGATTGTTCAAAACTCTTTATACTACTGCTAATACTAAAATAATGATTAGCTTACCTTTTCCTTATAATGACCCTTTAATACGACGTGATATTGGGCTCCGGTATAGGAAAAGTTATTCACTGCCGTGAGTTCTCTACCAAACCCAGTATGTTCTGATACAACCTGGATCCTTCCGTCACGAATTGCAGGGATATGATCCTGAGGCTCATTATAATGCAAATTTGCCGAAAGTTTCCCTTTGTGATACGCAAGACAGAGCTGAAATAAAATTAGCTTCTAAAGAACTATTTATTTGATAACGCTATGTAACAGGAATATACATATATATAAATATCTTCATATCTTTATACATCCCGTCTGATTCCAAAGTAAGCAGAGCGTGTACTATGGTACCCAGACAGCCGATAAATTTACTTATTACATTTCGTTTGAATACCTACATATATACATATATACACCTGTTATTTTTATATGTAAGTTATATGACATCTGTGATATAAGATCATTTTTTTAAAATTACTTACCTTTGTAATTGAACATACTCCTGAAGCCGGTTCACTGTTTCCCATATTAGACTTAACACTTCCAACTTTAATAGGTGTATCTTTAGCGAAAATGTTAGATATTGCTTTTAGTTCATTTTCATCCGCTTTCGCTATAGCTATAAAATTAATTGCTTTGGTTGTATAATATGTTTTTATTACACGTAAGTTTCAGCCTAAGCTCATAAAATATATATATATCACACCTTGCACCTAAGAAAAAAAATGAGCATCTGCCTATCTTATAACTAAAAAGAGTAGGTGCAAAAGTTTGGAGGATGTTTGTTACTGTTTTAGAATGGCTGAAACGATCTAGGTTGAATTTGGAATAGATTAAAACAATATACTAAAAACTATTACTAGTAGTATCATGTTTTAATGATAATAATAATTTATCCGTGCACGGCGATACATAGACGATTCAAACCTAGTAGTCAGTTTTTATTGTAATTTTTCTGTATGTACATATATATATAATATTTACCTGCACCATGAGCTTCAACATATTCAACTTCTTTTGGATCCACATCAATTCCTGAATAAACTTCTCTCAAAAAGTCTTCAATGTCTTTAGATTCGCGAGTTGCCAAAAAATGTGCATCTGGTCTCATATTGTAGTAACCTTTAGCGTAATATACTTCCGCATATACTCTAAAGAAGAAAGATTAATACAATAATTAAAAAATAATACTCTATCATTATTTTGGGCGGGTATACATTTTAAAAGCAATCCAAAATCAGAATTACTAAATTTCCTTAATTCATACAGCGAAAGGAAATGTATTTCTCTAGATAATCTTGAAACTTCAAACGTAAAGGTGTCTTTAAACGTTTTATACTGAATATAAAAATAATAGATTTCGAAAGACTGTTAAAGTGAATTAATGCTATATATGTATGTAATTATGCAAAAACTAAATAGTACACAGTTTTTTAATAAAAAAAAAATTATGCTATTGATCATTGAATAGGGAGGAATAAAAGAGATAAAGTCATTAAATAACACTGGGTAACAAAATTTGAACTTTGTCGTGCCACACGAACTTCACTAATTTTTTTTACTTTGATCGATGATTGTTAGTAAAAACAAGTAACTAGAAAACAATTAGTGGCCACGAATTTTATTGATTTATGTAATTTAAATATTTTAACAAATAATGACCGTCCGAAACAAAAGAAGTTCTATTATTAATTTACGATTTAGGACTTTCTGGTAAATTTAGCTCCTGGATGGTCCCTTTTTAACGTCCAACAGTAATCGGCCAACATCCTTGGGTTCCATTTGCCCTGATTGCGCTTTGTCATCTCTGAAATGGCCTGATGGAACCTCTCCCCGTGCTCATAGCTCACATCTTCCAATTTCTCAGGAAAAAAATCCAGATGTAAGTCACTTAGGTCTTCTTGAGTTATCAAGTGAGGCTTCAACGGCATCGATGAATCTGAGTTTGAAGAAATTTCAAACACTGGATGTGGAATGTTGATGACAACAGCCCGTGATTTGCTTGAAGTGGAGGCTGTGGATCGTTCATCGTAACGGAAGCAGATGTAACTGGTATAGGTAAATTGTCACTTTGAGGTACTGGTCTCTTAGTTGACTGTAAATTAGGGTAACTCACTGTGTGTTGTTTTAGAATTAATACCTTTTATATCTGTAAGACATAAATAGCAGTCTGATATGTGATCTTTTGGCTCGGTCCAAATCATGGGTACAGCAAGCGGCATAGATTGGGACCCTTTCTTCCAACCACTCGTAGTACTGGTTATACGAATCAACACACATAAGAAATCTAAGATCAATCGAAATAAAACTATTGCTGATTATTAATGAGTGTAGGTGGCAAAAACAATAATTTTTTTCGCCCACTACCTTACCTTTTTCTTATCTTTCCTTTCAATGAATATATGTATGTTTACTTTCTAGAGTGCTTGGTTGATAATAACCTCATCATTCTCGTAATATTTTTCACTCTTAGGTTTCCGTTTTCCACTTAAGACGTGGTGTGATGTTTTCTTAAAAAACCGACACAAGCACGGAGAAGATGTCGCGAAATATACATAAAATAAAGTCCAATTGAGACCTCCTTTTTAAAATTGGTTAAAAAAGTAACAACCGCACATAAAACATTGTAAAGCGTCTGAATTCTTGAGCGACTTAATGGTTTATTCAAAAATACGAAAAGTCATGAAATTCGACGCATTTTAAAGGTATGCTTATAAAAATAAGTATGAACTTGCCAAAACAATAGTCGTCTTAGTAATTTTAATTATTTGATAGCATAAATGAATCTATTTGAATAAATACTGTTTGAAAGTGACTTAAAATGTTAACATTCATTTTAATTTAAATTAGTATAAACTGGTTTACTGAAAACATACCTATGTGCATCTCTAGCTTTCTGTAAAAATATGACGTTTACAGCATCAGCCCTCACATATCCGTCACCGTTTTTGTCGAAACATTTTGTCTTTCCGTCCAAACACAATAGGCCACCTCTATAAGAAACAATACATACTTAATTTAACCACTGTAGTTTGATCCCATACATTTTATAAACCATTTTAATCAGTTAATTTTATACCGAATGTACATTTCATTGTTTAAAATGGACATAATTGTTGCAAAACTATCAAGGTCTTAAGGTTTGTAAATATTTGTAGAAATTTAGGAGTCCACAAATAAACCTGACTACATTTATAACCTAGGGTTATTCCGGGTTATTGAAAATAGGCATTTTACTACTTTGTAAAAAACTTATCCATCTGTAATATACCTTCTCATGTTCAAAGACAAAGTAGGATGAAGTATGTAATTACATCCACCAACTATAGCTGCATCACATTCTCCTGATTTAATACTCTGATAAGCTTTTTCTAAGCAGGCCGTTGAACTAGCATCGGCGTAATCCAATCCATATGAAGGGCCTTTTCCATCTATCCAGTATGAAATTCTATTAGCCAACATGGATTTACTTGATCTGTAAACGACAAAAATAATAATCAATCAGTTGCAAAGAGACGATCTAAATACATAAGCTAAATAAAAATGGCTTAATTGAATTTGAGTACAGTAGCCTGTTCTATTTTTTACTACGAAAGTCCACGACATAAGAAAATTGGTTGACTGTCACAAGGAGTCCTTCGTTAACGCAAAGTTAAGGAAACCGGCTCCTAACTATATTATAACAAAAATTCTTACTCGTAATATAACAATGAGTAATTTTTACAAATAGTGTTTTTCTTTATTTAGTATAAGTTTTGCTTCTGAAGGAGCATTAAATGAAAGACTTACCCATTTACGACAAAGTCGCTACGCTTCCTTATATTGTAGAAAGATAGACTACTATTATCGGTAAAAGATGATCCAATGAAGACGCCAACTCTCTTACCTCTAATGGATTGTGGGCTTGTACCTAAAAGTAGAAAATGTTTTCCGAAATACTGACATTATTGAAAAAGAAATCTATGTCCTTGATTTTGAATAGATTTCATATCACTTTTATAAAAAAGCTGTAATAAATTGTAGTAAATTAAATAAACGTCTGAACCCAACTCTGTTTTTTTATGAAAATCTTGTCTTTATGACCTCAACTTACTTGATGGTAAGCTAAATAAAGGAAATGCTTATTACGAATAATAAATGTCTTTTTAAGCTTTGCTTAAAGGCCCCAGGGTTGAAAGTTAAATGGAACACGTGGGCTGCTAATGAGTTCCATGTTTTCTATGGTTTAAAGAAAGTTGTTTGCTACTGTACAAAGCTATACCAAATATAAGACGGCACTTCACGTAGGAACGATATGTGTCTTGTTCTAAAGATACCGCTACTCCGGCGTGAAAAACCGCCTTACCCTATTCCAGACTCCAGGTTTCAGCGATGGCAATTTTATGATGCTCTCTTTGAAGTTTTTGAGCTGTTCAGTTTATAGCGTACATCTATTACTAGTTGAGATTGTCTACCAGGTTACTTTACCTAGTTACCAGGTCCTGAAACTCCATTTTGAAATGCCAATAGACAACATATCATTGTCATGCAGAAGAAAGACGATAATACAGACCCTGAGGTACGGCCGCATTAATTTGCAAAACATTCCGATGCCTAACCATCACTATGGACTTAAATACACATAATTACACAGTCGAGGAGACAAACCGATCACCGGTAGCTTAGTAAGAAGCGATTTATAAAACTCTATCGAAAACTTTAGCGATGTCTAAGCTAATTGCTACTCACTCACCGTGCTTGTCCATAGCCTCGTCTCAAAGCTGAAAAACGTAGGTTATGGATTCATGCCTACGCCAGAATATCACCAATTGATCATTACGGTCTAAATTATTGTCAGTCATTGTTCAGCAGGTGATCCTCTACATGATACATGAGCTATTTATAGGTAATCTGCTCTGACACCTTGTAGAAGTAACGGCTATGGGGATATTTGTTTTGGATCCAAGCGATTCCCTTTCTTGTGAAACGTTTGTACATTCACATCCTTAGCATAGAAAATTAGCTTTCTTCTATGGCCTGCTATTCAGAGAACCATCATGGTACCTTAGCAGGCTTTCAGAAGTTTGATTACTAGGCTTCGGCCAATCACCAATAATCACAGCTGCCCGTGAAATGTAACATAAGTTCTTGACCAAGCCGTGCTATGCTTTGTCCATGTGCTCTTATTGAGGCCCTCTTGCAGATCCTTGTGGCTCTGTTGTAAGCTCCTGTCAATTACCTCACATTCGGTTTGTACTTACCTTGTGCCCTAACCCAGGAGTCATGTGTTTATTATTTCTGACCAGCGCATCACGCACGAACAAACCACGAGCTTAGCTCATTTCTCCTCATCCCCCTCTCTTCTTTCTCCTCACCGAATCCCCAAATCCCTCATCAACTTCAAAGGCGAGTAGCTCACTTACGACTCCTGAGTTACAGGTTTTCATGGACGATGGTTGTTACTTACCATCAGATAACCCGTCTTTTTCCCTGTGCCCATATGTTATAAAAAAAGTTTAAATGCTATTACTACTGCTACGTATTGTTTTCAACTTTTTACTCGTAATTATAATTTATTTTCCAATCAAATAAACTAATTAAATAAACTGTTGAATTACATAATATACTATTTACTCACGCTTTACATGCATATGAAGAACAAAAAAGCAAAGAAGTACCTGAATCAAAAATGGCTCCATACGTATGCTCAAGAAGTTTCCGTCCCATTGGTTCCAATACATATGCCAAATGATATGTGACCCCAAAGAATTGTGAATCAAATTTATCCAGTCCTTTAATTTTTCCAACGTGTTTCGGAATATCAGGGTCATTGAGTCTCCATTTAGGTTCTTCGCTTGTGATCATATCCACCTACATCATAAAATAACAACTTTAATTTTTATTTTTTGTTTTATAGGTTACAGAAAGAAAACACAAAACTTAATATTCAAACAAAAAAAAAAAAAAAAATGAAAACGTTCATTTAATTAGAGCTATTACAGTATCAAATATGCACTAAATGAAAAATTTACGTAAACATAGATTCTAACCTTATTGTAAAGATTGTTCATGAAGTCAACAACACTATCCGAATTTGGGAAAATTCCCGAAATACCACTGATGACCACTTCATCTCCGTTCATAGAATTTGGAATACCGTTTAGAGTTTCTGCCTTATTATCGGAAGGAGCCATTTTGACGACATAAATCTATGTAATGCCCCTACGAACTCAGACGTATAAATAATTAATACAATTCTAACAAAATGATATTTATACCAAGGTCTTTTGCCATGTCACAGTAATAGAGATCCTTGTTATATGGATATATAAAAGTAGAAATCAATAATTTAATTGCTTTTTTACACACCAAAATTGTATGCATTGTTCGATTTTTAGAGAAGAATTTTAACAACGCTGCTGTCACGAAGCGATGAAAAAATCTTTTAAAATTCTTCATTAAGTTACCAGAACTAGATATATAACTAGATTTTGAATCGTGAAAGTGATAGGATAATTCTCTGGTATGTAACGAAATCCGCATCTATGGTATGTAACGAAGTCTTTGAAACTTATTTAGTTTACTTTAGTTGATTAATATGCCACTTCTTTGGACTATACAAATGATTATAAACATTATACCTACCTTACTTTCTTACTAACGTCCTTATCCTTATTAGACTCTACTTCTTCCTGTGTTTGCATGACATGTTATCACATCAGTCAACATACTGATCAGATCATTATGGATGTTTGCATACGCCTAGGAATTGGTACGCAAAACAACTTTTGCACTTTAACATGACAGGATAGGAGGTTTTGACCTAATAGAAAAACGGATATGATACAGAACCTTCTCTAGTTGTCATGAACACAACAATATATTAAGTAATACAATTTGTGACGCAATCAATTAAAAATTTCAAACCTCACAGGCCGTAACTTAATTCATAAATATACATTTTATTTTAACAGAATACTAGTTAGTAGGAAGTATAATTGTCATTAATTCCGTTAAGGTTGTAATAAGTAAGTGTTAAGAATATATTTTCTTGTACAGTGTGTACTTCGTTCTAAATTAACCTAATTTCACAGACAAATAACTTTCAGTTAAGTTTGTTAAAAACGAGTTCATTGAATATAGTGTGTAAGTCAAGATCAAATGTTGGTGGATAAAAAGGAAAAGTTAGGACGAAAACAATCCAAATTGTAGAAGAAGATGCAAAACGTTATTTAATTATTCACCCATAGTGTTATATCAATTTATTACTTTTTTTTATAAATTCCTTTTGGAAACTACAGAATAAAAAATATTAAGTCTTTTCAAGATTTTATTAATTTTGCTGGTTCACGAATAACGCACGTAGTGCGATGAGTTCACATCACCTACTCTAAATGTATAATTACGAATAATTAAAGACGATTGACACATTGTACTACATACAGTATTTTGATAGTTTCATTGTGATAATGTTCAACCCATATATTGGTTTATATACTAGGTATAATTTATAAAATAATAAAAAACTAACAGCCTCCAATTTCTTGTTAATTTCATATTTAAATTTTGAGTTCTATAACATATATGTGTATTTCTAATTTCAAAATTTTAAAAAGTATTGAATGGAATTTATAATGTTTTATAAAAAAAGAAAACCTATAAGATTTGTTTTTTAAAATA
Organism: Tyria jacobaeae; assembly: GCA_947561695.1. NCBI lineage: Eukaryota > Metazoa > Arthropoda > Insecta > Lepidoptera > Erebidae > Tyria > Tyria jacobaeae. The sequence goes on along the minus strand of OX387215.1, from coordinate 6,237,465 downwards.
TTTCTTTATTTTAAAAAATAAAAATATTTTCAAAATCATAACAAGATTTGAAACAATTAAATGATAGTGCTAAAGAACTGAATCAAAATAGTATTTCATTTGTGTTTATTTTATTTATATAAATATAAATTTTGCATCAAAAAGTTTATTCTCGCAGTATTACACTATTTACTATTTATTTATATCGTATTCTCTTTCAAGCCTAACTATTCTGTGGACACAGTTGTATACTTAGTACTGTTTAATTGCAATGAAAGAATCATAGTGCGAGATTTCAAAAGACGTAGACCCTGCAAACCTCCTTGCGGAAGTTTGAAGCAAAGTTTAAGGTTATTAGACGACACCTTCATTTTTTTTCAGTAATACACTACTTCAATTTATTTGACCGATTGTTGCTATGAAACTACATTAAGATTTACCAGGTCGAAGACATCGGATGCATTAGGCATACAAATTTATGTTATAAATCTGTTTGTGGTGTACTTAAAGGAGGCTTCAGTTAAATTAAGTTGTAAATTGCAGACTTGTTGATTATTAAGCCGAGGTCGTGGGTTCGATTCCCACACTGGACAAGTATGTGTCACTCACATGTTGATGATTTATCAGGCTGTTCCCATCTTCTATAAAGTCACCCCTCGTCCTTTTGAAAAGTATAATACGATTGTCAGTGTATCAGTCCACTATTCTTTTTATCTTCGTATGCGGTTTGCTCATGCATGAACTCTCTGTTTCAGAAAGTATACGCAATACGCTCTGTGACTCATGCTGCATAATCACAAGAACTGACACCAGTTCCCAAAAAAAGCTCTATTCATAAATCGCATTAATCTCGGGCGTGTATTGCCCAGTCTGAAACAGACAAACTTGCCAGTTAATCCGGCTTCAGCAATACGGCCAAAATACGAAACTTTTGTCCAAGAGCAGACAATGTTTACACCTAGAAATTTACACCAGATGCAACGGCAGCACAATATGGAATTGACGGTCATCAATGAGGTTCTTACTTTTCTCTAAATAACCAGGCAACAAAGGGTCTCTATCTTATTTTGTTATTATATTACTGGTATACTTATATATTATATTACTGGGTACTTACAGATAAAGCTGTTTTGTTCCCTGCTCCCTCAACAAGGTACTTGATACTACTGTCGTTGATCTAAAACAGCATAGCATAGCAGCCTGTTGATCTAGTGGTTAGTAACCCTGACTGCTAAACCAGAGGTCGTGGGTTCGATTCCCACCCAGGACAAATATTTGTGTGATGAGCATGATCATTTGTTCTGCGACTGGGTGTAATTTGTCTATAACTGAACTCTATGTATTTAGAAGTATATAAGTATGTTTATCAGCAGTCTAGTTACCATAGTACAAGCTCTGCTTAGTTTGGGATGAGGCGGTCGTGTGTGAGATGTATCTAAATTATTATACGATCACGATACAGAGTGAGGTTTTTTTCCTCCAAAATATGCTCGTATGACATTCACATTCATGGATGTCACCATCTCATGTGACGCACATTACCACCGGTAGCTGAGGCAGTATGAGAATAATTATTATTATTATTACTCTTATAGGTAATTCTTATGAAGTTTATGTTATAAAACCAATGGACCTATAGCAACATGCATCATACTCTCAATACCAGAACTGCTTTATTGTTTAATTTAATTTTGAGATAACATCTGATGTTGAACGGTTTTTAACTGTAACAGTAACTAATGGAACTAACTAGTATATTGAGAGGAAGAGGAGAATAGACTGAGAAGAAAAAGAATATTGCTTATACAGATGGATCAGCAGGGTATAAGCATTAGCTCAATAGGCAATAGGTATATTGTATTCTTGCATTGTGGCATGTGATTAAATATAAGTAATTTATTTTTATTACTTTTTGTTTTTCCGGCTTAGTGTGGGCATAGGAATTTTCAAATTTGTCAGTGTGTCAAATTTGATAGCTGTCAAGTAATTTTACAAAACGTAAAGAGGTGCTTTAAAGTTGAAAGGGTACTGAATTTAATTTAATTTGTATTAGGTTACTATGCAGAGTTATAAAATTAAAGCTTGAAGAAGTTGTAGCTGAACCGAATGACAATTAAGAAACATTGCTGCTGTAAAAGTCAGTAAGGTTTACCAATATTAGATGTAGTTTATAAAGAAAATTTGTTGGCTGAAGTATGTATTTATGACCCATTTATATTTTCAGATTCATTGTAGAAATACAATTCAACCCTAAATGTCGAGTTACCATGAACAGTGTCGAATTATAATGAAATTACGTAAATTATAATCGAAAGACGTGTAAGTAGACAGTAAGTTCCTTGTGTCATTGAAATATATTATAATCGGCCCACCTACTTAACTAGTTCAGTTTCAACTACTACAATGACCGACGGCCAATGACTAGGTTGCACAAGGGTCAATATAAATACGTATCATCAAGTTGATCCGTATTTTCACAATGGTTATATAAATCATTCCACTTGTGTTTAAGTTTATAAATTAATTTAAATATGAAACAGATTATCTGTTTTATACTTTTGTAAGTAATTACTTCAAAATGAAGAGATGTTGCATTGGACTCGTATGCAAGTAGTTTTGTATATACACGATTTTCTTAAAAGTAAAGTAAAGTTATGTTTTAGTATATTTGGATCTGTTGAAGAATTTTGTTTGAGAGATAATGGAACTCCTCATTAACTAACAGAAAATGACTCGCGAATTCAACATTCCATAACATATCATCTAGATAATTGCGTATGGCTCTAAGTACCGTAACGCTCTGAGCTTGACCGGACAACAACCGTGTACAACCGTCTTGGTCCACCCAAGTTGGGCAGAAGTCAACCCAAGGGTGGATGCAATGCCAACCAACGTTGGAGCCAAATAACTTTTAGAGTTACATGAAGGTCATTACAATAAATTCTACTTTATACGGTCGCAATTTAAAAATTCAGACTAAGACAGACAGATACGGGATCCATCCATCAGATTAATGAAATTTCGATTAGTTTTAAAATAATATGATTTACAGAGGAATATTTAAATAATACGGGCCTTTAAGGCAGAGCGCAATGTTCCGTATGTGCTTCTTAGAGGACTGCGGTTGAAGGGTGACGTGACCCTTCTTGGGTGAGACGGGACAATGTCTACCAGGGTTTTTTTTATACTATAGGGGGACAGATGAACAGACGGGTCACCTGATGGTAAGTGACACCGCCGTCCATGGAATGGCGCATGGCGCACTTGCAACTCAAGAGTCGCAAGTGCGCTGCCTGCCTTTGAGGATTATGAGGGATGGGGGATGCAGGGAGCGGAAAGAAGAGAGGAGGGATGAGGAGATGGAAAAAAGGATGGAAGAAAGGAGATGAGGGGAGGGAAAAGGGGGGGGGGGGAATTGGGCCTCCGGAAACCTCACTCAATTCACACAACCGGTTTTCTGTGAGGCCGTGGTATCGCACTGAAAAATTTTTAGCGGAAGAATGCAATTGGGATTCTCGCTTTCCTAATCTTTGGCAAGCAGATGAATACCGGGGTGGTTTTAACTTACAATTTTAATAATTTTATACCGAAATAGACGTTGAGCTTATAAAAGTAAAATAAAAGGGCAGGTAGGTCTATACAATCTGCAGTTCAGGCTGTAGCTGAAAGCCTTTGTTCAGAACGAGCAGTGACTCGTAAAATACGTGGGACTAATTCATTCTAGGTAACCAAGTGCTATGGCGCTTATTGACTACGACAGACCTTATCTAACTCAGCATTAACAATGACAATTCAGCATACATCTCTACTCTTCAGATAACATAGTTTATAAGAATTAAAAATGTTATTAATTTATATTATCTCGACACATTCAATTAAACCAATGTATAAGCTGGTAATTGGCATCTGCAACTACGCATTTCATAGTAATAATGTTTAAGACATAAGTTTCCTAAATAAATTGAAATAATAAAAACAAGTTTGCATATTTATTTAATAAAAAGGAAATCTCTCCCGATAGTAACTTATGCGAAGTAGATGAGTATGTACAATACGTGCCGATGGAAAGTACCTAGAATCGGACTGAAAGGCAAGCACTGTTTAGAACATTGAATTGACTGCCAATGTCTGAGGTATCAAAAACAGTTGTGTTTCAGCAATTCATTTTATCCGCTCCATCGCATTCAGTTTGTTAAGGATACAATATGTTGTCATATCTCATTGAAATAAAAAAATAAAAATACTTTTATACTGCTTCTAATTAAATATTTGTTAAATGGAAAGTTATTTAAAATGCTCATTCAACCACATCCATAATCAAACGACAAGGACGAAATGACAATATTGATTTATTTGTGACATGCACTGTACAGATACACTACATACGGACATAACAAACTTATATTTATACATACGGTTTTTACTATCATTCAATTTACTTTACATGCTTCTCAATTATTTTTGGATTTAAATCCTCCTTATAACAGAGTTTTATATATTTTAACTATCACAATTTTCTATACTCAAAAATCTCTTTTATTATCCAACTTTTCATTGTAAGTGCTTTGGTGACCTGTTATTCAAAATAAAAGGACTTGAATTTAAACCATGAAATATTAAATCTCGGTAATATTTATAGAACAGAATGACAATAGTAATACTTATACAATTATACATATATGTATGTATAAATAAAACGAAAATAAAAAAAAGGTCGTTGGATGATTTATTAAATACTACAACGCTCAAGTCGCAAATGCGCTGCCCACTTTTTAAGGGGCTCCCCCTAGGGGGGGGGGGGTTGATAGAACAGGACAGGTCTAGCACTCGCCGCCCGCAAAGGACGCTCCCGCGTAGAGACCATCTACGGCCTCCATGATCGCTGGCCTGAAGAAGACGAGGCGTGACGCGATCTGCGTACGCCCTTCGAGCTCGGATTGGGAAGCAAATTCCCAACATGTTTTATAAGGTGGATGGTCACGTCTGTCGGGGGTCGAGGGACATCCTTCCTAGGCTATACCTTAACCCCCGGCTACAGACATTTGTGTCAGAACACCGTGTGGTTTTTGTGATCCTTATGCTCGGTTGCAACCTTTTAATATAAAGTCTTATTTTTACATAGAGGGTAAAACACAAAACATAAGTACAATAATAGTATTAATGACTTAGTGTAATTGGGAGAGTCTTTCCCCTCACCATATCATCCTTCTCCTCTTTCCACTCCCTCATCTCCCTTTAAATTCCTAAGCTGCAAACGATAGCAACAACAATTGAATTAATTAATAAGCTAAAGGTCAGTCGTTTCACTTCCATGCATGTATGGACCTTGATTAGCTGAATATCGTAATTAATATCTATTCTATCTTTCACAAGTACCACAAAGTATATACACATATCAATAAAATTCATCAATCATCATCGATCAATATATTTATGTTACAACTCCCTACATTTCTGCAACTAGCTAAAAGATGTTCTTTCATTCTCAAGTACGGTGTTTCCAAAGCTTTGTATAGGAAAATCGCTCCAAAACAGAATATAACAGCATCAATAATTATAATAATTAATTAACAACAAAGGTTTCTCCTAATATTATAATACCATATATTTTCACAAAAATAACAACTGTACTATAATACGTAATTATAATAGAATGATAGATTACACGTGTACATTAGAAAAGCATCAAAGCCATTCTTTACTTGTAATATGCTTATAGTATAGTCCACTAACAGAGTAACACCCAGTTTTGAGTTTACATTTCCATAACTTCTCCATTTTCTCATATAACTAATGAACTTTAGGTCTGAACCTTTTTAATAAAATAAACAGGAGTTCACAGTAAATAGGTCGATATACCAGAATATAAAACTGTGTTATATAAAAGTCTAGACATTTCTAGACTTGATTATATAATGATTATGTCAACAAAATACTTGCTATAAGTTTTAATTTACGTGTATAATGGTAAGCAAATTAATATATTCATTCACGAAACAAGATTAGATAGAGTTCTACAGTAATATTAATAGAAAAAAAAGCATTTGTAAGTTTTATTGATATGCATTAAAGAAAATATGGTTTTACTCGTGATATAAATACACATCTTACGTGAGTAACACCTTACTTCAAACTTAATCAATAATAATCTTGATAATTAATGCGAAAAAACTATCATAATTAATAAATAGTAACCTCGTTCATAATATCATAGACGGTTCAAAATACATTTTAAAAATTAATGTAAACAATAATTTTCAAAATCATATACAGACTTTTAACGTTAACTTTCAAACAATTTTTGTTCCTGTTATATATTATAGATGGCGTTACAAGTCCTTTAAGTAGAATTTATGTTAGAAATATTGTATAATAATAGTTGAATATTTCAAAGGACTTGTAGTAAGTTTAATGTTTATTATACATATGTGTATTTATTGAATACAAAAATATTGAATAGCTTTCAAAATTTGAAATGATCTTTTAGCAATTCAAATCATCTTAACTTTTAATTCCCTTCGAATTCTTTTTCATTTCGTTTCATTAAGTTAAGATTTCGATTCATTTCGTTAAGATTGACAATTAGCCTGTAAATAGCTTAACATACATAATAAAAAAGTCGTAGAGTCGAACAAAGACCCCCCCTTTCTTGAAGTCGGTTAAAAAAATACCGAATCCTGTGCCGTTGAATATTAAGAATGACAATGATTTTATTAACTAGACTGCTATAATGTATTGTGACTTATCCTTCTTAAACTAAGTGTTTTGGTAAATTGCCCGTATAAAATTACTTATTACTTCTGTGGAGCACAAAAATATAAAAATACAAGAGAATTCTTATTAATATGACTTTATTTGTAAGTTGTACAATGGCACGCTCGGATTCTTTGTTATTCTGTATAAACAATAGAACATTCTGCGCCATTACATCAATGGTGCATAATTACGTCACATAATATTTCATTGAGCTTGTGAGTTTGGGATTCCTAAAGGAGAAAAAATCAGATACTCAATATAAGAAAACAAGTTCATTTACTAACTAATATAATTTTGTCATCTCAAGGAGGATTCAAATTCTTGATTTATTAAGCAGTTAAGGTCGTCAGCTTCGTTCAATAAGTAGCGCCTAATGGTTCCTATAAACACACTTATTCACCAAAATATTTTATATAACTAAGGTGGTAAACCAGTTGCCTGTCTGTCCATGTTATGTTATCTTACAAACGTGCAATTTCAGACGTCATTCATGCGTAGTCTTGACAATTTTTTCGGTGTCTTTCAAGGTCCTCATTATCATTTCTTATTATTAAATTTCTGGGTTCTGCGTATGCATTAGCTACAGGACTGTCTGTACTTAAAATTTATAATCTTACACGTTAGCATTAAAACAACGGTAGTACCCAACATTTACTATAGATGGCATGACAAAGCTATTAAAACATGCTCTAAATAGTCTTTTTTTATATAATGCTTGTTATACTATTATCAGAAACAGTTATTTAATAATGAGGCTAGTAGTAGTAGTAACAGAGTGTAACTTTGTGTGATTTTAGCGGAGAGGATGACTTTAAACAGCCTTAAAAATCAATCCACGTAGAACAGTTAAAACTATTCGTCATTAAACATTAATTCATTAAACAAAAGAAACAAAATAATGAGAAAAAAAGATGTAATAGCAAATATATATTTTTTTTCATCACATATCACGTAAAGATCTATTGACTTAAAGAATCAGTTTAAAATAATGAACTTATATAAACTTTGGATTCTGTGGTTTTACTGGCCAATAGCAACTTACTTTTTTTAATGCAGACCGTAGTCCTTGTTTCAAAAAATATGGATAACACTATTGTACTGGGTTTTTTAGCCATATATGTAACTAGTGTAAATCGAGTGATTAATGAACCTCAAGTCAGATATAAATATAGAATAGGACGTCAAGTTTATTTTTAAATGTAATTATTGATATAGAAGAAAGGTATTCTTAAATTGGCCGACTTTATTCCTATCCATAAAAGTGGCGACACGAACTGTATCAATAACTATACCTTCCCTTCTCCCTTTATCTTGACCTTTATCAATTCTTAACACAATTTCAAAAATTTCTGAAAAGCTCTTGAACAAGCTTCTCACGAACTACCTAGAGACGAAGCATCTTCTGCTGTGTTCTAAATTTGGGTTTAGGGCTGGTATGTCAAAAAACGATGCCGTACATGAACTGACTGATCACATTGTTCGCAAACTTGATAAGAAGAAGAAGGTAGTGGCGGTGTTCTTAGACTTGGCAAAGGCTTTTGACACGGTTCTTGTTCTACTCCTACTAACTAAACTTGATAAAATGGGTATCAGAGGCATCCAACTTCAGTTGTTTAAAGACTGCCTAACTGGCAGGCATCAAAGAGTCAAAGTCGGTGATATTGCAGCAATGATCTGCTGGTTGACTGCGGGGTGCCCCAGCGCACGCTCTTTCACACCTTCTTCAATGATCTTTGCAATCTTCCCTTCAAAAACGGGAAGATAGTAACATGTGGTGATGACACCGCATTAATTTTTCATGGTAATTCTTTGGATGATGCTTTTATGTTCGCACAGTTAGGCTTTAATAAGGTTACCACATGGCTTAAAGAAAATGGGGTGCGGGCTAGAAAACCTCCACGTGGTGCATCCTGGGCAACGTCGACGATGACACAGCCTTCTCCTCCTTTACTTTTGAGGAGGGCGTCATCGCCAACGGCTGATTTTCTGGCAAGAAGAGGTGGCTTTTTTCTTTAGCCACTAGGTCGAGGCTCGGCCCAACGGGCGGGCTTGTATGCCGATCCCTCTGTTGGTTCTTCGACCCCTTTTCACGGGTCGGTGTTTCTCCACTGTCTATAGCGGAGAAAGAGGACGGGCTCGGCGTGCACTCGCACTGTCACCGAGCAGGCATCTGGAGATTTGTCTCGATGCCACCGTCGGCATATCGTAATCCCAAAAGGAGTGTCGTGGTTAAGTCTCCTGGCTCTGATCGGGGACGAGGGTCTTGGCTTAACCGCCCGGACTGCGAGGAAGAATACCTCTATAAAAAATTACGCCAAATCTCGTGTTCTGGTGCGTGACCGTGAAATGCATGGCTGATGGATGGTTCAGTCGCAAGCGCACTCCCAGCCGGGGCAACTGCGGACCCGTCGGTTGGGCAAAAACCTACGCATGCCCCGGTATTGGGGGATCTCTGTCCGGGTGGACCTTTATTCCTCCACTAGTGGGTTACAAAATGTAATACATAAATAAACTTATAAAAAAAATTAAGTCATAGAAAAATTAAGTCATAGGAAGAAAGGAGGACGAAGGAGGGCTCTGCTGAAGAAATGGATTTGGAGCGCCGCGACACAGACAATCGCAAGCGGGGTAGAGATGAAGATGGCGATATTTCGCAAGATATGCTGCCACCGAAGGTGACGAACAGTAGACGTGGAAGGTCGCGCACGCTAATCTCGGCCCCGACAGGTTCTGTATTTTCCAGAGCGAAAAATTACGCCCGGACTCGAAGAGGGTGAACTCGTTGCGGTAGAGGAGATCGTAATCTTCTTCGTAAAATCCGTGTGCCGGCGGAAGAGGATTCTGTCCCTCCTACACCGGTAGCACTGAAAGAGAGGACGAGCGTGGCCGTGGCGATAATACAAAAAGTAGCTACCTAGTCCACTAATCTGAAGGGCACTTTTGTTAGAGCCCTGAAGGACTCCTCTTCCGCTGGCTGGGTCGGGGGCTATGGAAAGCCTCATTGAGGACGTTTCACGCCTTCTAGAGGCCAACGACTGACTTAGGTTGCAGAGCTGAGTGCTCGATTCGCCCAATTTCAGGCGGGAGCGCGCACTGACAGCCCTGCGCAGTTGTCAGTAGTTTCACAGCAACCTTCTCCTACCAACTCACCCTCTCCCGTTCCTGATGCCCACTTGCAAATCATAAGTGCAGTGTGGCAAATGATGGACGAGCGCCAGGCGGGACTTGAGGCAAGGCTGCCTCCGGCATCCATACGGGCCACTATTGGCCGCGGATAAGGTAAAGGCCGCTTCAGCCCCATCACCGCTTCCCGTCTCTGGTTGCCACGCCACGTCGGCTCCAACACCCAAGACTGTGCGATCTTCTAAGGCCCACCAAAGTGGCGAAGGAATTGCCTCAGCTTCGATCGCCTGCACCCAAAGTGGGCCTCAACCTCAGGCTCATTCCCAGGCTGTACCTGAGCCAGGCTCCTCCAAACCTGGCCCCTCTACTTCTTACGGATGGCATCAAGTCAAGGGAGGCAAGAATAAGTCCCGGGTGCGGAGGAAAAAGTTACCAAAAGCGCTCCTGCAACGCCACAAGCACCATCGGGATCAGCGGTATCTAAGAAGATACGAAAGCTCCAACCACCGAAAACGACTGCCGTAGTGGTCACGGTGCTGCCAGAGGCAGTAAAAAGCGGCCTTTCTTATGCTGCCGTCTTTAAGAAGGCTCGAGAGTGCCTAACTTCCGAATTTGAAAGCGTAGGTACTCGATTACTAGTAGGGGCTCTCCTCTTCGATGCGTAGGGGCTCGTGTTCTCGGGTTCCCTGGGGCAAAGGGCGCAAAGACGGCAGACATCTTTGCTGAGAAGCTGCGGGGAGTGTTTGCAGGAATGGATGGAGTACGGATCGCCAGGCCCACCAAGTGCGCGGAGCTGCGCATATCGGGCCTGGATGACTCCGTTACTGTCGACGATGTCCGAGTGGCAATTCAGCAAAAGACGGATTGCACCTCGGACAATATTAGGATCAGCACTATCAACCCCGGTCAAGGTGGCCGATGTGGGTCAGTTGCCCAGTAGCAACCGCTAAAATAAACCCCCCTGTAGTATAATATATATATATATATATATATATATACATATATTATACTATAAGGGGACAGATGAAGAGACTTGTCACCTGATGGTAAGTGACAACCTCCGTCCATATATACCTGCAACTCAAAGAGTCGTAGGTGCGCTGCCCGCCTTTGAGGGTGATGAGGGATGGGGGTCATGCAAAGATGGAAAAGAAGAGTGGGAGGTTGAGGAGATGGGAAAGAGTAGAGGGGGGATCAGAGGAGTGGAAAGGGGAGTAGGAGAGTTGGGCCTCCGGAAACCTCACTCATTTCGGGGAAATGCAACGCAAGCTTTACTTCCAACCGGTTTTCTGTGAGACCGTGGTATTGCACGAATCCATATTTTACAAGATTTGTTAGAAATATTGAATAGGTTCGTTTTATAGCGTTGGCGGCAAAATATTAGTAATTTGTCTGTCCTTCTTTGGCAGAATAATATAACCACAAGCATAGCAGAGGATATTTGGACTTAATTTTCATTGACTTTGAGGATATTTAAACAAATTTAAATGTTTTAAAAATAACTTAACGACTGAAAACACAATCATAACTAATAAGGTAGACTCGTAACGGAATTGGTATATTAAAAGAACAATACATAATATATTTTTGTAGTGAGAGAGTAGGTGGAACAAACGTACATATCTTTTGGTATATTTTTTATTAAGTACAACAATACTAAAAAAATCATATCTTACATCCAAATAATTAATAGCGTGCTGCTATTGTAGCATGCTTCAAATGAGAAAGCGACAGGGCAAATAAAGAAATAGTAACATCCCTATTTATTTATCTACTTGTGTTTCTAGTTATGAGTTAATTATTGATTATGAGTTTCACTATAGAAACGTTAAAGTAGGTATCAAGACTTTTTTTAGACCTTATATAACTTTGTGGGATATAAGAATCGGCGCCATTCAAGCACGCAATCGTAATATTACGTTTTTCACGACCATCCGTACGTTAGTTCTACACTTAGGATCTCCTTGTACAAAGAACATATCAAGTGCACTTAGCCTTTAGAAAAGTTCATGTAGAATACCATGAAGGTACCTTGTGTTAGAAAAGCAGATGTACCTTTTGGATATACAGTTATATTAGGTAAAGATATTCATATTTTCAGTAAAAGTTGAAAGTTACATTATATAAATTTACACACTCACGAAATGAATCAACGGGTAGGTTAGAGACGTTAAGATTATGGTTGGCAAAACGTGAACAATACTTTAAGTACCCACTTGTCATAAATAATTTGGTCCCATTCTAGTGATATAGGTCAAGCCTGCTGTCATTAAACGGAATTTTGGAAATAAAAATAAGACAATTGCGAGTATGATGAATTGGAAAGGTATGTGAAAAGGGAACGCAATGAAAAGAGAGTGATATCCATTTATAAATGGATTGCAGAGTGTAAGCAATAGTTCGAACTTGGCAGGACCACAAAATTTACTTTTTTTACTGTTATTACATATTAAGTTTTTGGATTTCAAAACATCCAAAAACTTTATATGTAATAAAATATTTTTAAATAATCCGTATCCTAATATAGGTCGTTTTGTAAAAGTTGGTGCGGAGCTCTAAAAAGATACAGGATCTATTCAATATTCGCAAACATGTAAAAGGCTAATCCTACGTGGCGCAGCTCTATCTTGAATAACACTGTTGGATAGAATGCTTTTAACAGACCGCATAATAGGTGTTTCTCAGTTCAAAGGTTTAGTTTTAAAACTTGTCTTTTGTGACACCTTACATGCAATATGCCGAACCACAGTTAATTGATCATAAGTAGTATCTGGGGCGGTAGTCAAATTGCCTGGCCTTCCTATTACAACTGGCGTGTGGTATACTGTTTAGTGATTGTGATTGCTGAGACAGAGACAGTCGATGTTGACGGTGCATGCTCTGGTTCCAATTCTTTCACCGTTGGTGTCCCACAAGCTTGTCAGCTATCAGCCACGCTGTTTCTTCTGCATATCTCTTTTAATTGCTGCCAAGTAATGATTGGGCTGGTGACGGGATGATATGAATGGACCGGCTTGATCGATACCACGGCCCCAAGAAAACCGGTTGTGAAGCAGCGCTTGCGTTGCATTTCCTAGAAATTAGTGATGTTTCTATAGACGATAGCACTTGTGAGTCACTATAAACTAGCCGCGATGATATTTCTGGGGTAAACGCTATCGAGAGCCAATCCAAATTTGTGTCTGAAATCAAACCTCTGAAAAAGTTTCAGATTGGAGTCAGTTTAATCTAGTCCTATTTAACCCCATGAATACACACAGGTTTGCGCGTTAATCGTCGCATAATCAAAATCAAAACTATTTATTTTAATATTTATTAGTTATATTAAATTAAACTTCAAAATTTCCAATAGTTTTACAATACTGCTATATTACTATATCAATGATTTTTTTCACAAATATAGTTTTATTTAGATAATTAGACAATTTTCATAATTTTAGTTATAATTACTTTCATATATTTATAATAATAATAATGTCCATATTTCTATAACCTTAAGAAATTGAACAATTATATTTAAGTCATATCATTTCGTTGAACCCACTCCACATCGTCCCCGGTGCAAAGGTAATGCTCACGGTGTTGCCCCGCTGAATGGCGATGGCCATTCTTTGTACCAGGAACGAGCCGGAACGGGAGTCTTCCCCATTTTTCTTAATTCGTCGGCCTATGTCCAAAGGAGGCTCTTGGCGTCAGTCCCCCACCTGTCTAGGGTCTCAACTGCTTTAGGAACAAAATGGTATTACGACTCCATTGCCGCGTACTTTTTCGTTTCCTAGCAGCTGCATCCTCGGCAGATGGATGACACAACTCAGATGCGTTTGGCCACAGTGCTGACGCAATTTACGTCCCACACCAGGTACTTCCGTTCTTCCAAGGCCTCATGGTTAAACAGTCCGGTCACTTCCCATCCGACCTGCTGAGACCCAGCGGTTCCAGCACACAAGGTATATTAGTAGCGATTTGTGAGCCCTCCGGACCGCATTAATTTCAATTAAACCAAATAGTATTTTTGAATTTTCAAGAGAAGAAGGTGGTCAGACTAAGTCTGGCTAGTTGCCTATTCCAATACGTAGATCCTTTAGATAATAACATGCAGTGTTTCAGTTTACAACTTTAAAATAAAATACAACATAAATTCTAATAATTACTATCCGGTATATTTTAAGTTACTATTTCACAAGCATGAAGTCCACACCACAGTACTCAGAACTGCCAGGCGACATATAAAATAAATTTAATAAAATAAGTTTTATTAAAATAATTAAATATATACATATATAATATAATTAAAAAAAAAAGGAATGCATAGTCATAAACAGTTTTTGTGGAGCAAGACCAACAAGTTGCTAAGCATTTTTGTCAGCAAAATAACCATCTACTTTGTAATATGCTGGTTTACAAAGCGTGCTTTCATGCAATATTAAAATTTCTCTCTCGCTCTCTCTCTTTCTCTCTCTCTCTCTCTCTTACTCTCTCTCTATCAATAAGGTGAAGAATATACAAGATATTTTATTATAAAGTTTAATATAGTATCCCATACAAGACGTTTGAACTGTTGTTAATCAAAAAAATTTGTTGAACTAATTTAATTCTGTCTCTCGTAATATAATTATGTCTTTCACATCTTTATATAAATAGATGCAGATTTTTTCTTACGTAATAATGTTTTTATAAATATACTGACATGGCATCGTTAGGATGTTAATCTTCTTAAATAGTTAATTAAGGGATTTACAACTACGTACATTATAAATGACTCTAATAGGTCACTTTTGCAGAATGAAAATTTATTCTGTATCTTTAGCCCGCCCCACAGTAAAATACCATAGCACATGATGGTGGGGAGATAACTAAAGTAAACTAGTAGTGCGGTACCGATGTCTGCTAATTGGTGGACTTTCCTTGCGGGAAATGCGGCGCAGAATTGAGCCTCTTTGAAAGAGATGTTAAGTGATGCCCCCTTGTTATCTTTAATCTAGCGTTATCTCTAAGAAAATAGTTTTAAATAAAACTATTAGAATTAGAATTTGTAAATACAAATTCTAACTATACGCTATTCATTAAAACTCCATTTTACGTTGTCTGAATTTTGGCAAGGAGAATCTCATAGTTTCCTTTTTTTTAACCGGCTTCAAAAATTAAGTTTCTCAATTCGACCGTATATATTTTTTTTATTTATGTGTGTACGCGGATAACATCTTCGTATACGAACCAATTTTGATAATTCTTCTTTTGTTGGAAAGGAGATATCCCAAGGGTGGTACCATGATAAGAAAACTAGGATCTGATGATGGCATCAAAGAGAAATCAGGGGAACCTTCGAAATTCGTCGTTGTGCATTTATTAGGTTTTTCATTAAGTCATTTAAAGCACTCCTATTTAACGAAGGTCTGGTCGATCTGTCAGTCGATCTGATGATGGAGCCGAAAGATAGTCGAGGGAACTCCTCAACGATTTACAGCAGTTTTCTTTCTTTTGTTAGGCTTACTTTATATGGTTCAATATGCCAAAATAAGAACAAACTGAAGTTGGTACAAAAATAAAACCTAATTAGGATTGAAATTTTACAAAGGAATACCACTACCTACTGGGCATGCTAATGCGTCAAAATAACACTGAATTTAATTTGCGTAATCGCGTCATCTCTAGCAATGGTCGTTCGTCGAAAAATTTTTTCTTGCTTAGAACTATAACAGCTTTATTTAGTGTAGTTCGCTGTAACTTGAGAACCGTAACTGCCCAACTTAAAATCAAAGGTAACATTCGGCGCTCGACATTAAACTGAGCCGATGGGCACGGTGTTTATTGGATTAATATCTTAGGTTATTTCATCTCAAAGAAAAGCGATAGTCATGATCTTCTTGACTTTCGTTACTTAATCTATTTGACAAATATGCTCTCATACCCGACAATCTATTTTTGCGCTCCTCTGGCGTTTATCTTCTAAGTATTCAGAGACCACGCACGGCATAAAGTTCAAAAATATGGTGGATATAGTACAACTACGGACATGCATTGCGGGAGGGAAGGTGTGCTAGTGTGCGACCCGAACACGGGCAGACGTCGTTGACGGTTGTCTTTGTGTACTCAAATTTTCGATCTCAATTTACTGAACTGAACTCGTTCGATAATATTATTTACATCATCAAAGTTATTGGCGTGTCTACCTACATTAAAAAAATATTGATATATCATCAGAAAATAACACTATTTTGGTTGGCTTATCCAGTAATTGGGGGAGATCCTTAATATACATATATTGAATAGAGAAACAGGCCCAATATTTAACCCTGTGGAACGTCCATTTAAATCTTTGATCCTAATGAATTTACACCATTATAACTGATTCTTGTCTATCCTGTGAGAGCTAGAGAGAATATCTAGTAAATGCTAAATGCTCAAGGTTCAGGAGCAGAGTTTCATGACTCACACAGTCAAATTCTTTTGAGAGGTCTTAAAAGATACCGAATTCATAACTCAGCTTCCTCCCAGGTGCTAAAAAGATGCTGTAACAAGTACAATACCCTTTAGTGAAACCGTATTGTATATCGTAAAGGATTTTATTTGCATTAAAGTGGAGTTGCATTTGATTGAGTATAATTTGAGACATTCCCCACCGATCTTTAGACTATTTCATATCAAAAATTTTAAAAGCCTTAAACACTACTGTGTCTTTGATATTATACATTTTTCTAAGAAGAGTGACATCTTGAGCAGGAGAGACATTTTGGCTTTCAGTTTTTTTAATTGGAATCACAGTTAGAAAATCATGTCTTTGTCAGATGGTAAAGTAAAGTAAAGTACCGCAACGTGTCTCGAATTCATCTTTTTAATTAGATACTTTTTATTCTACTAGTTCTATTGTTAATTATTATCCAGATAGTTTTAATCTTCTTTATATTTAAAGAATTCTATTTGATTACTTATTTAATTACATGTAGCCACACTACACGTTTATCTAAAAGATTCTAAATAATTGAGGTCATAATGATCGAAAGACTCACTTTTGACATAAGGCCTCATGCCATAAAGTTCGTCAAGTTTATCGCTACTTTTCCAAATTCAGATAGTTGCTCAATCATTAAATACCAATCTTGGGTACACGTTCTTAGTTTTCTTTAGAAACAGATTCTCAAATAACTTTTGCACTATCGCAAAGAAATGGGTGTAAAATTCATTAACATTATTTACATTAATATTAAGTGAAGTCAACT
This sequence comes from Tyria jacobaeae, assembly GCA_947561695.1. NCBI lineage: Eukaryota > Metazoa > Arthropoda > Insecta > Lepidoptera > Erebidae > Tyria > Tyria jacobaeae. The sequence goes on along the minus strand of OX387215.1, from coordinate 6,220,390 downwards.
TGCTATTTAGAACAGAATCAAACTTCTCAAGGTTTTTAGATGATATACGTTTATTATTTATTTGAAAGGTGCAAAGGTGTCAAACAAACTTGTTCCAAGAATGTACAAAACTGACGAACATATTATGAGCATGTAACTTTTACAAAAGGAGTACAAACTTGCAGCAAGTGGTTCATCAGTTTTTGCTGAAACATGAAGATGTATGCTGTGTTAAAGTTTTAGTAAATTAACCAACATGGCTACTTTTGTGTAAAACATTTTTCTGTATTCTTCCTCTTGGTAGTAAAATAATCATTACTTGATTATAAGAAGACATAATGAATTTACAAATTCCTAAAACTTACAATAATATGAAAAGGAAATTTTAATATAATTTGATCATCATAGAAAAGCGTAACTATAATTTTCTAGTCCTCCGTCCTACATAATGAAGAATTTTTGTTAACTGCAATAGCATTTATATTGCAGTAATATATTTCTCTCAAGAATTCCAAGTGTACGCACGTACATACATACATATTATTTAGGTAACTAAATGGCACAAAACGAGTGGTACATTAGCGTCTAATACTGTTGCTTTTGGCCGATATACAGTTTCTGCCAAATCAGGATGGGAGCCAAAATCCATATAAGCACTTGACAGTTTAGAGCCAAAGCTTCTTATATTTGGATTATTATTAATACTTAGTCAAAGCAAAAGAAAGCAAAACCCAAAACAAGTAAATTCCTACTCCATTTCCAAAACGTTTATATCTAAGTTGCCGGCAAACCAATACAATAACTCATAAGAGGGTTTCAGAACAGATCAGTTGTATCCTGTAAAGTCCCCTCATATTGCTATATACGATAGTGTGAATTGTGGCTTAGAATCCCGACTCCAGTATATTTGGACTTGGACGCTAACACCGGTTTAAAGTCTTGGTTCAGTTAAATATAAAATGTTTTCACTAGCTGGATGGAATGAAAAAGACTATCAAAACCGGTATTGATATGTGTAAAAGTGTCTTCTTTTATCTGCTAATTAAATTTATTATGATACCAAACCATTGAATGTGATGCTTAGAATAGCATCATACAGCAATTTGATAAATTGTTTTATATATATTTTTTCATGTATGTATGGATTTATAAATGTGTGTTTACCTATGTGTGTATAAAGATATGTATATATTTTATTTAGAAATGATGTATGAAGAAAACAATGGAAATAAACAGCCTTAATATATAGGTTTCATGAAAATGTTATGTCTTGTAAAAATCAATTCATACCATAATTTCAAAGAACTTTACACTGTTATTCAATATATATTAAAAAGTAAAATAAATAAAATGGATTTTTGACCAATACACTATTGCATGCATTATTGTTCTTGAGATTTTTTAATGACATCTATTATAATTTTCAACTACGATTGTTTTTTCGATAATTTACGTGGGCATACAGTGGAATCTGTAGATATGTAATGAATTTATATGTCATTTTATACGACTGCGAAAGAAGGTTATGTTTTTCGAGTCTATGTATGTATATTATATTTCTTAGGCACGCCCTAGAGCCTAAACGACCTGTCGTATTTTTATGTGGGTGATGTCAATAGATTCGTCTCAGTCGTGAGAGTGACAATGGGTAAATCAAAATAAAAAAAAAAACAAAATTAAGGATTTTTGGTGCCAAAAAGTAATCTAAAAGAAAATATGTTTTCAAAATACATCGAGTATGGTATCAAAATAAAGAACTATTAACGGTTAATATACATATATATAACTCATATGTTTTATTGGAGTTTGGAATAGGAAATGCTAATAAATCACATCACACTTTACACTAATAATATAAATGGAGGGGAAGAGGAAGTTAGAAAGTCAAATCCTGTCAGTGAAGATGAGTAACATATAACATAACACAGAGAGATACGGGAGACAAAGTTTTAGCACCATACTAATCCTTACTAATTAATACAAATATAATATACATTTGTGTATGAATACACACAGTGGTGAGTTAGATACATTACAATTCTTTAATCAAAATTTCATAGGTTGCTCTTCCAAATTACTTGAAATAGAATTGTTTTTGGAAAATTCCAAGTTTGATGTCATGTGTTTTACAGAAAATTGGTTAAAAGATCATCAAATAATGTCAATAAATTATGAAAATTAATGTGTAGTTAGCTTTTTCAGTAGATACCGTATGATCCATGGCGGATTTTTAATGTTCATTAAAAATATATTAAATCGGAGGAACTAAAACACATCACTGTCACGTCTGTTGAACACACCATTGAATTGTCTTTTTTTTTTTCACGTGTGGAAACCCCCACGGGCCGTCACCCCACCGGGGCTTTCAGTGGGGTGGTGTGTCGGAATTGAACCGACTAAAACCACATGTTGTGCGATACTGCGCCTAAAATCCTGGCGTTGTGCCCGCAAACAGCGGGCACCACCTTAGGGTAACTGTAATTTCGGCGGCATCCATGAACACGTGGACGTCGCCTCCTCGCGGCTGGCCACTATAGTTGGTAGTGGGGAAAGCCCGTCCTGACCAACCGCTGCCACACTCAGGGCGGCATGAGGCGCTGGAAATTGCGTCTTTGCCGCCCGGTTCGCCGGCGGCGAATGGGGTCCGAGTGGAACCATTGAATTGTCCTGTGTTGAGCTTGATAAGCATGTTATAATGTGCGTCTACAGACCTTCAGGTTACCAGAATCTATCATTGTTTGATTCTGTAATGGAAGTTGTGTTACAGAAAGTTAAGACTATAGTAGTCAATAGTCATGTATGGTGATTTTAATATTATTTTTTAATAGAAAATAACTCAAATACTGTTAAATCATTAAGTCTATTTCGATCATTTGATCTGTCAAATGTTTTTAATGAACCAACCCGAGTGACAGCTTCAACTGCCACTTGTATTAATCATATTTTTTTTTTTACTGTGATTACCTTCACAAACAAATTGTAAATAAGTTACCATCTGATCACAGTGGACAAACAGTAACATTTTGCTCCTATATGCCTTTACAAAAACGTGTAATAAAGTTTAGACCAATGACAGGTAAAAATTCAGAGAAATTTAATAGTTCTTTGGCCAGTACATGATATGTTCAGAATTTTAATAATGTATGTGACCCAAATGAGTTTTACGCCGAGTTCTTCTTAACGTTATTTTTTTGTGAATGGGCTACTTTTGAAGTCTCTGGACTAAAGCAACAAATGAATAATACAAGTTTTAATGAGTATGTTCCAAATTTTTTTTTAAACCATGTGCAAGTTTGCTAAAGCGAATTATATTAGCAATAAAATAAAATCAGCCACTGATAAAATAAAAACTACTTGGTTAATAATAAACAATGAAACAGATACAAAAAAAACAGCGTAATACTGAATTTAATTAAGAAACTGCAAATGGTTCCATCAACTTAGATATAGAGCAACCTAGCTAGCTAGCTAGCTAGCAAGAGCATAGCTCAGGAATTTGAAAACTTTTTCGCTAATGTTCCTATGAAAACGACTGAAACTTTATATTCCTCACCCGTGCGTTCTGCTGCTTTATTCACAAATAATGTAAAGGCATGCTCTTTGGAGTTTACGTTTGAGGATACCAACCCCCATGCCGTTATAAAAGCCTTTAAAGATCTTAAAATTAAATCAATAGAAGATCTTTGGATAATTTCTGTAAAAGTCTGTAGTGCTATTATCGAAACCATTGCGCCCTATTTAGCTGTCATATTTAACACCAGTATAGACCAAGGAGTATTCCGTGATCTCATGAAACACGGTAAAGTAGTTCCTTTGTACAAATCCGGAGATAGCAAAGAACCTAGCAATTATAAGCCTGTGTCGATTCTGCCAGTTCTTCTGAAAGTGTTTGGAAAGTTAATTCTCATTCAAATGTCACGTCACTTTAATAAAATTGCCATCTTTAATGAACAACAGTTCGGTTTCACCAAAGGGCTTTGTGCCACTAAAGCTGGTGTTACTCTAATAAAGAACATTTTAAAGCCTGGGAAGAAGCAAAGGATGCCAATCTTTTGCGATTTCTCCAAAGCGTTCGATTGCATAAACCATATGACACTTCTGCTGAAACCTACCATACCTAAAAGAGAGAAAAGTTAAAGTTCAACTAAACGGCATAAACTCATTAGGGTCTAAAATGGCAATGGGCGTTTCTCAAGGTTCAATATTGGGTACATTCCTCTATTTAGTGTATATGTATTAATAATTTACCCTATTTACTTTTAAATCAACCGACGAATGTGTTATTTACAGATTGATATTTAAAATAGACCGACAGTGACGACGTAAATAACTCTATTCTTCAGGTCCAAGATTGGTTTTCGGTAAATAATTTGTTACTAAATGGCACAAAAATCAAATACATTAGATTTCAATTACCTAATGTTAGAAGTGAATGTGACATCATATTGAATGGAGAAAAACTGGAATTTGTTAATCAAACGGTGTTCCTAGAAATCACGCTTGACGAGAAATTACAATGGCGACCTCATATAACATTTCTTTCGGGGCGGCTAAGCTCGGCCGCCTATGCTGTCAGAAAGATCAGATAGTTACCAGATGTAGAAACCGCGCGTTTGGTCTATTTTAGCTACTTCCACAGCAGTATGTCTTATGGCGTTTTACTGTGGGGCCGGGCTGCTGACATCGAATCCATCTTTATCTTGCAAAAGAGAGCTAATTATAATATACGTCGCCGCGAATCCCTCAGGGAGCTATTTAAAAGGATTAATATTATGACGGTACCCATATCAAAAATATACTTTGTAAACAAGCTTATTACAAATTAGAGGATCATATCCAAGATAAGAACGCTTTGAAACATTCTGGTCCTGCTCCATGGGATAATTTTGAGTCTAGACAAAATCAAACTGGTTGCTAATTGTATTGTATAAGGAAATATATTTTTGTAACATTGATTTACACGATTATTTTAACTCACACACCGAATTATTACTTGTTTATATTCTCTATATCTGTGTAAATCATATACTTATATACTATGTTTTTCATTGTGTGAGCACCATATATTTATCTTAAAATTAATTTATCTGTCGTTGCTTCGCTTTGACTCATTTCCCTTATTTCGGTATAGTGATTTTGTTCTGGGTGCATCGTTTTCACACATTATTATTATTATATATAATGATTATAAATAATAATTTTATTTAAACAAAACATTTTTTAACAATAACGGTGGAGTTTCTTACCTATTCTTTCCATACGAAACTACATTTTGGAAGGGCCGACTAGAATCAATTCTATTTCAATGTAAATTTGAAATAAATGCTTTGACTTGAACTTTGATTTTGACACATGTTGTATGTACATGTATTAGAAAAGGTGCTTGAAAACTAAAAAGATGGAAATAAAACAATTTTTAAAAACAAAAAACCCGTCTGCGTCAATATCTGCTGTCTTTATTAAATTCATTGAAGAACTAAAAAGATAGAAACAAGATTTTAATTTGAATAATTTATTTTGGTTTTGAATAATCTTAATTGACAGTGTTCACAAACGCAGTATTTCCAAAGATTAAGTCAATCTTTGGAATGGCGGGTCATTTCGACACAATAATTCTAGAAAATAAAAGAAATGTTGCTGCAAATTCGTATGTCATCCATTGTTGACCAATTGTCTTGAAAAATGATGTTAGACAGTAGCGCCCAAGATGCAGGATCTTATTCCACTACGACGATGCTTAAGTCAAATTTTCAAGACAGACTATCGAATATTTGTCTATAAAACGTGTAAAAATACGCAATTGTGGGAAATATAACATATGTGACTGCGCTCGTCCAATTTCTCGGTCTTCTAGTACTAGCTGAGGCACACTCTTTTGGCCTAGGTATCCCAGCTAGGACTAGGGATGTTTTCAGAGAGACCGTTTTATATTGACCTTATTACTTCGGTGTTAAGCCCCCAGTTAACTTTAGCATCTCTAGATAGATAATAAAAACCTGGGACATGTTGTACTACTATTCGCCTTCTGAAATTCGTTCTGGTGGAATAATGAAGTTCATGCTTACTTTCTTATAAATCACATTTGAAGTACACTGTATTCATATTTGAAGGATCATAGGTTACCTCTTTATCTTTACTCCAATAAATTTTATTGCCTTGTAGTGTCCACCTTATTTATCTTTGTATCTATAACAATTATTATTTAACTTGTATATATAGATAACGCCTACCTTAGCATGTATGGCAATACTTTATAAACTTACATATTAACTTTAAAAATGAGTCCCTAATATTTTATTATTTTATAGTGTTTTATATTGTGATACTAAAGTAAATTTGGTTCGCCGATGGATGGTTTTACTTTTTGAGGAATAAAGAGCTCTTTAAAATATACCTTAAACTACCTGAAAAGATTAAAAAAAACTTATAAAGGTTAGCGATGTGGAAAGCTAGAAACGTCTCCAGGGTTCACGTCGATACTGGAATGACTGGGCGACACCCGAACCACTCGACCACCGCCGCAAATTTAACTTAATATTACATAATTTCGCACAAAATAATAGATCAGGTAGCAATTATTATCACTAACATGAAATTGCAGTAACATCCACTGAATCCACATTGTCGATGTCATCCTCGTTATTTGAATAATTAGCATAAAAAATCAGCTTTATTGTATTTATTGTACCTATCGATGCATATTAAAGTAACTGATAAGTATTAAAAATGAGACAGAGAGATTTTGTTTACATTTCACTGGCTATTTACCCTTGGCCGAACATAAAAGAAACTAGGGTAAGTCACAGATTCCTGTCAAAATGTAAGTTATACCTTCATTTTTATTCTAATTACTTCCCACTTACCTACCGCAGAATAAAGTAACTTTACCGTGCCCTTAATTTTTTTACTTACGATCCCACAAATTTCAGTAAGAAAAATTTTAGGGGGCTTTAAAAAAACAGGTACGTAAATAAAAGTTGGGCTACGTACCATTGATCATCATGATTATCTTCTGTTTTTATTTTTCATCCGGACACGAACAGATCGCTTACGCGTGACTGACACAATAATAATAGGGACAGTAAAACGGGAATCGACCACACACTAAATCGCGTGTTTAAGGGCAATATACAGCCGACCAATAGCTCAGTATATACATAGATTTTAAAACAAACATAACATTACTTACTTTTAAAAATGTATTATCCTTTACAATTTAAGTTTGGGCTAGTAATTGGTGCAAAATTATAAAAAAGTTAAGAACATAAGCTATTACATAACACATTGTATGAAACGATACAAAACATTTAATAAATAAATTACACTAATAAACGTGCAAAGCAGTATAACTCAAACTAAAAGATGTACGTACAGTGATACATGTTTTTATTGTTCAAAAGAGACGAGCATTTATGCTTAACGGAGGTGTATTATTTTTTCCGGTGTGTTCTATATTTATATTTTCACTAGAAAAACATGTAAGTTATCGTAATATAACATATTTATTCTTAGATTAGCTTGAGAAAAATCTAAATATTTTATTTATAAATTAACATGATTATGCAAGAAACATTCTTTTTTTTTTTGTGTAAAAGGTTTAACGCTCATTCGGCAGATACGTCGAATTAACACATTCGATAGGAATGGCATTTCCTATACGTACATCAATGTAAGAAGTTGTATGTATGTAGTGTTGAATGTAACGAAATGTTTCAGTAATATATTATAAATTATCACCATTCATGCTGAAACAAATATCCGAAACATATTTTTGATAAATGAAAATCAGTTGCTGTCGTTTTATTATATACATATGTATTTGATCACACATTACATTGAAACGGCGTGACTATTCTTACAGTTTTTAATTTCATTTTTTAAACTATTTTTATTACAACAGTACTGCAAATAAGCGAATATGAAATTACTTCCGTAGAAATCCACAAACAATTGTAGTCTGAAATGTGTTGCGATACAACGTGTGTGTCGACAATTATCTACGTGACGCTGTAACGCTTTTAACTTGCGCTGCTGACGTGACCTGCATGCTGTGTCCTACACTTCACAATTGCGGTATGATTTGTTGAGTGTGCGCCCATTATCAACCTTTTTTGGTCATTTACACGGTAAAAGTTTAAGGAGAAATGTCTGATAGCTTCGTTGTCAGAGAGTATAAATGTTTTTCCTATTTTGTACAAGAACTTTGCAGTTAGTCAGTATTCAAGACAATTCTTATCTAGCAAAACCGGGTGAACCAGCAATTATTTATAAAAATCGATCGATATATTAACGGGCTGTAAAAAATACTTATTATAACACACGCATACAAAGTTCTTAAGCTTAGTTTGATTAAAATATTTAATTAACTCCTTTGTCATGTTATATTAGTAACTTAAAATTAAATTAATCATTACACTCATTGTGACTTTTGGCAAATTTGACTATGTAGTGGAAAAGTACAGAATAATTTTAAACTATAGGAATTTTAGAGAGCCTATTATATAGCGCAGTTGATATAGAAGGTATTTTTTTTTGAAAATAATTTGTTTTCGATAACCAAAGGGTGTAAATTTTATTATGTATATTAAAATCTTATATTTTAGTATAAAATTTAAAGAAATAAAAGCTTATGTTTATCAGCACACAGCATGTACGTCGACGTTGTACGTCAAAAATTTCTACGTGACTTCGGTAATGTATTCAACTTTCCACTGTACGTGTACGTGAGGCGCATTATCCCATCTGGTGTTCACACTTCCGCAAATGTAAGGGAATTTAGGTGAGCTTAAACAAAATAGAGTATTTTGAAATACTTTGTAAGACTTAAAGATTTACTATTTAGTTGTTTTTAACTATTTTAGTGGATCGAAATGTCTTAGAATTAGTTTTATAATTTACAAAAAGTGGGCGTCAGAAACGCCTCTGCCTGCCCTTTTGCATTGTGTATGTATATATGAAGTCTTAGTCGTCTCTACCTCGAAATTTAAAATGATTTAAATTACGATATAAAATATTTCAGATAATTACTGAAGTTACTATACGAACGTTCAACTACAAAAATATAAAAAAAAAATACTATCGCCGTTACCTAACACAACACTTGCAATTTAATGTATCTAGTAATATTTGAGTCACCCTTCACTCGTGTACAGATCAATGGTCACGTTTTCAATTTCAAATTTCTTCTATGTTTTGCTAACAGATTGACAAATAACCAACAAGGCTTTCTTACAATAAATATAAGCGCTAGCTTAATTTAGTCTACTACGCACTACTGCTTCTAATTCCATAGTCTGAGAGTTACTTGATGTCCAGCAGCCAGTGCACTGTATAAGCTCTTAAACCTACTATAAGATAACTATAAGGTCGTTTTATAATTAAATGAGTTATTACTTTTTTCATTGACTAAGAATCTTATGCTAAACATTTTACGGATGTTTGTTACCTAATCACGCAAGAACAGCTGCTAAATGGATCTGGAAGAAAATTCGCGCATATAGATTACAGTATAGAATAATGCATTTGTTATTTTTATCCTGGTAAAATGTACCGTTTGAAAATTCCACACCAAAAAAAGTTGCAGGAAATAAATAAAGCGAAGAATTAATAGGCAGGTGTGATAAAATGACAACAACATAGTATATAAGCTGAGATAGAGTGCATACGAAATTTGCTAATTAGTAGAGTTCTGTTGAGCAGTAGCTTGTGATAGGCTTATAATTTGATTAAGAAATTAAATCTGTATTTGGTTGATTAGAACAATTAAATCAGTTATGTTAAAAGCTGATAGTTCATAATTACTTAAAACTCAATGCTTATTTGTTTAAACGGTCTAATCTCCTAAAGTACTAGTAGGATTAAAAAAATATTTTTAAGTATTCAATAATAATAACAAAAAATGCTATAAACAACATACTACAGTTAAGAGTGGGGACCATTAACCGGAATCGACAACAATAAAATATAAAATAAATTATGACAGTGAAAAATTAATATTTAAAAATATACGTATTATGTACCCTTACTTTGTATAACCAGAACACTATTCTTACCTCTTTTAAGATGAACATGTACCTAATGTTATTACACCGTTTTTCAGACAATATACCAATCTTGTTTAGATTAAACTGTCAAGAGTGATGTCTTGATTATATAAACAGTGTGGTTTTAATACAAAATGTATAAGCTAACTCTGGAACATGTGTTAGTAAAAGAAATTGTATGAACATATTTTGGGTGATTGGGCTTTAGCAATGAAAAAGTTTACAATTTGTATGAAAATAAATCTGATAATAGTATTTTTGTAAAAACACACCTATTTGCACTTTGGATTTGTTTAAAATATAAATACATGTAAATACGAGAAATAAAACATAATGTGTAGATAACAGTAACCTTCCTACAGTTTTACCTGCGTTTACGGTTACTGATCCAAAACTACTATTAAATACAAAAATAGTTGTTCATACCGGCTGGCATTTCCCGAGATTAAATACATACGAATAAATACACACCATTAATAGAAGTTTTTTAGCTTTTTCTTCATAGTAATAATATAATGGTTAAAAGAAATTTGGCCGCATTGCTTTTTTATTTATTTTTTCGAAATTGGTTTACCAATATTTTCTTTTTTATTGTCATAAAAATGTATTGAATAGACATGAGTGTTACAAGACACTTGGATCTATATTATAATTTATACACCAAAACACAGAATGTATACTGTATTTACATTACAGATGTTGAATAAAAACTAATATGGAGTCTTTATTTATTGAACAACAGGAGCCCAAACAACACTTTTTAAGCAAAAAATACCAAAAAACAAAATAAAAATGTTTTTTTCAATTAAACCAATTAAAGTTGTTTTTGAATGGTCAATGGAGTAGGAGTCAGTCACACAACAAGACAATCGTCAAGAGTTGAGTATTCCAATACGTAGACTCGTAGGTTCTATGGAGAATAACAGGCAAAAAACTCCAATGACAGTATGGAATTGAATTCAGTTTGCTATACTGCACAGATGGTGTAGCGGTTTAAGTGGTCACCTCGCCACCACACTGCCGCGCCGATTGTTGTGGGTTCGATCCCCGTGGGACAACACTGTGTAATTCTCAAATTATTGTTCTGAGTCTGGGTGTTCTTTGTGTCCTTTCTCCCCCGAGACATAGGAATTAATCCTAATGCGGGAGTTGTCTTTTAAAAGAAAAGAAGAAAGGAAAATTAATAGAGGTCCTTTTTAAAATATAAGCTCCATATCGTCTCAGAAATTAATTCTAAATTCCACGCGTAAGCTAATGTTCTATAATTTTGACAATCAAATCATTTCTTAGTGGTTTCGAGTGATATCGAAGGTTCAAGCAAAATTAGACATGAAATGGCCGTATCTGTGAGACAATCTCGGCTTCTTAATCTTGTTTATATGTCCTGTGTACGTCTTCATCAATTAATCTGTCTTCCGGTTAACCATATTGACTGTCTACTGCCCTGCGAATCTAACGTTACATGCATGTAATGTAAGCGGAGTAGAATGTGTTTCTACGTTTACTCTTTAGAATATGCAAGAAATAAGGAAAAATGAAATAAATCACGCTTATTTTCGTTAAACTATTCCTTAGGCATCCAGTTCGGATTAAAGGATTTCTTGGATTACGTATTTTAATTTATTCATAGCAATGTTTCTCAGTGTTTTTGTTGTGGAAAATGTAGGTAATGGAATAAACAAATTAGTCTAAGCCTGTTATTTTATTGGGGGGCGTTACAGTTTTATGAGTCATAGGAACAGAATTGCAACATTAGTGATACCACTTATCCTCAGCCCCCTATTTTTTTTTAAATTCTATGGTTTTAATGCACTTTTTCCAATTCCTTTTGCAATTATTCAAAATTTGCAAAAGGAATTGGAAAAAGTGCATTAAAACCATAGAATTTAAATTTTAATTTATTTGTTAATTAACCTTAAATTTTAAAATGCGGTTCAACTATCATACATATAAGAAGATACGAGCGAACAAAGTACCTCCTACTTTTATAAAGTTGGTTAAAAAGGCATTTGATTGATACCATTGTTGGTTATATTATTTTGTCTTGACGTGACCACCACGGGGTAGGATAAATGCAAGTGGGAAAAGCAACGCGACCTACATACATTTTTATACTAACATTTGGACACACGTGAAAAACACCTTTGGACACGCAATAATTAAAAATATGGGAAATCACGGGCAGGATTTCATCAAGGATAGGAAGTATCATATTACGGCTGATATTGTCAGTTCCTACTGCATTTGAGTTTATTGATAAAATGCTCTTCTTGACATCATAAGCAGAAAATTGACTGAAAACTAACGGTGAACAGTCGGGAGTCGGCAGAGAAGAAAGATGATTTATCATTGCAAGTTTAGTAGTTCATCCAAAGTTGGACGAAGCAGAGAAATATGAATTGAGGGAATTTATATCAATATTCTTGAAACAGAATTAGGGCATGATTTTTCGACTCCTAGTGACCTCAGAAATTGTCAGACATGAACTGGATCTCTATTTTCAACAGATTTGTGGATATGTCGGCGTTGAGCATTCCTACATATCCTATTGCAGTGATTTCGAATATGTACAAATTTTTCCCAGTTCGATGTACTAGGGTGGCTCTTATATATTGAATGTGCCCTCGCTTTCCTTGTCTGTAGAATATTGTTATATCTTCCGTTAAGACCTTTTTATATTATGACATGGACACCTGTAACACAATAAGGGAAGAAATCTCGATGAAGGAAGGAAGGAGGCAATGACAAAGAGGAAGGGGGATAAGGAAAAGGGAAAGAAGTGTTGGGGCCCTCTGGTACCTTCACTCACTCAAGCATTGTTTGTCTACCAGTTTTCATTCATATTTCTATAAGATCTATCAGATTGCAATTTTTGTCGGTCCCATTCTAATAGATATGGCTTTCTATTCAAATTTAATAACAAGTCAACGTGTTTGTATAAAATATGTAGCCAAATTTTAAAATTCATACAAAAATTGCACCTTCAAAAAATTTACTCTTTTTTCTTTTGGTAATAAAGAGGCAAATCAAATTGACTTCGTTAAGCTCCCTTCCATAAAATAAGTTTAGTAGCGTTTTAAAAGTATATAAATTACAAATCCAAGTTTCTTCATAAATCCAAAAGTGCTTAAAGAAATATCTCACTTGAAACTAATTCATATCGAAAGAAAACACTTAAAAGAAACTAAATTGAGATAAAAAAGTACTATATTAAAAAGTATTTTTATGTGTTTTGTATTTGTAAGTAATCCCAGGCTTGACTCCCAGATAAGTAAAAACAAATGGGTTTTCATATTAGGTTAATTTGACAAACAAAAGTAGTTCTATTTATGGCAAAGGTAATTGTAACTACGTACAGATTTAATGGTTATTTGGTATAGATTTTTATAAAAACTTTAAACGAACAAATAACAAATCGCGAAAAACGGCTTTTGTGAATCCGCAGAACAATTTCATTAGCTAAAAATGTATGTATGCGTATTAATAGTTAATAACTAGATACGGTACGATATATATTTTATATGCAGCGGCTTTATTATTTCAATAAAAAGATACTTTGTCTTTTTTTAAATTACTTTAAAAAAAATTACAAAATTTCATGAAGAGCGGTTTGTTACATAGCCCAAAAAAGGTCCGTATTTTAGCATTGATAATATCAGGTCGAATCATCATGAACATCGCAGCAAGAGTTTTTCACTCGTGTTACTATTGATGCATCTTGTAAGACCTTAAATTTCGGAGTATTTAAGGTAGTGCTAGTCAATATATTTCCTATCAATAAGATTTAATTTAACAGCAACTGGTTGTCCTTAGTAAGTAAATTAATTAATTAATAAAAAGGTAATCTCTCGTAAATAGAGTCTACGTGTTTCATACCCCATCACCGACCGCCTTGGTTTAAAAATTAGAAGATTTTAAGAGCTTATAATTAAATGGGAAGTACCATATCTTATAATATACATATATAAAAAAAAAAACGGGAAGCCTTTGGGGACGTCGATAGAAGTGAAAAATTTGTAACTTGTGAATTGTATCGTTGAGCCATTAGATTATACACAGTATACATATAACTCATGGGAAGCGTGCGGTGACGATGACGCCAGTTTCACGCTCTTTGTTCACCTAAAAAGTACAGATATATAAACAGTATACACATAGCTCATGGAAAGCGTTCGGTGACGATGACGCGGGTTCCATGATTTTTCTTCACCCAAAAAGTGCTCAACGCACCTAAAGAAGTTATATATATATATAAAAATATAATAGTTTAAAATATAAAAAGTAAGAAAGAGAAAAAAAAAAGAAATAATGTACTCGACTCTTTAAAATAAGCTAAATGAGCCCAAACCGGGTAGGGTTTACTAGGAACCATTGACGATTTCCACTATCCACCTTTTTTCTTATCATCAGACCATCATTACTAAGCCCAAGCAGTCGAACTCGTCATAATGAGCCCAATTTTTATTATTATAAAATTCAAGTTACGCTTTCCATCTCCTGGTTTCAACAACATCAGACCATTATTTGTTAAAACTTATAATTTGTTTTTTCTAAGTTGGAGTTGATTATTTTCCTTCTCTTAATTTAGTTTATTTTTAATTTATTTTTTTACTCTTTGTGCACCAACATTACCTAATTAATACTTTACAGTACAGTCAATCAGGTTGTGTGGAATAGATTGCAGATTGTGATAAAACCGCCATTTATGCTCACTTATTATAATCTTATTTTTTGAATACCTTACGTGTACAATAAAGAATATCTATCCATCTTAACTAGATATTGATTTATGACATTCTATGTTAATTTTTTCAATATATTTTAAATGTATTTTTTGGTATTGCTAATAATTCACAAAGTAGTCAGCAAATAGCAGTTGAAACTACTTCGAATCACAATCGAGTAGTTTCAAATTCTACCTATTATTGCTGTTGTAGAAATGACAGGCGCAGACTTCTGTAACAAATAGAACACGGAGGTAAGAAAACTAAGAACATATATATTGATTTTATTAATTTCTATTTCTATTATTATATTGCCTTTGAAAAAAAAACCGTGTCGTGTCATGGGACACCAGATAGAAACTAAGTTCCTTATTATAAGGAAAGTTCGTTTCCATTGTTTGTAATATTTTTACTGGATGGCAGTTACACCATATTTTTTTTAAAACAGAAATCCTTAAACTTATTTGCAGTTCATAATAGAAACATTATTATCAATAAATAAAAAAATCTTACACTTTTTTTAACGTTACGGACGTTTTTTGCCGGCTAGGGTACCCCTCCGCAACGCCCCATAAGGAACTTTGTTCAAACATGAAGAATAATAACAATAAGTGTTTTTTTTATGTTTGTATATTGTTAAAAACATTGTTTTTTTATTATAAACTTTCAATAAAGTAAATATAGACTGAAGTTCTTTGTATTTAGCAATTTTATACATTGTACTACTAACTGACATTCTATAGCTTCTGGGTAATACAGAAATCAGTGGATACACAAACGTATTTTAAACTTCTGAATTGCCTCTTTTATATTCTGTTCTTACACTACAATATTACTACAATATTTTACAACGGCGGACTTGATGCCACAGGCATTCTCTACCAGTGTACCTTTGGATTGCGTAGAGATAAGTCACTAGGTGCACTAGAAATAAAATAACAGAAAAAGAAAAAAAAGAAGATTAACTGTGAACAATCACATCAATATATAATATAATTTGTATGACACGTTTAGAAACATACCTATTAGCCCTAATTCAATCTGTCCTCCTCTGAAATGCCTTACCTCCTGAAATAAGAATAGCACCTAGTCGCCTCTCTTTCAACGGCGAAAGTACGCGCTCACATAGTGCATCTATGTGAGCTCTCTTTCAAGGCGAAAGTACGAGCTCACATAGATGCACTATGTGAGCGCGTACTTTCGCCGTTGAAAGAGAGGCGATTAGGTGCTATTCTGATTTCAGGAGGTAAGGCATTTCAGAGGAGGACAGATTGAATTAGAAAGGAAGAATGAACATACGCGGATTTATGAGAAGGGCATAACAGAAGAAGATAATCTATTCTTCTCAGCTATGTAAGACATCTTCTATCTAAAAGCTAAGTGGGATAAAGCGGTGATTAATATGAAGATCTACTTACTTTGTTATAAATCCGCCATCTTGTTATTCATATATTTATCTCCTTTTTTTGATAACTAGGGCATGCAAGAGTTCATTGAATTGACCATATTTGGGCATATTGCCTATATTGGGTAGAGTGAGTGCAGGTAGACTTGCATTCTAAACATCATCAAAATTACGTCCCTAACATACGAAACCAATCACTAAATAAATAAAAAATAGATGTATAAAGTAGCATTAGTAATGATTTATAAAAACAAGGTTTACCAGTGTTAGCCTGTGTAGCACTCTACGCAGTTAAGTATTTTATTGGTTGAAAATAATTAATATTTTATTATAACATTTGTACGTCCATGTACTGTAAAGCTACCAACTAACTGTACTATTCCCAGGACAAATTGGCAGCGGAAGTCTGAAGCCCGGACAGCTCGGCGACTGATTATTGCATTCAATATTCAATATGGACTTACAAGTTTCCAATTACAATTAGTTTCAAATTACACTATTATATAAATGTCTTTGGACAAAGAGGCTAATGATTTTGGTTGAGTAAGTACTACTTCTTACTTTGAAACTTTACATTTAAAGTGATAACTTTGTTCATCGTCATCAAACCTTTTTCTTGCCGTCATTGCGACGGCTAAAAAAAGTAGTGTAATAGGTTTAAAGTTAATGAATTAAAATAATTTTTAAAAGATGTAAAATAACATTTAATTTAACCTATAGTAATTGTACATCAAAACCACGTACAAGTACTGTCAAAGATTATTATGTCTTAATTAAGAATTCGAAACTAAGAAATTATTAATTAAGAAAAATAATCATTGAATAACTAAACATTCAGTTATACATAAATATTTTAGCGTTTAAAGACTGATTCTATTGCTTAATTTGTACTGTATATCTGTTTGTAACCACTCTTTGCATATCACAATATAACAATTAGTCAAATACTAGGAAAAAACCGGTCAAATATAACATTTACATTTTTTACACATGGTAAAAATAATTAGCTTTAGTTTCCACATTGGTTTATTGCTCGCCGATGCCCAACAGGTGATTGAGCGTTGGTTTAAAGCCAAGTGCAAGCCTATTAATTTTTATCTACCTATATCCTAAACCTCACTGAAGTCAATATCTGCAAAGAAGGCAAGAGCTCCTTTAAACTTCGGTTTCTCAATAATAATAGTCTGATAAAAGTCTCTGATAGAAAGTAATAGCGCATTATTGACTTTTCATGACTATTACTCCTTATATTATAATAGTTCAGTTATAAATAAGTAGGCGATTTAGGTATTAAGATTAAGAAATATCTTTTAATATAATTAATATAGTTTAATAACAAATAAAAACCGAAATATCATCCACAATATGCATGCGCTCTTTTAAGCGAGGTTTACATTACTCCTTCAAAAAAGCGCTCTCCAGAGCTTCATATAAAACAATACTGAAAGAGTTAGTTAAATAACCCACAAGTCATAACCTCAAGTTATACTGCTGATCTTATGATTCATGATTCATGGTTGTCGCGTGATATTAACGCTTACCAACAATAATAATTAGTCTACAACATATGTATAATAGGAAATAACTGTCGGCTTGACTTCTTTGTCACACCCCACAGCCTAAACGGCTTGATAATTTCGACATTTTATTTGAATCGTTTTATTAGTGGGTAGACATCACAAATGTATTTTTTTATGAGATAACGACAACAAAAAGGTGGAAGTTTATAATCAGTCGGATTTTAATTTTTGTTCTAGTAATTTTACCTGTCAAAACATTTTTTAGTTACATAATGAGCTTAATACTATGTTACTAAGTAACAAGATAAGGAAAGCAGCAAATAAATCCGAAAATCAAAACTCATGCCTATCTCATCCATTGGAAACCGCAAAACAAACCCAGATGTTATTTGGTAGAAAAACCTTTTGGTTCGTTCCATACACATATGAAGAGTCTGTAGTGGTCCGTACCGACTATCAAAGGAATCGGAAACATCACGATTATTCAACCGAATAAATACGCCACAGACAAAGTGTTGTAGCTTAAAATTTCAACGGTAATGCTGTGTCAGCCCGTAAAAGGTTCCGGGTTGGAGTCCCGATCTAGATTTAAAGAGCTGACCGGTTGGGGGCTGCAAGCAAATGTTTGTAGTATTTGATGTGAGACATTATAGATGCGGCACTTTCATATATTTAGTTATTTCAACACATTTAAAATACTTTTATTTTTAACAGCAACAAATATAAAACATATGTGACAACTTGTAAGTTGTCTATTTAAATATTATATTGTGTAAAATTAATTTCCTGCTTCGTGTAATGAAGAAAAGGTCTATATCTACATCAGTAAAAACTAACCTATATCCATTATATAGTTGGATTTAAAACATTCTAGTTTTTTTTTTTTTTTGGGCAAACGAGCAGACAGGTCACCTGATGGTAAGTGACTACCGCCGCCATGGACACCCGCAACTCAAGAGTCACAAGTGCGTTGCCGGCCTTTTAGGTAGGAGTACGCTCTTTTCTTGAAGGTTTGAAGGTACATTGTGTTGTTAGATAAATACTGTAGTAGTTTATTTTGCTTGCTTTACTAATTACTATTCTTACGTCCGTACTTACTACTGTACATACTTACTGTATTTTATACATTTTTTTATGCTGTAGGGGATAAGACGAACAGACAAGTCATCTGATGCTAAGTGAAATCTGCCGCTCATGGACACCTGCAACTCGAGTGCCGTAAGTGCGCTGCCACCCTTTCAGGGTGATGAAAAGAAAAGTTCGTACTCGAGCACTAAACGAAAGCGTTTTTTATTTTCCGTCAAATTATGAGGTATGCATCTAGTAAAAAATTAAGACTTTTTGTAATTGACTCACAATAGTGCCTAAATCTGCCCAAACCTGTTGATAAGTCATCCTTCTATCACCTTCTATCATTAGCTGCACAGCATTCCCATTATCTTCAGTAGTTGCCTCAGAAGAACGTCCTACTCGAGAATCGTCACTAAGTTTGCTTCAACCACGTTTAAGCTCATTAAACTAGTAACAAACATTTGTACGACGGTGTAATATACATCGTCGTTGAGTAAGACCACAAGAAAAGGAAGGGTAATAAATCATTAAGTGAAAATATTCACTAGTCAAACCCAAATAACAAGAATACTAATACTAATTCAAAATTCAAGTATATGTATTTATCTGATGTTTTTCTTACTGCTTCATTCTAAAAACTTACAGTGTGACCCACCCCTTTATATTATGGTGGTTTATTATTTCTAATCCGTTGCGTACTTTGTTTTATTTATTACATCACCAAAAATGGTGTTTAATACGCCAAACTCGCCACATCCAAATTTTGAACCAATTTATATTCTGCGACTATCCTTCGTAGATGTAACAGTTTCAGCCTCTACATGCTCCTGTATCGAAGATCGATCTATCGTGCTCACACACGACCTATTTACAGAGTTACGACTATGTAACCTACTGCCCACGTATATGCAAATTTAGTAGTGGACACTTTGTTTGTATCGCTTGGGGTCTCACATAAGTGGGTAATATATAAGAGATGAACAATCGATGAATTTGTCGATGTTACTAACAATATTATTATTAATTTTCTCAAATTAAAAATATATTATTGTAGGTAACAGCAGTTAGTTGTTCCTGTCCTTGTGGTCTCAGCAATTACAAGAGTTAAGGACATGGAATTAAGGACATTTACATACGTGACCCTGGTTTTTGCGAGCTACAGAAGTGTCAGTCCTGTTTTCTAATCCGATATTTTATGTATCCGATATATTATGTATCTTTTACCCCAAGTTCTTCTCTATACCAATTCTCTCTCTACTAATCTTTAAATCTAATGAAACGGTATCTATAATTTAAATACTGTTTTAAAAACACGTCCATAACTTTAGTTTAAAACACAAAACAATTTGTAAAATTTATTAAATAGATACCTGGTGTTTTCTCTAGGAGACGGTGTAAAATTTCTCATTTTATTAAAGCTGTTCCGAACATAGCTAGTGACAGTCAGACGTTGTGCACCTGCAATATCAGGCTTTTAGTCTTAAGGTTAAATGTTCAAAGGTTTTATAATAAAATAAAACTCAAGAAAGATTCGACTAATTTCTTATTTTTATATATTTGCAGGTATGAGGAGTATGATACTAGAAAATATTTTATTTTTTATTATATTCATTATACTAAACAAACTCATACATTTTTCCTAAATAAACCACATATATAGAAATCATACTTCCCGTTCCTTAATAACAGCGATTACTGAATCGGTCGCTATGCTGTGTCTCATCGAAACATATTATATCAAACAAATCATTTTAAGTTAACGAATGCACATTAAAAATAAATTCATACATCTCTAAAAATATGTATATATTTTAAATAATAACATTAACTACTAATAACTAATATTAAACAATATAAATCGTTTATTACAACTACGAGTACGAGGTGTTTTCTATCCTGTCTCAGTAGACATGACGGTTTCAAGGCTATTTTTCAGAGTCCGTCCGTCCATCCCGTATCTCATTTATCTGCGTCAGACAGCCGGTGACGAACAACTAGATGGATAGGTGTTCAAATATATAAACATACTAGACTTACGAAGTAAAATATTGTGAAACTGTACCTATACCCGACCGCGGAAGAATAAGGGTTATGCTTTTGGAGTATATATGACATTGTATGTATGAGTGTATGTTGTTTGTTGTTGCTTGAAAAATTTCGACATTTGAGGTGTTACTTGTATCTGGTTAATAGTGGGAGAGCCATGGGGTATAACATTTCAAAATAATCTTTCTACTTGTGAGAAAGGAATAACTTGTTTAGTGACAGAGAGTGAACACATATTCAAGCACTGCACATGTTTTATAAAATAGTTTTTTTCTAGAACTCTAGATCAGAAGAAATATCTAAACCTTATACTCGTCTAGCGCACAATTTTTTTTTGTCTATTAAATATTTCTTCCCATCTCCGAAGGGGTACAAGAAAAACGTGTGACAAATTATACGAACACTAAACACCCAACTTGAAAACAGTATAGCGTATTTTTTCGCTTGAAAAATTCTCGCCCTTGACAACATCCTCTGACACGAGTAAGCACTTAAGATCGTGATGCAGTTGTAGGGTGATGTGTATTCTCCAACCCTTTGTTAGAAGCCATTTATTTTACTGTCTTATTCGTTTTAGAAGTGCTTTCTTTACAAGAGGAAGGATGAGACGCTTAAAGCGTTTGTTTTGATGTAACCCTAAGTTCTAAGAACTACTTGTGTGAAATTGAAATGATTTGTTGTATTTTCACCATCGTATTTTACATTAATTTGTATTATAATTATTCATAACTTTCTTTTAAATACAAATTATACAATTGTAATTGTTTGTTCTACTGTGTTTATAGTAAGTTATTTTCTTAGAATTAGCAGAACTTTGAATTAGTGAAACTGGCATTACGATATTTATTTATTTATTTAAAACTCTTCCTGCACAATACAATGCACGAGGCGGACTTAATGCCACATGGCATTATCTACCAGTCAACCTTTGGGTGGTTCAGTGAGGGACATGGCAGGTGTATAAAGATGAAATATTAAGAAACAAAAAAAAAAAATATATTCACATACAAATGAACAAATATATACAAATATGCTATATTAATACAATATACATACATTTATATACATACACATAAATACAATACATAGATACAAACTTTAGTTATAGTTTTAGTCATGGGGGTATCTCAGTCAACTGTCTCAAATAGAATTCACGGACTTTAAACGTTACTTAAACGATATTCAGGATCAGTACTTACTAAACTACTACTACTTCGACTTATCTCCGTATAAATAAATAAAGAGTCAAAAGTATTTATTTGTATACATGGTAAACAAAAGTCTTATAAAAAAAGTCATGAGCACATCACGTTTCGCATATTTGGTGGCACGCGAATAATTTGAAATACAATAAAAAACATAGGTCTGTTTATTATTTTACACTATGCGGTCGTACGTTCGTTGTAAGTTACGAAAAGTTCAGTTCAAGAAGATAATTAAATTTAAATAAATGAGAGGTTAAAATATAAATTACTAAATAATAAATTAAAAAAGTTTTCTTTTTATGTTGAATTTCAAAGTAGTATCAACCGGTATTATCAATAAAATACATAGAAATTAGTATGTTATAGAGAAGTTATTGGTTTATTTATAGCTACGAATTCTGTTATTGAATAAAAACAAATTTCTGTAAGCCATATCCGTAGTCTACATCTAAATAAAATAACTAGTTTTTATATTCTATCTCTTAATGTTTTTGGTATTTTATTGTGAACTCTTGTTATTGCTGGTTTTGTTTTCTCCCCGGAGAGGTACTTGATTTTTTTTTTCATTTTCTGTGGTAAATAAATCTAGATAGTTTTTTTTCAAACATGTTCGAGTAACAAGAGACTTCTATAAGGATTTTGATTCCTCAAATAAATGGTACCGCTATATGATTGCTGTATTATTTTAACACTCTTTCTCCTTCACCACGATGTAAAATGTGTAGATTTAAAAATCCATGTTACAAAGTAAGGTTTAGTTGCAAGGTAAAATTTCATTAAAACAGCCAAAAGCAGAATACAATGTTCCTTTAAAGCAGGCGCACATTTTATAACATATCGTATTTTTCAAGAACACGCGTTCTAGTACGTAGTTTAAAGGGGAATTCTCGTTAAATGCAACATGATTTAAGCGACAGTGAACATGCCTAGACACGGCAACTAGGAGAACGTAATAGAGCAATAATTCAAAATATGAGCGCAACGTGCGCGAGACATTATGCATATTGTCGGCATGTCTGATGCTGGTTTTATTAAATCCTTAGGACGTTGCGGATAAATACCAAGTCTTAATAAAAACATTAAAAAAAAAACGTTAGGTACATTAATTATTAATAACATAGTTCATTAAAAATATTTGAAACCTTAACATTACGATCAAATTTCTTCATTAATCATTCAGTTTCTTAAAGTCATTAAGAAAATAATTATCTTAGATTAAATTTTGTAGTTATAATGTGCTTTTTTAAAGTTGAGATTTAATAACACTCATATTTTAACCTTCTTGTTCTTGAAATTATAAATAAATAATTTAAACAATTTCTTTTTCGAAGCTTACGATTCCTTTAGAAATGTCGCTGCTGAAGCTGAAGTTATCAACGTAAAATAATTATATTTTACGTTTGTAACTTCAGCAAAGCATTAGGCAAAACGCGATTCTAAGGAGTGACATATTCTAAAAGTTTTCTTTGATGTAATAACATTCGTGTGCTGAGAGTAGATGTATATCTACATCGTACACCGTCACAATTTTCTTAAAAGACATGTTATAGAGAAACTTGGAAGACATATACAATCTAGAAAGCAGTAATTGAAAATAAATTTAGATTAGTGAGAAAGCCATGCTTAGGCCCGTTTGGACCGACCGACCGACTCGACGGCCATGTCGCGAAATGCGAAACCATAAATAGAACGTATCCTTATATTGATTAGGTTGGTAGAAAGGTTAGGTGGGAAAAAGTACGGTTGGCAACAGGTTTAAGGGGACTTGGGGGAAATGATGGCGGCGAGCGAGTGAGAACGGTAAGAGAAGCTTGGATGTAAGTGGTAAAAAGGGAGCAGGAGCTTGTTCCAAGGAAGGAAGGAGGAACTGTGAATACGAGGAGGCCATGTAAGGTAAAGTGCCTATGGACTCGGTAAGTTCCCTCTTATTATTTAGAACAGTTTAAAAGTGAATGTGGTAAGAATGTTATATGGTGGAAAGGGGTGGCTATTGGGGGAGGCGAAGGAGGCCACTCGGGGAGATAATGTCCCCGCATTGAAAGATTATCATGTCGTTTTGATATAACGTTTATTTACCAACAAACTATTACTCAACATACACAAACTTACCCACACACCGACACGTAACAAATACATAATTACATTCCCAATTAGATTAGGTTATGAATCCTAGGCTAAGAAGGGTTTATTTGCTGTAATTTGCAACATGGTGGAGATGCTGGGATTATTCTTTTATTTCATTATAAAAAAGCATTTAATTTGACTCTTTGAAACACTAACAATACTTTTTCGCGCGGAATAGCGATGTACCATGTATAACGTTACCGGTTACTCGTTATCGGTTTTTGTTCTTTACCGTAACATACCATAAGAAACTAAATGAGCTAACCTTGAATTTTAATTTTTTGTGGAATAGAAAGAAGCCTTTGGCTTAGAAAAATAATTGCAATTATCGATTTCGTGACGTAATCAGAAAGAGGTATTTACCTAAGAAAGAAGACAGTCTTAGAAAGAGGTGTTTACCTAAGAAAGAAGACAGTCTTAGAAAGAGGTATTTACCTATAGAAAAAACGATCGTAGTGTTAATGGGCGATCGTAGTGTTATAAAGACAGTCTTAGAAAGAGGTGTTTACCTAAGAAAGAAGACAGTCTTAGAAAGAGGTGTTTACCTATAGATAAAATGATCGTAGCGTTAATGGGCGATCATAGTGTTATAAAGACAGTCTCAGAAAGAGGTGTTTGAAAGTTTGTTTGAAAGGAGATATTTATTATCTCGAAAAGTATAAATAAGATTTAAACTTAACAACATCCAATGTAGTTGTAAAATGAATGTTTTGAAAAGGTGTAAACACGGTTTTACACACCAGTCTAAAATTTGAATTTTTAAAGTCATAAATCTCAAAGAATGACAATAAATGACTAGTTATTGGTTGCCGTCGGAATAACTGGTAATGATGAGAACCAAATGAAACGTTGGATATGTTTGTTCACCTGTCTTGTTATAAGAGCCATCCATCTAGAAGTTGTCAAAGATCTTTCTGCGGAAGAGTACTTGTTAGCTTTGCGCAGGTTTACAGCTGACAGAAGGGTTCCCCAGAAGATATTGTCAGATAATGCAGCAAATTTTAAACTTACTGCTGAAGTTATGCAGGATGAGTACTGCACTGATAATAGAATCGCATGGAAATTTATTCCAGAATTGGCACCGTGGTTTGGCGGTGCATATGAGCGGATGGTTGGGCTTGTCAAGCATTGTTTGAAGCGGACAGTGGACAAGCATCTTCTTAATGATAGTCAGCTGGCTACAGTAACTAAAGAAATAGAAGCAGTTGTCAACAACAGACCGCTGACAACGGTCTCCGGCGATCTAGAGCATGTCTTGACGCCCGCCGATTTTTTGTGCACCGGAGGGCTGCTTACACTCTCGGACGCAGAACCAATGGCAAGTGCTTCAATAATTAAAAAGAATTTAGTAGAAGGATGGAAAAAAGGACAACAAGTTTTACAAGAATTTTATAGAATGTTTCAGAACCAGTACCTGGCATCACTCAGAGAGAGGTCCAGTGCAAGAAAACTTCTTAGAGGTGCATATAGTGGAGCACCCAAGATTGGGGACGTTGTTCAAATTAAAGAAAACACTCCTAGAGTAAAATGGAAAATAGGAAAAATATGTGAATTGATTGAAAGTAGAGATGGAATTGATCGAGTTGCAATAGTTAAATTAATAAGTGGAGATATGTTGCGCAGGTCAATTATACATCTTTATCCTCTAGAGATTGATGCTGAAGAAAACACAGAAATGAAAGAACAGGAAAAGGAACAAATGGTAGAAAAAGATACAGAAATGAAAGAACAAGAAAAGGAACAAATGGTAGAAAAAGATACAGAAATGAAAGAACAGGAAAAGGAACAAATGATAGAAAAAGATACAGAAATGAAAGAACAGGAAAAAGAACAAATGATAGAAAAAGATAAGACGGTTGAGACAGTAGAATTCGGAGATGAGATAATGACGCAGCAAAATGACACTACAGTAAATGAAGAACAAGAACTACCTAAAAAAAGAAAGGCTGCCAAAGAAGCTCAAAAGAAAATGATAGAATGGCTGAAATTACTAATGATAAAAAATGATTTGATATAAAGAAATGGAAGTAAAAGTAAATGTGAGCAAAATAAACGTGTTGTTTCATTTTATTCCTTTTTCCGGCCGGGAGTGTCGCGAAATGCGAAACCATAAATAGAACGTATCCTTATATTGGTTAGGTTGGTAGAAAGGTTAGGTGGGAAAAAGTACGGTTGGCAACAGGTTTAAGGGGACTTGGGGGAAATGATGGCGGCGAGCGAGTGAGAACGGTAAGAGAAGCTTGGATGTAAGTGGTAAAAAGGGAGCAGGAGCTTGTTCCAAGGAAGGAAGGAGGAACTGTGAATACGAGGAGGCCATGTAAGGTAAAGTGCCTATGGACTCGGTAAGTTCCCTCTTATTATTTAGAACAGTTTAAAAGTGAATGTGGTAAGAATGTTATATGGTGGAAAGGGGTGGCTATTGGGGGAGGCGAAGGAGGCCACTCGGGGAGATAATGTCCCCGCATTGAAAGATTATCATGTCGTTTTGATATAACGTTTATTTACCAACAAACTATTACTCAACATACACAAACTTACCCACACATCGACACGTAACAAATACATAATTACATTCCCAATTAGATTAGGTTATGAATCCTAGGCTAAGAAGGGTTTATTTGCTGTAATTTGCAACAGGCCATGCCACGGCCTAACAGAAACCGGTTGACAAACAATGCTTGTTTCGCTGAGTGAATGAGGGTACTGGAGGCCTGGCCCACTCCAAATCAACCTGAAAGACAGAAACTGTATTTAAGACTCTTGAGTTGCAGGTGTCTATAGGTGGCGGTGGTCACAACATCAGGTGACCCGTCTTCTCGTTTACTTCCCTAACCTAAAACCAGACATATTTAACTATATTTAACTATATTACAATTATTTTTTTCGTTTTATATTGTGAAATTTAATGTAAAGATAAACTTACATAATGTATGAAGTGCTGAAAATCATAACGCAGATGATGATGATAGTCATTGGAGCAAACACGTGTTATAGTGGAGTGGAGTGACGCCTTGTGTTACTTTGGACCAACACGACTTGAAGAAGGTGATTGACCGCGATGGATGCGCGTTAGGGGAGGCCTTCTTTTAGCAGTAGGCAGCAATAGGCTGGTTAATGAATATTATCTACAATCGTAGATATCATAAAATAATCATAAACATTTTACAAATAAGTATGCCTCAAATACGTACAACATTTTACAAAACTTAAAATAATTTTGTGAAATGTCTCATTTAAAATATTCTAACAAACATGCAACGGTGTCACGTAAGGAAACACTAAATTGACATCAGCCAAGGACACCACAAAGAACATGCTTTTTGTCCAGTAAATTTAAAATTCATACGAGACTCTATTAAGCGGTGAAAATAAAATATTTTCTATGACACAGAACATATTTTCGACAAGAAATACGTAACGCGATACAGGGACGGCTTGGAGACACAAAAAGAAAATAAATTAAAGTTCTGTAAATTTTTAAGAACCTTGGATGTTTCTAACTCAATTTTTTTTATTAATGTTATAAATGCAAAACTGAACAAATTTTCATTTAATACTCAGCAGAATTACAATAAATATAAGAGGATGCTAGTTAAAGGTAAAACTTTCAAAGTGTTATTCTTTTACAGCAAATAGATAAATGTTTAGACTGAAGATTCTGTTTTAAAATATTAGTAATTATAACATATCACTTGAATAACATCTTTTTATAATTTCCAAAATGAGACACCATTTAATTATTAAGTTAATAGCCCATTTTGGCTGTATACAATTAAGAAACACAAACAGGAAATATGCGAATCGGCAGACCCGAAACTGGGGTCCCATAAACTAAGCAGAGTTCGACCCTGTTAGCAATACGATAACAGCGCATAATGCAGAAAATTTGCATGTTTTGCCTAATAATGGTGTAATAATTCAAATGTAACGTGGCATGTATGAGAGTATAAAGTATTACTGACCCTGATAGCTAGGTTTGTTTAAACGTGGTGATAATTTTCAGGTATTCATTTAATTGATTTGACACCAAAATGAGAACTTATTTTTGTGGTGATTCCTGGGTTTTAGACACGTGCAAAGGAATTCAGTATCGAATATTAATGAGTCTTTTGGTAAATATATTTTGTAATATTTATTACATGACTGGAATAACAAAAGTAAAAAAAAAACAAGGCAATTAATTATTATATTATTATCATTATAAACTCTTTTCTAAACTAACATGAATAAATAAATTCTAAATCTTATATACCGAAAAAGTTTAAGTTGGATTTTCTTTATCTTTTTACATCCCTTCAATTTTACTAAGCAGATGCGTGAAACGTCACGGAAATACTACGAAACTGTACTTCTAGTGTAGTTGGTCACGTTTTACTGCATCTTTCCTGAGGTGAGGGTTTCCTATGGTGAGATTTAGTTCTGATTCCAATTAACAAATCATAACAGAAAATCATATTAAATGAAATATAAATAAATGACATTCGAATTTTCAGTAGGATAGGTTCAGTTTTCATTTAAATACTTAATTCACTATGCAATTTTATGACTGGTTTTCATTAATTGTGTTTCAAAATATATATATATATATATTTTAACATAATTGAGTATGTTTGAAATAAATGGCTATTTAGATGTACTGTTAAAAGTAATTTGTTCGTAAGTGTAGAGATATAAGAGTGTAGTGTCTTCTTTAGCATCACCACCATATCACTGATATTTTTCCCGTAAAATGTACAATGGGCAATCACAATAAGCAATATCTTACAGACAACCTTCTTGGCAAGACAAGAAGGTAACAATAAATCAAAATATATTTACTTTATTTTTTCAGTTAACATAATTTTATCAAAAGTAAATTAGTACATTTAAAATCATTATTCTCTACAATAAACGTATTTTCTTTCTTGAAATCTTATACTACATAAGGATCTTTTCTTTATTTGAAATTTATATACTCCAGCTGAAGATTTTGTGCATCAAGACTAACTATAACCTTCATTGACTTCTTCTACTCTTGAATATATTAAGTTTATTATAAGCTTTAACTCGGATTTCAGTTTCTGGTTCCAATACAGATCTATTAAAATCATAAGAATATTTAACAAACCTACGTTGACATATACAAATTGCTTTTTTGATTTAGTTACTATAACAATTAACATTTATTATTTAATAAAATCACCAATAACATCAACAAAAACAACTAACAATCACTCCGTTAAAAATGTTAACTAATTGGTGTAATAAAAATAAAAAAATCAAAGAACTTTCATCGCCTCTACAGTACAGACTAGAGAAATAAAGAAATGACATGAATTGACTGGACTTACACCGTTGAATTTAAACCCTATTATTGCTTTCTTAAACGACTGTACGGAGTTCTTTAAAATGGGAATTGAAAATTTAGATGGTGGCCTTTCCTACCGTACCACGTTGAAATCCATAAAATTTAGGTATGTTTAAAAGAGATAATTTAAATTAAAACCAGCACCAAAATAACTTTCATAAATAATTAAGTGCCATAAAATTTACATAGACCTACATTCGCGAATAACGTTGAAAAATATTTTATTCACGTTCCTTTGGCAGCCAATTTATTACAAATTCAAATTTAAATATGTTCCATTTCATCCTTTCTCGTGTACGTATATATACATTTTTATCATATTTATCTAAACCCTTAAAGAAACCTCTGAGAATAATAACCGTTGTTTTAAAATTATTTATATTTTCAAACTCTAAAATTAAAGTAAAGTTAACCTTGGGATTAAAAACTTATAAAGCTACAATCGTACCCACCAGCAATTGAACTTGTATAAGTAAAACTAATCCATATTCTGTTGCTCCTAATGTATCTTTAAGCCCGTCAAAATTTGTTATCATTATAAAGTGACATTTATAATTAGTAATTATTATGCTTCAGTTTCACAGCTTCCATTTTTGTTTTTATATTTCTATTATATTTAATAAAATAGCTAACTTGTCATACCACATGCAAACTGTGTCGTTGATATAACAATACTTCATTAACTAACGTTTAGAGTAACGTACATTTTCATCTAAAACTAGTAAATACTAAGAAATATTGCATGGATAGCTACTTGCTAATGCTAATAAATCGATTATTGTAGGTTCGAACAACACAAAGGGCAATTATTTTACATGAAATACAGATAATAGGTCTAAATCTAGATGTATTTGATATCTTTAATTTGTGTATTTACTATCTCCTGCAACTCAACAATTATTCACGATGACGACACGACTCAACAATTATTACGAAGTTGTTATAATAACAACCACTAACATTGTTATGAAAACTTTTGTTTCTTTCGTTACTGGCTGACGAAAATAGTAATATTTAAGGACAAGTCTGATATAATCTTCGATCTCAATTTAGAGCGCCACTTGCCACAAATACTGACTGTTCCTTTATCAATTGGACTTTACAAATTAGTCTACAGAACCCCAACCTTGGCACTCAAGCCTGTATCCCCTAATGGGTAGGCAGAGGTGTATTAAACATCCATATTTTGCCAATTAGAATTTAGTCCCACGAACGTAATAGGGGACAAGCCTATTGCCGCAATCGGCCACTGTAAGACTATATACATACCGTATGTAACAGTCCAGTCTCTTATTCGCCTTTGCGACACCACCGAAGAGATGCAGTAGCCCTATTCTACAGCTAATTGAAGAAAAGATATAACTTGAAGCTGTTGAAACTTAAGCAGTAACTAGAAACATTCTTGTCTGAACTGCCATCGTTTTTGCATACTTTGTTTAGTTTTAAAATAATGAAATTAAAAAGATAAAGGGAACACTTACAGCATGGATATATAAAAGTTTTACATTATATTATTCGAAAAATTGGGGACAGAAAAAATTTGCTTGGTATTTTATATTTGAATTGTTTACTTTTGATATGAGAAGGGTGATTCTACTTGCAACTGCTCTTGGATCAACGTAATGTTCAACCATTTTTTTACGTAAGTTTTGTAAAAAGGCGATTAATGTATCACCGTATAAGTGGGATTAAATTGGTTGACAAATTATTGGCATTTGATATACCCCTACCTGTTTATTCTAGGATATATTTTGGATAAGCGTGAATATATTTATTGGAATGATAATAGGTATATGGTAAACTGCAAACTATCTTTTTACTCTACTTCTTGCCCTTCTGACCAAAGGTCTGAATCAGCTAGATACATCATCACAGAATGTAGAAAAGTCTTCTTAATCTGACATGTAATCTATGTATAGATAAAATAGGATAATTTATAAAGTTGTGAAAAATTCTTACACATATTTTATAATATCCATTGCATGGACAGTGTTAATTAGCGCAAGAATAGAAATAGCAATTCAGGGCAGTAAATCCTCTATTGAATGTAGTGGTGTATGTAACTACTTGGTTCACGAACAAAAGGCATGTTTTCTGTAGAGTCGTTATAATATAAATTTCATGGCAATTAGCCTTTATGTTAATTCAGACATATCCAAAATTAGATTTAAATTAAGAGAAAAACTACTATGTCAGGTATAAACTTTGTAAAATACAAAGCTTTTTTATAATTTTATACTTTAAACCTTATAATTGTTGAACAAAGTGAGAGAACGAGGGCTTTATGTATATTTGCCGATAATTTGAAGAAAATATGTATGAGAAAAATTCAGTTCAACGGATAACTAACGAATAACTACGCTGAAATGGCACCACATGCCGTTGCCACCAACGGCCGTTGCAGCAAACGAGTCCGCGAGTTGATAACCGTAGTGTAGATTCCCCCCCAGTCAGATGGACTGAAGTCTTAAAACAAGACCTTTTATTGTAGATAACCATTTACATTTTATTGATGTACAGTTTTACCTATGTATGTAATTGAAATAGGCTTATTTATTTTGTATCTCTATAAATCTGTGATAACACAGTCCACATCGAGCTTCCTCTTAATTTACTTGTTTTTAATTTGGAAATGTATGGGGTGTCTTTACAGAGAATAATAATACACTACGAAGCCTATGCTGGCATGGACTAGACAAAACAGGAGCATCTGTCATGAAAATCAGTTGAAAGATGAGGACGGGCAAAGCCCTTTGACAAAGCACCTTGCGTTATTTTATCGTATGAATGAGGCACATTTCTTACCTAGGTATTTGTTAGTTTAAGTTTATTAGTAATTAAATTGCATATAGCTCCACATTAAATACTGTTAATGAGATACTATTGTAATTGCCACATACATATTTACATATATTTTTTTTGTGAGGAAATTGATTTTTTCGTAAAAAAAAATATCCCAATTTACTCCTTATAACATCATCTATGTGCTTGTTCAAATCTAGCAGAAACTAGACCACGTTTTCTAGAAATTAGCTGCAACAAACAAAAACATTTATTTGTGAGTACCGTGTTAACCTACAGATGAATTTAGTACAAAACTTTCGTTATGACATTAACAAACGTCAATGTTTGATGATATTAATTTCCACGTTCGGCCATGTCACTAAGTTCTAAAGATCCTACATTAGTAAGATCATCATATATACTGATGTATATAAAAGATTTAGTACAAATCTTAAAAAACAAAGAATGATATCACAAATTGATCAAGTCTAAAGGGCCTTGACCCAACAACAACATTGTCATTTATAAATAACATTAAGTTATATTTTATTATTATAACGTTAAGTTATATTTCTATTATTATATTTATCGTTAAGTTATATTGTATTTTGTATTTGTAGTGCTAGAATTTTCATTAGTATTCAATATGCAACAACCTCATCAGAAAGGTTTCATAAGCCTTGTATTTGTTGCTTGCTCGAACCGCTAACGGAGCTAATCAAGTCTTTTCAAAAGACATGAATAGAGCGATAAACGACGGTTAGTTTATCTTTTTACTTTTAAAATTATTATTCATAAGTTTTGATCTATTAATAGCAAATATATAAACAAAAATAAATAAAATAATATACTTTATTTTTTGTAAAAACTGTAAATTCTAAGTGTCAGTTTAATATCGATGACCGTACTCCGCTTATATAATAATTTAAAAAAAAACTTGATGTCAGTTCCTATTTCTAAAGTTAATTTAGGCCAGAAAGTGTAGTAATTTTATCAGAAGACTATTTAAAATAGATTTTTATGCTTGGGGAAAAAAGAAAATCTTTTTAAATAGTCTCCTTTCCTATAGCCTTCTTTTTTTATAACCTTTACAAAGTGTATGCTAAATTCAGGATTATTGGTTGTATACTGAAGGCGTACTAACAAAAAAACGAATCAACTTATTTTCACATTTATAATATTCGTAGGGATAAATGCGCTAATTATAATGCAAAAATAAAAGTAGGTTCACAACTCTAATTTACTCAATCTTTCAAAAATTCAAGTTTGAACTTACTATATTGGTATTTTTATCAACTGTCGGTTTACCATAGTACAAGTCTTGCTTAGTTTAGGATGGCCGTGTTTAAAAGGTGTCAACTTATTATGGTCATTGAACAAAATTAAGTTACATGGAAATTGTATCAGTAACTTAATTCGCAAACACTTTTACAGTTTTTGTCCACTACCATTACTTGTTCTATTAATGAAATTTCTTGGTGTGTGATTTTGAATATATATTTATAGCAATTTAGACTTCGACTAGACTTGAGTGCATGAAACTATCAACATTAGGTATTTTCCGTTTGTTAATACCCATTGATCAACCCTCTCATTTGAAGAGAAATAGCCCAATCCGGACAATTTTCTGCTAAAAACCCGTCATACATCATCTCATAATTTTACAGATTGCCGTTTTTCCGACATTATTTTTGTATATATTATATATATATTATTTTGTATTGTATGTATATAATATATATATATGTTTATATATTGGTATACGTAGTATATTTAGTGTATGTATATTAATATATCAACATATTTCTTAATATAGTATTAGAGTACCCTTTTTCTGTACTTCTTCATTTGTACATCTACAAACTGCTCTATGTACTAATCCATTGTACTTGTCCATTACAAAGGTTGCCTGGAAGAGATCGCAGCTAGCGATAAGACCACCGATTGTACCAGTTGCTCGTATATTATTTGTTTTATATTGTATTTTTTTTTCTGTGGTGTACAATAAAGAATATTGTATTGTATTGTATTTCCAATTATAGGTATTTTTATAACAGGGGTGTGCAGTGCACTAAGTTCTTTCAGCAGTCACAATGTTAGCAAGACATTTACCTCGTGGAAATCTCTACATATAGCAGCAACATGCATTAAGACCAACTAGCGAAGACGATTTGAACTACGTAGAAAGATCCTGAATCTCGATATGAGATTTTGTGCGCCCCTTTAAATCAACTGCCACCTTAGCTGGTGAGATGGTCTTTACCTCTTTTTTATAATATAGAGACAAACGAGTAGACGGGTCACTTGATAGAAAACGAATAACACCGCCCACGGACACCTGCAATTCAAGAGTCGCAAGTGCAATGCCGACAGTTTAGTATTCTCGAAGGTTTAAAGGTTGCTTGTTGGAGGGATGCACAACCTCCCTCAAAGAAAACAATATATTTTTCGGGACACCTGTTCTAAACCTACATGGTACAAAAGGGTTACTGGCTCCATTTAAACATATTATAGCTTAGGAGCAATAATAAATTTAATCAGCATATTATCAAATATTTTGGTAAAGTCACACAAAAATGGCATAATGGTTTAAACGTGTTCTTGCATTGTTTAAATTCATTTATATTCAACAATAAATATTTTTTCGGTCGTTATTTATATTCTCGACCAGTAATTACTAAGAGATAAATGTTTCAATAATGATAATTCTTCTAAAAAAAAGATCTAAAGATCTTAGGTAGTAGAGCCACGCTGACTTCAGCAGGAATGGGCCGGCTCGACCGGGGCAGTACTACCCGCTCACAGAAAACCAGCCTAAAGCGTCTTTCGCTGGTGAGTGAGTGCGCCGGAGCACTGTGGGACCGATCGGTATATTTCATCTCAAAAATCGATAACTTTGTTGTTTTGTGATGTTTCCCCTTGAATTTTTTTTTATGTATTAATGAATATATAGGCAATAAAATAAATTAAACATCATTTTAAAAGATATATAATTTATATAATTTCATAAAAAATGACAAAGATAACGATATACGAAATTACATACAAAAAATTATACAGTTATAATAAAATGACAATAAAAGTAACACTTTTACTTAAAATAAGTTTAAGACTTAATTATTATTATTATTATCAAACAAACATTTTGCGATCCTATTCATAACCTCCTATTTCCAATAATTCTTTAGCTTCGTCAAACAATTCTTTGGATATTACAAAACTGGGTTCATTTAAACTAGATATATAATGATCAGATGTATAAAACAAAATATGCAGAACGTACTCGTTTGTTGCTGATCTGGAACACTTCCTAGCGTGATGTAACCTATATTTTTTGTAATCTTTATTCCTGGCTTCCTGAGCATTTTCGGATAATTGTCCTATAGGCAGAACTGCATAATGCTCTATTATTTTAGCACCATGTATAAGTACTTTATGGACCGAAGATGGCATGTAATACCAGTTATATTTGTTTACGTATAATTGCGCGGTTATCAATGTATACTGCCCAAATTTTTCTGCGTTTATAGGGAATCCCGATGACATGGTTTGAAGAATTACATAAATTCTCTTAATTAATTCTCCATCAATTCCAGTTATCCCTGCAGAGCATTCGTAATTTTGGAAAAATCGCCTTGCTGTATTTCCGTCATTGCTATTACCGGAACCTTGTCGTGGTTTATCAATGTGCAAACCAAGCACTTCTCGGAAACGTTTTTGGATATATTTTTTCTTGTCTTCTTTAAGTTGCTTGTTTTCTGGAGTTGTTGCTGACCACTTCTCAAAACCCAAATTATAAGAAATATGGAGGATCGTCTCCATAAATCTTATCCATGCAGTAGTGTCGACAATCCGTATTTAAATGCATCTTCATTTTCAACTCTTGATGTAACTTTTAAAAGATCGTTCATTTGTCTGGGAGTTGCTCCACAAACAGTGCAGGTAGCACTGGATGATGTGTTCGTTAACACTTGAGCAACTTTCCCATCAATCATTGTCATAAATAGTTCATGTTTAACCTCGATGACTTTGTCGTCTATAGACACAAGAGTTGAAATCAATTGATTAATTTTGGCTTCAATTTCACTGACAACCGCTGTAGTTTTTTCGGGTGTTTCTTTTGCAAATTCTAATGAAATTGGTCTGCAATATCTAACAGATGAGCAAGTAGGATTCTGCCATATAACTGTAGACGTTTCTTCGTCTACTAGTCGCAGTGGTACAAGGGACACTATAAACAAATTAGCATCCGATATTTGTTCGTTTTCTTCCGGTAGAATTTGTTTATACTCACTTTGCCCGGAAGATCCATCACACCCCCATTTAGTGAACAGCTTGAGACGATTGTAGTTTGTCGAACCTGACTTTATCTTTATAATACGGCAGACTGTATGGTCTAAGAGATCTTGCAGATTAATTTTTGCGCTTATATTTGTCACCGTTATGCTAGATGCAGGCGGATAGCAAGCCTTTTTTGCTTCACTTAGTATTTGATACGAAGGTAAAACAGAACTTAAATTTTTATCAACGAGCCTTTTTCTTAGGTACCCATATTGGGCTTTCGTTAGATCCGTTTCAATACACATGCTCAATGCCTCTTCTTTTGTAAAAGAAAGTGCACTATCTGGACTGATTATGGTTTGTAGAATTGCTTTCTTCTCGTCTTTTTCCTTGTTTCTGATAATAGACACAATTGACGCTTCGTCATTTTCACCCATAGATCGTAAACCTTGCACATAAGCGTTACGGACATGTCCCATTCCATACTCCTGGAGCAGTTCCATATTTTTTCGTTTTTTTGTGTTTTCCGAACACTCGTCGTATGGTTTTGTTGGTCTACCACGATCACCAGAAGTATTCAAGCCAGATATTTCAGAGGTTGAGGTACTGCAAGAATTCAATGGTACTTTAAATTCACCGTTTAACCAATTTGAGTATAGACTCTCGAACCTGTCTGGCTTTCTTTGAGCTTTCGTCCATTTCTGGTTGCAACTTGATGTTAATTTTTTTTTAATACTTTCTATTACAGTGATAACGTCAGTTTCCGACAGTTGAAAGTTGTTCAACAAATATTGTCTAAGGTCTGAAGTACTCTTCCCTCTTATTATTTGATCACAAAGATCGCGTCGAACACAAACGAATTCACTCATGTTTTTTTCTGTTAATTGTTATCGAAAAGAAGTATCTGAATACTTTGATGAATAGTATGCTGAAAACACGCGTATATAAAGGACCAATATTTTGGTGCCTTGTGCAAAAACCGCAGGGTAATTGATTGTGATAGTTGTCATCGAAATAGTGTAATCAGTAGATACTGGTTGTAATAAATTACCGCAACAGATAAATAGAACTTCCGCAACAATACAGTTTATCATACTTGTGGTTTATTACCGCTATCGAAAGTACCAAGTGAATATTCTTGTAGTCTATTTGTTTGTTAATGTATGCTTCTATCATAGAAATGAAAAAAAAAAAAGACAAGTTAGACATCAAATATAATATATCACAGTAAAAAAGAAGAACCGAACATAAGTTTCGAGATTTTTTTTTGCCCCCGATTGACATGTTGCCTTGAAATCACCATTCGCGCAAAAAACGCGCAATTTTTTTTTTGATCCTCGTATTACTGAATAGGTAAGGTCTCAAATAGAGTGATTAACTTGACACCGGCAGCTTTCGGCAACATAGAAAAGTCCAATTGAAATAAACAAAATCGAAATTTTCTTTACTTTACTAAAAAAAATAAAAAAATATATATATCATTATTTTTTTTTACAAAACTGAACGTGGATACAAAGTGTACATTCTGATCTATCTAATGATGTATTACACTAATATGTTTCTAATGAAAACATCCGAATAATTTTGTGTTGAACTTCCTTAACGGTAATTTAATTGGCATGAAAATATTTATGCTCAATGTTTGAGGTTCACTTTATAAACATGAAACTAAATTATTTAATTTTTTTTGGAATTAATTCGAAAGTTGCATCCTTTGAGGGTATAAAACTATAAAAGGATCTATGGATTTACGACTTTTGTCAAAACCATTTATGAGATGGCAAATAATGTTTGGGCCCATAGTGCGGAGGCCCAATGATGCAGGGGTGACAGTTATCGTGGTATGTGTGTGAGCAGTGGAGTGCTCGTTGAATCATTGTGAGGTTGGCGTGGATCGAGCCGTCGGCCAGGGAGACCCGTAGAAACGGTGGTGCCGCTGGCCGCCCGCGGCATAGAG
This sequence comes from Tyria jacobaeae, assembly GCA_947561695.1. Classification (NCBI taxonomy): domain Eukaryota; kingdom Metazoa; phylum Arthropoda; class Insecta; order Lepidoptera; family Erebidae; genus Tyria; species Tyria jacobaeae. Next base: position 6,181,904 of record OX387215.1, on the reverse strand, counting down.
AGGGGCCCAACCACGGCTAACCACCCTGGGAGGCTGCCCCGTCAGGTCGCGCATAATCCACGGAGTGGCTCGTCGTGCCAGTGTGTGACCGGACGGTGGGACCCGGCGTCCATTTCCGGGAGGGTACGGGGGCCCTTCCGTCCGCCATGCCTCACCGTTACATGATGACACAGTATTTTCAGTCTCAGTTTACACAGTCACGATGACTGTCATGCCTTTTACGCTCCCTTTCCCAACTCTTATCATGGCAGTACAAAAAAAGAAAAATGGTCCAACAGCGGCATCCTCCTCTCCCACCAACCCGCTTTTTGAGGTGTAGTTCACTAACATACGTGGACTCTATGCAAACCTCAGCGCGGTACACCAGCACCTTGAGACGGCTTGGCCGGCCATGCTTTTTCTTACGGAGACACAAATACGCCGCCCTGCCGACACGGCATATTTCTACTATCCCGGATACGTTCTAGAGGAGTGCTTCCTCGCGAGGGCTGGGGTATGTCTTTTCGTCAGGGCGGATGTTTGTTGTCGCCGTCTGCACTGTCTAGAAGACGCATCCTTCTCCATCCTTTGGCTACACGTGGATTTTGGCTCTATGAGCCGGATCTATGTTTGCCTTTATCGGTCCCATTCCGGAGACTCCGAGACAACTCGACTCTTTGACTACATGAGTCACGCAACGGACAAAGCGCAGGAGCAGTTCCCGACCGCCGAACTGGTGTTTTTGGGAGACTTTAATGCCCACCATGACTTCTGGCTGGGATCTTCCAGAACGGACCACGCTGGTCGAACTGCCCACGCATTCGCTCTCACGCATGACCTTACCCAACTGGTACTCCAGCCCACCAGGATACCAGACATATCGGGTCAAGCGCCCTCTTTGCTAGACCTTCTGCTGACGAGTCACCCAGCGCAGTACAGTGTAACGGTTCACGCCCCTCTGGGATCCTCCGACCACTGCCTGGTGTCTACCTCGGTGCCTCTTGTTGCCCCACCACGGCCTGTGGTAACAAGGCGACGGTTATGGCACTACTCGTCAGCAGACTGGGATGGAATGCGGGATTATTTTGCATCCATCCCGTGGGCTCAACGCTGCTTTAAAGACAGGGATCTGTCGCAAAGTGCGTCTGCCGTGGCTGACGAAATCACTGTCGGTATGGAGTACTATATCCCCTACAGTGAAGTCGCCAGCACAAAGACCCGTCCCTGGTTCAATCGCGAGTGCACCCGTGCTGTCGCTCAAAAGCAGTCAGCCTACCGCGCATGGATCAGGGCCCGCGCTCATTGTGACCCAGACGTTGATCGCCTAAAAGCAGCGTTTAACAAAGCCACTAAGGAATGCAAGAGGGCTTACATCAGAGCTGATGCCCAGCGCATTGCACGGTTTGGTCAAGAACTCGTCGCATACCCTACGGGTAGCCGTAAGTTTTGGCGATTGGCCAAAGCCGTGAAGTCCAACTACTGCCAGCCTTCGCTGCCACCGCTGAAGTACCCTGACGGATCACTGGCCCACGAGCCGCAAGAGAAAGTGAAACTACTTGCTGACCTCTTTGCGGCTAACTCCCGAATCGACGACCGTGGCGCTCACCCGCCCACCATTGCATCTTGCGACTCCGCAATGCGGGATATTCGCATCCGGCAGAGGGATGTCCGTGCGGAGCTTCGGTCACTCGATGTTCGGAAAGCCAGTGGACCCGACGGTATTCCGGCGGTGGTTCTTAAAAACTGTGCACCAGAGTTGTCTCCTGTACTGACGCGCCTGTATCGCCGGTCCTATTCCTCGGGAATTGTTCCGGAGGCCTGGAGAGAGGCGAACGTCCAACCCATTCCCAAAAAAGGCGACCGCTCCGATCCAGCTAATTACCGTCCTGTAGCCGTCACCTCCATACTCTGTAAGGTGCTAGAGCGGATAATCAACACCCAATTAATCCGCCACCTAGAGGATCACTCCTTGTTAAATGATCGGCAATATGGTTTTAGGCCGAACCGATCCACGGGTGATCTTCTAGTCCTTACGTACGTCACACACCTTTGGGGTGAGGCTATGGATAGGCATGGGGAGTCCTTGGCCATCAGCCTCGACATTGCCAAGGCCTTCGATAGGGTCTGGCATCGGTTGCTTCTCTCCAAACTTCCTGCATTTGGTCTGCCATCTCAGCTATGCAACTGGGTTGCTGCCTTCCTCCACAAGCGCCGCATTAGGGTTCTCTGTGACGGCGCGGCCTCTGACTTCCAGGAGGTTAGCGCTGGTGTACCTCAGGGCTCCGTCCTATCGCCCACGCTGTTCCTTCTGCATATCAATGATATGCTGGCTCTTGGCAACATACATTGTTATGCAGACGACAGCACAGTACACGGGCGATACTTTGGACATCCTGCTGCCAAGCTAGCCGACGTTGAGGGAAAACGACAGGAGCTTGTTGCTGAGCTTGACCGGGTCCTGAGCCGCATCTCTCAATGGGGTTGTGAGAATCTGGTCGAGTTCAGCGCCAAGAAAACACAGGCGTGCGCGTTTTCAAACAAAAAGTCTCCATTCCTTTCCCTTCCTACTCTTCAGAACACTCAACTGCCACTACAGGATAGGCTTAGTATACTGGGTATGGACATCTGTCGGGATCTCAATCCGCGTGATTACATCGAGAGCGTCACTAAGGCGGCCTCGGTGGTGGATGATCTTGAGGTTTAATGGAAACTCAGTGCGAAGATATAAATGGTTTAATGTGTCTGCTGTACAGATTCTCAAATGCAAGTGAGTCTATATAATTAAAAGCGCAATCCGTAAAGCTAAACTTATTTCCAATTAAGCTGTGTGCGTGTCGCTGCTATTCAAGTTACGCAGGCGCTTCGACATGCCCCCGGGCGTTGAAACAACTGTTTCAACCAGACTCCACAACGGGTAGAGGACAGATCCTATTGAATGCCCTGCGGATGATCCCAGTAGACGTCTTGATATCTGCTACACGAACAATACCATCGGTACCGGGATGGACAGCTACAATTCGTCCTAATTTCCACTTCAGCGGAGGAAGATTCTCCTCTTTGACGACTACCAACGACTTCAGCTTCAGACTATCCTTGCAGGAACGCCATTTCGTCCGAATTTGCAATTCAGCCACGTACTCCTTCATCCATCTGCTCCAAAAGTGCTGGCGGAGTTGTTCAATACGTTGGAATCGAGACAGATGGTGCGCAGAGTGATCCCGGTAGTCAGGTTGCGGCAAAGAAGTGAGAGGCCGTCCAACAAGAAAGTGTCCCGGCGTGAGCGGCGAGTAGTCTGCAGGATCCGAAGACAAAGGCGTTAACGGACGGGAGTTTAGTATTGCTTCTATCTTGGTGAGAACAGTGTATAGTTCCTCAAAAGTCAAGTTACAATTACCCAACACTCTTTGAAGGTGGTACTTGGTTGACTTCACACCTGCCTCCCAGAGTCCGCCGAAATGCGGAGTATACGCTGGTATAAAGTGGAATTTGATTCCGTCATTCGCTGCAGTTTCACTCAAGGACGTACTATTAATTTTTAAAAATTGTGCTATGTCATTGCACGCACCGACAAATGATGTACCATTATCGGAGAAAATATCTATTGGTTTTCCTCGACGAGAAATGAATCGATGCAAAGCTGATAAATAACTATTACTGGTTAAATCGCCAACGAGTTCCAAGTGAATAGCCTTGGTCGTCATACATATAAAAATCGCGACATACACCTTTACTAGCCTGCATCCGCGACCTTGACGACTGGCGCTAGTAATTGGGCCGGCATAATCAACACCCGTACTCTCAAAAGGGTGCCCTGGACGAAGACGTTCAGACGGTAAGTTACCCATGATGGGAGCAAGAACCTTACCTGTCAGACGACGACATAAAACGCACTTGTGAAAACAATTCTTCGCCAAGTTGCGACCACCTATTGGCCAGTAAGTTTCCCTAATGGATGATAATAATAATAATGGGCCAGCATGCATAAGCCGTTTGTGTTCAAAATTAAATAAGAGTTTTGTAAATGGGTGAGTGGACTGTAATAAAATGGGATGTTTTTTATCATAAGAAAAAATTGAATTATCGAGCCGTCCTCCTACGCGCATAATATTCTTATTATCTAAATAAGCATTAAATTTGAGAAGGGAACTCTTCTGTGGAAGACTCTTTTTATCTAAAAGTAAATTGTATTCAGAGAATGATTCCGTCTGACTTTGTTTAATAATAATATTTAATGCATCTTGTAATTCATCGTGTGATAGGTACTTAGTTTTAGAATATTGTTTTTTACACAACCTTATGAATCTTAATGCATATGCTATGGAACGTACAAGCCGCGAGTAGTCTGAAAAACGACTGAAATCTATTAAGGCATCACTATTAGAATTTTCAATAACAGACCTCAAAACTACATTAGGCCGAGTCTCTGGCAATGTTTCTAGTGACGAACAGTGTACTTGTGAAGGCCACTCAGTAGGATGCTGTGTTAAAAAATCTGGTCCAGACCACCACAAATCCAGACCCTGCAGATCACTAATAGCCACGCCGCGAGTTATTAGGTCTGCTGGGTTTTTGTTGGTTGGGACGTGTCGCCACGTACAATTGCCCGCCTTATCCAAAACTTCAGCAACGCGGTTGCGTACGAACGGCTGAAGTTTGGTAGGCATCATTTGTAGCCATCCCAAGACAATGGTCGAATCAGTCCAGCAATAAACCCGTCTTACCACCACTCGTGTCTGAAGTGAGCTCATCACTTTTTCGTACAGACGAGCACCAATTACAGCACCACACAATTCCAATCGCGGAATGGTCGTAGGCTTTATAGGAGCCACTCGACTTTTAGCCGTTAACAAACGCACTAAATAATTGTACGTTTCATTTACAGTCCGAATGTACACGCACGCACCATACGCGGACACAGACGCATCAGTGAAAATATGCAGTTCTATTTCCTTATATGAACTACAAACTACAATCCTAGGAATACGCAAACTATTTAAGAGAGGCAATGACTTAACGATAGTATCCCACTGTTTACTAATCTGACTAGGCAACAGTTGATACCAAGACAACTTATCTAACCACATTTTTTGTAGCAATAATTTCATATCAATAACTATAGGGCATAACAGACCCAAGGGATCAAAAATACGTGCAATTACAGATAGTAAGTCACGCTTAGTGTGTCCAACAGAAGACTCAGCTAATTTTATAGGGAACCCTAACTCATCAGAGTCGGCATACCAGCCTAAACCAAGCAACTTGTCAGGCTCAACAGACCCAATATTTAAATCGAGTGAGGCAGAACCAACATCCCATACCAACTGAGGCTCATTGGATTTCCACTTACGCAGAGACATGCATGCCAATGCCAGTTCCTTTGTAACCTCGTCACGGATGTGCTTAACCTCGGTTAAGTCGCTACCACCGGTTAATAAGTCATCGACATAGAAATCGCGTCTGATGATCTCAGATATTTTAGGGTCCCTACAATCCAAGCCTACTTGTTTAAGACAGCGCGTCGCGAGAAACGGTGCACTAGACGTGCCGTACGTTACAGTGCTTAATTTAAAAATATTAGTACTATCACTATCATTGTCACGCCAAACAATCATTTGTAAGTGCCTATCTGACGGGTGAACAACTATTTGTCGATACATTTTTTCCACATCCGCAGATATAACATATTTGTGGAACCTAAAACGCAGTAGTATAGACAAAAGGTCGTCCTGCACAGTTGGCCCGACCATTTGCAGGTCGTTCAGGGCTACACCGGTCGAAGTAGGACAACTTGCGTTAAATACTACACGAAGTTTGGTCGTGCTACTGGATTCACGTAATATTCCGTGATGCGGAATAAAGTATCCTGAACATAAATCAAATGCACCTATTTTAGTCATATGACCGAGAGATTCATACTCTGACATGAAATCATGGTACATTTTACTAAATTCAGGTTTAACCTTTAACCTACGTTCCAAAGATTTCAAACAATGTGTTGCCTTATGGAAAGAATCACCCAGAATTGGAGGATCCTTTTTAAGGGGAAGGCGAACACAAAACCGGCCGTCGGGTAATCGAGACGTATTATTCACGAAATGGTCTTCACACTGTTTCTCCTCGGGCATGTATGAATCACAAGATTTTATGTTAACCTCCTCTAATTGCCAAAACTTTGACAAATCTGATTTGATCACTTCCCATTGGCGATCATTTTCTAAATCAAACTTAGAAAGGTTACATTTTAAATTATTAGACCTATAATTTTGTGTAATTTGACCTGAAATAATCCAGCCTAAACGTGTTTCACATAACACTGGCTTTCCGGTACCTAACTTTAATCTTTGTGATCCTAACAAGTCCCAAAATAAATCTGCGCCGATCAAAATGTCGATGTCAGAGGGCTTATAAAATGTAGGATCCGCTAAAGTAATATTCGATGGTATTCCGAAATCACAGATATTTATTTCATGGGATGGTACTTTACTCGTTATATATGGCAACACGAAACAATTAAGTTGAAAACTAAAAGTATCATTTAACGACATCATCTCAACTCTGCACATTTTATTTATTTGTGTAGTAGCATTGTTTATACCCAGTACAGATTTATTTATCGTAGTAGTTGTTATGCCAAGTCGCTCGCATAACCGGTTTGTTATGAACGACGATGTGCTACCGCTGTCTAGTACTGCGCGAACGAGATGCATGCGATTATTGGCTCGCAGTTTTAATAAGGCAGTGGACAACAACACATCTCGTTGAGTATGATTACTTGATGATGCAATATTAGCCAAAGCTGCATTATTTGTATCTGTACTGGTGAATGGTACTGAAGATGACGATGTACTTCGATTCGAAATGGAATTACCATTAACTGTGTTCGCCATAGTGTCGTTGGAATCAATATGAATGAGTGTATTGTGCCTCCGTTTGCATAGCTTACAACCTTGCCTTTTACATTTGTTAGCATAGTGGCCAGAATGAAAACAATTGAAACATATTTTGTATGTGGGTAATAATTTTTTACGTTCGTCATTGCTCAGTGCAAGAAATTGTGGACATTTACTTAAGATATGGTCATGGTTGTTACATTTAGGGCATACTTTAATAGCTGAATCGGAACTACAACTGTTAGGAGGTTTTGTAGCAATCATAGACTTAAGTTTTGGACCTAATTTACCGGTAGTTTGAGTGTATGAGCTGGACAATTCTAAAGTTTCGATAAGATCGGCTCGATTACGTAAGAACTGTAAAAATATATCAAAGGTAATTGAACTATCTTTATCTAATTTGCCTTTGCACTCTTCCCACTCACGATACGTTATTTGGTCTAGTTTACGAGTTACAATAAATATTAAAAGTGTTCCCCAGTGTTGAACAGGTTCTCCTAACGATTCCAAAGCTCTTAAATCTTTATTTACTTGATCTATTAATCCCTTTAAGGAGCTCGAAGACTCCTTTTTTAAAGTGTCAATATTGAACAATGAGGTAACATGATTTTGCACAAGTAACCTCTTGTTGTCAAATCGATCACGTAACAACTGCCATGCCACAGAATAATTATTTGACGAAAATTCTATCGATCGAATTACTACGGCAGCAGTGCCCTCGAGAGAAGCTCGCAAATAATGAAACTTGTTGATTTCATCGATATCGTCGTTAGTATGAATCAGACTAGTAAAGGTGTCACGGAACTCTAACCAATTACTGTATAACCCGCTAAATTTCGGTAATTGAATCATTGGCAATTTAACCGGCTTGCGTGTACTGCAAACACTTTTACAACTTTCCATCGACTTACTATCTCGATTAAAGTTACTTATAATATTCTGAGCTCTAGACAAGGATTTGTAATAAACAGACTCGAAATCAGAACGCTCTGAATACTGTAATTTGATATCCTCAACAATGCATTCTAGACGTAATTGTACCTCATCATACATGTTATATAACGTTTCCATCTTAGCCATGCGAAACTGCACCTCAGAAACAATCTGATCATCAATTGTGTTGTCCTTGAGTGAATCCAGGAAATTAACGAAAGCAGTCAAGCGACCCTTAAAACTGCCTCGCTTCTTTATTAATTCTTTCTCCTCGGCCATTCTGAGAGACAAGTGTAGTCAACCTGAAATGTATATATATAGACAATTAATATAAGAACAGTTTGTTTTATGAATGTAGGTATACAATTAATACGCCTAACACAAACCTAGCACTATAAGTATAAGAATTCAGACTTAAATTACTTCTTACAGAAAAACAAGCACAACACTAACTTTTGTGTTTAAAAACAGTGATTCCAAATAAAATAACAAACAATTTAATCAATGACTTGCATTAATATCTAACACTCTATACATTATATTTAGATACCTGCCTAGAATAATTAACAACGAACTGCTATAACGTGTTAAAAAACCAGAGAATTAATTACAGCTTTACATAAATTAAGTTTAAATGATGTAGCATATAAGCTAACTATACTATTATATAAATAAGTATGATTTAAAACTTAATCTTGCTGTTAAAATACTAATCACTGTATAACAAGTAGGTAGGTACCATTTAATTATTTGTAATATACACAATTAATGTAAAATAATGCAATAAAATACTAACCGATAATATATCTAGACATTTTATTTATATTACCTGAGTGTTGGGGGATGATATTAATTGAAATATGCTATACACCGTAAACCAACTCGCTTTAAGTTCCATCCAATTCGCCGACATGAAACTCCTCTTAAATCCTTTTTTCGATAATATTGTCGCTGGTGACCCTTCCTTAATATCGAAATCCTGCTCGCTATGGACCAATGGTGGATGATCTTGAGGTTTAATGGAAACTCAGTGCGAAGATATAAATGGTTTAATGTGTCTGCTGTACAGATTCTCAAATGCAAGTGAGTCTATATAATTAAAAGCGCAATCCGTAAAGCTAAACTTATTTCCAATTAAGCTGTGTGCATGTCGCTGCTATTCAAGTTACGCAGGCGCTTCGACACGGAAGCTCGGTGTATTGAACAAGCTGAGACGGTTTTTCTCGCCCGAGCATCTGTGTCTTTTATATAAGACCCAGGTTCGCTCCTGCGTGGAGTACCGCTCTCATCTTTGGGATAGCTATGCGCAATATCTGCTTGACGCTCTCGATCGGTTGCAGCGACGCGCAGTCCGTATTATAGACTGTCCTGAGGTCACCCAGTCTCATGAGCCCCTGCAGTTGCGAAGAGATGTCGCCTCTATGGCAGTTCTCTATCGCCTACATCACGGGGAGTGTTCTGACGAGCTCTTCCAATTGGTCCCACCTTCTCCCTTCCTCTACAGCTCCTCAGGCCAGCACGTGTAGTCCACACGTGCTGGCCTGAGGAGTCACCGTTTGCGAGTCGAAGATATGCGATCCCGAACGAAACGGTTTGGCTCTTCTTTCCTGTGCCGATCAGTGAAAGCCTGGAATTCCCTAGCAGCGCACGTGTTTCCTTCCCAATTTGATCCCGGGTCTTTTAAGCGGGGCGTGAAAAAGCATCTCACCAGGCCGCCATAGTGTGGGTCACCATGCTGCATTGACTAGACATGCAATGAGGATGGTGACCACCACTCTTGGACTCCATTTATTGCTTACCATCAGGCAAAGTGGAGTCATTATGGTAGGCTTACGAATAAAAAAAAAAAAAAAATATGGATTTTGTCGCACTTACGTACGTTACGAAACTTTTATACTATATGCTTATTTTAATATACTCATGATAAAATAATTACTGAATAAATAACATTCCAAAGTCTGTTCCTTAAGCTGGCAATGCTATCGTGAACTGTCCTGAAGACATTTCTAAAGAAAATAGTAATTAATAAAAGTTATTAAAGTATGCCGTGTAGTTCACGACGGAGTATAATATAGGCACCACTCTTCTCGGTGGTATCGTAACAGGCGACTAAAGAGACGAACTGTTATTATAATTTTTTTATACTATAGGAAGGCAGACGAACAGACAGGTCACCTGATGGTAAGTGACAACCTCCATGGACACCTGCAACCTGTCAATGTACACCTGCAACTGGAGAGTCGTAAGTGCGCTGCCCGCCTTTAAGAGTGAAGAGGTATCAGGGAAGAGGTATCAGATCAGACAATATGTATACAGTCATACTGCGCCCGATTGACTGCTATAGACTTGTTCCCTAATATGTACGTGTGTCTATTAATTAGCTAACTTGCAGATAATTTAGTTTTTCTTTATGGAAGTGCAGATAGACATTCATTTTTCTAGATTCTTTTACGTATTGATAATTATTTTGTACCATTTACCAAACGATTGCGATACATTTTGTATACATGCATTGGTTTGTGTTAAGATTTAAGTTAATTTATGGGTGTAAATGGTGTGTTACATTTCCTTTAACTATGTTATTATATTACTCTAAAATCATTAAAAACATATAAAATATTATGTCGTCCAATATTTTCCGCCACGAGTCTAAGATTTTCTTGGGATACTTCAGGTCATTCTGTAGAAAGTCCATCAGTACTTCTTCCAGAACCTGTAAACATAATTATCTTGATGAAATCTATTTTTTAATTAAAGGTTTCGTGAGTTACATTCAGATTTATTTAAATATACGGTTTTACTCACGTGTGTATTTCGGGGATGCCCGTTGTGGCTGGTCGACTTACTCCTTGAGAAAGATCTCCTGTTGAGACCGAAACTAGTCGGGTATCCCCAAAATACACGCGTGAGTCAAACCGTATATTTAAATAAATCTTATTTTATAGCCAAACCGAAATAGGGATTTCTTTTTAAATGTGTATTTTGTACTTTACTATAAATTTTACGTATTGTACGTGGATTGTAGAAATGTGTTTCCACCAGCTCACATTGTTTTTTTTTCTTATAAAAACTTTTAAATGTATGTATTATAGTATATTTTATGAACTGTAATCACTTCCAGAGGAATGCAGTTTGCATTCTAAACTATTTGTTTTGTATGTCTTCCGTTACCTATGATGGCCATCATTACTTTTGACTTTTAACAACACTACGACGTAAACGAATGAGCTGGCAAACCAAATGACAAAAAGTAATGTTGGAGCTTGGTCCTTGGAACCAACATACGAGAACACAATATTTAAAGGATCCTTGTTATTTCAAAAGACGTCATGCTAACCAAACATGTTACGACTTTTAAATTGACGATGCAAACTGGATGTTGCATAGTATAGCTGTAGTATTGTAACTTACTAAAATATGATCTTCTTTAACTCCTATGCTTCTGTGGTAATCCCCAAGTTTAATAATTAATGGCATAAGGACATCTGGGTTTCTAATATTCTGTATTGCTTCATGCGAAATATGCATCATATCTAATATGCGACATTTAAATTCAGAATTTTTTGCCATTTCTTCTTCAGTAGCATTAAAAGCTATATTTTCAAAAAGTGATTTTATATTAGGATCTTTCCTAAATGTTCTGAAAAAGAAAAAAATACATTAGGAAAAAATCCCGTACCGTGGGCTCTACAAACATAGAAATAACGGACACATAGAACACTCAAACTCGGAATATCTATAAACCTACTAAACGGACACGAACTTAATATTTGGGCATCGCACAAATTTTCTTTTCACAACCTCAACATTGAGGCCTGTGAACTATAATAGAATAGAAAACAAGTTAAGAAAAAAAATAGGAAGCTAAATTTACGTAATATGATTTTGTGTATAACTGTAAAAATTGTTGTGTAAAGAAACTGTGTGGTAAAGAACCTTGTTATAATCAGGAATCCGTTTTCTGGTGCTTTTCTATAGATATTTGCCCAAGTCTTTTTAACGTTCTCTATATCGACTTCAAGTAGTTCTGTTTTATCATAGGAGTTGATACGTATTGACGCTACCATATTTAAACATATTATTGCTAAAAACTTGGCTAATTCTGTAAACATTTTGTGTTCCTTCGGATTTATTAAACACAAAAACTAATCAAGTATATAAGTTTTTTCAATCATTTGTGTAATAGCAATTATAAATGTGCAAACTACATTTTAATTAGTCATTATACATTCCGTAGTTAAATATACATAAACCTATGTTCATTTGCATTTTAATGTACGTGATTGTGTGCGTAGACATTAAAATTTAAACAAATCTCTCAAAATTAAGGCTATATTCTACACTGACATTTCAAAACTAAAAAAAAAAATTAATTAATAGAAAGGTGTTTTAGGTCATAGATTGATTTGATTGATGAAAATTTCCTACTATTTTAGTAATCACTAACTTATATCAATACGTAATGGTAGTATATAGATCTTTAGAGAGTTAAGAGTGGATACTTAGTGATAAGGATGTAGAAACTGAACTGGAAATCACCTTTTTCACTAAACTGTAATAACTTGATCCCGGGTCTTTTAAGCGGGGTGTGAAAAGCATCTCAAAAGGCCACCATAGTGTGGGTCACCATTCTGCATTGACTACACTCGCAATGAGAATGGTGACCACAACTCTCCGACTTCACTTGTTGCTCGATCAGGCAGAGTGGAGTCATTATGGTAGGCTAATATAAAAAAAAAAACATGATGACGATAAAATAATTGTCATTCTTCAATTGAAAGTATATGCACCATTAATATATTACAGAAGTCGTTACAAATTATCGTAGAACTCAAGGACCTTACTAAACTTAACACTTTCCTTTCTAAAAATCTGCTTTTGAATCATTTTCAATCCGGATTTCGTCCTGGTGCGGCAACATCATGGCCTTAGTTCATATTACAGATGATATCAGATCAAGTATGAATAAGGTGAGCTAACAGTTTTGTCAATGTTAGATTTTAGTAATGCTTTTAATAACGTGGACTATAACGTTTTCTCAGCATACTGTGTTTTTTCAGTGGTAGAGCCATGCTTGGGCATGAATGGGCCGGCTCGACCGGTGCGATACCACGGCCTCACAGAAAACCGATTGTGAAGTAACGCTTGCGTTGCATTTCCCCGAATCGAGTGAGGTTTCCGGAGGCCCAATTCCCCCTCCCCCTTTTTCTCTCCCCTCATCTCCTTTCTCCTTTTTTCCATCTCCTCATCCCTTCTCTCTTCTTTCCGTTTCCTGCATCTCTCATCACCCTCAAAGGCGGGCAGTGCACTTGCGACTCTTGAGTTGCAAGTGTCCATGGACGGCGGTCGGCCTATAGTATAAAAAATTAATTAAGTAAAGTAGAGTAAAGTAAAAAATTTAAAAAATAAGTATTTTCTTAAAATATCTACAACAGTGGTAGCCTAGTTTCCTAGTTACCTGTATGGTTGCCAGCAGCGTGTCTAGATTGTAGACCCCATTTCTCCTTGGTGTTCCACATCTGCTGGCGTACTGCAAGGTAGCGTGCTATTTTCTTTGCTCTACGTAGTTTTATTAACTCTTACAGCAACAACATTTCGTCTAACTAATCTGACAGTTGCCATCGATACTGTAAATAGTGAAGTATCGAAATTATGGGCCTGGAGTTAATATGTGACAAATATTATGGACCAAAGTTAATCCAGTAGAGGCAGTCCAAAGTTCACATCTACAATCGATTGGACACTACTGCGTTAAATTTTCAGTGATGGTACAAACGTTAAATACAGTAACAAACTCGAGAATCTTGGAATTCATATTGATCACCATTCACCTGGTTCCTCAGCTGCAGGAGATGAGTTGCAGAATATTTTCACAGATACAGGTACTTACGCAGACTACAAAGTTTTAGCCTATTGCCATCAAAACTGCGCTTGCCCAACCCTTCTTTTCCGTATCCTTGATTATACCGTCTTTTCCGGAGTGCCTACATCCTTTATCTTTACTATAATATTCTGTTTAATCCCCAGACGAATTTTTGCTCAAAAGAATGTTTCGCATTCCTGTACAAAACCCACTCTAGATCCTTAAGATCATCGGACAATTTGAGGCTAAAAGCCTTAGCCTTTGCATGGTATACGTTTAATAAATAATCAATATTTCAATATGTTATGTATCTATTACTAGTCTTTATGATGTCTTGCTTTCTTATTTTCAAACCACCAGAAACTTCCCAATGGCTCTTCTTAATCACGTTTTCGCTCCATCCCATGGTTGCCTGTAAGAGATTATATAAGTTGTGAGTAGTATTAAAATTCTGTACTGTATTTAAAATTAGGTGAAATGTGATTGCTTTTTGACATTTAAGTTTAAGTGTAACATAATTTGTTATAATTATCTATTGTAATTGTATGTGGGATAAAGTAGTCAATAAAATACTCTGTAGAAGAAAAAAATATAATTACTTACTACTACTTACTTACTTTATTTAATTACTTTACTCTACTGGAAGAAACCAACCGGTTATATGATAAGAAGGTTATGACTAAATTACCGCTTTTGCATTACAAACATTTGTTTCTTCATTGTTAAAAGTAACGTAAGTTTTTCGGACCCTTAAGTTAGAAACCAACTTAAGGGTCCGAAAAAGTGGTGACAAATCGTTCAAGCATCAAGTACTTCAAATTTCAAACTCCCACGAAAGGGAGCATGCCCATGCCTTAGCATGGACAATATGTATGAGGAAGCCCGGGTTACATGTTTGTTATAATCGCTGGAGCATGTAAGCTTTTTGTTCAAATTATCCTGTCAAAATGCACCAAAAAGGAGCGTGAAAAAGTGAAGGACGACATATATACAATATTTATTTTAGGTTGCAGTTATCTATGTCATTTTACTAATAAGAAATTACTGCAGGCAAATATTTTCAAATCATCCACTAAAAGGAGGTGGGAAATTACGTGACCTTTTTTTTTTTTTTTTACGTGGGGAAATCCTCATGGACTATCCTCCGCCGGGGGCATCAGCGGAGGGGTGTGCCGGACTTGACCGGCTAAAACCACCACGTTGTTCTTTCCTCGCACCTGCTGCCGAGGGCCGCGGGAACACGACATTCTTCCGCGGCCAGCAAGTGACCGTCCGGAGCGGACCCGGATCACTCCCTGAGGGAGGCGCGCGAAACACTACACGCCTGCAACCTCGGAACTGTTAAACGATTTGGGCGGTGGACTGTACCCCACGTACACCGCCCTCGGGTCCATTTACGGAGGCCGGAATTGGGCATTGTCAGCCCTCCTTCGACGTCCGGTGCGTCGTCTGCGGATGGAGAGAGAAGTCGTGTTTTCCCTCTCCCTTTTCGCAGCCTCCTTCTGTGTCATAACAGTTTTACAGAAGGTGACCACTGCATCCCATGACCTCTCGCTCCCGACCATGGCGCGCACAAGCGCATTGAGCGAGAGGTCAGTCCCTATCTCTGTTACTAAGGCACGGCGCGGCTCTTCCCAAGCATTACACTCTTGTACCGTATGCCACGCCGTGTCTACCTCGCAATTGACGCAGTGGTGGCACCGGGCATCCGGCTCCCTGCGAATGTCCCGCAGGTACTTCCCAAAACATCCATGACCGGTAAGCACCTGCGTTACACTATATGACAGGGAGCCGTGCCTCCGTTCGACCCAATCACTGAGTACTGGCCGGATGGCCTCGATGGTGTTGAGACCATATGACGGGTGCAGTAGTCGCACCCGCCATTCCGCCACAAGGACCCCCCTCACTTCGGACCGACGCCTCTCGTACTCTCTAGGGGTCGGTTGGTGTCCTCGCTCTCGCGCCTCTTCACGCCTGTGATGTAGCGACGCAAGAGCTTTCGCTTCCAGGTCCCAGGGCAGTAATCCGGCCAGTAAGCACGCCGCCTCATAGGAGATCGTGCGGTATCCTCGCACGACTCTAACGGCCATCGCCCGCTGTGGTCGGCGCAGTATGGCGACGGTGGCTGCCGTCAGATGGTCGGCCCATACTGGAGCCCCGTAAAGGGCCATGGACCGCACGACCCCCTCGTATAAGCGCCGGCCGCAGTGCTCATTAGCTTCGTCGACAGCTGGCTGAAATGTGGGCGGAAATCCCATCGACTGTCAAGGACCAAACCCAGGTATTTGATAGTGTCCTTGACAGCCATCCGTACCCCGCTGACTTCGATGTGGAAGTCCAGCGGCCGCGGGTTTCGAGGCCCATGAAACACAATGGCCTCGGACTTTTCAAGGGCAACCTGTAGGCCCAGCCGCTGGATTCGTTCCACGATTTGAGAGACTGCAGCTGCAGCAAGCAACGAAATTACGTGACCTCCCCTCCGCAAACGATAGCCTAGCCCTTTAATATCATTATTATAAACCTAAGCTTCTTTAGTTTTATAAGTGTCAACAAATTTCATGTTTCTAAATGTATAACTAAATAGACATTATAGATATGTACATCTAAATGTAAAACAATAATAAATACTTTATCGAAGTATAAATAAATTTCCGGAAAAGATTATTCCGATAATGGCATGGCATCTGCTTTCTTTTTTACGACTACGAAAAAATAAATCACGTAATAAGCGTTCCGTAAAATCAGAGGATACATATCTTTTATCACTACTAAATCCACAATTTTCTGTACATGTGTTCCATATTACGACTGAGCAAATATAAGGCCTTTTGAAGAGGTGTCAGTCATTTTTATATACACGATTAATTTTATAGACGATTAGAGCTACTCTATGTGAAGAATTTTAGAGAAGAAGAAATACTTTAATGGTTTCATAAAAATAAAGATAACTTGAAATACGAAGCAGCTACGCCTGTGGGATACTTACCGAATACGTTTAAATAATTGTAGGGTTTCATTTCCTTTCCAAAATAATAAAAATTGACTTCGGCTTAATCCCTATAATAGCATCATCATCCATAAAAAAACAGTTATTAAACAGAACGCAAAAAGAAAGGTATATAAAAATCCTTTACGTATACCAAAACCCTTATGGTAAGAGAGACACAGTGCGCTTTACGAATACCAAACAGGTGGTCACGTCAACCTACTGTCATCCAGTCATTAACAAAGATATCATGGATACTAGCCAATAACATGAAAACTGACATCATTTCATGCAGTTGATAGCAAATTGAAGTTGGAATAATGCTTCAGAACTTTTGAAAGTCTATGTAACAGATTGAATTAATATAATAGAGAGATACTTTTTTCAATTTGGTAATTAGAGTGCATAATTTAAAAAAAACTTAAAGAAACTTACCCACATTTTTAGACCACGTATATTAAAGTTATTACCGTCAAAAATGATTCTCAAATTAAACTAAAGCAAACCATGTAGAACAAAATTAATATTTTTCAAGTTCCCTGTTCTAAAATCCACGAGCAACGATCATAGCGTAGATATAATATCATAAAACCGTGGAACTTGAGTAACTTTGCGGACTTATCTGTACGATTTAAGGGCACCCAGCAGATTTATACTGAAAAGCTTTGGTGTGGAAACTTTGATCGTATTTTCTTTTATTTTCTTTTTATTTGCATATTTTATGTGTGTGTTTTTGTTACAGAAAAATAAAAACAATAAAGCAAATATTTGTGGTGAAGGTTTTGCCCTTGGCTTCACACAACTTAATTAGAAAGTTCGGGATTATTTTTAGGTAGTTGGCTAGTAGAACACCTCTTTACGATTAACTCTGAACAGCGGTAGTAACAAGTAGAAGTCCCCGAATAATTGACACTCCTTACAAAAAATGGTTAAGATGTAAAAAAAGAGTGATCTGACATGTACATTAGGTATTTAATACCAAGGAACTTCGTGACGTATCAGTATTTTTTCAAAAATGTGTTTAAAAATATATATAAAATTAACAGATAAGCTTCGAATAAGTCATTTAGAAATGTGTACCAGAAAAAAATTGCTTATGTTCAAGCCAAATCAACTATTTGATAGCTACGCATAACGCTCCTTATATTTCCCGCCAATTATTTAAACACCGGTATAACCACATTACCATAATACTTTTACTACTTATACAAGTGAAGAAATCGCGCTAACTTTTATAAAAAATCACGCTACATTAGATCTAAATCTAAAGTACAACACTAATAACTAATAACTATAAATGGTGCTTGGTTCTACACAATTTCAAATGTTACCTAGCCAGATATTAAAAAAAACTTTAAAGAAAACTTAATACAGAACAAAGACCCTCAGATGAACAACTTCAATTGTTGCTTCAACCTTACAAAGTGAGAAAGTTAAAATAATAATTCACTCGTCAAAGTATAAAAAAGTTTTATGCCACTTAGCTCAATTATTGTAGACACCAAGTTACATTCTCTGTGGAGTTAAAACTTAGGAAGTTAGAAGGAGCAATCCCTGGTTTTTAATATAGTTAAATTACTGTCTTAGTTACAATGTGGTTTGAGTACCTCATATCTTTATTTTTACATATGCATTCTGCCAGGTTCTACGACAAATCCTTAACTGTGCAGGCTGTTTAGCTATTGAATGCTCTGCCCGCACCCATAAGACGTGCTCAATCACTGGCAGTATTTAAAGAAATGGTTAAAGAGTATTATTTAACCTCCTGATTTCTATTTTTTCTGAATTTAAACGAATTTAACATAATATATCCTCATGTGTATATGTGTGTTTGTATGTATGAATCTGTGTGTTTGTATATGTATGTGTATATATATATATATGTATATTGTAATGTATGTATACCTATATCTGTATATAATATATATAGTAGTAGTAGTATATATAGTAGGTAAGATGTACTTAGTTTTATACGTTGACGTTGCAACCAAATTTCTAATTTCTATATTGCACCAAGGTATCCATCATTCTTAAATCTGCTATCAATTTTGTCCATCTGAAGGTTGCCTGTAAAAGATCGCTCTTAGCGACAAGGCCGCCCTTTATGCATATCACATTGTATACTTAATTTTGAGCTATGCTTTGGTGTACTATAAAGATTATTCTTATGTTATCTTAACTTACCTTATCTTGTCTTGTCGTATCTTATATTTACACATAATTATAGTTACGTATATATAGTTCCCGAAGGACTTCCCTTCCCTGTCTATCCTTTCTTTCTTTTCTAAAGAAAGGATAGACAGGGAAGGTAAGATCTATTGATTGGGGAGTATAAGCAATAGGTCAATCAATTCAAGGTTGCGCCCCTTCGATCCCGGCAAAAACCAGTTCAAGTTATAGGTATGGGACCTATAACTCAAACTTGTTCGTATCGCGAAGTCCGAGCCCTCTTCCTTATTTAGCCTGTTTTATAGTCCTATTCTACTCCACTGAAAATCACACGGTTAAATTATTTCTTTATGCTGCTGGTAATGCTTATCATTCATTAAATATTTGAATCACAGTGCTCGTTTCGACAATGTTAAAAGTATTATCTGTCAGTCGTAAGTCGTCATAGGTCTTTAAATGAATGCATAGGTCGTTATATAATAATACGAGAAGAAAAGGTTATGTATAGGACGAATTAAACATTTCTACATAACTATGTAAGTTTATTATCATCAACATGTGTTTATGTACATATGTATATGTAATAATTTACAAAAGTATAAGTTTCAACTTCATATGTCTTACGTAGAACAAACTTGTTTTTTAATGTATTAAAGTATTACATATTACATTTAAATCACTGTAAATGTAGCTATAGCTTTCGTTCACTTACACATTAATCAGCTCTCTCTCTCATTATGTTGCGATGATGTGGGTTAATAACAAACATCCTAAATATTCTTGTTAGCCTGTTAAGGAAACATGTTTGGGTCAGCGATAGATTAATTGTAATTTATCAGCTAAGGTTTTATTTACAGCTGAAGGCTGAACGGAAATCCGGACCGTACCCGGTAATCTGTGGATAAATATATTTTGTTTATATATTTTTGTAATTAATAAGTAGGTTCTTTTATGAAGAAGTTGTTTACAGATTTTTATTAAAAACCCTGAGAGTTTATTGATAGTGTATTTTTTTAATAACGATCTACATATATCAGAAAACTGTCTTTAATAAACTCTTTGAAGAGAAGGATCTGTGTTCGACTGAGTGTTCTTTAAGATTATTCACCAATATATCTCCAAATATTAAACATTTTTATACCACGTGAAAATTTCATGATATAAAATCGAGGGCGGTAGCAACCCGCTAATTATAAAAACTAACACTATATCAATACTAACTAACAATATTCTCTTTATTATTTTCAAAACTATTCAGATCTTGGCGTCTCATGTTGCTAAGCTGATGGTGGTACTTTCAACTTCACATAGGTTTAGGAGTTAGGGGATAATTATAATAAATAAATATTTTAACGTGAGAGAGCCTTGCTTTCACAGGCATGGGTCGGCTCAAACACGACCTCACAGAAATCTGGCAAACAAGGCCTGCATTGTATAACTTAGTGAGTGAGGTTACCAGAGGCCCAATTTCCCCTTCGAATTTGCCCATCCCCTCTTTTCCCTCCTCTCTTTCCCCTACCCGAAAAGGCTGACAATACTCTTGTGACTCTTTAGTTGCAAGTGTTCATGGGCGGTGTAAGTCACTTATCATCAGTTGACCCGTTTGTTAGTTTTTCCTCCTGTACTATAAAAATATTTCTACAATCTATGATGATCGTAATCGGTTATTTACTTTTAAAAAGTAAGTTTTTAAACATCTAAGTTATAGAACCCTGATAATACTGCTAAGATATATATATACGTAGCTCATTATAACTACCATGAATTTCTTGACAGCGGCTCCCGGCTAATGTTATCAGTGATTACCTGACCTGCAGTTATGAAAACGGATCTCTGTATGACATACTAAGTTTTAAATTTTACCGTTTCATAATTATTGTGTCAATTTCCTTACACATTGTATAACTTGACTGAGAACTGAGAACCTTTCATGTTGTGACACGATTGTAAGATATCCGTCATACGCAAACAAAAAAGCAATGACATAAATTAAAGACCTTTCTTTCTTTCATTTATGGATGTTTCTGCGTTTGAGGGAATTTTCGAGGAACCAAATATTATATGTAAGGCATATACCGTGAAATAAAACACAACAATGTAATAAAAATCTAGTCCAAGTATTTTATATAAAATCGTTTTTATACGCAATTAAAAACAAAATTTGGTTTAGTTTATCTTTCATCTGTAGAGTAAACGATTTCAGATGAAATTACTTTTTCTGACAGCATTGTTAGTGTTGAAATTTATTTTGCTTTACTTGATAATTTAATTAATAGTCCCACAATGTTTCACCGTAGTATTTTTTTTTATTTGATTGTAGATATTGATTTGCTTGTAAGATGTTTCTGCAATTTATATCAGTAAAACATATTAAAATTAAAACTTTTAATTCTGTAAAAATATATATTTATTTCATATCATATTTGAAGACCGTATTTCAATAATGCTACCTAGTTCAGAAATAAGCTTATTGTTCCTGCTAGCATTAGTAAATACACATAGGCATATACATAATGTTTGCATTTGACTACAAGAATGGATGCATCCATTACGGTTTGACGTCACATAATTTTAAATTCAAACAAAGAATGCAAAACATATAATTAATCGTAAATAAGAGAATGCACAGAGATTGGTGTGCAAAACTATACGTGCATTTAGCACCAGAAATAAAATTTACTTTAGCAAATAAAAGGTGACAATGAAAAGTGCTCAGGTCTGTTTCAGAGTAAGAAATGGTGTTCGTCGTCATTTCATTATACAGCTAAAAGAACGGGTTTCACTATGTGGTGAGAATTTATATACAAATCTAACAATCTTTGAAACATTTCTAAGAATGTCTTTTGTAGACTGTTACTAAAATGTCGAAATACAAACTAGAAATGAATCGTAATACTTCAGTCATAATATTATTTTTAGCATTAGGGTACAATTTTAATACATATAATTAATGAACAATAGTATGAAGTTCATATAGTGCCCGATTAACGGAAATAGGCTTGCCCTTATTACTATACTGGGACCAAATTGTAATTGGTAAAATGTGGGTGTTTAATGCACCTCTGCCCACCCCTTAGGGGATACAGGCGTATATATGTGTACAGTTCAATTATGATGTGACTGTAATTTTGTATAAACAAGGGACATTAAAGATGTAATAGATGAGATGAGAATGTAATATAAGATTGAGGTCATTGAGATGTAATATGTGGGCCACTTGTACTTAAAATGTTGAAAATATAAACTTACTTTCTAACTGAGGAGAAACTAGTAGATTAAGCTGAAATGAGAACGAAACGATTATTTTTATTTATTTATGTTTTTCATTATTTTCTTGGCCTTGACCGAATTTTGCGTTGGCTAGTATCTTATAAAATATCTATACAAATTTTATGAAGAAAGAGAGTTATTTGTTTTAACGTACTAATATCAGGCTCTATTAATATGGTTTAAATAATATTTTTGTATTGGGCAACCCGTTCATTGATGGTTGTATGGAACATATCATTATTCTATGAGCACAACCCAAAGTAGCAGAACTAGCAAGTTTTTAATACATTCAGTCATTTTAGTTTCTGTCTAATAAACTGTGTCGTCGTAAGTTTTTTGTTTTTTTCAATGTTCTTTGCACAGAACCCATCTATGTTTCTTAAAACATACAATTATAAATGTTTAAATTATTAAAATCAATAAATAGTTAGAATAGTTAACAATAGTTTGACTGCACGGATGGCGTAGCGGTTTAAGTGGTCACCTCGTCAACACGCTGCCACGCCGAGTGGTGTGGGTTCGGTCCCCGCACGGGATAACACTTTGTATAATACTCAAATTGTTGTTCTGAGTCTGGTTGTTCTTTGTATCTGTTGTTTGAATATTTTTAAAGTCCCCCGTGATACAGGAATTAATCCTAGGGCGGGAGTTGTGTTTTTAAACACAACTCCCGCCCGCCCGCCTTTCATTAAACAATAAAACAAAAAAAAAAAGGTCTTATTTAACTTACCTTTGGTAGTTTTAGGATTCCATAGCTTTCTTATAGTGTTATTGTAGATAGGAGACGCTTCGAATGCAGTGTTATATTGATATCTGTCGTCCAAGAAAAGAAAAATAGTATTTTGTGTACGTGGGTGTATAAAAATGCAATTTTCTACTGTTGTTGAGTACTTTATAACCCCTTACATTTATTGTTTTATATCAATAGACTATAAGAATGAATTAAGGATACATACACACACACATAACATCACTCGTCTTTTTCCGTTCGGGGTTGGTAGTGACGAAAATCAAGTTAATAAACAAGAATTGTATAGAATAAAACTATTCCAGTATTTTATCTGAATTTAATTGAACCAAATAAATCGGTATCATGTCTGACTATGAAAATATAAAAAGCGAAGTGAATCGGTAAAACCGAATTGAACATTTGAAATAACACTTCAATGAGGTGTATAAACTGTAATGCGTATTTACAAATGACAGTATCTACTCTTATCAAAAATTACAAAAATAGAATTATACTCTATGGTTAACATATACGAGGCAAAGACAAGTCAAAAACCATTTCTAATTTAAATTATGTTTCTGATCTGATTTTTGGTTGGTTTACTAGATCATATTCTAATGTGTAATGAGTACTTATACAATTTTCAACAACAGAAATATAAAAATAAGAACGTAAAAAATAAGCAAATGAACTAGTTAAGTGATAATAACAAGCGTAGTGGCGACGCGAGCAACACGCCTTTTATCGTTAATGTTTTAGAAATTAATTTTCTCTTTGTATATTATCTGACGATTTATCATCATCATTATCATCATTTAATGGTATTTTTATAAGTGTAGGCGTTTAATAAGACTAATATATATTATACGTTTTTCAGTCCCGCTACTCTTTCACTTATAAGTTCTTTTAAAACGCATGAATTTGTTAAAATGAACTTGCGTGATATTTTCTTTTTATATCAACATTATTGTCATTCACTTTGTTAGAAAAAAAATTAAGAAAACGCTTATTTCTTGTATTTGAATGAGTGCCTTTTTAATCTGATTCGAAGGGTCGAACTCTATTCGATTAAGAGAATTAAATGAAAAACTCCTATTTGGTCTACAACTGGGATGCGAATTAAGCAATTGTAATAAAACTGTTAGTTTTGTATATACGCGACACTGAAGTGTATAAATATTCACTAGTGCATTCGGAAGTTTCGTTAATGCATGTTGGCGTAAATATTTTATTTCCTTTTGTTCAGCTCGGAGTCAATCACGTTCATCATGAATATAAATATGTTTTAAATAACAGTTTCGTATTGTGTTTCGGAGGTTTATATTTAGTTGCAAAATTTTGCAATAACGAGTGCTAGGGGTAAGTTTTGCAGTTGCATGAATTAAATCACAAAACATGATTTTTGATTTTTATGTATTGCGTAAAATCAAGTCAAGGATTTTTGGCACGTACCATTTGTATTTTAACCTTTTTTTTTTTTTTTTTTTTTCGTGTGGAAACCCCCACGGGTCATCACCTCACTGGAGCCAACAGTGAAGTGGTATGTCGGACTCGAACCGACTAAAACCACACGGTGTTCCGTCACGAGGTCTATCGCAGAGGACCCGGGTATACCCTAAGAAGGATGCTTCCGAGAACCCCTGCAGACCTTGGTCGCCTGATGCTCGCCTCCGGCGCCTGGTGCGTCCTCTGCAGGACGAGAGAGTGTTAGTCCTCTCCCGTTCCCGTTCCGCCGCCTCTTTGATCAGCATCACCTCTTCGCAGAAGGAGGCGGCGGATTCCCATGCACTCTCACTTTGTACCATGGACTGAACCATGGTATCTAGCGAGAGGCTTCCCACACCAATAGCCGTCACGAGGTCATGGCGCTGTTGCGTCCATGCTGAGCACTCCGCTAGAGTATGGAGTGCAGTGTCCTCGCGACAGCCTCCGCAGTGGTGGCACGCAGACGTTGGCTCCCGGCCTATGCGACACAGGAACTTACCGAAGCAGCCGTGTCCGGTGAGCACCTGCGTCAGTCGGTAGGAGAGGCTGCCATGTCGCCTCTCCAGCCAATCCTCCATGATGGGTCTTACCGCCAAAATAGTGGCGTGCCCTGCGCTTGGTCGCTCTAGTCGTTGTTTCCACTCTGCCATTAGGACCTGACGGAGCTGGGACCGTTGCGCCTCAATTTCACGAGGCGCGGGTCTCTGATCCCGCTCAAGTACCTCCTTGCGCCATAGATATAATGACGCAAGGGTTTTCGCCTCCAGGTCCCATGGAGCAGAGCCGGCTAGGAGACTTGCCGCTTCGAAGGATATCGTGCGGTATCCTCTTATGACTCTAACTGCCATCGCCCTTTGCGGTCGCCGCAGTATTGCAGTATTGCGGGCCGTCAGAGTCTCCGCCCATATTGGTGACCCATATAAGGCCATGGACCGCACGATTCCTACATAAAGTCTCCTGCAGGAGGCGTCGGGCCCTCCTAAGTTTGGCAGCAAACGCGATAGTGCAGCTGCCGTCCTCATGAGCTTAGGGGCCAGATTCCGGAAGTGATAACCGAAATCCCATCGGCCGTCGAGTGTGAGACCAAGGTATCTCATCGAAGACTCGATGCCGATGCGAACACCTCCCACGACAAGACTGGATCCGGCTGGTGGCCTCTTTCGAGGCCCGTGGAAGAAAAGGGCCTCCGATTTATGCAGGGCCACCTCAAGACCCAGCTGCCGAATCCTTCCAACGACTTGAGCGACCCCGGCCGTGGCTTTTATGGTTGACTCACGGTATGTTTGACCTCGCGCCGTTACGAGGGTGTCATCGGCATAGCAGGTGACAGCAACACCTCCCAGAAACACACCGCGAAACACCCAGTCATATCCGATGTTCCACAAAAGTGGTCCTAGCACCGATCCCTGTGGAACACCGCACGACATTTCTCGCCGACCATATCCTGCCCGACTCGGGTAGGTTACGGCTCTCTCCGATAGATATGCCCCGACAATACAACGAAGGTAAAGAGGCACTCTGTGAAACACTAGCGCCTCTCTGATGCAACTCCAGGGTAAGGTGTTAAAAGCGTTAGCAATGTCCAGAGACACTGCCAACATCACCTCACCCCGGGACACTGCTCTCTCCGCCAGGGCTCTTACGCGCATGATTGCATCGACGGTAGAGCGCCCCCGGCGGAAACCAAATTGATTGTCCGCCAGGTCCGGTCCCACCCCTGAAAGGTGCCCGACGAGGCGGTCTACAATAATGCGCTCAAAGAGCTTACATACCTCGTCGAGCAACACGATGGGCCGATAGGCAGACGGTGAGTCTGCCGGGCGCCCCTCTTTCCTGATGAGCACTAGTTTCCCCGTCTTCCATAGTTTCGGAAACTGGCCCCGCTCTAGACATGCGCTAAAGAGCCCTGTAAGTCGGGGCCCAAGAGCCTTAAGGGCAAGGACCCACGCTCGGCCAGGAATGCCGTCGGGTCCTGGGGCGGTGTTCTTGGCTTGAAGCCGTTGCACCGCTGCCCTTAGTTCTTCCCGGGTGACTTCAGGGGCGTCGTCGTCTTCGGTATTGGGCACTTGAGACGGAGCTATTGGTGGAGCAGGTGTATGCTCCGTTCGCGATGGGAATAGGGTGGCGACGATTCCTCCAAGTAGCTCTGGCTGGAGACTTTGAGTCAGCGGGGGGGCCCATGGGCGTAACTTTCCCCTCACCAAAAGGTAGGGGCGCCCCCAAGGATCTCGTGCCAGTGTCTCCAGTAACTCTTCTCGGGCCAACAATTTGGCTCGCTTTATTGCCGCTTGAAGAATCCTCTTGGCATCCCTATATCCCAGAAGAACCTCTGCCTCTCGGGCTGTCGCATCATCAGGGCGGCGACGCCTCCTGTTGAACCTTGTGTACCGGCGGCGCGCAGTCACACAATCTTCGCGTAACCTTGCTATTTCTGATGTCCACCAGTACACCTGGCGCCTTGCTGTCCTGGGATTTGCCCTAGGCATCGCCGCGTCACATATTTGTGACATAGCCTCCTGGAACCAACTTGCTTCGTCCTCGACATCCTCAGGCCTGTCCGGTGCTGTGACCCAGGCCTGTACGATAGAAGCTTCCAGGAGGAGCTCCCGATCTAGTCGCTTAAGTGCCCAACGAGGACCAGTTGGAACCGCCCTGACTGGGGTCACAGAGGTGTGGGCGGAAACGTTGAACCGTATATATCGGTGATCGGACAACGTCTCCACCTCCTCGACTACTCGCCAGCTTGTATTTTAACCTACCATATCAACTGTTGTTAGTTGAATCATAATCACACCATACTACTACTAAGAGTTAATTATTGATCAATACATTTAGGCGTACAAAATGAGTATATATAATCAATAATAATATTTGTAATGGGAATTGTGTAGTCGTACACGGGCGATTTCTTCGTATTTGATAATTTTTAATTGCATTCAAAAGTGACTGGTGATGGCGTACAATATGATCAATCACCCGCAGTATTAAAAAAAATCGATAAAGAGTATTATTTATCCTCCTGATTTCTCGTTTTTCCTCATATCAATAAATCCTCATGTGTATATGTGTGTTTGCATCTACGTGTAATTGTCTGTATGTACATACATACAGACATAATCTGCTCGGGGCAAGAGAAGGCATACCATGGCACCCCCTGTCACGTTTACCGTGGACTTTTGTAACATCATATTCGGCTTATATTCTAACCTCAACCTGGTCCACCACCATCTTGAGACAGCATAGCCGGCCTTGCTCTTTTTAGCCGAGACGCAGATATCATCTCCAGAGACACATCCTACCTCTGCTATCCTGGGTACGGACTGGAACACTCCTTTATTTCTTAGGCTGGTGTATGCGTGTACGTTAGAGATGATATCACTTCTCGCCGCCTCGGCAATCTTGAAGGTAGGGACCTCTCCATTTTATGGCTACGTGTAGACTGCGACGACCATCCCCGCATCTACGTATGCCTCTACAGGTCCCATAGCGGTGATGCCGAAACGGACCGACTCATCTAACACGTCCAAAGGGCTACAGACTCAGTGCTCCAGCAGGTCCCTTCCACAGAGATCCTGATTCTTGGCGACTTTAACGCCCATCACGCCGAATGGCTTGGTTCGCGCAAAACCGATCAAGCGGAAAGATCTGTTCACGATTTCGCCTTGGCATATTGCTTGACGCAGCTGGTAGCAACGCTTACGCGAATCCCAGATGCAGAAAGCCACGTGCCTTCACTGTTGGATCTTCTGCTGACCTCACATCCTGACCTACAAAGTATCCGTTGAGGCCCCTCTTGGCTCTTCGGACCATTGCCTGATTAGGAGTATGGTGCCACTCGTTCACTCGCTGCAGCCGCGAGTTATAGGCAGTCGCCGCGTATGGCACTATAGGTCAGCAGACTGAGGTGGAATGCGAACATTCTTTGCATCCTACTCATGGAGGCAGGTTTACTTCTCGCCGGATGATCCCAATGTCGTTGCCGACTCTGTCGCGGATGTTGTGCTTCAGGGTATGGAACTTTTCATTCCATTCTCCCTGATTCCCACAGGTGGCAAGTCCCAGCCCTGGCTTGGTCGAACTTGCAAAGCGGCGTCCCGCCGAAAGCAGGAATGTTACCAAGCATGGGCTAATGCAGCGACAGCACGGGATGTAAAGACCAGCACATTAAAGAAGCAATTTAACTTTGCCTCCAGGTCCCTCAAAAGAGTAATTGCTGGGGCGAAGTCGGCTCACATCGGCAGAATTGGCGAGAGACTAGTGAGTCTCCCTTCCGGAACTCGTGCATTCTGGTCTCTTGCCAAAGCTGTCCAGGGGAACTTTTGTAAGCCATCCCTTCCACCTCTGCACATAGGAGATAATTCGTTAGCCCACGACGATAAAGAAAAAGCCGATCTTCTGGGCAAACTCTTTGCGTTCAACTTGACCCTGGACGACGAGGGAAACGCACCGCCGACCATACCGCAGTGCGAAAGCCGCATGCCGGAAGTCCGGTTTACACAAAGG
Organism: Tyria jacobaeae; assembly: GCA_947561695.1. NCBI lineage: Eukaryota > Metazoa > Arthropoda > Insecta > Lepidoptera > Erebidae > Tyria > Tyria jacobaeae. Next base: position 6,153,096 of record OX387215.1, on the reverse strand, counting down.
GCAGTGCGTAAAGCGCTTCTTTCCCTCGACATTCTTAAGTCGAGTGGGCCCGATAGAATCTCTCCTATCGTTTTGAAGACGTGTGCCCTAGAGTTGGCACCGGTTTTAACGCGCCTTTATCGGCTTTCCTACTCTCTTGGCGTAGTCCCGAACTCATGGAAGACAGCTCTAGTGCAACCCTAAAAAAGGAGATCACTCGGATCCGTCCAACTACAGACCCATAGCCATCACCTCCTTGTTCTCCAAGATAATGGAGTCCATTATTAACTGCCAGCTGAGGAGCTGATAGTCTTCTAAATGCCTCCGGTATTTAGAAGACCACCAGCTCCTCAATGATCGACAATACGGCTTCCGTCGGGGTCGTTCAGCTGGTGATCTTCTTGTTTACTTGACTCACCGGTGGGCACAGGCGATCGAGACCAAGGGGGAAGCATTCGCCGTTAGTTTGGACATGGCGAAGGCCTTCGATCGGGTCTGGCACAAAGCGCTCATTGCGAAGCTTCCTTCCTATGGGCTTCCCGAGAAACTGTGCAATTGGCTCACCAGTTTTCTTACAGACAGAAGCATCAAGGTCGATGTTGACGGTGCATGCTCCGACTCCAAGTCTGTTAATTCTGGTGTCCCACAAGGTTGTATGCTATCACCCACGCTGTTTCTTCTCCATATCAATGACATGCTGCAGATTAGCAGCATCCATTGCTATGCAGATGATAGCATGAGTGATGCCCTTTACACCGGCCGCGCTAACATTTCTCGAGTAAACGTCATCGAGAGCCGATCCAAACTTGTGTCTGAAATCGAAACTTCTTTATAAAAAGTTTCAGATTGGGGTTGACTTAACCTAGTCCAGTTTACCGATAAAAAGATGCCATTGTAGTATCACCTCAATTTGAGAGCACTTCCCTAACTTCATCAGCCAGTATCGGAATCCTTGGCGTCGATATATCAAGCGAAGTCCAGTTTTGCGGTCACTTAGAGAGTAAGGCCATATTAGCCTCGAAGAAGCTTGGTGTGCTAAACAGATCGAGACAGTATTTTATTCCGGCCCACCGCCTGCAACTTTATAAGGCGAAGGTTCGGCCGCACATGGAATACTGTTCTCATCTCTATGCAGGTGCACCCCAGTACTAACTTCTCCCTCTTGACCGCATTCAACGGAGAGCGACTCGCATCGTCGACTGCCAAGATATTTCTGATCGACTTGACACCTTGGCGTTGCGTAGACATGTAGCTTCACTCTGCATCCTCTATCGCTTGTATCATGGGGGGGGGTTCAGAGGAATTGTTCGGACTTATACCGGCTGCTGGTTTCCGCCATCGTCCTACGTGTCAAAATATCCATCCCCATCACCTGTACGATTGGCACGCCACCACTGTGCGCTTCTCCAGAAGCTTTTTGGCTCGCACAACCAGATTATGGAACAAACTGTCACCTGCCGTATTTCGGAACCGATACGACCTTCAAACCTTGTATGTATATATATATACCAATGTATGTATATATATCTGTATGTCTGTAAGTAGGTATAATGTACCTAGTTTTATACGTTGATGTTGCAACTAAATTGCTTTTTTCTCCTCCTTTTTACTTCTATATTGCACCAAGCTACCCATCATTCTTAAATCCACTATCAATTTTGTCCATCCAAAGGTTGCTTGTAATAGATCGCTCTTAGCGATGAGGCCGCCCATTGTGCATATCACTATGTCTTTGGTGCACAATAAAGATGATTCTTATTTTATCTTAAACAAACAAATAATAATATACAGTCAACTGCTAGCTAGCTAGCTAGCTGCCCATGTATATATGCCCAAGGACATATAAAAGTTAAGAGTCACAAGTGCATTGCCGTTGGATTGTTGGATCTTTAACAAAATGCAAGCATTGCTTCACAATCGGGTTTTTGTGTGTAAGGTGGTATTACTTCGTTAGCGCTAGCCAATACGTGCCTAAGCGTATCACTTCCACGTTTTACAAAAAATATGTAATGAATTTAAAATGTAAGTACTATATGACTAGAGTCTTGAATAATATTATTCAATCTAAATCAATCTAAGACAGGTGTCCTCAAATCTTACAACTGACACCAGACACACCAGACAAAACTAGAAATAGAATAAGAAAGTTTTGCCGAAAATTGAAGGGTGATTCTACAAACTGAAATTAAAATCAATATATACATAACTAAATATATAAGTAAAGTATTTACAACAACTAAAGAACTAACTAAAGAAATAAAAACGTATCGCTTCACATCTCACAAGAGTGATTGAGTCGTTCAACTGATTCTAACGCACGTCCATCCCTTCATTATACTTAGTATAGTATTCTTAACCTTTTGAGTGGTCGTAACTTTGACGTATACCATCATTTGTCCAAACGGCGTCCCTGAGGCGACTTAGCGCGGTAACTTTTTATTTTTGATGTTCAACAATAAATCTCTGATATGATCCGCCTTCAAGATAGTTTCCTTTATTTTAACGATACCTTCTCTGCCTTTTTTGTTTCATTTTCATTACTTACGTGTAGATAGTTGGATTAACAATAATAGTGTAGTATTAGTATTCTTGTATATGTATCTATTTTTTAGTGTGTTGGGAGATATCAATTAACAATATTTATTTTCAAATTGTTTCTTTATTCATTTAATTTCTTTCATTTCATAATAATTTAACAGAGTTTGACAGGTATGAGTTACTACATCATCATACATACATCATTTTGCTGTTTTTTAACAAGACTGATAAGATTTGCATTTTAATATTATTAATTAATCATATTAAATTTATTTATTCGTCATGAAATAAGCTGTTAAACTCTAATATCTTTGATTTTAAGCTACGCCCATTAATTTTTTTAAGTTTACAAATATCACTTGATATTTTGGTCTGGTCGAAGGTCTGACGAACGAAATAGTTCGACCGATTATAACGATAAGGCTTCCACGAATGCTCTCTCGAGGGTGACAAGTTTTGCAGTGCATCTTCTTAGTAGAAAAAGACCTGAGCCACTATTACATTTACTCGTCACTACTCAAACTAGAACGCCTACATTCAAACTTCCATTATATACTTGCAGTCAGCTCATTACCATTTTAATAAACGACCAAAATTGCGAAGTGGACCGACCTTTAAGTCATAATTATTTTCTTATTACTCGACTCGAGAACGCCACCTGCGACCGACGGTTTAGGCCGAGATTGGTATTAGAGTTCTGTGAACAAAAATAATAGGCCATTTATATTTACAGCATGCGATAGATCTAAACATATAATACAGCTCATTGCCACTAGTAATTAATAACGTTATTGGTTTAAGACTTTTTTGTGTTTATTTTTTCAATACCATTATTTTCGATTACACTAGACAAGATATCCAATAATATCCATGATAAAATAAAATGTTTTTAAATTAAATTAAACAAAACTTACAGTGAAAAAGATTTCTTGTGTATGTTTTATTAATAGTATAAGTCTGGAAAAGTTAAATATTTTGACTTGTCTTGAAGATAATAAAATGCTAAGAAAAATAGTGTTTTGCCAACCTAGACCTTGATCTAGATAATAACAATATCGGGATTCCATTAAAGCGATAATGTTATTTAAATGGGCTTCATTATTAAATCAGTACTTCCTTTTCTTTCTCTTAAGGTTTTTGATTTTGTAATAAATAACAATTATAAAGAATGCAACTTGACAGAGTTAAATCACAGAATTTAAAGTGAGGCTAACATTTGCAGTAAGTAAGCCGTGTAAGTTACAGATGAGTGGCATACAGCCACGGGAGGAAATCGGGGGGCCATCCTCTTCCAGTAGTATAATTACAGGCGACCAAGCGATCGGACTGTTATCTATCAGACAGTATATATGTATATAGTCATATAGGGCAGGGTATATGGTAATAGGCTTGCCCCTGTTATGTGAGAAAAACAAATTAACAAAAAGGTGGTTTATAAAACACCTTTGCATTAGGATATACAGACGTGAGCGTATGTAAAAAAACAAATTACCACATTATAAATAGTGGTAGAGTCATGCTTTGTCACGAATGGGCCGGCTCGACCAGTACGATACCACGGTCTCACAGAAAACCGTTGGTGAAGTAACACTTAAACTTTTCCAGAAATGAGTGAGGTTTCCGGATTCCCAACTCCCTCTCTCCTATTTCCTCTCCCCTCAACCCCTCTCTCCTATTTTCCATCTCCTCACTCCCTCTCCATTTTTTCCCCTTCCCGCATCCCCCTTCCCCTCATGACCCTCAAAGGCGGGCAGCGCACTTACGGCTCTTGAGTTGCAGATGTCCATGGACGGCGGTTGTCACTTACTATCAAATGACCCGTCTGTTCGTCTGTCCCCGTATAGTATAAAAAAAAATACTTCATGATATTTAAATTATTATTTATAATAGTAGTTGTATAATAATGATAGTATTATTATGTTATATTTATAAAAAAATACCATACTATTAAGATCTGTATGATACTAAAGTTCTGATACAACAAAACACTCCAGAATTCGCGTTAGCATGGTTTGACTTTGTGTAATCGAAACTCTTTCACTTTTTCTTCTCCACTCAGCCTTGCATTTGCATTTATGTACGTCGTGTATGTGTCGTATATAGGAGTAAAAAATTATTCAGATTTGCCCATGAGTCTGAACCCTGCACAAAATATACCGCAAGCCATAATAAAATATATAATCAAGTATTATAGAAATAGTATGTTAAAAACAAGTGTCTACTGAAGTTTGTATTGTAGAATTCGTAGAACAAATTATACCTTTTTTTATCGTGTGGCAACCCCAACGGGTCATCAACCTACTGGGAACAGTAGGATTTTTGTTTTATACTTAGAATATGCCTTGACAACACTGTTAAATTGATAATCTCCCAAAATTTTTGTTAACAATATTTTAAATGCGCCATCTATTTACGTGTCTTTTACCTTTTCACGTTTATTATTATCATTTTTGGTTATGATATATTGATGCCACTTCGACTATTTTTGATCTTTTGTGGCACAACAATCAATATAGTACAATCCAAAAGGGAATATAGTACACTGCTCAGCCTTTATGGATTCGAGAAACCTCTAGATCTTCAGCAAACATACGTTTTTTCAGCTTGCAGTGTCTGGTAAGGATCCATTATTTCAAGGCTAAGTGGCTAAAGCTAAAGATTTGGTTAATAGATTTGTGAATACTTCGAACTTTAGAGCAGAAAATAGGTTACTCTTTCGAGGAAGATAGTATTATCATATTATTAATATAATTTGCATTACTTTATTAGCTCAGTATATTTTCATACGTACCAATATATATATTATAATAACAGACTCTCAAAGCTATCCTCCTATGTACGCATCACAGCGTACAATATATAATCTAGAAATAAATTTAGTTCTAAATTAATTTAGCCACAGCAAACAAGATTTAGGGATGATCAAAATACGCTCGAGGCACCTTGCACTTCATTAAGGGCTCAAAAACGTTAATCAAGACTTAATAGATTTGAGAACTCTATATTTAGATTATGTTTGATATGTTGATAAATTTAATCATATATTATTTGAATGGTTCTCAATACATTATATTGTTTCAGTAAATATAATTTGCCCGTATTATTTTATGTTTTATATTGTTATGTTATATATGTAACCGGTATAGTTGCTATATTTGTTAATACCTGACGTGGGAGATCCATGCTTTGGCACGTATGGGTAGGCTCAACCCGAGTGTTACCAGGGCCTCACAAAAAACTGTTAAACAATGCTTGCATTGTGTGCAAGTGATTTATAGAATCGGTTCGGCCATTTATACATAAATAGGTAACAAACGGACGGAGTTGATTTTTTGATGTTAAACATACAAGCAGACGGCTAACCTTACTTTCACAATTGTAATATTAGTACGGATTAATTCGCTCCATATATGCTTGCTTGATTTATTCTTCCGAATATGGACCACCGCTCCCAGAATCGTGAACCACGATAAACTAAAGTGGGCTATCAACAGCTTCCTTCCATACAAAACTGCAGGACTGGACGGTATTTTCCCAGGTCTGCTAAAATGGTGTGACGATGCACTGATGGATCATCTACAGTCCATCTACAGAAGCTGCGTGGCACACCGTTACGTACCTACGAATTGGAGAGAAGTCAAAGTAGTGTTCCTTCCCAAACCCGGCAAAGGAGACTACACACAACCCAAATCATTCAGACCTATCAGCCTCACATCCTTCATGCTTAAGGTTCTAGAGATGCTAATAGACAGAGAAATCAGGAGCACGGCGCTATACTAGCACCCCCTGAACCCACACCAACACGCCTACTCGATGGGTAAATTAACAGAATCCGGAATCTGCATCGTGTAGTCTCATACATACAGGGCAACCTCAAATACAAAAAATCAACTCTAGGGACCTTCATCGACATCGAAGGTGCCTTCGATAAAACAAACTTCAACAGCATAAGTCAGGCTCTGTCTAGACACGTATTTGACTCCACTATTACAGGATGGATCGACAGCATGCTTAGAGGCAGAGCTATACAATTCACTGTTAACAACACAACAAGAGGAACAGTGGCAAGAGGGTGCCCACAGGCCGGAGTTCTCTCACCTCTCCTCTGGAACATCGTGGTGGATGAGCTGATAACTCAACTCAACGACCGCAAGTTCTTCACAGTGGGCTATGCAGACGACCTGACCATTCTTATTAGCGGCCCATTTGAAAACACGATTTGTGACCAAATGAGGTCAGCTTTAAAGGTCGTCGAACAGTGGTGCGTAAAACACAATCTATCAATGAACCCAACAAAAACGGAGTTGATAATGTTCACAAACAAACGTAGTTTAGGTGATCTAAGGCTGCCTAAACTATATGGTACTAGTCTGGTTCTTACCACAGAGGTCAAGTATCTAGGAGTCATACTTGACAGCAAACTCCTATGGAATAGACACCTAGATGCAAAACTTAATAAAGCCTGCATTATCTTCTACCAATGCAAGCGGCTCCTCTTCAAAGCCTGGGGTCTCTCACCGAAAATCACTTTATGGCTCTATAAAGCGGTAATAAGGCCAATAATCACGTACGGTGCTATTGCTTGGTGGCAGAAAACTGAGCTGCCCCATGTGACAGGATTCCTAAACAAAACATCTTCAAAAGAAGGTACTGTATAGAACTACAAGAAAACGATAGTGATTATTCTGGCATAAATGAAGTCCTTATATACACGGACGGCTCCAAGATGGGGTCAGTGTATTGCGCTAATATACGCAGCCCACGCAGCTATGTCAAGAGGCATCAGGAAGTATGTACAACATCCGCATACTGTCAGATAGTATGGCGGTACTAAGGGCCCTAATGGGCAACACCATGAACTCCGGTCTCATCTATGAATGCCACCAATTGCTAGAACGCCTAGCCTCGCCGAACGGGGTAATTTTACAATGGATCAGGGGGTACAGCAACTCACTCGGTAACGATGCCGCCGACGAGCTAGCAAGGAAGGGATCCACAACACCAGTGGCAGGCCCTACCACACTCATGCCACTACCCTTCAACCTATATCGCTTCTGGTTAAGGCAAAGGACTCGAGAAGCACATAATAGCCGATAGATTAACACACCTGGCTGCAGGCAATCCAAACTGGTATTAACAGAAATATCACCACGTTTATCGTGTAGACTCATCAGTCTTTACAGAACGGACATCCGAATATTGGTCGGTAGCATTACAGGCCATTTGGCTCTGAACCGACACCTATTCGTCATTAACGCGACCTGTAGCCCCCAATGCAGGGGTTGTCTAAGCGCGGAGGAAACGGCCGCCCACGTTATCCTGGAATGCGAGGGCGTGGCTGCACAACGGGCAGAAATCCTCGCAGGCGCGACGACGCTCCTAGAAGCCTGTGAACGCCCCAGGAGGCTTTTTGAGCTAGGCTGGCTCAACTAGTCAGCCTCCTGAACGCATAATGGACCGAACATGAGTCTAAATGCGGAAACTGAGCCCTTGACCATTACCATTACCATTAGCATTCTTCCCAATATATTTGCTAGGGTTGAAAGTGGTTTCAAGTCGGAAGCATGTAAGATAAATTATATATTTTTTTGCGACAATATAGTAGGTACCAGATTAAAAAAAAATACGCAGGTATAACCATAAATCTTTCTACCCACATCTACCTATAAATTACAGGTCCCTGTGACCTCCGACCTTGACATACCGTACACAATTGAGACCCTAATTAAAAAATATGCAGCGGGTTTTATTAAACGTTGATAAATATTGGAGATACTGTTTTTGTCAATGGAATAAGATAATTTATTAATGCTTCTTTGTGTTTTCTTGCTGAGGTAATGAAATAAAAGGTAAACGCAAATAGTGCCCGTGTTATTTATATTATGGTTGTAACGAAAACAAAATAAGCCAACAACGGCTTTTCTAGTTTTTTAAATTATTAAATTCATATTTATTATTAACTTATTATTCAATAAGTTATTGTACTTTTTGTATTGTATTGTACCATTATAATAATTTATTAATAAAATAATAATTGATGTATACTATGTCGCTAAATAAATTTATTGTTATTTATATTAAAATCATGAAAGATTGATTTTTTTGTAACGTGCGGAAAATGTCTTGTGTTCACTAGAATGGATATCCTTATATAAAGTATAGATATCACTTTATCCTGTAAGATATCTACACTTAAAATTGTATATTAATATTACAATTGATATTATGTGTTCTATGATAATAAGTCACGTGAGTATTTCGTTGATTAATTCGTCGAACCAATGCAGATTACTTATAACTTTTATGAGACAGTTTTTTTTTGTGCTTCTAAAGTAAAATAACTTTGACAATTAAAAAACTTTTCACTGAGGAGGAATACAACCCATAGGCGTTCACGTTGCAGGTCGATTGGTTGGTTCAAGGTATAATCATCGAGAAACACTTATAATTTGTACAAGGCCATTAACCGGCCATTTGGCCTTCACATGCATAATATAATATTTGAAATAAATATACTTAAGAAAATTTAAATCTTTTGCCCTTAAAATAAACACATTTAAAAAATATCAAACTGCACCGTGTAAATCAAACTTTCGTTCAACCATCTTAACACACTTACCAACTGCTAGACGGTCCCAAATTTGTTTTGCGGAATAATTTAATAGATTCAATGGGACTCTTAATTTAGTTAAAGTATATTATCACGCCCATGCTTCGTTTAGTTTAATTTACAGCTATCGAATACGAAAATAAATAGGCACACTAAATCAGAGTAAGTTTTCCATCACACGACAAATGAAAGGCTCGTTATGAAGATTTCAATTGTTTGTTTAATTTTTCGTTTAGTAAATTGTAGAATTTTAGAAATGGTCATCGAATTATAGTAGCTAAACAATTAAATAGACGAGTAATTATTTGCTTAAAACTGTCTTCTTTAAAATATTTATCTCTAAGTTATAATGGGCACTCAAGACACGTACCTAATATTTAAGATAAAGGTAAAATAACACATACTGAATAGACGTTGGCGAAGCATGAGGCTCTCAACTTTCACATTATAGGTTTTATTTTGTCTAAATCCCGTGCTTACCTGTTTCGTGCCTATAAAGATATGAGAAAGCAGCGAAAGTAGATGTTAAATAATATACTATTTAAGTGATTTGATGAGTATGTGAAACATTTACTATAATATTATTATTTATTTCACATTGCAATGCATGTTTTAAGAAATATGCTATACTACTATATACCATTTAAAGAAGTAACATTTAATCTAAGGATCCTCAGATTGAATGATAACTTATATAATATTTTATTAAAAATTGAATTCAAAATGTAATTTGAATATCAAACATGAATCAATACAAGAACCTAGGTTCTGAAAAAGTGCTCATATAGGTACGATGCGTTATTATGTAAAATTAAAATGACTTCAATGTTTTGTTATCAAAATCTTTCCATTATATGTAAAACATCTAAGATTTTTTATATAACATCTTATGTATGAATGAAAACTGCTACAGTAGATACTGTTCAATACCAGTAGCGTCCCACCTAGCATTTATATAACATTGTTCGTGATGGAGGCCATCCGTAGTTCCTATAAGTATATATAGATGTCGCTGTTCTCAATTTGTAGAGTAAAATCTTTGTACACCTTTTTACGAAAACGACGAGGACGGAGGAGTATGAAATTTTAAACCGTTAAAATTTATATGGAGAACAAGTGCAGAAAGCAAATATTTTTATATAAAAATGCAATAGAAATACATGAAATTATTATAAAAAATACATTAGTCACATTACCATGCGTGTGACACACACGTTCATAATGTCGAAATAATATTCTGTTCTAAACAAATATATACCCTTTGAAAAAACAAGCCCCAATAATATCCAAACTTAAAAATGTAACCATTAATGTGTACTTTCGACCTCCAGGCGAACACTACATATTACTGGAGAAGGAGGAATATAATATATATAAAGTTATAAAAATACATTTTCAATTTCAATACAATATTTTTTTAAAGTTAAGTAACAAAAATAAAGTAAATAATATGTGACACATACGTGAGGTACATAAAATATTGTAGTTATATTTATATTTTATTTTAACACAACGTTTAGTTTTAGATACATTGACCTTAAATTTCGTTTCCACTTATAAATAATGAAAATTGTATAAACTAGGTGAAAAAGAGTGTCCTTGCAGTTTTTGCCTGCTGATCTTCATAGAATACCATACTGTGATAATGTGCTATAAGTGAGTAAAAAGAGTTGTAATGAAGGTGGTAATTCGATTGCCTTCATCAATTCCATCGGGCTGCTGACAGTTGAAACTTATGAAGGCAATGGGTTCTTGAAAACGTAAAGCATATGCTTCAAACGTAAAGAACTGAAACAACATTGTTGTTTATTGAATATATATACATAGATATGTATATATATTCAATAAACAACAATGTATGTATCTACATACACTCAGGTCTCGATCCCCGAAGTTCGTAATAAACGCCAACATCTTGCAGATCATAATTTAGTCCTATTTACGTAATAGACGGCAAACCTATTGCCGACATACGGCACTTGGCATGGCACTTTAGAAAATTTGGAGTATACTGACAGGAAAGGGAGGATCCAGAGGAAGGAAAGGGATATTGCTCATACAGATAGATTAAAGAGAATAAGCAACAATTTAAGAAAGTCACAATCGCATACCTATAACTCAAACTTGCTGGTAAAACAGACCTGATAAAACTATGCTATTAAAAGTCTAAATAATCTAAGACATATCTTACACTTTAAAATGTATTAAAATATTTATCTTAACTTAGAATTTCAAAGTGCACTCTCTAGAGAAGTGGGCAAATACGAATAGCTCTAGACAACATTAGGAAGAGATCAGTTCTCTTCCATAGAGACTCGTATCCAATGCTCTTTTACTGTCGTTTTATGGCCGGCTCTACACGTGACTCTAAGATACGATATTAAATGCGGCTCTATTTATTCAGATGTCTATTGCATATCAAACACGGTATAGAAAGAGCTTTTTAAATTAAAAATCTAATGGCTCTTTGGTGTCATCCTTTTAGATTCTGTTTTATGATGCAAAAGAAGTATAATATCTGAATTAAAGAGGCTTACATGAAATAAACTCAAACTTAATGATTATGGGTGTGTGCGCGTGTGTGTTTGTGTATGCGTGTGTGTTTGTGTTGTGTGTGAGCCACCAGCTGCACCACACAACAGCAATGTTTTCACTGTATTTAGTAGAAAAATGTGTAATAAAACCAAAAAACTGTGCAGGAACACAAAATAATAGAAATGCCTTTTGTAAGAACTAAATCCTTGTGCTGCTTTCGTTACCTAAAATCTTTTAGAGGGAGTTTCAGAAAAAACACAAAGAAGGTTTCTAAATTTACCAATACGTGTGCAGAAATATGTAATTATAACAATAATTGTATTTCAGTCTACTAATCCTTACTAATATACAAAATGCGGAAGTGTGTTTGTTTGTCTGCTATTTACGCTCACGCATTTTAATAATGAATCGATCAATCATGTACCGATAAGGACATAGGAAATATGTATATTTCATCCAGAAAAAAGTGCTGTTCCCAAGGGGTTGAAAATTTAAGCACTTACTTATAAATCTGCTCCAATACTTCAACTCTCATTCGTAGACTAAAATAAAATTTTACTGCCTCAAAACTATCAAACAAGTCTAAGCTTAGACATAGATTTTTTTGATAGTTTTTAGTTCTTGTTTGGCTCAAAAATAAGTTCGAGGAGTTCATTCTCTTATTCCAACAAATAAATCGCACATAATATGTGGCGACAAGATTGTTGCTTAAAGCGTCCTAGTGCCACTATAAATCCTGGAGACATTAACTGCATGCACTTAATTAGGTAGATCCGGACACTGCAAGTGGTCACATAATATTGTCATAGAGTATATAATATATAATGAAGAGGTGTCAATGTATACCCTACTCAACTATTAAACAGACGGTTGGTAAAATGTTGTGAGAGATTACAAAGTCACATACATATACATTGGATGTGTAAGTGTAAGTATAGGAAAAATACCTTTTATGTTCACGTCACGAATAGATGGAATTGAACTTTCTTTATTTGAAATCAACTTTATATCTCGAAAGCTACTGCTCTGTTTTGGATTTTAGGACGAAACAAAGCTTAGTTAGTTATTAGCTTAGTTATTTAAAAAAGACAATTCCCGCATTAGGATTAATTCCTGTGTCGCGGGGAACTTTACCAACATTCAAGAAACGGATACAAATAACACCCAGACTCAGAACAACAATTTGAGAATTACACAAAGTGTTGTCCCATGCGGGGATTGAACCCACAACACTCGGCGCATCAGCGTAGTGGCGAGGTGACCACCTTAACCGCTACGCCATCCATGCAGTCATCATAAAGAAACAACCGACATAAATATATACACTCTTAAAACATAAACCCTTATTCTTGAACCGTCTGAATATAATGGATAATTTCGTAAATATGAACAATGATAGGCACTAAACGAATAACACAATACTAAATTCCAGTCTGTGATCTTATTTGAGATCCTTAGGGTATGACTCAGAGCAGTAATTTTCCTCTAAGTAGGTGTCTACAGGCCGAGATTAGTCAATGTTATTGTTATGTTAATATATTATTTATTGCTGTACTAACAAAGGATTTAGTTTACTTGTAAGTGTTTAGGTGGTATTTGCATTTAATGAAATGGAGAATGCTATAGAAACTCATTTAGGTACTAAGCGGGTTTATACCTTTTAAACAATTGATTATATTATCCTAGTAGAATTTTCTTAGAAAAGTGGGAGTACCGCAGGTGCAATAAGTAACAAGTTCATAAGGTATAAAGAAGTAAACATATCACTAATTTTGTATCAGAATTGTGAATGGCCTGTTCAAAACGAATATGAGTATTTATAATTTTAGGAATTGAGAAATTCAGCCACCATATTGAGTTATGGCGGAACAAAGAAACTTATATAAAAACATAAAACCTCATTAGATGCACCCCTTTTTGCAGTAATATAAAAAGGTTCGTTCTGTAATTAATAAGAGTATCGAGTTGCAGTTATCCATAGACGGAGTTGTCACTTTCCATCAGGTGACCCGTTTGTTCGTCTGTCCCCCTATAATATAAAAAAAAATACGTGTACAATTAGTTTATCAATATAAATATTTGTTTATTCCCATGTATTCCTTGTTAGTACAGAGTAAACCCCATTTCTTTTTTCTTAACTCCCATTCTCTCGTGGCTGCCATAAAAGCAGCTAGGAGGTTGGACGGTTATCATTAGACGGCATATATACAGACTTGCTTGCTAATATGTAATATGGGCTCAATTAAGTTGGAAACGAGTGAAAAACTTCGTGGATATTGAAATTTGCGTATAAGTATAATTGTTATTGAATAAAAAAATTAAAAGATTCTTAAGTTATGATAATTACAGAAATTGCCTCAATTGCCTTCTAAAACAAAGTGAAATAATATTGGCAAAAAACAAATAAAAAAAAAATTAAATAAATTAACGCCTTTAAGGCTACCATTTACAAATCCAGCCTCAAAGAGCAAGTTAATCAATTAAATAGTAAGTTAATTTCGTCAATTAAATGGCAAAATAGGCAAAGATGAAGATATTTTAAATCTTTATTGTAAAGATAAAAACAATGAAAAACGTGTGGCACGAACCACACAATCAGAGCGATTTGGCACTATTGGCATATTTAAAATCAGTTCATCAAAATCACTTTGAGGGATGTGGACGGCTATTGTACATTCAAAATACGTTCTTTGTAAGAATTCTAAAAGTTGTTGTGTGGTATGCACGGCATTTAAGTTAAGTTAAGGTCTTAAGTTGAGCAGGTCTTGGCAGAAACTTTATGTGAGCATCGGCGATGTGCTTTGTCGTGCATATGTCAAACCGAATCACCCAACCGGCTTTGCAAAGGGATGATCACAAATCTGAGCATTGAGGTTGACACCGCTTTAAATGAGATCGATTTTTCCACCGATCCAAAAACCAGCCCAAACTATTATTGTTCCCCCTCCATATGAATGAACTTCCTGACAATATTTCAAATGGAGAATCCCCAAACACGAGTACTTCTTGTAGCTGGCCTCTTACTGAGACGAGATTCATCGTAAAAGAAACACAACGCCAGTCTTCTTCCCATTGTAAACGGGACCTGCGATTGGAGGGTGCTATAGGTTTAACTCTTAGCAGCCTTATCAGCAAGCCTGTAGAACTGTGGAGCCTCCTTGCCAACATCATGGCGGTTATGGTACGATTCCGGCGAGCAGTATTTCGGATGTTCGGGTCCTGTCTGCGATTAGTGATGTGAGATCATCCTCCACATCGTTCGGCCACGCTGCCCGTGATACAATCGCGTGTTCAGAGGCGGCTTATGAAGCTCAGTCTAGTGTCAAGAGCGATAGCCACAATATGTTGCCCCGAACCAGCTTGCAATATTTCGACGGTTCTCATCATCTTTCGTGTCAAATGATTTCGTCACTCAGTATCGATGCAATTTTTTTAGGTCTGATGCAGTAATTTATAATGGTTTGTAAAAACGCTATTAGCCTCTTTTATACGAATACTGATTGACAGTTCATTTTCTATTTTTTAACGAAATTTAAAGTGAAATTCAATAAAAAAACTCAATAACAATACAAGAAAAAAACCTTAGTTGTGGCAATACTCTAAAACGTATTTGATCCCTAGTAAATTCCTAGTAAACGTATTACCCCTCACTTTTGATGAGTGTAATTGTGTAAATCGTACACGACTCTGGTAAATTAATTTTGCATACTGCTACAAAGTCAAATCGAACTCTCTAAACTCCTTTAAACATAATAATGAAATCAAATAAACATCTTCAAAATTACATTACATCACAAAACGACATTTTAATTAACAGAGTGAAACCAAATATTCTTTGTCAAAAGTAAACGTATGTATGTACAACAACGAGCACACGAATTTGTATTTGAGTTGAACTCTAGTTGCGGCAGTAAATTAATTAATACGTAAGTACTAACATTTCTGAATCTAATATCAGACAATCGTCTGAGTATACCAGTGTTTGTTCGAGGCACACTCAGTAGATGCCGGTAATTGCTCTCCTATTGTTCTAGATAGAGTTTTGAATGCAAACAACTTATGTGTAATACGGCAAGTTGTAGCATCTATTTGGGGTACTGAGATATTTTTAAATAAATAATTTATATGCAGGATGTAATATATCATGAAAACAGCTAAAACCATAACAGTTTTAGGAAATTCGGACTTTTTTTATATTGAAATTCTGGTTTGAAATTTAACCCACGATTATTAAACGATTTGTTATTTCCTAAGTAAGAAAACAGATGTAAATTAAAATAAGAACCATGAATAACAAGGACGTTTATGAAATTTTTAGACTTTTTTGAAAATTTATAAAGATAACTCATTAAAAATCGATATTTGACCAACAAATCGTCAATTTTTTTTTTAACTTTCTAAGTCCACTTTTTACGACACTAAACTAAACAAAAAATCAAGCTGAATATTTGATTGAGCATTGGTTTATCGGGCCATAAATACTGTTACAATAAAAAAAAATACATAATATAACATTTGAATTTGGAATCCGTCATTCTTACACGAATATTAATTGTGTTTTCTCATTTTCGCGCCAATCGGTATTAAATATTTTTGTGATATTATAATGGAGTACACAACAATACACAACAATGCTATAACAGTAGATAGAATTACACAAAGTGGAGTTAAATGCAATTTTTGAAACTTTCTAATCTCCACTGTTTGAGTCAGAAAAAGATCTCGCCGTCCATGTAGTATTCGTATGAAAAGGGCGATTAAAGCAGTGTAACGGATTAGATTAGACAAATATTAGGCAGATAGGAATATACCTAGTCTTGTCATGAATATTGTTACAAAGAAAAATCTTTGTTATATTCTTTTTACCGCATAAAACATGTGGCACTATAATGTTTGTAAGTTTATACATTTAAATAACATAATTAAAATGTAAATGAAGCTCATTCAAATTAATCTCCATTGGCTTTAATTCAGTCCTTTAAACGTTTAAGCCAGTTGTCAATAGAAACCCGCACTCTCTCCATGGGGAAATTCTCCACTGCCAATCTTATGGATTGTTTTAGGGATTCCAAAATATCATGGCGTCTAGAGCATACCATACTCTCTAAAATTAATAATAATCATAATCCACGGGATTAAGATCGGGATTAGACGAAGTCAGAAACGTTCCTGCCAACCACGCTTGGGCGGAACGAGATTCATGATATGATGTTCAGTCTTGCTGAAAGGAACATCCTTGGTTTCGAAATATGGTGTTGTTAAGAGGTTTAACCACCTTCTCAAAAATTGTATCTGGATATAATTGTGGCGATATTTTGACTTTTTTAGACAAAAATATGACTCAGTCACTCGTTGATAGCTAACACACCATCAAACATTCACCAAAGTCGGATAATGCCTACGTGCTAGTCTGCTGACTAATTGGATAGCTTTTACAAATATTTCGGATAAAAAAACTCGTCAGGATATAAAATTGCTTTGGGACAGGATTTTTAAAATTCTTTTCTTCACTTCTTTGATCACCTTTTTTGTACGAATACTACGTGGACAGCCAATTTTTTTTTTTATTTGACGAACAGAGGAGTATCTTGGTATACAACAATTTTACTAAAACCATGACAAACCAAAGTTGGGAAAGGGATATTGCTTACAAGGATAGATTGTGAATTGTAAGCAATAGATCAAGGAAGTTGGGTATAATTCTGTAACTAGAACTGGTTGTAACCAGGCACGAGTCCTCTACTTAAATATAAATCCAAAGGATATATGTACCGTGAAGTACATAGATCCACGTAAACGCACACTTAGGTCTGCTGGACTATATTAACAACCTGAGAATAATCTTTTTAAAAACTTTATATTATTAAAGCTCTTCAAACTGGGCTCAACCCGAAAATTGTCTTAGTCGTCTTATGAAGACCTAAGTCAATATTTTAACTGCCAGCTAGCTGCTATCTAGTACAGTGCTTTGTTCAATAAAAAATCAATCGAATATTTCTTAACTTTATTATGAGTTCATCTATTGTATTTATGATCACTGTCAACTTAGCCACGATGAGGGTCATAAAATTTTTCTGCCTCCGAAGCGCACTTCATTCTAATTTCCAATAATGTTTTAGTTTTTTAACACAAAAAAACACCTACTATTTCTTTACTTTTTTATTTAATAACTTTGAACTATTGTTTAATAGCTTTGAATACTTATTAAAATTTCAGCCTGACTAGTGGAATCGTACTTGGAATCATTTAATATACGTACCTTAAATACTTTTGATACTTGCTTTCGTCCCAAATTAAAATGATACAGTCACATGAGCACGCCATTGAGATTCGCATAATGGCTGAACAGGCAGCAATAATTGCAGTCGTCATTATCTCGAAACTCTATGCTTGTGTTATTTAGTCATATGTAGATAAATGAGTGACAGGCGTTCATTATTTCTTCATTGTTTACACATAATGAGCCGGTGATTTTTCAAGGTGTGATAATTTGGCAAATTGTATTTATTGTGTCATTATGATAACTGGTTTTCAAGAATTTATTGTATATGATATCGTGTGTATTTTTTGTGTTACTTTCGTATAGTTTGAAGTAAAAAAAAAAATATGTTATACATATAAAAAAAATCCTTATATTTTACCTCTGTGAAATAAGAATGATAATATATAATTTAGACAAGTTTGCAGTTTGCAGGAAAGGACCCTTAACATATAGTTTTTATACTAAATACGATAAGTATACGTACTTATATTGACAGTTGATAATGCTGATGAAATATGCACATTTTAATTTAATATATAGTCACAAGATTATCAACCGTTTAAAAGTAAGCATATGTGTAAATAATAATAACAATAATAATATATGTTTGGAGGTCGTGGCCTTTTAAACATTAGGACCCTACACAATCGCGAGATATACAACCTCAGAGAATATTTTCTTCACACCGATGTAGAAGTGCATCGTAATGTAGTAGCAGTGGACAATGGACTTACTCCACTCGGTCTAGCTAAAGAGAACTGGTGCAAACCTATAGTACTCAGTACTAATGATCGCAGGGAGGTATGGAAGGGCAAAGCGCGCCATGGTCGGTTCTATCGGGCCCTAAATGGGCCTGATGTAGACGTAAAAGCTTCTACATTCTGGCTTCTATATCTTTTTGGAACAACTGAAGGTTTTTTCCTTGCAATTATGGATGAAGTTCTTATGACTATCGGAAATTTATTCTGAAATACGGTACGTCGACATATGATGCAGAAGGCAGTTCTCCTTGACACGGCCCGCATTGTCAGGAGGTTCCTATCTTTGGAGCCCTAACTACCGGTGTCCTGTTCTCTGTACCCGATGTCGGTGGTCTACAATTTTTTTATATTTTAGAGCATAAAATATAATATAGTAGTGGTTCACGTTGGAGTATAAAATGGAAACCCCATCTTTACCCGGTGGTGTCGTAAAAGGCGACTAAGGGATGGACTATAGGTTGCCCCCTATAAAATTAGTGGAACCAAATTCTAATTGGCAAAATGTGGATGTTTAAAATACCTCTGCCTACTCCTTAGGGGATACAGGCTTGAGCGTATGTTTGGTTATATTGATATTGTGAAAAGGCATTTAATACTTCATCAAAAGTGTCTAGGGATCAAGTAGGTACGGTTCCTTAACCGTTATTTGAATTTATAATTTTATTTAAATTTTGATTAAAAGTAAATAAGCAACAAATAAAATCAATAATGATTGTTATAAAAGTGTGTAATAGCTTTTCTCACAAAATTATTACAATTTCTGCATCGAAGGGGATTATGTCAGACGTGATAATCCCTTTGCCAAGTCGGTTGGGTGATTCGTTTCTACTAATGCATGGGCGGCGTAGGCGCGCTTACCAGCGCCTCATGCCACCCTGAGTGTGGTCGCTGGTAGTTGGGACGGGTTTTCCCCTCCACCCACTATAGCGACCTCCTGGTGTGCCTTTACGCTGCATAGTTGAGAGTTGAAAGAATTTGGTGCTCGTGATTGCAGGCGGGCGATAGGAGGGATCTGGATGTCTTAATAAAGCTGTGTACCCAGATTCCTCCTATTTTAGGCGTAGTATGGCACACCGTGTGGTTTTAGTCGGTCCAAGGGAAAGGAAGGGATATTTTTATATGGAAATATTGGGGAGTGAACACATGGTCAGGGTTGTATACCATATAACTTGAAATGGCAGATAGCGGGAAGTCAGCCTTCTAACCGACATGCACGTACGAGTGTACATATGTATATGGTTTTACCAAAAAATATTAACTTTATAAAGGTAAAAACTCACACGTATATTTAGAAAGAAAAAGAAGAATAAATAACAAATTGAGGATTACACAAAGTGTTTTACTGTGCGGGGATCGAACCCACAACACTCTACCAATACGCCACCATTAATATCCGGTTAGCATTATAACTATTATTTTACATGTTTTCTTACTTTGAGCTCCACATTATTTCACATAAAAAAAAGAATGGTCCTAGTCAGTTTATTATATTTTTATATCAATACTTGAGACTTTTTTGGTACTTATGTATATTTTCCGTAGACATTCGATTGCAATCATTGAAAGAAATACACTGTAAAGAAAATTTACTTAAAATTATAATGAATTTCATTATTTAAATTTAGAATATTCAGTCGACTAGACTAAAGATAATTGATAATTTATTCCCAAGGGAAATGATAAAGAAGAGAACGAAAAAAATAAATCTAAAAATTTTGTTTATTCAGTTGAAACGGATAATAAAATAATCTTCTGAAATTATTTTAGAGAAAGACTTATTACAAGCTAACAAGAATAGCAGGTAACCTAAAAATACTAACAGGCAAAAGATTTGAAATGAAAACATTCCGCTATTGCCGCAAAGAAATTAATATACGTCAATCAAAATGCGCTTATAGTAACTTGAGAGACAGCGATGAATGAAAACGCTGAATAAATTAAAACCTTTTTTTCTTGACTCTGTAATAAAAACTGTTCATGCGTTCATTATGTTTTTTAATAGTGAAATATTATTATTCCATACTTGGTGAGGATTGACATTTCAGATATTGGACAAATTATTTTTGATGTTCACCCAATTTAAGTTTTGAGTGGAATCTGAAAATTCAAATTGAGGAAGAGATTGAGGATTATGAATACATATTATCTTCACGTTGTATGAAAGTAGACGGATTTTGTTTTTCCTATTGTTAAGTTTTTCTTCTCAGTAAAAAATTGGTACCCTCGCTGAGGGATAGACTAGAACAATATTTGGATGGTCTTACCAATGACGCACTTTTCGTAGTTAGATTCTTCCCTGAGAGGCAAGAGAAGCGAGTAAGCCAACAACGCCCAAAAGAAATTGAGAGCCATCACTCCTCTCCTTTGTTGGTGAGGGTTACAGTAACCTAACTTTTGAAGACCTAAATTTAGAATCACTGGATAATGGCTATCCAGTGATTCCAAATTTAGAGAGAGAGGATTATATTTTGCACATTATATTCTACTGATTAGATCTGCTATTAGACCCATATATTAAAAATGCAGTTACTTTAAGAGGAACATTACTCATCATTGTCACTTGACAATTAATCAATGACTTCGTCAATGATAAGGCATTTTGGAAAAACTTAGTCACCCAGTTTAAGTTTTGAGTGGAATCTGAAAATTAATAATAATTATACGTTAATTACAATGTATGTCATACAATGTATGTCAAAGTATGTAATTACACCTTAATTACAATCATTACTGATTTTCAGATTTATAATCTAGGGTTTTTTTTTGGGCATAGGAAGGTAAACGCTCAGACTGGGCACCTGATAGTAAGTGACCACTCCCGCAATGGACACTTGCAACTCTTGGCTCGTTGCCGCCTTTGATGGCAAGAGAAAGGGGGAAGGGTAAAAAGAGGTGGATTGGGCACCCGGTAACCTCACTCACTGGGTAAAAAACAAAGCAAGTAATGCTTAACAACTAGTTTTCTGTGAGGCCCTGGTAAGTATGGCTCTCCTAAGACAAAATGCCTGAAATGAGATATTTAAATCAAGGACATGCAGGTCCATAGTACGCATTGATCATATCGCAAACAATTTTGAAACTAAATAGGAACTATATAAAAACCGATAACCTCATACATTTTTTTCTGCTGCAAAGAGAAAAGCCTTAATTTCTCCTTAATACGGCCAAGTGTTCAAATAGTAAGTAATTAACATTGTTAGGGAGGGCCCGTGAAAGTTTTCTCACTTATTTGTTAGATTAATGCGCCAAGTTTTGTTCGTAATTCGGTTGCGTTCCCGCAAAGTCACGTATTGATTGAAGATTATGTGATTTTAGAGATTTTATAGGTGCCAATAATGGTCGCTGAGGTTTTGTTGGGTCTGCAGGTTCGATAAGCTTAAGTATTATTTAGTATTATAAAGGTATATGAGAGATTAAAACATGTTTACCTCTACTTCGTGTTTTAGTACTCTAGTGGTTTATCTTTTTGACAAAATTGGTTGAAACTAATTAGTATTTTTAAGTAAATAAATAATATCATCATATTTCTTTTATGATATATGGTTTAAACATGATAGCAAGTGGCTACCGCCGCTCATGGACACCTGCAAATCAGGAGTCGATTATATTAATTAAAATTTAGGAATATATATACATACATATACTCACGCCCATATCCCCAAAAGGGATACGAAGAGTCGTTTCAAGTGCCCACTTTCTGCCAACTATAATATAATACAACTTACCTAAAATAGGGGAAGCACTATTACCATCATGCGGGCACTGTATGACTGTATACATACTGTTTGATAGATATCCGCTATCTTAATTACCCTTTACGGCACTTACGGATAGAAATGCGGTGGCCATATTCTACGCCACCGAGAACACCATGGTTAGAAGTACATCTGTGTGATTTAACATACAGTGTGTTATTGTGAATTTTTGAGATAAATTAAAGTTTAATGTTATGTTGTGATAGTTGACACCCTCCGTAAATACTATCACTCACAAGTATCGGAATTAGCACTTTCATACGTCATCAAGATGTGTGCATATTCATTATCGGAGTAAGTCGCCTCTGCAAATTGCATAACTCAGCAATAATAATGTAACTACCTGACAAGTGTGATCGCAGAGACGGGAAAATATCTGCTAACATCTTGCAACTTAGCCATTAGCCTCTTGTGCCTAGTAAAAACTAGGATACGAGTATATATTTTAAACTGTGCAAGTGAGATAACATATTTGCTTCACTTAATGTTAATTCCATACATAAGTGGAAGTGTTTAGAGACGTTGAAAAATTATTTTATTTTTTAAAGTCATACAAAGTCAATCTTATTTCTTTTTTAGCTATTTTAGCACTTTCTGAAACTTTGACTGCCTGACGAAAACCTAAGACAACGCCCCCCTCACCCCTATGACCAAGCGTGGTATTTTTAAAGACCCCCCCCATGGACGGGTCACGTAGTATGGGTACGTTCCCTAAGCCTTATTCCTCCGTAGTAAGTGATAATACGTTTGGATATCAATAAATAGTAGTAGTTCAGAAATCTTCTTGAAAAAATGTTACTTTAGAAACTGATAAGGTAATGCCATTTCCCAAACAACGAAAAAAAGATACCGAAAAATAAGATACCGAAGATAGTTGTCTCAAAAATTGAATTGTACAAACATAGCTGGTCTAGTCCGTGGAATAAATCCCAGTTCACCCTTGTCAGGCAAGATAAGTGACCGAACTTCTTTGGCCACTTCCAAACAGTTATCAGAGGAGCGATCACGTAAATTTTTCTAATCTCCCGACGATACTTCTTTTCTTTTGTCTTCCATCTGACTATACTTCGTTTTCGTAGTAAAATGTAAATTGAAAACTGTTTTGTTAAATTTCTCTGCGGTTTGTTTATTGCAAGACTTAATATAGAAGATATAGTATCTCTTTGATTCACTTATCATTTTTATACTTTCAGCTAAAAGAAAATTTGTGTAAGTTAAGCTATTGTTTCGCAATGTTGTTTAATAACTGTTTTTGTGTGTAAGGACGATTTTTGCTTTTCCTCTGATAATAAAGTATATAGACGTTACTGCAGAGTAGTAACCAAGACAACGAATAGTGCATTCTAATATTCATATAATTGGTAGAAATTCTGTTACAAAACGAACTAAACTAGATTAAAAAAGACCAATACTTAGTTCCGTCCTACCAAATGACGTTTAGTGTTCTGAAAAGTTTAAAGTTATTTAAGTTTGACATACATACATACACTCAGGCCTGTATCCTCGAAGGGCCTACCCCTTCAGAGGTGTAATTAACGCCCACATTTTAGCGATTTAAATTTAGTCATAGAAGGACAGGAAGGTAAGGAAACGGATATTATTTTAGTTTGACAGAACCAAAATTGGTTATGTTAATCAAGTTATTCCACATTTACTTACTCATTTTTTGCTCTGTTGTACGTTCTATCAATATTTTTTTATTAGATAGGCTGATATTATACAGGCATATTAATACATACTGACTAATCGTACTAATAAAAAAAAACTAGAATAAATATCATGTTGTAAACAATAAAAAAATCAAAACAGTAAGTATAGCTATATGAAACTCTGTTTCCTTTCGTCATGGCATCACGCGTGAATGGATAGAACATTTTGCTAATGTTTTGTGTGTTAATTATTGTCAGGAAAAGGTTCTTATAAAGGAAGTAATTAAGAAAGTTGAGCGGAACATTAAAAAATGTAAGAACACTTAACGACAATATTAATTTTACATAACTGTCAGTTATTTGAAATAACTGTCAGCGATAGACCAAATGCGCGCTGCAAATAGCGCAAATGCAAATGCGCTGTTCATAACACAGATGGATCGGTTGATAAATAATTAATTTATTATTTCGTGTAATTGCATTTCAATTATACAGTGATTTTTTGAAAAGTTTAATCGTCACGGTAAGTTAAAAGCAATGGTTCCTAATATAGCAATTTCAAATTAATATAGAGATTTTGGTAGGTTTTAATGAACTGTTTTGATTGACTTGATGTAAAGAAGAACACAATGGAATATTTCTTTATTTTTAGTAGATTTATACCAATTCGAATTTAATATTCATAGCCAAGACAGGAAAACGTCTGTCGGATCAGCTGGTATATTATATATATATATAATATATACATACATACATACGCTTACACCTAAGGGGTAGGCAGAGGTATATAAAACACACCACATTTTGCCAGAATTTGGTAACACTAACACTATAGGGGCAAGCCTTTTTCCGTTTTCCGTGAACCACTGACACTGTATGACTCTATACATACTGTATGATAGATAGCAGTCTGATCCCTTAGTCGCCTTTAACGACACCACTGGTAAGAGATAGGGTAACCCTGATCTACTCCACTATTAATGATAGGGCAAAATCTAATAATATTAATTATTATATAAATCTGAATTATATTATATTTATCAACCTTAATTATAAGTAAGTAGTACTTATCGCCATCTGGTAGAAATTACGTAAATAATATTAGTGTGAGATTTTAGTTGAGTGAGGTGCGCAGCAGAATCATCCGTATTATCTTTCATTTTTTTTTTCATTTAAGCGTTATTTTACATGAATTATTAAAGTCAAGGTCTTCCATTGCTTGGTATCTGAAAGACCAATTTTATTGTAACATACTAATACTGTATTCTTTATTAATATTCTCATAATGTTACGGCAAACCCAGCTTTTAAAATGTCAAGTACAAACATGTCTCTTGAATGTCGACTCAGCTATAATCCTCCCGCTCTGAGAAACGACTTATTTTTTTTTTGACGAACACTTATCCCACTCTTTTAATGGAAAGTTAGCTGTCTGATAAGAAACGTGAGAAGCAAAATTAGATTCGAAAATATATTGTGAATCCATTTCACAGCAGGTATCGTTAAAAGTTTAAAAGTTCAGTTGATATAATATAAAGTATGGCGTCTAATAGCCATTAGTTATGTTTCCATTTTTTAGTTTTCATACTAGGATTTATTACACATAACTATCTAGAGACATTGTAAGTATAACTTGCACATAAATGACTGATTATTATTGCCTATTAATGACTATAAAGGCAATAGGTGATAAAATAATTTTAGTGTCTCTCGTTAAATGCTCATACATACATGCATATTTTTATGAAAGGTCGAGAACTTTTAATTTGTACTTGATATACGTGGTCTAGTGTTTTCTTGGTTTTATTATTTTATACAACATTAAAAATTGTATAAAAGGCTCAGGTACAGTCATATATGGCAGTACGCTCGGTAATAGATCAAAAAATCCTGTATTCAAGCCTGAAGTCACAAAGCTTCGTCCGAGCTAAGTTCACCGTGCAACTTGATTCAATTTCCATGTTAATCCGTAACACGACACAAAGTCTCCTTTGTACTATAAAACCCAAGTTTTATCGTGTAAGTAGTTTTTTGATGATTATACTCTCTTGCTAATGTTATAGTGTTGGTAACATTATTTATTTGACCGCAATAGTCTAGTTTAGAATTATTTTAGAAATGTTTTTTTGTGACATCAAAATATTATATATATTTATTTAAAAAAAAAAATAGACTGTAAAATAGTATGTTGACGTATTTAATTCTAGTAACATATAACGTGAATTCGGTAAACCTATCGCGAGTTGTATCTATCACTATGTTCGACCGTAGCGGTTTATTGCCGTTATGCTGGATGTACGCAGAACTTTTAACACAGGAAATATTTTTATACAAAGATTGATATAGGTGACAACTATGTATGTCCCAAAAACAAACGTTAGCTGGAAAACAAATTGTTCAATTATTTTCATGCTGTTATTTTTTCTACCTTATAGTAATTGAAAATGTTTATTTTTAAAATGCGAGTTATGGTTTGGCAAAAACGACAAAATCCTTTCAAAGCTGGACTTATATATTTATTTAATAAATTAGGTGTAATACATTCAAGCATTCGCCAGAATTTCCGACGAACTATCATTTCTTCTAGAGGTTCTTCTTACGTTAAAATAGATTCTGCCAAATAAATTGGGCCTCTACTAATTCATGATTGATTCAAACCTCCTTGAAAACGCAAAATTATTAGTTCCACAACAAAAAATCTTAACGATTCAAACTTAATAAACTGTACTCTGAAGGTTTTTAACTCAGAATTTTACAGAGAAAGTTATTTTAAATTTTATAAGTCAAAGTACAACAATTTCAAAATTATCTATAGGAAATTAAACATGAAATTAGAAATTAATTTTTACCGTTACGCTATTGAAAATACAGTATTTTTAAATTACGTAATTGATCCATTCTACGGTATAAAGAATCAATTATGTAACGAACAAGTTACAAACATTGAAAAAGCATGAGGTAAACACAATGTGTAATCAAATTTTGATGAACGGCAAAAACTAAACGTTTACAAGCAATGCGATGCCGAACTTTGAGATTTTTCCACAATAAAATATTCAATTGTATCACTTGCCCATCCCTACAGCTCACATAACGTCAAGTACGGCTACAAATTCAATGAGCGTGTCTAGCTTTATTTTTGCTGGAAATTTTTGTTCAGAATTTTGTGAGTTGCATTCTGAAAATTTTGCTGTTCCATTCCATTACACTGATTAAGTGAAAACAAAGGAGGAATATGTTGTATTACGAATTTATGGAATATTGTTGTATTACGAATTTATGGCATTTTTATGGATGAAGTAACCACTACGGTCAGGTTAATGGAGTTGACAACCAATATCCTTTGCTTTTATATGTGGAAATTTTCCACAAGAAAAGGGAAATGTTGAATAAAACTAGACAACTATACATTGCCGCTGTTTTTATAGCTAAAACAAAGTGTCCGATATATGTATATTAAAACTTTTGATAGCATTAAATGATATACTTGCTTTAAGTTAAAAGAATTTTAAAATAAAAATAAAGTGTCACGAACCCCAAAATTTTTGTGATGATATTATTACTTATTGCTTTGAAAATGTTCAGATCATTTATTGATACTTTGTAAATATGAATGTTTAACTGTTGAAGTACTTTAAAAGATCAGTGCTGTAGACCAGAAGATTACGAGTTTTTTTTTGTATGAGGATACTCTGCAATACTTGCAAATCGGACGCCTTAGTCATTACGCTATATACGCTAAATCTCAGTGCTATAAGTAAGGCAATAGAATTAAAATTAGCTACAACCAATTTAAAAAGTAGAGCCACCCACTTAAATCTGAAACTAGGTACTATTGCACTACCACTCAGGGAATGTCGATTCGAAAGTACTTAAGGCCGTCGGGGAAATTTACTTTGTCCCCCGTCCGGAGCAGCGCACTAAGTCTTATCATCCACCTAATAGGTTTCCACAAAGACGCCGTTGCCAATACGGGCATCTAAAATTTATTGTTAAGCTAGGAATTCTTAGTATTACACTGCAGTTGTCTTACAAGTCACAATAATTACAAGCGGATCTTTTTTTTTTTGTTTTAGAGAAGGGACTCAGTACATAAATTGTCCAACTTGAGTGGTGAGAAATACGGGATCGGACTGTTATCTTTCAGACATTATATAAGTATGTATGTATATTCAGTCATACAGTGCCCGGTTGA
Source organism: Tyria jacobaeae (assembly GCA_947561695.1). Taxonomy (NCBI): domain Eukaryota; kingdom Metazoa; phylum Arthropoda; class Insecta; order Lepidoptera; family Erebidae; genus Tyria; species Tyria jacobaeae. The sequence goes on along the minus strand of OX387215.1, from coordinate 6,124,813 downwards.
TAGCAATAGGCTTGCCCCCCATTAAGTTCGTGGGAATAAACTACAATTGGTAAAATGTGGTTGTTTAAGACACCTACCCATCTTCCCTTTCAGGGATACAAAATAATTCAAAAGCCACTAAATGTAATTTATGGTAAGTACAATTTATAGAGGTGTTGATTTACTAAATGTGTCGAATAAATGACCTAAAAATACCTAATAATATTATTAAAACTCTTTGAGAAAAACTTCAAACACGATACTATCCTCATACATTTAGGAATATCCCCTCATTGGTTATCTTTTATCTTTGTTATATCATCCACGTACAGTCGTAAACCCTTTCGCAAAAGTCCCATATCCTATGAAAAGGGTTTGAGATTTATTACCATTTGTAACTCGATAGCTATATATTCCGTTATATCGGGTGACACCTGCTATTATATGTTAAATTGGGTGACATTTTTATCATTTACCTCCTGATATGTAAATTTATAGCAATTGGCGGTTACAATAGATTGTACACGTTGGTTGTTGTATTTAATGTTTTTATAGGGTAATTTGTCTGTCCAAATGATAGCGATTTAACTTATGATTGTTTAAATAGTAAAATTATCATGTTTTAATATATTTTGAAAAGCGTTATTTAGACCTAAACCACAATCAAAACAAATGTTTCTCTTAAAAACAATAAGTGTCACTGTAAAACATTTTCTTAAATAGGTATAATTAAATAAAAAATTGAAATAAATATTTTTTTTATAAAAAAATATTATTAATATTATATTTGTTACTTTTCAGTTTTTTTTTTGTTATCTTTAACCGTAGCTTATGATTTTATGAGGAGTCACTACTACGACTCGCCTCAGACACGAAACTTTAATAATGACTTCTTCAAGAAAATAATCATGAACGTCGGAATAATAGTTAAATATATGTCATGATATAAATTAATAGTCGGGTTAAGCTTATCATAAAATGCATTGTCGTCTGAAGTGAAGGTTGACCAGAACAAACAAGCGTTTCAAGTTTAATAATAGCTTCCATAATCAGATCAATCAATCAAACAATAATTTAAAAATAATATTGTTTTTATTTAAATTATAGCACATTACGATTATCACGAATATACGGAATGTGCAAAAGCTATTTCATAGTACTTGTCGATATACTTATGGATAAAAATGGACTCAATTAAATAGCATTATTACTGGCATACATTTAAAGTCAGATGGACGGATGACCTAAAGAAGGTTGCTTGGATAGACTACTAAACTTTATTTCTTTAGTGGCCGCTGCATGCCAAATTTGTGTGGAAGGTTGGCACATTTTCTTTTAAAAACACAATTTGTTGTTTATAACTTTTAAAAAGAGAGCTTTAAAAGTTCACATCTTTATTACAAAACAAAAAAAAAACGCAAGTTTAGAGCAGGTCCCACCTACACCAATCAATGTCATTTACAGTATCGTAACAGGCGCTAACTAGCACGAGAGTGTTAATCGCACAAAGCGCTCGTTAGGTGCGGTCGCGTTCAGAGTAATGAAACTTCAACCCTTGATTACTAGCGCATCAGTGATCCAGATTTCGGAACGGCAAAGGGATATTTTAGTTTCAGTTTTGATTAATTACCGTTCCTTCAATGGTCTAGTCTGTAAAATTCAATGAACTGAAATAAAACAGTATTATGTTTTTTCATCATGTAATTTACTATGCTACTAATTGCTTACCGAAGATTTCTTTAGGGACCTATAAAAAGTTTTGTGTACATTTAATTCCGTCATATTTTTTTTTAAATAATAATACAAAAACACGTCCTAGTTTCAGTGCCATTTTTTTGAAGTTAAGTTTAAGTGAACCAAGAGATATTGTTCACTATATGTACATATATAGATAGTGTACTGGTTTTTTCTACGCAATTGTTTTAAAATAATTAACGTCTTTATATGTATGAATGACCCATCCCCTTCCTGTTTTGCTTTTCTTTATAGTTAACTATCTAAATTATTTTTAAAAAAAAATTTAATGTTCCTAAATTGATTTCCTTTTTATATTAAGTAGCCGAGTGGTTCTCGATGGAGTAGACCCCATGTCTTCTCGTGGGAGTCGTGAAAGCAGACTAAAGGATACAATACCTACAGTCCTACAGTGGCCGTATGACGGCAATAGGCTTGCTTCCTATCACTTAAATTGGACTAAGCTTTGAAATGCAAAAATTGAGCTTCTGAGAGGTTTTTGCTTAACCCTTCTGAAATATAATATACTTATTTGAAATAAATACAATATACTTTATTATACACCATAAAGCACAACAATATTCAAAGTAAAAACAAATAACGATACAATTGGCGGTCTTATCGCACAACTAAGATGGACCGATGGAATTAAATATTGCATGAAGTAGTTTGCAGGTGCACGAATTCAACAAGTATATAAAAACATATTATAATTATATTGATTTTAAAAAAAAAGGATACATGAAAATTAAATATTAATAATATTTAAATATAAATAAAAAGCTTCAAGTTTCATATTATCCATTATCTACATGAGTTGTTTTTACTAAGATAGTTAATATATAACCCGATTTACTGGCACTAGATATGCTGTGATTATAAATAATTTAGTTTAAACTTATGTTTTAAAATTATGCTTTTTCGGAATCACCATGCACCATACTTACCGAAAAACAAAAGTTTTGGCTGGTTTCAAAATGAATACAATTAGTGTTTGCAGCGGCTGCCACGAATTGTTGCGATTTAAACTTGCCTTGCAAATTGTAGCTAGGCGAATGTTATTTTTAGATCATGACGGGTGTTCGAAATTTTCGAGCATGTTATTTTAGTGTATATGGATCTTCAAAATCAGATCATAAGCAATTTTTATTTATTTGTTTTTTTATCATTAAAATATTTATAGAGGCAAACGAGCAGGCTGATCACTTAGTGGTAAGTGACTACCATCGCCCATGGACTCCTACAACTCAAGAGTCGCAAGTGTAGGGTAGGGGAAAGATTATTTTTCTATCGAAAGAAACATATACATACATATAGTATATCTTATTTTACATTTAACAGACATATAACATATGTTGATAATGTTTCACTACCACAGACCATAGTTGTGGCAGTTAAATCTTTTTTGTCCCATAGTAATTTATAGCGTAAATACCCAATACGCCTGTCTACCCATTCGGTGATATAGGTGTTAGATTTTGTTCCAAAATGCTGTATAAGTCCAGTATATTTATTAAACTGTTTTCATACAGAAGCAAATAGCAACAAACAGCAAGTAATAAATCCATTTCCTAAGCTCGACTGAGCTATGCAACAGTATAAACTTATCAAAAGTATTCCAACCCGCCAATTTGTAGAAAGCAAAAATTTGTTGTTAGTTGAAAACAATTAAGCGGTCGAACTGGTACTGGATAGTGGCCTAGCGAAGAACTTTGTTGAAATGTGAAAAGCCTGTGAGCAATGAATTTGAGTGTTATTTTGGATGAGGTAATATAAATTCTCATATATTTATCTTTTGTGTATTATAGGATTCTCTTGGATAGGCTTGCACTATCTTCGTTTTCATTGTCACTTTCTATCTTCAATAAAAAAAAAGTACTTCAAAGCACGCCTAATATGACAAAGATAGTAATTGTACGTAAATTTAAATAGACCTTTTTTTTTTTAAATGGTTAGACAATACTTAAAAAAATTATGAGTACAAATGTTCATATGTACATATGAATTTTCTCTTTATTATAGCAGTAAATTTATTTTAAATTAAAGTCATATGTTCACACTCCGCACACAAAAGGAAAGTCTTAGATGAATTGCAAAAAGAAATGGTTAAACCGATATCTAAAGGTGAACTTGTAATCATTGTCCATACTGGCAACGAAAATGGTATTGTCCCTGGTGCGCTTCTATTGCATAAATGTTTAGATTTGCTTTGTCAACAATTGATCCCTAACCTCCCAACAGTGTTTTAGTAATAGATAATGCACCTTACCATAAGTAATTTTCAATCAAGCCTCCAAATTACAACAACACCGCAAATGATAGCATGTTTACAGAAACACAATAATAAGTGGTAGAGCTATGCTTAGGCACAAATGGGCCGGCTCGATACCACGGCCTCACATCACCGGTTATGAAGCAACGCTTGCGTTGCATTTCCCCGAAATGAGTGAGGTTTCTGGAGGGCTAGACCCTCCTCTCCTCTTTCCTCTCCCCTCATCGCCCTCTCCTCTTTCCAATCTCCTCATCCCTCAAGTCTTCTTTCCCCTCCCCGCATCCCCCACCCCTTATCAACCTGAAAGGCGGACAGAGCACTTATGACCCTTGAGTTGCAAATGTCTATGGACGGCGGTTGTCACTCACCATCTGATGACCAGTCCCATTTGATGACCAGTCTGTTCGTTTGTCCCCCTATAGTTTAATTTAAAACAAAAAAATATTGTTTGTGTCACCCAAGTTTAAACTTATAGAATTCTCATCCGGACTTTAAACTTATAGGAAATATTTAGTCACAAATTAAAGGGCACGTGTTAAAAAAAAACGTTGCGATTAATGTTAACTCGTGTTGAACCACAGTTAAAGAACTCATAAAAAAAAATGCTACGATCTTCTAAGACTGGAAGAAAGTGTGCGACCATGACATAGAATGTATAGAGGATTTTAGAAAGTTTGAGCCTTAGTTCGACAAAATCACTGACAATTTAGTTATAAACGTTGGTAACACTAGTGATTAGAGTAAGCGTTCTGACTCAGCAATGTTAGGAATAAACATGCTTTCATGTTTGAGCGATCTGTTCTCTTTTTTAAGATAATGTCTTTATTACTTTAATATTACCTCAGTAAAAATTATATTAGCTAGTAAATTTGTTAATATTAATAAACGATTGCCCTTTAATGATATTGATTTTCTTCAATTACCATATATACTATATCTATAAAAGTCAGTTACTAAAATTGAAAACCTACTCCATTTTAAATTCAACTAAAATTGTAATAAAGATATTGTAGATAAGTATCTTGTAACTAATCACGGTGAGACTCTTTTACACGTTCAACGAATAAAAAACCTTTTTATAACAACTGACACAGCTCTATAAATATACCACCACGGCCCGGTCAGTGAAATTAAACGAAGGAAAATATTTTTTTTAACATATGTCTTTAATGTTTTTTACAAACACTCCAAGTTATCAAATAAACCTAGAATCAACATACATTAAAAAAAATATATTTAAAATTTAATATTAAGAAAAATTCAGTTTATTTATATGCGTTAATGGTAGCCTCGAGATTGAAAGATCTTCATTCTTCTTCAATTAATTAGAGAAATAAAACTAGAGAGGTAAACCTAAGGTTTAATGTTTAATTTTGTCATAATATGTTTGCGACGATATGTTTGTAGTAAAAGGTGGAGAACAAAGTGAAGTGAACTCGACTAAAACATTAAGTTCCTCTCGTTTTGTTTATGTTATATTGAAATACCACACCCTATGCACACCCACTCCCACTAATAAAGCGAGGCAAGGGTCTAGGGCGTGATAAAGAAACAACATACATACATACATATTATATACATCCATAAACCTCTCCTACTTGGCTTCTCTCTGCCCATCAAAATATCATATCAAAAATCTCACTTACTTTCGAACATGAAAGTAAACAGAAACCACTGGTGTACAGACTCGTGGTACAGTGAAGAACAATTTATTACTTTTAAGTTGCCCCTGCACTATCGGATTAGACTGCATGCTGGTTGCAAAACGTACCGTAATAACAAATGTTGAATTACGACTTTTAAAGTATGAGACAGAGAGATTAATGAATTCATTCACTATTGCTGTTTAAGAATACAATAAAAAATACTTCTAAAAAAATATATTTTCATATTTTTTTTCTTTCGCCTGATGAATGATGAATGATGGTGGCAAGCCGACCTCCTCTATGTATACTTGGGGAAACCCCCACGGCTCTTCATCTCGCCATAGCTGACGGTGACGTGGTATGTCGGACTCGAACCGATTAAAGCCACATGGCGTTCCGTCATAAGTGGGCTATTGCAAGGGACCTGGGTGTTCCCAAGAAGGGATGCTTCCAGGAACCCCTGCAGTTTTTTGCCACTTCTTTTCCAGGGCGGCCACACCATGGAATATGGGGGGCCTAGGCTCCTATCCAGTTTCGAAAGCATGCGTGGAGTTGCTCACCGTCTCCGTGCTTCTGCTAGGATACGGGCAGCCCTACCCCAGGCCAGCGCTCATGGAAGCCGGAGATCGTGTGGGTGAATGTTACGCTCTAGCTCCAGACCACGATCAGAACTGCTGCTCTGCTCGCCAGCGAGAGGCTTCCCATCCCTAAAGCCGTTACGTCAAGGTGCTGGTAGGGCCGACGCTGTGCACTCCGTCACTCCCAAGTGTGTGATGTGCAGTGTCATGGTGACAGCCTCTGCAGTGATGGCAAAAATAGTTACCGAACTAGCCGTTTCCAGTGAGTATCTGCATCCAGTAGGAAAGGCTGCTAATAAGACCTGGTGGAGCTAGGACCGTTGTGCCTCGACTTCACAAGGCAAGGTTCGCAGCACCCTCTCGAGCGCCTCCTTGCGCTAATTGTAAAGTGACCCAATTCATTCCGTTCCCATGGTGCAGATCAGGCTAGGAAACTCACCGCTTCGAATGATACCGTGCGGTTCCTCTTATAACCCTGATGGCCAACACAGACTATAGGCACCGTAAAATCCCGAAATTAAGGGCCGGGTTCTCCACCTAAATTGAGGCGCCATAAAGGGCCATTAGTGTCTTACCTACTCTCACATATGGATGCCAAACGTGGACATATAATACAAAAATTAAAACATGCATGAAAGAATGCAAAGAAGCGTGCTAAAAATAAAAAGAATAAAAAGTAGAAAACGAAAAATAAGACGAAAAACGAAAGTTATAGACGCCTTACAATATGTATGCCTTAAAATAGAAATGGCAGTGGGCAGGACATATACCTGGATGCACAGACTAAATATGGACATTAGAGACAGTTATATAGAAAGGACCAAGGGGGAAAAGGAAAAGAGGGCATCCTATGAAACGATGGACATATGATATAAAAGCGATAACAGAAAGCGAATGGAGAAAGACAAGTTTTTTTAAAAAAAAAAACGGAATCAAAAAAATACGTGTTATCTTTAAAGTCATATAATTGTAATGCATATAATAACGCATGTAGTAGTAAAATTTGTAGATTAGAAATAAACGGGCTAATCTTTATATATATAATTCTTCTGTGAGTGTGTATGTCACTGAACTACTCTCAAACGACTGGACGGATTTTGATGAAATTTTTTGTGTGTGTTCAAGGGGATCTGGGAATGGTTTAGATTCACAAATCAGACCGGCAGATGGCGCTGCAGTCGGTATCTAGGTTATTTATCTATACTGCAACTTCAGGACAACGTCTGTCGGGCGCAGCTAGTTATTAATATATTAAAGGGCCATTGACTGCACGATTCCGACATAGAGTCTCCTACGGGAGGTGTCGGGCCCCCTTAAGTTAAGTAGCAGCTATAAGTTTATTGGCCAGACTCCGAAAGTGATATCCAAACTCCCATCGGTGGCAATCCGACCTGCCTGATACTCGTATCATGGGATTCCTCTGATCACTGTTGGTATGCCAAGTGTTTAAAGGTATACCGGTAACCGTCCTTCTGAGGTAACCCTGTCCATGCACCGTGTCCTTGTTTGCCTACGTACTTGTATAAAAAAGTTCACAAAATATAATTTAATATCTAATGTTTTGATTCAAAGAATTTCAATACTTCTCAGCACATAAATCTTTGTATATCTTGTTATAAGTAATCAAATCAAAAGTTTAGTTTATAAGTTTCTTATTTAGTGTTGAAATGCAAAGTTTATATTAAGGTCTTTTAAACTTTATTTTACTTTAATTAAACATGTCTGAAGTGTATTTCCATAAATAAATAATGTTTCATTTATTTTATTTCAAAACTTATCAGATATTTACTTAAAACTAAATAAGTCATAAATCATGCAGTTAGTTTTCTACCGGACTACGCAAGAAGTAGGGTTATGCTTCGAGTGTATGTGTGTATGACGTTTCTTCGATTCGCCCCATATCATCATCATCATGCTTGATGGAGTGGTATGTGAGGTGTCAATTGAATCGACTTAATAGTAGGAGTTATATAGGGTAAACAAAAACATTTCGAGTCACATAACGTACCTTACCTTACCTTACAATAGACCACGGTAAAACACTACTAAAGTCTTTCATATACTGATAGTAGTACTGTTACATACAAATCATACAAGGGGTGGTGGCTGGTACATACATTGACAGGACTGTAACGATTTAGTATGGTTGGTCATTGTGTTGAATTTCAAATCGCACAAACATATGTACATATACACATACACGTATGCATAAATATATGTGTATATATTTCTCCCACCTGTGTATGTGGAAGACGTTTTTAAAAATCAATGCGATATCAATGATACATGTACTATGCAGATACTCTCATATCTATATATAAAACCGTGGTCACTATATTCCGACGGCAACGGACTCGGAAACAATTAGTTGCAGTTACAACAAACGGTTCAAACTGGTATTTACTGCTGTACATCGTTGTATGTTCGATTTTTTTGATACCGATACGTTGCTGCGTCGATATTAGTAGATGTGTAGATGGTTTAGGTATTTTTTTAGATTGCGCTAGAAGGCTGGATTTTTTTTTAGTATAAACAGGTATGTAAGAATATATGTATGCATGTATGTGTTCTATATGTTTCTTTTACATACCTGAATAAACCTGGCAGTTTATGATAATTATTTCAATAATATTAATGCTTCTGTACAACTTTTAGGTAAACACTAGTAAAGAAGTATTTTCGTAATTGTAAATTTATGAGTACTTATTTTAAAATTTATAACTACATCCAAGCATATCTACATATATGATAACGGGGTGGGCCGAGTCAACAACCCAACACTTGATTCTATCCCAACATACCATTTCATTCCATTCATTTATATTTTTTACAGTGGTAGAGCCATGCTTAGGCACAATTGACCCGGCTCGACCGGTGCGTTACCACAGCCTCACAGAAAACCGGTTGTGAAGCAAGCGTTGCATTTCCCCGAAATTAGTGACGTTTCCGGAGGCCCAACTCCCCCTCTCCTTTTTCCTCACCCTTGTCCCCCCTCCCCTTTTCCCATCTCCTCATCCCCCTCTCTTCTTTTCCCTCCTCTAATCCCTCATCACCCTCAAAGGCGGGCAGCTCACTTACAACTCTCGAGTTGTAGGCGTCCATGGACGGTTGTTGTCTCTTACCATCTGTTTGTCTGTCCCCCTATAATATAAAAAAAAGACATGCATCACTTGACAACTTGGTAATTAGTCCTTCTACACTTCATTTGTAATTCGTTCCACATTTATTCTTGCTAAGTGCCGAAACCACATCAGCATACCTTTAGTATTATTGTCACTCCGTCCTGTTTTAACCACGAATACATACTTCGCAGTTATCTCATCTCAACAGATTTATTCTACTTTCATAATTTTTCCGCCATACCCAACTCTCACTACCATACATTAAAGTGGGCAACAGCACTTCATTATGAACTGCCAAGCGTGCCTTCTTCGGTACCAATTGACCACTCTCAAAAGAATATTAGGTATATAAACTGTGTAACTTGTTCTACACGTTACATAGTTTGTATTGTGTTTGTATTTAACACAATCAGACAGATTTGTACATCCTGCCATTTTTTCATTCTATTTCATTCTTCTTCAACACATTCGTGTTACTAGCATTCACCTTCATAGCTTTATCTTTTAAAGCCTCATTCATTCTTGCTGTGCGTATGTGTGCGCATGAGTTATGCACTCAAGTAGTTCAACATATTTGGGGACGAGGAAGGGGTGCGGAGCATGTCATCGCATGTCATGGCATGTCAAGCCTATGATTCGACAGGCAGCTGTCTCAAGCCGAGACGTCTGCACGTTACGTGCTTCAAACTTCATATCAATTCATATTGTAACGTTCGCAGACGTGACTTAAATATTGTACATTAAAGTTTTATGTATACAGTCCACTGCTTTAATTATAACGAGCTGTCGATGCTATAATGAGCGTTTTGTGAGACCTATAAAAAGAATTGGTATTTTGATTTTATATCATATCAAAATATTGGATAACATAGTAAAAAAGAATTGAAGTAATTCACAATAACAGAATACAGAATTCCGGATGAATGTGCTATGTAATAATAAATTTTGTGCACAGCAATAGTAATTAACAGCAGCCTAAATGAGGATGGGATAAACCTACGGTCGGTTAGCTGATATTCCGGTAATGTCAATGAGACCTGTGACCAGTACTGGTCTTGTGGTTAAAATAGTGATAGGGATTACATTCAAAGTTGTAACATATTTGTTTCTTATTTGTTTGTTGTTAATCCTTTCAGATACGTAACTATTATGTGACCTGTTTATAAATTTTGTATAATATTTATAAATTTACCTCTCATTCTTTTCTGAATTAAAAACTATAAAAATGTAAGTTTGTTTTTAGTAAAGTAAAGCAGGTGCTCTACGAGTCAAGAAATATATTTTTAATTTAAATTCAAATTGGCACCGGCAATTTATTCTAGGCTCGTGTACCCGGTACTAACACAGGGTTTACAAGCTAAATTGAAAGTTATAGAACAACCGGGTACGGTTTAACGAGAGTTAAACTTGTGTGACTTAAATATTGTACATTAAAGTTTTATGTATACAGTCCACTGCTTTAATTATAACGAGCTGTCGATGCTATAATGAGCGTTTTGTGAGACCTATAAAAAGAATTGGTATTTTGATTTTATATCATATCAAAATATTGGATAACATAGTAAAAAAGAATTGAAGTAATTCACAATAACAGAATACAGAATTCCGGATGAATGTGCTATGTAATAATAAATTTTGTGCACAGCAATAGTAATTAACAGCAGCCTAAATGAGGATGGGATAAACCTACGGTCGGTTAGCTGATATTCCGGTAATGTCAATGAGACCTGTGACCAGTACTGGTCTTGTGGTTAAAATAGTGATAGGGATTACATTCAAAGTTGTAACATATTTGTTTCTTATTTGTTTGTTGTTAATCCTTTCAGATACGTAACTATTATGTGACCTGTTTATAAATTTTGTATAATATTTATAAATTTACCTCTCATTCTTTTCTGAATTAAAAACTATAAAAATGTAAGTTTGTTTTTAGTAAAGTAAAGCAGGTGCTCTACGAGTCAAGAAATATATTTTTAATTTAAATTCAAATTGGCACCGGCAATTTATTCTAGGCTCGTGTACCCGGTACTAACACAGGGTTTACAAGCTAAATTGAAAGTTATAGAACAACCGGGTACGGTTTAACGAGAGTTAAACTAACGCACCTTTATAGCCGAGAACTCACTGCATAGTACGGTATTACCAGTAATAATTGTATTACTTTCATCGGCACTATTTTATTTTTGCTGTTCTTGGTAAACCTACTAGTTTTTTTTTGCTTGTTATATTGTAGCTATAGTGTAACTTCAAGATAAATTTCCTTTTGGTGTTATGGTTAACGACCCTGACTGCTGAGCCGGAAGGTCGAGAGTTCGATTCCCACACGAGACATAAATGTGTGTTATTCACAAACAGAAGCAAATCGTAGGAGGTGCCTCTAAAAATATAACATAACACAAATTTTAATACTGTTTGTAACACATAGATACACATATGCATCTTGCTGTGTATATTTATTTGTTGTTATGTCAATATCAGTGAAAAAAGTGAAGAAATAAATAAATTATAAACTACACAATTTTCATACATATACACTTAAATACTCAGCTAAGAACAAATACATTTAATATTCAAATACATAGTTTGAGTTTGAGCATATTTAAGTTACGAGCAGAATAATAAAGTATTTTTCAGTGTAGTGAAAGTCTTATGTACGTACATACATATATAATCAAGCTATCTTAGCATGTGTTCATATAGTCTTAATTATCCTCGTTTTCTATTACTCCGTAAAATGTAAATCTGGTTTCAGATAGATATTTAGATCTATAGATAAATAGGTAATAAATGAATATATTTTCTTTCTTCTTTTTTCTTTCTAGATTAGATACATAATTATATGGATATAACCTGTAAATTAAATATAATGAATAGGGATACAATCTCGAAAATAACAACAAACAGTAAGTAGTACAATGCCAGTTGGCCAAAATAGTTAATCAATATGTGACAACAAATTGTCACATATCAATTAGTTAAATTAAAAGTAGAGCTACTCAAATTCATATCAAAATCTTCTATCACTCTTCAGTCAAACGTGTGGTTGCAATTACATTCATATACACATGCTTTGGAAATATACATATATATGTACATATATACATATCTCACGTCTTTATCCCTTAAGGGGTAGACAGAGGTGTACTATATACCTACATTTTGGTCCAGTCATACAGTGCCCACGCTGACTGCATCGGACACTGCTTTGTTTTTGTTACATCACACATTCTGACAAACATACATATATATATTCAACAAGCGTATACATTTTTGCCAATCCCTAAATGTTACACATAACTGATATTTTACTCAAGACAATGTGTATTTCTCGTAATGTATATGGGCCATTGCGTATTTTGTATTCCCATAGTTGGGAACAAAGGCATATACAATCACTTAGGTACGAATTGAGTGCGAATCAGTGTTATGTAGGTATCCTTCAAGGCAATCGTTGTACGCGTGATCTGGATTCAACTATCAAAAGACGAAATCGAGTATGTTTAAGACAAATGAAAAAAGTACAGTCAAGTTTATTCTTTAGTTACTTTTGGAAAATAAAATATTACGTCTTCCGGTTAGTTTTGAGGGAACGTGTCAAGTAGCTGTCACGACACGTCGGAATAAGTTACTTAGATATACGATGCGGCGTGTTTTAGCTTGCACTTTAATTATTCGAAGTAACTCACTTACTTACTTTCTTTTGTTATTTACTACTACTACTTTTTTCGTCATTTACTACTATACTTTTTCGATTAAAAAAACAGCTCACAGACTAATTGTAGATACGTATCATGAATCTGCACCATCTTTTAAAACATGTGGATACTGGTTTCGACGATTTAAAAGTGGTAATTTTCAGTTAGAGGATAAAGAGCGCAGAGGAAAACCAAAAAAGTTTGAAGACGGTGAATTGCAGACGTTATTAGACGAAAACCCTGCCCACACACTACAAGAGTTGGCTGAAGAGTTAAATGTAGGTAAATCAACAATATCTGATCATTTACACGCAATGGGTAAAATTCAAAAACAAGGAAAATGGGTTCACATGTTTTATCAGAATTAACGATGCAAAATCGAGTAACCATTTGTGCTTCACTATTGTCTCGTCAAGAAAAGATATCGTTTTTAAATCCAATCGTTACCGGCGATGAAAAATAGATCTACTATGATAATCCAAAACGTAGGAAATCATGGGTAGATCCTGGTTAAATGTCCAATTCGACGCCGAAGCGTAACATTCACGTAAATAAGGTATTGTTATTTATTTATTTATTTATTTATTTTACTTTATGCACATATTGTACAAGGCGGACTTAATGCCTTAGGCATTCTCTTCCAGTCAACCTTGGGGTGTTGCAAAAATAAAAGTGGTAGGTGCGAAGAATTTAGGGAGAAAAAAGGAACTAGTGTAAAAAAATAGTATAAATACAAGAAAAAAAAAATGTTATACACATATACATATACATTATTACTTACGTAAAAAACAAAAGAGAAGAACGAGAAAAAAAAATGATGCTACAATTAAGCCAACTCAGTGAGCAGGAGATCACGTACCCTTTGTTTAAACGTGAAGCGGTTTGTAGACATCCTGATTTCGAGTGGGAGCGCATTCCAAAGAAGAACAGATTGGACGTAGAACGAAGAGTTCACGAAGTTGGAGTTATGAGGGGGAAATAAAAGAAGATTGTTGTGTGAGGAGCGAAGGTTTCTGTCATGATTTGAGCACAGTAAACGAAGATAGGGTGCTAAATAAGATGGAGGAGATGGAGAGTTAAGAAAAGAGAAGAGAGAAGTCAGTGCGCGAAGATTACGTCGCTGGCGAATCGGAAGCCATTTTAATTCAGAACGTAAAGCAGACACGTGGTCATACTTGCGAAGATTAAAAATAAATCGAATGCAGTTATTAAGAAGTCGGTCAAGTTTATTGAGCAGATCTGCATTCAGGTCGAAATAACATACATCAGCATAGTCGATCATGGGAATGATAAGGGACTGCATTAGGATTGTCTTGGTTTTAGTTGGAAGGAAATTTTTAAGGCGATATAGACTTCGGAGAGTTCCAGTCACTTTCCGACTCACGTGAGCCACCTGGGCACGCCAATCAAGAGTTGAGTCAATATGTAGGCCCAGATCTTTAACCACTGAGCTTAGGGGTATGATTGAGCTATTAAAGACTACAGGTGAGATGGAAGTCACATCAATCCTACCCATAAGTCGTTTGCTACCTACGATAGTTGCCTGACATTTAGTGGGATTCACGAATAATCCAAACCTCTCCGACCAGCTTTTTATTAAATCTAAGTCCTGGTTAATTTTGTCAATGGCTTGCGGTATATCCTCAATGCTGGCCTGCGTGTACAGCTGCAAGTCATCGGCGTAAAGGTGATACGCACACTGAAGGTCCTGAGTTATGAGATTAATGTAAATTGAAAACAAAAGTGGAGATAGAATTCCGCCTTGAGGGACTCCAGTGTGGAGTTCACACCAATTTGATGACAGGTCATCAACGCGAACGCACTGTTGTCGTCCCTGAAGATAAGTGGAGAACCATTCCAATGCTTCTGATGAGATCATAAGATAGGACAGGATGGATAATAGGACATCGTGACTGACGGTATTGAAGGCATTAGAAAAGTCAATCAGGGCTAGAACGGTAACCTTGGTGCCTTCCATGCCCTCCCTAATATCGCCAGTCACTTTCAGCAGTGCAGTAACAGTACTGTGACCGGGCCTAAAGCCGGATTGGAGAGGACTTAAGAGATTATTTTGGAAGATAAACTGAGAGAGCTGCTTGTGAACACACGCTTCAAGAACTTTTGATAGAAAGGGAAGAATAGAAATGGGACGGAAATGTTCAGGAAGGGAAGGATTTTTTATTTTAGGTAAAGGAATGATATAAGCGTTGCGCCACAGAGAGGGGAAGGTTCCGGAATCGAGGGAAAAGTTAATAATGTGAGTTATGGCCTGAAGGACGTGATCCAGGATGGTGACTATCATCCTACGGCTAAGGCCATCACAGCCCTCAGCATTGGAACGGATGGAAAGGATGATCTTTTTGATGTCCTCAGAAGACACTGGAGAAAATTGAAAATTAGCAATGTTGGGTCTGGGTAGACCAGCAATATGGTTCATGGTCCGACACTTGGTTTGATGATCTAGCTGAATTGTAGATGAGAAATGACGGTTGATATCATTCAAACCAATTGTCGATTGAGACTCGGTGCGTAGTTGCCTGCCGATACCCATAGTGTTTAGAAACTTCCACATACTGGAAGGAGATGAAGTTTTAATATTTTGTAGAATATGTCGGCGTTTTGCGTTACGTATAACCTGGTTACACCGATTCCTTACAGTCTTAAAAATGTTCCATTTCTCTTCACTGCGGTCCTTTCGAAACTGTCGGAAAGCCCGATCCCTTCGTCCCATAGCCATTCGCACCTCCTCCGTCATCCACGGTGCTGGAGTACGCGTAAGTTTTACTCTCCTAATGGGAACATGGATGTCATATAAATGGATAATGCTATTGTTAAAACTGTTAAGTTTCTCGTTAACATTGGCAGCCTCTGTCACATTCCTCCAGTCTAGCCTAGATGCATCTGTACACAGTTTTTCAATATCCAAACGTCCAAAACAACGCATATTTAAAAATTTGGGAGGAGACCTGGGAGTTTTCAGGACATAAGAAAGGAAGATCAGGTCATGACGGGAAAAACCAGGAGCAGGATGTTGACCATGGGAAGAAACAAAGTTGGGAGCAGAAATGAGCATTAAATCAAGGCAGGTGTCTTGGTGGTCAACATTATGATGAGTTGCTTGAAGGGGTAGGACATTAAGACAGGCTGAATGGATGATATCAAGGAGATTTCGTGTTCTAAGAGAGTTAGGAGCTAGAAGGTCTGTGTTAAAATCGCCCATGATGATGTGATGTGAATATTCCGACCCTAAAGATTCCAGAACTGTTTCCAGACTGGAGAAGTAGTTAACAGCAGGAGGACAGTAGACTACGCCTAGAATAATATTGATTCCCCTGACGCAAACCTCAAGAAAAAGGAATTCCGCAGTGGTTGATGAGTTGGAGAAGGAGGAAGCGAGAATTTTATAAGGTAAAGAATTTCGGAGGTAAATGGCGACACCTCCGCCCCGTTTGTCCAAACGGTCATTGCGAATAAGGACAAAGCCGGGAAGAAGATATGAGCTAGAAGGTAGAAGAGGTTTGAGCCAAGTCTCAGAAATCAGGATGGCATGAGTGCAATTGTCAGTGAATGCTTCAATTAAATCACTATAGTGACTTGGGATACTCTGTGCGTTAATGTGACACACATTTAAAAGATAACGATTTTTATCAAATGTTTTCCGCAATCGATCACCCAGCGTTTCAGTCACTGAACTGAAACTGTCATCATCAGAATAGTCGTTGGCAGAGAAGTACTCGTCATTATCGTCGTTCATTAAAATATTAATAGCAATATATGAAATGATATAGAATTTTGCAATATTACAGATCTTAATACAATATGTACAATAAACCTAAATATATATATGAATACGTTAATTTATATATTATAATTTTAATAATAAATAGCCAGAAGTTGGTATATTTATTTTTACACCACCCGCCAGCTGTCACACAATGGTTTAAAATAAGTTATATACTAAAACACAAAAGCAAAAACAAACAAAAAAAAAGGAATAGTATAACAAATGTAACGTTACAAAAAGTTAATACAAATGATATAAGCAGCAGAATAAAATACAATGTAATACGACTAGATTGGTGTATAAAAATACAAAAAAGAAAAAAAAAAAAAGAAAAACATGTCTGATAGGAAAAATTAAGAATTGCATGTATCCGAACGTTTTGCAAATGAACAGATGTAGCAAGTACTAACGAAACGTCGACTTGACAAACAAAAACTGTCACTAAATAAATTTTTAGAAGGTAACGTGCATTAAACTTTTGTTGTGATGTTTTTAAATATAAGGTATATAAGCAAAACTAAATACGTGCGCAGTAAAATAACATTATGAGGATTATTGGCAAAGCTGAACATAAGTCGATATGGAGTTAATAAAAATATACAGCAAACATTAACGTTACAAGTTGTAGTCTACTGTTTTCGGGGGCCTTTTGTGCTTAAGCCTGAAATCGCATTCCTGGTATCGTTCCCGCTGCTGGATGCTCCTGCTGCCTTTGGATACTTGGCAATCAAAGGCTTAAGCTCTTCAGGAGATGTTATTTTATGACGGTTATTATCAGAGGTTTTAATGACTATAATACCGTCCTGCGTCCAACACGAAAACAAACCGAAGTGTTGCCGGGCCATGCTAAAGGCTGTCTGTCGGGTTCTAGTTAAAAACTCCCTTACCGAGAAGCCGGACCCCTTCAAAGTCTTCTTCATCTTCCAGACGGCAGATCTTACCTCCACTGTGTCAAACCTCACCAGTACTGGACGACGATGTTCCTTTCCTGGTACGCCAATGCGGTGACATAGCTTGATGTTGAGAGGCGTGATGTCCTTAACACCTATCTTCGCACTGATGAGATCTAGAAGAGCAAGTCTGCAGTCTTCTCCTTCAGCTTCGGGTACACCCAGGAAGAGAAGTGCTTTGTGTCGATGCCGAGTCTCCATCACATCAATCATCTTTACACACTCACTGATCTGTTTTCGGAGAAGACTCAGCATGCTAAACATAAGTTCCCGGAAAGTCCTAAAGTCTTCTGAAACCCGGGCCACTGTCTCTTTTGTGTTCCCAGCAGTATGTAGCTGTGCCTCAAGTTCAGCCATCCTCTTGGAGAAGCTCTCCTCCAAACTGTTTTGTACCATTTGGATTTCTGCTAGTTGGGACATTTTAAATTGAAGAGAAGTGCGATCACAAAGTTTTGATGTAATATTGTGCAAGTGTGCTGGCAGGGGGTTAAAATATTATAGCTTATATCATGTGGTATTAAAGAACTGTGAGTATAACTGTTAACAGCTTATTTGTTATAGATTATTGCAGTAATTAATTAAAATCACATAGGAAGTCTCTGTTATGTGTATTAACTTTTTAACACCTACCCGCGATGTTATGTATTTGGTAAGATATGAAAGGTGCTATTTATTATGAATTGTTAAAACCAAATGAAACTATCGCAGCTGAGCGTTATCAACATCAAATAATTGAGAACCGAATTGAGTCATGCATTGAACCAAAAACATCCAAGAATTGCACATAGAAAACAAAAGGTCATTTTACTGTATGACAATGCTCGCCCACACATCGCAAAAGCTGTAAAAGATACACTTTCAGATCTTCAGAAGAAAGTGTTACCGCATCCCTCATATTCACCAGATTGTGCTCCTTCTGATTACCACCTATTTCGATATTTGCAACACAGCCTTGCAGATCAGCACTTCAAATCTTATCTTGTATCAAAAAATGGATTGATGAATTAAAAAATGATCAGTTTTTTTTTTATGATTTAATTCATTTGTTGCCCGAAAAATGGCAAAAGGTTGTAGCTAGTAATGGATATTTTGATTAAAATACAATTATCTTTTTTATAATACAAGGGTATTTCATTTTTAATAAATCCCTCAAAACTAACTGGAAGACCTAATACATCATTTGTACAAATAATGGCTTCTTAAAAACGCTCTCAGTGTATTTTAGTTTTCGTTACTTCAGTGTGATACGTTATAATGATTAAACGTTGCTATTGTATTGCTATATATATTGAGTCTATCATTATCAATGAGATAATACCTTAGATAACGTTAAATGACATCAATCAAATATGTTTTCAAGTAAAAGACAACTGCAAAAAATATGTAGTAGTCTCTATAAAATGTGTTTTACTGTTCCTATTTTTATATCCAAACGTGGTGGTTATAAATTGAAGTAAGACAAAATTTGAATGCTTGACTACATATAGTGTGTAAAAAAATAGGATATAAAATAGGATAGAATAAAATGAAAATGAGTTCCCCTTCTTCCAAATAATAGAAGGTAAGATAACCTATGTACAAAAAACTCCAAAACAAAGCAACTGTCACCCCCAAAACATCAATTCCGATGCATTCAGTGAACTAACTAAAATAGAAGAGAGAAACAAAACGGTGAACAAAGGTCGGTGCATGTGGTAGCATTATTTCATACCACTACAGGTTCCACAATAGAACGTTTTAATATACGGTCTTAGGGAACGCCGAGCAATACCACTCATTGTTTGGGCTCTAATAATTAATTTACCCAGGGAATAATCCGTTATTTTATGTGAATATAACACAATGGACTTTGGTTTTTACAAAAAATTCTAGGCTTGTGGTAAATAGCCTTTTGGGAAAGGATCTAAACAACTTTTATTATATTTTTTGAGTATTTGATTGTTTAGGTTTAGGAAGTGGTCTACGGAATAAGCAGGTTCCGTTGTATGCTGAATTCTTATCTCAATGGTTGTATGCATGTTTTGTGTTGGACTTTTATATGCGCAATTATAGAAAACTTAT
The DNA here is from genome assembly GCA_947561695.1 of Tyria jacobaeae. Classification (NCBI taxonomy): domain Eukaryota; kingdom Metazoa; phylum Arthropoda; class Insecta; order Lepidoptera; family Erebidae; genus Tyria; species Tyria jacobaeae. The sequence goes on along the minus strand of OX387215.1, from coordinate 6,104,992 downwards.
TTCAAAATACATATAGAGTAATATAACATGATGAATTAAACAGATATAAAAATAAACATTATAATTAAGAAATACATTTTTAGACATAGGTTGATTAATATCCATGCATTACTGGTATCTACACACATAATATATGCACTTTAAAACATGGAAAAATGCATTAATGTACGTAAGCGTATTATAAGATGTAACGAGATAACGAGTAACTTTGAACACCACGTTTTTTGAACGCGCTGACGACACACGTTAGACGCAATCAGAACGCTCAGAAAAATTAAGTTTAATTATGGCCCCGGTATTAAGATGGTTATAATTTCACTACCATTTACTGAAGTCAATATCGTGCTAGCTTACGCGTAGTGGACGCGCGACTCACCAAAAACGTTTGCGCATTAACTAAGCATGGCTCTTCCACTGTTAAGGTGTCTCAAACCCCAATTTTTTGCCAACCATAATTTACTCCGACTTATGTAAGAAGGGGCAAGCCTTTTGCCGTTATCCAGATACTATACTGTATGACTGTATATAATACTGTCTGATAGATAGCAGTCTGATCAACAAGTCGCCTTTGATGTCGGTAAATGTCTTACTCAAATTAAAAAAGTCAGGTTGTATAATGCCCATAAAATGAGGCGTCAGGAGAGTACACTGTTTTTTTCTTTAAAGTTTCAATTTAAAAGGCCTTTAATAGTGCTTTTTTTTTTTTTTGTGTGGAAACCCCCGCGGGTCGTCACCTTACCGGGGCGAATGGGTAAGGTGGTATGTCGGACTCGATCCGACTAAAACCACACAGTGTTCCGTCAACGGGTCTATTGGCCGGGGCCTCAGGTGTACCCTAGAAAGGAAATCCCTGTGTACCCCGGCAGACCTAGCCGCCTTTTGAGCAAGGCGACCCCAATATGATGTGTGTTCTGTCCCCCCCCCCTCATATTTTAGTCAGGCGCGCGTGGAACACGTCGCGCCGCCGTCACGGGCCTGCTTCTGCTAGGGCGATAGATGGCCCAGTCTGTCGCCCTCAGGCCAGCGCTCATGGAGGCCGGAGGTCATTTTGCACTCTCCGGCGTCTTGTGCGTCTTCTGCGGGACGGAAGAGTACTAACTCTCTCCCGTTCCCTTTCCGCCGCTTCTTTTGCAAGCATCACTGCCTCGCAGTATGAAGCGGCGGACTCCCATGCACTCTCGCTCTGGACCATAGCAATAACCATGGTCTCTAGCGAGAGGCTACCCACACCAATAGCTGCCACGAGGTCAGCACGCTGCTGCACCCACGCATAGCACTCCACTAATGTGTGGAGTGCGGTATCCTCGTGACAGCTCCCGCAGTGGTGGCACACAGGCGTTGGCTCCCGGCCTATGCGATACAGGTACTTACCGAAGCATCCGTGTCCGGTGAGTACCTGAACTAGCCGGTAGGAGAGAACTCCATGTCGCCTCTCCAGCCAATCCTCCATGATGGGGCCTTCAATAGTGCTGGGAGGCTTGGACATATTCCCAGTTACTTATCTTTCCATATAAAATAGACTTTCTCAAGGATGTAAAATATTTTAAATTAGTCTAAGTAAATTTATAATTATTCTAATAATTATTCTTCGAAATTTAGTTCAGCATAAATTTATTTCGTTTTGCTTTTAAATAGTTGGTGGCAATAGCTTGAGATGACAAAATATCGATTTTTTTTATATTTTCAATAAGTAAAATAAAAAATATATTTAAAAGTATAATTAAAGACATAATTTATACACTAACTGTTTTTTTTAGATATGACAACTACCTATAGTTAACTACTAAATATACATCTTCATACTCGATTAAAAAACATTTTTTTCCTTCCTAACTAATGTCAATTATATCGATGTGATTAGAGAAGCTTAAGGAAATTATTGCCAAAATATATTGTTTTCTGAAGAGTATATTGAGAATGCAAGTATTCACAAATCAGGAAAAAAAATATACTGCATCTGTATACCTGTATCTGAAAAAAAGAGTTTTGTAACATACAAGTTGCTTCTTACACGTACATTTTTTTTATACAATAAATAATCTCTTCCACTGGCCTCAGTTCCTTACCTAACGCTCTTGCAAAAGTTTTTTTCATTTATTTTCGCAACGCCGCCCGGTGACATTTTCCTAATGATCGGAAAATATTAGGATCGTTGGAGATCTCCCATGTCACGTTCATGCCACTTAATAACTACCGCGACCTGGTGCAATTACTTCGAGGTCATTTAGGTCATTAATACATTTGGGATAGTTATCGTAACGTTAACGTTCAACTTCACAAACGAATAACATGATTAGTACCAAAATGTTATGCTGAGTATAGGAGAGATTCATAGAAAAATATTAGGTTATGAATTGGAATTCGTAATATTTCTGGAAATCATAAGTTCAGGAATTTACATAAAAAGTTTTGAAACAGCAAATGACCTGGATTGGTATTTATTATGGTAAAAAATTTTGGACTAGGAATTTATTGATATGACTGTTGATGAGCTCATTCGCCCTCTTGGGTTATTAGGAGGAAAAGTTTTAGTAATTATATTGAACTAGTTAGGTATGGTGCATGGATTAGAGATTGTAAGCAATAGCTCGAGACAATGTATATTTAGCATTTATTTCCCACTACGCAAAAGTAAATTTTCCGATTTACTCAAAGCTTTTTATTGTGTTGCTCATGAAACTCTAATCAGAAAATTATGTAACTCAATTCAGATTCAGATCATCAAAATCGGTATTAAGCTATCTGGTGGATCTATGTTGAAAATATCTGTGGATCTGTGTTTCATAGGATTATGTACTAATATCTATTTAATTCTTAATTTACATTAATAATCTCCCTCACCTTGTTAAGAACCAACGTGAAATAGTATTGTTTGCAGATAACAAACTTCACTCTTATTTAAACTGAAAAGTACGACTACAAACTTTGACGATGTATGTTGTTTAAATTATTGTTGTGCGATGTTGTTGTAGAAAGTGGTGCACTGGTTTAACGTTTGACATCTTATACTACATAGTTCTTAATGTAGAAAAAACCACCATTAAATGTAAATGATTCACATCTCCAAAGCTTTTAAGGAAGATAAATTATAACTAATGACTATCAAAAATTTTAGGCGTTACTCTGGATTCGAAACTTCAAAATACACATTCGAGGAATTTATAATTAAGATGATAATCTTTATTCGCTGAATCAAAAATTTTAAGTAATAAACGTAATGATGGTGGCAAGATAGTATATCTATAAAAACTTGACTTCTTTTAATAAAAATAAAGATCAGTTTATTTTAAAAAAACATTATAAACTCTTTTAACACACGGAACAAACAAAATTTGTTGAACCAAGCTCCAAAAAACTTAGAAGTCGTTTCATGGTCAATGTTTTTGTTTCATAATCCCTAATGTTGTAATTGCAAATGTTAAGTCTAAATAAATTTGTATCCACAGTATAACGAGAGTTGTGCCTTACAGGTTATAGCTTAGTTCTGTATATTATATCGAGGATACTTGGGATTGCACAGTACAGGATTAACAAGATATTTTAAATACTCAATACAATGTAATCAAAGCTATTTCCCATTTTCCATATCTTATGTTTTATGTTTCTTTTTACTAATTTCTTTAAAGAAAAACTGCTTTTCGGTTACCTTAATTTAATGGGCTAAATTTAGTTTATATACTTAGAGTAACATCATAGCGCAGGACCAAAGAGTGTTGTATTACTATTTACAAAACATTATACGATTGACTTAAAAGAGTGGGTATGAGTTTGTTAGCCCAAAGCAAACCATTTGGAAACGGGCGGTTATAGGTCTATACAGGGAGGTATTCAGTTATGTAATATTTTTAATATTATTTTCATATTTGAAAAAGCAACCCATAGTTGCGGTGACACTGTGCTTATTGATCTATAATTTTAAATATTTTGTAAAGCAATATAAAAATTGATGGGAAATAAAGATATTTAATTTGAAAATTTTAATTAAAATGGAGAAAATACGAATTTATTTGAAACGGTCCGAGGTGCACAATCAATTCTTATTGCAAGACAAGATTGTATAGTATGAGGTCAAACTATATAATGAGACTCACACAAAAAGTACAGTATCAGATACAATTAATAAATTTTCTTACAAGATTCAAAACACTTTATGAACAACTGTTCGGGACGCAGGTGCGTACTCATGAATGAGCGCTTCAGAAACTTCATCAAGATTAGACATTAAGAAAGCTAAAATGAAATAGTATAAAACTTTGTATAACGACGAGAGCAAATATATGTTATACAAGTAAGTAACTTATAGTAACGTTTCAACTCTATTAAAAAATAAATTTCTAACAGCAAATTTGTGTAGAAAATAAGCTGCTTATACCAGAGTAAGGCACTTCCACACTGAAATACTCAATATTAAATTAAGTTAAAATTAATCAATACATTTACATACATTTTAGATTCATGCAACTAAAATGTGACATGTCGTGTATATGTATGTGACGCTCACTGATGACATTACAAATTAATTAAGTTCAATATAATTTAATATTATACCCATTAACCGACATTATTAGATGTAACTGTGGTACAAAAATATCTTAAAGTAATTAAAATTAAATGTTGAGCTAAAATTATATTAATTTTGCTAACTGATTCGCTTTTTTATATAGAAATTATTATGCTTAAACGACTTGAACTAAGTACAAGATATGTATTAGACTAGCCGTTCTCCGTAGTTTCACCTGCGTTAATGGTCACTGCTCATTTCTAAGGATCGTAGTGTATTTTTTTATAACCTATATTATTCCTTAATTATCACACTATACAAAATATTATATATGCATAGACTGAAGTTCTTTCATTAGAAGATACTAGAATATTAAAGCATCAAAATGTGAGTAATGCGTTGGGTTTATTATTATCAATAATAACATTCCTTTGCTAACAGCGTGGTTAGGTAAAATACCTATGCATATAACATTTTACAAAACCTTAGTGCTGTAGAGGAATCCCTTGTTTTTACATTGGACATTGGTCAATTCCTTGAACTTGAACTAACAAAGTCAATTAAGTGACTAGATAGTTATTGTATATCAAAGGTCCCTATTTACTTCGAATGTTAACCCGAAACTTTAGTGGATGTCTGTGTTATTTAAACATTTCACAAGAAACCAGAAAAAGAACGTGATACCACATTTGGATTTACGAGAATTATTATTTATTTTAAACGACTAATGGCTCGTGTGTGACCTTAACTTCTGAAATAAACTAAATTGCTCAAGGCTATTAAAATAATAAAATATTTTTAACTACTTCGTTAACTGTAAGATAGGTGACACCTCACTTTAGGTATTTCGAGCGAATGGCCGGTAGTGACAGAAATTTTACCGCGGTCGCAACCTTCTGCGAGGAAGTTATCTCGCGGAAGGAGGCGGCGGAGCGGGCCCGGGAGAACGATCTCCATTCGGACCTAATCCGCCGCCGGCGAACCGGGCGGCGGAGGCGCGCTTACCAGCGCCTCATGCTGCCCTGAGTATGGCCCTGGGTGGTCGGGACGGGTTTTCCCCTTCACTCGCTTTAGTGGCCAGTCGCGAGGGGGTGACGTCCGCGAGTATCTGGACGCCACTTTTTGATAGGTTTCCAGCAGGTGGTGTCCGCATAGTGCGGGCAGGCGCTAGGAGGGGTCCGGATGTCCTAATAAAGCTGTTCCCGGATTCCTTCTATTTTAAGCGCAGAATGGCACATCGTGTGGTTTTAGTCGGTTCGATTCCGACACACCGTTCCACCGAACCCGCCGGGTTGACGCCGGGTTGAAAAAAGCTATAATGGTTAGTTGTCTTGTGACCAAACAAACCTCGAACAAAACTTCAAAACAGTTTTAACTTTGCATTTGTGACGCTTGAGGTGCTATCAAGTGAATCAAGTGACCCGTCTACTAATATGTCTTCAAAACCCTAAAAACACTCTTTTGGCTAAGCCTAACTTTCTGACATCTACGTAGCAGTTACGTTGTAAAGTCAATAAATTATGCTCAAGAAAAAAGGATTTTTTAACACAAGTAATTACAAAACTTGTCACACTTTCTGTTAGTTTAAAACTATTATATTCTACTTTAAAATCTGGTAAATTTTATTATAATAGAAATAGTGTAACTGCCAATCGATCAAATGTATTTTGGTGTAGTTTTGTAACAAAAAAAAAATGTTATAAATATCAAGTTCTTGCCATAAATTACTATGAAACCGTCCTAGACTGATACATACGGTACACGCAGAATCGTAAATCTCTAAATTCGCACATACACCTTTCCCTCTAAAAGCTTCGAACAGTGAAGCCAAAAGTGCCGAAAATGGAAAGAGCGTCGATAAATAAAACTACTACCACAGGCTAATTGGAAAGCCAACATATAAATCAGAGGCTACTCTAAGTCCTGGTGCCAAAGAACAAAAACAATTTCGACTCGACGCGACGATGTCAGTTGGCAAACGTTCGGTTCTTGAATTACTAGGTTTTGAATTTAGAATTGTGAATATGTGTACATTACGTCGATCGAAGAATAAGATAAAGGAGTGGGTTTATTCATTTTATTTTTATTTATTGTTTGGTGTATTCAAGCACACCGTGAATATAAAGCGTGTATATTTATATACTAAAAACTTATCATTTGGTATAAAAAAAATATCATTGTGAATTATTAATTTATTTTTAAAATTCAGGAATTCAATATACTCGATATATTGAATATATTATACTCGGTTAATAAAAGTTTATAATTTACTTCAATTTGAAGTGAGCAATATTACAAAGTGAGCTCGACAAAGCTTAACTTTTTTTATAATTTTGTCAAATTTTTACCTATGTTACCTACATATTTTGGAATACCAGTAAAACACTTATATTTGTTTTTAAAATGTGACAAAAATAAAGTTTATAAATCAGAATGGGATTGTATTGTTTAATGACAGGTAATAATGATCATCCCTTCGGACTCTGATAAATTCATGAAGAATAATTAAATAACAAATACGCTGAAAATATTATCAAACCAATATGGGAATCACTCACTGAGTTGCTAATGGCGATGTTCCCAGGTTAATGTTCATGAAAGCATAGTTGTATGTTTAAAATGATCGATTCAATTCTGACAAATTAAAAAAAAAGGTTGCTTTGTAATTACTGCACGCATTAATGCCGTAATTAAACCGAGCATAATCTTCGTTGAACAAAGAGGCTGGCTATCGGGCTATAAATAAATAAATTAGCAAGACACTTTGCGGGCCCCGCGGTCGGTTGGCCACAAAGTTACACTTAGTGCACGCTCGAGGTGAACACACTAAAGTTAAGGGTCGCAATTTTTTTTTTTTTTTTTAGAGACAATTACCGAATTAGGATTATTCTTGTGTTGCAGGGGAGTTTATAAACATTCACACAATGGACAAAAAGACCACCCAGACTCAAAACAACAATTTTTGAGGATTAAACAAAGTGTTGTTCCGTTTAGGGATCGAACCCACAACACTAGGCGCGGCAGCGCGGTAGCGAGATGACTACTTAAACCGCTACACCATCCGTGGAGTAAAATCAACAGGACATGATATCAGGATGAAGAAATAAAAAAAATTTAGTGCCATTTAATGTGTTTAGTAGGCAAACAACGGGAAAACTGACGATAAGTAGCTACCGCCGCCCATGGACTCCTACGTTGGCTGCCTTTGATAGTGGCCCCCCCGGGCCGGGGTTATGTCAAGTTAATTTCAGAAACTCGGTCGCTAGGAGGGAATTGAGTCCCGCCTGCCACCACTGCGACTGCAGTGAGGACTCGGCTCAATATATGCTCATGTTTTGCCCCGCATGGGCGGCGCAGCGTCGGGTCCTCACTGCAGTCATCGGAGAGGATCTCTCGCTGCCGGCCGTCATACGCTCCATGGCCGGTAGCGACAGGAATTTTACCGCGGTCGCAACCTTCTGGGAGGAGGTCATCTCGCACAAGGAGGCGGTGGAGCAGGCCCGGGAGAACGATCTCCACTCGGACCCAATTCACCGCCGGCGAACGGCGCGGCGTAGGCGTGCTTACCAGCGGATGGTTGGGACGGGTGTTCCTTTCCATTCGCTATATGGCCAGCCGCGAGGATGTGACGTCCGCGTGTGTCTGGAAGTCGCCTTATTGATAGGTTACCCGTAGATGGTGCCCGCATAGTGCAGGCAGGCGCTAGGAGGGGTCCGGATGTCTTAACAAAGCTGTTCCCGGATTCCTCATATTTTTAAGCGCAGAATGGCACACCTTGTGGTTTTAGTCAGTTGGATTCCGACACACTGCTCCACTGAAAACCCCGGTGGAATGACGGCCCGAGGGGGTTTCCACACGAAAAAAAAAGTTAATTTTAGAAACAAGATACTTCTTAAAGATTCCTCGACTTAAGAATACGAGGCAGTTTAGTTATTTGTATATATAATAAATCTAAAGAGCCATTGTTATTTTACGCGCATCATTTAAAATTTACAAATTAAGCGTTATTTCTTTTAGGCAGGAATATTGCATGTATTTTCGTGTTTTAAAATTTAGCATTTCTGGAATCGTGATTTATTCACTCTATCCTGATTTTTTCTATGGTTATAATCTATATGTATGTATAACGTGTAGCGCCACATAGTGGTCGATAGCTAATATTACTTAATTACGTATTGTTGTTAACGTGGGAGAGCCATGCTTCGGCACGTATAGGCCGGCTTGAACGGAGTATCACCAAGGCCTCACAGAAAACCTGCAGTTAAACCATGCTTGCATTGTGTGATCGAGTAAGTGAGGTTACCGGAGGCAAAACCCCCTTTCTCTTCCCCTCTCCCCTCCTCCCTTTCCCTTCCCCTTTTCCCTCCCCCATATTCCCTATCCTAAAAGGTGGACAGTAGTCTTGTGACTCTTGATCCCCCAATTGTTGGAAGAATGGCATCTATTAGTATATTATAACAACTCAGTTGCTAGCTTTAAAGGACTGTTTTTTAAATAAAAAAAAAATGAGAATAGGTCTATTCAATGCAGTTAACAGTAAGCCTATAGTACCCTTAATGACAGCTATGGGTATTTTTTCATAACCAGTAAAAGATTTGTTAACTATTTTGTTTGTCATATTGAATATTTCTTATTGGTAAAACGGGGTCGAAAGTTATGTTTAATAGGTAACTTTCTGTTAAATAGGTAATTTCTAATTCTTGTGTGCATTCGTTAAGGTGTACAGTGTTGTCAAACCTTTTTAAAAATATATTGGCTACCTTTAAAGACTTATTAGCGGCGTTATTTTCAACTGTGAGTATAATATGCTCGTTGCCTAGCTTTTTTATTGATATTTTATCCTATGCTATCTTAATTCCGTTTGTTATCCATTTGGATTTCCTTTTTTTTAAGATATAATTTTTCTTAAAAGTAGAATCAAGGATTTCTGTGATATTTGAAATGAAAGTGTTTATACCTGTATTCCAGTCAGCCTCTATTACCCTTTTAGTGAATTGACTTTTATAGTTGTCATTATATTTCCTTCTATATAGACGCACATAATTTGTTTCTTTCTTACTTGCAACATTCTCTATGTGATGTGCATGTCCATAAGATAACCCGTTGAAGGCAACGACTGTACTCTACAAAATTTTAACTTTCAAACTTGACTCTATTTTGTTTCTTCAAAATTTAGTGGACTTTATGAGATATTTAGAGTTATAGCATGTTAAAAGCGTTAGGAAAAATTATGCTAAATGTCATTAATGAGTATATTAACATTAAAATCTCATCAAATTATACACACTTTATTTAAAAAGTGCCGTAACAGTTTTTGTAGGTTACAAATGATATTATAATTTTTTTATTGAGTTCTATAACAACTAACAATAATACACAAATTTTTCACAATGTCTCAGTATCCACATACTTCAAAATAATCGGTTTTATACTGATTGATTACACACTTGAAGCTCTTTCAATTCTGTAGTATCCAAATCATAGAACATCTCTATTATTTGATAAAATGGTAAGATCAGTTTCTGTAAAATTAACTTTCACGTTTTGCTGCAAAGTGTTGCAAATTAAAAGCAACCTGATTATTAGTGTTTTCAAGGAACTTTCTAGAGAATTAAGATGGAAAAGTACACTGTGATGAATTACCTGACGAAGTTGCACGTTCAACTTTATTTATCTTTCAACTTTATGTTTTTCTTGAGCTGATTGATGAAGTTCCTAAAGACGATATTTTGAAGGAGTGAAAGAAACATCTTAACTGTATTTTGCTACAGCTATGTATTGTTAAATATTGACAATATTGCATAAGAATAAGTCTTGATAGAGAACTCGGCAAAGACCCTGCAAAGTGCCAGTTTTAGTAGTTAAGTATACCGACCCTGACGTGCTCGAGGTCTTTGATTTTATTGCCTCACCTTGCTACTCCCCTCCCTTATATACATACAAACAACTTTCTAATTTTTCTTTGACCCCGCAAAAGTGAACGATTTATGCGCCTCTACTTAACCATACTGGGAAACGGGCTTAAGTCTATGCATGTGTGATAAGTATTAACGAAAATTAAATTTATAATTTACTTTAATGAAACCAATTATAAGTAATGCTAAATTGTGATGAGAAGGAGGCAGTGTTTCAAGGCTAGTGAAGCTAGTTGTTTGTTTCAAGACATGTGTAATTGAGGGGTAAGTATATCAAACAAAATAATAACGATTATTTATTATTACAAGCCATGGTACCAGTACCAAGGGAGACGTTTCTGTATATAAATTGAATTGTCTACGTAAAGTATAGACAATTCAAATCACGGACATGAAAAACAAAGAAGCTGAAGCTACTTTTGGCGAATGCTATGCTATGCTTTTGGCACGAAGGTCAATTTAATCGGGATTCTGATGAAATAGGTAGTTGTTTAAAATACATTAAGAAAGTCATTAGTTCAGCTAATAAAGGTTTCGATTTTATTTGAATAATTATACATCCGGGCAAAATAAAAATAAATTTATTATTTATGTATACTGTCTAAAAATTCAAAAATCTTTCTTCTATAACACATAAACATTTGATATCTGGTCATTCAGAAAACGAATCGAACTCGTTCCACTCAGTTACAGAAAGTAATAACAGGGAAAAGATTCAAATACATTTCTGCGAGATGTATAATTTTGTAAGATTTTATCAATTTTAGCTTTGAGTATTGTATTTAATGCAAAATATGTAAAAATAAATAATGTTACCACAACAATACAGCATTTTAAATAAAATGATTTAGTAAAATTTTATAAAATAGAGTTACAATAAAAAAATTAAAAAAGTACTTTAAAAAAAAACATTATACAGTCAAATAGCTCTTTTTATAAGATTTATATTGATATGTAACATGTATGTATTATTTAAAAAAGTGTGTAAGAAATTCTAAAAGTGTATAAGAAATTAAAAAAAAAATAAGTATCCTGAACATCGTAACATTTTGTGTTATTACACTTTCTTGTCAGAGGTTCGATATGAAGAAAAACAGGCAAAAAACGCTAAGGATATCCCTTAGCCACAATTTTTTTTGTTCCGTTGCTTATAAATGTAAATGAAACATAAGCACAATATAACATTGATTTAAAAAGACACGCAGGAAAAAATATTTCGGGACTATAAAAGCTATGGCGTAACGCTTAATAAGAAAACGGAAAGAAGAAGAAAAAAACCGTGCTGTCAATGATGTTTTACCTAGCTATAGATTATTTAAATAAATACTGCGTGTTGCAGTACTTTAAGTGAGCAACAAATATTTCTTATACTTTGTTGGTTAAAAGGATACTCGTGCAAGTTTCCAGTTTTTTTCAATTCAATTCCATTCTTAATGGAATGCAGTGCTTAAAAGAATTGAACAAAAACACTTTTCACTTCAGGTTCACATACTTATATACCGTATCACCCAAATATTTATTTTATCTTCGTCACGCAATAAAACGCTAGAGTGGTAATTATGTACGGTAGAAGGTTAGTTTTCCTATCCCTGTCATATTATTCCTGGGTCTTTTCTACTTCTTCCAATCTATTTGTTTTAAGGGGTGAGTAAACTCCTAAGTACAAGTTTTATGATATTATTATTTATTATATTCTTGTACAATAAAATAAAATAATTGAATCGCTAGTAAAGCAGCAGTAGTCATAGATTTTTTGTTGACAATTAATCAACTATCAGCTAATGGAGTTACCGGTGTACAATAAAAAGACATTCTTTTAGAACAAATATGGTGAACCATTCAGTTCGGCTGTTATTTAATCGCTAAATATTTTTTAACTATCTAATATATATGCGTTAGCAGCGCGGTGAGTGGAATTTAAGTGGCATACAGTTCAGTTCCTCTCATAAGAAATCGTGCAATATTACAGCTTATAGGACGAGGTAAACTGTATTTCGTGGGGCATTGGTATGGTTTGAAGAATAAAACTTTGAGCATTGCCCTTTGAGCTTGTTAAAGTTCGGTTGTGGTGGTTTTAAGCACTCCATATCCAGACACCCAAGGGCATCATATAATATGTGAGTACAGTTAGAACAAGAGAAAAGTAAGACGTTCTTAACTGCTTACGGTCTAGTACATATCTTATCGACTTAAAAAAATATACATTAGTTTACGTAATCTGTTGGACATCTGTATGTTCGCAAATCTGAGTGGTACGAAGGTTATCGCGGATTTAAATAACTACATCTTCATTTTGTATAAAGTTGTTAGCCAGCACCTAGTCAACGTGATAATGTCCCAGTCAATATTAGTAATAATTTTACAATAATAGTAATAATAAAAATAGTAATTATTTTAAAATGTATATTATTTTAGTGTAGTCAAGTTACCTTTGATCGAAAGTCAACACGATTTAAAGGAACATCTCGATTGGTACGTACCCTTGCCATTAATAACTCCATGGCGCAATCAACAATTACTTAACTTACGTTAATTACGATAGTCTTCAAAATCACTTTACGACCGCTTCTTACTACGCTATTAATATAAAGACTTTATTAACTTATACTTTACTCCTATCTTCAAATCCCTCGGTCTACAAACAGCCATAAGAACTAACTATCATCAGTTTACGGCTTGAAGTTTAAAGTTTATTATACCTTGGTGTAAAATTCTCTAGCCATAACGCTAGCCGACATTATGCGCTGGTTATTGTACATATAATTGTGATATAAAATATTTTATGGGTTTAAGTTTGCATACTATTTCAACAGGAAAAGGTAATGTTTTAAATTAATTTACAAATGCGTCGGGGTATTTGCTTAGGGCTGATATTGCCACGGTTATAAAGTGTAGTTTTAGAGTATATGTAAAGGCGTTGGTTGATATGAAAGTAAAACATTCGTTAACCCTTTTTATATAAACTATTGATATTTAATATATATTTGTTTTTTTTTTAATTTCGCCGTGCAATTGCTTACATAAGAGTTTAAATAATTTAAAAACGAGATGTTAATATGTTTATTAATTTCCATTTCATAAAGCAATGAAATCAATCAGTATCTTTCTGAAGATAACACATACAAAAATACTTACTTACTCCACCATTTTAACATTTAATAATAATACAGATATTAAGATTATTTGTTTGTAAATTAAATTAAATCCTGTGTGCGGAGGACTGATTATTTAACATTCAATAATTAATCGTAATCAACATGGAATTTTTAGAGTTAGTTCAAATATGCAAGTCGAAATATATTATGTATTTCTAGATCATGTATCTAAAATTATGTTCTAAGACTTTATTTTAAATGGAAGTAAATTAGTTATGTAGAGATCTTGTAGTATCCATTGGTATTTATCTGCCAGTCGTCATTTCTATACTCATTATTATTGCTTCCGTAGCATTCAAATGATTGTTTCGGTAACAGCAAGTTTACCAACTCAAAATAGATAAACAAACTTAAGACCGAAAGGAAGCTTCTATAATTTTGTTATTTATATTTACTTAGCAGTAAGTTACTTAGTAATGAATTTAAATATTTGTTTTCGAACAACAACAGATGCCAATTAACAGGTAGCACACAAAATCAACATTCCCTTCCAATGAATATTGTATTCAAAACTTTAAAGATAAGTTATTTATAAGACAACTTTACTCTGCATTGTTTTCCTCCTTTCATTATTAAAAATTTTTTTTCAACTTCATTCCACAACGACAAAAGATTAAGTACAAGTATAGATTATTATTAATTCAAATGGTAAATCTGTCAAGAAGGAAACGGTGTCATTAGCTGCCTGTGGAGACAGTTTTAAATCTTCTCCGTTCAAGTTAAAGAAAAGTAGCTGGATTTACGTATTTCCGGTTGGCAAGATTTTATCTCAATCCTTTAGGAATGAGACATACAGATCATTCGACAAAGTTGCTTGAGGTTTGATAAGTTAAAAAAATATAATAAATGTAACAGACAATACAGATACATTCCTGTTATGAAGAAGATTATGCGAGTGATGTAAGGAGTATAATTGTAGTGATTAATAGGCTTCTAAATACTGAAGAATATACAGTACATACACCATAACATTTTAATTTCCAGGTGTAATCTCCTCCGTTTCTCATATAGGTGGCGTGTATTAAGTCAAAGATTTTAAATGTAACCTATTTTTTTTGTTTTGCAATTCCTCAATTCGTTATTGAGATCCATAAAAACTAACAAATTAAAGTATTTATGGATTTTCACAATAGCGGTTTGATACGGGGCGTTTTATTTTTATATATTTTTTTGCAACTGCTTGCTAGAGATGTATATTTTGAGTGCTTATAATTTTATTTCTTCTTTTCGAAGCTAATTTATTTAATTAGAAGTTAGAAAGAAGTGAACTATCGGGAACTTGATACTGGACAGTATAATGTATCTAGAATACTCAACGTGGCTCTTCATTCCTATGTACTTCCCGATGTTTAACTTCTTTCTAACTTCGAAAAGAAGAACTAAAATTCCCACATTTTTTTAATGTGGTTAATGTCTCGCACTCATTCACAGTCAAAACTTAGGAGAAAGATCTCAAAACTTTTGACGGTGAATGAATGCGAGACTTAGCAACATTTGGTTGTAAAAACTAAATTGTTACAACCAAATGTTGCTAAGTCTCGCATTCATTCAATTTAAAGAGTTATTTAATTTCATTTTTAACATCTGGCAGCTGCTCATAATTTTAACAAGTTGTTTATATTTGCGAACTAGTACGAATGAATGCTTGTATAAGATAAATATTAAAGTAGATTGAGGTAGAACCCCCGAGTCACCGCTTGCGATACTCATTTGAAGAAATAAATTAGTCCTAGTGTTTGTCGGTAATCGGTATCTTTTTAGTTGTGACTATAAGTAATACATTTGTGGTCACAATCAGTAGTTCATACGAACTGCAAAAGTCAACATTGTAATCCAAATCTTTCATTGCATTACAAAGTTACTATAGGATGTTTTAACTTTTCTTGCTATATAGACGAAACACTATTTGTGTTTAATAATTTTAAGTTTATGTGTCATACAGAAGTGAGGTAATTTAGGAATTTTACTTAAAGTACAGGTCACAATAACATTTATTCAATCAGAAAATATATCTTACTATGTTATGTCCTCTTTAAAATTCAAGCTTCTTGGTATACGAACAAAAAAGTTACAGCTTGATCGAAAATGTCCGACCGTGCCCTCAGATTGTGGTTTTTAATAGAAGTCACTCTATGTTTGCTAAAAATAGCTGGTCATATTTTATACCCGTATTTCACAAGCCTAAAGTAAATTTTAATTTGTATTTTCACAATTTGCCCACATCCGGGTTTCTTGAAATTCTCCCAGATTGTGTATCCAGGCCTGCTGAAAAGCTTCCTTTTAATCACTAGCATTGTAATTGAAATTTTTATTCATTTTTAGAATACACTATTCAAAGGTAGTAAGTTATTATTTTCTTATATAACTTTTAGATTAAAAAAATTAACGATTCAGTAGCAAAAATTATGTTTTGTAATAAGTTTTTTTTTTTTTTCAGATGAACTGACGAACTGAAGGAGGTAGCTGGGATAAACTGGATACGAAATGCGGTAGACTGGATGCTATATCGTACAATGGGCGAGGCCTATGCCGAGCAGTGGACTGCGATAGGCTGAATGATGATGATGATGATGATTTCTCAATTTTTTATATATATATACATATATATATATATATATATATATATATATTAGCCTACCACAGTGACGCCGCTTTGCCTGGTGGAAAGCAATAGGTGGAGTCAAAGAGTGGTGGTCACCATCCTCATTACATCTCTAGTCAATGCAGCATGGTGACCCAGACTATGGCGGCCTGGTGAGATGCTTTTTACCCGGGATCAAAGTGGGAAGGAAACACGTGCGCTTTGACTGCACGGCTTTGGGCAATCGCCAAAACTTACGGCTACCCGTAGGGTATGCGACGAGTTCTTGACCAAACCGTGCAATGCGCTGGGCATCTGCTCTGATGTAAGCCCTCTTGCATTCCCTAGTGGCTCTGTTTAGTGCTGCTTTTAGATGATCAATGTCTGGGTCACAATGAGCGCGGGCCCGAGTCCATGCGCAGTAGGCCGACTGCTTTTGAGCAATGGCACGGGTGCACTCGCGATTGAACCAGGGACGGGTCTTCGTGCTGGCGACTTCACTGTAGGGGATATAGTACTCCATACCGACAGTGATTTCGTCAGCCACGGAAGACGCACTTTGCAAAAGATCCCTGTCTTTAAAGCAGCTCACGGGATGGATGCAAAATATTCCCGCATTCCATCCCAGTCTGCTGACGAGTACAGGTCGTGGAGGGGTAACAAGAGGCACTGAGGTCGACACCAGGCAGTGGTCGGAGGATCCCAGAGGGGCGAGAACCGATACGCTGTACTGCGCTGGGTGATTCGTCAGCAGTAGGTCCAGCAAAGAGGGCGCTTGACCCGTTATGTCTGGTATCCTGGTGGGCTGGAGTACCAGTTGGGTAAGGTCATGCGTGAGAGCAAATGCGTGGGCAGTTCGACCAGCGTGGTCAGTTTTGGAAGATCCCAGCCAGGACTCATGGTGGGCGTTAAAATCTCCCAAGAACACCAGCCAGTCAATTCGGCGGTCAGAAACTGCTCCTGCGCTTTATCTGCTTGACTCAGGTAGTCAAAGAGAAAGAGTCGAGTTGTCTCGGAGTCTCCGAAATGGGAGCGATAGCGATAGGGGCACACGTAAATCCGGCTCGTAGAGCCAAAAACCACGTGGAGCCAAAGGATGGAGAAGGATGTGTCTTCTAGGCAGTGCAGACGGCGACAACAAACATCCACCCTGACGAAAATGCACACTCCAGCCCTTGCGCGGAAGCACTCCTCGAGCACGTAGCCGGGATAGTGGAGATATGCCGTGTCGGCAGGGCGTATTTGTGTCTCCGTAATAAAAAGCATGGCAGGCCGAGCCGTCTGGAGGTGTTGGTGTACGGCGCTGAGGTTTGCATGGAGTCCACGTATGTTAGTGAACTCCACCTCAAAAAGCGGGTTGGTGGGAGAGGAGTATGCCGCTGTAAGACCATTTTTCTTTTTTTGTGCTGCCATGATAGAAGAGGAAGGGGGCGTAAAAGGCATGACAGTCATTGTGGCAATGTAAACTGAGACTAAAAATGCTGTGTCATCATGTATCGGTGAAGCATGACGGTGACCGAACCGTCGGACGGAAGGGCCCCCGTACCCTCCCGGAAGAGGTCGCCGGGTCCCACCATCCGGTCACCAACCGGCACGACGAGCCACTCCGTAGATTATGCGCGACCTGACGGGGCAGCCACCCAGGGTGGTTAGCCGTGGTTGGGCCCCTCTCTATGCCACGGGCGGCCAGCGGCACGACCGTTTCTACGGGTCTCCCTGACCGACGGTTCGATCCACGCCACCCTCACAATGACTCTACAGCACTCCACTGCTCACACACATACCACGATAATTGTCACCCCTGCATCGTTGGGCCTCCGGTCTCTCACTCACCAGCGAAAGGTGATACCACGAATGTTGTCACTTTAGGCTGGTTTTCTGTGATAGGGTAGTACTGCCCCGGTCGAGCCGGTCCATTCCTGCTGAATAAATCAGCGTGGCTCTACGAGTACGTACGAGTCGAGTGATTGATTACCTATAATGATTGACTGCTTTGGTGATCTCGTAGTTAGTGTTCCTGATTCTGAGTCAGATGTCGTAGGTTTGATACCTCTACGGAGCAAAATTTTGTGTGATACATAAATAAATGGTCTGATTTTGACTGTTCTTTGTATCCATTGTTTGTATGTTTGCTAAGCCCCCCTCAACATGATGATAATTTCTTATGCTATAAGTTGTGTTTTATTAACATTTACATCATTATATTTGAGATACTTGCAAAATTTCTAACAAAAAAAGTTATTGTCAATTCTATCATCAGGAATTTTTGAACTATACTTGAAGTATATAATTATCTTTGTTACAATGACAGTTACAGTATTTTAAACTAAAAAAATAATTGAGTTAACGAACTTTCGCTTCACACGACACATTTCGTGCAATATTCCACGTAACGAAGCAATGGAAAATCAATTGTCATGTAATCGTTATTAAACCCTGCATTTATGTACATTTAGTACTATTTATCTCATTGTTTTACATAGTTTACATAATGAGGCAATGTTTTATAATCTTATGGTAATTTTAAATATTTGATTGATTTACATTATTCAATCAATATTTTACCTTTTTCATGTGTACTTATAATACGTATGTATATACATACTCGTACATTTGAATGAACAATATGTAATGAATGCAGTTATATGAATATGTATGATGAATATAGTCGAAAACACCGTACCCGTGATGCTCACAACAAATTGTATTTTTTATTTATTATATAGAGCTGAACCCCAACTGATGGTAAGTGATAACTACTGCCCATGAACTCTTCCAACTCAAGAGTCGTAAGTGTGCTGTAAGACGCCTTTGAGGGTGATGACGGCAAGAGGGGATCTGATGAGTTGGGCCTCCGGTACCTTCACTCAATCGGCAATACAATGCAAGCATTGTTGGTATACCGGTTTTCTGTGAGGCCCTGCTGAGGGCCTAAGCATGGCTCGCCCACGGTAATATATATCATATGATAAAATACTAATATTTATATAACACTCGCCGATTCCATTTTTGGGCACTGTTCCGCTTCTAATATTTGCAGTGAAATGCTTAGCAGATAATATTGTTTTAAATACTCTATCCAATAGTACAAGAATTATTCAAATCGTACTGATAGTTCAAGAGATAAGGGGGCTTTAAAAACAGCACATATATTTTTTTTTTTAAATAGCCCTCTACCATCCCATTATACAACAGTTAACAAAATACTGACTAAGTATCTCGTGTGCTCCCCCTGCATCAAGGATACCTGTACTGGGTATATACCGTTGGAGAAATGCAGAATCTACGGTTAAGGACACGAATATGTACATGGCAGCCATTCATGATGTAAGAATTTATAGACAGGACATAATAAATGTTATCTCTATAATTTTTTATAGTTAATATGAGTCTTTAGTCTTTTCAAGTTGCTATTCCAAATTATCAGAATGTGTTAACATAATATTATTTATTAATGCATCCTAATAAAATTGAATCAACTAAATATTTTTGTAATATAAAATAATGTCGCTTTAAACCAGAGCTGAGAAGAACACTTTTACACAGATAAGCAATAAGAATAGCATACTGATCAGGTTTAGTTTCACTACCCAATCAGGAGTTCGACTTTACGTTACCCTAGGATACGGTATCCAATTACTAGCAGGAAATTTGAATCTACGCCTTCTTGCCTAAAAAATTGGTCACTGAAACGGTTCCTCTACAAGAAGCAGATTTAGTAGCTCCTCAACGATCGTATTTCTCAAAGCTGGCGTTCACAACATATTCGTATAGAACTTTTAACAATCTCGCCAGCAGCAAATAATGCGCCTGAAATATACATATATACGACTTTGTAGTTCGAATGTTCATAACCTCGTCAATGCCAAAGTTGGCAGCGTAAACTTGTTAATAAGTAAGAACTTTTAAAAGAAAATAATGAATAACAAACTGTCAACTTTGTTCAATATACGTATATATTTATTAGCATTCGTATATGGACAATCTTTAAGTAAACACGTATTTTTGTGGAGCTCTAGTTCAATTCATTGCTTATATTGACGTAGTTGTAGATTTCTGTAAATGTTTATATTAATCATTCTACCTTATCTTATCTATACTAATTAGATAAAACAGTAGAGTGCCCTTCAATTTCTTTCCACTACGTTATTTACTGTAGTAAAAGGAGGGGTATGTTTACGTTTGGTTCTTTGTCACGTCCTATAACATTGCATCGCCTTAAATTTTAGTTTAGTACGAGCGACATAAGGTTTAAGATTAATGACATACGTTTAAAGAGAAAATGTCACCAAATGTCCAAAATTAAAGGTATTTTTGGTATTATAAGGAATAAATATTATTACATTCAAATTTAAATTTTTGTTAATTTCTGCAACTGCATATCAGACAGAATTAAAAAAAATGTGTTTTTTCAGAGCACATTTATAAAGATCTTTTTAAGAAAATCACAGTTACAATAAAAGAAGATATTTATAATTCTCAAATAGGGTAAAACTGTATTACAGAAAAATAAAATTTGTAAATAAAATATTGATAAGAACCAAAAATATTGTTTTCTGAGTCTTTAACCGTAAAATAATATCATACCAAAAATATGTCAAAATATTTTTACCGTAGGGCTATGATAAAAATAAAGCGGGGCGTGAAAAAGCATCTTACCAGGCTGCCATGTGTAGGTCATCGTGCTGCATTAACTAGACATGCAATGAGGATGGTGAACACCACTTTTTGACTTCACTTATTGCTTTCCATCAGGCAAAGTGGAGTCACTATGGTAGGCTAATATAAAAAAAATACATAAGCCCTTTATAAAGTAGAGAGGCAAAAATACAGTTTACAGAATGCTGTTAACTGTTTTGAAAAAAAAAACAACCTCTAGCAGCACCCGCTTAGTGGCTAGTACAGGCACAAGAAAAAAAATGTTTACCTATCCCATAACAGAGTTAGTGGCCGCTCTCACCCACCGATGTGCTGTATAGCTCAAGGTAAAAGAACTCTAGCCAGGTTACTCATTGCACTATTTGCAACGTTTACTCTAGGTAGTTACTCTACGTTTACTCTAGGTAAGTAGTAGGGCTATGCTCGGTGTTTCTTTAAGGGATCGCATCAGGAATGAGGTGATCCGGCAGAAAACCAGAGTAATCGACATAGCCCACCGGATCAGCAGGCTGAAGTGGCAATGGGCTGGCCATATTAGCCGCAGAACCGACGACCGTTGGGGAAAACGAGTTCTTGAGTGGAGACCGCGTCTCGGCAAACGTAGCGTAGGACGCCCACAGGCCAGGTGGAGTGACGATTTGCGCAAGATGGCTGGCAGGAGCTGGATGCGAGAAGCCGAAAATAGATCGAAGTGGCGTGCAATGGGAGAGGCCTATGTCCAGCAGTGGACTGCGATAGGCTGATGATGATGATGACTCTAGGTAGTTTATGTACTGAATGTGAATTCTAAATATCAAGAAAGTAAGCTGTTACACAAATACCCTGCAATTTTATAAGACGGGTAATGCCTTTTGTAAAGTACATAAATACACTCACGCCTGACGAAATAGAGGGGTGTTATAAGTTAGTAGTGTTTGTCTGTGGTAGCAAAGCTGCTAAACGTATGAACCGATTTTGATTATGTTTGTTTGAAATGTGTCTTTATTAAGAATATTCTCAACTAGAAAACCTGTTCAGCTGTTTGAAGATCATCAACTCTTTTATAATTATTGGACAATCCTTTTAATAATTGTATACTTTTTTATTACTTATTGTTTTTATTTCTGTAGTAACATTTTTTAGAGACATTGGTTTTTTAAATGCACAAAACACATTACAATCATAATAATATCAAATATTGCAAGTACAATGTTTTGATCTGGATTGCAACGCAACAAATTTGTACATACAACAAAACATTATAACTAAACAAATAATAGCTTTACATTATGAATAGTATATATTATATAATACTAATGAATTATCTTCATATGTATCTAGTTAATACTTAAATACCAAATTAAGGGCTTAATAAATACTAATTCTAGATTTTATAATATACATTCTCTTCGTTCGTTCGTCGTTTTAAACTTGTACCACAGCATCAGAATAACTTCCAGTTAACTCGGCTATACAGTTCAACTTCTAACAACCATGCCTTTTGGATTTGTAATTAACAACAGAAAAGTTAATAAAAGCTGATTAAATTTGCGATGTGTTTTACGATTTAACTAAGAACTATTTTATATACTCCGTAAGCCTGCAGCGTTTATTAAAATTTAAAAATTATTTCTATTTGCTTTAAGCTATTTTCTTTTTTTTTTTGGGGGGGGGGGGTGAATGATCAGACGGTTCATCTGATGGTAAGTCACTACCGCCGCCCATGAAAGGGAATAGTGATGAGGGGAAGGTGGGCAGGATAGGGTAAAGAGGAGAGGGGGAGTTGGGCCTCAGGTACCCTCACTCGGTCGACAATACAATACAAGTATTTTCTGTGAGACCGTATTATTATTCTGGTTGAGCTGGCCCGTTCGTGCCTGAGGATATAGCTCCCACGGTGAGTTTTTCAAGATTTTCATTACTCAGTAAGTTTAGGATGGATACGAACACCCAAATAATAAAGATAGTTCAACTAATGTGAAAGATGACATAAAAGAGGTCACTAAGAAAAGTCAGATACAGAAGTATTACTAAATGTATCTATAATATTAAAAATCAAATATTTAATGTGTCAACCTGCGGTCGTTTTATATTCCCCAAATTTCCGAACGTTTCATTTTAATGAACTGTCGTCCAAAGCCGTCAGTTTCCGGACCAACTCAATTACTTTTTTAATTTTCAAACTTAACGGATTATGTAATTTTGATAGCAAATACTATTTACACTGTTGTTAATTTAATAGAGTTGAGAGTAAATTAAATACAAATTCAGTTGTGGTTTATTTGAATAAACCGTCGATTAACTAATTGATTTACAGTAGGTGAGAATTACTTGAAATCCATTACATTAAATACCTTAGTTAAATATTTTTTTCTCAACAGTGGATTGAATAACTGATACAAAAAATGTAATATAGATATAATTTTCCACCGGCATTTATGAGTAATTGAGAAAATAAAAATTGTCATAGCTTTTGAATTGGTTGTTTTTTTTCCTCCAATTCTTCCAATTCTTTTTGTAAATGCATGCTAGAGATATGTATGTATCTATTTTCAATGTTCAAGTTGTATATGTACCAGCCAGATGAAAGTTACTAGAGGGGATAAAAACAATATCATTATAAATTAAACATGGAAAAGGTTATCACTAATCCACGTCTAGCTCAATGGTTGAAGCAAAATTGATCAATGGCTAACTGTCTACGAGGCTATATATAATACTGTAATCACAACACCAATTGGAAGTAATCACGTAAATTGTATGTTTTAAGTATATTATAATTTCATATTAACATTTGCTAACTATAATATTGTTAGTTAAAGTACAAACTCTATAAATTATCCAAATGAATAACAAAATAAACAAGTCAGTTTAAGTTAAATTAGAAACTGCTTCCACTTACAACAAAACTAACATATTCCAAAAGTCTCACGTATTTCATTTATTTCCTAATTAACTCTGTATCCAGTAGGATGGTCAAATTTACGGGAAACAGCTTACTTTGAACTTGTTTGATTTGATATTTGTGAAGTAAGAAATAATAGACACGGTATTATATCTTTTGTGAAACGTTTGCCTGTCCCTTCTATACATAGTCATATACTGATCTAAAAATCAAGAGCTTTATCCTAGATGGACCTCGACTCGGATCGCACTTTCGGCTGCAGCCAGTTCATGTGACCCGACGTCCTCGAGCTGTTGCTTATACTACCGAAAATATCTGATCTTCCATTGCCTTCACTAGTTCTTACCTTTCTTTTTTAATGTGATCCTAAATTTATTCCATTCTTAATTCCTAACGTGACCGGTTACAGCAATAGGCTTGCCCCAAATTACGTTATGGAGACCAAATTTTATTTTGCACAGTGTGGGTGTTTTATACAAACCTATACTGTACGAATAAAAATTTGGGAATAAATGCAAGGAAGAATGATGTACATAGCTTTGGCTTCCTTTAACCACGACCAGTGTTATCTGGTTGAAATGCCAGACATATCCAAGGCATTTACATACATACCATACTAACAAGTTGATATTTGACTATTCATATTTGCGTAAATATTTGAAGACTTCTCTAAAATTGTGTGAAGCACGGTTAAGAATATTATGTGTATTTATAAACTTCATAAACTTATGGTTTTCAAATCTCATCTAAATAAGGCGTTTTTGCTAGAAGACAAACCTCCATCCATCAATCGGTCACTACTTTCACATTTTGATTTTCTGAAATCTGCTTTTATTATGGTAATTGAAATTGTAGTTTACATACGTGGGTAGAACTAAATCATACGGCCTATGACTAGTAACCGTCAAAAGTGCAGCAGTTAGTATAGCTTGAGCCGTCGAAGATTTCAGTCGTGTACCAGAGTGAGTTTCCGTGCAAGTGAAGTGTTTATATATATAATTCGTGTTATAGTACATATAGCAATATACCACTAAAATTACTTATCTTTTCAACACATAGATTGTATTGCTACAGATATTATGTAGATCCATATATAATTGTGTATTTATGTGTAGGTTTGTGTATATGTTTAACATATTGTGTACGCTATATTATGTATTATATATGTATTTTCATAGAGTATGTACTCGTTCTTCTTATATACATGTAGGTATACTTTAGGTATTTAGGTTTATGTATATGTATACATGTTTATTAAGTATATATGTATAT
This sequence comes from Tyria jacobaeae, assembly GCA_947561695.1. Taxonomy (NCBI): domain Eukaryota; kingdom Metazoa; phylum Arthropoda; class Insecta; order Lepidoptera; family Erebidae; genus Tyria; species Tyria jacobaeae. The sequence goes on along the minus strand of OX387215.1, from coordinate 6,080,025 downwards.
ATGTTTATTAAGTGCTACTAAGTACACACTTCGACTCTTCACTCCCAAAGTTTACTGGAAGAAAACTCAACTATGGGCTAAGCTCGCTTTTGTACATACTATTTTCCTTCTTATATATAATTTGTTATTTATGTATTCTATGTGTACAATAAAGAATATGAATATGAGAGATTGCATTTGAAATTTTATGCAATTTTCTCCTAATATATTATTATCACATCCAGTCTTATTACATCTTGTTCGCATCTTAGAGATTAGAGTATATGAGACATCACATCGTAAGAAAGTTATCTCGTTATTCAGCAATCTACAAACTTGTGGTCAACTACGCTCCCCTAGGATATTTTAATAAATACAGATTATTGGCTTATGCTATTTTATGAAGGTAGCAATGAAATTTTTCGCTTACATAGTGTCTGTGTTTAGTTTATGGTGAATCTAATTTTGTTATAATTAATGTTGCTTTGTTAATATTCAGTTTGAAAAGGTCTTTTATTGTTATATTTCCACTGAATAATAGAGTATTATAGCGGTTTGAAATATGAGTGAACATTAAAAGTCATATTTTTTTTTTTTTTTTTTTTTTTTTTATACTATAGGGGGACAGACGAACAGACGGGTCACCTGATGGTAAGTGACACCGCCGTCCATGGACACTTGCAACTCAAGAGTCGCAAGTGCGCTGCCCGCCTTTGAGGGTGATGAGGGATGGGGGATGCAGGGAGCGGAAAGAAGAGAGGAGGGATGAGGAGATGGAAAAAAGGAGATATGGGAGAGAAAAGGGGGGAGGAGGAATTGGGCCTCCGGAAACCTCACTCAATTCGGGGAAATGCAACGCAAGCGTTACTTCACAACCGGTTTTCTGTGAGGCCGTGGTATCGCACCGGTCGAGCCGGCCCATTCGTGCAAAAGCATGGCTCTACCACTGAAGAATATCAATATAATTATACTTTTCTTTAAGGTAAAATATAACTTAACAAAAAATAAGACAGGTCGCTATGAGATTGGCAGGTTCACCATTTACTGAATCACAAATATCATTATTTTTAGGTCTTATTTAACTTACAATGTATGTTTTATCCAATTTAATAATGCACGTTGTCTTGAAATTTGACCTGCTTCCTGGTTTACGATTTAGCTTTTTTTTCTGCAACACAATCAGTTTCGATGACAATGCATCCATATATAAGCTTAAAACCTAACTCGGATTCTAAAAGCTTAATTAAACTAACATTTTTAAAATTGATTTGTCTTGCTTAAACTTATAACAATACATCAGTAAAAGGCACTGGGTAAATTTGGCATTGGAATTTATCGATTCCAATGCATGGCTCTTCCACGGTTAGAAAACCAATTCTTACCATGGAAGATTCATGCTTAGGCCCGAATGGGCTGGCTCACCTGAAGTAATAACTCTAGTCGAGCCAGCCCTCCTTATTCAACTCCTTATACAAAACCGGTAAATAAGCAATGTTTGCATTGTATTGCCGAAAAGGTAAAAGGACGTAGATGCCTAACCTAAACGGCGTACAGTGCACTTACGAATCTTAAGTTGCAGGTGTCGAAGGACTCGATCGATCGATGGTCTGTTCATCAGTCCCTTATATCATAAAAAAGGGAGAGTACTCATATGTTTTTAAGGACTGAATCCTATCAAGAAAATATAAATAACTAGCAGATTAAATAATATAAACTCGCGATATAGGCAACGAAGTAAACATGGATATTGTGTAACCATCTAACCACTTTGTGGGATATAATAGAGCTCTCTGTATTCAGAAGCATTACACCAATGTTGGTCGAATGACTGCGCTGTATAAGTGCTCACTATTCTGTATCGTTTCTTTGTCTTACGCTCGAACGAACTGAGCCACCCTTGACGTAGTTATACGTGCAGTTGGCAATATTTCTGTGAACTTTTGGCTATGTAGAGCATATTTAGTTACACTCCATGTAGCTGCTCTAACGCCTCTATAACCTTTAGTAGGTATTGTGAGAGTGGGTCATGTCATTTGTATGTCGGCATTCAATTGCTAGGTGAATTGATTTAGAGGTTGATCTGTTTGAACGTGCTAATGAAACATCAGTCAGATTTAAAGGATTCTTTATGTAGCGGATAGAGTATTTATTGAGCAATAATTTAAGCTTTAAAATTACGCTGATACTTATGAGCCGTGGGGTGACCATGGCGCAAGTTAAATTGCGGGTACCTCTAGTATTATTTATAGACGAGTGTCTGAGCATCGAACCGGTTCTAATTTAGAAAAAGATTTGATATTGTTTTCTTATTAGTATAAAACGTGTCGTAGTAAATGTGTTATAGTTTCTTTTGTAACTTTAGATTGTTTTGCCCATTTACGCGTCCTTAAAAATTAGGTAAATCAATCTCATTTAGGTTCTGAGAAGTAGTTCTGTTACTCACAAACTCCTGACAGAAAAAGTCAAAGTCGTTAAATTGACGACAAAAACCCCACAATAAAACGCCGAACTGTACCAAAGAGAATCAATGAGGTATTCGTTTCCAATGTAATTTATTATATGAATATAATTAGTATTAATTAACTTCAGAACAATAGCAATTTTAATGTATATGTAAAAAATGCCCTCACTAAATATTCAACAGCCATTACGATGTTAGTATGACAAGTCAATTACATAGTTTATAAGGTAGTACAAGAGATTATCAGGCAATGTTTCTATGTTATTATTTGTCAATGGCTTATATAGTTCTATGAGGTTAGGTTAGGGACTATGAGGTTGTCCAATGGACTACAGAAAGGTGTGGTCATATTTTTAATGGTATGTTAAAAACCGAGGATGAGGTAAAGTGTGAAAATCTTCAAATTTTGATCAAGTTTGAAGATTATTAGGTACAACTATCTGTACGAGTTACACTGTACAATAAATACAATGCATAATAAACAGCTGCATGTGTGTGTTGTAAGTGCATACATCCTACTTATACAATGCAAATCAGCATCATTAGTAAATTAGACTTATATTCTATAGTATAAAATTGTAACATTTTGTAGCAACAAATCCAGCAGGCATATTGGTTCTGAAATTATTTCTCACGAGCATTTAACATTACAAAACACACTTTACACATGTTGTGTGGGGTGTGGTATAATCACAATATATGTATGTGAGGCAGCCTCAGAATCCTCGGCGTCCATATACTTGACTCGCATCATCGATTGCCAGGATATTTCTGATCGGCTTGACACCTTGGCATTGCGTAGAGATTTAGCTTCACTCTGCATTTTCTATCGCTTGTCATGGGCAGTGTTCAGAGGAATTGTTCGGATTTATACTGGCTGTCTGAGAGAAAAATGTCTGTATGAGAATAACAACCCCCTGCACTATTATTAAAAAAAAAAAGAATTAATAATATGTAAGGCAAGCTGACCTTAGTGTGGATCAGACACCTACAATTAATGCATTGTTACTCCGTTGCCATTGTTGCCCTATTATACTACATGCATCACCACCTGCAATAAAACTGAAAAAGAATTAATGCCCATGCAGGACGAGACGAAAGGATAAGCATAAGGAGTAAGGTGACCACAATACATCTCTGCCCACTTCTCTCGTCACTCGTCGAGTCTGTGGCAGTAATACTACGTCACATACAAAAAAAAATTGTATAAAAGGGTCCAAGAAGAAAACTAAATTAAAATTATAACTCTATTCCTGTAGTGAGTGATGCTACTAATATTGCGATAACCGACACCAACGTAAGTCTGAAAGCAATAAGCAGTTTATGAAATTGTATATTACACACAATAAGTCAGAATTATCTTTAATAGAGTGTCGACCACCCAGAACTCGGCACCTACACACGCAAGTACACAAAGCAATAAGTATCAATCCCCTTTGAAACCTTTGAAGCTTATCAAAATAAAGCAATAAAAGTGGGAAGATGGGTATCTTACAGAAATTGGTGCCATTACCAAAATTCACTGGATGTAATATATTTTTGTCAGTGTGACGTTTTCCTTTGTTATATTTGTATGTAGTAGTATGCAGTTCTCCTTTTAAATAAATTATTTACTTACTAACTTATTACAGTATTTTAGACCGATCAATTGAAATATTATATACATGTTTACGAAAACATTTAATTGGGCGATGTAAATCAGTAGTTACTGCGCATTTGGACTGATCTTCATTCTTCGTCATAATGTCGCCAATAAACTAAAGGCCTCATCTTTGAATAGAAATCTAATCTAAGATACACTAGTACACTAGAATACAATAAATAAAAATTTCAAAATCATCAATCAGTATATGTTTTAACTTTAATCCTAATAAAAATAATCATCAATCAGTATATGTTTTAACTTTAATCCTAATAAATCAAATATATATGTATATATTTGATTTATTAATATATATATATGTTTTAACTTTAATCCTAATAATTTTGGAAAAAAATATTGTAATAAGCTGTATTTTTAATCTCTTGATTTTGAACTGTGAAATATTTTCTATATGTTGAAATGAGACCAAGTTTGACCCCTCGACCCTATCATTTAAAAAAATAGAACGTTTGTAGATATCGCATACACGCAACAACCAAAAAAAAATCACTTAAATGGAGCACCTCATCTATTTTGAAGTCTGTAAATAAGCAGTTTAATCATATCGGTACGATCTCTATAGGTTGAAAGACGCGAAACATATATGAATCTGAATCTACTCCAGTTGTCTTCTCTATATAACTCGTTCTGCAATGTAAGCAAAGCCTTATTCAATAATAGCTCTTATGTAGTTACATTTAAAGTTCAAAAAACGTTTGGGGTGGAGACACAGATTAGTGTTGCACCTATCAAGTTGCGATCGAATCAAGCGTACTGTTTCTGATTACATACGCTGTATTCACCGAAGCGTTGTCTTCTGATAACGGTTTGGTATTTAGAATACAAGTCAAGTGATAAATTCGATCTTCTTGTTAATTGTTAGTGATCAAGTAGGTAGGTTTCTGTACCACTAATTTAAACGATTAAAATGTTTGGTGTAGAATCTCAGTGGTAGAGCCATGCTTAGGCACGAATGGGCCGGCTTGACCGGTGCGATACCACGGCCTCACAGGAAACCGGTTGTGAAGTAAAGTATAGAAGTTGCATTGCATTTCCCCAAAATGAGTGAGGTTTCCGGAGGCCCAACTCCCCTTTCCTCTTTCCTATCCCCTTATCTCCTCTTTTCACTTTCCCATCCCCGCATCCCCTATCCTTCATCACCCTCAAAGGCGGGCAGTGCACTTACGACTCTTGAGTTGCAGGTTTCCATGGACAGCGGTTGTCACTTACCATCAGGTGATCTGCCTGTTACTCAGTCCCACTATAGAATAAAAAAAATGCTACAAAATATATTATTTAATAAATTTTAATTAAATTGATTTTTAATTAATTTTGTAGGTATCTATATAAGTAAGTGATACATTTCGAGTTATAGACCTTGACTTGTTGGAGCTATTGCTTATACTTCCCAGTCCATTTGGATAATCAATATAATTGCCTTCCCTTTCTATCCTCCCTTTCCTGTCAAAATACTCCAGATATTTTTTTTTTTTTTTATAAGCCTACCATATTGACTCCACTTTGGCTGATTCCATCTATAACCCAAAAGAGCACGTTTGACTAAATTAGGCTGGCGCTCCATTACGTACATATGTATATGAGCTGAATGATATTCCGCAAAATGTGGACGTAATTTTTTTTTAATAAATTAGGTATTTCTGACCATAGCTACTGCTATTAGCATTTTGTTTGGCCCTTCAGCATAACTATTTATAGTAAATGAGTCTAATATAAAATTCAGATAATGTATATCTAAATAGCTAACTCTTTTGTCATTCAGAAGATCATTAATTGTTAAACAGCTAATATGTTATGCTATATGCTATCTCCATATAACATTACGAAATAAATATCCAAAATTCCAATTCAAATTTATTTATTTGCAAAAGAGTTGGTAGATAGAATTGATCTCACGTACTTGACAGTAAAGTGCAAACAAGTGAAAATAGATTCAATATGCAAATATATTATAGAAAATAATTGGGTTTCATTAATATCAAATGCCATTATTTCATGGATTATAAAACGATTATATTATATTATAAGTCACAGTCGAAGCGGTCAAGTCATTGAGTTAATATTAACTGTACGAAGTATTAAATTACAAGATCTTAATATACATATGTATATTACGTAGATTCAGTGGTAGAGCCATGCTTAGGCACGAATGGGCCGGCTCGACCGGTGCGGTACCACGGCCTCACAGAAAACCGGTTGTGAAGTAACGCTTGCGTTGCATTTCCCCGAATTGAGTGAGGTTTCCGGAGGCCCAATTCCTCCTCCCCCCTTTTCTCTCCCATATCTCCTTTTTTCCATCTCCTCATCCCTCCTCTCTTCTTTCCGCTCCCTGCATCCCCCATCCCTTATCACCCTCAAAGGCGGGCAGCGCACTTGCCACTCTTGAGTTGCAAGTGTCCATGGACGGCGGTGTCACTTACCATCAGGTGACCCGTCTGGTCGTCTGTCCCCCTATAGTATAAAAAAAAGAAAAAAAAAAGATTTGTTTTAAAATATGTACGTCAAAGTATTATGATAGTCTAGAGCAGCCTTTCCCAAAGTGGGCGATAACGCCCCCTTGTGGGCGCTGCAGGTCTAAAGAGAGGTGGTCAGAGACCCAGAAAAAAATGGGGGCGTTGTGTAGAGGCTTAGGGGGCGATTTGTAATTTAATTTTCATCTAGGAGGACTTTTAGTTCCGCCGTCTCTTTCTGCGAGCAAATTATGCTTGCCAAGGAGACGGCGGAGCGGGATCGGGAGAGGTTTAGAACTCTTCCGGCCCGCCAGGCCCGGGAACGGGCCAGGTACCACAGGCGACTCAGGCGCCGGAGATCGGAGAATGATCTCCGTCCTCCATAAGCGCAGGCCTGGGGGTGACATATGAGGCCATCTGTCACCCTAGCAGAAGCAGGCTTGGGTGGCGGCGCGGACGCTGCGGAGCGTGCGCGCCCTTGGGGGAAGTTACGGGAACATTGGGGTTCCCACACTGGAGGGGGCCGTCTACAAACCGTAGGTGGCCCGAGGTACGTCGGGGTTCCAGGGTTTTCCTTTCTAGGGTGTACCTGGTTCCCCGGCATCTAGTACCCAAGATGGCGTGCGGTTTTAGTCGGTTCGAGTCCGACATGCCACCAGAAGGTGGTATCCGAGGGGATTTCCGCACGGAGGAAAAAAAAAAAAAAAAAGGAGGACTTTTAGTTGTCCTAGATGACATCGACTCAGCTCTCGACTCTCGACTGCAGCTTGCTCAAACTGACTCGGTTCGATATTTCTCTCGTGTTGGAATATAGTTATACACATATATGATCACACATCACGTAACAGTTTTTAATGTAAAGAGTAGTCTTAATCTTCGTTGTAATTGTATAGACACCACAATTATTTAATCATTTCATTTCTATACAGTTTTATATTTTGTTTAAAAAGTCTTTCCATTTTGTTAAATGTTGATGTAACGATGTTATTTATTTGTATATTTAAAATGAAAAAAGCTTAACTCTTGCCTTGTAAATTTTTATCTATTTTTTAGTTATTGCACCGGTCACGCTTGATGAATGAGTCACTTTTATCCGAATGCGCAAGTAGGAGGGTTATATATTTCAAGTATGTTTATGCCTGTGTGTATGCATATACGTAGGTATGTGTGTATGTATGTATGTATATATCTTTGCCGCGCCCTAGAATCTAGACAGTTTGATGGATTTCGACTTGAGAGGTGTCATTTGAATCGCCTTAATATTAGGAGTGAAAACATTGCAAAACCGTCAGAAAAAAAAACAGAATGTTAAAATTTCCTTAAATAGTTTTTATTGTTTTGTATTACATATGTAGGTTTATATGAGATAACACAACGAAAATGTAACAGATAACTGTAGATATAGGTATGTTATATCTATACTATGATTGTTATATTATGCTACAAACCTAAAAGTAAATCGCTGAACTGTATTCGCATCGCATCCAGTTTCCCCGCATATCTTGATTGTGAGCTCAAACACTTCTCCCTACATTTGTGTTTCGTTAATTTTGATTCAAGGGTAACAGTTTGTTTTTATAAAATTTACAATTCAAACGACCGTTAGTACTTAATTATAAAGTCAAGTGTTATTTTAACATTAAAGGCAAAATACGATGTCAAGGTACTTTTGTTTATGTAAATTAATTTTAAACGTCTTCTAAGTCAGGTTTTGTTACATATGTACATACATATGCACAATTGTGTGTATAAGTTAATTTTTAATTTCCAATTATGATAAAATATACGTGGGTTTTAAAATAATTTTATATAAGTGTGGCAAAAGACTTTATTTTTATAAATGTCATTTATTATAATCACAGAGCTAGATTACATACTAGCTACTACTACTAGCTGGCATTAGATCCGATATAATGTTCCACCTTTTTGGATTCCATTCCGTTTGAAAATCGAAGCGAAAATGTATGATATTTATAGGATTTTATTAAACCAGTGATTCGATTTGGATAGGCTGAGAACAATAATAATAGTTCTCTTCATTTGTCATGCAAATGAAATGCACCTGTGACTGACGAGCGTGTACGGAAGGATTGATAAATAACGAAGACGCACAAGCTGTATTACAGGATTGTGGCAAACAGTGTTCTACTGTCTGAGCCTACCCTAGATGAGAATAAGGAATGAGATATGTAACATGACATATGTACAATGAAAACATATACGTCAGAACATTCTATTCTCTTTTGTTTAGTGGCATTTAATTGCAAATAAAACAGTGTGGCTTCGCCATATAGGTCTTTACCTATAAATTAACTTGTATGTTGATTGATTTTGATTTGAATAAAATATAAGAGTTTTGACTCTATACTGATGTAAAGATATTAAAACTTAAAAAAAGACTATAATAAGCTAATTATAACCTTGGAAGGTATAAAATTATAACTTCAAGTATTTTGAGCCGCTTTCCTATCTCCTCATCCCTCCTCTCTTCTTCTTCTTTACCCTCCCAGCATCCCTCCGTTCCTCATCACCTTCAAATTTTAAGACTCTTTAGTAGCAAGTGTCCACGAGTGACGGTGGTTACTTACCATCAGGCAACCCGTCTGTTCGACTGTCCTACAATATCATATATAAAACGTACTTAAACTTTTTTTATATATTAATATTATTTCTACATATGTAGTACAGCGTTTCAAGCAAATGTATTAAAAAAATACGAATCTCGCTATGACCACATACTATTATATTCTAATAAAACATTTTCAGCTCTCCTCCAATATTTCATTAAACTTAAAATTTACAAAAAATAAAAAATAGTTCTTATGCCTTTCAAATTAATGGCTCCAGCTCTTTTTTCAGACCTAATTTTTCATAATTTTTAAACCAACTATTTCTTATGTCCATACAACTAGAGCCATCTATGTTAAGGACGTAGAACTAGTAAGGGACGAAGTTAGGTAATAAGAAAATGTGTTACGCTGTTGGCACCAATAACCATTTTGTGTTCCCTCGTATTTTTCCTACTTGATTTAGAAGTAACTTACATTATGTGTTCTGTATCAGTAAACAAACTTTAGTGACTTTTTCATTAAAGTATCGAGGCTAATGTAAAACTCTTAACAGTACTTCTGCTTTATGTGCTCAAGTAAACGCAACTATAAAAGTTTCTTGCCGTTCGTTCTCTAGTAAATTTCTTTATATTGCAGGCTTGACCTAATTGAGAAAAGAATTTTAAAAGATCTGACATTTTTAAATCAGTATATTTGACATGATGCAACGTACATAATTCTGTACATTTATTTAGATAACGTATTGAAATCTGATATAAACAAAGTATATATATGTATGTTTAATCACGTATCAAGATGATGATTTCAAAAATGATATACATCATCATCTTCATCGTCATCATCACATTGTAACATTAATTTGTTAAATCATTAGTGAAATCTCTTTACAAGTATTATAGTTTTGATTTTAGTTCATTGCTGGATACATATCAGAATGACCTCTAAGTCAGACAATCTTGGAGGAAACTAGTTAGACTCCTGATATCATATACATACATATGTATATTCTTAAAGCAAATACACACGTTAATAGGTACAAGTATTAGAAATTAATTGTGGTCACTAATCGTTACAGTTCTGGTAAACAAAGTACACAGAACGTCGATACAAGAAAATCTTTGTAATTTTCTCATGATTACACTTACAAGGAAGTCTTGCATTCCAATTAAGATACTGTTATAATTGACTTCTTAAAATGTTTTCTTTCTTCTTTTTTTTTCAAACAATTTAATTACATTTTTAATTGTAATAAAGTAAAAGCTACATAATAAAGCTTTTATTGGTTTTTATGATTAGGTGGGCCGTTTCGACCGGTGTGATACCACGGCCTCGCAGAAAAGTGGTTGTGAAGCAACGCTTGCGTAGCATTTTCCCCTAATTAGTTAATTTTCCGGAGCCCCAACTCTCCCTCTCCTCTTTCCTCTGCCCGCATCCCTCCATCCCTCATCTCTTTTGAGTTGCAGGTGTCCATGGACGGCGATTGTCACCATCCATTTGACCCATCTGTTCGTCTGTCCACCTTTATTATTAAAAAAAAGCTTACTAACTAATTAGAGCCAGTATATAAGTAAATTAACTGTACGTACCTGATAATAAGTAATAATAATAACTTAAGAGGGATAGCAAAATTAGGAGTTTGAGAATCTGACTTAAGGGGTGAATTGTTGGTACATATTCCAAGCCCCGACGAACCGTTAAAGAATTATAGATTTCAAATTATATGTTTAAGTTAGTTGTAAGCTTAAAAACTTTAATAATTGTGTTTGGGTTAACATTCACATAAAATCGTGTAGTTCTCGGTGGAGTTTAATAGGGCCTCATTCTTACCGTGGACCTCGTAAAAGGTAACTAAAAGATCGGGTTGTTGACTGAATAATCAATTTATAAAGTGTCCGGTTGATGGCACTGGGCGTATTATTACGTAATATGGACTAAATATTATCTTTGGTAAAAGGTGTTAAAGACGCCTCTATGAAAATCTGTAGTTTAGAATATCAAAGGTACGCAAAACAAATATCTGGCTCATACGACCTTTAATACCGTAATGTAATAACGTCGCAATACGCCTCTCTGCTCAGTTAGGTTACTAGAGGATCATATTTTTATAAGTATTTACCTTGAGTTACGAGTGACTTGCTCTCTTTTGTATCGGGAACCGAAACCCGAAAAAGAGAAGAATACATATCCGTATACAAAATTTAATCAAAATAGGTTCAGTCGTGAAACGGTAACATACATTTGGCTACTGTCGCATTTATGCATATACACATATACTCATCAGACTACATCACGACCTCGACTGTTTGCACCCTTCATACTTTGTTTGTACTTCTGGCCTGCCCTTTTTTAGAACATCTTCGATTTCATTGGAGTAAATTCTTCACGTGTAAGTATGTATGATATTTTTTAGTCACACTCTATAGCATAGACTGCTTGATGGATTTTGACAAATGAGGTAACAGTTGAATCGTCTTATCAGCAGAAGTGGCATACAGTATGTGTAGTGTGTGAGTAAAGAAGAAAAGAAGTTTATAAGGAATGTTTCTTTAACGATTCTCCTTGTTTGTTAAAATATAAGAACTCTTATCGTCTGCAGCCGTCTCCGAGACATCATACATCAACAGGAACCGCTACATTTCGAACAGAGTAAAAAGTTATATTACTCCAATCGTGTTTTCGATTTCGGCATACACGCGCCTTTTTTAATTGTTGATATATGTCGTTATTTTAGTAACATCGTCTTTTTGCTTTGTACCACCGCTGTGTACCTCTCAGCGGTGGTAAAAGTAAGTACTCAATACTATGGAGTTCATAGTAACTTCTTTTTGCGTCACGTTTACTATCGATTTTTTTATATAATACTGACTAACTATATGAGAGTGCTGTTATACTAATAGTATAATTTGAGAAACAAAGCAGTTTAACTAATATTTTCAACTTATGTATTTTTAGAACTGGCACATTACATAACTATGTAGATACGTCCGTAACGAATGTATGCCCATTATAGTAGTGCATTCTAACCTTAAATGTTCTGTAGAGTTGTAGAAACATCAGTCTTTCAGAAGAAATCTCTTGTAACCTGTCTCCTTGAGTCACAAGTTTTACGGTTAAGTATGGTGACAGTCACCAACTCAAGCTTTTAGATTATAAAACTTCGTTGACAGTATTTAAAACATTATATACCAATTACCTGACACTCAGAAGGGCCGGACCGTTGAGATGGTGGTGATGAACTACACATATTAATTTTATGATTGAGGTAATTTACATTCTGTACCATAACATGGTTAGTTGCGTGTGTTTTAATTTATGAATATAAAAAACGATTCTTTTTCTGCACTATGGATCTATCTTTTAAATTAATAAAATATGTCGTCATGCCTCAATAACAAATACAGCTCGTTTTAGCCATTTTCTTCTTTCGTCCATGGACACGCAGGGTATCTAAATTTTCACTTCTATTGAAAATTTATAACATAGGGTCGCTAGTCGCTACACTCTAAATCTCATTACGGCACACTCATAAATTTTATTTCAGGCCCAGAGTGGATTACAAATAAGCTCATTACATTGTTTAGATAAAACTGATAGTGTTTAAATTAGGTAGGGGTCGATACTTACCAGTTTACAATCTTGGTAAATTGGCAGGGGTAGAGATTCTATTAGACGATATTTTTAATTGTTGTAAGCAAAACTTTAGGGCTGATTGTTTTATAGACAAGGGGTTAAGAATGTTAGGGCAGAAAAAATAATCCAACTGTATCCTCACGTTGTCGTCGTGGGAGGGCTTGCGTGGGTCAATGATCTCTGGGGCTATGCCGGTAGAGCTACTCATGCCGGATTGGCCCAGAGGGAGACTCCAGACAAAGTGGGATACCCGGCGAAGTCTGGCGTAGACTCCCGTGTTGGCATGACATTCGCTTGCGGATGTCATGTTGCACTCTAAGCGCCCTCTGGATTAGCAGAAGGCGTGTTAGAGGAATAAATAGGTTCTCTAAAGAAGAGGAACCATGGCGAGCTCGGTGTGCACTTGCCCTGCCTCCGAGCGGGTAGCCTAGGAACTAGTCCTTTGCTACCCCTCGTCGAGAGATCGTAATCCCAGTAGGTGTGTCAAGTTACGGTCATGTCTCTAACTAGACAGTGGGACCGAAGGTCTTGGCTTAACCGCCCGGACCACGAGGAATAAACCTCTATAAAAAAATATCTGAATCTTAAGCTCTGGTGTGCGGCGAAAAGATGAATGGCTGACAGATCATGCTTCTAACCCCAGAGGAGCATCAGTCGTGAGTGCACCCTTAGCTAGAGTACCTGTGAACCCTCTAGTTGAGTTACAAATTTTCACCTACCCAGGTAAAGAGGCTCTGCCTGGGTCGACGAATGATTCCTCAATACTCGTGGGACTATAATGGAAAAATCTATTGAAAATAAAAATTCAAATGGCGAACGACAGCCTGAAATCGTATCGACACAACTGGTCCTGTCAGATTCTGACACGGCCGCTAACAAGAAGAGTACTATGACTACTGGTAACGCTTTACTCAGCGGTAAGCTTTGGCGAAAGTGTACTCGGTCTAACTCGCCTGGGGGAGAGTACACGGGGTCAGATTCGGCCTCGGGCGATGAAGTGGTGCCGGCAGCGAAAGTAACTACCGCTCGGAGAGGTAGAGGCCGCCCACCAACCACAGGCCAATATGTGGGATTGGCAGCAGCGAGACGAGAACTTGCTGCAGCTCAAAAGGCTGCGGAACTCGCAGACAGAGATGCACAGGAGGAAGCGGAGCTTGTGGAGCTGACCCAAAAGGTCAATGCCGGAAGACTCGCAAATCCCATTTGCGTAATACCCGTGGATTTAAGAGAACCAGAAGATCTGACCACCCTGCAGGTCCAAGCCAGAGTGCATGACGCCGTAGCGGCTATAAAAAAGGTAGCCAAGGTGTCAAAGAGGCTAAAGGGGACCTGTCAAAAGGCCCTCAAGGAAGCCTCAAGTTTAATACTGGAGCACCTGGAGGTATTAGTTACTCGGACTTCGTCAGAAGAAACGGCGCGACTACAGGCTGAGAATTCTCGCTTGTCCGCTGAAACGGCTCAACTTCGTAAGGAGTTAGACGAGTTACGTGCAGAATTGGCAAAAATGCAAGTGGTGAGCCAGCGGAGGAAGGAAGCCGAGGTCGCACCTCTCCCCCCACGGCCAGCAGAAGAGTCGGAATTAGCCTGCTTACTCCGTCAAGAGTTGGCTAACTTAAACCAACGGTTTGCTGTTCTAGAAGGGAAGATTCTTCGCCCACCTTTGACAAGCGACCACAGACCAAAAGCTCTGGCCTACGCAGAAACAGCTGCCATTCCTCGTCAGGAGAGCACTGTAAAGTCGACAACGCAGATGTCTGCCTTTCAGCCTGCATCGAATACCGAGGCGACAAAAAAAAAGAAAGGGAAAGGCAAAGCCAATAAACCAACCGCCAGCAGGGCTGGTAGAACAGTCCCAACTTCACCTGTAGCAACTGGGACTGATAAGGTAGTCGAAGCAACAGGCCCCAGTCAACCAAAACTGCCAACCGGGCTTGAAGACGAATGGGAGACCGTCGGTGCCAAAAAGAAGGCCAAGAAGTCTCAGAAAAACGAGAAGAAGAAGGCAGCTAGAGAGACCAGATGGCTCCGTGCTCCACGCTCAACAGCGGTGGTAATCACATTACCGTTGGGAGCCGAAGAGCGTGGCCTGAGCTACGCCAATGTCCTGGCAAAAGCCAAAGCCGAAATCAAGCTGTCTGACATCGGTATCACCGCTTTGCGGTGTAAACCTACCGTAACTGGTGCTCGGCTTCTTGAAATCCCAGGTGCCACAAGTGGCGAGATGGCAGATATTCTCGCAGATAAGCTGCGAGCTGTGGTAGGAGGAGATGGGGTCCGTGTAACCCGACCCACTAAGTGTGTAGAGATGCGCATCATGGGCCTAGATGACTCGATTATGCCAGACGAAGTGGTGGCCGCTGTTGCAAAGGCTGGAGGGTGCCCTCTGGAACAGGTGAGGGCCGGTTCAATCCGTCCCGGCTACACTGGCCTAGGCACTATAGTGGTGAGTTGTCCAGTTGCAGCGGCCAACCAAATTAAAAACGGCCAGCGTTTGCTGGTGGGATGGGTGTCGGCGCAAGTCAAACTATTGACACCAAGACCCCTGAGATGTTTCCGTTGCTTGGAGGTTGGGCATGTTGGGGCTAAATGCACCGCTGGGGTTGACCGCACTGGACTTTGTTTCCAGTGCGGCAAACCCGGTCACAAAGCCGCCTCGTGCAATGCAACACCATACTGCGTGGTATGTGCAGCGGTGGGAAAACCAGCTGACCACAGAACGGGCAATGCTTGTGTCATACCGAAGAAGCAAAAGAAAGGGGCCAACAAGAAAAAGAAACTTGCGCAACCAGCTCACCCACTGGTTGCAGAGGAGGAAACAAGTGATATGGACGCCCAATAATGGCTGTCCATACCCTTCAATTTTTGCAAGCTAATATCAACCACTGCGCCAGGGCTCAGGATCTATTGCTTCAGTCCATGGCGGAGTGGTTGATAAATGTCGCTGTGGTCTCTGAGCCGTACTTCATTCCAGTCAGAAGTGACTGGGTGGGAGACGATGATGGCTCGGTGACCCTCATCACCCATATTGGGAATGGATCTCCGTCCTTCGAATTCGTCACCCGGGGACGGGGATACGTTGCAGCATTGCTGGAGGAGATAGTGGTTGTGGGGGTATACTGCTCTCCAAACAGGTCTCTTGCCGACCTAGAGAGAATTCTGGATGGGTTGGATACAATCGTTCGTCGCACCCACCCTCGTCCCGTCATAGTGTTAGGAGACTTCAATGCCAAATCTACGGCTTGGGGATCACCAGCTACAAATGTGCGGGGTGAGGTTGTCGAAGAATGGTCTGTCGAGTCGGGATTGACTCTCCTCAATCGGGGCACAGTACAGACATGTGTGCGGCAGCGGGGAGGTTCCATAGTGGATCTGTCATTCGCTAGCCCCGCTCTCGCACTTCGTGTCCTAGGCTGGCGCGTGATGGAGGACGTGGAGACGCTATCAGATCATCGATACATCCGGTTTGACGTCTCCACCCAGATCCTAAATGCGCCAGCAAGATCGGCTCCTATTGAAGATGGGCCACGGTGGACACTGAAGCGACTGAACCGGGAAGCCCTCCTGGAAGCATCTATCGTGCAGGCTTGGGTGGAAGCACCAGACAGGCCTGCAGACATTGAAGAAGGGGCACGATGGTTCCAGGACATCATGACTAGAATATGTGATGCTGCTATGCCCCGCGCTCAGTCATTTCCTGCCAAACGCCAGGTATACTGGTGGTCTCGGGAGATAGCTCGGCTACGAAGAACCTGCGTAGCTGATCGCCGCAGGTACACTAGATACCGGAGACTTCGCCACCGTGCCCACGATGGAGAGGCCAGTGAAGCGGAACTGTATGAGGTCTACAGACAAGCCAAAAAAGCCCTACAGGGGGAGATTGCACGGGCCAAAATACGGGCACATCAAGAACTGATCAAGACTTTGGAGAGAGATCCATGGGGACGGCCCTACCGCATGGTAAGGGGCAAACTTCGCCCATATGCACCCCCATTGACCCAAAGTCTTAGGCCTCAGCTGGTGGAGGACATAGTGCACTCTCTGTTCCCCTTGAGAGCGCAGCACATGCCTCCGCCTATGGTTCCGGCTTCGTATACTGATGACGACCAAGACTACGACGAGGTGCCTGAAGTGACACAAGCGGAACTTCAAGCGGCGGTGTTACGGCTTCAGGGTAAAAACACCGCCCCGGGGCCTGACGGCATTCCTGTCCGTGCATGGGTCCAAGCCTTGAAGTTCCTTTGGCCTCGACTGGTGGGGCTCTACAGCGCATGCTTGGAGCGGGGCCAGTTTCCAATCCGATGGAAGACCGGAAAACTGGTCTTGCTAAAGAAGGAACATCGCCCCGCTGAATCACCGTCAGCATACCGCCCTATTGTGCTGCATGACGAGGTCTGCAAACTTTTCGAAAGAATAATTGCAGACCGTATAGTCCGGCACATAACAGTGGCTGGTCCGGACCTGGCGGACAACCAGTTCGGGTTCCGCCAGGGGCGTTCTACGATTGATGCCATCATGCGTGTAAGGGCTCTGGCGGAGGATGCAACAGCTCGGGGTGAGGTCGTCTTGGCGGTGTCCCTCGATATCGCCAACGCCTTTAACACCTTGCCCTGGACGTGTGTTAGGGAGGCACTCCGGTACCACAGGGTGCCGATTTACCTCCGCCGCATTGTCGAGGCCTATTTGGCGAACAGGTCTGTCATCTACCTGGGTCGTAATGGCTGGAGTCGGCAAGAGACGACGTGCGGTGTTCCACAGGGGTCGGTCCTGGGACCGCTTCGGTGGAACATCGAGTACGATTGGGTCCTGCGTGGTGCTCTTCTCCATGGTGTCAGCGTCACTTGCTACGCTGACGATACGCTTGTGACAGCACGCGGGAAGACGCACCGACAGGCAGCAATTCTGGCGACGGCTGGAGTCGCGCAAGTTGTTAGTAGGATCCGGCAGTTGGGCCTCGAGGTGGCTTTGCACAAATCCGGGGCCGTTTGCTTCCACGGTCCTCAGAAGGGCTTACCTCCGGGGTCCCACATAGTAGTGGGAGGCGTCCGCATCGGCATCGAACGTACGATGAAATACCTAGGACTCGTCCTCGATAGCCGATGGGATTTTGGTCCACACTTTCGGCAGTTGATTCCCCGGCTATTGGGAGTAACAGCGGCACTTTCGCGGCTCTTACCCAATTTAGGGGGGCCCAGTACATCATGCCGAAAGTTGTATACGGGGATTGTACGGTCTATGGCGCTCTATGGGGCGCCAATATGGGGACGCACTCTGACGGCCCGAAATATCGCGATTCTGCGAAGGCCGCAACGTGCGATGGCCATCAGAGTGATAAGAGGGTACCGTACAATCTCCTTTGAGGCGGCCAGCCTATTTGCCGGATGCGCTCCATGGGATCTAGATGCAGTACTCCTTGCACTACAGTACCGGTGGCGCAGAGATGCACTAGATCGGAGAGAGCTGTCTGTGCCTCCCGAAGTAGAGGCACACCGGGCTGAGCTCCATCAAATCCTCGAGGCGGAGTGGAAGCTACGACTTGCGCGACCCAGTGCGGGGCACGATGCTGTAGCGGCGATAAGACCCGTCCTAAGAGAGTGGCTGGAGAGAGGACATGGAGCCCTCACCTTCCGGGTGCTGTCCGGACACGGTTGCTTCGGCAAGTACCTGTATCGGATTGGTAGGGAGCCGACGTTACGGTGCCATCATTGCGATGACTGCCCCGATGACACGGCGTTTCACACACTGGCGGCTTGCCCAGCTTGGGCCAGTCAGCGCCGTGATCTCGTGGCGGCAATCGGTTCTGCGGGTAGTCTTTCGCTCCCGACCGTGGTTCTGTCCATGGTCCGGAGCGAGAGTGCATGGAACGCCGTCGCTTCCTTCTGTGAGGAAGTGATGTCCTCAAAGGAAGCGGCGGAACGGGAGAGGGAGCGCAATCCAACTCTCTATGCCCGCAAAAGACGCACCGGGCGCCGGGTATTCACTGATCTCCGGCCACCCTAGGAATCGGCCTGCGGGCGACGAAAGTTTGGGGAGTTCGTCGCCCGAACAGATACAGGCCCGAGAGGCAGCGCGTAGTGTTCCGTGCGTCTCTCAGAGTACTGTGACCAAAGGGTGATGGTCACAGCGGGTGACGGGACCCGTCTTGGGTGAGACGGGTCAGTGCCGGTCGGAGGCAGCGAAAGAATGCCACGGCGATTCTCGGTTCCCGATCATAGGCAAGCAGAAGAACACCGGGGTGGTTTTTAGTCGGTAAGAGTCCGACATACCCCTTCCCCCCACCCCATGGGGAAGGATATCCATGAGGATCTTCCATACCGTCACAAAAAAAAAAAAAAAAAAAAAACTTTTACTACAGCAATGTGGGTGTGCGGTTTAGGTAAAGTAGTAGGTAGTGTGAAGCTAGTTGCCTGTTCCAATACGTCCGTACGTACGGAGAAGAACAAGCAACAAACTCTAAGGATACTCTTTTGCAACAAAAAAAAAAATAGGTAATTTCATTAAATATATACTTTTTTTCCTTTTTTAACTTTTACAGTTCATAAGTGCACATAAAATAAGATAAGATGTGAGGACAATGCAATATATTATTTTGAAATAACGTTCATGTTAATTACTCTATGTTTAGTAATAGCCGACCCATTACATACGCCACCATTGACAGGAATTTGATGCGAGCATGACAAACTTAAAACTGCCGGGAGATATAAAACATAAACCAAAATAATTTACTACACAGTACACTAATGTACAACTCAAAAATTTAAATTGTTCATAAAATACAATGCAATATCAGTCAGTCAGTAATAATAATTAAAAACATCAGCAAATTAAATCTGCTGATCTAAGAGCCACCGTGCACCGATGGTTTTTAGTCGAAAGTATAGTCACTATATATCTAGTAGTTTTCTATAGTCAGATAGACCAATTTTTATCATCAATTGCGCGCTGATGCTAGTAGCAATTCGGTTGTTACAAAACTCACTAAACTAGACTAAAAAATACAAAAAATACTGCCAATTGACGTTTGATATTATCAAAACGCAAAATTAATATTGTTTTTGTTTGTTAAAGCCAAAGTTGGTTAAGTTTCTCAACTTACATGTACTCAAGTTCGATGCAACAACAAAATAGTACATCTATTCGAAATCTTATAACATGAGTAAATTTTAGAGAAAGTTTACTTTAGTGAGGTGTGCAGCAGTATCGGCACCAATTTACAGATTTTTAATCATCCGAAAGTGTGGTGAGTTTTAATTTAATAGTTGGTTGTAAAATAAATTATAAGGTAATAAATTTTTACCCACTCCGTAATCAATCTCTTACGAGTATACTTATACTCCACATTCCATCCACTGTTATTTAAAATGAATTCGTATACAATAACAGACAACGCTCAAAATCGAATACTAAAATAAACTGTCATACACTTTTCCTAAACTGCGCTAATTCATTTTCAGCCGCCATTTTATCGCCGCCGGTCCATCTTGCTAGAAGGCGTCCTACCTTAGGTTTATTGCTTCATTGGGCATCAGTAAATCAGATTAAATTTTCCTAATTTTGAAATATAGGTCCTGATACTGAAATCAGTAATGGTAATAAAAATAATAATATTTAACGTGTCTAGGTATAGCAAGGTACTAGGTATACAAATCATACATATATAATATACGTTTATGTTAATTGTAGACGGATATTGTACTATTAGAAAGCGATAAAAATATTAAATTAAAAAACGATAAACTAAGTTGTTAGTAATAAAGAACAGCAATTTTACACACAAAAGTAGTTTAAGTATAGGAATAATATAATTAAGGCGTTTTAAGACCATATAGAATGATGTGTGACGTCACATGCATTTTCGTTTACCGTCACATAACAATATCAATTCACTTAAAATATCTCTTTTAATATGTTTTGCTTAAATATATCTACGGAACACAACTCCAAATGTCGGAATTACGTAAGCAAACTTAGACACACCGAATTTGCGGTCCCATAAACACGTCTTCTTGACGCTGCGGCGGCACGGCGTTCAGAGCAGTTCGCAACTTCGCTAGTTGGCGTGCGGTCAGTAATCGTGTAAATGTACCCTTTCTGAAAATTAAAGGCATTCCGTTTTGTTAGGCATGTCCTGTTCCTAGTTTGAATGTGATGGATTTTTTATACGGTCTACTAAATCATTGCCTATGATTATTGAGTACGTTAAATCTTTTTATATTATTGTACGTAACATACCTTCAGACTATTACATTTGATGTTTTTTAGCTTTTATAGCGGTATGGTTCTCTGTGAAGCATAAGAATGGGGCAACTCTGTCAATTGATAAAGCGACTAAGGGATTGGCTTACCATCTATCAGACAGTATATATTACGAACCTAGTTCTGGGCAATAGGCTTATCTCTTATTACGTAAGTGGAACGTAATTATGGTTGGCAAATGTTCCTCTGCCTACCACTTCTGGTTCTTGGTCATCAGTGTGTGTCTGTATGTTTATTTTTACTCAATTTTATTTATTAAAAAATGACACACATTTTAAGAAAATCATATTTGTTTGGCGAATTAAAACTATTTTTTTTAAATCTTTTTTCCGTAAGTCTTATAAACAGGAGAGCATTTTACATATATTTTTTTATAATATAGCTGGACAGACGAACAGATAGCTTACCTGATGGTAAGTGACAACTGGCGTCCATGGATACCTGCAACTCAAGAGTCGTTAGTGCGCTGTCCACCGTCAGGGGTAATGAAGAATTGGGGATGGGGGGAGCGGAAACAAGAGAGTGAGGATGAGGAGAGGGGGGATGACGCGAGAGGAAAGAGGAGAAGGGGAGTTGGGTCTCCAGAAATCTCACTAATTTCGGGGAAATGCCACGCAACCGATTTTCTGTGAGGCCGTAGTATCGCACCGGTCGAGCCTTCCCATTCGTGCCTAAGCATGGAACTACCATTGTCAAACATGTTTGAGAATATATTTGTAATATTCTGATCTCATATAAAAATAATATGTTAGAGCTTAAATTAAAAGTAAAAAGTATGAGAATTGTCTAGAAGGTTTTTGTTCTTTCATTTTTTATTTAGAAAAAGACTACTCCCGCACTAGGCTTAACTCTTGTATCGCGAGTAGGCCTGTTCTTGCTCGGTCGCTGAAAAGAGCGCTCCAATGTAGTACATTCTCTCAAATGTACTAGTTTAGACTTGTAGTTCATTTACTTCAGTAGCACATGATAACTATTCACTAAATATTATGCAATATACAAAAATCTTTGGTTACCCTATAATTCGTCAGTAAAAATAGCCTTACGTTTTAAATGGAGCACAAGTATTCAAACATTACTATAGTTCCAATTTGAATTTGGAACTCTGCTGTAACCTACCTAAACAAAAAAATAACATTATTATAACATAAATAGAAAATTATTGATTTGAATAATGCTTAACGACGTGCAGATCTCATCCAACAATAAAAATGTCTACCACTTACCGTCGTGAATCGAATGCCATTATTTATAAGTTGTAATGTGCATTGAGACAAGAGAAAATTAATATTTAAAGGAAACTATAAATTATTCTATTAAATTTTAATAATTTATCTACAAAGCTTAATCGGGTGTAAGCAATGACTGGATTGGTAAATTGTTACTTATCTGAGTGCGCAAACTTTTTGATTTAATATATCCGATTGGCGCAAAAACATTCTGATCGTATAGAAAGAACCTAGCGACTGTCTGTGTAAGGAGGAATGGAATACGACGTCCATTATCCAGCCTAGGCAATTATGAAAGACAGTGTAGTCCTACGGTTATATTTGGAAGTTTTATGTACGATAAAATTGGGTGAAAACTATAGCTGCAGAGTTCACATGTTATAAAGGAAAACCCAAGGTCTGCGAGGTTTTAGAATCATAAAAAGGTGTATTGCAAGAGAAGAGACTTTTTGTGACAAACACTGTGTAGTTTAAGTCGGTTCGATACCGACGAACCAACTCACCGTTAGCTCTAGTAAGGATGAGGCCGGTGCGGGTTTCCACAAGAAATAGAAATATTCCAAATATATGTTATGAAGTTTTAACTCAAAAAATGTCAGTCACAATTTTCAAAGTCTAATTGTAAATCAGACCATGCAGCTGAGCGGCAGGCCGGTAATAAACTACACATTCTGACATTGCACAATGTTGCAGTCAACTTATGTTGCGGAAAATTCAAAGCTCGTACTTGCATCAGCCATTAGGTTATCAAATGCAGCGAACACTATTATTCGATATAACGTACTGGTATTACTCCGAATGCATAATTAAATGCCGCAACTTGAAATCAGAGCTTCTTATAATTATTTGAGATTAAATTATTACTACAAATTAAACTTGTCAGGCCAAGTTTATGTAGAAAGAAAATATTTTATGACAGGCTGAAAATAAAAAAACATCTTCGCTTCGCTGAGAAAAGAGTTAGCTTTAGTTAACGACATTCTGCCGAGGGAGTTTTGTATGATTCCTTTATTTATCACAACTCGCCCAAGATCATACTTAGCTATTTCAATATCTGTTCTTCCTAACAGAAAACTACTAGTAAGGTCTACATACACATAAATATGCTTACGCTTGTATCCGTTTAGATGTAGGCAGAGGTGTAGTAAATACCCACATTATGCCAATTAGAATTTGATTTCACTAATGTATTAGGCATTTTTTTTTCTTTTTTTTTATAAATAATACTAGTAACGTAAAACATAACAGTTAAACATATAACAATTCAATCCTATAGTCAAGTTTTACGACACCCCTGGGAAGAGTTGGCGTGTCTCTATTCTACTTCAATGATAACCTCACGGCATCGTGTAAGTAGTAACTTTGTCTGCTAAATAATTAAGATACTTTTATAGTGAATGTTAATTTATACACCGAATTATCGTGAGAAACATAGCCACAAGACAGGAACAAAATTGCGTCTGACATTGCTTTGACTTGTAAAATCGGTACACAAATCAGGATATTGCGAATTGGATTAATGTTTGATAAACATTAATCCAATTTTCTGTAATCGCAATCGCAAACTTTTTGCAAGATAACTAAGAATTGCATTGCAACGAGCCAAGGTACACAAACTTACACAAATGTATTCAAGGAAGATGTGGGTCTAACGGTATTATTCACTATAGTTTTATATACATCACTATTATTATAAAGATGATGATGATGATATTGAAAGATAGGAAAACTTACAAAAAGAAGGTGCTATTATACAATTCGTTCAAATTGTTTCAATAAAACAAATGAAATAGAAGCGCGGGCAGTTCGCTTGTATTGTTTTATATTTCATAGTAAAACTATTGTAACGGTATGTATAATTATAGTAAAGATTGTTGTTCAGATTTCCCTAATGTTTATTAAACATCTTTAGTTAGTATATATATTTAAAATAAATAACCTAAACAAAGTAACACTGACCATCTTAACTTTATCAGTCTGATTAATTGAATAACAAACAGACAAGTGTAAATAATTTCTAAAGATTATAGATTGGTATGGAGTTGCTTAATTTTTTGGTTGTCATATAACCATTTTTTCTACACTAACTACCACGTGTTCATCAGTAGCAGTAACTCTTTGGCCTTGCTTGTCTTTGGGTTTACTTCTTACATACTCTTCTGTATTACATGACTGTAATTTACGGGTAGTTAAACAAACTACACAATTTTATATTTAGAACATATGGTTTCTAGGTTAAATCAATTCACTACACTTCAATTCAAGATTTTAGAATCACAAATATAACATAATCCGTTTCAATCTGGCCCCACATCAAATGCACTAACTGACGCGTATATTTACAGTTCATTTGTTGGAAATAATACCACTATCTAGACCCTTAAACAGAGTTAATTCACAAATCCCTTGAAATCTTCTCGGGTCTCGAATGAAATTTATGGGTAGGGCTTAATTTTGTCTCTTTAAAACTTGATTTAGTGCGAAAGGGGTAGTGTCGTCATGGTTGGTTTGAAGAAATTATTTAGGAAATAGTGTATCACACCTTTTGAAAATATGTGATTTTAGAATTTAATAAGTAAATTCTGATAAGAAATAAACGATACACACAGCCCGTGATTAAAATTTCTAAAAGTCCTCCTCTAAAGTTTTTGATGTTTTTCGCCCATGCTATTGTACCTATGCTGCGCCAAATTTTATCTTCGGTATTGAGAATCAGTATCCAATTGCCAACCATCAGACAGCCGGGTTATGGGTATGCCGCATTAGTTTCTTGTTATCATCATTATATCTTTGTTACACAATGTCAATATATCCAACATATCCATCTTCATCTATTCCTATGCTAGTAGAGAAAAGTGTGTAGCGAATTTTAAAGAATGTAGGCTATTTATCAATTATATGAAAAGTTTATTAAAGAATATCCATTCCCTCCGGTTTACAGACGTTTATGCTCACTGCTCTGCTCTCTTGGGCAGCATCCGCTCCGCTCTCTGGAAGCGTGATAAAATATAGCATATAGCCTTCATAAACAAACAGGCAATTTATTATATAAATATATTTTTTAACTTGGATTAGTAGTTCCTGAGACTTGAGTGTTTAATTAAACACACTCTGACACTTCATGATATTAATATAGATAATACGGTTTTATTTACGTGTGCACTTCGGAAATTTACGACTACTTTCGGACCAGACCCTCTTTAATTTAATAGGATCCTGGAACATTTTTTATATTAGTAAAATTAATACACAATCAGGAACACACCCTCTTCATGTCGTAACTTGACTTTTAATTTATGTTGTTGTTCTGAGTCTGGGTGTTCTTTATGTCCGTTGTTTGATTGTTTGTAAAGTTGCAACCCCGCAATACATGAATTAATCCTAGTGCGGGAGTTGTCTTTTACATTTTACAAATATATATATTGTTGCGAACATCATGTAGTAAAGCAACACCCCAAACATTATCATCCTCTTGTAAGCCGAACTTAGGTCAAGTGACAACAGGAATGCGGCGAGTGATAACAACAGGAATGCGGCGAGCGATAACAACAGGAATGCAGCCAGCGATAACAACACTGGACTCTAGTATAAAAGAAAGGTGTCAATCTATTTTAAGTTAGTTCAGTTGAGTTCACTTCTATCTTCGGTCGCATAAGTTAGTAACAATAAAATTACGATCCACATTTGTAATTTTCTTCGTCTTCAATATGACGCCTTCACGACAAATTAAGTCGTCAGCAGCAATTCATCACGTCAATTCTTTTTAAGTGGTTTAGGAGTAAACTCTTAACCCACTTCGATTTATATATATATATATATATATATATATATATATATATATATATATATATATATATATATACATATATATGTATATATATTTACGGTTTAAGCATTACATGATTATTTACTTTATTATTGTTCTCTTTAAATATCTTTAAATAATTTCAATGAAACCAGTATCTAACCAAAAAGAAAGTTGTATTTACTATTAAGGTTGACTGATATTTTAGTTTGAGAGTCCATGTATACTTCAGCAGAGTCAGCCGATAAACTATGCCAGTGTAGCTCCTCACACAAGCACTTCTGTTCACTTTGAGTACTTCCCAAGATATTATCAACGATCGACTTCGACTTTGAAAGTTCGGATCTATCTGGATGTTAATATTATATTCCTGAGTGCTTTTCAACAGAACAAGAGATGTTTATCATATTCCTGATCTAAGCGAATAAGAAGCATGGATGGATTCTGTTGTGTATTGTTGTGGTAATAATTACGATAATTTATTTTTTTGTTATTATTAGAAAGTGACGATGAAACTAAAGATGGTGTAGGCCTATCCAAGATAAAGAAAAATCTGTCTAATCTACATTTGAGGGGTCCAATTTTTTTATAATCTTACATACCATGTCTTTTTGTAACATGAAACTGCAATATGGGTTCTTAAAAACTTTAGGTGCATATAAATAAGATAAGTATCGGTTAATTTACATTGTTATGTTGTAATCGTAAGTATCTGAATACCATCCAGTGGGTCGTACATTGTTTGCCACACTTCTGATGGTTTTTAAACCCACTTCAAAAAGTTGGATGCAGAATACATAAAGCCTACAAGAACATGCAACAGGTTCGACTATATGTACATCTGTTTTGTAAGTATAACGATTTCAGTCTACTGATATCTACCGATCTTCAGTTGTTTTAAAGAGTATACTTCTGCAATGGTTCAATAATCATCAAGTCAGGCCGAGGTGATGGGATTCCAGAAAATTGGAGTAAAAACCTCAACTTTTTTTTTCTAAGGCTATTAATATATCTCATGTGAGCTGATGTTTGAAGGTACAACCCCTTAAGGGTAGAACTTAAGGACATTTCTTTTAATTAAGTTTCGAATGATTCTTTAATTTTTTTTGTTTCAATATTATTATTATCTCAATAATTGACATTATTGAGATAATGGGCTAATAATTATATACACACTTGTCTGAATATAAGTATAATACTTGTGATCTCTAAATCTATTTTAGATTTAGAGATATGGTCCATATACTATGAAATAGGGTGTAAAGTGTTGGCGTTAAAATACTTCTAAAATTGATGAGAAATAATTATTTTAGACCTGCTCTAAAAATAATAAATAATTATTTTTGATCAATTTTAGAAATATTTTAAAGCCAATTTTTTAAACGTTTTAATGTTATTAAACTACATGTATTATTATATATATATATTTGACCATTATACATTAAATAAATATATTTTTTTTAATATTTCTTGGACTCCCTGTATGTATTTAGTTAGAATGCTCGGACTTCCCGGAAGCAGCTAGTTCAAGTTATAGAAATGCGACCCTGCCTAGCTTGAGCTATTGCCTTTAATCCCCAATTCTTCTGTGTCTATCCCTATTTCCTGTCAATATACCTCAAATTTTCCAATCCAGTTGCCAAAAGTGCCCGGATGACGGCAATAGGTTTGACCCCATTAAGTAAATGGGACTACATTTTTATTAGCAAAACTGTCTACCCCTTTTGTCTGTTGTGTATATGTGTTGGCTCATCTCCGAAACGTCTGAACTTGTTTTTACAGGACTTTCATTGACTGATGTTACAAGGAGTAACAGGCTTATTATTTGGATTAATTGTAAACGAGCAGATGTGCCACCTGTTAGTAAGTGACTATCGCTGCCTATCGAAACCTGCAACTCAGGAGTTACAATTGCATTGGTTGTTGGCATCTCTGTTCATTATTACGTACTGCGAGGTAGTGATGCGGCTCAACGAGAACAGGAGAGGACACACAGTCTCCCGTCGAGCAGACGACATACCAGGCACCAGAGAGTGCAAAATGATTGCCGGTTGCCATGAGTACTGGTCTGGGGGTAGCGGATTAGGCAGACCGTTACCCTAGGCAAAAGCAGGCGTAAAACAGTGGCACAAGGTGTTCCCCTCGCACCTCTCTGTTCTGAAGGTGGGTGGGTCCCCCAAACTCCACTGCGTGTCAGAAGGCCTTCGTAGTCAATCCCGGATACCTGCAATAGACGCACTTGGGACTGAACACAGTGTGGATTTGATTGGTTCCAGTCCAACATACATCTCACCCTCAGCTTCGGTGAGGTAATGACCCTTAG
Organism: Tyria jacobaeae; assembly: GCA_947561695.1. NCBI lineage: Eukaryota > Metazoa > Arthropoda > Insecta > Lepidoptera > Erebidae > Tyria > Tyria jacobaeae. The sequence goes on along the minus strand of OX387215.1, from coordinate 6,051,665 downwards.
GGGTTTCTACACAAAGAAAAGTCCATTAATTGTAGGTAATGCACATTTAGCATATCCACTGCAATACCCTGCAATCTAGACTTACCCACTATATTCCTCCTAAATAAACTTATGCTCCTTTGCAATATGAGACCGCTGGTAATGGTCATATTTCCCACAAGTTTTAACAGTAGGAGAGCTTAGGCATGAATGGGCCGGCTCGACCGGTGTGATACCACGAGCTCACAGAAAACCGGTTGTGAAGCAACACTTGCATTGTATTTCCTCGAAATTAGTGGTTTCCTGAGGCCTAACTATCCCTCTCCTCTTTCCTCTCATCTACATCTCTTCTTTACCCTTCCAGCCACCCCCCATCCTTCACTACCCTCTCAGGCGGGCAGCGCACTTACGACTTTTGAGTTGCAGGTGTCTATGGACGTCGGTTATCACTTACCATCGGATTACCCGTCTGTTCGTCTGTCCCTTTATAATATAGAAAAACAAGACGTCGAAGCCTTGTGAAATGGGTAATTACCGCCATGGCTAAACGTTTCTAGGAATATTGAGTTCCCATTATAAAGTACCTAGTTCAATTAGAATAGACGATATTAGATTGTTCCTATTTATGCGAATAGAATGATACATACAATTTTGAATATTATATGAGAATAAAACAAATTAGGTTTAAAAAAAGTTACACCATTATTTTTATTCATACAAAAAATGCCTTGTCAAAATACTTTATACAACGTTATACACAATAGACGAACATACATGATATATGAATAGAAGAAATGTGAGCATATTCACAATAAAATGTACAAATCATTATCAGTGTAGAAATAATAGCTTCGCATCTAGTACCACGAAAAGCTTCTTTATAGCTGTCATCCGCGGACTAAAGTCTGTATATATACACCTGCTGTCTTACAGATAACAGCCCGATCTCTTTGACGGCTTTTACGACACCCACGGGAAGAGATCGTGTGTCCTAGTCTATTCTTCCGAGAACCACACCGAAAGGCAGATAGTACAATTCTCTAATTTTGTCCATTTACTCTCTTACACCTACTTTACACTTAACTAGGCTGTGACTTACTAAATCTTATAGTTCTGAGTACCACGTTAGACGGTACTTAAGTGAGACTGGTATAAAAATCAGTTGAACTTCCTCCAAAGTATTTTCACAAAGCTACAATTTGAATATTTCAAATTATGATTATTACTACTATTTTTGAAAAATAACAATGGCTGGTTATTGTGGCGGTTTTCAAACTCACGGCAGACGTGTTTAATATTCAATTTCCTTTTTAATTTAAAAATACCCAGTGCATCCAAATCTGTTCGGTCGTTTACATACATAATATACATGAATTACAAATAATTACACTCTCGTTTTAAGTATGAGGTTAGTATTAGGAAAATGCATTTCATATAAAAGATAGCACCACAGAATATAATTGCCATACATCTATTTTGGTTGGTACTCCTTTCTCAGTTTCGCATACTGTACATAATACAACAGTGCATTAGTAATACTTTCGGATTCTGGTAAGTTTCAAATCTAATCAACATTTGAAGTAATGGAAATCATTACTAATTAAAGTGGAAAATATAACAAAAGGTTGTTTCATTTGCTTTCATTTGCAGCTTTCTTTAGTGATATTGTAAGAAAAATACTTTTAGAAACACTTTTCTTTGCCAAAAATATCTTAATTATCATTTTCCTTTTTTTAAGAGTAATCCAATGTTAAGAAACCTAAAGCCTGCAATAAAATTTAACCACTATTAAGACTTTGTTTTATTTGGGACATAAAACCAAATTGCCTTTTGCATTCGATGTTGCCTTCTCTGTCAGTTAACCCTATGTTTGTGTACCAACGTCTCTTTTCTCCGCGTCTCAGCTTCCCCTAAGATATTCTGCAATAGTCCGTAATAGTAAACTAATCGTCTCTTCAAAACCTTAATTTAGATATGGGGTTATAAAGCTATATTGTTATTCTTAATTATGTTATCTGGGTATTTTGTTCTCGACTGTTCCTGTCTTATCTTTCTTTACTACGGCATTAAAGGATAAAGTGATTAACACAGCCTTGAACATATTAAATTACATCAAACGCTATTCGTGCGTTTACTTTCATTTGGGGAAAAGACAGCTCCTCTGGCATGGAATATCATCCCGTGGGATTACAAGATCGTAAAACTCACGATTACAAAACAAACCTTAGTCTCGGAACATTTATAGGAACTAAAAACTGTATATGAAATTACCATTGAATAATATAATTTTCAATAAAAATCACTGCTCGCATTCATCAGTACAAAGAGAAAATTTTCAGACGCTACCGTTTTTAAGGACAGCTCGGTTGGTCGAATGAATGGTAAATATAATAAATGTTAAGATTTGCAGACATGACGACTGAAAGCTGCACTGAGCGAATTAACCTTATATCAAAACACAGGATTGCAGAAAACACGGCATGACAGTGCATTCTAAATATTTTGCACTGTCATGACACGGCATGACAGTGCAAAATATTTAGAATCTGGTTCTGGTACTTACCGGCCAATAATACTATTTACTATTACTAACAAACATGCATACGTTTTATTTGAATACTACCATCAGTGTCAATTATATGCAACCATTGCTATTTTCTTATTTTTTTACATGGCATAAGGGAGGCAAATTGGCAGATAGGTCCATGATGGTAAGGGACATCTGCTTCCCATGGACGGTCTCTAATGAGACTGTAAACGTATTTTTCAATCCAGCTGCCAAAAATATGGGCAAATATCAGTTGTACCTCATCTTAATAGTTGCAGTTTCGAGCTAAGTTAGTCTAAGTTTTTTTTTTTCTTTTTAACATGTGGAAACCCCCTCAGGCCGTCATCCCACCGGGGTTTTCGCTATCGTATGTGGGCCTGAACCGGTACGAGGATCGAGTTGACCATTATGGAGGCGCAAGGGGGTGGGCCTCGACGGGGCCCATGAAATAAAAGAGCCTCCGTCTTATCCAAGGCCACCCGCAACCCTAGTGCCTCGATCCGCCCAACCACCAGTGGGGCTCCTCTGGTGAAAGTTAGCCTAAGTTAATGCAACATCAACATTACATTAATTATACTTAACCCACGTTTTCTTATAACGAACTCACCCCATCCTTTAACTTATAATTTTGTTGAGATGTTATTACGGTATTCCTTCCTCCCCCATATAATTTTAAACCCTTACTTTATTTGTTACCGTGGGTACGTTTGATTTGTTTCCAAAGTGGTTATTTAAAATAGACTTAAGACTAAGCAATTCGACTTATTGCGGTAGATCAGATGTGAGTTTACAATATTTGATAAACAATAAGGAAAGAAAAGGATAGCTGAATTGATAGTTTCCAAAGGCAGCAAGGAGCCTAAATAAGCGATTCCAGATTCGAGTTAAGTACACTACCAAAGTTGACTTCTTTTTAATGAAATCTGTGAAATGGGCAGTGGATAAAAACTGCTTTCGCAAAAAAACTCGACTATGTGTTATTTACACATTTTTTTTTAGTCGCAATTTAATGGGGGATAATATTTCTTCATGTCCCACCAAGTATATTGCACGTATGTATTTATGACACTAATAAACGTTTCTTATTAGAATGACAGACTCATGGACTCGTGTTTATGGGATATAAGCATAAGTCCACGAGTGAGTCAGCCATTCAAACAAGTTTTTTTAAGGAATTTAGATAAGGTTTATTAGTGATCGACAATCTAATGTGACCGGAACATAGGGTTCTCCAAACAATGGTTTTACGGATATTTAAAGTAAGAATATGATACTGTTGTAAAAGGCCATTGGCTAAGGTCACCGTTTTCCATCAGGTAGACTAGGTTACCTTAGTAATAAGAATAAGGTGAATAACTGGCAACAAAATAATTTGCTTTCGTTACTGGTTATCCTAGTTAGGGGCTGGAAGTTGGCAGCGAATGTAATTTATTCGTAACGTGTAGGGAAGCGCAAATAGAATTTAGAGTTTGTAACTTTTACCCATTTAACCGAAACGAAAGCTTGATGCGAATTTGTTAGTCTGAGTTGAATTACTCAAAAAATAAATTGACATGCAGTCATAACAAGAAAATACGTACAAGCCAATTGTTACTGTTTGGATATTGCTTAGGAAAATTACTTTTTCTTTACTAAGTTTTATTCAATTGGTGTAGTCTAGACAAATATTTTTCACTTGCAACCTTACAGTCGATAAAGCATAATGGTAATGGTATCATTATTTAAAGAAAAGGTAATTCGATGAAGTATAATATGGCTACCGTATCTCGTCCCGTGGTTATACTAACAGATGACTAAGAGATTTGACTATGTTCTATCAGACACTGTATACTCGACACAGAGCGCGGTTGGTACGGTCATAGGCTTGCTTGGTCATAGCTTACATAAGTAGAAGCTTAATTATGGTTGATCATGTTTGCGTTTGATAAGCCTTTTGCTCTAGCAGATGTAATAACTATGAAGCTAAATTATTTAGAAAAGTTTAAAAAGAAACTGCTCACACCTCTTTTTGATAGCATTAAGTTTTATGAGTGAAATTTGAGTGCGTGAAACAGAGATTTTTACATTAATTCTACTTATGGCTATAATTATTATACAACATTTATACTGAGGATAACTTTATTTTAGCATAATATTATGTGCTCATCAAATAAAACCTGCAATTAAAACGTAGTCTATTTTTAAAAGTGAATATTAACGATTCTTGATGGCTGCCGACGGGTAACTAATGAAACCATTTCTTGGCTCACTCGAACTTGAAGCTTTGAAGATTTAAAAAATAATTTTCCTAATTTTATTTATGCATTAGTTTTTTTTTAATAAGAAAAAATTAAAGTTTACTGGAACTGTTCTAGTAAAGTTAAATCTCCGAAGGGTTTTTTCTCGTCGCATTTAACTTATGAACTACTTAATTTTAAATTTAAGTTCTTGAATATTATGAAAGTATTGAAAAAAATGGTTATCACAATTCGAAGAAAAACAGATACCCTGTTTATCAAATGTTCAAATTTCCCTAATCATTTTTCTGTTACAATACTGCATCCCCTATATACAACATTGTTTATCTCAGACCGGACTTAGCAAAGTGTTAGTCATTGTACCTGCGCCCAGCCATCAATAGCCGACTTAATAATATGTATCTCCCTTACTATAATGACTAGATACGGTTCATATCTACGTAAAGAAAAAAATAAAATATATACACCATAAAACTAGGAAATCAGACGTTAACGGAATATTAACAGAATTAATTTCATGGAATCTATATGTCTTCATCTCATTCTGTATTGGTATAACAGGATCTACCATATATGATGGCATATCTGTCGTTTTTAAAGCCTCTCTCGGGCAAGGAAGAGTATCAGGAGGGATTTGGAGAACCGTTCTTTTAATACCCTTTTTGTTTATTTCGTCTTTATTCAGATCGCCTGACAAAATTTTCTTTTCTGTAATATTCATTTTATCATTCAGGGTTTCAATGGTAAGATCAGCATGAAGAATATTGGTGTTGTAATCAAGTTTGTTGTCATCGAGTGCTTCTGGCATTTTGTTATAAGCAGAACTGAGGATAGGAGGATCCATTTTGCAAGTTACCCCCTCTAGAGCATTCTTTGTATTTAGGCTTTTTGTCTCATTCCGCAGCGAATGCATCCATTTTAATCTGCAGTCACACACTAAATTATTCTCTGTAAAATAGATAAAAATATTAATTTGAGTATATTGATTAAAACATATAAAATCCTATGATTAAACATTGGAAGAACAAAAACATGCACCTCAACTTTGCATGTTTTAAAGAATCAACTAGTTCAACTAGTAGTTAGAATCAAAAAGGTTTATTAATTTCAGATAGTTTAAACTTGTGCTTTCTTTAAACAAATTTCAGCTAATTTACAATGCATTTATAAGTAAAAGGGACTATACAACATTTTCTGCATCTATCCATCCTCTTTATCTACTAACTAAGCATACCCTTAGGTGTAATAAATGAACAAACCTTCTAAGTTTGTTAAAGTTATTAATAACATCCTAGATAACGTATAGAACGTTTCATGATCATGAAGTTTTTAAGTTCAAAAGACTTTACATAAGGAAGTATTATGTTATTCGTAATTACCTTCAAGTAGCAGATTACTATTTTGTGGTTTCAAGTTATCCAATATAGGCTTGATATTATCAAAAGTTAGTTCATGCAGTATGTTGGAACGCAAATCTATTGAGTTCAACCCCCTTACGCCTTCAAAAAGCCCCGAAGGGAGAGAGGCCAGTTTATTATCATCAAGGGACAACTTCCTTAACTGAGAAAGGCCATCAAATGCTCTCTCGGATAAATGCCTTAGTTCATTCTTGCCCAAAAGTAACTCTTGTAAGTTCCACAATTCAGCGAATGTAAATTCCGTCAAGTTTTGTATTCGATTCTTTCGTAGGTCCAATTTCTTCAAATTAGCTAGTCCATCGAAAGTTCTTCGATTTAAATAGTATATGTTGTTCTTATTCAGATCCAATTCTAGTAGATTGAATGTGTGTTGAAAAGTCCCGTTTTTTATAATCGATATATTATTCTTCGTAAATACTAACTTCTGTAGTTTAGGTACGTCAACAAACGCTTCTGCGTCGATTTCTATTATCGTGTTGTCTTCTAAGTTGATAGTAGTTATATTTGGTAAATGAGCGAAAGAATATCGCTGTAGGGTTTCAATTTGATTTTGAGAAAGACCTGCTTCTTTCAGATTTGTTAAATTTTCAAAAGCATGAGATTTTATATCAACTATATTTCCGTACTTAATGTTTATAGATTTCAGACTTTGTAAATATAATAAAGCTTTAGTGGGTATGTATTCTAAAGCACCATCGACTCGGACGTTAAAAGACAAAGTTTGTAATGTTGGTTGGGATGCAAAACTCTGCCAGATGTGGTCGTCCGGTGGTATGCCGCCATTGAACACCCAACATTCCGCTTTAGTTGCATTTCTAGGTTCCCTGGTATTTTCACAGTAGCAGTGAACTTTAGAGTCTCTGTCAGTAATGTCACAAATATTTTTCTGAAAACCTCCACTTTTTTCTTTGATTCTCCTTTTATTGTTGTCTCTGGCGTACACGTTTATTGACATTTCATTAACGAGGGCGAAAGTGATAAATATGTAGATTACGCCGGCGATTCTTCTCTCCATTGTATATCTGTAACAAGCGAAAGTGATTACGTTAGAACAATGTATTTATTAAAATAAGCTTAAATTAGTATTTTGTTTAGGTACTGATCGATTTCTTTTATATTTTTGTTTAACCAATAAACGATGAAGACTGTTTGAATGGTACTTCAATGAGTCTTCATCGTTTAGCTACATTTCTCTCTGATTTTTATACGATAGGAGGATTGACGAACAGACGTGCAACAAACGCCGTCCATGGACACCTGCAACGCTGCTTCACAACCGACTTTATGAGTGGCCATGGTATCGCACTGGTCGAGCAGACCCATTCGTGCCTAAGCATCGCTCTCTCACGATAAAACACCGGTAATCAGATGACTGATACTAATATAGTCATAATATTCTATAAACATAATTATTAATTATTTACTTAATACATAGAGTTATAAATAAACAACACCCAAAAACAGTACAAATCATGGTGCTCATTACACAGTCATTTGTCATGGGGAATCGACACATCGAAATCTGGCAGTCAGGAACACTATGTTTAGTTATTTAATGTATATAAATAAAATTAAAATCAAGTACAAAAAAGATTTTGAAGAAATTTTGATGTATTGTTCTTGGTTGAGTATAATAGGGCCACCCCCCTTCTTGTGGGTTGTAGTAAAATGCGACTATGGATCGAACTGATATCTATTAGACAGTAGTTATACAACCCTAAATGTCCCGGATGACTGTAAAAGGCTAGCCTTCAATATGTAAATGGAACTTAATTATTGTGTGAGGTTGTATGAGATGCTGATGATGCTGCCTATGTCTATGAGGGTATACCCGTAAGTGTATGTATATATCTATAGAAAGAGAAACTGTAAGTTTGTACAAGTATATTAGAATAATAACTTTCTTGAATTAGATTCATATTTATAGAAATATACGGTTGTACTCACGTCTGTATTTCGAGGATGCCTGACTAGTTGCCTTTTGAAAAAGGTCTCCGGTCGAGACCGAAACTATTCGGGCATCCCCGAAATACAGACGTGAGTAAAACCGTATATTTAAATAAGTATATTAGAGTTGTTTCGGGGCTTATATAATCTTTTGGAAGCGGAACTGCTTGCTGAAGTATATGAGCAGTGCAATGAGGACTCGGCTCAGCATACGTTTGAGGATGGTCCCGTTTGAGAAACACAACGTTGGGCTCTCACTGCAGTCTCTTTCATTAGTGAAGATGAGGTAGCTAGTGGGCGTCATACGCTCCATGACCGGTATTGCCTTCTGTGAGGATGTCATGTAACTTTAAATAACTTAACATTCGCTTTCATCTAAGTACAAAAAATACAATATCTATGCTTAACTAAATTTTAAAGTTTGCATCACAAACCTAAAGCAATTGCAAAGCGTATCAAGAACAACACCTTAACACAAAAATCCTATTAAAAATATATCATAAGTTATTACGTACTAAACCACATTAACCCCTAACCACTATAACCGCTTTAATTAATTCCGCATGACGTTAACCGCACCCGTGAATAGACTCTTCTCTATAATCTAATTATAGCACTTAAGTTTATGTGTACGTTTTATTATATTGCTCATATGTGTACGTAATCGGAACAAAAAAAAATATTCGACTTTAATAAAACAGACAAAGTAAATAAGTGGTTTGAAATAATTGTGTTTTAAATTTTCATAAGTGCAAAAAACCAATACCAATTCTTGTTAGATAAGGGCTATTACTTTAGTGTTTTACTTTTTTTTTAATGTGATGTCGCAGATGTTATTTATTCAGAAAAGATCCTATCCCACTCGGCTAGTAGCCCTGAACTTCTTCTGGGTGTAAAATCTGCACGGTATTATACTTTTAACTTACCTTTAGCATCATCGTACTACCTAAACCTATCTTCAGGAATTATTTTCAGAATATCAGAACATTATACTTAACTGATTTATACTGAACTGATTAACTAATTAAAATGTTTTTGTACACTTGCTATCGTTACCGCTACTGATCTTCCATTAATTATAAATAAATAGATTTTTTTTTTTTTTTTTTTTTATACTATAGGGGGACAGACGAACAGACGGGTCACCTGATGGTAAGTGACACCGCCGTCCATGGACACTTGCAATTCAAGAGTCGCAAGTACGCTGCCCGCCTTTGAGGGTGATGAGGGATGGGGAGCGGAAAGAAGAGAGGAGGGATGAGGAGATGGAAAAAAGGAGAAAGGAGATATGGGAGAGAAAAGGGGGGAGGAGGAATTGGGCCTCCGGAAACCTCACTCAATTCGGGGAAATGCAACGCAAGCGTTACTTCACAACCGGTTTTCTGTGAGGCCGTGGTATCGCACCGGTCGAGCCGGCCCATTCGTGCCTAAGCATGGCTCTACCACTGACTATGGCTCTACCACTGACAATACTAAAATATAGCCACGCTTTTATGTAGCATTATGTATGAAAGACATGCCTCTAGCTTTACATATTTGGCTACATTTTTTTATTCTACAGCGCTAAAAAGATAATACGTAAAATTCAACGGTCTGATGTCTATAAACTGAAATGTGGCACCTATGAAGGTCAAACTGACCGTCCGTCCTTTACATATTAAATAAAAATAATACAAATAACCACGTTCCGACATAACATTCAGAAAAGTCACATTGTACTAAACGCTCTAAATGATAGTTACATCATGTACATATATTCCTGTACAGAGCGTTTAGTTCCTTCTTACCTATTACCTCTTACATTATATGCTATCCAATCATTGAACTGTGGAAATTAATAGGAAAGTCCTAACTAATATAATAAATGCCATAGTGTTTGTTTGTTACGCTTGCACATCTTAATTACTGAACCGATTATCACAAATTTTTCTTCACAAATTATCATTGGAGGCGGGGGACCGTTCTGAGGAACACTTTTTAACCTTAGTTTCTTACTAATGCATTTTATATTTTTACCAACTTTAGTTGTTTGGTTCTTGGTGGAGTAGAATAAGGCCCAGCCATCTCTTCCCAGTGATGTCGTAAAAGGTAAGTAAGGGATCGAAGTATTATTTATCAAATAGTATATATTATTATACAGGCATACAGTCCATGGATAAAGGCAATGGTCTTGTCCTCTATTATTTATAGGCCTAAACTATAGTCGGTCTACCTAAACAGGCGTGACTGTATACGTTATACACTGTTGTTCAAGTACAACAACAGCGAATGTGAATATCAATTTATACACTTGGTCACTTTTTGTTATGTTAGTGATCAAGATTAAATTAATATTCTCTCCGAGTAGTAGACGGAGTTCAACCAAGCTTTCTATAAAGTCAAAGTGACGGTGTGAAGTTGATAACAGATTCAAATGCACAGTAATACTGTTGAGACTTACAGAGACCTCAAAATGTAATTTAAATTACGAATGCGTAATCTAAATGAGTTTCAAGTGATCAATGGTTGACACTGAGAGAATTCGATTTAAATTCATAAAGTGGTTGAAAGTTATTGATTTGATTTGTATATTTTAATTATATGCCAAAGGTACATTGTTAATAGGATAAACATATTGTTACAGAATTGATTATCAAAACTTCTAAAATACATAATATGTATTTTTTAGAAGTATATTATTTATTATATTATGTACACTGTTACTACACTGTATAATAGATTTCATGTCCAATATATACGCAAGGTCTGGGAAATGGCCGTATGCGATTGGCACTGAACCGCACTACTTGGCGAGCTCATGGAGTACCCTGTACCCAACAATGGGTGACTTAAGGCCGAAGAATAAGAACAAGAAGAAGTGAAAATTTACAACGTTTTATAGCTTTGTAAGGCGCTTACAACATTTCTGTTGCGTAAATGTTATTATATTTTTTTTATTAAAAAAAAATAAAGTGACAATATATAAATATGTGTAAATTAAAGAAAAAAGGTAAATAAGAAGCTTTATTTAATATAAATACATTATAATATACATCGTAAAAAAAATATACCTTTTTATATTAATCGTTTTCAACACTGACATTCATCTAGTACTTAGTTAAACTTATAACTTTGTTAGAATTAAACCGACTAAAACCACACGGTGTGCCATATTGCGTATGAAATAGGATGAGTCTGGGAACAACTTCGGTAAGAACCATCCTCTAGCCGGCTTGCAAAGGTGAAGGCACGACCATCGGGAATCTGTCAGCTAAGAGGCGTTCAGGCACGAAGACAAACATTTACTATCACGCTAAAGTAAAAGAGACTTATAACCATACAATTCAAACAAAAAAAAAACAAAACAGGACAAAATACTTTATTCTTACCAAAAAGATACTTATATTCAAGATTAAATTATAATAAAAAATAATATATTATATGTGTAAAAAAATTGGTCCTAAGCTTAGCATAGTGCTGTTTTGTCCCTGGAAGCATCCCTCCTAGGGTATACCCAGGTCTCTTGCAATAGACCCACTTGTGACGGAACACCGTGTGGTTTTAGTCGGTTTGAGTCCAACATACCACTTCAACGTCAGCTCCGCTGAGGTGATGACCCGTGGGGGTTTCCACACGAAAAAAAAATAAAAAATAGCATAGTGCTGTTGCGTGTAAATAACTGAAGCAGAGCTGAGCTGAAGCTACCGCATAAAGTGATAAGCACGGTCAATAAACAACAAGGATTCTAATACCATACAATTGTCAGGTAAAATGTATTATTTATGTACCTAATAATTTCTCTCTCTCTTTCTCTGTAGCCGTTGTTAAAACACTAGATCAGATATTGTTGCTACTAAAAATCTGTTATATACTAAAAATGTGTTATAAACCGAAAAATGCGAATGACACGGTATTTCTTCTGTTTGAATAATCAAATTAAGTCAAAAGAAAAGTTATCTTGCTCCCAATGCATTCTTTAGAAATATCAAACACCCAATATACATATGTATAGTGCTCCTTTGGTTAAAAACATATAAATTTAATAGCCATATTGCAAAAAGGTAATTGAACAAAAGAAAAAAGAAAAAAGGTTATCAATACTTTTAATCAGTACATCGTTGTTCTATTACCTAAATGGCTCCACACACACTGATATAATTCTAACAAAATGCCTTCCTTGAATACAATTGAAGGAATGAGGGTGCTTTGAAAGAATGTGAAAATGTTTATTGGTATCCTTACATACATGGCTTTAGTGCGATTCTTTTAAAATGTTACTTTATTTTATTTAAAAATTACTTTCTCAAATATCAAGCGGTGTTTGTGACTGTTACCAATTGTTGTCAGTCACTAATTGCTAACAATTATCGATATTTGAATAAAACCTATTTTTGTTACTTTGTTAGAAATAAAAAATTGTTCAAAATCCCATTTTACATGTCTAGCCACCGCCGTTTATGTCGTGTGATATTTATCGATAGGCTAAATTTAATGAGTCCTAAAGCCTTTTTTGCATTAAGCAGGAACAATAAATGCTATTAACGTCGTGTTACTAATGTGTGCCTGTATATTCTGCAATCCATTTCATTACTGCCACTGATTGAATTATATAGGGGCACGGACCATTGATTTTATTTCATTATTTCCAACCAACTAATTTGTTGATATTCCATTTATTTAGAAATTACGACAATACGACTCGTTATCTAGTAAATTACTTCATTGTTTGTTTATGACGAGCTGAAGTCTAATGCGGGCTGCAGTCCAGTATTTATTTTATGTTTTAAGTAGTCAATAGCAGGAGGATTAGGATCAAGAGCTTATTTAGTTCCGTAACTTTGGCAACAGCTACTATTGTCGGTGCGTCCAACATTGGGACGTTCGTCCAACTTATCCCTCCTACCAGAAGGTAAAAATAACACACAATTAAGGAGAAGATTTTGCCATGTCTGGATGTTATCTTAAACGTAGACATAGACTAAATAGACACTTTTTGGATAAGTCCTTAAATTTTTAACACTATATAAATTTTACAGATCTGTACACGATGACTATTTCGTAAATAACCTACCTTCTCCAGAAATTGGGTAAAAATACTTAGTAATTCGGTTCAGAGTCGATGTCACGTAAACTAAAATCTGATGGAGTGATGGTAGCTTGGCTTTTACCAAACAAATATGTCTGCAACTAAGAGGATAGTTTCCATATCTGATGCATGTCTGTAATGCCTTTTTTTGATGTACGTATTTTCACTTGGTTAGTAAAGTATACTTATGTTTTTATTAACCGTCAAAGAGTAATTTAGGGGTCACAATGAACCTTAATGAGAACATTCTCGACAGTAGTATCATAGCATTGAGCTTCTACCTGAGATACCCAATGGTAAGTTTATTTCGTAAAGTACCTACATCATCTGTATACATATATATCTACTTATGCAATAAAATACGTGGATTGCTACTTAAATGTAAGTCATGCTAAATCTTTTAATTTAAAACTGGAGAGTTTTCATGAAAGAACACTGCACTTAAAGGATTTTACGAGAGCGTGATAAATTACAGACATGGCCTCTGTGTTTATACAGTAGTTAATCCTGTGGATACCTTTCTACCGCAAGGCCCACATAATATATCGGACCATTTATTTGAAAATATGTTACTGCCCTGGATTAAGTACTGCAATAATAAAAGTTGAAAGCTTGAAACCTAGTCGGACACCAAAGAATTATGCAAAGAGAGTACAGATAAGCACGCTTTATGAAACATGCGTCATAATTTGAAATTCAAAGTGGAAGTCAGGATTCGTTGTACAAACAGAAGTTGGAGTGAACTCTTTATTTTTTATTTCATGCACTCACACCATACTGTAGCATAATTATATATTGTATTGTAGTCTGTTACAATGTTAAATTCTGTTTGTTTTAATTTTTATATTAAAAATAATAGTCCAATTCAATGTCAATTCACAGTGTAATTATTTTCAAAGTAGACGGTTATAACTTTGCTTTAAATATAAATAAATACAACTATAAAAATATTATTTTGTATTTATGACAATAGCAAAACCATTTTCAAAAAAATAAACAGTGATCATATAAAAAGAATATTGAATATTATTTGGACGAATATATGGACATATTTTATGGCGTTGAAATCGTAACGGTGTAAACACAACCTCAATTTGTATGCTCAAAAGAATATATCTGTTCGACTCGAGAGATTTTTAGCCAGTAATAAATCTTTTCTATCGGTGGAACCTTGCCACTTGTTTTTATCAAGTTTCTGCAATGGGTAGATAGAGACTTGAAGCTTTTGTTCTAACACGTCGCCTTGGGTGGATTTAGGGTACAATGTTTATTTTTTATATTCTAAATCTTCCTTGGTATATACATGCATACATACCCTCACGGATACAGTGGGGTAGGCAGAGGCTTACCTTCTCACCTACATAATTGGTACGAAATACGTAACCACTAAAACTTTATATCCCTTTAGATTATGAATGTAGAAAAATTTAAGACAGAGAAAAAAAAAAAACAAAATTATTGGAATACAACAGTTAAGGCCAATGAATATTTAAATATATCGGTAACTGTGCTAAGCGCTGCTGCGAACATGTGATTTTTATCGTTCGAAAGTTTATTCTTCGGGCTTACGTTTCATTAGCTTAGGTTTTGTATAAAATAAGTAAGTTCAAAGAATCAAGTTTTAACGGAGAACTCCACTATTTTCCATCTATGCAAATAATTTATGTGAAAGTTGAGAACTTTTTATCTTACGCTGTGCCTGGCAGCACGACTGAGACAAGATACCGAGACATCGGCGAGGACGCTAATGAGACAAATGTCTATTTAACCGGGTCACAAGGCTGAGGCAATTTTTTCAATTAATTTAGAATACATCGAAGATACTCACGGAAACCTAGTTAATGTTGATATGGAAACTTAATATCTACATTAAAAGCATTATTTGTCTGTTCTTGTACCCTTGACAATGTGTATGCAAAATTTCATGATAATTGATTTTATAGTTAATTTGTAAAGCTGACTGATAGCAAAGCGACATACTGAGCAACTAACTTACGAATTTCTCATATAAGTTTGGACTAAACAATTTACGCAAAGGTGTGATTTTGTATACTTAATTCAAAGTATGAGCACGGTCAAAGTATCGGCTGATTAAGAATCACCATTATGTCTCAATATTTCGTCATGATTTTGCAGATATTTTTTTTTTTTTTTTATACTAAAGGGGGACAGACGAACAGGCAGGTCACCTGATGGTAAGTGACACCGCCGTCCATGGACACTTGCAACTCAAGAGTCGCAAGTGCGCTGCCCGCCTTTGAGGGTGATGAGGGATGGGGGATGCAGGGAGCGGAAAGAAGAGAAGAGGGATGAGGAGACGGAAAAAAGGAGAAAGGAGATGAAGTAGAGAAAAGGGGGGAGCGGGAATTGGGCCTCCGGAAACCTCACTCAATTCGGGGAAATGCAACGCAAGCGTTACTTCACAACCGGTTTTCTGTGAGGCCGTGGTATCGCACCGGTCGAGCCGGCCCATTCGTGCCTAAGCATGGCTCTACCACTCTTAAGCATGGCTCTACCACTCTTAAAATAGATATAGATAATCTTAACATATATCTTAACTAAAACCTTGTGATAAGCACTCTCTATTTTTTTTTTACTGAACAGTGTTCTCGATCAAAGTATTAGCGTTATTACAATGAAACCCTTTTTTTTGTATATTTTTAAAGCTGGCTTCTATCAGCTATCATTATTTACACGTATTACACGGCATGACGGCACTGATGTTTCAAACACTTTCAATATTATATTTCAGGTGTTTTTTTGCCATACCAACCTAAAAACTTTTCAGGTATTTTTAATTAAGGTTATAAGTGTTGGGCCAAATTCCACGATTTCTGTATTATTTTAGGTTTGTTGGAACTTATTGATCTCGGCTCAGTGAACATGAGACCGATGAGACAATCTACTGCTTAACATAAAGCTGTGTTAAATCATCAAAAAATAGTTTAGTTTCATTGCTCAAGATGAAAAAAATACATGATTATGTATTCATTTTTTTTTTGCAATGACAATATCCGACACCAAAAATGAACTAACTAACATACACATGAGTGACACAAACCAAGAGGTTGTTACTTTACTACTGTCTATCTATAACATTCACGAAAATAACAAGGTCAAATATTTCTATCCAAGAAAAATATAAGATCAGCTTATTTTATATTCCTTAGTCTTTGGAATTAAACTTCTTGCAACGAACTATCATCTCACACCTACAACCACCTATATGGCATTAACATTCTTGCCATACTTTTAACTCTCAGAAAACGATTAGTGAATGTCACTTACCCTTATTTCCTGTCTGTAATACTTTGACTAAAGTGAACCCTTGTACCTTAATTACACATTTACATCGCAAAGGACCCGTCAATCATGTGACCCAAGATAACAGACTCCTATCAAATGTGGGCTATTGCAAATGTACCGTAATTACTTTCTAAGATATTGCGTAGACAACAGGAACTGAATTTCGGATCAAATTTCTATATACTGGGTGAAGGATATATTTTATATGTATTAAAGATTCTAAAAAAAAAAACATTGTAGGTTTTTTTTAAACATAGGTATTGAGGTAAAGTTTCTTTCATCTAACGATTTTACACAGTATCTGTGTAAACTGAAACGTTCACGCAATTTTTGAGACCCATGTAAAAAGTAAAGGAATATTTACTTAATAATGCTATATTAACATCATTTTCGATAAACTATGCCTCAGATGTTTTATCATATCAAGTTAAACTCGTGAACAATTTAATCTATCAAGCGTAAATAAACCTGAAACTATCTTTACTGACAGAAATACTAGGTACTAAATAAGAGTCACTATTCTCGATTTCCAAAGACGTGATTTTTTTTTGCCTCCGCTTTGAAATACATAGTCACTTCTGTCTCACAAATAATGATAGTCATCGAAAGTTATATAATTATTTCCCCGGGACGGCAGGCAAAGGCGAATCAACACCTACCTTTTGCCAACCATAATATTATAAATATATAATATATATTCTATATACAGGAGTCTGTTGTGCGCATTATACATATTATCTGATAGATAACAAACCAATCCCTTAATCGCCTGCTAAGACACGGACAAGAAGAGAGGTGGTGGACCTCAACAGTGGTAGAGTCATGCTTAGGCACGAATGGGCCGGCTCGACCAGTGCGGTACCACGACCTCACAGAAAACCGGTTGTGAAGTAACGTTTGTTGCATTTCCACGAAATGAGTGAGTTTTCCGGAGACCCAACTCCCCTCTAACCCCACCCCCATCTCCTATTTCCTATCTCCTCATCCCCAATCTTCTTTCCCTCCCTGCAGCCCTCCATCCCTCATCATCCTCAAAGGCGGGCAGCACACTTACGACTCTTGAGTTGCAGGTGTCCATGGACGGTGGTTGTTACTTACCATCAGGTGACCCGTCTGTTCGTCTATTCCCCTATAGTATAAAAAAGAAAAAAAAAACCTATTCTGTTTCACCAAGAACCACACGGTTCATCGTTACTATTAAATAGAAATGCGCTAATGATACTATAAAAGGTTTTAACGTAATTCTCTTACCCGTAATTTTATAGAATTAAGAGTATATAATGTATAGTCTTCAATGAGACGTTCCAATTCAATCTGAATTCTTCTATAAATCCAATTCCTCAATTAGTCTACTGTTAGACATTTTGTCTTATTTCGGTAGTTATACAACGAAAACATTCTTTGAATACTTCCATAGTGTTACCATCAAAACCTTCCACTCAATAGCCCAAACAAGAGACACTGAACTACTTAACTTCAAATTAATGGTAGAAATATATAACGAGGTGGTCGCTATTGGCGTCGCGTTGGTACAGAGCCAAATAAGTTTTTGGAACGAAACCTATTATGTAATTTTGCTTCAATGTAATTACTCATGATAGTTAAGCAGGAAGAATAATTTTATGTTAGTGTATCTATTAATTTTCTTATTTCGTGTTGTTCTTATTATGGATAAAATAATTTATTTCTAGGAAAATACACTTATATCAGTTTTAGCATAAGGAAAAAATATTAAAAAATTGAATAGAATAGAATCAATCGAATGTTATATATACACATAACATTCGATCTATTCATGCAAATTTACCATGAAATGTATACCCTAAATGCCAAATAACCCAAATTCATTCTATGAAAATTAATTAGCTCTACATAAACTCTGTTCGTTGCAATGCCGACATAATGCATAATGCATTTCCCCGAATTGAGTGAGGTTTCCGGAGGCCCACTTCCCCCTCCCCCCTTTTCTCTCCCTTCGTCTCCTTTTTCCTCTTTCCCATCTCCTCATCCCTCCCCTCTTCTCTCCGCTCCCTGCATCCCCCATCCCTCATCACCCTCAAAGGCGGGCAGCGCACTTGCGACTCTTTAGTTGCAAGTGTCCATGGACGGCGGTGTCACTTACCATCAGGTGACCCGTCTGTTCGTCTGTCCCCCTATAATATAAAAAAAAAAAAAAAAATGCGTTCTTAAATATCTGATAGTTAGTAATTAAATAATTCTACAGAGAACAGAAAGGAAATTATACTCCCTCCTGACAACGCGTGTGTCCTATGGGGAGGCCTTCATCCAGCAGTGGACGGCGATAGGCTGATTCATAAAACTAGAAGAGCCTAGAAGAGCTTAGACAGAGAACTAAGAGCTTGTTAATATAGCGCCCCATATGCTGACTTGGTCTTTCAGCGTTTATGTAGACCATTGTGTAGGTTTCTACTTTGCCATCACCTACATATATTTGACGGCTCGAGCCGTAGAAAACTAAAAGTAGAAATTCTCGAAGTGCACATCGAAATCTATATAGATAAATTTACCTTTTATTATTTATTTAGAAATCTTTCCAATTAAAACTACCAAATTACTGGGCTAGTGGTAAAGTATAAAAATCTTAAAGTGCAGTTCATAGTGTAGTGGAATTCCAACTCTTCACGAGGGTGTCGCAAAAGGAGGTTAAGGGGTCGTACTGTTATCTATCTGACAGTATACATACTCACAGTGCCCGGTTTATGTGGTGTAGTGGTACTAAATTATGGTTAACTAAAGTGGGCATTAGAGATACCTCTGCCTAAGCATTCGGGAACGTTTTCGTGAGTGTATTTGTGTAAGTACTTTTATTAATGTATCAATATTATTTTCACACTGAACCTTATATCAGAGAGAATCAAAGCAAATAAACGTTTGTCAAGCAATTCATTCAGCAGCGTCATCGCAGTTTCTAACTAGTGTTTGGCAAGCGACGTGACCCGCTTTGCCAATACCATGTAACTGCGGCCACCGATGTCACGTGTACGAAATATAGGGTGAAATAATCAAATGATCATTAACTATATTAAGTTATTCTGGATAATTAACTGTTTGTGAGATAATCTTTCTTTCTTTTATTACTACACATATACATCATCCACTTCTGTTAATGAAGATTTTGATTAAGTGTTATTTAGAAGGAATTATGTTGCACGTGAGTTTGTTTACTTGATAATACGAGTACAGTTGACCGTTATTAGTTTATTTATTATATTACCAACAACATCAATGCTCCTTAATAATATAAGCTTTTATTAACTAGTAGTAATTACCTCGAGGTAGGCGGTTCACCATCATTAAGCACAGATTATTTGATATTTTATAATTTAAAGGTGTAAGTGAATTAGCGGTTTTATAGTTAAATGACAGCACACTTTGAGATTGCTACAATTTAAGGTATTATATACATCACTAAAACCTTAAGAAATATATGAAACTAAAAATTAATACAAATGATTACTTAAAGTAGGTAACCGATTGGAGAAGACTGTTTATTTACCTGAATATGTTTACACAAAGATTAACATAAAAATATTTTTTTTTTGCTATAAGAGGACAGGCGAACCACGCTGTAAGTACGCTGCCAGCCTTTGAAATTCATGGGGGAGGGATAAGGGAGGGTAAGGAGGAGAGGGGGAGTTGGATCTCCGATACTCTCACTTGCTCGGCATTACAATGAAAACATTGTTTGTTTATCGATTTTCTGTGAGGCCGTAGTAATACACCGGTCGCCACTTTATTACTACATTGCATACTGGAGGCGCAACCCTTTCCCTATCCCTTCCCCTCTTCCCCTCCCCGTTTGCCAATCCCCTCTTTCCCCTACTCTAAAAGGCGGACAGCACTCTTGTGACTCTTGAGTTGCACGTGTTCATGGACGGCGGAAGTCAATAACCATCAGGTGAGCCGTCTGCTCGTTTGTCCCCTTATACGATAAAGATCAAGTAATTTTATTAATTAATCACACAATTGGTAGTACTGGTTGCAGTAGTAGTCTCCTACGGTTAAAAAAATGTCTAAGCAAACAGACAGCTAAGCAAGACGTCATAGGCTGCTATTTCTACCAACGTTCTAAATCTAAGACACGTACTGTAAATAAGAATTCATACATAAATAAATAAACAGATTTGAATTCACTACCAAGTTCCGTATTATTGGTGGCTGTTTATTAAGTTGCTGATGTTTTTATATATTTTTGTTAAAAAGTTTTTTCCTTACTGAAGTTGTTATGTTTTTCAATTACTTCAACATTCTGTATCTGTTATTTTTCTGTATTTTCTCTGCTTCTGTGCTTCGCTACTAGTGAGGCTTTAGAAGGCAGAGTTACTTCAGCTGCTCTCACTTTAAAATAAATCATTGAAGGATTACTCTACTAAAATCGATTTTTGGCAGAGCTTATTCTGCAGGCTGCCAAAGGGTCCAGTGTGGCCGTTTACGATCATACTTGGATGTCCATCAAAAAGTTATTACTGAGTTCGGAGCTTGAATTTTTGAGTAGTTTTTATCACATTACATATTTAACTGTGGTGTGCTAAATTTATTGTTATTTGTGGTTTAAGATTTCAAATCTTTTATAAAATTAATGTTCAACTATTAAGGCAGAAAGAACGCTACTGCATTCTCAAACACGGATTTGAAGTACCCTTACCCTGGACTTTGGTCCCCCAACATTTTCACTATACAAATTTCAATTTTTCCTTCTTTAACATCCTAAACAGACTACATGAGGTAGGCCATAACACAAGAAACTATCCAAAACCTTCTTGCAATGTACGAAGGACAAAAATAGAAAAACAATTTTGTAACATATATTTCTTGTAAAAAAGGTTACTATTGTTATATACTATAAATATTTAAGCTCCTTTTAAGCATTCTGATATCAACAATATAAATGCTTTACTTTTTTAAAAGTAATAATAAAAGTAAAATTTTAATTTTAACTTCATTACACCATCCTTTAAGATGTCTTACTGATTAATTAATATAGCCAAATCAAAACCAGTATGGTATCACCATATCGGTTTTCATTACACTCTCTCTCAGAGAGTTTTTAATTTAAAAAAAAGAGACTATATTCAATTTAATTCTCAATTATGTATTCAACGCTTTCAAATTAAAATATAAATTACCAATATACTATGGTGTCAGCCAATAAACACGCATACCTTCGATATCTCTAGGCTAAAACTTATTTATATTTCTATAATCATAAATAAAGGCACACCTTAATATTTTCGGGAATTCAATAAACAAAAACGTGCTCACGAAACCACATGATCAGGCCGACGAAGCATCGCCAGAATCCTCTATTTATGTCCGATATATCATGTGGAACCGAAATTCAATCAAGCACCCGTGGCTCGTAGTCGGTTATTTAATACCCCTATATTATGGAATGGTACCAATACTTTCGATCTCTTTCACAGACTGTAATTTTATAGTGATTTTCTGTCCTAATATGTTAAATATATAATATATTTGTTAATAGTTGTTTAAGATGATATGAAACAAAACGACTGTCTAGGCGACGCATGATTAAATATTATACTTTTACAATAATCTGATATTATGTATATAATATTGTAATACCTAATTTTATGACACATTTTTATGATGTCTAGTTATATTACAATTAAGGTGTACTATATACATTTGCACTAAGGTAAGGTAGTAAAGTAAAGTAAATTTGTACTAGAATAAATAAAAGCGTTAGCGAGTTCATTTAATACAAACGAATTGCTCTTTGGAAAAAGAAGTTAATTGCGGGGAGTCTATGATTGCCCATAACTTAATGAGCACGTCAACCATACGCAACGTTATACCAAATCGAAGCGTTATTTTTTCTATCGCCTACGGACTGAAAAGTGTCATTCGACTCAATATTGCTGAACTTTTTACTCTCGTGAGTTTCTTTGGTGCCTTTGAGTAGGTACGATATCACAGATCGCAAAACATATCAAACGCACAGTATAAGCTATGCTATGTTTGGGTTTAGAGAGTGTTCGTTAATATGTCAGAGAATATATTTTTTTATCATTAAACAGTATGTATACAGTCATATAGTGCCCGGTGGATGGCAATAGGATTACGGTAGTGGGATCAAATTTTGGTCGGCAAAATGGTGGTGTTTAATACACCTCTGCAATTGGGGGATGTAGGTGTATTGTATGTATGTGTGTATATGTATGTATCTGTGTACTGTACTTCAGTGTCACTACCCTCTGATAGTTTGCGCTCAATGGGGTAGGCCTTCGTTCAGCAGTGGACAGTGATTTATACTGTACACCATTACAGTATTAATTAATACCGCCATGATTACCAGAATTTAGGCGTAACAATTGGTGGTCTTATCATTCACTTTGATTAGTTACAATCAACCTATGTACGAATATTATCAGGTCAGATTAAGGGGATTATTACTATTATTCCTAAATTAGGTAAAAATAATTAATCGTCGCGGTAAGCTTTCTGCAAGATTGATTAAGAATTGAGTGGGTGGATGGCGACTTTACTCTTCAAAGGATAATTTAGTCTCTTAATTACTGACTATAGTTTAGAACATGTTGCTTCCTACTTGTAACACAAGTAGGATTGCATAGAAAGTTAAACAATGACATTCACTCATTCCCCGTAAGGTTATGTGTATGTTTAGCTTAAAGCTCGATTCATGGAGTTGTTCTTGCTGAATCGCGATTAGTTTGGCTTACTAGAATTGTATAAGTGCTCTGTTTAAGCACGAATGAGCCGGCTCGACCGGTGCGATACCACGGCCTCACAGAAAACCGGTTGTGAAGTAACGCTTGCGTTGCATTTCCCCGAAATGAGTGAGGTCTCCGGAGGCCCAAAATCCCCCTAATGATAGCGCTGTTAACAAAAAGGATACCCCAGGGGGGTACCAGCGCTAGCGTTGGAGAATCTCCCCCTGGACGTCCACCCTCAGTACGGATTATGCCTGAGCATGGACGCCCAGGCTGCCCCTCGTACTCTGGGGGGGGCTCAACTGCGCTCTCAAAATCTGCTCGGGGCAAGAGAAGGCATACCATGGCACCCCTGTCACGTTTACCGTGGATTTTTGTAACATCAGGGGCTTACATTCGAACCTCGACACTGTCCACCACCACCTTGAGACAGCAAAGCCGGCCTTGCTCTTTTAACCGAGACGCAGATATCATCTCCAGCGGACACATCCTACCTCTGCTACCCTGGGTACGGACTGGAACACTCCTTTGTTCCTAAGGCTGGTGTATGCGTGTACGTTAGAGATGATATCACTTCTCGCCGCCTCGGCAATCTTGAAGGTTGGGACCTCTCCATCTTATGGCTACGTGTAGACTGCGACGACCATCCCCGCATCTACCTATGCCTCTACAGGTCCCATAGCGGTGATGCCGAAACGGACCGACTCATCGACCACGTCCAAATGGCTACAGACTCAGTGCTCCAGCAGGTCCCATCCGCAGAGATTGTGATTCTTGGCGACTTTAACGCCCATCACGCCGAATAGCTTGGTTCGCGCAAAACTGATCATGCGGGAAGATCTGTTCACGATTTCGCCTTGGCATATGGCTTGACGCAGCTGGTAGCAACGCCTACGCGAATCCCAGATGCAGAAAGCCACGTGCCTTCACTGTTGGATCTTCTGCTGACCTCACATCCTGACGGCTACAAAGTATCCGTTGAGGCCCCTCTTGGCTCTTCGGAACATTGCCTGATAAGGAGTATGGTGCCACTCGTTCACTCGCTGCGGCCGCGAGTTACAGGCAGTCGCCGCGTATGGCACTATAGGTCAGCAGACTGGGATGGAATGCGAACATTCTTTGCATCCTACCCATGGAGGCAGGTTTGCTTCTCGCCGGATGATCCCAATGTCGTTGCTGACTCTGTCGCGGATGTTGTGCTTCAGGGTATGGAACTTTTCATTCCATTCTCCCTGATTCCCACAGGTAGCAAGTCCCAGCCTTGGTTTGGTCGAACCTGCAAAGCGGCGTCCCGCCGAAAGCAGGAATGTTACCAAGCATGGGCTAATGCAGCGACAGCACGGCATGTAAAGACCAGCACATTAAAGAAGCAATTTAACTTTGCCTCCAGGTCCCTCAAAAGAGTAATTGCTGGGGCGAAGTCGGCTCACATCGGCAGAATTGGCGAGAGACTAGTTAGTCTCCCCTCCGGAACTCGTGCATTCTGGTCTCTTGCCAAAGCTGTCCAGGGGAACTTTTGTAAGCCATCCCTTCCACCTCTGCGCATAGGAGATAATTCGTTGGCCCACGACGCTAAAGAAAAAGCCGATCTTCTGGGCAAACTCTTTGCGTCCAACTCGACCCTGGACGACGGGGGAAACGCACCGCCGGCCATACCGCAGTGCGAGACCCGCATGCCGGAAGTCCGGTTTACACAAAGGGCAGTGCGTAAAGCGCTTCTTGCCCTCGACGTTCATAAGTCGAGTGGGCCCGATAGAATCTCTCCTATCGTGCTGAAGACGTGTGCTCCAGAGTTAGCACCGGTTTTAACGCGCCTTTATCGGCTTTCCTACTCTCTTGGCGTAGTTCCGAACTCATGGAAAATAGCTTTAGTGCACCCAATCCCTAAAAAAGGAGATCGCTCGGATCCGTCCAACTACAGACCCATAGCCATCACCTCCTTGTTCTCCAAGATAATGGAATCCATTGTTAACTGCCAGCTCCTCCGGTACTTAGGAGACCACCAGCTACTCAATGATCGACAATACGGCTTCCGTCAGGGTCGTTCAGCTGGTGATCTTCTCATATACTTGACTCACCGGTGGGCACAGGCGATCGAGACCAAGGGGGAAGCGTTGGCCGTTAGTTTGGACGTGGCGATGGCCTTCGATCGGGTCTGGCACAAAGCGCTCCTTGCGAAGCTTCCTTCTTATGGGCTTCCCGAGAAACTGTGCAATTGGCTCACCAGTTTTCTTACAGACAGAAGCATCAAGGTCGTTGTTGACGGTGCATGCTCTGACTCCAAGTCTGTTAATTCTGGTGTCCCACAAGGCTGTGTGCTATCACCCACGCTGTTTCTGCTGCATATTAACGACATGCTGCAGATTAGCAGCATCCATTGCTATGCGGACGATAGCACGAGTGATGCCCTTTACACCGGCCGCGCTAACATTTCTCGGGTAAACGTCATCGAAAGCCGATCCAAACTTGTGTCTGAAATCGAAACTTCTTTATCAAAAGTTTCAGATTGGGGTCGACTTAACCTAGTCCAGTTTAACCCCAAGAATACACAGGTTTGCGCGTTCACCGCTAAAAAGTTGCCATTGTTCGTATCACCTCAATTTGAGAGCACTTCCCTAACTGCATCAGCCAGTATCGGAATCCTTGGCGTCGATATATCAAGCGAAGTCCAGTTTCGCGGTCACTTAGAGAGTAAGGCCATATTAGCCTCGAAGAAGCTTGGTGTGCTAAACAGTTCGAGACAGTATTTTACTCCGGCCCACCGCCTGCAACTTTATAAGGCGCAGGTTCGGCCGCACATGGAATACTGTTCTCATCTCTATGCAGGTGCACCCCAGTACCAACTTCTCCCTCTTGACCTTATTCAACGGAGAGCGACTCTCATCATCGACTGCCAAGATATTTCTGATCGACTTGACAGCTTGGCGTTACGTAGAGATGTAGCTTTACTCTGCATCCTCTATCGCTTGTATCATGGGGAGTGTTCAGAGGAATTCTTCGGACTTATACCGGCTGCAGGTTTCCGCCATCATCCTACGCGACAAAATATCCATCCCCATCACCTGGACGATTGGCACTACACCACTATGCGCTTCTCCAGAAGCTTTTTGCCTCGCACAACCAGCTTATGGAACAAATTGTCGCCTGCCGTATTTCCGAACCGATACGACCTTCAAACCTTCAAGAAGAGAGCGTACCTCTACCTAAAAGGCCGGCAACGCACTTGTGACTCTTGAGTTGCGGGTGTCCATGGGCGGCGGTAGTCACTTACCATCAGGTGACCCGTCTGCTCGTTTGCACCCTATCGCATAAAAAAAAAAGACATATCGTATATATATAAATGAATATATCGCAACTAAAAATAAATTTTTAGAACATAACTGTCCAAGAGTATACATAGAAAAAGATAGAAGATATTTATGAATTTGAGGAGGGAATCTGAAGGAATATGAGGATAAACATGTAAATTATAAGGCGCACATTAAAATTATACTAAATAAAATGTTGGTTAGGGTTTCATCACAAGAAAATAAAACTTCGAGTTCGACAGTTTGAGTAAATAATCTAGTGTTTTTGTTAAGTTCCTGAAAATTTCTAATCTTACATTTTTTGGTCAGTATATCAGGCTACATTTAACAACTTATTTAAATCACCTGTTTAAAATTGAGTGATATTCAAAAATTACATTATAACGCACAGTTGTAGGCCCTTGTTGGCTACAAATGTATCATCAAGAAAATGTTGTTAAATACTGTCAGGAGCAATCTCACAAACTTTGCTTTTGGAAAATGTTTACTAAACAACCCGTAGATATCAGATGCAGATGAATTTTTTAGGTAGCAATTACACTGTATATGCATGTAAAAACTGAGCTACTAGATTGAAGAAGGACTACTTAGAATTAAGAAGGTATGGTGAAGAATCCTCATTGCTCTTACTGACTTTGCAAGAAAAAAATGGGAAATAGAGGAAAATAAAAAAAAATACCCCCCAAGAAAGCAATATGAAGAGTTATATATACACAAACAACAAAAAGAGATGAAGACAGACGAAACCTCGTAAGGTTTCCATTTCGTGATATGGATTTTACTAAGTGTAAAAATTAAATACCTTCTTATCAAATATTTCGGCATAACAAGAGCATTTTTGCTTTTAAACTGTGACCACTATTGAACCCAATTTTTCTTAAAGCGCCTTGTAAGCTTACAATTTTTTATTCTACCATAAATTTTCCTCAAAAACTCATTTTGTTCGTAATGGTTAACGGTTACCAAAATTATATCCTCGGCTTCCTTTTTGACGTTATTTTATTGAGTTAAAAATGTATAGAAGGTATTTAAACATAATTTTAAGAACACTATAGTCATCAAATGCCAAATAATCACCATGCGGATTTTTTTTTTTATTTGTAAGCCTACCATAATGACTCCACTTTGCCTGATGGTAAGCAATAAATGGAGTCCAAGAGTGGTGGTCACCATCCTCATTGCATGTCTAGTCAATGCAGCATGGTGACCCACACTATGGCGGCCTGGTGAGATGCTTTTTCACGCCCCGCTTAAAAGACCCGGGATCGAAGTGGGAAGGAAAAACTGGTAGGGAATTCCAGGCTTTCACTGATCGGCACAGGAAAGGAGAGCCAAACCGTTTCGTTCGGGATCGCATACCTTCGACTCGCAAACGGTGACTCCTCAGGCCAGTACGTGTAGTCCTGTAGAGGAAGGGAGAAGGTGGGACCAATTGGAAGAGCTCGTCAGAACACTCCCCGTGATGTAGGCGATAGAGAACTGCCATAGAGGCGACATCTCTTCGCAACTACAGGGGCTCAAGAGACTGGGTGACCTCAGGACAGTCTATAATACGGACTGCGCGTCGCTGCAACCGATCGAGAGCGTCAAGCAGATACTGCGCATAGCCATCCCAAAGATGAGAGCAGTACTCCACGCAGGAGCGAACCTGGGTCTTATATAAAAGACACAGATGCTCGGGCGAGAAGAACCGTCTCACCTTGTTCAATACGCCGAGTTTCCGCAAGGCCGCCTTAGTGACGCTCTCGATGTAATCACGCGGATTGAGATCCCGACAGATGTCCATACCCAGTATACTAAGTCTATCCTGTAGTGGCAGTTGAGTGTTCTGAAGAGTAGGAAGGGGAAGGAATGGAGACTTTTTGTTTGAAAACGCGCACGCCTGTGTTTTCTTGGCGCTGAACTCGACCAGATTCTCACAACCCCATTGAGAGATGCGTCTCAAGACCCGGTCGAGCTCAGCAACAAGCTCCTGTCGTTTTCGCTCAACGTCTGCTAGCTTGGCAGCAGGATGTCCAAAGTATCGCCCGTGTACTGTGCTGTCGTCTGCATAACAATGTATGTTGCCAAGAGCCAACATATCATTGATATGCAGAAGAAACAGCGTGGGCGATAGGACAGAGCCCTGAGGTACACCAGCGCTAACCTCCTGGAAGTCAGAGGCCGCGCCGTCACAGAGAACCCTAATGCGGCGCTTGTGGAGGAAGGCAGCAACCCAGTTGCATAGCTTTGATTGCAGACCAAATGCAGGAAGTTTGGAGAGAAGCGAGCGATGCCAGACCCTATCGAAGGCCTTGGCAATGTCGAGGCTGATGGCCAAGGACTCCCCATGCCTATCCATAGCCTCACCCCAAAGGCGTGTGACGTACGCTAGAAGATCACCCGTGGATCGGTTCGGCCTAAAACCATATTGCCGATCATTTAACAAGGAGTGATCCTCTAGGTGGCGGATTAATTGGGATGTGGGATTAATTATCCGCTCGAGCACCTTACAGAGTATGGAGGTGACGGCTATAGGACGGTAATTAGCTGGATCGGAGCGGTCGCCTTTTTTGGGAATGGGTTGGACGTTCGCCTCTCTCCAGGCCTCCGGAACAATTCCCGAGGAATAGGACAGGATAGGATGTGATGTATTCCATATTTTATTGGTACAAGTATAGATGATGACCTAATAATTTTATAATTGATACTAAACGTTGTAGTGGATTATTAGGTTAAAATGACAATGACAAAAATTTACACTTGGTTTGACAGTATGGGCTGTAGGCTTCCTACACTACATTTGCCGAGATGCGATCTCCACTCAAGAACTCGTTTTTCCCAACGGTCGGCGGTTCTGCAGCTAATATGGCCAGCCCACTGCCACTTCAGCCTACTGATCCGGTGGGCTATGTCGATTATCTTAGCTTTTTGCCCTTAAAGAAATACCGAGCATAGCCCTTTCCATAGCACGCTGATCAACTTTGATAATATGTACAAATACGGATGGCGACAATTGAGAAGGTATGTTTAAAAACAGACGATAAGCTATAAACATCATTGAGATATATTGTACTCAGTATATAAATTTCATATTTAGCCTTGAAATATAAAGTAAAAATTCTAGAATGTTTTACATTCCGTTATATTGATTAAAAGAAATCCAAGACAGATAATCTGCCTTAGATTTCTGTAAGGTGATAGAAGAAGAACATACGAGTGATGGTAGGTACTACACATCATACGATATAAGGCCTAATAATGCAGATAGGTCTCTTCAGAACGGACCAGCGTTAACAGCATTGTTTACTTGATTACTTTTTATTATGTTTCTTTATGTGTAACAATACATACACACATACGCTCACGCCTGTATTCCCTAACAATTATTAAATATATTCTGAATCAATTACTGAGTCAGCCTTTTTAAGCTTCGAGAGTTCAAATATATGTACAATAAAAGCAATGACTATACTTTCAACCTATTTTTGTGTTTTATTTTCTTACGAAAATATCCTTGATACGTTAAAAGGGTTTTTATTGATGACAATAGTACAATATATCATAAAAGGAGGTAAAACGTATTCGATTTTGAGTTATTCCCTTTGTGATGCATTAAGATTCAGGTAAAACAATATCGTCAAAGATTCTTCATAATTGAATAATCTCTCTATAGTAAAGAATAACGGAGTACATGAAACAGAAAATAGAAACCAAATTTCTATCTCTATCACTGTTCATGCGTGATGAAAATAGATTTAGCATTACTCACGGTCCTATAAACAGATAACTAGTAAAGCCGCATTTATTAAGTACAATAAGCATATTATATGATGGAAGTAAGAAACATGGGTGTCATACATATCTGCCTACTTTTGGGAAAAAAGGCGAATGTAAAATATATCTGCATTTATTTTCTTTAAAGTGGTAAAATTTGTTACACTACGGGTAAGTAAACAGCTTTAGTTTTTCTCCAGCGTTCTCATATAAAAACTGAAATTAAAATATATTCTTATTCAACATCGTATTGGCGTACTAAGCAGCTAGTGGTAAATATTTAATAGTCCACTACTACGTTTTTTTACCTAAATAATAAGTTTTTAATAGTGTTATTAACTAAATGACGTCAAAAGCATTAAAAGTGTTTAAAGCTTAAATAAAATAAAAAGCTTTGTTGAAAACACTATCGACATGCAAAAACCTTGTTAAACCTCCACATGGTAATTCTTAAGCGCATTTTATGTATTTTGCATGAAAGAACAGGCAATTTTTTGTTAAAAATACCTTGTAAATTAGTAATTAAGCCAAGCGTGTAGCAATAAATTTATGGAAAAACGCTACTACGTCTCTATTTAAAAAAAAAAAAATATTTGTAACTAGCATTTGCACACTAAAGATAAAATTTTAAACTTAACTATAATTATATAGTAAAGGTTAAATTTAAATTTAAAATTTATAATTTATATTTTATCAGTTGAATAAGTGAATTTTTCTGTACTTTTTTACAATAAGGTTTTTCTTCTTTTGTTAACGAAGTTATTTTAAACCCTATGTCACTTCCACTATCCATCGTCATCATTCAGTCTATTGCAGTCCATTGCCGGACAGAGGCCACCTCAGTGTGCGCCATAGCGTCCAATCCCACCGCCTTAGCATCCATTCCTTTAGCGATTTTAATGTCAAATCACATGTGCTCCATTAAGCAGTAAAGGCTGTAGAGCGTGACAAAATAAAATGATAAATACATGCATACATATACACATACATACATGAGGAACATAACCCTCCTTCTTATGCGGTCGGGTAAAAATATAAATTACGCATTGAAGTTATTATTTAATGTTATGTTATGAATAAATAAGGTGTAAAAGGTAGGATACTGAACATTCAAGTACGTAATACAGGAGAATAGAGTAAGTGTGCAATGTATGTATATATTGGCATTTTGTTTCGTTTTGTCTTCAAATACAGATTTTTGGCCTTTTTCCGTTACATTCTATTCTTATATGTATTATGTGTGTCTCCAATTAAATATAAAGACAGAGTTACCATAGTTAAGCATAGTTATCAGTATGCTTTTCACAGCTTAAAAGAAAAAGCCTACTGTAATGAGTATTCAGCATGTATAGCGATGAGTACACTTTTAAGTCTCGAAGCTCTGTGCAAACAGATTTCCCTTGAAAGTTTCAATGGATATCATTTTCCCGTAGCAAACACTGTCTTTATTGCCTTTGATCTTTTCTGTACTTGATTTTACAACTGTTGCCAAATATGTATTGCTTTTATTTTGATCTGAGAAGTCGACATAATACCTACTGTGTTTTTGTTTCATGTAGAATGAAAATGATATAATATTCAGATATGTTATTCAGATTAATAGCAGGGTATAAATCTGTTCATTTAGATAAAATTAAATCAAGAAAGTGAAATGTACCGTGAAATAAAAAGGGCATTATAGATGAGATTGCTTTTATTGACTAGTGATCCAGGAAAATACATTCGAAAACACAATTATAGTTCAGAAATAGCAGTCCGTTACCAAATTACCTGTTCAAAAGAAAGTTCAGGACCTGCTATTTTTTTAAGGTAACACAGCACAGCAAAACCGCATTTCCTGACAGTAGGACGGACATTGGATACGATATGGGACTATAGCCGATTCACCTTTAACACAATAATTTCAATGGACAGTAGTATATGTATATATATATATATACATATATATCAAATGTTCTTTTATTTATGATATACACAGTTTTAATAAATATAAATGATATAGCAGAATAAGAGCATCCTTTATAAATTCGAAAACAATTTTAATGCCATTCTATAAGGAAACAAGAATAGAGGTACCATATCTGTGTACAAAAACGTAATTCTCTTGAAATTCCGGTGCAAATTAACGTAAACATTGCTTACTTCATAAAATTCGTCGGCCGACATATTACAGAAAAATGTTTCTTATTCAGCTTCGGATGAGATGTGAAATTGTCAAATTATAAACTAATATCTGATAAAAGTTTTCATTATGTTCGGTGAGTAAAGTGGAACAATACTTTATGAATGCCCGAGATCGTTGGAATATTTTACTTTAGGTTTAGACCGTATTTTTGTATACTATACAGTTCTCATACTGTACAAGTGACTACCGACTCATTTTACGATGCAATTGTGCAGAGGATCTTTTTATTTATGAATTTCTTTGTTTGAATATACCTAACTACTACTCACTAAATACTTAACAAATGTTTACAAAACGTTTTTAATACCGTTACGAAACTTTAGATACAAAATTTTGACATTTAGAATTTGTTTTTTAAAAACCAATTTCTATAACTTTTAATATGAGGAAAATTTTAAATTAATGATTTGACCAAACTTTGATGGACATATAATTGTCATTGAGGTTTTAATGAAATGGTTAGTTTTAGCAACATGAAATGAATAATGATGAGAAATGATAATTCCATGGTCTGGCCAGGTATGCATAAATTAACTTTAGAAATTATCACCAAAAGTGTTTTGAATACTTTACTATGACGAAAAAGTGTACCCAATAGTGACACACTTTGAAGATTATATCATTGTGAATACAACATGAGAAACTTATTTTTTAAATATCCAATAACATATATATGCAAATATTTCAACTACTTGACAGGAGTAGAGAGCAAATACATATATAACATACTTCAGCATCCTACCTATTACACCTATTATGTTATGCATTACATAATGCCTAAAACACAGAATTTAATATTTGGTGATGTTTCTCATGTATGTACATATGTATGTATATTTTTTCTTTGTCAAAATCCAAATAATGTAGAATTAGACCATAATAATGATCACACTGAAAAAAAGTAAATTTATTTTAAGAAGTCGTGCACTGACAGATATCGTCATAAAAATTGTGTCACGAAGGAAAAAAGTCTACACCTGAGTATTGAGGTTTGATCATGTACATAATCAGAAGGTTCGGTAACTATTCAACCGAAATCTATTTTTTATTAGAAACTGTCATTACTATACATAGTGTACGTGACGCTGACCTTCTATATTGTAAGTAATTGTTGAAGCCACCTAGACTTCTACATTTAAGTAAATAGGTGCCTAATTTATTCAGTGATCTTTAATGAGGTCACAATTCGGTACCACCATTATCGCATTAAGTCGGAACTGCTATTTTATGCTTTTTATGAATTTGTAGCTATTGATCATTGTAACATGCACGTGAGTCTATTTTATTAATAATAAAGGTAGTTCAATTTTATTTTTTCAAATAAATACAATTTAGGATCATAGGATTTCAAAAATATTATTTCTTTCAAATTATGTAATAAACAACGTTGCCTGGGCTATAGGTCTAGTGGGTAATGCCCGCTAAGTCGGATGTCGTGGATTTATTTCCAGTAGGGGACTACAATTTGTGTAGTCCACAAATTGTTGTACCCAGTCTGTTCTTAGAGTCCGACGTTTGTATATTTGTAAACAAAAATATTAACATTACATTATTAAAAAAAAACATGAAACGTTTTCCTTACCTATTCATTCTCCACGATTCTCAGAGGATTGAACCTTTAAAGAATAAAAAAAAATAGTGCTCAAGGGAAGAGGAAAAGCTACATTTATTGCTTTAATTTGAAACCAAAGTATGGTATTATTTTAATTAAGTTAATAAATGTTTATATATCAGTGTCTGCAAACGAGTGTATTTTGTTGAGTACCTAAAATACTGAAGGTAATAATTTAATTAAATAATGATATTACTTCCTATATGATTGTAATGGCCAGAAACGAACAGAAGATT
This sequence comes from Tyria jacobaeae, assembly GCA_947561695.1. Classification (NCBI taxonomy): domain Eukaryota; kingdom Metazoa; phylum Arthropoda; class Insecta; order Lepidoptera; family Erebidae; genus Tyria; species Tyria jacobaeae. The sequence goes on along the minus strand of OX387215.1, from coordinate 6,017,352 downwards.
TCATCTGAATAAACAATATACTTTAATTTTTGTCGTGCACCTTAATAGAACGTATCTGTTAGTATTTTATAAAAAAAATCTAAACCTATTATAACGGGAGAATATGTGAGTCAAAATTTAAAAATAATACCATGTTCTGAGAAAAGAAAAATATTATTATTACAAAGGAACATTACAATATATCTACATATCTATAGCAAACAGGTATATTTTTTGAAGTCTTACGAAGTGACTATATTAAAAATGTATTCTATTAAGCAATTATACTCGAATACAGATGGTATAGACGTTATGAAAAAAACTATAGCTACTTAAATATTATTAAATAAGTTTCAGTGAAGTAATGTACACTAAATACATGCTAATTACATATAAAGTCATTTTTATGAACGATTGCTTTGAGGTCTTTCCATGGGCGTTACAAAAAACATCAATAAAGCGCTTGTATTTTTAAGTTGTATTGGTAGTAGAACTTCTCAACAGTTTTTTCAGCGCCCCTATCTGACATCAGCCTATACCTGATCTACAAATCAAAGCACAGATGACTTGAATTCAAAATTACATTTCAATTTTTGTACTGGAGCTCTGCGGCCGGAATTGTAATTGTAGTACAAAGTCAGTAGCGAACATGCGAACATGTTGTTTCGTGTCTAACTGCATGTCGTTGATACCTTACGGGTGATAATAATACAAACGATTCACTTGCATATTTAAGCATTCTATAAAGTAAAACTGGCTAGCAATAAGAGTTTTAATTTATTCTATGAAATAATTTTTGATCTTAAATTAGTTTTGTATTAATTAATAGAAGAGAATTTTTACGTTAATTAAATTCCGACTAATAAATTTCAATAACAACTGATTTAAGATGATTAAAAAGGAGCTTTAGTGATATCATACCCAGATAATAATGAAGAGTTTCTGCTTCAATGAGTAAGCATTACTAGTACTATTTAGTGTAGTACCAGTACCAGTACCTCTTTCATTGAGTGTATAGTAATTAATGTTTTTTAGGCTTTGCGTCTTTTATACATATTAGATGGTTTATGTGAACTGACCCTAGGGTGACTAAGTTTTTCTCATAGGTGGACAAATGAACTGACGGATGGTAAGCGACAACCGCCGCCCATGGACTCCTACATCGTCGTTGTGAGTGCGCTATCCGCCTCTAAGGGTCAGAGAGGAGGGTGTAGGAGGGAAAAGAGGAGATTGGAGGTGAAGGTAGGGGAAAGACGCGAAGCGGGATGAGGGAAGGGAAAGAGTGTTAGGAAGGGTGTTAGGAAAAAAAGGAGATGTCTAAGCATGACTCTTCAACAGTTATAAAACTGTGCAAGTCGGTCGAAACGTCTGGTGTACAAAAATATATTATACCTTATAGATATCAATTTACACTGCTAATAGGTATATTTGGTACATGCTATGATAGATTTACATTACCTAATTTTTATTCTAAAAGATTGTTTTAAATTCAAATACTAAGACAAATTAGTTTTCAAATGGTCTGTAATATATCGAGACATCAAACGTGTAATTTAATAACTTGACATCACTCGGAAATTCCGAGTTTTTGTCAAGTTAGTTATAAATTACCTAATTCTTATTCTCAAAGATTGCTTTAAATTCAAATACTAAGACAAATTAGTTTTCAAATGGTCTGTAATATATCGAGACATCAAACGTGTAATTTAATAACTTGACATCACTCGGAAATTCCGAGTTTTTGTCAAGTTAGTTATAAATTACCTAATTCTTATTCTCAAAGATTGCTTTAAATTCAAATACTAAGACAAATTAGTTTTCAAATGGTCTGTAATATATCGAGACATCAAACGTGTAATTTAATAACTTGACATCACTCGGAAATTCCGAGTTTTTGTCAAGTTAGTTATAAATTACCTAATTCTTATTCTCAAAGATTGCTTTAAATTCAAATACTAAGACAAATTAGTTTTCAAGCGGTCTGTAATATATCAAAACATCAAACATCTAGTTTTAATAACTTGACATCACTCAGAAATTACGAGTTTTTGTCAAGTTAGTTATAAATGTACAGTAGGGCCATCCTATCTCTTACTAATGGTGCCGTAAAATGCTACTAAATAGGCTGTTATCTATTACACAGTATATAAACCTATAATATACATATAGTCCTATAGTGACCGGATAAGGTTAATAGACGTATGATAGCAATGGAGTTAGAGCTTAGTGTATGTATGTAGTTATGTAATGAAACTACGCAAAAAGTTATATTATTAATTTTTTAGTCTTGTCTCGTAAATTTTCATAATAATCCTCCTTCATTACATATAATTTTTCGTCCCCGGGTTAATTATAGGTACAGATAAAGCTCATGGTTTACACCCCTGTAAGATTTCGAAAAGATTATGATTTGGTTGCTGTTCGAATGGGCCGGCCTCGTAAATGTTGTTTCCGTATTAAAAATTACTTGGGCTGCGAAGCACCTAAACTGATTTTTATTTGATGGTTTAAAAAAATCAATTTTGATAGTAATATGAGATTGCTATAGGGTGCGCCGTAAAATCCGTCTTAAATTTCTATAAAGAACAACTTTTATATGTAATTTTTTTTATTATTTTATCATAAGTATTATTTGGTATAACGCTGCAAGATGCAATAAAAGTACTAATAAAGGCATATTCAAATATACTTTATTTATAGTTTTGATTTCATATAAAATCCTAAAATCTCTTATAATATGTTATTGTTTTCAGTGACCAACTCATGGACATTAATGTTATTTTCACTTTTCATATAGCTACCTGCTATGTATGTTGTATATACTACTAATATATAGAAACTGTAAAAAAATAGCTTTATACTAATAGTTTTTATAGAGCCGAACACATTACTAACAAGGCATGTATAGTCTGGGACTCTCTAGTATGTAAAGTAATGTTTAATGTCAACCCTCATCATTTTCCACTCAACTCTTCCAGTGGTAGAGCCATGCTTAAGCATGAATAGGCCGGTTCTATTGTTGCTATACCACGGCCTAACAGAAAAACTGGTTGTGAAGTAACCATTTCCCCGAAATTAGTAAGGTTTCCTTAGGCACAATTCCCCCTATCCTATTTCCCATCTCCTCATCCCCTGTCCTATTTCCCCTACTCGCATCCCCCATATCTCATTACACTTCAAGGCGGGCTTACGACTCTTGAGTTGCAGGTGTCCATGGATGGCGGTTGTCACTTAAAATGAGATGACCCGTCTGTTTATCTGTCCTCTTATACCATAAAAAAACACAAACATCCCAGTCTAAACTGAAAGTTCAATATGAAATGATGTTATCTTGAAATGCAACCCCAATGCTTGCAACTGCGATTCCGACGGGCCTGTTGGTATAGTGGTTGGTAACCCTGACTGCTAAACCCACATGGGACATAAATTTGTGTGATACACAAATAGTTATCCCGGGTCTGGGTGTTCTTTCTGTCCGTTGAATGAATGTTCGTAAAGCCCACTGACACAGGATTTATTTCTAATGGGAGAGATTACTTAAAAAAAAACTGAACCTGCTAACCCACAACTCATAATTTTAACATAACTATGATTTATGAGGCACACATTTAAACTAAAACGCAATAGTCTCCGTTAGTTCCGATGAGGTGATGACCCGTGGGGGTTTCCACACAAAAAAAAATATAAGGGAGTTTATTTCTTAATATACAAAATTTGCATATAAGACACCTTAATTTATTACATACTTAATTAAACATACACACGAATATATATTGGCCTCATTATTCTCATTTAATTATGAATTAATGGCAATAATAAGGCCATTATATATGCGTTGGAAAACTACGTTTATTGTCATTTCCAAATATTTTATTATTTGTGCAATTATTAACATGACTATATTATTACCAAAAAACTATAAGTAAAATATAAATTTATGACGTATATATAAAATTTCTAATCGTATAATAATTTCGTATAGATGAACATTTTATTCTCACTTTCCCGGATGGTTAATTCAATTTAAACTGTCAATTATACATCAAACAGGACTGATTTTAAATTTGTATGTTTATTTTTATAATATAGGGGGACAGACGAACAGACGGGTCACCTGATGGTAAGAGACAGCCACCGTACATTTACACCTGCAAGTCAAGAGTCGTAAGTGCGCTGCTTTGAGGGTGCTGAAGGATGGGGGTTAAGGGGAGGGAAAATAGGACAGGAAAGACGGGAAAGAGTAAAACTGGATGAGATTAGTCGAAAGAGGAAAGGGGGGTTTGGCCAACGGAAACCTCACTACCTGGGAAACGCAAGTGGTGCTTCAAAAGCGATTTTTTGTGAGGCCATGGTATCGCACCGGTCGAGCCGAGGTGACCCGTATGCTCGTTTGCCCCCTATCGCATAAAAAAAATGTTTTAATGTAGGAGAGCAATACTCAATTACGCATGGACCGACTTGATCTCAGTAATACCAAGACCTCACAGAAATTGGGTTGTCAAGCAATGCTCGTGTTATGTTTCGCTGATTATATGAGGTTACCGTAGACCCAACGGGCTCACTGCTCTCATCGGAGAGAATCTCTCGCTACCGGCCGTAGTACGCTCCATGGCCGGTAGCGAAAGAAGTTTTACCGCGGTCGCTACCTTCTGCGAGGATGTCATCTCGCAGAAAGAGGCGGCGGAGAGGGCCCGGGAGGACGATTTCCATTCGGACCCAATCCGTCGCCGGCGAATCGGGCGGCGGAGGCGCGCTTACCAGCGGGTGGTCGGGACGGGTTTTCCCTTCCATCCGCCATATGGCCAGCCGCGAGGGGGTGAGGTCCAAGTGTGTCTGGACGTCGCCTTATTGATAGGTTACCCGCAGTTGGTGCCCGCATAGTGCGGGCAGGCGCTAAGAGGGGTCTGGATGACTTACTAAAGCCGTTCCCGGACCCATCTGGCGCAGGCGCAGTACGGCACACCGTGTGGTTTTAGTCGGTTCGATTCCGACACACCGTTCCACCGCAAACCCCGGTGGGATGACGGCCCGAGGGGGTTTCCACACGTAAAAAAAAAAAAAGACCCAACGGGCCCATTTCTTTTATTAACTAGCCTCTCTTCCCCTCCTTGAAGCGTACACTTGGTACTCTTAAGCTATATGTGCGAGTCTGTTGCCCCCATTAAATAAAAAGAAGATTGAATAAATGGAAAGGGATTACCAAAAAGGTTAACATAAATTTACGATGCTCATAATAAAATCTTGAACATTTTTATAGTGGTTTGAATGGAGATCTTGTTGTATAACTCACATCCCAAGAGTCTATTAACTTTAAGTCTATTAAGTTTATTATGGGGTTTCCTGAAGCCGTTAAAATGAATAACGTTAAAAATTCCGCTTGCTTTACTATTGTTCTAAAGTGGGTGTTTTGGGACAGCTTGACCTACTTGTGAGCCAGACAGATGCCATTAACCATTGAGTAAACAAACCTGTCGCGTTGGTATCAGATGCTTTACTAACCTTGCAGCAACTCATAAAACTGAGTAGGTATTAGTTTAAAATAAGCAAATAAGTTTTAGAATTCCTTTTTTAAACTCACGCCTAAAAAAGTATATTATATTGTCTGATATCTCCCTTTTAGCCTGTCATTTTAGTAACAGTGATTTAACAGCACAATATAAATTCATGACAATTATATTCGTAGACAATCATCTAGTGTAGTGGTACGTAATATTTGCATTCTCATAAACTAGCGATACTTATACTACACTTCCTCGTACAAGATAAGCTAAGCCATTAGCAACAGTTAGATACAACTGCTTAATGTTAATTGTTAGTCTCAGCTTACTCTGTAGCATATTACGACGCAACAACGACACAAATAATCGCGCATGTTTAGGTTTGCGTGAATTGTTAAATATTTTTGTATGAATCATCATGATCAGAGTTGTACAAAATTTAGATTTCGCTAATGTACTCTAGACATCAGAATAGCAATCTTAATATACATATGTACCAACTGACGAGTTTCTCAAAATTTATATTTTTAAATTATTATGCCCGGAAACAGCTTCTACCATATTTTTTGTAAAAATATGGTAAAAAAATATTTGCAAACTTATATTTTTTGCATATTTCAACCGGTAAAGAAGTTGTCCCAAATTTGTAACAATAAAGTTTGACCTTATCTGACTGCAATAGTGATATCATTCGGGTTGCCATCGTTCTACTTTTGAATTGTAGACACAAAAAGGAGTAAAATAAGTTTATCTTGAGTGTCCGTGTATATGTTTGTTTCTTTATAGCACCTTAACCGATGTACTTAGTATGCATATTTTTTGTTTGAAAGGTATTTATCTTGATCGAGAGAATTTAAAGCTTAAATTACGAAAATCCAATCAACTCCTTTCTAACCGTTAAAATATTTAGTAAGTAACATAAAAAAAATGATTTAACCTTTTATTACCTCGGTATGTTTTAGGTCTACATCATAATAAATATTACAAAAAACACTAAATTAATGACACAAAATTATTATTTCGGCACAAAAAAGACTCGTCTCCAGCTGCACATTTGGAGAGCCACGTAAAAACACAATATATGTTTGCCGACATCTGGCCCGAGTCCTGGCTTTCTTGTATCTTGCTAGCGATATTTTTTAGCGAAGGAACGGGGTTACGAGACAAAATGTGCTATTTAGATAGATACAGATAATTCATGATGTGTGATGTAGATTTAGCTTCGTAACATTATGTTCAATTTTTTTGAAATATGACAACACTGTTAAAAAATTCAACAAAACTGTTTAAAAATATGCTCGTAATACAACTCACCTTTGAACAACATGTTACATAAACTCCAATTAAAATCCATCTGGAAAAGCCTTTATCATAAACAGAATTAACTGGAAGTATTAAATGCCACTGATGGTAAGCGTAGAACTGAAAGAATTATTGGACCCATACATAACTGCCTGCGCCCTTCAAAGCAATTTTTTTAATTAACCCAACTTTTGCTCGTCTTATATTTATCACTCTGTATTTTTGTCATATACAAGCTGAGATGATATTATTATTACTGATGATCCATTATATTGATCCCTTATTAATTATCTGAGAACCTCTAAACAACTGTTTATTTAATCTTTTCTTTAAGAACAACTTTCTTTCAGTGGTAGAGCCATGCTTAGGCACGAATGGGCCGGCTCGACCGGTGCGATACCACGGCCTCACAGAAAACCGGTTGTGAAGTAACGCTTGCGTTGCATTTCCCCGAATTGAGTGAGGTTTCCGGAGGCCCAATTCCCCCTCCCCCCTTTTCTCTCCCCTCATCTCCTTTCTCCTTTTTTCCATTTCCTCATCCCTCCTCTCTTCTTTCCGCTCCCTGCATCCCCCATCCCTCATCACCCTCAAAGGCGGGCAGCGCACTTGCGACTCTTGAGTTGCAAGTATCCATGGACGGCATGTCTGTTCGTTTGTCCCCCTATAGTATAAAAAAAAAACAATGATTCATAGGTACTTAAATTGTCAGAAATCTATCGAAAAATATGTGGTTTAAAAAGTAGAAAGTGAAATAAGATACCAAACAGAACAATTACATATGTGATCTAAGACGGGACCACCTATATTATGACATGAATAACCAAACTTCCGATAAACATATAAGAGCCAAGTGTTATTGTTTAACGTATATTAATGATTGTAAAACCTAATTCTCGATTACTGTTAAAGAAATCAGTGGTTGTTAATAAAATCTAAATATTTTATAGAGTCCTAAAAACATAAACAAATAATAGCCAATCGCAACTTATACAAAATAAATCTCTAAAAGTAACTCAATAAATTAAAACACGATGAAGAGAGACATCAAGTAACCTATTCAAAAGCTTTACATTACGTTCTATTAACGAAATTACGGGTGCTCATATATATACTTTGCGGGTTTATACAGAAATCATTGGTGCGAAAATGATACAAGGCGGTTTATCGTCCCCTCGTGTTATTGTGTTTTTTTTTTTTTTTGGGAGGGCTAAACGAAATGGCTGCTGAATACAATATACTCTGGCTCGGTAGCTCGTAATCGCAAGGGATATTGTTTGGTTAAGTAAACTTAGCGTTAGGAGAGACTTTAAGGTGTTGGAGTACACTACATATTGTTACTTTACTTACTTACCCAAATACGTAAACACCTTTTGAAACAGGATGATGTTAGGTACAGTTTTGGGTTCTAAGGTTGTAGAACTTATTCTAGTGCATTACGCTTAATATGCCTTATACACTACTGGTATTCTCGTTTAGTATCAAACACACATATGTTAAGTTTTTGTGCGAGTAAGATTAATTATTAACGGTAGGTGAAGAACTTGAGCTGAAGATTTACTTGTACGTCTTAAATTTTATTAAAATAATTAAAAATATAATTTTCATCATCATCATCATCATCATCAGCCTATCGCAGTCCACTGCTGGACATAGGCCTCTCCCATTGCACGCCACTTCGATCTATTTTCGGCTTCTCGCATCCAGCTCCTGCCAGCCATCTTGCGCAAATCGTCACTCCACCTGGCCTATGGGCGTCCTACGCTACATTTGCCGAGACGCGGTCTCCACTCAAGAACTCGTTTTCCCCAACGCTCGTCGGTTCTGCAGCTAATATGGCCAGCCCATTGCCACTTCAGCCTGCTGATCCGGTGGGCTATGTTGATTTCTCTGGTTTTCTGCCGGATCACCTCATTCCTGATGCAATCCCTTAAAGAAACACCGAGCATAGCCCTTTCCATAGCACGCTGAGCAACTTTAAGCTTGTGGACCAACCGTACCGTAAGTGTCCACGTTTCGGCTCCGTATGTCATGACGGGTAGGACACACTCATTGAAGACGATGAGAAGACTCTAATAACTAATATTAAATTATTTCTTTATACATTAAATAAGACAGTGTTCTGTCACCTATTCTGGCCAGTAATAATGTTCATACCTAAGTTATCAGAATAGAAAAAGTAATAAGGAAGAATACCAATGTTTTACCTATATTTGGTCTTATCTTGTAAAGGCAACCAGAAATTAATTTTCTCAACGACTTGAGACACGATATTAGGCGAGACTTATTACTTTTTTAGTGTATTTGCAACGGTTCTTTCAATCTGAGGTGTCAAGTTTATTCAACAAATTAGGAAGATCGAGATTAGATGAATATAACTTTTTTAAATAATAATTCAGTTACAAATTAAGCATGACTTTTAAAATCTGATCTGCCACACATATGTACACCACAATACACATTTAGATATTTCTTACACTACATGAAAAGGTCCTAGTTATAATGACTCCCATACTCTTGGTGAAGCTAATGCATTATGTAAATAAACTTTGATACCGTAACAAAGAAAAAGGAGGATGTAAACAACAGTAAAGTGTATAGACATAAAGTGTATGAATTTATTGATATATTAGTTTTGTGTTGTAAACAGTTCTCAACAAATGCTGATACGAGATTTTTATTCTATTTATGACGTACAAAAAGCTCATAAACAGTAATAGCAGTTCATGTTCATAAGTTATTAGTGCGTCTAACCGATAGAGCTAAATTATTCTTTATCATTATAATACTATTATGCATACTAATAAACTATATTCTACGGATTTACGAAATGAATATAAATTAAAATAACATAGCAACGCAGTAGAGTCTTAAAGTTTTAAACATGAAGCCATGCCAGCGGTAGAGCCATGCTTAGGCTAATGGATCGGCTCGATCAATGGGATCCCACTGCCTCTCAGAAAACTGGGTATGAAGCAACGGTTGCATTGCATTTCCCCGGAATTAGTGAAGTTTCCGGCAACTCCTCCTCTCTCTTCCCCTCTACTTCATCACCCTTGAAGTCGGGCAGTGCACTTACGACTCTAGAGTTGCAGGTGTCCATGGGCGAAAATTGCTCTGTCTGCAGTTTGTTTCTTGCAGTTGAAATTTGCTCTATCTGTACGATTTAATAGTGTAAGTTGCTAACCTGATAGTGGACAGCTACTACAACAACTGTATACTCCCATCGGTTTGTTGCTGATCAACACAAAAATAATGCATGGCTTAGACTTTTAGGCATCCGAGAACTGTTGACATTTTGCAATAACGTGCAAATTGTCGTCCGAATCGCTTAAAAGTAGCTACTTACTCGCGGATGGCGGAGGCGAAGGGTGAGTCAAAAAGAAAAAGTTGCAGTATTATAGATTCTAGTGTGAAAGTATATTTACTCGTACGATGAGGTGGTGCAAGTAGCTATACTGCAGAAATGATTAAGGCAGCTCGAATGTTAGCTCGTATAGTATGAGTGCGCATGTGCACACGACATTTGTTTGAAGTGATAGAGTATTTGTCTGTGTTTGTCATATGTCACGTATAAACTTTCTTGAAATATAACAATACAAATGTAACAAACTGTACTGTTTTATGTTTTTTATTTAATTTTTCCTTCATGTAACATAGAATATAAAAAAAGTAAACTTGCCTATGAAAACATTCTAAATGGTAATTTAAATCTAAATGGTAATTAACCAAGAAATAAAAATGTCGTGAAACTTTATCAACCTTATTCCAAATCTCTAGTATACCAAATGACCAACATAGGTACATTGTTTGTAATGTATATTGTTTTGTAAACATGAAGATCTTGGCTCAAGGGAGACCTAATTCGATGCCTAATTGTACACGGTATATAAGGTATTAGGGAAGCTAGTGGGTTCTAAGCAAATGTTTGGAGTACAGGCTTGATGTAGGTTCAGTAAACAGGTGGACCCCGGTTAATAACGCAAGGATTAGGCCCTTGCGTTATTAACCTGAACTCAGGTTCAGTATAGGTAGTCGGTGTTTTTTGATATAGAACTGATTAGAAGAAGCTTGTATTTGAATGGTTCGAAGAACACACTGACCTTTTCTATTAACTAGTGAAAGAAAAAGTTGAAATTTTAATTATCATGTTGCCGAAAATTAAAAATTAATATAGGTATCGAAATACTGTGGTCAATTACGTTCATCTCAATTGTGTAGCATTAAAGAGTTTTTTTTTTTCAATGGTAACTCTTAGTCCAACAAAAAAAACGGTAAGCGGGTCCTTTAAATATTACCAGTAATGTTATTTCCTCTTTCTACAAAGTTCTGGAGATCCTCCAAAAAAAAAACAGTATATTAGTAGTTTTGTGTAACCATATACATATAGATATAGAAAGATAGAGATACGAGTACATACCTACCAGGGTGGCTCTAATTCCACTTAAAATTTGAACATCAATCAATCCATAATGTACAGAAATAAATGAACTTTATAAAACTTATCATCGAAATACTCATTGTGCGCCATGCAGGCTTCTTGTGAAAAACATTAGGGACGGTTTTATGAGATTACTTGTAGTAGTGTTAATTGCTTTTAAGATGATAAAAATATAGGTAAAAAAAATTACTTCAGATTACTTGTGGTGTGATACGTTAGGAATGTTCATGAGATTTACTCCTGTGTATTATCTGGTGTTTGAGTGACCACAAAGGTGGGTGTTTGACTGTATCGTCAAATGTAATGACTTTAAATTTCGCGGATTAAATAGATATTTAAATATTCTGTAAATATTGTAACTTTAGTCATTATCTTGATATTTCATTCACATCTAGCCGATACCCGCAGTGTCTGGTGCATTAAAGTCACTCCTGCGGTCCTCATTGTAGCAGTGTTTTGTTTTATGTTATAACCTATATAATTCTTCAATAAATAAAATAACCAATATAAAAATAATCATATATTGCAAATATTTTTTTTAAACACCTTTCAATCGTAAAAATAACACAATTTTGATCTGGATCGCAACGCAACAATATGCACACACAACAAAACACAATAACTACACAATAATGGCTCTACATTATGAATAGCATACATATAATATAAGCATAACATTCTATTAAGACGCTGCTTAGCTCACTTAGAACCTTCCAAGGCCAACCTGCTATCGAGGATGTCTTTTACAATTTAAATGCATTAAAGTTATTATAAAAAATATACAATCATTAATTATTTTTCACCATATTTTTTATATTATATTGACAGACCAACAGTGTTAAGGGGTTAAAGTGAGAAATGTTTGATTCATATCAATAGCTTTACGAGCAATAAATTTTGTATTAAAACCAATTTGAGAGGGTAACTATGGTGAATCCACAATAATCAAATATAATACAATCTATAATCTTGTAAAAATAAACTAAATCAAAAGCATCATCAGCTTTCTAGAGGCTAGGCTTTACACTTGGAGAGTCCATCGTGATTATTTAAATTTGATCGACAGGGGTTTTAACGATAGCCAAGAATTGTAAAGAATTTTCTCTGAACATGCTCAACTCCCCCTATTTGAAATATGTATTCTTGAATTCTAAGGACTACACAATCACATAATCTAGGGATCACGTTTTATAACAGTTTTAAAATTACAGTACAGTATAAGTTAACATAATCTGCTTTATTTTTATATATAAGCATACCATTATGAATCCACTTTGCCTGATGGAAAGTAAAAAGTGGAGACTAAGAGTGGTGGTCACCATCCTCATTGCAAGTGTAGTCAATGCAACATGGTGACCCACGCAATTTTCAGTCCATTCTGAACTCACTGGCCATTATAGATAAAATTACACCCAAAAATATAAACTATACAACATATAACACAGCCAGCCAATAACTACTAAACCAGTCAAATATAGTAAATATCGTTACACCACTAATGTGGCATTAGTCATGTTGTCTAAAAATCTATCTTAAAATAAATTTCTTAACACTGATACTGTACCTACTACCTACTACGTAGACACAATATTTGATGGGAGTCAGGTTCAATACGTGTATTAATAAGAAAAAGACAATAGGTTTACATGGAACCTATTGTTCTTTATATTTCTATCCTACACAAGGTATTCATTTCTGGTTATTTCATGTCATGTTCATATCTGCTTGATCACTTCATATTCACTGGACTACTGTTGTTTGTGTGATATATTTAAAAACAAACAAGTGATTGCGACTTTTGAATTTCACAGCTGTGATGTATTGTTATTTAAAAAAATATATGAAATGAAAGTGTTAATTACAAAGACAAGACAGCAAACATCCCTGGAAGAGAAAGTTGCGTTTATGACATAAAGTTACCTATTTTAATTACAACAAACTAACTGCTAGGCTTCGCCCAAGTGCTATATCTAACAAAAAAAATGTCTTGTGTCTCACTCACTTTTCATAGTAAGAGATTTTATTTATTTTGTCGTTTTTATTTAAGAAAACGCATTAAGAGTACTTTATAGTAGTTCAGAAAAAAAAATTCTTTCATACCCGTCGGTATGCCAATGAGGAGAAAGCAAGGCAATACTTGTGAACTTTGAACACTATGCGTGAAATCATTGTATAAGTGGGTTAGGTTCTTTATAAATCTATTCAGAAAAACATTTCATATTCACAAATAGGCTAAGGAAATTTTATTACACTCATATGTCTCTAAAATAGCCATTGTTTCGTTTTGTTCCCTTGACTGTGACAATAAAAAAATAAAACATATATGACACTATTCATAATGGTGACACTAAAGTCTCTTCCCGTTCTTGGGTGTTCCGTAACGTAAATTTTGGAGATACTAGTGTTTTTTTTTGTCAAATTTTGCAGGTATTCACAAGATATTTAAATAACTTCGAATCAAAATTGTTTATTACCTATTTTAGTAACCATGAACCTATAGTTTCTATTTTGTTTTTGTTTTTTATTTTTTCTAGTTTTTTTTATAATGATGATGATACAAGAGTTGTCGAAATTGTTAACGATGATTCATAAAAGACTACTAAATGTATTTTAAAGTTTCTAATAATTAATAAAATACAATTCATAAATAAAATGCAATTCATTACCCAATAACCTATTAACCCTAGTACCCATCTAAAAAAAAAGTCTAACGCGCCAAAATAAGTTTTCACTTCTGTTGGCACTTCCGGAGTGCATTTTTTTAGTTAGTATTAAATTCATTTATATTTGTAATGTGTAAATTATTAATTATTACTAGAGTGTTAATCTATTTTTAACCTACTATATGTAAAAATATCATGTGTACTTCAAAACAGTTTCATGAAACTTGAAACACGGAGAGCTTTAGCCATTATTGAAAGAAAAGTTAATTTCATTTTGAAGTAATTTTATTCCAAATAATTGAATAGCTGCTTTTAAATGGACTTATTACCTCTCTCTCATCTCTCCGTGTCTATGATATAATGGATAAACGAGCTGATGGGTCACCTCATGGTAAGAGACTACCGCCGGCATAGAGGCAACCGTGTGAACAAACAAGTAGTAATATATCCGACCATAAAGTTCAATATAATATGTTCGGGCGACAAATATTAAAGTTCCTTGCACTAAGTTAAACGTAGGTATACCACTTGGAGAGCAGCCAACAGTAGGAAATAGAACTGATATATATCAGATGGGAGTTCTAAAGGCATGAAAGTGGAAGAATGATTGTGAAGAACTTGTAATGAAGATGTTTTTTGGATCTTATTTGTGACCAGATAAATATGTCGGAACTATTCTGCTAAATACAGATTTACGATAAGTGGTGTGGTTTTCTGCATGGATTCATGGATATGAGGTAAAGTTGAAATGTTTTATGTATTGTTTGCGAAGATATATTTGATGAATTACTTAATATTTCTCTCCAACCCATGATTGCCTGGAAGAGATCGCAAATAGCGATTAGGCCGCCAATTGTAAAACATTTGTTTTACTATGTTTTGTTTTATTTTAGTTTTTGTTTTTATACTTAAGCTTTAGTTTGTAAGTATTTTATAACGATAAAAATGTAATTATTTTGATATACAATAAAGGGTATACCTATATATGTATGTCCATCTATTTATCTTATTACTATTTTATTACACTAAATAGAAGAAAAAAAAAATAGTTTTATGCATCTGTAATATTTTGGTCATATCTTATTTCATAAGGCTAGAATATTTCTCTAATATAAGTAAATATTAATTTTGACGGCAGCCTAAAAACTGTCCTCGTTTTGACCTATTTAACAAAATAATGTATTTACATTTTATCGAAGTTAAAAAGGATTTATAGCAATATAATAATAGAAGCTAGAGTACATCATTTATTTTTTGATAGATATCAAAAGCCCTAATCAGTT
Organism: Tyria jacobaeae; assembly: GCA_947561695.1. Taxonomy (NCBI): domain Eukaryota; kingdom Metazoa; phylum Arthropoda; class Insecta; order Lepidoptera; family Erebidae; genus Tyria; species Tyria jacobaeae. Next base: position 6,002,189 of record OX387215.1, on the reverse strand, counting down.
AGAGTAGTATGTTGCCATATGGTTGTGTGTGTGAATGTGAGTGAGATTCAAAATTACTTAGAATCACTTATACATTTTCATCTTTACCATGAAATCCCGACTTCGAAACAAATCGTTGCAATGGTAAGTTTATAGCAAGCGTAATTGAACTGCAAACTTTTCAAGTAACAAAGCGATTAAATATCGCACCAAGAGCATAATCAAACCAGTCTTCTTGATTAACTTCTCATGCAATCTGGATGGGATTTAGAGTGCCGCGTCAAAATCAACAGTCGGCAGTAGTTAAACTATTGATTGCGAGAGGGGGGAAAATTTTCATACTGTTAGGAACTATTATTATTCATCCTTGGAAGTAAATACTTACATATGTAGTATACATATATCATAATATAAATTAAATAGGTAGAATGTTCTTTATTTTAAATTATTATTAAAAGTTAGTTACAATAACATTTAAAATTAATATTTAAAAAATCAGCAGTTCCTAACAAAGGTCAGTTGAATAAAATTGTCTTCAATGAGAACAACTTCACAAACTTAGTTACGAATTATGTTACTAAACTGTTTTGTTCTTTGTTCATGTTAACTAAGCGTGGCTAATATTGCTATTGCCTGCTCCTTGAACTTATAAAAAGGTTTTCACAATTCTAATAAGTGAAAACTTTCTACTCGTATATACATACTGAAAGTCTAGATTTCAAATAACAGTTTAATGACATAACTATTCTATAGGATACGCGAATTAAGATACTTTATTCACTAAAATATCCATGGGAAAGAGGCGTGATATTATGTATGTATGTATGTATGTAAAATATCCATGTCTGTGTTTTCTCACTCATTTTTCCCACGCAGTTCCGCTAGCGTTAAATATTTACCCCCCTCATACACCCACATTTTGTGAATTAGAATTAGGTCTCACTGACGTAATAGGAGGCAAGCCTATTGCTGTCAGCCGTAGATTGTATATAAATATACTGCGACACACTATTTTTTGCGACACGAGCGGGTAAAGACAGTATGGTAAAACATAATAATATTTAGTACATTACATCAAAAAATGCAAACATTACTGGGCAAATACCGTATTTAGGTACAAAAGTCAACATATAATCAGTATCTTTCTACTGTCTAATTAGCGGCGAATTCTATTTAATTTTTTTGCTTGTCAAATATATCCAATATTATTGCGTCGCGTATTTTGTAGGTATGTAAGTGATATCCTTATACTGGTCTTAAACCATTCTCTATTTATAAAAAAATCATATTATTACATTTGATTGTTGGCATGGAATCTTCTTTCTTATATGATTATTCAATATTTTCGCATTTTGTGATATTAAAATGGAGTAGGGTGATAAAGAGAAACTAATTGCTGTGATTGCTATCATATTATATGCTACACATAGTAAGTATAGAGCTAAACACAATTTTTAAAACTCTTCATCTGCTCGGCAGTAGTTTAAAGTTTGTGTACTAGACTATCGATAAGTACAATGATACCTTCTATCTTTGAGACAGAAAAAAGATCTGGCTATCTACGTAGTATTCGTATGAAAATGGTAATTAGAGCAATGACTGCGTTTATTTTCAGAGGTCTATAGAAGCTTCCAATTAGTCAGCAGTACAATGTGGGCATTAGCCGAGAGAGTCATTAAAGAGTGACTGAGCCATATTTTTGAGAAAAATGTGTCAGCATCGGAATCCTTGGCATCGGTATATCAAGCAAAGTCCAGTTTCGCGGTCACTTGAGGGTACGGAGGGTAAGGCCAAAATAGCCTCGAAGAAGATTGGTGTACTAAACAGATCGAGACAGAATTTCACTCCAGCCTACCGCCTGCAACTTTATATGGCACATAGAATTCTGATCTCATCTCTATGCAGGTGCACCCCAGTACCAGCTTCTCCCTCTAGATTGCATTCAACGGAGAGCGACTCGCATCATCGATTGCCAAGATATTTCTGATCGGCTTGACACCTTGGCGTTGCGTAAAGTTGTAGCTTCACTCTACATTCTCTATCGCTTGTATCATGGGGAGTGTTCAGAGGAGTTGTTCGGACTTATACCGCCCGCAGGTTTCCGCCATCGTCCTACGCGACAAAATTTCCATCCCCATCAGCTGGATGATTGGCACTTCACCACTGTGCGCTTCTCCAGTTGCTTTTTGCCTCGCACGAACAGCCTGTATAACAAATTGTCGCCTGCCGTATTTCCGGACCGATACAACCTTCAAACCTTCAAGAAAAGAGCGTACTCCAGCCTAAAAGGCCGGCAACGCACTTGGCACTGTTGGGTTGCGGGTGCCCATTGGCGGCGATAGTCACTTACCATCAGGTAACCCGTCTGCTCGTTTGTCCATAAAAAGTAAATAAAAAAAATCGTTGATCACAAGTATATCAAGATACGATCCTGAGGTTGACCTCGTAACATCACACATGTTCCATAACCATTAATGGTCCTTTCAGAAAAACTCAGCACCGGTTCATAAAGCTCGGTCCCCAGCGTACTACCAAAACCTCGCAGAAAACCGGTAAACCCGGTCTGTTCGTATGTAAATCTATATCATGAAAAAATAAATATTATGGATATATATATTAGCAATTGTACAAAATTTAAAAGTGTACAAAATTAGCCTGTAGGCCATATTATTACTTTGTAAGCTTATTGTTTGTCCTGTGATGTGGGTCGACTTACCAGTACATGTAGTACCCACTAGCGTTCATTATTACCGGTGTCCTTGTTTCTTGTTGTCTAGTAGTAGTAGAATATTTTTATTTCTATGAGACAATTGAACAACATTTACTTGTTTATTTCTCTCGCAGAAAAAAATACCAATTTATTTCTTTCGATCTTGCGCAGCTATCTGACATTTCTATTAATACATTATCTTATAGTTATTAACTTATAAAAGTATTTACTGTATGTTATTTTTTAAAATAAACGAATATTATTGATTAATTCGAATCTTGAAGATAGAAAACAAATTTGTAGCACAAATAAAGTTATTTTTGTAACTTATTTGTGTGGTCAAAGCTTTCTTTTTCTTTTGACGGTTTTCTATTCGTAAAGAATAAACTTATAGCAATTGTGTAACAATCAAAATAAAAAAAATATATTTTAAACTATCACAAACGAACTTTAAATAATTAAACTCGTAATGATGCAATTAAATATTTAATGCTTGTATATATTTATTTAAAAGTCCTAATGAAGTGTTGATTAAAGTATTGGAATGGAGTGGCGAAATTATTTCAATCAACTTCAAAAACTGAACCGACATTGGTATATGTGGTGGAAATAGAAATAGTGTCACTTGGGAGCCTTTAAAACATAAATAAACTTAGAAAGATGTAAAGACTGTTTAAAATTAATTCAATTTAGATGACTACAAAGTAAATAAAAGAAAGAATCATAATTATCTAAAAACGACAACCTATTTAAAATAAAATTGTTATGAGCTTTATTTAACTAGGCATTTATAAAAAAAATCTCAAAGAAATTCTAAAGACCACCTAATCGATTACATATAAAGTAACATAAGTCTGAAAATATTGTTATAGTTTGGAACCGGAATATGTTCATCGCAAAAACATACTCGTACTTTCTTCGAGGACATGAGTTATTAGAAAGTTGAAAAGGTATTAAATAACATAGAATAAATATATGAGTCATAAGTGTCGGTCCCTTTATAAGGCAAAGTTTATCCAACTTTGGTAACTTAATTCCGACAAAAATACCTAAGGTTTTTTCAAAACTTTCTCTGGTCAACTTCAGGTGGGGGGAAGATGATAAAGCTAACATATATCTCTTGTGGTTCGGTGCTTTTTACAAAAACATAGGCAAAAACTTTTGGCATAACGCGATATAAGGAAAATGGTGTTGTGTGTAGTATACGACTTGTTTTCGACTGTGAAAACCCGAGTTCCCGTAAACATAAAACAAAACGTACAGATAAAAGATGTACAATTTTTTTACATGCAGTACATTCTATGTAGGTAAAATTAAAAGTTTCTAGAACAGGCCAGCGAGAAAAGCAGCCGATGAAAAATATTTTTAAATTTCGAATTAAGAACTCTTTGGGAATCTTAAGATGTGAAACGAAAGTCGTAGTTATGTGAATGGTGTCAATAGATTCTTCTAATTCGTCCATGTTCAAGAAATTGAGAAATGAGCGTGTTATACCTCCGACAGCGTTTGTGAACACTGTCAACTAAGATTATTCAAAACTAAAATAAAATATTCAAATTAAAATCTTTTTTCTATCTTTTCAGTTCTTCAATGAATTTAAATTATTTTCTAAAACCTTTCAGTCTGACCCCCGCATTTTCACCTCAATGTTTAACACTGAAAATTGTTTTTAATGGTGCGTCATGTGACGCTTATTGGTAATGCGAAAGGGCTTATAAAAAAGATACCGAAAATGTTTCATGTTTAAATCGACGATAAAAAAAAATATTTTGCACTTTTAAGAATAGAATTATATCCCACTTCTAAAAACGTGATCATCTTCACTTTCCTGACTTTGAATAAAAAGACTCATCTTGCTAAATTAGGATCTATATATAACATCAAAAAAAGTAAATCAAATATATACCTACTGAATAACGTTAGAACTGATTCTGTTTAAGTTTCTTTAATTTGGTAGGTGTCTCAATGAAGAGTGCTCCTTGCTATGTTCATGAAAATTTGTTCTTGAGTTTAAAGATCATTAGCTCTATCCGTATCTTTAAAGGGCTTTTAATTTATACTTGGTGTTTCAACATACGTCAAATCTGTTTAACATTTAATTAAAACACCTTAATGATGTAACGAATAATACATATAAATGGTAAACTATACTTCTATATAATATTAAGAACATTTAAGCTACAACCAAATAAGAAAAACCATCGGGTTTATAGGCAACTACACTAAATAATTAAACTAATCAGTTGTAGGTAACCGTATCAATATACTAAATATTATATAATATAATAAATATTCCTTCCATCGGGGTCGTTCAGCTGGTCATCTTCTTTACTTGACTCAACGGTGGACAGAGGCAATCGAGACCAAGGGGGAAGCGTTGGCCCTTAGTTTGTTTTGCCTTCGATCGGGTCTGGCACAAAGCGCTCCTTGCGAAGCTTCCTACCTATGGGCTTCTCGAGAAACTGTGCAATTGGCTCACCAGTTTTCTTACAGACAGAAGCATCAAGGTCGTTGTGGAAGGTGCATGCTCCGACTCCAAGTCTGTTAATTCTGGTGTCACACAAGGCTGTGTGCTATCACCCACGCTGTTTCTTCTGCATATCAATGACATGCTGCAGAGTAGCAGCATCCATTGTTATGCAGACGATAGCACGAGTGATGCCCTTTACACCGGCCGCGCTAACCTTTCTCGGGTAAACGTCAACGAACGCCGATCCAAACTTGTGTCTTAAATCGAAACTTCTTTATCAAAAGTTTCAGATTGCACACAACACCGCTAAAAAGATGCCATTGGTCGTATCACCTCAATTTGAGAGCATTTCCCTAACTGCATCAGCCAGTATCGGAATCCTTGGCATCGATATATCAAGCGAAGTTCAGTATCGCGGTCACTTAGAGAGTAAGGCCATATTAGCCTAGAAGAAGCTTGGTGTACTAAACAGATCGAGACAGTATTTTACTCCGGCCCACCGCCTGCAAGGCCCTGCCCTTTATAAGGCGCAAGTTCGACCGCATATGGAATACTGTTCTCTTTTCTATGCAGGTGCACCCCAGTACCAACTTCTCCCTCTTGACCGCATTCAACGGAGAGCGCCTCGCATCATCGACTGCCAAGATATTTCTGATCGACTTGACACCTTGGCGTTGCTTAGAGATATAGCTTCACTCTTCATCCTCTATCGCTTGTATCATGGGGAGTGTTCAGAGGAATTGTTCGGACTCATACCGGCTGCTGGTTACCACCATCGTTCCAGCCAGATCGCTTAAAAAAAAATACACTTTATTCCTTTTTATTGTTCATGTTTACAGATATTGGTAACGATAACACAAAACGTGTTTTGAACTCATCCTTACGACTCACACTACAATTTAACTAAATCGTCACTATAAATCTTTTTTTAACTGAAATGTACCTTCCAAAGTGTCAATTCCAAATCAAATAAAATTTATAATAGTTCAAATTGACTCAACCACTCCACTCAATCCATACATGAATAATTCAATAACCTACATAAATAGAAATCTTGCAAAACATTCTTGGAAGTCAGTAAAGAAGAACTACACATACAAATGTATGTTATGCTTTCATTACCAGTTATATGAACTGGGTATAATCAGTTTTATTGGGCAGTATTTATTATATAAAAGTTATTGATAAATATTTTCCAATACGGCTTAACTTTAAATACAGTATCCGAATTTATGTATAAGCTAGTTTGCCAACACCTAAATATTGACAAACGACTGGAATATTCTCATTTCGTGTTTCTAAATTGGTAACCTATTTTACAATGATACATTAGAAATTATATAGCAATGGTTTATTAGTATTAGGAGAAGATGAGAGTATGTGCACTCGGTTGCTACGAGGGAAATGAGTCCCGAATGTCACCATTGCGACTGCAGTGAGGACTCGGCTTGCGGAGGAGCGGAGGAGGAGCTTACTAGCGCCTCATGCCGCTCATGAGTGTGACCGTGATGTGAGATTGTGATATTTTAAAATGCAGGAATAAATATTTTATACTACAAATAACAAATATTATGTACTGACACATTTTTCTTAGAAATGTTAACTTATTTTTCCATGTAATAAAAATTGTTTAGTAAGGGTCTTATTCGCGTATATATTGAAGGCAAAATACATTGTATTGGTCGACGCGATTTGTGTATGTAATTAAAGCCATGTCGGCATGCAATATCTTACAATTCTTTTTTTACAAACTAGTTACATTATAATTAATCTATTACATAGGTACTTACATTAATTCATTTACAGCAATTCATGTAATTAAATACCTTTTCACTGTGTATGTAAATGGTGAAGGTTTAAATTCGTTTATTTTTCTACGATAAGAGTGTAAACCAACAACAATAAAAATTGTCTAAATGTTAATCCAAATTCCACTCAATATTGGGGCATAAAAAGTTGTTATAACAATTTCGTATTTGCAAAATTCGTTGATAATAACTTTGTGAAAAGGTCAGAGGTCAAAATAACAAATAGCCTTAAATTTGCTTCGCTATAAACTTGGTTTTGCTAAGTAAACTTTTTTGTGTTTATGTCATTATAGTTTTGGGGCAAGCTTGCTTATTACAGGTAAGGGACGTCGAGACAGGTAACTTTTGTTTTTATCTTTATCGTTTTAGGATATATGGTGAAAAGAAATATTGCTTAAAATTGTAGGTGAAATTAAACGGGTACGGGTGGATGCAGTAATATAATCAATATAATAATGTATATTGGTCGGTCTTTAAACAATATATGCCATTATTCATTACATGCTAATAAATGTAAGTAATAGAATATTGTGTAATTAAACATATCTTAGGGAGTACTTAAATTTTATTCACTTCCCGAGAGCTAGAGCTCAAACGAGCAGCCGGCTTGCCTTAATACTTGCAACACAGTCGTAAAAGCGGCGACCGCCTTTGAGAAGGCCCTGTCCGGAACGGTGGGGAAAGTGGGTATAGAGTTGGAAAAGGGGATAGAGGATTTGATTCATCAGTAACCTTACTCAGTTGGTTGAACACAACGCAAGCATTACTTCACAGGTTTTCTGTGAGGCCGTACTATTATTCCGGTCAAGCCGGCCCAAACATAACTAAACAAAGTGAGAGCTTTCTTGTTAAGTAATTATATTACTAGATATTGCAATTTCGTTCGCTTGGAAATTTTGAACGGTACATTCATTATATAATGTGATTTTTCAGACGAGAATCTGTTATTGTACTTATTTCATTTAGATCTGTATAGCCGTTTTGGCGTGATGGAGTAACAAACATCAAGCCAAACTTGGACTAAGATCTTCTGAAAGTGACCCGGCTAACTAATTTATACATCTTATTCCATGTATTACAATTGACAAGAACAACGTGTGATCCTGATTATTAATTGATAGAGTTTACAAAAGCTTTCACGAACACCACGTTTATTCAAAAATACAAGAGATAGAGATGTATAAAAACTGAACTCGCTAACTGAAATTGAACTTAAAAAATTAATTGACAACTCTACGCTGTCAAATTATTTTTTTTTCTCTATAGAAGTTAAGCTCTCAAGAGCAGAATATAGGATATTAAAATTATAATTTATCATGTTACTTAGGGTAAAATTTCTTTTTTTGTTGCTCACGCGATAAGGCCTATATTTTTTAAAATAAAATTAAAACATCTTGAGACCCAGCCACTTAACTGGAATGACTTAGCACATGTCAGCGGGATACAGCTTGTAACAAAAACTTGGGAACGCTTATATAGTGCATGTTTAAATGACTTTAGCATTGCCACACACCCAGCCTTTTCTTGCTGGGTGGGTAAAAGGCCAGCCAGGTACGTACATGATTACTTTTTGACTATTGTCAATAGCTTTTATGTTATTTAATTTAATACATATTCTATGTATTTGATAAGCTGTTGGTATTCCGAACAAAATAAAATAAAAGTATTTAAAGAATCCAACAAGTTTTAATGATTCAAAGCAATCCTCCATATTTATCACTTTTAATATTTTTTATTCACTGTGCTCGTCATAACAGTACACAATGAACCAAACATTATCACACAGCATTAATATTGAAACTGATGTTTTGATAGTGTACTGATCTGAAATGGATATCGCAATAATACAGCAGACATGCTGTGCATGCAAAAAACCTCTCATCTCTTACTCATTAAAACATCCCAGTCGGTTCGATTGAAACCACAAACCGTCAAATCCAGTCTTGTCTGGAAGCTCAATGGCTAGTCGATGTCATCCTACTATCGATTAAAACGCAACAAACAATATACATCTACCTCTCTCACGCGCATACATTTCCGAATAAGTCTGTATCCCTCTCTTCCTATCCATTCGCTAGGGTTGACTGTAATACGTTTGGACATAGATTCAGTCGCATGGAACTGACGGCACGGAAATTACGGCACTTTGAATTATCGGTGCAATATCCATTGGTGTATGGATGCTGTTAAATTGTTTTTATTTTATTGATAGATCCTAGCATCCTATTGATTTTTCTAGTTTAAAGCATAAAATGAGAACGTAAACACGGTTTATAAGCTTTTTTTTATTTTTCTAATAAAAGAAGGATTTTAGGATGTCAGACATTAAAAAAATTGTTCGTGCTTACAAATATGCTGACTTTTACTCATTTGTTAGAAGTTATTCATTAACATTACTGATAATTAAGGTCAGCTTAATAAGTTAAGAACAACCAGAAATTTATAAATTATGTAACTATTTTAATAATGTCAAATGAAAGAGCTAGAGAAGTAATAAATATATACTATGGATCCCTAAAAATGAAATCGACTTGATCATGACAAATGTTCCAAAGCTAATCCAAAATTATGAAGTTCTTAATAACGTGAAGTTCAGAACAGACCACAGACTGCTAAGAGCAACATTTCTATTGAGCCCAAAAAAAATGTAGAAAACACTTCAAACCACTACCGAAAATCCCTAGAGCTGAAGAAGAAGTTTTTACTTCTTCTTCAGTTCTGGGGATTACACAGACAACCTCAAACTGTGTTTCGAAAACACACTAGTTGGTATCAGAAGCGTACAGTTTTATTATTTTGTGCTGGAAGAAGCTATAATAAGTAGTTTAACTAATAAAACAATCCTAGAAAAGAAAAACGACACAAAATATTTAGCGAAGAAACATTACAACTAATTAACAAACGTAGTGAACTAACAATAAAATATCAATACAAAAAAAGAACTAAGTAAATTTTTTTTAAAGAAACTAGCAAAGCGATCAAAAGACATTATAGCCAACATAGGCAAGGGATAATAGCTGAAAGTCTAAACAAATTCAGAACCACAAAAGGAATAATATAGGAAATAAAGAATTAAAACTATGTAAAACTTGGATACAAAAATTAGAAGGCCAACGTAAAGAAACCAAAACAAGATAAGAGATCATACATCAGGCAACCTTTTTCTATCAAGAACTGTACAAAAATAAAGAAGATGACAGCAAGGAAGACAAAGAAACATACCATTCTAATAGCAAATAAAAAATCAGACCTATACATAAAAAAGATATATACGTGCAGTTGGAACAATTAAAATGTGACACAAGTCCCGGTCCCAATGGACTCACCAATGAAGCGTTGAAACTAGATGCACCAGTTCTACTTAGTCCTGTCGCAGAATTATTCAATCTGATCCTAGAAACTGAAATCGTACCAACTCAATGGTGTACGTCACATATCATACTTCTATATAAAAAAGGAATCCACTGGGCATCAACAACTACAGACCAATTAGTTTAATGGCAAATTTATACAAAGTTTTCTCATCTATAATTCTTAAACTTATAACACAGGAGATTGATAAAGCACAGCCAATAGAACAAGCCGGCTTTCGCTATGGTTATAGTACAATAGAACATATACAGGGACTGGAGCAAGTTATAGAAAAATACAAAGAGTTTAACAAGCTACTATATTTAGGTTTTATTAATTACAGCAAAGCATTCGACAGCATAAACCACAACTACATATTGAAATCACAAAAAAATCTAAAAATAACTGAAAATATATAAACATCATAAAATATATATATCACAACAACACAAGTAATGTCAGACTAGAATCCAGAGGTGACATAATAAATATTGAAAGAGGAGTCAGACAGGGTGCCCTTCTGTCACCTAAATTGTTTCTTGCCGTGTTAGAAAACATATTTCAAAATTTAGACTGGAAAACTAGAGGCATAAAAATAACCAACAGCTACTTACGCCATCTCAGATTCGCTGATGACATAGTTATATTATCTGAAACAGCAAAAAGTCTCCAAGACATGCTCTGCTCACTTCAAACAAGCTCGAAATTAAGATTAGAAATGAATGCTACAAAAACCAAAATAATTACAAACAGCATCAAGATACCCACCAACGTAAAAGAAAATTCATAGGATATGTCAACAGCTGCGTCTACCTAGGTAAAAAGGTGTTATTTATCAAAACACACAACGAAGACGAAGCCGAAACAAGAACAATTAAAACCTGGAAGAAATTCTGGTCACTCAAAGAAATACTAAAAGGAGACAACTCGATAAACCTCAAGAAAACTATATTAGACACCTTCTTATTGCCCTGTCTGTTGTATGGTTGTCAAACGTGGATATTCAAAGATCAGAGCAACATAAAGAGCTATGGAGAGAAGTATTCTAAATATAAGGAAAATACATAAAGTCAGAAGTGAAGTTATTAGACAAAAAGCAAAGGTAACAGATGCCCTCACACAAGTCCTAAAATTAAAATGGCAGTGGGCTGACCACGTATCACGATACAAAGACAACAGGCAATTGGTAAAAGAAGAGTAGGCAGGCCGAAAATAAGTTGGATGTCACGATATAACAGAAATAGCTGGAGATGACTGGCAAACTATTGGTAGGGACAGATACGAGTGCAAAAGACTGTAGGAGGCCTTCAACCGAGGAGGGGTCCATATCCAGTAATATGCTTGTTAATACTAACATTTAATTAACAAGCATTTAAAATGTAAATTTAAGGATAAGAAAATAAAGGGCTTTTTTATTTTATTTTTATTTTATGAGTCCCTCAAAACAAACATTAAAGGGAGAGTTCGTTCTCAACGCTATTTAAAGCAACTATTGTCTTAAAAATATAACTCGTGTATTGTAGTTGTACAAGCTAACTAACTTGTTACTTTCCTTCACCCGTCTCTCTAAACTAAATAGCATTATAACAAAAACTTATTACACAGCCTGGTGTGACCTTACCCAAACATTGGACACAGTGGCCGCATTATACGTGCCAACAAAGCGCGTAATATCGAAGCCTAGTGCCTGTTATTATCATGACTAAAGCGCTGAATGGATTGAAGTATATTTTCATGTTCATAAATAAATATTATATTGCTATATAAAATTACAATAGAAACTAAGTAAATCAATACTGTGTCACTTTTAGGCGTAAACTTTCTACTGCTAACTATTTCTGAGGTTTTTATTGATGTGGTACAGTAGAATTCTTTCGCTTCCTATTACACAAGAGCCTATACGCCTTTGCCTACCGCTTCGAGGATATAGGGTTGACTATATGTATGTATGTATACTAACTTTTTATAGATGCAATTACATAATATAGGTTAAGCAAATATCAGTGTCCTTCACTAGCAAACATTTAACGATACTTTAACAAATATATATAACCTGTTGGGCATCACCTCGTTTGGTACATTAACATTGATCTGTTTCTGCTGTATGTGGAGGTCGCCACAATAGTATACTCTAAAATAATGATGTCACTAATTTTAATCTAAAACATTCCCTGAGTATTCATTTTTATGCGATATGAAAATAGTATTGCATCCCTGATTTCATTTTTATCAGCATGATTATGAAAATCGTACTTATGTAAATTTATTGGATTTATTATCTAAGAGTATTCAATGTAATTGTAAATGAATACATAAGCTTTATTATTACATGTATTTCCATTTTTGTATGTTTAAATGTATAATACTGTATAATACCACAAAATCATGTTAGATGGACTACAGTTAAACTATGTTATTTAATTCATCATTTCTAGTGTGCTTTTGAACTTTTGGTAATAATGTTTTCAACGTTGTGTTGCAGTCTGCAGTACACTGCAGTCACAATAATTAAAGTCTGAAAGGTTATAAGTAATAGTACCATTTCGAAAGCAGTCTTCAACCGTCCCATGTCAATTTCAGATACCTTCATTTCATCTGTGTAATCGTCGTGCTCGCGTTTACAGTCTACAAAGAGAACAATGCTCTACAAGCTTCAGCTGACATATAGTGAGGTTTAAAGTGATATTTTTGTTGATATTGCTATTCCTTTACTACACCACATATGTACTTTTCAGATGTACCGTATTTTATAAGCCGAAAATATTGAAGGTTTAATTATTATAGGTTTCCAGGTGTGTATGTACAATATTGGCTCACATCCTCTTGTATTATTTCATATATTATTAAATTCGTGAGCTAGGCTGTCTTTAAGCTGTTTTCACTGATGAGTTTATTCTTTAATTATATTCTACAAAAATCAGCAAAGTAACTATAGTGCAAATGACAATGAAATTATCATCAATCAATCGAATATTTTTGCAACGTTAGTCCACGTAAGTAAATTAGCCAGATCTAAGGAAAGTATTAGTATAAGAATCAACACTATGTCTAAAACATAAAGACATGGAAGACTCTTTTTTTTTGTAATTAATGTAATATTTTCAAATTAGCATTGTCACACATTTTATATTGAATTTATAACACAGAAGCTAATATGGTGGAGTCGCAATTATCATCAGTACTGCACAAATAGTATAAAGGTAAAGAATAATCCCACGAAATTTATAATAAAAATAATAATGTAAAATTATGGTTGTGTATATACAATTCGACAAATAAGAAAATAAAGTTGTCACAGAAGGACAAGGTTTATGGTCAAAAGCTATATCAGACTACTATATAAGTTTCATTTCCGCCCATTCAAGTTAACGAGTATTTCTGGAAACATCCAAGCCTAACTCAGATGCCAGGATGACTCCGCTGAGAACAAAGCAAGCGATATTGACCGAACGTGGCGCTCCCTACAGAAATTTTCATTGTGTGAGGTTCAAGCCTCTATAGTGGTGCAAAGATTTTGCATGTGGGTGATTTCAGGTAATTATTTTGCAGCTGTGGTAGACATTGGACGATTGTTACACTTAAAGGATTTTTTTTAAAGAAAAATGTCGTAAATATTATTGTTAGGCTGAATACAGTTAATTCATTCTAAAAAGACAAAACTCGCATTGCGAATAATTCCTGTGTCAAGGGGGACAAACGTTCAATCGACGGACACAAAGAACACCCAGACTCGGGATAACTATTTGTGGATTACACAAATTTCCAAATGTCAAATAATGAATTAAACTTTGTACCAGCAATGGGCAATATTGAGACCGCCAAATACGAAAAGCAGAGCTGTTTTAATTGAAACATACTCGTTACATATTTTCGGATGTCCTAATTATATTCAGTAAATAAACTGTTCAATTATCATTACCATACGATACCATATTTACAACAATATTAATACATACGACAGCCTTATCTTGTGTTCTGCATCTGATATGTTTTAATTTAAAATGCTCATTTCATGATCCTAACTAAATTGTAAAACCCAAGATATCAGGTTATGGGTGAAACAAGAGGATTCAACAATTGGCAGCAAATACGCACAAACAGCTATTCTCAATTACACGGTTGAATACCCGATATTTCAAAATCAGCTCAGAGACTAACACATTGTGCTCTATTCGAACATTACCGGGCTGTTGTTATCACCACAAAGCGTGCTTCAGAATTAATGTGTCATTCGAATTTCAATTTTTAAATTTAAAGATGCTATATTCATTACTATATAAAATCGAATTCAATACTATAAAAAAAAAATCTTAAATGCATTTTTGGTGTGGCTAAATTTCTAAAACAGAACAACGAGTCAATATAAATTGTATCAAGAGCAAGGCCTCGCCACTTGCAAAAACCTTCGTTTTATATGAATCTACCGATTAGCCTACTACCGCTCGTAAAAATGTTTCTTAGGTCGTAGATGCTTAGCTAAGCGCTCAAACTGCGGTAGCTAAGTGCTCAAAAAAAATGCTAAACCGAAATCGGTGATTATGATGACTCTGAAACACGTTACTGAACGACTTTGAGGAACATACGTTATGATAATTTATATTTGAAAGCTAAATACTCTATGAAATAAAGATAAAACATTTTATTTAATATCTGAATGCCGCTTGCCGTTCAAAGCTTGCTATATTTTATAGCCAATATTATTCTTGTTACATTCTAGTAAAGTTTTGTAATAAAGTATAATAAATTTACCTGGAACTGATTTAATTTTTGTTAGGATTCAGGACACCATATAGGATTTTCGAGGCACCTACGGGGATCACACTGAACGTTTTTAGACAATAAAAAACAAATATAATATAATAAGAAATAAAATGAATAAAAGTCACAAGTTCCCAGGTCGGGACTGTAAGGATTATGACTCACTAACCCCTCACCTCCATTAGACAGGGGGCTGGAGCGTTGTTGTGGTGGAGTAGGATCCTGCTGCTTGGGCGCTGCTGTCAAACATTTTTTAAGATAACTGGTAAACTACGACTGACAAAAAAATCTGCAGTAACGGTCCTTTTATCCTCTAGAATGATTGTTGCGAAATGACCCCATCCGTCCAGAGAATGATGAAATCATCTTTTTCATTTGTCTTCTGCAACTCTTTACTTTTGTAAGCAAATCTTCGAATGGAAACATCTATAGTTCTTAGTTTCGTAAATAATAATACAACGCATTATTAGATGAAGGTATATTGCATAAAAAAGTTATGAATTAAAACAATGCTTTACAAGCAACAGAAAAACTTAAAATGCACTGTTACAGCTCTTTTCGATTCTATATCTTTCAAAAAATTATATATATTCCACTGGCGAACATAACCGAAGACCTCCGAGTGCTCCCGAGTGATGGGTTTGTCGCACAAAAACAAACGCGTACCTACAGGTTCTGTAGAAGTAGTAGACTACTAAAATACTAGATATTATTATTTGCATTTTTAGTTAGAAGTATATAATTGTGTGTGACAGTAATGTATAATGACACGGTTTCAATATTTATCAGTATCTAAATTACTTTAGTAACACAATATAAATACACTATAAAATGATAAAATATTAGAGACTCCTTATTAAAGTTAATATGTAAGTTTATATAATAATCCTGTATTATTAATATTTTAAATACAAAGACAAATGAGATTGAAGCTACACATCCATTCCGCAGATTGTCTTTTGGTTTCGGGTTTGTAACGATATATCCAGATTTCATCACCTGTGACGATATATACGTATACAGCATTCGAGTCACCTCCGGCACCATTTTTATGAAAGTACAAAGCTTTCTGACGCCTGAATTTTCAAGAAAGACTTTTTGTACTTGACCTATACTAATGTCTAAGGCTGCCCGAATCTGTTGTTACATGACCCTTCTATCAGCTTCTATCATTGGCCGCACAGCACTAACGTAGTCTTCAAATGTCGACGTAGAAGGACGTCTTTCTTGAGAATCATCAGAAATTGCTTCGACCACGTTTAAACTCATTGTTATTATGTTTAAATAATTCTTCTCAAGAGGAGGTTTCGTAATAAAATGCCAATCGTAATATTGTTGTTAAGTAAGACCGTAGCGTAAGTTGTAATAAATCATTTATCTAAAATTTTCTTCAGTAAAAATAGTCGATGCACGACAGACATTTTTAAATTGCAGCTAATTTGTAAAAACAAATGACATGAATTCATTACACATCTACAGATTCCCAAAGACTTCCTAATTCAACATTTAAATACATTTTTATGAGTCGCTTTTCTAACGTGCATCTTCTTAAAACTTTCAGTGTGACCCACGTATATAAATATTGTACGTCTTTTCAGCGACAACAATTATTTTATTTTATAAGTTATAACAGCAATATTATTGAAATTAAAATAATTGGTATAAATATGTAGTTACACTGCTGGACATAGTACTCTTACAACGCGTACTCAGCTCTCCACTTTCGGTATACAGTCTATCCCATAGTGACTTCGTTAAGTCTACAGCCAGTCAGTCAGTCAATTTTCATTTGCTTTTATTTTGTCTCTTGCTTCGGTAATTGAAGTATGTTTTGGTTGCCTACTACAAATGTTATTTTCGTTAAAATCACTTGGTTTTATTAGTATGTTGTACCAACGCTATGTATATATAATCCTTTATATAAAGCTTAAAAACAAGAAGTTTTAATAAACTGTTTTGAGTATGTGGAACTGAACTTGTTTCAGGGAAATCTACCGGTTCGAATTATCATAACTGATAAAATATTATTGAAATTAATTTATATTTCTTCCTTGTTGTGCTATTTGGTCTGCAACTACATACATGTATATAAGTATATATATATATAGGTAAAAATACCAAGTGATATATAGAAAAAAAAAATATCATGCATATAATATTTATCTGAGAATTTCATGTTTAAATAATGTTTTCACAGATGGAGTTGCCGTTTGGTCTCAAAATTGCAACGGTAAACCAAATTCCGATCACGAAGTCACGAGAACTATCATGGTCGTACATGACACAAAGGCAGGCAATAAACCTGATTGGAGAGCCAACTAACTATTACGTAATTTGCAACTTGTGACGCTTTCTGGGTTTGGTCTGGTTTCCGACTATATTAGCTTTGAGTGGAAGCCAGTTCCATGATCTAACGCGTTAGTTGGTACACAAGTTGGATCTTTACTGTATTATGTATTTTATAGTTTAGTACGAGTATACATATATGTATATAAAATGGGTTAGAAATATGAAATGATTTTTAGACAATTTCAAATACATTCACTTATTACGAAATATATTTACCATCAGCTACATGATATGCCGGCGTTCGGAGGTGAGCTGGCCCGTTGGTCAAGTATCCTGACTGTTGAGACAGTGGCAGTGTGATCGAATCCTAAACAGAAAAAACAATTGTGTGGTCGAGTTGTCCTGAGTCTGAGATATAGTGACCGTTTCTTGAATGTTCAATCATGTAAGGAGTGATACCTATAGCAGGTGTTGTCTTTTTAAAAAATAGCCCAAAATAGATTTTAATATAACATATTATTTTGTATTATATAAATTTGTAAGTCAACATTTAAAATGAGATTTACCTCCTCAATATACATTTATAATAGTTTATTGCTGTTAAATTCAAACAATGAGTTTGGATTAGCGGCTTCAATTTACTGTAAAGTAACTAATCTAATATGGGCATCTCGGCTGGTGTATCTCTGCTTTCTGATACGCTATGTTATTTTAACCGACTTCAAAAAGGAGGAGGTTCTCAACTCGATTGGTATTTTTTTTTATCGTGGTATAGCCTGCTTAGGCACGAATAGGCCGGCTCAAGCGATGCGATACGATACCAAGGCCTGTTAAACTGGTTGTGAAGCAACGCATATCCCGAAATTTGTGACGTTTCCGAAGGCCCAACTCCCCCTCTTTCCCCTCTCCTCAGCCCCCTCTCCCGTTTACACTCCCCGCATCTCCTCATATCACATCACCTTAAAGGCGGAAAGCGCACTTACGACTCTTGATTTCATGGACGCAGGTTGTCACTTACCAGCAGGTCAACTGAAGATAACGTCTATTCGTCTGTCCTCCTATATTATAAAAAAAATCTACTATATAACATTATCTTTATCATGTCTTAAAGTGCTATCGATCTAAGAAACAGCAATCTATTTTTATTTCTTATTCATTTTGAAAATATTCTGCTCTATGCAATTTTACTAGGAACTTAAAATACTTTCTTTCTTACTTTAAGATCTCAACTTTTGACTACTTAAATGTTCCACAGTAATTTAAAAAAAAATAGATTTAAACAAAGTTAAATAAAACGAAATTTTGTAATGTAAAGATATCGACAACAGTTGCAATTTAAAATTCAAGGTCAACGAGTTCAGTGACCGTATGACAAATAGAAAATGTTTTGCAGATAAGCATATTTTATTTATTTTTTACAATTCAACAATTGAAGTGAGTAAATGTTAATGGTATAATAAGTCGTCTAGATAAAAACAGTTTATATTAATACAACAGAAGATAGAATGTTTCTTGTTATATTGTTTGTTTATTTACATTGTCTTTCGAGGCCCAAAATAGTTTATAACAAACAAAACTAACGAAGTTCTTATTACATCCATTTCCTCACAAAATACTGAGTGGTCCGTGCATATCTAGCTTGTTTTATGATTTTGTTTTGACAGTCGTCGTTTTAAGTCAACATTCACTAAATTCCTGTACTGACCTAAGAATAAAATTAAATATATAAACTTCAGCCCGTGTGGGAATCGAACCCATGACCTCCGGCTCAGTAGTACTAACTACTAGACCAACAGGCCAGTCAATAGTATTTTTATAAAACCTTTTCAATCCCTGTCATTTTGAAAGAATTGAAACAGTTCGGTAAAAAGCAGATTACAAACGACATGATCTTATTATGATAATCACAACGAGAAAACTTTCTTTATATAAAACATGATCCAGATACATACGAGACTATCAGTGTAAAATACAGATATCCCTGTATATAGCTTACACATTTCTCGTCACCTCAAATCATTCCGGGCTAACCACAATCGGTCCCTCAAGCAAAGCATTGTAACATTCAATTTCTAGTCGTATCGTTATTCGATACTGAGTGTCTACGCTTTGCTCAATTCTATTCCATTGAACCCGACGCGTTTTAGATAACTTAGTACACACCAGATAGTATTAGTTCATTCTTGTCAATTTGTTAGACTGCCTATTTACAGACAGGAATGGTTGAGATTGTAATATTTTCTTATTTATTTCTTAAAAATAGGTTGCCCTGCTGGTTACAGGCAGAAAGAGACTTAGTAGCTATGATCTTAAAGGTGAGCATATTTCTATGTTTAAGCTAGGTGGTTGTTAGTTTTTCAGAGTTCTGACAACGTATACAATCGGTAGTAACATGAGTTATAGACAACACATTTTAATGCCACCTATTTTACTCTGGTGTTAGAACCGGACCTTAAGTTATGAAATATTTTCAATCGGATGCCAAGCTTTAGCCCAACACATTTCAGTTTCAGAGGTGACGTCACGGAAATTGGAAGGGAATAAATTTGCGTTCTGTGTTGTGATAATCGTGGAACAGGGTATCAATATCGGTTACGTAAATTTGTTTATGGAATAAGAACAACCTATATACGATTTATTGTATGAAGATTACATTTGTTAAAAGATCTTGAATGTTTTACATTATTTTGTGACGTATGTGGGCATTCGTATGTTATTATTGGACGGTAAATAAGTAAGTCTTGTTTCTGAATAATGTACTTGAAAACTAAATTTTTATTATAAGGAATCAAATTCGGAGGCTCGTATTTAATGAACTTTTTTTACATTCAAATACTAGATATAATTAAATTTAGTAGAAATATATAAATGACTTAATGTGCCTCTCATGAGCTCTATGTTTATAAACTCTGTTTCTTCTCTTAATTTTCCACCTTAGAGGTGGAATACTTTCTTCATGAAAAATGGACCATCCCCGACATTTGCATTACATTTAAACTGGCCCAGTTTTTATTAATACTCTTTTAAATAAAATAAGAATTTTAAAAACATTTTACAAAAAAACAAAGATAGATATACAGTGGTAGTGGTAGATTTACAATGGTAGAGCGATGCTTAGGCATGAATGGGCCGGCTCGACCGGTGCGATACCACGGCCTCACAGAAAACCCGTTGTGGAGTGTCGCTTGCGTTGCATTTCCCCGAAATGAGTGAGGTTTCCAGAGGCCCAACTCCTCCTCTCCCCTTTCCTCTCCCCTCATCTCCTCATCCGTTAAAAAAAAAAGTATAAAATTTCTCAAATTAAAATAAGTACAACCCCATACTCAAAATTTATATTTAAAAAAATGTTTTTAAGGTAACAAGTACACACAAATAGTTTAAGACATTAGAATGAGAGGGCTCGTTCCTACAGCTTGTGCGAGTTCCAGGTATACGACATCGACGTCCTCGAGCTATTGCTAACGCTTCCAAATCCGTTTGCCTTAACAGTTCTCTATTCTCAACTTTACCCTTTAATGTACTCCCATTTTCTCATCTTGAATTCCTAAAGTGCAAGGTTGATAGAAATAGGCTTGGGCCAATATTATGTTAGTGGCACCATACTCTTATTGACAAAATATGGGTTTAATATATATATATATATATATATATCTACGTACGTATAAAAATAATGTTCTGCCATAAAAAATCTGTATAGGGTCACCCTTATCATTTAGAGGTATGAAAAATAGATGACGGCCGACTCTCAGACCTACCCGATAGGCACACGAAATTTCATAAAAATTGGTACAGCCGTTTCGGAAGAGTCTGGTAACAAACACCGCTGCACAAGAATTTTATATATAAGATTGACTTATAACATGCACACGAAATAAGATTAGATTTATTATTTTAAACAGTTATACGTCAACAAGGTTTTACGACATAATGTTCTCTTAGTTCTACCAGATCGCAGTATGTTATTTACATAGGATTTTTTTTCTGTTACGAATAAATTCATATCCCTGACTTATTAACTAACTAACTAACAAAGAGATTGAACTGTTGTCTTTCGGATAGTATATATACAGTTACGCAGTGATAACACCTATGACACATACCTCTGAGACAAGAAAGCAGTTCCCTCCACCCTACCGACTCTCTTGGGCGACCTTTTAATTTGTTCTTGAAATATTTCGTCCCTGTGTTATAAAATATCAGCCGTACGTTATGGCCTCTATAACTTGACCATGCATCCTAGTCTGCAGTAATTTTAGCCACTGACACATATGTAATTGTCGCCCACGAGTAAGTACTTTCTTCTCGAAAGTGGCTATGACCTACTCCCTTAAAACATTTAAAGACACATGTTAATACTTAGAACATCTTATGACTAAATAAACCTATTCGTGTAAATATTTTTAATGTCAACAAAAATATCTCACCAATAAAACATAATTTTTATAACATATTTTTTCTACTCTGTTTTCCCTGTTTTTATTGCGTAAATATGGGATTACCGTATTCGCATAGCGAAGCCTGTCATCGAACAAACAAATAAAAGGAATTAGGGTCAGAAACGTTTGTTGTACAAAATTACGAGAAACGGAAGAAAAGGACCGTAACGGTTGCTATAATTGAAGGTACTTAATGGTATAATCATTGTATGTACATTCTAATTTGTGGTTCGGTTTGCTTTGAAGCATTATTTCTATGTCAAAAGTAGACATGTATTACTCTCATATGTTTTTATAAAAAAGGATATATTCTAGAATGGGAATTATTTTATTAAAAAATTAATTTAATTTCTGTAATAAATCGTTTTTGTTGGATTTATGATGTTAGCTAGATACAATACAGGTTATGATGTTAGGTAGATACAATTTCAATTCTTTCAATCACAATTCGTCTAAATTTTTTTAAATTTAAGTATCTTTTTTCTACTGTAAAAGTTTTTATTTCATTAATAAAGTTGAATAAGAAATATTTGATCATACAAACATACATACACTCCTGGAAGGGCATAAAAGACGCTCACATTTTGTCAACAATCATATAGTCCCACTAACGCGATATATGTACAATTATGTAGTACATCTCTATTACTATCATTCGGGAACTTAAAGTGTATATACGTTTGATAGATAATATCCTAATCACTTTCTCTATCACCTCTCCTCTCTCACCTTTTACGTCATGCGTGGATACGGGATGGCCATATCAACGTTTATGATAGAAAGTGATACTTAGTTAAAATCTAAAATTACATTCACCTGCGAGATAAAAAAAAGGTAATAGAAACTCACCGCCCCTTTTTTAATTGAACGTTATAAGACAATTAATCTGTGGATGGACTATAGTGGCTATTTTTCAAAGTTATTCGAGGTGTTGATGCCTATAAATGCTAATCAAGCTTTATCCCGGCACGTTTTACTGTTCCAGAATGTAAGTCTCTCAATAACGCAAAAAAAAAACATGTAATCCCGATTCATCATCACAGCCTGTTGACCTCTGTTGTGGCTTCTTTAAATGAATCACATGAGCCTAAACTCAGAGGGTTTCTAGTAGCCAGTAAAGATGATCACTATTCATGTCCTGTTTCCATCCTCAGATCAGCTCGATGGAACCTAGAATATTTATTGCAAAGCTTCAACTCGGAATGAAGTAAGTAAAAGAAAATTGACTTACAAGAATAGTTCAGAATGCTAGTGAGTTCCAATTAGCTATAAGCGCCATATAAAACTTTAAAAAATGCCATTTCTAATTGATTTTATATCATCTTTCAATTTTGTTTTTTATGTAGGATGTTTGTATATTTGTAAAGTTTCCGTGACACAAGAGTTATTCCTAAAGCGGGAACTGTTTTTTGTTCTATAAAAGACAATTCAATTCTGAAAAAAAATTCGTTCGGTATTATTTTTGTCTTTGTTCTCTGTTATGTCTGTGATGATAAAATGTAAAATTCAATGTCACTTACTTATGAATGCAGTATATATTATGTTCCCTTTATTTGTTTCTCAGATTTCCACAGACATATCATTCTTTAATTTTGATTTATTGCTAATAAATGTTTACGGTTTCTTTAAAACTACTAAAAGAATTATATTTATTAATCCCGAGTTCCCGTTACATAATTTGTAAAGGGAACTGAAAACGCTTAAGATATTCCTTTAATTTTAGTAAAACAGTGTTTGTATTATGGTACACTTGATATCGTTTCGACCTCATACATTTGCATACAGTCTGTGTAATAAGAATATGGCTGCAACTATTCAATTAACATTCTTCTGGGTATTTAATATCTAATCTAAATAAAGTATTGTAAAATCTGAATTTGATATTGGATATTGAAATAATGTATAATGTACATATTATATTGTTGTGGTAGAATAAAAGCGACTTTACTTTATATTATTTTAATTATAAAAAATCCCAAAGCAACGTTCAGTCGCAGTCATTTAACTAACATTTTAACAACAGAGGGGACGCAGACCTCCCGATTTGGATCCTCTGGCGTCAGTGGATCTTCCAACTGTGTTGAAGCAACGGGAGTAAAGAATTACAAAATTGTTAATCCATTTCCCTTTAACAGTGATCGATTTTAATACCAATTCGAAGATATGTATATTTTGTACTTTATTATCTACTCTATCAAACAAATTACTGAAAACAATTTGAGAGAAGAGATGAAAGAATAATAACCTTACGTCTACCAACATTATCAAGAATAAATCAAACTAAGAAACGTTAGTAACTTAATTTACAAAGTAAAGGTTGGTTAAAAGCTAAAGCCTTAAGCGACTTCTGCTATGATTGTGGGTAAACGCAAAAGCGACTGTTGCCTCAGGGAACATCACTGTTGACATTTACCCCCAAATAATATAACAAATTACATTACTGTATCAAAGTATTTTTTACTTCAACTGTCTGAGTAATTACTCAATGTACATGCAAAAAAAATA
This sequence comes from Tyria jacobaeae, assembly GCA_947561695.1. Classification (NCBI taxonomy): domain Eukaryota; kingdom Metazoa; phylum Arthropoda; class Insecta; order Lepidoptera; family Erebidae; genus Tyria; species Tyria jacobaeae. The sequence goes on along the minus strand of OX387215.1, from coordinate 5,977,883 downwards.
TAGTACATATTCAGTCAGTATTTAAGAAAAGTGGTGGACGCAGCGAGAGCAAATTAATGACATCATATTGAAACATTTCACAAAACGCCTCTGTGTTACTTAAAATGTTTAACACGTGAACATTTTTACTGTAAAATTTTAAAATGCTCTAAGCGTTTTCTATTTTAATTATCTCTTACAAATATAATGTCATAGTTGAATGTTATGTGAAGTAGAGTATTTTTTTGTGATGTCAATGTCAACTGCAAATTAAATTTCAAATATTTTATAACGATTTTCAACCGTCCTTGTCTACTAGACAGTCTTTCATTTGTGTTTTTGATAATGTAATAGTACCATACTCTCAAGCCTCTAAGTTTATTTGAACTTATAGTTAAGGAATGTGCAGTATTCCTTCAAGGTCCTACATAAGAGTCATTGTCAGACCAAAGTCGGCGGAGCACATCGGCAGAATTGGCGAGAGACTGGTGAGTCTCCCTTCCTGCATTCTAGTCATTCATTCTAGTCTCTTGCCAAAGCTGTCCAGGGGAATTTCTGTTTAAAATATGACCATATACTTCTGAAACCTTCTGAAGGTTTATTCCTACCATTTTATTATGATATTAGGTAATACGAGCAAACGAGTCCCCTGATACTGTGTGACTACACCAGCAGCCTCAAGAGTCACAAGTGCGTTGCGTTGTATTAGGTAGCAATTTCTAGGGGTGCTGGCTAGAAAACCTCCACGTGGTGCATCCTGGGCAACGTCGGCGACGACCCCGCCATCTCTGTTTTTGAGGAGGGCGTCGTCGCCAACGGCTAATCTTCTGGCTAGAAGAGGTGCCAACTTTCTTCGGCCACTCGGTCGAGGCCTGGCCCAACAGAGCGGGCTTGTATGCCGATCACTCTGTTGGCTCTTCGAGTGGGACTCTTTCACGGGTCGGTGTTTCTCCACTGTCTACAGTGGAGAAAGAGGACGGGCTCGGCGTGCACTTGCACTGCCACCGAGCTGGCATTTGGAGATTTGTCTCGATGCCACCGTCGGCATATCGTAATTCCGAAAGGAGCGTCGTGGTTAAGTCTCGCGGCTCTGATCGGGGGCGAGGGTCTTGGCTTAATCGCCCGGACCGCGAGGAAGAATACCTCTATAAAAAATTACCCCGAATCCTGTGTTCTGGTGCGTGACCATGGGATGCATGGCTGATGGGGGTTCAGTCGCAAGCGCACTCCCAGGCGGGGTAACTGCGGACCCCTCGGTTGGGCATAAATTTTCGCTTGCCCGGGTATTGGGGGATCTCTGCCCGGGTTGACCTTTATTTCTCCCCCACTCGTGGGTCAATTATGCATTTATCAAATATAATTAAAAAAACCAACAAAATAGAGGAAAAAAAGACGGAGAAAGAAGTCAGAACGGGAGGGAATACGAGGTTAGCGGCAGAAACCTCATCGACTGTGGAAGAAGTCGCTCGATTGCAGACTCGATCGAAGGAGCTCCCAGAGGTCAGTCTGGCTCCTGGGAGCAGAAGAATGTCAGAAAGAGTGCGTTCCAGAGCTGCTAGTGCGACAGCTGACTCAGCCGAAGAAATGGAGCTCGAGTACCACGACACGCGCAAGCGAGGACGCTCCAGGGACGGGGATGGTGACATGTCTCAAGACATGTTGCCACCGAAAGTGGCTAGTAAACGCGGGAGGTCGCGCACGCCAATCTCGGCAAAATCTGGTTCAGCCTTCTCCAGAGTCGGAGTTTACTCGAGCACTAGAGCGGAGGGTGAAACTGTAGCGGAGGAAGAGATTGCGGATCTCCTGCTGAAGATCCAGGGTCCGGTCGAAGAGGGTTCTGTCCCTCGGACACCGACAACCATGCAGGAGAGAGCGAATGCGGCGGTGGCCATCATCCACAAAGTGGCCACCAAGTCCACAAACCTTAAGGGCTGTTTTGTGAAGGCCCTTAAGGACTCTTCCTCCGCTGTCTCGGGGGTAGTGGACACCCTTATTGGAGACATGGCGCGCCTCCAGGCGGCGAATGGCCACCTGACGAAGCAGGTGGCTGAGCTCAGTGCCCAGTTTGCCCAATTCAGGGCCCAGGCAGGCCGTCCTGGGCAACAAAGCCCGGTTATGCAACATATTGCTCCCCCCTCGTCAGCCCCTGAAATGCCCGAGGAGACGGATTCCCACCTGCGTCGTGTCATTGACGCAGTGTGGAAAATGATGGACGGACGCCTTGCGGGCTTGGAGGCAAGGCTGCCTCCGGCGCCCATCGTCCGGCCACCACTCGCCTGGGATAAGCCAAAGGCCTCAGCTTCAGCCCTAACATCGCTCCCCGTTTCGGGTGGTAGGGTCTCTTATGCGGCAGCGGCGTCGATGACAGGCCCTGCGTCGCCTTGAACCAAGCGAAAAGCTAAGACCGCAACGGGGGCAACGATGGAGTTCCCTCCGCTTCACTCTCCGGCAGGTTCAGGTACGAGCATATCTGACGCTCCCTCTGGTGCTGGTCCCTCCGCATCAGCCCCCACCACTGCTGTCTCTTCCAACAATGGGTGGCAGAAAGTGGAGGGAAGTAAAAAGAGGTCAAGGAAGCGGAACAAGAAGACGGTCAAGAGTGCGGATTCTCTACCACAGGCATCGGTGGTGGCAGCAACGGCTTCCAAGAAAGCACGGAAACTGCACGCACCTAAAACAGCGGCAGTAGTAGTAACCGTGTCACCGGAGGCGGAGAAAGGTGGGCTATCCTACGCTGCCTTTTTTAAGGAGGCCCGGGATAGCCTAGGCACCGAATTTGGGGCCTCCGGTGTGAGGTTGCGCCTAGTCCAGACGGGGGCTCGAGTTCTCGAGTTCCCCGGTTCTGAAGGTGCCAAGATGGCGGACGTCGTTGCACAGAAATTGCGGGGAGTATTTGCAGCGTCGGATGGTGTCAAGGTCGCCAGGCCCACCAAGTGCGCTGAGTTGCGTATTTCGGGCTTGGACGACTCTGCGACAGAGGAGGATGTCCGTGTTGCCATCCGTGAAAAGACAGGATGCCACACGGACACCGTTAGGGTTGGCACCATCCGCCCCGGTAAAGGTGGTCTTGGCGCGGTGTGGGCCAGTTGTCCCGTAGAGTCAGCGAAAATTTTGGGCGACGCCGGCAAGGTCCTCATCGGTTTCGTAAACGCCAGAGTCACAGTCCTGGCTGCGAGACCGATGAGGTGTTTCAAATGCCTGGGATCGGGACATACCCGCGTCAAGTGTAGTAGTTGCTTTGACTGCAGCGGTCTCTGCTTCCGCTGTGGTCGACCGGGGCACAAAGCGGCGGAATGTTCCGCCGCCCCTCACTGCCCAGCGTGTGCCGCGGGTAATTTACCCGCCAATCACCAGATGGGACAGGGGGGCTGCAAGCCTCCCCGCACTTCTCCGCAAACATCGGTGGCTAGCCATTCGGCCTAGGCTGCCTCCGATGCCAATCGAGCGTCATCACCGTCGCCCATTGAGGAGGCTGTAGAGACGATCCAATAATGGACCACGTCTCCAGCCTCCTTGTCCAGACAAACCTGAACCACTGTGCCGGTGCGCAGGACCTCTTCCTGCAAACCATGGCAGAGTGGTCTATTGGTGTGGCCGTAGCCGCGGAGCCCTATTACGTTCCTCCCCGTCCAAACTGGCTGGGTGACCGGGACGGCTCCGTGGCAATCGTCAGCTCTACGGCGGCTCATTCCCCGCCCTTGTCGCTAAGAGACAAGGGTACTGGATACGTTGCCGCTGAGTGGGGGGGGATTACCATTTATGGTGTTTACTTCTCCCCCAACCGGAGTCTGAGTGATTTCGAGGCTTTCCTCAATAACCTGGAGACCTCGATACGGCGACTAGCGCCTGGGCACGTTTTAGTGCTGGGGGACTTCAACGCCAAGTCCGTTGCGTGGGGTTCCCCCAGGACGGACGCACGGGGCGACGCTGTAGAGGAGTGGGCAACATCAGTGGGCCTCTGTCTCCTAAACAGAGGTTCCACCAACACTTGTGTGCGACAGCAGGGGGGGTCGATAGTGGACCTTTCGTTCGCTACCCCAGCTCTCGCCGCACGAGTAAGGAACTGGCATGTCCTGGAAGAGGTTGAGACGCTCTCGGATCATCTCTACATCCGATTTGAGCTCTCCCGGACCCAGAAGGGGTCACATGGCGCGGCTTTTATCCCGCTTTCCGCGGTGGGCTGTATCGAAATTAGATAGGGATCTACTAGAGGAGGCAGCCATTATCTGCTCCTGGCTATCTCCGCAACCTCCGACCGAGGAGGCAGACATAGGGGCGGGCCGCTTTCGTGATGCGATCACGCAGATCTGCGATGCGGCCATGCCCCGCGTTCAAGGTCGTCGGCCTCCAAGGAAGGAGGTATACTGGTGGTCCCAGGAGTTGGCGGACCTCCGCGTGGCCTGCATTCGTGCCCGGAGGTCCTACACCCGCAGTCGGCGACGTCACCGCGAAGAGGGGGAAGAGGACCAGCTTCATGAAGAATATCGAGAAGCACGGAAAACTCTGAAGCTGGCCATTAGCCGTGCCAAGGAATCGAAGAGAAAGGAGATGCTGGAGGGTCTTGATCGTGACCCCTGCGGTCGCCCTTATCGTGCGGTGCAACAAAAGCTTCGCGCGTTGGGCCCCCCCCTTACTGAGACTCTCCAGCCCAGCTTCCTGCAGGAAGTGGTTGAGGGCCTTTTCCCGCAACGGATGGAGCACATACCCCCGTCGATGGCCCTTTTGGCCGGTGACGACGGGGAGTTAGGGGAGGGGGATGCTCCACCCATCACGGAGGCGGAGATAGGGGCGGCTGTACTACGGATTCACTCCAAAAACACCGCCCCTGGGCCAGACGGGATACCTGCCCGAGTTCTGGCTCTGGCCCTTGACCACATGACGGACCGCCTCAGGGAGGTGTTCGACGCTAGCGTGTCGTCCGGACGCTTTCCTGATTGCTGGAAAAGCGGGAAGCTGGTGCTTTTAAGGAAGCCGGGACGAGCTACCGACTTGGTTGCGGCCTACAGACCCATCGTGCTGCTGGACGAGGCGGGTAAACTATTTGAGAGGGTACTCTCTGCCCGCATCGTCCGGCATCTGGACGAGGTCGGCCCCGATTTGTCGGACGCCCAATTCGGTTTCCGAGCGGGTCGTTCGACGATCGGTGCGGTGTTGCGTCTGAGGGCCGTGACCGAAGAGGCGGTGAGCTGTGGCGGCGTGCTGTTGGCGGTGTCGTTGGACATCGCCAACGCATTCAATAATCTGCCATTCAGTTGCATCAGGGAAGCACTCCGCTATCACGGAGTGCCACTGTATCTGAGGCGGCTAGTGGCAGACTATTTAGAGGAGCGTACCGTCATGTATGAGGACCGAGAAGGACATCTAGGTCGTCGGCCCATGTCGTGCGGTGTTCCGCAGGGATCTGTCCTTGGACCGCTCCTGTGGAACATGGGGTACGACTGGGCCCTTCGAGGTGACTTCCCCCCAGGGCTGGGCATAATCTGTTACGCAGATGACACTTTAGTCACGGCCCAGGGGGCGAACTTTCAGGAGGCGGTGCGTTTGGCCACCAGAGGAGCCTCACTGGTGGTCAGGCGCATCGAGGCGCTGGGCTTGCGGGTGGCCCTGGACAAGACGGAGGCCCTTTTATTCCATGGGCCCCGTCGTGGTCCACCCCCTGGCGCTTCCATCATGGTCAACTCGATTCTCGTACCGGTTCGGGCCCACATAAGATATCTGGGCTTGATCCTTGACGGCAGGTGGCTCTTCGACGAGCACTTTCGGCAGCTTGCTCCAAAGTTGGTGGGCGCTGCGTCCGCCCTTGGGCGGCTTTTGCCCAACTTGGGAGGGCCCAGCGTCGCAACAAGGCGGCTGTACACGGGGGTTGTCCGGTCAATGGCACTATACGGTGCACCGGTGTGGGCGGAGGCTCTGACCGCCCAGAATAGGGCACGCCTCTGGCGTCCTCAGAGAGTTATGGCGGTTAGAGCCATACGCGGTTACCGCACCGTATCGACAGAAGCGGCATGCGCGTTGGCCGGAACACCCCCGTGGGATTTGGAGGCGGAAGTGCTCGCCGAAGTTTATCGGCGTACGGCTGACTTCCGGGCGGTTGGCGGCAGACGGCCCCCGCCCGAAGAGGTACGCGAGTGGCGTGAAGCCGCACGCCGAGCCACAATGGCTCGTTGGTCGTCCCGGCTGGAGGCTCCACGCGCTGGCTTTGCCGCCGTGGAGGCGCTCCAGCCGGTCATTGTTGAATGGACAGGGCGGCAGCACGGGGCTCTTTCCTTCCGACTGACGCAGGTTCTTTCCGGGCACGGCTGCTTCGGGAAGTACCTGCACTCGGTCGCTAGGAGGGAAATGAGCCCGGCCTGTCACCACTGCGACTGTGGTGAGGACTCAGCTCAGCACACGCTTGCGGTTTGCCCCTCTTGGGCGTCGCAGCGTCGGGCCCTCACTACAGTCATCGGAGAGGATCTGTCGCTACTGGCTGTTATACGCTCCATGGCCAGTAGCGATAGGAAGTTTAACGCGGTTGCAAACTTCTGCGAGGACGTTATCTCGCAGAAGGAGGCGGCGGAGCGGGCCCGGGAGGACGATCTCCATTCGGACTCAATCCGCCGCCGGCGAACCGGGCGGCGGAGGCGCGCCTACCAGCGCCTCATGCCGCCCTGAGTGTGGCCGCGGGTGGTCGGGACGGGTTTTCCCCACCACCCGCTTTAGTGGCCAGCCGCGAGGGGGTGACGTCCGCGTGTGTCTGGACGCCGCCTTATTGATAGGTTACCCGTAGGTGGTGCCCGCATAGTGCGGGCAGGCGGTAGGAGGGGTCCGGATGTCTTAATAAAGCTGTTCCCGGATTCCTCCTATTTTAAGCGCAGTATGGCACACCGTGTGGTTTTAGTCGGTTCGATTCCGACACACTGTTCCACCGAAAACCCCGGTGGGATGACGGCCCGAGGGGGTTTCCACACGAAAAAAAAAAAAAAATATAGCAATTTCTGCTCACTAGATCTTCCCCTAAGTAGTTGTTGCTACAACTATCAGAAAAGATTCAAAAAAAAAATTCAAAAAAAAAATTCAAAGAAAAATTTCAAAAAACAAAAAAAAAAACAATAAGAGTATTCTATGTCCTAGGCTTCAGTTTTGTATTTTTGTTGTTACATAAATTCAAACCTGTATCCCTGAAAGCCAACCAATGCCAATATTTTACCAAACATAACATAATTTATTATATACATAAACATAAACATAACATAATTTATCCCACTAACGTAACTAGGAGCAAGCCTATCACCGACAACCGGGTACTGTCATACTCTAAACATACTATCGCATAGATAACAGTCCAAATCCTCAGTTACCTTTCACGACACCTACATGAATAGATGGGGTGACCTAAATCTACTTCACTGAGAACTACATGACAATCTTAAAGGTACCAAATTATATTACAGTTAAGTCGACACATTATTAAAGCAAAAAAAAGCTGTTAATAGCAAAGTCATTGAACAAAAATTCGTATTAAAACTGAGTGCTATAGTACTCGAACTTCTCGACACAGATTCGAGTTTAATGGTACAAGACCCTGACTTACTCAAACTATTATTGCTCATACTCCCCAATCAATATGTACAAGTAATATCTCTTTCCTTCTCTTTCAATAAACTCAATTTTCCCATCTATTTCCCAAAGTGTTAAGCAAGCATCAAGCATTACGGCATTAGATTAAATTTGTGCAAGTGGGATTAAATTTTGTTTAACTAAATGTAGGCATTAAGTACGTCTCTGCCTACCCTTTAGAGGATACAGTGTAATTTTGATGTGTTTATACATGTATTCTAGCTAGTAATATATATGTATATACATATAAATTCATAGGTGGACTCCGTAAACGACGATATATCTTCGCTTATAATTTCCACACCATTGAACGTATGACATATTGCTAAACATTTTGACTACTGAAACGTCAGTTTTCAGATATATTGGCGCTATCACAGTGAATAGTGATATGATACTATAAGTCTTAGATTAAGGATTAAAGCAAGGAATCAGCAGAATCTAGTTTTTATTTATAATATGTTATAAAAATATACCCTAGAGAGGGACAGACGAATAGACAGGTCACATAGTACACATGGTAAGTGACAACCGCCATCCATGTATACCTGCAACTCGAGTCGTAAGTATGCTGCCCATCTATGAGGGTGATGAGAGGGGAGGCATCGGGCGAGGAGAGGCAAAAGAGGGTAGAGGGAGTTGGGCCTCCGGTATCTCCGGTTTTGTATCGAAAAATAAATGAAAAAGTCATTTTTCAAATTACTAAGTTCCTAAAGTTTAGTTTATATTGAAAAGTTTGGGAGTTTAAATATAAACAAATGAAAAATTTTGTAGAACTGAATAGCAAAATTAATAACTCGGAAACTGGGGTAGTGAGGTCCTTTGCAATATTTGTCTTCAGACGAACCAAGTTTTTTCCTATATTGGAAAGAAAAAAACATATTAACTCTACGAATACTTAAAACAACTAGTGTTTATGTATTCTGAATTGAAAATAAAAGCAAAATATCCTAATATATAATAATACATAGGTACATACGGGGTCACACTGTTTTTTTTGACTTCTGCCCTTGTTTACTTTTGTCGGCAAATCTTCGAATGGAAACATCCATTGCGTAAATTGTCTTTTGGTTTTCGGGTTCGTTACAATATATAAAGCTTTCATAAACTGTGTCGCTGTCATATACAGCATTCGAGTTACCTACGTCTATCTTCTCAATAATTGAACGTCACCAATCCACTGCGTTTTTTGAATTTCCGTCATACTATGTATCCATCTAGTACAAATCTTTCTGTTGCTTAATTTTTCATATATGTAAGTACTTCTTGTACTTGACTTATACCAATGCGTAAAGCCTTCCTTCTATCAGTATCAAATTATTATCTTCAGTAGTTGGGTAGAATAAAGTCCTTTTCAAGAATCGTCAGTGAGTTTGCTTCGACATCACTTAAACTCATTAAACCCAACTCTAAGACCACTGCTTACAACTGTAAGCAGTGGCACAAGATAAGGCTCCGTAAAATAATGCAAACCGAAGTCTATCGTAACATTGTTGCTTTGTGAGACCGCAATGTAAGTCGTAATAAATCATTGAGCAAATATTTTCTGTAGTCAAATCCATTTAGATGCATGACAGACACTTTAAATTGCCACAAATGATATAAGAAATGATATATTAAATGATTACACATTTTCAGATTGCCAAAGAGTTCCTATTTCAAAAATTTACAAATTTTTTTTACCGGCTGGTTTTCTAACTTCCCTATTCTAAAAACTTTCAGTGTGACCCACTTATGTTCATCTATTCTCACGGCTCATGCCTTTTTCACGTCTCTTAAGTCGGTAGAGGCGGTAGAATGCCATTTGCCACGTTTGGTCTTCCACATTCACCAGTCTTTTCATACTCTCTAGTCGATTACGGGTGCTTTTAATTTGACCCTTTACGGATGCCTTAATTTGATCTGGTATGTATACGTCTTTCTGGGACCGTAAATGCGCCGGGTCCGGCACTAACTTAGAGATGTAAAACAATATAGGATATAAATTCATACATGATTATAATTACGCTTGCGATATAGTATGTAACGGTTAAATTTTAATTTGCTATCACGGGGATTAGTTTGAAATATACCAATACGGGCCACCGTTTTCCCAATACAGACTATGAAGGCAGCTGTTAAGCATGTCAAGTAATGTTTCTAATTGATATGTATAATAAGTGAGTCCCTAAATATTTGTTGGAAAATATTTACGGTGGGATAATATTTATTTTAGAAAAAATACTTAAATTAAAACAAAGTATCTTTGAAAAACCTATATTCGTTAAACTGACAAACGTAAATTGTGAGGCAAATAGGGAATTCTCTCAGTGGAGTGCCACCCGAATCTGTTTCAGCAAACTCATCGTAGCAACAGAATGGGACCTTTAGACGCCACGAAGTGAGATACTCGTTGCAAATGAGACTTCTTTCATCCCTTTGTTGAAAGCTTACATATTTACCTAACATACCTCTTGTTGTGAAGTCATTTCGTGGATTAACTGGTAAGAGCGAAGAAATGTAACATTCCAACTTTAAGGTCGTGGTTTAATTTTCAACCTTGACTGCACGGATGGCGTAGCGGTTTAAGTGGTCACCTCGCCACCACGCTGCCGGGCCTAGAGTTGTGGGTTCGATACCCGCACGGGACAAACTTTTGTGTAATCCTCAAATTGTTGTTCTGAGTCTAGTTGATTGAATGTTTGTAAGGTCCCCCGCAATACCGGAATTAATCCTAGTGCGGGAGTTGTCTTTTAAAAATCCTAAAACTAAAAAACCTAGTCATGAATGATGTCATAGAATGTCGATAATAATCATACTAAATTTCATGCTATTTGAATTATGTAGGTTTTATGTAGCATGAAAATCTCATTATCAACCAATTAGACACATTATTCCTCTACTAAGCACAGGTTTGAACACGACAAGGTATTATTATCGACAAAGCTGTCATTTGCTTTGAAATAATCTTGCGATATAACTAATAACATTTTGGCTCTAAGAAAACAAGTTGCGAACATGGAGAATTATTATAGATTATCGTTAAAATAAAGTCCAAAATTTATATAGGACTAAATGAGACTTAACAAAAATAAATTTTGAATAAAACAGGATTCTGGTATAAACTTTTGCTATATACTTAGAATTATGTAGAGATAGGTAAAATGTATATAGTGCTTTGTAATACCAGCAGCAGTAGGATCAACAAAGGCGCCAACTAAGAGTATTTAATGAATTTTATACAAATACTTATAATCCGTCCATTCGGAAACACAATCGAAGCTTCTGCAAGGGGTCTGCAGAGGTGAATAAAACACCCATATAGTAATAATAAAAACATGGCATGCAATTTATGTAGAGGCTCTATTCTACATTACTGATGACCATGCTTTAAGTATTAGACAAGTTACTTTAAATAATTACAAGAGTCTGAAATACATACAAAAACATTTTCTCACCAAAAAAAAATACTAAGTTAACAAGTAAAAATTAAAGGGGTTCAGTAGTAAGCATCAATGAAAATTATATTATCCACCTTCTGACTTCATCATCGGACTGTCGTTACCAAGTTCCATACGTTAAACTCCTATCTAGCCAATACTCGAGTGGTTAACTAATAGCCACTGAAAGGTTTCACTCTCCAAATACTAAAATATGATATAAATAAAGTTTCATTTCTATACGACAGTAAGTAGTAGATTGAATTATATATATACATATATAGACTTACCGTGTGGCTTTAATCAAAGCGCGTTGAAGTACTAGTGTTTTTTCATCCAGTTAAAACAGCTTGGCAATCCAATTCAAGTGCTCTGTCTCAATCTGTCAACAAAAAGTTGAATTTAGTAAGTTTTTGGTAGATTTGAATACTTTTAAAGTGTACTCAAATGTATGCTTTATACTCTAACCATTACTACTATTATTTAATTTTTACTTTTGATTACTGTTCATAATGATTTTAAAAATAGCTTTCTATAGATGTGTTATATCTGTATTTAGAACTCCTCTTTTTTCTGATTTTCTTTTTTGTTTTTTTTTTTAATAAGTACATATGTAGATGTTGTGATTTTTATTATATAAGTACCTATATACATATATAGTATATATGCTTATTCCTATATTACCGGCGGCAATAAGTACCGCCATTTGCCAATATAAGGGATGGCAGTTGCTATTGCTTACATAGAAATATTCAGAAGTATAAGCTAGCTCACGGACGTGGGGGTCGTTAACTTGTAACTGGCTGTAGTCGAGAGGTCCGACCTCTCTACCAGGGATATTAATAAGTATTACCTAGTTATAACTTACTGCAACTCTTTAATGTTAAAGCGGCAGCATCGTAACTGCTTAGGCTTTGTACAAGCGATCATATGGTTTCGGGTTCCAGCCCCACTTAGTGCACTATCATTGGGAACTCTACTCCTTTTTTTTTGCGTGTGGAAACACAGTCGGGCCGTCATCCCACCGGGGATGAAATCCCATTTCAGTGGAACGGTGGGTTGATACTAAACTATCTAAAACCACACAGTGTGCCATACTGCGTACATACTAAAATAGGAAGATTTTGTGAAGAACATTACTAAGCCATCTTAATCTCGTGATCGATCTCCTAATACAAATATTAAATTTAGCTGGGTTACCGTGGGAGAGCCATGCTTACCCGGAAAGTTCACCTTGACTAGTTTACCTTGTTGAATTACTATCATTGGGAACTCTACTCCTTTTTTTGCGTTTGGAAACACAGTCGGGCCGTCATCCCACGCACCCTCGCTTTGGACAATAGATATAATCATGGTCTCCAGCGAGAGGCTACCTACACCGATAGCCGCTATGAGTTCGGCACGTTGCTGTGCCCACGCAGAGTATTCCACCAACGTATGGAGTGCGGTGTACTCGCGGCAGCCCCTGCAGTGGTGGGTGGTACGACACAGGTACTTCCCAGAACAGCCATGTCCGGTAAGCACCTGGGTCAATCGTTAGGAGAGGAAGCCATGTCTCCTCTCCAGCCAATCCTCCATTACGGGTCTTATCACCACAATTATGAGATGCAATGAGCACGGTCGCTCAAGTCGTTCCTTCTATTACTTGAGACTTGAGACTTGCCGCTTCAAAGGAGATCGTGTGGTATCCCCTTATGACCCTGACAGCTATAACTCGTTGTGGGCGTCGTAAAATTGCAACATTAGGGATTATCAGGGTCTCAAATTCGGGCCCCATATACGGCCATGGACCGCACGATTCCCACATACAGTCTCCTACAGGAGGCAGCCTGAAGACCCAGAAGCCCAATTCTAGTAACGACTTGGGCGTCCCCGACCGTGGCCTTTATGGTCACGTCACGGTGCGTCTTGTCCCTCGCCGTCAATGAGATGCCTACTTACCTTCTCCTTAGACACCTGCAACTTGAGAGTCGTAAGTGCACTGCCCGCCTTCGAGGGTGATGAGGGATGAGGGTATGCGCGGAGGCAAAAGAGAGGAATGCAAATTTTCTTATGTATTTTTGGTAGGTATACTTTTGAGTTAAGTATGAATTAAGATGAGTAACAAGTCTATTTAAAAATTGCAATTCATCCCGAGGTTGCTGGAAGAAATCGCTTTAAGCGATAAGGTCGCCCTTGGCACATTTTTGATATTTATCCAGTTTCATGTTTTCTGTAAAACCAATGTGTACAAACAAAGTTTATCTATCTGTCGATCAACAAAGTACAAACAAAGTCTATCTATCTGTCGATCTATCATTCAATAATTAATTTACAATTTCTCAATCAAGCGTACAAGAGCCAAATGTAAGCTAAGCATTTCTTATAAAAAAAAGTAACACCTGAATTCAGCCCTGGACTCTTAACCCTCGTCATCTGTCTTAATGGCGGATTAAGCGGTTTCTTCCCATGACAAACATGTTCGCACTAAAAAGTACATTAAGTTTCTCGCTAGTAATTGTGAATGACTACGTATGTAACTAAGTTTGTAATTGCTTGTATGTCACAAATACCTTTCATAGATTTTTTGTAGTATTTATTGACTTAAAGAATGGAGTACCTCCTCCTGGTTTTGGAATCTTAAAAGTATTTGTAACTTAGGTTCTATACGCCTCTACTTTTTTTTTTTTGTAGAACCTCCCACTGGTCGTCACCTTATCTGGGGCAATGGTAAGGCATGTCAGACTCGACGCATTCGCGGATAAACGCGTGCTTGCGAAAGATGGCACTGGTGTGGCGATTTGCCCAACTTGGTTACACAAAACTGATTTGCCTTTGATATCGAAATAAATTAAGGGAAAAAATAGAATTTTGTTATCAATGACACAAGATCAACATTTGATCGTCAATTAGTAACAAAAGTGGTTCTTTATGTTAAGCTAAATATTATTACAAAAGCTTTTGACATAACATTATTATAAAGATTTTGTATAAGACTTTCCGCCTCTTTCGTCTCTACATTTTCTGTTTCATGTTAATACTAGCGAGACCAGTTAACAAATTTACTTAAAATATATCAATATTCGTGGCAAATCATATTACGTATTCTATAAATAACTTGTAGAGATTATCGTAGCAACAGCGTAGCAACCAAAGCTAAAATGTGACTACGTCGTAACACGTGGACTACTTTTCTACAATATTAATAGTAATATAATGCGAGGCTCAATTTGCGGCAATAATCGTTTAGTAAATAGAGATTTTACCTTGTTGAATTTCAAATCAAAGTTATTTAAACGTTGATCTGGAATTAATTAGAATAAGATTTAAACTATAGAAGCTTCAAATTAAAATTGGCTGAACCCATCTTCAGGTTTCAAGTAAATTTATAGATATATAATATAGAAGAGATTATATGTAATCTTTAACCCCAACAATTATAAAGAAATATCATGTACTTGATGTAAGAGTGAGAGGACACAAAAGATTTTTGTTCAATATGGAGTCTTTTGACAATCTGTCACTATTGGTTTTACATGTGCTTAACTGTTCCAATATATTTATATATTTATAAGTATTTACAGACAGAGCTGGGGAGCAGTAATCATAAACGCAAATGAAACTAATTAGAACTTACTATTATTATAGACATTGCGCAATCGCAAAGTATCAAATTAAACCGAATATAAGTGACTCTTACATATCTTACTTGTTTAAAAATTATGCTTAAAACAACACATAATATATTACAATCTATATGAAATTATATTATTAGTATAGTTAACAGTATACTTTAAAGAAGTACAAATGAAAAAGAAAATACTTTTTAATTTAATGACCCTAATTTCAGCTGTCAATTTATACCCGAGTAAGTTTGCAATAATAAAATCAAACATGTAGAACGACCGTTCATGTCAGCTCACGTCCAATGAGCCGTCAATGCGTGGAATATTTAAATTGGGGGGATATAACCGAGGTATGTATAAACCGCGATATGTCATGAACGAGGATGGCTGATGTTCGGGATAGTGCGTGAGTGTGTTCGGAATAACAATGTTTGAAATATGGACACCAATTTTGTTTATAATCTTTTGTTTTGAGTTTTTTGTTTGTTTTAACAGAATATATACCTAGTCCTGCCATAAATATTGTAAAAAAACATTTTCTCTATTCTATGAAACACTTTTCATATTACTGTAGTGTGGGTTAGTTTTGTATTAATATGTATAATAGCATTAAACATATATGAAGCTCATTTAAAATAATCTCCATTGGCTTTAAAG
The DNA here is from genome assembly GCA_947561695.1 of Tyria jacobaeae. Classification (NCBI taxonomy): domain Eukaryota; kingdom Metazoa; phylum Arthropoda; class Insecta; order Lepidoptera; family Erebidae; genus Tyria; species Tyria jacobaeae. The sequence goes on along the minus strand of OX387215.1, from coordinate 5,962,624 downwards.
CCCTTTAAACGTTGAGACCAGTTATCAACAGAAATACGCACTCTCTCCATGGGAAAATTCTTCACTGCCAATCTTATGGATTGTTTTAGGGACTCCAAATTACGTTTCATGGCGTTCAGAACATGTTTTCTACAACTGACTATAAATCATAATCCAGCGGATTAAGATCGGGACTAGATGACGGCCAGTCTTCAGCTTTGATGAATTCAGAGATTTGTGGATCGAGCTTTATAACCCGGTGCTGAGTCTTGCCTAAAGGACCATTCCTGGTTATGGAACATGGTATTGTGAAGAGGCTTAGCCACCTTCTCAAGATTTGTATCTTCATACGCTTGTGCCGATGTTTTGACACCTTTATCACAAAAATATGGCTCAGCTACTCCTTGATATCTAACACCCCACCAAACCATCTCTGAAATCAGATAATGCCCACCGTGTACTCTGATGACTAATTGGGTAGCTTCTAATGACATTTAAACATAAACTCGGTCATTCTGTTTGTTCAAATGAAAAAAGACAATGAATATTCATATAAGAATGACAGATTTCAAATTCGTAAAGTGCAATATTGTAGTTTTTTTTTTAATGTAACATTATTTATGGAAAGACTATTGATTCCCTGTGAAGTACAAGAGTACCACATCATCTGTTTCTGTGAGTATTGTAAAAAGCAACTAAATTATTGGACTGTTTTTATCAAACAATATATACACAGTTCCCGGTTGATGATAGATAATAAGCTTGTTCCGTAATACGTAAGTGGAACTGAATTATGGTTGATTATCGTCTGATAAGTTTCTGCATACGCTTTTGGAGATATAGATGTGTGTGAATATTTGTTCATAAAATACATAGGTTCATTATACGTATGTCGTTATCATGGCAAAGTAGATAATTTTAGTAGTTAAAGATATTTTACATAGTGTGTCTAACAAATCATATATACAGAAGTTGGTATGATTCATACGAGTACATACTACTACTACATACTGATGGCTGGCGCTTGCGTCATGCTCGTGAAAGAGTGCCGTTGATTGGGTGTGGTCATTAACATAGAGTAGTATTTATACCATTAACATTATTTCATAATGATATATTGCATTGTCCTCACATCTCATTTTATGTGCACTTATGAACTGTAACAAAAATATTGTGTAAAATACTAGAAGCGAAGTGTCCTTGGAATCTCTTTGGACCATGATCCAACAGCAAACACAGGAGCCGCCCACCAAAACGATGGGTTAATGACATTTTGGGAGAGGCTAATGTACAGAAGTGGACCATAAAAGGTTGAGAAAGAAGAAACCGTTGCAGTATTGAACAATACAGACATTATACATAATATAACAATTGGCGGTTATAACACTCACGGTGATTTCTTCCAGACATCCTTTATACGAACATTACCAGAACAGACTTAGGGTACTCTAAAGTATAGCGTTAAGGATAGATATTAGAAACTTAAACGATATAGATATAAGATCTCAATGAAAAATGTACTACAAAAAATATTAATATCATTAAAATACACAAAGATACATAAAACACATAACATTCTTTACTTGATGTACAATAATATACGATCATAATGTCTAAAAGCAGTTTTTTAATATGCTGTTTAATACTTAATCATGCCTTCTACGATGCGATTCAATTTATTCAAAGAGGTGACAACTGCTGGAATAGAAAAAGGTTCTTGAATCGCAATAACGAATTCTATCTGTATCAAACGTCGTATTCTTGCATAGTTTGAATCTGCACTATATTTTAACATCTGCGTAAAAAATTAGAACTTCAAGTTTCACAACTAACTTCAACAGCAAAGGTGTTATACTACACATGCAGACGGAACTGCGGGGAAATTGCAGTATTTGTTATATTTACGTTATGCAAAAATGCTAATTTCACTTGTGGAAAGTATTTCCACGGATAGGATTTAGCCAGACCTATAATATATGTAGTTTGTGTTTCCTTTAGCATATTATAAACTATATTAAAGGAATGTCAAAACTGTATACGATTTCGAAATAATGAAAGCTGTTCAGTCACATATAAAATGCTAAAAGCGCGTCTTTGGATAATTTTGTAATAGCAGTAATTATCTGTTGATAAAGGTATATTGGAATTCACGCGCTTAAATCACACTAAATTTAAATAAACCTGTACATAATTTTCTTTCACAGTAAATACTTTACTTATTCGTAACCTGAGAGATATCACTAGCATTAAAAATAGATGAAAAATAAAAAGTAGTTGCACTTGTCATTCGGAAATGCATTTTCCATTGTCTGAAGAAAAAGACCATAATGCATTGCTTAGAGCATGCCTTATACAAATTGCATTATAAATGTATTTATACATACTAACAAATCATGCGATTTACAGGGTTAATATAGGTAAGGCGTAGTCTATTTATTTGTTTTTAAAACCTCTTGAAATAAAATCTTATTAATATTTTACCTAAGTGAAGAAGTAAATCAATTGATTAATCCCATTTAATAGTATAAAAGCAAGCAGCACTATTCAGCTCATCAATAGCCTTCTATATCGAACACCAGCACTTAGAACCGGGCTAATTACCCTGTGAACTTAATGTTTTTGCTGTTTGAACTTCTTCTATGATAGAAAGTATTGATATTGTAAATGCCGAGTACCCATACAACATTAAAACTATTAAAGCACCGACTTACTACACACCTACAACTGTTCAGCTATTAATTATTGAAAAAAGTCAGGCAGTTTAAAGGTATTCCTAAACATGATCACGTTAAGTGTCTTTCAGTGAATGTTTGCTAGTGTCCGCTAAAAATATTGATGAGATATTGTGAAAGCGTATAGTTGGTATGAGTGTATATATACCAACGGATTGTAATGATAATTTAGCGGAATTCACCGTAGTATTGTTTATGATGAATTCTAATAGAAAATAACAGTGCTGAGGTTTCAAATATGCTTGGTGATTACAACGCACACCCATAGTCATAATAATGAGCTCACTAGAGTTTGTCTAGATCTTCGCTGGGTGTGCTGCGATGTTTGTAGGTTGGTCAAGGATGTATGTAAGTTTATCATTTACCGGCATTAATAGAATGTAAGATGATACTTTTTCCACTTTTGGTGCATACTCGGTGGCACTATTGTACTACACTGGTACACCACTCCACGTTTAAAAAAAAAAACATTATTGCATTTGTCTTGGAAACCTGTCATTCTTATATCAATATTTATCGTATTTTCTCATTTTCGCGTCAATCGGAGCCAGTAGAGTTATTGATAAGTACAATGAAAACTCCTCTGTTTATGACAGAAAAAGATCTGGCCATTACGTAGTATTCGTACAAATACGCGATTAAAGCAGTGTAGTAAAGAATACGAAGAAAATAGAAAGCTGATACAACAAGCTAGTAAAGTTACCTTTACTAGCTTGTTGTATCAGCTTTCTATTTTCTTCGTATTCTTTGCTCTATCTATAAATACATGATTTAATCTATAAATACATGAAACTATAACAAGAATATTTGTAGCCAAGGGATGAATGTTGATTTTGATTTTGATATAATTTAATTCACTAGTCAATCAATCAATTAGATTACTGCAGCCCACGTCTGGATGCAGATTTCTGTTACTTTGAATAAAATGTATTTTAAAAATTAATTTGATTTTGTATTAATCTTAATTAATAAATCTTCATTTCACATAACTAATAAATAAACAATGTGTTCCATTACCAAGAATCGATTTTACTTCAACTTCCCTTTTTCTTATGTTATACAAATAAATATCTAATAGTCTAAAAATATTTCAGAAAAGTTAATCAGAAAAAGCTACTTTCCTAGAAGAAAATTATAGCTTTTGCACTTGGAAATTTCCTAGAATGTGCTAAAATCTGGCAAATGGATTAGAAGTAAGGAAACATCAATGTAACAAAGTATATTCATTGAATATTTAGGGCTTGAAACAACCGGTTCCAGTAAAAGCCTAATATTATTTGAAATCCTTGTTGCGTTGCTAAAGCGGTTACGGGAACACAAAAGCGAAAACGTCCAATTCCACTCCGTAATTGTTTTACTAAAAACATTTTTATTCTTTTTTTTAACAACAACATGTCCACATTTTCACGCTGTGTGACTACGGCTTTGGTATTGTAAAAGGAAATATTTTGAGTTGTTATATAAGTTTTTTAGTTCACCTGTTTTTATTACTGCTTTATCCTGGTGATGTGACGGTGGTGGTAGGTGGTGATACGGAGAGGTATTTAAAAATCCTCAAATTTTGTCAAATGAAATTGGTACTGATTCCGAAATATCCAGCCTATTTTCATGAACTTGAAACTAATCGAGGAAAGTCAGGAGTATATTGAAATAACAAAGAAACGGAACAAAAGGAATATTAAAAGTAATATACTTTTCTTTCCATACTGGGACTGTGGTGTGTACTATATATAACGATACTACTTATACAATTAATATTTACACCACTGCTTATACTGGTTACAGTTGGTGTTTAATTTCACACGAAAAATCTTGAACTAAGGTGTTTTTAGTAAAGTATATTTCTATTACAGTATCCTTACATAAAACAGTTGATGTTCTTAAGAAGTCCATTTTATATAACCTATGTATTTCTATCCTTTTATATCACAAAAAAGGGATTTATTATCATTTATCTTTATAATAAATACAAAAAGTGATTCAGTGTACGTGATCACCTTTTTATATAAATGTATCACTTTTTTTAAGAAAACGTGCTGAGGTATACATTTCTATTAAATTAATATTGAAAAGTAAAAATATATGTAGGTATAATGTATAATAATTTTATTTGTTGAAGATGAAAAGGACATGAATATAAATGCTGTTAGTACGAACGTTTACTAACAATTATATTAAGTTAAAGCTACTGACAGAGTCACAGGCGAGCACTGAAATGGTCTACGTATTATAATCAAGAAGATGTACTATAATGTGACTTATATAGTAAAACGAACAGATAGTTATTGTTTTTGTTGTTGTCCCGTTAGAATACAAAATAAACAAAAGTAATGGTAGAAAAACAGGGGATGAATGATGATTTATCCGCCGACTTATCATCTGTGTATGTGTGTAACACGTACACATCTAAAGTTCAATAGACACTACAACGATTACTTTATTTTTTTATCGTTTTTTGTTTTTTTTTTTTTGCTACTTCTTCATCATCATTTTCTTACCCTAATCCCATTATCCCAGTTGTATTAGGAGTCGGTACAATGTTCCAATCCATATAATTATGTGCCATTTTACTGCTTACACTATTTCCGTCACATGTCCATATCATACCATGATAATCTATTACTGCTCAACTTTTATCCACTGTCCCTATTTTCAGTTTACTTCTAATATATTTCTTTCTTGCCTTGTCCATCGCATTTACACCGCACATCCATCTTAAAACTCGAATTTCAGCTACATGCAGGTGTCGTTATTTGCTTGGTACGGCAACTTTCAGAACCATACAGGACGACAGGTCTAATGATAGTCTTGTAGATTTTTCCCTTCAAATTAACAGGAAATTTGGGATCCCATCCCATATATCGTTCCTTACCTGTCGCCTGTACTGATTTGATGCTGCACAGTTCGGCCTATTTCGCCATTACTTTATAGGAGAGAGTCGAAAAACTTGAAGTCGGAGCAGACTGAGTCTGTGTCTGTAAGAATGTTGAAACATTCAGTGAAATGTGTGGTTCATTGACAACATGTATTCAGTTTTGGTTCAACTGATTTTCAATTCAACGTTCTTCAGTATTTATGGTCATTTATCCAGTCATACCTCACGCACATCCTTGCCAATCAGCACAATATCATCTGCATAGAGCATACACAAAGATGCTATATCCTGTATGTCCGCTGTCATGTGTCACCTGTTAATAATGAATGTGTCAATGTCACATTCATTATTAACAGGTTGTATGTTGTAACTTATTAATTTAACATTGTACTTTACATTAACATCCAAAACGGAAACCCTTAAAAATGCCATAAGGCGAAGCTGTTCAGGTTTATTTAAAAATATTGTACAACAATATTAGTGATTTTACTCAAGATGTGTACCAAGTTCCACCAAGTGCCTAAAACCAATAGTATAAATATTAAATATGAATGCATAATTAATAATATGACTTTTTACCTAAGAATTGCTGCTCTAGAGGCTCAGCTTAAACAATATATCTGGAGCCTTAGTACTCTGAAGGACAAGCTCATGACACAGGACATTTAATTTTAAAATCAATTCAATCACGTTTAAGTTATATTTTATTTTTATAGCTTAGTAGGTATTATTTGCTTATGTATTTTGTTTTTACATTGCGAATATCGCAAAACTTTTAAGGTTAAATACGACTACTAAGAGCCAATACTATAATATGAAATATAAAACAATGACGCTATGTTATATGGTGAAGATAACGAATAAGTTTTTATTATTATTGGATTTTACAGACGATGAGAGAAAAGTGGTTTGATTATGATTATCGAGTCCTTCGTACGCATATTAGTTAACTGACTAATAAAGATTTGAGTAGCATATGTTGTAAACATAACATTGTACTTTGCATTATTTGTTTGAGCTGTACTTGTAGGAAATATTTATAAGTTGTATTACTCATATAATCCAAGCAAGAACAAATAATTAATAATAAAATATTTAGGAACCAAGTAATAACATTTGTAGAACATGACTTTAACAGATAAATATAATCAGCCATTAATTTTGCTGTAACAAAAGTTTGAGGTATCCTTTTTGGTATTTATTCAGCTCTTTAAAAATAATAGAAGTGTATTTATATATATCTTAGTGAGTAATCAACATTACTGATTTTTATTATATCATATAAGTAAAACAGAAAGACAGACAGTTTATGAAATAGGCCGACTATAAATTTCAGCAGTAACGTACGAGATAGAGCGTGAGTCAAGCGAGTAATTTGGGGCCGTTACAATGTATTAGTATGATGTATTAAAAAGCTGGAGTCCTTAAAAACGCTACATGTTTGTTATTCGCTTTTGATTTAGTCTTAATTTAAGCCATATAACCATTTTACCAAAGTGAGTCCACTACTCATGTGACGTCGTTGAATCAGTAACAATAAATCAATGCAACCTGATGACCAGTAATAATTTTAAAGAATTAACACCCACACGAATAGTGTACAACTTATGACCACATCAAAGGTACTGTTTTTTGTACTGTAAAAATCAGAGCTAATACGACACATAAATTTTAATACAATAAGCTAAATAGAACTGAAGTGGAGTTCAGGATAAAGCTAAATATAAATTGGAGCGTGTCGCATACATTAACATTACCATCTTGCAAACTTCTGACATTTATATTATAATATACAAAAAGAAAACTTTCTGAATTTATTTCATTTATTCACGTTGACAACATCAACATCCCGATCACATGATTTAAGAAGCGGCTTGAATGTTACGGCACTTTTGCTGATGGCTATATATTTATGTGGATTTACAAAATTGCTTTAACTGCAATTTAATTAAAATCAACTTATATTTAATACACTTTAAAGATAAGAATATAGAGAAAATGTAAAAAGAAAAAAAAACTGTTTAAAAACTTCTAAAGATTATAAGTTCCTACATAAGTCTATATAAGAACTAATAATCTTTAGAAGTATTTTAACAGTGGTAGAGCCGCCATGCTTAGACAGGAAAGGGCCGGTTCGACCGGTTCGATACCACAGTCTAACAGAAAATCGGTGTGAAGTGAATAAGTGAAATTTCTGGAGGGCCAACTCCCCCTCTCCTCTTTTCCATCTCTTTTTTCTCCGCTCCTCATCCCCCTATCCCTCATCACCCTCAAAGAAGGGCAGCGCACTTACGACTCTTGAGTTGCATGTGTCCCCGGACGGTGGTTATCTCTTCCCATCAGGTGACCCGTCTGTTCGTCTGTCGAACTTTAGTATATGAAAAAATCTATACCTATCAACTATATAAAATTAACTTGAAATCTCGTTGTTTATTCATAGAACTCAATATGTTTTGCTGACTGGTAACCAATCTAACTAAATAACTTCATCCAAGTTCCAGTAAATATCTGCAATAAGCATTTGTAATTAACGTAAATCATTAACTCCAAAATTTAAAAAAAATCGTATCTGCTAAGCGCCAAGTAATGGTCTAGTTTATTAAAAGTGGGTGCAGGCAAGACCTTGGTGTTGCATGTTAAACTAATAGCGTCCATTTGGACGTCCTGAATATATTTGTAGTTGGAGCTGTTAGCTGTGCCGTTGGAAACATTCTGGACTTATGTTTTACAGAATAGTAATACTTATTCTTTATTTACTAATATTAATTCAAGACTAGTATTCCTCTTCACTTCGTTCCTATTTATGTCGGAACAATACCATATGTCACTTAATAGCGTGGTGCAAATTGAATAGGGAAAACCTACAGATCTCAGATTTTTTTATAGTGCAGGAGCAATGAAACTACCTTGAACTTACCTAACCTTGTGGTTGTTTAGAGAAGAATCACGACATTTGATATCTACCTTACCATTTGAAATGACTAACCTGACCATGTTATTCATTTATTAAAAATATATATTGTAATACTTTGATACAATAACGACAATTCAGCCTTACTATTTCTTAATACACGTTCCCTACGCAAGGCTGCGAGAATTAGGAGGAAATGTACGCAAGCTACGCATTTTTCAATCCTTACCAGACATTGTGTCATTATTACACTTTAAAATATTGAAGTTATTATAAAAATAATACAATTACTCATCGATTTAATGATATTTTATATACGACAGTATAGTTATCAGTTAACATCACTTGAAACACAACAACGATATGGATAGTCAATTTATAAATAATTCGCAAAAAAAAAACGAAACAAGATTGGGAAATGACCACAAAATTAAAATAAACTAAAATCAAAGTAAACTACTCTTTGGATTCACAGATTATATTATGAACGGAAACTGATAAGTAAAAAACCAGCATTGAGTTGAAATTCAGTTGATAAAGAAAATTATTGGGTCCCGCCTCCCTTAATTTATGCGGCTTAAATGCAGCGCGTACAATAAATCATTTCTTCAGTTTTATAATCATTGACCCGCGCAAGCCCCCCACGACGACAACGAAAGGATACAGTTGCGGGACCTAACAAGGGCCCTTCGTCAAGGCGTACAGCTTTCTGTCGCGTTAGTACGTGGTTAGTATTGCAATGTTTTGCTTTTTTGAATAAAAAATAAACTCCCTGAAAGAGCAACTAACTACTTTACGAGGTTAATACATTTAGCTTCAGTTGACATTTGACCAGAATGTAGAAATATATTATTTTTTACGAGTATTTTTAATATGAATTATAATTACTGTAACTTTTTGTTGCTAACTAAGCACATAAATATGATATGAGCCGTCAGTGAAAGTTATTTAATTTAATCATAAAATATTACCTACTGAACACTATCGATAGCTATCAAAAAACTAATAATAATAAATTTCAGAGCCTTTAATTTCAGCTCGCGTAATACTGCATTAACATATTTCGTAAAGTAATTTTTTATCAAAAAAGTCTTATCTATCAACTGCATTAAGAGATGGAAAGGTTTAATTTCTAAGCAAAGTTAACTTTATCCTTTCATCCCTGTAGAATTTTATCAGTATGTATTTTAGAAGTAAAAAATAGAATAACGAGCTTTACTTAGTCTAAGAACGAACTTACGTAATACCTCGAAATCTTATCAATGTTATGACAGCGAATGGGTTTTGGTTTGTTTCGTATATTTTTAACTGACTGACTGACTATACAAGTCCATCATCATAATAAAAAAATTACATTATTTACAACACTTCGTCAAGGTTACATACAGAAGTAAGAAAGAAAAATATATTTTACGTGATCCAAGCCAAGTATTTTGTAAACGATTCTGCAAATGGATGTATGTACATCGTTTGAGTATTATTTTTATAGGATAATAAGTAGCAAAATATACACACACATTACTAGTATATGTTCTTATTAATCCATTATTATTTTATTAACAAAACTAAATGCTTGTTTTAAGAATGGGATAACGACTTTAATAGAGCACTGATTACGATTCGAACCCGCAACCACTTTATCCCAAGTTCGATGCCTGGCTAAGTTGTTTAACCATTTGTGTTTGCTTTATTACGTTACAGCAGCGGTGAGGTTTCTTTATTACACTTTAGATCTAAACGGTTTAATTAATTTTGGTCTTCTGCTATGTTTGCATCCCACGGACTATCACCAACGCATTTTTTAAGTACTCGGCAAAATAAATGCTATGACCGTGACTTGAATGCTATGACGTACTTTTGAAGTCTAAACTAACTTCTACTACCTTGGTGTTAGATTCTCACATTACTGACCACAAACCTGTATTATTAGATATTGCAATTACAAAGCCAAAAAGGCCATCCACTGTGTTTTCATCTTGCCTAAATTATAAAGATATTAAACTAGAATTGCAAAATACAGACTTCTCCTTTATCAACAAAATTCAATCTGCTAATGAGGCGATGAATACACTGATAAATAAAATTAAATCAATAATAGGTAAATATAAAATATATAAAAAAATCTCACGTAAAAAAAGGTGCTTAAAACCGTGGATAACTGCTGGTATACTGAAATGTATAAGAAATAGAGATAGGTTGCATGCTAATTGCAAAAAATCCCCGGACAATGTTATCCTTAAAACTACATACACCCGCTACCGTAATTTTTGTAATGAACTCATCCGTAAATTGAAAATATCATATGAGCAAAGCGAACTGGCAAAAACCAAAAATAACCCGAAGGCTCTTTGGAAAACAATTAAAGAGATAACTAACACTCAAAACCTTCACTCCAGCCCCACTGAGTTGCTAAACATTAGTGACAATCCAAAATCGTCTGTAAATGAGGTCTGTCACTATTTCACAAATATAGGTAAAAGTTTGGCACAGAATATAATTAACCATACTACTACTCCTCCAAACTCAACCAGAGACCGCTTCCAACTTTCTCCAGCCAATTCGCTAACCATCCTAGAAGTGTATGAGGCTGAGGTGGAGTCTCTTATTCTACAGTTACGCAATGACTGTGCTGTTGGGTGGGATGGAATATCGTCTGTGTTTCTAAAGGAATGTCGTCAAATTTTAGTACCACCTCTAACTTTCTTATTTAACCGTTGCATTCAAACAGGAGTGTTCCCGAATGCCCTAAAGAAAACCATAGTTCACCCGGTATACAAGGGAGGAGCCAGAAACTGTGTCAATAACTATAGACCCATCTCTGTATTATCGGCTGTTTCTAAGTTGTTTGAAAGAATCCTTAGTAATAATTTGAAAAGATTCTTGCACAAATATGATATCATAGCGAAGAACCAGTTTGGATTTCAACCAGGAATCTCTACAGAAGATGCGGTATTACAACTTACTCAAAATGTAGCTAAGCAACTTTTATCAAGTTGCTTAACTACATTTTGAGTAAAGTTGCTTCAAGTTGCTTAGCTACATAATAAATGTCTTGGAATTTTTTTGGACCTATCAAAAGCTTTCGACACGGTTTCTGCCCCCCTCCTTATCTCCAAGTTAGAACTTCTTGGTGTACGTGGTACGCCTTTAGAGATTTTCAAAGACTACCTTAAAAATCGCACACAGTCCGTAAAAATTGATTCTTACCTCAGTGACGAAGAGCTGGTGACCTTCGGCATTCCTCAAGGTAGTATTCTAGGCCCGATTTTATTCCAAATCTATGTTAAGTGTCTGTGTTTGATTAATCTCCCGGATAATGTTAAAGTCTACGCATATGCCGACGATACCGCAATTCTAGTCCACGGCACTACATGGAAATTCGTTAAAAGTAAAACAGAACTGGCTTTAAGCGAAGTCATAAAATGGTTAAACTTGAACCTCCTCAGCATAAACGTAAAAAAAACAGCATACTTACCTTTCACGATCAGACGTAATGGTGCACCACCTGACTCCTTTAACATTACTGCTCACTCGTGTCCCAACCTACAACCAACCTGTAATTCTCCGACGCTTAACAGAGCTAGCTGTGTCAAATACCTTGGAGTACAAATTGACTCTGCACTAAGATGGGACAAACACGTAAGCTCAATCACTACTAGAACGATGCGTCTCATTCACATATTCAAATCACTTAGGAAATCGGCTAGCTTTAATATTATTAAGTTAGTATACCATGCACTATGTCAATCTGTAATTGGGTATTGCATTACAGTGTGGGGTGGTGCTGCAAAGTCCTATTTACTGGAAATAGAAAGAGCACAGCGTGCTATACTGAAAGTGATGTCATACAAACATTTCAGGTATCCAACAATCCAACTCTATAACGATTGTAAGGTACTTACAGTGCGCCAGCTTTACATTCTTCAAACAGCCCTTAGGTACCATAATACCCTCCCACCTCCAGAACCCAACAAACGAAGATTCATTGCACCTCCTGTTCGGCACAAAACCTCCTTTTCCGAGCATCAATTTTACACGCTAAGCCCTTACCTATACAGTAACATTAATAAAGAGTTAAACATCGTTAAACTGAATAGATTTAACAGTAAACAAGTACTAACTGAGTGGTTATTACTTAAAGATTACTCTGCTACTGAATCACTACTAAAGTTCTTAAAGTGACAATATATATATATATATATATATACATATTAAACACACGCAAAAAGGTACAAACACTCATCCACGCATAACCAAATATACACGCACATTCACACACACTCCCACACGCACTCACACACACACACACACACATACACACACGTACGCTCACACACACACACACACACACACACACACACACTCGTACGCTCACACACACACACACACACACACACACACACACGCACGCATTCTAACTCAAAACTGTATATATACAAACGCTCATCATCCAATCAACACAGTATCAATCTCGTTTCAATGCCTTATGGAAATTATTATTGTTACACCTTATAGCCGATTCCTGTCTCTTACAGGCGTAGCCTAGTTTAAGAGACAGTTCGATTTTTTTTAATTGTTTACAATGTTTTGTAACTTTTTAGAATACTAGTGTATAATTCTGTAAACACCTACTGTGTCTAATATTTTTCACTGTTGTTGTAATACTTTTGGATCAATAAATTATTATTATTATTATTATGTTTAAGAGTAAATGTTACATCATCCACACATATTCCTTGCGCTCATGAACAATGTGATCAAAATTATATTGAAAAGAGTGTTAACTAGCTTCACGACTGACTAAGTGTGATCGGGTATGAGTTTTCAACTATTTAGTTATTTCATGATGCTCGGAAAGGATGGAATCAAAATTCGAACGAATCGTTATTTTCTTTTGTGAATAATAAAACTTTATTTTTTTTTTTACTTTTAGTAAACGCGTTTGCTTATCTGAAACCGTTCATGTTAATTGTTTATTTTCAAGTTGCATAATATAAAGTTTTGTAAATATCCACTAATATAACAATTAGTATAAATTTTTAAGACTGATGAGCTTTTGTTGTTTGTTTGTTTAAAAGGGTTAATCTCTTGAAGTATACTCGAATCCAAATGATGTTTCTGTGTTGGATAGAGTACTGAAAAATAGTATTAGCTATAGAACATCTCAGTGCAGTAAATATTGACCATAAACACATATGTTACAGCGGAGATCGGGTAAGGTATTATATATTCAATGTAACCGAGTCAACATTTTCGATATTCAACTGAATTCAAAGAAAAATTAAGTGAAAAATATTAAACTAAAACCCCAAGGGACATGAGTTTAGATTGTTTTAGTCACTATGTCTCTATCAACCTGTTAAAATTCCGGGCTTTCAGCCTTTTATTTACTTGTTGGTACTGACAATACCTAGCTTTTAAAAAAAGGTAGCTTAAATCTATGGTTTTTAATACTCATATATAGGCAATATAGACTAATATGGCATGCTGGTATCTTCAGCAGCAAAACCCTGCCACACAGATTAGCAGGCCCCCATAAAATACTGTTTTAGTATTTTAAGTCTCAAAGGCAAGCGAAGGGCAGTAGCTATTGATTTAACAAGATAATTGTTGATAATATAAAAATATAACTCATTAATCAAAGACGTGTATTTACGTGGATTTTGTAAATGTGGGTGTGTGTGATGGGTGAAAATACATAAGATTTAAAAAAATGTTTATCCTAATTACTAAGTTCATCTATAAAGGGACACAGGAGGTTCTTGGTGACCATAAACTAATAGAAGTTTTTTTACATTACGTCTATGTAACTTTGTAATGACAATTTGTTTTGGTTATGCGAGGTAAAAAGCTTCTGGAGAAGCGCACAGTGGTGAAGTGCCCGTCATCCAGTCCAGGTGATGGGAATGGATATTTGGTATAACAACGAACAATTCCTCTGAACACACACATAGAGAATGCAGAGTGAAGCTACATCTCTTCGAAACGCCAAAGTGTCAAGCCAATCAGAAATATCTTAGTAGTGTTTTCAATATTGTATATTCCAAATTCATATCCTAGCAAACGATGTTCCTCATTTTTTCGTATCGTTTTTGTGACTTATTTTACGTAAACATAGGAAAAAGAGCTCAGTTACATATGAAATGCATAATTTTTAAGATTTGTTGAGAGATATTCTTATAAAATACGTTTTATATAATAAATATCGTTTTCAGAACCAGTTAACAACAGTCAGTCGGTCTACTTCTAGATTAACTTTGTTCCCAATCAAGATAAGTTCCGTCATCTACAAGACAAATTTATAATATTTTTGAGACTTGAAAGTGATTTAAAATCAGTAAATAACATTTTCCCATCTTTAAAATAACATTTATGGTCCCTTTAGTTAGGCTGACTCTTTGGCAACGTAACCTCTTACAGCGTTATTGATATGTATGCGTCATAAAATTCCTATGCATCATCGCCTACTGGAAAAATGACCAGAAGGACAACAAGAAAAATTCTCTCCAATTATTGCTGTGTTTTATTAAACACTGCTGAAGTTTAATGACGTATTTTGTAAATAAACACATTTTGAAAAGGAATGAGTGTCTTGTGAAACACTATCAAAACTGTCATTTCAATATGTCTCATAAGCAGAACCTCGTAAATAAATTTTACAAAATATAAACCGCAGTAAGTTGGCAACAGCCTGACACTTATGACATAGAGGCCTGTGACAATGTTTGGCGAGAAATTTACGGCCACCATTAATGTGACGTCACAGTAGGCGGTGTCTCGAACAAACGACTTTTGTTACGGACTGTAGAATAGTAAAATTATTATTTATGGACCGTTTTATTTTTCTTTGGAAGTTCAGTATAATATTGAAATTACTATTATTTTTCAGAAATTTCGTTATGTTAAAAGAGGAAGCTTACGAGGCTATGATTTTCCTTGAAACAAATAGAGTTTGAATTCTAAACCATGTGGATGTTCTAAGACTGAGATGGATTTTTAATTTTCTCATCTCTTATAATGAATTGTTATTGATTATATAATGATGAACATTAAAAGAGTACAAACAGCAGGTCCACAATGGTAGTAATAAATCCCAAAACCGTGAGAAATGGCAATCATTGGCTTTTACCCGAGAGCAGTTCTTTTTTCAAAGGATCATGTCATGCATCGCTAAGTTAGTAATTTCTAACTTATTTTCAATGAGCAATGAGTACGTTATTTACGTTTATAATTAATTAATAATTTATCGTATAATCGTTTTACACTACTACTAATGAATTTTGGTTAGGATAGGTGTTTGTGGTAAATTTCGAATTACGGTCCTGATGAACAAAATTAGTTAATTTTACATTTGTATAATTTTATATATCAGGGTTTTTATTTCTTTTAGCTCACTTGGGTGAGCTCCTAGTATTAGTTAAATGTATAAAGTTTTTATATAGTCAATTAAAATATAACTCAAATTCTATAATATATTAATTAAAATATTAGTATAGGTATTAAAAAGAAATACTAAAAAGATCGATCCATCCACGATCCTGAACTTTAAAAAGAGCAGGTTATCAATTCGACTAATTGTTTTTTGAACATATACATATTCGTGATACATATAGAAATTTGTGAACCGAAAGAGCTTAAGTCAAGTTTGGTTCTATTTTTATTTGAAAGAAATATAGGTCATAAAGAAAGGTTAATTACAATTTATAATTTAGGCTTGAAGTTAAGTACAAATTCCCACGTACTGGTAACTTGACATTTTCAGTTTCTACATATAAAAGTCAAGTTAAATAATTAAAAAATAATAAAAAACCCAACTGCATTATTCAACTTTTTTATGGGATAGGGGGCAAACGAAAAGCTAAACCTCTTGTCTAATTGTGTTATAATATCAAATGTGAATCCACTTATAACCATTTATACTATTGTTTATTCTTAGTTAGGAGTAAAATCACTTGTATAGTTCCACAATATTATTATATGTTTAATAAACCTGATCGGTTTCACCTTACGGCATTTTCAAAGGTGAAACCGGTTACTGAAGATGTCCCGCTAATAAGCCGATTCAAATGACACATCACATGTTGAACTCTTTCTAGGGCGTGACAAAGAAACATCATACATGTATACATATATACGTAGGCCACATAACGCAAGGAGCGTTCGGAAATAAAAATTTTCACTAAAAAGATACACTTAAAGATATAGAAAGTGACGGTATTATTTAAGCTGTATACTCGTATTTCAGTACCTCATTTTAATAGTGGTTAGTGATTAATTTAGTAATTTCGTGTAAGTACTGTACTTGTAAGCAATAAACCTCAATTTAGTTTGCAGACTTATTTCAGATTTTAAATAAATATAAATAAAATAAACCCTTATGTTATTATTCATAACATTTATTAAAGTACCTTGTTCACTATTTCACTTACCCAAAAAAATTTATAATTTATAATCATTTAGCTTATTTTTCAAAGTAGTTAAATCCTTAAAAATCTTATTACAGGAAATATACGTACAGTAATTATAAAGGTTTGCTCCCACTCGCACCGAGAGTTATACAACGTTGCGGAAAACCGTTTAATGCTGTAAGTTTCGCACGAGGCAAGTGCACTGGTAAAGTGTACCGTGGAAAAGTGGAAATATGAGTGTCTCTAATTTGAGCTACATGATCGCTGTGATTGGTCATTGTTATATATCAAATAATAAAGCAAAAAAGTTGTAATAATGCATGAAGATGTCATGCACTTTTTTGCTTCATTATTTTATATTCTTTAGGATTTTAGTATCACAGACTTTAGTATTTCTCACACGAGATTTGAGAGCGATTGTAACGACCATCTGTAATTTAAAGAGTTTAAATGAGTGATGATCCTGAATCCTGCAAATCTTATTAAATAAATATTAACGGATTTGAAATATCTTTTTCCGTGCAACGGATGACTGAAAATATAATCAAATTATTATAAAACTTTTAAATATTATTAGAACTAGTAAATGAAAAAGCTTTTTTGTTTCTTTGTTGTTTTGTTATGTTACGTTTTAACTTCTGGCTGGAGTTAGAAATCGTCATAATTAAATTGTGCATACACGCAGTCAAAAACATAGGGTACTCATCATGGACCCGAGGGCGGTGTACGGGGGTCCGAGGTTGCAGGCGTGTAGTATTCCTCGCACCTCCCTCAGGGAGGGATGGTGGGGGGAGAGGCAACTTGCTCCCTTCAAAACGAGATGGAGCTCCGGACGGTCACCTGCTTGCCGCGGACGAATGTCGTTTTCCCGCGCCCCTCGGCAGCAGGTGCGAGGAAGGAACACCATGGTGGTTTTAGCTGGTCAAGTCCGGCACACCCCTCCACTGTTGCCCCGGCGGAGGATAGTCCATGAGAAAAAAAAGAATACTCATTACGCAGAAAAAAGCTTCCCTAAAGAGAAATGTTATAGGTGTATTAAATACCTACATTCAGATAAATTTTGACAATCACGCCAACAGATGGGGTAACTCTATTCAACTTCATCGAGAATCACGCTGACAGACATTAGTAAGAATATAAGTCTAGGTTTTCTCTTAAAAATTCCCTTGATGTAAATTCTGTTTAAAAAAAAAACAGTGTTTTGAACATAATGAATTAAAATTACAAAACAGTCTAATATAGATGTGTGTATTGTATATCTTAATATCTATGCGTATGAATGCGACGTATGTATATATATGAGTAAGCTAATTAATTAAATACTGCAACTCCTCCTGGCATACATAAGTTCTCTTTTCATCCAAAAGTTGCCTGGAAGAGGTCGTAAAATGCAATAAAAGGCTAATTGTACAAATTATGTAGTTTTTAAGAATATGTAATTACAGTATTGTATGATCTATTATTTAGTCACTAAAAAGTTTATCTCTCTATATATGTCTTCCTATCAACAATAATACCAAATGGCTTATATAAGAATATATAAGACTTTTAAAATCTAGTTTAGTATTAGCATGATTGAGGACAAACACCGACACAAACTCCACACTACAGAGAATTCCCCGAGCATTCTCAAATTATTACCCTACTTGTCACTTTCAGGAACAGTAGTAAAGGAAGTGCCAACACTCAAACGGAACCATCACGTAGTACCTTCCGCGACATTCAGGTACATCTCTTTTGGTGCAACTTCCACAACGGTGACTGCTCATGAATAAATTTTACATGTTGTTTTCAAACTAGCTATTTGACGTGAATTTAATTCGCTTCAATGTCTTTACTTGCAGTGTGAGGCGAATTTCGAAAGAAACTTTTCAACCTTTTACCTTTTAAGGGTCTGAAGAGGAAATATACCGTCTTTATTTGTGTATTTAAAGGCTTTCTAAAATTCGCATAGATAAAGATGCACTTTCTGAAAATATTAAACAGAGTTTTGAAATATTCTGCCAACACATTCACTTCACAACTCTTGGTTAATCAGAATTAGTAAACAGATGGTAAGTGACTACAGCCACCAAGACTAGAATTTTTTGAAGATCGTATTGTTTCGGAAACACAGCAGGCGAACATTTTGTCCAATAGATCGGTTAAGTGACCGCAAAAGTGTTTTTTTTTTATGCATTACTTCTTTTTTTAATCAGTTTCATAAAAGGAAAATAAACTGCTTAATTCACACGAAATTTAGTATTAAAATAGTTTAGATTGTATAAGTTTTAGTATGGCAACAATACGCTTACGCTGTTATTATGTGGTTAAATGAAATATACAATATACCTGTTCAAACTTTGCTCGTGGCAGGAAATTTGTAAAAAACTGCTTGTGGCAATAAATTTTGTTAAACACCAACTTATAACTCCGATTAAATATTCAAATAGTTCCAGTGACAGTTCAAATAGTTCTAATGAAATTAGAATTATAATAACAGAAATATATTTCTAACATTTTCAATTGAGTATATTTTCTACAAAGTTTTACTTGGGTAAAACTTTTTACAGAAGAGTGCTCAAGATGAAATCTTACGTTTTTCGAGTGTATTTTTTTTTTATACTATAGGGGGACAGACGAACAGACGAGTCACCTGACTACCACTGAAAAAAATGTTTTATGTATGTTTGTATTATGTTTCTATGTAGCGTCTTAGAGCCTAAAATACACTTTGATGGACTTCGACATGTGATATGTAGTTTGAATCGACGTAGAGGGTATAAAGAAAACTTCTAGTTTTTTTTTTTCTTGTTAAACAACATTCTTAGATCATTGATAACTCTAAAAATTATTTTCACTAGTTTAAATGTCCTAGTTGGTATCAAGACACTGCTGCTCAATAATGACAACCATACTTGTTGTAAAGAAGCACTTTTTTGTTACTAAGATCTGGGCTCGATTTTATTTTTAACAGACTTCAAAACAGGAGGAGGTTTTATGTTTAACTGTACTTTTTTCTTTTTATATTATAGGGGGACAGACGAACAGACGGGTCATCTGATGACGGGTCCATGGACATCTGCAACTCGAGAATTATAAGTGTGCAGACCCCTTTTGAGGATGATGAGAGATGAGGGGAGGGAAAAGAAGAGAGGGGGATGAGGATATGAGAAAAGGGAAGAGGGACAAGGGTTAGAAGAACCGAGAGAGTTGGGCCCCCAGAAACCTTACTAATTTCGGGGAAATTAAACGCAGGCGTTGCTTCACAACTTTTCTGTGAGGCCGTGGTATCGCACCGGTCGAGCCAGCATATTCAGGCCTGTTAAACGTACGTACTTTTTTACTATGTACGACTATGTTAAGCGATATCTCAGTCAATTGTGGACTAATTTCATAATTCTATTATTTTAACGTATTGCGCAAAGAAATTGGAAAGGTGCGGTGAAGATGGTTCAATATTATTTCTGAAAGTCAATAATGTTATGAGTTTTCTTTTCATAAATAACATCTTAAAAGTCTTTCATGTAACAATAACTAGATACAAATAATACTAACTAAAGACATTGCTTAGCCACTATCTATAAACAAATATGTATGTATTAAAAATAGTATATTTACTTTACTGTCCTTTGTGTCCTAACAAAATATCAATATATTTCCTATACACCTAAACACTACAATGAAAATTGAGATTTGAGCAATGACAGAGAATGGTTGAAGTAACAAATGACAAAGTCAAAATTGTGGCGAAATTGCGGAGTACGGATAAATGCGTTCACCTAGCTAAAACCGCTGTTCTGAAGCCTTGTTTACAGCTCAAGAGGAGTTGATACTCATCTATACAAATATATAAAATAGAAGAGACTGCTTACAATATTAAAACAATTAATACCATTTGATTAAATGCATATAATTGTTTACACTGTTATAACTTTGGTTTAGCCTTCAATTTACTTACTAGTTCTTTAAAAAAAACTAGTGTAGAATCAATTTTATATTACTCTTCTTTGGATTTGCTTTAAGGGTTATTTTATAAATTCCTTATTATTACTTTAAAAATATCCATCACTGTCAAACAATATTCAGTAGCGTGACAGATAACATACGTTTATTTTTTGTGACAACTTTGATAATTAGATTTATATTTCAACAACCATGAAAATAGTCCCACTTTTGTCATAAAAATCGTCTATAATGCCGAATATTATTAAAAAAATAACTAGACACATCTCATACACGGCCGTCTGATCCCTAACTAAGCAGAGCTTGTACTATAGTAACCAGACAACTGATAAACATACTTATATATTTCTAAATACATACACATTATAGATAAATTACTCCCAGAAAATGAACGAAGAAGTTTAGACTAAACAGTAACAGTTTGTTATCTTGACCCCTATCAAAACAATTATACATATATAATGTTAATTTATTTATTATTTTTATTTTAAAATACTTCTTCAGTTATTTTCAGCAGTAAAAACCATTTTTCCCAATTTATGTAATTTAATATTTTATAATACTTAAATCATACCAACGTTTAAACGATATAAATGCCGACCCATTGTGAGACTTTCATGATTAAATTGCAGTATTACCATCAACCATTACCGGCTAAAACAAAAAGTTTCACAATTGTATCGTACAAACTCAATTTATGGCATTTTACTCTAATTTTATTTGAGTTTTAAAAGTTTATATTAAGCCTTTTTGAAGCCAGAATAGACAGATTATTCTCAGTTGGTTCATCTTTGGAAATTTAATTTCATGAATTCACTAGCCACCCTTAAAAGCCATGTATACGATACTGAGTCATAGGCCTTCTTATAATCTATACAACATGTTGGCGGTTTCTTGCGGTTACGACGTACTTGATTGCTAATATAAGATAGGAACTCGTTAGTACCACGAACCTTGTTCCTATGTCCATTCTGAGAAACAGAAATTATCCCCTTTTTATTTAAGTGAGTTGTAATTTTAATAATCAGAATAGATTTAAGAAGCGTATATACAGTTATATGTATATAGGCATGTTATATGTATATATTTATATTGTTATTATTCTGTTTGTTAAAAGTTGGGCTAATTAAGCTACTTATGCTATTCGTATAGTAGACTAATGTCTTTCCTATATATATATACTGTATGTTTTTCTAGAGTCACCGCTACCAACCTGATTGGCTGCGGCTTCAACGAATCTGATTGGGATGAATTAAATTAGTTGGTACTTAAGGTATTTCCCTCAGATAGAAGTAGTTCAAGATGAATATCATAACTTTAATATCCCGTGGGTAAAATCACTCTCCCAGTCACCATTTAAGACAATGACCAAAAGTTTACTACCGTGGAGGGTAGGGAAGCTACTCCAAAACCATCTCCATTTTCCGATTTAAGATTTGCTTTTCAAAATATGAATAACAATTGCTCGATACATTCTGTTAAAACGAAGATATAGATCAGAATGCTAAGAAATGTTTCATTTTGGTCTAAACATTTTACTGTTCTAACCAGAACCAGAAAAAATAGTTCATTAACTATTATTGTATTTGTTTAAATATTTTCATATAATTAGATTTGATTGAAATAAAAAAGTAAAGTGGAATAGCGTTAAAAAATTAATATTAAAAAGAGAAGCCGTATTTTTTTTTATTTTTTTAATGATATTGTGGTTGTTTCAATACCACTGTAAGACTTTTAATTAAAAAACTAGTAGATGGATATACTGGCGTTGCCAGAAGCAAAGTCAAAGGTTTTGGACTCTTTATTCTATTCTGAAGAATACAGAAACAGGAAGATACTATACCATAGCTTTTACTGAAAGCTAAAGGATTTACATATGTACGTTGGGTGATAACCAAGGAATGACCTTACAACGTGATAGAAAATATAAAAATATATATTTTTGATGTAAAGAAGCATAGCGTAAAAAAATGATATTAAAAATGAGGAGCCGTATTGTCTTTATTTAAAGTATTATTTAAAAAATACAATCAATTAATTAATTATGGTTGTTTCTATACCACTGTAAGCCTTGGAATTAAAAAACTAATACATGGATATGCTGGCACTGACAGAAGAAAGTATAAGGTTTTGGTGTTTTATTCTGTTCTGGAAATTAGAGAAAGAGGAAGAAAGAATATCATAGGTTTTACGAAAAGCTAAAGAATTTTACATGTAGTGCAGAAAATGAAGATATAATTGTTTTGTTATATATGTATGTAGGTACATTACTTTTTTGTTTTTGTAAGAAGCTTTTTTTTAATTGAAAACTGATAATAATGGTACATTTTTATGCTAGATTTTATATATCATTGATTTTATGAGAAATGTATTTTTGCATGTATCCTTAGTTCGCATCACTACACTATCATGTATTTTACTTTAAAAAAAATGCACTAAAAGTAAATTCTTAAGCAATTTGTTATCTGCTTCGAATAAACTGTATATCACTCGCAACTCGCACCAGCTATGATTGAATGAATAATGTGTTTCAGCTTTTAGTTTTTGTCCATTGCTGTTTACTAGATCTGTTATGTAAAAGCCTTTGGTTTTAGTAGTAAAAAAGGACAGCTCAATTTTTGATATCGAAACGGTAGTCTGTGTAATGTGATTTAGAGGCATAACCGGGT
The DNA here is from genome assembly GCA_947561695.1 of Tyria jacobaeae. Classification (NCBI taxonomy): domain Eukaryota; kingdom Metazoa; phylum Arthropoda; class Insecta; order Lepidoptera; family Erebidae; genus Tyria; species Tyria jacobaeae. Next base: position 5,939,105 of record OX387215.1, on the reverse strand, counting down.
GTGGTGGCCACGGTGACGATCGTTTGCATGAGATCTAAGATATTGGATATAATAAAATTAACTAGATCAATTAAGCTTCATTATTCTATATAAGGTATAAAAACGTTTATATTCAAAATTATCAATATAGTAAATTTATCAATTGCGTTGCAGGATCAATAGTCACTTTGTAGTTCGGTTTGACTTTCCTGGATGACGCTGAAGTAATCGCATGTTTTTACATATGTATATACGTTGATGTCGCAAACAATTTCATGTTAGAAATAATAAAAGCCTAACAACTTATGATTATTGAGAGTACCTTCGTTGGTAAAGGTATTATTGCTTGAAAAACAAGGAAAATAAAAATAGTAAACTAACACTAATCAACTCAAACATTTCACAAAGGTTCACCTATTCACTTATTTTAGTAGAATGCGGATACAAACATTTCTTAGCTTCATTAATATTTTATGGTTTGGCTTTTAAATGCTACATATTATTTAAATTAATCAAAAGTCAGCAAATTGGGTGTCTGATAACTTGGATTTCAAAATAATCAGTGTATCTAAGTATGTAGTTAAGTTGTCCAAGGGATGTGATAGAATTCGTAGGAAAGGTGCTTAATTGTAGTCGTAAGTCTTTGCAGTTGACTGGATGTTAGGGATTGTAATTAATGAAATTGTATACATAATTATTCGATATGTTTTTAGTGATTTTAAAAAAGATATTTTATATAGATTCACCAGCAGTTAGGAAAATTATTCATAATATTTATATAAATGTAATTGGTGAATACAGCATACCATTCAATACGATTACAATGAAGAGAACAGATTTAGATACATATGGTATTAAGAGAAGTTGAGAGGTAGTTGACAGTTGAGATGAGTTGAGTGTTAGTGTAAAGAATCAATTGTGTATAAAATATGTTATTACAGTAAATTTTGTTAAGTTTTTAAAATACTTATGATGTTGTAATTCAATTCTATATTTATGCCTATAAGTATACAATTAAATAACAAAATCAATTTTGATTACATGCAACAATTACAAAAACTGTGTTCTAAGATATATTTATAAAGTTTCTCTATAGAGTTATTAAATATATACATACATATATGTCAGCCGAAACACTAAATGTATTGTTATATTGCCTCGATAATCTTACAGTTTCATAACAATAGAATATGTCATCATGCCTGCTATTATTTGTTGTGCCAGACGGTTTATCATTACATTTTAAAAGTAGCAAATTAAAACAACTTTTTTTGGGTTTGGTAATTTAAAAGTTCATTCGTATGTTTTCTTTCTTAGCTTTTCATTTTTGGTGCAATTATGTTACACTGAGTTTAAAGTCTTTATGTTTCCTAGATACATGACCTACATCAATGATCCAAATGATGCCCTCAATCGTTATAGCTGTAATAACATTTAATACGAACAAGTTATATATACAAGTAACCATCAAATATTACATTGAAAATATTGTAATTCTACTGTAGAAGGGAAAGGTGTTGTCGAGGTAAGTGTTTTTCTGCAGTTAAGCATTGAAAATAAATGTGTGTAAAAAAAAAATGTAGTATATTATTGAATACGAGTGGAATACAATGTTGTAATTTAATGTAGTTTCTAAAATTTTTGCCAAATTCTCCGATTTTCAGGTGTTTTATATATTTAACACTTTACTGTGATTGTAGTTGTAGTTGTTGTCTTTTATTGATTATTAGAATAGGCGTTTGTCTTCCTCCTCACCTGTTGGAAATTGATCATGAATACGAAGAAAAACATTCCCACTCTACTCTTGAAGATTCCAGGATATGGTTTTCATAAAAAAATTACGTAGGCAGATCATTCCAAACCTTGGCGACGCGAACCAAAAAAGGAGCTGTCAAAGTGTTAAGTTCGGCTTTTAGGTGTATGAATGAAAAAAGAATGGAATCTCCGCCCGCATCTATTAGTCCGATAAAGGAATAGTGAGGGTTCGATAAGTTCAAAGAGAGAGTTCGGACACTCGTTTATGTACGATATACCAAGCAAACTGTTTATGTACAGGCAGAAAAGACGAGAAGAAGTCAGACCCTGTCACTTAACCCCGCAATCCAATCCCTATGCACCCGACATAGAACCTAAACATCTCACTCTAGGCTTATATTTAGCAAGAACTTTAATGAGATCGTCCGGCAGGTAACAGGCACCGGTCACTAACTATACACTATAACGGTCCAATCACTTTTGCAACCGTGTGCTTCACTTATAAAAGTATATGTATGCAAAATTTAGTACCTCAATAGCTAATAGAATTGAGTTTAGGAAAAAATTAGGTCTAGCCGCAGCTCATAAAAATATAACACATTGATCACTAAGAAAAAAATGAGCTATATAATAATGAACCGATAAAATTAAGCCTCAGTAATAATTTAATGCAAAATTGTTGTGTAGACCTGTGGGCAAGTAGGTATAAGAAGTATACATAAGAAGTCTGTACAAAGTACAAAACTTAACAAAGAGAATCCAGATGGGACATCCTTTATAAATATTTATTGCGACACTTAAATCATTCTTCTATTCTGAAAGTGAAAAATAATAAACAAATACATAGTCTGATATTTATCATATATAGTCACGAGAGAATTAAAACTACATATCGTATATAGTGTTCAAAGTAGTTCACACATAATAAAGATTTATGAATTATTTCAAGGACACATATAAATTATTTTTTTTTAAATAGGAAAATTTTAAATATTTAATTTTAATAATATATTTTTTATTAATTTATTTAATTCGATTATATTTCTAGATTATATTATTTCGGTTTCAAGATTACAAATATACACATTTGTCTATAACTAAAATATAAAAAAAAAACAATAAAATTTATATAAGGACTATATACAATCATGGATCGCCTATTAGGGAATTGTAAGTTGGCAATGATACATAACTATATCCTAATAATACCAATTAATAACAGTAAAAATCTTAAGCAAAATAAGACCTACGAAAATAATTTTATTTGTTTTTTTTTTCTTAAACACTAGGCACTAGGCTTAATTCCTGTATCGCGAAGGACTTTACAAACATTCAAACAACGGACATAAGGACACTCAGAACAACAATTTGAGTGAGAGCCGAAAACCCGTGCGGAGCTTTTTTTTTAATTGTTTTAAAATTTAAAAATGTAAACTTTACATACAATGTAAACTGTGGGTGTATAAATTACGTTGGTATTGAAATTTGTCGTTGTTAAATGTATAGTTGGTGTTGTTGTTGAATGTACTCAGTATAATGCACAATGTCGTTCATGTATATTACTGCTACTCCTTAATAAATAAACAAGAAAAAATCATGAACAACAACTATTATCAAGTAAACGACTAATCAAAAAATGGCTATACCGCTTTGTGATACTCCAGCAAATAGAAAACCTGCTTTAAAGAAAGAGAAAAATTCAAATTAAGAAGTGTCAACTGCAGAACTGATTTTGTCCTATTTCGAGGCGAGCGGTGTCGATTGCAATATTCGTGTAGAACTTTGCTCTAGCTCTTTGTTGTCTATCCCGTATGAAACTGGAATATGTATGCAGCGACCTAGAGTCAGGTCGTTTTTATTGCACTAATTACTTTTATATAGGTTAGTAAGTTTTTTTCTCGTTCCAACAACCGTGTTTTCATACCAACCATTTCTGTCCAAGTCTGTTTCGGAACGATTTCATAATGCAATATTCTCAAATTTATCTTGGAAATTAAAAGTTTAAGGAAATAAAATATCATGTTCTCCCACGATATTATCCCATTATCTTATCCAAATATAATATATTAAACTTTATCTATATTATATATAGTATACGGTAATTCTATATTGGTGAAGTCTATCTCAATCGCGTAATCCGAATTGTACAAAAAAACCTGCAGCTTTACATGTAATATTTCCTGCGTAAAACACATTTCTGTTATTTTAAAACGTATGCAATTTTTGTAACCTCTTAAATTTCATACACGCTCAAAATAAAATATTTCATACGAATCTCAAATTCATCTCCAAACACAAAGCTATTGCACAATAATAACGAAATGCTCATATAAACATACAGAGAGATTATTGAAACACATACGATTACCCTCAAAAGAAAACAAGAGCTGCCATTTTTCATATTTGAAATCATACACTCAGCTGTGGTTCTAGGTACCGTCGGATTCGAAGCGTAAAGTGCGTTCTCCTTCTTATTTATGACCTGACATTTTCCTTAGTAATATCCTTTTTCTCCCTAAACGTAAGTGCCCTCCTGTTCTAATACGTGAAGGAAATTAGGCGTGACGAATTGTCGAGATTTCATTGCTATTTGCGTGAATTTGGATGCCTTTTCTTCTACGAACTGAAGTAAGAAATGAAGTGATTCCTTCTATTTTAGATTGTAAGCGGAAGTATTAAAATTTATTGAGGGTATAAAATAACGTTAAAAATATATCATTAAACTAAGAAAGCCATTTGTCAGACAAGAACTCTTATTTAAAATAATAATTTAATAACAAACTCAATAACGTAATAAGAGGCAAACTTTTTGGGGCACATTAGGAATAAAAGAAGAAATTGAAAGGAACCTTGAGGATGGCAAAGTAAGGAAAAGGATGTTGGTTATTTTTGGATGCATTATGAAGTATAAGCAACGCAGCACGAGCACGAGGACGTTAGACTCAAATACCTGTAACTTGAACTAGCTGTAGCTGGAGTCTGAGCCTCTACCCAGACCTACTTTATATTTTTTTAAAGTTCTTCAAAGCTAAAGCACTCAAGAAAGTGCCTGCATCAGAATTGACACATAGTCATTTGTAAACTAAATTACAAATTATAAATATTACTCAGATACAACTTCCACAAATAAAATTGTCATTTCGAACACCGTTCATTTGGAAATACATTATATTTACTCTTGGATTATAATCTCATATATATATAATATCAAGTAATACAAAGGTTTTGATAAACTCGAAACATTACTAGTTCCGAGTCTGAGTGTTATTTGTTTTTGTATGTTTCTAAAGTTCCCCGTGATACAGGAATGAACAAAGGCGATGAAACGATTAGAACATCATGTACAAAGTAGAAAATTTATCAAAGTTTTCGTACATTTATCATTTAAGGTATTTTTGTATTCCTTTCTAAGGTTGGCATTAATTATCTCCTCATAATTCAGATGAATAGGAAAAAAATATACGTATATAAACTCGTGAACAAGTTAAATACTCGTAGCAAACAAGTCATTTTCGAACGGCTTTTCTTCTAAAAAGAAATACAAAAAGCATACACAATTTCCAAGTGAAAACAACCTCTCAAATTTGTAAAGGTGCGAAAAAAAGTCCTAACATCGACCCCTAAAAATCTAATTATATACTTTTGTGAGTTCGCCACTGTATGACGGATTTCCGTTCTCGACGCCCGCCTTGAATGATTTTGTTTCTTGAAATCTGCCTCAATTTCTCTCCGTTTCAACTTCGACGCAATTTCGTTCATATTATATTGGATGGAATGCCAATGAGAGCCGCAATATTTTATATTCGATTCTTTACTTTCACTCTTGTTTTGTTGTTTTGGTAACAATGATATCGTCTTTTAATATATTGTGTTTCTTTGTTTCGTAACAGTATTACAAATAACATATTTACGAAAAAAACAATTCATGATCTTTGATGTTAATAAAATGCATATTCGTCAGATATATAACGTATGGATAATTCATTTGAATCAAATGTAGATTTGTTCCACAATTTGTCCTTCTCTCTGAAACAAACTACGAAAAGTGGTGTCTCTATTATACTATTGCTAATCAAATGGACATACGACAAGAATATAACAACTTTCTGATAAAAATAAAGAAAATGCTTGGACTAAGTGGAAGACATATAAAAACAAACGTATTGAAATTTAAGCGGACAAACATACATATAGACATGCGCAAAATTACAGTAATCCTACAATAATCGTAGTAGAGCCATTCTTAGGCACGTAATGGCAGGCTCGACCGGTGCGATACCACAGCTTCACAGAAATCTGGTTGTGAAGCAGGGTTGCAGCAATTTTGGTTTTATATGAATTCGTTTCTAACATGCTTTTGGTCCATTTACCGATAGTGTGTAAACAGTTACCGCTATCTGTATATTGCTACTGCAATTACTTGAATTTTGAGATTAGTCAGTATCTCAGAATTGAAATACTGTACAGAAACGTACTATTCTAGAACCACAGGGACTACACTACTAAGAGAAATACAACCCTATACCCATCACACTATTACAGCATGATAGGTATTTAGGTATTTACCAAAAAATATTATTATCTTTAGGTTAGGAGGGTCATCGGCAGCCTTCTTCAATATCCAGGACGATGGTGGGGTTTACGGCTTCTTTAGCTGACACAATTTGCATACGTAAACTATTTAATTACGGCTCATGTCAAAATAATGACCGCGTATGTGGTCATTTGTCTCACTTACTTGCTTACATGCGATGGTTCTACCACGATAGGCAGCTGTACGATGTATCTTACGAGTAGAGATTATAGAGGTATTCAGTACCAACCAGTGTGTATATACGTAAGATTGAATAACCACCTCCACGTAGTACGATTACTTTATTTGCTCATGTAAGATACACAAATAAGAATATTAACTTTAAATGAGGATCTCAACTTGAAACTTAAACCCATTAGTTACTGAGAAATATGTTTAGACGATAAAAGGTTCCTACAAAATATTTTTTTTTCCTGTCCAAGTCCAAAAAAATATATTTATACTAACATATTTTATTACTAACATAAGATTTTATTGCTTCAAATAAAACAAATCATGTAACTGAACCTCATCAATCAATATCAATACAAGTAAATAACACTGTACAAGACACGAGATCCAGTATACCAATGAATTATGTGGAGTCTAGCTTTAAAATAATCTTTTAGATTTGAAAATCATGGAATGAGAAAACAAAACGTGGATTATTTATACATAATATTACCTGAATATTTAAGGAAGTTTCTCGAATCTGGAAGTACCTGAAAAAAAATTAGAAATTAAATAAGATTATTTTAAATAACCATTTATTGTATACAAACACAATAACAACATGTGCATTGTCAAGATCTGTTAAAAAAATAGAGTTAAAAACGTGAAACAATAAAAAAAGTTACAGAATTTGGCGATCTTGTCCCAATTTGTGATGTCTTTCTCCCAAGCAACGACTGGATGAAGAAGGGTATTAATAATGAGATGGGTAGTTGTAGTTTACTCCTTGTCAAGGTTTCTGGTATATGATTTAATTAAAACTATTGTTATAATAAACAAACTCAAATTTATAAACACACTGTACACATTCCTAGTGTAAGAGTTTTTATACTAAATTACCACAAAAAATATTTAAACGAAATAATATAATAATTCAGATCCAAACCCGGTTATTTCCATATGTTTTACAAACCACGACCGAAGTCAAACAGGTTTTGCTCGAAGGGAACTACCTGTCAGCGACTCGCTACTAAACGGTTCAGGAGACGAACGTATCCAATCGTTATTAGTACTTGTACTTCAGACATCCATTCAAATATTTGTTACGGGCAATTGTGTAAATAAACGTTTATTAAGAAATAAACATATTCTTTGCATTCTGTATAACACTAGCTCGAGTGAGTTTGCATCATTAATGTTTTATATTAATCAAATAAAAAGTGTGATTCGTCAATTCTATAGTTAATGAATATTTAAATTTTACAGTAAAGTTGATCGAGCTATGCTTATATGTACCTATTTATACCTATTTCACTAGCTCACTTTATGTCTGCTTCATTTGACTGCCACATCATTAATCAGTCTAATCACTAGTTACTTCCAAATCATCACGGCTGTGCCTTACGCTTGTAAACAGGACGTGGTAGTCAAACTAAAAAACAGACCAGTGGTAAAATGTCTGGTTTAAAAATGGTAAAGTTCCAGGGTTTAATTCTTCGGCTCCACTTAATGTTGCTGGATGTGGTAACCGTCTGCGGGAGATTCTGCCAATGTCGGGACGTTCTTCTACCGTTACCTGAGGATTCACCACTGTAAGCTAGTATGTGTCGTCATCATCGGTAGTTTTGATTAGGCTAATTGCGTTACGAACTGTGAATGTTGACCCACCATCTGTCTAACTCCTCTATTTAAAAAAATATATAATTTTGTAAATTTTATATATTTTTAATATGCTTTTATTTTGCAACCTACAAACAATATAACATTACATTACAGCTGAATTGTGTAATAAGTGGCATTTAATGGTATTCTTATTGTTGGCTTTAACTTTGTAGTTTTATTTCATTTAGTAGTAGTTTAAAATTTTACTAATGCGCGGATATATAGTGAAAACAAAATTTCTTTGGGTCAATTATATTTATGAACGATGATGGGGCAGATTTCTTTTTTTTTTTACTTGTGGAAACCCCCATGGGTCTTCACCTCACCGGAGCTCACGGTGAAGTGGTATTGCAGACTCGAACCGACTAAAACCACACGGTGTTCCGTCATAAGTGGGGCTATTGCTAGGGACCTGGGTATATCCAAGAAGAGATGCTTCCAGAAACCCGGATTGGATTTTGTTTTATTTAATCGTTTCAGTGTTGTATGCTTTTAACGTTGTCAATCATTAACACACCACAACACATTATAATTTTCACTGCGCTGTGTACTGTTATTATGTTTTTTGAAACACATCTAATTAGGTTTATATATAAATGACATATCCTATCTAATATTTTTTCTTACAAAAAGCTGAATTAACTTATGAAGTGAAAATGAATGTCGGTTCCGGGGAATCGGTTAAAGAACTTAGAAAAAAAATCGTTAAGATGGTAATTATAAATGATATTCTTGAGTATATTTCTTAGATCCTTGTGATAACATGAAAATGGTTAAAGAGTGCTTATTAAAGTCTCAAAATATTTAAACTTAACAAAAGTAGAATCAATTCTTTGAATTATTTGTGTGTTATAGTGAAATAACATTTTAGCAGTAGTGATTACGACTATAGGCTTGCAGCTGAATCCGATAACGTACACATGGATCAAGAGAATATGATTGTATAGTGAACTATTAAACATGGAAGTATGTTTACCCGCTTAAAAAACTATTATCCGAGGGAGACAAACTAGAGGTATATCATGCACAATATACATCCATGTTACACAAATGTAATAGCTAGTTCTCCTTGTATATCTACGATCTACTGGTGAGCAAAGTTGTCGAACTTATAAAATTGTATAAGATGGATTTTCACAATTTCAAGAACCACATTACCATTACCAAGAGTTAGTAATAGCACTGTTGCAAGTAATTTTGCTTATAAATCTAGTTCATCATATTCTAATTATTTGAATAAAATTGATCACCAAATAGATGTACAGATGAGATCTACAAGTGTACCCATAACAGTACACTTTATAAATACAAATACTGTTTATTACTAATCATAAAAAATTACTCAATTTAGAAGGACTTATATAGCTTCTCATTTGAAACGCGTTATAAAAAAAAATACAGTTTTATCAGTAACTCACGTTTAATGACTTACTTTTGAATTACGAGCTCAGGTCAAGAGCTCGAAGTTCATTGTAACAGTAAAAGTATTTTTTGTTTATAACACAACACTATCACTGCAAAAGACTTCGTCAAGTCACCACCTTAATTTTTCAATTAGGCACATTAGAGGAACAACTTACCGCAGTATGCCGGAGCACTGGTCAGCAGTTAGACGAATTACATGCTAGCTCTTCGAAAGACTTAACTGTTCGCTTTGTATTCTCCGCTCTCTCTAAGCCGTTGTGTATCTTAGTTTAAAAAAATAGCAGCAAAATTAATAATAAAAGCATTGTTTGTAAACCTGTGTAAAGCAATAAATAGTTTTTTTTATTTTTTTCTAAGTTGGTAATAGTACAGGGCACGCCACAATTGCGGCGATAAGGCCCATCATGAAGGATTGGCTAGAGAGGCGATATGGCAGCCTCTCCTACCGGTTGACGCAGATACTCACCGGACATGGTTGCTTCGGTAAGTATCTGTGTCGTATAGGCCGGGAGCCAACGTCTGCGTGCCATCACTGCGGAGGCTGTCGCGAGGACACTGCACAACACACACTTGGGAGTGCACAGCGTGGGCGCACCAGCGCCAAAACCTCGTGACAGCTCTAGGTGTAGGAAGCCTCTCCCTGGCGACCATGGTTCTGTCCATGGTCCGAAGTGAGAGCGAGTGGGATTCCGCCGCCTCATTCTGCGAAGAAGTCATGTTGGCTAAAGAGGCGGCGGAGAGGATACGGGAGAGGACAAATACTCACCCGTCCCGCAGAAGACGCATCAGGCGCCGGAGAGCACACAACGATCTCCGGCCTCCATGAGCGCTGGCCTGGGGTAGGGCTGCCCGTACCCTAGCAGAAGCAGGCCTGAGACGGTGGCGTGACGTGTTCCACGCACGTCTCTCAAACTGGAGGGGGGGTTAAGCCCCACATATTGCCATGGTGTGGCCGCCCTGGAAAAGAGGCGGCCATGGTCTGCAGGGGTTCCTGGAAGCATCCCTTCTTGGGTATTCCCAGGTCCCTTGCAATAGACCCACTTATGACGGAACACCGTGTGAATTTAGTCGGTTCGAGTCCGACATACCACTTCACTGTCAGCTCCGGTGAGTGAAGACCCGTGGGGGTTTCCACACGTAAAAAAAAAAAAAAAAAAAACAAGTTGGTAATAGTATGCTCAGGCGACCAAGGTCTGCAGGGGTTCTCGGAAGCTTCCTTCTTAGGGTATACCCGGATCCTCTGCAATAGACTGGTGACGAAAAATAAAAATTGGAAATAGTGCGGGTAAACAATGTATTCAAGTTTATTTACCTTATATATTACATATTCATGTAACTTATATATTTTTTTGCTTTGATGGATATTTAACTTTAATTTATGTAAAGATATAGAAGTCCTATTTGTTAAAGATTATTTTTTTAAAGGTTAATTTACTTTTTTATGCCTGTCGTCGAACCTCACAGAGTTCTTAATCAAGAAGTATCAAGGTCGTTTGCTCCGAAAAGCACCTAGACAAATTGAGTATGAATAATAACAGCTCGGGTTGACCACAGAAACTAATCAGGCAAATAGAAGCCTCTGAATCTGAAATAATCAGCGTAGATGTACGGAATATACAATACATTACAACAATATATATGCATAAAAACATACACTTACAATTGTATCTCCAAAGAGATAGGCAAAATCATAATTAACGACCGCACTTTGCCAATAATAATTTTGTCCCATTTACGTAATACGGGGGCCCTTGACGTCATTCCGGATCACTGGGAATAAGATTTGAAGTATATTGACAGGAAAAGGAAGATAGAGAGTGAAGGAGACGGATATTCCTTATACAGATGGATTGGGTAATATAAACTAAGAGGATTTTTTCTCTTTTTCTGTATTCTTTGAAAAGTGTATGGAAAATGTGCTGATGATCTATTTAGTAATCTAGACGTGAAGGCGTAATAAACAAGCAAAGACATAATCTTTGTTATTAGCATTAGTTAGGAGTTTTAAAGTATTTTAACCACAAGTATGTAAAAAGTAAAACACGAGCTAAGATATACCTTTCTGATTCTAAAAGTAAAGTTAGGATCTAACAAAAGCCAAATAGATTGGAAACTTGAATACATAAGTGTACACATTTGTTTTACTAGGTTTTGTTTTATTTTATTTTTTTGTTTTTATACTTAAACTTTAGTTTGTAAGTATATTTATGACGATAAAATGTAATTATTTTGATGTACAATAAAGATTATATCTATCTATCTATCTATCTACTATATTCTTATATTGAATAGTTATATTCATAAAAAGTTTTATCCTTTTCTAGTTAGTCGGTAGAATATAGCTCCAGAGTTTCAAGATAACAAGAGAAATGGATAGCTTTATCGGCAATTGACAACATTAGTGTTGCCTTTATTGGCAACTGGTTACCGCTTTCTAACGGTTGGCCGAGTATTTGTCTGAAAACTTAGTTGTATACACAATGAAATTATTTACTTAACAATTCTAAATCACTCGCCTTTCACCAACTTCCTAGGTCAGCAGTTAAACAAATTACCCGCTATTAGAAAGACTTAACAGCCAATCTTTGGCAGCGTGGCAATAAAATGGCCATTTGTTATTTTATGAAGATCGTATATCTCCTTTAGTATTGGGATTAACGTCATTAATCGGCTTAGAAACTGGTGTTGGTTTGCAGATTAATTTGTTTGTGTTTTTAATGGACGTGTCTGTAATTTTAATTTCTGTGCAAAGCGTTTGGTTTTAATATCTGTTTCGCTTTTTTGATTTTCATTATTACTTCTGAAACTGGTTTTCTATTAATAAATATATAATTTGTAGTAGTGATAAAAAAATAAAAGAAAAGAAAAACTCTTCTTATCCCGGAACAATCTATGGAATAGAATGGCTAGAGGGCTTGGAATTCATATTCAAATTCAAATTGTTTATTTGCTTTAAATAGAATGATACATAATGCAGTGTTACAGATTTTATAAATATAACTAGCGGACCCGACAGACGTTGTCCTGCATGATATTTCAAGCGATTAGGATCAATATAGATAAATAACCTAGATACCGACTGCAGCGCCATCTGCCGGGCTGATTTGTGAATCTAAACCATTCCCAGATCCCCTTGAACACACACAAAAAATTTCATCAAAATCCGTCCAGTCGTTTGAGAGTAGTTCAGTGACATACACACTCACAGAAGAATTATATCTTGAGGTCTATCGTCGGTCGGTATGGTACTACACACGGTAAAGTCAATTTCAACACAAGTCTATTTGGATTTCTGACGTTATGTCTGTAGGTGACATCTTTAGCTTATTTAAATATGAGGATGCTGTTTTATAAATTTTCCTTGCTCTAGAATGTGCAGTCGCGGCAATATTAGGTACTTTAGCTATTTTAAAAGGAAACACTATACATTTTTTTTTAAAGTGGGAGAGGCATGCTTCGGCACGTATGGTCCGGAACGACAAGAGTATTACCACGACCTCACAAAAAATCGGCTTTTAAACACTGCTTGCATTGTGTGACCGAGTGAGTGAGGTTACCGGAGGCCCAACTTCCTTTCTCTTCCCCTGTTCTCCTTCTTCCTTTTCTGTATCCTGAAAAGCGGACAGTACTCTTGTGACTCTGTGAGTTGCAAGTGTTCATTCAGAGCAATGGAAGTCGCTTATCAACAGGTGACCCATCTGCTCTTGTAAAAGAAATATTTTCATATAGAACTATGTTGCATATGGATCTAATGCATTGTTTTTGTGCAAGAAAAGCCTTATCAATGCCTGTACTGTTACCTCATACTGACCATTCATATGCCACCACAGGTTCCACATACGCAAAGGATGCTGATGATGCATTAGCCTTTTAAAATAATATATAATAAATTTTACTTAAATTTTGACTGTTATAATTTATATTCATGTTGCTATTCTTAAGATTTTTAAAATTAACTATACATGTTTATTTGTAGGTTATTTTTACTCATCCAATTAATAATTGATTGTCAAGGTTTTATTTTGTCATATTCATGTTCTATAATTGTCATATTTTTGTTTATAGTTATTATTACCGACACAATCAGCAAATAGTATAGTGTTATTTTAAGAAGAGAAGAAAGCGTAGAATACTACTGTGGGTTACTCCAAATTAATTTATATTGAAGTTGGATATCTATCTTTAAGATGGTATTTTAAGTTCAGTTGCGATATTTTGACACACTGATATCTAACATCTTAGTAGGTTTATACCCTATTTTAAGCTGGTCCCCTACTGCCATAATGGTCAAGCTTAGTCAGAAGTTGTTTGTGAAGGACAAAATCTAAAGCCTTATACACATCCAGGAACATTACCATCACTGTCATTTACACTTTTGAGAATATCGAAAAAAAAAGCTGAATCTCTGGCAGATTTTTCGCTTTCAAAGCCATGTTGGTATAATGCCTAGTCCCGGTACCGACCATTTCGAGGTATAGGTATGCGACCCTGACTTATAAGTACACGGATGGCGTAACGGTTTAAGTGGTCACCTCGCCACTACGCTGCCGCGCCGAGTGTTGTGGGTTCGATCCCCGCGCGGGACTACACTTTGTGTAATTCTTAAATTGTTGTTCTGAGTCTAGGTGTTATTTTTGTCCATTGCTTGAATGATTGTAAAGTCCCCATTTTTTCCCATCTTATTCCCAAAAGTGCCCAGATGACGGCAATAGCTTTGCCAACGATAATACACATGGGACTAAATTATTATTGGCAAATTGTGGGCGATAATTAAGTCTGCTTACCCCTCGGGGCTACAGGTGTGCGTGTATGTTTATATTATTGAAATACTTTTTCATATACTTTTGTATTTCTAAGGTCTTTTTAAATAATCAGTTTTGCTTTCTGAAATATTTTTTAGACATTGTCACTAGTTAAACCTTACAAGAACAATATAGTTGTTGACGCTGTTCTAACTTGTGATAGCTAGAAGTTACAAGTAGGGGGTGCCAAAATGTCTCAGCTATCGGATATATTAACCTAATTTTGACCTACAATATATACCTGTGCACATAGAATTGTGTACGAATAAACTGTTCTAGTTTTTTGGTACACTAAATAGCTTATAAAAGAAAATGTAAGCTTTGTAAATAAGTAATTAAATTAAAATATTGCTAATGGAATCCGCAAAATAAATATAAAAACTAGAGAAAAAGGTGATAAGTTCGTTACGTATTTTGGCGATGTTGATGTTGTTGTTTATATTTTATGCATTGAAAATCAATATTGATTTAAAGTAAGTCTGAAAATTCCGTGTTTCTGAGTTAATCTGTACAATTATTACGAGTAGATGTTCATATTTTTTAGGTGGCAACAATGTCCCGAGTATACTTATTTCTAAAATACATCAGTACCACAGAAAAGAAGAAATAAGATTTTAATTTAAATTACTACGAATAACCAATAATAATAACTCGAGCATTCGAGAACAGAATAAATTCGCATTTATTAATTTCACACGGACCATTAATTCTTGATTGGAATCAAGAATGAATGGTCCGTGTGTCCACCAAAGAACTAATACAACATATAATATACCAGGCTTAGTACAGTCGTGGAGATATCTCGAACTGACAGCGTCTGGATGTGTTAATCTAATTAACACATCTGTCCTTCACTGTACATCCCGTTTCATTAATCACTGCTTCAAGCAATTGTACAGGACTTAATCAGCCGCTGTCAACGACTGTCTCCGTTGTGGTATTTCTAGAAACTCTGTCGTTTGTCACAAGCAGAAATTGTTGGTGTTAAGTTGTAAATATTATTCTAACGTCAAGACAATACGACTGCATAGATGGCGCAGTGGTTTAAGTGGTCACCTCGGCACTTCTTTGTCGCGCCAAGAGTAGTGGGTTCGATCCCTACACGGGCCAACATTTTGTGGAGTCTGGTTCTTTGTGTTAGCTATTTGAATGATTGTAAAGATCTCCGCTAAACAGGAATTAATCTTAGTGCGTAAGTCTATATGGTGCCTGGTTGACGACAATAGGCTGGACCCACTATTATGTTGGCAAAATGTGAGCGTTTGACACGGCTTGTTTTATCCCTTCGGGAATTTAAACGTGAATGTATGTATGTTAGGCCGGCAACGTACTTGTGACTCTTGAGTTGCGGGTGTCGTCACGGCGGCGGTAGTCACTTATCATCAGGTGTTTCCCGTCTGCTTGTTTGCCCCCTATAGCATAAAAAAAAGAATAGCATAAAAATAAAATAGAGAGACGTTAAGCACAAACTCTAAGTCAGATGGGTTCAAAATAAATGAAGTATGAACAAACATGTCTATTGTAGTTTACTTATTTTCCTAGCGGGACTGAGCTGACTTTCGTGAATATTATAATTTCAGAACTTTAGTAGCCAAATTTAATGTGAGGAAACACAGTAGCATATACTTATATTTGATTATACTAAAAACTAAACTTTATTTCTGTGTATTTTCATAATTATTCTAGAAACCAGCTAAGATGATGAGAAATACCTTTATTTATAAACGATTTGCTTACGAAAACCTTTCTAACCTAGAGCAGATTACTGCCCGCATAGTCTGGAAGTTATACTAAAAGTAATATATAACAATGGATAAAACTCATATTGAGCGATGGCCTGGTCATAGTAGTATGAGAATTGTTATTTAATCTAGTGAAAACCTTTTATTACGCTTGTCCCTTCCCAAAATGCCTTTACCTTCTTTAAATAAGTACATACATATGTTTTATTAGCAGAAATATCATCAATAAAAACGAAACAAACGACACAAAACGAAATTTAAATAAAGAAGAGGACTGATGTCACGTCTGAGCAAGATGACCGTTATATTCCGACAGTTTCTCTAAGAAATCGTCACTCTAAGTCTATTCAATAGACTGTGAGCGAGTCTACTATTAAAAGAAGATTAGCGAAGAGTGGCCTGAAACCTCATAATCGTGAGCACTTGACTTTGCGCGTGAGCACTTAAATTGGTCATACCTTAAAAGGAGTTAAGTTTTTTTTTTTGATGAGAATATTATGCTGTGTGGTAACGACGGAAGAAAGAAGGTGTATCGAAAAGAGGGAGAGCGTTTTGCAAGTTGCTTCATTTAAGAAAGAGGCAGTTATGGTGGCGGTTCATGGACGGTTTGGGGAGGCATTGCTTTTGTATCTGCACCTCACTTACATTCATTAAAGGTCACGTTACGTCTAAAAGTGTCTGAAGCTACAAGTCGTACCATACGCACATTTTATTGGCAAAGAATTCATTTTTATACAGGACAATTCCAGGGCTTGCACTGCAGGCATTGTAAATGAATACCTGAGTAAAATCAGAATTATGGTTATGGAATCTCGTAGAATACCTATGTGATACGTTGAGTGAGACATCCCGCTCCGGAGACGCCTGGCCAGCTTAAAACAGCTATACAAGGAGAATGGATATATATCCTATAACCCAAGATTGTGATTCTAAGCCGTTCCATAAGGAACCGCATGGAAGCAGTCATTAGGGCTCGGGGAGGAAATACGAGAACTGGTATTATTATTATTTTATATTTAATGTTATAAAAATATATAAAACTCATACAATACCAAACTTCAGATGTACTTCTATTATTATTTTTTTTATGAGAAGTGTATTTACTTTAATCACTTATATTTAGTTATTATTATTCTGTGTTCATATTTTTAGGAATTTAAATTGCACGGATCATATTACATAATATGTCCATACACTTGCTGTATACTTGCATACATCAATTATTTTTTTTTTTCAATAAAGGATCTTTATTCTAAAGATTGTCATAATCACGGTGGTTTTACTAGTATGGATAGCACGGGACAAGGTACAGCTTGTAAGAAATAAATAAATTCGAAAGTGACTATAAATGGTTAATGTTAAGGAAATGTAGTTATAGTTATACTGTATGTATACAACATTTTATAAATTATTTTGTATAAATGGTTAATGTTAATGTTAAAGTTAAGGAAAATTTACAAAATGTATTTTTGAAAAAGATCACATAAAATTTTAGAATTTAGTCACCAAAAATGCTTAAAATCAACTACGTACCTATCTCTTTTGCTATACCAAGGGTCCATCTTCAATGTGTTAAATCTCTGGTTGTAGTATTGTCAAATATTGTTATCATCACAAACATGATTACGATAGCAATTAGTCAATCGTTTGGTGTTTCAGGAGGTTTTATATTAAAGTCTTCCGTCACAAGCTAACACTTCATCGCATATAGTGGCTTTGTCACTTTGTTCCTAAAGTATTGAACCGTGGGGTCTCTAAAAATTTAGATGATAAGGTATAAGATAAGGAGGAAATAAGAGTTTCTTATCATCCCAATATTTCTAGTATACGAGTAGTATACAGTTTCTTTAATAGAATATGTAAAACAATATATAATTACGACACCACTTTGTAAAAGGGATATTAAATTTTGAACGTCATATATTATGCTCAAATTTTCCTCAAGTCTTTATAAAGCTATCATTTAATATAAGAGACATCCAAATTCTCACGAAATATTAGTTATGAAATATTATCAGACAAAAATATAAAGGTACTCAAGTACAAGCTACTAAATAATTTAAGGCCTTAAAATTATATTGGTGGGCCACCGAATATGATCAAAAATTCTTTGACTATTATGATTATATTTATTGATGCTTTACGTAAAAAATAGAAGACTCTCTCTCTTATGCCTTATACATTGTCAGTTAAGATTTATAAACATAAATCCTTAAAAAACCTCTAAGCTAGACTGCGCTGGATTTCATTGTGGCCATTTTGGAGTAGCCATTATTACCTTAATTAGAATTATTGTTATATTGTAGGGTATTATTGAATTTCATGTATTAGTATGTAGCTAATATCCAGTTCTGAGTTGCTCCAATTACAAAACTTGTTATTTAAGATACTGAACGTTTCAACTTAATATTTATATTTTAATAATTTTATTGCAACGCTTTCTTAACATTTTCTTTATGGTCTAATATGGATCGTATCCGGATGTCAAAAATTTACTTCTGCTAATTCGACTTGTGTCTTAATTCCCATGGAAACTAAGTTTAGCCTCTAGCCTCTAGTCTATGAAAAAGCACCATTTCAATACGGTTCAAATAACATCATAACTATAGTAGCAATAGCATTATCTTATCCTGAAGCTTGATTGAAGGCAAATGAGCCGTCAATCCAATGGATAGCAGTTGAGCGGACAGATTGTAATCAACCCCTAACCTCAGCCCTTTGTCAACTCAAGTTAGTTTAGAACAAATTCTAAATTCGTCTCGCAGTTTGCAAGCCAATTAGAAAACAAAGTCAGTTTTGAATTTATCTGTATTTCATTGCATTAATTATCAGTTTATATTCATTTAGTAAAAAAAAATATTTGGTTTATATAGTTGCTGGTGACCCATAAGTAAAGAACATGCTATTATATATTTGTGCATTAATAGGTTTGCACATCTAATACTCAAAATATAAAATAAAATACTTTTATTAAAATTGCAGTTGCCCAATAACAACACGTTTAGTGGTAATAGATAGCGACTTCTGTTAAGGCTGTAAGCACCTGCGCCAGTTCTACTTGTTATTTGCAACTTTTGTGTGGTGTAAACACTTTTTTCGTAACTTTAGTGAAATTATTGATTTCTTTGTAATATACGTGTTTAATAAATACAATTATTTATTATTATTGTTGCATTTAAAGATAGCCCATAAAAGAAATTACATAAATTCCAATGATATAATTTTCTTAAAATATTATGTATTATTATATAAGTAAAAACAAAATTGTAACCTTTGAATTAATGGACTTATGATGTTCAAAGTAAATTATATTACAACATTAACTGAACGTCATTTGTTCAGACAAATAAAGCTGTCTTATCTTTTACGACAGCTACTATAATCTCAGGATAAAGCATTATATCTGACTGACACTGATTTAAAATGCTTAAAAATACAATTTTGTGAGTAATTTTTTAAATAGTAAACATAACTAAACTGCCCTACCTTCCTAATATACTTTTACCATAAAATGCCATAAATGAAGCTTATTTCGCAAAATGATGCCACGTAACCGTACTGTCTCTACTTTTTTAAATTTCTGTTGGGACGGAGGTATTTGTTTAGTTTTGTTGTATTAGTTTATTTTTATATAATGATAAGCTGATTTTATTTTTGTGCCCTTTAAGTTAGTTAGAGCTTTGCTTTGTCGACACTAGCATTTTTTCATAATATAACTGTGGACAAAGTAATTTGTGCTTAACTATTTCGTTTTGAATAGGAATTTAAAGAATTACTGCAATGGCACATTAATATTTTCTCTGATTTTATTTTCAACCTCATCGTCACAGCGTAGTTTTATGAAAATATTCAGAAGAAATCGGAATTTTGAAGTGAATAAAGTAAAGAGTATTTTACTCATGTTAGTAAAATTTATCAAACTAGTTTCTGCCCGCAACTTTTCTGTCGGCATTTTATGTATATATGTAGTATACTGTCCTTACTGTTTAAAGTATCACCATACTAAATTCCATCCGTTCAGCCTAGCAAATGTAACATATAAATAGATAGATAAGGCAAGAGTACCTTCGCATCTATAATACTAGATGATTTAGAAAAAAAACGTAATATTGTAAAAAAATGAGCCCAATATCGTTCCATATAACGTTTGAATCGAAACAAACTATACCTTTGTGAAATATGAATAATTACCCTTGGATGTGCTGGCACTGCTGCTGCATCCCCAGAGATCAATAAAGGGTGTAAGTACAGTAAATTAATTGGTAATTATGTTTTTGAGCTATTTTGGGTTGAGACGCCATGGGACATCTTCGATGTTTAGTGTGACTGGAATATTCTTCCTTGTTGCAGTGTAAAGTGTTCTCCGTCCACAAGGGGAATACTTTTCTGGATGTCTATGAACTTCTTATGGGTGCGCAGAGTCCTACCAGCTATCTCGATGTTACATCTGTTGTCTAACGTAATGCGTATCACAATTGCTTCATTGCTTCTTTTATAGGAGACTTTGCTGCCACAGATTGTCTTTATTATGTGTTCATGGGGTCCAAGTGCTCGTTCTGTTTACAAAGAAATAGCTTAACGGCTGATCGACACTTCTCGTGAAAAGAAGGCTTTCCTTTTCCTTGCTTAGCGAATAATCATTGCCATTCAACGTGGTAATGCTCCAGCCTCCTAAGAACGCTACAGCTACTGTATAATAATTGACTCCTATAACTTTAACAGACATATAGAAAAATACTATTATAGCATGTGTGTATACTAGATAGCTATCGGGTGCTATACTAAAAACACACTGATTCGCTGATACGGTTTTGAGGTAATATTCTGTAATTATGTACCTTGTTTTCATGTTTTTAAACAGAACAGAACTCAACTATACTTCATAAAACTTGGACTTAAAGCTGTTTGAATTGTCATCCATTTAAAAACATACTTTATCCCAACAGTTTGTTTTCCTTGACAAGATCGTGTCAACAAAACGGGAGACCCCTAAAGGGACAAGGGTCAACCATTGTACCCTCCTTCTATGCTCCTTTTCTTGAACTCGATTATTAAAGTCAACATTTAAGCAGAATCATTTTATGTCAACATTTTTGCGCTGCTTGAGAGCCAGGTCCGAGATTCTAAGAAACTGTTTTATGTAGGTACAAATAATTTCATGTTCAAGTTTAGTGAGTATTTAATAATTTTTTTTACACTGTAATAAACTTACTTTCGCGGGTCTAAAGCTATTACAAAAAAGGACACACAACAAAACAAGTATGTATGGCCTAATAGTAACAAATTAATTATGCGGAATATTATTTTATACAGTAAACACAAATGAAAGTTTTGTGTGTGGTCGGATAACGCTGATATAACAGTACAGTGATAATTTTAAGAATAGGTCTCACTTTTACATTCAAAACCCTTTCTCCACAACTGAGCTCTGGCGAACGAAAAAAATAAACAACAACAATTTTTTACTGACAAGGAAGGCGTACAATATGAAGCTGGAATTATTGCTGGGAGATTAGACGTAAGTTAACTGAATAAATTAAAAAAAATCATAAAGTTCTTGCCCCAGCCGCGCGCGCTTGAAACTTTAAACGCGTTTTTCTCAAAACTACTTTTTCTGATAACTCGTACGGTTTTTAATATTTTTAGATGTTTTTTTTTTTTGAAATATTCGGAATTGTTTTTTCTATAGTCTGTCAAGGCGGATTTTTAAAATTATAATTAGAAAATTTTATAAAAACAATTAAGGTGTGACTTTTTTGACACAAACTTATTTTTTTTTTAAATTACCGTAAGCTGTTTAATTTTTCGAATTTCAAAATCCGGCTCGACAGACTATAACTACTACCTTATTTTACTAGAATTTCTTTACATTTTTCAGATCCGTCAACATTTGAGGAAGAAATACTGCCGACGTTGGAGCAACTATTTTTTTTACATTGCTTCAAAAAATTTTTCATTTTATAATTTAAAAAAAAAGAATGAAATTTTTTTTTTTACAAATTTAACAATGTGTAAGAATGTTTTTTTTTATCAATTTCTATTTCTATCCCTCCTAAAAACTGTTTTTCTTTTGGTACGTTTTCAGTAGCGCTGGACGTATGTAAGGCCTTAATACAAATATCGTGACTCTCTTACTCCTGAATCTACTCCTGAAAACTATACCCATTCTAAGGTTAAAGAGACTATTCTTATCGACAGGCAAAACTATGGTCTTAAATACATTACAAAATTATGATCAAATTTTGTAAAGTTATTTTATCAAATCTGAGTATATGCAGATTTAATACATTAATTTATAAAATTTGAATAAATGCTCATTGACACAATAAATGACACAGTCCTAGCTTTTCCAGATTCTTTTTATTAAAAATAGGATAGAAAATAAGATTTAAAACTTACATTTTATTTCACAACAAACTGAAATGTCTTCATATTTCAAAACATAAACGTCAAAAGTTCAAAGTCACCTGATTTAAGCTTTCATATAAGAGTTGAAAAATGAAATCCTTTCCAGCACACTGAAGTTTCATTTTGACACAATACAGCAAGCAATACAAAAAGTGTCAGCCGACAGACCTTGCACATCATAAACCTTATAGAAAGGTAACAATAGACACTGCCACACCCTTCACAGAGGGTTCATCTACAATGAAACAAAATAAAGCGATGCTAACACTAAGTTTATCTTCAGTGACAAAATTACTCAGGAAGGAACCTTTTATTGTGACTTTATAATAATAAGCTACTCTTTCGAGTCTGTAAAGTGACAGAAATCTGTGGGTAATGTAATGAATCCAGTCGAACTGTCAACTGTGACTTTACCATTTCCAATGTCTAACAACTGCTTCGAAAACACAATGCCAGGTTGATCTTGGTGCAAAAGACTTGCATGTTAGTTGTCAATAGGAGTGTATTTACGTGCCGCCCCAAATCTAACGACCGTAGTGGATTTGACGGTGGGGCCAATTGTTTCAATTTCACTTTGCCACCAGCACAACGTAATCCACCAGATTCACCACTTTATTTTAGACCCTTGGAATATTCCCAAATTATTGTCATTTCTCCAAATTAATGTTATCGATTTGTCAGCACTCTATATCATTGTGTCGTGCTAGCTGTTGTTGCCCATTCGAAGCCAATCCACTTCATTTCCAGTCACTCTAGAACGCAATTCTGAAATACCGCTACGACTATTAGCATTATCGCTCTCCTGCTGGGCATCAGTGTGGTTAGCACGTAAGGTAGCTCGTTGCACATTTGATTGTCTTCGACGACCTATTGAGTCAGGTTATCTTTTTCTTGGCATTCTAAACAATAAACGTAACTAAATTTCTCACCTTCAAATATAAATTGATAGGACATAGGCAAATTCAGAAAAAGAGATATCAATCAAGCTTCTTAAAATAATAACTGTCTTTATCATAAACAATAAGTTATTATCTATAAATTGAAATTATCCAAAAGTAAGTAAGTAAAGTTCTCGCGCACTACATCTTTTTTTTATGTAACTTGATATGTCTTATTTTTGTCACAAAATAAACTTATATGTAACCATAAAATGTGCAATAGAAAATTTCTAAATGCATTATAAAATGTTTGACAGATAGGAACCGTTTTGTTTGTTTGTATGAGAAAGTAGTTGTGCTTGCAATTTTTCTATTTCTGATTTATTGAGTTATTTTTGAACAAACAGAGTAAGAAACTGCTAAACTGCTCCAGTTTACAAAATTGTTACCGTTTCGATATTCCATGCAATTTTTCCATAATTTCTCACAGTTTAAACCTTCCCTAGATTTCCACAAATATTTCAAAACTAGAATTAGTCAAATCGGTTTAGCTAATTTCGAGTTTTAGCAAGACAAGCGAACAGCAATTAATTTTATATATATAGATAGATGAATAGATAAACGTTATTATTGTTACTAGTATATTATATCCATCAGGCTGAGTGGGTTATGGGTTTAAATGGATTTTGAATACCTGATATCCTGAATGAACACAAGGATTTAGGAACCTAGAAGTATGTGTGTATATTATGTAATATGTTGCCCTCTAGAACATCTTACTAAATAATTTTAAATATACATACATATAATTTTATATTACACATAAAATGTAGCTTCTAGTTATAAAAAATCCGCTTTCAGTATTATAAAAAAATATCACGAATAAATTTGTAGATATTTTCCATTTGCTACTATGAATAGAGAACGTCAATCAAATATGAATACCGTAAAGTAAATGTTCCGCAGTACAAATTATTGTGAAACTCTGATATTAAAACCGAGAGGCCCTTGGATGTATATAAAAATATTTCAAAGCATCCCCAAAATTATTACCAAAAATTTACAGAAGAAAAATATTATGATTTTTTACCCTTTTTAATTGCGAGCGCAAAAATTCTTGCCCATGAATAATTAGAAATCGTCGTAAAGCTTCATTGAAAACGTAGAAAATTACGCGCTTTAAAAAAGGCTACCCAATGTAACGATACACTGGGTAGCCGTTTTACAGCGCGTAGATTAACTTGTTTCTATACAAAATCAATTTTAATTAGACATTCAACACATTATTACAGAACAATTAGTGTTGGAAATAATACATATTTGATATATAATAAATTAATAATAGATAGAATAAGTTCGCCTTTCTACATACCATTTCCTTCTTTCTTTAATAATTATTATTTAATGTTTATTGGCAACTAGCAGAAGGTGAGAACAGAGTGATAGGCAGCTACGGATACAGTAAAAAAAATAAGAGAGGTAAAGGATTTGTTCTATTCTGCCCTCAAAATAATTTGAAAAGAGCTAACACGCTCTTCAGAAAACCCACCACCTGATGGTTATTCTCGAAACGAAATAGACTTCATACTTCATGACGACAATATCTGTACAGAACTACTACGACATTAGATATATATACACACACATTAGATAGATATAGAGAATACAAAGTGGTAGAGCCATGCTTAAGCACGAATGGGCCGGCTCGACCACGGCCTCACAGAAAACCGGTTGTGAGGTCTCCGGAGGCCCAAAATCCCACACCCCCCCTAAAGATAGCGCTGTTAACAAAAAGGATACCCCAGGGGGGTACCAGCGCTAGCGTTGGAGAATCCCCACCTGGACGTCCACCCTCAGTACGGATTATGCCTGAGCGTGGACGCCCAGGCTACCCCTCGTACTCTGGGGGGGGCTCAACTGCGCTCTCAAAATCTGCTCGGGGCAAGAGGAGGCATACCATGGCACCCCCTTTCACGTTTACCGTGGATTTTTGTAACATCAGGGGCTTACATTCAAACCTCGACACTGTCCACCACCACCTTGAGACAGCAAAGCCGGCCTTGCTCTTTTTAACCGAGACGCAGATATCGTCTCCAGCGGACACATCCTACCTCTGCTACCCTGGGTACGGACTGGAACACTCCTTTGTTCCTAAGGTTGGTGTATGCGTGTACGTTAGAGATGATATCACTTCTCACCGCCTCGGCAATCTTGAAGGTAGGGACCTCTCCATCTTATGGCTACGTGTAGACTGCGACGACAATCCCAGCATCTACCTATGCCTCTACAGGTCCCATAGCGGTGATGCCGAAACGGACCGACTCATCGACCACGTCCAAATGGCTACAGACTCTGTGCTCCAGCAGGTCCCATCCGCAGAGATCGTGATTCTTGGCGACTTTAACGCCCATCACGCTGAATGGCTTGGTTCGCGCAAAACCGATCATGCGGGAAGATCTGTTCACGATTTCGCCTTGGCATATGGCTTGATGCAGCTGGTAGCAACGCCTACGCGAATCCCAGATGCAGAAAGCCACGTGCCTTCACTGTTGGATCTTCTGCTGCCCATGGAGGCAGGTTTGCTTCTTGCTGTCGCGGATGTTGTGCTTCAGGGTATGGAACTTTTCATTTCATTCTCCATGATTCCCACTGGTGGCAAGTCCCAGCCTTGGTTTGGTCGAACCTGCAAAGCGGCGTCCCGCCGAAAGCAGGAATGTTACCAAGCATGGGCTAATGCAGCGACAGCACGGGATGTAAAGACCAGCACATTAAAGTAACAATTTAACTTTGCCTCCAGGTCCCTCAAAAGAGTAATTGCTGGGGCGAAGTCGGCTCACATCGGCAGAATTGGCGAGAGACTAGTGAGTCTCCCTTCCAGAACTCGTGCATTCTGGTCTCTTGCCAAAGCTGTCCAGGGGAACTTCTGTAAGCCATCCCTTCCACCTCTGCGCATAGGAGATAATTCGTTGGCCCACGACGCTAAAGAAAAAGCCGATCTTCTGGGCAAACTCTTTGCGTCCAACTCGACCCTGGACGACAGGGGAAACGCACCGCCGACCATACCGCAGTGCGAGACCCGCATGCCGGAAGTCTGGTTTACACAAAGGGCAGTGCGTAAAGCGCTTCTTTTCCCTCGACGTTCATAAGTCGAGTGGGCCCGATAGAATCTCTCCTATCGTGCTAAAGACGTGTGCTCCAGAGTTAGCACCGCGCTTTTAACGCGCCTGTATCGGCTTTCCTACTCTCTTAGCGTAGTCCCGAACTCATGGAAGACAGCTCTAGTGCACCCAATCCCTAAAAAAGGAGATCGCTCGGATCCGTCCAACTACAGACCCATAGCCATCACCTTCTTGTTCTTCAAGATAATGGAATCCATTATTAACTGCCAGCTCCTCCGTTACTTAGAAGACCACCAGCTCCTCAATGATCGACAATACGGCTTCCGTCAGGGTCGTTCAGCTGGTGATCTTCTCGTATACTTGACTCACCGGTGGGCACAGGCGATCGAGTCCAAGGGGGAAGCATTGGCCGTTAGTTTGGACGTGGCGAAGGCCTTCGATCGGGTCTGGCACAAAGCACTCCTTGCAAAGCTTCCTTCCTATGGGCTTCCCGAGAAACTGTGCAATTGGCTCACCAGACAGAAGCATCAAGGTCGTTGTTGACGGTGCATGCTCTGACTCAAAGTCTGTTAATTCTGGTGTCCCACAAGGCTGTGTGCTATCACCCACGCTGTTTCTTCTGCATATCAACGACATGCTGCAGATTAGCAGCATCCATTGCTATGCGGACGATAGCACAAGTGATGCCCTTTACACCGGCCGCGCTAACATTTCTCGGGTAAACGTCAACGAAAGCCGATCCAAACTTGTGTCTGAAATCGAAACTTCTTTATCAAAAGTTTCAGATTGGGGTCGACTTAACCTAGTCCAGTTTAACCCCACGAAGACAGGGGTTTGCGCGTTCACCGCTAAAAAGATGCCATTGGTCCAGTTTTGCGGTCACTAAGAGAGTAAGGCCATATTAGCCTCGAAGAAGCTTGGTGTGCTAAACAGATCGAGACAGTATTTTACTCCGGCCCACCGCCTGCAACTTTATAAGGCGCAGGTTCGGCCGCACATGGAATACTGTTCTCATCTCTATGCAGGTGCACCCCAGTACCAACTTCTCCCTCTTGACCGCATTCAACGGAGAGCGACTCGCATCATCGACTGCCAAGATATTTCTGATCGACTTGACACCTTGGCGTTACGTAGAGATGTAGCTTCACTCTGCATCCTCTATCGCTTATATCATGGGGAGTGTTCAGAGGAATTGTTCGGACTTATACCGGCTGCTGGTTTCCGCCATCGTCCTACGCGACAAAATATCCATCCCCATCACCTGGACGATTGGCACTCCACCACTGTGCGCTTCTCCAGAAACTTTTTGCCTCCCACAACCAGCTTATGGAGCAAATTGTTCCATAAGCTGGTTGTGCAAAACAAGTTGCCGTATTTCCGAACCGATACGACCTTCAAACCTTCAAGAAACGAGCGTATTCCTACCTAAAAGGCCGGCAACGTACTTGTGACTCTTGAGTTGCGGGTGTCCATGGGCGGCGGTAGTCACTTACCATCAGGTGACCCGTCTGCTCGTTTGCCCCCTATCGCATAAAAAAATACAATCTTACAGAGCGCTGAACGTACTAGCATCAAGTTTGCATCATCAAACTATAACAACAGGAAGAAAGCAATAATAAAAACAGAAATTATAGAACTTAGTCAACAACAACACTACTTAAAAAACAAGCACGATAAAACAAACAGTGAAAAAATAGTATTTGTATAGACAAATAAATAAACAGTTTAAGAAAAATATGAGACAATGTAGAGTCAATATTATATAAAATCACATCAGAAAATCTTGAGCAGTTGAAAGGGCGTATAAATATCTAACCAACTCAAAACACAAAACGAGAAAAAGCGGCGAGAATTAGCCGAGGAAAGAGTTTCTCAAAACAATGACCAAGTACCAATGCTTAATATAAATTAAATCGAATGCTCGTTAAAGTCATTAAAACCCGAAAACACCCATCATTTGATGTTATTACATACGAAATGCTAATTGTTGGTACAAACGTTCTCACTTCACCACTAACAAACCTTTTCAATTCAATACTATCAACAAAAGAAATACCTAAACAGTGGACGTGATCAGATATCGTTTTGCTTACCAAAAAAGGAGACCTCTACTAAACTAATATCAAACTACAGACCAATCAGCCTCACATCGTGCGTCTACAAGGTATTTGCATCGACTCTACTCCGACGTCTTACTAGTATCTTAGATGAACACCAGCCAGTAGAACAATCAGGTTTTGTAAAGGGGTTTTCCACAACAGATCACATCTACACTTTGAAACTTGTCATTGAATAATACAACGAATACGACCTACCTCACTACATATGCTTTATTGACTATAGCAAAGCATTGGACTCTATATCCCACAGTGCAATTTGGCGAGTTGTATCAAAGCAAGGAGTGAACCATGACTATATCAATATATTGAAGGAAATATACAACAAAAGTAACGCTTGAATTAAAATAAATAAGTATGGCTCAGCCTTCGAAATTGGAAGAGGAGTGAAACACGGCGACCCCTTATCTCCAAAACTCTTCATTGCACTACTCGAAGAAATATTCAACTAAAGCTATGCAGACATGTTTAGTACCCTGTCTCACTTACGCTTCACAAACATGGTCTTCGTCAACAAAACAGACTCATAAGGTCAAAGTGTACCAAAATAGCATGGAAAGAAGTCTCCTGGGCCTTAAGCAAAGCGATAAAGTGAGAAATGTAGACTTCAGGAAAATTACCATGGTAAAAGACATAGCAAAAATCATAATGACCCAAAAATCGAAATGGACTGGGCATGTTTAAAGATCACCAGGGAAGTGGTCCAGAATTGTCACTAATTGGAACCCTATTCACAAGAAAAGACGGAAACGAAGGCTTTTCAAAAGATGGGGTGATAACATAGTTGCCACGGTGGGAAATACCTGGAGCAGACTGGCAAGAGACAGAGCGAAATGGAATGAAAAGGAGGAGGCTTTCACCGCCAGAGCGGTCCTTACAACAAAACGCGTAATCGCAGTTTAAGAACATATACTAACAAAACTAGAATAAGTATAATACTAAGACTACAAATATTGTTTAGAAATAATGTAAACTATGTGTAAAGAATAAATAAAGCTTTATTATTCCCTTTATTCTAATTAATATACACATATAAATTACATTTTTAAATATACCATATAAATAAAAATACATTTAAAAATATAAAAAATAGTAGACCACCGACATCGGGTACAGGGACCAGGACACCGGTGGTTAGGGCTCCAAATATAGGAACCTCCTGACAATGCGGGCCGTGTCAAGGAGAACTGCCTTCTGCATCAGTCCCTTGATCCAACCATCTAACGAGAGCCTCTTAAGGTGTTGTTCAAGGCTCTTAGATATTAATCCGTGAGCAGATATGATTATTGGAACAATGATAGCCGAATCGATATTCCACATATCGACAATCTCGTGAGAAAAATCCAAATATTTTATTTGTTTATCTTTTTCAACTTTCACGAGATTATCGTCATGAGGAACAGCAATATCGACAATCATTGCGCGGCGCTCTAATCGATTTATCGCGACTATATCAGGCTTATCGGCAATAATAGTTCTGTCAGTGATGATAGATCGATCCCAATACAATGTAGCACGAGCATTTTCGAGAACTGGGTCGAGCACATACCTGTAATATGGCACCTCTAAATTAACAAGACTGTATTTAAGGGCAAGTTGTTAATGTACTATTCTGGCCACTTGGTTATGTCTATGCAAATACTCACCGTACAGAGAGACAGAAATATAATACTCAGAGAACAACCAGAAATAATATGCCTGATAGATTCACCGGGACGATGGCATGCCCGACATATGTTGACCGTACCGTCTTGCAGAATAAATTTCAGATAGTTATTCGTCATAACAACTTAATCCATCATTGCAAAGACAAAACGTTCAGTTTCTCCAAAAAGATCACCACACCGTAGCCAGAATGTAGAAGCTTTTACGTCTACATCAGGCCCATTTAGGGCCTGATAGAACCGACCATGGAGCTCTTTGCCCTTCCATACCTCCCTGCGATCATTAGTACTGAGTACTACAGGTTTGCGCCAGTTCTTATTAGCCAGACCGAGCAGAGTAAGTACATTGTCCACTGCTACAACATTTGTTTTTTATCATGCAATAGGGGGCAAACGAGCAGACGGGTCATCTGATGGTAAGTGACTACCGCCGCCCATGGACGGGTGTCAACTCAAGAGTCACAAGTGCGTTGCCGGCCTTTAAGGTAGGAGTACATCGGTGTGAATAAAATATTCTCTGAGGTTGTATATCTCGCTATTGTGTAGGGTCTTAATGTAACACACACACAACCTCCAAACTTCGTTTCTCAAAGTCTCATCACGGATGACCGTGGATGGTGCATTCGAAAAACAGTCATCAGTGTACGGACACTCCTATCAATAGTATCTAGTTCAGACTGAGTCCATCTCAGCATACCAAAGGAATATGTTAAAACTGGTATAACCCAACTATTGCAGGCGCGTATCTTGTTACCGCCGGATAAAAGACTTTTAAGTACTTTTTTTAGGCGGCCAAAAAATCGGTCCCGCAATGCCTGTTTTAGACAGACTCAGGTATTCCCAATGACTGTAATATACCCAAATACTTGTAGGTTTCAGCAACACACACAACAGAAAGAGATCTAAGTTTAGTTGAATCTGAACTCCTTCAACTCCTTCAGAATATACTACTACGCATTTCTTTACGTGCATGACTGTACACTTGTCTACACATAATTCAATCTTGATAGAGTTACTAAAGTTTTCAGGCACCTTTATTAACGCTGTCAGTTACAATTTACTGGGGGCAAATAGTTTCAAATCATCCATATATAGAAAGTGAGATATAACTTGATCATCTTTCCGCAGCTTAAAGCCTAGCCCTGAACCCTCTGACAGAGTGCTGAGAGGATTCAAAGCTAGACAGAACCACAAGGAGCTCAAACTATCCCCTTGAAATATGCCTCTCTCGATCTCTAATGGTACATCATTGGCTATAATCTGCCGAAATCCTGGATAACGAGGAACCGTTCTCCATTGCCCCATACATGTCTTCAAGAAAGTGCACAGAGTTACATCAATTTTATACAACTCCAGCAGCCTCAACAGCCATGTATGTATGTATTATTATTTAATGTTTACAAGAAATAATAGTTGAAATTGAATAATAGAAACAATAGTTGAATTAAATATTAATACAAATTTGAATGTTTCGTTAAATTTAAACGAAATAAAAAAAAACAATATTTATAAAAGAAAGTTTACAAGGAACACAATTTTTAAACATAATGAGTGTTACCTAAACAGAAAAAGAGTTGCCTCACCAGCTACTCTCTCTTAGATAGGCTACAAGTAGATATACTTTTTGTTTATTATATACTAGATACCTATGACAAGGAGAAATAATTCCGTTCCTTCTAAATGGTACGCATCAATTATTAATTTATAGAGCCTTTTTAGTGTTAAACAGTGTGTCCAAAAATTTGGCAATTCAAGTTAATTTTATTATAGAGTGATGGTGGATATATGTCGGAAGTTTTTTGACGATTGATGTAGTATATTTACAGTGTGCGCGAGAGCGTCGCTACCCTAAACATAAGTTCAATCTTATTCTGGGTTCCAGAGTTTATCGTGAATACTATATATCTTGTTTGTGACGCTGTTGATATATTTTTGTTGCCAAATTAATGAAAATAAATCTTTATCTTATCTTATCTTTTTATAAAATAGGTACGTGCTGGTGGAATGAAGATAATCTCTGTCTTTCCGTTGGTATGGCGATAGGTGATATGGCGTTTCAGAATGTTGGAATAGGATTTTGTGTACTATATATAATTGTCGAACAGATAAAACATAACAAATTCTGTAAAGTTCGGTGGTTGGGAACGAGATAGACTGAAATATAGCAAACTACCTTAGGAATGGCTCGATGGGCAATCTCTACTGGACTCATTACTGTCTTTGCAGCACTACCCCAGTAACAAATACAATAGTTAATCATAGATTGGCAAAGTGCAGAGTATAGATTTTAAATGGGTTTGCATGTCTAAGAGTTTTAAAAACGTATATTAATTTTCGTCTACGGCCAGATGGAGTATACAATGAGTATTGAAGTTCAGATTTTTACCTATGAATATACCAAGATATTTAGTCTGGTCAAATAAACTTAAAACTGGACACTGGCAATTAAGGTGAGGTGAAAGAGAACAAGAGTGAGCTTTAAATAAAAGGGGTTTTAATGGTTGTGATATTGAACTTATAGAAAATGTTACCAAATTAGTTTTAGCGGTATAGATGATTCATAAGGTGTGTGGTGATGGCCATTGCAGTACAAAATCAGTCGGCTTCAGAGCCTGAGTAGTTTTTAACACAGACCATGAATTAGCGCAGAAAGCAATTCCAGAATCATCTGCATAAGACACAAATTTCTTTTTTCTTATACAAAGGAGTTTTTTGAACCGGGTAGTTGGTGAGGCCTTTTTATATTTTTTCGTATGGAAACTCCCTCGGGCCGTCATTCAACCACGGTTTCTGGTGGAACGGTGTGTCGGAATCGAACCGACTAATCATGCTGCGCTTAAAATAGGAGGAATCTGAGAACAACTTTATTAAGAAATCCGAACCCCTCGTAGCGCCTCTTTAATCTTTTAGGTACGTAGTATCTTTTACGTATCTAGTATATTTTAAGTACTTGAAATAATTAAAATACGCCTGTAATTGGAATAGGGCAGTTATTTGATAGATATCCGTGGTTGTACACTAGGAAAGAAGTCCTTGTATGCCCTCGCCACCCGTTAAGCAAGGCGACCCCAAGATGGTGTACGGAGGGTCTAACTATAAATAAATTAACTACTAAAAATAATTAACGCAAATTCTAGTAAATTTATTAAGCACGTACCATTAAAATTGTTGTGGCAGATTTAGTTATAAGCAGCCAATGCATTTACTTGAGTCACTTTATTCTAATTTGGAATCATTATTTCATGAAATAAACCAAATAAATTCTTGACATGATGTGACATTACATGCTACATTTTTTTTATGCGATTTGCAAAGAGAAGATGGGTCACCTGATGGTAAGTGTCTACCACCGCCCATGGACACCCGCAACTCAATGGTCACAAGTGCGTTGCCGGCCTTTAAGATAGGAGTACACTCTTTTCTATACATACTTGGCAACGTTATTTGAATGTATATAATAGATAGATCCTAGAATCACTTTTTTTTCGTATGGTAAACAAAAGCTACCATTATCATAATACTATATATTCTAGAGGATTCTTTTCTAGAGGAGAAAAAAGTTGTAAATAGACACTATAATGACTTTCACACAATCCAATCAGGCTATTCGGCACGAGTCGAAAAATACATAGACTTTGTAAAAGTTCCAGAAGATTCCAGCCAAAATCGTTTAGTCGTGTTAAGGATTGGTAAAAGGTGTTGTATTTTGTCATTTAGCTGATTCTGTTTGGTTGTGATTTTATTTGATGAGGGTTATTACACCTTTTTATTGACTTTGTTTAGTTATATCAATATAATTTTCAGTAATCTCTTAGATACATTTTTATAGATGTTTTATGGGTTATAAGGTTGCAAAATGTTTTACAGACTACATCGCCGCCAGTGATGAGACCCAATGTCTTACCTGTAATATACGAGTATCTGTATTAAATCTTCCTGTACTAGTGTACGATGAAGTAATAAAAATAAATATTAAAAAAAAAGATTTTGTTAAAAATATTGTGTAATGTAATGTTAACATTCTATGTACGTCGTGCCGGTTGGTGACCGGATGGTGGGACCCGGCGACCACTTCCGGGAGGGTACGGGGGCCCTTCCGTCCGGCGGTTCGGTCACCGTCATGCTTCACCGATACATGATGACACAGCATTTTTAGTCTCAGTTTACATTGCCACGATGACTGTCATGCCTTTTACGCCCCCTTCCTCTTCTATCATGGCAGCACAAAAAAAGAAAAGTGGTCCTACAGCGGCATCCTCCTCTCCCACCAACCCGCTTTTTGAGGTGGAGTTCACTAACATACGTGGACTCCATGCAAACCTCAGCGCCGTACACCAACACCTCGAGACGGCTCGGCCGGCCATGCTCTTTCTTACGGAGACACAAATACGCCGCCCTGCCGACACGGCATATCTCCACTATCCCGGCTACGTGCTTGAGGAGTGCTTCCTCGCAAGGGCTGGAGTGTGCCTTTTCATCAGGGCGGATGTTTGTTGTCGCCGTCTGCACTGCCTAGAAGACACATCCTTCTCCATCCTTTGGCTCCACGTGGATTTTGGCTCTACGAGCCGGATTTACGTGTGCCTCTATCGCTCCCATTCCGGAGACTCCGAGACAACTCGACTCTTTGACCACCTGAGTCAAGCAGCGGATAAAGCGCAGGAGCAGTTTCCGACCGCCGAACTGGTGTTTTTGGGAGATTTTAACGCCCACCATGAGTCCTGGCTGGGATCTTCCAAAACTGACCACGCTGGTCGAACTGCCCACGCATTTGCTCTCACGCATGACCTTACCCAACTGGTACTCCAGCCCACCAGAATACCAGACATAACGGGTCAAGCGCCCTCTTTGCTGGACCTACTGTTGACGAATCACCCAGCGCAGTACAGCGTATCGGTTCTCGCCCCTCTGGGATCCTCCGACCACTGCCTGGTGTCGACCTCAGTGCCTCTAGTTACGCCTCCACGACCTGTGGTAACAAGGCGGCGGTTATGGCACTACTCGTCAGCAGACTGGGATGGAATGCGGGAATATTTTGCATCCATCCCGTGGGCTCAACGCTGCTTTAAAGATAGGGATCTGTCGCAAAGTGTGTCTGCCGTGACTGACGAAATCACTGTCGGTATGGAGTATTATATCCCCTACAGTGAAGTCGCCAGCACGAAGACCCGTCCCTGGTTCAATCGCGAGTGCATCCGGGCCGTTGCTCAAAAGCAGTCGGCCTACCGCGCATGGATCAGGGCCCGCGCACATTGTGACCCAGACATTGATCGCCTAAAAGCAGCACTAAACAGAGCCACTAGGGAATGCAAGAGAGCTTACATCAGAGCAGATGCCCAGCGCATTGCACGGTTTGGTCAAGAACTCGTCGCGTACCCTACGGGTAGCCGTAAGTTTTGGCGTGCAGTCCAACTATTGCCAACCTTCGCTGCCGCCGTTGAACTACCCTGACGGATCACTGGCCCACGACCCGCAAGAGAAAGCGAATCTACTAGCTGACCTCTTTGCGGCTAACTCCCGAATCAATGACCGTTGCGCGCACACGCCCACCATCGCGTCCTGCGACTCCGCAATGCGGGATATTCGCATCCGGCAGAGGGATGTCCGTGCGGAGCTTCGGTCACTCGATGTCCGGAAAGCCAGTGGACCCGATGGTATTCCGGCGGTGGTTCTTAAGAACTGCGCACCTGAGTTGTCTCCCGTACTAACGCGCTTGTATCGCCTGTCCTATTCCTCAGGAATTGTTCCGGAGGCCTGGAGAGAAGCGAATGTTCAACCCATTCCCAAAAAAGGCGACCGCTCCGATCCAGCCAATTACCGACCTATAGCCGTCACTTCCATACTCTGTAAGGTGTTCGAGCGGATCATCAACACCCAACTAATCCGCCACCTAGAGGATCACTCCTTGTTAAATGATCGGCAATATGGTTTTCGGCCGAACCGATCCACGGGTGATCTTCTAGCGTACGTCACACACCTTTGGGGTGAGGCTATGGATAGGCATGGGGAGTCCTTGGCCATCAGCCTCGACATTGCCAAGGCCTTCGATAGGGTGTGGCACCGCTCGCTTCTCTCCAAACTTCCTGCATTTGGTCTGCCACCTAAACTCTGCAACTGGGTTGCTGCCTTCCTCGAAAAGCGCCGCATTAGGGTTCTCTGCGACGGCGCGGCCTCAGACTTCCACGAGGTAAGCGCTGGTGTACCTCAGGGCTCCGTCCTATCGCCTACGCTGTTTCTTTTGCATATCAATGACATGTTGGCCCTTGGCAATATACATTGTTATGCAGACGACAGTACAGTGCACGGGCGATATTTCGGGCATCCTACTGCCAAGCTGGCAGCCGTTGAGGAAAAACGACAGGAGCTTGTCGCTGAGCTCGACCGGGTCTTGAGCCGCATTTCCCAATGGGGCTGTGAGAATCTGGTTGAGTTCGGCGCCAAGAAAACACAAGCGTGTGTGTTCTCTAACAAAAAGTCTCCATTCCTTCCCCTTCCTACTCTTCAGAGCACTCAACTGCCACTGCAGGATAGGCTTAGTATTCTGGGTATGGATATTTGCCGGGATCTCAATCCGCGCGATTACATCGAGAGTGTCACTAAGGCGGCCTCGCGTAAGCTCGGCGTTTTGAACAAGGTGAGACGGTTCTTCTCGCCCGAGCAACTGTGTCTTTTGTACAAGACCCAGGTTCGCTCCTGCGTGGAGTACTGCTCTCATCTCTGGGACGGCTATGCGCAGTATTTGCTTGACGCTCTCGATCGGTTGCAGCGGCGCGCAGTCCGCATTATCGACTGTCCTGAGATCACCCAGTCTCTTGAGCCTCTGCAGTTGCGAAGAGATGTCGCCTCTATGGCAGTCCTCTATCGCCTACATCACGGGGAGTGTTCTGATGAGCTCTTCCAATTGGTCCCACCTTCTCCCTTCCTCTACAGGACTACGCGTGCTGGCCTGAGGAGTCACCGTTTGTGCGTCGAAAATATACGTACCCGAACTAAACGGTATGGCTCTTCTTTCTTGTGCCGATCGGTAAAAGCCTGGAATTCTCTACCAGCGCACGTGTTTCCTTCCCACTATGATCCCAGGTCTTTTAAGCGGGGCGTGAAAAAGCATCTCACCAGGCCGCCATAGTGTGGGTCACCATGCTGCATTGACTAGACATGCAATGAGGATGGTGACCACCACTCTTTGACTCCACCTATTGCTTTCCATCAGGCAAAGTGGAGTCACTATGGTAGGCTAATATAAAAAAAAAAAAAAAAAAAAAATGTAACTTCAATTTGTATTAGCTTCAATTTATTATTTTATAGCTTTTAATGATGTCAGTATTTCATTTAAAAAAAATAACAATCATAGCTTTAAATGAGGGCAATAAAACGGTGCATAATTTAAATTAGTGGGATTGAGATAGGATACAACATTTCTAGATACAATCAGCAAAAAAGTGGAAGTTTAAAATGCAGTCAGGGTCGTTTTTATAGTTTGTTATTCGATATATTTTCTCTAACATTCTATTTCCTATATATGTGTAAAATATGTGTTACTTGAGCAATATTATTACAGAGGACTAATACTTCTGGAACGTGGAAGAGTGAAGTAAGATTTTTTTTTTATAGACGTGACCTTCATCTCTTACATCGTCACTTTCATCATCATCGTCACGTGAGGTGTAAGACAAACACCTATTCCAATATAAAAAATAAATACCTAGTAAACTCTAACATTGATTTTCAAGTATTTAGATATGGGACTTAAATATTTGATTATATTGTTTCTATTATTTGTGTATATTGTAACTATTCATACATTTGGAAAGATAAAATTCGTTTAGTCAATTATTTTAGTTTTTATATTTATATGCACCGATTTCCTGTAATGTATACATACCATCGCAATGGTTGACTTACTGAAAATGTCTTAGACATTAAGTTAGCCTACGTACAATGACTTCATAAATAAATATATATACTAATGCTTAAATAAATAAATAATAAAAGGGGTGAAACAAGCCTTTTATCATATTTATACCAACAGTCGTTTGATAAATCTACATTCCAGCATCAATTACTCCAAATCTAGACAATCAGACCCCCAAATTTCCACCATCTATTGTTTTACATGCAAATTATTTTAATTTTAATTATTCTATAGTAAATAAATATATATACTATTGCAAAGATATATTCATAAGAGAGACGCATCAATCGAATTCCGTCTTTAACTTAGCACATGCAGAGTTTAATATTAAGTTCCTTATCAAGAGGTTGAGGAGAGCGGGTGATTATGTAAATAACGCTGTAATGACGTCATTATGAGGCATGTCGTTTGACTTGATGCGAGGAAGCGATATAATAAAATCTGAAATGTGTTCGTTCATTCTGATGAAGATTAATTCCGTTCAACTGTCTCCTTTAGTACAAAAAACTGATAAAAGGATTTAGTAAACAATGGTAGCATTTCGACCTCGGTACGTCTTTAACAACATACTACTAAATCCTGCAGCAATTCAGAACTAGGTCATCGATACCGCGAAAAGTACTAAAACGATCCGTACTTTGAATATTTCTCTCGACGGTATATATCATATTTCTTCTTCGAAACCTTCCATAAAAAAGGAGGCAAAACAAAACTACAGATTTATTTAAATTTGTTTTGGATAGATTACTTTATGACTCAATATAATAGTTTTGTTTACGCTTTCAGTGTACATGTTACTTCCAATCGAGTTACAGCCAGCAATAAATTCATAACAAAAATACACTACTCATCTCACACGTACAGTGTTGTAAAATACATGTTTTATTGTGTTTACTCTTGCTGCAGTGTAACGTAAATTTCTGAGTTACATTTAATATTACTTGTAATTTATTCTCTAACTTAATATACGAGTTTGTACATGTTCATTTTCTTTTGCTACAAATCGCGACAATTAATCACATCAAAGATTGAAATTAAACCTAATCACCTCGCGTTATGAAATATACTTTAAGATATGAGAATAGCTCATACCTTTCAACCATACATAATAAAAATATAAAAATCGATGAATCTGTTTCGGAGTATTGCGACAATGAACATCGTGACACGAGATTTTTATAAATATAGAATATCATTAAAATTATATGCTTTGCAATATATTAGTACATATATGTATGTGCCAGTCCAAGTCGGTGGCCTACGACCTAGAAGTAGCGTAGTTCAAGAATATTTTATAGAAGGTTCTTTTCAATGATCATTAAACAAGAAGAATAGGGTGGGTACAAGTAATGTTTGAATTAGTTCGTCTGAATAATAATAATGCAATTGAAAAATAAAGACTTATAGACAACTAAATAGATAATTTGTGATGTTCGTAACAAGTATTTTTTATTTAACTGGAAGAATGCTTGATAAAAGTTAGTAAATGAAAGTTTTATAAAAGCGCTAATAGATATTGGACAAGTCCCAAGAATCTCGTGAAGATTTGAAAATCTGATCTGAGATCTGAAAATCCTTCTTTCGAGAACAATACATTAGATATATAGATATACTTTTTATTGTACATCAAATAATTTCATTTTTATTATTATAAATATACTTACAAACTAAAGTTTCAGTATAAAAACAAAAAAAAAAACATAAAATAGGACTTAGTAAAATTAATTTTGTACAATACTTTATTGATTTGATTCTGAAAATATGGTTTTATACATTTTAAAAGCTACATCATTATATACCAGCATTGGAAACAAACACTATCTAGTTTATAATTCGAACAACGCCATCTGGTGATGGTTTTGAACCTAACGTCAAAACGAACGAACAGATATGAAGGAACAAATTTGATTTTATTTTTCAGCTAAATATTTCGTTAAACTTAAAAACACCTTTAAGAAGATCTTAATAAATACGCTAGCAATTAATGAACGTTTAATTTCGTACTGTATATTAAAAATGTTTTAGATTAAAAAAAAAATCTACCAATGCCTGCGAAATGCCTAAAGAAATTGAGGTCCAGTTACAATGATAAAAATAATTTCATTTGCAAATTGGATTTGAACTTTCGTACGGAAGTAAAAAGTACTAATAGAAAAAACTTTTTTTGTTCAGTACCGATATTTTTATTATAGCTATTAGTATGAAAATTCTTAGAAAAATCATTCAATCAAAATCATTTCAATTTAAGAGTATTGAAGACGTTATTCAACTGTGTTAATAGTACTGTAATATGTTGCTTTTAATCGCATTTTATTGTTATCTAACAATCATTAATGATTGTGTGACTGGTTCTACATATAAGCATTAAAAGATTGTATATAATAGCACTCAAGTAATTTGATTCAGAATACGGTTCTGAAATCACGCGGAATAAGTAAAAAAAAAATTCATAATATTTTTTCGATTTAAGTAGAAGGTACGTGATCCGTTTCACAAAGAGTCCCCTGCATTCGATGAAAGCTAGCATGCGTTCTATGTAATGTATTTATACATATCTATATGTGTATGTGTTCATCTGCGTATATAATATGGTATATTAATAACGTCAAACTAAATAGATACATATATGTTCTTATGCACGTTTTACGGTGTATTCCTATATAAATATGTAGCTATATACATACATACATGTATGTAATAAGTTTATATTAATATTATTTATTATTAATATTATATTTTAGGTGAAAAGCAAAAACCGAAACAAATATTTTTTTTGTATCAATTGAAAGTAAGTGTAACCTACCAAAATTTCTTTAATTTAATACTGACCTGACGAAAAAGGATAGTAGACAACGTGAATAGTATTGGTGTTGTCTTTTCGGATGGAGAATATACGCGATATAGATGTTATCAAACCTTAATAGATTAGTAAAACCATAAGTGACGTATGAGCATAGGTTCCTAGAGTTACTGGCTAACGAGACCTGCTCACCATAAAAACCGCATTGACACATGTTAAATAGTTCCAATTTTTATTCCTTTCTTAATCAGTCACATTTTATTTCCTCCACTGGATACTTTTCTCTTGTATTTTTTCGTAAGTGCGACCATTTGAGTTCCAATTTATAATTTCAATCCGATATTGCTGAACACAGTTCCGGAAAACTCTTGAAACTTATTTATGAAACTGCTTTCTCTTGTGAATTTGAGATGTGCTAGTTGAAAGCGGGAACTAAATATTTTAGTAAGTTTTCATCTGAAATTGATATGTTGTATTCTGAGTCGATTTGGTTCCTGTATTTTTAGGCTGCAGTAGACAGTAGCCAGTACTGTCTACGTGTAGTAATGAGGAACGTGGCTTAAAAAGTAAATATACACATTACGCTTATTACTTAACAAATTGACTCTGATCAAAGTCGAAAAATATTATGACTGATTAGAGGAGAACATCTCCTGGTCAACAACTTAGTCAACTTCAAAGAGAGGTGTGGCAACTGCGTGAGTTTATACCAGAAATGGTGGAATATATTACAACATCTCTTGTTCAGTAAAATATTTTCTAAAATTAGGTGCCCGAACTTCAAATCTAAACTTTAAAGTAATAACTTTTTTGTTCTGTAATTAATTTATTCTTCAAACTATGTTTTGAACAATACATATAAAATTAGAATTTTGCAAAAACTGGATGAGGAGAGCTGACAGTCGAGTTCTATGGCGTACATTATCGGTTTTTTTTAGTGCCAATACCTAATTAATAACGCTCAACGAAATAAAACTGAAATCATTGAGCATTTAGCCAGTCAAGTCTTTTATTAAATAAATTCGTTTTCAGTAATACAAAAAAGTCTTTGGGACTGCCGATAAAAGTAAAACTATATTATACACAGTATACGTAAATGTAGCTCATGGGAAGCGTGCGGTGGCGATGACGCGAGTTTCACGTTTCTTGTTCACTCAAAAAGTACACATATATACACAGTATACAAATAGCTCATGGAAAGCTTTCGGTGAAAATGACACGAGTTTCATGATTTTTGTTCACCCAAAAACTACTCAACGCCCCTAAAGATGTTATCTCTTCAAATACAATTAAAACAAAGTACCTACCTAGTCAATCATTTTCTGAAGCTTCTAGCTTAGCTTGGCTTAGCATAGCCAGTATAAATAATACTAAATAATAGTTTGTGAAATAATGAAACAAGTACAGATTTACCAGCGATCCCTTTTTTAAATGAGGTATCATTCTTTATGTATGTCATACTAATTAAACGTGGGTAGGTCCAAAAATTCATATCGTCATGTACTATATTGTCACTTAAAAACAATTAACCATGTATGCATACATGCAATGTATTTAATAAGTGATCCAACATTCTGTTAAATATAATTTTAGATTAGTGTATTTTCATTGATAGCTCTATAATGTTTTAGCACTCAATACTCACTGAGTAATACTGAAGCAACTCAATTAACGATATTGGAGAATGGCAGACAAACTTTGTGCGCTCCCAATTCGTCTGTACGCTTCGTAGTAACTCCAGAACTAGTTAGCTAATAGCAGAGTTAAATGGCTACTGTGTGGCGCGAATGTGTTTTGTATCCGAATGTTGTGTAAAGTTGCATGAAATTCTGAATTTGTAATTCGAATTGGAGAATCTGTTAGTGAACAGATAGTTAATATGATTGTTACTTTTGTAGCTTGTTTGTTATTAGAGTTGTTGAATACAGAGCTCTTTGTTCCTGTTATAAATGACTATAAAACACGTATAAAATATCCTCTACCTTATTTAGTCACGGGGGCTTTTAAAATGTAGGAGAATAATATGGGGACAGGGTTCGTATGTCGTGTGAAGGTAAAAGAGTGGAAGTTTTTTTGGATACACAGGCGATGGAGACAAAGGGGGAAGTATTGGTGGTTAGTTTGGACATAGCAAAGGCCTAGGCACAAAGCGCTGGGATTTTCAAGAAACTGTGCAACTTGATCACCAGTTTTCTCA
The DNA here is from genome assembly GCA_947561695.1 of Tyria jacobaeae. Lineage (NCBI taxonomy): Eukaryota > Metazoa > Arthropoda > Insecta > Lepidoptera > Erebidae > Tyria > Tyria jacobaeae. Next base: position 5,895,901 of record OX387215.1, on the reverse strand, counting down.
CAGAAGCATCAAGGTCACTGTTGACGGTACATACTGTGTGCACAACGCTGTGTGCCAGCATCCACGCTGTTTCTTCTGCATATCAAAATGCTACAAATCAGCAGCATCCATTGCTATGCAGACAATAGCACGAGTGATACCGTACACGGGCCACGCCGGCCAGCCGATACAAACTTGTGTCGATCAAACTTGAAACGAAACTAAACTTCTTTAGAAAAAGTTTCACATTGGCATCCACTTAATTAAGTCCAATTTAACCACGAAGACACAGGTTCGCTCGTTTACATAAAAAATATCATTAGTCGTATCACCTCGTTTTGAGAGCACTTCATCGCATCACTATCGAGCATTCCTGCATGGCATCAGCCCGCCTCGGAATCCTTGGCGATATGTCAAGTTAAGTCCAATTTCGGCGTCTCGTAGGTAAGGCAAAATTTGCCTTGAAAAAGCGTAGTGTTCTGACCAGTTGAGTATTTCACTCGAGCCCACCGCTGGCAACTTTATAAGGAGCAGGTTTGGTCGCATATAGAATACTGTTCTCACCTCTATGTAGGGGCACCCCAGGCTTTTGACCGCATTCACGTCATTGATTGCTAGGATATTTCTGACCTTGGCGTTGTGTTAAAATGTAGCTTCACTCTGCATTTTCTATAGCTTGTATTAGTGGGAGTGTTTAGAAAAATGCCAAAGCTACAAAATTACCATCATAATCACCTAGATAATTGGTACTCCACCACTGTGCGCTTCTCTGGAAGCTTAAAAAACTTAACTTAACTGGAAGCTTAAAAGTCCGGCAAAGCACTTGTGACTCTTGAGTTATGTGTGTCTATAGGCGGCGGTAGTCACTTATCATCAGGTATCATCTTACCGTCTGCTCGCTGCTATTTTTTTTTACTGGATAGGGGCAACCCTATCCAATAAAAAAAATAAAAGAAAATGGTGAAATACATTTATTATATTATAATCATAATACTTACATTATATCAACAATTTAACACATTTGACATGACTACGTTATTACCATCAAATCTTGATGTCTATTTCTTACTGTATATATTTATATAAACCCCTTTTGTTTAAGATGCATTAAAGACAAATGTGTTAGTGAATTAAGGAAATATTATATTAGCAAAAAACTAATTAGTTTCATATATTCTCTCGCTCATATTTGCTAACTTTAAAAATATAATATGATTATTATATTTTAAAAGTTAGCAAATATGAGAGAGATTTAGACTTTTAGTCAAGTTATAATGATTATAACTTGACTAAAAGTCTAAATCTAAACTTACATGATATTTTGTTTAATATTTTAATTTACTGTGTATGAAATCGTTGTAAGTTATCGTAAGCATTCATTTAGATTCATTAAGATCAACAATGAACCCTTTTCTAGCTAATGCAATATATTTATGTATAATTATTAGTAATTATATCAAAATTATATATACTTAAACATCCTGAACTAAAACAACCTTAATATTTGTCATCCTGAATCTATGAGTTCCTTAACATATTAAACACGAAGGAATCGCGAAAGTTTAAAACATATACAAAGAGAACATACTTGTTCATAATACAGGTTTAAGCTTTTAAACATATTTCAAAACTTTACAAACTTTGTTTTGTCGTTTTTGGAAATCTCTTCAAAAGACTAAACATTCATTTCTTACACATAAGTAACTTTTTTATCACTCTTCTATTAAGAAGTTGATGACTTTACTCGTAGGCCTGAAATAAATGTTAAACTACTACAGCCAACGCACTTTTACGATGGAAATGTACTGGTATAAAGCTAACAGTACTTCCATCATCACTTCAAACTTAATACTGCAGGATTCAAAGTCCTATTCACTCAGTGTCATTCATGAAGAAGTAAGAAAGATACAATAAATACTCGTATGGAATTAAAATAGCATCTACCGTAATTAGTTTCCAAATAACTCTCTTTAAGAATTTATTTTTATATTATTAATTTTTATTAATTATTACGCTAATTTTATTAATTACTAAGTTAATTATGTGTAGTTCTCGGATGTTTCCTTCTGAGGGTATTCCGGGTCCCTAGCAATAGACGCTCTCATGACGGAACAGCGTGTGGTTTTAGTTTAGCCCGACATACCACCTCACCGTCAGCTCTGGTGAGGTGATGACCCGTGGGTGTTTCCACATGAAAAAAAAGAAAAAAAGAAAAAAAAAAGGTAATTAGTGTCGTCAGACGTGGGTTTCATTTCTTCTTTAATTGTTATTATTATATATTTATTATTATCTCTTAAAGTTCTTATTTAAAGAGATAATTGGATCTTGGATCTTTCCGAGATTAGGGTTCCGAGATAAAATACAAGAGTAACGTTTGTAAGAGGTTCGTTGATATAGTAAGTACCTACCAATTTTCATTCGTACCGGTCTATTTGGAAACCTTAATAAATTTCACAGAGAAAAAAGGCTTTTAGACAGCCAATGAAAACAAGATGCCTAACCTCATTTACTGTGAACGAGGTGTCGTAAGTCAGCAACAAAATGTAGCCATTGAAATTTAACAGCTTACATTTTAAGTTTCATCCGTTAATTACAGTCAAGAATATCTTAGTTACTGCAAATTTGTCTCGTTTCGTAACATGAAGAGGCGGTTGTCTTAATCTTACTTCGCACAATTCGTCAACTGAAGGGGGCTAAGGGTAAGCTGTTAACATCTGTATAAGCCTGATTGTAAAGTAATTTTGAACTTCGAGTATTTGTTTTTAAGTATTTCTGTGCGTAAGTAAGTATTTCTATTATGAATTAAATTTCTTGGCAATTTAAGTTAAGGTTGAAAATTATGTTCATATTAGAAGTTTACTTTTAGTAAAATGTGGGTATATAATGCACCTCTCCCTACTATAACTATAATATACTACTATAATAGGGAATAGATTATAATATATTGTTTTAAATATACTAACAAAGTCTTTGTTTATCTACATACTGGTTTTAACTCAATATTACAATAGTCAATATTGTGTGTGTGTGTGTATAGTGTGCTTTTATGCACTAAGACCTAAATAATGGAGTAAATATTGAATAACTTATATAATGTATTAATTATTCCGTTTATCCATAATTTTTACTTTTTACTGTCTAACTTTCTCTTGATTAAATTATACAGATCAATTGTTTAGCTCCTAAATAATCATCTTGCAAAAGCGGTCCTGACTCGTTCTGCCACTGCAATAACGTCCTCCTTTTGCCTAATGTGTAGTTTGGACATAACGGATCCAATCCACGAATAAGTATAAATAAGGAACTACATAGACAAACTCAAACTTCCACACTTAGGGACAACTTCAAACAATCCGCATAACAATGGCTTTGTTGAGCCTCGTGTTGGCGATGGCTCTCGATTGCACAGATTGTGGCACCGAATGAAGTGATTGATTTTAGAACGTTATTTTTGTTATATTTGTATATGTCGATACATTTTGACAGCTGATGACATATTTTAATAAATTTTATGAGATGTAAACAAATTACTGACTCCTTTTAAAATTATTGTTATTTTTCAAATTCCCATAATACATTCTGTAAACAGCTGAATTGCATTATCTATTATTGCAGTGCATTTTCTTTATGGCTTAATGGGGTGCATAAAATTTGTACCGATTGCTTTCAGTATTAAATATGATGATGGGCTACATAGCATTTGAATCTGAACATTCACTTTCTTTGTTGGTTCCTTTTTTTTCACATTGGTTGTCAGACGTGTTAATGAAACGTTCAAAAGTTCATTCAAAAGTTTTGTGCTAAATAATTCATCAGTCAGATGAATATGCTCATACATTCAATCAATACTATATTATGTATTTATTATGACTTAATTAATCTAGTTGTCAACCTTATGGGGTATGATTGTAATCCAGTCGAACATGCTCGAAGTTTTGCTTATTTTAAGTACCTTCATAGACAACACTAGCTTCCATATTTTGATTCTTTTATATATTTAGTTAGTAAGGAATTGCGAATGGGAAATATAATACGATATTCGATCTGATATTCTAAATAGTAGGTTATTAACAACGGCAATATGTTATTCAACCATAACAGCAATAGTCTGCTTTGGCATATTTACAACAAGTAAGGCAGGTACCCACAATTTACAAAAGACGTATGCGAAGTATCTTTAAAGTGCAATAGATTCTTTGGATGATACACCAAGCTATGGATCTTAATATATTAATACATACATAGATTATAATCTTTGTATTTATTATTTCTTGTCGTAAAAACAGGTTTTGATTTCACCATTAAATACGTTCTAACAATTCAAGAATGACCTTCCAAAACTGGCTAATCGGCTAAGATCGACAAAACTTTGACAGTGACAACAGAAACTCTTTGTCCGGGTGACTGATTGATCTCGTTTGGGTCCTGACAACAAATTAGTTTCAGAGGTTCTATTTATGAAAGAGGGCGGATGGAGAAGCGGTGTTTTGTTTTTGATGTCTTGTTTAATTTTGTAGACGTAGGTAGTCTTTAAGCATTGCGTAAAAGTAAGAACCCGTTAAGTAAGATACGCGATATGATTATTTAATTTAGCAAACGCTTCTAATTTCTTACTAACCTCAGGTTTTCAGGTCTCTGATAACAATAAATTCCTGTGAAAGTCTACACTCCATTGAATCAGTTGTTTTTTATAGTATAGGGGAACAAACGAGCAGACGGGTAACCTGATGGTAAGTCACTGCCGCATGAACACTTACAACTCAAGAGTCACAAGAGTGCTGTCCGCCTTTTAGGGTAGGAGGCGAAAGGGAGGAGGGTAAAGAAGGGAAAGGAAAGAGAGGATTGGAAAGAGGTTTGGGCTTATGGTAACTTCACTTACTCAGACACACAACGAAAGCATTGCTTAACAATCAGTTTTCTGTGGGGCCGTCTAAATACTCCGGTCGAGCCGGCCCTTGGACGTATGATTAAAATCATGTCATACAAAAGACGAATATAAGTTCAACTAGACCAGCATGAAATAAAAAAAATACTTTGATTTCGATACCAAACCGAAAACTCTAGAACTAGACCAAACACCCAAAATTGTTGACAACACCGCCAGACAAATTGTTAAAGAAATTAAAAGTAACTTAAAATTCTCTTTTAAAATTTCTCCACTCTCTTCCTTTTTTACTTTGATTTATTACCATTGAAATTTGTGACCTTTTTTTATGGAATGTTACAAACAACGCTTATAAATAATTGTTTGTTAGATTCCGGGTTATTGATGACTTCGGTTATAGCAAATGGTATTATGGGATATATGTATACTATTTATGTTAATGTAATTCCTTAGGAGGAACAGAAAACAAGTGAATACGTGGTCTACTGGATACCGAGTCAGCACAATAACAGAGACAATGGAGGTTAATGGATGATTGTGGGAAATGCATATGTATATATGCGTATATAATGTCAGCATCATTTAATATGTTAAAGTAAGTTATTGAATATATTCACATGACTAAAGTCTCATAATTTAAAAGCTAACTACTAAAAAGATATAAAAACTCATCAATATTTCTTAGCAAAAATGATCAATTTAACAGTAACTTACGGACTACGGGTGTAGTTACATATCGCTATTTCATCTATTTTAATGGGGTTTTTTGGCGAGATGTTTGAAGGCCATATAGTTTCATATAAGATTAAACAAAAAAAAAAACAACGAAAACGAATCCCATTTTCTAAACTTTGTCAAAGTCAATAGAAAACCAATTCGGCTAATAATAGCCTTACTTATTTCAGCATTCCTTTCAACTTCACAAGTCAAATATGAAATTGATACATTACAAATAACTAGAAAGCGCAAAGCTATCGTTACCTAAAATTATAAACGTTGAACCCTGTTTGACTTTTTGAATATTATATTAAGAAAGTTCCGCACTCTAGCTGAGTTCGTTTCAGTATATTAGCATAAAAGGAAAGTTAACGGTCAGATGATAATACTTGAATCATAGTTTGTCAGAGACAGTTTTTCAAATGAATGCCACTAAGGTGTTTTTAAATATGATGCCTATCTGATTACGTTGTAGAGATAAAAAGTGATAAAGGTGCAATTTTCCGTAGCCGGATTTAAATTGAGTTTTTAAAGAGATTGACGACCTTGGAAATCATAATGTTTACAAGCAGTTTAACGTTTAAATCACATCTCTCTCTTCATCCACCGGTTGCCTGGAAGAGATTGCTAATTGCAATAAAGCCGCCAATTGTACATATTGTTAGTTAAGTATTTATAAGCTAATATTGTATCTGACTGTACAATAAAGTCAATCAATCAATCAACGTTTAGGAAAGTACTTGAACGTCTCCTCACCGAGTTAGTAGAATAGCCACAAGCACACGCCTGTATACTTATATATATATATATATATATGTATATATATTGAAATTCGTTTATGTATGTGTAAATTTATCATATATTTGTACGTAAAAAGCTGTACATATTATGTAGTAATGTATATATAGCAAAAATGTCGTTACTTCAGTACTGTCTTTGCACCTAAATTATTGTTTTTCTACACCACTATAACGTCGACTGGTAGAGAATGCTCTGAGCGTTAAGTTTGCTCTATATACAAATGCATCAAGTTTTTAAATAAGAAAAAATACTACTTTGCTTTAATATACTCTTCATTATTGTAAAAGTGATGTCACTAACAGTCACCACTGTAGTCACAATATAGAAAAAGCTAAAATGTTTAACGAAATGCTACATGAAGACATTAAAGTGTCTGAGGTCAACAGTGTAAGACTAGAGTAAGAACAAGAGACAATACGGTGGTTCTCTAAGGACATTATTTTACGTTCCAGTTTAACAAAAAGCTTTTCAATGAAATCTTTTTCTAAGAGAATTACAATTAAACTCTTCTAGCAAATGACATTCATAGTCATCGTACAAAATATTGTAACTTAAACAAAGAAAGCATGTCAAATAGAAATATAAATGTTAATTTTTACCCTTCTGGCTTAGTTTCACTTATCCATTTTTTATCGAAACAAAAATTAACTTAGAAAAAAACACAATGGTCGATTTAACTTTTCTGAACAACACTTAAAATCAATTTAATTAAAGAATTATTAAGAAAATCTACAACTTTTAATGGACAGTTCAGAATTATTGTTAAGTACGATTTAAGAATATTAGAAAAAACATTTCAAATGTCTAGTTATAAAAAAGCAAAAAAATTTTTATAGTTAACACACATTTTTGACCTCAAGTAACCAAATGGTATAACAAATCGTCGGTACTCAGACACACGGGAGGCTTACTTGTAACTGAAAAATATAGAAGCCATCTCACTTCTACTGGCACGCTCACGTGCCTATGGAGGTCTTTCTCCCGGAATCGTAAATTCATTCATTCCTTCAAACCTTCAAGAAGAGAGCGTACCTCTACCTAAAAGGCCGGCAACGCACTTGTGACTCTTGAGTTGCGGGTGTCCATGGGCGGCGGTAGTCACTTACCATCAGGTGACCCATCTGCTCGTTTGCCCCATATCCCATAAAAAAAAAGCTCCTGATATTTTCCAATCTACTCTTAAAATCACCGTAATTTCTTCCAACAGTAGGTCATATATTGCTCTGTACCATCGCGTATTGGGTTTCAGACTGGTATGTGTGGCCCGGAGTATTACCTTTCCAATCTTATTTATCGAGACCCACCCTCATACTAATGTAGAAATTTATAACATTATTTGGCCAAACCCACAAAAATGCTAGATTTTTTTTCTGAGTTGCTATTTTCCAAATTCTTGTATATCGTCCATCGATCTTAGTAAATATATTAGTTATTTTCTAAGATCAAAAATGCTCATTGAAAAAAAAATACTGTAAAGTAACAAATATTAAGAAAGTTTTCAGTAAGAGCCATAACCCAAATTGCTGTGTATATTTCACAGTAACCATAATGCATTGTAAGCTGTTTTTTTCATCATATGTATCTTTGTACATACGGTAGCTCAGAGGACCTATTATCATTGGTAAGTAGTTATCAATGGTTTGAACCTATTCCTGACTTAACAACCGCTCCTGCAAAGAGGGTCTCCAAGGTGTGATGCCTGATAGTGACGGGATGTGTTTGAAACTGTAAAGTACAATACATTGCAATACATACTAACAATATAACACCCGTTGACTATTTAAACATTACCTACACTTAAATACTTAGTAAAAAGTAAAATATAAATTTATTTAATTTATATTTTACTTTAAGCTAAGCTAAAGCTACTAAAGCTAAGCTTTCATCTATAACAATTAACTAAAAAGTTAAAAATAAAATCTAGTATTTTGCATCTAGGTATTTACCTATACACTTAGCAGGGACATACATAATGTGTGTATATTCTAAGTTCAGGATTCTTTTCATAATTTAGTGGAATAAAGATAGATTGATACATAAGTTCTGGGGTCATAATTATATAAAAGTACACACATCTATTCCAAATATCAAATATAAGTTAACGCTCGTGGCACGAAAATATAGCTAAGTACCTTACTTATAACTTATAACGGGTAGTGCCTAAGAGCTTGCTTTTCAAAAAACCTTTCTATACTTAATTTATTCCGATGCATGTTTTTAAATAACCACATTTTTGTTATAGTAAGTTTTTTAGCAATAGGGACAATTTAAATTTTAGAAGCATACCGTTTTACAAATTAGTAGTAATTTGAATTATCATTAACTTCTAATTTAATAAAAATTAAAATATACTTTATTTTGTTCATAAATTTAAAATTCATTCTAGTAAACTATTTAAGACTTAACTAAGTTTAAACAAGAAAATGTACGTAAATTTAAAGTTACGAACAGTGACTACTAAATGTTTGAATATTTTAATTTTAAAAGTGATTTAGTGAGCCTTGAAATTGTCTCTTAGGCTTTATTTTTAAACATTTATTCAAATATTTTGAAATATAATTTATTACGGAGGTCAAACATACGCAGTTCTCGCTTGTGAGCACACGAAAAGCTTTACTGATTTTGACCAAATTTCATTAGCAAACAACCCCTTCCCATTACTTAACTACAAGTGTACCTTCTACTCGTTTGTCTTAAAAGGGATGGCAGGTTTATGATTGGCTAACACACGTACGTACCGTACAGAAGGTAATTAATTGAGCACATTGAGTGTTGTACAGATTACGTATTCAGCGCTTTGATGTTAACTACTATTGTTTTATAATATGTATCAGTCTATTAATTACCTCTTCAAATTAATTACATGCGGTTTATTTAAAAACAGTGTAAATAATTTTCAAAATAATTGTAAGGTTCTTAAACCAAAAAGTAAAATGATACATAAGTAAACTTGTTATAACTATTTATGGTATTTATCAAAATCAAAGTTTCATTTAAATGTTTCTAGAATAATGATCAACCGATCGAGTACGAACCTTGTATGTACTCGTAGTACCCTATGGCTAATGTCTAAAATGTACGTGTTGGCGTAATATGCTGACACGACAATGTGCGGGTGCGTTGCCCGTACCTGCTGCCAGCATGTACCAGCACCGCTCATCGTTGCGGATGATGGTGAATGACGTGCGACAAGGTTGATTACTACATTTATTGTTAAATACGCATGGATGAATTCCAATGTTAATGAAAACGCACATGTTTTGACTGCTCACTTACACTAATTGATTGTAATTCTACACTTTCACGATTACAAGTAGCCTTGTATACACTTAACGCTACGTGCGACGCGAGCTCACCGACTACTCTGCGATGCTGCCTTCAGCAGCACCGGCGCGAATGACCACCAGTCACCAGAGCTTTAGCTTCGGGACGGCCCGGGCGCTACTTGATGTACCGATAAACGTACAGTGCTACTCCGATAACGATTACGCTTACAATAACGTAAATAACAGAATAATGATAGATGTCAGGATATCATATGTTGTTCTTTGACAACAATGTATGGTATCCTGACATCTATAATTATTCTGTTATTTATTTAGAGTTCTGATTTTCCTCAATGTATTTATTCTTTTGAGAAATTTCTTCAAGTAGTTGTTGATTTTGTAGTATCCGATTCGTTGGCAATATTTTCACTGGGCAATGTGATATTCAAAAAGTGATTTATTAGAGCGATAAGAGGACTTTCTATTTAAAGTCTAATCTTCATACTGCTGGCCTGAAATATGTGTGAGTATATAATAGGGCTTTCAGTTTTTGCGTCAGTTTTTGTGCTAAACCTTGATCTTCGCAGAGGATATGTAGTGAACAATAGTCACAGTAAAATTATAAGATTTTTTTAAATGACCGCAGTATGATTAATTCTGTAACTTTATAAACATACAAATAACGGACACGAAGAACACCTAGACTCAGAACTACAATTGAAGGTTTATACAAAGTTTTGTTCTGTGAAGGGATCAAACCCATAACACTTGGCACGGTAGCATAGAGGCGGCAGCGTAGTGACCACTTAAACCACTGCGCCATCCATACTGCCATTATTTGTTTACGTGACTAATATCCTCCTATTGATTTTGGCAAGATTTTGTAATAACTTCATAAGAATTTGATTCCTTATCAATTTTGTATAGGTTTGCATAATTATTTAGCGATTAACAGGTTTCTAGATAGTTAAACAAAACGGCATAAGAATAAGTCTGTATGAAAACTTGATGTACAATATAAATCATGTTTTCTGCTGATAGGTTAGGTACAGGCACAAGCTTAAAAATCTTATAAACGTCGCGATTGATAAGTGGTTACTTGATTTAAAAAATGCTATATTCTTCTGTTATTCTTGATTTAACAGTTAACATTTGTGATTTTTTCCTAACTCCGTCTGTATAACAAAAGAGAGAGCTAAATTTGTTGATTGTTATTGCCTTATTTTTTATCTCTTTTATTATGTTCCTTAATTGTTCTAGAACTAGTAAATGGATGTTGAATCTGATATGGTAAATATCAGTTATGGCGTTGATAATCGTACTTTAGATGTCTTTCAAGTCTTGGAGCATGTTGTTTGAGCAGCTATTACTTCTAGACTGAAATCTATAGTCAAACTGTGACTTGATTTCAGGGTTTATTTTAATTCCAGCCTTTTATAAACTCATAATATGTTGGTTTATAATTTTAGGTTGTTTTTCAATTGACTGCAAAGCTCGTTTTAATAAATTGTATCACCCTCAATGTAATCGTGTTTTTGGAGGTCCCTTTCACTACCCCTATTATTATTTTTCAGACATAAATTCCATGCCAAACACATTTTGTAACTCGTCGTACTTTTCTTTAAAGATGTTTCATTGTTTCGTTGTCAATAAAAATGATTCTTTTCATTACTTTTTTGAGTTGGAGATTTTATCTTGAAGGGCGTTTTTTAAATTTTTCCATTTGTGATACAATTTTTCTATTTTGCCAATAATAAATTGAGAAAGAATAATTATTATTCCAGTTGGGTTCCATCATCACTTCTTCACTAACGTCAATAGCACTTTCACGGATACTTTTTTCAAATATATATTTTTAGGAAAGTTTAAGCTCATAACTTGTCGGTTACTGCGCATAAGATGAGAGCAGTACTCCACGCAGGAGGTTGGGTCTTGTATAAAAGACACAGATGCTCGGGCGAGAAGAACCGTCTCACCTTGTTCAATACACCGAGCTTCCGCGAGGCCGCCTTAGTGACGCTCTCGATGTAATCATGCGGATTGAGATCCCGACAAATGTCCATACCCAGTATACTAAGCCTATCCTGTAGGGGCAGTTGAGTGTTCTAAAGAGTAGGAAGGGAAAGGAATGGAGACTTTTTGTTTGAAAACGCGCACGCTTGTGTTTTCTTGGCGCTGAAATCGACCACATTCTAACAACCTCATTGAGAGATGCGGCTCAACACCCGGTCGAGTTTAGCTACAAACTCCTGTCGTTTCTCTCAACGTCTGCTAGCTTGGCAGCAGTATGTCCAAAATGTGTATCTGCATAAAAATGTATGTTGGCAAGAGCCAACATGTCATCGATATGCACAAGGAACAGCGTGGGCGATAGGACGGAGCCCTGAGGTACACCAGCGCTAACCTCCAGGTTGTCAGAGGCCGCACCGTCGCAGAGAACCCTAATGCGGCGCTTGTGAAGGAAGGCAGCAACCCGCACGACGGCAGACCAAATGCAGGAAATTTGGAGAGAAGCGAGCGATGCCAGACCCTATCGAGACTGATGGCCAAGGACTCCCCATGCCTATCCATAGCCTCACCCCAAAGGTGTGTGACGTACGCTAAAAGATCACCCATGGATCGGTTCGGCCTAAAACCATATTGCCGATCATTTAACAAGGAGTGATCCTCTAGGTGGCGGATTAATTGTGTGTTAATTATCCGCTCGAGCACCTTAGAGAGTATTTAGGGGACGGCTATAGGACGGTAATTAGCTGGATCGGAACGGTTGCCTTTTTTGGGAATGGGTTTGACGTTCGCCTCACTCCAGGCCTCCGGAACAATTCCCGAGGAGTAGGACAGGCAATACAAGCGCGTCAGTACAGGAGACAACTCTGGTGCACAGTTTTAAAGAACCACCGCCGCAATACCATCAGGTCCACTGGCATTGCTTAGTGGCTTTGTTAAACGCTGCTTTTAGGCGATCAACGTCTGGGTCACAATGAGCGCGGGCCCTGATCCATGCGCGGTAGGCCGACTGCTATGGAGCGACAGCACGGGTGCACTCGCGATTGAACCAGGGACGGGTCTTTGTGCTGGCGACTTCACTGTAGGGGATATAATACTCCATACTGACAGTGATTTTGTTAGCCACGGCAGAAGCACTTTGCGACAGATCCCTGTCTTTAAAGCAGCGCTGAGCCCAGGGGATGAATGCACCCTTGTTACCACAGGCCGTGATGTGGCATCAAGAGGCACCGAGGTGGACACCAGGCAGTGGTCGGAGGATCCCAGAGGTACTGTACTGCGCTGGGTGACTCGTCAGCAGAAGGTCTAGCAAAGAGGGCACTTGACCCGATATGTCTAGTGTCCTGGTGGGCTGGATTACCAGTTGGGTAAGGTCATGCGAGAGAGCGAATGCGTGGGCAGTTCGACCAGCGTGGTCCGTTCTGGAAGATCCCAGTCAGGACTCATGGTGGGCGTTAAAGTCTCCCAAAAACACCAGTTCGGCGGTCGGGAACTGCTCCTGCGCTTTGTCCGTTGCGTGACTCATGTAGTCAAAGAGTCGAGTTGTCTCGGAGTCTCCGGAATGGGACCGATAAAGGCAAACGTAGATCCGGCTCATAGAGCCAAAATCCACGTGAAGCCAAAAGATGGAAAAGGATGTGTCTTCTAGGCAGTGCAAACGGCGATAACAAACATCCGCCCTGACGAAAAGACATACCCCAGCCCTCGCGAGGAAGCACTCCTCTAGCACGTAGCCGGGATAGTAGAGATATGCCGTGTCGCCAGGGCGGCGTATTTGTGTCTCCGTAAGAAAAAGCATAGCCGGGAGAGCCGTATCTAGATGCTGGTGTACGGCGCTGAGGTTTGCATGGAGTCCACGTATGTTAGTGAACGCTCCTCGAAAAACGGGTTGGTGGGAGAGGAGGATGCCGCTGTTGGACCATTTTTCTTTGTTTGTACTGCCATGATAAGAGTTGCGAAAGGGGGCGTAAAAGGCATGACATTCATCGTGGCAGTGTAAACTGAGACTCAAAATACTGTGTCATCATGTAACGGTGAGGCGTGGCGGAAACCGAACTGTCGGACGGAAGGGCCCCCGTACCCTCCCAGAAATGGTCACCGGGTCCCACCGTCACCAACCGACACGACGAGCCACTCCGTGGATTATGCGCGACCTGACTGGGCAGCTTCCCAGGGTGGTAAGCCGTGGTTGGGCCACCACCATTTCAACGGGTCTCCCTGGCCGACGGTTCGATCCACGCCACCCTCACAATGATTCTACGAGCACTCCACTGCTCACACACATACCACAATAACTTTCACCCCTGCATCAATGGGCCTCCGTCGCATTCACTCACCAACGAAAGACAACAACACGAATGTTGTTGCTTTAGGCTGGTTTTCTGTGAGAGGGTAGTACTGCCCCAGTCGAGCCGGCCCATTCCTGCTGAAATCAGCGTGGCTCTACTACCTACAGAATTTCAGATATGTTCAAAAAAAATCTAATACATTAACAGAAATTTAGAAATTTCGAGCTCGAGCATAAAAAAAATTAAACTCGATCTCATCCAATATCATCAGATTTAAAAAAAATGTAATGTACTCAGTAACTATACTCACTGTAACTCAGTAGAACCATGTCCGACGTTAGTGTGTCGTCTCAAGCACTCTCGTTTTTCATCATGAAATACAGAATATTCTTTAAAGCGGGCTGTATCAAATTTTGAAGACGAATTAATACAATATTTAAAACCAAAAAGAAAAGTTAAGAATATCATAACTCCAGAAGTAACAGCTACGCTAGACCGTATAAAATCAAGTAGTAGAAAACTGCTATCTTATTTAATACAATTGCCAATCTTCTGAATGTTGATGTCAAAGATATTCCAGTACAAGTTCGATTCAGCGAAATCGAAACCGTTTAAGAGTTTCAATTGTGTCTACAATGAAAGAAAATTTGAAAATAAATTTAAAAACGTCTAATTATTTAGTTTTACACTGGGATGGTAAATTGCTACCAGATGATAACGAGTAAAAAAAATTTGAACGATTGCCTATTGTTATATCATCGGAAAATACTGTTACGAAAGTGTGTACAGGGATTTGAAGGAAACTAATGTCACTGACGAGAGTAACAATTTATTTGTGTTTTACGATATTCCTCACTGCACAGAACGAGTTGTACTGCACGAACCGCGTAGCACTGTTCTACACTGTCCCCGCGGACTACACTTAACTCAGTCCAACGGTAGCACTGCACCACTCACTATTCACTTTCACTGTTCACTTCACTTCACTGTACTACTTTTTCACTTCTTCTTCTTATTCTTCACTTGAGAGCACTTTCCACTGAACTGCCTTGTAGGCGCGTCTGGAGCTCTTTAAATACCCTTAATTTCGATCGTAATTTGGTGAATTTCGACTGTCATTCCGTTATTCTTTTCGATTGTCTTCTACAACTTAATTAATTTTGCTTGATCTAGTACTTTCCATTATATTCGAATTTTGTAAAGAATCATCTCCATTTACTAGAATTTTCTATAAAACACCGAAATCACAAACAAAAACCCATAGAGTCCGCCAGGGCTTGAACTCACGGCATTCGGCTCGCAGCTGTAGCCACTACCGCTCTGCTACCGTGCTTTGTCAATCTTTTTTCGAAAATCGTCTATGCATTGTTTGTCTGTGCGGTGACGTAGGCATGGCGTCACAATACTAAGCAGCTTCTTGGCCCTTTGCTGTACCAAAATTACAATCTGGCACTGCTATCAACTAAGGGAAGGCTGTTTTTGATGTTTTAAATGACTGGGAATTGACAAATCGTATAAAGGCAATTTGTTCAAATACGACGAGCTTTAACACAGGTGATTTATTTGTGATATTTTATCATATTAAGGTATACTTTCTGCGAATATTAATTTACTTCTATGGGTTTTTTCTTCAGGCCAATACCATGGAACATGTAATTTAATCGGAAAACATTTCAATAAAATTTGCTGTACTTGGCACGTCGCCATCACGTGTACAAGCTAGTATTAAGAAGCGTAGCAGAAACTTGTTGGCCTGCTACGTCGCGTCCAAATGTCGCGATATTATTTCGCTTTCGAAGTAATTGGTCAACAATTCCATTGAAAATGGAATACAAGATAGTCTTATTGACGATAATATTAAAGATGAAAAAGAAAACATTTTTTCACAAAACGTGTACTAGGATTGGGTCCCACGTACTTATGTTAACACTTAAATTCCTGATACCATTTAGGCATTCAAGAGTATTATCGTAAATATGCTTGAAAATATTTATCGACACGGTTTGTATTACAGGTGGCATAGCAGTACATTAAAATATTAATAGGGGAAGTGAATATAAATTTCTTGTTGTTGTATCTGTAGTTTAAAATTTTCCAATGGACACTGTAATTTGCGGAACTTATTTGTAAATTCTGAATAAGTCCTTCAACCTCGCCCCTCACCTTGCTTTTGGAGAACTGCATTTTAGGATCATTGAATACACAATTTCCCGGGAGTATGGTGGGTGTTGGAGACATTCTATCACAACCATTCAACAAATTAACACCCAAAAGTCTTACGTAGGTTAGAAAAGTCTTACGTAGGTTAGATTTTTGTATGATTTTATTGATCTGCCTGATAAAAACTCACTTTTTAAAGTATAAAAGCTTTTCAAAGGCAGTTTTTATTGATTTTTGCGAACTGAATAATCACATAACAAAAAGTTTAAGATTACGTAAGATTTAATATTTTTAGTTTTACACATTTCGCCTAGCATTTAAAAGAAACGAAGGAGATAATACCTGGAAATTAAAACGGTCACATACAACATATTTTTTATTGAAATGAGAAATGGATATTTTTAGCAGCTAAAATAAGTGTTCCATTTTCTAGGACAAGCTGTATTGTGGTGGCAGCGATTGTTATCTTCTTTTTTTTCTTATTTTGTATTTTAACATTGAAAATGTTACCAAAATCTACATTAAACATAATAGTTATTACAAGTCCAGATATATTTTCGAGTACACAAAAACAACCACAAGTCATAAATGACCGGGAAACTCCTTTGTTCAAACAAAAAAGAAAATTCTTAATTTTTTCGACCTTGACCTCTTTTTATCGTCTCATTATGTAATACATATGTGTCAGCTACAGCTTTAACTTTCAGTAACGTGATACATAATATAATTTATTGCTCTCTTTTCTTAATATTTATACCATTAGAATGAGTTTGCATTAAGATTAGAATAAACCATAACTTGTTTAGAGACAATGGAAGTAAACCAATGTTTTTTATACAATCATTTCCTAACTAAATACCACAATCTGAATGAATGAGTGTAAAAGCTCAAAATTCTATTAATTTCTCCATTTCCTTTCATATGGTAAATATGGGTTAAAAATTTAAAAAAGTACATAACCTAAAATTACTTGTATTTATGATGGTTTAGTTTCAGAATTTAAAAAAAAATACACTTTAAAAAAAAACTTCATCAAGAATTGATTAAAACAAAAAGGCACTCTAATAACTAAATAAAACTGTTACGAAAAACTAAAACAACCGGCAAAAACTTAAGGCAAAGAACACATTTTACTAACAGTAAAACTCGTTTCGTTTTCAAAATATATGGGGGTTCAAAGACAGGCCAAATTTCCATACTGTTTGGTTCGTTAGCACTGACTTATAGCTGTCTGAAAATCTCGTCTGCCTTTGAATGTCAAAATACATTTTGCATATACGTGAAAATGCTTGACTTTAAGCTTCATTTTAAAATTGAAACGTTTGTACCATTATGTTTTAAGTAGGTTGTCGTTTAATACAACCAGACTTAAGTTACCGTATTAGGAAATTGATAATCTCTATGTACAATATAAGCACTGTTATAAAGATTCAATTTTGTTGTCTTGTGACTATACATATGTTATAACGATCCTTCTAACAGTGCTGAGAGACCCGCAAATCAATATCGAGTTTGAAGCAAGTTTGATAATGGTTACATTTTCGGACGCATAAAATGAAAAGTTTACCAATTATTGTATAAACTTCGGGTATAATGAAAGGAGAAAACTTTTAGAAGGACCTCAAGTGGCTAAATGACTTGTCTAAAACCGTCTGTTGTGAGTGATACGTTGGTACTGACACGGTATACCTTAAAGGTTGATCCAGCGATAGCCGTTTAGCACGCAGCAATACATGCAGGCTACGTAATAACTGGGCGATGTCCAGACAGTCTACGCACGGGAGGACGGCAAAATAGTCTAAATATTGCTCTAATTCAAAGTTGAACATAGTTGAACATTTACACTGAATATTACTATATAAGGAGTTGCTATAAATAAATTGTGTTAGTTACGCAATGTGCGTACAGACAATTCGAGTTTACAAATGAATTATATATACAGATGCAGATATTATTTCTAACAATCTAATTTAATTTCCAACGCTCTCAGTCAAAAACTAGTTACATTCTGACTCATTTCTACTATATTCATACTACTGTTCTTTCAACGTTGTGTTGAATGTGCTGATGCTAGTAAGCTAAATGGTATTTAATTAGCTTTTGCCCTTAAAACTTTTACCACTTTGTAAAGTAATTTTTGTATTAGTGTCTGTCATTTATGACTTCTATATTTCTTTGTTTTCAAGGTTTTTATAGCATTGATGATAGTCACTTCAAGATATAAATATTTTTTTTACATTTACTGAAGAAATGCCAAACCAAAGTGTACTACAAGTACTTAAATAAACATAAGTAACTGCTCACCAGCTGACTGAGCCGAATGCTAAAGTTGTTTACCTGCAAGTTTTTAATACAGCTGGTCTTCTTTTGCGATTAAAGTAGTATTTTTACGGTGTATATATGTAAAGGTTTATTTTAATAACGTTTCAACGTTCAATTCAGAAACTTAAAAATAAAAACTACCCTAAGGTAAGCTTGCTCTTTAACAGCCTTTAACACGTTACTGTACTAATATAACCTTTACTGTACTAATATTGCCTTTAACTTACATATTTTATAAGAAAACATTTTCTAAGTAAATTATAGTGGTAGATGGTATGGTGGTGGTAGGTGGTAGTGGTAGATAGGCCATGCTTAGGTACGAATGGGCCAGCTCGACCGGTGCGATACCACGGCCTCACAGAAAAACCGGTTGTGAAATAACGCTTGCGTTGCATTTCCCCGAATTGAGTAAGGTTTCCAGAAGCCCAATTCCCTCGCCCCCCCTTTTCTCTCCCCTCATCTCCTTTCTCCTTTTTTCCATCTCCTCATCCCTCCTCTCTTCTTTCCGCTCCCTGCATCCCCTACGCGCACTTGCGACTCTTGAGTTGCATGTGTCCATGGACGGCGGTGTCACTTACCATCAGGTGACCCGTCTGTTCGTCTGTCCCCCTATAGTATATATAAAAAAAAGTAAAGGCATGCTAGAGAAAATTGCTTTAAGATTTCACGCCAAAGCTTACTGTGATTTTATATTACGGAATCATGTGTGTGAAGTACCGACCTTAATATTCCCTGCAAAATAGAAGAAATGAATAATTCAACACCTTTGATGAAAAGGTGTTGAATTACGAGAAGAATATGTTATTTAGAAAATAGTGAATATCATTATTTGCTTTGTTTTGTTATAAACCTATATGATATAATGTTCTGTTCTTTGTGATTTGGTTTTCTGTGATATATTGTTAAGATAATCAAAAAATGACATGACATTCAACATTAAAAACACTTCTTACCGACCGACCGGTAACCGACTTGATCAGAATGCGGCCTAACACCAGCTCTACATAAGCTGTTAAAGTATAACACGCTCTACACAATAAAAGTATAAATATTTTTAGCACCCCTAGATTTAGCGCATTTCCATTTCCATTACGAGTATTTCAACGTTTCATACCTCAAACTTTACGAAATAAATCGCCAAACTAAAAGATTATGTAACATGTGAAGAGGTAAACATGATATTTTATATTCGAACACAGTACGTACGGATTTATTTCTGAGAGTCTTTTACACTAAAAGGTTTTGAGAACCCCTCAGTCATTACTAAGAGGTTTTTTTTGGCTAAAACTTACTATCTCTAAATTACTTTTGCTAACATAAACTGTCAACAACAATGAATAAAAAATATTTTTGGGAGGTTTCAGAAGGTGCTTTAGAATCGTATTTTAAAGTATTAGAGATTTCTGTGACCACAAATAGTCTTTGACACATATTTTTCTTGAGCAAATATTTTGGTAGCTCTTTATTCTAGGTAAGATATAAAATACTTAGCATATCACCTGGGGGACCATTGATACTGAACATTGGCCAGAATATTTTAAAATAGAATAATTTTAGCTGGTAGTGCGTGTTTAGACTTAGAATAGTTTTAGAAAAAACGATGGAACGCGGAGCCTATGTCCGAATTCCGACCAAAGTGAATACTTATAAAATTTTCAACAAAGTTTGAGACTTAGAATTTGTTTCTTTCTTTTAACTTGACTTGTGAAATAACTTTAAAATAGAGGGTTTCACGATGAGGATGTGGTCAGTTTGTGCGTCATAAACAAATTTCAGAAGTATACTCAGTGTTGGGCTAACTTAAAAAAAAGGCATGGTAATAAAAAAAATGTATCGAATTGTGTTCTGAAAAGACTATTTAGTGAAAAGCGTATGGTGGTTGAGTCAGCCACCGGTATTAAGGAATTGCTAGATACAAATAATAATTGTCTGAGACTGCACTTAAAAATTTACATTCTACATGGGACATTATCATCATCCATATTGTTTCCTTTGTATCCACATTGTTTTCTTTCCTTTCCAGTTCGCAAATCAAACAACATAAGCTAGGAGTGAATTCGTAGCAATCATATCGTATACAACTGTAAAAATGCAACCAAATATAAATTGTGTCAAAAAAGACATCATTCCTTGTTACACATAAGCATCGATAGGATAGGATAAGATGAATGAAGATAAGGTTCCTGCAGTAATTCATCTACTGCTAGTGCTAACTCTATAGTTAATACTAATCATGTAACGTCCAACATATCGAAAATTCATCGACAGGTTTTATAGTATGATAGCTAACAAAGGCACAAATTGTCACCGTATACTTTGGTGTGACAGTCCTGAAACTAAAAGATTATGAGTTTTTTGGAGAAACATTCAGGAGATGATAAGGTCACCTTACGAACAAAATGAGAAATCATAAAAGGACAAAGGAATTAACAAATTTGTGAAATGGATCAATTGATTGACCTAAACGTAATATTTGGTAGATCCTAAATAGATGGCGTTGTGCTTTTCTTGTCAATCGCGGTATGGTTTCGTTACCACCACTTGCATAGATCATATTATTTTAATATATGGTCGATCAATATATCAGTCAGATAGTGATACACAGCGGCGTGTCGAACGGGTATTAGTATTAAGTTTATTATTTTTAGGTTAATAAGTTTTAACTTCGTTGATATTAGGTTTATTAGTATTAAACTTATCATTATTATTAAGTTGATGTACTTGTAAAATGCATGTGCAGTGATAAATGATATACGAGAGGATGTAATTGAAAACAGATTCTGAAAAATAATGTAATTATTTCTATTGTTTATGCCTAATGATTGGTTCAGCAAAAGTATTTTTCACGAAGTCTTTTTATGTTTTGCTGTATATCTCTTACAGCACATATTCAAATATCATCCAAGAAATCAGTGTCTTGAGTAATATTTATTTATTTAGGCTTTAAAAACTCAGAAAAGATAAAATAAAATCAATATAACTCCAAATAACAATAAATACCAAACGTATCTCGAATGGTTATTGAAGAATTGCTAAGAATTGTTTTTATTTCAAATAATATATAAAAAATACCAAACAAGTCATTTAAAAATAATAATAGTAATTTTCAAAGGCTGACATAAAAACATCCCCAGCGCGAAAATATTATAAACACAATCTCGTAACAAAGACTCATACGTTATTAGGAGAGTCTGTAAGAGAAAATGGTATATCGTAAAACTTTTGTACGACACATCAGAGTTGTTTAATGCTCTTGCTTATTGTGTGTTTTTCTATTCTTTTCCCTGAGTTTTAATAACATTATTCTTCCTTTCAGCCACTTTTGAAGTTGCTTTGGTGGTTAACTGTGATGTTTTTGGCCTTTAGTGACTTCCTTATCTTTTAGGTGCTGAGTTTCTATTGTAATTTAAAATTGTATGCTGTGAAGATGTACATTTTTAATTCATTTTATGAGTTTACACAAATAAGAGCCAGTGAGTATGTGAACATATTATATTGCATATTGACTTTGTTCGTTGATAGTATTAAGTATTTACGAGATGAATGTAAGTGTGTCTAAATTTGCGCCTCTTAAATTGAAGGGGTGTGAATTCACGGTATGGCCGCCACTTGTAAAAGAAGCGGCCAAGGTCTGCAGGGTTTCCTGGAACCATCCCTCATAGGGTGTACCCAAGTCCTTTGCAATGGACCCACTTGTGGCCACCGACGTTGAAGTCGGACCAATACACCAACTATGTTTCATTAGTCGTTGATTACAAAAGTATATATGTGAAGCCATATTTGAAAAACTAAATGCTCACCTAAGCTCAATATATTATGTACTAGCTGTTATCCTTTGTACTGCTCCAGACTACATGTACCTCTGTGCCAAGTTTCATTTTGATCTGTGTAGCCATTCTTGGTTGATTGAGTAACAAAACATATATTCGTGAACATGTTATTACTTAAAAATACCCCTGTGTCGAGAATCAGATATTACGAGTGTTCTGTACAGAAGTAATCTGTGAAATAACAGAGCTTTGCCTCAGCAACTCATTTTGTGTGGTGCAAAATGGTAAAATATAGTACTTTTACCTTTACGTCCAGTGCACTGCATGCGTAAAGCGGAGGACCGGGTGCTGTGGCGCACATTGAGAGAGGCCTATGTCCAGCAGAGGACTGCAGTAGGCTAATTAATTGATTAATTCGCGTGTGTTTTGAATCAGGTTACACTAGTTCTTGACTTTTTATTTTTTGTATTTATTGAATTCGATAATTTTAAGTATAATTAGTGGTAAGTAAGTTGTATATTGATTACTGACTTTTTAAAATTAAATGAAGTCAGAAGTCAGCAGTTTTATTACCAAATTTGTTTCAATACATTATACTTATGTTACAATCATATTTAATAGTTAAATTCAACATATCAACGCCAGTATTGATACAAGGTGATTACTTTGGTGCATGGTGTAATCTTTTATAATAATATTTTTATTTAGAAAATTTTGAAAGATATTAATTTGTAATAACAATCTCAACTTTTAACTTTTTTGAACTTTACATTTTAATAAATAATATATAATAGTATAATACAAAGTACACTCAAATCATACTTACACATAAATTACGTCAAGACAATAGTTATTTACACAATCAGACTCAGTGCTCTTAATTGGTCAGTCAGGAAATCATTACGAAATAATAAGTTTTAAACTCATGAAACAGACAATATTCATAGAAAATTCCGAATCATTATTGAAAATGTACGATTACAGCTTATGCTATCATTAAACAATGACCCAATAGAACAAAAAATATATAAGTATCTTGGCTACAAAGTTAGCGGAAATACTATTTGGCAACAAGACAGATGCAATTATTGTGTAAATATTTCTTTTTACTTTGATCGTGTAGTTTGGCTGTGTTTGAACCCCATTTCATAGCCATTAATGTAACTAAAGAAAAAAATATTTTATTTATACGCTAGACTGTATTACTTCTTGTATAATTAAAAATAAGATAATCTTTTACATAAATACGAAGCTAGATAAAATTATTAATAATTTATTTATAATAATTTGATTTTTATTCTATTAATCTTCCAAATTCATTTTGAAGATTGACCAAGTTTGCTTTACCCTCGACACTACATTTCACACTGCTCACAAGACAAACAGATCGACGGACTATCACACACGCCAAGATTCAAAGAAGATGTCACGACCTTCGGAATTGAGGAAATCGACACAAGGAGGAAGCGGTGTACATTGTTATAAATAGTATTTAATGTCATGTTATTATCGAAGATGAACTTTTTAAAAACGATATGAACAAATGCATGAAATGTAATTAATTTATATGACACACAAAAGAATTAAAAAATAAGACATATACTATATAATACACATATGAATAATTTCATCACAATTTAATCGTATAATAGCATCACATTCCATATTACTATGTTAAAAACCATGATGCTCTTATAATGACATCAAAGCTTCCAACTTGGACCAACAGGGTATTTAATACCGAACCCACCAAAGTAAAATAGCACCAAGCATTTCACAACTACGAATTAAACGTATGAAGAACAGTTATTATAATATACATATACAGAAGTGGTATTCCACTGTCATAAATAATCTTCGAACACTTACATATATAGCAAAGATTACGCGGGTCAATGAACAAAAGGTCACTGATTTAAGGAGCGTGGTTTAAGCACTTGGTTTTTTTTTATGTTATTTTATTTCATACTTTTTGCACGAAATGTACATACGTAGGGTCAATGCCAAAATACTACAATACCTTTAGCGTTCTGATGACTCTGCCAGCTTATGGGCGAGAAGAGAACGAACCCTTGTTTAAAATTATATGTGAATTGGTGCCATCCTGATTTCCTGCAGTAGGGCATTCTAGAGAATGATAGATTACAACGAAAGAAGAATTAACACCAGTAGAAGAATAACTGGGGCATAATAGAAGAAGATGATTTCAAGAGTGGAGGTTTTTGTTATGATTTGGACAAAGATACTCGAAAATAGTGGTAAGATATAAAACAGAAGTAGGTTAATTAAGAATTAAGAACAAAGTGATGAGGGCGCGCAGATGACGGCGTTCACGAATCGGAAGCCAAATTAGGACAAAGCGGAAGGAGGACACGTGGTGATTTGATTTGATTACGAAGATTAAAGATAAATCGAATGCAGTTATTCAGAAGACGATCATATTTCATATGAAGTCGATGCATGCATATGATCAAACCTATATCCCTGAAGGAGTAGGTAGAAGTGTATTAAATATCTTTGTTTTGCCAAATTACGATAAGGAAGTCTCTTACAACCCAGAGACCATGCATTCCACACGTAGAACAATGCGAACCTCTCTCACACAATACAATCTTTATCAGATGAAACTCTTGTTTTCTGGCACCCTTTTTGTACAATAAAATGAATCTGGCATTAAACTTATACAAGTACACACACACAATATACACAAAGGCAATGGCGGACAAGCCTATCCGTCATTCGGTCACTGTATGACTATATATATATATGTATGTAATGAAGTAGTTAATCATAATCATAGTTTGAAAGTAATATATTATTAGTTTGTTTCGACATGGTTTGTTGTAAGCCTAAGAGCCTTCCTGAATTACCAACTGAATAAGTATACTTAAATTACCATAGTAGCGAAGAAAATACTTTACGTAATTATAACGCTAAGTTTGAAACATAAAAACATTTATGAACAACCATTACTGATCATTATAGTTATGTATTTAGTAAATGATGAAATGGAATGCCTTCTCATATATAAATTTACATTTAGGTAAAGTTGGTTATAACTTGAAGTCTATATTTTTAGTATTTTTTGTTATATACAGGAATGAATTAGAAAACCATACCATGCAATAATAGGCTTTAAGAAGTGCAGAAAGATATTGCGTCTAGCGTAGTACCTACTACGTATAAGTTACAATCGTCCAGTATATGTCAAAAGTCTTTACAATGACGGTTCCAGTTATACTGGTAACCATGATATAAACAAAAATATTTTTATATGAAACATGTTCAACTCGACGACCTCTATTACGTATTTATAAATACTTTTAAGAACCTTAAACTTCACTTGACTTTTTTTATTAGCAAAACAAAAGGGTGGTTTATCCAAAAAAAGAGTAACAATTAAATATTTATATAAACGTGGACTCAAAACTTTACGTAAGAGAAACTATAAAGTAGCATTGCATTTATTTGAACAAAGACTAGCTACGAACAAAACTATAAAAATAAAGAAACAAGTGCAAATTTCATACTTTTGTGCGTCCAAGCGAAAAACAGCCTTAACAAAACGCTGTAAGTGCCATTTAATTCAAGTCTATTTTAAAATCGCGCAAACGCCAAGTGAAAATTTTATGAATGCTCAAAGTTCCTATAGGTTATATTTCTTTGAATTTAGCCTTAAACTCTGTCATTCAAGACTGTCCCAGTACTCGTATTTCTTGGATAAAAAGCCTTGGGACTCGCATTACACCGGAGTGCAATGGAGATTAGAACATTGTCTAGTGTTATGAAAAATAAGATATTTTTATATTAGCTGTCTCCTTTTATGAATAGATAAGGTAATTAAGATTTTGTAAGAAAAATGTAATCCGAAGATTTGCTTTCTTTATTTAAAAAAAAATCGTATCTTTTCCTCAATGTATGTTTTTCAGGCCTCATTATCTAATGAATACTTTGTGTGGTATTCTCTGTTTCCAATGTTTTCATGTTTCCTTTGTTCATTTTTGTAATTAAAGTAACACACACATACAACTAAACCGTATATGTTTTCCTATGTATACTTAGAGTACACACAAAATAACAAGATATAAGTCATAACCCTAACTGACTAAGATATTACTGCGATATGTGTTATAAAATAATTTATTGAATAATATATCTATCATGAATCTGAATAGACCCAATTTGGGTAACGTCAATATATACTCTGCCTATTACTAACTAGTCAACAAAGACCTAGTATTAATCAGTCTAGCCAAAGGCAACGGATAACCCGATTAATTGACTTATAGAGGATAGACGGATTGCCACCTTCACCGTACCGATATAAAGGCTGTTGTAATAAAGGAATATAATATAGGGTTAGTAGCTTTAAAAACATTGTTTCGGTTTAGTAATGTAAATTTTGTTTATGTTCACTGCTTTGTTTATACCGTACGTCGTGTAATAAGGGGGCTGTTACCTTCCTAGATGCAACTTTATTTTATTTTTTGAAAAAGATTAGCATTTCGCACCCATAAAACTGAATACTTTAACAGCATTCAAATAATATAGATAGGTAATTAGAAAGGCTATATTAAAAGCTATATATATTTACCGAGACATTAATAAAACGGGATTTCATTTAATAATTTCGGTAAATGGGCAACAAAACCATGACAAAATACAAATATTACGTACTTATAAATATTCACTAGTGGTGTGTAACTCCTTCATTCTATTTTACCTTGGAACTATAATCTTTACACGTTCTTTTTGGTAATAATATTAATACTTCATCTACCTTTTTTATATAATATCATTGATTATAACTGTAACATAAATAAAATGCTTATTATTTTGTGCATTTAAAGAAAGAAACAGATAAATAGACCACTTGGACGCAAGTGCGAATATATTCTTCTTTATATTGCATATATCAACAATATGTAATATAAAACAATTTTCCTATAATATTGTAATAAAATGTATAAAAATAATATTTAAAAAAAACAGTAAGCCTTTTATAGCTACGCCGTTCCTTTTATTTCTTTATTATTCATTGTGAATACTACCATTCCTTCAGTAATCTCTTTGATTAATACTACTTACTGTTTCAGATTACTTAGAACTCTATAAATTAATATTTTCGACCCAAGTTTAAAGAATACTGCAAATGCGTATTCTAATAATAATGACCCATGTACTTTTAGAAGTATAGGTATCTAAAATAATGTTTTTTTCATAATACAATGGTAAAAGAGCTTTGATCTAAGAACAAGAAGATCGCGAATTAAATTTCACTGCTGGCTTGGATGTCGGTTGCGGGGCACAAAATATGGGCGAGTATTTTGGAATGATCTGGAATTTACTGTAAATAAGACTATAAGATCTATTTCTTCACTGGGTATACGTTAGGAAGGATTTGCAAGGTTAAAATCCTAAATGAAAATTTATATTTAAGAGGGGAAAAACTCACTTATACTCCATAGAAATTTATTACAAGTAATATATTAATCATCATTAGCACAATAGTACGTAACTTACAAACACAAACTTCTTCAGGCTCAAAGTGAGTGCGCGATACTCGTCTAATTATTATACCTAGATTCACTGCTAGGTGGGAAACAAGCCTGTGTTACTTATACTCGTAGCACGAGATCCAACTGCAAAATATCTACGTTTATCGAGCATTTAATCATTTTTTTTTATATACGCTTATATAAGGGGCATCATACCATTTTGTTACATTTATACGTTCAAGGTATATATAAGTGTAATTATCATTTACTAGCGACCAGCCCCGGCTAGAGGATATTATGTCTACCGTCATCGCTGCATCGGTGTGAGAAAATTTGAATTTATTTCATTACTCCTAAGATATTCATTTAAATTATATGTGTATTAGATTATTATAATGTATAGGATATATTTAATACTGTATTGATATCAGTAGCTTTTTAGAATATAGAATGGGTAGAGTATAAATGTTGTGCTTAAAGATATACCTATAAAAGAGGAATATACAACTCTAAGCATTGTTCTGTTATATCTTAAAGGGATTAATCAGTGTTTCGATGAAAGGTTCCAGAGGGCCTGACTTTTTTCATCGTCATATTTTAAAGAATTTATACAAAACCTTAACCAATTATACACCTAAACCTTCCTTCCTTTCGTTTTTGAGTTTATCGCGAACAGATGGGACCTTGTTTTATAATATTAAGTGATATATAAAATTAGAGGATTTTTTTTGTAAAGGATAAGCTATGTCTGGCTATGGGAAAATGGTCACAAATATGACCCAACGTCAGAGTGAGAGAGAGTCAGCACTCTACATCATCAGTTACACGAGTATGACAAAAACGAACTGTTCGAGTTTTAAAAGAAGAATTATTTTTAAACAATAATATAAATAAGAGTTTAAAAAATTTGTCAGTTAGTTTATAGTTACTATATTATTAATACTTCGATGCTTTAGTGGTCAACTGCGTTTAAGAAAAAGTTTTATTTTTTAATTTATATTTGAAAACTTATATACATTATTATATTATATTTGTTAAACATGTACAATTTATCAGTTAGTCTAACACTTCAAAAAATGATATTATAATATTCCTATATCCAATTGTGTTTATCTTTTCTTTTTTTTATATATATATTATAGGGGGACAGACTAACAGACGGGTCACCTAATGGTAAGTGACAACCGCCGTCGATAGACACCTGCAACTCAAGAGTCGTAAGTACGCTGCCGGCCTTTGAGGGTGATGAGGAATAGGGCGATGCGGGAGGTGAAAGATAAGACGGGGATTAAGATATGGGAAAGTAGAGAATGGGATTAAGATATAGGAGAGAGGAGAGGAGGGATGAGGGGAGAGGAAAGAGGAGAGGGGGATTTGGGCCTCCGAAAACCTCACTCATTTCGGGGAAATGCAACGCAAGCGTTACTTCACAACCGGGTTTCTGTGAGGCCGTGGTATCGCACTGGTAAGCCGGCCCATTCGTGCCGTGAAGAAGTATTTGAAGTATTTATTATAATTGGATAGGCGCGTTGAAATCAGTTATCTACTGTCTATAAAAGTAAATTATTGAACCGTATTTCAAAGTAACAATAAATCATTAATCTAGCTATAATAGGAAATTTTATTTAATATAATTCACTTTTGCTGATAGAACACCTAACTATTTATATAATTAAAAATGTAACAAAAGCAATTAAAATTATTTAACTTTCTAAATTTTATATTAAAAATCATATAATAAGCAATATTAATGGCTAAGGAAAATTTGTCGTTATGTCATTTAACGGAAATGGATCATTTAGTTTCAATGTTAAGCCTCCTTTTGGATTTTCATGAACGAAGCGCTTCAGTTATGAGCTGTGATCCTGTAAGTATATTTCGGAGAGTAAGAACAAAGTAGCAGTGGTCAATCCATAATTTTATGGGTTGTCAAAATTGCCATCCATCGTCACTCCAAAAATATACTCGTCCAGTCACTATTAATAGTGGTGACACCTACCAGTTCAAACATGAACCCTGAAAAGTACACTCTTTTTTCCTGTAGTCATGTAATGAATAAACTACATTTAACATGGTTTTCTACTACTTTGTATTATTAAAGATTACACGGTTTTTCTATAACCAACGTGACATTCTTGTCATTTTTCAACAATCAGTGTGCTGTCCTTATCATGCAGCGTCCACAGATTCCACCCAAACTGCCATGTTTCTATAAACTCTGACTTTTTATAATATTAGTATTGATGTGCGGATATCGTCACTTCTTGT
Source organism: Tyria jacobaeae (assembly GCA_947561695.1). NCBI lineage: Eukaryota > Metazoa > Arthropoda > Insecta > Lepidoptera > Erebidae > Tyria > Tyria jacobaeae. The sequence continues at coordinate 5,865,940 of OX387215.1, read as the reverse complement.
TTGGAGGTCAAAGTAAAATTAAGTGGATTGATTTTAATTCTCTTTATCTTATTTCCCACAAACAATAATTTGCTTTTTTCTCTTTTACACAACACGTAGTAACCATTCTGTTAAAAAAAAAAGAATAAATTTTGCGTAATATTATTAAATGCTGTTTACACTACCTACAACTTATGCTGATGTGACTTTTGCGAGTAATAAAGGACACATGGTTCAGTCAGTAAATAATAATGAAACGAAATGCTTTGGAGGAATTACGTGCAGCGTTGGAACTTAACTTTGAAGAGAAAACAAGTGCAGAAAAATGTATACTAGTTATGTTGATTGATGATTCACCTACGTGTTCAAACATTGATTTCTTGCATATTTAATTTTAGGTTATATTTAAATGCTTATGCATATTATGATTGCCATGGAAGTGTTTGTATATGACTCACAAAGTAGTCAGGAAAATTGTCGTGAATATCACATGCCGTTTTCATCTTGTGTCTTTCTTTGACGAAATTTTGTTTGTCAAAGATAGAATAATATATTATATTATTTTAAATATACAAATATTAAGGACACAACAAGATTTTACAATATCTTGCGTCACACACCTTTGGGGTGAGGCTATGGATAGGCATGGGGAGTCCTTGGCCATCAGCCTCGACATTGCCAAGGCCTTCGATAGGGTGTGGCACCGCTCGCTTCTCTCCAAACTTCCTGCATTTGGTCTGCCACCTAAACTCTGCAACTGGGTTGCTGCCTTCCTCGAAAAGCGCCGCATTAGGGTTCTCTGCGACGGCACGGCCTCAGACTTCCACGAGGTAAGCGCTGGTGTACCTCAGGGCTCCGTCCTATCGCCTACGCTGTTTCTTCTGCATATCAATGACATGTTGGCCCTTGGCAATATACATTGTTATGCAGACGACAGTACAGTGCACGGGCGATATTTCGGGCATCCTACTGCCAAGCTGGCAGACGTTGAGGAAAAACGACAGGAGCTTGTCGCTGAGCTCGACCGGGTCTTGAGCCGCATTTCCCAATGGGGCTGTGAGAATCTGGTCGAGTTCAGCGCCAAGAAAACACAAGCGTGTGTGTTCTCTAACAAAAAGTCTCCATTCCTTCCCCTTCCTACTCTTCAGAGCACTCAACTGCCACTGCAGGATAGGCTTAGTATTCTGGGTATGGATATTTGCCGGGATCTCAATCCGCGCGATTACATCGAGAGTGTCACTAAGGCTGCCTCGCGTAAGCTCGGCGTTTTGAACAAGGTGAGACGGTTCTTCTCGCCCGAGCAACTGTGTCTTTTGTACAAGACCCAGGTTCGCTTCTGCGTGGAGTACTGCTCTCATCTCTGGGACGGCTATGCGCAGTATTTGCTTGACGCTCTCGATCGGTTGCAGCGGCGCGCAGTCCGCATTATCGACTGTCCTGAGATCACCCAGTCTCTTGAGCCTCTGCAGTTGCGAAGAGATGTCGCCTCTATGGCAGTCCTCTATCGCCTACATCACGGGGAGTGTTCTGATGAGCTCTTCCAATTGGTCCCACCTTCTCCCTTCCTCTACAGGACTACACGTGCTGGCCTGAGGAGTCACCGTTTGTGCGTCGAAAATATACGTACCCGAACTAAACGGTTTAGCTCTTCTTTCTTGTGCCGATCGGTAAAAGCCTGGAATTCTCTACCAGCGCACGTGTTTCCTTCCCACTATGATCCCGGGTCTTTTAAGCGGGGCGTGAAAAAGCATCTCACCAGGCCGCCATAGTGTGGGTCACCATGCTGCATTGACTAGACATGCAATGAGGATGGTGACCACCACTCTTTGACTCCACCTATTGCTTTCCATCAGGCAAAGTGGAGTCACTATGGTAGGCTAATATAAAAAAAAAAAAAAAAAAAAAAAAAAATCTTGGCAGAAATCGAATGACATACTTAGTGGTCGGTAGAGAATAATTTCGATAGTGGACTCGGACGTCTGGCAGTAGCCAGTTCGTGTTATAGGTATGCGACCCTGACCCTGCTTGCTTGAGCTATTGCTTATACTTCTCCGATCCATATGTATGAGCCAAAACATAGGTTTGACAGGGCATCAAGGTGTCTAGTAAAATGAAACGATTTTTAGTTGCAAGCGTTATTAAGCGTTATTAATTACAGACATAAATATATATAATAACTTTATATAGGCAGCTACTGTAACAACTGATACCCTCTAGAAATACTAATGAGAAGAATGTATCTAATAATGAATTATATCACCAGGCGGTAAAGTCTTAATTAAAAACACAAAAGTAGGAGTTCCTCAGGGAGGGATCTACATATATTGGGTCTTATTCTCTTCATTATATTTATTAAAGATGTTATAAATTATGTATAAAACAGTTTAGGAGAACACGCGAAGTTACTGATATTTTTTGTCGGAACTAATACTATCAGTTAAGCAGATAACATTCAATCTCTTAATTCGCGCGTGAATAAAGTTTTAGAAGTATTTCACAATTGGTTTACTAAAAATGTTAGTCAAAACACTGAACTTAACGCTAGCACAACCAATTTATTGATATTTCATACCAATTTTAAGAATAGAAACCACCTTGATTGTGCGTTGGATGGATTCACTGTCAGTTTGGTAGTGGTCAGTTTTGATGGCACTATCAGTGAAAATCAGAATCCATGTTAACACTGATTAACCACTACCGGTTCGGGCAAACACGCCGGAATAATACCGTGTGCGCGAATGCGGTTTTTTTAAGAGCGAAATGAAGCGCACCTGTAAGCGGGTATGCCGAAATGACCGTATAGTAGCAGAAGAAACGCTAGTCTGACCCCGCATTATTTTCAGCAGCAATAATCACACAATTTATTCAAACAGTGCCAAGCTTAAAGATATGTATACTCATAATTTTTTACCCTTTCCTCCAGATAAAGTTTTAAAATGCAGTTACAATTTTTGTAGTACAGCGGAGGTTACATATATGCAGAAAATTTGCATAGAGCAATTCAAATACGATTTTTCATGCTTTTAGTTCAATATTAACACAAACAAGTATTGACAGTATCTCTTGAATAAATGGGATAGGGCAACCCCATCTTTTTCTATGCATGTTGTGAAAGACGTATGAGGGATTTGACTGTTCTTTATCAAACAATATATACATATATTTATGAACGGCGTCCGGTTAATGGCAAGAGGCTTATTGGTCTAGTGGGCAATGACACTGACTTTTAAACCACAGATACCGGTACAATGCCATGCCTGATATATGTCTTCCACACCGTTTTACAGTATATATTTCGTATAGTTATTCATCGAGCACATCGGTGTGAACAAAACAATCTCTAAGGTTGTGTATTATTATTATCTTTGTTTGACTTAACAAAATGTATAAAATTTCATTTTCAAAAATAAAAGAAAAACCTAAATAAATTACAAAATATGATAGTGTTCCACAGGCATCGGGTGCCGGGACCAAGGTACAAGGTGGTTAGGGCTCCAGGGACAGGAACGTCCTCACAATACGCGCCCTGACTGACTGACTGACAGCAGGACAGACTTTTATACCAGGCCTTTTACCCAGCAAACTAAGTAAGCCTCTGAAGGTTTTGGTAGAGGCTCTAATTATTATTTATTACGTAAGAAAGACTAAATTATGGTGGACAATGTGTTGGCGTTTGATACGCGACTACCTACCTCTTCTGCAATACAGGCATATGTAAGGTTTGTCTGGTATTTTGGTAAGAAAATATACCAGGATTGGGGCGACGGGACTAAGAACAAATAACATTATTGGCAATGGCATCATCAACTTTTTCGGTTTTGCTTATTTTCATCATGGTTTGCAAGTGTTTTACAAAAAAAAATACTTGGCATTGATAAAAGTATCCTTAACGAAACTAGTTATCCTAATAAAAACTTGTACATACCTAAAAAAAAAAAAACAAGAAATTAAAGATTAAAATTCTACTATTTACAAATGAAAACAAAACAAAATTATCCGTCGTCGTCAACGCAAATGTTTTTGTTAAAAAACTTGTAAGGTGAAGCATTTCCTAAAGCTAAATTAATAAATTTTCCTCTGAGAAACCTTTTGAACAATTTCACACTAATCAAAACAGATATATAAACTGGAGCCACAGACAAAAGTCTCACAAGAAAAGCCACAAATGAAAAGTAGTACCAAACTCCTAATTTTGAGGAACACTTATAGCAATCCATATTTATTTAGTCAAAATTTAAATTGAACCATCCTTTTAGTGTTACTTTACCTACGTTTCAAATGACCAAATAATGCCTCTTTGACGTTGCTTGCGAAAATAATATATGATTGTTTATTTTGGAATAGAATCCATTTGTTCGAATACTGTGGATAGAATAGTATCTGCATAAATAAGATCGCTGTCTAGAGTTTATTGATTCGTTCGAAAGCAGAAAGCGATTTTGTCTACATTTTATTGAATAATACGAAATAGGTAAACTAAAGTTTATTAAAAATTTAGTATTAGTTAGTTTCTAAAAACTTATGAAGATTTTAAACAAAATATAGCATAATTTGTTTTAACGATCCGTGTATAATTAAAAAGTTTCTAAGACGCCATATCTTGAGAACAAGTATGTAATTAATGTTGAATAAAAAGTGCTATGATCAACTATTATGAAAAAAAAAACTGAATACCTACAAGATGAAAAAGGGGCCATCCTTTTTGCACTTCAGACCTTTATGAGGCCCTTATTGAGTTTTAATTTTTACTTTACTGTACGTTTTACGTTACATTTCAGAAAGTAAAGGTTTATGACTAAAAAATTACAGCGTATCGTTCGTGATCGTTTGTTACTATTGTTAATTCAATATTTTTTTAGTACGTGATAGAAAGACTTTCTTCAATGTCAAAGGTTGCCAAATGTTAAGTTTCCTTTGAAGTAAGTATAATCCGTTTTTGTAGGACATAGATGCGTTGTCTTAAGACGCACTAACAAAATTTATGTGTATCGTAACATCGGGATTTGAAGCTCCCAAATGTTATTCGAATATTGAAATGTTTAGCAGTTGGTTAAACTGTGTAATTTTCTGTCAGGAGACTAGTAGCTTAGCATATTCTATCATTAAACAGTTAAACCAGTTTCTGAGGCAAACTCATAAAATTGGCATAAACAGAGCGGCAACCGTCCTATTTCCTTGTTGCTACCTAACGCTATTTATTTACAATTTTCTTGCTGCATGTAAGTAAGCTCAAATATATATTTTTTCTAATCAAATGATCTCAAAAATCTCAACAGGCTTATCGTTAATTGCATACATCGTACACCTTATATTTTATGAGAACCGATTATTATTAACTAAAATCATTATCATTTAACAAACATTACTTAAACATTTTACTCACTTTGATCGGGGCTTCGCTGTTTATATTTTATTCAACATGATTAATAATTTGTCAAACTAGCATTAAATCTCAAAACATCCAAAAACTTTTAGCATCTAACAAGCTTGAAGTAAATCTTGTTAATCCCCACCCAACTGTCCATAATTCTAATAAAACCTTTTCAATATTCATGTTTCTCTGTATTTAGCAAAGTTCCGAGTAGCAAATAATTCAATATTGCCATTTATAAATAGATTTATCTTTAATAGCATTACCACGACGTTGGACATATTTCAGCTTCTCACTTCACAGATCTATACGAAAAGTTCGGTCAAATAACACCTTTAAATTTAAGAAGTGGAATTCACTCATGGTCATCTGTTGTTAAAACATGGCTATACAAATACTTTAGAGTCTCATAGAGAACCTAATTTAGCTATAACGCAATTTGTTAGGGCTGGAGAAATGTCTCCAGTACAAGTGGAAGGTGATAAAAATAAAATCAGTGAACATCGCTTACAAGACGGACACAGATGAAGAATTACATAAATTGTACATTTCTATTTTTAATAAATACCTACTGTAAATTTTTGTTTTAAGGTGTACAATAAAGTATATTCTATTCTATTCTATTCTACATAAAATTAATCAATTTATGTATTTTATATTGGCGTAATTCAGAGATAGATTTTTCATGTAAATTTTAAAACATTTTATTGTCTACATTAAGTGTAGCAATTTGTTAATAATTGAAAACAAAAGTCTGGGACTATATTTATTTCATAACAATGCTTATTTTTAGAAGAAGAGGAATTTTAAAGAAGAAAAAAAACAACATGAATTATATCAGAATTAAAAACTGAATGAATTGTTACTTATTGAATGACATATATGTATATACATACATATGTATATATACATACTACATGAAGTATGTAACATTTACAATACAGCAAACTGTATAGCTAATTACCTAACAAATTCTGTCGTATTGCTATGTCAAATGAAATACTATTATTAATATTATGATATTGATAATGTAATTAGATTATACAGTATGTGTTTAACAGAATATGCCATTGTATATGAATCTCAACCCCTTTCCATGTTTGTCCTCGCTGTGGGGATTTCGGAGTCCACCCACATAACTGTCTGGAGCGCACAGCTCAGTTCGAACAGTACAGTGCCGGGATGTGAAGCTGACCGCTCAATGGTGGTACAACTTCAGTGGTAGAGCCATGTTTAGGCACGAATGGGCCGGTTCGACCGGTGCGATACCACGGCCTCACAGAAAACTGGTTGTGCAGTAACGCTTGCGTTGCATGTTGTTCCCGAATTGAGTGAGGTTTCCGGAGGCCCAATTCCCCCTCCCCCCTTTTCTCTCCCCTCATCTCCTTTCTCTTTTTTTCCATCTCCTCATCCCTCCTCTATTCTTTCCGCTCCCTGCACTTGCGACTCTTGAGTTGCAAGTGTCCATGGACGGCGGTGTCACTTACCATTAGGTGACACGTCTGTTCGTCTGTCCCCCTATAGTATAAAAAATAAAAAAAAAACATTTGTAAATACGTTCCCAGCGATAGCATGACATGACGTAAGCTCAGCCGCACATACCTGACCATGATTTGTAGCAAATGTTAATAATATGGATTTAAAAAATACGGACATTACGGCATATTGATGATGATGATGATAATATGGGTATAATTACCACGCGGAACCAAAGCACCATCCATTTCATGCGTGTAGTTCAGTGAAGCCCTAGCGTGGTTATATCTCATTTAGTCAAATAATGAAGTACAGCTTGTTGGTATTACTCCACTTCACAGCACGGTCCATGTCTCGGTGCAATTTCGCTGCGTGCAAAGCGTCACTACTGACAAATAAATTTTAAGGTCATCCGTTGTTAACTAAGTCGAACGCTTTTCGAAAGTAGAAGAAAGCGCAGTCCACAGTCAGTACAGTCAGTTTAGAGGGCAGCCTCTCAAATCAATAACGGGCATTAGTTAAGTCATAAATGATAATTAGTAATACATGGTAATAAATCAAATACAGTGAACCTAATTTTTTTAAGTATCTAATGTTTTTCCTTATGTAGGTAGGACAGATAATGGTTTTTTAAAGTACCTATATGCTAATCTAATAGTTGTAGGAGTCACTTGTTAATATGAAAACTGTGATTTGGCACTTGGCCTTTTGGCGTATGTCTTTTAGTAACATTACACATTTTGCGTATTGGATAAACCGATATCATGAAATGTAATTATACGAAAATTTACAAGAAATTCTACCATTATTCTCGCTATGAGTTAATTATATTCTCTAAGACGGTTAATTAAAACAAATAGCAATAGAGGAATTGACATCAATGATCAGATAGCATGAAATTAGTCTCTCTGTATCTCAACTCTCGGAATTCGTTCACGGAGCATACCTAATTGCCTAAGGGAATACTGTCTCAACGGATTTGTATAATTCTCCCTTCGATCCCGAGAATTAAAGTCTCAATGTTATGCGTTGGTCAACTATCCAGCAGAGATAGTTAAACAATGTAAAATGTATTTTAGTGTTCATTTTCATCACTTAAAGTGTAATAAATAAATTAGATATGACAGACCTATCAATAACCAACTATACCGTCTTTAATAAACGACTGTTTACGACGACATCAACATCAAGTAAGATTGATCCTGACTACCTTCTTGTTCTGGTGCCACTATTTACCAGTATTTGTCTATACTGCTAAATATCGTAACATTGGGAATAATGTTTAACAGTTGTTGCTACTGCCTTTACTCCTTCAATCACCCAAAAAATAGAAGATCAAGTACTAATGATATTTATTCTCCGGCCCTAAAACATTTCTTACTGATGGATATAATAAACAATAAAAAATAGGGAATCTACATTTTTTTTATTTGTTCTATTTGTTTTGCACTCAAATCAGACATTGTATTTACTACAAATTGTATCAAAAGATTGATACAATTTGTAGTAAATACAAGGCTATTTTATGATGAACTTAATATTTTTTTTGGCGCATACCTTCTGAGATTCGTTTTAAAGCATAGATTTCATTGAATGACTTAATTTTAATATGTGTATTAAGTAATAATTTATTTAAATACGTATATAGCCACAATACAAATTTTAACGGTTTAACAACAGCACAGTAGCAAAAGCACCTTTCTCGTTTAGATGGAGCACATTAACCTTTTGTCCCGCTTCATAATGAAGAAAGAAAGAAAATACATGTATTTAATGAAGTGTAGCGCATGACCAACTACAATCATAGTACTATAACCCAGATTTGGATAAAACAACTATATACACACTATATACATATACAAGCACAAACTTAAGTCATTCTCTTTCTAGGCAAAGTAAGGAAAACTTTACTTAAGCGGCTTTATTTTTAAATTAATGTAGTAGTCTCGAGTAATTGTTTTCTTGTCCATTAAAATTTTCTTTGATGGTAGAACGATTTAAAATACGGCTCTTGAAACAAGAGAAATAACTGAAAGTCAGTAATTAATTAACCATAACAGTACTAAAACTTTATAAAAAAAACATATATTTTTTTATAAACTCTTATAGAGTAATTTGAACCAGTCAGACTTTTACAATTAGTTTGGTTTATATAACCTGCTATTTAACAAATTCAATACACAATCTTCTCCTTAACACAAAACCAAAGTTAACATTCGCTTCTAACACAGTTTTACCACAAGATAATTTGCTCGATACCTTCCAACGCCAAAACTTTCACCCTCATATTAGAACGTCTTGAATCGGAATTACCTGGAAGAGATATAGAAAGAAATTATTTTTGTTGCTCCTTACTACATAGTTAAAGTGGCTCCGTAGCTCATATCTACGTTAGGCATTTCAATTTCTTCATCGTGCTTAGAAATAGGTTCGGTTCCAACTTTTATAACCACAGGGGTAACTCATCTTCTTTTTAAGTCTGGTAGTAGTAGGTACTATGTCAGGTAGTGCTGTGAACCCCAAAAACTACAGCACGATCAACTGCCTGCCAAGAATTTAAACTTTTTTTTACGTCCGTTCTGAGGGTTATAATAACATCACATATTTGTAACTAATAACGACAATTTTGACAACACTCAGAATGGATGTAGTAGTGGTAGACGGTTCTTCTCGTCCGAACAACTGTACTTTATAAGGCGCAGGTTCGGCCGCTCATGGAATACTGTTCTCATCTCTATGCAGGTGCACCCCAGTACCTGCTTCTCCTTCTTGACCGCATTCAACGGAGAGCGACTCGCATCATCGACTGCCAAGATATTTCTGATCGGCTTGACACCTTGGCGTTGCGTAGAGATGTAGCTTCACTCTGCATCCTCTATCGCTTGTATCATGGGGAGGATTTGTTCGGATTTATACCGGCTGCAGATTTCCACTATCGTCCTACGCGACAAAATATCCATCCCCACCACCTGGACGATTGGCACTCCACCACTGTGCGCTTCTCCAGAAGCTTTTTGCCTCGCACAACCAGCCTATTGAACAAATTGTCGCCTGCCGTATTTCCGAACCGATACGACCTTCAAACCTTCAAGGAAAGAGTACTCCTACCTAAAAGGCCGGCAACGCACTTGTGACTCATGAGTTACGGGTGTCCATGGGCAGTGGTAATCACTTACCATCAGATAAGCCGTCTGCTCGTTTGCCCCCTATCACATAAAAAAAAAGAAGTGTCTTGTATACAAGACCCAGGTTCACTCCTGCGTGCAGCACTGCTATCATCTTTGGGACAGCTATGCGCAATACTTGCTTGACGCTCCCGATGGGTTGCAGCGGCGCGCAGTCCGCATTATCTATTGTCCTGAGGTCACCCAGTCTCTTGCGCCTTTGCAGTTGCGAAGAGATGTCGCCTCTATGGCAGTCATCCATCGCCTACACCACGGAGAGTGTTTTGACGAGCTCTTCCAGTTGGTCCCACCTTCTACCTTCCTCTACACGACTACACGTGCAGGCCTGAGGAGTCACCGTCGAGAGTCGAAAATATACGATCCCGAACAAAACGGTTTGGCTCTTCTTTCCTGTACCGATCGGTGAAAGCCTGGAATTCCCTACCATCGCACGTGTTTCCTTCCCAATTTGATACCGGGTCTTTTAAGCGGGGCGTGAAAAAGCATCTTACCAGGCTGCCATAGTGCATAGTGCAGAGCCATAGTGCTGCATTGACTAGACACGCGATAAGGATAGTGACCACCACTCTTGGACTCCACTTATTGCTTTCCATCAGGCAAAGTGGAGTCACTATGGTAGGCTAATATAAAAAATGTAGAACTCGTGGCACTAAAGAGTTCCTTGTTATTGGAGACACGAATATTAACAAGATCGCCGTAACCGAAAATATATGGGTGGTGGAGTTGTATAACCCTACATCGCATCTTATCCCACACATAGGATATACTAAATTATTGTAACTAGTACTATAATTAGTTTATTTATAATGATTTACATTATAATGCATGATGTACCATATATGACACGACATACATAAACACAGATATCATTACGTTTTTATTGAGTTAAGATTTTTTTAAATATTTTTATGAGGGACAGCATCATATTTGCAAAATCATGTATTTTCGTTAATCCGAAAAGAAAAATTATGCACTGTAAGGATAAAAATGACAAAACTATGAACACCATTGCATGAACCATACGGCTCGCTTGCCCACAGTGCTAATGAGAAAGCAGAAAATTACCAAGAGACCAGAAATCTGTACTCCTTGATGTGTATGAAGCTAACTTCTCCCTAATACGGCCTATGGGGTCAGAACGAGCTATTTTAATGGCTTTTTGCAGGAATTGGAAGCCAACGTTATACGCTTCCTCCTTGGCCAGAAGACCCCATGGCTTTGTTTCTACGAGCAATTAAATAGCTCGATATGTTAAGACACCTGAGACAGCATCGGCGCAGCACTGTGGATCATTTGAAGAAAAGCAGACCTGCCGCCAATAATAAGAAGCAAAAAAGTGTTAAATCTCATCTTAATCTGAGGACTTGTGCCATACTCTTGTGGTGCCATTTAAGCAGATGTCAGGTGGTGAGTAGTGGGACAGAGATTTCACTACGCAGTGATCGGATGTCCAAATGTGTGGTGAGATGGACTCCGAATGTCTGTCCGGATCAGTCGCCAGTAGAAGGTCCAAGCAATACGCAGTGTGTAACATGCTTTCTTTATATATATCTCATTTATACATATAACAGTAAAGTTTTAAATAAATTAGGTTATGTAATGGGAATCTTGCAAGCATTCACAATTTTAATAAAAATCTAAGCAATGAAATAATAAATCATTTAAGTATATATAAACAGTCACTTGGCGAATTCAAGTTTTTAGAATGATTCATTTTGTCCATACACTGAATTCTTATACGAAACTACATATATACATATTAGCTCATTGTACTTGTGCAGAACATTGATAAAAAAACTTAGTCCAAAAAGGAACTTCAGCTAGTTCGTAATAGAAATAATTTATTCGACGAAACTTTCGAGCGAGAACGAGACAGAATAAGTAGTTTGTTAGATTTGAAAGGAAAATTATTTCAGTGTGAGTGAGATGAGACTTCAAAGTTTTTCTATGAAAGGGACTACTGTAACGTAAACCATTCGTTTTCTGTTATTAAATTCTGAATAAAAGTATTAATAAAAGATACAGTAGAGGCTACAGACATGATTGTCAAGTTACTAGAAAATACAACTCTAAGCGATTAGAAGACAGAGTATAAATGTCTACATATCACTTTTCTAATAACTTCCGTAGAAGATGAAGAATCGATATACTGGCCTTTAAAACTTCAACTACAAAATCCTTTTTACTATTTCGAACCACTTGGACTTTTTTACTTTAGTATTATACATTATAGCACTTTGAAGGACTGATCCGTAACAGGCTGCCTTTTACAAAGCCTATATTTATACTTGAAACAAATGAACATTAAAAATCTATATTTCACTTATGTTGTAAATGAACTCCTTTCTAAATGTGTTTCTGTCCTTAGAACAGTCGTTTCTTGACCAAAAACAAAACTATTTGTTTGTAAATAATTTTTGATTAGAAAAGTTTCAAGACGGAATTGGTCTACAAACTTATATAGTGGCAGAACTTTGACAACGTCGTCGATTTTCTAAAACATGTCTCTGTTTTGCCAACATCTCCTGAAAACATACGATCCTATAATTTTGTCAACATGTAAGAAAATATAACATACAACAAAAAATCTCACAAGAGTCGGATAGAACAATAAAAGTACTTGATGTAGTAGTATTTGTTTTATTGGGATCGGTCTATTATCACTGACAGGACTATTGTTGCCAATAAGCCTGATATAGTCTTGATAGACCGACTGGAGCGCAGCGCAATGATTGTCGATATTGCTGTTCTCCTTGAAGGCCCGCATTGCCAGTAGGTTCCTATCTTTGGGGCCCTAACCACCGATGTCTTGGTTCCTGTACCCGATGTCGGTAATCTACTATTTTTTTAAATTTTAAATGTATTTTTTATTTATAAGGTATATTCAAAATTTTATTTATGTATGTATTAATTTGAATGAAGAAAATAATAATAATAAAAAAATTAGTAAGGAATGACAGTTGCAACAAAGGTTGCATTATATTACTGTACTATATTACATATTATTACATTACAAATATCAGATGATGATAAACGTCCCCAAGAGTGACGTAGAAATAAGGTTTATGGCCTTTGTCCAAAGAGAAAATCCTAATTAGCTTAATTTTGCACAGAAATAGCTGTATTCTCCAAGTCTGAAATATTAAAAAAAAAATAACTTTAACTAACTCTAAAATAATATACATATCATAGTTTTGTCCTTTGGAAAGTAAAATGCATAATAATATAACGAGGAAAGGACAGGTTTTAGGAGTCTATAGACAAAAACATTGTTATATTAATGTAGTAAAACGTAATCTATGTGAAATAAAGTAGCTTTCACTCTTAACTATTTCAAACTTTACATACACGTTCTTAATGATACAGTTCAGGCTTAGCTTTTGGTACATCAAGTTTCAACTGTAGTTTGCATATTTACATTAGACGTGACAGGTTTCCTATCTTAGTCATTAATCCATTGAACATACATTTAAAATGCTCGATAACAGGAAGAAAGGGGATGGCTTTATTAATGTTTACAAATTATATTTATTTATTTAAATGTACGGTTTTACTCACGTGTGTGTATATTTATATAAATAAATATAAATGTAACTTACGAATGTTTTTATTCTAAGATTACAAATTATTTTTGTAAAAATAGAAGTAATGTCTCATTATCCTTATCAGTTGCTTTGGTGTAAGAATTAACAGAAAGAAATTGAAACCTACCTTTTCTTATACTTATACACACCTCTAAATATTTCACCTCGGGAACATTCCAGCAACCGACTTACACGAGATATTCTAAGTAAACTGCTAAATTTGTCCACTTGACCATAACTATATAGGTACCGTTAGCGTTCAGCCACCGTATGCTTCCACAAATTCTCGCCTTTGTGACATACAACACTAGTCTGAATATGTTTTTGCCATTTAAAGCGATGGTTATTTTAACCCGTCTAGTCTTTGTCGACTCCTGGCTACTAGAGCATGCAATCTCGTTGAATTTTTCTTCAATTATGCCTGTATATGTGTGGACGTGCTCTGGATATATTAGGATCAGATGGCCGTGTGTGAGATATTATAAAATATAATTATGAACTAATATGAGTGACACAACATATTACATCTATAGTAACGACTGTACGTATGGCGTATCGGTTTAAATGGTCACCTTGCCACTAGCTTGCCGAGTGTTGTGGACAACACTTTGTGTAATCCTCAAATTGTTGTTCTGAGTCTGGAAGTTCTTTTTTGTCCTTTACTTGAATCTTTGTAGTCCTCCTTGACACAGGAATTAATCCTAGTGCGGGAGTTGTCTTTAAAAAAATAAAAAGTTATTCGTTACCGTAACCGCTTCTCAACTCCTCCTTTCCACTTTACTAAATTATAATTTCCTAAGATAGCTATTTCAAACCATTACCTTTATTTATGGGGATTAATGGGGAGAATAAGCAATTGTTCAAATAGGTCAAGGTCGCAGACTATATATTAGGATGCCAAAGAACGAGCCCGCTAACCAGTTTTTCTTGTTACAAAAGTTTAAATTCTTACTTGGTCATAAGACAATCCTGGTAGTCAGTCATAAGCTTGAAGTGAAATGCAATGCATAATAATTATGTATTTTAGTACCTAGTTCTCATACGTATCAAACCAAATTATAAATCCCAAAGTAATGTGAACTTGGTACTTATTTTCTGTTTAAGAATAACTGTTACCAAAACTATGCAATTTTGGGAGGCATTAATATTATTTTAACTGTAAATATTTGTTATTGAAATTCTGAAATAAGTACCTAGAACTCTGGCTTCATAAACTATAGGCCAGCAAATTCCATCAGACAAGAGCTACTAATAGTCACCAAACGTAGTTTACCTTTTTATAGTGAATTACAGCCCTCTTGGGAAATGTAACAAGGACGGACAATTTATAGACCACATTTTTTTTCATCGACTTTTATTAAACTGTTTTGTGATATTCAATAGAAAGTATACTACATAAGTAGATTAGAATTTAAGTATTTTAGTCGTGTAACCCTAGGTAGAATAGAATAGGGCCACCCTATTTCTTACCGTCGGTGTCGTAAAATTCTACTAACTGTAATAGTCCGATGACTGTTATACAAACAAACACAAATGTTGACAAATTGTATACATACATAGAGTCACGCCGAGTCGGCCTATTCTATCTTATTTCATCAATTGAATGTTAGGGATGTATATGAAGTTTAAAGAAAACAATTCTTCAGAAAATTGTACATTAACCCAGACTGGCCCTCCATCAAAACGTTTCCATACACTGTTTTCTTAGCTCCTAGACCTAACATAACAGCGCAACAACATCGAACAAAGCAGTTTACTAACCACAAATGATGAATCGCATTTTCAGTTTATCTATTCTCAACCGTAACGGTATCAAGATACGGCAGTTTCTCAAATATACATATCTGTGTAGTAAACTAAAAGGGATTATAATAAATTTTATATCAACGGCATCTGTTACAGTGACAATAAATTAAAATGATTTGGGAGAAAATTACTTTATGGGGCTAAGATTCTTAGAAAACCATAAAATTATGTAGTTGAACGTATAAAAAATTGGTTAACTCTCGAATTGTGATCGATATTTGAATTAACGATTTAATGTTACTATTATTTCATAATCATTTTCACATTGTTATATATTTGTAAATAATATGTAGAGTTGTACTCACACGTGCATATCGAGGATGCCTAAATAGTTGTGAGTCAGGCGCTACAGGCTTGCGGCTTACTTGTATTATTTAGTATTCATCATTTAGCCAATTCAAAAACATTCTAATGTTTACGATTTCTTTTGCAGGACAGCAGAGGCAAACGAAAATATTTTATATTCTTTTTCCAAAGTATATTTAAAACAATTTCTTCTTTTGTTCTAGTTTTGGTAAAGTTATGAATAGCTTTGGATAGACTAACGTATGTATATGTATATACATATTTTGACTTTGTTGTTTTCTAAAAATCATCAATATAATGTTAGTATTTGCTTAAGACACAAAAATTACGTTAAAATCTTTCAATATTATTCATTAAAATTTGTGTATAGTAAAGTGTATAATAATAATTATGTGAAATCAGTAACCTTCCTTTTGAAAGCTGGCTACTTTGTACTTAAAAGAAAATTTTACATAAAACTATTCGTGTCGTGGAACTAAGTAAACTTAATGACTGTTTTTTTTTAAGTAAAATTTTTGGATGACATATAAACATTTGGTAAATAAAACATTACTTTCAATAGCTTTCTTACAAAATATCTTGTTAATAGACAAATACCTTTTTGCTTTGCTAGAATTATGGAAAGAAGGGAAGTTTATGATTTAATCGACTTTAAAATGTTCTAATTCTTTACTTCTCTTCTCTTTAGTAAGTTAAAAATTTTGTACAATTGCCACCATATATAAATCAAAATATTTTTTTAGACTTCAATCCTCATTTCTTTCTTCAAACCCTCAAATGGAGTAGTTTTATGCTCAAAAGCTTTTCATACCTCAAGTACTTTTATATTTTAAAAGTTAACATAAAAACCATTAAACCTGTTGGTAAGGTGCTCGTATTAATTTGTCAGACTCGAGAATTGCACTCACCGTTTATGAGTTTTATGAGTAAAGTTAAGGTTAGTTAAAAGTACTGCTGTGGTTGTGGTTATGTCTTATTAAAACCATTTTTAATTTATTTGTTATATCAATGGTAGTTGAATAAAGTAGATATTGTTTTTCAACACTTGGGAGCGACACGTGTTAGCGTGTAACTCACAAATTTCGAAGTAATACTTATCAGGTTACGTCCACTTACAGCAGTTTAATTTGTAGACCACACACATCTTTGTCCGGTGAGACTAAACTGGTCAGTTAAATGGTGACCTAGTCATCTTTATAAACCATATATTTAATTACATACTGGAAATGTCCCAAAAAAAAATACTGTGATTTTAAAGAAAGTGTTTGGAAAGAGGCGATATTTCGATACTTGATTTTTTATACAGCTATAGCAGAAGCATAATAATGATTTAAGCATCATTTATAATATAAATCCACTAACTTCCACTTATATAAGTAAGTGGTAACATTATGTTATATATGATAATGGTTTATATCATATACTTATTCTATACCTTTAATTTTCTTATTTTCGCTGTGAAAACCTGTACCTGTATTTTTGTCGAATATGACGATTTTTCATTTCAGTAGTTTTAATTTATGGCAATTTCAGTACTCAGACATTTTACTAGTAGGTAATTTTACTTTCATGACATTAATACCGCAATGGCATATTGCTACCATGTCCTGCTAATTTTGGCTTTAACAAATAAACGTCTGAAATAAGTTGAACTTTAATATTCGCTAGTATGAAACTCTTGATATTTTTTGCAGAGACGTTCCACTGTCAAGAGAGTAATATTTTAACAACAATACAGACAACAAACAGCAATATTTGAATAATATTAGTTAAAAAAGTTTCTTTCTAACTTATTTGATTTTAGCTTCATTTAAAAGAGTTGGATATTGCTGTCACATATCCATATCACGTACGAGTATAAAGTTCTTATTTGAAAAATAAAGTACTTATTTGATAAAGAAATACTACTAATTTGAACATTTACACTTCAATCTAACCTTTTTTAACTAACATTTAGACTCTAAAACGAAATCTAATAATCCACTATTCTCATATCTATGTAATAAATAATACTGTTCTTATCTTTATGCAGGGGCATACCCGTACCAGCTTCTCCCTCTTGGCTGCATTCAACGCGAAGCAATTTGTATCATTGACTGCTGGAATATTTCTAATCGGCTTGACACTTTGGCTTTGCGTAGAGATGTAGGTTCACTCTGCATTATCTATCGCTTGTATCACAGGGAGTGTTCAGAGGGATTGTTCAGGCTTATACGGAAGAACTAAAAGACGATGTGAATGTGAAAATGGAAAAGAGAGCATTGGCGGCCAGATCTAACATGCTGATCAGAAGGTTCTTTCGTTGCTCTGGTGCCGTCAAGTAAAGTCTACTTTACACCGCCTTTGGACCAGGTGTACTCTCCAGGCCATCAATGCTCTTTGTATTCAATACAACAATGCGTTCAGGATGCTGTTGGGGTTGCCAGGCATATGTAATGCATCAGGCAGGACTCGCACACTGACGGCTTTGCAGCGATCAGACACAAACACGCCGCGTCTTTGTTACACAGAGTACGTGCCAGTACCGACAGTCTCCTGGTCACCATTGCTGACAAACTGTGCGCTTCCCAGAAGCTTTTTGCCTCGCACAACCAACCTGTGGAATAAATTGTCACCCGCCGTATTTCCGGACCGATACGACCTTCAAACTTTCAAGAAAACCACCACCAAAAACACCTAAAAAGCCGGAAACGCATTTGTGACTCTTGATCCGTCTGCTCGTTTGCCCCCTATCCCATAACGAAAAAGATCTACAAAGTTAAAGACCATACTAAAAGCTTTTTCTGGGTTTATGCATGTGAGTTTATTGCTGCTATTTTGTGTCTTTTAGTCTTGAAGTATACTCAACCAGAAATGCTTTTCACAAAAGGTGATATTATAGAAAGTTTTGTGTAGTAGGTGAAGTTGTCTAGTATGTGAAGTTTTAGAAAAGATTAGACCATAATCATCAGGGCTCTATAATATTGCGTTGCACCCTTTTCATTTAAGAAAGAAAATCCCAGTGATACGCGGCTTAGGAATGGCAGACATTTACAACTCGCAATAAAAGAAGTCGTTCTACTTTTAAAAGGCAATAACATTATATTGGGTGATATTAAGTGAATTCATTTTCATATTTCAAGCGCATACTATTCATAAATGCTGTTTATTATTGAGTGTAAGAGTACTTTAATTGTGGCATCATAGTGTCTAATATGGCTTATTTCTACGTGAATCGCACCTTTGCTTACGTATGTAATATAATAATTTAATTTTAAATCAACTTTAAACGACCGATTTTGATGCAGAATTGAAGGGATAGCCCGGACATTTTATGTATTCATTACTTTATTTATACAGATTCCAGTTTTTTTTTTTTCTAAATAAGATTTTCTGAGGAATAAGGAAAATACCTGGGACAGATTGAAAACGGGAAGCAGAGGACTGGGTGCCATATTGTACATTGAGAGACACCTTTGTCTAGTTGTGGATTGCAGTAGGCTCATTGATTGATTGGCTTCTGTATCTATTGGAATCTCCAAATTCATCATTGATTAATGCTTTATCTAATTATTAAAACATGGTAAATTCTGTATATGTACATATTTACATAACAAGATTTCTACAATAGGGTCAATATGCCGGTCATTTCCTTTTGAATTTATTTTTTATACAAGTTACTATGAAAAAACACCCATTCTATCAAAACGAATACTAACTAGCTTATTATTTTCACAATTTTTTTCATTCATAATTTTTTTTTATTACAACCTGTGTTACTCGGTATAATTATTAAAGATTCTAACTGTACCATATACAATTAAAATTTTAATTGAATTGATCAGCATTGAAGATACACTCTTTTTTTAAAAGAGAAGATATAAAATTGAACAACAATAGGGTTGAATATCGCATAAAAACTTGTGTATTTCAATTTAGTTTCTACAAGAGATTTTGATAAAAAGTTATTAAAAAAGGTTGTTCTCTCAATGTAGAAACTAAAATTACTATGAAATGTAAAAAAAAGCATTCCTCGTTTTATTATAAAGCAAAAACTTTATTTCATTTTAATTTCCACAGACGAAGTATTACGTACAAGAACTGTAGAAACTTATTTTTGTACGTACATTTCATATGGATTTCGAGAGAATCTCAGGTATTTCTTCATATTCCGGGCAAGTATTAATATGACTTGTATTATTTTATTTCAGTTCATCACCACTATAAGTTTTTTATTTATTTTTTGATTTTGATATTGTTTATTTATTTAACGAAACCGATTTTTTTTTGAATTGGTCATATACAAATTTAAAAAAATAAGTTAAACATTAGAAAACTTCTTCTAAAAGAGAATTATTACAAAGACATTTCAGGCAATACATGTGACGAAGTAAAAATTAACGTTATAAGAAGATTGAAAATTGCGTCTATGGCCGTTAGATACCTCCCGTGCATGGTAAGTGTCTATGTCCATGGTAATTCATTGAGGTTTACAAGAGTTTATATTAGCTTTTTCTTGTTAATTTAAAATTAATTATGATTTTCCTCTAATTAAAGTATAATTTAATTACTCTTTTTGAGCATTATATTAATACCAATAAAACATTTGCAAAAGAAAAATAACACATGTAATCAGTAACACTAAAAGGATGTCACATTAACCAATTTAAATTAATAAATTAATTTATCTTAAATGCAACTGATCAAACGCACTCTCGCTTTGGGATAAAGACAGAACCTTGGTCTCCAACGAGAGGCTTCCCAAACCAATCTACATACAGAGTGTTAAGTACAGTATCCTCGCGACAGCCTCCATAGCGGTGGCACTCAGATGTTGGCTGTCGGCCTATATGACACAGGTAAGTACTTGCCGAGGCATCCGTGTCCAGTGAGCACCATGTCTTCTCTCAAGCCATTACAAACCAATACATACATATATACGATATCCAAAATTATGTCAGAAATGTAAACTAAATTTATTTTCCATAACATAAGAGTTTAAGTAAAATAGCGCCACGCAAGCCTTTTCTTAACTATAATTAAATAACTCTAATTACGACGTTTATAAATTTGAGATTTCATACCAAAATCGGGGCAATTTTCAAATAACATGCCATTCATAATAACATAATTATTGGTTAGCTGGTTATCTGATTATAAGGCATTTTGTTTGAATTTTCCTAGTACACTGTAATTATTTGGTATAATTATAAAATGCAGCATACCATGTGCATTTTCACATGAGATATATTATAACAAAAAATGTTTGTAGTGCTGTTTTTCTTTAAATTCTCTTTAAGCACAGGTATAAAAACTTATTTTTTGAAGTGACAATGACTAATAAATCGATGAACGCCGGCTGCACGCACGAAAAAGGATGACTCATTGTCCCGTTACGCTCATTGTACGCTTGCGCCGCATCTATCTCTCTTCCACTCGATTGGCCTATGGTTCCAAAAATTTCATCAATGTTTTGTTATTTGTCACGTTAAACTATCGTCCGCAAACAGACTTTACAGATAACCATTTTTTTTTTTCATTATTAATCCTTTCTCAGTTTAAGGCTGGCCTGAAATATTGATTATAGCAGATAATAGCAGGTTATGCTGATAAGGTTTATAATCAATCATCAGGTATTATTTAGCATCAAAATTTATATTAAACGCAAGCAAGCTTTTCTTAATTGTCACCCAAAGGTTTAGTTTACAGATGGAAATTATACAGTTAACATAAGAAACGCGATTCTAAACTCCAAAACAAATGTTATGTTCAAAAATCATAATATCATCCTTCGTCATTACATTTCTCATATAATATAGTATAATAATATAAAAATAATTCATTTTTCAAATATATCACATAGCATGTTGGATTTACTGTGACAGCCACACTAGGAGACAAACGTGACTGTCAAAGAATACGATTGTCTTATGTCTAAGACATAACCAAATGATTTATCCAATAATATATATTTACTGTTCTTAGTTGTATGCGGGTATTTAACTATAATTTGAGCCTCATATTTTGCACCTCCTATAAAAAATGTCAACTAAGAAATAAGTAATATAAAATTCAAGCATCATTACATTGGTATTGCTTTAAACTTTAAAAAGCCAAACGTTCTTTACAAAACTTTTTTTGCTTTGTTTTCAAAGCTTTAACTTAGTATTCAGAATAAAATTATACAACACTGCACTATCGATTTTTTTTTCCACTTATGAGTCTCATGACAATAATTTATTGGAGGTGCGATATATTAAAATCGCATATACATCTACTGATGTATGTAACTTTCAGTAACAAATTAATAATATTAAAGTGACCAGGGTTAATATAATTTGACTATAACTAAGAACGAAAATTTAACCTTGAAATATGATGACTTTTGTTATACACATATTTACATACAGTCACGCCTATATCTCGAAATGGGTAGGCAGAGGCGATTCAAAAGTAATTTTAGAAGCTAAAATATTTCAATATATCTATTTAAATACTTATATTTTAAATATATACTGATCTTTAAACTCCAATTGCAAATTAAGGAGTTATGGTTCTATCTAAATTATATGTCCTAATATGGTGCATTGTGTCTATAACGTCACCTCTACAGCAGTTCTTGCAATGTAGCAAATGGTCTCAAGGCTCTATTTAGGCCTATATTTTAAGCCGTAGCTCATCAAACATGCAACAGAGTGGACTTACCATGTAACCATTTTAGCAATGATAGTTTAAACAGTAATTCTTGATTATCTAATTGGTTAGTAAAGTAAGTAATGTAGCACTAGTGTTTTATATATATTCGAATATTATAAAGAAGCAGGATTTTGTTTGTTTTTTTTTATGTGATAGGGGGCAACGAGCAGACGGGTCACCTGATGGTAAGTGACTACAGCCGCCCATGGACACCCGCAACTCAAGAGTCACAAGTGCGTTGCCGGCCTTTTAGGTAGGAGTAGGCTCTTTTCTTGAAGGTTAAACTCGTTAATCTAAGGAACACCTAATCCAATTTTTGCAATGCAATATATGTACATATAATCGTTCTACTACCTACCTAAGGGAGGGGTGCAGTTTTTATAAATTTCAATGAATCGAGCAGAGATCATTGCATTAGCATTTATATATTATCGAATTTAGCTCAAAACTAAAGAGTTTCAAAACAAGCATAATTTAATAAAAACATTAGTCCCCCAAGGCGAACTTGGCAGCGAATAAAAAATCGTTTTGGGGGTAACAGTGCAAAATTTTATAGAGAACCCTTTTATGTAAGTTCCAGTACAGAACATGATGGGTTTTATCTCACTATGAAAGTAAAGTTGGGTTAGTACATAATTACAGTGATGTGGGTGAAAAGTAACTTAAAGTGGCCCAGAAACTTTGTTATCTACATTTGTTTGGGAGTTTCTTGGAAAGCAAACTCAAAGAAAGTTTTCATTAGACATAGTTTGGTGTGTAAATGTATTATTTTGACTTCCTTACCATTAAAAATGGTCCGTTTAAAGTTTATATAAACAATCTTTCTTATTGATTTTTTAACTAAATTGAATTAGTTTAAAGTCAGAACTGTTATTTCAATCTTACTTTCACAAAATTGAAACATTATTTCATTCTTCAAAAATATTTATAATAAATTAATATCAATATTTTAATGAATAAAAAATATAGTCTGATATAAGACATGAGTTACTTTCCATAATGGAGAACTGCCTGGTTTAAAACTATCCAATCACATTTTTAAAAGTACCCAGGTGACGGCAACTGGCTACCCCTTCGGGGATACAGGCGTGACTGTATGTATGTATGTCAGTTAATACATTAATCAGTACATACGTGACCATAGTAATTTAACACGTTATTATCGAAGTTCGTCATCTAGCACAAGAAGACTCTTGTGCTCGATAACGTTTCAATCATATCGGTTATCGAAATTATATACGAAAAGTCGAAGTTGCACTCTTCTGTCATTCATATAAGTTGCATAGTTAAAAATAGTTATAATTATATGTTACGATATACATTTTAATTTAAATCTTAGTTAAAAGATCCCAAAAATACAAAAAGCCATTTTAGATATAGAACATCTGCGTCAGTTCTTGACCCTTAATATTTCAACCACCATCTCACATCCAAGCCACATCCAGTCTGCCTTATCGCAATCGAACCGCAACTACTTAAACTGTCAAAAGTTCGTACCAACCCTAAGCTTCATTTATTTCTACACTTAAAAACTTTTTAGGTATAAGAACAATTTGAGTAAAGAATTGGCAGTATTTGGAACTTTTATATTTCTTTTTTTACGGAAAGTTATCAAATTTGACTCCTGGTGTTGGGTGAGTCTATAACTTTTTATTAAATCTTATGAGAATAATATCATAGTTTGTGTTGTGCATTAACATTAAATAAGTTACTAATATATGTTAATGGTCATAAGGATAGGTACAGACATTAACGCAAAACTAAAATAAAACACTTTTTAAAGTCGTTTGATATTTTTGAAGTTTGACAGAGATCTGTAACGATAAAATAAAAATAAGTATGAAAACCAAGAACGGTGAAATTCTATACGTTAATTAAAGTTTTAAGTACTTTAATTTTGAATTGATACATGCAGAGGTTTCATGACGAGAACCTTAACACCATCTTAATTATATGTTTCTGTTACGATCACCTTTTACTACTTATATCATTGCATCTCGCATACGCGCGAAATTCGCGGTTAGTACAACTTACATTGTTGTTTTTAGATAGTTACCTACGTCGAGTATCATGCGCAGTAAAAAGTTTGACGCGTCTAGCGTGTTCTAAAGAGACGAAGTTTCATTATCTTAGTTAAAGGAGTTCATGATTTTTTTTTTGCATTTTATGAGCATTCTGAAATAACTTTTTATATGTACAAGACTAGCTTTCCCTTGGCTACTGTGGTTAAGCGCTTTAACTGCCATTATGATGAAAAAAAAAAATACAATAAATTATTCTCATTTGAAAACATTGTAAATTTGTGATTATAGGAAATCAAAACCTAATTAACATTATGAAATTTGTGGCATAAAATTATTTTTATGACATTTATTTCACAAACAATTTCACGTGTTAATTTACTGATACTGGAATAGTGTCGCACCATGCTCAATAAATGTTTTGTTAGCGATTGTTACAATATAGATATATTGATACTATAGATTTCATGCAACTATATAATTCATGCATGGACGTATGAAAAAAGGCGGACAGATACTAACTCATAAAAAATTGTGTCACACAGAGTCAGCCAGCTTGATACACGTACAAACCAGCACACACACAGTTAAACATTAGTCAGCCATTTCGTGCGCAAAGGTCATCCAATTCGGTCAGTCTACGTGACGAAATATTTAAAAAAGTGACAGCAAGAATAAAAAATCCAGTAATCTTTCCAGGGAAAATGATATTTTATCACTTAGATCCCGACTGTAATATTTGAAATC
Organism: Tyria jacobaeae; assembly: GCA_947561695.1. Lineage (NCBI taxonomy): Eukaryota > Metazoa > Arthropoda > Insecta > Lepidoptera > Erebidae > Tyria > Tyria jacobaeae. The sequence goes on along the minus strand of OX387215.1, from coordinate 5,840,790 downwards.
AATCTGACCAGTGTTCCCATTATCAGTACAGTACATGGTATAATGTATTAGGAAATCTTTAGTTTTTTATTATATTTAAATTAGTTAAACTTTGTTACAATTGTTAACTTCTGAACCACTTAGATAAATAATATATCGTAATAAGCGTCTTGATCGTCCGCTGTTTATAGAAGATAAATGAAGTCACACTAAATTAAGTGTGGCGCCCTCTAGAGGACATAAAGAAAACCTAAGAGGTAGACTCACTGTATGAAGTATCAAATAAAAGGACTTAATTAGCACATTCCAAAAAAGAATATATTACCTACGAGTTTTAGCCTTTGCTTGCATTCATTCGATAATTGTGTATAATTGTAAACTAAATACTTCTTTGTAATTGCTAGCTGATTCCCGCCTATGTGTGGATGTCGGTTATCAGGATCTATCACCTTGTCAACTGCTTGGCAAATTTCATCATGATCTGTTCAGCCGCGTAGTAGTGAAAAGGAATAAACATAGAAACAGACTTACTTTTGCATTTATAATATTAGTATGGATAAGCAAGATAGTTTGGTTGTATTGATTATTCACTGATTTTATGTGATGTAAACCTAAAATAAAAAAAATAAAATATGTTCCGACAAACGCGATGTCTAAAAAGCATGAAACAAGCACACAAAGAACGGCATATGTTCTATAATAAATTAGTAGTAAGGAACCCTAAGGTGAAGTTGTCATACGACCACGGTTATCCTTTAAAATTTTCTTATTTCATGCTTCTTAGACCGCAATTTTGTTCTTCTTCTGTCTGTCTGTCTTCTTTTTATTTACTTTCTGCTAGATTTATAATTAAAACAAAGTATGGAGAAAAGGTTGGATAAAAATAATAAAAAATATGTAAGTTGAAAATGACTGGATTATAAACAAATACTATATAATTACTTATATAGAACTAAAGGAGGGCTTCGGCGTTTTGTTACATATTTCAAGAAGGTTAATAAACAGTCTAAGTATATAGTGCATTTGTAGATGTCAATATATTTATATAAATTACAACGAAATCGCGACAGTATGATAATACTTGATAAAATGTTTATTTATTTACTATACTTATACATATTATTAAAGGCATTATGTCCATACTGAACCATTCAACAGATTAAAGAAAAACATGATTATTGTAGATTTGTTTACCAACATCAATAGAAAAAAAAGCTTCTCATACGTCTCATATTAAATTATTATGATCCAAATGGATGTGATCCCCGATTTCTTATGAAATGTGTTAACAGAAAGCCAATTGGTTAAAAATGTGTCTCATCAAATATCAGTCAGATGTTCAAGTGGTTTCTATAACATGTGATGGTTATACAACAACTTTGCCGCACTGTAGTTACTTGGCTGCAATTTTCAACCGCACAAAATTCGTTGTTTTTAAAGTCTCCGGTCAAAAAAATCATGGGATGAGTTCTTAAATAAAAACCCATCTTATAATTCCAAAGGGACATGTTTTCTGGACCCTAGTCACGTAAAAAAATAATAATCTGAAACCAATTTAGTCAAAAACGGAAACCTTTGATAAAGATGGGAAATTTATTAAATGTAATACATTAGAAGAAGTTAGTAAAGTCCAGCTGGAAGAGGAAGAAATTGATATGTATTGATATATATTGATATTGTTGAATAAGAAATTGGCGACAAAACATATAAATTTAAAAACTAATGGAATGATAGTTATGCTCGTGACCCAGATTATCTTACCTGCAACAATTGCAATTGATAACAATAGTTATCGTACACCACCATTATACTATCGTAAACTATCTCCTCGGTCACTTCTTTCCTTGTCATGGCCTTTTTCACACAGCCCTTCTCTCTTTATAAAAATAATGGACTTTCATACAGCCGTTCATGTATGGATGGCTTGATTTAGTAAAGTTATTCTTTAAAAAATGTTTACAGCTGAAAGGTGTAAAAGTGTCAGTGCCCTGAATTTACGATTAGCGTTAATGTAGTATCATACAGAAAAATAAATATGAAATATCATATCGGTATTGATTTTCTTATACATTTCCGATGACATGAAATTATTCTGATTACTTTTTTATGAATCTTGCTGCATCCCTTCATTCGTCTCAATTAAAACAATAAAAGATGAAGAAAATTAATTACGGTAACACATGATTAGTCGAAGTCGAATCAAATTTTGTGAACAAGAGCTCCATTCGCTTTTTCTAAACATCAACGAGACCTCTAAAATACGTACACGTTACGTAAGCTATAGATACTGCAAGAGCAGACAAAAGAGACAACGTACGCTTATAACTTTTGTAATCTTGAATGTTTTATCATCCTTGTCTAGTCTTTGTATGTCACACCAAAGCAACGTTATGCTATTCGGACATGATATTTTCTGTATTTGAAATGAGTCGCCATTTTAGGAGAAAGTTTTAGGTTATTACCGTTTGAAATAACTGTTATGAAATAACGTTTTTTATTAAAAATATGTTATTTAATAGTAGTTATATAAAAAAATTTGGCAATACTTGCTATACAATACAGCTTTTTATGTTCTAGATAATTAGATCAAGAAAGCTTTATAACATTTCAAACAAAAGGCTCACAATTTTATTAGATAATTGACTTTTAAAATGTAGATACACGATTATGATAAAACGAGCAATTTAAAAACATGTTAGAAATAAATAAATTTAGAGAATTATCATCTAATTTCTAACGTTTAAGGAGTTGTACCTTCCACCATAAGAGATTGAGGGTTTCCCGCTATTTTTATGGAATCCCATGATCAAATCCTGACTTGGTTACAAAAAGATAGACCACCACAGGAGTATATACATACTCTTTCGAATAACAAAAAATTTAAAGCAGTCTACGATTTGTACTGTTTGTGACTAACGAGAAATTGTTTAACATACATAAATAGGACCTCCTCCTTTTTTGAAGTCGGTTAAAAATGCTTTTCACACAGCTCGAGCTGGCTCATTCATGCCCAAGCATGGCTCTACCACTTATAGAGCTTTATACAACTACTTACAACTTTAAGTCACAAGTTGTATTAAGAACCTGGTGGGCATTATGAAACGAACGAGGCGACGAACGTTAGGATTTTCTATCCCTACTTATTACACTACCTCTATAAAGTAAGTGCTAGTTTTGTTCTTTCAGGATAAATAAAAATATGCCAACACAATATACACGTAAAATATATACACATTTTGTGTTTTCCACACTACGCAAATTTCTCTGTGAGTTATGTGGAACTGTATTGTAAACAACTTTTATATTATAGAAACAATATCGTCACAACAACTTTAAGATGGAGTCAGTGTAACAATTTAACCTGGAAGTTTCTGGATTAATATATCAATCTTTGTAGATTTAGATCGGAGTAGTTTTAAAGTAACAATTTAATATGCCCCTTTGATATACACATAAAACAATACAAAGAGTAAGGGTTTACAGCCTTATCGCTCTTATGCAATCTCTTACTTTTATATATAAAATATAGTAGTCATATCCTAGAAAAAATATTATGTAGTATTATGATGATATTAAATTTTATTTATATGTATATATGTATATAACAAACATCTAACCGTTGAAACCTATACCTGTCGGGGCTGTTAAGAATTGGCGTTAATGACGTGAATGTTTGCGACACCCGCTTTAGATTCCGGGACCTCGGATAGGTCTTGGTCATTACGTGTTTGGAATCAGCTTTCATAATGCATTATTGGACTACAATGTACAACTCAAACGAATTGAATTACGGAATAGATGGGATTTATAAGTGAGTCTAGACAATAAAACTAATTCTTGTTCATTGTCAATCACACTTTTGTCAGCTCCCAATTGGATATATAAGTATATGTATATACAAACTTATTTAGTAAAGCTCAGAATACTTCTTATCTCTCTCTTTATATTCGTATCGTATGTACGTGATCTACGTACAGGAATTTTAGAGATGGGTAGCAAATATATGTCTCACTTGGAACTGCAGAATTGGTAAAGAATGTTCCACATTATGCAAAGAAATTAGGGCCGTATCTTATGTTTCTGGATTTTTTATTCTGGTTGAGAAAATCACCAGAGCTAGGAATCGACGTAAGGGTAACGCGACAATGACACTAATGGTAAATATGAATGGTATCGATGTCGCGTTGCAAGTGATTCAAAATAATTATTTGCCAATTTAATTAATTACAAAAAAAATTCAAATGTATGTAGCTAATGTTAATTTTATGAATATTGACATCTTCATCGTCACTATTTCTCCTTTTGATTATGATTCCATCTGCTATGTTTAGTGTTCATATACATTGTACAACATAAAGAACTCCAAGCAATTGTGCAAATACATATTTTCACATATATATATCGTACGGATACCCTGTAATATTAGAATAAACAGAAGGGACATAAGAACAAAGAAAAACTGAAAGTATATTGTAACAGCATCAGTACCATTTGTCCTTATTTGCTATTCATTTCACATAATCAGAAGTCCAGGAAATAGGTCAGTAGGGTTATAAGCGATTCGATATCAATCAACCAACTATTAATTCCTCTGTTACATTATACTTTCAGGAAAAATATGTTACATGCTATGATGTGATAATAATTTTCTAGTGACTGCTTTCGCAATATATTACTGTATGATGCTTAATTAATTTTGTGTGTACCTATAAGTACACAATATCTATATGTGTGGCGACCTTCACATACAGAATTAACATAGCAGAACCATTTAGGGAAGACAACTTGAACTACGATGAAGTACGATTCTGTATCACGATAACAAAGTTAAGCCTAATGCATTTTCTTCTTTCTTTCTTTATCAGAGAGGATATATACAGGCACATGACGGATGACGGCAGTAAGCTTGTTGTATTACGGTAGTCATACAAAAATTATGGTTGGCAAAAGGGTGGGCATTTTCCCCCTTACCGCTGGCGCTAGCAGTGGTCGTTTTGTCCCTTTCAGGATATAGTCGTGAGTGTGTGTATGTAACTTAAAATGATCTATGTTATCATTATGCAGAGTATACAGTATATATTTACAATAACCTAACACCGTATCTGATAAACCGTAGTCGATATATTTATAGTAATAATAGGATAAAGGTATTAGAGGCACCTACTACCACCCTCTCACAGAAAACCAGTCTAAAATGACAACATTCGTGGTGTCGCCTTTCGCTAGTGAGTGCGAAACCGGAGGCCCAACGATGCAGGGGTGTTAGTTATCGTGGTATGTGTGTGAGCAGTGGAGTACTCGTAGAGTCTCTGTGAAGGTGGCGTCGATCGTACCGTCGGCCAGGGAGACCCGTAGAAACAGTGGTGCTGCTGGCCGCCCGCGGCATAGCGAGGGACCCAACCACGGTTAACCACCCTGGGAGGCTGCCCGTCAGGTCGCGCATAATCCACGCAGTGGCTCGTCGTGGCGAGACACAAATACGCCGCCCTGCCAACACGGCATGTCTCCAATATCGTCAACAATATGGTCACCTATTTGTGGATCTTACCAACTGTTGTCGGGTATGGGAATCAAAGCTACGATCACTGTCTCAGCAGTCAGAATCACTAATTACTAGACTAGCCCGTTAATAGAGGCATACATTAGATTTCATTTTATGTTTTCACCAAAAGCACGGTACCACCAAAAAGTTTAAGGTAAAAGTTCCAAATCATACGTAAACAACAACGCTGTTTACAGAACGAGAACAAAAAAGCTCTGTTATTGTTAAAGTAACCGCAGGGTTTGCTTAAAAGCAGGAGTAAAGTAACGATCTCAATTACCCGGTAAGCTGTGAATACGCTTTGTTAAACACATTTTGCTGTGATAAGGTGGGCTCAATTCAAATGCCTATTTTGAGTCTGAATATAATGGTAGTCTAAATCCTCTGTATTAGCTTGATAAACTTATTAACGCTTATATAATTACATAAAAGTTTCTTTCCTTTTAATTTTTTGTACTAGATAAATTAAATAAGCTATTCAAATTTAAAAATAAACATTACTACTGGCCTATTGGTGTAGTCGTTAGTGATCCTGATTTTTGATGAAAAGGTCATGTGTTCAGTTCCAACACGGGGTTAAAATTATTGTGATCTATGAAATAAAATGGTCGCTTCGAGTCTGGATAATGTCTGAGTCCGTTGTTTGTTTGTGTGTAAAGTCCTTGCTACGCAGGAATAATTTCTAGTGCACGAGTTATAAGCGCTTTCAAGCTTGCTCTTGCGCCACATTTATACATAGTGATAAACAGGATCACTGCCTACGGAGGATTCGTTCTTAGCGTATCCTGGGTCTCCTACAATAGACCAACTTGTTACAGAACACCAAACGGAACACACAGAAAAACGAATATAACCGTGTTATAATTCGGTTTAAGTCCGACATATAAACATGACTAACCCTCGGTTCCGGTAAGATGATGACTCGGTGGGGGGGGGGGGGGACTTCTCTTGAAAATAATAATTATGGCACTTGTTTAAATGTTGTTCAGTATTCTAAAAAATAACATAAAATCTGTTCTATTTTTAACAAAACAACTTACAATTTTCTTTAATATGACAAACTTACACAATAAGTGCGATCATACTTCAATTTTCGCCATCCAAAACCGTTTTCACATCGCAATCTTCACATAAATCGCATATAAAATGAGTAATGGAGCGTTAAGTATAAATACGCCGCGACAGCTAACAATTGCTTAGGGCAAGTTGAAATCTCATATCGGTATAAGTAACTTTAGGCCTGAAATGGAAGGGAAATTTTGAATAGGATGCGAGATAAATATGTGCGAGATGAAGAAAGTTTTACCTGCTCATGTGATGATATAAAACATATTAGGTACATATCACTACGATATTAATTTTCGTTTTATTGGAATTAATCCTATTTTGGTTCTACGGCTTTTGTCAAGATGAAGAGTTTGAATTGGGTAGGAATAATAATTTCTGAAAGTATTTTTTATAAGAAACACGATTGTAATCTCTCACGATTGCAATTAGAGAGTCCGTTAATGTTGTAGATAGTCTGGATTATGCTGAACTAGAGTCCCATTGAAAATGAAACAGTATTTTGTCATTTATTAACTATTATAATTTACAGCAGTGGTAGAGCCATGCTTAGGCACGAATGGGCCGGCTCGACCGGTGCGATACCACGGCCTCACAGAAAACCAGTTGTGAAGTAACGCTTGCGTTGCATTTCCCCGAATTGAGTGAGGTTTCCGGAGGCCCAATTCCCCCTCCCCCTTTTCTCTCCCCTCTTCTCCTTTCTCCTTTTTACCATCTCCTCATCCCTCCTCTCTTCTTTCCACTCCCTGCATTCCCCATCCCTCATCACCCTCAAAGGCGGGCAGCGCACTTGAGTTGCAAGGGTCCATGGACGGCGGTGTCTTTTACCATCAGGTGACCCGTCTGTTCGTCTGTCCCCCTATAGTATAAAAAAAAAAAAAAAAAATATACATATTTCTTAATTACTTCGTTTTATGATTAATTTGGTCATACTATGTTTGCTTTGTTATAATTTATTTTGTATTTTTTTTACGATTTTAGTTCTTTACCAAGATAAAAAAATACAAAATAAATTATAACAAATTAAGAACTAAAATCGTAATGTGTCTCTTACTGTCAATGAATTAATTTTCTTTCTTTCTTTCTTCTTCTTTTCGTGTTTAGAACGTTGGTTATACTAGACACATAATTACAATGTCCTCCACCATCATTACCAAACAAATCAAATTACCACACTAAATTAATTTTCAAAGGACGCTGAATCCATGAGTAGTTGACGCACTGTTATTTACTAAAATTTTGGACTTTTCTAAATGTTAAATAAATTTTGGTCGTTATAATCATGAGTTCTACTCCGACATACCATTATCTCAACTTAACACCAACTTATACTTACTTTGAAATAGTTTTTGTTTTCAGGTGTGTTAAATATATTAATCTCAACATATAATACAATGAACTATAATGGGTGAATCTTGAAATTTTGCGTATTCAATTGATTCCCCTGGCATTTTTTTTTTCGTTGGATAGCCTTCAAAATGTTTTTTATTCAGAAATTGGCTTAATAGTCTTATATCTTATTTATATAAAACAACATGCACATTTATTCATTATTGAGAACTAATTATACTATATCAATTTACAGATTTTTTTTTGATTGTGACGATTTGAACTTTCTCTAATTTTTTTTCAAAATTTTCTGTTGCAGTGGACGCATTTCACTTATTGGTACAATCTTACTTTCTCTCTTTTTCTTCAAATACTGAAGAGGGGGGCATGAGGTTCAGGATCACTCTATATTTTTTCTAATCTACTATGCTAAAAGAGTTGTTCTTTTCCCTAGTCTATCTTGTCTGGTTTGCTTAGGAGGCATTCTTAGATCCTGAAAATGCACGTACTAAGTATATATATGTAGGTAAAATAAAAATCTTAGAACTAAAAACAAGTACAACATTAACAACACAAGATCATTTGTTCTGGGTATCAGCACCAAGGGAATCGAAATAAGTATGTATTTTATCGAATTACTTAAAAATAACAAGTTTTCAATAATTATTATTAAAATATTAAAGAAGTGTCATTAATCTTTTTCCCTTTTATAAAAGATAACATATTCTAGAAAATGAAATTATATTTTTTAATAAAGTCAGGGTAATCAACGATCTAGTGAAATAAAGCCAGGGGAATCAAATACATACTTTCGTAAATTCGTCCACGAGTAACTTGAGGCACGATCTACCACTATGATGGTTAAAGCGGGACTAGTACTCGCACGATGAGGTTGACCCACGTATATCGAACAATCTACTAAGGATGTGTGCGTAATTTACTGACGCGCCAGTGAAATCATTGTACCGCTCCGGACAAAACTTAAATTATAATTCTACAGACAATTATGGTATCAAATACACACTATTTTTTTTTTTTTTTGGGCGGGCTAAGCTGATAAGGCTAGGCTGATAAAGTACATGAATTATTTATTAGATGGTTACAAGTAGGTTATTTGTTGAAGAACACTGAAAAATGTAAAAAGGATCAGGAGGAGGTATCAATTTTTAACTTCATTTTTTTTTCATTACTTTTACCTAAATTAAAAATAATGACTATCGTGCTCCTTGTAGGCGGTACGGATTATTAAGAACATGTTTCATCATCATACCAGACTTTTAGACGTTCAGAATACGAAAGTGAAAATTGCATCCCAATACGTGTACTAACATGTATATTTATTATTTCAACGCGTATCATAATATCTATGTTTTAACTAAAACTAGGAAATGATACCAGAAAACTTCGCAAGCAAGTAAATAATAAAGACCTGACCCAGTGAGGGTTATCTTACGAACAGTGAACTTGCACTTTAAAATGTATTATTATTATTAATGTTATTAATGATGTAATATAATATTTAATAATATTTAAGTTAATGAACACTGAATAAACTTAATAACATATGTGGTGAGGCAGACAGGTCTCTGTGGGACAATACCGTCGTCATTGGCGATACCCCAGAAAATGTCTCGTCTTGAGGCCCCGGTTAGGCGAAACTATAATTTTTTTTTTTTTTTAATTTATTAAATTTCAGTCAATAAGTTACTTTAACTACATTCATCCAGTTCATTAGACTAAACCTTTGGATCTTTGAATAATATTTGTCTCGGGTAAACTAAAATAAGTCTCTTCTTTGATATAATATGTCACAGCATAATTTAGACATTTGTTACATTTTGAGAAATATATCAAATAGAAATTCTTTTGAGTACATAAAAGCTTTAGCGTAGCCTACATTCAAAGGTACTCCTTTGTAATAAAAACAAGCAATAGGAATAAAAATGTTCCCGACCTAAAACATATGTGAAGTAAATCTTATCTGAAGCATCATAATACTTTGATAATTTTTTATAGCATACACAATCTCCATTCGCGTAAGAATTCATGTATAAATCATGTTTTATGATATTACCGTTATTTTTTGTAGTACAAAAGCTGTATACAAAATCCATACTCATGTACCTAACTACTATTGTTAACAATAAATAAATAACATTTTCTTTTATTCATTCTTTAGACTTTGTCGTTTTGGTACCTTGTTCTATACGAAATTAATTTAAACGAAATGCTTATTTAATTAAAGTTAGTTAGAAGAGAACATCTGGTGCTCCTTAAAATATATATTACGGTTTTGTTCCTCCTTATTTAGTTGACATACTGGAGAAATACAATGGTAATGTTTACTCTATTAACTCTATGAATACATATCTACGAATTAATGTTGTTATGTTTAATTTAAGGTTATCTTCTATGAGAAGATCATCTCAAGTGAGTCAAGGAGGCGGCGGAATGGGCCCGGGAGGACAACCTCAACTCGTAGTGAACCGGTTAGCGGAGGTGCGCTTACCAGCGCCTCATGCCACATTGAGTGTAGTGGCTAATGGCCAGCCGCAGGTGCCGTCCCGGTGTGCCTGGATGCTGCCTAGTTGAGAGATAAAGAGAAGGTGGTGCCCGTGCTGTTAGGGGCAACAAGCGCTAGGAGGGGTCTCGATGTCATCTAGCTGTTTATATTAAGCTGTTTCCAGATTAGCCCTATTATGACGCAGTCAGACGTGTAGTTTTAGTCGGTCCGATTCATCTTAGAAGTTAATTAAATTAAAACAAACACCAGGTGGATGTTTCAATAAAGTGATTTGAAAAATGTATATGTATTTTTTTTATATTAGCCTACTATAATGACTCCACTCTACCTGTTGGAAAGCAACAAGTGGAGTCTAAGAGTGGTGGTCACCATCTTCATTGCAAGTGTAGTCAATGTCAAAGCATGGTGAGAACCTTTTTCATGCACCACTTAAAAGACTTGGGATCAAAATTGGAAGGAAACACGTACGCTGGTAGTAAATTCGTTGCAGAACAGATCGGCACAGAAAGGAAGAGCCGAGCCGTTTAGTTAGATATTGTATGTTTTCCACTCTCAAACAGTGACTCTTCAGGCCTGCACGGGTTGTCGTAGAGAAAGGAAGAACGTGAGACCAATTGGAAGAGCTTGTCAGAACAATCTCCGTGACGTAGGCAATAGAAGACTGCCATAGAGGCGACACCTCTTCGCAACTGCAAAGGCTCGAGGGACTCGGTAAACTCAGGACTGTCAATAATGCGGAATGCGCGCTGCTGCAAGCGATCGAGCAAATACTGGGCATAGCTTTCCCAAGTAGCGAGTGTCCTGAAGAGTAAGAAGGGGAAGAAATTTAGACTTTTAGTTAGACAACGCGCACGCCTGTGTTTTCTTAGCGCTGAACTCGATCAGGTTCTCACATCTGCATAACAATGTATGTTGCCAAGGACCAACATATCATTGATATGCAGAAGGAACAGTGTAGGTGATAGGACGCAACCCTGAGGTACAACAGCCCATTTCTACTGAAAATCAGAGGCCGCGCAGTCGCAGTAGTACGGAGGGTACCCTAATGCGGCGCTTGTTGAGGAAAGCAACAACCTAGTTGCAGAGTTTGGGCGGCAGACCATCCCCATGCCTATCCATAGCCTCACCCCAAAGGTGCGTCACGTACGCTAAAAGATCACTCGTGAATCGGTTCGGCCTAAAACCATATTGCCGATGATTTAACAAGAAGTGATCTTCTAGGTAGCGGATTAGTTATGTGTGTATTATTCGATTCGGAAATTAGCCGCAAAGAGGTCTGCAAGTAGTTTCACTTTCTCTTGCCGCTCGTGGGCCAGTGATCCATTAGGGCACTTCAACGGTGGCAGCGAAGACTGGCAGTAGTTGGACTGCACGGCTTTAGCCAATAGCCAAAACTTTCGGCTATCCGTAGGGTATGCGACGAGTTCTATGCCAAACCGTGCAATGCCCTGGACATCTGCTCTGTTGTAAGCCCTTCTGCATTCCTTGGTGGCTTTGTTTAACGCTGCTTTTAAGCTACTAACGTCTGAAAATCTTTCATTCACATTATTTATTTACATTTATTTTAATGATTAATTAAAATTCTGACGTTTCGAATAAATCTTATGAAAATATGCCTGGTCTACTTACATAACGCAATGGCTGATTTTTTATTTTACCTGAAACAAAAATATTTATTAAAAATACAGATTTATTTAAATAATATGATAAATTTATGTAATAAACTTCACTATTGTCACAAGGTCTTCTGCAGCAAGCAAGAAAATTATAATATTGAATTCGGTAATCAAAAAATAAAAGTAATTTCAGTTCTTGTTGAAATTAACATTTATTCATTACTGATAATGTGAAAGTCAATTCGTTTAGAGCAGTCTGTGATAATTTTATATTACGAGAATATAATAAAATTTTAATTACAGATCTATTCCAGAACGTCAACCTCATATAATAATATTTCAAATTATATGAGGTTGAAGTTCGTTCAAAATTGTACCAATGTGTCCCCTACCTTATCGAAATAGATAAGGGTATAACACAATGGTTCAAAACTTTTAAACTACGGAGACTATATTATTGAGGAATTATTTAATTTTCTTAAAAAAAAAGAGAACTTCCGCACTAGGAGTTATTCCTGTATATCCAGGGGCTTTACTTATATACATAAAACGGACATAAAGAAAACTACTAAACTACCCTCATTTTGTTTGTCTTAAAGTTAATTTGAGGAGAACTTACTTCGGTAGAAATGTTCTTAGTGTCACATACCTTCACCCTTTCGTATTTACAATATAAAGCCAACGTTTGATATACACTTTACACGTTATACACTTTTACATTTGAATAAAAACTTTCATGAGTTACATTCATATTTATTACATATACACTGTGTAAGTGTGACGTCCGGTTCCGTCGTGGCTGGGCGACTTACCCCTTGAGAAAGGTCTCCTGTCGAGACCAAAACTGGTCTGGTATCCCCGAAATACACACGTGAGTAAAACCGTATATTTAAATAAACACTTTTAAATTTATACATACAAACATGCACTCAAGCTTGCAGCTTGAAGCTTCTCGAAACTAAATATAATTCAGTCTCACATATGTTATTAGGAGGCATTGAGAAACTTTAAGAACTTATTGGGGAAATTTTTAGTACATTTTAAGGGAAAATGGCCCCTATTGTATAATAAAATATACAAAATTATATTCGTCAAAATGTGGGCGTTAATTACGCCTCTGGCTACCGCCCCTTCGGGAATACATTTGTTAGTGTATGTGTATGTATTTAAGGAAAATAAGGTAACAAACATAATGATTTATAGATTTTAAAATATTTATAATGAACTGTTCAGGCGTAACATGTGGCATACATTTTAAGTCCACGCAGTTTTCTTTCATAATGACATGCAATGAGTGTAGGATAATAGCGTAACTTATAAAATTTTATACTGTTAACAAGTATTATTGAATAGACACCAATGAAAAGAACAATTTAATGTCAACGGAATTAAATTTATTATGCAATATATATATACAATACAATTAATATATTTTACCTAAATTTATACTCTAGATAGTTAGGTTTAGGTTAGGTTAGAACTGTGACCACAACGAATACTAAAACTTTATTTTACCGACAGTCAAACACGACGAGATGTGTAATGTTGACGAGAGGCTGCTACTGACCGGGAATGAAACCCAAGACCAAAATGTGCTGGCAAGATCATTTGTGCTGGGTCTGGGTGTAATTTTTAGATTAGTTGTATATATTTAGATACATATAAGCATGTGTAATAGCTTTCTGGTCACCATACTATGGAATCAGACAACCGTATGTAAATTTGACACGTTATTAAAGAAATATGTTAATATAATCATACACCTCTGCCTACCTATGGAAAACCCCGTGACATTTAATACTTTATTCTGTACAAACAGTTATTACATTTTATTTATTTTTATAATATATATTTCAACATTAGCGGTGGGAACAAAGCAGAGCTTCTTGCTTTCTTTTCCATGATTGGTACTTTGTGTTCAAAAGTACTTGTAATTTTTATGTAATACTATTTATATAATCACTTCAATCCTATAAATAATCTACACAATTAATTTACATACATAAGTAACAGACACAAAAAATAATAAGAAATGGTTTCAGCTTAACAATAATCTATTACATAAATTGTTGAATAACAACGTTCAACTGGCTATAAACGCTTTAACTGTTTTGATGAAAGTCCCGGTAGCGTGGCTCAAAAGGGCATCAGATTCTACTTTATAAACAGCGACAGTAATTCCCTGGCTAAACTTAGATTACAAAACCAATTTCAATATTGCCAACCAATGAGTATGTTCACAGTGTACTTTAATTTTTTATTAAGTTTTAGTATGCTAAAAAAAAACTCTTAAGGAAGGAATTTTCTTATTTTATTACTTTTTTAACTTTTAACATACCGTCTGCGTTAAGTGTTCCGTGTCGTATGCCGACAATATGCCGTATCTATGACAAGGTCGTCTCCAGCTAATTACCGTCCTATAGCCGTCACCTCCATACTCTGTAATGTGCTCGAGCGGATAATCAACACCCAATTAATCCGCCACCTAGAGGATCACTCCTTGTTAAATGATCGGCAATATGGTTTTATACCGAACCGATCCACGGGTGATCTTCTAGCGTACGTCACACACCTTTGGGGTGAGGCTATGGATAGGCATGGGGAGTCCTTGGCCATCAGCATCGACATTGCCAAGGCCTTCGATAGGGTCTGGCATCGCTCGCTTCTCTCCAAACCTCTTGCATTTGGTCTGCCATCTAAGCTATGTGACGGCGCGGCCTCTGACTTTCAGGAGGTTAGCGCTGGTGTACCTCAGGGCTCCATCCTATCGCCCAAGCTGTTCTTTCTGCATATCAATGATATGTTGGCTCTTGGCAACATACATTGTTATGCAGACGACAGCACAGAGGGAAAACGACAAGAGCTTGTTGCTGAGCTCGACCGGGTCGTGAGCCGCATTTCTCAATGGGGTTGTGAGAATCTGGTCGAGTTCAGCGCCAAGAAAACACAGGCGTGCGCGTTTTCAAACAAAAAGTCTCCATTCCTTCCCCTTCCTACTCTTCAGAACACTCAACTGCCACTACAGGATAGGCTTAGTATACTGGGTATGGACATCTGTCGGGATCACAATCCGCGTGATTACATCGAGAGCGTCACTAAGGCGGCCTCGCGGAAGCTCGGTGTATTGAACAAGGTGAGACGGTTCTTCTCGCCCGAGCATCTGTGTCTTTTATACAAGACCCAGGTTCGCTCCTGCGTGGAGTACTGCTCTCATCTTTGGGATGGCTATGCGCAGTATCTGCTTGACGCTCTCGATCGGTTGCAGCGACGCGCAGTCCGTATTATAGACTATCCTGAGGTCACCCAGTCTCTTGAGCCCCTGCATTTGCGAAGAGATGCCTCTATGGCAGTTCTCTATCGCCTACATCACGGGGAGTGTTCTGACGAGCTCTTCCAATTGGTCCCACCTTCTCCCTTCCTCTACAGGACTACCCGTGCTGGCCTGAGGAGTCACCGTTTGCGAGTCGAAGGTATGCGATCCCGAACGAAACGGTTTGGCTCTTCTTTCCTGTGCCGATCGGTGAAAGATTGGAATTCACTACCAGCGCACGTGTTTCCTTCCCACTTTGATCCTGGGTCTTTTAAGCGGGGTGTGAAAAAGCATCTCACCAGGCCGCCATAGTGTGGGTCACCATACTACATTGACTAGACATGCAATGAGGATGGTGATCACCACTCTTGGACTCCATTTATTGCTTAACATCATGCAAAGTGGAGTCATTATGGTAGGCTTACAATTAAAAAAAAAAAAAAAGGTGGAGGCGCACGTTGTGGTATTGTATTTATCATAGCATATGAATATCTGTCTTAATATCTATAACATAATGTCCTAAAGAAGAAAAGGAATAAAGAAGACTGCAGCACGGTACACTCATTAATGAATTATGTGTCACAGACAACAGACAGCAGCACTTACAACTTTGTATCGTTACTAGTTTCGTGTCAAGTTTCTTTTAAACACGATTAGAAATTAGGTTTTGAAACAAAATATTGCAATGATTTCATCCTTTTATAAACTAACTAGCTGTGCCCGCGACTTCTATTGCGTTAATGTCTAAAAATAATAATATGTCTCTTAAAACAGGCGTAGCATAAGCTGAATAGGGATAATCTCCGGGAGGCCGATGTTTTATATAGTATTAATTTTAAATTTATAAGTAAACAATATTTTTACTTGCTTACACGCTAATAACAATATTTGATATTCATTCAAATGATTAACCTAACCAACGACATTCTTTGATACAAAAATCTTATGTACATATAGCGTTTGGTTGTTATTACTTACGTAGCCTGCTTTTAATAAACACTTTATAGAATTACTTACATGTCATCATTACACTTTAAAACATATTGGTTTCTTATCTACACTTGAAACATAACAATAAATATAAATATTCATTTCGATAGAAATACAGAAATACGAAAGAATTTACAAAAGAATTTCGTTGAAAAATAAAATATATTAATCAAAAAATAGTCTAAGATGAACAAAATCAATAAAATAAAATTGTTAATGAAATACTTCTTCTTAAACTCTATACCCTTAATGTATGACATTAAAATCGATTTATTAAGCAGCCTTTGTTTTTCTTTTGATTGCATACGTCATCCCCATGTTAAAGTGTATCAAATGTTTCCATCTGCATGTTTATATTTGACATAAATGCAGACAGAAACTAAAAAATAAAAGAGGATTGAGGATAATAAACTTCGACACGATCCTAAAGTATTATAATATTAACTCATTTATTATAATATTAGAATTTTTATAATTTCTATTATTAATGATTTCTATTATTTTTATTATTCTTCATTTCTACCGTTTGTTGTTGCGGTGTTAGCCTATAAGTAATTGTTACACCAGCAAATGTTGTTTAGTTGATAAATAGTAAATGTAATGTGTCAACGATGTTGGCTAACCTAAAATAAATATATAAAATAAATAAATAAAGTCATCTAAAACGTTTTTCACATTCAATAAAAAATTGCTACTACATCAAATAAATATTAAACCCAACTGCATTATAAACTTCCACTTTTTTGCTGACATTATATTAAAATCTTATAATACCTTATGTCATTCAAACCTATGATTCTCATTAATAAAGTGGTTCGACTGAGAATCACATGTAGAAATCCATCAAGCAGTCTAGGTGTGACAAGAAACAGCATAAGTACATAAAAAAAATAAACCTTAAAAATAAACCGACTTTCACAAAAAGTGAAAAAGCGTGAGTGAATTTAGTGAAGTACTTTTTTCACTATAAGTGTGTAGTAGATGAAGTAAAGGCTCTTTACGTAGATCTGCTTACCTTCAAAGTGTACAGGTGAAGTGTTTTCTTATGAAATCGTGAAAACAATACAGTTACATAAATTACAGGTTTTAGCTGTTAGTTATTGAAGAGTTATGTTGTCCTCTCAGGAGATCTTCATCAGATCCTAATCTATATTCTACAGAAATGTATATTGATATACGATCAGGTCTGCTTCCCTAAGGGATTGGCAGAGGTGTACTAAACACCCACATTTTGCCATTATAATTTTCTCCTACTAACGTAAGCAAGCGTATACAGAAAGCTTCACTTAAAATATACATTTATGTATAGAAAATTGCAATCAAATGGAAACAGTAGATTTTGAGAAAAACCTGGACAATCAAAGATATATAAATGTTCATGCACACTGATCAAATACAAAAAAATATACCTGCATTGTAAAACATTATAATTTATTTAGTAAAATAACAATAACGCTTATTATAGCCTTCAATATTAGAAAAACAACTCTACAAGTGCATCTATATTTAAAAAGTACCCACAACGTATAATATATTACGTAAAACATACTTGGTGTTAATTCGAGTATTTATAGTTTTAATGTGTGCAAATCATTAAATAGTTTATATTTATTATACCATACTTTATTTTAACTAATATTAGCTATTGACCAACAGATGGCGTTAGATGCTACAAAAGTAGATTATAGCGGTATTAAAAAAAATCGCTTTACTCAGGATAGACAAAATTAAACCACGATTAAACTTTATTTTTCTTATTTATAGATGGACAGGCAAACAGATAGGTCACCTGCAACTCGAGAGTCGTAAGTGCGCTGCCCGCCTTTGAGGGTGATGAGGGATGAGGGGAGGGGATGAAGAGAGGCGGATGAGTATATGGGAAATGAGAGTGGAGTTGGGCCTCCGGAAACCGGATTGTACTGTACTAAGGACCAACCTGTCGTACATTTAAAATTTACAAGCATTACCAAAACTAATCACAAAAAGGAATCAAATAAAGGTAAATTTCTTACTAACATTTCTATACTGTTTAATCTTTATATGTATAATTAAAAAAAATAATAATAATAATTTGCTGTTATTTATTGACTTTATTAGATACACGTATTTTATAATATGTACATAACATTGTAATCGTAAACTCGAGTTTAATTTGTACTTAATTTTTATTATAATTCATCATCATATTGCATCCTAATTTTATTATTAATTTATAATTTTGCTATAAATCAATTGTATTGCATGATATTCCTATAATGTTTTTCTTATCAATTTATTGTTTAGATATTTTTTAGATATATGTTTTGCATTGTAAAACAAATACCAATAAATTTGTATATTTTCTCTGGGTGGAAGGCTCTGACAGTCGTAACACAATTTATATTAGTACGGTCGTCAACGGCAACCTCATATCTAATGTGCCTTGGTTTTTTTTAATTCGAAGCAATAAAAAAAAATATTCTTACTAAAAATGACAAACAACCTAGACAGTATTTATAATATGTATAGTCCCGAATTCTCAAAACATCATAGAAATTGGACTGTGCTGTTAAGTAATAAATCTAACGCAGATGTATTTTCATAAATAAATATAGAGAGCGTGGGCTAAAATGGGTCCCACAGCTCTGGATGACATGTTCGTTTTAAGAATACACAACCTGACACTGATTTTACCTTACTATAGTAATAGAACAGCAGTTATATAAGTATCATAGGTAAATACAGATGTTACTATTGCTAAAGATTGAAATGTGTGTTACATGATTGAAGCATAAGGCGGATCTAATAGTTTGTTTAAGTGTTTATGTTGTGAATCTTTATACAGTGGAATATATCCACAACAACTAGTGAGTGAGATGGTCCTCTACAACGGACAAGAGAGCAAATGTGAACAGCTTAACATCCAGTTCAGGCAGGTTTCATAACGCCTTAAAAATATGCAATAGCAATATGATAAATTGGAACTACATCGACCAATCGCAAACGCGCTGTGAATGTAGCACTCCATTGCAAACTATACCACATTTATTTTCTTGTCAACTGTGCCACTCCAGCTGCACTGTAGAGCTGTGGAGAGCAACCGACAATGCCGTGGCTGTGGCAGAAACGTAGGCGGACAAGATTTAAGGGGTGTTCACCCGTTGACACGGCAAAAGTAGCAAAAGTGAGTGACACCTACAGTAAGAGATGTTGGGGCCATATTCTAATGTGTAAATAAATGAGACTAAAGGACTGGACTGATATCTATCAGATATTATACTTAGTCTGGCCATAAATATTGTTGCAATAAAAAATAAAAAACAATATTACATTTGAACATTTGAATTTTGTAGTAATTAATTCTCTGCGTTGTATAGTGTAGTCCTTCGAATTTTCAATAGTTAAGGTGCTTAAGTTAGTATTTTTTTATACTAGTTAGATTAATATTGTCTCTTTTCATGCCCCAAAAAAGTTTTTAATGACTTCTATTACTCAGTCTGTTCTATATGTATAAATATAGTATTTATATGGAAATTTGAGATCAAAGCTACGTTTGCGACACGAATTGACACTTAAATGGCTGCGTGCCTGCGACGATATCTTGTTTGATAGCGTAATCATATTATTTTATCCGACATTTGATTACATTTGGTACGAATTTGTTCTGTAAGTATTACGTAATATAATTACTTAAGGGACCTTTGGCTTTCGTGAAAATGAAAAGATATGTTAAATTTTGATGTTATTTACTCAGGTGTGTATAGCGGGGATGCTCGACTTGATTCCGAACGAACAGCGATACCTTTATCAAGGGGTAAAGTGACCTTCCGTGTATTTGTAAGTAGGGAGTGTAATTAGGTGTATGGAAGTAAAATAACCGTATGTTCCTTTATTAAGTACGAGTTACAAAAAGATCAATTGACCTTAAAAATTAACTTACTTTAAAATCTTACAGCTACAAGAAATGTGAAAGTTTTGATGGATGTTTGTTATACGACTGTACGGTTCTGGATAAAATTTGCCACAGAGTTAGATTATAGTTTGGAGTAGCGTATAGGTTTTAATCCGAAAAAAAATGCACAGTTCTAAATTTGCAGCAAATACATTTAATCGGTTATCCACTAGGCATTTATTACGTCAATTATAACCGTCTATTGCTCTCACTTAATTAACAAAAAGAAGTAAGAATCTTCTGCATTGGATCCATTATACGTATGTATGTTTGTATAGCCGCGATGTTCTCTAAAGTTTTCCATGTCTTTATACACATTTTATAAGGCTTTATATAATGGCATCGGTTAGTATATGACGTGTTGGTATCTAATAAAAATATATATACTATGGAACTCTCCAGTAACTGACAGCAAATGACCCGCGATTGTTGCGATCGAATGTCTAGGTATTAACTTCAAGATAAAATAACATAACATCTCGCCTCAACTCAATGAAGGTTTGAGTAGACATAAAAAGTATACCCTGGTACTGGCCAAAAGTAAAGTTGCTTATTTTTGTCTTCGTCAAAAATGGAATTTGTTAACTTTGTTACATTTCATCAGTATACATACCAGTATTTATTTGATGTTAATTATATGTTTGAAACTAATTTGATAAATAAGTGTTTTTTATGCTTCAATAAAAAAAAAAACAATTCTACCTGGATTAAAAGTTTAAATCTGACTTACAATATTTCAAATTAGGGTTTTGTTAAACAAATTCTTAATAATTGATTTCTTGACTATAACTTTGTTGAGATGAAATAATCACTCATTATTTCATCTTGTTTCCATAACAAGTTCTCTAATTAGTAAAGCTATTTTAAGGTAAAATGTACTCTGGGAAGTAGATAGATAGATAAAGTCTTTCCTTTCTATATAGAAGATCATACAATATTGTAATCACATATTCTTAAAACTACAAAATTAGTACTAATGGCAGGCTTATCGTGTTTTGGGATCTCTTCCAGGCAACCTTTGGATCAAAAGAGAGCTTATTTATAGCAAGAGGAGTTGCAGTGTTTAATTAATTGACTTAGGTACTCATCGTACAGATGAGTACCTAAGTCAATTTCATGGTATATGTCAACTTTGCATAAATATAAACATATATATTTACAACATGCACATGAAACACACGTCAATATTATTATAATATCCCTAATACACTTTTAAGAAATGTGTGTCATCAAGCAAGCAAGTAATGATCTTTTATTTATTTTAATAAATTGTTTAAGGTTTTTGCGCAAATTGGCAATAGCAGTGCTTTCATAAATATACATTAAAGGACATGTCTATTAAATTTGTGTCTCCGTCTCCGAAGACTCTCGGATGTGTGCTGTGCAAGAAAAATCGTTCTTTTTATATTTATTTATTTTTCTAAGGTGCGCCAACAGTTGTTACAGATATAATACAGATAAGAACATAAAGTAATTATGTCTTAAGTCCAACTGCACAACCAATTATAGGCAAACACCACATGCAAGATGTTCATTGTATCAACTCAATAATTTTAAAGACTTATTTTTATCTACTTAAATTCTATGTAATATATTAAATACTAGGTAATTACTATTTATCACATTTTTATACATTTGACGTGTCTGGCTAACGTTGATACTTAATCAGAGTGGACGTCAACGAGGTCGCTGTATTCGTTTATAAGTTTGCACATGCGGGGTATAGGCGAATTAACACCAAACATTGTATGGCGAATAGGTGAAGCTAGGGGTGTTATAGGGTTGCGAGGTGGTCTACGGGATACTCTGAAATTGAATTTATTTAGTATTTGGGGGCAGTCAATGTTGTTATTGAGCAGTTTATACGCGAATATCAAATCCAAGAGCTCCCGTCCTGTTGAGACCTAATGACTTTTGAGATTTTTAAGTCGTCTGCAAAAAGAAATATGCTAGTATTATGAAAGCATGATGTCACATCGTTTATATATACGTTGAATAATACTGGGCCCAGGTGAGAACCTTGCGGGACGCCCGACGCAATTGCATACTTGTTTGACTGGAAATCGTTGACAACTACATAAAACTCGCGACCATCTAAATAAGAAACAAACCACTTTAGAAGATTATCAGCGACGCCGTACGCAGGTAGTTTTTTAACTAGCAGTTCGTGTGAAACCTTATCAAACTCCCTGCTAAAATCCGTGTAAACAGCATCAACCTGCATACCTTCGTCCATGGCTTCGCATGAGGCTTCAACAAACGACACCAAATTTGTACTTATGGTCGCTTAAGAACTTGGCAAAATAGCGTTGAATAAGTGGACAAATTAACGATTCCAATATTTTACCGAAAATAGAGAGAATAGATATTGGTCTATAGTTCTTTACGTCGCTAGAGTCTCCACTGCTTTCTTCTTCAGTTCTTTGGGATAAAGAGGAGAGTTAGGATTGAAAAGTATACTATACAACAGTGGAAGGATGTGATTTTTTTTTGCAATCAACAATTGGAAAAAGAAGGGATTCTGCAAGCGCAACTTTGGTGGCAATTTATTAATTGTAAAAATAGTTTCTCTTTATGAATTTCAATCATCTGCGTAAAAGTGGTAAGATGAAATTAGTTTATTGCAAATGGAGTTTATAAAAACTGTGAAGAGCAAAAGGAGATAGAACGCCACCCTGGGGTAAGCCTGCTTGCATAGTGAACCAACTTCAGAATCTGTTCTTAATACCAATGCCCTGCCGAAGCGTCGTTGCTGTCGATTGTATCACATTTAGCCTCACGGTCTCAAATCGTGTTATAAGAGTAGACTACATGGACTAATTCCTTAATAGATGACATAAGAAATTATAAAAAAAATATTTTCTATACAAAATGTAAATTGTTTATATTTATTGAGAGCATTATAACAATTGTTATTTGTATTGCATTATTTTCAGTATTTTTTATTCAAGTTGGTAGTGCATGTGAGATTATAGAAAGGCAATAAAAAAAAGATAGTAACTGTTTGCTAAACAAGTAAAAAAGCTGGCTGATGGACATTAAGATAAAAATACCTCTTTAAGGCTAGGCTAAGGCAATTAAGTAGTTTACATATTTACTTTTTTAATTTAAAAATAAGTTTTCTATGAGTAAAGATTACAATCGATCCTAAGACCAGGTGCTGTCAAAGGTTGTCCATTTTTGAGTTAGAAAGTTATAGACTGTTCTATTTATCAGACAGTATATATATATAGTTATAAAGTGACCGGTTGATGGCAATAAGCTTACCTGTATTATAAAAGTGGGACTAAATTATGGTTTTCAAAAAGTGGGCATTTGAGACGCGTCTTTACGCCACTTCCGGAATATAGTAACGTAATATCTACTGTCGGTAACGACATGATATATTTATTTTATTAAATGTAAACAACGCTAAAGATCATAAAGTCCAATATAACGTAGAGCCCCATGAGCTCAATAGTGAACCATTATTTTGAATACTGTGTGACCCAATTACAATTCGCTTATTACGACTATTATCGTATTATACACAGATACGAGTCAACCATATATCGAAACCGTTTTGAGTACATTTTGTGTTACCTATAAAGTTTTAGAGGTACAAATATAATATAATTTACTGAGAATAGAATGCTATAGCAGAATACTAAAGCTCCTCTTATGGCTACTAAATGTAACCAAATAAGTGCCTTATTAACTAACATTTATTTTCTCTGATTTTATCTTGAAACGTTATACTCTATGTCATTCTAATCGTGTAGGCTTCAGAGCGTTACAAGAAAACGTTATACATGCATACATACATACATTTAAAAACACAAATCTTCTTTTTGCGCACGCCGAAAGAGAATGAAAATTTGTTGACAAATAAGGAAAACTGGAAATAACGGTATTATACTATTTATTTTTACCTATTATAATGTACAAGGTTTTACAGAAATGCGTGTTAAAATTTTATTGTTAGCATTGTAAAGCAGATCCCGTAAATGCTGCTAAGCGCTTACAATTTTAAGAATATTCATTATTTGACCTATTTCGAAACTAACAAATGGAACGTGAAATTTGGTCTGTAAATCTGATATTTCGTAATGTTGAACATTATTTAAACTTCATCTTGAAATATGCGGATTAGTCTGTTCATGTTGTTATTAAAATTAGAAGAAGAAGAAGAGAACTGAACTGACAATAACTGTGCAAGAAAGAGGGTTATGATCATCAGTGTATGCGTGTATGTATGTATGAATGATATTATTTTGTCACTCATTACAACTTAGGCTGTTTGATGGATTTCGACATGTGAGGTGTCATTGTAAATTCATAAGCACAAATATAGATAAACTATAAATATGTGATCGTACATGTAGAAATATACATATTTGCTGAAAATGGTTTTTATTAATGTTTGTATATAGCCTTGGCTTCTTTTTACAAAAAAGTAAAAGTATAACTTACGTTATCGTAAAAACTTACTTGGCCTGTAGCCTAGTAGTTAGTGACCTTGACTGCTGAGCTGGAGGTCGTGGGTTAGATTCCCGCCTAGGATTAATGATTGTGTGATGAGCATGAGCATTTGTACGGTGTCTGGTTGTAATTTATCCACAATAAGTATGTATTTAAAGATATATAAGAATGTTTATTAGCTGTGTGGTTACCATAGTACAAGCTCAGAGGGAGTTGAGAGCCATGTGTAAATGTCTGAAAATATTATATTATCTATAAAACTAATATCAAATACATAACAACATGTACAATTTTTACTAAAATGAGTATTAAAAACCTTACTAAACATCCTTTGTTTTGTGTAAACCCCCACGGCTCATTACCTCACCGGGGCCTTACGTTGAGAGGGTATGTCGGACTTGAACCGAATAGAACCACACAGTGTTCGCACATGGGGTCTTCGTCATCTCAGGTATACCCTAGAAAGGAAATCCCTGTGATCCCCAACAGACTTGGTGGCTTATTGGAGGTGACCCCGCTATATATATAGCCCTGTCCGTCGCCCTCAGGCTAGCACTCATGGATGCCGGAGATTATTTACTAAACATCCTACTTTTACAGCGATATTCAATAAAATGTTGTACTATTAAAATTGAAATCCAGCTTTATTAATGCGGGTGGGTGCATAAAACAAGTCGACAGGGAATTTAATTATAACTAATAGTGGGATAACATACATATTTTTCAACGTTATTGTACATATTTCTGGGATAGTAAAATTACATTGAAATCTTTTTATACTCATATTTCATATAGATGTTGCTAAAAACGGTGCTAACTAGTTGTTTATATTTTTTGTATTCTCGACAACTTTTCCTACAAGAGCTACAAATTGAATCATGTTCTTTATTTAATTAAAAAAACTAGTAACGTGAGTCACACATTATATAGTATTCTAGTTTCTCTTCCAACAGCCTCTATATGTATCTGTTAAGAGTCCACAACGGTAAAGAACTTAGAAGAGTCCGAATCCGTGTGCGATTGGAAGACTGCGCCTCAGTTAATGTGCTAAAAAGCCTGCCTATCTGAGATGATGACCTTTAAAGTTTAAATTTATTCACATTCTTTTTTCGTTAATGAAATATCAATAAATTAAAAAGATGAATAGAATATCGAGACAATATTCTAATAACATGAGAGTAATTTAAATAACACTTTTATATTTTCTTCTTGTCATTCTTTAAATCTTTAAAAAGCATTTCAAAATCAGATTAAACCAGCTGTTCAACAAAGATGAACAGAAAAAAATGTTTTTCAACATCGCACGAGCAAAGACTTAGTCTTTGCTCGTGCGATGTTGAGAACACTAGTGGTCCTCATCTCAAGATATTTTTTTTTTCTTTTAACAAAAAGTCTTCAGCAACTCTTTTTGAATGAAAATACTTGTTAAATATATTCAGATATTATTTTTGGATCTCGTCGTGTTAGCCGATTATTGTAAGCGAGTTCCTTAAATCTGCCGTTATGTGCAAAGGTATTAATAGTGTTAGAGGTTGTTTATAATGGATTTTCTAGTGTATGTTGAGTTTGAGCACAACATATCTGTTTTATATTTATATATACGTCCGATAAACAATATGGGTAGCAGAGAGATTTTAATAATATCCGAAATATAGCAGTGTTCCGCAATAAGTGTATTTTAAAAGCTTTCATATATTTAAAATGCGGTTCATCATATATGTATATTGATAAAATATTTCAATGGACTGATGGCGTAGCGTTGTCACCTCGCCGCTACGCTGCCGCGCTGAGTGTCGCCGATCCCCGCACTTGGTGTATTCTTCCAATTTTTGTTCTGAGTTTGGACGTTCTTTGTGTTCGTTGCTCGAATGTTTGTAAAGTCCCCCGCGATACAGGAATTAATCCTAGCGCGGGATTGGTTTTGTTTTAAGAAGAAAATTATTTTTTTTTTTCGCCAATTTCATATGTTTAATAAAAAATCTATTGAAGTTTTATATTGTTGGTCACACATTATCTAGTACGAGTACAAGTAACAATTGGATATGCATTTGCGATAGTCCAAACTATTAATGCAATTTATTTGAAAACATTATAGTGAAATACACTAACAGATAATAGAGCTTATTTTCAGTATGTATTATCTTTGTTTTGCTTTTATTTTAGGCGTATTTTTTTTTAAATTGAAACATCACAATTTTGAAGTTAAACTTCAGTGCTCCGACTTTGCTTTAAATACATTCTAAGGAATGCGCGTGATGACAAATCTATGAGTTTCCTTTGACTTCTTGATTCTTTTTCTATTTTTATTAATGAGTTCCTTTAAAGCCCATTCTATTTTGAACCGCTCCTTTCGTTACTGTTTAAAGGTCACTAGTGTTTCCGTCTTTGATCATTTGCTTTGCTCCTAATTATTTAATTTATATTTAATTCTAGGGCAAATATTTTTATATTCTTTATTAAATATTTTTATATAATTTAAAAGATTATTGAAAATGTTTAATTAACAAAAGTAAAAGGAAAGTAAATAATAATATATGTAATACATTTTATAACCTTGTTAGACAAACGGTTTAAAATATCCACAAAATTACAACCGGATACAACACTCACAACAAAACCAATTTTCTTCAAATCTTTGCGCAAAACCAGTTCAATAAATCTACGTATAACCGTAAAGCTCTAAAAATATATATCAGTTTATTTGTGAAAGACAACGCATTTATTGAAACCCTGTGAGGTAAGAGTCACCGACAATTGCTTTTCGTTCTCCTTTTCCAGCTTTTTGTGCGATGCGACATTACCCTGGTGGGGAATCAATTCTTGCTCAGGTTAATTTATTTATTAGCATATAGAGAGAATTTTCAATGGTCAACGTAAAGTATCGGTCGATTTTATATGATAATTGAGTCCCTCTTTCTTTTGTTTAGTTTTAAAATAGTTTTCTGAGGTTTCAATTTCAAAAACATGTTGAATACATAAGCCTTTTTTTTTAATTGATATTCAAGTATTTGAATTGTTTAATACTTTAGACATTACTTTTAACATGTTCATTACTTTATTCTACCAGTAATTCTCAAAAAACATCTAAATCAACTGCAAAGGTGCATAGGATTTCTACACATGGCAAATACGTTTAAACTAAAAACAAATATAATATAATTATATAATTCTCTCTCTTATTAACTGAATATATTAAAACGTAATCCAAGAGATCAGATTTCAATAAATTATAGAACACAATGAGCGATTCTGTTTCAATTTTCAAAATTCAAATAAATTATTGCCATTTTTGTAAGCAAATTATTATAAATAGTAGTAAATCTTCAAATTCTTACAACTTAATACGGACTCATCGACTACGACTACTGTAATAAGTTTATACATAAATAAGCCTGAAGAGTGAGATTAATATTAGAAAGGAAAATGGAATGACACCAAGTTATGCTATGTAAAATATGCATTCTTTTAATAAGTAAAAGAATGAAATAAAACCAAATAAAACGAAATTAAATAAAACAACCAACGAACAAGCATTGTCAAAGATAATTAGGGAGTTTTTATAAACATTCCATGACAAAAATGCAATAAGATAACAAAGTCGAAAGTACCCGGAAACAATCACCAAACGCCTCGAATCACTTGAACTTTGAGCCGTCCAACTTGATATTACGAACACAATAACAATGGAAAACAGGAATCTTGTTGATCTACTGAATGGAGAATTATTCAAACAAGATTTTGGTGATTTATTGAGAGTACTCGATAAATTTGGTTTGCTGATAGGAACCATAACTTCTACAAATTGTACTCGTGTTTCTAACACCATTTATGAAACTTTGCAAGCAAAGTTAAAAGTGAAAAAGGGCCCAAGTTCAACTTCTTCCTCCCGATGAAATCTAAACAAATATTATTTTCAAAACAAGAGCAAGACCCGATAATATCAGAACAAAGTTTTTATTCAGCAGACAGAGTACACTTCCAGATGCATTGAAACCAAACTCTTGCACCAAGTCCAAAATAAATTTAAAGTTCAGTGTGCGTCTTGTGAAGAACTGTTAGTAGACGGTTCATACGTATAACTTACTTATTTTTCCTTTTGTGAGATATATTTTATATTATTTCTTCGATATATGAAATGTTGCAATGTATATTATAGAAGCCAATTAATAGTACCAATAGACAGCTTTAGATTTTAATTTGCATTTATTAGTCTTAATGACAAATAGGTCTTGATAGTCACGGTCTACAATCACTAATTGGAAATATATTTTATATCAATAAATTATATAAAAAATATTAATATTAAACATTATCTTTATAACTTTAAAATAAAATCATTGATTTTACTTTAAAGATTAATTTGAAATTATTTCTTTAAAATTCAATTGCTTGATATGATATGATATTATATTAAATTGAAGTTGTTAATATAAATATATATAAGTATAAGTTATGAGTTATATAAGGTTAAATGAACAACAACTAGTTAGAATTCAGTTTCGATTATAACCTCGTTATTTTCAGTTGTTATCAAACATACGTAGACTTAAATTTTATTCATCTAAGTTAACATTATCTTGACATATTATAATTGTTATAATCTATTGCACGCTCACTGTTGAGACGATTCAAATGATATCTCACATGTCGTAATCTATCTATATGTTCATAAGTAAAACCTTATTTAACTACATATCTACACTCGAAAAACATAACCTCCCCCTACGCAGTAGGATAAAAACTTAACAAATGAGTGTAACAACACGGAAGTTGTTAATCATGTTCTAATTTTGTCTGAAAATACACCTTGCAAGGATACGCTAGACTTTGATTTACTTAAAGTCACGGAACATTCCGATAATGTGTTCAAACTTAGGTAAATGAAGTTTCTCAAATGTTTTTCAACTAGAAAATACATTACAAAACGAGGCCTTGTAACTTAAACGTTCAACATACTTTATAAAGTTGGTCAAATAAATAAGGGGTTTATGAACTTGTATATTGTAAAATGAAGTTTTTGAGTAATGATAATCAGAAATATTGAAGTAGTATAACTTACATATATAAAACATGAAAGTTATATTCTACACGGACACGTTTTCAAAAATGGAATAAAAGCAGTTGCATTGAATTTAATTTTCAAGCTGAATTGCGATAAGTTTAAAATTCTATAAAAATCATTTGTACTACTGTGCACAAATCCAGATCCCCACGTTCCGCGTTCTGTAGGAGGGAATGGAAATCGACTGGAAAACAATCCCGTTCGGGTGGAAAGTATTTTACTTTTACGTGTAAGAACTTCGTATATATGTAAGTAACAGGTGCAAACATGCGACTGTTAGAGCGTCCATCCAACAATATTTACATCTAAATCAAATTATGTCGAGAAACTTACAGGAAGAGTGCAAACTATTACCATCGATCAAATATATGTATAAATTGATCATTTCGCTATTTATATTGAAACCGAATACGTTATTCCTGTTTTGCTGTTTTCCAGTCTCGTTATAAATGTTTTTTTTTTATTAACCTGGTCATCGCAACTTTTAATCAGTAAACGAGAGTACCCAGAAAAAGAGGTTTTAGTAAATTATTTTTTTTATTTATTTAATTTTATTTGGAGGTTTTTATAATTTTTAATTTCTTTTAGTTATTGTATACATATATGTACATAAAGTAACTCACTCACTAAACGTGGTACTGCCTTTAGCTACTATCGTTTTGTTATAATTATAATGTGGCAACTGAACTTTAATGTGCTTGTGTCCTCGAAGGGGTCGGCAGTGGTGTAATTATTTTGATTTTAAATACCAATAAAATGAATGCTTTTTAAGATGGGATTTTGAAATATATATTTGTCAATTATCAAATTAAAGTTTGTCCTATTTATCTAGGCGTAAAAGGAATTCTGTTCGTAGATGTATGTCCTGGTTTTGCAATTTTTAGCGAAAATCTTAACGATACACTTTCTATTCTCTACTGTGTGGCTGTCGTAATATGTCTAGTAGAAGGTATTCATTTGCTGAATACAGTATTGCTACTCGACCCAAAACAGCAGTTCCAGCCTGGTTGTGTAGAATAGACCGTCGTATTGCGAAGGCTAGGACGTTCATCGATAAGCTAATTTATTATATATCAGGCAATACGCGACTGAGAGTGATGTGCTTTGTAAAACTGGCATTTTTGTGGACTGCTATTAGTGTCAAGTGCAACAATTTATGTCATGTATTTCAGAGTGACTAGACTCTACAAAGCAGAAAGTTTGTTGTGCATGGGCGAACAGGATAAGACATTATAAAAAGTGAGTTGATCGATATAACCAGAATCGTATGTTCCAAAGAAATGAAAGATATGTTTACCAAAAACGGGCAAAACTTGTTGAGGATTGTTGAGATTTCAAAAGGGGACGACATTTTAATGGCAGCACTGCTTGCACAATACGTTTCAATGCATGTCATCTTTGATTATTATTTTTGAAGTCATTATATAAAAGATATTAATTTTTATTTATTACGCATCTCATTCGTTATTTACAAATGTCTTTTACAATAAAGATAACATAAATAAATTATATACTTTACAATAATTGTAAATTAACTAAAATGCACGTATCATGCCTTGTTTGTTCTCTGACTCCATTTCACAGAAGACTTATTCTGGTTACAAGTAACCAAAGGCAATGTAGCGAAATCCTTATTCTGAAATGATTAATCAGGTTATCTTTACAACTTCCAATTGTAAATACTTACGAAATGAAATTTAATAATGTAATGCATAAATTTCTTAAAGCTCTAACATTTTAAATAAGATGTTCACATTTACACCAAAATTGTATCTAGGCTGTGGTACTTCTATTTGAGTGCGTACAAAGTACCTAAATCAATAGCCCAGTGATTTATTGCTAAAAAGATGTGACACCGCGCGGTGGCGGCGGACCGCGCAGAGGGCCCTCTTCCTCTGGACCCGGCGGAGATAAGTACTACTTCACCCTGGAACCTGGGAGCCTCCTTGAGACCATCTGCAGAACTACGCCCTAAACTGTTTTAAATGTACTACCGAATCATATTGTGAAAGTTAACTTGGTACAATGTTTATTTTGTCTCTCTTGTGTAACCTTACTAGAAAAATGGTACCTTAAAAGTATTTTTGTGGCAATATTTTCTTTTTTACAATGAAAATAGTTTCCAGTAAATCAAAGTAGAGGAAATTTTGTATAATTTATCTAAAAATCTATTCTTAGTATAATGAATAGTTTAATCGTTCGGGCGCTGCAAAGTCGATTTTGCTAAAAAAAATATTTTATTCCCCACCACCATTTTTTATGGGCACGGGCATTTTTTATCATGGTATGCCCAGTATATTGCACTACTCCACCGCAAAAGCAACACAGTACTATATGTATTGATATTATTATTATTTTGTGCGTATGCTTGCATGATTGTTATTACTTTCTTTCTATATTACTCAGACTACATTTGCACCATTTTAGGACCTCCTCTAAAGATTCCAAAAACCTTTTAAAATTACTTTAATTAGTGTTAAATCGAAAAAGAGTAGTCCTAGTAGCCAACACTGTACAAATTTTGAAGAACAGACCACTGGTCTTCCTTCTTCTTTCTATCTAGAATATGGAGTATAAATTTGAATTTTAAATTTGAAATGGCGATTACAAATTTAAGAAATCATATGTTTCAAAACAAAAAACTGGCCACAAACAATTTGGTATAGCAAAATAACTCTCTAAATTATTATACTAAAAGACTAAAGAATAGTTCGACACCTTCTCCTGAAACTGCTAAAAGGAAGTCCAGGGACAAAAGGAACAAATTTCTTCCCCAACTTCAATTTTGCTGGTCTTAGTACATTTTACTTGCTAACTACTTTTTTCTGAACAATGTTTTTACGCTCCTCTGTGGTGTTTGTTTATAGTGTGTTCAGTTATATTACAAGATTTTATTTAACTTAAGGTGTAAATTTTAGCATTTTTACTTCGTATCATCAAGACGTCTCTCGTTAGAAAAGTTGCAGTGTAGATTTGATCATCTTTCCGCAATTGCTTATTCATCGAGTTCTTAATATAATAGTTGCAATATCATACTGAAGTCCCAAATCTTGTACTATTTTAGTGTTTTTCTCTTATTTGTTTTTTTTAAATAACCATTTCGCTACGAACTTATTAGATAACTGTCTATAAATTATTTCCACTTGGTCAAACATTTGCCTATTGCACGCATACAAACGTTTTTCTCGGTATCAGAAAATTGTTTTGTAGACTATTTTATCTATTGAATGAAGTTTTGGGTAAACTTGTGTTACGTATACAGGTAACACAATCTTAACTGCTAATTAATTCTCTACTTTGCCTAGCCAACCCTTACAGTTATACTAAGGTCAGAAATTACTAAGTTTTGTATGTTATCATAATCAACACGAGAGACATAATCAATTTTCCTTTGACACTACAGATACATATGAACACAAACCTCACTGCGCCCATACGCTTATTTTAGTTCCAATCAGCAAGTGGAGTTGTAGTAAGCACGATTTCGACGACGATGTCAATATATACGAGTATAACACAAGTTACGACGCTTGCTCGGTTTCTGTTGAGGCCATGAAATTTGCGAAATGTTATCGTTAGAATAATTTATTTTTCAATGTAATATTTTTTATCTATTTTTTCTAATATATGGATAAAAAATGTCACTCGTTATTCTTACAACCTTATTAAATTTTTATTTTTATGTCGTATCCACTTTAATATAGGGCTGGCTTATAATGACAAAAAAACTGAAAAGTTAAAAAGATAAACACTACATTTACAAAAGCTAATTTGCGGTCAACAGTTAGTCGTTAATATCTCTTAACTAAATTAAACTAGCAGTAGTTGTTCTTCAATGTTTAAATTTAACTATTATTATGCTAAGGTGCTGCATGTGTGGATAAAATAATATTGAAATAAATATTATTTTATCCACACTATTTGCTATTAAATAATAATTCAAATAAAAAAACATTATGATAATGTTTGTGGTACTTGTGAAAATAATTAGTCAGCAGCTCCATTATATTATACTCATTATTTTATTGTTGTTTTATGGAAGTTGCCAAAATCATTAGCCATTTGTTTTGTGGCCCCATCGCACCCTGCTTTATTTAATACAATGTGGAAATGTGATTTGTTAGTTTCCACACACTGTTTTGGGGCGTGACATAGTTACTGCTAGAGGATTTGCTGTTACGTCACATACAATCAATTGTATTGTAAATAATGACTGTGCAATGTATGTTAAAACGATGAATGATGTGTTTAAATTTATCATTGCATCAAATATAAGATGGAAGACCTTGATACAATATCGACATTTAGTACTATGCTAACTACAACAAAATAATATACATGGGTATAATAATGATTATTAAGAAATGAAGTGAAGGTTAGTAAGTAACCTTCTTAATAACAGGTTTTTTTTTATATTATAGGGCGACAGACGAACAGACGAGTCACCTAATGGTAAGTGACAACCGCCGTCGATGGACACTTGCAACTCAAGAGTCGTAAGTGTGCTGCTTGCCTTTAAGCCTTGTTGCCTACGGAAACCTCACCTTTTTTGGATAAATGCAACTCAAACGTTACTTCACTTCATGGATTCCCTCAAGTAAACGTATATTTTATTATACATATATGTATATGTAGGTATAATGTTGATCTAATTAGTAACAAGCTCTGCTTCTTCATTGTAACATAGATTATGTTTAATGTTGTGTCAATGAAATAAGTTGTAAACATAATTTAAATAAAGAAATAGCAGAGGCCAAGGTCCCCTTTCCTCTTTCTCTTTGAGTCATCACCCCCTAACATTTTTCGCCACCCCTCATCCCCACTCTCTTCTCTTTACATCCTCTACAACCCTTAACACTTACGTAGACGGGTAGACTTAACACTTACGACTCTTGAGTTGTACCGTCAGGTGAAGCGCCTGTTCGTCTGTCCCACTATATACTACATATATACATATATATATATATATAATATATATAATATATATATATATATATTTGTTTATATATACATATATATACATATATATATATAAACAAAAGCCGAAGAACCAAATTTCCTCAGCAAAAAGGGCAAATGTGTTTGGTGTACGTTTAATAGAATGTCGCGACACTCGTGACAGACTTAAGGAGATGGCATCGGATCGAATTTGTATTTGCCCCAAGAATAATAATGTAATGTTGGATATTTGGAGCGTCGTATTAAGTGATTTATTTTGAGACCGGATTTTAAGACTTGAATTTCTTATAATAACGATGTTGATAAACACATACAATATAAGTATACATATGATTACAAAATGTTGGAGCTACTTATAAATATATGTAAATTTTTTAAATTTATTTTCATTAAATTCATATCGATTAAATTCATATCACTCGACTCGACATCGAAAGACATCAGTTTAGGTTGTAGTCAGACGTATACCGATCACTACATGAAACAAATAAAAAAAATCTAGTATTATAACTAAATATGACTACACTATTATCGAAGCAAAATATATTTTTCAAAGGAAACCAATTTCTAAACACTTTTCTAAAAAAGTATTTTCCTGCACTATTAACTAAACATTTTTTTTCCTTATGGAACGAAGTTTTTTATGGGGCGTTGTGGAGGGGTACCCTAGCCGGCAAAAACGTCCGTAACGTTAAAGAAAAAAAGAGCCTAAGATTTTTATGTATAGATGGCTATACAGTGTCTAATGTATAGTCTACGGGATGACTGTTATTATTATTGCAGTTTGCTATTCATGTAAATAGCTGTTTCTTTATATATTATAATTATATAATTTTATAAATCAGTGTAAATAAAATACAGGTGTTATCATAATTTTGTAAAATAGTTTTTTTATCGATAAAAAAATCACGGGAAGCACCAGCTTTCATAGAACTGGAAACTGATATGTTTATAATAAAAAACTTCGTTCCTCTCTGGTGTCCCACGACGCTACACGGTTTTTTTTAATTTATTTTTTAATACTATAGTGGGGCAGACGTAAAGACTGGTCATTTGATGGCATGTGACAACCGTCGTCCATGGACACCTGCAACTCAAGAGTAGCAAGTGCGGTGCCCGCCTTTGAGGGTGATGAGGGATCGGGGATGCTGGGAGGGGAAAGAAGAAAGGGGGATTAGAAGATGGAAAAAATGATAGGGGTTACGAAGGGAGAAGAAAAGGGACAGGGGGAGTTGAGCCTTCGGAAACCTCACTCATTTCGGGGGGAAATGCAACGCAAGCGTTACTTCACAACTGGTTTTCTGTAAGGCCGTGGTATCACACCGACCGAGCCGACCAATTCGTGTCTAAGTATAGTTATATAAAAGCATAAATGAATAATTCTTTTAACTGCCTTATTTCATAAGAAGAAACTTCATAGTAAGGGGAGTGAATGTTCCTGATTTTGATTTTTTATGTTTTTTTAAATATTATATAAAGTGCTTAAATAAAGTGTTCGTTGAGTAAAGATTTTCAACCAAAAAAATTTTTGTCGTATTATGCAAACATATTTCTATTGTAATATTATATCCTCTTAAAAATTTGACTTGCATTTAACACCAAAACTGTTAATATGGACATACTATAGGACCCATTGCCTGCCCATTGCTTTATATCACGCCTTGACTTGACATAGAAACCGCATCCAAGGCAGTTAAGGACGGCTTAGGTCCAACTCAGTATGGCCTCTTAAACTAATATTATCTCGACTGTGCTAGACACAAGACAGTTTCCATTAAATTAATTAAGGAGGGAGTGTATATTTATTGTGTATGTTTGTAAATAGTTCGTACTCGTGAGGTCTCTAGACATTAAATAAAGGACTTATTATTCACCTAAAGTCTTCAGAGTAAATAATCTACTAACGATGCATATAGTGATTAAGTTTACATAAAAAGATAGTATTAAGGAGACAGCCGCATGATTCATACCTAAACTATGTCCGACGTAGCCCATTCCATTCCTGTTCACGTCAATTACTATTATGCATATACAGTCACATAAATCGTTTTTTTTTTATAAATAATTTGAAAATAACAGTACCTATGTAATAATACTAAAATCATTATTTTTTTACTTGTTATGTACTTATTGTAGTAGTTAAAAAATAAGCTTAAAAGTAGTAGCACAGCGTAATCATTTAAACACGAGAAGATGGATATATTGTCAGTACATGGAGAGCACTTAACGTCATAGCACGATTTTGGATAAGTGAGCTAAGACACAATTTTGGTGCACAGACGAGCACTAGTCTTTAAACAAGCCCTTTTATAATTCAGTCAGCAAGAAAATGCAATTATAAAGCATCGTCGCGTTCCGTCTCGGTGTGAATCACATTTATTAAATTGGGATAAAAAAAAACAATTCTTATACACATTGTATCATTTGTATCGAAAAGAAGTCAGAGTTCCCAGACAGAATTGTGTTCAATTTTTCCTCCCTGTTTTTAAGGGTGTTTAAAAAGAGCCTCTTCTCTAGTAAACCGTTAAGTACTAAGCTTTTCATCGTATAAAATTAAAACCTTCGTTATTCAACTAAATTCACAAAAGCAAAACTAAGCAAACAAAAGCAAATTCATATTATTTCTACACATTGGAGTCATATTTCGCAATCTATATCTGTTCAGAACGATATTTATATCCATCGCTTTTAACAATCATGCATTATTAATACCTATCCATCAGCGCTTAATGGCTGAATAGCCACAGGTCCCATGTGGTCTGCGCCTATTTTACCTGATGCGAATAGCATGGAAAGTGAATTCAGTCGGGGTCGGACCTAATAATGTAATAGAGGAAAGCCTTCTCGTAACAAGTTTAACTTTAGTAAGGGATATAACTTTTATATTATAGATTTTTCTCATTTCGAA
Organism: Tyria jacobaeae; assembly: GCA_947561695.1. Classification (NCBI taxonomy): domain Eukaryota; kingdom Metazoa; phylum Arthropoda; class Insecta; order Lepidoptera; family Erebidae; genus Tyria; species Tyria jacobaeae. The sequence goes on along the minus strand of OX387215.1, from coordinate 5,803,114 downwards.
CTAAAAGGGAAATGCAAGGCAAACGTTGCTTCAGAACCGATTTTCTGTGAGGCCGTGGTATCGCACATGTCGAGCTGGGCTCATTCGAGCCTAAGAATGGCTCTACACTGTTAAATTTTGTATATATATATGTATATTTGTATTATCGTCGGTCTGATAAACAATATTTAAATCAAAGTCTATTTATAATTAGATAAATAAATTATCCCCAAACGATAATAATACGATAAAAGAACTATCTTTAAGGCTAAATAGTGCTGATATATGCTATGACTAACTATAAGAAGAAATTACGAAACGAAGTCACGAAGTCAAGGAACCAAATCTTCATAAACTTTAACAATGCAAATTATAGGTCCTCTTTATACGAGAAAAAAAATCATTTCAGTTTGAGAAACTAGATTAGCAGGTATTCATAGAACATCTTAGAGCAACCCACAACTCCGTCTATATTTGCTGAAATATTAATATTATAAACTTATCTGTTACTAACTTTCGTCTCTTTAAATTCACACTCAATCATATCACGTCAATTCATTCAATAATCACGTCAATCAATAAATAAATTCCACTTAACTTAAAATTCAAGGGTACTTGCGAAGTGAAGTAATCCACATCAACATTTCTGCTTCTTCTCAACAAAGGGGTAGCAAACGTAAGCATATTTTAATCCAAAAGAACACTTTGTAGTTTATAGTATGAACATAAGGACGTTGAATTTTGAAGAGTTTTTGAAATTAAATTGAGAGAAAACCTATTTGCAGAGAAAAGTCTTAACCAAAATCTTCTTTCAATATCAGTGCATCTTATATTCTGAACAATAATATCTTTTAGACTTTTAATATATTCAATTCCCTTAATAAATTAACAACGTAAATAAGAGCTTCCAAACAGTCATAAAGCCCGAAGGGTCTCAACAAAACTTTTGGGTATTTAAACAATTTTTCCAAGTTTGAACGTATAATTTAGAGGTTAGATGAAAAGTTAAATTTAATCATTTTGTTCTAAACTCAAAATGAAAAAGAGTTCGGGACCAAACTGAGTAATAAAAAGACCACTGAAGTATATTTTCAAGAGGAATATATTTAAAAAAAAACTTTCTACAATCGGAAAGGAGTTTGGAAATATGAAATACTCATAAAGAAGGAACTGTCATTGCTTTTTGTAAATTACACAAAAGCAATTTGAATAAGATTTATGGATGAATTTGAAGTTTAAAAACCTGTGAAATTATTTATTTATTTATTTCGACTTATAGCACATTTTGTACAAAGGCGGACTTAATGCCTCAGGCATTCTCTCCCAGTCAACCTTGGGGTGTGGCAAAAATAAATGGTAGTAGGTGCAAATAGATGAGAGAGGTACCAGTTTAATTATTATAAAATATGATCTAATTATATACATATATTACTTTCATACATCATATACTAATATATACCTATATACATATATATAAATAAATACTAACTTATATACATATAATTACATACAACGCATATAATAAACACTATATGTATGTAGGTAGTAACATGTAGGTAGTAGAGCCACGCTGATTTATTCAGCAGGAATGGGCCGGCTCGACCGGGGCAGTACTACCCTCTCACAGAATACCAGCCTAAAGTGACAACATTCGTGGTGTCGCCTTTCGCTGGTGAGTGAGAGACCGGAGGCCCACATCGATGCAGGGGTGACAGTTATCGTGGTATGTGTGTGAGCAGTGGAGTGCTGTAGAGTCATTGTGAGGGTGGCGTGGATCGAGCCGTCGGCCAGGGAGACCCGTAGAAACGGTGGTGCCGCTGGCCGCCCGCGGCATAGAGAGGGGCCCAACCACGGCTAACCACCCTGGGAGGCTGCCCCGTCAGGTCGCGCATAATCCACGGAGTGGCTCGTCGTGCCGGTTGGTGACCGGATGGTGGGACCCGGCGACCACTTCCGGGAGGGTACGGGGGCCCTTCCGTCCGGCGGTTCGGTCACCGTCATGCTTCACCGATACATGATGACACAGCATTTTTAGTCTCAGTTTACATTGCCACGATGACTGTCATGCCTTTTACGCCCCCTTCCTCTTCTATCATGGCAGCTCAAAAAAAGAAAAGTGGTCCTACAGCGGCATCCTCCTCTCCCACCAACCCGCTTTTTGAGGTGGAGTTCACTAACATACGTGGACTCCATGCAAACCTCAGCGCCGTACACCAACACCTCGAGACGGCTCGGCCGGCCATGCTCTTTCTCACGGAGACACAAATACGCCGCCCTGCCGACACGGCATATCTCCACTATCCCGGCTACGTGCTTGAGGAGTGCTTCCTCGCAAGGGCTGGAGTGTGCCTTTTCATCAGGGCGGATGTTTGTTGTCGCCGTCTGCACTGCCTAGAAGACACATCCTTCTCCATCCTTTGGCTCCACGTGGATTTTGGCTCTACGAGCCGGATTTACGTGTGCCTCTATCGCTCCCATTCCGGAGACTCCGAGACAACTCGACTCTTTGACCACCTGAGTCAAGCAGCGGATAAAGCGCAGGAGCAGTTTCCGACCGCCGAACTGGTGTTTTTGGGAGATTTTAACGCCCACCATGAGTCCTGGCTGGGATCTTCCAAAACTGACCACGCTGGTCGAACTGCCCACGCATTTGCTCTCACGCATGACCTTACCCAACTGGTACTCCAGCCCACCAGGATACCAGACATAACGGGTCAAGCGCCCTCTTTGCTGGACCTACTGCTGACGAATCACCCAGCGCAGTACAGCGTATCGGTTCTCGCCCCTCTGGGATCCTCCGACCACTGTCTGGTGTCGACCTCAGTGCCTCTAGTTACGCCTCCACGACCTGTGGTAACAAGGCGGCGGTTATGGCACTACTCGTCAGCAGACTGGGATGGAATGCGGGAATATTTTGCATCCATCCCGTGGGCTCAACGCTGCTTTAAAGATAGGGATCTGTCGCAAAGTGTCTCTGCCGTGACTGACGAAATCACTGTCGGTATGGAGTATTATATCCCCTACAGTGAAGTCGCCAGCACGAAGACCCGTCCCTGGTTCAATCGCGAGTGCATCCGGGCCGTTGCTCAAAAGCAGTCGGCCTACCGCGCATGGATCAGGGCCCGCGCACATTGTGACCCAGACATTGATCGCCTAAAAGCAGCACTAAACAGAGCCACTAGGGAATGCAAGAGGGCTTACATCAGAGCAGATGCCCAGCGCATTGCACGGTTTGGTCAAGAACTCGTCGCGTACCCTACGGGTAGCCGTAAGTTTTGGCGATTGGCCAAAGCCGTGCAGTCCAACTATTGCCAACCTTCGCTGCCGCCGTTGAACTACCCTGACGGATCACTGGCCCACGAGCCGCAAGAGAAAGCGAATCTACTAGCTGACCTCTTTGCGGCTAACTCCCGAATCGATGACCGTTGCGCGCACACGCCCACCATTGCGTCCTGCGACTCCGCAATGCGGGATATTCGCATCCGGCAGAGGGATGTCCGTGCGGAGCTTCGGTCACTCGATGTCCGGAAAGCCAGTGGACCCGATGGTATTCCGGCGGTGGTTCTTAAGAACTGCGCACCTGAGTTGTCTCCCGTACTAACGCGCTTGTATCGCCTGTCTTATTCCTCAGGAATTGTTCCGGAGGCCTGGAGAGAAGCGAATGTTCAACCCATTCCCAAAAAAGGCGACCGCTCCGATCCAGCCAATTACCGACCTATAGCCGTCACTTCCATACTCTGTAAGGTGTTCGAGCGGATCATCAACACCCAACTAATCCGCCACCTAGAGGATCACTCCTTGTTAAATGATCGGCAATATGGTTTTCGGCCGAACCGATCCACGGGTGATCTTCTAGCGTACGTCACACACCTTTGGGGTGAGGCTATGGATAGGCATGGGGAGTCCTTGGCCATCAGCCTCGACATTGCCAAGGCCTTCGATAGGGTGTGGCACCGCTCGCTTCTCTCCAAACTTCCTGCATTTGGTCTGCCACCTAAACTCTGCAACTGGGTTGCTGCCTTCCTCGAAAAGCGCCGCATTAGGGTTCTCTGCGACGGTGCGGCCTCAGACTTCCACGAGGTAAGCGCTGGTGTACCTCAGGGCTCCGTCCTATCGCCTACGCTGTTTCTTCTGCATATCAATGACATGTTGGCCCTTGGCAATATACATTGTTGTGCAGACGACAGTACAGTGCACGGGCGATATTTCGGGCATCCTACTGCCAAGCTGGCAGACGTTGAGGAAAAACGACAGGAGCTTGTCGCTGAGCTCGACCGGGTCTTGAGCCGCATTTCCCAATGGGGCTGTGAGAATCTGGTCGAGTTCAGCGCCAAGAAAACACAAGCGTGTGTGTTCTCTAACAAAAAGTCTCCATTCCTTCCCCTTCCTACTCTTCAGAGCACTCAACTGCCACTGCAGGATAGGCTTAGTATTCTGGGTATGGATATTTGCCGGGATCTCAATCCGCGCGATTACATCGAGAGTGTCACTAAGGCGGCCTCGCGTAAGCTCGGCGTTTTGAACAAGGTGAGACGGTTCTTCTCGCCCGAGCAACTGTGTCTTTTGTACAAGACCCAGGTTCGCTCCTGCGTGGAGTACTGCTCTCATCTCTGGGACGGCTATGCGCAGTATTTGCTTGACGCTCTCGATCGGTTGCAGCGGCGCGCAGTCCGCATTATCGACTGTCCTGAGATCACCCAGTCTCTTGAGCCTCTGCAGTTGCGAAGAGATGTCGCCTCTATGGCAGTCCTCTATCGCCTACATCACGGGGAGTGTTCTGATGAGCTCTTCCAATTGGTCCCACCTTCTCCCTTCCTCTACAGGACTACACGTGCTGGCCTGAGGAGTCACCGTTTGTGCTTCGAAAATATACGTACCCGAACTAAACGGTTTGGCTCTTCTTTCTTGTGCCGATCGGTAAAAGCCTGGAATTCTCTACCAGCGCACGTGTTTCCTTCCCACTATGATCCCGGGTCTTTTAAGCGGGGCGTGAAAAAGCATCTCACCAGGCCGCCATAGTGTGGGTCACCATGCTGCATTGACTACACATGCAATGAGGATGGTGACCACCACTCTTTGACTCCACCTATTGCTTTCCATCAGGCAAAGTGGAGTCACTATGGTAGGCTAATATAAAAAAAAAAAAATAAAAAAAAAAAATAAAAAAAAAACTATAAAAGTCTGGTAAATATGTACTAACGGTTTGAAATTTCTGCCAACTGATTAAACAGGAGGTCACGTACCCTCCTCTTAAAAGTGAAGCGGTTAGTTGACTTCCTGATTTCGAGTGGTAGTGCATTCCAGAGTAGGACTGATTGGACATAGAAGGAAGAGTTAACAAAGTCAGAGTTATGAGGGGGACATAAGAGAAGATTGTTGTGAGTGGAACGAAGATTTCTGTCGTGATTTGACGATAGAAACCGAATGTAGGGAGCCAAATAATGTGGCGGAGACGGAGAGTTAAGAAAAGAGAAGAGGGAAGTTAATGCACGTAGATTTCGGCGTTGGCGAATAGGGAGCCATTTTAACTGGGAGCGTAAAGCAGACACGTGGTCATACTTGCGAAGATTGAAAATAAATCGAATGCAGTTATTGAGAAGACGGTCTAGTTTGTTGAGAAGGTCTGCATTCAGGTCGAAATAGCACACATCACCATAGTCGATTATAGGAATAATAAGGGATTGCACTAGGATAGTTTTGGTCTTAGTGGGAAGGAAATTTTTGAGACGGTATAAATTTCGGAGACTTCTAGTAACTTTCTGACTTACATGAGTTACTTGGGCTCGCCAATCAAGCGTTGTGTCAATATGCAACCCCAGATCTTTAACAGCCGAGTTCAAGGGTATGACTGAGCCATTGAGAACAATAGGCGAGATGGAGGTGGTATCAATCCTACACATAATGCGTTTGCTGCCTATAACTATCGCCTGGCATTTGGTAGGGTTTACGGATAAACCGAACCTCTTTGACCAACATTTTATGAATTCTAAGTCATTGTTGATTTTATCAATGGCTTGCGGTATCTCATCAACGCTGGCATGTGTGTAAAGCTGCAAGTCGTCAGCGTACAGGTGATACGCACACTGAAGGTCTAGAGTAATGAGATTAATATACATTGAAAACAATAGTGGAGATAGAATACCGCCTTGAGGGACGCCAGTGTAAAGGTCACACCAATCTGATGACTTGTCATCAACGCGTATGCACTGTTGTCGTCCCTGAAGATAAGTGGAGAACCATTCCAGAGCTTCTGAGGAGATCATCAAGTGTTTTAGGATGGACAGCAGGACTTCGTGACTGACGGTGTTGAAGGCATTTGAAAAGTCAATCAAGACTAAAACAGTGACCTTGGTGCCTTCCATGCCCTCCCTAATATCGCCAGTCACTTTGAGGAGTGCAGAAGTAGTGCTGTGACCGGGTCTGAAGCCCGACTGTAGAGGACTTAGGAGGTTGTGTTTGAAGACAAACTGTGAGAGCTGTTTATGTACACAGGCTTCCAAGACTTTGGATAAAAAGGGAAGAATAGAAATAGGTCTGTAATGCTCTGGAAGAGATGGGTTATTTTTTTTAGGTAACGGGATAATGTAAGCTTTACGCCAGATGGAAGGGAAGGTTCCAGAGTCGAGAGAAAAGTTAATGATGTAAGCTATGACTTCAATGACATGATCCAGTATAGTGACTATCATCCTTCGGCTAATGTCATCACAGCCCATGGCATTGGAACGGATGGATAGGATAATTTTTTTGATGTCCTCAGAGGCAACTGGAGAAAAATTGAAGTAGTCAATATTGGGTCTGGCAAGACCAGCAATATGGTCCAGGGTCCGACATTTGGTTTGACGATCAAGTTGAGTTGTAGATGAGAAATGATGATTGATATCATTCAAACCAACTGTCGTCCGAAACTCAGTGCGCTGTGTTCTGCCAATACCCAACGTATTCAGAAACTTCCAGATACTAGAAGGGGATGAAGCCTCTATATTTTGTAGAATGTGTCGGCGTTTTGCATTGCGTATCACCTGGTTACACCGATTCCTGGCAGTCTTATAGATATTCCATTTGTCCTCACAGCGATTCTTTTTGAATTTTATGAAAGTCCGGTCCCTGCGTCTCATCGCCATTCGTACTTCCATCGTCATCCACGGAGCTGGCGGACGCTTAAATTTTACCCTCTTAATAGGAGCATGTTTGTCATAAAGGTTAATTATAGTGTTATTAAAAATACTGATTTTGTCATCCAGATTGGTAGCCTCTACGACGTTCTTCCAGTCTAGCTTAGAAGCATCCGTGCATAGCTTTGTAATATCCATACGTCCATAGCTCCGCATAGTTAAAAATTTGGGAGAGGGTTTGGGACTTTTCAGGACGTAAGAGAGGAAAATCAGGTCATGATGGGAAAAACCAGGAGCAGGAAGCTGGCCATGGGTAGATACAAGATTGGGAGCAGAGGTAAGCATAAGGTCAAGCCAGGTATCTTGATGATCAATGTTATGGTGAGTAGCTTGAAGAGGTAGGACATGAAGACAGGCTGAGTGGATGGTATCAAGGAGATGACGTGTTCGAGGAGAGTTAGGTGCTAGGACATCTGTATTAAAATCGCCCATGATGATGTGGTGCGAGTATTCCGACCCTAAAGATTCCAGAACTGTTTCCAGACTGGAGAAGTAGTTAACAACGGGTTAGTTAACAATTAAATTATATATTGTATGTAATGATGCTTTTTCATCACACTAAAAATTCTTTTGTCTTTATTGTAAAGTATATAGAATTAAATGTACTCTTCCACAATACAAGCACACGCCTCAAATATAGTTTTATGATATCATGTTTGTCAGAGTTTCAGAAACAGCACATTAATCCCTACAACAAACATCTCAATAAAATATTTACACATATTCCGCAGCCTATCGAGGAGATTATGTATGCTAAGCGCGTAGGTACAGGAACTTTAATTAATTTTGCACTTAAGAGGTCTCTATAATTTCTTCTTGATGACCAGAATTACTACAGTTTGAGAAGGAGGTCTTTGAATTATATTTGTATTGGATTATTGTAAAACCGCGCTTAGTTTGAACTGGCAGATAAGCGACTTGACAAGCTTGCTTGTTAAGACTGATTCTCCATAGGGACTACTTACGTATTCTTAATGGTCAGGTGGACAAACGAGCATACCGGTACCTGATGGGTGAAGAATCTTAAGTGCGCTGACAGAAAGAGGGTAGTTTGGCCCTTGAGGATCCTCTCTCACTCGGTTAAATATAACACAAGCATTACTTCACAACCGGTTTTCTGTGAGGTATGTACACGTTAGACTGTACTACTCCACTCCAGTCGTATACCTTCCTAAACATTGCACATCTATTCTTAATAATACAAAAAATGAAAGTCTATACTTGATCAGTAATTTTGCAATATGTTCTGAAACGTAAGCAGATAATATTACCTATTGTACTACTGTTATTAAATATTACTTTAGTTTCTTCTATAGTATTTTCGATGCTATAAGGTTAAAGGTCAAATCATTTGTTATGTACCTTATATTGTTTACACGTAAACACACATGAAACACACATAGGTACGGAATCATCTAATTCTCTTAATATTTTACATTTGGCCGAATATCATACTAATTAGGCGGTCTTGTGTGAGTGGATCTATAATTTTCAATTATTTTGGAAAACAGTACAATACCGTTCGTCTGTTCCCCTGTATGATAATAAAATATACAATAATAATTCAGGTAATTAAGAAATAGAGAAATTTAATTTGGCTTGGAGTCATATATGCATACATGTCACGTCTCAATCCCTAAATGACTAAGTTGAGTTGAGTAGGTTGAGTCAACCGTCAACCGGACTCTCTTTATACTATTAACTTTTAAGTTTGTTTTACTTAAAATACTTTCAAAATTAATATCTAGTACAGTATATCTAGAATATCTGCATCAAGCGTTAAAATATGTAAAAAAAATTGTTACCTATGTAACACACGTTTTCAATCTTAATATGTTCTTAAAATAATGTCGCAAAGACTGATTTACTATTGACTGCCTTATAGGACTTCTGACATGGGAGGGTCACGCTCAGGCACGTTTAATTTAGAAATACCATGACTTCACAGAAAACCAATTGCTAAGCAATGCTTGCGTCTGGGTTTCACCAAGTGAGTGAAGTCACCGAAGGCCTAACCCACATCTCCTCTTCCGCTCCACTCTATTTCCCACTTCCTCTTTCACTCTCAAGTTTACACTCTATAGCATAAAAAATGTACTTTTTACACCGACACCTATATCCCCGAAGGGGAAGTCTGAGTTAGATGATAGATAACAATCCCATTCCTTGGTCGCTTTTTAGGCGACCCACGGAAAGAGATGGGGAGGCCCTAAGCAAGTCAGACCTTAAACCTCATATACCATAGAATAATGAGTACGAGCCTCATGTAGGCCTTTTTTTTGTATCATAGCTTAATTTCATGCTGCAGTGAAGTACACATAATGTGCAAACATTGTGCGTTCACATACTGTCTGCCCTCAACGATTGCCGCATAGGACGCGTAGAACCTACTTATACTTTGACAGAATGCCTTCTTGTTATATAAAACTTTAGGGATGAAGGTTTTCAATAGGTACTGCCATAGACAGGATAAATTCGTATATCATTCTAACTAATTATTATAAATAAGAATGTGACTTTACTTCTTATTTTCACTTCAATGTGTTTTGTAGCTTTCACACAGAACAACAAATAGCGACAAACTAAACTTTTAAAATATCCATGTCACGAGTTAGTTAAGTAAATAAATAACGTTACATGACTAGAAAGTACGAAATTCTAATTACCAAAATGTGTTTTTTTTAAAAGCCCTCTGCTTAACCCTTTAGTGATACATTAGCGTATATATGTTTAAAAAGTGTCGGACACCTTTATTACAAATGCTTCATGCCTTGATAAAGACAGACATTAAGCTATGTGAATTTATTGAAAGCATATGTTTATACAATCGTTTATACAATATATTAATAACTAAGAATACAACTGTTATTTTATATTTTAAAATTAAGGAGATCTGCACAGCGATAGTTAAAATTTAAACACCAAATATTAACTATCGGTGTGCAGATCTCCTATGATATTCAAATAAAAACTGAATAGAGCCGGTGCGTCTATAAATTATCGCTCCGATATGAGATTTTGTAAAAAAACGTCTACTTTCAAATGCTCTTCGTTGGTTAATTTAATGCATTGACTACAAAATACTGGACTGGTGATCGCAAAGGTAGACTGAGAATGAATTTAGTTTTTGAGTTATATTTTAGTTTTATTATATTAGAGGTCAGATCGACATGTCGAGGGACTTTAATAAGGCTGACGTTCAAGACAGATAATTAAGTACCGAAAAATGTATATTAGAAGTATTAGTGTTACCGTTAATGGGCACTGACTTCCAAGCACCAACCAGCTCGTTTGTAGTTAAGACTTACAAGTGAAATTGTTTAAAAAAAACTATAACCTGACTGTATTATTAAGGTTTTGCTTTTTTGTTGGCCTTATCTTGAAATGTTATACCCTATGTAACTCCTTCTTTAAAGACGATTCACATTTTATCTCACATGTCCAAATCAAAATCGAAATCAATAAGACCTTGTCGTCAGGCAAATGGGCGCAGAACATCGAAGACAACGTCGAAAGCTTCCATTGGACTGAACATCTAAAACCAATTATAGCATGAAAATCTTCCCCCGACACTGCGGCCCTGTGGCAAAGAGGTGAAAAGGTGTTTAAGAAAGAAGTTTTACGCGTTGAAGACGGCCCTGCAAAAGGAGTTTCCGGATACTGTGAAAACGAAGAAAATCAACGAGATCATAGCGGCTAGAAAAAAACGCACTTATGAAATATATTATCAATATACGAGTATGCTAGTCATGAAAGAACTAGGGCATAGCGCGAAGTTCCCTGATTACGCGAAGCTGAAATAAATAAATAAATTTTATACGGCTGTACCACATACCCCGTATTGAAATAAAAATTCTTATTAAATAAAAAAATGAGGAATAAGATGCCAAGCAATGAGAAAAAACATAAAATACTCATCCGAAACAAACAAAGGAAGCGCCAAATCAAGTGGAGATTATCATGTAGGAGATGGTCTAATGAGGCAGGGACCTCGACGCTTGTCTCTAGGTTAAAAAAAGCTGGCTGTTTGAGTTGAGTTATGGCATAGCTCGGGCAAATGATGACACTATAACATCACTTAGATTACAAACACCGTTTGTAATCAGTCTAAAATAAGTGTCATGTGATGTTATAGAGTTGTTAGATAATACAAGCAATAGATTTGAAGAGTTCTTCCTTGTGGTGACATGTACAAAACTGACGGAAGATGTTAAAGTAAAGTTTGAGATGAAAGAAGAAACAGATATGTTAAATAATATTTAGGTCCTATTAACAATTGAAAATATTGTCAATTTAGATCTTATAAATATTTATTTACCGATGAAGAAAAAAGTGAAAAACAAAGATAATAAAAAAAGAAGGTGCGAAAAAAGTTTAGGAAAGAAATATCTAAAGTACAAATGATATGCATAAAACAATGTATGGAAGATGTGCTAGAAATTTAAAGATCAGAAGTATGTAGCCTGCATTCACAAGTGCACAGATTGCATCACAGAATTTACTTTCAAAGTAAAGTAAAATGACCGCTACGACTACAAGAAATTGGATAGTTATACCGAAGGGCTTTTTAAGACTTCCAGCTGACCATATGAATAGAAAGAAGGAGTCAATAACAAGTGGTAGAAATTTTAAAGACCAGTATGTATCTTTCTTGGTGCCGACCAAGAAAGATTCATGAAATTATTTATAGTGGTCTCATTAGATATCGTAGGATGTTTCAATTATGTTTAAACTAAAAACCGTTTGGTTACTAAGAGTTTCATTGTTGTTAAGAATAGTTGTGTTGTGTGGAAGTGTTGATTTGTATTGAAAGAGGAAACATCATGAATGAGAAGTATGTATGTCGGAGGACAGACGAGTATATCAGGAATGCTGAATGTGGGATCGGAATGTAAGGTGAAGGAGGAAAGTTAGGAAGCGTGTGAGCGAGCCAGAGACAAATGGCATTTCGTTGCGAGAGAGTGTGACACACCACAAATGAAGTATAAAAAGTAAATAAAATACTGGTACTAACATTTTTGAACAATAATTCGTTAAAGGTAATCGAATTTTAGCAAGGAATGCAAATTTCAAACTAATTGTTTCGTTACCTTTTTTTTTCATTTGTTAGCTTTGCTATTTCATTATTTGAAAACTCGTGAAAACATATATTTTTACGTACAAAGATTAAAAAAGCGAAAGATTTTCAGTGTAATAAAATTTAAATGTTGAGTACTTTATTCACAAAGTAGCTATTGTTTAATTTTTAATATAAATATAAAGACATTCTAGACTTAACTATTAGATACCAAAGCAATTCCAGAACATGAATAAAAAAGTATAAAAATATGATGGAATACTATATAAAACATTTTGACTGTTGCCTTACTATTATTGTTAAGCAATCGGTGTCGGAGCACCCAGCCTAATTTTCAACGGAGCTTCAACGACCACCATAATTACGCAAATTACCCTTCACGAGAATACGCGATTACTGTGAGTGATTGATAGCAAAGCCGATGGTTTTAGGCATTAGAGCATAATGTGAGATCATTTGATTGAAACCCAACGCAAAGCGTACGTACAAAACTCAATATATTATTGTCATAGCCGTACTAAGTAAATTGCTATGAAAATCACTGCAGCTTATTCATATAATGAACAATCTACATTACAGAAGTTACAAAATACCTCGGCTTAAATGCCAAAGCGTAGTACAATTTTTCATGGAATGCAACTTACTCCGTTTTAAGGGCCATTTCTTTGACCTTCTTAGATTACATCGTAACGTGGAACCATAAACGTGTTGAGCGGCTTGACTACTATTATTTTGGGAACCAAACATAAATCATAAAATAATAAGGTGAGGACAAAATGATTTTATTAACCACTACTTCCTTAACTTTCGCGGCGATTTACACAAATCCTGCAATGTTTGTGGATTAACAGGATTAACAGTAGTAGTTTATAATTTGTTTCGGACTGCGTAGAATCTGTTTAATGAATTGTAGTCTAAAATTTATTCTGTTATTGAGAAGAAGAATATGATTGAGAAGTGGAAGAAATATTTGAGAACATCGCAGTCGCATGCCTGTCACTTGTGCTGACTGTAGCTGGGAAGTACAAACCTCTACCTCCTTTACCCTAAAAGTGAATTGGAAATATTGGCTTTCAAAACACTTTTTACGTAATTATATTTATTGTTATGCTGTCAACCAACATACCATTTAACTTTTAATTTTTATGACAGTGATATACACAGTGTGAATAAAATTTGACTGAAATTATCTGCGGCTGATTCTCAAAAAAAATAGAAATCTATGTCCTTGATTATTTTTATAAACCAGGATTGTCAATTATGAAAAGCTGATTTTTTTAATAAAATGTCTGTACTATATCTATGAATGTATAAAACAAATTTATTTTTATACGATAAACAATAAAGATATTTCCAAGAAAGTAACCTGAAAATCATTCCCTTACTATGTCCCAAGCGCTAAATTTGAAGATAATCATTAACTTGAAACGTAAAACTCCTAACAAATTGTTTATTATCATATTTTTTACTTATATAGGATAGTATTGACCATACCTATATGAGTTCATAGTTTCATAAATGCAAATGGAAATATTTGTAAATATAATTCAAAATTTGTCCATAAAAAAAGTATCATTCCCTCACCGTTTTGTAACAGTGTGATTGGAGCAATACTCCAAGGCCTACCAAGTCCCACTTTATTTTTTTTTGTAGTTGGCAACATTGGCTTTGAGAACATACACTAGAGTGGACAATTGAAGAAAGGATGTTTTCTTAAAATCAATTAGAATTTTTTTTAATATTTCATTTTTTTATTGCATGTTTACAGTTCGTAAGAAAGTAAGGTTATGTTCCTAAGTTTGTAGCAATTTTGTTTCGTTTTGTCATTCCCTCATCGTCATTCACTCATAAAAATGTTAATCAGCCCTGTATAGTTATTAATTTTGTATTTATTACGCAACAAAATCTTAAGGTCTTATAAAAATCACAGCCTATATCACACCTGATTGTACAAGACAAGAGACCTCTTATCTTAGGGCTCATAAACTTTAATGGCACTCATAAGAAGAAATTGAGATACCATCTTTGCACCTCACCCTTACAATCTACCGTTTAAAGCTTAAGATTATTATAAAAGCAAATAGGAGACAAATTATCTCTGCCCCTAATTAAGATCAAAAGCATTTAAGCGTTCAATATAAAGATTTTTTAATATTCTGAGAAAAGAATTATACTTTAATATCACGGTATTTTCTATTGACTGTCTTAGGGCATTTGCCATTTCCTACAATGAAGAACGAAAAAGATTTCGGTTGTTTTTCCCCTCAGCCCTTCGTTTTCATTTTAATGGACAAATTAGCTCTTTTGTTTCGGACTCGTACAGAATTTCAGAAGAATTCGCTATCGGAAAGGCTTTTGTGTTCGCCGATAACGGGTTCAATTGAAAATGAATTACGATTTTGATTGATCATACTAAAAACTAAATATTTTGTTGATATTGCGTGCTTACGATTTTGTTTTCATAGTTTGTTTCACAATTTTGTAACAACCTATATGTTTATAGGGTCTTTGGGTATATGGGCACTTTGTTTGTTACTGTACCGTATACTGTTTATTTTTCCTTCACATAACGTAATGCATACATACATGCATATGCTCATATGGATTGCTTATTTTATTACTCCCTTCCAGGATAGGCAGGAAGGGTAGAACGCCATTTGCTATGAACTTGACACAACTTTTGTCTGTTCCACATTCATCAGCCCCGTCGTACGCGCTCGTCGGTTACGGATGCTAATAATTTGACCTTCTTTGTAGTATACTGCCGATCTGGTCAGATTATGTCTTCTCGGTACTTACACCTATTTGCCCACTCATATAAGCCTTATAAATTCCTTTACATTTACTCATCTTTTCAACGTTCCCGGACCAACGCAGTATTCCTTATTCTATTTATATTACGATATCCTATTTCAACCCAAACCGTTTTCTATCCACATTTTCGTCACTCAGTCATGTAATCTAATATTTTACATATTCCTCAATAAAATTATTTCAACAACGTTAATTTTATTTTCATGTTTCTTTCTTCTGTCATACCAAACTCTCGCTGTTATACATAAAAGTTACTGCTATCACTCGCTCATGAATGGCCAGTCGTGCTTTTAATGTCACGTTCTGACTTCTAACAAAAAAGTGAACCAATCACTGAGTTAGACCCTTTTCGCTATAACTCTATCATGCTTGCGATCTCTTGTAAACATAATTCCGAAATTAACGGAATCAAAAAATCATTTTATTTGAATGCAAGAACAAATTAGGTATTAAATTCTTCGTATGAAACACCTCAATAGAGTTATTATGTTAGTTTACTATGTTTTTCTTTTTAGTTTTATTTAAATGTAAATATTTATTTATTCTTTTTAATTGTATTAGAAAAGTAATATAGTAGATAACTTTAATATAATAGATTTTAGTTTCCTTTAGATAAGATATGTCTTTATTTTAACTATCCTGTAGTATTCAGTTCTTGTGTTGTCTGTTAGTTGCTCTATGATTTGTGCTTATATAGATGCAAAGTACTAAATTACTTCTGATGTAGCACCTTTCAATCATAGTTCAATCATAATCATATTTTAGAAAGTGTAACTACTTGTCAGTATTATACCTAGCTAAAACATCAATCATTGAGTTTTTACTCCACATAAACATCTGAGTTTTAGGAAAAAAATGTAATAATAACAAGAAGAAAAGGATAAATACACGCAGAACTAAAAATAAAACTTTTTATGCTATAAATATACAAGTATATATAGAATATGAATGAATAATTTCTGTTTAATTGGAGCTCTCTGTCAAGTGCTCTATTATAGCATGTATTCAAGCATGTTAGCATTTTACTAACAAACATACAGTCAGTGTTTTAGTCATAAAAAATATGTTTCAAAAAATGATCTTATCGCTAAGATAGAGTGACACGATCAACTTAATATTATTTCGCTTACAAGATTCAACGGTGGTGTCACCAGCGAGATTTATGGTTTTAATTTTAATTTTCTTTTCATCAACAAAGTTTTTTTCAGAGATGTTGGTGATACCTTATTACACAAATTAGTTTCAGGCGTTAACATTAATATATTAAATTTAAATAGAGAAAACATTTCTTTACTACCAGTTATTAGCAGTTTTTTTATGAACTAGTTTGTAGTCAATGTCGGTAATCTTTTTGACTAACTCTCATTCCGATAAGTGTTTGAATCGTTTATAATATTCCCAATGATCTAGATACATGTGAAAAATATTAGCAGTTAGCACGTTCAGAACGCCTATGCTATTATGAGAATAGATAGATAGATAAACCCCTTACTGTCCAAATAAAAGATATTACAATATTGTAATAACATATTCTTAAATCAGAATTTGTACAATTGGCGGCCTTATCGCGTTTTGCGACCTCTTCCAGGCAACCTTTGGATGGAGAGATATCAGCAGTATCTAATTACCCATATATATATATATTACTTAATACGCATTAATACTAAAATAAACAATATACACACAAAACACATATCCATATTATTCATATTAATTATTACATACCTGATACATATCTAAGAAATGCTTGGCATCAAGCTAGCAAGTAGTGATCTTATATTATTATTTTTTTAAATTGGTAAGAGTCCTGGTGAGCCTGATGGGCAACGGCTACGCATTCCATAGACGTATGGCCTGTACAGAAAAAGACCTATCCATGAAATTTGTGTCATGTGGTGGAATTTTCAATGTCAAGTTCTTTGACGTAAAGAGGAGTATTAGGATTGAATAATATACTATACAACAGTGAAAGGATGTGAATATTCCGGCGAAGGCGAATTGGCAACCAGTTGAGCTTATTTCGAAATTCAGAAACATGGTCAAATTTGCGCAATCCAAAAATTAACCTTATACAAAAGTTTTGAAGTCGCTCAAGCTTATTAAGTAGGTCTTCGGTGAGGTCTGGATAACTGGCATTTGCGTAATCAAGAATTGGAAGAAGAAGGGATTCTGCAAGGGCAATTTTGGTGGCAACTGGTAAAAAGTGTCGCAACCTCCGCATAGATCCTGCAGAATGAAACATTTTCCTACTTACATCTTGTAGCTGTGGATTCCAGGATAAGTTTCTGTCAATATGTATACCCAAGTATTTTACTGTGTTTGCTATAAGGATGGTGGCACCTTCGCAGAATATTTGGGGCAGCATTATGACCAAACGGTTTTAGAAGTAGTCCTGGAGCTACCTATAACGGTGACTTGCGTTTTGATATGGTTTACATTCAGCCCATATCGCCTACTCCATACGCAAATATGCTCTATGTCCTTGTTTATTGTGAACATAGCTTCTGTTAGTCGATGCAAAGGTAATGCGTATAAATCTGTAAATCATCTGCATAAAGGTCTTAGGAGGAAATTAGTTTAGTGGGAATAGAGTTTATGAAAACTGCGAAGAGCAGAAGAGATAGAACGCCACCCTGGGGTACACCTGCTTGCAAAGTGCACCAACTTGAGTATCTATCCTCAATACGAATGCGCTGCCGGCGACCGCACAGGTAGTTAAGAAACCAGTCAACTGCTGTTGGAGATATGGTAAGAGAGCCCATTACACCTAGCAAGACGTCGAAGTCAATAGTGTTAAAGGCGTTACTAAAATCAAGCAGCACCGGCACCGTTAACTTGCCGAATATTATCCGTAATATGAACCAGTGCAGTAGTGGTACTATGTCTAGGACGAAAACCGGATTAAAGATAATAATAATAATAATCACGTTTATTTGGAACTAAAAACACATACAAAAACAAAAACAAAATGGAAACGATGATAGCTGCAAAAGTATGAAACTGTGGCACAGCTACCAACGCCCCCCCTCCTGGCAGGAAAGTAGGTTGTTCCAGAGAAACACTTAAATAAAATAAAGTTTTTCAAAGCATATAACAAAAGTATTTAAAATAAAGAGGTAAAGTGTTTAATGAATGGATATGTGCTTGTGTGTATGTGAATATGTGGTTTGTATGGTTTGTTGTGTGTGTGTGTGTGTGTGTGTGTGTGTGTGTGTGTGTGTGTGTGTGTGTGTGTGTGTGTGTGTGTGTAAATGTTATGCTTCCACAAGTTTTTCCGTAGCATCATAATCAAGGGATTTTAACCATGTTTCAAGTTTCTTTTTTACTTTATGACCATTAAGAGAATAAATATTAAGGGTTTTGTTGATTTTATTATAGACTTTAGAGCTTATGTGTCTAAAATGCCGACTTGCGGCTACGGTTCTACGCGACTTTATATCGCATACTCTATAAGAGCGGCGTCTTGAGCTGTAGATGTTTGGATCGTATGGTAGCTGACTATGCTTTCGAAGTACAGTACGAAGAATGAATAACTGTCTGACAGAGAGGACCTTGCAAATAGAGTAGACCATTTTTGTAGGAAATCGGATAGGCTTTAACAGAGTTTAAAGCCAGTTCAGCATTGATACCAACATCAAACCAGTTTCTACCGTCAATTATAAGAGCTGTGTCATCTGCATAAGTTATTATTTGGCAGTTAGGTAGGGATAACTGACACAGCTCATTCACGTATATAAGGAAAAGAGTCGGTCCGAGAACACTGCCCTGTGGGACTCCAAACACAACAGATTCTTCGTTACTTAGGTAGTTTTCCAGCTTAACACACTGTTTTCTATCTGCGAGATAGCTCTTGAAAATGTCTAAGATCATGCCTCGAATGCCAATTTTTTTTAACTTTGAAATAAGTATGGGGACAGAGACAGTGTCAAAAGCTTTGGAAAGGTCTAGAAATATAGCAAGTGTTTTCCTTCTCCTTTCAAAACTATCAATGATTGTATCTGTGAGCTCTATCACAGCATCCTCTGTGGATGTGCCATTTCTGAAACCAAATTGATTATTAGCTAAAATATTAAATTTTGTGAGATATTTAGTAAGTCTAGTGTTTATAATTTTTTCAAAGATTTTAGACAGTGCGGAAAGTACTGATATAGGTCTATAGTTAGATACACTGTCTCTGTCTCCAGACTTGTAAATAGGATGAACTACCGCGGTTTTAAATATGTCAGGAAAGGTACCGGTAGCAAAACACAAGTTGAAAATGTAGACAAGAACTGGTGTAATCACATGTCTGGTAGCCTTCACAATGGAGTTACTTATGCCATCAAACCCTACAGCGCATTTATCTTTAAGACCCAAGATGATATTTTCAACCTCGATACCAACCACACTATCCAGTACCATTGAATGTAGTGGAGTAGAACCTGAAGAATTTGGAATGATAGGCTTTGCATTTTGATAATGGTGAGATTGCTGAATTTTAGAGGCCAATAGTCTGCCCACATTAGCAAAATAATTATTTACTTTATCTACTGACTGGGAGGGGTCCTCGCAACATTTTAATAACTCTGAGGATGGTGTACTAATTTGTTCGAAATTACCAACCCGTTTGATTAATTTCCATGTAGCTTTAGGATTACCTCTAGCCCTCCGAAACTCGTCACTTTCATATTCACGCTTGACCTTTTTCAAGAGATTATTACAAAAGTTGCGATACCGATAGAATATCAACTTGTTTGATTCCACGTTAGGATGTTTCTTAAGAGTTCTGTATAATTTGTCTCTGTGACGTATGCATCTCAGGAGGCCAGGAGTAATCCACGGCTTTATAATGCGTTTTTTACTAGGAATACGCAAAGTATGGGAATGGGATTTAATAGCTGAGGACATTATGGACACAAGTGATTGGGCTGCTGCATTTGGGTTTAGGGATTGGAGTATTGAAGAAAAATCTGTATTACTAATACATTCAACGATTGCTGGAATGTTAATCTTAATATTCGAGTGATTAGTAATGACTTTAAGTTTAATTTTTATATTACAAAAGATGATAATAGGAGCGTGGTCTGTAATAAGAGAATCCAGTAGTAGTGTAGTGGCAGTAGTTGGAGAGCGAAGCATTACATGATCGAGGCAGCTCGACAGTCTAGTCGGGAGACTGCAAGTGGGGAGCATTCCATAGGAGGCAGTAAGATTAAGGTAATCGTCTGCAAACGGATCACGACTGTCCTGAGAGATGTTTATGTTAAGGTCTCCAATTATGGCAGCAGTTTTATAGTGGGAGAAATTTCTTAATAGAACATCAAGACCACTCAAGAACAAAAATAAGTCTCTATATGATGGAGAGCGGTATAGAGCGATAAAAGCAGCTTTATCGGAAATTTTTATAACCAAACAATTTGCGTCATTCAAATTAGGTACTTCTACGGTGGCTTTTAGACTATCCTTTATATATGCAACTACCCCATCATTTTGATTTTTAAAAGACGATATGTATGAGTTGTATCCGTTTATAGAGGGGATAGTAGGACATTTGCTTAGCCAGCACTCGGTTAGTATAACGATATCAGGTAAGTACGTTAGTCGACTCATAAAAAGCACCAAATTATCAAAATTGCAGTTAAGGCTGCGAATGTTACTGTGCAGTATTTTCAGGTCATGGTAGGCCTCATTTAAATATTGTCCACTCGCTTCAGGTGAGCAAGAGTGGAACTTTGAAATAGAGACTTTTTCTATCTCATTGCTTATTATGCTAAGATCATCCATTAAATGATAAAATAACAACAGGGGAGTAAAAACGATAATATATGGAGGGAAAAGCAAAACTAAATAATAAGTTCTGTGATATCGGACTGGCGTTATAGACGTAGAGCGAGAGTTTACTATTAAAATTTATAAAGTATAAAATACTTTGGCTGGATGCATGGAACTTATGTATAGTCAGATTGAGTGTATAGAGATATGATAATGTATGTGTGTGTGCAGTATACCGGTTATGTGTGAGAAAGTTACAATAACAGTTAAAAATGCAATAAAAAGGTTTAAGATTCAAAAATTTTCTAAAATGAACATGTAGAAAGCAACAAGGAGCAATGGTAATCGGAAAAAAATTCGTTAGTGTACAATAATTGATGTCACCATAACTTATTAGTCACGAGTGATTCATTATATGTGTAAGATCCCTTTCGTTCTTCACTTGAAAGTGTGGGGTGCCAGATTTTTCGCGAACAAATATCTTTCCATGTGAGACCCAGCAAAACTCGAACTGATTAGACTTAGCAGCATCACGGGCCAGGAAGAATAATCTTTTGTTCTTAGCTGACAGGTTTTCGGAAATATAGATCCGCTGTGCTGTGCCACTTATTTTAAGGTGTTCTGTTGTTAGCTTGCTACAAGCATTACACTTATTCTTATTGTGATTGCGAAATTTAATTAGGAAATCCTCCTTGAGGAGAACTGTGGTAAAATCCACAATAATAGGTTTTACAGCCGGATTTTTCGTCTTTATCCGAAACACATCCTTCACGTCTCTTTGCTGAATTGTAAGATTCAGCATGTTGCCAATGTCAGTGACAGTGTTCAACAGGCTGGGCTTTGTTTCCGACTTGGCCCAAGGAACATTACGAATCTCAATACAAGTCGACCTTGCGCTCTGCTCTAATTTCTCAAGCTTGTTTTCGAGATCATAAATGTAAGATAAATTTTCTTGTCGCTGGGTTTCTAAAAGCTCCACCTGAGTCTTGAGATCTTCATGCTGTCCGGCCAAGTGATCGAGTGAGTCCCGAATACCGCTCACCAAAGAGAACAGTCTATCGTATTTCTCATCCTGCTGCATCCCAAACTCATGAAACATCTCTTTCATTTCAGACATAAAAAGTGATAGCCCACTCTCTTCACACTCCCCCAGTCGCTTACGCTTAACATTACGAAGAGTTATGCTAGGAGAAGCGACAGCTGTAGCAGAATCCTCCTTCAAATTCAGGCTAGGCTCAGATGAACTAAGTGGTGAATAGGTCGCCTGTTCAGATGCGGCTGGCAATGTTGTAGAAGTAGCCTGCGGTGTTTGAAGTTGCCGAGGCGGTGTACGTTTTAGGGGCATTTTTAGGTAGTTGGTAATGCGAAGGCTAGGTACCAGGCCAGTAGTAGTTAGAATAAGTGATAGTTCCTCTATCCGATGTGCGGTGCAACAGCAAGATAAAGAAAAACAGCTCTCCGACCAGTATAAGTAGACCCCCGCCAAGTAATGACTCGCAAACAGACTAAATCACGAGGGTACCGACCGCACACGCAGCCTTTTGAAGGTTTTGGGTGAATACAGCGCGAACTTTTAGTTATACGAACTCCTAGTATTAGAAGCAAAGAATTGATATTGCAATTTCAGTGAAACTTAAAAAAATAAAATAAACAGAATGGGGCAGTAACAACATGCCAGAGCTCCTCAGATATTCAGGGGGAAGTGGAATGTCCCCAATAGTTTTAGATTTTCCCTCAATAGGTGCTAATTATTTTACTGTGGTAAGCTTGAAGGTGACATAAGACAGGTGACGGATGACAGCTGATAGATGACCGCCGACAGATGACAGCCGACAGATAACATTTGATGTTAGCGTAGCTCACCGAATACCTCCGCTTCACAAGTTGCTATCTCTCTCCCACCTGGACTCCGCGTTTCTTAACTTCTTGCAACTTTATGATCGCCTAGTACTTCACTTTGATATACTGAATTTGATTTTAATTTATTTTTATAATAAAATAGGAATATCAATTAATGCGCACACGTCTAAACACTTTCGTGGTCCGGAAGGAAGGGGAAGAGGATTAAGAAGGGAGTTTTTGGAAAGAAACGGACCAATTTGGTTGTAAACCAGGCGTTCTAGAGCTTTAGAAAGGAAAGGTAGGATTGAAATTGGACGATATTCGGAGGAACAGGATGGGTTCAATTTTTTTTTAAAATAAACATTATAATAAAGTTGTTGGATTATATCCTTTAATATTTGTTAACAGTCCACTTCTCTTTGCATGAATATAGCTGCCAACTGCCACCCACATTAGAAATGTTTTAGTAGGAAAAATAAAGTTGATCGAAGACACACGCTTGTTTACTGCTTAAAATTCCTAATCGTCATATCAAGAAAAAGTGCATCTTAACTGCCAATACATAATGGTCATAATTGAGCCGAATCTACATATCAAAGTATTATGAGTATTTAAAATTGTTACCTGTAGAAACCGCAAAATGGCCGCACAGAACAAAAGAGGATCGCATTCCATCGTAGATAAGGACCCGTTGGGTGAAGACTTTAGCACAAATAAATCAAATTAGTGATTGAGTGTTTTAAAACTTTGAATATTACATATGTTAATACATTATATTGAAGATAATATTACGCCGTGCTACGAGAAAAGTCAGCAGAAGTATTTTAAAATTATCAGAGCATGATATTTGTGGAAACAGTTTGAAAACAACATTACGCCATATTGCAACTATAGTGTAAGCAGATATATCAAAAGATATTATTTATTATCTAACGAGCAAACGACCAACCCAAATCACATGATAAAAATACAAGAGAAATTGCATTAAATAGATTTTTACAACTGGAAAAAAGATTAAATAAAGACCCCAATCTGAAAAAAGACTACACAAAGGTTATACTAGAATATAAAGATTTAAAACACATAGAAGTAGTACCCACACCTGAAATAAATAAAAAGGCAGTATACTTACGACACCATGCAGTAGTCCGCAATGATAAGAAAACTACGAAGACACGAGTTGTTTTTGATTTTTCATGCAAGGGTTATAACGGAGTTTCACTCAAAGATGAATTACTTACCGGTCCAGTGTTGCAAGAAGATCTTCGGAGTTTAATAATACGATGGCGCATGTATTTTGTATGTTTTGTTTCGGATATCCAAAAAATGTACAGGATGATATTAATAGATAAAGAGGACACTGATTACCTCAGAATATTGTGGCGAGATAATTCATCACACAATATTCAAGATCTTAGACTTCTGACAGTTACCTTTGGCACAGCATCGGCACCATACCTGGCTGTGAAAACTTTGATGCAGCTAGTGACTGATAATGGGAGCAACTATCCCAATGCGGCAAGAATACTACGAGAAGATCTGTACATTGATGACGTCATGTCAGGTGGAGATACAGTAGAAAACGCCATTAAAATTAGCAAAGAATTGAAAGCTTTACTTCGTCAAGGTGGTTTCGAGTTAAAAAAATGGTCTTCCAATAACGCGGATTTTATGAAATCTATAGATCCAGAGGAAAGAACTGCTAATGCATATTTAGATTTGAATATTGATGGTACTATAAAAGCTCTGGGTATACAATGAAGTCTTGGCCCCGATCAATTTGAATACAATCTGAAACTATCCGCACTTGCAAAGATTGTTACTGAACGAAACATTTTATCCGACATTCAGAAACTATACGATCCTCTTGGTTGGATCGCACCTTGCATTGCACAGGCAAACATTCTTATACAAAAGCTCTGGCAAACTAAACTCAATTGGGATGAAGACGTCAATGGTGGGCTAAGGGAAGAGTGGTAAAGGATACGTGATGATTGAGATAATGTTAACGAAATACATATTGAGCGATAGCTGGGTACACAAAGCATTATGCACCACCGCATAGAAATACATGGATTTAGCGACGCTTCGATAAAAGCGTACTCTGCTGTCGTTTATTGCCGTGTACATCATCCAGGAGAGATTACAAAAACATCACTAATAGCTGCCCGAACACGCCTCACTCCATTGAAAACAATGTCTTTACCGAGGCTTGAATTATCTGGAGCCTTATTATTGTCAAAGCTCTTCAAACATATTGCTACCGCCATGAGAATTCCAAGATCTCATATTTTTGCATGGACAGAGTCTAAAATTGTTATTTCTTGGCTAAACGGAGAGCCCGATGGAAAACCTTTGTTGCAAACCGGGTAGTTGATATAACGGGAGATAATAACGGGAGACATTCCTAGAGATCAATGGTACCATGTACAATCACATGAAAATCCTGCAGACAAAGTGCCCAGGGGTGCGTCAGTCTCAGAGTTAATAAAGAATAATTTATGGTGGAAAGAGCCAGAATGGCTATCGAGAGAAGTTAAGTACACAACACCAGAAATTATTTCTACAGACGCAGAACAAAGGACCACTGCACAAACATTTACAAATATAGAACAAGAAGAATATAAAAGCTTATCTAAACAATTTGGAAATGTTAATTCATTAAACAAACTTGTACGTAGTGTTACATATTGTAGGAGATTCTTAAGACAAAAGGTTTATAAAGAGAACATAGTTGCAGTGATTACGACTGAAGAACTCTACAAGACTTTTTTAAATTGTATCAGAATTGTGCAAGGTGAAGAATTTTCAGAAGAAATAATGGCATTAAGCGAAAGTAAACAAGTAAAAGGTACCAGTTTTTTAAAGGTGTTAGATCCATATTTAGATAAAGATAAGATTCTCAGGGGGGGCGGACGACTTAGACACTCCAATTTGCCCGATGACTGCAAACATCCCATTATATTGGGAAATAAGAGTACCCTGACACACTTAATTATTGCTGATGCTCACTCAAGAACTTTACACGGTGGGATACAACTAATGTTGATCAAAATACTGGATCTCACGCGCCAAATCTTCAGTAAGAAAATTTGTTAATCGATGTTTAGTATGTGCCAAACATAGCGCTAAAGCAAGGTCTCAAATGATGGGTGATTTGCCAAAATCAAGAGTGACACCAGCTCGACCGTTTTTACACTCTGGCGTCGATTTTGCTGGACCTCTGCAAATTATCAAAAGCAAGGGTAGAGGAACCAAGACGCAGAAAGCATATATTTGTATATTCGTGTGTATGGCCACAACAGCCATTCACGTAGAATTAGTTGGTGAATTAACTACCGAAGCGTTTAAGGTGCATTCAAAAGCTTTTGTGCTAGAAGAGGAAAGTGTGCTCATTTGTATAGTGATCAGGGGAGGAACTTCGTTGGCGCAAATAAGGAATTAGAATCTCTGTGGAAGGAAGCATGCCTGGAGTTTTCTGGAGAAATAAGTGATTCCCTGGCATCTGATGGAACGCAATGGCACTTTATACCAGCATAAAGCCAAATTTTGGAGAACTCTGGGAAGCAGGAGTGCGATCTGTTAAGTATCATCTTAGACGCATATTGAATAAGAACTTGACTTTCGAAGAAATGTCTAAAGTGTCTGTGAGATCGAAGCTTGTTTAAATTCGAGACCATTATGTCCTAAAGATGACCTTGATAATGAAAATGTGGAGCCCCTCACACCTAGACACTTCCTGATTGGAGAAGCACCTGTTAATGTACCTAATCCTATTTTAAAGAATATTAAAATACACAACCTATCGCGCTGGCAATACACCCGCAAATTAGTTAATGATTTCTGGTCAAGGTGGCAACAAGAATACTTGAATAGATTACAGCAACGCCCTAAGTGGCTAAAAAGAGAAAAGTAGTTTGAAACTGGCAATATTGTTTTGATAAAACAAGATAATCTGCCTCCAGGCAAATGGTTATTAGGACGTATTGTAGATAAACATCCTGTGTTAAAAGTGGCGATAGTATAACTAAAAGAACTATTACCAAATTATGTTCTTTACCTATTGAGACCAGTTATGAGGATTAGTTACTGCATTTATGGTTTTAGTTTTTTTTTTACACTTGTTACTCTTTTATATATTTTTTTGTTATTGTACAAATTGTAAAGGACTGGTAGTCCTTTAGTGGGCTGCATGTTGGATTATATCCTTTAATATTTGTTAACAGTCCACTTCTCTTTGCATGAATATAGCTGCTAACTGCCACCCACATTAGAAATGTTTTACTAGCAAAATAAAGAAGATCGAAGACACACGCTTGTTTACTGCTTAAAATTCCTAATCGTCATATCAAGAAAAAGTGAATCTTAACTTTCCGTACAAAAGTATTTAATGCCAGTATTACCTTATTACATTACTTCTTATTACAGTAGTTCTGAACTATTTCATAAATGATAGACCATCTTAACTATTTAAATCATAATGTAACAGATGACTTACATCAAGAAATTATAAGTAGGGACTTTACTGGATCGATGGGCTTCCATTTAGTCACATGGCAGTTCCCTATTTTACTAGGGTATCCATTAGGTCTGTCATAGTAACATTATGATAATATTGTACTACGTATGCTGCTTTCAGAATTAGATATTAATTATACTATGGAATATTTTATCTGTTATTTTACTGACCTTTATGTTTAGTGGTTGTTGACCCTGACTGCTTACTTGAAATGTTTGTGAGACTCGATAATAGTCTTTATTCTTCGTAACTGAATAAGTAATCTTTATTGTACCCCAATAAAACAAAAATACAGAAACGTATTATATAAATATAATGAAAAATAGGCGCAACGAAGAAAAACAAAACGAAAAGCGCAACAAATAGGCTTATCACAAATTAACAATTTGTGTTCGTTGTTTGTGTATTTGTAAAGTCCTAAATAACACTGGAATAATTCTTAGTGTCATTTCTTCTTAAGTTTATGGAATATTATATATTATATATGCTTAATTCTAAAAAATTGTCCCCAAGCCCTCATCGAGCTTTAATTAAAATAATCTTCACAAGCGTTTATCTATGGTAAATGTTTCGTAATATCGTGATAGGTTATTTATTTATTTCTTTATAGTGTTTACTATCCTCCATACAGCTCCCGCATACCTTATTATTGCTATTTCGCGGATGACTTTACAAACACAGGATATAACCACCCATAAGCGGGACAACTATTAGTGGATCACACAAATTTTATAGACTCGAACTCACTGCCTCGAGCTCTACAAGGTCACTTTCTACTATATCAAAGAGCCAGACATAATCATTCTATGAAATTCAAAATCTTAGAAACAAGCTATAATTAAAAATGGAAT
The DNA here is from genome assembly GCA_947561695.1 of Tyria jacobaeae. Lineage (NCBI taxonomy): Eukaryota > Metazoa > Arthropoda > Insecta > Lepidoptera > Erebidae > Tyria > Tyria jacobaeae. Next base: position 5,775,109 of record OX387215.1, on the reverse strand, counting down.
ATATGATTGTATTATAGTAATTATATTGAAAATCCACATAGATATGAAATCTGTTACTCTAATATTTATAAATATAACACGGATCTTCTCGAAATCTTCATAATATCTATCGCTTACGATACGCATGACTTATAGAGCTCAAAAGTCCACGTACATTAGTGATTATTTTCTAAGGAACCGCTTCATCCATACAACGATTTTATTTCCCGTTTTCTGCCGTATTACATTGGCATACTATTATAGCTGTTAAGTATATAATCGGGTATATATCTACACTAGAAGGTATGTTTTTTTTTTTACTTTATCGATGGACCTATTGGTTCGTACATTGATAGGAGTATATATTATGGAGTAAGTACTGACTTTGTACTTCTGACATTCTAGTAGATATTTTTTTTCCTGGAAACCCTTTGATTGTAGCATAAATATGAAATAAGTATAAGCATTAATGAAATTATATATATGTTATTTTTTTAATAGTGCGTGAATATGAATACGAGTTATACAATCAATAATTATAAACAAATTCCAACTTCGTAACTAATGAAACCAAAAAAAAAGTTATAGTTTGTTAGCTTTCCCGTGTAAACTAGACAAACTATTATCATGAAATATTGCATTCAAGATGTCACCTGATTACAAATATAATATAAATAGGGAATAATTTAAGCACATACTGAAGTTAAACACCTTTATTTATTTACATATATTAAGAGTTTACAATACGAATACATTTTAAAAATTAAAACTGAAATGTCACCAAGAAACTAAATCGAATATCTACAGTATAATCTTCTATGTGGCAATACATATCCCTTCATCCTCGTTAATAAAATATAAGGGATTTCGGGGTAAAAGACCCCTCGAGATTCTTTTATAAGGGCAGATTAGCGCGTAAATTGTTGAGGTCTTCTGTGGAAAGTGCTTCCACTGTTATAGGGTATTTTTGCACAGTATATTTTTCTATGGGGTAGAAAATTTCCAATGTGTCTGACAAATGCAATTTGCGACATTTAATTGACTTCGTTTAGACATTTGTAGTACCGTGTCGAGCGCAGGCTCGTTAATAGAATTTTACTTGAAACGTTGATTCGTTAATTCGCCCCCAAATCTTGTTAAAGCCGAGATTATTTATTTCTTATATTTGCTAGTAAGTTGTCAATAAGTATAGTGAATTCCACTCGTAAAAAGAAACCTAAAGTCCCCAAAAGTTGATAAATAAAGAGTTTGATTTATACTGAAATATATATAAATTGGTCAAAATTGACTTTATAGCTTTGTTAACATACCTAGTAAGTTACAAGTGAAGCTAAAAAAAGCAGGTTATACCAGCACAGATGAGATCTGAAACAAGTATGATTAGAAGAAGCCGTAAAACAAAATTGACTAGAAGTTAAAAATTCCTTACTTGGCCTGACCTTAATGGTATGATAAAATTTGAAGACGCTAACACCGAAGATATAACTATGTTTTATGACAACGCTTAATCAGACTTCATGGCAACAGAACCATCAATTTATTTAAATTTAATAAAGTTCGGTATAACTTCTAACTTTCCTGTCTGACAAAGCATTTATTCAAATCAATAAATACAGTAAATAATAAACAGAAGTTCTTATCACAAATATTTCAATTTAATTATACCATTATTAGCGTTCAATCTGACTTGGCATGTCTTTGACATAATTCAAAGGACGCTGGTGTATCTCCCGAGGCATTTCCCTGACAAAGAATGGAAAACTCGGATTGCTTTTTATTGGAAATATTGCACAATATTTGTTAATTTTTATTATTTGTATTTAAAGACATTATAATGTATTCACCTGTTATTAAATTTATTAAATTAATTGAACTACAATTATGTGATAATCGACTTTAAAGAAAACTCTGCAAGTTCTCTTTGAATAAGTTTGTAATGTACATTGTGTTCCTATTGCACATATTTCGAGCGTCCAAATAAAGAAGAGGTCATTTCCGTGAATCTGTCTTATTTTAACTACTATTTTTATTAGTTAATTTAAATATATCTTTGGAGTAGAGACATAAAAGAAACTAATAGATATGTAAGTTATCTAACAGACAGTTTATATAGTGCCTGGTTGCCTGCAATAGTCTGCTTCTAATTGGGAATAAGTGATGGTTGGTAAAATGTGGAATTTCGATAAGCCTCTGCTTAACATACCGTACCACACTATAGCTATCTAGCAGGTTATGTTCTTATAAGAATTGAGGCTTATCCAAGTGTGTAGCGTAATGGCTTAGTTGTCAGACTGGCAATCAAATGGTTGCTGATTCGGAGTTCATCATTACACCATCAACGTGAATTCGAGCTGTTGTAATCTATTACATGTATAAGTGAGATTTTCGGTGGGTGTTGTGTTAGATTCTAACCGACCAACAACCCCATAATATATCTAAAATAGCGGAATAGGAACGAGTACTAAACGTGAAACTGTACTTATACTAGGTGTTATAGAAAGGTATAGTCAAATTTAAGGAGCATTTTGTGTAGAATAAATAATTTCGTCGGAAAATGATCTTCCTGTACAGATTTCAAACAACATAATATTATAAACTGTCCTGTCAATTCGAACGATTTTAAATTTTAAATTTTTTAGGCATACACTTCAAGGAATAAAACGGTATGGAACCAACATTATTGGTATTCAATACCCATATGTAGTTGCCGAGTCTCATTCAAATTATTAAATAAGTTTTACCAATCCCATTTTAAGGTTCAATTATCAATTTAAAAGTAGGGTCGGAGAAGTTATTCACGGGGACTACTATGCGATCCTAAAATATAACAAGATTTTTCTGTTACACCTCTGTATTCAGCATTAGCCTAAAATAATACAAGACTTTTGTGACTTATTTTCTTTACTAGCTTATCATACTAGCTTTTAAACCCAACCTAATTTAAAAACCATTTCAACACAAATCAACTACATACAACACACAATACAACTACACAAATAAGGGTAATGTGAACAAGATGAGCACTTTGGTTTATTAAGAAATTTGCAAGCCAACAATTTTTGTTTGTATTTTTTATTTGTATGCAGTGGAAGAGCTTAAAGACTCACCCGAAATGAACAATAAACATCAAACTTACATGTTAAAATAACCAAACAAAATAGTTACTTACGTATGTTGTGAAATTTAGCTCAGGTACATATGAGCTCATGTAGATAAAGATAATTTTAGCACAGTTTGTGCGAAGTACGTTGGATTTAGCGACTCCTTTCAACAGTTTCGTACTTATGGATGTTGAAACAACTACATCAAAACTGTTAAGGTTCAATCGTTTTTTTTTTTTAATATTGTAATTGGTTAGTATACTAATTTTGTAGATTAAAATATATTATTGTAATTTGTAAATATGGAAGGAGGAATATTCAACGGGGCATTATACTGGCGACAGATGTATGTAACTGTGTAATTCATAGCACAGCACCCACCCCGCTTACTCGTTTTTTTTGCAATATCATATAATGTGTAAAACTAACATCGGAAAGCATATTTATCAAGCCTCAAGTTATTTTTATTTTTTTTTTATTCAAAGAGGCAACGACTGCATTAGTTATAATTCCTATATCACGAGGAACTTTACAAACAACGGGCACAAATAAAACACCGACGATTTGTTGATTACACTGGGACTTGAACCCACGACCTCCGGCTCAGTAGTCAGGGTCATAAGAGACCAACGGTTCAGTTAATCAATGCGACTAACTAATAAAAAATGTATAGACGTTTGGAACAACTTTACTTCACATTTTCCCCTATTTGCCTCATGGTAGTCAGTATTCAAAAAGCCACTAAATAACTTATTATTATTAGCTTAGCTTTAGTTCTTAGACCGATATTTTTTATATCTATCATAATATTTGCTACGACAGTGTTATTAGCCCGAAACAATTTCAATTTATGAAAAATATTAAAATTGTACTACATTTAGCTGATTAGTGTCTTGTTTACGTCAAATTTTCTTGTAAAAAAGCGTTAAGTGCAGAACTCTGAAATATAGTATTGCTAGATACTTTCACATTTATTTAATTTCAATTTTAGTCGAAAATTGCGAATATTTAAAATGATTTAGTAATTTTATATAAAAATAGAGTTCTTCTGTTGAACCCAATACAATTTTTTACAACAAAAACATGCACAGATAAAATATATATCCCAAAAGAGCTTTAGGATAACTTTATTTTATTTGTTTTTTTTTTTAATAAACAAAAAAATCGCTTGCAAAAATATTTACATTATGAAACATCCTTTTCATATACTTAAATGTTATTATAATTTTTTTGTAAACAAAGGACACGATACTAAAAAAAAGTGCAAATAAAAATACTGTTTATAATCTTAAGGTAATACCTGTAGTTACAAGATCATAACATACACTATAAATTATTGGAAAAAATGATTTAACAAAACACCGTTGTTTAAAATTCCTAACAAGACCTTACTGATCTTCACGACACTGCACACATACCTGTCATCAATTACATGTCAGTCAGTCGTCAAAAAGGAATTTTAATATTCATATAAAAATATACACAACTTCTCTTAATATAAATTAATGTATTATAATAATTTCCTTCCCGGTACTTCAATAATAAGTTTTTCAACATGTATTATATATATTAATTCATTATAAAATAATTATACTCGTCACCACTCATTTCGTAACTCGTCAGGTAATAATATACAAATTATTACTTAAATTATATTAAAATTATGAATAAAATCGGAGCTTAAATGCTAAATAAAAAAATCTTAAATGTTTATAAATTAAATTATATTACACGTAGCCTTTCAACGAATGTAATAATTACAGAAACATAATGATTTCTAAATTTGTTTTGTAATGATTTGTAACTCCATAACAGCAAAACTAGTCGAGTAAACGAACGTAAACTGAGTTAAAAGACAACAGTAACAATTATTTATCAAAAACTATTACGTCAGTAAGAAAATGCTTTATTTAACTTACCTTATTGAACTTTATGCAAAATTATTTTTCAGTAACCACACACAAAACATCTTGAAACGAAAAATTAACATACGCTGAACTCACGTAAGCACACTCACGAAACAACCGACGCGACTACCCCACAGCGGGTCCTTTACAGAACTGACGACTGTAGGTGGGAAGCGAAATATGTATGCAACATTTTACCCTATGTATAGACAATCTCCTCTGTCGTTGGCGCCATCTGATGGTGGAAAACTTTAACCTAATTTTTTATGGTATATTTGAGAAGTTATTGAAGAATGTTTATTGGTTGAATTATAATGAGTTTCGTTTAGCAGGGTTGGGTGGGTAGAAGTGAGTGATTTTGGTAGTTAGGTTATATTGAATGATTCTTGTGGGGTTAAATAATTATAGTGTAAGAATACTTCTTTCTTGAATGTTAACTGGTATAGAATAAGGAATAATAAGAAATAGGCAAGGAGTTGTAATAAGGTTCTAGCGGACAAAGGGTGTAGAAGCAGCCAGATTAGTCTACTTTTCTTATTTTTGTAGTAGAATATCGTATGGTATTTTACTGTGGAGCAATGCCTCTGATATTCATACTGTCTTTGTGCTTCAGAAGAGAGCTATCCGAGCAATTTATAATTTAGATAATCGTTATTTTAATAAGAATAAATGTCGTTTATTACAAAAAGTGATACACTCTTATAACACACGTAATAAACATAAATTTGTTGTACCTGCCACCGGGCTCCAAAAAACTAACAAATCGATTATAGATCAATGAGTACGATTTTATAATAAAATCTCTGATATTATACAAACTTTTAGTCTAAGCTAATTTAAGTCCACTGTAAAACGAAAGTTGTGCATTAAAGGTTATTATTCACTGGTGGATTACATGGAACATCAAATAATCAGTACAATGTAATGTGAGCTAATATTATGTTTCTTATTTTCTGTCTTCTTTTATTGTGTCTTTGTTCATTCTTTTTAGCTTGTTTTTCTCTGCCATGAAATTTTGATTAGAAATATTATATTGCCTTACTTTCATTTCCAACAAAGAAAACGTTGATCACGGTATTTCAGACTTTACATACGCTCATTCCTATAAGTGTAGGCGGAGAACACACTTTTTGGCAATAATAATTTTTCACTCTTGTCGTAATGAAGCCCATTGTCGTCTATCGAAAACTTTATTTATTAAAAATGGCAATATTTGACTATATTGCAAGTGTCAGCGATGGCTCGGAATGTCGGCGTCGCATACCTGTAACTCAAACTGTCGGGAGGTTAGTCGGGAGGTTCAAACTCTAAACTTACTCGACAATACGGCTTCCGTCAGGGTCGATCAGCTGGTGATCTTCTCGTATACTTGACTCACCGGTGGGCACAGGCGATCGAGACCAAGGGGGAAGCGTTGGCCGTTAGTTTGGACGTGGCGAAGGCCTTCGATCGGGTCTGGCACAAAGCGCTCCTTGCGAAGCTTCCTTCCTATGGGCTTCCCGAGAAACTGTGCAATTGGCTCACCAGTTTTCTTACAGACAGAAGCATCAAGGTCGTTGTTGACGGTGCATGCTCCGACTCAAAGTCTGTTAATTCTGGTGTCCCACAAGGCTGTGTGCTATCACCCACGCTGTTTCTTCTGCATATCAACGACATGCTGCAGATTAGCAGCATCCATTGCTATGCAGACGATAGCACGAGTGATGCCCTTTACACCGGCCGCGCTAACATTTCTCGGGTAAACGTCATCGAAAGCCGATCCAAACTTGTGTCTGAAATCGAAAGTTCTTTATCAAAAGTTTCAGATTGGGGTCGACTTAACCTAATCCATTTTAACCCCACGAAGACACAGGTTTGCGCGTTCACCGCTAAAAAGATGCCATTGGTCGTATCACCTCAATTTGAGAGCACTTCCCTAACTGCATCAGCCAGTATCGGAATCCTTGGCGTCGATATATCAAGCGAAGTCCAGTTTCGCGGTCACTTAGAGAGTAAGGCCATATTAGTCTCGAAGAAGCTTGGTGTGCTAAACAGATCGAGACAGTATTTTACTCCGGCCCACCGCCTGCAACTTTATAAGGCGCAGGTTCGGCCGCACATGGAATACTGTTCTCATCTCTATGCAGGTGCACCCCAGTACCAACTTCTCCCTCTTGACCGCATTCAACGGAGAGCGATTCGCATCATCGACTGCCAAGATATTTCTGATCGACTTGACACCTTGGCGTTGCGTAGAGATGTAGCTTCACTCTGCATCCTCTATCGCTTGTATCATGGGGAGTGTTCAGAGGAATTGTTCGGACTTATACCGGCTGCTGGTTTCCGCCATCGTCCTACGCGACAAAATATCCATCCCCATCACCTGGACGATTGGCACTCCACCACTGTGCGCTTCTCGAGAAGCTTTTTGCCTCGCATAACCAGCTTATGGAACAAATTGTCGCCTGCCGTATTTCCGAACCGATACGACCTTCAAACCTTCAAGAAGAGAGCGTACCTCTACCTAAAAGGCCGGCAACGCACTTGTGACTCTTGAGTTGCGGGTGTCCATGGGCGGCGGTAGTCACTTACCATCAGGTGACCCGTCTGCTCGTTTGCCCCCTATCGCATAAAAAAAAAAACTTACTGTTCTTTTAGATGATATTATATATTATTTTTTAATCCTGAGAAGACATCAAGCTGATTTCATTAATCTTTATTTCATGAGTAATGTTTCCCGAAATGCATGTGCATGTACGATTCTTTTTTTTTTATTGTACTATAGTGGGGCAAACGATCCTCCTTATGCTAAGTGACAACCTGACAACACCGTCCACGGACTTCGCTGCCCGTTTTTTAGAGTAGCACTTTTTGACAACCGGCTTTCTGTGAGGCCGCGGTAATAGTTCTATCGAGCTAGTCCATTCGTACTTAAGTATGGTAAAATAAGTACTTACTCAATTATTGACAGTTCGCAATGGACGTAGTGTCTTAAAGTAGAATATAATTTTATTCACTGTTTTTGTAACGATGGATTACGATCAAGGTCATCGAACTCTTGTTTCTAGTTTTCATACAATATCGGTCTGCGTTACTAACGAACATTGTATTACCTAGTTTTAAATATCTTCTTGTTTTGATTTTTCAAAAACTCAGATACATAATTTACCTGTTGGAAATAATTGCGTATCTTTCTTATTACTGTTATACATTTTATATTGCTCTTACCAAGATAGAGGCCCTAAAAGTACCCGGATGAATAAACTAGGCTCATTGCAGTAATCTAGATACTTTACACACATTTAAATTTTAAAACTAAACATTACCGAAATACAAAAATTATTTGCTTGGCAATTAGCAACTTAAAAAGCATACCGGTTTTATTAAAATAATTATATCAAAGTGCAGCCGGTACCTTCAACTACCACTCACCACACTATAACGTTGACTGCATCCTCGGGGAACTTCATTTAATAAACAGCAATCACTGAACAATGTCTTGGCTTGGCTTTCTTGTTCCGATTAGTCTTTCCTTTCCTCAGTCCTTTTGCCGTTTCCAATCGGGGTCAGTAACCTAATTTTCATTTTCCAAAATACAGCCATTAGGGCCATTTATAATACACGTAGTCGCGAATCATTTAGGGACCTATTTAAGGAAATTAGCATCTTGATGGTGCCTTGTCAGTATATTTATAAAAACATTATGTACGTAAGAAAAAATCTGCATCTATTTACAAAACGATGCGAAAGACATAACTATATTACGAGAGAACGAAATAAATTAGTTCAAGCGAAATTCATATTAGCAAAAGTACAAACATCTTTTATGGGGTACTGTGTTAAAATATATTATAAAATACCTTCTGATGTTCTTCAAATTAATGAGAAGAATTTTAAAAATTGCATAAAACGCATGCTTTGTAAACAAGCATATTACAAAGTAGATGATTATTTGGCTGACAAAAGCCTTGGCAACTTGCTGGTCCTGCTCCACAGCCACACTGTAAAATAAAAAGTTTCACTGGTGTATTAGTTTTATTTTATACTCCTATTATTTATATTTTTTTTATTATTTGACATGTAATCAGTTGTTAATGTTTACAATTATTATTACTGACAAATATACTATTTAGGCGATATGTACATGAGTAATTTACATTGTAGGTATTTCATGAATAATATAAATTTTCGAGTTGTACATGTGAGAACTTTGTAGTCAATTATTTAGGTTTATCTTTTGTGTCTCTTGGCAGTTCTGTGTATGTCATGCTCGCTTAGAAGTCTCGCCAATGGTGGCGTCTGTGTCGGGTTGTCCGGCTCCTGTCGATATGGTTGAGACGGATGATGGCTGGCGCATGCACCATCCTCGTGAACGAGTGCCTTTGATCTTATCTTATATTATTTTATGTACACTTATGAACGGTTATAAAACTATAAAAAATATTATTTGAAAAAGAGTGTCCTTTCAGTTGCTTGCTTGTTCTTCTCCATAGGACTACGTATTGAAACAGGCAACTAGCTTCATGACGACTAAGTTTGACCGACTTCCTATCTTGACAATTCAAAAATACCTATGATTAGTTCAGTTGAAAGAAACGATTTTGATTTTAATTTTAATTTTGGTTACCGCGCACGATTAGAGATGTCGCTACTAAGTTACCTTGTTACTGTTTTCCCGCTACCACTATATTATTCGTTCCTCATGTAAAGGTTTGTACAGACAGCTACCGTATTAAGCAATTGTACTTTAGATGCAGAATGGCTAAAACTTGACTAAATAAATCAATATCCAGGCTCTTTGCAGTGACGATGAATAAAATTCAGGTGGTTTAATAACCTTTTACCCACACAAACATTAACAGAAATGCGTCTGTTGTTTACTTAACGTGGGAGAGCCATGCTTCGGCTCGTATGGGCCGGCTTGACCAGAGCATTACAACGGTCTTACAGAAAACCGGCTGTTAAACAATGCTTGCATTGTGTGACAAAGTAAGAAATGTTACCGGAGGCCCATACTCCTTTCACCTTTCCCTTCCCCTCTTTCCCCTCCCCATTTTCCCATCTCCTCTTTTTCTTTCCCTTTCCCCTACCCTGAAAGGCTGACAGTACTCTTGTGACTCTTGATTTGCAAGTGCTCATGGACGGCGGAAGTCACTTACCATTAGGTGACCCGGGTGGTCGTTTGTCCGCCTATACCATAAAAAAGACTATCGCCGCCTATGGACACCAGGTGGTGGTTGGTTAAACAAAGGTCAAGCTAAGCTAACTATCGGTTTTATGTAAGACCGTGATAAATCAATAAAAAGGAGCTATAACACTGAATTCATTTAAATATATTGTTAATACAAGGACTTTATTTTTAGTTCCTTATTGGTTTTGCTTTTATATTTTTATCTCAGATTTCGACATTAAGGCATTATTATAACATATTAAGAGTTTTATCATCATCCATCCATTTATCATCTCCTTGCTCATTTCCAATAAATATTTACAATCGGCGCAATGTGTTCACTACTTCTTATTTCTCTCTCATTGAAATACTAATTGAATTTAAATTAGCAACTCTCACAGTCTTAATTAGAATACGTACATATATACGAGTGCCTTGCGAGTCTTAGAGACATTTACAAAATGTTATTTATTTCTTGACGTGTACCAAACTTCTTCATATAAATCAGCATATATACGAAGCCCTCTACAATAAAATTTTCTCTGTATGTTTACCAACTTTTAACATAAAATATTGTAACTAGAACAACAAAATTTCACTACGTTGTCATGTCATAAGAAAACACATAAATAAAACTAAAAAAACTTCATAGCCTAAAGTGCCGTTCACACAAAGACTAATATTTCAAAGGAGTAGAAAAGAGTGTACTGCGAGTGTTCTGTTAGTGGACTCACAACATTAATATCAAGCAATCATATTTTTATAAAAATTTGTTTTGCAGATAAGCACACAGTCTTATAAATAGTACATAAGTACGCGTCTAATGTACTTGTAAGATCGAATTTCTAGTGACATTTTAAACTCACGTAAATACTTACCGCAATGTTGTTAATATCTTGAACCGTACTCAAATGACTGGACATATACTATATGTTATATATATAGTAACTCACGCCCGGCTTTTTTATCCATCTGCCTCAGAAGGAGGGTTTTGAGTGTATGTATGTATTTACTATATAGGTTTAATTCTTCGGCACACCCTAAGCCTAAATGACGCAAGAATGGGTCGTCTCGACCGTTGCGATACCACGGCCTCATAGAAAACCGGTTGTCAAGCCACACTTGCGTTGCATTTTTAGTGATGAATCAATGAGTGAGGTTCCCGTAGGCCCAACTCCCCCTTTCCTCTTTCCTCTCTCCTCCTCCCCCTCTCCTCTTTCCCTTATTTTTTGTCTCCTTCCCACAATCCCCATCTCTCATCACCTTTAAAGGCGGTAGCGCTCTTGCGACTCCTGAGTTGCAAGTGTCCATGGACGCGATTGTCTAAAATGAAATGGCGTAGTTTTGGAGTAAAACTACGTTTTTAAAGTATTATTTTAATCAAAATCTATGATGTTTGGTATTGTTGCGCCATCGAGAAAAATAGTCTGGAACAATCTACAAGACGCGAGAACGAAGGGACAACGCCATCTAGTGTCGGATAGCGCTCAACTGTGGACATTATGACGCTAGATGGCGCTACAAGTTGCTCTAGAATAATCTATTTAGTCTAGAACCATCGATCGAATATTATCGTACATTCTAGTTATCTCGACAGCAATATAAAAGCGGATCGTGTTAGCCGTACGGGCAGTATTGACAAGTGAAGGAATTAAATATAACTTACTTACGTTTTTAAATATAATTTGATATAAGGAATGCTAAAAAGAAAGTATATAATAAAAAAAAGTTAAAATACTCAAAGAATAATTGCATAGGGTCGAGCTGAAATGTTACGTCCGCTCACTGGTGCAAGTTACAAATGTTACTTTGTTTGACAATCTTGTATATTTACCGCAAGTATCTAAGATTGCAGATGTTCGTTACATTTTTTTATATTATAGTGGAACAGATGAAAAGACAGGTCACCCGATGGTAACCTCCGTCCGTGGACACCTGCAACTGGAGAGTGGTAAGTGCGCTGCCCGACTTTGCGGGTGATGAGGGATGAAGGTAGGGAAAAGAAGAGAGGGGGATGAGGAGATGGGAAAGGATGAGGGGGGACAAGGTGAGGAAAAAGGAGAAAATTGCAATACTTTCACAACCGGTTTTCTGTGAGGTCGTCGTATTGCACCGGTTGAGCCGGCCCATTCGTGGCTAAGCATGGCTCCACCACTGTCGTTTAGGCTCTAGTGTGTACTAAAGAAATATACATACTTTCATTAAATTATTATTGTATTTGATGCCTTTGACTTGCGTTTGTGAACATTATCAAATATGTCTAATTCAAAAAATATAATCAAGTTTCAACTTTTAACTTCTTAACAATTTTTCACACTGTCGGATTTTTGTTTATTAATTAATATTTTTTACTATCGCCACTATATATCGGCATCTCACCTCTCATAATAATATACATTGACTGATTTTAATAAATACTGTACTGTGTATTTTCTGTTATATATTTTTTTTTAATAAAAGAGATGCGAATTTTTTTAATTAGATGAGACTTAGATTTCTCGTTAACTACTTAAGCTAATCTAACTAGCGTGTGTTAGTGAATTCGTTAGGGTCTAAAATGTAATTTAATTATTTTCAATTTATTTATTTCCTTATTTTATTTTATAACTGCATTATTAGACTGCGCGGATGACGTAGTGGTTTAAGTGGTGACCTCGCACAGAACTGCCGAGCCGACTGTTGTGGGTTCGGTCCCCACAAGTAACAACACTTTTTGTAATCCTCAAATTGTTGTTCTGAGTCTGGGTGTTCTTTGTGTCCGTTGTTTTAATGGTAAAGGCCCCCGTGACACAGGAATTATCCCAGTGCCTAGGTTAGCTCATAAAAATATTTAAACCATTATTTATCCAAAATGGGTTATCGAGAATGCTACTTTACTCATTTTAATATACTGACCATATTGCTTCTTTCAAGAATTTGGCTGTATAACTCTCCTTCCGTTCTATCATGTACATATCTTAATCACTATAAGGGGACGATTTTGTAGCTACTCTGTCAGTGGAGGTTACAACTTGTCCCCCTATATTTTTACTTAGGCATTTTTCATGAGTGTATGTATGTGCGTATATATTTATTAAATTTCGACATCTAAAGGAGTGACATAATATTTTAATATTATGTAATTCACGCAGTCTTGACCGGAGTATTATCACGGCTTAACAAAAAACCGCCCATTAAACAATGCTTGCAGTGCGTGCCCGTGTAAGTGGGGCCCAACCTGTTACTGACCTGTTGATCTAGCTATTTGTGGCCCTGGCTTCTAAGCTAGAGGTTGTGGGTTCGATTCCCACCCAGAACAAATATTGATGTAATGAGCATGATAATTTGTTCTGTCTGTCTGTCAGGGTGTATAGGTGTGGTGTTACCATTATACAAGCTCTGCTTAGTTTGTGATCAGACGACCGTGTGTGACATTTGTCAAGTTACTATTTTTTATATTATTAAACCCCCTATCCCTTCTCCTTCCCATTATTAAATGCCTTCTACCCTTCGATTCCCTTTCCCTTCTCCCTTTCCCCTACTCTAAAAGGTAAATAGCACTCTTGTGACTTTCGAGATGCAAGTGTTCATGGGCGGCGGAATTCATTTACCATCAGGTGACCCGTGTGCTCGCTTGTTCCCCTACATTATGAATAAAAAAATGTAATCAAGTTTTATACAGATATTGTTTACTGTCATTGTCATATATGTATGCTGTTTGCAACGATAGCGAACTATTCGGAACTATTAGCTAAGCTGTTCAGTGTTCATTAAAAACAAAAACTTCAAAAAAAATTCTTCTTTGCGTTTCTGTATAAGACCTAAAACAGCCTTGTTCTTTTAAATTCTGCGGTTTGATAGACAATTACTTTTAAATGCTGGTAAAGAAATGATATCTTTGTTATAGTCCTCGAGGGTGGCCAATTTAAATTAATTTGGTATAAGTCAATGTTATGTTATAACTAACAATATCTACTGAAGTATATATAAATTACTAGCTGATACGGCAAACGTTGTTCTGCATGACCCTTATCATTTAGAGGTATGAAGTCTAGATTTCGGCTAGATTTTTTTAAAATTTCATAAAAATCGGTCCAGCTGTTTCGGAGAAGTTTGGTACCAAACACCACGACACGAAAAATGTATGTATTAGATTTTATTTTATTTTTCTGTTTCTTGTATTTGAAATTAGAGTACTTCAAAATTTTGTTAATTTCTTTTGAAATCGTTGTGTTGTGTCGAAAGAATAAATATCAAGGGTCTTTATTGAATTTCAATCATAGTTCGTTAAAAGAAGATATATCGATAATAACTTAATATTGAACATCATTTTTAACCATTACAAAGCGGTTATTTAAGGCCACACAACGTAACGGATTTCTTGTTCGAAAGCTTTTTGATACATCCTTCAGAATCGAAGGGACCTCTTAATATACTTAAGCTTTTTATACCCCATCTTTTTGGTATGAAGCAATTTATTTTTGCAAAATCAGCGATCACTAATAAAGTATTCGTTCGTTCATAAACCCGTAATGTGTTACGCTTTTATTAATATTCCTCAAATTATGCGTAATCTCCGTGTTCAATGAGCTCGTTTTGTTAGTAAACCTTTGGTCGTTTGTAAAAGTCTGCCAAGACATATTTTTTTCACGCCTAGAAACATGCTCTTACAAAACAAACGTGCATTAGAAAAATCCCTAGCATTTTTATACAATTATGTATTTCGAAGTTACGTGGTAATTAAGCAAGTAATGAGTGCAGTTGCAGTTTACCAGCTTTGAAATTCCATAGGAATAAAGTACGTTACGTTTTATGTAGTTTCATCGCATGCTATAATACCGTTAAATAATGATGTGATCACATAATATTAAATATTATTTTGTAAATATCATATAACATTTTTTTAAATAAGACTGTTTCAAATAACTGCTTATCAATTTTATGAATTAGAGATATTTTATTTAACATAAGGATTTCTGTTTCTTTTTTGGTACTTACCAAAATTGCAAAATAATATAAAATGAATGAATTTTCTGAGTCAAAACCCCATCTTAAAATTTATTTTGGTAATGAACATCACTGAATCATAATTAAGAAGCTAATATCACTGTAATAACATTATTCCACTTGCCCATAGCCTTGTAAGTCCGCTAATAAGTAATTACTAATGTCTATTTGTAACGCTAACACAATAAGTCACGACATTGAATCAATGGCTTTATTGTATAATTGTGTTTGTGTAAGCCCACACTGAGTATCGTTGACCAGATATTGACATATATTACGTACAGTGAATATGTAAATAAATTTTAAATCAATTTGGTATTGAATCGTTTTGTCTTTCAGTTCATGAAACTTCACTTTAATCTTCATTAATGTAGCAGCCTGTGTTTTTACTAACCATTGTAAGACTAACTCAATACACAATAACAATTGTACGAATGTTGAAATACACGTTTGTTTATTTAACTGCTGAGGTATCTGATTGGTTCAGAATAAATTAAATGTGGTTTCTATCTGGAACTTTATTTGTGTTTGTAAAGTGTATATCACAATAGAAAACAAAATTCGCTTGTATTTTAAATCCCTGTTGTTTCAAATTTAGCAGGCTGCATAGTTTATTGGTTTGTGAAAACTATAACGCATAGTTTTATTACACTTGATTGGAATACTTGATTGTGAGTCTACGATTAGCCTTGTAGATGGAACTACTGACATTAACTATCTTAAATACACAAAATTACTTGCTATATTAGCTCCAACAAGGCTAAATATAACGATATGAAAATATTTTAAAAGGAATCACACATTGCTCACTCGTATTTAGCTTAAAATATATAAAACATTTGCCAAAACCATAGCTATCTAATATTTCTTACCTATCAAGTTTAATATTACGAAATATTTTTTTCCTTTGGTGAACTCCATCATTAACTTTGACGTAGGCCCCCACGTGTGACTTATTACGAATGGACTCAAGTTGCCGACAACCTTTAATAGGGCCTCTATCAAACGTCAGCTAGTGGGAAAAATAATTGTGGCCGAAGGCAGTCCACTAGATAAATAACAGAATAATAAGTTTTAAGGGTGATGAGGGATGGGGAATGCGGGGAGGGGAAAGAATAGAATAGGAATGAGAAGATGGGAAAGAGGAGGGAAGGATGAGGGGACAGGAAAAGGAGAGAGGAAAGGGGGAGTCCTGCCTGAACATGGCTTTACCACTGTTAAGTTACTAGTTAGTAACTTAATAAAGTTTTTCGTATGTCCACCGGGCAACACGAACATTTGTGGCTTACTACTAACCTACCTACTCTCATCGCTATAGGGCTGGTTCACCGATATTAGTGAAGTATGAGTGTCACCGCCTATAATTGCTTCAGATAATAAAAAAGAACCCCTTAAAACGGTTGATTGTACCAGACAAAGAGAGATCACCAACTTTATTTAATTGTTTTAAAATGAATAATGCTGCTCTACAAAAATATAAGTGACAGCGATACAAAATCAACCAGTTACTAATAAGTATACTTTAATATAATTAAATAAGCACTCTCATTTAAATCTTTCTTTTAACTTTATAAATCTTTTCAAGAGTAAATACGTATTATGTGGATAAATGAAATATATTTTGGTGACTTAAATCTGTCAGATTAATAGCTACCTTTATTGTTGGATGTGTATTTAAAACAAAGATGTTTTTGACTTGCTCAAGTTGAGGAACTTTATGTAAGATTTGGGATTACGAAATATGCTAAAATACACGCAAAATTCGTGTTAGGGAAGAAAACCAATATATCAGAATAATGTATTGTATTTGTATATGTATTTTCTAAGATATGTTATTTCTTGTTTGTGCTGAATTCTGTGTCTGGGTCCGGCCTGACATTTCCACCAGTTATCACTGGCAACTGTCACAAGCTAACCGGTAAAGCGAAGACCGCTTTATAAGTTCTAGTTTGTTAGGTGGAAGAGTCCTCATCTACCATTCACCCATTTATTACCTATTTATTTCGCCGTGGTCATACCTTTCTAAAATATACGAGTATATTTTGACATGCCTGCTGATCAAGTGATTACTAAGCCAGAGATAGGTTTGATTTCAAAACAGAATAAATATCTGTTCGATGGGCACGAACATTTGTTCCATGTTTGGGTGTATTTTTTCTATAACATATATGTATTTATAAACATTTAAATATATTATGTTTCTTACATATACTATACTTACAAGTGTATAAAAAACTTACGAACTTTTGCCAACATCCAAAGGTTAAACTCTTGTTAAACTTTAGACGAAACCAGCGAAATTAAGTAAAATGTAAATCTAAAGTATGTGTATTCTGTTAACGCTGTCGCATTATGCAATCTTTGAGGGTAAAATGTTAATTTTGTAGTCTTCTTTGGAGTTGTAAGAGCTAAAAGTCTTAATTAAGGCCTAGTGCGTCAGTTTTAGTTAAGTTTTATTACTTATTTTACAATAAGATTCCTGTTGCCATTTAATGCTTACAACAATTATATCTCATTTTCAATGACTCATTCAGCTGATCAATCCATATATGATACCCTTTATATATAGTCTAATATAAATCTTCAAGCTATGACAGCGTAAAATTCAGGGTTAGTTCTATTACGACAAGGAGTATCTTAATAAAATTTTTGAATTTGTTTGCTAAGTTAGTCTATTATTATTATAGCTTTTTTCCTCGCACAACCAGTCTAAGGAACAAATTGTCGAATGTTGTTAACTTTTTGTAATTTTAAACTATGATTGGTTGGTTTAATCCTGAATGGATTTCTTTCCCTTATACATATAATGGTGTGATGCGCATGATCAGTTGTTCTATGTCTGGGTAAAATTTATCTATAACGTTTATGTTAAAAATTTAAAACTATTTTAATCAGAAGGCCATCAGTGAGTCTTCTGAAAAAATGGTTTTGTTTTTATGAGATTAACTTGAAACTAACTACAAAAACAAATCCTGGAATTATGTTTGGAAGGCAATGCTATAATTTGCCATCCAGGAGCTGATATTAAATCAACAAGAGCTGTTCAGTGACAACTAAGAATCCCATAGAGTTTAAGTTTATACAATTCGTTTTGAAGAGACAATAAGCCTGGTAACGATAGTCCGATAATGGAGTCAGGAGGTGAATAGACAGACAGTAGAACTCTTCGAGAAGGTAAAGAGTAGAGTGTGGATGAGGGGAAGGGAAATGAGGAGAGGGGGAGCAGCTCACCGCTTCCTGGGAAAAGCAACACAAGAAGAAGCCGTGGTATCGCACCGGCCGAGCTGGCCCATTCGTGCCTAACTGCCTCGTGGCAGCTCTACCACCGTAAAACTATACGTCACACATTCATGAAATTCATACAAGTCACTTAAAACTTCCAAACTATACAACACCAACAGTGATAAATAAAGTTTACACTTTAGAAACATAGCAATGAATGCTAGCGCATCACAAAATCCGTTCCATGACAAGTTTGGACAGGACGTTAAGCCTCTGAGAACTGTATTTGAATTGCAAATATCCGCCAAGCACACAAAGAAAACAAGACAATTAATTCGGAAATACCCCTCCCTATTTGATGTTTAATCAGTTAAGTAGAGACGGTTAAGACCTTTTGGTTTTCATTTATGCGATGTGATGTGTTGACTATTTCAGTAAAGTTACTGGAGGACTGACCCCTTCGCATCTGGGAGAGGGCACCCTTGAAGGCCTTGCACTTGTTACTAGGCTTGTTTTTGCTCGGTCACTGAAAACAGCGTTCTAATGTAGTACATTCATTCAAATGTAGTATTCAGTAGTAGTATTCAGATTTCTAGTTCATTTAGTTCAGTAGTACATTATAACTATGCACTTAATATTTAATTTTTCTTTCCTTCATTCTTTGTAGGCGCAACATGTAGGAACAACTTGATCGGCGTCCAGAGATCAACACAACTATGAAAAGAGCAATTCTTCAAGATCTGCAGCAACTACTTCATGAACATCATGCGTTGGTCAGGCTATTCAAGACTACTTTGGAGCGCATTCCAAATGATGTGAGAGAGCTGATAAACGACCAGCTTAAACACACAAACGCACATTTAACTCTCCAACAATAGATAAAGTTGCAATCCTGATTGTTGGTGAAAACTTGGAAACACGCGATATTGTGCTCATACGTCGCGACACTGGGCAACTGCAAAAAATATTTAAAACACACGGCCAAAAACGCAATTGCAATCTTGCTGGCATGTCGTTAATATACTTGATTTGTTTTTTTTAATTTATAGTTTCTTTACATCTACTTTATATTATAATAAAGAATTTAACTAAATCATTTTGTATTATTTAGTGCTGCAGTTAGTTTATTTCATTTCATTATAAGCAGTTTTGTAAACGGTACTTAAATTTACATTATCATTATTTATTTCATAATTTATTACGCAACTGCGCTAGGAAGCTTATCTTTTTGTATTGTATGTATGAATGTATGTATGCACGTCCTTGAGCCTAGATTCTTTGATGGATATCGACATGTGAAATATCATTTGTATGGTCTTAACACATTAGAAGTCACTGTACTCAAATGAGTACAGACAAATATCTCACTGTCAATTACATCTCGTAAAGTTAACGAATGTTACCTTGATATTTTACTTCATCATAACACTATTCAAGTATATTGATAAATATTAAACATGTAGTCAGATTTTCTTTGATAAAAACTGTCAGTTGAAGT
This sequence comes from Tyria jacobaeae, assembly GCA_947561695.1. Lineage (NCBI taxonomy): Eukaryota > Metazoa > Arthropoda > Insecta > Lepidoptera > Erebidae > Tyria > Tyria jacobaeae. The sequence goes on along the minus strand of OX387215.1, from coordinate 5,755,267 downwards.
TGTGTCACCAAAACACTGTAGAGGTAAGTGAATGATTTGTTTTTTTTTTTATGCTTTAGGGGGCAAACGAGCAGACGGGTCACCTGATGGTAAATGACTTCCGCCGCCCATGGACACCCGCAACTCAAGAGTCACAAGTGCGTTGCCGGCCTTTTAGGTAGGAGAACGCTCTTTTCTTGAAGGTTTGAAGGTCGTATCGGTTCGGAAATACGGCAGGCGACAATTTGTTCCATAAGCTGGTTGTGCGAGGCAAAAAGCTTCTGGAGAAGCGCACAGTGGTGGAGTGCCAATCGTCCAGGTGATGGGGATAGATATTTTGTCGCGTAGGACGATGGCGGAAACCAGCAGCCGGTAAAAGGTCCGAACAATTCCTCTGAACACTCCCCATGATACAAGCGATAGAGGATGCAGAGTAAAGCTACATCTCTACGCAACGCCAAGGTGTCAAGTCGATCAGAAATATCTTGGCAGTCGATGATGCGAGTCGCTCTCCGTTGAATAGAGAGTCTCGCATAGAGATGAGAACAGTATTCCATGTGCGGCCGAACCTGTGCCTTATAAAGTTGCAGGCGGTGGGCCGGGGTAAAATACCGTCTCGATCTGTTTAGCACACCAATTTCTTCGAGGCTAATATGGCCTTACTCTCTAAGTGACCGCGAAACTGGACTTCGCTTGATAAATCGACGCTCTCAAATTGAGATGATACGACCAATGGCATCTTTTTAGCGGGGAACGCATAAACTGGACTAGGTTAAGTCGACCCCAATCTGAAACTTTTGATAAAGAAGTTTCGATTTCAGACACAAGTTTTTATTTTATAGTAATTACTGGTCATAAGTTGTTTTTCTCATTTTATTAGTATAAAATACATGTCAGAGTAAGTAACAAAGAACAATATAAGTAATTATTCATAACTCAAATAAGGCTAGGGTCATATAAATGTTACTGTACTCGGTTGAGTACAGTAACAACATCCATAAGTAAAATAATTGTTATTTTATTTTAGATTCCTTACAACGTAGAAAAAATTACAGCTCAAAAGAGCTACAATGGGCTTGAAGAAGCTATTGAAGCCGCTTTACAGGATAGCGATGAATGTGAATGTGACTTGGCTATCATAACAGCTGATCCAAGTACGTTGACTTATGAAGAGGGAGATGCCGATGAGGATGTGAGGGCGTGTTTCATACCGCAAGACATGACTGGTACTATTGAGGTATTTTTGAAATGAGAGTGTGATAATGAACCGCTGGTATCAAAAATAAGACGATAAGATTCTACCCACCCATCCACTTCGAATCTAAACCCAACCTAGCGGCAATGTACCTCTTCCAAATTATGTGACAGGAAGAGGGCCATTTATAATGAGCTAAAGGGCCTCAACCCTATTCAAATAGTTGAAAAAATGCTTGAAAGAAGGGCCAAACTGTTTAGTTCGGCATCTCATAATTTCGACTCTCAAACTCTGACTCTTCAGGTCAGCATGTGTAGTCGTGTAGAGGAAGGGAGAAGGTGGGACCAATTGGAAGACCTCGTCAAACACTCTCCGTGATGTAGGCGATAGAGGACTGCCATAGAGGCGACATCTCTTTGCAACTGCAGAGGCTCAAGCGACTGGGTGACAACCGATCGAGAGCGTCAAGCAAATACAGATGAGAGCAGTACTCCACGCAGGAGCGAACCTGGGTCTTGTATAATATAAACTTATGCAGAAGTGTTTACAGATGAGAGTGTTTCATCATCTCTGTTGATGAATCAATGGTAAAATACTATGTCCACCATTCCGCGGGGAGGTAAATAGAGAAAATTGCGCCAGACTGCATCAATAGTCAATGGCCTTCCTCTAGATGGAGTTAGACATTATACCGTCAAAATTAAGAAACAGCTGCGGTGTGTTTTTTAGTCATTCAAGAGTACATTGGCAGTATAAGAAGAGTCTTAAAACATTTTGTGTCGAAAAGGCGTATTTTGAAAGTTTTCATACTTAGGCTGTCACTGTACTAAATTCAGAACCCCCATATAGTTTCATGTTAACTACTAGTTTTGATTTTTTCTTGTAGTTTGCATTTTTTGTTCATATTTCAATATGAAAAGAAAGATAATTTAAATTAAAATGTACTTTTTATTTGACCTCTAATGGGCTAATAGTGGGAGTGACATAGGGTTTAGGACTTCAAACTTCCGAGAAAAACGAATAAGAAGAAGTTAAACGGAGCCTTTTATGTAATGCGGTCGGGTTTTATATATATTTTTTTAAATATTTTTACTTGTTATTCATCATAATTTACATAAAACAACGACAATTTTTCATCTTGTCGGTATAATGTTATTTATATCTTATGCTCAGTTAACAGTTTTTATATAATCCTCTCGCAATGACCGTCCCAAGGTTGTCTGGTAGACATCGCCCTAGAGATAAGACACCTATTGTATTCATGTATTAATTTAGTCATTAATTAGGCTTGTCGTTGTAACTGATATAGAGAGTGACTAAAGACTAGCTAGACTCCCCATTTTTAACTGTAATTTTTTTTATTAAATTGAAATATCACATAAAAGTATTTACGTAAACATACGCATTTATAGTTATAGTAACATTTTACTTGCCATTACGTACTTATTAGATTTTATTTTAGAACTGCTTGATTAAAACGATGCCAACGCTTATTCAGGGAAGATATGATAAGGAAAACAAAAAAAAAAACATTATTCCAAAAATATAACAACTTTAACATCCTAAAAATTAAGTTTGTTATAATCGAATAATGATATTATTAAGCATGCCGTCGAGAATGCAATTGTGATTTTCGTTTTTAGGCGGTAAGAATCCGACATAACCCTTGACCCCCAGACTCCCCAATGGGTGACATCCATGAGGACATCCATGAGGACCTTCCGATATTTAGTAAATGATTGACCAAATAAACAGGATTGTTGTAGCATATAAAATAATATTATCCCTTCTTATAACTGAGCATTATTTTTTTGAAGCTGCTGTGAATGTAATAGAGAAAAAGGTTAATAGTAAACTTTTATAGAGTATGAACTAAAAGGCTTCATTATAATCTAGAAATAAGTTACTCGTTTAAACTTTGAGTTCTTTTGTATACGCATCCGTAAGGTATCTTTGAAATTTTAAGTTTCCAATTGAAAATACCAAAATACTGGCCAATAACAATTTCTGAAAAATAAATAAGCAGTGTTTTAAGCACAGTGCAACAGAAGAGGGCTTGAATATACCGTCGACAGCTAGTTTGAATTCATCGACCTATTGCTTATGAAGTTGAAGCAATCCAATCGTATAAGCAATATATATATATACTAGCTAACCCGGCAAACGTTGTTCTGCCATAAAAAATCTGTATAGGGTCACCCTTATCATTTAGGAGTATGAAAAATAGATGTTAGCCGATTCTTAGACCTACTGAATATGCATATAAAATTTCATGAAAACCGGTCAAGCCGTTTCGAAGGAGTATGGTTACTAACATTGTGACACGAGAATGTTGTATATAAGATATATATTGTATAAATAATATCCCTTTTAAATATTCTCCCTATTTTCTCATCTTTAGTTTTAAAGTACCCGGGTTAGGTTTCTGGGACCGTATGTAAGTGTAAGACGGGGTGTTTAATACAGATGTGCGCGCATGTATGGAACAAACTCGGAGCTATATTGATGGGGGAGTTACTGCAACCTGTTTAAGACCAGTCTTAAAAAAAACCATTGGAACCAGCCATTATATCGCCATGATTGCTGAACCAGGATTAAAATGAGATTGCTCACCTGCAAGTCATATTTCTCGAATTTTACTTGACGGCGCGAGAAGGTGGGTTTATGTCTTTGAGTGTATATATGATGTTTCATTTTTTATTAGAAAGAATTTATTTAGGATTGATTGAAAAGATATAACAAGAAAAATAAAGTAAATTAAAAGAAAAACTAACTATATTTGTTGTAATTTTCTTTAACTTCTATAACCGGTAATTGTTCGTCATCTACTCTTTATCACCTCGATTATATGTACATATAAAAAGAAAGAAGTATTACATTTTATAACCTAATTGAATCTTGGGATAGAACCAAATAACATAAATAAGAATGTATCCCCGTGTCAAAACATCGGCATCGTTTCTATTGTTACTCTAAATCCTACGGCAAAATACTTCAGCGAATTCCCATTTATAAGAATACCGCAGCCTATCATAAACCATATAATAAAATTGAAGCAAAAATCATTTTATCATCATCTGCCAACCATGAATACAATCAAATCGTTAGTTCTAAAGTCTACCCTACTCGTCGTTCGTCAGTCGTTCTCAGAACAACTCTTAAAATGAATCATCATTTAAAAAAGAAACAAAATACTAGTGTAACAATGAATAAAGATAGGAAATTCGTTGAATACACAATGGTGGACCTAAATAAACCAATCTATAAAGGAGCTATGTTAAACTGATCTTAAAACTGGGGTGCGCCGCGGCGACCGTATTCTGATTTTTTCCGAAGAATACAGATCATTACAGTTTATCATGACAGGTGCATAGCCCCTATAGGTTTGTTAGTTCATGTTTTTCTTTGTTGTTCCTGATGGTAATCATCAAGCTGAGGCTTTAAAGCTGATACATTTTTTGTTGGCTGATATCTCAGCTACTATCGTATTGGTTCATACATGCACTATATGAAACATATGTATGTTTACATATTTACTTGTGAGTATATGCTAATGTATTTGTATGTATTGTATGTATATGATCAAAAGTATATTTCATCAAAAGGAAATGAGAAGCCATGTGCGTACAATATGATAGATTGGGTTTAGATCGGTTTAAATTTATAATAATTTATATACAAGAAATTTTATAGATGAATAATTCATTAATTCCCATCATTCAAGTATTCTAATATAATTTTATTGAAAACAGTATCTTAATAGTAATTCAAACAAATAAATCCGTTCAAGAATTCTTTATTATTAGGTAATCTTCTTTTTGTTTTCGTGTGGAAACCCCCACGGATCTTCACCTCACCGGAGGTAACGGTGAATTGGTATGTCGGTCACGAACTGCCTAAAACCACACGGTGTTCCATCATAAGTGGGTCTATTGGAAGCCCACTTCCCTCTAGTTAAAGAAGCGGGCGTGAAACACGTCGCGCCACCATCTTAAGCCTGCTTCCGCTATTGTACAGGCAGCCTTACCCTTAACCCTTAAGCCAGCGCTTATTGAGACCGGAAATCGTTCTGTGCTCTCCGGCGCCTAGTTCGTCTTCTGCGGGACAGGTGAGTAATCTAGAAGTTCACAGAAGACTTAAACTAAATTTTAAACTATATAGAAGTATTTTAACAAGCAACTAACAGTTAAAAAAGAACGGATCACAGTATGAATTATGTCACAACAATTCGTACGTAAGTCAATAAAACTCATTGTCGGTTGTCAAAAAATTCCGACATCGATAATCATAGGAACATTAATTGTCGGCAAGATAACTTTGTTAACGTGCCTCGTCCGCACCGAATCGGTACATCATGTGACAACATTTGCAATGCAGATCCGACAATTTCATTTTACAATGAACAGAATAAAATTATTTCAATAGATTCAACTGAAGAATGTTTATGGTTAACAAAAAGAGCTTTTCAGTTGGTTTCAACGTATGTTTAATATATTTAAAATGATGTATTAAGTGTAACTATATTTGTTTACTTTATAATATGATTGTAATTTTTTTTTTTTTACTGGTATGTGATATAAAAATTTTACTGGATAATTTCAATAACGTAGAATGTAATTTATGAATCATGAAGAATGTAATATAGAATCTTGATAAATAGTATCTAAAATCTCTTCGTGATATCTAAAATCTTAGTTCAATAAGTTATACTTGACATTTTACATACTCATATGTTACATTCACGCTTATATGCCTGAAGGGATAAGCAGGGGGGTCTCAAACGTTATCTTTGTATCAACCATAATTTAGCCCCACTTGCGTAATAGGTACAAGCCTATTGCCATATGTCACTGCTACTAACTGATGACAATGCATTTTAAACATGAAATGTATAACAGCACCATAAAAAGGTAAAAGTGATTTTTATTGTTACATACGTAAATTTAAAGCATAATAAAAAGTGTAAGTATAATAGTAATTAAACACACTACAGACATACCTACCCTAACATCTACATATAGAAGAAAATAAAAGTACAATATATTGTTAAATGTTTGCATACACTTCGGTTCTAAGCCTACCTTGTAATTGAGGATACTATTTGTCCATCTCGAGCACTTTATTTACATCGTTCAATACCTTTCAGTACTCCCCATACGGGTTGTATTCAAGAAGAGATTTAATAAATGAGACAAAGTCGCCTTACATTAAAATAACCCAAATACGCTTTCTCGATTCTCGATCCTACTTATAAGGCAAAATCTCATAAAAACCAACTAAACACTTTCATTGTAGCACTCACGTGCATTCACATAGTGATGTGCAATATCGATCTTTCAGTATCGTTTACAGTCACGTTATTACTACGATATATTGTTATACAAAATTGTTAAAATTGCACATGTACATTCGTATTCTAAATCTTCGTTTACTCAATAACTAATACAGATTGAAAAACAACATTAAAATTATTTATAATTTTTTCGGGTATAATACTTAATTGTACAAAAAAAATAAGTTTATCAGTTATATTATTTTTTAGTCTTTATATTTAATCCCTAAATCCCTTTTTTCACTTTACAATTTCCCTTAAAATTTAATTCTCTTCTATAAGCTATGAGTTAATTCATCAGACAAAGTAGAAGTTTTAAAGACGTGTTAATGAGAGACAATTTGTAAGGCTCTAAACTTTTTGTAGAATTTTCTATAAATAACCTTAATTTTAACTTTAGCTTCGCTATTCTTAATAGAATTATAAAGTTTTAATGCCAAAAGAGAGACAGAGCATATTTTTAATTATGTACAAAGAAGGTAAACAAGCAAATATTAATGGCAAGCGAGTTACACATATCCAGTATAAAGCTAAGTCATGTCTTGTTGATATTACGCCACTGTGGAGATTTAAGCGTGGTCTTATTAAATTTGTAGAAATGAAATGAACATAATATTTGTATATACTAATATTACTTTTAAGACCATTCTCATCAGTTATAGCAGAAGCTGTATATATTCTTGAAATATTCTAGTTATAACCTATTAGGTGGGAGCATTATTGAATTTTGTGATAATAAAATAGATTAGCTCGGGCTGTGCTTTTTTGAATACCAGGCCGCTATAGTGTGAGTCACCATGCTGCATTAGCTACACTCGCAATGAGGATGGTGACCACCACTCTTAGACTCCACTTGTAGCTTTCCATCAGGCACAGACGAGTCATTATGGTACTCTTAGATAAAAAAGAAAAATACGCTGAATAAGAATATTTTTTCTATTTCTCTAAGAATTGTATTTTGAACTTAAGAGAATATGTAAATATAGCTTCTGGTATTAATGACCTACAGTGTATGAACTTATTTAACTTTGACTTTGACTGGAATTCTGTAGTGTGGCACGGACTAGTAAAACAAATATAAGCTCTGTTAAGACCCTTTATTATACATATAAACAAGTATCACACACGTAATATAATATTGTAAGCAAAAGTAAATCAAAGTAATCTTTATTGTTTTGCTATGTATAACAATTTTTGTAACATCAATCATCCCATTTTGACATACTATAATTTTAAGTTACATGACAAAAGAGTGATTGGGAATTATAATGACCTACTGACCGAGAGTCTCGCAAGTATGTGGAGGCTCAAGTGGGGATCAATTACGCCCAGCCCCGAGTTGATGTCCCAGGGCCAAATCGTATCCCATGTTCTAAAATAGTGCTCCAAGGACTGACCCCTGCGGAACACGGCATGACATGAGCCTATGATTCAAATTTTCATCTCGGTCCTCGTGCATGACGGTACGCTCCTCTAGATAGTCAGCAAACTAACCGCCTTTGGTACTGCGGTACCCCACGATAGGGGTGTAATTTCCTGCTACAGCTAAATGGCAGACTATTAAATGCGTTGGCGATGTCCAACGACGCCGGACAACAGCCAACAGCACGCCGCAACTGCTGACTATCTCTTTGGTTGGCCCATTACCCTGCCTTGAAATACTTAATCTTGGATAGTATGTAACGAAGTTATCTCTTTACTTTGTTTTATATAAAAGTATCTATCACTTAGATTAGACTTTATATTTATAAGGTCGTAGGCATTTACAGATTTTTTTTTAAATTCCTTCTAAGTAAGTGTACATATACCAAAAAGTGGCTGAGCCATGCTTTGGCAGGAATGGACCGGCTCGACCAGTGCAATACCACGGCCTAACAGAAAAGCGGTTGTGGAGCAACGCCTGCGTTGCATTTCACCAAAATAAGTGAGGTTTCCGGAGGCCCAACTACCCCTCTTCTTTCTCATTACCCTTGTCCCTCTTCTCTTTTCCCATATCCTTATTCCCTTCTCCTAATCCTTCATGACCCTCAAAGGCGGGCAGCGCACTTACGACTCTCTAGTTGCAGGTGTCCATGGACGGCTGTTGTCACTTACCATCAGGTGACTCGTTTGTTCGCCTGTACCTTTATAATATAAACCTTCTAAATAAGAATAACAAAACACTCACTCAGTTATTTGATTCGGCAGTCTCCATTTCTCCATTTGGTAAAATTGATAGTAACAAAACATTTCGCTGCAAATCCGAGTTAGTACGTCAGGTACAGTACGGCTCTCTATTAGTATTCCTGTATAAAGAGAACAAAAAAATCGTTTAAACATTAGTAATATTAAAACAAACGATTTTAGTGAAAAAATATTATATCGAATAATGGAAGGAAAATATAATTAGGTTGTTATGCTTTTACATCTAAATTTAACTGAACCAAATGCTAAGTTTTATTTATCTAAAAAGAACTTTAGTCTTTTAAAATTCGGTCTTTTTTATGCCCTTCGGCAAGCGAGCAGACGATATGATAGTAAGTGACAACCACCGCCCATGGACACCTCAAACTAAAGAATTATAAGGGAGCTGGCCGCATTTGAAGGTTATGAGGGAGGATGAAGGAAGAAGAAAGAGAAGAAAAGGTTTGGGCCTCCGGTACCCTCACTCACTTGGTAAATTTATTGCAAGCATTATTTGACAACCGGTTTTATGTGAGGCCATGGTATTGCTTTTGTCGAGTCAGACCATTTGTACCTAAGCATGCTTCCCAAGGTTTATATTTTAACCTACCTAAACCTTAACTCATAAAATTCATTTTAATTGTTATATCAATATATAGAATCTTATATAAATACTAATCAATTATTAACTATTAATACAAAGCGGCCTCTCGTATCACTGTATCCTAAAGTGTCATGTCAAAAAATGAAAACAATTAGTTTCATACACACAGCGTTGCTAAACCAAATAGCCGATTGTACATTCCAAAAGACCAGAGAGTATCGCGCGTGCCTTTCACGTGTTATCGGGTGGAAAAATGAATTATTCTTCCAATTTATTATCCGGTGACTATTTAGTTTATTTCAATACCAGTGGCTAAATGTGTCCAAAGTGCTTTCCACGGTCAAAAGATAACAGTCTGTTATTCCACGCGTAAAATACGAATAAGTAAACTGTTGCTTGTGTAATTCTTTTAGTTTAAATAAAAATGTTTTAGTTTTTAGAAAAATAATGAGTACAATTCAGGTTTATAAGCTACTATTGAATAATACTATCAAAGGTTAAATTCTCCACCATATCAAAGTTTAAATTTAAAATCTAATATTAATAGTAAATGTTAGTGTACACGAGTTTCATTAGCAAAATAAACTGTTGACGAAATATAAAATACGACTGCAGTATTCACTTTTAGGTTATGTTGGTTGACGTTATCTTGAAATCTTATATACGTCAGTGTGTCATATCATTACCGTTCCCTCCGGATATTTAATGTGATCAAAAGTATCTAACTTAGTTCCGCAACAATTCATTTAAAAAAATATCAGTGCTTTTAATTATTTTGTTATCTGCAAAAAGGACTCTACTACCAGATACGTTGAATACAAAATCACCGAATCATCCTTCTGCGGCGGTGCGTAAGTACAACTATAACAAATTAACTTCTTCACTTTTTTGCCTACGCCGAATAGTATCAGTTGGAAGAAACAGATGCATAGGGGTCAACTTATAATTGACGGATGAACGGATCGTCCAGACTAAGTTGACCTCCTTCTATTTTCTTCGGTCTAAGTGTGTTTGTTACTTGAGTATACTCATAACTTCATATAATTGAAGGACAAGCATTTGTATACTTGCATAACGCCTGTCGACCGAACGCAAACATCGCATGTAGCCACAACAACTGGAAGCTACGCGTGCGCTACAGCGAGTACGCGCTACGCCAATCAAAATCGGAACCAAACGCAAGCGATAAATAAGCGGACTTGGAAAAGCTTAACGCAACTATTTAGGATTCCTCCATAGCTAAATGAAAGTCAAAAAAAGTGGACTGTATAATAATATAATTGGTGTAAACAATACAAGTTGGAGAACTTTAATGTTTGCTATCTGTTCAGTCGTGGAGTGAGACGACAGCCCGTATTTTGACGATGCGGTTACACTGCAACATCCACGCTCCCCCCCGCGAGGGGCATGATTTACTCTATATGCACGTGAACATACTCCCCGGGTTGAAGAATAAAATCATCACAATAACCAATTATAAGAAAATATGTTATAATTAGAATTCTACGTCTTCAATTTGACCACGCGTGTAGTCCCGTCACTCAAGGGTTTGTGACATACCTAGATACTTGCACGACACGACGTCTAACGTGTGTGGAATCTGAAAGTCCAATCTCTTTAGATTTCAGTCTTGCCTTTTTTTACATGCATAAGTGAATATTTATCTACCCCAAAATTTCCCATTAATCTTTTAGGTTTTAGTTCCCATTAAGGTTTTAGTTACCTCAAGTAATTTTATTTATTTGAAATTGCAGGAGGCAACTAGTTTCAAAACATTCATGGAAAGATGGTAGGAAATTACCTGAGCCCTCCAAAATAGCACTGTAGTAGATCTTTATATACTCGCTGTCACCTTGAGATTGTCAACATCTTGGATAGCAAAGAACCGTTATCCATTACTACATCCATGCCTCCAAGTATGTAAGTGCATAAAAAGTGTCAATCTTCTACAAATCCTAAACCCCCAGGAGCCACGTTCACACGACACAAACTCATAGGCTTTTTTATAATCTGTTCAACATGTTGCCTTATCTTTTCGGTTACGGAGTACTTGTAAATAGTAGGGTCAATAATAAGGAACTCTTTAGTATCACGTACTCCACTTTTACATTCATTCTGAGTGTAGGACAAAATATTGTTATTGGCTATATGTGATGTTATTTTAACTCTCAGAATGGACGTCAAAAATATAAATTTAAGGTAAACAATTAAAATAAAATGAAAAAAAAAATGGCAGGCGATCGGTCTATAGGTTTAGGTGCCCATGGCAATACCAGACTTATAAAGAAAGTGTGATGGTGGTGTGGTGGTGTGTGTGGTGTGAAAGTGTGGTGGAAATAGTATACGTGTGGTCATAAAAGTTGGAAGGTATCTCTATTTGATATTAACACTGGCTCCATTGTATCAATTGACTCACATGATAGTTTAACATCTGCCATCCCACCATCCTCTGTGTGAATGACAGGTGTGGCTCATATGTTACGCCAAAATGAATATGTGTTTTCAGTATCTGGGAAACAATCGACAAAGAGAATCTTGTAAAAAAAAACATATAAGCAACTGATTTGACGACGATGGTCGAGACTGTGTAATTCTCTAAGCGTAACACATAGTTATTTATAAGATTACAGGTCTTTCGGTCAACCACGTTCAAGATGGTACTTGTCTAAGAAATCCAAAAGGTGAGTGCAGTATTCCATGCAAGATCGAACTTGAATAAAAAAATCAAACTTTACAGAGATTCGAGCAGCAGTTCAGAGCTAAAGTACAGCCAGACAGTGCTATCATCAGCGAAGCCAATAATGCCAGGTGTTAAAAGGTCAGTGATGTAGAGTAGGAACAAGTTTGCAGAGATAACACATCCTTAAGGTATCCCAGCAGTGATTGCCATTAAATCGGAAGAGCAGCCATCTAAAACGACTTGAAACGACGGTTCCTTTACAAAATCAGATATCTAAACGTAGAGATTAGTGGGTATGCCTTACGCTGACGAGCCTTGGGCCAAACTCGGTCGAAAACCTTAGAAATATCCAAAGATACGGATATTGCAAATCCATGACCGTGCAAGGCCTCACTCCATAGGTAACCATCCAAATCAGTAGTATTAGTGGAGTATTCTATGCGTAAACCATATTAGCTGTTCCTAAGTAGCTTGTTAGTCTGAAAGTATGCCAGGAGACGATTGTTTAATCCACATCACATGATGGAGGTGATTGCAATAGGTAGATAATTAGATAGCGCTTCAAGATCACTGCAGGATGCGATCCGCTCTGCTGGTTTTATTCACGTCATGGTTTCGCAAACATTTAGCTTGCAACTATAGTGCCTTTTAGCCTGGTGTCAGGTGGTGATATAATATATTCCTTTATATGTAAATATATAATTAAAATTTATATGGCACTAGTGGCAGGAAATACATATACTTGTTGACTTAAAATTGTAATACCTTTTGTTACCTTTGTTCACAAATAAATACATTTACTAATAGTTACGAAAATAAACACTTATAAGTAGATTAAGCACTTTTACGTATCACAAAACATAATTACTGCGAGCGAAAAACTATTTTATAAGAACAAAAGCACAATCAGTTTAGAAAATATTACAAATGCTATACAAGTACTTTCGATATTTATGAACTACTACGTAATTTGTACAATTGAACACATTGCACAATTGGTAGAAACTTTAGCAGTAGAAACTTTAACCGTAAGTTTCCCTGACTTATATATTGTGGCAGCACTAAAGTACAAGCAAACTATCACGTCTTGACATCGTTAAAATGTCCATGTCCGCATATGTGGAAAAATACTCTGCTCTATAACTTTTAACATGTTAATATTTTGATAACAACCATAATGATCCATTGATGGCAGCACTCACTTTAACGTCATTGTCCTGAAACATTTATTGCTAACAACAAACTAATGTGTCCTATTTAGATGCATTTTTCATAACAAATTTATATACGTGTAAACGAACACGACTTATTTCAATTACATTTGAGTCAGTAGGTCATATTTCAACATTCTCCATCTATTAAACCCTTAAACGGGAAATTATAAGCATTCAATTTCAAGACTGCACATTGGAGAAAGGTCCTATCACCCTCAAAAGCGCACTTAAAAATTCTAGAAACGAAGGTCCATGGGACGCGGTTATCACTCACCATCAGATGACCCGTCTGATATGATTTTATTTGTTTAAATTTAGTTAGAAAGAATAAAGACTAAATATCTCTATTTTGGAGACAGATACAAAAGCACTAAGTAATAATACTCAACATACAGAAAAAAAAATGTAAATAGAAATCATTTACCATAACTTCACATCCCAATCATGTAATTGTCTGAGTAGTTTTATTTTAAAATCAACATGTAATGATTGTCTACGTGTAGGTATTTAACTATATATATGTGAATTAGTTATATTATTTCATATATTTTAAAAAGGTAAGTTGCGTATACCTTTCTTTATTTCACTCATGAATAAAAAAATATCTTTATCCAAACATTAGGACATAACAGCTGAGTATGTTGTAGGCATCAACTATTTCTACACAGTAATCCATTTTTTTACCCTTCAGGGAGCCAAGGGAGTGGTTTATAAACGTTACTTTTTTAATCTGGATATCATACTCTTTTTAACAATTCAATATTGCACACTTGTTATGCGGCTAACTGTAAAACTTGTACTGTACTGATAATTAGATAAAGTTTTGCCAGTTAAAGTAAATTGATAAAATGGCCATTACAAACTATATTTGCTGTGAATGATAATGAGTTTACCTCATGGTTTTTCTGTTATACTACTAGGTATATATTTAAAAATTCTAAATACATGCATGCGCTCACGCCCTCCCTCATATCCCTTAAAGGGTAGACCGTGGTGTATTAAACACTTACATTTTGCCAGTTGGAATTTGGTCATACTAACGTAATAGGGGACAAGCCTGTCGCCTTCAATTAGGCATTTTAGAGGGTAAGGAATGGGAAATTGGGAATATATTGAAATGAAAAAGTAAGGCACATTCTGTAATATAAAAAATAAATATAACAAAATAATTTTCTGACCTGAGCCTCTCTTTAAACTATTAAATGTAACTTGATTGGACAATCATATATTAAAACATCGTAATAATCTGCTTAGTAGCTTCGAAGTCTCTTTATGTCGAACATATAACAAGAGCAATAACAGTTGTGTATTGTGTAAGGAAAGTACTGTGTCAGTATATATTATACCTTTCCTTTGGCGTAAAAATAATAACTTACGCGACTTGAAAATTGTGATCAGATTTATATTTCTATCAATAATAAAAGTCAGAGCAAAGACTATTTAATGGAACTTCAATAAAAAAGTGGTTCTGAATATGTGCCTACGTTTCAAGATATTTATTGATTGACGAAAGTAAATTTGAGTGCGCATTTTCACTAAAGGTAATAAAAAAGGTGATTATTAGAAATAAAAACTGATGCGCCTTCGATCAAGGTGAACTGATGTATTTAGCAATCTAGCAGCACTGTCTTTAAGTGCGTTACGGAGGATTAGTTCGCGTTTCTTTCTAAAGGACTTAAGGACAAATTTCAATATCAGTATTAATATGCCTACAATTTACTTTGAAATTGTTGGTCATACTTTAAAATGTAAATTAAAAGTGCATTGATACTCTTGACTATGCGGATGAAGCAATATTCGCCTCGCTACTGCGTCGTACCGAGTATTGGGTGTTCTATCCCAACACGCGACCAATACAGTACAGTGTCCGTAAATAGTTTCCACAAATTTCTTTGTGTTCATGCCTTGTCTTAAAGTTCACACAGTGCCATACAATACAGAACTCAGTTATAACTAGGGAATTGTCTTATAATTAAACTAAACATTTTAGGAAGTCAGAGCTAGAGGTCGTGGGTTCGATGGCTGAAATAAAATTTGTGTGACCTGTAATTGTGTATGTTGTTAATATAGCGTGGGAGTTGTTTGTTGTTATTTTGCTACACCCACGCTTTATGTAACTATATTAGGTTTTTCCAATACCAAAATTTTGATTCAACAATAATATTATTCCAAACCGCCTCACCTTTAATCTAATCTCTTTACAAGGGTCCCCACATCTAATATTTAGTAGGTGCATATTGAATTTGTAAGCGGTGGTCTATTTATAAGAGTTTGACTGAGGGCTTAGTTATACTTGTCTTTTGATCTTTGATGCAGTTTACTTAATGCAACCCCAGTTTTAATAATGGTATATAAAAACATTGAAAGTCTATTTTATCTTTGCCCTCTTATAGTTTGTTATTATTGCATCTCTGTTTTTCATTTAATACATACTACACACTCTGACCGTACCTGTACCATCCGAAGAAGTAGGCAGAGGCGTAATCAACGCCCACATTTTGTACCATCGCCAACCAGGTACTTTAGACATTAGACAGGAAAATTTGGAATATGTTATGTTATGATGGTAGAAAGGGAAGGAAAGGGACATTGTTTATAGAGATGGATTGGAGAGTATCAACAATAGCTCGAGCAGGTCAGAGTCGCGTACCTGTACCTGGAACTGGCTGGTGCCGGGAACTCAGAACCCTCTTACTCTAAATATTTAATAATATGTAGATCATACCATCTTAATTTTGTAACTGTTTAATTTAGGAAATACGTTTTAAGCGACTTTAAAAAGGCAGATAAGACAGAAAGAAAAGAAATTTATACTTCCCAATATTAGCAGAAATAATCATTTTGAATATAAGGATATGGCAGCCACCTATTAATCAGTATTTTACAACAATATGTACCTACTAATATACAACCCCAAAAGCCTTTAATTAATATCAAGTCCAGTAGTTTCGCGCACGTCTTTATAAGTAGTTTTTTTTTTTTTTTTTTTTTTATACTATAGGGGGACAGACGAACAGACGGGTCACCTGATGGTAAGTGACACCGTCGTCCATGGACACTTGCAACTCAAGAGTCGCAAGTGCGCTGCCCGCCTTTGAGGGTGATGAGGAATGGGGAATGCAGGGAGCGGAAAGAAGAGAGGAGGGATGAGGAGATGGAAAAAAAGAAGAAAGGAGACGAGGGGAGAGAAAAAGGGGGGAGGGGGAATTGGGCCTCCGGAGACCTCACTCATTTCGGGGAAATGCAACGCAAGCGTTACTTCACAACCGGTTTTCTGTGAGGCCGTGGTATCGCACCGGTCGAGCCGGCCCATTCGTGCCTAAGCATGGCTCTACCACTGTAAAAATGTGTTTAATTATTAACGTTGAAGTTTATAAATTACATCGCATTAATTTTGAAATGTCTTTTTTTTATTTTATTATCTGTGGCAAACGTAATAATGTTCATTTTTGTATGTTCCGTAATATGTTGATTGCTCCTTTGAGTTCTGTTATGGGTGTTATCCTATAAATATTGTAGTAGTAAGTAGTGCTGTTGCAAAATGATTTATAAAGCAGTGTCACAATTTCATTATGGAATATATATAAAATATTTAATTATCTTTATATCAATAAACCTTACTATCAACAAAATCAAAACTGCAATTTATGAAAAAGATTTCATTCGCAGTGGTTCCCGTGTCGCGAGGGTCTAGACAAACAACTTTATTTATATCACACAAATATTTATTTAAGCATTTACAAGATATTCTTTTTCGTAAAAGGCGGCTAAGGGATTGGGCTATTATCTGTCAGACAGTATACAGTTATAAAGTGCCTGGCAGACAGTTATAAGCTTGCCGTGGGACCAAATTCTAATTAACAAAATGTGCTGGTTTCATACAGCTCTGGTATTCTGAGCCTAGCCTTAGGCGATACAGGCGTGAGTGTAGCGTGTACTCGTATGTATATATTTTAATACTAAACTTCTGATATATTCTTGTTCTACACCCCGACCACGACTTCAAAACAGCATCTATAATGAAGATAAACAGTAGAAAACAATATGCCGTACACAAATAGTGACAGTTGAAACAAATATTTGGAATGAAAAACAAATGTTTGCTCACGTTTGATGCCCTAAGTAAATAGGGTTGACAGGATTGGCTTAATTTTGGACTTGGTACTCGTAAGTGATGTTGAACGGATTGTTATTCTTTTTTTGCAACTACGCTAGTCCTGACACTTGTGTTTCACACTACGATCATACGCTATTTGATTTAAATACCTAATACAGATTTAATACAGAAAATTGCCTGGACAAAAACGGTTCAGGAGAAGTAAACAGAACCGTACTTAAAATTATATGTCTATTTATTCAAACGCCTTTTAGGATAAAAATAAACAAAACGAAGATAAATTGAATAATTAAAGTTTTTTGTACACATAAGGACGATAATAAAACAAGGAATGCCGATATGTGACACAAAGATTGCGAATATTGACTGGCTACCGTAATCCAGTAATTATTTTGAAAACCTACTAGTTATAGAAGTACTTAAAGACACAAGAGTACAGGACAGTTTCGCAGGTTTTAGGAGTTGTCATAGTTTATTCATGATTTAGGAATGCGATTTGATAACTGCCACTGGCTACTTAATTGTAATACACAATTATATTGATCGATCGAAAGATTGGACGAGATCATGTACGCAAGGGAGTAAATATTTTACAATCTCATTAGCTTCATCACAGAACAGTAAGGGCAGCTAACTATCAATTTTTATAAACACTCAAATATAGAGGGAAATAATGTTTGTACGCGATATGCCTCAATTCATATTGTAATGTAGTCAATATATGTTTTCTAATATATGTCCTGAATAACAAAAATATACGATGTTTTTTTCAGAGCACGATCCACTCTACTTCAATTGTCTTCTTTTTGTCATCACACCCACACTGCATTCAAATAAAGTTATTAAATAAATATTTTCAATTTAATTCAAAGACGAACTTTCAATGGAGGAATACGTTCAATAATTCCTATCCTAAAGTTAATCTAAACCGACTTCGATGAATTTATATTCAAAATTGCGTTTTTACATGGATCTCAGGGAACGCCAATAGTTAATGCTAAAACAAATTTGTTTTAGTTCGCAAAAAAAAATTAAAACTATTGGAGAATTCACAAGATAATAAATCGAATAATGATATAGTTACGCGACAGCAGTATTAACTTTGTAGAATTAGAGTTAGACTGCCAAACTGAATAATGCTAAAATTTTTCGCAAGTATAAACAACGCTCATGTAAGTTTTAGTTTTGGTAAAGATTTTCAGACCACTAAAATGTGACAAAGTGGTGTGACATACTACTTTTTAGTTATTATAAATAATCGTATACCAATTCCTATATGTTATAGATCAACACAGGCAGGTATTTAGTTATTGTATCTTAATTTTATTATTATTAATTTGACAGACACATTTGACAGTCTGTCAGTATAATTTGCAATTATAGATAGAACGATAAATATAACGTCTCGGTTACTCAGTTTATGTTGTCTTATGACAGCGATATATATACATATATATCTAGTTGGTGGACTGTCAGTACCTCAGACTCTTGATAAAGCAGGTCCGCGGCAAATCTGCTGATATATTACCTTGAGTACTACTCGCTGTGCTATAAATAAATAGATTGTTAATTGTAAATGTAATAATAAAAATGGCAGCCGTGAAAAGTTATTAATACATTTTTAAGAGAGTTTGTTAAATTTCGCTATTAAAATTCTTAATCTTTCCTATGATACTATTCGTAAATAAATACGTCTTAGGTTATGTTAACTTGTACCCACAAAAACTGATGTTATGTGTTACTATGAAGTTACTTGACTGGAAAATAGAAGAGGGTAACGACGTAAGCGTGGTGATGTGGTTCTCGGTGGAGTAGAAGAAAGCCATTCACTCTCTTCCCATGGGGGTCGTAGAAGGTGAGAAAGGGATCGGACTGTTATATATCAAATATACAATCATGCAGTGCCCTGATGACGGCAATACGGCCTGCCAACTGTCAACTAGCTATTGCTATCAACTCATCCAGTTGTGTAAATTATAGGTGATTATAATTTATCTAGTTAATATTTAAGATAAGAATTACTTTTAACTTACATGTTATACGTAACTAACGAAATCATAAATATACTGATTTCTGTACATTTACACTACTCTATATTTTCACTTTATGTTTCTATTATTTCCACTATTATTTTAAAAATGTTAATATTATTAAGGTACTTGTCTGTACTCAGTGTTTTTTTTCTGCGTTTTACGCCACAAAGGGATCGAAATATTATCTATCAGACACTTGTTGTATACAAGTGTGCCGTGCAGTGGCCGGTAGACTGTAACAGGCTTGCCACTATTACGTTACTAGAACCAAATTTTAATTGACAAAATATGGGAGTTCTAATACACCGCTGCCTACCCCTTAGGGTAAACAAGCGTATGTATGTATGTATGTGTGATTATGTTAGATATAGATTAGATATCGCAGTTATAGTAGTTTTGTATACTTTTTAACCCCCAAAGCAAAAAGAGGGTTGTTATAAATGTCTGTGGCATCTAGCTGTTAAATGGGTGAACCGATTTGGATGCGTTTTTTTTCTATTTGAGCGCAGGTTTTAGCGATGGTTTTTAGACAAGTTTCATGAAAATTGATTCTGCTGTTTCAAGACCATCATATCTTTAGTTAGCTGCGACTCTTGGAATGTACATGTACATAGACTGATTCTGAACTTATTTTTTTTTTTGCTTGAAAACGAATATGATCCAGATGGTTGTGACGGAAACTTATAAAAGTACAATATAGCAAAGAAAAAAAGCCACAGATACTGAAGCGAAACTAGCAGTCGCTGTAACCTCCAAACACCAAGTCGTGTAGTTTCTAAAATATTTTAAAAATATATGGTATAGTAAATATTGATATTAATCCCTGACAATTTGTGCAAGAACCCTAAATCGATATAATACGGAACTCGGAATGCTCAGCTTAGAAGGGATGATTGTTACCGTATCTCATGTATTGCTTTATTATGATGCGAATAGAATAACTTTTATACGTCACGATTAAATAAATATCCTGCAGTAGTAATTTCAAATAGTATTATTAAAATAAAACGTTAATTACGCCTTTCTCCCTTCGGGGTAAGCAGAGACAACAGCCTGCTACTTACCAATCTTACCAATCACCAATCTCAAACTTACAATAATTAAAAATTAAGATAAACAGACATTAAGTGTGTAGTTCTATGAATGGCAATGTATGTGACACTCACTGACTTATTTACGAATTTTCGTTAGAAATAAGCAAGTGACAGTCATTGGATGGTACAAATTGGGTACGAAAAGTTGGTCTTTCTCCAGAATAACTATGAAAGATTTTAGACGTATATAGTGATAATATGCCATGTAATGAAAAAAACAAATAAAAAAAGCAGAATAATAATTCGAAAATCAGTAACTTGTGTCACGACCACAGTACGACTTTAATATCGTCGGTTATGGTGTCATCGTCGGTATGTGGTTCGAATTTAATAGGAACGATATTTCTATCAAATTTTAAACGTCTACCCATTTTAATCTGCTTGCATATTTACTATTGGTTTTCCAGAGAGTTTCTTTAAAGACGCTTAGTTTTAGAAAATTATGGTAAGTACATTTTTGAAAAATATTACATATTGCTAAAAAATGCGTTTATATATTATATTTATTCTATGATCAGCTATGCTAAGTTTTTTGAAGCTTAGAAAGGGGATTGTACTTTTTATAAATGCATTCTGTGTGTTATCAATATGAAAGTAATATGCAAAAGACGTGAACAACAATGCATCTAAAACTATAAGTTTAAATCTGTCTATTTGAACACTTATGTTTACCTCATCAAGATAGACTGGGATAGCATTTACTCGTAAATATAATTTCGTAGTATACAATCATAATAATTACAATAGAAACATCCAGTTCAATGCAAACAGACAAAGTTATGATGGTAGATGGCGCAAGCGAGCATCATGGTATACGACTACCACCATGCCGCGCCGCCCACACATATATCAATGAAAGGCCAAAAAAGGAGAGATTTTGGCCTCTGATAACCTCACTCACTCAAGAAACACAACGCTTCATATCCGATTTTTCAGAGGTATTACTCCGGACGAGCCGGCTTATACGTGCCAAATCATGGCTCTCCCACATTAAATTAGCAAATATGTTCATATTTACATAACTACTTGCAACATAATGAAACAATCTACCTATTTGGATTATTCTCGTGACTAGAATATCATCTAATATTAAAAAAAAAAAAAAAAAATAAAATTATTAATATTAATAAATATATTTTTTTTAATTAATAATAAATTAAAATTATTAATATTAATAAATATATTTTTTTTAATTAATAATAAATTAAAATTATTAATATTAATAAATATTTTTGGAGTATTTTAGAATGAGCATATCTTCACGCTGTCCCTGAGCGAACTAAAATGGCGTCAACAGTGTGACGCAACATCGCAGGAATGCGCGATGCGAATCAATTCGCAAGTTCTTGCGATGCGTAGAGGGAGCTCGCAAATTTTTGCGATGCGACGTCGCATCGCAGTTTTGTGTACAAGCCCTAAGTAAGTTAAATATTATCGTATGCAAAGCCATAGACTAGATTCTAAAGGAATATTAAAAAAACAGACGATGTATCTGATACCATCTGAAAAATGATACCACTGAACTTTTACTCTTTAATGAAAAAACATAAAATAAATCGAACTCACTTATCAAATTTTGGCAAAGTTCGATTTCCGAACGATTACTCAACAAGGGCCACTTTGCCCATCTCTTTCTTTAATATACGCTCATCCCTTTCTAACAGATGACTCGAGTTAGAGCTTTCATTCGCTTAAATCAAGTTAAGGGACCACGAAAACAAGAAAGAGCTTCGCAGTGTCGTCATCTGTCAACGGACGGCCACTTCGGTAATTTAACCCTTATTGCTCCCAATATAAAGTTCTTGATCCGTCCTTGACTTTGAAAATCTCCAACAAATTTATTAGTACCTTTTTTGTACAAATTGTATCTTTATATGAAGGGTATAAGGTGCATGGAAGTACGTCTTGTATTTTTGTAAATATCGTCCTGAAGTCACGTTCCAAAGTGGAGCGATAAGAGCTTGAGACAAACGAGATTTTTTGCTAATATAGACTTGCCGTAAGATTTTTGTAATGCTTTAAATATGTATGTGGTACCGAGTATGATAACCGGATTAGACAAATATGTACTAAGAATATGTTTAAAGTTGTTTCCTAAGATGGAAAGGAAAATCTTAATTGTTTCTTAGTTGGGTTATCTTCTATCTATCTTACTTGGCGTTGTAATGCAACACATCCTTATTGATACATTATAATAATAAGAATTAATAATACAATTAAGCCGGAGATTTATTAAAGACCACGTTAATCTGTGTGCAGATTTATTAATGTGGTCTTAATCTCCTGCTTTATTATTATTTAATTTTCCCATTCTAATGCAATTTTGTTTTTTTCAGAGCTGTGACAAAAAAATCTTGGAAAATCATCAATAATAATAAATAGTCTTGAAATAACACAAACAAAAATCTATCAGACTTCAACCTTACCTGTGATTTTAAGACTTTTTATGTTAAAAAGTTTTGCAGAACAAAAAATAAATACTTAAATGTAACATTTACAATAATAATTTAAAAGACATTTACCTACACAGGTACATGACTTGTTTAGGCACATATTTATTTATACTTTTATAATAATATATGAAACTTTATTTCTGTGTTAGAGGTATTTGACACAATGTCAACGGTCTGCTTTAGACCAATGAAAATGAACAACAAACATCGATGTGAATACAATATTCCATAATAGAAAAGATAAAAGAGAATAGTTCAGAGTGTACTAATTATTAATTAAATTCGTGTATCTCGTGCTTGTTTTGATAAAATCTCATTTGTGACAATTATTAATCATTGAATTAATATATTCAACCAGCTTCTTAAACCTTGAATATTTCAAATAAATACTAATAAAGTCCATGTGCCCTGCACAAATAATTGTTATATGGGCATATTTCACGACTGAGGGGAGGCAAATTGTGAAATTTATTGAATTTTATGATAGAATATCTTTCTTATTGAGTTTAAAGTTAAAAGTTTAGCAAATATTTGAAGGCCTAAGACTGTTTTACAGTTGTGTGGAATACATTACAAGGGGATGAAGTGGCAGGGTCTAGAAGGACGTATTTGTATAAATAAATAAACAAAAACGTCTTTACAGTCTTCCTATGTAGTTAGTCACAAGTTTGTTCATAAGCCCTTTGGCTGTTACGATTACCTTTCTGTCTTTGATTTATATCCTAAAACTATAATTTCGTTTTTAGATACATTAATAATTTGTTAATAAGAAATGTCCTTATATTATTAATGTAACCTATTTGTACAGAAATTAATAATTTATTTGGGAGTTAAATCGTATGTCAGATCACTTTGACAAGTATTAGAGAATCAAACTCAAGAGCTGTTAAAGGACGCGTGTATCTTCACAACTGTCGCTAACATAATGCCCGTTGAATTATCCTCCAACCGTATTGATACATTTAGTCAAACCAGGAGTCAATTATGGATTCATACATTTTAACATACAAAATAGGTATAATAATCAATTATAATATTAATCATCACTTATTTAAGTTAATGATAGTTTACTCAATATGTAATAATCATCTATTAAAGTAATAAGTACGTCACAATCGCCGGGCGTATATTATAATACAAGAGACCAAGACGCTTATGCTTAAAATCATGGTTCTATCCATGTTTGAGAGCACTTCCTGATGATTCCGCATCATTTTGTGAGAAGGTGCTGTTGGCTTAAGTAGCGGCGGAAACAGGCAATGACGAGTACTCTCCCGTCATGCAGAAGACGTACTGGGTGCCCGAGAGCGCCGAATGATATTTGGCCTCCTGAGCGCTAGCGTGGGGGTAATAACGGAGCTGTTCGTTACCCTAGCAAAAGCAGACCTGAGCCGGTGGCATAACGGTTTCCGTGCGAGCTTCTCTAAATTGAATTACATCCGTACACCACGGTGTGACCAAAAAAAAGGGTCCAAAAAACGTGACTGTACTTTATATCGTTGTTCGAAGGTTTTAAATGTTCACTAATCTTGTTTACAAGTCTAAAAGAGGATGTAAAAAAAATAAACTTGTTCCTTATTAAAACTCTTCTTTTTCTTCTCTCAAGTTTGGATCGGCTTGCGATGACGTTTACCCGAGAAATCTGCACATGTCACTGAAGCCTTGTTGGACACCAGAATTAACAGACTTGGAGTCGGAGCATGCACCATCAACAACGACCTTGATGCTTCTGTCTGTAAGAAAACTGGTGAGCCAATTGCACAGTTTCTCGGGAAGCCTATAGGAAGGAAGCTTCGCAAGGAGCGCTTTGTGCCAGACCCAATCGAAGGCCTTCGCCACGTCCAAACTAACGACCAACGCTTCCCCCTTGGTCTAGATCGCCTATGCCCACCGGTGAGTCAAGTAAACAAGAAGATCACTAGCTGAACGACCCCGACGGAAGCCGTATTGTCGATCATTGAGGAGCTGGTGGTCTTCTAAGTACCGAAGGAGCTGGCGGTTAACAATGGATTCCATTGTCTTTGAGAACAAGTAGGTGGTGGCTATGGGTCTGTAGTTGGACGGATCCGAGCGATTTCCTTTTTTAGGGATTGGGTGCACTAGAGCTGTCTTCCATGAGTTTGGGACTACGCCAAGAGAGTAGGAAAGCCGATAAAGGCGCGTTAAAACTGGTGCCAACTCTGGAGCACACGTCTTCAGCACGATAGGAGAGGATCTATCGGGCCCACTCGACTTAAAAACGTCGAGGGAAAGGAGCGCTTTACGCACTGCCCTTTGTGTATACCGGACTTCCGGCATATGGCTCTCGCACTGCCGCATGGTAGGCGCTGCGTTTCCCCCGTCGTCCAGGGTCGAGTTGGATGCAAAGAGTTTGCCCAGAAGATCGGCTTTTACTTTAGCGTCGTGGGCCAACGAATTATCTCCTATGTGCAGAGGTGGAAGGGGTGGCTTACAAAAGTTCACCTTGACAGCTTTGGCAAGAGACCACAATTCACGTGTGCCGGAAGGGAGACCCACTAGTCTCTCGCCAATTCTGCCGATGTGAGCCGACTTCGCCCCAGCAATTACTCTTTTGAGGGACCTGGAGTCCAAATTAAATTGTTTCTTTAATGTGTTGGTCTTTACATCCCCGTGCTGTCGCTGCTTTAGCCCATGCTTGGTGACATTCCTGGTTTCGGCAGGACACCGCTTTGCAGGTTCGACCAAACCAGGGCTGGGACTTGCCACCTGTGGGAATCAGGGAGAATGGAATGGAAAGTTCCATACCCTGAAGCACAACATCCGCGACAGAGTCGGCAACGACATTGGGATCATCCAGCGAGAAGCAAACCTGCCTCCATGGGTAGGATGCAAAGAATGTTCGCATTCCATCCCAGTCTGCTGACCTATAGTGCCATACGCGGCGACTGCCTGTAACTCGCGGCCGCAGCGAGTGAACGACTGGCACCATACTCCTAATCAGGCAATGGTCCGAAGAGCCAAGAGGGGCCTCAACGGATACTTTGTGGCCGTCAGGATGTGAGGTCAGCAGAAGGTCCAATAGCGAAGGCACGTGGCTTTCTGCATCTGGGATTCACGTAGGCGTTGTTACCAGCTGCGTCAATCTATATGCCAAGGCGAAATCGTGAACAGATCTTCCCGCATGATCGATTTTGCTGAACCAAGCCATTCGGCGTGATGGGCGTTGAAGTCGTCAAGAATCACGATCTCTGCGGATGGGACCTGGAGACACTGGAGCACTGAGTCTGTAGTCATTTGGACGTACTCGATGAGTCGGTCCGTTTCGGCATCACCGCTATGAGACCTGTAGAGGCATACGTAGATGCGGGGATGGTCGTCGCAGTCTACACGTAGCCATAAGATGGAGAAGTCCCTACCTTCAAGATTGCCGAGGCTGCGAGAAGTGATATCATTTCTAACGTACACGCATACAACAGCCTTAGGAATAAAGGAGTGTTCCAGTCTGTACCCAGGGTAGCAGAGGTAGGACGTGTCCGCTGGAGATGATATCTGCGTCTCGGTTAAAAAGAGCAAGGCCGGCTTGGCTGTCTCCAGGTGGTGGTGGACAGTGTCGAGGTTAGAATGTAAGCCCCTGATGTTACAAAAATCCACGGTAAACGTTACAGGGCGTGCCTTGGTATGCCTTCTCTGGCCCCGAGCAGATTTTGAGAGCGCAGTTGAGCCCCCCCCCCCCCAGAGTACTACTAGGGAACGCTACTAGGGAATCGAGTCTCGTCAGCTCCCACTGTGACTGCTGTGAGGACTCAGTCCAGTGTTGGGCCCTCACTGCAGTAATTGGAGAGGATCTGTTACTTCCGGCCGTAATACGCTTCATGGCCGATATTGACAGGACAACCTTCTGCGAGGAGGTCATCTCGCAGAAGGAGGCGGCGGAGCGGGTCGCTGAACCGGGTGGTGGAGGCGCGCTTACCAGCGCCTCATGCCGCCCTGAGTGTGGCCGCGGGTGGTCGGGACGGGTTTTCCCCTCCACCCGCTATAGTGTTCAATGCGAGGAGGCGACGTCCTGGTGTGCCTGGACGTTACCTGAAGTTACCGCGCTTTTGCGGGCAACAAGCGCTAGGAGAGGTCCGGATGTCTTACTAAAGCTGTTCTCGGATTCCGCTTATTTTAAGCGTAGCAGGCACACCGTGTGGTTTTAGTCGGTTTAATTCCGACACACCGTTCCACTGAAAACCCCGGTCGATTGACGGCCCGAAGGGGTTTCCACACGTTAAAAAAAAGCCCGGCTTCCCCTCTTTTCCTTTCCGTCTTCTCACCCAACGTCTCTTCTACCCCCTCCTTGCATCCCCCCCCCCCTCATTAGTCAGTTACGATTCTTGAGTTGCAGGTTTCCATGGACGGAGGTTACTACTTACTATCAGGTAAGCCATCTTTTCGTCTGTCCCCCTATATTGCAAAAAAGGAGAAGAGAAAATAAGAAGAAATAATAAATAATATATAATTCTGTTACCTTACATAATGATTAAAACTATATTAAGAATATCTCCCTCAAATGAATTCTCGTATAACTACGAAGCACTCAAACTCATTACTTAAAGGCAGTAATGAATACCTCTCAATAAATTTACATCCCGAACTCAAATAGTCAGGACTTCGTATGTTACACGAATAAAATCTCATCGGACTGGGTCTCGCATAATTTTCGAGTATTTTTTGTCAATTTACTTCACTATTTGCAATTCTGATCGAAACATCTCAACTGTGGCGTTATAGTTCACAAATTGGTAAACATTTGGTCTATGCCAAGCTTTCTATAAGAAAAGACAAATTTTAAATATTGCTTACTCGTCTGTCTATCAAAAACGTATGAGAAATTTCTACTGATATTACGCTATTTCGATTATTTACGGTAGTGAATCCAGAATCGTATTGACTTAATTAAGTCAGACTTGTATCTTCAGCAATTCAATTACCGAAGTATTTTCGTAATTCTTACTAAAATTTTTCAACGGATAGTATTTTGTGAATAATATTTAAAAAATAAGCCAATGAGTGAGTGAGTGAGTGTGAATGAACAATTCAGTTGATATAGTTTTTTCATCTTTGTTTCTATAAACAGAATACTTTTGAAACTCGAAATGTTTTACTATATCTACTTATAAGTATATGTATTAACATTATATATTTAGTATGATAGATAGCTCAGGCAAGATTTGCTTTATGCAAAAAAGCAACTTTTGATTATTATTCAATATTTTTAAGTAGTTTCCCCCTTTTGGATAAAAAATTGATTAATCAGTTAGATTTATGCATAATAATATATATTTTGTATAGGTTTATTTATTCTAATAAGAGGTAATATAGTTTTATATTCATCGCGTTGTCTTTGAATTTAGCAATATTTAAAAAATGTATTTAGATTTATTATTTAAAAAAATAATCACTTTAACATACATACTCCATACATAGAGTACATACTCGTACAATATACAGTAAATTTATGAGAAAAATACTAACAACCATATTTTTATTTGTCTAAAAATAAAATAAAACCCTTTATTGTGCTTATTATATTTGGATTATTAAATCTTTTTTTATACAATATAGGGGGACACGAGTCATCTGGGCTTAGGTGACAACCGGCGTCCATGGACAATTGTATCTCTCTGTGATGAGGGATGAGGGGAAAGAGAGGGGGATAAGGAGATGGGAAAATGGGTTGGGGGACTAGGCAGAAAAAAAGGAGAGGGGGAGTTGGGCCTCCAGAAACCTCACAGAGAGAAATGCAACGGGAGTTGCTTCACATTCGATTTTCTGTGATGATTTTCACATTGAATCTTATCTAAATCATGACTATCTCTGAGATAAACGTATTTTTTCTCAAACCAACGACAATCGAAATGCGTTAGGAGAATAAATCTATGCAATTAACTGTCTCGATGAGAGAAAATTGAATTGTATTTAACGACGACATCTCTTTGTCTTTTTGATGGCCAATCAGAGCATTGATAGAATTAGTGATCTTAGAATGTTCTTTTAGATTTTAACTATAATATCTCGATTATTTTATTAATTTATTGCAACTTGATTATCGATTGCATACTGAGTATATAATATGAGTGTAAACATATATTGTAGTTACATATGTATGTCGCAAATTCAAAAGGATTTGAATCCATGTGCTCTGTATTGTTGTCCGCCATCTTGACTTATTATCAATCAGTGCGCACACCCGGCGCTGGCGACGTCTCGGCAACAAGTGAAGTTCCGATTAACGTACACACCACTGACAGATATCAGTTATGACATAGACAACTTCACTATAGACGGTTAACAACAGTGTTGCCTTCCTAATAAATTAAATAATCATTCATTCACATTTGTCTTCGGAGGAGTTAAAGGTCGAGGCATATTAAACGCCCACTTTTAGCAAATTATAAACCAGTCCCACTCACGTGGTAGAAAGCAGACCTATTGCCGTCTACCAGTCACTTTAGGAATCAAATAAGAAAACTTGGAGTATATTAAAAGGGATGTCACGGATGGAAGTCAGGCTCATACCATGTAACTCGAACTGACTTATGCCCGGAAGTCAGCACCCTCTAACTGATGGATACTGAGTATTATAGGTCAATTTACTATGTCATAGGCAAGACTAAATATGAGAATAATATAAGTTAATTTATAGTACCCGTTTACTGTGTATCCATGTTAAGAACTTTAATTAACATATCGGAACGTTGTTACTGTTTTTTTTTATTCTTTGATACAGGCACGTCTCATAATGCCTCGCTTTATTGTACTGTGATACGTCTTTTCAAGTCGAGTCCAGGTGCCAATCTATGTATGTAAGCTCTCTTAAATTACTCACAAACTCTTACATGTTATTGACTCATTCAACACAACAACATAAGCAACACAAAGCGCCACCCACAATATATATGCCAATATAAAATTTCTAAATATGACGGGCAAAATAATTTTCCACCGCTTTTGACACGTCTGAGCTTATGAAATGTGACCAAAGGATCAAGTTTGTATAGACACGGATACTAAAAGTGATATCAAACCAAGAATAGTTTATGGCGGCGTGGGTGATGAGAAGAATAAAGTGATACTTTTGTAATACACTTGAACTAAACAATGATTTAAGTAGAAAAGAAAATGTATTGAAAGAGACGTTCGGTAAAATTAGACTTTAAAGTGAGAAGTCAATGGCACAAGAAATAGAATAAAAATGCAATTAAGGTTTGCCTCTATTTAAATCATATTATATAATTAAAAAAGATATATATTATTTTATCGTTTTGACAGAAAAAGAAAAATACTAACTTGCACCACAAGACAGTATTTTTTTCCTCCGCTGATGGGACTATCGAGAATCTGGCCCATTTCAGTGTCGCGACTGCTAATATATACGAAGGTATGTAGAAAACACTACTGGTTTTTCATATGATACGTGCAGAAAATATAATTGTGTCTAATTATACCATCTAATTTTAATAATTAAATAATTTAAAATGTCTTATTAAAGAAATTTGTAAACTCTACCCAGAACTTTGATATATAAACCAATAATAGAGCACTTATAGTTATATATCGAAACACAGAACAGTATCTAGTAAATAACATTTCAGATAGTTAAAGTCATAAATAACTTTAGCTGAATTGGGTTATCTATCCTTAAGTAGGTACGTATTAGATTAGACAACTGGTTGTGAATGCTTTCGTTGAATTTCGAGGACAGTAAATAGTCTGTGGTAGTTACTTAGAATCAGATTACCCATATGCTCGTTTACCTCTTTACTCTACAAAATCTGTTTATAACTCGGTACATACAAACCTAGCTTGCGAATGTGCTCGGAAAACAATATGTTGCGATAAAACAAAGCTAAACTATTAGACTTCAGACGAAAGCCTTATTACAATACCACGAATATGTTGAAATAAGTTTGTAGACTAGACTCGTAATATTAACTAATAACCTGTAATAGGATATACATATGTCGTAAAATTATGCAGATACGTAAAATAAAGAGAGAATAACAACAATGTTCTCGTATATACATACATACAAACTGAATACTCAGTTAAATTAATTATGACAATCACGTTTAAGTGACAACCGCCGTCCATGGACACTTGCAACTCAAGAGTCGTAAGTGTGCTGCCCACCTTCGAGGGTGATGAGGGATAGGGGGAGGTAGATGAGGAGATGGGGAAGAGGAGGTGGGGGATGAGGAGAGGGGAAATAGGGGAGGGGGAGTTGGGCTTCCGGAAACCTCACAAACTTTTGAGAAAATGCAACGTTAGCTTTACTCCACAACCGGTTTTCTGTGAGGCCGTGGTATCGCACCAGTCGACCCGACCCATTCCGGCCTAAGCATGGCTCTACCACTGTAAAAATCTCTAGATTTTTAATCAGATTGCAAAAGTTCTTTGTACTAGGAATAGAGTATTTCTTAATTAATAATATAGACTACCAAAAATGGTACTAAGACACTTAGGAGCGAAGCATAAATGTGGGTAAATTTGCAGGGATTAGCTAGTTTAGTTTATGCGTAAACCGATGAATTTTTACTTTGTTTCTAATTTTATATCCCATAGACATATGAGGATGAATTAAGTTATTATCATAGTTATGAATAAATTAATTTGTACTCATTGTGACGTATTAACCCTTTTTTTTGTGTGGAAACCCCCACGGGTCATCACCTCACCAGAGCTTACGGTGGTATATCGGACTCGAACCGCATAAAACCACACATTGTTCCGTCATGAGAGCGTCTATTGCTAGGGACCCGGGATACCTTGAGATGGAAACATCCGGGAACCCCAGCAGACCTTGGGCACCTGCCTTACGCCCCCCACATCAAATAGGTGCGCGTCACCTTCTCAGGCCTGCTTCTTCTGGGGTAACGGTCAGCCCAGCTCGATACCCCCAGGCCAGCGCTCATGGAGATCGGAGATCAGTGGTTGCTCTCCGACGTCTGGTGAGTCTTCTTCGGGATGGGAGAGTACTTGTCCTCTCCCTTTCCCGTTCGCCTCTTTGGCTACCATCACCTCCTCGCAAAACTAGGCGCCAGAACGTATTAACCTAGAACACTCGATAAAACGTGAAATAAAATGATAATGTAGTTATTCCCGCTTTCAAAAACTATTGTTTTTGTATTAATAAACTGAAAGCAAATCGCTGCTGATTAGGCTAATCGAATTCATTCACATTTAAGTTTAGGTATAGTGGGAAAAGAAAGAAGAAGAGAAGAAACTGTTGGTAAGTGACTACTGCTGCCTAAGGACATTTGCAACTCAAAAGTGACTAGTGGGCAAACTACATCAAAGAACTCCGCTCACTAGACTTCACAATCAGTTTTCTGTGAGGGCGTGGTATAATTTGCGATCCGTGGCGTTTGGCCGGACGACTGATTATAATTTCCATAAAAATTGTAAATTACAATTATCAAAATTACGAATTGCATTATTTGTTCGTCTAAATTTTGCAGGTAGCTAAGCAGTAACATAGCCATTATGGTCAGTGAAATATGAGAATTATATAATGCTGCCTACGTAGTCATTTTTTGTGACATATTCAATATTCGTACCCACCAAGTTGTCCTTTCAAAACTATGTTTTATTTATTATAATTATTATTTTTAAAAACAAATCGGAAATTTTGTTAGGCAATATCACTTGGTAATTACTTTTTATCTCTGCCTAACGCGATGGGAAAAAGGCGAGATTATGTGTGCATTAGTACTTCTTGATGCGTGGATTTTTATTTTTGGATTATAAAAGGACAGTTATTGTGTTTGTTTACAAGATAAAAAAAAGACCCATTCTGCATTATCACGTTGAAGACAGTCGCGAATTATCGATCAGGGTTAAAATAGTAAACCTAATAGTTTGAAACTTCAATATAATATCTCGACAACGTGGCGCCGCCATATTTATAAGTGCATGTATAAACATACGTATGTATGTATAATGCTTGTTTACAGCATAAGATAGTTTATAGCGGAGATAAGAAGGTATCTTGTAAACTAGGTTTGTTTTAAATATATAATAAGTTAAAAACCATTTTGTGTTTATTTCAGCTAAAGCATAGGCATTTTTTATATTCTTCTTGACTTGATTAGTAGTTACTAATTTTTTTAGATTTCCACGTTTTTTGTAACATCTTGAAACACAACGCTGCGAACATACATATATGCAAACGCTGAAACATAGAATTCGCGCTTCTTAGAAGCAAAGCAGTGGGCATATATGTACATTGTACATATGTATACTGCATGCAAAGTATGCTTACATTAGGAATGCAGTGAGTAAACTAAATTGTTCTTACTATTGAAAATCTGATAGTTGGATGGACTTTTGTTTTATAATATAGGGGGACAGACTACATCTCAAGAGTCATAACTGCGCTGCACGCCTTTGAGGGTGATGAGGGATGGGGGATGTGGGGAGGGGAAAGAAGAGAGTTGGGAAGGAGAAGAGGGGAGGTGAAGGTAGAGGAAAGAGGAGAACAGGACTTGGGCCTCCGGAAACCTCTCTAATCTCGGGGAAATGCAATGCAAGCGTTGCTTTACAACCAATTTTTGTGAGGCAGTGGTATCGCACCGGTCGAGCCGGCCCATTCGTGCCTGAGGATGGCTCTACCACGTAATTATTTATCATTATTAAACGTATCGCAATCCACTGTTGCCTATATTATTATCCAAAAGTGCACCCTAGCACCCGGCCAGCAATCACCGACTTATCACCGAGTAAATGAAACAAACATACACAAATGTTGACCCTAAATATATTCAAATAAGTGGAAACTGAATATAATTATTCTATGGTACAAAAAAAAACTATTTTCTCGGACATTTTGTGTTTTAGCAGAGGCTCTTTTTAAAAAAATGTCTTAGAAAATAGTAATTTTTTTTATATTTTCTGTTTAGGCACGAATTTGCTAGCTCGACCTCAGTACTACAACGGCCTCGCCTTCCATGCGTATACCTCACGTCTGCCTGAAATGCGTGAATCGTCTTGAGATCCATTTATACTATTATTTACCACCGTTATCATTTAGATAAAATGCTACTTCACACAGTAGCTGCTAGGTGGCTTCAAATTACGTATTCCCAAGTGTTTTGCGAAATAACGTCGAATGGGGCAATGTACACAATTACTTCTATTATTGCCGCCATTGTGGCAACGTCGTATTAAAATTTTGAATATATTATTATTTTGTGCTCAACTGAACGGAATTTCAACGTTCATAATGTACCTTTTTTGTACGGTGAGTTCGACGGAAATTTGCGTAATGTGGTGAATTACATACACGTGGGGACCATTTAACATTATAAGTGTTGATATTTTATCACGGTAGTCAGCCATACAGTCTATGGTATCATTTTGCTTAAGTGGGCGCTAAACATAAACTAATGAGGGTAATTATTTATTTAGATTTAGCTTTACATTTCACTTGACTATCAGATAAATACGAATCTGAAATAATAACACACAACATATAAGAATAATTAGACAGGAACATGAGAAAGTGTAGTAAAGACTGACTATTTATTTTATAAGAATCTAATAAAGTACCTACACACTGTACTTATCTACCCAGAAACCCAGAAATTTACTTTTGCTTTATAAATACGACCAGCTTAAGACAGTTCAGTAAGAGCAAAAGATAGTATTCAACATTTTTTATTACAAACTTCTTCAAATGTAATTTATCTCTTCCTAATAGAGGAAGTTAAATTTGTAAATCTACTGTATCCATCCGGCCTTCGTTACAGTTGCAGTTAAAAACATCAACAATTAGATTTAAATTTAAAATTCTAAGACAAAAACACAATTTAGAGACAGAGAACCTTCAAATATACAGTCTGAAAGGCTCCGTTTGATTGAAGCTCTTAAGGTCCTTAATTTGTAATAGGACTCGGATAAATCTTTTGTTTCTTTGTTGAATTTTCCTCTCCACGTCACAATATTTGAGAATAATCAGTCCGATCCGAAGTTAAATAGTATCTCGTAAAATGTAGAAAAAATACAAATTTACATATCTGTCAGTTTTGCTAGCCCGTCGATGATTCGGAATCGATAACGGAATAACATTTCGACATAGGTTAGTCGTCTACTATTAATTTATGACGATAACGATTTTTATATGATTTATTATTTATTTGAACCTTAATTTACACTTGTAAGAGTACCGATTCATTTTATTAGTACTTCCTTTTACTTTTTTTGTTTTTAGAGACTTAAAACGATTCTCAGACGTTTAGACTAAATTTATGGACATGTTCTATGAGTAGAATCTGCTTAACCGGGCATTGACGATACTTCAACCTTCTCATGAGTTATTTTTTCTGGGGCACATAAGTTACATAAGTCTGTGGTTGTTAATACTACGCATATGCAATATACGGAGGTCACATTGAAAGTTTTTAGAAAACTATAAACCTAATGATATTGGAAGCCTGATAATACTTTTATTGCTTTTCGTAGCAATCTCAGTTCCTATCTAAGCACCGTCGCATGCGGTGGAACAAATGACTAAAAAAGTGAGCAATCTCTTCTTAAGAGATCTCTTCCACGCTTTTACAGGGCATCTTTAGGATTCATATATCGAATTTCAATAGTTTTATCTTTCATTTTTTGCACATAAATAAAAGTCACAAGGTTGGGGCTGTAAAGAGGACGACTCTCTACCTCCACACCATCGATGTACAAAATATTCGATAGTCCTTCTGGCGGAGTGAGGTGGAGCGTTGTGGAAGTTGAGGAGGAACCTGCTTCTTAGGCGCTGTTGTCTAACATTTTCCATGACCACTGGTCAACAATGACTGCCACATCAATCTGCGGTAACAGTCCTTTTATTTTCTAGAAATATATTTGCGAAATGACCCGAACATGAAAAGAATGAAGTAATTATCCGCTTACATTGACTTCTGCAATTCTTTACTTTTGTCGGCATATCTTCGAAAGCAAACATCCATTGCACAGATTGTCTTTTGGTTTCGGGTTCTTAACATTATATCCAACTTTCTGCACCTGTGACGATATCACATACAGCATTCGAGTCACCTCCGTCACTGCTCGAAACTGATGATATTATGTCACCCTTTTATCAGCTT
Organism: Tyria jacobaeae; assembly: GCA_947561695.1. Classification (NCBI taxonomy): domain Eukaryota; kingdom Metazoa; phylum Arthropoda; class Insecta; order Lepidoptera; family Erebidae; genus Tyria; species Tyria jacobaeae. Next base: position 5,719,309 of record OX387215.1, on the reverse strand, counting down.
CTATCGCTAGCCGCCCGTTTACACGTTTTCTTCAGTAGTCGCCGTAAAAGGACGTCGTTCAGTGGGTTTGCTTCGACCACGTTTAAACTCATTAAACTAGTTGTAAACAGTGGTACGAAGATGGAGCTTCGTAATCAAATGTATCAAAGTCTATCGTAACATTGTTGAGTAATTTTATAAAAAAAATGACACACGAATTCATTACACATCAAAGAGTTCCTAATTCGAAATTTAAATAAATTTTTCATCGGCTGCTTTTCTTACTGGCCTATTTATAAAAACTTTCACTGTGACCCACATAGACCTATGTGGTAGACTCGTTTCCACAAAAGTCTATGAAAAAACACCCACGGGTTTGGTTAAAACTCACCAGGGCTGACGGTCAAGTGTTAAACTCGAACCGACTAAAACCACATGGTGTTCCGTCACAAGTGGGTCTATATATATATATATATATATATATTTAAATATATGTATGGATTTGGCTTGTCGAATATCCAGTGGTAAATTATTCCACAGCCTGACTGCTTGCACCGAGAACGATTTGTCAGTGAATTGTGTGGTATGTCTAGGCATTTTCAGCTTCAAATTCTCTGACGATCTCAGGTTCCTGCAATGTGTATTATGTAAGAACTCAAAACGTTCTTTAAGATAAGAGAGAGTATGTGGATGGAATAGAGTACTGTAAAAAAGAGAAAGAATATGAACGTTCCGGCGAAGGCGTATAGGTAGCCACTTGAGCTTTGTATGATACTGTGAGATATGATCATACCCGAATATGAATCTTATGCAGACGTTTTGGAGTCGCTCAAGTTTGTTCAGTTGGTCTTCGGTGAGATCTAGATAGCTGACGTCACCATAGTCAAGAATAGGAAGGAGAAGAGATTGTGCTAAAGAAATTTTGGTATTGACAGGAAGAAAGTTGCGAAGCCTTCACAGCGACCCTGCAGTGGAACCATCGTAATAGATAGCTGGTAGATGCTGCCTGTTTATTACTGAGTTCATCCTTTGACTATCGATGATAATTATTTGAGTTTTTGAAGGATATACTCTTAACCCGTAATTCCTACTCCAGGTACATATTTGTATCAAATCCTGGTTGATGTGATGGATAGCTTCAGTCAGGTTATCCGGGTCAGCTTTAGGGTAAATTTGGAGATCAGAGTAATACACTTACATTTTGTTAAAGGATAGATGTTAAGAAAAGAGTATAAGTTGTTATAGAGACGATGTGAGAGAATACTTTGGAATATTTTTGAAGAACTTACTGTTGTCTAGACACGTTTGCTAGATTGTAAGAAAAGTTTATAGGTTTGTGAATCTTTGCGAAGAATAGTCTGGATAATAACAATTTTCAAACCGCTAGTACCTTGTTCCTTAGGTGGAGTTCAGTGATGAGACGTAAGAAAGAAAAACCACGAAGACGAGACAACTTACTCTTTGAGCTCTTGCAAGCTTGAACATGATGGGTCTTGTAAAGATCCACACCAAGAACATGTTTTTGTACAATATTTTAAATAGAATTGATATAATTCTTATTAAAATATACTTTCTCATCAGCAACTTGATGTAAGTTCTGAAAAAGTAGATCAGTTTCCTTATTTGATTTGTTAGTAAATTGATGTGCATATTCAATATCAAATTTGATAACATCGAAGTGATTGATTGAGCCCACATGTTGAATTAACTATTATCCAATTCATTCCCTATTAAGTTAACCTAGTTGTTTTAGGCTATCTATACCCGATTCCAATGTAAAAGTAACTCTTGGAACTAATCACCGTATCATATTCAATTCATTTATTTTAATAATTAGTATATTTCTTTATTATTTGAAATTCAATAATTTAGAGATCATGCAGTTCAGACTATTTTGAAATCCCACTTCAGCGACCATGTGACAAGGTACGATATAAAAATAAAAGGTCAACTACAACTCATCAATAAATATTCTAATCAAATGTTTATTATTTATTGTTTGTAATTCATATTGCACATTCTACCGCGTGGGTTGTGTCCAAACAGAATCTGTTGTCTATTACAACATTACCAAAGTTAGAAAAAGATTTCTAATCTCGATTTAAACTCTAAAAGATTAAACAAAGTAACTTTAATACACTTAGCTACTAAACGAGATTTGAAAAACAAAGTTCATGATATCTTCCTGATTATAATACAATTGTTAGAAGAACTAAGTAAGCAACTTAAACCTATAATAAGTTTTAGCTGACGCAAAGTAAAACAATGTAAAGTTTTAAGTAAGACATTGTTCATTAAGGTATAACATAATATGATAAGAGAGGAAGTATAACAAAAACGCCTATTTCATCATGTCGTAGTCTGTTAAATTCCTTCAACCCTTTAAATCTACTAATATTAAGACTTGCCAAAAAATTTTATTAACTGTTTTTTAGAACACATCGTTATTCTAATCGTAAATATGTTCAGAACACTTCTCAATAACTTTTCTGAATTAACCCAATCAGACAAAATTAGTTTTATTAACCGCACATTATTTAGGACGTTCGAAGTTTAATTGAAGACGTAGAGTCGGGACCGAGACAAGTGAAATTCTAATGCTAATTGTCTCAAAGACGAATGATGAAAACATTCTCCGTTATTATTCTACTACTATTTTATGTGATATTACTTTTGGAAATTAAAAAAATGGATGATTATTATTAATAGCTTTTGTCCAAGGAGTAAAGATACCCTATGTAGTTTTTGTACTCCTGATAATATGAATACATACATACACATCCATAGACCGTATGGATTCTCTAAATCCCTGAAGGGCTACTTATTGCAAACAGATATATAGTGCCACTTATGTATTAGGGGGCGAGCCTCGTCGTGGGACTCAACGCTCACGTAAGTAAAACCATATATTAAAAAAAAATTGTCAAGCAAGGAAACAAAACTCTATAAAATACACTATTGCAATTAAAAGTACAAAACCTGTGCTATTACTGAGCATCAGTGTTGCCTAAAAACTCAAAAACATCAGATAAGTTTGTATTATAGAACTAATAAGAGCAAATTCAAAATCTAAACAGTTTGACATCGCAACACGTGATCGGTCAAGTCCCAAAAGGGCAATTTGAGGGCCTACTTACAGACGTGTCAGCTGAGATAAGGGTTCGTTTGCGTTATATGGATCGATTCCACTACACAAAACTTTAACTTGAAACAATTTATTGATGGCCACTTAAATAAAAGACTTAATCAGTTCAGCAGCACTTTTGAATCCTCTCTAATTTGCAGAACATTAACTTTTTTTTTTAATTAGAATATTTTTTATACAAATACGGGGTTTTGTTGCTTAAGTTATACTTATTCGTGATTATAACTGACTAACTGTAACTTATAACTAATCAAATGTCATTAAAAGTTTCCAATAGTTTTATACGCATAAAGTTATTTAAAAAAAATACATAAATAACAAATATGTCAGGTTTGATCATATTTATCAACTTCTTTTGGAAAATTAAACTTTTGTTAATACCCTTTCATAACATACATACATTTAACTACATGCAATATGATCACAACAATCAAATACGGCTCTCAATCAAATAATCAAATATGCTGTTTAGACTGTAAGGTAGGGCTTTACCCTACCTTACAGTCTAAACAGCATTATATACATATTATGATAAACATACATAATTATACTAGGAAAGAAATAACTTATAACTTGCTCAGTAGGGTAAATACACCTAAAAAACTACAAATCGCCGTTTTTTAAATCCTTTTTTTTCTGTACTATCCGTAGTTGATACTTGAACTTATAACCATACTTACGTTGTGACCATACTGACTGTTTATTGTAACAAGGTTTGGTAGCTTAAAGGTTTTGGTCTTATAATTACGATCAAGTGATATGAGTATCACCAAATACACTACTGATGTCAACCTAATCATAAACACTTTTCAATATTTTCGGGTTTGTTATCTACGGTATTAATGACTTTAATTCGATTTTAACAAATACTAGGTTTAAGCTCAAATTAAGTTTTTTCATTTAGCATTAAATGTGATCTACGTTAACAATATAACAAATTGGAAGCTTTTTCATACTTACATATAAGTATGAAAAGCCAAAAACAAATATACTCTCGAATATTTCAAACCAACCGCTAGGAAGAGGATGACCATCTTTCAAACATGCAGAAAAAGGTCCAGATTAGGGTCTAAGCACAAAGACGACCAAGATCAGAGCTGTCTGCCGCAAAAGTACAAGGAGACACAGCCGGCATATCGGTGCTCGCGGTCATAAAATCAATTTGATTTGCGGTTTGTCGAATCAGTTTGAGTATCCCTCAATAACAGTCTCTTTTTCACAAAACAATATTACACAATGTTTTACTTAGATATTTTTAAAATTTACTAGCTTATATGTTTTACGTACCTTACAGTTAACAATCTTACATTGCTTGTAAGATTGTTAATGATCAATAAAACCTTTTGATCAATAGATAAACTTAAATGAAAAGAGAGAGTTACAGCGCACAATATAAGGAATTACTATTCTACATTTCTCTCTTATTCTCTATTACTACATTTCTATTGACACAGCATTTTACTTTCATCATCTACTATATATCTATAAAATATACGTACTGTGATAGCAGAAAGTAGCCAGCAGAAGTAGTTTCAAATATTTAAAAACCAAAAAATAGAGTAATAAAATACATTTTCAGTATTGCCTGTAAACCCCAACAAATAAAGTTTCTAGTTAGTCTGAGAAATTTTGAACCGTCCATTTTCTGGCATACTCGGTTGACTATTTGCTATTCCAGACTATAATCTACCTGTGTGACAATAATAATTATTCATCCAGATCTGTTCAGCCGTTCTGTCGTGATTGAATAACAAGAATTTGTCCCAACCCTCCTCACCCCTTTTCCTTCCTCTCTTCCCCTCCCTCCCCTCAAAGGGAGAAGCCCACTTGTTTTTTAAATGTATTATATTTGGTGTTCAGTGTCATCATAATTCTTATGCGCCAAGAGGATTGTGAGAGAGGACGATTTGACCGCGACATGACTGTGAATTGTCGACAATGTATCGACGAATCAGATTTATTACATCAGTTTTGGATAATGGTGGATTGGAACAAAGGTGGAATTGAGTAGACAAAAAGTGTATGTAACATATATTTACCTTGTATTATATTGTTCTGCACGTATGGTTTCTTTTCTTAAAGTTTATTTTACTTGGTTTTTGTGACGTCCTGTTTTGATACTTGGTGTTAATAGAATAGAACTTAGAATTTCACTAGAGCGTTAGAAACCTGCTAACACCGAAATGATAGTCTGAGCCTGATCCCACTACTATGCTATTTCAATTAGCACACCTTTCAGAGGTGAATTTGAAGGAGTATAATATCAACTTACATTAACGTACAAAGTTTTAACCAAACCCAAAATGTACACGTGAGTAAAACCGTTTATTTTAACGAGTATGTCGTTTAATACAGTGTCAGTAACAAATTCGAAAACAGATATTTATATATACATATATTTTAAATACAACATTGTGTATAAACATATTTCTTAGTTTCCTGTACTATGTAAGCATGAACTGAAGTGCAAATAGCACTTTAACTCATGTTTACATAAAATGAAACCACACAAAGTGATTCCATGCCTTTTTAAAACTAACCCTGCACAGCACATTACCCACACCGATGCGTTTCGATAGTATACGCATTTTATTATATTTAACTCCCCTTCCAATCCGTATTGTGCAAACTCTCAATGAGTTTTTAACACGTAATTTGTTGATTAAATGAACTGTGCTGTTCCATAGTAGGTCATGAATTCGAACAACTGCAGGGTTAAAAAAAACAGATTAATTAAGAGTTAGTTATAGCTTTATAACTATCCTCCTGAATTCATTGATTTAGTTCTTTATCAGTAGTACACAATTAATTTTTTTACTAGTAGGAACAAACGTGACGTGACGTGAACGTGAAATATGTTTTACTAGAACCGCATTTTACTAGAACCTAGTGGCAGCGGGACGGGTTTTCCCCTCATCCCATATACTCGCATGTAGATACCCGGTATCTAACTGCAAGGAGGCATGACGGCCCGAGTGGATTTCAACACATAAAAAAGGCACTAACAGGACATGTCGTTTCAACCCCTAATAAAAGGCCCGGTAACCTCTAACTAAAATTAATTTTGCTCGTTCTATGGGTCCGGAATGTAATTAAATAATTTAATGTTGTGATTTAAACATACTATACTTTCATTACCTTATTTACTTCAGTCTGTAAAGACTAAATAATTGACAAACAATAATTGACTTATAAAAAAGAACGTACGCCTGTCATGGTAAATTGTAAGAGCGGTAACAAATAAAGAACATAATCGAATTGACAACCTCCTCCTTTTCCTTTCAAATAATCAATTGACGCAATACAATAATATTCAGCTACCACCTACTCAAACCAACAACAAAATTATTTATAGGTGGAAGGGCCGGCCGCTCAGATTTATGTTTAAATGGGCCAGACTAAGTTAGCGCTTTAACTATGCAAAACACCATCAACTACTAATTAACCACCACCTACGCTGATTAAAGACAAGATGTTTATTGTAGCCAATTTAACTTGTTGTATCTTTTTGAGTAGCTTGTCCAGAGCTCACGGGGGTCACACTGAAAGTTTTTAGAAAATACGAAACTAAATGATATACAAGCCTGTTAATATTTTTATTGTATTTCGAAGTACCTAGTATCTCCGATCCTTTTTAAGCACCGTCGCATGCATGAAACCATTCACGGAAACAGTAAGCAAACTCTTTTTTTTCTTGTCTCTTTTATGCCCTTTCAAACGCAGGCACGAAGCATGTCATGTAAAACTAAATGACATATGAAGTCATTTCACATCTACAGATTTCTAAAGAGTTTCTAATTAGATTTTTTTTTATCGGCTGCTTTTCTTACTGGCCCATTCTCAACCTATTCTAAAAACTTTCATTGTGACCCACGTACAGTAGGACAGAATTCTACAACCTGATTCTATCTTCTGAGTACGTTTTGGTAATTCTGTAATAGTACGAGTATAATTACAAATATTTCATAAACTGAATAGTAATGAATTTAATATAATAAATAACATAATAATGATAGAACAATAACTAAATAATAAGTAGAAATCCTATTCTTTAACTTAAGAAAGACTTAAGTAATAGGGCAAGCCTATTTGCATCACCGGGGTAGTGCATTATTTACAGTCTGATAGATAACAGTCCGATCCCTTAGTCGCTTTTTACGAGACCCACGGGAAGAGATCTGTTGGCTCTATTCTACTTCCCCGAGAACCATACGGAAACCTTCCTATATAAAAAAAATCGACGATTTCATCGAATTGTGATATTGTCTCTCAAAGGGGATGCCACTTTTCTCACGTCTGAATCCCGGAATGGTTAGACATATGATTACAAACAACCACATTTTGCCAACCATAATTTAGTTCTACTTACATAATAGGGGGCAAACCTATTGTCGTCCACCTGCTGCTTCAGAAAGGTGTGGTCATATTTTAGGGTCATTTAGGAGACGCCTTTAATAATCAAAATCGATATTTTCTTTAAATAGAACACATTTTAATTCAAAACTGACAATTTTAATATAAAATTTTAGTATAGAGCTTTTTTTATCGAGTAGATTTCCTCCACAGCTCATCATCTCACTGAATTTAACAGTGAAGTGGTATGTTGTACTCGAACCAACTAAACTGCAACAACCGTACTCCCAAAATTGCTTATTCAACTCTTCCATTAGTAATTTATTATGGACAATATCATCTAAATTTTAAAATATATAAAACAATCTAAACATTTGAAAATTGTACAAACCAAACCGTTACAATAAAGGTAACAAAAGAACAAAATAAAATAGAAAAAAATATACTAAACAATAAAATGCTCACGTGGTGACCACGATTTCTAATAAATTTTATTCATAGCAGTACGGTTGAATGCGTCCCCTCATCCCCTTTGTGTTGGTCACACTACATTAAATCCGATCCATTTTAATTAATATCACCATATCGCAGCCATTACAGTACACAATTATAAAGTTGCGCATTGATAGACAATTTTAATTTAATGAAGTACTTACAAAATAAGATAGTATAGTAATAATTTTTGAAGGACAGAGGGTATGGTAAGGTATGGTATTAATAAAGAAATGTAAAAATACAAATGTATGCACATCCTTGCTTGATTTCTGTTTTGATATTTGCTGTCTTTACTCGAATACTGCCCGAAATTATATTCGGTTTTTGTTTGAATGATAAAAAAAATAAACGGTTACTGTTGATACATACATATGCATACATTCATATATACGCTCACACCTGTATCCCTGAAGGGGTTGGCAGGGCAGGGGTACTATATTCAAGAATTTGGTCCCACTTACTAAATAGACAACAAGCTTATTGGCGTCAACTGGTCTGAGCCCTTCAGTCGAATATTATTAGAATAAGAATCAGTGTAGAGCATCAGTGTTAGAGACCGTCTGTTATGACCGAGTCTGGACTGAGTAAATAAACTTGTCATATATAGATATGTACATTACAATCGTATCGGCCATACTGTTTTTGAAGTTGCAGTTGATTTTCTCAAACTTTAATTCAATCAGTTTAAATGAGGCTTTCTGGGTAGGTGATGATGATCAGTGTTTTTTATTAGTTAATAGTATATTGTATAGTTAAAGTGCTAATAAAAATAATATTGTTCTTGGTTTAAGGAGTCAAATATTGTATAAATTGTACATAGTTCTTGGTGGAGTAGAATTGGGCCGCCGAATCTCTTCCGTGGGTATCGTGAAAACCCATGGATAGGATCGGGCCTGAAATGAGACCGTATACCATACATCATCAGTATACATATAGTAAATACAGCTCTTAAGTTAGTGCTACTAAATGGTTGTTGGCATAAAGTGGGTGTTTGAGTCGCCTCTGCTTACCTCTCAGGGATATAGGCGACTTAAAAAGTTATATAGGTAAATGGGATACCTAAACATATGTACATATGACTCGATAGTCCGAAGTGATCAAATCAATATCACAATTTGCGGTGTTGACTAACCTATGTATGCGTATAATACATTTTAGGAGACGGGACATTAGTTATAATTCACATATGAAATAATATCGTTAAGATATGCAAAAATACGAAATTGAAAAAGATAAATAACGAATTTAAAAAGTCTGTCATTGCAAATTCATTACTTAACTTTTTTATGATTATTATCTTTTTTACTTACACGTCTTTAAAACATTTCATATACCTATGAGGAAATGATACTTGTGTCTAATATCGCATGAATACTTTTTTAATCTGGGGTCAATAACTTATCACGTAACTGACATTACTTTGGAGGTGACAAAAAAAAACCTTGCCGGTGCCTGTGTTCATATCACGTAAAGGCCATTACACTGGTAAGACTTACTCCTACCTGGTGAAGTGATCATGCCTGTCTTACCGCGGCCCAACGCTTATATTAGGAAGTTGTATAATGTATAAGATACAATCTTACTATAATAATCGCCATGAGAACTCTTATATCGCGATTCAGGATCTCACGTTCCTTCACAGATTAAAGGCTTCTGGGCACACTGATTACAAGTGTGCAGTCAGTTCAGTCAGTTCAGTCATTTCAGTTTGTAACAGTGGTAGAGCCATGCTTAGGCAGGAATAGGCCGGCTCGACCGGTGCGGTAGCACGGACTCCCAGAAAACCGGTTGTGAAGTAACACTTACGTTGCATTTCCCCAAAATGAGTGAGGTTTCCGGAGGCCCAACTCCCCTCGTTCCTCTCCCCTCATCCACCTCTCTTCTTTAACCTCCCCGCATCCCCCTATCCCTTATCACCCTCAAAGGCGGGCAGCGTACTTACGATTTTAAATTGCAGGTATTCATCTGTCTCCCTATAGTACATAAAAAAAACATAAAACTGTTTATTATCCTGGTGTCTTAGAATCGAAGATACATTTGCTCAAATATACATATATATACAATTAACACTGGTAAAGTCACAATAAGGCACTACACTCCCATTGAACTACCTTGAGTATCCACCAATTATCGGCAAAATACGTTTTTGCGTCTATCGAACAGTGCAGCAACTTAATATTGATATTTTTAATCACAAATTACGGGTGCTCAGCCTTAATTTTTTCTAAAAGTGTAACTTTTGATTGTTATTTATATATAACTGGATAGTGTTACTTGATCTTTATGTTCACATATTATTCATGTACGTACTTAATTAATAATAATAATAATAATAATAATAATAATAAATTCAATACTTAATGTTAAAGACCGTCAGGAGATATGGAAGAGCAAAGAGCTGCATGGACGTTTTTATCGGGCCTTAAACGGGCCCGATGTAGATTTATTATCATCTGTGTCTTGGCTACGTTTCAGTGACCTCTTTGGAGAAACTGAAGGTTTTATCTGTGCAATTACAGATGAAGTTGTTATGACGAACAATTATAGGAAACATATCCTGAAGGATGGCACAATTGACATTTGTCGGGCATGTCATCGCCCTGGTGAAACCCTCAGGCATATAATTTCCGGTTGCTCTCGTCTTGCAAACGGTGAGTACTTGCACAGACATAACCAAGTGGCCAGGATAGTCCATCAGCAACTTGCTCTTAGATATAACCTTGTGGATGTCGAGTTACCGTATTATAGGTATGTGCCCGACCCAGTTCTTGAAAATAGTCGTGCAACATTATATTGGGATCGATCTATCATCACTGACAGGACTATTGTTGCCAATAAACCTGATATAGTGGTGATAGACCGACTAGAGCGCCGAGCAATGATTGTTGACATTACCATTCCACATGACGACAACCTCATAAAGGCAGAAAAAGATAAACAAATAAAATATTTGGATTTAGCCCATGAGGTGGTCGACATGTGGGATGTGAGTTCTGCAATCATTGTGCCGATAGTCATATCAGCTCATGGGTTGATTGCCAAGAGCCTCGACCAACATCTGCAGAGGCTCACGTTACACAGCTGGGTTAAGGGCCTGATGCAGAAGGCAGTCCTTCTTGATACGGCACGTATTGTGGGGAGGTTCCTGTCTCTGGAGCCCTAACCACCGGTAGCTTGGTCCCTGTACCCGATACCGGTGGGGCACTATTTTTTATATTTTTAAATATATTTTGTTTTTATTTTATATTTAAAAATGTAATTTGTATGTTGAATAATGTAAATAAAGAGAATAATAATAATAATACTGGCAACACTCTATGGCAGCTGTAATTTTTTCAGTCCGTAAATAAATAAAATTTTCCAGCTTTTACATTTTAAATTAAAATCACATATACATATATATCGGAAGCAATATGCATATAAAGGCAACAAATAACAAGAAGAAAAACCACAAGAAAAACAATATGTAAAAACTTAAATATAAAATGTGAGGCATGACATTTCAAATGTCATGTCATCTTTTACAAAAATGAAAAAATTCAAGCTGTTCAATGATAACAAGATCCAGGGCACGAAATGCACCAAAACCATCTCCGGACTCGTCGCTAAGCTCCGCCTCGCTGCCCCCGGAAACCGCATCAAGCATTCCGGCTGTTGTTGAGGCGTCGAGCTCGACATCAAGCGACGAGTTTTTCTCACCGCCGACGTCACCAACACCAGTACGCCGGCAGGGGAGAGGCCGGCCACCGACTTGCTTGGGACCCCGAGGCCAGCCGGCTTCGAATAGGGCCCCCGCTACCGGTGGTAATGTGCATCGCATGAGATGGACGACATCCATAAACGAGAACGTCATGCGAGCATATTTTGTGGCTACAGAGGGAGGAACCAACCTCACTGCGTATCGTAATCGTATGCTGCCTTTGTTTCAGGAACTTGAACCAGCTGTTAATGTTTCGGCACAAAGACTATCGGATCAAGTACGGGCCATTCAGCGATGTCATCTGTTGGATAATTCCGTGCTTGAGAGGCTACGCTTGGACTTACAAAATAGCCTTGTTGCCCCCCCTCCATCACAAATGGAGACTCTTATTGAGGCTGGACTACTACCACCTAGTCCTATTGAGGGAGGGGAGGATAATACTGCTTTAACTGTAAGTACCCAATATAATGATAAAGTAAGGAACGCTTTGGAAGGTGCTATTCGAGAGTATCGGCACGTGAGTTTTGATCATAGACCACGTTTACCGCGTTTGCCGATGCATAAACGAAATAAAGCGCTAGTGTGTGCCCTTGACTCTTTATTATCTACTTATTTAGAAAATAGTGAAAACCTCAGGGATACACATTCAATTCTTTATTGTGCGGCGGTTACAGCTTGTCGAGTAGCTGGTGTTAAACTCCCACGTGTTAACACTACTCCTCGACAAAAGATTTATGTTCCGGCCTGGCAGTACAGGATTGAGCGACGTATCGTTGAGGCGAGGGCACTCATTGGCAAGCTTACCTGTTTCAGATCGGGTAATACACGCCCGAGAGTTATGCGTTTTGTGAATCGTGCTTTTTCAGGAACTGATATCAGTTCTTGTGATTATGCAGCACGTGTCACAGAGCGCATTGACTTTCTGAAGCAGAAAGTTTATGCATGGGCAAACCGCATACGTAGATTTAAAATCCGAGTAGACCGATATACTCAGAATCGTACTTTTCAAAGGGACGAGAGGTGGGTTTACAGAAGATGGGATCAGCCTGACTTACTGAGTGACACACATCTCCCAGATGTTGAACTAACTAATACATTTTGGCGTAACATCTGGTCGATGCCTGTCGCTCATACTGAGGGTGAATGGATGCGAGATGTTAAACGTTCATGTGAGTCCATTAATACTATGGAGCCAGTAGAAATATCAAGTACAGATATAGCTTGTGCGGTCCGTTCGTTGCCGAACTGGAAATCAGCCGGACCGGACGGACTGCATAACTTTTGGTTAAAGTGGCTCCATAGCTCACATGTGTGTTTGGCATCTCAATTCCAATCATGCTTGGAAGCAGGTTCACTGCCCGCTTTTATGACAACTGGCGTAACTCACCTACTCTATAAGTCTGGTGGTGCCATGGACCCCAAAAACTACAGACCCATTACCTGTCTGCCAACACTTTATAAATTATTTACGTCCATTCTGAGAGTGAAGATAACAACACATGTCTCTAAGAACAATATAATGACTTTCTCTCAGAATGGATGTAGAAGTGGGGCACGTGGCACTAAAGAGTTCCTTATTATTGACACGGCTATTAACCAACAAGTTCGACGGAACCGAAAGGATTTAGCGACATGTTGGATAGATTATAAAAAAGCTTACGACTCCGTGCCGCATACGTGGCTCCTAAGGGTGATGGAGTTGTATAAGATTGATACAACTTTATGCACTTTCTTGGAGGCATGTATGCAGCAATGGAGAACAGTTCTTTGCTATCCAGGATGTCGACAATCTCAGGGTGACGGCGAATTTATAAATATCAAGCGGGGTATATTTCAGGGTGATAGTTTGAGCCCCTTGTGGTTCTGCTTGGCTTTGAATCCTCTTAGCACTGTGTTAGAGGGTTCGGGGCTGGGCTATCGTTTGCGGAGAAATGGTCAAGTTATATCCCACCTCCTTTTCATGGATGATTTGAAACTGTTTGCCTGCAGTAATGTCCAGTTGATAAGATTACTAGAGGTGACTGAAACCTTTAGTAAATGTATCAAGATGGAATTTGGTGTAGATAAATGTGCAGTCATGCATGTAAGCAAAGGCAGGATTGTGGAATCTGAAGGAATTGAACTTTCAGATTCCACACACCTTAGACGTCTTTCTGCAAATGAAACGTACAAGTATCTCGGTATGTCACAGGCGCTGGGTATAAATGAACTGACTATGAAGCAATCGCTAAAGGAGCGTTTCTTTGGCCGTCTGAAAAAAGTACTGAAAAGTCTTTTGTCGGGCGGTAATAAGGTGCGTGCCTATAACGGTTGGGTCATACCAGTCTTAACCTACTCCTTTGGCATACTTAGATGGACTCAGACGGAATTGGACGCCCTAGATAGAAGAGTCCGTACACTGCTAACTGCGTACCGAATGCACCATCCACGTTCATCAGTAATGAGATTGTATATTCCGCGGAAATGTGGGGGTCGTGGATTCTTAAATGCCAGGACCCTTCATAATCGCGAAATATGCAATCTTAGAGATTACTTTCTTTCTGTTAATGTGGAGGTACACCGGGATGTAGTGGCAGTTGATAACGGACTTACTCCGCTTGGTCTAGGAAAAGAGAACTGGCGCAAGCCTGCAATACTTAATGTTAAAGACCGTCAGGAGATATGGAAGAGCAAAGAGCTGCATGGACGTTTTTATCGGGCCTTAAACGGGCCCGATGTAGATTTATTATCATCTGTGTCTTGGCTACGTTTCAGTGACCTCTTTGGAGAAACTGAAGGTTTTATCTGTGCAATTACAGATGAAGTTGTTATGACGAACAATTATAGGAAACATATCCTGAAGGATGGCACAATTGACATTTGTCGGGCATGTCATCGCCCTGGTGAAACCCTCAGGCATATAATTTCCGGTTGCTCTCGTCTTGCAAACGGTGAGTACTTGCACAGACATAACCAAGTGGCCAGGATAGTCCATCAGCAACTTGCTCTTAGATATAACCTTGTGGATGTCGAGTTACCGTATTATAGGTATGTGCCCGACCCAGTTCTTGAAAATAGTCGTGCAACATTATATTGGGATCGATCTATCATCACTGACAGGACTATTGTTGCCAATAAACCTGATATAGTGGTGATAGACCGACTAGAGCGCCGAGCAATGATTGTTGACATTACCATTCCACATGACGACAACCTCATAAAGGCAGAAAAAGATAAACAAATAAAATATTTGGATTTAGCCCATGAGGTGGTCGACATGTGGGATGTGAGTTCTGCAATCATTGTGCCGATAGTCATATCAGCTCATGGGTTGATTGCCAAGAGCCTCGACCAAAATCTGCAGAGGCTCACGTTACACAGCTGGGTTAAGGGCCTAATGCAGAAGGCAGTCCTTCTTGATACGGCACGTATTGTGAGGAGGTTCCTGTCTCTGGAGCCCTAACCACCGGTAGCTTGGTCCCTGTACCCGATACCGGTGGGGCACTATTTTTTATATTTTTAAATATATTTTGTTTTTATTTTATATTTAAAAATGTAATTTGTATGTTGAATAATGTAAATAAAGAGAATAATAATAATAAATTTATTTTTCTCTCACCACAATATAGTAAAACAAGACATTTTTTACAGATACATAGAATCCTGAATATAGTATTGTGGGAGACTGGTGCCTAAGCTAGGCTCGAGGCCTGTGTTTCAGGACACCAGGTCTCCACCCCGTGTATATTTACATTTCAATATTCACTATACAAAAATGGATACTACAAAATTGAATATCTTACTATATTAAAAACTTATATCTAGTTGCATAGCATATTTAGTTACATATAATGTTATTGTGTGCACGATTTTGTGTATGTGTGTGCGTGAGCGTGAGTATGTGGATGTATGTGAATGTATGTGTTCTTCTAATTTAGCTTCACTCTAAACTAGTATTGAAAGCATCGCTTCGGTTTCGTCGTAGCTTACCCCCTTCAAATAGTCAGTCAGCATTCCTTTACACTTAGCCTTTGTGAGGTGAAATATTGGTATAATTCTGTTGAACTTATTGTACAGGAAGCAGCCCAAGTGACAAAAGAATCGATTTGAATATTTTATTAAAAGCTTAACGCGTTGCACAGGATTAAATCGTCTTTTGCCACTGAACTGCGTTCGGCTATAGGTCATCAAAGAATGTTGCTTCAACAAGGTGTACAGTATAAACAGCTGGCGCACCGTTAAAACTTCAGCCTCCCTGTAAAGTAATACCGTGGGAAAGCGATATGGTTTAAAAAAAGACACCTTCAGGATAGCCCTTTGTGCTCTCTCGAGGTCAATTAATGTAGTTTTCGGCGCTCCACCCCAGATGGTGATACAATAGGTAATAACTGACTGAACTAGGACAAAGTAAACTGCTTTTAACCGTTGAGTGTCTAAGACACGTCTAATCGTTTTAAATATATATATTAATTTACGTAACCTACTATTGAGTGCGTCTATGTGTTCATGAAATCCTAGATTATTATCTATCACTACTCCCAAGTATTTGACGGTATGTGCTTTATGTAACGGGGTACAGGCACACAAAGTGTTGTGCGGTTCAAGACACGAGTGAGTCAGAATTGTATAAGGTGAAGCTAATGTTGGAATTGGAGGATTGCCTTTCAGTGAAAATGTGATGTAATGTGTTTTATCATTGTTTAAGGTCAATAAGTTATTTGTTAGCCACTTAGATACAGTATTAAACCCCGATTGAGCATGCTCATAGACTTCAGTCCACGTGTTGCCACTAAACAAAAGAGCGGTGTCGTCAGCAAACATTACCACCTTGCCCTTGGGAATAGTGAGCATACCCAGATCATTAACGTAAATAAGGAAGAGTGTAGGGCCAATCACACTCCCTTGCGGAGTGCCATAAGTGAGTATACGTTCATCACTAAGATAATCGCCTATCCTAACTCTCTGTGTACGTCCCCTTAAGTAATCTTTAAAGAGATCCATTGGCACACCTCTGATTCCTAAGCTTTCTAGTTTTGACATAAGGTTGGGTATGGAAACGGTGTCAAATGCTTTGGCAATGTCCAAAAATATGCCTAAAACTTTTTGTCCACCATCCATTTTTGTGACTATATAGTCAGTGAGTTCATGTACCGCATCAGAGGTAGATTTACCTGCTCTAAACCCAAACTGTGCGGGCGAGAGAAGCTTGTGTCTTTCTAAATAAGCAATAAGTCGATTGTTCATTATCCGCTCAATAACTTTTGAAAGGGCTGGTAAAACAGCTATTGGTCTATAGTTATTGACACGGCTTCCATCTCCGCCCTTGAAGATTGGGTGTATGATGGCTTTCTTAAATGCATTAGGAAATTTTCCTGTAGAGATGACGAGATTACAAATATAAGTTAGAGGTGGCACCACTACAATTTCATGTTTTTTCAAAACATCACTCGATATACCATCCCAACCAGTCGAACAGCCATTACGAAGTGACCTCAAGATTCTAGCAACTTCACATTGATCGGTAGGTAACATTACCATAGAATGAGGACTGTTATTCGCAAAAATTGACTTAGCTGGTTCACTCTTTGCATTCATATTTTTTTCCGCAAGTTGTTTGCCGATGTTTATGAAAAAGTCGTTTACAAAGTTTACAGAGCGTTCTGGTGAGGTTTGGGTTGTCAACAACTGGGAGGAAATATTTTCTTTAATTTTAGATCTACCTGATATATTATTTATGACTGACCATACCTGCTTAGTGTCACTGCCTGCTTTCTCAACCATTTTCC
The DNA here is from genome assembly GCA_947561695.1 of Tyria jacobaeae. Taxonomy (NCBI): domain Eukaryota; kingdom Metazoa; phylum Arthropoda; class Insecta; order Lepidoptera; family Erebidae; genus Tyria; species Tyria jacobaeae. The sequence goes on along the minus strand of OX387215.1, from coordinate 5,701,872 downwards.
TTTCGTAGTCCATTTTAATATTTTTTAAAAGTTTATTACAATAGTTTTTATACCTTGTGAACGTGAGTTTTAAGACGTCGTTATTTGGTGCCAATTTAATTTTTTTATGCAAGTTGTCTCTGTGCCTAATACACCTTAGTAAGCCTGGGGTAATCCATGGTTTTATGGTTTGTTTACGATTTGGAATTTTTACAATTTTCGAGTTTGAGTTAATAATATTTTTAATTAAACTAATCATTATCTGTGCTGCATCGTTAGGATCTAGCGTCTTGTATACATCGCCAAAGTTTAGATTTTTGAAGTTTGCATCTAATTGCACATAATTGATGCGATTTATAAACTTTTTTGTTTTACTTTTTGTCATTCTTTTTGTTAGATATAATAAAACAGTGTCATGATCGGTAAGAGATGAGTGAGCGACTAGAGTTGAAGCAGGTTTACGAGTTTTCAATATGAAATGATCAAGGCAAGCATTTTGACGAGTAGGGAGCGTGTGCGAGGGTAATAGGCCGTGTGATGCTAATAAGTTCAGATAACTATGTTTGACTGGGTCTCGGCAATGCTCGCGTATGTTAATGTTAATGTCTCCTGTAACAATTATGTTGTTAAAATGAGTAATCTTAGTTAATGTGTCGTTTAGGGAGACTAAAAAATTGGTACAATCTTTGTATCCTGGAGGTCGATATAGGGCAAGGAGAATAGTATTAGGATCAATTGTTACTTGGAGACAATTTGCATCCAAAAATGGGGGCTCCAAAACGGTAACCTGTAGTTTTTTGTGAAAATAAACAACCACACCTTCATTCTGTGTAAGGTTGTTGGCAGTGACGAAATAGTTATAGCCCGGAATGTCAGGGATGTTGTGTGGATTGGGAAGCCAACACTCAGTCAAGGTTAGAATGTCCCAGTCAATCTTGGTTCTAGCAAGTGTGGTCATAAAGCCAGACATATTCTTATAAATACTTCTTATATTTTGATTAAGTATTTTAAGACATTGGTGTGGTATGAAGTTAGACGGGACACAGTGGTCCAAATCACAAGTCGCTGACTCAGACACAGAGACAGAGTCTATGTCGTTTATAGTATTTTGTACACCATCGAATGTTAAAATATAATACTATTAAAATGTTACATTTAAATTCCATTCTTCTAAGAAATTTCGATATTAAATACAAAAACCAGTAATGATTATTTAATGTTGGGCAATACAGTACATATGGTATTCGACAGTTCCTTCCGACCGAACTATATGTGATATGTGCAAATAAGTTTACATAGTAGATTGTCAGTAATGTAATTAAGTGAGTGTAGTGTGTATTTGGTTTTATAAATGTGACTTGTAATATGGAAGGTATATGTTTATCAGTATGAAAAAAATGTTTATATATAAAGGTTACTTGAACATTACAGCAAATTAAAATAATCCCAATAAAAGTATTCAGATACAATATATAATAATAGTTTTCAGAGTAAATTATCATTGATGCACTTAAGTGGGTGTAGTGTGTATTTAGTTTTATGAATGGGACTTGTAATATGGAAAGTATTTGTTTATCAGAATAAAAAACTTGTGTATATGTGTAGGTTAGTTGAACATAACAGTAAATCAAAATAATAACAATAAAAGTTATTAAAATAAAATAAAAAATAAGGTTAAAATAAAATATACCTAATGAGTGTAAAACCAGTCACATTCTTCTTCGCAAATTTGAAAGATGTTCTCTATATTAGCTTCATTTACTGGTTGGTTGATGATATTTCCTGTTTTTTTTACTGACTCAGTGAGTGTTTCACGAGTTTCAGGTTTTGAGCACGGTAGATTTTTAATTTCTAAAGAGGCTGCTTTAAGGTGTTTTTCCAAGAAGTCCACTTTCGATTCCAATGTTTTTATTATTTTTTTATTGTTAGTACATTCCTCTTTTAAGTTAGTTATTTCTAGAAGGGCATCATCGTACTTTTCTGACAAAAATGTAACGGTCTTTTGGATTTCGTTGTTTTGCTGACGTATTTCAACGTTTTGTTTTCGTATAACAGAATTTTGAGATCTTATTTCTTCAAGAGAAGAGTGCAAGGAGTCCATTTTCTCATTTTGCTGGTTTTGTTTTGTTACCAACTGAGAGAACATGCTCTTCATCTCGTTCATCATTTGTTCCATCCGCTCCCAGTCATCCTCACCCCGCTTTCGTTTTCTTTGGGTAATATTTATAGTGTTATCATTGATATTCTCCTTAGTATTTGTTGGCAAGTTTGACTCAGAAGCGTAAAGGGTGCATGCTGGCCTATTGGGTGGTGTTCGCGTGATAGAAGTAGTCATCGTAGTATTTACCTACTAGCAGATGGTTATCAATCGCTACAACACTCTAACTCCAGAAAAATTCAAGTGCTAAGGGGTTTATATAAAATCATACAGCTGTACTCACGCAGTGGAGTTTAGATTGATGTCACTTTGGTGCGCAGGAGTGATATAGTACGCTACACTATCGTCGTCACCGTATAACTCGTTAAACAGAAGTACTTCCGAGCTTAACCGATCGGTCGCCGGGGGTGTGTCCTTATGGCACGAAGTTTGCCGAGACTGTCGGTTTGTCGTAGTTCGGTTCGGTGACGCTGTTTAACTTCGCTATTTCTGGCTGCCGATGACTCATTCGCCGAAGTATTGAATTCAAATATGCTTGCAGCCGTTGTTGTTGTAGTTGAATAATTCCGTGGTATCTTCGTTGTTTATTGATGTATTTAGAAACTGGTTAGTACACCGTGAAGCCCATGCAGTAGAGTACACAACACTATATAGTGAGCTACATAAAATAAACTTATTACACTAATTACGGTTATTTATATGCGCGTGCAAAAGGTGTACGTGTTGTCGCCCTCAGAATCGGGGGTGGAGTGGATTGATTAATTGTGGAGACCTTTCAGTAACTTTTGTACTTTATTTTGTATATTATTAAAGTTGTATGAGCTGTTGGTCTCCCTAAGATAAAAAATAATATAAACAAAATAAAACCCTCACTTGTAAACGGAAACGCTTTAAGGAAACTCCCAAATACAAACTGACCCTCAATTGCCTTAATCACTATTCGCATCACTCAAAGGCACTTATCAAACTTCACTACTAAAAACCGCGACCCGTTAAAGCCTTTGGCTAACAAAATTGTATACGAAATTAGCCCAAAGGAATAAAGTAATACCCATAGTTCACTGACAGTTACTGTTTTAGTTGATCAAACGAAATATAAATGATGATAGTCCGTAGGCAGTTATCATATTTTTCACTATCTCTGCTCTTCCCACGTAAGTATTTTTTACCAAAAACTAATTTAATCTATGTCAACAAGTAAAATTGAGAAGCCTGTCGCTTTAGTGTTAAGAGATATGATAGTGTAAACTGTAAAATAACCCGCGACGCTGAAATCATTTTAATGAGCAAGTGAAACACTGCTTTGAGTGAAAAATTTATATATTGTTATGTTCTAATATTCATAATCTTTGTTGGCGTAATTTTATTCTGCGTGTTTGGACGTAATCTAAGACGTATAGTAAAGCTGAGGCTTGATGACCAATTAAAATCATTAAAAATAAATATATATTATTGGCGTGCTTTCGAAATAAAAAAAAAATGACATCAATAATTTTCTTAATTATTTTTTTTATGCAATACATCTAACACATTGACGTCTGATTCCCGACTAAACATATCTTCGACCATGGTAACCACACTGCTGATGAATAAACTTTTGTGTTTCTAAATACACACATATTATAGAAAATTTAAATATGTAAAACAGGCACAAATCCTCTCATGACATGACACAAACAACACTGCCTGCGACTGCAAGATTTATATATAAATTTGCTGTGTATTTCGCGGTTGAGTGGAATAGGGCCACCCATCTCTTACCGTGGGTGTCGTAAAAAGCGCCTAAAGGTTCGTACTATTATCTATCAGACAGTATATACAGTCATACAGTGTCCGATTGACGACAAAAAGCTTGCCCCCTGTTACGGTAGTCTAATACGCAAAAAGCAGGCGTAGAAATAACCTCTGCCTACCTTCTAATGAATACAGTTGTAAATTAATAATATTTACTTTCTCGTCCACAATCATCGTCCATATTCTGCATACAAAAACTTAGAAAACCAAGACACATTTAAAATAATAGATACTTGCTGACACAACTTACAATTTATAAATAAAGTCAATTCTTATAAAACCTTCTAACAATGTCATAACGTTAAGCAATTTAACCCTTTAGGTTAACCGTGCTTGTGGCCGCGGCGAGCGAAGGTTTATTATTTAACTATCTTATGGTTAACTTGGGATCGCTTTATTACTAGGGTAAAATGTTTCAGTTCACTTTTATTAACAATTCCCAAGGGCATTAAGTACGTGCGCTTCATGTCTGTAGTTTGTATTAACGCCGTATAAAACAACGTTACGTTCGACATACGGGTATCCAGATTTGATTGTTTGTATAAGTACACTGAAATAAGTATATTGTGTTCAAGAAATAGCTGTAGGTCCCAAGTGTATGTTATGATGACTGGAAGAGATCGCCTTAAGCAATAACCTTTGTTCATTATCTGTTTGTCACTTGTATGTATTAAATTTTAAATGTAACAATTGTGTACAAATACATTGTTATCTATCTATACGAGTATACATAACATGCTTAATGTTAAATGCTGATATTTCAATGAACTTGTTTCTGCCCAGTTCATTAGATATTTATGATTCAATAGTAAGGATTAAATTGGAGAGAACATAAATATATATTACGTATATGCAACCAATACTTCCAATATTATTCTTCCTAAAAGCGAGAAGAATATATTAGAGAATGCCCTAATATCTGAATTTTTCTTTCATGTTTACAGCGTCATCTATAGTTACTTAGAAAGTTTAAGAACTTATTCGCCTTGGGTGGGTGTTGGTTCTACAACATTCACACGTATTAACTAGATGGCGCTTAACAGTCACTTAAAAGTATGTGCTATATAATAACCAAATTTATTTAAAGTCTACCTACTGAAGCATTTTATAATCACAAGAATTTAGGCACAGTAGACGTTCTTTCAGGATAAAACCAAAAAGATTGAATTTATGCAAACAATCTACAGAGATCCTGATAAAGTTACTAATTACTTGTAAATACTCATATAAAAAAAATTGCTTTTTACCTTAAGCTTCGCACGCTTGAATGTAGTTTTTATCTTTTTTTTATTTTAAGAACACCGGCGTAGTGCAGTAAAGAGGATAAGAGAAAACAAAGAATCGTACAAGTCATACCGTTATTGATTAAATTATTTATTGATTTATTTAATGTTTCCCTTATTTTATAGTACATTTTGTATTTCATTAGTCTCACTTGCTTTAAGTGAGACTAATATACGGAATTTAATTATTATATAAGGAGAAGATTTAAAGCGATTTCTGTTTATCTATAACGATATCACTGTAATGTTTAATAGCGATGTTTATTTATTTATTTATTTAAAAACTTCATGCACACGTGTACAAAGGCGGACTTAATGCCTAGGGCATTCTCTACCAGTCAACCTTGAGGTGGTGAAGAAAAGCGATAAGGTAGGTGCAGACATCTGGAATTTACTGTATTGTAATGTATTTTAAAACAACTATAGTTACATATATATGTATATACAAATACATAACAAATATACACATACATAAAATATATAATGAAGAATATATATATATATATACTGACATACACTTATAAATAGGTATACAGTCAAGTGCATTGTGTTTATTCTGCTAATTCAGCGAGGAGAAGTTCACGTACTTTGTTCTTAAACGTTAAACGGCTTTCAGACATTCTAAGCTCAGGAGGGAGCGCACTCCATAGAAGAACTGCTTGGACGAAGAAAGATGAGTTGACAAAGTAAGAGCTGTGGGGAGGACATAAGAGGAGCAAATTTACACTTATCATCTATTTTAATGTATTTTAATTCGGTATTTTTGTATTACAATAAAGGTTAAAATATACTAGGCATTAAAAAAGAGAACAGCTGTAAAATAAAAGTAGTTCTAAAAATTTGTCAGCAGCCATTTGCTGTAATAGACAACCCTTTGTTTTGTTAACAATGCCTTCACTGACGTATGTAATTTTGTTAACAAATAAACTCCTTTGGCGTTCAGCAAAAAAATGTAGACAAGATAGAAGAATGGATATCGAAGGTGTTATCAAATCTCACAATTATTAAAACAAAGTTTTTATTCCAATATTTACAAAATGTATGAAAATTGTGCTTACAACTTAAAAAGTACAAACATTAACATATGTTTAACGATTTTACTTCGATTTGTGTTACAAATAGCGTGCGTTTGATCAGTAGAGTAAAAAGTAATGTGTATTATTATTTGACAAAGTAGGAGGAATAAAGTATTCCAGTCCAATATTCTTTTTAGATGTCTATCACAGTATACGTTTATACGTTTAATAGGTTTCCCTCAAAATCAGTATTGAAGGCAACATTCTGAAAGTATAAAATAATTGTTTCCTGCTCTTAATCTGATCTTAATTACAATCCTAGAGCATTTTTTATGTTGTCTTAATTATAGCAATACTACATGAAGTGTATTAAACCATATATTATATATATAACCTTAAATTCAGATGATCTAATAATTAAATTAGACTTTAAGTAAGTAATACTTCAGGCCGAATTAATATCTTGTAAAATAATATTAAGATATAGGGTTTTGCCTATTTATTAATTTAACAAATTTCTTGGGTTTGTTTAGTTGACAAGCTCAGATAGTTGCGGCCCACTCATTCAATCTTTTTGCGTGCAGCTCTTAAGCATATCACGATGTGAGATGGGCCACAATGGCGCCGTTATGGTGCCATCTACAATTTGGCAGCAATCTGTATTTTTGACAGGATTTTTCCTTACCTTGATTATTTATTATTACTTCTTAAATCGCATATATACATACAATATCGCATAAAAAAGCTATACCACTATCACTTTTCAAACAAAATTACTTCTCGAGACAAATTATTTATTGCACTATTAAGTAGCAACCTTTGGTTTGATTAAGACGTCTTCAGTACTTTGTATAAGTTTGAGGGCGAGTTTTAATTTCAAAGCTATTTTTTGAAGTAATGACTTAATTTATTCCAAAGTGTGACGGGGATCTGGATTATCTATGACAATTGCTGGTGGTGCACCTATAAGATTATCTTTTATAATAAAACAGTTATTATAATATACATATGTGGAAGTTTCAAGTACTTCACATATTTGTGGTTTAGATAGGAATGGTTTGTTCCTACTACTGTTAAATCATCAATCTCGTTACTTTTTCTCTTATGAAAATTGGCCTCATTTTAAAGGAAGTTCAATCTCTCGTACCCTCACTCACTCGTTAATATATTGCAAGTATGTTTGTTAACCGCTTTTGTGCTAGAATATATTATTACTCCGGTATAGCCGGCCTATTTGGCGTTGCTCTCCCATGGCAAAAATCTGCCTGTTATGAAAACTCAGTAGAACTGAAATCACTTGTCTACATAAGAGAGAAATTTAGTTTTAGGTTTAGTTATTATAATCTCATCATTTATACAATAAATTTATATAAAAAAAATGGTGTTACAGGGTACTTTTTATTTCAATGTTTGTCATTCATTCCTAATTTTTATGTACATAAAATAAAAGAATTAACTGAGAATTACAAAAAAAAAACATTAGTTAGTTACTTCCAAAGTTCAAATTGAAAAAAATCCATTGATTGATGCTCAATGCTACCACAGCAAATCTTCTGCGATATTGCGATGCGACAACAGAACACTAGTGTTGTGTGATCCACGTTGCTACATTTTGTACATTACATACATACAAACATACGCACACTCACGCGTGTATTCCTTTAATTCCTTTCCTTATAAGGGTGTTCCTCCTTCCTGCTCCGTATTATTTCTTAATCATGGGTAAAAACATTTCTGGGGTAATATACCCTTACTTTATTTGTTAAAGTTAAGTTGTTTATGAAGTGATTATCTAAAAAAGACTTAAGACTCAAAGCAGCATGAAATATTTCCAATAATGACTATTAAATGTACAATATTTGTGAACAATAAAAAAGAGCCCACTTTTTTATTCTACAATAAAAAAAGAATAAAGGCATTCAAGAAAAAGGTGGTTTAACAGCACTACTAAGTGACTTTACAGATTATCTAGATATGTATGCGTAATGATAAGAATTCGGAGCAAACGATTGTAGGTTCGAGCTAAATGTTACTTCATTTGACTTTTTTGTGAGTCGTAGTTTAGGAAATAATATTTTTTCAGGTACCACTAATCGTGCGCTCCTATTTATGAGCACTGATAACTGTTTATTATTATTAGGACGGCACGCTTGTAAAAAAGCAATTTGCAACCTTATTCTAAAATAGAGGTTAACACTTTCTATCAAACGGACCTTAAAACTGTTTATCCCAGTTAGAGGTGCAAGTTGGCGATAAAATTAATTTGTTAGTACCGTGTAGGGAAGAGCAAAAAAAAAAATTGAAAGTGGAGTTAGCAACTGTTACTCATTTAAATGAGACGCTTATTCAAGGAATGAATTGACATACCTTTTTTTTTTTTTTTTACCACCATGGACTATAAAAGCCTTATCCCCCTCTAAATTGAAAAGGCGCACTCGGACCACGTATCGCCACCATTTCAGGCCCGCTTCTGCTAGGGTAATTGTCAGCCCAACCCGTTACCCCCAGGCCAACGATCAGGGAGGCCGGAGATCATTTCGCGCTCTCCGGCGCCTGGTGCGTCCTCTGCGGGACAGTATTCTACATTAATTCTATATGTGGCTATAATTATTTTATAACATTCATACTGTGATTCAATTTTCTTGTTTGCGTAATATTGTGCTCATCAAATAAACACCTGCAATTAAAACGTGGCTTATTTTTTAAAAGTGAATATTAATGATTCTTAATGGCTGCCGTCGGATAAATAATGAAACCGTTTCTTAGCACACTTTGTATTTTATACACATTTCATTTTAGCAACTAGTATACGTTTCTTAAAATAATAGACAAAATCTGTTATTTACGTAATTCTAGTTAAGTTAAATATATGAAGGATTTTTATCTCATGGGGTCTGAATTGTAAATTACCGAATGTTTTTAATTTTTTTATTGTATTTAAAAAGCCAAGTGTAAACATATACCCTGTTTTTCAAATGTTATACCTTTCCCAATCACTTTCTTAATTTAATCAGGACAATCACTCCACACAATCGTAAATCTACCATATTTATCTCAGACAAGACTACGCAAAGTGTTAGTCATTATAACCGCGCGCAGCCATCAATCGCCGGCTTAAACGTCTGCGTCTCACTTACTTTAGAGACAAGATACGGTAAATATCTAAATAAAGAAAAATTTAAAACAAACACTCCATAGAACTGAGAAACTAGACATTAATGGAATATTATCAAAGTTAATTTTATGGAATCTATATCTCTTCATCTGATCTTGTATTACAGGATCTTCTATATATGATGGTGTCGCTGTCGTTTTTCTAGCCTCTCTCGAGCAGGGAAGTATATCAAGAGGGGTTTTAACCCCCTTTTTGTTTATTTAATCAACATGGTCGTTAGCCATATCCCCTGTAAAAATTTTCTCTTCTGCAACATTAATTTTGTCATTCAGGAGTTCCCAACCGGAGTCTCAGTGACTTCGAGGTCTTTCTCAACAACTCGGAGACCTCGATACGTATACGATAAGTTCGTTGCGTGGGGATCTCCCAGGACGGACGCACGGGGCTAAGGTGTAGAAGAGTGGGCGACATCTGTCTCCTAAACAGAGGCTCCACCAACATGTGTGTGCGTCAGAAGGAAAGGAAATGCTGGAGGGTCTCGATCGTGACCCCTGGGGTCGCCCTTATCGTGCGGTGCAACAAAAGCTCCGCGCTTTGGGCCCCCCCGTTACTGAGACTTTCCAACCCAGCTTACTGCAGGAAGTGGTTGAGGGCTCTCACCCCCGTCGATGGCCGCCTTGGCGAGACGACGGGGAATTCGAGCAGGAGAATGTTCCACCCGTCACCGAGGCGGAGATAGGGGCGGCTGACAAACACCACCCCTCGGCCAGATGGGATCTCTGCTCGAGTCTTGGCTCTGGCCCTTGACCATTTGGTAGACCACCTCAGGGAGGAGTTCGACACTAGCTTGGTGTCCGGACGCTTTTCTGATTGCTGGAAAAGCGGGAAGCTGGAACTTTTAAGGAAGCCGGGACGGCCTGCCGATTCGGTCGCGGCCTACAGACCTATTGTGCTGCTGGACGAGGCGGGTAAACTGTTTGAGATAGTACTCTCTGCCCGCATCGTTCGGCACCTGGACGAGGTTGGCCCCGATTTGTCGGACGCCCAATTCGGTTTCCGAACGTGTCGTTCGACGATCGGAGCTATGTTGAGTCTGCGGGCCGTAACTGAAGAGGCGGTGAGCTGTGGCGGCGTGCTGTTGGCGGTGTTGTTGTACATCGCCAACGCATTTAATAGCCTGCTATTCAGCTCCATCAGGCAAGCACTCCACTATCACGGGGTGCCACAGTACCTTAGGCGGCTAGTGGCAGACTATTTAGAGGAACGTACCGTTATGTACGAGGACCGAGAGGGAAATCTGAGACGTCGGCCCATGTCGTACGGTGTTCCGCAGGGGTCTGTCCTTGGACCACTCCTGTGGAACATGGGATATGACTAGGCCCTCTTGGAAGGTCTCTCATGGAAGATGACTTCCCCCACGGGCTGGGCGTAGTTTGTTACACTGATGACACTTTGGTCACGGCCCGGGGGTAAACTTTCAAGAGGCAGTGTGCCTGGCTACCAGAGGAGCGTCACTGGTGGTCAGGCACATCGAGGCGCTGGGCTTACGGGTGGCCCTGGATAAGACGGAGGCTCTTTTATTCCATGGGCCCCGTCGTGGTCCGCCCATGGCGCCTTCATCATGGTCAACTCGGTCCTTGTACCGGTTTAAACCGGTTTAAAAGATCTTCAGTTTAAAAGTATATAGTCCTAACTAGAATTCGAAGTAACTTTTTTATTGTCATTGCCTGGCATGGTCTGGTCTTACTGATCGTAAATGAATATATGTACTTAAAATATAGTATTATTAATTGCAAATAGCAATAAAATATAGTATTATTACGAAGTCTACAGCTTGTAGAAGTTGGCGTAGCAACAGCGTAGCATTCAGAGAAAATTTAGAAACCGGTAGCCGTAGACGACTCTTTCTAGGAATGGTATTGCTTTTTTCGAATATTTGAAATTTTCGAGATTATTATTTCGTATACCTATAGCGATTTTGCCCTGTTGAATTTCACATAAAAATTACAAAAACTTAGTCTGGAATTAATTGGAATAACATTTGATTTATATAAACTTCAAATTAAGATTGGCTGAATCTATTTTCATGTTTCAAGGAAGATTATAGACATGTAATATTTAGAAAATTAAACATTATTTTGAATCTAATGTGTTATAAATACGTAGCAAATGCTTAATGAAATCATGATGAATTCTGCTCGAGTTAAAGTCGTTTGTCTATCTGGTACTATAAGTATTACATGTACTTAACTATTCTAATATAATAAAGCTGAAGGGTTGAAAATTTGTTTTATATTAGAGTATTTAGATATGAATAAAACATCACGCTACGGCTAGTCAGTGTGGAGCAGTGATCATAAACGCTGATGAAACTGAAAAACGGCTGGTATGTAAACAGTGCGGAATCGCAACAGAACGAATGAATCTGATAAAAATCAATTATTTGAATCTACTTGTATGTAAGTTATCGGAAAGACAACGTTACTATAAATTAAAAGAAAATGTTTCACTGAGTAAGTATAGTTAACGGAGTCATAAGGCTCCCCTCCACACTTCCCTACCTCTGAGGTACCCTCAAGAGCAGGCAGCATACTCTTGATTTGTAGGTGTTCAAGGGCGACGGCAGTCACTAACCATTCGTTGACACGTCCACACGTTTGTTCTCTCTAATCTTAATTGTTAAAAATAGAACAAAAAATACATTTTACAGAAATAGTACAGAAATCACATTATTACTAAGTGTATTGATAGATTTCACGTAATATACTTACAAATAAAACCAACAAATGAGAAAAAAAACTCTCTACAATTTGATGACCTTCATATCAGCTGTCCCTTTATAACTGATTAAGTTTTTAATAGCAAACTCAAACACGTAGAACGACCGTTCACGTCAGTTTGCGTCCAAAGAGTGTCCGAGTCCAACACGTGGACTGTGCAAAATTACAAATTGGCCGGATATAGCCGAGGTATAATGTATACACTAGCATGTTGGTCTAGTGGTTAGTGAACCTGGTTGCTGAGCTAGAGGTCGTGAGTTCGATACCCACACGGGACCAAAAATGGTGTAATTCGAAATTAGTAGTTATAGTTATATATAAGATGGATAACGTTTGAGGTAGTGCATGAGTATGTTCGGAATAACAATGTTTGAGATATGGTTGCCAGGCTTGTTCGTTATCTTGTATTTTTAAAAATTTACTTGTTTGAATAATATATACCGTGTTCTTTGTCTAGTAGGACAGGGCCATCTCATCTCTTCTCGTGAGTGTCGAAAAAGCCACCAAGGCCAATCCCTTGGTTTCTTTTCATGACACTGTTGTCTATTATGTAGGTATATACGGTGCCCGGTTGACGGCAATAATTGTGGCCGCTATTACGTGGTTGGGACTAAGACTAAGATGGGGTGAGCATAATCGCTTCATCGAGAGCCACACGGTTTGTCGTAATAACTTGTTTTGGAATAATGGTGTTTTGTAAGCGTGGCCGTCTACTATTTAAGGCCTCGTAACGCTAACCTCATCTACACGCGGTGCACGAGGCTCTGATGACCAACTCGTACATATTACTAAATTATGGTTGGCAACAAATATGTGTTTAACGCGTCTACCTACCCTATCGGGGATGCAGGTGTTAGTATAATATATATATAGTCACATCATAAGTATGTAATTCATAGTTTATTTTATTAGATATGTAATTTTACTTGTTTAAAACGAATCAGTCCTTTCTGGTGGCAACAGTTTGTACTTGTATAAAAATCAATGTTTCGTCACGTTATCAGTACCATGCAGCCGACTGACTGTGGAAGGGTATATGCTATACACATGCCACATGTCGCTGTAACTGTTAGGGCCGGAGCAGTGGCTATAAATGCATGTGTTACTGCAACGTGAATTATTTAACCCTTTAAAACTAATTGTACTATTATTGACCCAATTCAAATATGCATTAAGTGAGAATTATTATATAAAATCTTAAAGGAAAATAAGATTGGATTTTCTCCATCACTTTTTGTATGCTGTCAATCTATATGTCTGGCTGGCCACCATCCTCAGTTAACAATCTGTTTGTTATCTGAGGATGGTGGCCATGTATTTCTTTCGTGTTTTTTTTTGTGGTATTGTACTTCTTCCTTTTTAATTTCTTTTTCTAAGCTATGTACAAAATGAAAATTCCACCTTTATTTTATTCATTTATTTATTTATTTAAGAAGTACTGCCACATCACAGACATTTAACATTGAAAATAACTAAAACTATTTAATTTATGGCCTTATGCATCTGACAATAATGGCATACATAACATTGGCAATTCATCGGCTCGAAGATGGAATACAATAATTATTTAAAAAAAAAAACAGAATACCTAATGAATTTATGCATTGTTTAAAATTTAAGAACTTTCTGTTTTATAAAACTGGATGAGTTAAAGCATTTAACTTCATTCTTTTTCTTACAATAAAATCGTCTTAATACAATATTTTAGCATTTAAAAGTACCCTACATACATATGTCAATATTACTCTTTATAGCCATGCTTAGGCACGAATGGGCCAGCTAGACCAGTGCGATACCACGGCCTCACAGTAAACCCGTTGTGAAGCAACGTTTGCTTTGCATTTCCCCGAAATTAGTTAGGTTTCCGGAGGCCCAAGTCTCTCCTCTTCTCCATCTCCTCATCTCCCTCTCTTCTTCCCCTTCCCCGCATCTCCCCATCACTCATCACCCTCAAAGGCGGGCAGCGCACTTAGGACTCTTGAGTTGCAGGTGTCCATGGACGGCACTTGTCACTTACCATCAGGTGACCCATCTGTTCGTCTGTCCACATATTGTGTAAAAAAAAAATAAGCCTTCCCTCTAATTTTGCTGTCTTTTTTGAAGAACATTTTAGATTTGGTTTATTTATTTATGCCAGTCGACGAGTTACGGCATTTTGATGAAATACATATTTACATAAATTTCTAGGATATCGCAGTTTCCAAAAAATAAATATTTCTACCGTATTTTCTTAAACTGTTACTATTATCGTTAGACAAATCTGTTGAGAATACTAACCTCAATTCACGAAGACCCAAAACAATAAAGATGCATCTTCTTACTAATAAACTTATTGAAACATCAAAGTAACGAAATTATATCCTTACAAAGAAGCAAGAGTACTTCATTACATTTTCGACAAGAGAGCTCATTTACCTAGGTACATTGTAATGAATTTACACAAACCGGTGTTGTTTTGTTAAATGAAGTAATCGATCGAGTTTGAGACCGATCGGCTTGTTAAATGAAGAAATCTGTCGCCGAGTTAAAGGTTCGGTTCGGGGTTCTGGAAATTTGGAAAATTTAGCAAATCCACTTATTCTTTATTTAAATTAACTCCAGTGCTAATATTTGATGCATTTTTAACAGCACTCCATAGCTTAGTGTCAGCTAATCTCAGATTTGGTATTATTTTTTGCGGTAACGCAACTAATAAAAAATTGGTATTCATAGCTCAAAAAAGACGTTTAAGGACTACGCTTACTGCAAATCACCGATAGCTGTAATGCGTAGTTTAAACAATACAGAATTCATACTGTTCCGCCTTTATATATCTTAAGTACAATGTTTGTCAAATGTAATGTAAGTATTCTTAATTTGTTTTTTTTTAGTTTATAGCGGCAAATAAATTTACTGAGATAAAAAGGTGGTATTGATATCAATAGTTTCTAAACATATCTAGTACAGTTCTCGTACTAACTAGTCTGCTTAAAAGTGAGTAGTTACCTGTTTTTACTTGAATTGAATTTACAGCAGATACGGATGATGTGGTATTTATGTAAACGTCAATAGCTAATTACGATCGGATAACTCAGTGAATGTAAAATAAAGCTTAATTACCTGAGTTTTAAAACTTAAATTGGAAAGGCCTCATTAAATGAAGTAACATGTTAATTAAAACAACATATTTGTACCTAAACAACTCTCTTTAACCTATAAATTATAGGATTTATACGTAATCCCATACAAAGCTTACTAAACTTTTCTTCTCTAATTTGGTGTTTTTTATAAGATTATTAATTATATGAATGAATATGATTTATAATATTATCCAAATATTTAAACTGTTGGTGTGTGAGACGCCTCATATCAAGATATCATCGTGAGTGTGTATATATTTTATCCAAAATCCTTGAAGCATGCTTACATAAGCAACTTTCCCACCTCAACATTTTTGTTCACCTCAACAACTTGCTTAGCACGTACCAGTCAGGTTTCCGACCTGAACATAGTACAGGGTCAGCATTGCTCAAAGTAACTTTCGACATCAAGGCAGCAGTTGAGGAAGGCAAAGTAACTGTACTAGTTCTAATTGACTTCTCAAACGCCTTTAATACCGTGAATCATGATATCTTGTTATCAATCCTATCCCACCTCATGATCTTCGATGATGCACTGGAATGGTTCTCTTCCTATCTTCGAGGACGCCAGCAGTCTGTCCGAACTGATGAGTCATCCTCAACGTGGCGTGATCTTGACTGTGGCGTTCCACAAGGCGGTATTCTTTCTCCTCTTCTTTTTTCATTATTTATTAATTTGATTACCCATGAACTTCAATGTTCGTATCACTTGTATGCAGACGATTTGCAGATCTACTCACATGCAAGGCCGGAAAATTTTGACGAAGCTGTAAGTAGTATAAATAGAGACTTAAATACATTAAAAAGTTGGTCCAACAGGTTCGGTTTAACCGTGAACCCATCTAAATGCCAAGCGATCATTATAGGGAGCTCTAGAATGATAAGCAGAATTGATACCAACAGTATTGCAAGAATTACTTTCAATGGCTCAATTCTGCCCATTGGTCCCTTCGTCAAGGATCTCGGTTTGCACATCGACGCAACCCTCAATTAGCAAACTCAGGTTTCTTATGTCAGTCAAAGGGTCACTTATATACTGCGTCGCCTTTATCGCCTTAAAAAAATTCTCCCAATGAAGACAAAAACGATGCTTGTGCAGACCTTGATTTTCCCAATTATCGACTATGGTGATGTGTGCTATCTCGACCTGAATGCAGATCTGCTCAACAAACTTGACCGACTTCTCAATAATTGCATTCGATTCATATTTAACTTGCGAAAGTATGATCATACGTCTACTTATCGCACCCAGCTGTCATGGTTACCAATAAGACAACGCCGTAGTTTGAGGGCGTTGAATACGTTGCACTCCCTTCTCCACTCACCCAACTCACCTTCTTACCTAGCATCTAACTTCCAGTATCTTTGCTCTAACCATGATAGAAATCTTCGCTCTTCTAATAATCTTCTCCTTCTCTGCCCTTCTCATAACACCAGCAAGGTTCACTCTTCCTTTGCTGTCCAAGCCGTAATCCTCTGGAATGCGCTCCCTCAAGAAGTTAGGACGTCCACTAACCGTCTCACCTTTAAGGTTAAAGTACGTAAACTCTATAGAGATTTTTTGGCGGAATCAAAGGAATAATACTGTGCAAGTGTCTCGATTATCTACGTATTTAATCAGTGTATCAGTATGTATATATGTATGTATATGTGTGTGTGTTTATGTAAATGTATATATATCTATATGTGTAAATAATTGGTTTTAAGTTAGTATATATTGTATATGTAAGTATTTCTAGTATATGTATGTAGAACTAACTATGCAACATTCTTTTTTCTATTTAATCATTCAAAACACCTGCCACAAACATCTCTGCATAACCCAAAGGTTGGCTTTTAGAAAATGCCTACGGCATTATGTCCGCCTTGAGCAATATTGAAATTGCAGGAAGTGTAACATTCATAAGTATAACTTGATTTTTCAATCTTTGCTGCATCTTAATCGACTGCCGCAGTTTAACATTTTTATTGTATTATTACTTATTATTTTATATAATATATTTTATTAATAAATTAATTATGAAAACGTTTGACTAACTTGTCACTTTTTAAATTATTCTTAAATGTAATGTCGGGTCCTTCATTATATTTTCAAAAGATCCTCCCATCTCTGAAAACATTATCAAAACTGTCTTACAGAATATTACTGCAACAATGTTAAATACCACAAACAGAGAGAGCCTCGTAAATATATCTTTCGAAATGAAACCCGCAGTAAGTTGGCAATAGCATAGAACTTATGACTTAGAAACATGTGACAACGTTCGGCGTGAAATTTACGGTCACCTTTAATGTGACGTCACTGGTGGCGGTGTCTCGAGCAAACGACTTGTGTAGAATAGTAAAGTTCTGTTCTGACTGTAGTGCATCTTAATTTTCTCATCCCTTATTATGAATTATTTGTGATTATACCTATAATATTGTAATGTACCTATGTGTCGACGCAAAATCATTATACATGCTTAATAATAACTTTTCAGACTGTACTTATAATTGATTGCTAGTATGCCATAGTTAAATATTGCAGTGCCGGCCCTCACTTGATGTTATTTTATGTTAGTTTTACGTATATACAACTTAAAATAAGGAATAATGATTTGTTGTTTTTCTAAGAATCAAATTGTTGCTTATAACTGTTTAAAGATTAAGTATAATAGCAAGTAATGAACAACTAAATTTATATCTTGATTTATAAACGATGACTGATTAGTTTTAGATATCTAAATAAAGAGTCAGGTTGTTGTCCCTAAGAGCTTTTGACTTAACAACTTATTATATTATTTCAATACTATTCAAGTAACAGATGAGTAGTATTATTAAACAAATCTAATATTCTCATCTCTAATTGTTTTCTCCCAGTTAAGAGTACTACAACTCAACAATTTAATAGAGCGACAATGAACAATTATAATTAATTTCGGAACTGTTATTACAATATCTGTTTAAGTTTCCGTTTGTTTAAATAAAAAGTCCCTTATGGACTTGTTGTTGAAATTTTGTACAACATCCTTTATCTGGATATTTGTGTTGCGAACTTTAAATTACTGCCAGTCAAAATAACTAGTTTTTATTCTGTTTACAAGATTGTTTAGTATCTAACTTAATTACTTTGTAAAATTTGAAACGTAAACTATTTTATCTCGATCACTTTCTAATGACGTTATTTAAGTTGTATGAAAACAAAATGTTTAAGCTAGCATGTCACTCAACATTTCAATAATAACTTTAATTTTAATCATTTGACTCGACACTTTTAAAACTGTCTTTTAACCTACACAACCTACACGCTACGGAACCAAACCTACACTTTTGAAATAATTAAATAGAGATAAATCGGGAAGTGTAATCAGGACCTTCTTAAGCATAGCGCGTAGTATTGTTTTATGAGTAAGTATGTATTTTTTGAGTCGGAAAGTGGCTAAAGAAACTCTTTATTACTTTGTTTTCTTTTCATAGATCTTTTTTTATAAGCACTGCACTTATACAAAATAATTTTAATAAATAAATATGTTCTATATTGTAAGTTAACTTATATCAAATTACTTTTTCTGTCAGTAATGGATTTAGACATAAGATTGTATGGCAATGCAATGTAATATATTATCTATTCTTAAGTACTTATGGATGGCTACACTTATTGCATTACGTATATAAAACCTGTAAAGATAGTTGTATTCTGTGTATGAAAATAAAAAAAAAATATTATTAATTATGTAATTTATTTTTCTCTTCCTATATAACAGTAATTATATATATACATAACTACTCCGATTTATTCAGTAAATAAGATTCGCAGAAAAATAAAACTTAATTTTGAGATAAAACCAGTGACAATGGTCTTTTTTCTTTTATTTTCCTATGGAAACCCCCACGGGTCATCACTTCACCAGAGCTGATGGTGAGGTGGTATGTCGGATTTGAACCGACTAAAACCACATGGTGTTCCATTATAAGAGCGTCTATTGCTAGGGACCCGGGATACCCTCAGAAGGAAGCATCCGGGAACCCCAGCAGACCTTAGTCACCTGACTAGCAGGCGACAACACTTTGGAATATGGGGGCCTTACCAGCCCCATATCAAATAGAAGCGTGGTACCGGTCAGCCCAGCCCGATACTCACAGGCCACCGCTCATGGAGGTCGGAGATCAGTGTTTGCTCTCCGACGTCTGTTGCGTCTTCTGCGGGATGGGAGAGTACTTGTCCTCTCCCTTTCCATTTCCGCCACCTCTTTGGCCCACATCACCTCCTTGCAAAACGAGGCGGTAGGACCCCATGCACTATCACTTTGGACCATGGACAAAACCATGGCCTCTAGCGAGAGGCTTCCCAGACCAATAGCCATCACGAGGTAGTGTCACTGTCAATGGTCTAGTAATTCACTGATAATGCTAAAACTTCGCCTCACTGCGCCCCTTTAATATTAGTTTAGGATGAAAAGGGTTAAAACTAAGTAGATACTATTTTGTGGAAAGTTAAACATTTCAGAGGTAGGAAAAACTTACACACAGTTACAGGACAGTTATGAACAAAGTTTGAATGGCATATTATTACTTGTTATAAAATATCTAGACATTATGCAACACGCAAGACATTGTAAGTACCAACATAATAAAACTGTAAATCACTGAAAAATATGAAAGTTTGAGATCACAGTACCTAAATATGTGATCTAGGGTGTTGATTTTTAACATTTTTATCACTTAAACAAGGGAAGAGGAACCTTTTTTTTTATTTCCATTACTTCCTAGCCTATCGCCGCTTACCGCTATACCGCTTTTGAAGGTTTGTTAGATCGTATCGTTCCGACAACACCACAGGCAAGATAAGCAAACTACATAATTAACATAAAACTAGTAGTAAAATAGTTTGAAATATTAAAATAATTTCATTTTTACCGGGTAACAAAACTTTTAGAAATATGTTATTAACACTAAATACTAAACCATTTACTCAAATATTATTGATAATCATTTTTTTATTTTTGAAATAAATTATAAATATTTATTTAGAGTCTTCATTCATTTTCAGTGAAAATATCGTTTTATTTTGCGATTTATTTCAGATTTTACATACTATAACTAAATCACATTTGTTCTTGTGGTCGCAGTGACCTTATCTAAAAAGGTGAGAAACGGAACGGATTCTAGAAAGAGCAACGGCAGATGTGTGACGTCGTCCGCTACATAGTAGTACATCTGTACATTACTAGACGTCATTGGTTATTTATTGAAGAACTTTAAAAATATTGACATACATTAGGTAATTGTTTTTCATTAATGTCACTAATGTTAATAACAGAAAATATTCCGAAACTCTAACGGATATTTTGCAATGCATCGATGCTGAAAATTGTGATTTTATAGTTTCATGGAATAATGATATAAACTTTACTTACAAATTTATATTTTTTGTTACAGCCTCGTATTAAAACTGATGAATCATCAAATAGTGATCGTTTTGAACAACATTTTTGACTTCTTTGTGAACAAGTCAGTGAGTCTCAAGAGTGATGAGTGATGCCCGACTTTAAGAGTAATGAGGGATATGGGGAGGGGAAAGGTAAATGGGGGAGTTGGGCCTAGAAAATCCTCACCAATTTCGGGGAAAAGCAACGCAAGCGGTGCTTATTAACCCGTTTTCAGTTAAGCCGTGGTATCGTGCCTAAGAATGGCTCTACCACGATAAAAAAAAGAAAGGTAGAGCGGATGTATCGCTTGAGTATTTAAATACTCTTGAATGTCTCAACATTCATTCTTCATGTAGACAAAAATATATAATAAATATGCTTAAGTAAAGAGAACACTACATGAGTATGCTCGTATACTCTTCACCTAAGAAGAAACTTCGAACACCTGCTTCATCTGGCTGCGATTGAAAAAGTAGGTGCGTGCGAAAAGGTGTAAAAAAGAAGCGGATGGTATTAAATCTGTTCAAGTGGCAGGTAGCGTAATGGCTAAGGGATCGGACTTGCGATCAAGTGAACCACACCCAGTGCACTACCGTCGTGAACCTGAGTCGTGACCGTGAGCTGGATAGGTTAACAAGAATACAAGTAATGTGTGCCCTTAAAAAACGACTACCAGTCTCGGGGAATAACAACAAGCCTTGCCTGGCAACAAATTTTGTGAAACACCTGACCTTAACAACTTAGAACTCAAAGCAAACTAAAAATCTAAATGCGAATTTGTCTACAACATAATTCTGGGCACGGAATTTAGGGGAAATTTAATGGTATAAATTTGTAAGTGAAACTTTGTTGGTTGAATCACATTATCTCCTTCAACCATTACCTTCTAGTACAAATAGTTTCACAACTTTATAGCTTAAACTCAATTTACGGCATCTTACGTCAATTTTATTTGATTTTTTAAAGTTTATATTGAGCCATTTCCGCATTTATGGAGTCGATTCCTATTTGGAATTTTATTTTCATGAATTCGATATCTAGTGTATCTGTATCTATATAGCCTGGAATTTACGTGACAGGATTAGTTTTTAAGTTTATATGGAACGATGTCTTTAAAAACGAATTAAAAGATAAGTAAATTTGTTTTCAAAATCATTGTTCAAGTAAACATTTTTGTCTGCCATCCGTATTTTGGGTTTAGGTTTGTATTATATTAAGGGCGCTAGGGTTAATTTATGCATTGCGTGGCACTTTACAAGCATTCGAATAACGGACACAAAGAACAGCCAAACTTATAACAACAATTTAAGGATTTCACAAAGTGTTACAATGTGTGGGGATCAAACTCATAACACTCGGCGCGGTATCGTAGTGGTGAGCACTTTAAACCACTGCGCCATCTGTGCAGTAAATTTTCCTTAAAAAGGTTTTATTCATAATCACGTATACACATTTATCCTAGATATCTGAATTATTTCTCTATAAGAACATATGTTCACTATGAGTTTACATACAGTTTTAAAAAAAATGTTGAATTAAGAAATATAAATTATATATTGATATAGAATCTCAAATTATCCCATTTCCGAAGATTTGTTAATTATATTAATGAGATTCTGTTATTGGTACTTTTTAACTAAATGAAGTTGACTATTATCTTTTATTTAAAACGCCTAGTATATAGGAAAGACGGGCTAAAGCTGGTCGAAATATGCTCCATTACGCTATACACGTATACAATATACCAAGTGTATGTAGTGTGTGCAAGGACAGTAGCTCTTAACGTGCTATCAACCTTATTTGATACCTAGAACTAGTTACAACAAATAGAAATAATGAAAAACAATTTATGTAAAGTCTAACCGCGAAGGCGTACTTAATGTTTAAATTAAAACTACACACATTATAAGTGTCTAGGGATTAAGTACATTTTAACTATAAAAAATAACCTATTAATATTTACCAAATCTAGTCTTCCACGTTTCAGGGTTCTTATTTTAATTCCTTCTTTAAGTTAACAAGTTTTCCAATTTTTTTAAGTTAACTAAAATTATAGTTTTTGTAAGTTATGGGAAATTAACCCAAGTTAATGTCATCAATTATATGACAAAAAATTGAAAAATGGGATCTTTTAATTTTGGCTGTAAAGTTAAAAAAAATATTTCCATGTTTCCACTATTGACACGAATTACACAATCACAGTGATTTGGTATGCTTAAAATCAGTTCATCAAAATCACTTCAAGAAATTCAAAAAGTTCACGCGTCCCACGTTTCTAACAAGTCATCCATATTCAGCGGTGCTCTTATTTGGACCATATCCCATATCAGTGGGATTGAGATCTGGCGATTGAGCAGGCCACGTATCAACGCATCAGCGAGCATCGGGAAGAGTGCGTGTTTTTCTCCAGCCGTGTGTGGATGTACATTTTCATGCATTAGTAGAAAAGAATCACCCAATCGCCGCAAATGATATGATAGCCTAGTGCTCTGTCTTTCTCTGTAGTGGCAAGATCAACAGTGAAATTACGTTGTCTGGAACCAGCTCGCAACATTCCGAAGGCTCTTGTCATCTTCTCTCATGTCAAATTATGCCATCGCTCCATATCAATGCATTCAATTCCAATGCAGAAATTGTAATGGTTTTTTTTTAAACGCAATTACAGAGTTTTTAGGAATCCTGATTGACAGATGATTTTCAATTTTTAACAAAATTCTTATTTCAATAACGATCCAAAACAATTTAAAAATGATATATAATTTAAATAATAATCCTCAACAACGACAACACCATCTGTAAACAATATACAAAAAAAATATAAGTCCTAAAAAACTACAAAAAAAAATCATTTCAATATTCATAGAACTCATCAAACACAATTGACGAAGTAAGTACAACTAACGTCATCTGACTCATGATGCACCAGGAACTTTTAACATACACTTTATAAAGCAAAATAAAGTAGTCCTCGGTCTTATTTGCTTTAGTCTTGTATGATCTAAACCTCCTGAACACATAACAAAGTTTAATGACGTTCCACGTTCTTAATTGTTCTTATTTCTCTTAATTTTGTACAACACAAGCTTTTTTAATTTTTTATGTATTTATTTGGAAAAATAAACAATCACACAGATAATTACAAATAAAACACTGAAATAAAGTTAATACCTGTGTGAGACAAACAACATTTTCAACTATCATGCGTTGATCTTACAAAGACGAATTTCAAAGAAATCTAATTAACTTACTGTATTATTATTTATTAAAAATTAACTGTTATTATACACGTGTGTATATCAGGGTCACCAACTAGTTAGACCCGACGTAGTTAATAAGACGTAGTTAATAAGAGTAAACATTTGAGATAGATAAATAAAAACTTTCAGCTTTATTAGCTGTAAAAACAGTTTTATAAATTATTTAATCTGTTTTTAAAGCAACTTTCTGCCTCTGATCATTATTTTTTTAAGCAACTGACCAAGGACTGTAATATTTTTATATTCCAGTCCTTGGTCCTTATAAGCTGTGGCGGGAGCACTGAAAATGTTACACCTATGTCTAACGATCGGTTTAAAAGTCACTGGGGGCATGCACTTGTGTAATATATTACATTATTTTTTTTGCAAAAAAAAAACAGTCTTGGTTAACTTGGAAATTAAAATAATATAATGTGATAGTAAGTCATTTCAATAAGTTATTTAACAGAAACGTCGGCTAATACGCAAACATAATATAGTGCAAATTATGAAAAGAAGAGAACGTTCAAATATGCGATTTTGTTGTCAGAGTCTTTAAACGATTAATAAAATAAGTAAAATACAAAATCCAAGGTATAACTGTATAGCGTTTACGTTTTATTATTTGCAAATATTTGGACTTTTAAGATAGGCCAATTGCGATTCATTTCAATAGCTGTCTATCGTATACAAAAAGACCTTTTTTCAGTTCCAGCTTTATATACCAGTCGCATCTACAGTACTTTAACTTTATCTTGGGCCAAATCAAATTCAGGTTATTGCGAGTATCTACTTTATTTTCGCCACACATAACCACCGATACGACGGTAAAGAGGTCGGAGGACGTCGAGTCAATTGTAGATCTTGAAAGTAGTGACAATATGCGAGATGTAGTTAACAAACGGGGTGTATTTTTGTGTAGTTAAATTTATTTTGTTTTCTGAATGTGCTAATTCGATAGATATTTAGAATTAGATAAAAAGGTAAACATTCGAGAACCAGTACTATGCTATCGTGGCCAAGTAAATGTATTTAAAAAATAGAAGCCACGTCTCGAATTTTTAAAAATTGTATCATAAACAGGATTAAACTACCTACAAACTCTTTATAAAACTTTGATGTTACTTATGGCTAGTGGCTCGAGTTCCGCGACACATATTTAGCACTCGTCCAAAATAATACTCTCGATAATGTTCAAAAGTGTAATAATTTACGAATATGTATAGTACATATATATATATATATATATATATATATATATATATATATATATATATATATATATATATATATATATATATATATATATATATATATATATATACATATATATATATACTGTCTCTCTCTCTCTCTCTCTCTCTCTCTCTCTGTATTCCCAAAAATGATAAAGCATTTACATTTTGTTAACTCATTGCCGACAACCACAACAAAAAGAGACCAAAACTGGGAGTATGTAAGTAGAAAAGAAAGAAAAGCTATTATTGTTCAGGTACAATTTGTAACCTGCATCGAATAAAACTTTATGTCACTAGCAAATCGGGCCAGTTGTAATTGATTGAATGACATGTTTCAGCTTTCTGTTTTTGTAAATTGTTGTTTACTAGATCTGTTACTAATGTGGCTTACTACTAAAATGGCTTAAATTTCAGTTGTAAAAAAAAAAGATTTTTGATATCGAAACGTAAGTCGGTGTAAAGATTTCGAGGCATGACCGGCTGTGGTGGCCACAGTGACGTTTTTATGAGTTTTAAGATATTGGATGTTGTAAAATTAACTAAATAAAATAAGACTTATTCAAAAATTACTAATATATTAAATTTCCACAGTTACTCTGTAGTTTGGCTTGACTTTTCTAGATGGCACTGAAGTACATATGTTTTATACAGTGTATAGACTGATGTCATACATTAACGCAACCATCACAACTTTTGATTAAGCTTAAGTGTACTCTGGTACTTGGAAAACAAAACATAAAAATAGTAATATAATACAAAGTAATTCTAACATCTCACAATAGTTCACCTGTTCTCTTATTTTAATGGAATGGTTATCCGTATACTTCTAAGCTTCATTAATATTAATGGTTGGCTACCCAGCTTTGAAACCCTTGTGACTGTCGTATTTACCTCGTCACTTTTAAGTATGACAGGTATCTTTGCTGTTAAGATGGCACAAATTGTTTACATTATTCAACAGTCAACAAATTGGGTGTTAGTTGAGTTAGATGGTTAAGTCTGAGTTTCTCAGTAGCTATGTTGTACAGGAGATTTGGGAGGTAAGAAATTAAGATGTCAGGATTCGCGACAAAGCTGCTTAAGTGTAGTCGTGTATGTCTATGTAGGTGCCTTTTCTTTTATTTTATTTTTTTTGTGTGGAAACCCCCGCGGGTCGTCACCTTACCGGGGCTAATGGGTAAGGTGGTATGTCGGACTCGAACCGACTAAAACCACACAGTGTTCCGTCAACGGGTCTATTGGCCGGGGCCTCAGGTGTACCCTAGAAAGGAAATCCCTGTGTACCCCGGCAAGTCTATGTAGGTGCCTGGATTTGAGGAATTGTATGGAATGTAATTACATACGTTCACTAGTTCTCTGTATAGATTTTAATTTTCTCTCAGTTCTAATGAAGCTCAGAAACAATCAGGTAACTACGATTGCCTATGAAGTTACTTTTCATATTTGATAATGTTCTAAGGTATAGTTCAACAGGTGTGTCTTGTATTTTGCTGAAAATATAATAAAATTATTATACTTAATGATAGATGATATTTAATGCAGTTGTGTCTATATCATCAGTGGCATGGTTTCATTATTACATTTAAAAGTAGTACTCCTCTGTAGCGGGCTCTAAACAAACTGAATGTTAAAAATATTGGATGAATGGAGTTTTGAAAGTTCACATTAAATTATTATTATTTCTTTGTTACAATTTTACTTTTATTGTTATTATTTTACATTGAGTTTGAAGTCTTTATATTTGATGAGAATGACTTATATGAATAATCTATTTAACCTTAAAAATTATAACATTATCCGGTAACCTTACTTCCCAGCAATAAAATTCATGACTTATAAATATCACTGGAAAAGTATTGCCCCTATTATTTATGAACATATTTAACATCTCAGGTGACCCATAAATAATCTTCTATTCCACTTCTAAATCTATAAGCTATTGACTAACTACAAATCAACGTTATAAGCTAATGGGGTAACTGAAAGTTGTTACGTTATTAAGAGCGCAAGTTTTGCTACCCCTCTTAATCTTCCTTCATAAATCCAGTTCCAACAAATAGTCTTCAAGCTAATGAGCCTCAACTTTGTATAAAATTTTATTAAAACTATAATAGTTGGAATAACATTTTATACGAAGAAGTTATGTATATCTAAAAGTAATCACAAAATGTAAGGTTGAAAATATTGGCTTGTCCAAGCAGTAAGCTGAGTGTTTTCCTCCAGTTAAGCGTTTGAAATAACAGCGTGTGAATAGAAATTAGTAGCATATTATTGGATGCAATTGGACCAGTGTTTTAAGTTTGAGGTTGCAAAATTTTTTGGTGTAATCTCTAATATTGAGGTGATTTTTTGTATTATATATTTTTATTCTTTTTTTCAAAGCATTGAACCAACTTTAAAAACAGCAGCGCTTATTAAATCCTGATGGTTTGTAATAAATTGCATTTTTCAAACTTTAATTTTCATAATTATGAATTATATATTTTATTGAAAATTACGTAGAAACTATCTTGAATACAATCAATACAATGTACCATACACGTAACATACCTGGAACACAAAAAAAAACAAATTCAGTCAAATGAGAACATTCTTTTTATGTTGGTTAAAAGACAAACTTTAATGAAAATTTGAACCCTTACTCGTCATATAATTTTCTTCTGCGAAAGAAAATGTATTAAAAAACTTTGAAGTAAGTGATTGACTTGATATAGCGTTGAGGAAAAAATGAGCCGCATCTCATAAAATATATAATACCTGACAAAAAATGAAGCTTAACTAAAAAGTTTCAAGTAATAAACCGAGAAAATGAAGGCCAAGTAATAATTTTATACAAAATTTAAGGTGTTGAGATTCCTTCAAAATTAAATCTTGAGAAATGTATATGTGCAGGAAACACGAATAACCTTCTTGAGAATACAGGACGTAACAAATGCAATGTGGAGTAAAAATTCTTTATATATATTTGTTGCACCTTTCTAATATCAATTATTATTAATATTTTTGCTATTGAAAAGAAAAAAAAAGTGGTTCATGTCCTAAGGAAGTCTAAAAAAGTGTACAGACTTATGCTTTCATACAATTAACAAATACATATACAGATATATATGTAAACAGTCACAAGGCAATTGGAACTACATATTGTACAAATAGTGTTCAAAGGAATCCCCCTCTCCTCTTTCCTAGCTCCTCATCCCCTTTCTCCTCTTTCACCTCCCCGCATCTCCCCACCCCTCGTCACTCTTAAAGGCTAGCAAGGCACTTACGACTACTGTGTTACTATCATCATCTTTATTGGGTATCATAATGGCGAAATAATTTGTTAAATATTGTAGCTTTTATGTTATTGCAAAGCTATGATTGCCCTTAAATACAATCTTGTGAATTTAGAGGTGCCATATTACAGGTATGTGCTGGACCCAGTTTTCGAAAATGGTCAATGAATATTGTATTGGGATCGATCTATAATCACTGACAGGACTACTGTTACCAATAAGCCTGATATAGTGGTAACAAGCCAATTAAAGCGCCGTGCAATGATTATCGATGTCGCTGTCCCCATGATGAAAGTTCTAAAATATAAAGAAATAAAATATTTAGATTTGTCACACGAGTTTGTCGACATATGGATTTTTTTTTTTTTATGCGATAGGGGGCAAACGAGAAGACGGGTCACCTGATGGTAAGTGACTACCGCTAATGGACACCCGCAACTCAAGAGTAACAAGTGCGTTGCCGGCCTTTTAGGTAGGAGTACGCTCTTTTCTTGAAGGTTTGAAGGTCGTATCGGTTCGGAAATACGGCAGGCGACAATTTATTCCATTAGCTGGTTGTGCGAGGCAAAAAGCTTCTGGAGAAGCGCACAGTGGTGGAGTGCCAATCGTCCAGGTGATGGGGATGGATATTTTGACGTGTAGGACGATGGCGGAAACCAGCAGCCGGTATAAGTCCGAATAATTCCTCTGAACACTCCCCCTGATACAAGCGATAGAGGATGCAGAGTGAAGCTACATCTCTACGCAACGCCAAGGTGTCAAGTCGATCAGAAATATCTTGGCAGTCGATGATGCGAGTCGCTCTCCGTTGAATGCGGTCAAGAGGGAGAAGTTGGTACTGGGGTGCACCTGCATAGAGATGAGAATAGTATTCCATGTGCGGCCGAACCTGCGCCTTATAAAGTTGCAGGCGGTGGGCCGGAGTAAAATACTGTCTCGATCTGTTTAGCACACCAAGCTTCTTCGAGGCTAATATGGCCTTACTCTCTAAGTGACCGCGAAACTGGACTTCGCTTGATATATCGACGCCAAGGATTCCGATACTGGCTGATGCAGTTAGGGAAGTGCTCTCAAATTGAGGTGATACGACCAATGGCAACTTTTTAGCGGTGAACGCGCAAACCTTTGTCTTCTTGGGGTTAAACTGGACTAGGTTAAGTCGACCCCAATCTGAAACTTTTGATAAAGAAGTTTCGATTTCAGACACAAGTTTGGATCGGCTTTCGATGACGTTTACCCGAGAAATGTTAGCGCGGCCGGTGTAAAGGGCATCACTCGTGCTATCGTCCGCATAGCAATGGATGCTGCCAATCTGCAACATGTCATTGATATGCAGAAGAAACAGCGTGGGTGATAGCACACAGCCTTGTGGGACACCAGAATTAACAGACTTGGAGTCGGAGCATGCACCGTCAACAACGACCTTGATGCTTCTGTCTGAAAGAAAACTGGTGAGCCAATTGCACATTTTCTCGGGAAGCCCATAGGAAGGAAGCTTCGCAAGGAGCGCTTTGTGCCAGACCCGATCGAAGGCCTTCGCCACGTCCAAACTAACGGCCAACGCTTCCCCCTTGATCTCGATCGCCTGTGCCCACCGGTGAGTCAAGTATACGAGAAGATCACCAGCTGAACGACCCTGACGGAAGCCGTATTGTCGATCATTGAGGAGCTGGTGGTCTTCTAAGTACCGGAGGAGCTGGCAGTTAACAATGGATTCCATTATCTTGGAGAACAAGGAGGTGATGGCTATGGGTCTGTAGTTGGACGGATCCGAGCGATCTCCTTTTTTAGGGATTGGGTGCACTAGAGCTGTCTTCCATGAGTTCAGGACTACGCCAAGAGAGTAGGAAAGCCGATAAAGGCACGTTAAAACCGGTGCTAACTCTGGAGCACACGTCTTCAGCACAATAGGAGAGATTCTATCGGGCCCACTCGACTTATGAACGACGAGCGAAAGAAGCGCTTTACGCACTGCCCTTTGTGTAAACCGGACTTCCGGCATGCGGGTCTCGCACTATAGCGGTATGGTCGGCGGTGCGTTTCCCCCGTCGTCCAGGGTCGAGTTGGACGCAAAGAGTTTGCCCAGAAGATCGGTTTTTTCTTTAGCGTCGTGGGCCAACGAATTATCTCCTATGCGCAGAGGTGGAAGGGATGGCTTACAAAAGTTCCCCTGGGACAGCTTTGGCAAGAGACCAGAATGCACGAGTTCCGGAGGGGAGACTCACTAGTCTCTCGCCAATTCTGCCGATGTGAGCCGACTTCGCCCCAGCAATTACTCTTTTGAGGGACCTGGAGGCAAAGTTAAATTGCTTCTTTAATGTGCTGGTCTTTACATCCAGTGCTGTCGCTGCATTAGCCCATGCTTGGTAACATTCCTGCTTTCGGCGGGACGCCGCTTTGCAAGTTCGACCAAACCAAGGCTGGGACTTGCCACCTGTGGGAGTCAGGGAGAATGGAATGAAAAGTTCCATACCCTGAAGCACAACATCCGCGACAGAGTCGGCAACGATACTGGGATCATCCGGCGAGAAGCAAACCTGCCTCCATGGGTACGATGCAAAGAATATTCTCATTCCATCCCAGTCTGCTGACCTATAGTGCCATACGCGGCGACTGCCTGTAAGTCTCGGCCGCAGCGAGTGAACGAGTGGCACCATACTCCTAATCAGGCAATGGTCCGAAGAGCCAAGAGGGGCCTCAACGGATACTTTGTAGCCGTCAGGATGAGAGGTCAGCAGAAGATCCAACAGTGAAGGCCCGTGGCTTTCTGCATCTGGGATTCGCGTAGGCGTTGCTACCAGCTGCGTCAAGCCATATGCCAAGGCAAAATCGTGAACAGATCTTCGCGCATGATCGGTTTTGCGCGAACCAAGCCATTCGGCGTGATGGGCGTTAAAGTCGCCAAGAATCACGATCTCTGCGGATGGGACCTGCTGGAGCACTGAGTCTGTAGCCATTTGGACGTGGTCGATGAGTCGGTCCGTTTCGGCATCACCGCTATGGGACCTGTAGAGGCATAGGTAGATGCGGGGATGGTCGTCGCAGTCTACACGTACACGCATACACCAGCCTTAGGAACAAAGGAGTGTTCCAGTCCGTACCCAGGGTAGCAGAGGTAGGATGTGTCCGCTGGAGATGATATCAGCGTCTCGGTTAAAAAGAGCAAGGCCGGCTTTGCTGTCTCAAGGTGGTGGTGGACAGTGTCGAGGTTCGAATGTAAGCCCCTGATGTTACAAAAATCCACGGTAAACATGACAGGGGGTGCCATGGTATGCCTTCTCTTGCCCAGAGCAGATTTTGTGAGCGCTGTTGAGCCCCCCCCCAGAGTACGAGGGGCAGCCTGGGCGTCCACGCTCTGGCATAATCCACACTACCAACGCTAGTGCTGGTACCCCCCTGGGGTATCCTTTTTGTTAACAGCGCTATCATTAGGGGGGGTGGGGGATTTTGGGCCTCCGGAGACCTCACTCATTTCGGGGAAATGCAACGCAAGCGTTACTTCACAACCGGTTTTCTGTGAGGCCGTGGTATCGCACCGGTCGAGACGGCCCATTCGTGCTTAAGCATGGCTCTCCCACTATAAAATGGAACATCGATTCGGAGATCATTGTTTTATTGTCTTTGATAAAGGTTAACGTAAATTCTATATGCATTTTACAAGGTCTAGTGGTTAGTGACCCTGACAGCTGATGATCTGATCCCACGCGGGACAAAAATTTGTGTGATCCGCAAATAGTTGTTCCGAGTTTGGATGTTCTTTGTATTCTTGAAAGTTTTTATAACTAAGAATAAAAACTATCACGGACTAAACCATTGACTGGCTTATTAGTCGTTGCGCACTAATTTGCGCTAAAATGTTGCGATGGGCCAACAGTCGACTCATATACTTAAATCATTATTAATTACATTATTACAAAAAATCAATAAAGTAATCGAGTAAAGTTTCCTCACGGTAAGTTGTTTTCTAATTTAATTATAAAAACGTCTGAGTAATATATTGTATCAACAGAATTACCCCATAGATCTGCAGTCTTTTTAATATTTAAAGTTTTAAAAGTTTTTATTATATCATTACAAGTTACATATTGGAAATAAAACTGGAATTCACAAACTGGAACGTTTTCTTTAAGTATTGTTTCTGCAACAGTTGGTGATGAATTTAGACATTTTGTAGTCGATACGGGAATCTCTGCAAAGAAATTTTCAAATGCTGCGGCTAATTTCGAATCTGATTTAATGATACTGTCATCAACAGCAAGGCTGTAATCACAAGTTCGGTCGCAAGACCTTCCCGTTTCGCTATTAATAATATTCCAAGTCATTTTAATTATGTTACTACTATTTTTAATTTTTGAAGTTAAGTAGCGAGATTTCTCCAAATAACAAACTTTTTTAAATAACTTAGAATAATTCTTTACATATAAATTATATTCCAAAGTGTTAATATAAGGCCATTCTTCATACAGTTCATGAAGCCGTTTTCTACTTTTATAAATACCAATGGTGGCCCAGTCACTGAAGGGAGTGTTGCTATTTACCTAAATTGACTTAGGAATGAATGTAGTATCAAATTGCGAGCAATACATTTTGAAAGAGCAAGAGCTAGATAAATAGACAGCTTTGTCGACAACATTGATGTTGCCATTATTGGTAACTGGTGACCACTTACAATCAGGTGGACTAAGTATTTGTTTGAAAACTTAGTTGTAGAATGTGGTTGAAATTTAAATTATACAATGCACAATTCTAAAACTCGTCTATCACAAACTTTCCTTAGATCAGCAGTTAAACAAATTACCCACTATTAGAGAGACTTAACAGCCACCCTCTCGCCGCATAGTAATAAAATGTCTATTTGTTATTTTATGAAGGTCGTATATCTCCTTGAGTATTGGGATTTACATCATTAATCGGCTTTGAAACTGGTGTTGGTTTGCAGATTAATTTGTTAGTGTTTTCAATGGATGTGTCTGTGATAGTCTGTCTGTCTGACAAAGGCGTTTGATTTTGATTTATGTTCTGCTTTTAAATATTAATATTGATTTAAATGTTTCATTCGAAACTAATTTTCAATTTATCAACATATAATTGGTATCAGTAATGAGTGAACTTGATTGAAGGTTCATTTGTATTATGATTTGCTGTTGCATTTTTAGTATTCAAGGATTATATTGATTTACGTGTAATGAGAATGAATATTAATATCATTTAGTGTGCTCATTCAATAATGTTCAGTTTTAGTTCTGTATTATAAATTATTATAACGTTTTGAAGACGGTAGACTCTGCTGTAGATACATATATTTTATTATGGTTTTAATTTCCTTTTAATAATATTATGTAACTTGTACGTTAGGTTATCATCAATTACTATATGGGGTAGTTAATTATAAATAAAAAACCCTTGATACTTTAAATTTAATGCGAT
The DNA here is from genome assembly GCA_947561695.1 of Tyria jacobaeae. Lineage (NCBI taxonomy): Eukaryota > Metazoa > Arthropoda > Insecta > Lepidoptera > Erebidae > Tyria > Tyria jacobaeae. The sequence goes on along the minus strand of OX387215.1, from coordinate 5,668,044 downwards.
ATCAAAGTAAAGATTGTAAAACATATTTTCAATTACAGAAGAAATGTAAGCCCATGTGGGGTGCTTTCGAGTTAACTGCTACGAATCAAGCTATTATTACCTTCATTGATTTTTGCACTGTGTTGTCCAAATATTCCCGATAGCGTTATCTCTGGTGTTTGGTTATGTGGGCCTTTCGCCTGTAGTGTACGGCACGACGTAGTCGACGTAGTCGTAGTCTACGAAATTTTAGTTGGTATGAAGTTATTTGTTTCATATTCACCAAACATGAACCGTAGCTGAGACTGGGTAATAAGTCGCGGCCTACCACTTCTTATACGAGTTTTTGGACTTTCCTCTTCCTCATCTTTTTTTGGTAGAGCCATGCTTAGGCACTAATGGGCCGGCTCGACTGGTGCGATACCACGGCCTCATAGAAAACCGGTTATTAAGCAACGCTTGCGTTGCATTTCCCCGAAATTAGTGAGGTTTCCCGAAGCCCAACTCCCCCTCTACCTTTTTTTCACCCTTATCCCCCATTACTTTTCCCATCTTCTCACCCCCCTCTTTTTTACCCTACCCTAATCCCTCATCACCCTCAAAGCACCCCCCTTTTAATATAAAAAAACCAATAAGTCTTATTACACATTTTGAACAACTGAGATTACAGAATAAAATTATTATCCACCACAATAACTACTTTACTAAGTTCACCAACCAATAACGTCATACCTATTTATTACAATATTGCATTAGCATTATGCAATCTTATGCATCACATACAACTAGTCTATATTGCAATAATTTCGTAAAAATGGGACTGTACTTATGACCGCAACCATTATTCACCGTGTCAAGCGACTGTATACGCTTTAATCAGCCGCTGTCAACTACTGTCTTTGTCGTGTTATTACTAGAAACTTTATCATTTGTCACAGGCAGTTTTATTTTTGATATTTGTAAATATTATAATTATATAATTGTAAATATCATTCTTACGTCTTGTTGGTGTCTTGTCAGTTTGAAATGTACGATTGCCGTGTCGCATTGGGATTTCGGAAGAAGAATATCACTTATATTCTATTATGTAGTAAACACAACTAAAGAGTATTTTCGCTAAAACTGTATTAGTATCTTAAATATAACAGCAGCCGCTGGCCGAAATCATGGTGGAATAGAACAGAGCTATCCAATTTCTTTCCATGCTATAAAAAGAGTGGCCTATTGTGCATAATATCGCTTAACAATTGAGGTTTCAATGATATCAAAACCTTTTAATACCCTTGTTCTCTAAAATTCTTGTCTCTAAAGTTATGTAATTACTAGAATCACCAATAATTTAGTTATTATATTTAATATCTATCTGTGTCTATATGTATATTATGAATAGTTTTTTTTTGGTTTTTAATGCACGAATGATATTACATCCGTCCAGACCCTTGTCATATAAATATAACTTGCCATTCAAGTATTATCTTAAGGGCGCAGCTGTTATAGATTAAGATTCCTTCTTTAAACATAATGTCGCACATACAACCGCCATATATGCCAAGAAACCTATTCAGAAACTTTACAACTACGGGTACCTTAAGTACTATTAATCCACCAGTGAAAAGGGGCATGCATTTATCTCTTTAAAGCACAGGCAGGAGGGACTCATGAGTGGTGAGGGTAAGCCCTCTCATTCGACATTTGTTAAATGAGTGCAAGAAGCTTTTAGATTTTAGTGCAGTGAGTGATATCACATTCTCTTTGCTATTGATTCAGAGTGGTTGGGAAACAAAACACCTGTTACACTACGAAATCGATAGGATAAATTGCATGGAATTTATTACATATGTTTGATTTCTTCTATTTTAATAAATAAACTGTCTGTGCCTACAACACTTCGTTCGCGTTTATGTCGAAAATTGATAACATATTCTTATAATAAGCATCGTAAAAATTAAATAGGGAAACTGATGCCTATTAGGTTTTTTATAATTTAGTTCCAATGAAACTACCTTTAGTTCACATAAAATATTGTTTTTGATCGCTTACAAACGAAACACTACATTTGATATCCAACCTTATCATAAACCCGACCAAATTACCTGACTTTAAGAAAAGATTTGTTAAATATCATGTGTCATCATTACATCTTAAAACATCAAGTATATATATATAACCAGTATAACCAGTATATTGGTTATAACTCATTACATTTTATTCCAATTTTGCATTTTGAAGCACACTTAAAACATAACAATAATAATTATCTATCAAATAATAATTAATATAAATATGATCGAAGTCTGGAAATATGAAATAATGCTTTATGCTTTGACGTGATTTTGTAAAAATCAGGTTTTTAAATGACAATGTATTATTAGAATCATATAAATATACTGGACATGGACAATCCATACAGCTATCATCGAAACCGTTCTTGTTTCTTGTTCCAAAACACATGATGATGATGAACGTTACAGTGCACTGTTCACAGTTGATGCACCTCACGTGTCGTAAAGCAGTCAAGTCAGTGTCCAAAACAAAATCACAAAGTCACAGATATAGGGGAATCGAAACGTACGACTGAAAGGCCGAGTTATCAAGAAAAATCTTAAACCGAAGCAGACAACCCGTATTTTTTTCTCTCTTTGTTATATATTCTCGATTTTTATAAATAACAAATCGCAAAAGTTTTTCTAAAATATTTAGTTAAACATTTTATTGTTTAACATCATCGGCATCTGCTTTATATATATAATATATTTTGTTCATTATCATTCAATAAGAGATGAGGGTATATGTGTCTTATACCTGATCTTGGACTATTACTTGCAATATGTATATTTTAAATCTCTTGTGATTCTGATTACTTGCTTTCTGATTGTACTTCTTGTTATTTAATGGTAGATATGTGTAATAATTCAACCACCCTCTAATTTTTTTAAAATTAACTGTCATTCATGGCATCTTTGATCGAATACGAAATTAGCTTTAGCTTCTCGCATTGCAATAACTATTTATTATTGATGATAGACACAAAATATAACATAATTCATGATTTTCGACAATAGATTTACCACATTTAGGCTCATTGACGCTCATACTATTAGATCGCTGACCTCTGGGGATTTGAGTACACGTAATACAACTAAAGAACAATATTTATTGAAAAGGTGAAACTTCTGTTCAATAAAAAAAAAAAGTAAGCTTTCAAAAGGCTAAGGGGCGCCAACATAAAAGAATTTAGGAGCACTGATAAAGGATCTTTATTATAAAGATTATAATAACTTTATAGTTTTCGTTAGAAGACTTTCGAAGAAGACTTAATTGACGGTAAATATGTAAATATAAGGAGTATTTACAATATTTATTCTCAAGCATTATTTAAAAAACTATATTTTTAAAAATATATTGCCAATTATGTATAGTAAGCTCTTATCACAAATACAACACAAAAATTAAGATTAATTTCTAATTTATATGTTGTATTACTAAAAATGTTTGTAAGCAACTCATGCCTCTACAATATGTTAAATTCTATGGTTGTAATGTCAAATGTCCATTTCCTATTATTATCATAAATATGATTACTAAAGCAATTAGTCAATCGTTTTACCTACCGAAACATTTCTATTAGTTCGTACCAAGATTAGAAAAAAAAATGTTTAAATTTACATTATATAATTATACTTTAGTTGTTTTCGTATATCAAAGAATAATTTATTAAAAGCATTGAGGTATTATCAATAAGGCTGACAATAAATTAAAACTTACATATAGACTTCCTCTTTCGGTTATACGTCATGCAGGCGGGAGTTTATAAAAAGTAAAAGTGCCACATGTCTGCGAATATACTGTATGTTATTAAAATTCTTAATAATAAGTTTAATAAAGTTAGTGGCAATCATCACAAAAAAAAATATATATACAGCTATACAAGTTTAGCATGACCTGAGCTGAGTACGACCTTGTCTAAACACAATTATCCAAAGCCACACACAAATGTTATTAATAGTGACAATTTGTATTTTCTTTTATTACATAGCTAAAATATACACTCGAAAAACATAACCCTCCTTCTTTCGCAGTCGGTTAAAAAAGGAAAAGAGGAGGAAAAAACGAGCAGAAGAGTCACCTGAAGGTAGATGACAACCGTCGCCCATGGAAACCTGCAACTCGAAAGACGTAAGTGTGCTACACGCCTTTGAGACTGACGGTAGTACAATGCAAGCATTGTTTGTATACTGATTTTTTTTTAGGGCCGGCTCCAATGGAGTCAAAATTCAAATTCATTCCTAAGCATGGCATAAGGCATGAATTTGAATTTTGAGAATGGCATAAGTGAAAGAATAATAATATGTAATAAAAATAGGTAAAAAAACTTTTTAAGTTAAACGGTTTTATGTTAAACATACATTGCAATGTTTAAGATAAATGTACTAAAAACCAAAAAATAATAAAATAGATACAGTCGTGGGAATTATAAACATATGCATAGACTAGACTAAAATAAAACCGTGGGGCACGTCAATTGTCTACAAATTATCGACTTAATGTGCGATAGAAGAATCGTTTAATTCGTCGTTAAAATAGACATTTTAGTTTTCATTGTAGATGTTTGTCCACTGGTAATGTTGAAAACCATAAACCAATGTAGAGAGTTAAACACTTATTTACGTAGACAAGGTGTAATGTAAGGCCTCGGCGGCTGAATAGAAATGTCACAATACACTGTAATATCTGAGCCTACCGGAATAATAGGTCGTAACTTTAGCGACGAGCCGTGTTGTAGAAGTGCTTGCAGTTCTGGGTCAGCCTGCTGAGCCTTGGCGAGGACTGAAAAATCGATGGTCTTGGTAATCTCCTCGACTCGAGACGGACTGTCGGCGACGTTACGTACGTTCCGTTCCTGGTGTGTAACTTATGTCAGTAGTAAATTGTGCGATGTAGTCAAAGTATCGGAAATGCCGAGGTGAGCAATTCTCTCGCGGTGTCTTATACGCGTATGTAAGAGGTCGATGATCTGTAAACACGGTGAAATTCCTAGCTTTAATCATGTGTCTAAAATATTATAGCTAATAGCTTCATATATAGCCAATAGTTGCCTGTCATACGGGCTGAATTTCCTTTGAGCTCGGTGTAGCTTTTTGGAAGAGAAAGCGAGTGGTTCCCAGGTTTTATCACCACGCTGCTGGAGTACGGCGCCAATGGACACGTCGGATGGATCGATGAGAATAGAGAGTTCAGCGTGTGGTTGAGGATGGACAAGAAGAGTAACGTTAGCCAGTGTACTCTTACATTGTTTAAAAGCTGCTAGTTCCTTTTGTGTCAACTGCTCTGGGTCTGAGCCTTTGAATGTATCTCCTGTAGAAGGTAAGGATGCCCATGCATAATCTACGAAGCTCCTTCACTGTCTTAGGCACTGGGAAATCCTGGATGGCCTGGACTTTGATGTTCAGAGGCTGAACACTAGAAGCAGATACACACAGATACACTTACTTGCTTTAATTAATACACCGTAGTCTGTCAGACGGGTTAGTAGTTTCCGTAAGTGGGTCTTATGAAGTCCAAGGGGGGAGAAGACCAGTATATCGTCAAGATACCCATACCAAAAATCTAGACCGGTGAGCACTTCATCTATGAATCTTTGGAAAGTCTGGGCAGCGTTACGTAAATCAAAAGTTATAAATTGGAACTTAAACAGACCAAACGGATAGTTATGGCGGTTTTTGGTATATCAGCCATCGTTCTTCTTCTACACCAGGTGTAGCGCTGATGACCATGGGCTCTCCGATCGTCTCGCAGTACCATTTGATACCATTTCGTCAAATTCCTTCTTTGCTACCTTAAGACGCTCTGGGTCTAGGCGTCTAGGTCTGGTCCAGGCTCTGTCCGAATAAAGTGCACTGTCGAATGTTTATTAGGTCTAGATTGTGAAATGGTATCTGAAGGGCGGATCAATTCCGGGAATTCACGTAGTAGCTGGTGGTATTCTGAGTCGCCACTCACTGTTTTTATAGATGCCACGTCATCCGGGACTCGTTGTGGCGCTGATGACACGGTGAGTGACGAGATGTCTATAAGCAAATTATAAAAACTGAGAAAGTCAATGCCTATAATTGGTTTCGATACGTCAGCAATAGTGAACTTCCATTCAAATACGCGGCGCAGACATCTTGCCTGAGCTGTATGGGGCCATAAGTATTTATAACGGTACCGTTAGCAGCGGTTAAACCATATTTAGCTTTATAGCACGGTGTTTTAACCGATGACCGGGGATACACACATAAATCCGAGCCGGGGTCGACAAGAAAAAGCACTTTCGATCGTCTGTCGCTATAAATAGTCGGCCTATACCATTCGGGCAGTCATAAGCCGCTATTTCTGGCTGCCCCTTGAGTTTTCCGACCGCCACGCGCAAGGTTGCACACATTTGCGGGCTCGAGTGCAGTAAGTATAGTGGTAAAAACAGTGAGTATAATTTGGAGGTGGTTGGCGTGGCCGTGAACGGGATCGGGAACCTTTTCTGCTCCTACCTCCATTACGAAAATGTGAACGGCTACGTACCTGGTTCTGTGCGTCTAAACGAGTGGTTAATAATGCTACCTGTTTACTCAGTTTACTAATTTGAGTAGCCCTGTCCTGGAACAATAAAGAATGACCCGATGCTGATGTGCTTACTACCTGCTGATTTCTATCGCCTAGCTCTTCATACCTCAACAGCTGTTGCACTTTACATTCCCGCGATGCTGACAAATGCTTGATAAGTTCCGCTTTTAATTTCATATACTTTTCTGTCGGTTGCGGCTTCGTTATAAACTGTGCAATTGGCTCACCAGTTTTCTTACAGACAGAAGCATCAAGGTCGTTGTTGACGGTGCATGCTCCGACTCCAAGTCTGTTAATTCTGGTGTCCCACAAGGCTGTGTGCTATCACCCACGCTGTTTCATCTGCATATCAACGACATGCTGCAGATTAGCAGCATCCTTTGCTATGCAGACGATAGCACGAGTGATGCCCTTTACACCGGCCGCGCTAACATTTCTCGGGTAAACGTCATCGAAAGCCGATCCAAACTTGTGTCTGAAATCGAAACTTCTTTATCAAAAGTTTCATATTGGGGTCGACTTAACCTAGTCCAATTTAACCCCACGAAGACACAGGTTTGCGCGTTCACCGCTAAAAAGATGCCATTGGTCGTATCACCTCAATTTGAGAGGACTTCCCTGAATGCATCAGCCAGTATCGGAATCCTTGGCGTCGATATATCAAGCGAAGTCCAGTTTCGCGGTCACTTAGAGAGTAAGGCCATATTAGCCTCGAAGAAGCTTGGTGTGCTAAACAGATCGAGATAGTATTTTACCCCGGCCCACCGCCTGCAACTTTATAAGGCGCAGGTTTGGCCGCACATGGAATACTGTTCTCATCTCTATGCAGGTGCACCCCAGTACCAACTTCTCCCTCTTGACCGCATTCAACGGAGAGCGACTCGCATCATCGACTGCCAAGATATTTCTGATCGACTTGACACCTTGGCGTTGCGTAGGGTTGTAGCTTCACTCTGCATCCTTGTACTCTGTATCGCTTGTATCATGGGGAGTGTTCAGAGGAATTGTTCGGACTTATACCGGTTGCTGGTTTCCGCCATCGTCCTACGCGACAAAATATCCATCCCCATCACCTGGACGATTGGCACTCCACCACTGTGCGCTTCTCGAGAAGCTTTTTGCCTCGCACAACCAGCTTATGGAACAAATTGTCGCCTACCGTATTTCCGAACCGATACGACCGTCAAACCTTCAAGAAAAGACCGTACTCCTACCTAAAAGGCCGGCAACGTACTTGTGACCCTTGAGTTGCGGGTGTCAATGGGCGGTGATAGTCACTTACCATCAGGTGACCCGTCTACTCGTTTGCCCCCTATCGCATAAAAAATATATATATATATATTTTAAATTGCAAATTGGCACTCCATCTGGGCGAACCACATCTCGGGATCGTCTGGCCAGAATGGGGGTGGACGCACACCCACACGAGATGTTTCCGTAGGAATCGAGGCTTCCTGTTCTCCTCCCATTGTCGGTGGTCACCAATTATGTAGGTGTTTGTCCACTGGTGACATTGAAATAAAAATTCACTTACGAGTTCAACCTTCAGTTTAAATTTGAAAAGAAACGGTTACCCAGAAGAGTAGAAACTTAGCAAGCAGCAAGGGTAGTAAGGAAACAGTTTACAGTCTATATAAAGGAGAATACTGAGCACAGAGAGAGAAATAGCACGGAAACAAAAAATTATAATTAAATTTATACTATTACGCGGATATATTTAAAAGCGGGCGTTTAGCGAGGAAGCGGTGGTGCACCTCGAGCGGACGCGAACAATGGACTAGCTGGTGGGAGTAGACTAAAAACGAAGCGGCGCCCGCGCTCCCGAACTGCTCCGATGATTGCCGACTGCTGTCGCAAATTATTCCGCTACATCATAATTTAAAACATCAATTGGCAGTAATAAATTAGTGATTATTAGTATAGTTTAGTGATCAATCAAATATGAATAACGTAAAGTAAACATTCTCTGTACGAATTATTGTGAAATTTAATAAAATCGGCCCTTGGATTAGTTTATAAAAATATTTCAAAGTGTCCGCAATATTATTTAACATTTACAGAAAACAAAACATTTACAGAAATAAGGCATAATGATGACTTTAAAAAACAGTCTATCCTTTTTAATTGCAAACGTAAAAAGTTATGGACATAAAGATTAATTAGAAACGTAGAAAACGACGCACTGTTAGAACGGCTAGCCAATGTAATGAAGATTCATTTGTTTCTGTACAAAATTTTAGAGTTTTAATTATACATTCAATGCATTATAATAGGATGATTAGCACTTTCGGGCCCTTTTTTGCCAATGGACACGATTTAGGTGGATATTTTTTTGTTTCTAATTTAAGTGAACTTTTATTCTTAAGATTGCTAATGTTAAATTAGCGATAAACTTAGTATAAAGTACCGAATCAGTGGTAGAGCCATGCTTAGGCACGAATGGGCCGGCTGAGTGAGGTTTCCGGAGGCCCAACAAATTTAATATCAATTAATTTACTAAACATGTTGTGATGTTTTCTTTTTTTATATATCTGGTATTCATATATGTACTTTTTAAAAGAACAAACACGTATCAAACCTAATAAACGATCTATACAATCAACACAAATTAAAGCAACATCTACTAAATTAATTTCACACGCGTCATAATATTAACTGTCTTAGTTTTGCTGTCAAGGCATTTATTTATTCGAGTTACTTTTTAATAAAAAAAAATATCATTTATTTATTTCATTTTATGAGGTGACATTGCAAGTGTGTTCAATAGACAATGTTATTTAATATGAATAAATTTAAATCTTAATTTTCCTTTGCACTACATACACTTATATTGAAAATGCGAAAGTAACTTAATCTAGCTATCTTTTTTTTTTATGTGATAGGGGACAAACGAGCAGATGGGTCAACTTGTGCTTCCTCACCCCCTTACTTCCATTTCCCCATATTTGATTGGCTAAGTGTGGGTGTTTAATACACTTCTCCATATCCCTGTGAGAGTGAGTATACACTATTTTTTCTTCTTCTTTAACTTTGGAACTTTTGTTTCGCATATACATATGTATATATAAGCATTGTTGGAGGTGACCAATGACGGCTGTTATAACTTACTATCAGGGGACCCACATTGTTTTTTTTTTTAAAAGTATAAATAGATGCTATAACTTTTTATAACACAGTAATGACTTCTAGACATAAGCACAGCAGGTTTCTCGTCACGATTTCAGCCAAAATCGCTTAGTCGTGTTAAGAAGTGGTAAACAATGCTATATTTTATTTGTTTTTATTGTTATTTGATAAAGATTATTATAGAAGGTACTTTGTCTTGTTACTCAGTAATCTTAGAAACAGATTTTAATAAATATTCTTCGCAGATATAAAGTAACACAGTATTAGGAGATCGCCGTGACTAATAAGACAGCTAATTATCATATGTATTGAACGTTATATATCTCTAATATATAACAGATAAATCCATGTAACTTCAACTTGGATTAGATTAAATTTATCAGATTACAGCTTTTATTTGTATTATTGATTAATTTAAAGAAATCTTATCATGATTCATATTTTTTATTTTATTTAATATACGTATTTCGTATACGTCTTTGATTTTGATTGCGGTAGTACAATATTACATGTTGCCGGAGCAGCTTTCACAACTTTCAAGTATCGAATACAAAATACACTCAATCTCAGAAAATTAAGAGAATTTTTGATTTTAATGTTAGAATTAATCGATCGATGCACTATTAAAATAGCAGTTGTTGAGTCGAAATCTTAAATCCTAAACTTAATGTAACTTTTTCATAACACTGTAAAATGAAATCGTGTATGTCGAAGATAGTATAGTCGGGTTGTTAAAGAAAAAGGAGCAGACCCGCTGACCACATCTAGTCATTATGTTTTTATAATTGTTATTGGCAGCATAAATTACCCCAAACCTGGACAGTCCAACCAAATACCATCGCCTATAATTTTAAATGTAAAGTATTTTAATATTAAACATTCTGCAGCAAAGACTGTAGCGCCTCGAAGGTATATTCTTTAGACCGACGCTACAATCGAATTCCCACCTTAACCGTGCATATACAGAGTTCAATATTAGGTTCCATATCAAGGGGTTGAGGAGAACGGGTGATTATGTAAATAACAATGCTGTAATGACATCATAATGGGTCCGTTTGCTTGATGCGAGGAACTGATATAATAAAATCTAAAATGTGTTCGTTCATTCTGATGAACATTATTTCCATTCAAGTCTTCTTTAGTACAAAAAACTGATAAAGAGATTTAGTGAACAATATCCGAGTCTTAGTAAGGAAAGAACTTGCTGCTCGCTTTTCAATTTTATTTTTCAGATCTTAGGCACAGATTAAATAGAGTCTTATATAAGGTGTCCCACGTGGATTGATTATAAATTTAAATTGTATTAAATGAGCAGCTTTTTAGGTGGATAGTGGTCGCCTCCCATGGCACTGAAGTAGTTAATCACGCCTCTCTCGGGCGATAACCGGTTGTGCCTGACGCAGTTGAAATCATGAAAAACTGGTGGAGTCATAAAATGGACATACCATTAATAATATGATAATTTTCAATAAATTATAGAGCGGACTGTAGTACACTGTTAGTTAAGATTAATAATAAATAACTTTTAATTGTTTAAAAAGCCATGGCTCCCCACGTTAATTCAAACGTATAATTTCATTCATAATTCAGACACAATCGAGTGGGTTCTGGTGGTGTTATCCTTGATAGGCTAGTTATTAACCTAACCAGTGACAGTGTAAAGGTGACGTGTGTGTATACGTGTATTATTAGTAAATATATATATATATATATATATATTAAAAATCATCAATAGGCTACAACTTGTCACAATCTAAAATAATAAATAATTTATTTGTTTTTATTTATTTAACACTTCCTGCATTTCACGGCATAGGGCGGACTTAATTCCAGGACGCATTATCTTCCAGTCAACCTTTTGGTGGTGCAGAGAGGGTCAAGGCAGGTGCATCCAAACAAATTTAGTAGGGAGCTAACTTAAATTTATATACATAATTAATTATTATACATAAAACTATAGACATACATATATAGTCTCTCGGCTAGTGGACATCCTAATCTCAAGAGGAAGAGCATTTCATAATAGAATAAATAATGTGAATAGGTTAATATTTTATAAGTCAGTTTCCAATTCTCACACTTTTTACATAAAATACGTTATATATTTGTATCCATCGTGTTATACGATAGGTCTGTCACATTTGTTGCAGTCAATCAAGAATACAATAACAAAGTTAATATAGATTAGATGAGTAAATTTCATTGCCATATTTTGCTGAAAAAGGAGAAGGATTAATTAAATCATCATCATTCATCGTCGATGTTTTGATAATTTGATATAATGGTATCGTTGAGTTAACAGAACCGTCCACACAATGACTCATCACAACGTATGATTGATGTGTTATTTTGCTGTGTCGTTGAAAGGATCTTCATTATTTTGACTATGAATTTATTATATATATAGTTGTGTTTTTAATAGACTTAACGGTTATTCTAAATAAAGATGTTACATAACTTCCAACGTTATTTTAATACTTGTTTGTTACAGTACGAAAAGCAAATGGAACTATATCTTCTTGTTTCTGATAAATAACTATTCTTTCTCATTTTAAATGACAAGCAAGCTGGTATATATTTTTTTATTAGTATGTTATTTTAAAGTTTTTTTTTTGGTCCATCTTTTTAAAACACTCTATAAATCCTGTGCTTCTGGAAATACAAGATGTTCTATCAATAATTTTCTGTTGTTACGAATAGTATATTTACTAATGCATACAGAATCACAATAAATTAATTTAAGTTTTTTTTTCAATTTATCTTAAAACTTATTCATGATACATTTGAAGGTAGAAAGGATTGCAACATGATACTAATTTAACTGTTTTATTCGAAACCGGCAACTAATATTACCACGGTATACTCGTACGAGACGGTACACTTCCTGTTGTATCTAAATCAATTGTGATTTCTTGAATAAGTATGACAGACAAAATTTTAGTGAGTTAGTGGTAAAATTTCTTTATATAATAAGTAGTAAATTGTTTTTCTTTCTTTAAGTAAGAGTAGCTCCTAGCTAGTCTTTCACTTTAGACAATTGGTATTTTTTTTTTTTTCAAAAATGGAAATAAAAGATAAATCTATTCAACACTTGAAAAGTATGTTCTGCTTCATCTTGTAAAATAGAATTTTCTTCTCTTCTACAAAATGCCATTTTAAACTAAAGTTTTCTTTAGTCCAACTAGAAATGTGAGTCCGTTATGATAACAGTAATCTCACAAAAATTTACTTTACCAGAAAATTCGCTTACAATCCTCTATTGCTAAAAAAATGTGTCTATGGCGTACGATAGTAATACTTATAGCGTGTGGTTAAGCGCGCCTGTAGCTAACTCACACGCGAGTTAATTAATACCCTACACGTGTTGGCGTAAACGTAGGTCCAGTCCTAATTTACTTTTTGCACAATCAGCCACGCTCGAAGTATTTGACTTAATTTCGTTTGTAGCTCAAATTGATCAACTCATATTTTTACAAGGCTGCGCAAGATGTTTTTCAAGTGTATGTATGTACATACATATGTATTCATGTATGTGTTTCTATTCTGTTTCTTCGTCATGCTCAGAGCCTACGGTTTGATTTCGACGTATGAAGTATCTATAATTTTAATCGTCTTAATTACTGTAAGTGACATATTTTTTGCTTATTTTAGAATATACTTCGTTTAAAAAAACGCCGTATTCATGGATTTTTTGATAAATTATATGCTATAATCTTACAAACTATAAAAAAGTAAAAATCTTTGCAAGAAAAACCCATTCTAAAACTAGTAAACTAAATTTCAACACAGAAATCTAACAATTCAATCCGCGATATAACTTAAACGATTATAATTATAGCGTGATTTAGAATTGATGTGATAGTAAGCTAATTGATAATATTACGTGTGCTGTTAAAATATTAGCTATTTTAGACTATTTATCATTAGTAGTGGAGAGTGTGAGGTCACTGAAAATATCTCATCAATTAATATATAACCATTAAAGTAAAAAAACTATAATAAGATGTAGACATCGTTAGTTATTCAGTTCCAGTTACAGGTATGCGACCCTGACCTTTTTGATTCATCTATAACACTGCATCTAAATAGTCGTTGACCGTTGAGGAAAGTCGAGAGAGACGATGTGTGGCCGCTTTACTTCTCATGCAAATCACCGGCGTCAATATTCTCGCCGACGCGAGTGACAACGCAAGCGACATCGCCTCGCATAAAATCGATATAATTTTCCTTCTTATTTAATGTACCTTTTCCCTCAACATTCTCCCAATAATCCCATCTTGGATTCCAATGTACTTTTACACATAATTTAAGTGAAGATTGTAATACAATATAATAATTATCGGAATTGAAGATTGTACTTTTACCAGTTAAAGCTACTTTTATATCACATTGAACTATCAGCTGTAGCCTCTGTGTATTTGGTGCAAAAGAAAATAAACGTTGATTAAATACGAGTACATTTATTAAGTTTGAGAATAAATAAGTAATTTTAAATGAGACTCAGAAGTTTATTCACACATATTTAGCAACACTGTATGTATAAGACGAATAAGAATTTTTTTGTTATAAAGTTATTGCGGGCTGTAACTCGCTTTGAAGCAACATCTACACTCAAAGCGTAAACTAAACTATTAAATAGAAATACAAAAATCTACAAGCAAAGCTACAGATTTATTTTAAAAAAAATTATGTAAGTAAACAGATCAACGTTGAAAAGGAAAAAGTTAAATTGAAGTTTGAAAAAAAAAAAAACAAAAAACATAACACACTTTTTAATAAATACCCTTTGAATTTAGTTCACGTTTAATACCGTAGCATATTTTAAAAATGATGTTTTTTTTTCTTTTACCTGTTCCTGCAAATTACCGAGACAATTCGACGTCCAATTACAATGATAAAAATAAATTCATTTCGAGTTTCCAAGCTGGATTTAAAAATTCACAAGGTTACACAAATTGAATAAACTGTTCATGTTCATGACAAGCATCCAAGAAATTTCTTAGAACCATCCATTTCATTTAATGCAAAAGTAGACTTTGTCTTAATCTTTGTTTTTTTGCTTGCAATCGCGTTTTATCGTTTACGATAAAAAAAGTGGTGCGACTGGTTCTATATTCACTATAAAACGTTTTATATTATAGTCTCCCGGGGGAAATTTGAAACCTAAAATATTTTATTATATAATATTTCAGTCAAAATACCGATTAAGGTTAATGCCTGTGCCTAACTAATTTAATACGATTATCAAGTATTCAAGTCACTTATTAAAAGCACTCATTGTATACACATACATTTTCAATTTATAGTCACAATCAACGTTACGCAATAAATACGCAATAAATTTTATACAAATAAGTTTTGAAAATCGGCATACGCCATAACTTTTTAAACTAATTTTAGGACTCAATATTCACTAATAAATAATAAAGCAAGTCCATTAACTATATTGGAGAATGGCAGACCAACTTTGTACGCGTCTGTTTGCTTCATAGTAACGCCAAAACTAGTTAGCTAATAACAGAGATAAATAGCTATGTGTGTGGCGTGAATGTATTTGTATCCGAATGTTGTGTGAAGTTGTTTGAAATTCTGAATTTGTTTTTTTTTTGGAAATTATAATGTCTTCAAGACATTCAATGTTTAAGAAAAAAAGTAGGTGAACTTCTCCTCACCGAGTTTGCAGGATAGCACAATGCACACGACTGTATTCTTATACATACATATATGAATGTTTGTATATATTAATATTGATATTTCATTTATGTTAGTGTATATTTGTCATGTATTTGTATACACGTATACCAATACAAGTCTTAAACTGTAAAAACTGTGTAAATTATTTAGTCATGTTTATATATAATAAATCGTTTTGTGTAACCAAAAATATCGTCATATTTCAGTACTATTTTTGCACCTACATTATTGCTTGATTGAAATTAAGAAATGTTCAATATACAATATACAAACCTTTAGGACGAGCCCTTCCATGGGTGTTATTAAAATGAAGGGTTCTAAGAGATTACCGATACTTTAAGTATCAGCAATACTGTAAACAGCTTCTAAATGGCGGGATATTGTGTTAGGTAAAATAAATCCAGTTTTGTATATATTATTTGTTCCGTAAACATAAGTAACTTTAACGGCAAATATTGTGCATTTAATACAAAATGTGAAAAATTATAAGTTTATGAGGGAAAAGATAAAACTACTCAAATTGTGCACTAACATATTATATACTAAGACTATTTTGACTAGTATATTTGTATAGGTCTTTCTAACACCTTCAGTAATAACCAGGAGCGTATGTTTTATAAAGAAGTGTAAAAAATATGTCTTCAGAAACATTTAAGCTTTATTTTTATTCTGTACGACTTTGGTATCTATTTATTCGTTTCTCCTAACGTAGATGATACATCGTCGGCTAAGAGGTTTTAGCATGGCAATCGGTCAGCTCAGCACTCGAGTCGTGAAAGTAAACAAACAAATAAGTTACTTTTGGGTATATAATTTTTTTGTTGAACAGAGTGCTGGCCTTTTTTCTTGTACAGAAAATGATTTTTGCCTCTCCTCTTGGCAATGCCTTTTGGTAACATTACCAGTAGGCGACGATGCGTAGGTATTTTATGACGCCCTCTTAGTCTAGGCCCAAGAGCCTCGAGGGCCTGAACCCATACACGCCCTGAAATACCGTCGGTTCCTGGAGGGGTGTTTTTGGCTTGAAGCTACTGCACCGCCACCCTCAGCGTAGTCTTCAGCATAGAGTGCCTGAAGCTGAGCCATCGGTGGAGGTATGTGCTCAGCTCACCTTGTAAAAAGGGAGCTAACAACTTCTTCAAGTAAATAAGGATTTTAGTTATTCATATAACAACACATTTGTAAAACGGTATACTTCAAATTTGGTACTAAAGTACTGGTAGTTACAATTTTCTTTATAATTTACCATCTTATAAAAACATTGTAATAGACTAGTTTGTTGTAACTTTATGTCAAACGAATACGTTCAAATTACTTTTTATATTTTACCGATCCTAATATTGGTACTGCGCAGACAGGTTTTCAAATCACAGTTGGCTTTGGTGCACAATCTCAAACCAATTTTATTTAGTATGCCATTACTTATCAAACATTTTCTAAAAAAAAAAACTAAAGGCAGACTTATATATTATGCGTTTGTATAATAATGTGTTAAAGGCAGGCAAGGCAAGCAAATTTTCACATGTCTGCATATAATTCCATTGACTCTAAACAAATTATGGTGGATTATACTCTTAACTCAAAAATCGTAAAAGGACAACAATAAATTATATTGTTTCACGTCACTAAACATTTAAGCTGTAGTCCAGACATATTATTCAAACGAGACAATAATAAGAGCTCAGAAGTCGGCAAAGATAAAAGGACTGACAATTGTAAAAAAATGAAGAATATTTTTTTTGTGTTATAATTATTTTCGGAGAAATGGTTTCTGAACGAACAAAGGAATTGCGTAATCATGACTTGTGTACTTTTGGTTACTCAAGAAACCCATCTAAACCTAGGAATAACCATTAAGTTTAACATAGATTGTCGTTCCATTTGCAATGTTAGAATACGATGAAAACATAAAGAAGAAAAATATAAATTTGGATACAAAAATCGCTGTCACCGAATCTCGTTCGAATGTCGAACATTAATCAATTATTTCTCTAAAAGAAAACATATAAATATCAAAAATAGAATATTTTAATCAACACCAGAATATTGTTTTGAATTGAATGTTTGCATATTACAGCTATATTGGTATAAATTGATCAGTATTTTACATTGCAGTGCAGTACAAACTAGGAACATAATTTATTTTTCTCTAGAGCCTCAATCCTCAATATCCTCAGGTATCATTGAAAGTAGTTTAGTAAACTTTCCCAATAGTTATATCTTTTTTAAAATCGACTTCTATAGGCTTTATCTCTTTCGAGTAAAAGTTGCAAAAGGCTTACTATATTACGATCACAGGAAACTTCTAGTTTCTTCTTGAGCTATCCGAGTTTTCCGTAATCTAAGGTACAGCATATGTTTTAACTTGTATTTTGAACCAATTATATGTAGTCCTATTTTGCGTATTAAATAAATAAGTTTCATAAGTAACAGAATAAAAAAAAGTTATAAAATATTTAATAGTCAATCTTAGTTATTTTAGTTTTAGTCACATTTTCTTGTTAAAACTTAGTTAAGTCGCAAGTTCTTTACAAGATTAAATTTAAATGATAGTTTCATTAGGCTCACGAAAATTTTATTTATAAAAAAAAATAAGTGTACTGTTTTCAAATGTGATGTAATATGAATAACTAAAAACTTAGTATAAATAAAAAACTGATTATTTAAAACATGTATGTAAATGTATGTAAAATAACTACGCATCGCCATCTATTGGTAGCGCTACTAAAAGGTATTGTCACGTTGAGCTGCAATACTAATTTCCTGTACAAGAAAAAAAAAAGTCTTCTGATCTATTTATATATACGGTTTTACACACTACACTGAGACTAGAGTGCGTTCAGTATCAACGCGGCTGGATGACTTACATCTAAAGAAAGGTTTTTCCCGAAATACACACGTGAGTAAAATCGTATATTTAAATAAATATGAATGTAACTAACGAAAGTTTTTATTCTTCTGGTTCACAAAAAAAAACAGACAAGGAATTTTTATTTTCTGTTTTATAATTTATATTTTGTAAAGAATTTTATTGGAAAATCTGATAACTGACTAGTTTGGGTTCCCACCCATTTAAAGATTTTCACAGGCATATCTTAGCAGACGGGCCGTGCACAAATACATGCATCATACATCATACAATACATCATCCGTATAAAGTTTTAGAAGTCTCTTTGAACCTTTAATTTTAATACAACCTATTGAAGAGGGAATCGTTCGAAGGGATTTGTATATGGCCCATTAATTAATTTTGTTCAAGCAATAAAGTAAAAATAGTACTGCAATGTGACGATATTTTTGGTAAAAAAGAACAATTTACATATGCATAACTACATAATATACACAGTTTTATACGTACAAATACATGCAAATACACACTAACGTAAATTAAATATCCATATACATATATAAAAACATACATCTATGTATGTATAAGTATGTTGCAGTGTGTGCATTGTGCTATTCTGCAACTCAGTTAAGAGTAAAGTTCACGTACTTTGCTCTTGAACTTTAAACGACTTGTAGACATTCTAATTTACAAAAGAGTTTCATAGCCATCGCTTTTGTAGATACTTTTCACAAGGCAATCTTTATCTCTAATTACAACTCTCCGGCTCCAGAATATTCTATTCCTTAATCTCGATAACATAAGCAAACGGCCATCTTATTTAAAAAACCTTAGCAGCATTAATTTGTTAAACTGTTTACTTTCCTTCTATGTTTACATAAATCATTGTCACATGTTACGAGTACCGCAGAGGGTAACTACATGAAGAATTTCAAATGACGTCATAGTCTATAAGGTTTGTCATATATTTTAAGATAAGTCGTGATTTATTTATTACTTACCAATTGCTGCAAGGCTCATATTGGCATTACGCGAAAATGCTGACTAAAGAATAAATGAAAAGTAAAGTAATTTTCTACATATTTAAACAATTGTTAAAAAAAATGTATTAGAAATTTCTCATAGAACCTTAAAGGTCCTTTTAATAAAAGAAGTAAAACTGTAAAATAAAACTGACTGCATTAGTTACACGCTCTCTTTTTGCTTGTATTGCGAACGCAGTATGTACGGATTTATTTCTTTGAATCTTTAACACTAAAAGGTTTTGAGAAACCCTCAGTGGTTACCAAGAGGATTTTCTAAATTACTTTCACTACATTTTTATAAGCTGTCAACTACAGTTGAATACAAATAGTTTAAAGATACATATTTAAAGTTATAAGAGACATTATATAACATATATACATTATTACTATGTATACTTGCAGCTCGTTACACAGAGCTTATATCCACCTGTTTACTAATGGAAAATTATAAACACTACTTGCCCCCGTACATCATTTCCAGAAATGATTACACTACACTACACTTTCTTGAAGAATTAAGTATGGAGGATAAGTATATACTCGTATACTCGTATTCCCCTAGTCCTTTATCAAACAATATATAGCACGGCAGTGACTTTGCTATATATTGTTTGATAAACACTGACACCGCTGACCGCATACACAAATCTCTTATTTCGTTGAAAAGTCCGTTTCCAGTGGGTAAGGTTATAAAAACAATGTTGATTTGATTTCATATCGCTCACCCAAATATGAAATGTCAGAGGAATCCTTTCTGTCCTTATCCTAAATAAAACAAACTGTTATCATTTCATTTCAAGTTTTTATAGAAGCCAGATTATTGTTTGCTCAATTGTTTATTTTATTATGTAAAAAATTCAAAGTGTAGTTAGTTATATATATATATATATATATATATATATTCTCGTAGCCTTAAGGAGAGGCCCTTACGGTACGAGAAAATAACGTAGAAAATTCAAATATAACAGTGAAGTTCATATTTTGGGTCGGTGTAATATGCTTATTTTTCCTCCCTTTATACTATATAACTTTTACTGTTTACTCTCTTTCTAGCTATATCCTCTTTCACACAGTCAGAAACATAAATAAAATGTAAAAAACAATATCTCAATGTCGAATGCAAAGAATCATCCGGAGTAATATGTTGATTAATAGAAAACACCGCAGTGTCGAGAATCAGATATTACGATTGTTCTCTAAAGGCAGCGGTAATCTCCGAAACTGCACAGCTTGCCTCGGCAACTCATCTCATGTGGGAAGGATGGGATTCGACTTCTGAAAATTGGCAGATTGTGTGATATCTTGATTCTTACACTGTCTTTCCCTTCACAATTAAAAAAAAGCGCACTTGAGAATCTTAAAAAATAACGTTATCTTAACGATAACGGGTTTCTTATAACTTTGTAACCTCCCACTCCTTTACGTTACGCTCAAATCGTCAGTTTTTCAGAATGTACACTTTTTAGCTAGTAATTAACCCAGCTTACCATAATCAGACGTGCTTTGATATTTCGGACTATATACGGACGATATTTTTTATAATAATCTTATGAGCTGTCCTATACGCATGGCCCTACATAAAGGGGTTATATATTGTGTAGGCAGCAGAGCAGAGTCCAGCAGAGTCCAAGGTATCCCCCCCATATTCATCTGCGCTTCGGTAAATCCCAAATATACATCGAGCTCCCCCTACTATTATGCGCTAGATTGTATTAATTCGTGTATAATTGAAAAAAAAAATGTTACATACAAATAGAAGAAGAACAAGTCATATTTAATTATGACCTATTAGATGTGTATATATATTATATATATAGATTTATTTATCATAATTTGTTTTTTTTATTGCCCATACTGATACTGATATTGTAAAAATTAAAGGAAAAAAAAACCAGAGGCAAAAGCCCGTTACACTGCTTCCATGACAGACACAGATGGCGGACTATCACAAACGCCAAGATTCTGAGTAGATGTCACGACCTTCAGAATTGATGAAATCGATACAAGGGGAACAGGAAGACATTGTACTACAGATAATTTCATGTCATGTTATGTTATTATAGAAGATTTACATTTTAAACGGTATTAACAAGCCTGAATAAAGTTAATTAAGGTGACTCACAAAAATATATTTCAAAAATAAAACAACTTTGCTATTTGATCATAACTTTGATCAAATACATCACTGGCCAATTACTTTACTATATAATGTTCTAATAATGACATCAAAGCTTCCAACTTGGATCAACAGGGAATTTAATCGTAAACCTCCCATCAAAGCAAAATAACAACAGGCATTTTACAACTATGAATCTATCATATGAATGAGTTCCTAAAATATATACACAAAGGTGGTATTTCCCTGACAAAAGTCATATTCGAGCGCTCATATAGCAAAGATTACGCGGGTCAATGGTCCTCCTAATATGTTTTATCTTTCTCCTAATATGTATTATGCATCGAGTTGTAATTTTGTTTTTTTTTTCTAGTATGCTTTTTAGCTTCGCTTTGTATTTCCACAGATTATCGTTTTTTTTTTAATACTAATGGGAAACATTCGAACAGGCCAGTCACCTGCTGGTAAGTGACAACCGCCATCCATAGACCCCTGCAATTGAAGAGTCAAAAGTGCGCTTCCCGCCTTTATGTGTGATGAGGGATAGGGGGATGCGGAGAGGAGAAAGAAGAGAGGGGGATGAGGGGATGGGGAAGAGGACAGGTCAAATTTAATACTATATATCATGAAATATAATCGTCAGGTAGTTCTAAAAGACTTATGATAAGGTATTAAAAGAGTTTTACAAAGATCAAAATAAAGAAAAACCTTCACCATGTACAGTTTTATTTTTTAAAACAGTGATTTGATTTTTTTTTGTTTTATGGAATAGGAGGACAAACGAGCAGACGGGTCCTGTTGGTAAGTGACTTCCGCCACCTATGCACACTTGCAACTTAAGAGTCACAAGAGTACTGTCCTTCTTTTAGGGTAAGGGAAAGGGAGGAGTACCGGAAGGGAAAAAAAATTGGGCCTCCTGTAACCTCACTTACTCGGTCACACAATGCAACCGTTGTTTAACAGCTGGTTTTCTGTGAGGCCGTGGAATGCTGCTGTCGAGCCGGCCCAAATGAGCCGAAGCATGGCTCCCCTACATTAAGAAAAATCATTTGCATTCTTTGTTTTGGTGCACATCTTTCAGTGATAGAAGACGACAGACAAATGGATAAATAGGCTACTTTGACACAGGTGTTTGCGGTGAAAATATTCTTCTTTCTGTTGAAATACGTCTACGCAATATAACTTAATAACAATGTTGTAATAATAGCGTAATAAAATGTATAAAAAGTAAAACAAAAATAGTCTTATAGAGTTACGTCGACTTCCTACTGCATTGATTTTATTAATATTATAGATATATATTAATATAATATTGATAGATAACTTTCACTTTTTAAAGAAAATGATTTAAACAATGCCATCCCTTCAGTATACGTGTATATATTATTAATACTCTCATTCTTTGGAATTACTTAGTACAGCCCTTACGGAACCTAAGTACATACATACGTGTACATGTATATTGAATTAATGCGTTACATTTTCAACCCAAGTTTATCGAAAGTGCAATATTTAAAGGACAATGTAATTCTGAATTTAAAAGTAAAAGGTGTTGCAGTTCTAGTGGCCCTTTTCAACCAGAGGAAGTAAAATTCATACGGGACCACACCGCATGCTTCTGAAGCCGCAGTCTGTTTCCTATTCCGAGACTTGCGGTATCCCTTGTCACAGTTTTCTGTCTCTACCCATTTTCTTACTACAAAAATTATCTATTTATTTAATTCCTGTCTTAAAACTTTCCTATGTAAAGTTGGCATCAGGCAGGCGGCCAGCCATAATAAAAAACTAGCAACAAGTTAGCAAAGAAAGTCCCAAAAGAAAACCACATTACTTCGTGAATTAAGTATGCCCATTGTAAATTTAGTAATTCTTTTCCTTAAAGTTATCACTCAAACTTCATTCATAAGTACATATTATACATAATATAATTTCTTTACAAGGACGTGAACATTTTGTCGTATGAACAAAGTGACAAGTGCAAAGCTACATTCCAGTTATTAAAACTTTTTGTGAAATTTGGAAACTTCCATGACATTCGTGAGTCTTTATACCTACTAAGATTATTTATTCGCTTTAAAGCATTAAATTGTTTTGTGTAAAGTTTCGGTTAAATGCTGTAATTCATATAGCACTTTATTTCAAACGCAATATTGCTAGGGATTCTTAAATCTACTACAGTTAACGGCGACTAATTACTAGTTTGCCTAAATAGTGTTACCGCGATGACCCTTTATTCGTTATTAAGTAATTTTTTTATGATTATATTGACACACTATATGTATAAGAATTATCTATTTTCGTCACTGTGCGTTTTGCTTTGAAACTTCATGAAGGTGTTATTGACGTTGAATCGGGTAGTAGTACGTAGTATCTTTAATGACAGTTAAACAAAAAGAAATGTAACCTGGCCAACGGAGACGGTGGGAACAAAATAGTTATTTATACATTAATCCTTGAAGCATTCTTGTGTTTGTTATAACTAGCTGTATTCCGTAGTTTCACCCGCGCTCTTGTCACTGTTCTGCTCTCTTGGCTAGTAGCATGATTATATAAAACCAATAACCTTCCTCAATAAACGGGCTATTTAATGCAAAAAAAAAAAGTAGTTCCTGAGATTAGCACATTTAAACACACAAGCTGCCTCTTAACATTATAAGTATACATAGATGTACGGAGTGTCATTACTTGATTGCATGTCGAAGTAAAATTTAGTGGATTGATTTAATTTCTCTTTGCCTTATTTGCAACAACAATAATTTGCTTCTTCCATTCTCATTCAATACGTAGTAATCATTCTTAAAAAAAAGGTTTATATTTTGCATACTTTTATTAAGACAATGCTGTTTAAACTACCTACAGCTTATGAACATATGCCTTTTGCAAATAATACAGGCAACATGGTCAGTCTGTAATGCATTCTCTACCATATGTACGTTTATCTGCCACAGAGACACTTGACATTATTGAAACAAATAGCATAGTGCAATGTCCTTTTATTATAATAATGTTAGCACAAAATCAATTTCAGTGATAGCATTACAACAACAAGAGGACAAAAACATTCAAAACACTAACATTGCGCAACATTAAGTGTCACCCATCACCTAACTAGGATAACTATTACTCAACAACGCTAATCTCACAATTTATGTGAACACTGCCAAGCATATATACACACAATTTTTTACTCTTTCTCCTAAAAGATAAAGCTTAAAATTGAGGTATAATTAATGTGGTTCAGTGAAGGTAAAATTTATTAAGAAAATTTGCAACGAGCAATTCAAATACGATTTTTACATCCTTTTTCAGTCGAGTCCATTGCCAACATCGTTAAAGTTTCGTTAGTTATGAAGTGTACTGGTATTCAGTTATTTGCTCTGGCAAACACCGAACAATGTTGGATTTAGTTATTCAGAATTAAAATAATGCATGGTAACATGCTTTTCGGGGGTGGTCCAGAATAGAAGGCACATACATATGTGTATGTGTGTTTGTGTGTTATATATAAACACACAAGTATTGACAGTGATTCTTAAATAAATTAAATAAGGCAACTCCTTGTCTTCCTGAAGGTGTTATAATAGGTAAATAAGGGAGTTGACTCTTATCTACCTGGCAGTATATACATGCATACATATACACTGTCCAATGCTTGCAAGAGGCTTATATTACGTAAGAAGGACTAAATTAGCGTTTACAACATGTTGGCGTTTGGCTGACCGAGGACCAGAACCAAGCCGAAGGAACAGTTATATTATTACATTCTTCTGTCAATAACATCATCAGTTTTTAATCGTTTTATTAATCATAGTTTGCAAGAATTTCACATAAAAACTTGATATCGAATTATTTAACAAAACTAATTATTCTTGTTAGAATTTGTAGACACATACAGTGTTCAAGATTAAATTTCTGATAAATTTAAACAAAACGAAATTAGCCACCACCATAAAGTAAAAGTAATTGGTAAAATAACCTGTAAGAAAACACATTCCTTGAAGAAATATAAATAAGTTTTAATTGATAAACTTTTAATTTTACACTAATTTTAACATATATATTTATATACATATATACTGGAACCGCAGACAAAGTCTCACGAGAAATACTACAAATGAAAAGCAGTACCAAACTTCTAATACCAAATTTATTAAGCCAAAACTTGAATTGGACTACGGTTTTAATGTTACTTTACCTACGTTTCTAATATCAAAATAAAGCCACGTTTAGCTTTCGAGAATAATTGAGAAATGTTTATTTTGGAACAGAATCCATTCGGTAGAATCCGGGGATAGAGGAGTATCTGCATAAATAAGACCACTGTCTAGAATTTATCGATTCGTTAGAGAGAAGTAAGTGATTTTGTATACATTTTTTTATTTTTTTCTTCATAAAAGACAACTCCCGCACTAGGATCAAAATATAGATAGAAAACAAAATATTTGTATCGCATTTTTGTGTGTCGCGGGGGACTTTAACATTCAAACAACGGAGCCTTAGAACACCCAAACTCATAACACCAATTTGAGGATTACACAAAGTGTTTCTTTTAATAAAAAAAAATACATTGATAGTTAACTTCATTCAACAAAATTCACATGTAATAAAGTATGTGACGGACTGCGCGTACAAGACGAGTTTTAAGTACTATGTCAAAGATAAAGTAAATATTAAGCTATTTTTAACTGCTGCGGTTGTCACTTACGATCAGATGATTTTTGTATTCTAAAAGAAAATGCAACGTCTCTTTTAAATTAAATAATGATGATGTGACAAATAAAGTTGTGAAATTTTGATAGTCGTGGAGGTTAAATAATATCTCTGAGTTTATAGCACTTTTTTATAATATAAGTGAGGTTAACAACAAACTTGGAGTTGCTAATGCTTGCTTGCTAGGCTGAAAACAGGTTGTTCATTTGTTTACTATTATACTTCAGATAAAAACTTTACTACTTTTAAAGTTTTCAGTTTATTTGTAATTTACTTGCTACAGGTTACTAAGCTTAAATGGTAATTTTGGATGTTTTATATTATACAAAAGCAAAGTATATAATATTTTTTAAACTTTATGCAGTTATTGCACAGAGGCGGACTTAATGTCTAAAATATTCACTGCCACTATTTAAAAATTATGTCCATAAACGATCTAAACTGAAATATTATAACATTATCTAATTGATTTGGTGTTGGAATGTATTATCATAAACTCTTCTTAATATTTAAATTCTACAGCATTCCAGCAACTGACTTACACAAGATATTCTAAGGAAACTGCAGAATGTGTCCACTTTACCTATATTGTCGTCTAGGTAACTGTTTGCATTCCGACACGGTATGCTTCCACAAATTCCCACCATTGTGATATAGAATACTAGTCTGACTATGTTGCATAGTCTTTGTCGACTCCTCGATACTAGAAAAAACAATGTCTTTGATATTATCTTCAACGGATTGGTTAGATACGCTGTTGTGAACATATATGGTGCATGACAATTTAGTAAGATAGCAAAACAAAATATTTGTATCGCATTTTTTAATATTTGGTGTGAGTATTTATCAGAAATTGTAGGTATTAGTTGATTTGGCTTTTATTATTAAATATACATGACATTAACAGAATTGACTGAAACAATGTGTTTTTCTTAACTTTACCGCTTCTTAGTTCGTTTCTATCATTTTAGTACATCACTAGCTGTGACCCGCGGTTTCACCCGCGTAGTTTCTTGTAAGATCTTAATTTAAATTAACTGATTTGATGATTTAAAGGACAATTTTGTTTACAATGAAATACTAAGAGTATTTCATCAACAACACATTTATTTCGATAAAGATTAATATTATTATGTTGATAAAACTCTTTGGCAAATAACTCATTATTAGGTACCAATTGAAACTGAATACCAGTACACTTCATAATTAACGAATCTTTAACGATGTTGGCAACGGCCCCGACTGAAAAAGGATGTAAAAATCGTATTTGAATTGCTGGTTGCAAATTTTCTGAATAAATTTTACCTTTACTGAACCACATTAATTATAGCACAATTTTAAGCTTTATCTTTTAGGAGAAAGAGTAAAAAATTGTGTGTGTATATGCTTAGCAGTGTTCACATAAATTGTGAGATTAGCGCTGTTGAGTAATAGTTATCCTAGTTAGTTGATGGGTGACACTTAATGTTGCGTAATGTTAGTGCTTTGAATGTTTGTCCTCTTGATTTTATACTCGTGATAATTTCTCAACGAAATGTCCGATTGGAATAAAACAAAAAATATTTTACTTCTTTATAAATACCCTTGATAACATAATGCTTAATTTGGATTAGGTTTAATATTACGATACACATATAATGTAGTTTCTTTCTTCAGACGATTTAATATTTTTTATGAACATGAAAGCGGTTATTGTCACTAAACTATGATAGTTAGATATGTGCTCTCGCGGACTTTTTTGTAGATCTTAATATGATACAGTCATACAGTGCCCGGATGACAGCAATAGGCTAGCGCTTTAATTTGTAATATATGTATGTATTTAATTTAATTCAAAGCAAGAGTTGTTGTTGGTTTTTGCTGTCTGTATCGGCCACGGCCAGGACTTACTCGAATAAGTTCCTAATCCATGACCATCTTTAAAAATATAGTTTGAACATTATATAACTGCTTACATAATAGTCTTCATCAGTCATTTTTAACATTAATTTGTAAAATTTGTGTTACAAAATGGTACACCTAGTTAATCGGTAGTGAAAATATGAGGCAAGCATACAATTTTACAATTCTGTATATACATCAATTATATTATCTCGGTATATTTGCTTTTTGTGTTAAATTGAATGTTAAAGATGATTCTTAAATGTAAACAGAACACATCTTTTACATTTAAGAATCATCTTTAACATTCATTATTTGTACCAGATCGCGGGTATAAAGTTCTACTTAATTTCTTATCCGATTTGGGTCTCCAACAAAAAGTTACTACTAAACTGGTTCCTTAGGTCGCAGAACTAACTTAACAGCGCAATAATATCGAAGAAAGAAAGCAGTTTACTAACTACGAATGATGAATAGTATTTCCAGTTTAGCTATCCTCAACCTTAATGGTATCAAGATACGAAAATACTCTGATAATTCATTGTGGTAAATTAAAAGGTATTCTATTTAATTTTATATCAACGGCATCTGTTACAGGGATAATACATTAAAATGAGTTGGGAGAACATTAATTTATGGGAAAGATTCTTAAAAGTCCATAAAATGGAAGGTAAAGAGTTGTGGGCTACCTATTTGTGATTAAAATTAGAATTAGAGGATTAAGATTCTATCTGAAATATTATTTTATTTCATTTTATAAAACTGCTTAACAATAAAATTACAGATCCACACACAGCGTCACCGCAACAAGTATACGCTGCTTTCAAATGTGAAATAAAAATAAGATAATTAAATACCTGCCGGTGTTGATCCACAACCGCCCATTTCCAAATGGCTCCACCTTATGAGAAGAAATCGGCAAACAAACTCATTGCCAATTTTTTTTTGGTAAAGAGTATTAGTATTTAGTAAAGGTTGTCGGTTGTGCTCACATATGCATTTTAAGGACACCTAACTACGTGTGGGTCACACGCGACTGGCTTGAGGCCTAAGTATGGAACAAAGGTTGCATACAAAAAGTATGTAACAACTCTCGCTATACTTTTTCACTAATTTTTTTTAACGGATTCTTAAGAGTGTGTGATGTGTGTGTAAAATAAGAAACCCTTCATTTTGGAATTTAGACACTTTGTACTAAAAATAAAATTTTGCTTAAAACTCCACAGAGTTTTCGTTTCGTGGAATGAAGTGAACCTATAAAAAAAGCATTTCATTCCTTGCATTTACAAAATAATTTTACAATATTAAATTTTATATCACATGCTTCATTATTACTATTGTCCTTTGAAATATTCCAGAAATAGATTTAAAGAAAAAATATATGTATCTAATGTGAACTTAATTGTTTATTTTTGGATATTGATAGTGTTTATTGGATATTGATACGTTTAGCTGTTTATTAGATATCTAATATATATATAAGGTAAGCGAAAAAGTTTCTTCGTATTTTAAAAACATTTTTTTTTATTAAAATAGAATTACAGTTAACTACAATATATATATGTATATATATGCCATTTTGTTCTTAATCTTATGTGACATAATCCTGTAGTATGCTGTAGATCGATCAATCTTGCTATTTTGATAAAAAAAATGCGACGATTAGTTTTGACAGTCCTCTTTTGATGTTAACCTAACTCTACCCTAAGAATTCTGAAGAGACCAAAACAGACGAAAACCTGAGCTCTCTCAATTTTTGCTGAGTGACCAAAGATGTGAGTACTCTGGCGTTATGATGATTTAAGACCACTCCTTTTCTGCTAATTAATACTTCAATCGAGCTCATAGTGAATGATGCCCTTCCCACCATAAACACAGCATAAACTTAATGCGTATTAAAAGTCATAGACTCATGGAGTAGTAATCGAATAAAGTGGATACTGCGTTACTGTCAGGTTAACACACACTTTAAAGTAGTTTTGTTTGTATTATTTATTTGTACATCGTTTGACACAATCTCCCGATACCCGGATAGTGAATAACCATTCTCCGTTGCTCCATATATGTCTTCAAGTAAGTGCATAGAGTTTTATCAATTTTATAGAACTCTAGCACTCTCCATGTATGAGGAACTGAATCATAGGACTTCTTGTTTGTTATGATTACCAGGTACCTGTTGGCTTATGGTTATATCTATGATAAGGAGCTCCTTAGTGCCCCAAATCTTACTTCTACATCCACTCTGGTAATTTTTACTTTCAGAATAGATGTAAGAAGCTTAGAAGTAGTTAGGAAGCATGCAATAGGTCTAAAATTCTTGGGATCCATGGCACCACCAGATTTCTAGAGTTAGTGGGTTACACCAGTGATCATAAACTGGGATAATGAACCTGAATCTAGAGCTGCCACCAACTGAGATGCTAAACAAGTATGTGAGCTACCGAACAACTTAAGCCAAAAATTGTACAGTCCGTCTGAAACTGCTTATTTTCAATTTGGTAATGAATTAACTCAACGATCAAATTAACGAAAATTTACTGTAAAACTCTGTGTACAAATGTCATATCTCATTTAGTTTCATCCTCCACAACCAATTTGTTTTATACGTATTAATTAAAAAAACAGTTATTCTAGGGTTATATCTAAAACCCCTGCTTTAAAATAAATAACTGTAAAAGAAACCATATCATATATAATTTGACAGCAAAGCCAATGCATCTCATCATCATAGATTCCGTTAAATTGCAAATATTGGATTCCACCCATATTGGAGTTCGTTCGGAATAACAGGCTTATTTTAATGGTGCCTCAAATTGACGTAAAATACTATCAAAGATATGAATTTATTTATAGAAATGTCTGATATATCTATTGTTATTTTTTAATATAAAGAAATTATTTTTCTTTCATTTAAATAATATACCACGTTGGATTGTGATTTGAAATATATGTTTTTTTTTTGTTTCTATGTCCTTCGGATTGTTTCGCATTCAGGAAAAGCTCATTATCGGGTTACTTACTCCCTCTAATGTAAAATAGGCTAAAATAGTTCTTCTATACACATCAGCTACAATTTTTTTTTCACTCATTACTTTAATTCTGACGATCATAAGATCCAGTCTCATATGAAAAGCAAAATATTTTAAATAACATGGCATTATAATAATATGGCATTTTTTCAGTGGTAGAGCCATGCTTTTGCACGAATGGGCCGGCTCGACCGGTGCGATACCACGGCCTCACAGAAAACCGGTTGTGAAGTAACGCTTGCGTTGCATTTCCCCGAATTGAGTGAGGTTTCCGGAGGCCCAATTCCTCCTCCCCCCTTTTCTCTCCCATATCTCCTTTCTTCTTTTTTCCATCTCCTCATCCCTCCTCTCTTCTTTCCGCTCCCTGCATCCCCCATCCCTCATCACCCTCAAAGGCGGGCAGCGCACTTGCGACTCTTGAGTTGCAAGTGTCCATGGACGGCGGTGTCACTTACCATCAGGTGACCCGTCTGTTCGTCTGTCCCCCTATAGTATAAAAAAAAAAAAAAAAAAAAAAAATAAAATTACAAAATCATATGTAAGTTACACACAATGAAAATTACGTCATACATTCATAATATAGCACCTCATTTTACAATTTTTTTTAAATAATTGTTGTTTTTTCTTAATTTAACACACTGTTAATGTTCAAACCAAATTTTAAACATCTCATCCACAAATAATTTTTTTTTAGTTATGACACCAATTGGGTGGAGATTGATAGATAGATAGAGTCTAATGGAGCCTTGCGGAGGGGTACCCTAGCCGGTAAAAAACGTCCGTAACGTTAAAAAAAAGTATGAGTTTTTTTTATATAGTCTATGTATACTACACAGTGTCTAATGTATAGTCTACGGGATGACTGTTATTATTATTGTGGTTTACTATTATTATTCATGTAAATAGCTGTTTCTTTGTATATTATTATTATTATATAATTTTAAAAATCATTGTTAATAAAATAAAGGTGTTAAGATAATTTTGTAAAGTAGTTTTTTTGTTTTTCTTCTAGAAACTTCGTTCCTATCTGGTGTTCAACGACACCACACATACATATTTTTTTCTATTATTTATTCTATATACGTACTAAAATCGTAGATGCCTCATCACCTGTAATTTTTTTATTAGTTTGAATTTGAATATTATATACTTAAACATGATTGGTTCATGGATTCAGTATTGATGTAAGTCAGACACATAAAATGTATAAATACGTGATAAATAGTAATTACCTAGGATTTAAAATATTACCTAGAATTTAAGTAGATAAAAATAAATCTTTAAAATTATATAAAAGATGTTGATACAAATAACACTTTGCATGTGGTGTTTGCCTGTAATTGGTTGTGCAGTAAGATTCAAGACATAATTAATTGTATGAGCCTATCTGTGTTATATCTGCAACAATTATTAGCAAACCTTAATAAAATAAAATAAAAAATAAAACATAAACAAGACCAAATTTCAAACAATAGTGGTTATAAAAATATTGTAAGTTCTAAGTATATATCATATAAGAAAGCATAACCTAAACTTGAAATGTTCTCACAAAGTCTGTATACACACTTTTAGTTTAAATATGTTTTAATATTTAAATACTCACAGTTAACTTCAGTATGTTAACTGTAAGTTTTTGAACTTTATTTGTGAATTGTAGACAGAGTGTTGGTTCTATCTGATTAATACCGAATGAATACTAATGTCTTATTTTTTCTAATTTAGCCTGAAATGACACCTCCACCATAGTCAATGCAATCGTATCAGATGATCCCAGAGCTCTATTTAAGTATATATTTTGGGCCATAGCTCATCGAATATGCAGCAGTGGTGCCCTACCATGTTACCGTTTTGGCATTGATCCTTTAAACAATCATTCTTGATTGTCTAGTTTAAGAGTTTTTCATTTATTTACATCAAATAGTAGTAATAGTGTTTTAAATCTATGCTACTACTGCTACTACTATTATAAAGAAGCAAGACTTGTTTATTTGTTTGAACCCCGTTTATAAGAAAGGCTATAAGCTTTATTAAAATCTTGCTGACTTTTATACTTTAACTTATAAGTATAATCAAATTTAAGGCAGGTGACAGCCGCAGAGTACAGCTAGTTGTCTTATAAGACTACATAAATTCAGGTAATCCTTGAAACACAACCAAAGAGATTGAAAACAATTTAAAGAAGCGTGAGTGAAATGCCTTAGTCCCCCGAGGTGAACTTGGCAACGTATGAAAAAGACCCTTTGGGGAATGAAACCTATATCGCTCCTGGGTAAGGCAAAGGACTCGAGAAGCACACAATAGCCGATGGATTAACACACCTGGCTGCAGGCAATCCAAACTGGTATTAACAGAAATATCACCACGTTTATAGCGTAGACTCATCAGTCTTCACAGAACGGACATCCGAATAGTAGTCGGTAACATTACAGGCCATTTGGCTCTGAACCAACACCTATTCGTCATTAACGCGACCGATAGCCCCCAATGCAGGGGTTGTCTAAGCGCGGAGGAAAAGGCCGCCCACGTCATCCTGGAATGCGAGGGCGTGGCTGCATAACGGGCAGAAATTCTCGCAGGCGCGAGGACGCTCCTAGAAGCCTGTGAACGCCCCATGAGGCTTCTGCGCTTCTGGAAGGAGCTAGGCTGGCTCAACTAGTCAGCCTCCTGAACGCATAATGGACCGAACATGAGTCTAAATGCGGAAACTGAGCCCTTTACCATTACCATTACCCCCCCCTCACCCTCAAAAGAGGGCAGTACACTTACATGGGCGACGGATATCACTTAACCCGTCTGCTCGTTTACTCCCCTATGCTATAAAATAAGGTCTTGTCATATTGACCTGTTGGTGCGATGGTTAGTGATTCTGTCTGCTAAACCATAAGTCGTGGGTTCGATTCCCACTCGGACATAAATGTGAGGAACGAGATCATCTGTTCTTATGGTCTGGGTGTCATTTATCCAGTATATGTTTAGAAATATGTATTTATGTCTAATAGCTTTCTGAATACCATGGTATAACTGTAGAATCAGACAGACTGTAGATGTTACAAGTTATAAAAATTATATGTGAATATCTTACGGTTGTGCCTACTTATGGCAAAAACATTTAATATTTTATTTTAAACTAACAATAAGTAATAGTTATTTTTTAAATAATATTTTAGCAAAGTCGAGCTTGCTGATTCCTTTTCTTCGGTTGGTACTTTGGTGGTGGTTCAAAAAGTATTTATTCTTTATATATTCACTTAGATCCTGTAATCATTATTTACAAATTAAATAACATAAGTAATAAAAAAAAAATAAGGTATTCGACTCAGCGACAAAAGATTACATAAATAGTTGAATAACATCCAACTGGCTACGAACACTAACTTGTGTGATTAAAGTCGCTGTAGCGCTGATCAAAAAGCTTCAGATCCCACTTTCAAAACCGCGACAGTAAATCCCTGGCTAAACGTAGACTACAAAACCAATTTCAATATTGCCAAGCCATTTAATGTCTTCACGGGGTACTTTAAATTTTTACCTACTCCAGTAATGTATAAGTAAGCTTTAAGATTGTAGTGGTAGAGCCATGCTTGCTTAAGCACGAATGGGCCGGCTCGACCGGTGCGATACCACGGCCTCACAGAAAACCGGTTGTGAAGTAACGCTTGCGTTGCATTTCCCCGAAATGAGTGAGGTCTCCGGAGGCCCAAAATCCCCCACCCCCCTAATGATAGCGCTGTTAACGAAAAGGATACCCCAGGGGGGTACCAGCGCTAGCGTTGGAGAATCCCCCCCTGGACGTCCACCCTCAGTACGGATTATGCCTGAGCGTGGACGCCCAGGCTGCCCCTCGTACTCTGGGGGGGGCTCAACTGTGCTCTCAAAATCTGCTCGGGGCAAGAGAAGGCACACCATGGCACCCCCTGTCACGTTTACCGTGGATTTTTGTAACATCAGGGGCTTACATTCGAACCTCGACACTGTCCACCACCACCTTGAGACAGCAAAGCCGGCCTTGCTCTTTTTAACCGAGACGCAGATATCATCTCCAGCGGACACATCCTACCTCTGCTACCCTGGGTACGGACTGGAACACTCCTTTGTTCCTAAGGCTGGTGTATGCGTGTACGTTAGAGATGATATCACTTCTCGCCGCCTCGGCAATCTTGAAGGTAGAGACCTCTCCATATTATGGCTACGTGTAGACTGCGACGACCATCCCCGCATCTACCTATGCCTCTACAGGTCCCATAGCGGTGATGCCGAAACGGACCGACTCATCGACCACGTCCAAATGGCTACAGACTTAGTGCTCCAGCAGGTCCCATCCGCAGAGATCGTGATTCTTGGCGACTTTAACGCCCATCACGCCGAATGGCTTGGTTCGCGCAAAACCGATCATGCGGGAAGATCTGTTCACGATTTCGCCTTGGCATATGGCTTGACGCAGCTGGTAGCAACGCCTACTCAAATCCCAGATGCAGAAAGCCACGTGCCTTCACTGTTGGATCTTCTGCTGACCTCACATCCTGACGGCTACAAAGTATCCGTTGAGGCCCCTCTTGGCTCTTCGGACCATTGCCTGATTAGGAGTATGGTGCCACTCGTTCACTCGCTGCGGCCGCGAGTTACAGGCAGTCGCCGCGGATGGCACTATAGGTCAGCAGACTGTTATGGAATGAGAACATTCTTTGCATCCTACCCATGGAGGCAGGTTTGCTTCTCGCCGGATGATCCCAATGTCGTTGCTGACTCTGTCGCGGATGTTGTGCTTCAGGGTATGGATCTTTTCATTCCATTCTCCCTGATTCCCACAGGTGGCAAGTCCCAGCCTTGGTTTGGTCGAACCTGCAAAGCGGCGTCCCGCCGAAAGCAGGAATGTTACCAAGCATGGGCTAATGCAGCGACAGCACGGGATGTAAAGACCAGCACATTAAAGAAGCAATTTAACTTTGCCTCCAGGTCCCTCAAAAGAGTAATTGCTGGGGCGAAGTCGGCTCACATCGGCAGAATTGGCGAGAGACTTGTTAGTCTCCCCTCCGGAACTCGTGCATTCTGGTCTCTTGCCAAAGCTGTCCAAGGGAACTTTTGTAAGCCATCCCTTCCACCTCTGCGCATAGGAGATAATTCGTTGGCCCGCGACGCTAAAGAAAAAGCCGATCTTCTGGGCAAACTCTTTGCGTCCAACTCGACCCTGGACGACGGGGGAAACGCACCGCCGACCATACCGCAGTGCGAGAGCCGCATGCCGGAAGTCCGGTTTACACAAAGGGCAATGCGTAAAGCGCTTCTTGCCCTCGACGTTCATAAGTCGAGTGGGCCCTATAGAATCTCTCCTATCGTGCTGAAGACGTGTGCTCCAGAGTTAGCACCGGTTTTAACGCGCCTTTATCGGCTTTCCTACTCTCTTGGCGTGGTCCCGAACTCATGGAAAACAGCTCTAGTGCACCCAATCCCTAAAAAAGGAGATCGCTCGGATCCGTCCAACTACAGACCCATAGCCATCACCTCCTTGTTCTCCAAGATAATGGAATCCATTGTTAACTGCCAGCTCCTCCGGTACTTAGAAGACCACCAGCTCCTCAATGATCGACAATACGGCTTCCGCCACGGTTGTTGAGCTGGTGATCTTCTCGTATACTTGACTCACCGGTGGGCACAGGCGATCGAGACCAAGGGGGAAGCGTTGGCCGTTAGTTTGGACGTGGCGAAGGCCCTTCGATCGGGTCTGGCACAAAGCGCTCCTTGCGAAGCTTCCTTCCTATGGGCTTCCCGAGAAACTGTGCAATTGGCTCACCAGTTTTCTTACAGACAGAAGCATCAAGGTCGTTGTTGACGGTGCATGCTCCGACTCGAAGTCTGTTAATTCTGGTGTCCCACAAGGCTGTGTGCTATCACCCACGCTGTTTCTTCTGCATATCAACGACATGCTGCAGATTAGCAGCATCCATTGCTATGCAGACGATAGCACGAGCGATGCCCTTTACACCGGCCGCGCTAACATTTCTCGGGTAAACGTCATCGAAAGCCGATCCAATCTTGTGTCTGAAATCGAAACTTCTTTATCAAAAGTTTCAGATTGGGGTCGACTTAACCTAGTCCAATTTAACCCCACGAAGACACAGGTTTGCGCGTTCACCGCTAAAAAGATGCCATTGGTCTTATCACCTCAATTTGAGAGCACTTCCCTAACTGCATCAGCCAGTATCGTAATCCTTGGCGTCGATATATCAGACGAAGTCCAGTTTCGCGGTCACTTAGAGAGTAAGGCCATATTAGCCTCGAAGAAGCTTGGTGTGCTAAACAGATCGAGACAGTATTTTACTCCGGCCCACCGCCTGCAACTTTATAGGGCGCAGGTTCGGCCGCACATGGAATACTGTTCTCATCTCTATGCAGGTGCACCCCAGTACCAACTTCTGCCTCTTGACCGCATTCAACGGAGAGCGACTCGCATCATCGACTGCCAAGATATTTCTGATCGACTTGACACCTTGGCGTTGCGTAGAGATGTAGCTTCACTCTGCATCCTCTATCGCTTGTATCATGGGGAGTGTTCAGAGGAATTGTTCGGACTTATACCGGCTGCTGGTTTCCGCCATCGTCCTACGCGACAAAATATCCATCCCCATCACCTGGACGATTGGCACTCCACCACTGTGCGCTTCTCCAGAAGCTTTTTGCCTCGCACAACCAGCTTATGGAACAAATTGTCGCCTGCCGTATTTCCGAACCGATACGACCTTCAAACCTTCAAGAAGAGAGCGTACCTCTACCTAAAAGGCCGGCAACGCACTTGTGACTCTTGAGTTGTGGGTGTCCATGGGCGGCGGTAGTCACTTACCATCAGGTGACCCGTCTGCTCGTTTGCCCCCTATCGCATAAAAAAAAAAAAAAAAAAGCTTAAAAAAAAGAAGAACTCCGAGGAAGGAAACTTCTTATTTTATTTCTTTTTTAACCTTCAACATCGCGTCTTATCAGCGTTAAATGTTCTGTGCAATTTTCCGTATCAATGACAATTGTAACGTCATGCCGCATGAATGAATGTATTTCATCGAATCACTATTTCTAACAAGTAAAATTATTGAAAATATAGAATAGCCCTACTGTTGTATTACTCAGTTACTATTTTTTTTCTAAATTTCACCTCACGTGTCGAAATCAATCAAACATATTTTTAGGCATAAGGCGTAATCATAATCATAAGTGACAAAGTGACACCGTATATATACTATTACATATTCATACATAAACTCGAAAAACGTAACCCTCTTTCTTACGCAGTCTTGTAACAAAGTAGTATTTATATAAATCTTGTGCATACGTTATTAGGAAGCTATGTGCATCATAACGTTCAGTGGATACTATGACAGGTAGTTCATTCTAGAGGTTGGTTAGTGTGACAAAGAAATAAGCGATGATAGTTACTGCTAGTTGATGAAGTTTGTGAACTGTACTGTGCTAAGGGCCAACTTGTCGTGCATTTAAAATTTACTTTTTACTAAAACATTACTTACAAAAAGGAATCAACGAGAACTGACCTGCTGAAATTTACAAACAGAATCTGCTCGTTTATACTAGTGCGATTAATATTGTTTCTTTTCGTTCCACAAAAAAAACATTATTTCTGTTAGGTAGTCAATATATATAATATTATGATCAATATTTGAGATCAAAACTACGTTTTCGACACGAATTTAAGTGGCGGTTTGCATGCGACGATATCTGGTATTCGATTACCCTTAGTACGAATTTGTTCTATAAATATTACGCGATATAATTACTTAAGGGACCTTCTTTGGCTCTGCTGCAAATCAAAAGATGTATGGAATGTGGATATCGTTGTATGGAATGTGTATGTTACGAATATCGTCAAACGAGTATAAATGTGAAAGTTTCGGTGAACGTTTGTTGTTGGAAGAAATTTATCAGAGAGATAGATTATAGTCCGTAATAGTGTAAAGCTTTATAATCAGGAAAATGTAATAATTAACTACATTTATTGCGTGAATAATAACCATCTGCGCTCTCACTTAATTAAAAAAGATGTGTGTCTCTATTTCACTGGCTTACAGTTCTCCGTCGTCCTGTAAACATAGTTTGTTTAAGCCAAGACGAAGCCTGTGAAGGGACTGTCTAAATCGCAGCCACTAAAACTCCACAACATTTCACATGGTTGCCTGTTGCGTTATACTTACTACAAAAATCCCTAGCACTCCGATTTTTTCCTAACTCAGATATATCTTTTACCAACAATAAGTGTAATATTCTTGGTATTATGATCAATACATATTTCTTCATATCCGGGGGAATATAATGATGTTGTTTCATCGGCTTCAATAAAACGAATTTCTGTTTTTGATATTCATATACATATGTATATACATATGTGTGTAGAATTGTGGCCACGATTGTCTCTAAAGTTTTCTATAACTAAATATACATTTTTAAGTAAAGTTGTATATAGTTGTATCGGTCAATATCTTGTAAAAATTCGAGACATAGTATATAGCTCTCCAATAATTAACAGAAAAAGACCTGTGATTGCTGCGATTGGATAATTATGTCTTGATTTCACCATAAAATCACATAAAATATCGTCTGAACTCTATGAACGTGTAGAGTACACCCAGCTACTAGCAAAAGTAAAGCCATTGAATTATTTAACTTTTTTGTTAAGAAATGTCTTCTTAATTTTTTTGGTATCCATATCAGCATTTATTTGAATTCAATTATAGGTATCAAACCAGTTTAATATCTTAGGTAGTATTTTATAGCCCAATACCTACCTAGATTAGAATGTTGTATTTTTCTGTATTGAACAAAAGTTTATGTATATATAATTCTTAGTATATGATTTCTTGGCTATAATTTTAAATTTAATAGAAAATGAAAGTATGAATATAGAGCCTGAATTAGTCGACTCACAGAGTATTCCAAGCTAAAATTTACTCTAGGACGTAATATACACTACGCAGACTCTATTATATACTCGTATATGTATATAGGTAACGATGGACTTGTATTAAATTTGATCTCAGTCTCAATTCGTACCTGTTATAACATAAAACAATAATTCGAATTGGAATATACATAAAAAAGTTGTAAAAATTTTATATTCAACATCCAAACATTCTAATATTTATTGAGCTCTTTTAATCAAGACAAGTTAACTGTTGGCAAAACGAGTAAAAAAAATTCTGCCGCGTGCATGGATTTTGCTTTTAATTTGTTCTCATGTATATTATTTTATGAGAAAACACGTCAGACGAGAGACGGGAAGCTGCTGGAAATGCACTTTACGTCAAAACTTATTTTTTTATAATTTTAAGTATTTTTAAAGTATTTTAAAAAAGTAAATATAGTTATATTAACGGTTACATAGTCTATATTAACGGTTTACTTTTTTAAGAACCTGTAGTAAATTTTGAATACAGAACGGTTATGTTATGAAAGCTACTACAAATGACTTCTAAAAGGCTATTTCTGAAAAATAATGAATGCTTAGGTAAGTAGGTATATGTTATATATTTCGTTCAGGTAGTCCTGAGTTTCATGCCTGTCTACTGTCTTTATTATTATTTATTGAAGCGTGAACAGCGCTAGAGATCATAAACTCCAATGCAATGAAGAGCCCACGAGCCCAATTGCGAACCATTACTTCGAATATTGTATCTGACCCAATTATATTTCGCTAATAAATTATATTACGACAATTATCACACATATATTTTAGGTGTATTTGGAGATACCTATACATTTCAGACCAACGATAATTATACCGATTGTTGTTAATAGAATGCTATAGTAGAGTATCAAAACTCATCTGATGACGAATAAACCTAACCAAATAAGATTATTAAAAAATATACGCATGTATAAATCCCACCTTCATAATCCTCCATTATTAAACATATTTCCTACCTCATGTTCATTTTAAAATGTTATAGTCTATGTCACTCCAGCCCATACTTCTTAAAACATCATATACGAGTATATGTACATAGCCTTTTTTGCAGTCGGGTAAAAAAAGGGAATTGACGAATTTGAATTAAAGTTTCTGCTTGTGTCAGTTGAATTGCCATAATAGTAGGATTGAGATACGATATAAGACTTTATGATAACGTACGCAAGTGACATTTTATAATACAGTCGCGTTTTATATTTTATAATAAATTTAAAGCCGTCCTGAGGTGATAAACTAGTATTAATAAATCCAGAGATGTACCTTCATATGTATACATATGGACAAATGCAAAATATATGAGCAACATATATTATTAATCTGAAACCTTTTTAGTAAATATGCACATTTACCGACGAAAGTATAAAATAATGTATATGTTTGTGTATAGCTCTAGCTTCTTTTGACAAGTTATCCATAACACTATAAGGTATACCAGTAACACTGTCAAAGTATAACTCACGTTATCGTAAAAAAATAAACTGATATCAATTCTTTAAGCACGTATACAATATTAACAGGAATTAATATTACGTGCCCAACATTATTTTCCACTGATATACAATAAAATGTTGTTACTATTAAAAACTTTTGACGCCAGCTTTATTATTGTGGGCTGTACGTAAAAATACAACAATTTCAATTAGAACTTCATAGTAAAATAACTTACATACATATTGTTACGGAAGTGGGTACAGGGATTGGAAGGAAACTAATGTCACTGTCGAGAGTAACAATTTATTTGCGTTTCACAGTCTCAACGCGTAACAATATTCCGAACGCGTAACACTCACTGCACAGAACGAGTTTTACTGCACGAACCGCGTAACACTGTTCCACACTGTCCCCGCGGACTACGGACTACACTTAGCTCAGTCCAACGGGAGCAAGCACTGCACCACTATTCACTTTCACTGTTCACTTCACTTCACTTCACTTTACTACTTTTTCACTTCTTCTTATTATTGTTAACTTGAGAGCACATTCCACTGAACTGCCCTGTAGGCGCACCTGGAGCTCTTTATAGACCCCTAATTTCGATCGTAATTTGTTGAATTTTGACTGTCATTTCGTTATTCTTTTCGATTGTCTTCTACAACTTAATTTATTTATTCATTTTGCTTGATCTAGTACTTTCCATTATATTCGATTTTGTAAAGAATCATCTCCATTCACTAGAATTTTCTATAAAACACCGAAATCACAAACCAAAAACCCATAATGTATTTGTGGGATAGAAAAGCAACTAATTTGATATTTTGCGGTCAACTTTAATAAGCGAAATTATTATGTAATTCCTTTTGCTTGTATTATACTTGCAATTTGTAAAGGTACATATTATGCTAAGTAATTAATCATAGTTTTTTATGCTCTACTCTACAACTTGTGAAAAACCTACAAATGGTTTTTTTTTTTCTTCATGTAATTAGGAAAGCTAGTAACGTGAATCACACGTTATATAATACTTGTGTTAACGCTTTCAAACAACCTCTACGTGTGCCTATGTCTTATGCGGCCCCAACGGTAGTAAACTTAGCAGAGTCCGAATCCGGCACTACTCTATTGTACGTCCGACGCCTTAATTACTATGCTAAAACAGGCCCATCTGAGTTTACGATCACTAAAACGAATATATTTATATTTTACGTTTTAAATTTTAAGTACATGAAAATAATATAAATATAATACGACTATATCTGACTTTTATCATATTTTAAAGCTTCAAAAGGCATTTTAAAATCGGTTTACGACTACTTTTCAACAAATGGTAAAAGGAAAGAAAAACGTTTTCAGAATCACACGAGCAAAGCCTTTAACACAAGTGGTCCTCATCATAAGAAATTTTTCATTTCTTTTGACAAAAAATCTTAGGAAACTTATAGAATGAAAATCCATCGAAATATCTTCAGATCTTTTTGTTCGGAATTTGTCGGTTTAAAAACCGTATTAAAAAGGAGTTTTTTTTAAATCTGGCGCTATGTGTACAGGCATTAGTTTTAGAAGTCA
The DNA here is from genome assembly GCA_947561695.1 of Tyria jacobaeae. NCBI lineage: Eukaryota > Metazoa > Arthropoda > Insecta > Lepidoptera > Erebidae > Tyria > Tyria jacobaeae. Next base: position 5,625,074 of record OX387215.1, on the reverse strand, counting down.
TTTATAATGGGTTTTCTGGTGGTAATTTGGGCTTAAATATCGGTTTTTAATTTATTTTTAAGTCAATAAATAATAACAGTATCCAAAATATAGATATTCCAGGTGCATTTTAAAAGCTTTCAGGAATTTAAAATGAGATTCATCATTAATGTTGATAACATATTTCAATGGTCTTAAAAAAGTGGGAACATGTAAGATTCTGTATTAAATTATTCTGTCTAAAGTATCTTTACACTATTGTTACTTTACTCGCTTATTTCTGATATTAATAAAGTTTAGAAGTCGAGGTTTGTTGAATAATGTTGGTCACACACAGCGTTAAAGAGTGTGTGCCCTGTGAGTGAGTCGCAACTGGATATGCATTTGTGATATTCCAAATTCTTATTATGATATTCCAAATCTCTCCAAAATATTAATAAGACCCGACCATTTTCTGTTAAAAGTATACGTAATACTAGGTAAGTTTGTCAATAAGCGTAATAAGTTTTACCAGTTTTTGGTGACTATTTTGTGTTCGGCTATTATCTATAGGAGGATAAAAATATCATGTTTGTTCACTTAAATTCACAGAGTTTAATTTTGACCTTAATACCAAAACCAAATGTTGTCTCGATCTCTAACTTTCTGAAGTTTCATCAAGATGGACCTTATGCTTACGGGTGGCTGTAGTTCGTCCTATTCTATGGCACCGCTGGACATCAGCTGCAGTAAAAGTTTTAAGTTGTAGTTACCCTTTAATAAGGTTAGAAACAACTTCCGCTACATCTTCAGTCGCCTGCTCCTTAACACCATGCAATAGTAGCATTTTACGTCAACCACGCATTTCTATGTTATCAATTGGGCGCTGTAGCAAATTCAAGGTAGTCACAGTGTTTTAAAGGCAGTAAAGTCAGCAGCTAAACCCACTCCACCTGGTGAAGTGTTAGTGGATTTCTGAACCTGGCTTAAAAACTGGTCATCTGTTCATGGAACATACTATTTACGCTAGTCATAGACTCTTGCAGACTGGAATCCATTCTCTTGTTCTTTTAAAGTAATGAGATGAAGTAATTTATTTATGGAGATAACACACAGACTAGTAGGTGAAGGTTATTAGCTAATAATAAGCAACATTTAATTGACTTTTAAGGAAGCTTAAATATTTATATTTAGTATTAAATATAGAGTACTTTTGTATTGTTGTTGCTGTTAAACTAAACTAACTAAACATTAAAAAATAACAATTTAAAACATACTGTTTTATAAAAATCCTATTATACCCACACATTGGATATTCGATAGCTTGAAATAATATTTTTGTAATATCTAAAGACGAATAAATACTAATAATAATACTCTATATAAGATTGATAAGACTTCTGACTTTCTCGACTGACAAAGCACTTATAAATTGTTCCAATTCAATTCAATTAGTTATACATTTATAAATACAGTTATGAATAAACAGAAGTTCCTATTAAAAGTATTTTAACTTAACAGAACCAATGTTTTTCATTTCCTCTCAACATCTCCTCTTTTCCTACTCCTTATACCCCCTTTCTTCTTTCCCCTTCCCGAATCCCTCGATCTATCATCACCCTCAAAGGCGGGTAGCGGACTTAAGGCTCTTGAGTTGTAGGTGTACATGGACGGTGGTTGTCACTTGCCATTGGGTGACACGACTGTTAGCCCTTATATTATAAAAAAAGCTTATCTTAGTTTGGTAGACTGAGGCAGTAAGCGAGTCGTCTAAATCTTTTATGTTTACAAATTACGATTTAGAATTTTCATTCAGAAGCAAAATATTTCTATATAAATACGAGGTAGTACTTCAGGTAACGTTGTTTTTTACGTGGTAGAGCCATGCTTAGGCACGAATGGGCCGGCTCGACCGGTGCGATACCACGGCCTCACAGAAAACTGGTTGTGAAGTAACGCTTGCGTTGCGTTTCCCCGAAATGAGTGAGGTTTCCGGAGGCCCAATTCCCTCTCCCCCCTTTTCTCTACCTCATCTCCTTTCTCCTTTTTTCCACCTCCTCATCCCTCCTCTCTTCTTTCCGCTCCCTGCATCCCCCATCCCTCATCGACTCGCATCATGGGACTTATATCGGCTGCAGGTTTCCGCCATCCATCCCCATCACCTGGACGTTTGGCACTCCCCCACTGTGCGCTTCTCCAGAAGCTTTTTACCTCGCACAACCAGCCTATGGAACAAACAAACTTCAAGAAAAGAGCTTTTTCCTACCTAAAAGGTAGGCAACGCACTTGTGACTCTTGAGTGCGGGTGTCCATGGGCGGCGGTAGTCACTTACCATCAGGTAATCCGTCTGCTTGTTTGCCCCCTATCGCATAAAAAAAAAAAACAATATATTAAGAAAACAAAAAACCGCTATAATGGTTTCCAAGCGATCCGTGTCGGGGAAATCTAGAAATATTAAGAAACGAACAGAAACTATAGCTATTAATCCATGTTCTAAAGTTAACTAAAATTTGGAAATGCCAAAAAAAATTTGTGCTGCACAACTTGTAAACTCAAATTTAATAAATTGTAAAATAAACATTTAATATTTCGGGAATACTTATCAATCAACTATCCGCTATTAAATAAATGAAAGAAATAAAAATCAAAAAAGTAGTGTCTAAATATTTTGGTACCCGAAATATCTTAAGATGTTAAAATTGCAACTAATTATTTGAAAAAAAAATATTTATGCAACTAATTGATTACTTACTACTTTACTTGTAGTACTTTAACTTTGCAAGCAAGAGCAACGCACTTCACGTGTCTACACACACCTTTCACGTGTGAAAATAATAATTAATCTTCCAATACAAGAACACAATCTATTTTAAAAAATATAGAAATACTATACAAACATATTTATTTACTACTTCGTAACTTATATCACCACTTGTACAAAGTTACACATTGCACAAGTGGTGGAAATTTTCATAGTTGAACCCTAAGTTATAGTTTGTAGCAGCACTAATATACTAGCAAAATATCACGTCTTGACATCGTTAAAACTTCCATGTTCGCGGATGTGGAAATATAAATTGCTCCAAAACTTTCAGCATATTATTTTGATAAAATCCTTTATAAAGGGCACATGTTGTTACTTATTTTAACGTTATCATTTCGTAAGATTTGTTGCTAACCACACACACTTGTGTCCTGTTAAAAAAAAATAGATACACGAAAACTGCTTATTTCAGTTCAGTTTCAGTAACTGAATAGGACATATTTCAACATATTCTCAAACCGCACTTATCAACGCACCTTTTAAATCTTTAAACAGGAAACTCTGTTTTAAAGGGTCTTATAAACGAACAAAGTTATAGATCTGGACATGAAGAAATAGAACAAAGTACTATTTTAGTAATAGTCTACAAAATATGATCAAACTTCTTATAATCAATGTACCAACAGTAATCAACGTACCTCAATCAACATAGAGCCGGGTGTAGAAGGTAAAGTGACCATTGCTGAGGCGTAGGCACAACTGTCAATATTGTAATGTAGTATTGTAGTAGTAGGAATATTCTTTCTATTACTCTATTATACACTTATTAGTTATTTAAAGTCATTATTGTGGGTTTCTTTGAAATAAAAAATGTACTGTACAGGTAATCAGAAAAAGTTTCACCACGTAAATTGAATTATTAATTAGCGGTTACAATCTTTGTTTGTTGTTAAATGATACAAGGTTCACTGCTATGTTTTTTCTGTTGTACTACTGGGAGGTTAAATAAATCATTTGCTATAATTTGAAACATTGCTTGATATAAAATTATAATATAATAAAGTAATTTTGACCTTGGGTCTATTACTAAACTAATTTTCATTTCATACTGAACAACTATATATTGAAATTTAGTAACTGTCTTCTTAGGAGCCTAGAATTCTCCTCCCGATGACCAACATAGACCTAAAAAGAGCAAAATCAGTGTTCTATTATTAGTGAGTCCTAAACAAACTGAAATGGGACCCGCCTTCCTCCTTCACCCTACTTGTAGGACATGATCAGATTTCCTATCCAGATTTATTCCTTTTTATAATAAAAGGCAACGCATAAACTCTTAAGGAAACTTTAAAATTCTTTTTTAAATAAGCAACTTAAATAAGCTTCACGAATCGAAATACTGCATTTAAGCTACACAGGTACAAAAGTAGGCCAAAATTTATTTGAAAAGAGAATGCCCTTTAAGCTTGTGGTCCTTGTTAGGATAGAATAGAGAAACCCTCTTCTTGTGGGTGTTGTAACAGGCTACTAAGGGATCGGACTGCGGTCTATTAGACGGTATATATACAGCCATGTGATGCCCGGATGTGTATGTGTAAGGCTTGTCCCCTATTACGTAAGAGGGACTAAAGTATGCTTGCCAAAAGCAAGTATTTGTGATGCCTCTACCTACCCTTGCAGGGATATCGGCGTGATTGTTAGATTATGGATTATTCTTGTAAAGGTATTTATGTAGTAGCAAGGCAGCAGTACAAATAACGAAGCTGGTAAACTCCTCTTTATTACGGTGACAAAATCTAAAGTTTTAGAGCATTGTCTGCATACATATTTAGTCCTCTCTATCTACTTTTTGTTTTTTTTGTATTTTAGGTATTTTGTTTGTTTCACGCTTGGGCACGATTTGGCCGGCTCGATCGGAGTAATACCACGCTGCTTCTATTGTATTACTGAGAGAGTGAAGGTGCCGGAGCTACAGAAGCCAAATACCCCCTCTGCTCTTTCCCCTCCCCTTATCTCCCTCATCACCCTCAAAAGCGCTTGGCGCACTTACGACTTTTGTCTGTCCCCCTATATCATACAAAAAACGATAATAAAAAGGCCTTACAACTGAATCATATTCTGTGACATATGGCTATACCCGCAAAAATCATATCCAAAAACCGTCAAACAAGTACATACTATACAGTTATGATATGTTTAACAAGTAGAATTATTAAAAAATATATAACTCGACTAACTTTAAATTAGTCTCGGGCATTATTTACTTCATACTACGTCACTCTCACTAATAAGACGATGCAAATGAAAATTCACATTTTCAAATCCATTAAACCTTCAGGCTCTAGGGCTTGAGAAAGCAAGAAGAAGAAGCAGAAGCGTTTCATGCCCCCGCCTGCCATAGCTTAGTCCCACATACGTTATAGAGGGCAAGCCGACTGTCGTTGTCCAGGACCTTTATACGAAGCATGCCTGACTTAAAGTTGTGTCGTTTCCATATTTCCCAGAAATTTTGAATTTGGAACTGTTCTATATTCGAATATGTTTAAATTTTGAATCTCAAGATTGAGATTCGATTAATGCTATTGTTTAGTCCCAGCATCGATTGGAATCTATCAGGTTACGTACGAAAATGAATCTTTCTAAGGAAAATGTTCGTGCAATAATTTTCTACAACTTTAGAAGAGGCCTGACACGGCTCCAGTGTTTTGAAGAGCTAACATCTGTGTTCAGTGATAAAGCTCCATGACTGCGGACTATCGAACACTGGTATTTAAAATTTCCAGCGTGGACATACTAATAGTGCTAAAGACAAATCTCGCGAAGGACGCCCAAAATCCGCCTTCACTGAAGATAACATCATTGCTGTGACACAACTAATTCTCGAAGATCGTCATGTGACGTATCGAGAGATAGAGGCTCTATTAGGCATCTCAGGGACAACCATTCTGAAGATCTTGCATGAAGCGCTTTGTGTAAAAAAGCTAGTTTGCCGTTGGATACCGCATCTGATTTCCGCAGAGCACAAGGCGGCCCGCGTCTGATGGTGTAAGAAAACTCTGCAAAGGTTCTACCGAGGAGAGTCAAATCACGTCTACGACATCATCAGTGGTGACGAATCTTGGATCTGTGCCTACGATCCTGATTCCAAACAACAATCTACAATCTGGATCTTTCAAGACGAACCACAGCCGACTAAAGTTGTTCGTTCTCGAAGCACTTCAAAGAAGATGGTGGCCACGTTCGTTGGAAAAAATGACCATGTTGCGACTATTGCACTTGAAAATCGTAGAACGGTTAACGCAGGGTTTTATACCACAGTTTGTTTACCCCAAGTCATCGCCGAACTTCGAAAATCTAACTCAAAGCGACGCATCATCCTGCATCACGACAACGTAAGCTCACACAGCGCTCGTCAAACGGTTGAGTATTTGAAGCAGGTAAAAGTAGAAATTCTTGACCATCTTCCATACAGTCCTGACCTAAGCCCTAACGATTTCTTTACATTTCCTAAAATTAAGAAAAGTCTTCGTGGTCAAAGGTCCAGTCCAGTCCGGTGAAAAAGCAGTCGACGCTTTCAAGTCAGCCATTTTTAACACCACCACTTTAGAGTCGAATAAATGTTATAATAAAAGGTTTGAGCGAATGGAAAAGTGTATTAAGCTACGTGGTGAATACTTTGAAAAACAATAAAAAGTACTATAAGGTTCTAGTTGTGTTTTTTTCTTCAAACGACAAAACTTAAAAGGCATGCTTCGTATTATACCGCCTTTTAGTAAAAACAGTCGGATCTTTTAATCGCCGTTTACAACATTAACTGGAAGTAATGGGGTGGCCCTATTCTACTCTATCGCGCACCACAAGGATACTTTCTTTGTGTTCGTGCCGTGTTTTAAACGTTGCATATTGTCTAACAACATAGAACTCAATTATAATGAGGAAATGGTCTTATATAAAAACAAACTGATATGTAAGGAAGTTCTCGACAAAGCCCAGTAGTAAAATATTATTATTTTTAGAGCCTTTTGACTGGCCTGTTGCCCTAGTGATATGTGAACTTAACCGCTGACGGTTCGATTCCCACACGCAACATAAATTTGTGTGACCTACAACTGTGTGTCTTCCTTGTGTTTGTTGTTTTTTTGTTTTTATAGTCTCCCGTGAAGAAGGAATAGGACTAGTGGAAGGATGCCATAAAAAACAAATATTTTTTTAACACTTTACAAGCCGCAACTGAAATTTTTGTACGACACTCATAGTCAGCACGCCAACGCTATATGTGACTAAATTAGGTTATTGCAGTACCAACATTTTGATTCACCAACAATGTTATTCCAAACCCCCTTAACCTAATCTTCACGTTTCCACTTATAATGGTATATTCCAATTATATTTGGTAGGTGCATATTGAATTTATAAGCGGTATTCAATTTACATGAGTTTGACTACCGGGTTAGTTCGTTTACTTTCGATCTTTGATGTAGCTCACTTGATGTAACTTCAGTTTTAATGATGCTGGTAGGTACATGTATATGAAAACCATTTAACAACGATGAACAAGTATGAACTTGATAATGTAAACTGATAACTTATGATGTGTTGAAATTTTACACTACTGACCTTTCACTCTTTAATGTAAAAAGACAAACAAATCAAACCCATTTCTCAAATTAGGCAAAATTCGATTTCCGAGTGATTACTCAACAAAGGCCACTTTACTCGTCTCTTTCTTTTATATACGATCATCCCTTTCTAACAGATGACTCTTGTGAAAGCTTTTATTTACTTAAATCAAGTTAAAGGAACAAGATAACAAGAAAAAGCTTTGCTGTGTCATCTGTCAAAAGACGACTAGAGGACCACTTATGGCTACCGAAAAATATACTACCCCACGGTAATATAACCTTTATTTTATATCAACCAAATTTATTAGTACCTTTTTGATGCCAGTTTGAACTTAAAGTGAAGCGTACAAGGTCAACGTAGATACGTCATTTATTTTTGTAAATGTAATCCTGAAGTCGCGGCTCAAAAAGGAGCGATAAGAGTAATATTGACATGATATAAGATTTATTTGTTACTTGAAATATGAGGTATTGGGTGTGTATGATAGCCTGGTCAGTTGTTTCCTTATATCGAAAGGAATTCATTTAGTTTGGTTTAGTTTTGTATTCATTAAAATTATGTAAGTATGTCTGGAATGTTTATAGATAGAGATTTGTTTCCTGTCTTTCTGTCTGTGAAAGGAAACAGTGGTGTTCGCTTGTGGTAGAGCCATGCTTAGGCACGAATGGGCCGGCTCGACCGGTGCGATACCACGACCTCACACAAAACCAAGTAATGCTTGCGTTGCATTTCCCCGAATTGAGTGAGGTTTCCTCGAACACGCCTCGTTAACCGTTAGCAAGCATCTATACATATAATCGAGTTATTACAAGCCGATAGAGATCATTTTCCTTGAGCTTAGTATATTTTCAATGCTATTATATGAATGTATAAATTAACACACATTACAGTAATGAATGATTTCTGCAGTAGCATAAAAATACTTCTCCTTATTACAATATTTATAACAAAACTAAGTATATAATTAAGCATTTTTTGTTTCCTAAAGAGCTAACTTGATCTAAAAAAAAGTAATCTATTGATTTTTTTTATCTACCTTACGATCCTTAAATAACCAGACTTGAGAACCTATCTCGTCTAAAGTTATTTACGACAGCTGAGTCGGGTAGATTTATAGGCACTTGTCTTATACTCACAAATTATGTTCACTACGCCTGCTATTCTTTCTATTAGGTTCAGCTTTTGAAGGCTGAATGTTTTTGAAAGTTAAAGCCATAAAATCTTAGCCGTGATTTATAATAAAACTCGAAAGTGCTTGACAAAACGTTACAACTTGTGCTATCGATATAAATAAGAAGGTATTTTTTATTCTTATAGAAAGCACCAGTGAGCAGAATAAAGACTTTTAGAACACTGCAGTGGTTGCTGTGAGTATGTATAGTATACCTGTGAAATATCCTATTCTATCGACGAAGAGATTGGCAACATGTCCGTGATACAACTGTGTTGCGAATGTATATAACCCCTGACAACCCCAACACTATTTCGTTATAAACTTTTTTATAATAAAGTTTCTGTTATGTATACGAGTACGCCAATTTAATATTTAATAGTCATGCTCATCAGCAGCACTATTGCATATACGACTATGAGAATTAATTCTAGGTTTGTTTCCATGATCAAACGCCATTGAATTTACTGGCTTTCTTGGACTAGCACGGATACGTGTACGTAAGAGGTACAACGCTTCCTATACTTTTGTGGAAAAATATATGCAGTGGGGTTTTATATTTATAACTATGCTCGCAGCTTCGTTAGAGTAAATAAAATCAGGGAAAATAAAATATATGTCACTAATATTTTTTTTTTCTGTATCTTTTAGGGGGTATCTTTTAGCCCATATTTACCTCTCTTTTTCTCTTTTTATTGTACTATAAGGAACTTTTATTCAATAGTACATGTCAGTCCCATTGTACTGGGGTCCCATATCGATCTAAGGGGTATGTCGAACTCCGACAGGTTTTCAACTGTTTTGATTTTGTTTTATCAAATACTGTTAATATTAATTATGGAACATTTGTGAAAATTTACTTTTTATGAGATAAGGGGCAAACGAGCAGTTGGGTCACCTGATGGTAAGCGAATACCGCCACCCATGGCGCAACCACAACTCAAGAGGCACAAGTGCGTTGCCAGCTGGTTTTAGGTAAAAAGTGCGTCAAACACCCAGTTTTACAATAACTATATCTATATGAAAAAAATCATATATTTAATGCTATTGTATTAATGTATAAGCTACCACATATTACAGTATCTAATGTTTTATGCTATAGATAAAATGAAATCATTTTTTCTTGTAACAATATTTATGGCAAGACTAGGTATATTGTTCAGTATCGTCGGTCGAGCGCAAAACATGGAGGACTATATTCCAAGACAAATGTACTATATTCGTCTTTACGATTACTAAAATAATAGTTAGTAGGCACTTTTCTGTTATATCCGGATAGGCAGAGTAAGGTTTGTGTCCACTGAAACGTAATGTCAAAGAAATTGATGATTTTTTTATTCAAAATTTTGTAAGAAAATGTAGCATTAATTTGCACCTTTGCTACGTATTAACACCTTTACTAGAAAAAAGTATGTTTTTATAAAAACCATCACAATAATATTTGAATAATAATAAATAAACAGCTATTGTACCTACATATAAGAATGCGTAGAAGAAATTAACAATGACGCAAAACGTTCGCCATTACTGTTGTTCTAGCGGTATATAGAGATACACAGTATATCAGTATATATACATATATACATTTACTCACGCCTATATTCCTGAATAGTAGGCAGAGGCATTCCCACATGGGACATAAATTTGAGTGATCCATAATAAGTTGTCAATGGTCTGGTTGTTATTGTGTCTGTTATGTGAATGTTTGTAAAGTCCTCCGGAATTATTCCTAATGTGAGAGTTCCACTTATGTAATAGAGGGTAAGACTATTGCAATTATTAGGGCACTGTATGACTGTATAAAATGTGGTATATAACAGTCCGATATTTTGGGCGCCCTCTGCGACACACACAAGCGGGAAAAGATTGGGTCACTTCGACTCCACAAAAAAATTAATGTCAAATTAAGAAAAGTAAAATCATAAGTAAATCAACCAATATAGCTAAACAATAATCTAACTAACAATGTAAAAAGCCAGCCATGAGCAGTGCGCTACTACCCTAAAGCAGATAAAATTATCAATATTTATTCTATGGCCACGCTTCATCGATTACCAAATTTATAGGCGAACAAAAGTTTTATTTCGAGCATGGCCGTAAATCGATTATCCTTACATGATATCTTATTTGTAAACGAATGTTAGGTGAACAATGACGTGCGATCTTGTAAGACTGACTTGTAAAAGGAGACGATAATAAATAAAGAACTTAGAAAACTTGATAAGTATTAGACGTATCTTGCAGAGTAAATATTTTTCTACTTTACATTTTCTTCATTACATTTTCGTTTGTAAATGTTAAATTACTTAACAGGTATTTAATTTTTTTGTATAATCTTAACTCACAAGAAGAACTTAGCATTTAAATTAAATTATGTAAATTAACATTCCTATAGCTATTGTGATGCCACGCTGATGTCACTGCACAGACGAACAACGCATAGCAGTTTTTCGAAGAAAAATTGCCAAGTGACGGTAGTTAAGCAGTAGTAGCTACGGTTGCAAGCCGAATGCCGTGAGTTTCTATGGGTTCTTGTTTGTTATTTTGGTGTTATATATATAGAATATATAGAAAATTCTAGTAAAGTGGAGTGGTTTCTTTGGAAAATTCGAATACAATGGAAAAAATTATTAATTACTAGATCAAAAAATTAATAAATAAATAAAGTTTCAGAAGACTATCGAAAAAATAACGGAAAGACAATCAAAATTAGGGGTATATAAGGAGCTTCTGAAGCGCCGCCTGCAGGGCAGTTCAGAGGAAAGGGATCTCAAGTGAAGAACAAGAGGAAGAAGCGAAAAGTGGAAAAGTGAAGTGAAACAGTAAAGGTGAAAAGTGGTGAAGAGCTCCTGTTGGACTGGTCTATGTGTAGTCCGCGTGTACAGTGTTGAACAGTGCTACGCGTTCAGTGCAGTGTTACGCGCACATTATCCATAATAATTTTATCTGCTTACATTATTTGATGAACACAACTACAGACCATGTAAATATGCATCTACACTTAAACACACACTAGATATCATAGTTTAATTGAAAATTAATACAAAACATACACAAAAACAATACATTCTGCATTGTATTTGGATTACAGAAGCATAAATTTCTCTTACTGGCCTTAACACTTTTTATATTAAGTTTAGCCCTAATAATGCTTCTTCCCATGCGATGCTTATGACAAACCATTGACATTCGAACGCGTCAAATTTATGCAATAACTGTCCAGGTGAGAAAATTGAATATGACATCTCTTTGCATTCTTGTTGTATAATCAGGGCTTTAATAGATTAGAAAAAAATCTGGGAATTTTCTTGTATATATTAAATTTAATGTAGCAATTTTTTTTTAACTTGATATCGATTAGACTCTGAGTACATTATATTAATGTAAGTATACATATATAGTAGATACATACATTCACTCACATTAGTCTCAAAGACTTAGAAAGGAGTTAGAGGCAGCGGTATATTAAACACTCACATTTTGTGAATTACAAAGTACATATTCACATAGTAGGGGGCAGACCTAATGCCGTCTCCCTGTCACTTTATGAATCAAATGAGAAAACTTTGAGTATATTAAAAGGGACAGGTAAAACTGGAGGAAGGGAAAAAATATGGATATAGGGAGTATAAGTATGTCATTGTCGCATACCATGTAACTTAAAATGACTTATGGCGGGAACTCAGAGCCTTCTAACCGAAGGATACTGAGTATTGTATGTCAATTTGCTATGTTATATACAAAACTAAATATGACAGTATAACATGTTAATTTCTAGTACCCGTTTACTGTATATCCATTTGAAGAACTTTATTGAACATAACGTAATTTTTAAACTACTTTTGAACGTTATTTTAATAGTAAAAACCCTGATCGGCCTATTATCCTATTAATTGGTTAAAATATTAGTGATATATGTATCATTGTGACTCTCTTTAGCTGCTGGAAAGTAGGACCCGGTTTCGGGCTTCTGTAAACTGGCTACTGTTGACAGTAGCCCGTTAAGCCTCTGTTAAGCCCTCTCAAATAACTCATAAACTCATTGAACAATACATAAGAAACACAAAGGACCACCCATAACGAGCCCCTCGGTTTTTAAAATTATTTTCACCCTAAATCATCATTGCTTTGTGAGTGATGTGAAATACAATTTTCCATCGCTTTTGTCACGTTTGCGATTATGTGATCAAAAGGTAAGGCTTGTATAATCGCTGCAACTAAAAGCGCTATTGATTTAACAAAAGGTAATGGCAGCGTGAGATATTTGAAAAATAATATGACGCTTTAGTAATGCGCTATTATTAAATAATGATTTAGTATAGTACGGCTATTAATTGAAAAGACATTGCAGAAGGGAAAAACAATTGTAACTGGGACTCCACCACTCTGCGCTTTTCCAGAAGCGTTTTGCCTCTAACAACCAGCCAAACAGTGTGTGTGTGTCTTCAAGAAAGTAGCGAACTCTTACCTGAAAGGCTGACAACGCCCTTGTGACTCTTGAATTACATTGATTTCCATGAGGGGCGGTAGTCGCTTATCATCAGACTACCCTTGGTTCCCACTGACCCTTAAAGCACTTGTTTTTAAGGGTCAGATCTATATATTTTATGTGTCTATGTATTTTATGTGTTTCAGTAATTATAAGTATGTATGTATACATATGTGTATGTGTATAAGCATATGTATATGTGTATATATAGTATATGTATAAAAAAATGGTTTTAAGTTAATATGCATTGTATATGTACATCTAGTATATGTATGTAGAACTACTTACGTAACTTTTTTTTTCTATTGCATCATTTAAAACACCTCCCACTAACATCTCTGCATCTCCCAAAGATTGGCTGCTAGAAAATGCCTACGGTATTAAGTCCGCCTTGAACAATGTTGAAACGACGAAAACGCACGAAGTGTAATAAATAAATAAACATAAGAAAAGTATCAAACTAATGTGATAAAAATAGTTATGTACCATTTTCTTAAAATTTGTAATGGTTTTCGGTAGTCTAATGTTGAGTGGCAAGACGTTCTATCAGCGCACAGCTTGAACCGTAAACGATAGATGGTAAAATTTTGTAGATAGCAGAGGCACTCCTAGTCAAACCTTCAGATGGCCTTAGACAATTTTCATGTGTGTCATGAATTAACGTAAAACGTTTTTTTGGTATAAAAAGGGGCCTTGATTTTGAATAGGATAAAAGGATACTTTTCTTATCTTATGCAGGCATAAGCCTCTATGAAATTGGATGATGATAAGAAGATGTCGATCAAGATGTGGTATTAAAGCTCAGAGCACTGATAAGATGATATGTTTATTAATTTGTATAAAGATGGTTGGAAGAGGTTCAGTTACAGAAGCCCTCTAAGGACTTTTCGTCATCAACCAATTCAAGTTACAAGAGCTTGATTTACCCCTCTTTCTCATTTCACGGATATTAGCATGAATTAATGTAGGTGAAAAATTGATCATATTACATGAAGTACGTCAGTAAATTCCCATTTTTCCTTTTCCAATTTCCGTGACCACAGAACTGGAAGTAACGGGTTTGGCTGAGTATTTTAATTGCAAAAACAGGTCAGAAACAGTGTTAATTACGCGAATCTCTAGATATTTATTAATTGTGTAAAATATTTTATCGTGTTACATAATACTAACGCGCGAAAAGCGCTCCTTTATTCTGCAACTATGTAATATCTTTGTAACTGAGTTTCCTTGCAATTGTTACCACAGTTTCCCAACTGGAGAATAGAAACGTGTTTTGACTATGTAATTAGAACCACCATTGGTCATAGTTTGAAGATATTGGAGATTCTCATATTCATTGTATGGTCATACTTGCTGTCGCATCGGCGCGACGCTGAGTATGACAAAAAAAAAGAACAACAAAGAATCATTCAATTTGAGTGATATAAGTTTATGTATCGTGATTTACTAAAATACTGCTTTTGATAAAAATATATACTAATTGGTCACAGTTAGCGTCATAAGTTAGCCATCTTACCATATACATATATGTATAATGACGCAATTTTTGTATATATAATTGTAAGGATATATCATATAACATACAAACACATACGTTCACTCTACATAATGCCTCAAAGAGGAGCAAGGGACCCAGGTATACCCTAGGAGGGATGCTTCCAAGATGGTATTATATTAAAATAAAATTAATATTAGTATTAAGAAATGTAATTTCTGTCATATTTGTATCATGTGCAGAGACTAAATGCACGTTGTGCTATTTTTACAATAGTATAGTATAACTTGACATCTTAAAGGTGGTCTGATGATGCAGTTACATTCGTTTTTGACGAGTTCAATAGTGGGCCGGGACAGTAGATAGCGGAACTCTGTCATGATGACCAGCAAATCTTGTAGAGTGTGGGTTCATAGCGTTTTATTTTAAAGGGTAAATAGAACCTTAATACGATTCTCACGTGTGTTACACCACAGCTGTGACAGAAAGTTTCTACTTCTAAAATATAATATAGTACCTACATGTTGCACCTACACTGTACTTAACTACCCCGATAACCAGATATTATGTCATTTTTGCTATTCAGTTACAGCGGCGGGTATTTTAAAGTAATTCGTATCAACCTCTTCACACCTATTTTACCAAGAAGATCTCTGCCGGCCAAATGAAACTCAATTTGTCAATCCACTAAATTCCTTTTTAATCCGGTCTTCGTTGTAGTGACAGCTGAAAGAACAACAATTAGATTTAAATACAGACTTCTATGTAAGATAAAAACACAATTTAGAGACGGAGAATAAATACACACTTTGAAAGGCTCCGTTTCGTTGAAGCTTTTAAGGACCTTAATTTGTAACAGGCCTCGGATAAATCTTTAGTTTTTTCTTGAATTTTTCTCTGGATTCGTCGTCGATGAGTGTCACGACTATGTCACGATATCTAAGAATAATCAGTCGAATCTGACGTCAAATAGCATCTTGTAAATCGTAGAAAGAATACTAATCTTCTTGTCTGTCAACTTTGATAGCCCATTGATGATTTGGAGACGATAGCGGAATTAGTTCGATTAAGTTCTGTATTCTATAAGTGATTTAGGACAATGGTTTTTTAATTCAACTTTTCTCTATTTGAACATTAATTAACACTTGCAGTAGTACTATTTTACTTAACAATAATTTACTTCACCTTTTTTTGGTTTTAGAACCTTGTACATCATTCTCAAATGTGTAGACGACTGGTATAATCACGGTGCAAGAGTCAGAGCTACGTGACTTGGAATGAAACTTGATCTTGTAATGAGTTATTATTTCTACGGTTTAGAGGCAAAAACACGCTGATTAGGGGATCGTAGTCGATGTTTATTTAGGTGTCTTGTAGCTCTAAGGGAATACATGAGCCTCTTGCAATAGTAACGGCACAGGTCACTCAATATAAAAGGTAACACTGCAGATCACTTATAAATATTCTCAACGAATGTTTATTAATTCAAAATGTCCAAACAGAATCCGTTGTCTATTACAACATTACTAAAGTTGGAACAAGGTTTCTAATCTTGATGGAAAGTCTTACTTTAATACATTTAACTACCAAAAGAGAAAGGCAAAGTTTAAGATATCCTACTTTTTATAATATAATTGTTATTATACCAAAGTAGGCAGCTTAAACCTTTTGAAAGTGGTAAATAAAGCAAAGTAAAACAATGTAAAATGAAACGTATTAGGTTGTTTAATCAGGTTTATTTTAATATTATATACATGCGCGGAGAGTAAAACAAAAAAGTGTTATTTATATGAAGATTTTAATTGTGATCTATCACATTTTTTTAACCTCTCTGAATCTGTTATGACTTCACAGAAACACATTAGCTGCTCTTACGACATTCGCTCTTACGACATTACTACATATATTTACTTACGCTTATATCCCCGAATGTAAGCTGAGGCGTTACAAACACCAAACATTATTTAGTCCCGTTCACGTAAGTCTTCCCGTATCTTTTTTTTCTTTTTTTTTTGATATTATAGGTATACAGGATCACCTGATAGTTAGTGACAACCGCCGTCCATGGACACCTACAACTCGAGAGTCTTTAGTGTGCTGCATAAGGCATGAGGGGAGGGGGATGAGAATATGGGAAAAGGGAAGGAGCACTGTATGACTGAATTTATACTGTTTGATAGATAACAGTCCGATCCCTTAGTCGCCATGTAAGTCACCCATTGGGAGAGATTGGGTGGCCCTATTCGACTGCACCGGAAATCACACAGCATACAATACAACATCATTACTACTATCGTAAATACTCATATGTCCAAACGAACGGAGTGCTCCGCAATTACCTTTTTGAATGAACCGAATCAGCCAAAATGATTAACACTGATTTATTCGAACTAATAAATGCTTCACCGCACATTACTTGGAAACTTCGAAGTCTGAGTCGAAATGTCGGCACAGAGACAAGTGAAATCGCAATACTAATTAATTGTCTTATTGACCAATGACATTGATGAATGCACACATGAATACATTTAAATGTTCAGAATTGTTCCAAAATGTCTTGATAATATAAATTTACATGCAATATTTTATTCGATGTTGCTTTTAATAAGTTAAGGATTGGTGCATTTTTGCTAGCTTTTGCCATGGATGGAACAGCACTCTATTCAGTGTTATGTACCTCTGATACGATGACTACAAAATATAATAATAATCTCTGAAATAGTTAAAGCGTACATGCCCAACAAATAAACAAAGTCACATTTACATTTATTTAAAACTTAATGCACAAAATGCACACAGGCGGACTTAATGCCAAAGGCATTCTCTGCCAGTCTACCTTAGGGTGATGTAGAAATGACTGAAGTAGGTGCATTAAACAGTAATAGCAAATAAGTTAAAGAAAATAAAGGGTATAATTATCATATCAGAAATAAACATAAACAGATGTTAAATATATCTACAGAAATATAACACATATTATCATACACATACATATGCTTTACATACATACATACATACATATACATATATATATATAGTCTATCGTTGAGATGTATCTGCCAGTTTATGGAGGAGAAGAGCTCGAATCTTGGTCTTAAACGACAGGCGACAGGCGACAGGCGACAGGTGCCATCCTGATTACCTCCGGTAGGGAGTTCCAGAGGAGGACAGACTGAATAATGAAAGAAGAGTTGATGCAGGCCGAAGAATGATTTGGACATAATAGTAATAGGTTGTTTGAAGATCGAAGATGTCTGTTGTGGTTAGAACAAAGAAACTGGAAGAGAGACGTGGGTGAGTTGAGTATGGAATACAGAGTGGAGAGGGCGCGTAGATGACGGTGCTGACGAATAGGAAGCCATTTCAATTCAGAGCGAAATGAGGAAATGTGATCAAACTTCCGAAGATTAAAAATGAATCGAATGCAGTTATTCAGAAGACGATCGTATTTGTTGAGGAGATCTGCATTCAGGTCGTAGTAACATACATCACCATAATCGATAATGGGGATGATTAAAGTCTGAACTAACATAGCTTTGGATTTAGATGGTAGAAAGTTCTTCAGACGATACAACGCTCGTAGAGTTCCTGTGACTCTTTGGCTGACACTAGTAACTTGGATTTGCCAGTTAAGGTTGGTGTCAATTATAAGACCTAGATCCTTTACAGAAGGACTAAATGGTATAACTGATCCGTTAAACGTCACTGATGGCAAACTGTTTAGATCAAGCCTAAACATCAGTCGTGGGCTGCCTACAATAATAGCTTGACATTTGGATGGGTTTACTGTCAAGCCGAACCTGTCAGACCAGCGAGAAACAGACTCGAGGTCGCTATTTATTTTATAAATAGACTCAGTTATATTGTCCACAGAAGCATGGGAGTAGAGTTGCAAGTCATCGGCGTAAAGATGATACGTACACTGAAGATGTTGAGTGATAAGATTGATAAATATAGAAAATAATAAGGGAGAAAGTATGCCGCCTTGAGGGACACCAGAACAGATATCACGCCACCTTGAAGAGGATTCATTGACGCGGACGGATTGCTGGCGCCCTCGAAGATAAGACGAGAACCATTCCAGTGCATCAGGTGAAATCATGAGATGGGAAAGTATTGATAGCAGGATGTCGTGATTGACAGTGTTGAAAGCATTCGAAAAATCGACCAGAACCAACACTGTAACTTTGGAATCTTCCATTCCTTTCCTGATGTCACCAGTTACTTTTAGAAGAGCAGATGTCGTGCTGTGACCAGGCCTAAATCCCGACTGAAAGGGGCTTAGTAGATTATTATGAAATACAAATTGTGATAGTTGCTGGTAGACACAGGCCTCGAGCACTTTAGAGAGGAAAGGAAGAATAGAAATAGGTCGCAAGTGATTCAATAGCGTTGGATTAGGAATCTTTGGGAGGGGAATTACAAGTGCGTTGCGCCATGGGAACGGAAAAATACCTGAGTCAAGCGAGAAATTAACAATATGTGTAATAACGGGGAGAAGGAATTCGAGGATAGGGGTAATCATTTGACGACTAATATTGTCACTCACAGTGGCGTTGGATTTGATAGAGAGGATTACTTTTTTGATTTCATCTGTTGCAACTGGAGAAAACTGAAAAAAATCAATATTAGGGCGTGGAAGATCAGCCAGGAATTGTAAGGTACTACTCTTGATCTGATAATCATACAATGGTTGTGAGGTGAAGTGGCAGTTAATGTCATCTAAATCAAATGCTGTACCAAGGTTACATTGTCCAGATCTTCCAATACCCAAAGTACCAAGAAACCGCCATATGTTTGAGGCCGAAGAATTATTAATGTTTTGAAGAATGTGGCAGCGTTTAGCATTACGCACCATCTGATTACACCGATTTCTTGCAGCTTTGTATACAGACCAATTTTCCTCAGACTGGTTCCTCCGATAGTTACGGTAAGCCTTATCCCTGCGCCTCATAGCCGCTTTGATGCCCGTAGACAGCCACGGGGCTGGAGGAAGTTTAATTCTTACCTTCCTAAATAATAATTCTTACCTTCCTAATTTATCAACATCCATCCGTCCAAAGCAACGAAGACTGATAATTTGAGGTCGTGGTGTAGGAGGCTTTAGAGCATAGGAGAGGTAAATGAGATCGTGATGAGAAAAACCAGGTGCGTGGTGTTGACCAAGATTGCGGATAAGGGAAGGAGAAGAAGTTAGGATCAAGTCTAACCATGTGTCAGGTCCATCGATGTTGTGATGAGTCGCAGACAATGGTAGAACATGCAGGCTGGATGAATCGATGATCTGGAAAAGTTTCCGGGAACGGAGGGAATTAGGAGCAAGGAGATCGGTATTAAAATCGCCCATGATGATATGATGTGTATGCTCAGACCCTAAAGATTCCAGAATCGATTCGAGACTGGAGAAGTAGTCGATAGAAGGAGGACAATAAACCACACCTAGAACAGATTTGGTACCCTTAACGCAAATCTCTAGGAAAAGGTATTTCGCACAAGCGGAGGAAGAGGAAGATGAGGAAGATGAGGAAGTTAAGATTTTGTATGAAAAAGAGCTGCGAAGATAAATAGCTACTCCACCGCCTCTCCTGCCAATTCTGTCATTACGTATCAGAACAAAACCAAGGAGGGTGTAAGTAGTAGAGAGCAAGTGAGGTTTTAACCAGGTTTCAGAAATCAGGATGGCATGTACCTCGGTATCTGAAAAAGACTCAAGTAAATCACTATGGTGGCTGGGTATGCTTTGCGCGTTAATATGACAAACATTCAACCAGCTTTTAGGTTGATTGTTAAACGTCCGTCGCACAAAATCACCAAGGGTATCGGTAGTTGAAGAGAAACTGTCGTTACTAGATTCACTAGCAGATTCGTTTGCTGAATGAAAAGATTCAACGTCAGAAGACATGAAGTAAATATATAAAATATCTCAACACTATAATATACCGTTGATAAAATAAATGTTAATATAAATAATAAAATATTAATATAATAATACGTACATCGGTAGCGTGAACAGGTCTACACCACCCGCCAACCACAACATATAATCAAAAAGAAAATGTAACTAAACTAAAACATAATTCAAGCCATAACAATTTCTGATTTGATGATGATTCAATTTACGGTATCAGTATGGCTATTATAAATTTCTGATTTAAGAAATAATAGCTAAAGCCTTGGAGAGGTCTTGGTCTAGCAGTAGACGGCGAAAAAAGAAATGACTTTCATCAGCTATATTCATATTTTTTAAAACATACAGTTTTACTTATGTACGTATTTCAGAAAACTAGTCGAGCATCCCAATTTTGCAGCACACTCGAGTAAAACCGTTTATTTATATTAATATAAATTTATTTGATAAGCAAAAAAAATTAAGTTGCAGTTTAGAATATGTACATTTACAATATTTCTGAAATTCAACACTGGAAAGATTACTAAAATAAAAACAATTTGTTATTTGGACTCCATATTTAGTACAGTACAGTAGTTAGGTGTTTAACTACCACATACAGGTGTTGCAAATTATTGAGCACCGCGTTTGCATAAAAAAGAAAAACATCAGTAACTTTGAATTTTCTTACAGAACTAATAAGTGCAACTTCAAAGCTAAACAGTTTGTTTGTGAACGGTCAAGTCCCAAAAGGGTTCTTTGAGGGCCTATTTACAGCAATGTCAGCCGAGACAAGGGCCCGTTTACGTTAAACGGATCAAGGCTACGTTACTAACAGACTTAACAAGTGACGTTATTAAAATCAAGCGACGGTGTTCCATTGTTATTTTTCTGCTGACTTTATCTCGACATGTCATAGCCTATGTCTCTCCCACTACAAAGGTGATTTCAATTGACATCACACATCTCGAAATTCATTAAACCGTCTACTCTCTAGGACGTGACAAAGAAACATCATATAAACACACTCTCGAAAAACATAACCTTCTTCATCCGCAGTTGTGTATATGGTATGGTAAAGCTATCGAAGTTTTTGAAATTTAAGTGAGTGTTTTATACAAATACAAATTTTATAAAATATTTTAGGTCACTTCGTGATTTCAAATTTTATATACTGACACTTTTATATTGAAAATCCGTCCTCTTGTATAAATATACATATTTTTAGCGTTTCAGTAATTTGAACTTTAAATAACTTTGGCAAGTCACACATAATTCTATTTGAAGTGAAATGGTAGCGTTTAAATATCAAGAATGTCTAAACACTTGAGAATTTATTCTTGACCATTCTCATAACAAAATTACTAGCGAAAGAAGTCTCGAAAAAGAGATATAGGATTTTAAATATTTCAAGGTTAGGCACCAAAATATTGTCGATGACATTTGTTGAATATGTTATACGTATAGTAAGCAACCGTATTTTCCTAATGAAACAATATCAGGGGTCAAAATGCAGAAACAATCACTGTGAAAGAAAGAAAACTCGAAACTACAACTTGTACACCAACAACCTGTGAGGCTAGAAGTACTAGTAGGTTAAATTCCTCTTTATTTATTTTATGAGAAAGATCTGACTTCAGCGGTGGAAAGTAGTTACTGATTGATTGGTTTTATTAACTTTAGAAAGAAATAAAACTACATTGTTCGGCTTTTCATTTATTCGTCTTTATCATCATCGTTTATAAATATCGTATCGAGAAATTCAGCAGTCCAAATGCAAAAAAAAAATGAAGTGAAGCACAATCTTAGTCCATATACACAGCCAAAAATGTTATCACTTAGGCAATCAATCGAGTCTTTGGGAATGTTCGATTCACAGAAGAAAATATCACAAGTCCAAAACCATGTAATCCAGGTCGAATAAATGCACAAAAATACTGATCGTTCTACAAAACACAAGGCAGAAGCAATGGTTGAATAACCAAGCGTAACAAATGACGTATCGATATTTTGAAAATATATTTAAAATTATAATAAGCAATAGAAACGATTGTAATTTTAAATTTTAAAACTCTCATTTGTGAAATTAAATAAATGTTATTAATAATTCATATAAAACATCAAACATTATGTCATATTTTATCCTCTTAATTTAAGGGCTCATTATTAAATCTCATTGAAAACCACACAATAAAACTTTGATTATAGAAGGTCGGATAAAAAGTATTTTCGTATTTGTATGTATAACATTTAAGAGAATTATTTTAAGTTCTACTATTTGTATATGGTTGGCTTGCTGTGCTGCTGTGCTGGTTTAAATTATAATAAAATACAGGATATAAAGAAAAGAGAAAGTCAAAACTATTTCTCGCCATTTTTCAATAGATTTTTCTGTCCGCCAGAATGAGTGAGTCTAACGAAGAAATTCGAAATAATAAATTTGAAGAATTTGAAGAAAGATTCGAAGAATAAATTTGACTGGAGATAAAAGTATCTCCAGTCAAATTTATTAATTTGGATCTACTGCCAACAAAAAATTAGACTCAAGCAAGAAATTAAGAAGAACGGTTTCAGTCTCTTCAGAATTATTTGGGTAGTGTCAGGTTAACATCGAGAAAGGACTGTCAAAACTAGTCATTTTTTAAATAAAACATCCTAAGATTCCTACAGCATATCTGCTATTAATGTACATACGAACATATATTTATAAACACGAAATAATAGATAAATTACACTAACTATGTTATACTATTGGTCATAAACAGTGAGTTTTGAGTGTACTTCTGCTCTATGAAATATCAAATAAAAATTAACGTTTACTTTCTTTATTGACTTTATCTCGAAATGATATATATAGATACACACATTTCAAGTCGAGGCTGTCGGGTATGATGGAGAAAGATGACATGACATAACATTTGTACATACATACTTAAAAAACACTCGAGAAATATAAGTATCATGCTTTCACAGTAGGGTAAAAACAGCTTGTACGTACCTATAAAACTGTGGATGTAGGTGGCCGAATTTCTGACCCCTTTTTTTGTACAATCCCTAGAGCTAACAAACCTAGAATCCTAATGCGAGTCTTGATCATTACCATACTTACGTAGCCTGTCTATTTAATATGACAAGATTTGGCAGCCTTAAGGCTCTACTGTTCTGCCTACGATCAAGTGATTTTAAAGTCCAACCCTACCAAGTACACTACTGACGTTAATGCAACCGCAACCATGACTCAATTGTTGCGGGTTTGTAACTGCTACTCTAAAGCCTTGAACCCATACTTAACAAGCACAAGACTTAAGCTTAAAAGGTGTAAATACCTTATTTCATGGAAATTTTTGTTAATTCCAAACACGTGTATTTTCTAGTGTAGTTTCTCCAGAACATGTTTCTGATAATAATTTGCACAGACATTAAACATATTAACCTGGGTCTGTTCATGACAAGATCTACGCCAATTTATATATTAATAAAGCAACATGTATTTTCTTTTCGTATATTTTGTTTCATGAATTTTATATTTGGAGTATAAACAAGTATAAACTTATACTTGAGCTTAAATATAAACTTAGGCCTAAACCTTCTTGCATAATGTGATTCTTCATATTTTAGGCGGGGTGTGTTGTTATTCAGTTCCATCGTCTTTCATCGTTTCTATCATTTTATCGGTTCTATTCGGATACGCTACTAGGCTGAAATTATCGATGGGATGACAGCTTGAGTGATTTTCCACAACGTCAGTGGATCGTTCTCAGCTGGACATATTTCAGTCACAGGAAGTTAAGGACATTGCGTTACCTGAATAATATTTATGACAACCTTTAATTTGGTTATCAAAGAGGTAAGTTTTATGTTAAAATAGACTTGAAACAAATACATTGAGAGGCTTTCAAAAACATATCAACCCATATTTTGTCAAAGATAATCGATGGATCGAAAGGTTCGATACTTACCGACTTACCGAGATTTACCGGAACCGGAACGTGCAATAAAGGACTTCCACCAACAATAATGACTGATAAACTTGTAGAGATCGAAGGTCAAAGCTGGATGCAAGCTGCTTCTTCACCTATGTCTAACAGTAGATGTGGTATAGCCAACATAATGAACCTGTCATTTAACTAACAACACAATAAATTCAAGGGAAAAAATGAAAGCCTGATAGTTTATCTCAATGCCTATTGTCATATATTTTTTTCGAAGGATCCTTTAATAATAACTTTTAATCCTTCGTATTGGAAAAACTCATTCGAAGAAAAAAAAAGACATTACCTAGGACCCATCTGTTCAATTGCCCACTATCTCATAAAAAAATCTCTTCATACATAAACCTACCATTCCGTTATGGGAGGCAAGCCTGCTGCCGTCAACCGAATACTATGGGATTATATTTAAAGGTAAAATTGTATTACTGTAGCGGAATAGTGTATGTAAGCTATCGCTCGATAAAGTCAATTTTGGCATACGTGTAATATAAACTGACTATTGCCAGGAAGTCAGAGCAATAAGAAAAATTGTAACGATCAGTGAAAGAGTTTAGTAGCAGAAGGTAAAGCTATCTACTTATGAACAGTTTCAGTGACATAATACAGTATCAAAGTTTGTTTCAGTTTAGAACTTAACGAACTCCTAAAACCACCATTTAAATGAGAAGAAAATACTTGAGGATGAATAGCTGTGTAAATAAACAGCAAGAATTAAATACTCAAATCTTAAACTTGATCTTGTGAAAGCGAGCGTTTCAGAGCATTATTTGTAGCCAAAAAATAGTTATGTTAATTAAAATTTAAATAATGTATTATGTAAATTAAAATTAAAATTATATTGTATACAAATGTGTATACCACATCCGAAAAAGCGGTTAACTTTGTGTGGGTAGGGGTACACATACATATCAAAACCACATACTGTAAACTTTTCTATTTTTGATACAGTACAGTGCAAATAACTATATTTTTATCTACTTCGAATTCTCTCTTCAATATTAAGGTTTAACTGAAGTTACAAAATAAGATACTGAATTTAAAATTCACGAGTTTTCCTGAACATGAGCACTTTATGTTATACAAGTAACACTAGGTAGGTATAGTATATAGGATAAAAGAGGTAATGATGTGTCCGTCTTAGTGCCAATGAAATTTAAAGGAATTTTTAAATATGAAATTATTCAAATCCAGTAATAAATATTCAATGTTTAGAGATGTCATTTTTAGTGTGCTTTTTCGGTTTTGGTCATGTAAATTTTGGGAGTTAATCCAACCAATAGTGTACCAATTCTCTATATAAAACCATAGAGAATTGGTACACAACGTCTTTTGTGCTTAAACTTTGCAACAATGAAGTCTAATTTAAAACGCTAAGTGATTATCAGTTTATTAGTTTCCGTATGAAAGCTAATCAAATAAACTCATACTCGTAACAAGACTGATAGAGAACTGGGGTACATACAATGAATATCTCAGTAGAGCGAGGAAGATAGTATTCGTGAATTAGGTATTCGTTTCTAATATTAAAGAAGCTTGTGCATAATGATTTATTCTTTATTGTACATAACATAATGGAATTTATTATATATGTTTAGCTGTTAGTAGGTGTGAGGGGCCTGAAATGGAGATGAAATATTGCACATAACGATGAAGGTATGAATATATTTTATGATATAATTATAATAGTACTTAATTTTGTGTAGAATTACAATAAGTTGATAAGTCATTACTTAGTAGAAGGTAATGCCATCCTCGTTGCACTTCTCAATAACTGATTTTGTAATGTGGATACATATGATCTATAGATGAGAATCCTTCGAAATCCTGCTTGTTCTTTAGGTTGAATTTCATCCAAATTCTTAGTAAGACCCGCAAGCATCATTTTTGAAAATACCTTGTAGTTCGCTATTTCGTCCTTTTTTATGTATTGGTATTATTGTTGAGAACTTCATCCTTTTACTATTTTAACTTAGGGGCCATATCTTTTCCACAAATTTAAACTAAATGAGGTCTCAAGAGCAAGAACCACAAGAATATGAGGCTATACAGACAGACCTTTGTGGTTTATAATTGCGAGTTAAGTATGTGAGTAGTAGTAGTAGTACCACAGTTTCTAATATTTTTGTTCATACCAGCACGTTTGAATGTAGGTTCCCATTTGTGTTGATCACGCTACATTAAACCCAACCAAATTTAATTAATATCATAATATCGCAGCCATTACCGTTCACAAATATATATTTGTGCAGGGGCATTATATATTTGTATTAAATATAATATGTATTTTATAAAAAAATATGCAACCGGCATGAACCCTCTGATGGCATGACGACACTGCAAGCAGTTTTAAAATTTATATTTTCCAAACCTTCAGCTTTGCCCTCCGTGAAAATAATAATATTTAAACTTTTTATTTACCTAGTTAAGTACCCAGTGCTTTAATTTAGATAATATAATTAATGTTCAAATAAAGTAAAGAAAATAAGCATAGCAAGCGTAATGTTAAGTAATTATTATTTACTATTTAAAATGAATAATTGAGATTATGTCAAAATTTTTAATATCTGTCATACCGGATTCTATCGTAGATTATATTTTGTCATTAAGATATTCAGCCACGTTATAATATGTTTTGCTGATAAGATTTTTTTATTATAATTACAACTACCTGATTCACTACTTTACTGAGCATGTATAGTGTAAAGGACAATTACTTAGTTTAGTTCATATGTATTCTCAACTTACGAAGAAGTTTCTAACTTATGTTGCAATCAAGATAGATAAGTCTGTTAAACTATTCACTCTATTTCTAAACGCCATTGCCTTCGTTATGTGATCCAAATTTATTAATAAATTATTAAATTTTAACCATTCACTTACTTGATTTAATGTGTTTTTCATATTATTTTCCAATTTGTTTTTACATGTGTTGGTAAACATACTATGCTCTCATCTGCAACTAAAATATACTAAATGTCCAAAAAATATGATAATTCCATGAAAATAGTGATGACTCACTTTATAAACAGTAGTGTTAATATTATAACTATCCATCATATATTAGGTACTTGGTGTACGTGACCTGCCGTTCTTCTTTGTTTTATTTATACTGGTTCGTGATATAATCAAAAGCACTAGGGCAAAGTAGAAAGAACTATAATGGTAATACCTTAATCGAATTCAAGAGAGCTCTCTGCATTTCATTATTATATATAAGAAGATGTAAACGTTATAGCAGTGATTTCTGTTTACCTATCATGACATCACTATAGGATTTAATAGCGATGTTGACACTTCTCATCCATAATTGCACGTTAAGTCGTACGTACGAGACGTGGTAAGGTGGAGCCTAGATTTTGGCAAACACCTTTAGCAATACATCGTGAAAACAGCATTTTATTCCATGCAGTAATTTTTGGGTACAGTGTGTATAAACATGCGGCAGACAGACCAACAGGCTATAATGTACCGCAATTACTTCGGCACTTTTTATTTTGTCCTCATTAAACTTACAATGAAGTTTAAAATTATACTAGACATTAAATAAAATAATAGCTTTAAAATAAAAGCAGTTTTGGATATTAGTCAACAGCCCTATCATGGCATTTGCTGTAAATACTCTCAATGATATTGACAGCCTTTTGTGTTCTGAACAATGTTTTTTGTCACTTATATTTTTGTTATGAAATAAAGTCCTTGGGTGTGCAACGAAAGAAATAAACGACGTAAAAGCATGAATATCGAAGCCGTTATAAAAAAAATACACAATTAATATAAACAAGTACAACAACTAATATAAACAATTCTAAATATTTACAAAATGTATAAAACCGGTACTTACGACTTAGAAAGCAACAACATTAACTTATCACATATGTGCCTACTTAGAATGGTGCTATAATTTTAACATTAAGTAAAATAATAGTCATGTGTAGGTTACCCTCAAACTTCAGCATCTAGGACAATATTCTGAAATTTTAAATAAATGCCTCCTTCAGTATACGAGTGTATATAACATTCCCTGTACTTACTATTATCTTTATAAAGTCCTAAAGTATTTTAGTATATCATAGCAATATTTAATTAATTGTACATATCTAAACATTTAACATAGGTTCACAATTTTTTATGATATAGACACACATGCACACTGTACTGTACTGACTAGTACTGTGGTTTTATTTAGAAATAAAAAAAAAATCTACATGAGACATCCCAGCAATAAGACGCACCCCATCCTTCTCTTACAATTGCGTTAAGATGTTAAAAGTGTGTTACTCCTTTCGCCCCCGTGTAATTTCTAAATCATAGGTAACAATACTCCTGGGGTATTAACCCCTTGTTAATTTGTTATCGTGTCGACGTTTGAATTGTTTCCGAAGTGGGTATCTTGAAATACTTAAAGCAATACGCAACATTTGATAAACGTTAGAAAACAGCTTTCTGCCTTATTAAAGTATTAAATAGGTAGTTTACAAACACAACTAGGTAACAAATTTATAGATCATGTATGCTTAATGATTAAACGGAGCAAATGATTGGTGGTTCAAGCTAAATACCAAGGTTTACTTGTTTTAATTATATTTGGAACTGCTGCTAGTTTATGTTAATCTGACACTGATTATAATAATTCAAAGAATAAATTGACATTCATGACAATAGGCTTGCTCCTTTTAACGTAAATAGGACTTAATTATATTGACTGACTGAGTAATCATAATTTGAAACAAAAAGAAACTCTATTTATAAAATGTCAAACTTTTCCAAATAACCAATCTCAGACAAGACGTAGTAAAGTTCCAGTCATTATACCTACGTGCTGCCATCAATTGCCGACTTAATAGTCTGTATCACACTTACTTTAACGACTAGACACGGTACATATCTCAAGAAATCAAGAAAAATCTGTCAAATCTAAAAAATAAAATATACACACAATATAACTAACAAACTAGACCTCAACTTAACATGAGCAGAAATCATTTCATGGAATCTATATTTCTTTATCTCATTCTGTATTGGAATCACAGAATCTACTATATTTGATGGGGTCTCTGTCGTTTTTATAGACTCTCTTGGGCAAGGAAGTGTATCAGGATGGATTTGCAGAACCGTCCTCTGAATACCCTTTTTGTTTATATAATTAGCATCGTCTTTAGTCAGATCCCCAATCAAAATTTTCTTTTTTGTGATATTAATTTTGTCGTTCAGGGTTTCAATGGTGACGCCGGCGTGAAGAACGTATTTGTTGTAACCTAGTTGTTTGTCATCGAGTGCGTCTGGCATTTAGTTGTAAGCAGAACTCACAATGGTTGGATCCATTTTGCAAGTTACCAAGTCTAGAGAATCTGTTGTATTTTGTGTCATTCCGTAGTGAATGCATCCATTTTAATCTGCAGTCGCACAGAATTGTTTTTTTGTAAAATAGAAATAGAAATGATTTGGTTAAGTATTTGTTTTAAAAACATCTTAAATCCTTTGATTAAAATTGAACAAAAACATTAACCTCAAATGTGATTGTTTTGCAGCTTAAAAGTTCTATTGATTTCGGATAGTGTAATCTTGGTATTTTCATTCTGTAATACGGTGGCGTAATATAAGCTAAACAATCTTAAACTAATTAATAATTAATTTTGAAACAAGAGGGACTGTACAAACATTTTCTACTTCGATCCACTCCCGTTATCTACTAAATAAGCATACCTTTTTTTTTATATTAGCCTACCATAGTGACTCCACTTTGCCTGATGGAAAGCAATAGGTGGAGTCAAAGAGTGGTGGTCACCATCCTCATTGCATGTCTAGTCAATGCAGCATGGTGACCCACACTACGGCGGTCTGGTGAGATGCTTTTTCACGCCCCGCTTAAAAGACCCGGATCAAAGTAACCTACTCTTAGATGTAATACATTTCCAAGTTCGTTCGTTCGTTCCAGTTTCTACACGTTTAATATTCATCAAGTATTGCCATTCAAGATACTTTACATAAGAATGTACATATTATGTTATTTATAATTACCTCCAAGTAGCAGATTACTGTTTTGTGGTTTCAAGTTGTTGAATATGGGCTTGATATTATCAAAAGTCAGCACGTGTAGTTTGTTGGATCCCAAATCTACTAAGTTCAACCCCCTTACTCCTTCAAAAAGTCTCGCCGGGAGAGAGGTCAGTTTATTATCATCAAGGGACAACTTTCTTAATTGAGAAAGGCCATCAAATACTCTCTCGGTTAATTGCCAAAGATCATTCTTGCCCAAACGTAACTCTTGTAAGTTTCACAATTCAGTCAATGTAAATTCCGTCAAGTTTGTATTCGATTCTTTCGTAGGTCCAATTTCTTCAAATTAGCTAGTCGATCGAAAGTCCTACGATTTAAATAGTATATGTTGTTCATATTGAGATCTAATTCTAGTAGATTGAATCTGTGTTTCAAAGTTCCGTTTTTTATAATCGATATATGATTCTTTGTAAACACTAACTTTTGTAGTTTAGGTAATTTAACAAATGCCTCCGCATCTATTTCTATTATCATATTATATTCTAAGTTTATAGTAGTTATATTTGGTAAATAAGTGAAAGAGTATTGGTGTAAGGTTCAAATTTGATTTTGAGAAAGACCTGCTTCTTTTAGATTTGTTAATTTTGCAAAAGTATAAGATGTTGTATTAGAATATGTTCCCATAGTTTATATTTATAGATTTCAAACGTTCTAAATATAATAACGCTTTAGTGGGTATGTATTCTAAAGCGCCATCTACTCGGACGTTAAAAGAAAAAGTTTATAAAGTTCGTTGGGATGCAAAACTCTGCCATATCTAAGATTGTAAGACTCTGAGATCGTCTGGTGGTATGCCACCGTTAAACACCCAATATTCCGCTTTGGTCGCATTCCTAGGTTCCCTAGAACTTTCACAGTAGCAGTGAACTTTGGACTCTCTGTCAGTAATGTCACAAATATTTTTCTACAAACCTTCACTTTTCTCTTTGGTTCGCCTCTTATTGTTATCTCTGGCGTACACGTTTAGTGACATTTCATTAACGAGGGTGAAAGTGATCAATATGTAGATTAGACCAGCGATTCGTCTCTCCATTGTTACCTGTAACAAGTGAAAGTGATTTCATTATAATAACATGTTTGTTGACAATTGCTTTAATTAGTGTTTTGTTTATTTATTACTTATTTATTTATTTTAGGTTAGCCAACATTTGTTTACACATTACATTTACTAGTTATCAACTAAACAAAATTTGCTGGTGTAACAATTTATTATAGGCTAACACCGCATGCACTACAAACGGTACAAATTAAAAATAATAACAACAATAGTAATAATTAATAATAAAACATTATAAGAATTCTAATATTATAATAAAATATATTGAATAAGTATACACATGTAGATCGGCTCGATTTGTATTTATAGATAAGTAATTTTTTCAGGTGTTTTAAAGTGTATTATCTATCTAATAAACGATGAAGGCTGCTAAAAATTCTCAGAGCGCTGTATATGTTGAATATTTTAATAGGTAGAATTCGATTTAATTCACCTCACACTTGTACTTCAATGTACAGCAAAAACAGAATATCTAAAAATTAGATATCTAACCAAATCATCTAATTCAAAACTATCTGAGCACTTAACTGACTGATAGCAATTAACGACAAAAATTTAAAGATAGATAACACTTGAAAACAGTACAAATTATCATCACACTAGTGATCATCACACAATTATTTATCCTGAGTATATAAAATCTACTTCAACAGACACTTGGTTTTCTTTAATTAATTATTAATAAATATAAAAAATAAAATAAAATAAAGTATAAAATGAGAAAAAGAAGAAAAAATGAGAATTTGACTAAGTATGTTAGAGTAGGTTTTACATCAATTTCTTTACGTTAAAAGTTTCTATTTATATACTTTAAATCAATTTAAAAAAAAACCTTTTTAATTTAGGTCCAAATAATACAATATATTTTACTACATGTAATAATTTGTATCATAAACCTAAAGCAAGACCAGCAATAATCACACCTTCACACTATAACGCTAACAAAAAATATCCTATAAGACAGAGAGGGCTATTATTTACTAAACCACATTAAACCCTAACCACGGTAACCGCTTTAATTGATTTCACATGCCGTTATCCACACCCATGAATAGATAGGCTCTTCTCTATAATCTTATTATAGTACTAAGGTTTATGGATATGTCTTATAATATTCGCATATGTAAACAGATAATATCTTGTATAAAACACATACCGATTTTAGGAAAAAGTAAATATGCGATTTTATATCATAATGTTTATATTACTCGTATTTGCCTATTTCTATAAACTTATAGTTAACAGTAACTAATTAATTATAGTTTTCCCTATATTTTAAATACATTTCCAATTACCGCTGTCTCTCCGAATCATTTTGAGCCGTCCTAAAGTTACCTGTAAGAGATTGCATAAAAATAAATTGTTTTCTATCCGTCTATTTATCAATCTAATGTCTTGCAATTGTAAGGTCATAAGAACAAAAAGTAATGCCAATTCCTTCTAGATCAGAGCAAGCTTAATGACTTCAATCGGTTACTTAATGAATTTAATATGAGAACATTTGAGGATGTTGTAAGAGTAACAGCAGACAAGTAGAATAGGGATGTTGATTATATGGAAGTGAAAGCGAGTCGAGTAGCCCAGCCAGTTGGAGTTACCAACATACAATCCGGACGATTGTATGTCGGTAACTCCAACTGGCTGTTATCGGGAAGCCTGAACCTTTAACCAATAAATTAATTTAAATGTTAAAAGATTCCATTTTTAAACAACACGGTAAATAATATTTTAATTACTTTATATTTAAGTGATAAAAAAGTAACATATTATAAGTACAGAGTGATAATAAAAGTAAAAAAAGTGTGGTCAAGTGATTTCTCAAAATTAAATTTGGTGAGTGCCATTGTTGAAAAGTTATTAACTTCGAATAAGTGGTCTTTTATTATTATAAAATAACAAAAACAGGCTACCAATACATTTGATCAGAACATCGTTTTGATATTACCCAAACGGCTCGAAACTCATTTAATAATCCCTTTATAGGGTAACTGATATCATTCTAATAACTGGAAATGTATTCTAAATCCCTTCCCTGAATGCTAATGTCAGGAAAAGGTGCTATTGTGTAAATGTGTTTAAACGTTCATTGGTATCATTAAATACATGGGCCTTTGTGCGATACCTTAAAAATATTTTTTCTTTTACGTTCAAAATACATTTTAAAATATTTTTCGTTGCTATTTCCGAATGCCTTAGACTGGTGACAAATTAGTGCAGTGTTAGTAAAAAGAAGAAAAAACGGTTACGTTTCACGCACAAAGCTCGGCATCACGAAAGCTATAATACGAAAAAATAAGATACAGTTAAAATTTTCTAGTTAGTTACCTACTAAATTCCACTCGGCCGAAGCCGCGGCGGGTTAGGTTAGGTTAGGTTACCCCTTTAGTATTTTATAAATGAAAAGTGTTGTGGGAAATAAAATTCGCATACCTAGCCTGATATAAAATTTTTCATAGACATCATATTTTTAATGTCATCATTTTAGGCGTGTGTGTCGATTCGGAACAAAGTTCTCAATAGTTGCATAAAATGACATCTTACACTAAATTGCACGACGCGTCGACACCTCCTGCCAATTAGACAATTAAAATCCGCTACTACATATTGAATCCTAATTGCAAAAAGCGTTGTGTGGAACACTTTAGGTAGTCTTAAAAGTCAAGTGTAATATAAACCATATTTCATGATCTCCGAAATATTTGCCTTGAAGCCTTATCGAAGAAATAATTTATCTCAAATGATTTTTATAGTATTACTAATCTGAGCCTATACATTTATCGGTTGGTTGGTTTGCCCATAGGCACTAGATAAGTATGGATTACACTCGATATTATGACACTGGTTTATATTAAAAAAAAAACTACAAATATTTTGCAGTTTTTAAACTACAAATTCTAATTTAATTTTATTTCTATCGCAAAGAAGTAACTATTATTCGGAGCTTAGACTCAATACATTACATTTAGTTTGTTGATTCTAATTAAAGTAAATTAATAAATTAAATTGAATGAACCTGAACGTGACTACAGTAAGAACCAATAAATTGTCTGAGGCCGACTGAGGGCGACTGAGCACGTCAGTCAACAAAAATATTTGAAAAATGCCCACATAATAGTCGATAGTAACCTTCGTTATGTAAAATAAAAATTATTATATTAATTATCTAGTTACTACAACATCTAGTTAATACAGCTCTACATGTGATCTTTATCTTTAAAAAATAACCCGACTTCAAATCCATCCAAGGATGACGAAGAGCGACGACCTTCAAACAGCTAAGCAGATTTTATTACGCTTTCAGTGCTTTCGATTAAGATACCTTTGAAATCGGTCGTCCAGTTACAAGGCTATGAAGCCATACACAGACACACAGATACACACGCCAAACTTATTTCTAATTTATTTTTCGTCGAAGGCTAATAAAATAATATATTTAAATAGTGTCCAAGTTGTTGAATGTCGCCTTTTCTGCATATAGCTCTTAAGTATTATTTAAGGTATGTATTGTAAACAACATCATATAGAATATATATTGCTATAAAAGCCAGGAAAAAAATATATATTTTGGAATTGAAGAATCACGTGTAAGGTCAATGAAAACGCTATTAATTTTTTTTCACATTATGTTAAATGGAATTTTCTTCAGTTGTATCATACAATGCAGTTTCTATCTAAGACACTCAAAGGCAAGTATATTGCTCTGACTACCTGTTTATGTACGTATGAAATGCTATAAGTGGATTGCTGCTTACATCTAAGCCAGAACACCTTTCTATTTAAAATTCTGTGAGAGTTTGCTTGAAAAAACACTGCACTTATAGGATTTTACGAGAGCACGGTAAATCGCAGACATGGCCTCTGTGTTTGTACCGTAGTTAATCCTTTTGATGCCTTACAACCGCAAGCCCCACACAATGTATTAGACTATTAATATGAAAATATGCTACTGCCCCGGATTAAATAGCACGTTTACATCGCAAAGGGCCGTCAATCATATCACGTGACCCAAGATAATAGACTCCCGTAAAATATAAATGTTTCGTAATTACTCTCCAAGATATTGCATAGACAACAAAAATTGAATTTGGAACAATTTCCTTAAACTGGGAGAACGAAATCTATTATAGTCATTAAATATTCTAAAAAAAGACGGAAGTCTTTGACAAAGGTTTTCGAGAGTAATGAGATGTTTCATCTTTTAAGATTACATATCCGACATTAAGTGTACAGCATACAGGATCAGAATATTGTATTCAATTAGGGGTTTTCTCTTGCAATTGTCTTGATTAAAATTCTTTGAAATTCAAATACATTGCTGCTTTGAGTAAACTTTTTTCTATATCTGAACGTTTTATAACTTATTGTACTGTTTGATAAACTGTGTCTCTGTTGTTTTACCAGTCCAAATTATAATTATACGCAAACTAATGTGTCCAGCGTAAATGACGCTCAAACGTTCACTACAACTCAAACACACAAAAACATTAGTACTTGTACTACAGATTCACCACTGCTCTCGATTAAAGAAATAGTGTTTCTTATCGTTACTTATTACTCAGAAGTACTCTCATGATGTTATAAAAGGTATCTTATAAAATTATTTTCTTATCATAACCTAATAGGAAAAGAATATTACTTGTAAGAATCCTTATACAAACTGCTACTACTTTAACAACTTTAACTAATTAAATATTAAAGTATCCGATTTCGATATCTTAATATCGTGTGGAAGGCATTATCTACTTTTATTCTATATTTATTTTTTTGGGATATTTGGGATTAGGAATTACTTACAAAATTGAAGTTGATAGCTAAAAGCAATGATTGATCGCTCGAGTACGGTCAAATTTAATTAGATTTTTGACAACTTTTGCTACTGGATTATTTAATTACATTTATAATAAAATTTTGCAATAAGTTACGTAACAGTGTGATTATTTTTAAGAAATTCAAGAAATTTAGATTTATTATGAACTGTAAAAGTTTTGGTGTTCTAATCTTTTCACCTTTATTAAACTAGTATTAACAAAGTCTATTCAAATTTTGAACTGAATCATTCAGTCAGTCAGTTAATCCCACGCCATGTCTACATGAAGTTGTAAAAATATTAGAAAACAAAGTAATTTATTATATTAAGCTACGTAACAAAAAACTCAATAGTGGTAAGAATTGACACGAGTAACCGCAATACTCTGTACATACATAATTTTAAAGCCTAGAATGAGATTTTTCAATTGAATCTGAATTCTTCTACTAGTCAATCATTCAAGTAGCCCACTGTTGGACGCAGGCCTGAGAGTGTTATTCATAACAGTAAAATATTTGTGTTATGTTGGTAGTTGGTGATTATCGAAATAAGACAAATATTTGTGAGTGAAATGTTTACGCCAAGATTTTGATAAGGGTAAGTAATAAATGTATGGTATACAACGAACAAATGAATATATTGGTTGTATACCAATACATTCATTTATTAATTCCATACTGGTGTAAACTGGTGTATAAACGTGTGGTATACAACCAATACATTCATTTATTACTTCCATACTGTTACCATCAAAATCTTAACGTAAACATTTCACTCAACATCCCAAACGCGAGACACTGATCTACTTACTTTACTACTTTTCAAACCTCATGAAATCTTTTCAGGTAACATTACTAAATTACTGAGCTATTGATAAAATATGACATTCTCATTGTGTGGTTCACTGTGTAATAGAATGGGGCAACTGCATTTTGCACTAAAGGTGTTTTAAAAGGCGATTAAGGGATCGGACTGTTATAGATAACACTTATAAATAAGACAGTATACTTATAGTCATATTGTACCCATTCGACGGCATTAGGCTTGCTTCCTACTATACCTGTAGTAGTGGGACTAAATTATGGTTTCCAAAAAGTGGCTAGTGGTAGAGACGGCTCTGTCTACCCCTTCGGGAATATAGGCGTGAGTGTATGTGTGTATGCAAATTAACGAATATATCAATATTACTCTAAGAATGAACCTTATATCAGGGATAATCTAATCATATGAAGATTTGTCAAGCAATTGATTTAGCAGCATCGTCGCAATTCCTAACTATTGTTTGGCAAGTGGCGTGATCGGTTTTGTCAATACCGTGTCACTGTGAATATAGGTTTACGATCGTTGTCGTTTTGAATTTATTAGATGATTATTAAACATTTTTTTGATAATCTATTACTATGAAAATTTTGATAAGTGTTAATTAGGAGTTACTTGGCACCTGACTTTATTAAGTGGAATTAAGAATCCTGTAATCGGTACAATTTACTTTAATTGGTATTTTTTTATGATAAGATCGTATGGAATGTATCTAAACAACACATTATTTTATCTGTGGTTTCAGACTTAATATTTTAAGCTTGTGTAATATAAATTTTCGTCAAATAAGAAAAAATATCCCAGTCACAGAGAGTACAGAAAATACGACTGGCTTCTGATAGCTACTACTTGTCTGAGTTTCCTTATCCTAGACTTGCGGTATCCCCGGGGTCTTGTTCCTCCAAGTTTCCCTTATACAAACGTTCCTTCCTTTCTATCTTACCGTTCTAAAGTGCTTATAGTGTCGATGAGTGTTATATTCGGGGTTAACTAATTAAAAGGTAAACCACCAAGTGTCTATTCTATAAATAATAATATAAATATACTATATAATAATCCTACATTCAAGGTTCATGTAGTCATAATGTAGGATTTTAAATAATTGAGTACGTGTAAGCAACAAAGAAGCAAACAAAATCTTATGAAATTTCTGTTTCCATCACTGTTTATGCAAGCTGGAAATAGATCTAGTATTATTGACAGTCCTTTAAACAGATAATAAAATAAGAAACATCCTTGCACTCCCGCATCATACTTGTGTACATACATATCATCTCACCTTTGGAGGACGATAGGCTAATTTCAAGCGTATAAAGGATGCGTTCAAAAATAATTGTAATTATTTTCTTTCAAAGAGGTCAAATTTGTTACACTAAGAATAAAAAAAAAAACTGTAGTATTTGACTTTTTTTCTTTAACTCTTCTGTGGTTATATTTGGTTTTGCTCAACTATTTTGAATTTATGTGATAATTTTCTTGAAGTGGTCTGATTTAAAAACTGATATAAAAATATATTCTTATTCGATATCTTAATAGCGCAAATGTAAAGTACATAATCTACTCACTATCGTGTTCTACTGTGTTTACTTATAAAAGAAAATTCAATTTCAATACTGTTATTAACTAAATGACGCTAAATGCATGAAAGGCCTAAAAGCTAACGGAATATAAAAGGCTTTGTTAAAAACCCCATCGACGTTCAAAAATATTGTTAAATCCTCAACACTGTAATTTCTTAGTGAATTTTATGTATTTTAAGTTTAAAAACAGGCAATTTTATACTGGAAATCACTTGTAAAGAGGTAATTAAGCAAAGCGTGTAACAATAATGTTGTTACTGGAAACATGTAACGTAGCTTTTATTCTTAAATAAGTTTATTTTGTAGCTAGCATGTGCACAACTTTATAATTCAGAGCTTTTGTAAAAAGACTACATAGAAACATTTTTAACCGTATTTCTAATGTATTGGAAACCAAATTTCAAGCGTATAAACTAGCAAATAGTGCTTTAGTGATAAATTAAATGTGTGTATAAAATAATTACCGCTCCACCCATGAAGAATATCTATTTCAACATATCAAAGTGAACTATAGCAGTAGATAGTTGGGCTTTAACCCTAATAAATAAACATGAAGATTTTACGATAACAATTCTACGTAACTCGGAACCTATAAAATATATAAAAGAAAACAGCATTCCGTGTTGTGCCATGCTTAATTTTGATAATTTATTACTTATTGGACATACGAATACTTATCTATTTGAAGATTGACTATATTTCTTTGTTAAGTTGTCATACATAATCTCCTTGCCTTGTTTTCGGTAAACGAAATGCAAGAAATAGTCTGTTTCTTCCCGTGTGTGTAAAAGCAACTAATGGATCGGACTGTTATCTATCAGACAGTACATCATACATTGACCGGAGGACTCCCACTACGCGAGGGAAACTAATGGTTGTCAAAAGTTGCCATTTGAGAGCCCTCTGTCACCGCTTCGTAAATATAGGCGTGAGTGTAAGTATGTATATTTTAAACATTAATAACTAGCTTTCACTGCGGCTTCGTTCGTATAAAAATTACATTGTCTACCTCTCATAAACCGTTTTTTTTAATCTTTCCTCTGGCAACATGTAGTCAATATTTAATGATGATCGATTGAGTAGTTATGGCGTGAAAGGTTAACAAACAAACTTACATTCGCATTATAATTATGAATTTAAAGCCCACGACTGCTATATTCTATTAATATATATTTTTTTACTGTATCATTAAACCTCATTATCTAAGAAGATCTATATGAAAGCAAATATATTAGTTGCGAAATGCATTGGGACTGTATATTCCACAAATATAAGCCTCGAATCGCCGCCTCGAAAGCGATGCCTCGAATTTAACAATACGCATAGATCGGCAACATTATCACGAATGGCTACAGTTTGTATGACGACGTAAATGCGTAAATTGCTTCGAAGGGAGCTTTAGCGATTACGTTGCAATATAAGGCCATTGTTTTTATTAATCACAGCATTAAACTTTTACTGACTATCGTTAGCGGACTTGAACTTCCCGGCAAGAGCGAGTGCGAGTTATAAATATGCGACCCTGAGTTGCTCAAGCTATTGCTTATACTCCAAAATTAATAACTTTAAGCAACATCAATTGTCTTCTATTACTTCTCCTTCTTCTCATCCTTAAATATATTTTCATCTATAATTACCAAAATGCGTGATTGGTAGCGATGTGAAAAGTTTATGTGATTAATAAAGCCATTGTTTAACTTGACTATGTTAACTTGACTTTTTGTTGTTGATTGTTATGTGCTTAGATCTAAAGTTCTAATCGATTTATCATAAGTACTACCACCACCTGTATCCAAACAAGAGAAAATCACAAAATGTCAACAACCTGACATGAGTAAATTTATTCTTAGAATTCGTACACTGTTAGAAATCGTCATAAAAATGTATGTCACGAAGGAAAAAAGTCAACGACTGCAGAATTGAGGTTGGACGATGTCCAAAATCGGAAGGTCACCATTCAGTCGAAATCAATTTTATATTAGAGACTGCTATTACTATACTAGATAATATAGTGTACGTGACGATGATTTCTATATTCCAGGTAATTGTTAAAGCTTTGTTAACTTCTACGGTTCAATAAATAATTGCCAAATAGTTGCCTAATTTATTACCTAACCCGCAACGTGGTCACGATTCATTCGAAATCAGAACTGCTTTTATTTATTACCATCTACCCAATAGATATGTACCATTGTAACATGCACGTTAGCCTGTTTTATAGTCAACGATATAGACAATTGGATTTTATTTTTACAAAGCAATACAATACAAGATTAGAGGCTTTCAAAAATATTATTTATCTTAATCAAGTAAAAGCAGCTCAATAAATATTCGTCGTTTCATTTAATAATTATAAAACAAAAATAATACCTTACTATTACATAACGCAAAATTAGTGAAGCGTTTTCCTTACCTATTTATTCTCCACGATTCTCAGAGGATTGAATCTGTAATAAATAAAAACCTTTAGTGCACAAGGGGAAAAGAAGAAGCTTCAGTTATTGTTTTGATTGTCAATCAAAGTACGGTATTATATCAACAAAGTTAATAAATATTTTAATATATTATGATTACCTTCAATACACACTATACACATATCATTCATATTCTAGTAATGATGATTAGTCCACAATTTGATGAAATGAAAACATATGTAATATTATTTATATATATACATATTTGATACTGTAATGTGTTTGTTTTACTGTCTGAAATTACAAATGGGCTTAATTTTTTCCGGGAAAAATGTAGTGTTCAAAAACAGCAAGTGAAGTATTATTACAAAAATATTGCAATAATATAATATCAACTATCAATGTGTTATCCGTTCAGATTTCATTAAAACTATTCTATAACAATCTCATGACTTACACCCGTTCGGCGGAGTAAAACTTCTCAACAGTTTTTCCACGTCCCTATCTACGATCAGCTATACCATATGCAATAAACTGATCTACAAATCAAATCACAGACGGCCTGAATTCATACATTACGGTTCAACTTTGGAACGTGAGCTCGGCAGCCGGAATTGTAGCAAGATGTTAGTCGCGAACAATCGCGAACATGTTGTTTCTTGCATTACTGTATGTCGTAGATTGCAGGTGATAATGCGATGCAATGATTTTATTGGCGTATAATAAGATTACTTTGATCCTAAATTTATAAATAGAACATAATATTTTTAGGTAAGGCAGGTATATTCTCCTGCGTTGGTCATATTGTGACACAGTCAGATATGATCATGAAATACTAAGGAAATAAGCTTTTTAATTAAACGTCTCTATCATTTACACAATAGAATTAAAAAAAAACCTAGCTGGTTATTATTAGATGGCTTAGAGTAATCAATTTTTTTCTGTTATTTGATATAACGCTGTAAGAAAAGTGTTATAAAACAATTAATTTGGCATACTGCACCTTAAAATTGCTCAATGTCTAACAATTACTAAATGTGCTTAGTTTTTTTTTATATAAAAAATTTCAATCTTTCTTATCGTTTATTGTCTTAGTTATTAACCAATTTATAGAAATATTATTTTCACTTTTCAAATAAGAAACCAAAAAGCTATTTATTTGAGATCCCAGTTTTATTTCTTACAAAACTCATATTCAAACACCTTCACTCTTTAGTAATATGACATTTAAAATTATGTTTTTACTATAATATTCTATTCAATAGACTTCAAAGACTAAACTGAAGGAACACAGATCCATATCAAATCACGCTATCTTGAAATATAATCCCAGTCCTTACAGCTAAACCTGCTAATTACAACTTTGAATATTCACTCACTTCATTATACCATAAACCTCATAATATCACACATTTTAGCTCTTAATTTTCCAAAAATTAAACACAGAATTCTCTGCTGTGTTTTGACATAAAGAATTAAGGTTAAAAGAGTTTGAAATGTTGAAATGTTTGAAAAATTGAAACCAATGAATTGTTAAAACAGTAAGGGTTATATTTTAAATACAAAAATATAATAATTGACTGCCCTGTTTGTGGGCACTGTCGATTGCAAAACGGGATGTGTGAACCACAAAGTCTGGGTGTGATAGAATTAAATATTTCAATACGTATGTAATAACACCGTATAATATACCTTAATGTTCAAGATATCACTGTACTGTATCTCACCTATAATAAGGTTTAAAATAAAGATATGGATCAGAAAATAAATAAATAAAATTAAATATATATTTATGACTAGGTTCATGTATGTGTAAAGAAAGTAGCCACGGGAAAGGGATTACCAAAAAGGTTAACTTAAATTTACGATGCTGATGATAAAACCCTGGATATTTTTATAGCGGTTTTAACGACGGTCTTGTTGTGTTATTTACATCCCAAGAGTCTATTGAATTAAAGTTTATTTGGGTTTTTCTGAAGCCGTTAAG
Organism: Tyria jacobaeae; assembly: GCA_947561695.1. Lineage (NCBI taxonomy): Eukaryota > Metazoa > Arthropoda > Insecta > Lepidoptera > Erebidae > Tyria > Tyria jacobaeae. Next base: position 5,581,973 of record OX387215.1, on the reverse strand, counting down.
ATGAATAAGGTTAAAATTCTGCTTTATTTACGGTTGTAGGTACAAAAGCTTGTGTTTTGGGATAGCTTGACCTGTGAGCCAGACAGAATCAATTTTTTTTCTTTTTTTAATGGGATAGGGGGCAAACGAGCAGACGGATCATCTGATGGTGAGTGACAGTGAGTGAAAGAACGTACGAGTAAAACCGTTCGCGTGTGTATATGACGGCTTACAGTTTTCTGGCTTTACAAAAATTTGTAAAAGCCAGTATTTGCATTGCTATAAAGAGTAACACGTAATATCATTATTTTTAAGTAAAACACTTAGTTGTCAACATATTTCAAAACATTTGAAATACAAATTTTCATTACGTTTTTCCTGAACCTCCAGGTTTCACTAATATCAGATTACATCACAACAAGCACAAGTGACATCAGACATCATCCAATATGAGGCATTACAAGCCACGCTGAGGTGTGATTAGGTCTCTTTTCAAGCGAACGACGCGGCGAGCAGAATCTGTATATAATATTGCTTGTAAACTGTATCTTTGTATATAATATTGCTGTTCTTGTTTATAAACTGGCCTAGGTGGCCATAGGTCGTGGGTTCGGTTCCCACCCAATACAAATATTTGTGTGATGAGAATTATCATTTGTTCTGTGTCTGGGTGTAAATTATCTGTAATATGTATGTACTTAGAATTATATAGGTATGTTTATCAGCTATCTGGTTACCATATTACATGCTCTGCTCTAGTTTGGGATCAGACGGCTATGCGTGAGATGTGTCAAGTTATTATTATTATTAATAATAATAAAAATATATATAATTAACGGTTAAGATGGTGTTGGGTAAAGTTAAGGGTTCTAAGCTTGTTGATTTTAGTATAATTCGTTAAGACTGTATAATGTGGTTATACACTACTATGAAACCAGGTTAAGTGCTTGTGCGAATAAGATTAATTGCTAACGGGAAGGTACAGCTTCAAGTCACACACACACAGAGTCAGCTGCAAGTTTACTTCAACGTTCTTACATTTCATTACGACTTTTAGGTCTTCTTGATTATATAGATATAAAGATAAACAATTAACAATTAACAATTAAAATTGAAAAACAAAAAACTTGGTTATTTGAATATTTCACATAATTTTTGAGGGTATGTTAAAATGTATAAATAAAAAAATTGTAGATCTTTTACATAAATAGTATTTACATATATACTATATCCATACTATATCATACTCATACATACCATACTATAACCATTAATAATAATAAAAAATATTATAATTAACGGTTGGTTTCTTCGCAGGTTTTACATAAAACCAAGATTTAAATATAATTTTTTTTATGTAAACGTACAATAATTTTCACCGAACGAGAAGGGTGTCATGAATGAATTTAAATAGGAAGCTATGTTGTGCTTTAAGTAAATATACATAACCAGTCACGACGACATTTATAACTTAAATTAAGAATAGTTAGAATGAAGATAAATAACTTAAAACCAAGGATTTTATTTCAATAAGTTCGTATTTGATAAATGGTTCAGAGGTGTCCGGATATGTAAACACAGATTAAAAAAAAAACAAAGTTTGTGTCACCAAGCTTGGGCACGTATGGGGCGCCTCGACCGGAGCAATACCATGGCCTACCTAATATGATTAGGACCTCACATTTGCGACTTTTGATTTGCTGGTATCTACGAACAGCGGTAGTCTCTGAATTTCACGTGTACTCGTTTGCCCCCACAACTAAAAAATAACTTCCTAAACATCTTATAAGAACAAATAAATATATATTATAATTATAAGACCTCCCTTGAAATATCTAGCTGAATATGTATATTTTATCAGGTATCTATTCACTTATAAGATAGAAGATGCTTAACAACTGTTACTGCTTTTATGTACAATTTATAACGAAATATTCTCGCTGTGGGTAGGTAAGCTGATTATATATTATCGAAAAGGAACACGATAAGCCACTTTGTGAATTCCTGGAGAGGAGTCTATAAAATATTGTGTTATGTATTCGTTCAATATAATTAAAGGGAAAAATTGTTGGTAACCTGATAATACTCGATGATTTCTTCTTCTTTAAAACAATAAATGAAGGAAAAATAGAGGGAAAGTGATGATGGGGAAGGTCAAATATGTGTAGAACATTTAATATGAAATTAAATAGTAAATATAAGGTCTGGGATAAAGTTTGTTTGTATTTTATATACAAATTTAAGAGATCTTTTTCTTAACGTTTAATTATATTTAATTATAATATATACATATGTGCCATCTTGTAGGTAGTGACATAACCCCGTAGCTGTAAAAATCTTTGTATTTTTAGACAACAAAAAGGCGCCATGTAGTTTTGACAGTCCTCTCTTTATGTTGACCTAACACTACCCAAAGAATTCTGAGGAGACCAAAACCGGTGAGGGTGCAAAGTTAGGACTATATAGTGGATGTATTACTTCCCACCCAAGTTCTCTCAATTTTTGCTGTGTTCCCACATATGTAATTATGAAAGATTTCTGTTGATTGATATCTGCGGTTTTTTCTCCATTTCTTGCTTAAGTCTAATTAGTTTTTGGCAGAAGAGATCCGGATCAATGGTTTTGCTTGGCGATAAAAGTTTACCACCACCTTAATGTGTTTTAATCCAGATTTCACTGCAGTCTGTAGAGCTTGACTACCTTTGACCATGAACTTTTTCGCACGTCCTTTTAGTAGGCGATACACTTTTTATCACTAGTCATCAATCTCTTCAAAAATGGTTCGGTTTCATTGTTTTGTAATAAAAATCTCAAATGAGTACTCAGTTCAGAAGGATTCTTTCGGTGAGCTCGTTTGGCACCCAAATATCGAGTTATATTATACAGCCAAACTTTTTTAAGTAGGCTTAAACGGTTATATGGTAAGCTTTCAGTTCGCACCGGTCACTGGTATCTCAGGACTACCAAAGCTAGCTGCATCTTTGACATCAAAATTTCCGGACTGAAAACGCTTGAACCAACTTTGTGATACGCTTACTTGATATTTGATATTTGATAGTTCAATAACATTGTTTTCTGCAGCGCTACACTTAACACTGTTATGTTTTTTATTCACAACAATAACACATCACAAACGACACTCCACACAGTCTGGCAACCTGAACATTCTGGTGTACACTCTAGAGACCCAGGAGAAACGCAGGCTCATCATTAAATATTTATAAATACCATTTACATATAGGTATAAACTGATAGCCATAAATCAAGCGTCCCGGATGTATGGGTTTTTGAGGTATTGCGTCACTTGACACGTCACCCGCAGGAACAGCGCACAAGAGTTGCCAGCTACAAATACACAATCCAGTGTAATTTTTATACAGTCATTGACTGTTAAATAGTTATTTATTTGTATTTTCATATTTTATTTTGTTTATCTAAGACACGATAACAGTTCCAGAAGTTATATAAATACTATTTATGTATTGGATGCACACCTACTCCACACGCCAAACACGCTGAAAATCAGCGTGTTTGGCGTGTGACTATTCCTTTTGCAGGTAACTTGCATGTGCAAGGAATATGAATTTATTATATAAGTTAACTCTTGATATAATTGCTTTTTTTTTCTTTTTTACTGCCCCTGCATAAGGTCAATAAACGACACTAATTTTTCGACGTTGCATTTTTTCCTTTATTTTAATAAAATTTTAGAATGTATTGTAATTTCATCGTTAGATTTACTTATTTTAACGAACTGATTAAAAAAGTACTCTCATATTTATTGATATTAAAACCAACTGTATATAAACAGTCACGGTTCAGGTTTTAGTGATTCAATTTGCCTCAAAATTTAAGAACCTTTTAGATGTCGTCGTTTAGATAAAGGTATAACATAACTTAGTTACCTTGTTTTATTTCCCAATTTGAATGCACAATAGATGTTTACTATTTATAACAATATAGAAATCATTTTTTGAACGTTTATAAAAAAAAAGAAATTAGAACGTGCTAGGAGCGCAAATTTCACAGATTTGATGCCTATACGGAGTAGTTATCTAATTCTTATCAAACAGAAAGTTGATAGTTAATACAGTCATTTAGTATAAAAAAGGTGTCCCATAATAACACGGAATAAGATATTTTTACATATAAATCTTTATAAAATTTTCAACCTTACTTAAAATTTGTAGAGTGAAGCACTGACTTGACACACTGACACACGCACTGACACACTGAGTTGGACACATTCCTGATTCCTAAACAATTTTATTGTGTTATTTATATGGCTACAATAGGCAAACCAAAGTACACTTAAGAGCACAATAATATATACCACACAGACCGCACAAAAATAAATCGTAATATTAAAACACATACACCTTGATAGCTTTTCGAAAGCGTGATGATTATTTAATGTTACCTTTATTAATTAACTTACTTACTAACTTAGTTATATACGTTATCTGAATAGAAGGTACGGGCATGGGCTTGCACTAAAGGTTTAATAACAATAGAGGAAGCTCGTGACAACGATGAGGATGTAATAATAGAAGTTGAGGTTTTTGACTACAATGATTTTTTTCATAATGTGTGAATTTCACAGATGTGAATCGAAACAATGTCTCTAATTCTGTATGTCCAATAGAGATTATTACGTATAGAGATATAGATATTTCATAGAAGTATTGATACTCATTTCCATTGAGTTACAATAATGTATCCTGCTTTAACTACATATAGTAGTCAATATTAAAAGGAAACTAGAATTGGTAGGATATATCTATAAGAACAGCAATTACCATCAAATACATATATGTGGTTCTTATCTAAAAAATACCCATTATATACATATCATTTCTTTACTGAGGTATATACAGAAACCGGTCCACTGAAAGAATAAAAGATTTTTCTTAATAATAAAACAATAATACAAGTGTGAGTAATGCTAAAATATGCAGCTATAATAAAGCAAGGGAGGAAGGTTTAACTGTTTGTGTATTGTAAGAAAGCACCGAAATTGTTCTACAATAGACCATTTACACAACAAGTGTGTACAATATAGTTTACATATCTTAAAATATTATATCGCTTAACGTTATAGACCAGGGTCGATCATTTTTGAAACCAAAAAAAAACATAGTAGGGTGAAACCTATTGGAATAGGAAGATAATATAATAAAAATAAAGGGAAAAATAATTTACGGGTGATGTGAGGTAGGGGGTAATTTTTTAAGAGTAAAAAACGGTTTATCTCGATTTCCGGTAAAACTACAAGTCCTATGGAAAGTTGTAGGTAATATAAAGATCTACAACTGTTGTATTTACACATTTTTACATACCCTCAAAAATTATGTGAAATATTCAAATAACTAGGTTTTTTGTTTTTCAATTTTTATCTTTATATCTATATAATCAAGAAGACCTAAAAGTCGTAATGAAATGTAAGAACGTTGAAGTAAACTCGCAGCTGACTGTCTGTTTGTGTGACTTGAAGCTGTACCTTCCCGTTAGCAATTAATCTTATTTGCACAAGCACTTAACCTGCTTTCATAGTAGTGTATAACGCACATTATACAGCCTTAACGAATTATACTAAAATCAAAAAGCTTAGAACCCTTAACTTTACCCAACACCATCTTGATAAAAAAATGTTTTAGATTAGATTAGATTTTAGATAGTATTTTAGAGTTCTAGGGTAAATAAGTAAAGTAACATAGATGTATTAAACTCTAACACCAACACCTTAGTTTCAATGAGTGGCTCCTGACGCTATAATATATAAGTTTAGTTAGCCAAATAATACAAGGTTCCGTACTAAATTATATTGTATTCAGCATGCATTTCGCTAAGCCTCCTCAAAGAAAAACAGGTGTAAATATGACACGAGCATTGTTAAACTGCCTTGTATCATTCTCGCATCGATGATTTCTGTATAAACCCACATAGGAGCCCCCGTCATGGCATTAAAGGTATGTGACGTTAAGTTTTTGAATAGGCAACACGATGTCTCTTTAGAATAGTGTTATTAATATTTTGAGATACTTGAAGAGATTTATTTTGTGTAGGTTGCGATTATCTAATATTTGTTTATGTTTTTAAGGGTCTCAAAATTTTACTACGTTATATCTATAAAAAAGTGTAGCTTGAGTCTTGAACTTCGGTTAAGTACGTCAAACATGAGGTTGTCTTAGGTCAAATATGTAATTCCCCCGTGGGATTTGGAGGCGGAAGTGCTCGCCGAAGATTATCGACGGGTGGCTGAATATCGGGCGGAGTATGGCTTTCGCCCTCCGCCCGAAGAGGTACGCGAGTGGCGTGAAGCCGCCCGTCGAGCCTCGATGGCTAGTTGGTCGTTCCGGCTGGAGACTCCACGCGCTGGCTTTGCCGCCGTGGAGGCTCTCCAGCCGGTCATCCTCGAGTGGGCAGGGCGGCAGCACGGGACCCTTTCCTTCCGGCTGACGCAGGTGCTTTCCGGGCATGGCTGCTTCGGGAAGTACCTGCACTCGGTCGCCAGGAGGGAACTGAGTCCCGCCTGCCACCACTGCGACTGTAGTGAAGACTCGGCCCAGCACACACTGGCGATCTGCCCCGCTTGGGAGTCGCAGCGCCGGGCCCTCACTGCAGTCATCGGAGGAGATCTCTCGCTACCGGCCGTCATACGCTCCATGGCCGGTAGCGATAGCAGTTTTACCGCGGTCGCAACCTTCTGTGAAGATGTCATCTCGCAGAAGGAGGCGGCGGAGAAGGCCCGGGAGGACGATATCCACTCGGACCCAATCCGCCGCCGGCGAACTGGTCGGCGTAGGCGCGCCTATCAGCGCCTCATGCCGCCCTGAGTGTGGCCGCGGATGGTCGGGACGGGTTTTCCCCTCCATCCGCTCTAGTGGCCACCCGCGAGGGGGTGACGTACGCGTGTGCCGTACGTCGCCTAATCAGAGAGTTTAACAGTAGACGGTGCCCGCTTCAGTGCGGGTAAGCGCTGGGAGGGGTCCGGATGTCTTAATATCAGCAGTTCCCGGATCCCTTCCGTCTCAGGCGCAGAGTGGCACACCGTGTGGTTTTAGTCGGTTCGATTCCGACACACCGCTCCGCCGCAAACCCCGGCGGGGTGACGGTCCGAGGGGATTTCCACACGTTAAAAAAAAAAAAAAAAAAAAAAAGGTCAAATATGTAATTGTTCGATTTGGTATCTAATATCAGTTCGTAATTTAGAAACGAAATCTTTTTCTACGCATTTTTGACCACTTTAAGTTAAAAATATTTTTTTAAAGAAAAAGATAAATAATTACTTGTTTAAAAGTTTTTAGGTAACTTATTAGGGCTCATATAATGGAATAATATCAGGTTTGTATATCTGAAGTTCATACAGAATTTTGAGCTAAATAAGCTTACTAGGTATTATGCTTATTTAGGAGCATGACTGTGTTACAATTTGGGTTGACACGAAATACAGCGGGATAAATTTTAGATGAATAACGAAAAGAGTAAAGACATAATAGTATTTTGAGGCCTTCAATGTTAAGAAGCAAAATTAACATCTTAGATCTTGACTACGAATTGTCTACAACTATCTGAATAGCACAATTTTTGTTGTAAGCTCGTTCCTTTGTAGAAAAATATCGCTAGCAAGATACGAGATAACAGGGTCTCGGGGCTGTCGGCGAACATACATGAATGTATGTATATTGTGTTTTAACGCTGCTTTTCCAAACGTGAAGACTAGAAAAGACTCCTATTTATAGTTAATCCTGTGGTTCTGATAATAATTGTGTAATAAGACATATTTATCATGATTTTGACCTCAACAATCCGATATAATTAGTAAAAGATTATTTTTATTAATGATGTTGATTGAAAAACCCCTTCAATAAAATTCTCGAACACTTTATATTTTAAGCAAAACACTAGATCTCTAGATCACTAGATCTCCGGCTTCCATGAGCGCCGGCCCGGTAGGGCTGCCCGTACCCTAGCAGAAGACCCTTCCTGAGACGGTGGTGGGACACGTTCATCGCACGCCTCTCCAACTGAGGCAAAATAGGCATATTTCCAGGCAAAATAAATTCGTAATGTAAATTATGTTAAGCTCGTGAGTTGGTACATGTATAAAGAATACTCAATTTTCGAACTAATGCGCATTTTAATAATAATCTTGATAATGTTATGGATTTCCATAATTATGTAAATAAGGCTTTATACAAAGGAGTATTGATACGCCCGATGGCATGATTTATTCAATGATTAAGAATTATCGTTGTAGACAATCAATACTATGGAGATTTTATCTATATATCGTTTTTTTTTTGTAGTAGTTTATTGGAATAATATAATAACTTGTAAGTATTAACATGTTTGAAGTTTTATCGTTTTACCCGACTGTGGCAGAAAGAGGGCTTTTTGACTGTATGTATAATGTTGTTTTATAATTCCCTAGAGCCTAGACGGCTTGATGGATTTCGACTTGTTGGACACAATTTCACCATTCTTTCAACATGTAGATCCTTGGACTCATTCATTGTCCCATTGCTTATACAGAAGATTATTAATTAAAAACAGTAAAATACAGACATAATGATTGCCGTTTTGGAGCTAACACGTATATAACACCGCTGCAACAAACATTTGATTTCACAATAAATTGATTGTGATCGTGACACGCATCGCTTTAAAATGTGTTACTCTTCAAAAGTAAATTAAATGTAAGAAATTAATTATAAGCTTACTGTTTTTCATTTTCAGTCATTTTATATCAGATCCTTTGCTGTGTGTTATTAATTAGGGCCACCCAATCTCCTCCTGTGGGTGTCATAAAAGGGACTAAGGGATCGAACTGTTGTACAGTTACACGGTGCCCGAATGACAGCAATAGATTTGCCCCTATCATGTAAGTGGGGCTATAAATTATGGTTGTCAAGATATTGGCACTTGACACGCCTTTGCCGACCCCTGCGTTCATAAAATATTATCCAAATGCACTCGATAAACTAAAACTTTTGGTCGCCTTTTTTCATACATAAACCATGCAGCGTTATTTGTGTCGTAGTGCAACCTGAAATAGATCATTAACGCCAGAAACATAAACATGAATTCCGACAATCTTTTAATTAAGAATATGCTACAGAGTAAGCTGGAGACTAACTTTTTAGCATTTAAATTGTATCTAACTTTTGCTAATGGTTTAGCTTATCTCTACGACTAAGTGTTGTGTAAGTCGCTCTAAATTACGAGAATGCACATATTGCGTACTCCTTATACCAGATTGTTGTCTACTAATATAATTGTAACGTATATGCATTGTATAGTAAAACACTAGCACTAAATTTAAAGGCTAGAATGGAGATAAAATTAATAAATCTGTACATGGGAATCACTCCTCTTGGGATGTGGGTGTCCATGGACGGCGGTTGTCGCTTGCCATCAGGTGACTCGTCTGTTCGTCTGTCACCCTGTAGTATAAAAAAAAAGAAATGCAACAGTGTATGTCGAAAGCCTAACAGTACCCTTCTGATCTTGTTGCAGTCAAGCCAAGTTTTGCCGATATAGTAAAAAACGGTGCAGATAATTTGTTCGTCCGAGTAATGTGGGTACCGTTGTCAGCTATCCGAATGACAAGAACAAAACTAGTGAAGATACTAAGTCTCTGGCCCAAAAAAATATTTCACCTGAAGAACTAAAACTCCATGTTAAAGGCTTTAGAAAAGTGAGAAATGGGGGCATTCTTATTAGTGTCGAATCTATAGGAGACATCGAGATATTGGGACTTAAAGTTGTAGAAGTTGCCAAATGGAATCCAAGAATCACTGTCGCTAGAATCACATACTATTGATGCAGATCGGTATGTCAGCCCTTATTAACCAGTTGTGTTGGAAAATGTAAGACAGCAGCGCCCAAAAAGCAGGATCCTCGTCCACCACGACAACGCTCCTCACTCCGCCAGACGTACTATCTATGACAAATATGAACTTTCAGATCAATCATTTCATAAAGTTAGAAGGCTTCAAATAAAATAAAAACAATTTTTTTAAGATAAAGAATATATGTGTACTTCCTGATCACCTACACTTACCTTAAAATTAATCATGGCGCATTGTGTAGATCGGTAAATATAACTTCTATTACAGTGAAGGAAAATCAAATGTATAATTTAAGTAAGAAATGCAAGCGAGCCGGAGTGCTGATTAGTATACATAATCCTAAAAAATTATACCACTGGCACTGGTTGGGAAAATATAAAACTTCTGAAAGTGGCCGTAAAACGTATTCATTACTACACAACTGGGGTGCTTAAGAAAAGTAGAACAGCCTACTTTAGAGCAATAACCTAAAATCATTTTCAGTTCTGAGAGATTCCATCAAAAATATAAGCAAGTACTGAGACTGAAAAGTTTCTTTATATTTTGTTCTACTTATTATAGATGTGAATTGGGATGAATGAATATATTTTGTGGCACATTTAACAATAACGTAGGTCTAACTTACATGTCTTCCTGTATTCTGTGCAACCCAAGCTGTTCATTAGCCCTCCATGAACAAAAGGAATGTTACTAGTTTAATGTGTATGAGTAAGTCTGTCTGTGGTATCATAAATACTGAAAGGATGAAGTTATTTTGATTAAAATTATTTTCTTTGGATGGTGTTTTAATTGAGTGTTCTTTGCTATGTTTTAAAAAAATATGCTAGAGCGTATAGAGATCATCACTTTTTTTCTAACCGTTTTTGGGATTTTAATTTAATTTTAATTATTGTTTAGTGTATCCATTTATTTTAATTTTAGTCAAAGGGAGTACGAAGGGCGTAATATATAGTGCTTTTTCGCAGACATTTTCCCTTATTTTGGTCTGTTCAATAGTTCCAAGACTTGGCTCCCAACATTTATTGTGTTTATAGTATCCATTGGCAAGAAAAGTATTAAATTATTTGGTTACTTCACTTTAGTAGGTATAAATTTAATTAGGTATAAATTTCCTGGAAATTGCAATTTGTAAATTTTCCGCTAATGTTAGTATTAAATATAGGACAACGTTTGAGTAAAGCTGTCTAAATTAGAAGAAAGTAGAAAATATATTTATGACAAATAAACGCGTTTCACGACTCATTCTCAACCAGTCTATTGAAATGGATAAGTGACTAGTCTGAAGGTTGTGTACAAACAAACGTGTGTTGGAAAAGTTTTTATTACCAAAATGTTCATTCGGAGACCAAATCACATCACAAACAGACCAAATATTGCCGGAAGTTGGATTTTTGAAGAAAGTTTCATGAACGTTGGAGTTTTTGTGACACTGTGAGAATGGACCTCCCATTTTACATATTTTATACTAAATCGAGTTTGAATTACAAATGTATTTGCAATGATTAATAAAAATCATTGTATAACGACATCTCATACATTTTAATTCAGGTTTTTTTATAGGTAAATCCCGGATTAAGAATGATTTCTGTGTCCTGTTTGAGTTCACAAACTCCACATACAAAAAACTGATACAAATTACACCAAGACTTGGAAAACCTATTTAAGGATCACACAATTTCTTTTTTCCCATGTGGATTTCAACCAGACCACTCAGCAATCAGAATCACAAACCACTATACTAACATGCCTCTAGATGGTGCGACGGTCAACCAGACATGATCACCAAATATTTTCGGAGTACCGTCGCTTTATTATGGGAGGGTCATCAAATCCGTTCCTTAAGGATATATGTAATTAATATTTTTAGTAATTGTGGAGGAACAAATTTACATATCAGCAACCAATACATATGTACATAAATATATTTATGTACACTACTAATGTGGTTGTTTATTTCTATCAACTAGGTCACCAATAATTATAATGGCGTAGAGTAGGGAGGTTGCCTAGTGTGGTTAACGTTTACAGTATTGGTGACGATAACGCAGAATGAGAGATAAAAGATTTAATTTTACTTTCTACATTCCTACCTCACTATTCTAAATCTAAAAAGAAGAAAAATAAGAGATCGCTTATACCTAATAACTCATTACGTAACATAAAAAAATGTTAATTTACTATTGCATAAGCTGTAGCACAATTAAACTTATTTTTAAATTATTAAAGTCTTTAGCAAGGATGTCGTTAAGCTTTTCGGCAGTGGTAGTTTTGTTCGAATATTTTTGAAACGTTTTCAAAGTTGTTTTTATTACACATTATGTATTGAATTTATTATACAGTAGATAATATGTGGAATCTCAATTATCATCGGTTTACTATAGTTTAAGAAAAACCCAAAAAAAAATATAGTATAGATGCTAATGTATATTATGATTGTGTGTAAAACATTTGAGAAGTAAGTAGTTAAGTAAGTAGTAAGTTTCATTAGTGCCCATTCAGGGTAACGAGTAATTTCTGGAAACGTCCAAGCCTAACTCACATGCCAAGATAACTCCACTGAGAACAACGTAATAGTAGCCGAACGTGGCTCTCTACAGAAATTTCTATTGTGTGAGGTTCAAGCCTATAGAATAGTGTCAAGATTTTGTATTTGGTTGACTTTGGGTGATGATTTTGCAGGGGCAGGTGACATTGGTTGATTGCTTCACTTTAAACCAAATTCCATAACTAGTGTTGTTGTATATTTAAACTGCCCTAAGGTCAAAAGTTTTAGTCTTATTATTTTATCATTGTTTTAAGGATAGTAGAAAAATAAACAACTATAAAATAATCTCCTGGTCAACAAGATATTTATTTTTAAATAAACATACATATATATAATATATTCATTAGTATATAGTCTTTTCATACACATATTAGTTTACTTATCTATACATTTCTAAGTAATTTTCAAAATAATAGTATTAAGGTGGACACTACATATGCATGTCGTGAATATTTATCTATGTAGGTGAAATAATGACATCAGAATAAGTAAATTATGTTTTTAAATTAAATACTCAATTATTTATTCGCCACATTTCATCATATTTAATTATCCAGCCGATCAGATTAATAAGACCCCTCAAAAATAATCGTCGGATCGTCAAATGAAGACATCTGTCACCGGGTTAAAGGATACAGATTCAGGCCCAGAAATTCAACTCTCGAGTTTTCAACCCAATTATAAAAAAAATATTGCATGAAAAGGTTGACTCTAAAGGCGAAAGTATCGTAATTAAATTTATATACTACATCTATTATCATGGTTAATCGTATAGGCATATAAATGGTGATAAGGAAAACCCAAAATTGTTAGGTAATATCAGGTTGTTTAATTTAATTTAATATATGATACTTAATTTATTTTCTTCAATATGAGTGACATCGTAGACAGCTGTTGTTGTTATCATTATTGCGTTCAATATCATTCAAAGGATCATTGGTAATTATGTGTCAGTTATATATATTGTGACCATCATATAATGATTAAAAAAAAAATATTTTGTTTCTATTTAAATTAACTATTTACAGCCATTTCGAGTTACACGAATGCGAACCCTACGTCCTCGACCTATTGCTAAACACTTCCACATAACCAATATCAATTTCCTACCATTGCAGTTTCACCTTCGTCATACCATTTCGTTGCAATATACTTCAAATGTTCCGATGTTTAATTCCTAAAATGCCCTCTTACGTCGGTGTTACTAAATGATGGTTGGCAAAAGTAGATGCGGTGATGTAATCATGAGTAGTATGTACATATGTATTAGTATAATTTTGCAGAAGTACTATTGTTTACATCATTTTTCATTACAAATTATTTTCCATTTTTGGACTCGAGTTCGGGTATATGTAAGCTCGTGAGTCGTTATCGTTTTAATAGATTGCTTAACCTTCTGCGCCATTATTATACAGTTTTTTTTTACTTTATTATATTTTTTGCAGTTATCGTGGTAATCACATAACTGTAGACCCTTCTTTCAATTCCCCTGCTTTCAATTCAAAATGTATATACCCTAGCAAAACGATGTTCCTCATTCTGCCGTTTCGTTTTTACGACTTATGATACTCAAACATAACATAAAAAGAGTTCAGTGATGTAAAAAACCGCGAACATAATTTTGATATACGGCACCTAGACTCTAGTTTTGTACTATACAATTTCTTTTACGTATGAAATGCAGGTATTTAAGATTCGTTGAGCGATATTCTTAAGAAATATATTTTAAATTTTACAACTTGGCAAACACTATCAAAACTGTCCTATATAATAAAAACTGCAATAATGTCAATTCCATAAGCAGAGCCTCGTAAATTAATCTTTATAAATGTAAACCGCATTAAATTTGCAACAGTCTGGTACTTAAGACTTACAGACATGTGACGTCACCGTTGGCGGATTCTTGAAAGGACTCGTTACGTAACAGATTGTAGAATATTTAAGTCATGGTGCACGGACCATTTTATTTTTACTTATGGCTTGGTTGAAGCTATGAAGATCTATCATGTGAATACAAGACCCAGGTTCGCTCCTGCGTAGAGTACTGCTCTCATCTTTGGGATGGCTATGCGCAGTATCTGCTTGACGGTCTCGATCGGTTGCAGCGACGCGCAGTCCGTATTATAGACTGTCCTGAGGTCACCCAGTCTCTTGAGCCCCTGCAGTTGCGAAGAGATGTCGCCTCTATGGCAGTTCTCTATCGCCTACATCACGGTGAGTGTTCTGACGAGCTCTTCCAATTGGTCCCACCTTCTCCCTTCCTCTACAAGACTACACGTGCTGGCCTGAGGAGTCACCGTTTGCGAGTCGAAGGTATGCGATCCCGAAGGTATGAGATCTTTAACAAAAGCAGCACAATGTGAATTTACTATTGTTACTCACGAATAAATCTAAAAAAAAACATTGATTAACGTAAACCCTTGTAATTTTTCACTTTCTCTTATCTATCTAATTTGTTAACTATAATTTGGACTATTTCATTTAGTGTGTCATATGTATGTATGGCATCTCTATTATGGACAGCCGGGCACTTTGCAAATTAAAGATGGGGAAGCTAGTATAGTCAGCAAACAAGAAGGAAAAGCCATCAATGAAAGGAGAAAGATATGGCATATACGAATGGATTAACACAGAATCGCATACTGTCACTCGGATTGAATGAGATTTTTGAACTCTGAACTTATTTATTACAATATAAAGTTTGTCAATTTGCATTCTACTTACAACCAAATGTACTAAAATCGAATTGTGAAGATTGTTTGTGCATAAACAATTTGTTGCCTGTGTCGAAAAAACTGTATGTTACTCGCAACTAGCTATGATTAATTGCGCAAAGTATTTCACCTTTAAGTTTTGCACATTGTTGTTTACTAGAGCTGTTACTAAAGTGCCTTGATTTTCAGTATTATAAAGGAAAACTCTCTAAAAAAGAAAACTCTATTTTTGAAATCAAAACGTCAGTCGGTGTAAAGTAAAAATGAATTAGAGGTGTGATCGGCTGTGGTGGCCATAGTGATGATAATTTGTGTGAGTTTCAAGATGTTGCATGTAGAAAAACTTACTAGATACATTAAGATATAATTATTTATTTATATAAAGTATTGAAACAGTTATGTACCTCCATAATGATCAATATAGTAAATTCTTTAATTGCGTTCGTTGTAGTCCGGCTTACTTCGGCATACTTCCACAGATGGCACTAAAGTATGTTTTATACTGTGACGCAATGACGCAGAAAATTTTCAAGCTTTCTAACGTAGGCCTGGCAAGGAAAACAAAAATAATAAAATAACACAAACCAATTCAAACATTTTACAACAGTTCACCTGTTCTCTTACTTCAAAACTTCTTAGCTTCATTTATATTAATGGATAGCCACAAAGCTACGAAACCCTTGTGCCTGTCGTATTTATCTCATCACTTTTAAGCATGACATAGGTATCTTGACTATTAAGTGGTACAAATTGTTTAGATTATTCAAAGTAAAGTGGATGTTTGTTTAGTTAGATGGCGTAACAATCACAGACTCAAAGTAGCTCTGTTGCGCAAGGGATTTCGTATGTAAGAAACGAAGATGGTAGAATTCGTCACAGAGGTGCTTAAATTATAGTCGTGTAAGTCGGTGTAGATTTCAGGGATCGTGAGGAATTACATATGTTCAGAAGTTCTATAAATAGATTTTAATCTTTTCTTAGTACTCTCAAATTGCCGTGTGGTTCACGGTTGAGTAGAATACAACCCCTTTTCTTTCCGGTAGTGTTGTAAAGGACGATTAAGGGATTAGACTGTTATATATCAGACGGTATGTATGTAGTCTTACAGTGTCCGGTTAACGCCAAAAGGTTGTCTCCTAGTACGTTAATGGGACCAAATTGTGTAATTGACGAAATGTGGGTGTTTAATACACCTCTGCTTGATTAGATTACGCAATGCTGCAGACGTGACAGTTTGAGAAGTGTTCGAATTCATGTAAAAGATGTGTTACAACCAGTGTACCTAAATTAATAAATTATTTTTTATAATATTTAGTAATTTTCACATCTTTTACATGCATTGATTTACAAGGTTGATTTTAAAAACTTCAAAAGACTGCAAACAAATGTTTGATAATAATATCAACTTCAAATAAAATGTTCTTGACATCAAAATGGACAGATAGACCAACAACAGAGTGTTTTTTTTTTTAAAGGAACTGAATTATTAAACACTGCACAACACTACACACTATTTAAAGAGAGAAGAATCATCACCAGTGGTAAACCTAGCGACTCCAGCTAAGTTTCCCTATAGAAAAAAAATATTGAAACTGATTGAATGTAATAGAATGGCATATTTGGTTTCTGTTATTTATTTTAAAAAGATAGTAGGGTCCCCACACACAACATACATCGACCAGATTGGTAATGTTCTGATGTTAGGACACGTCAGAAGTACCTGGAACCGAAGGACTTCTATGGAAGGTTTAATGAAAGTAGAGTTTGCTCGCGATCTAGTATGATCTGTTGTCTCTGCCTACCCCGATGTGAAAAGGCATGAGCTTATGTATGTATGTATAACACTACCTAAGGACGATATTCTATATTGGCGAAGTCTACTACCTCAATCGGGTGATACCAATTGTAGGAATCACTTGTATTACATACACCTATGTATATTTCCTGTATATACATTGTTTAAAAAAAACAAAGTGTATATACGACACTTTCTAAAAATATTTCACACAAATCTTCATCTCCAAACACACAACCATTATGCAATAACTACGAAATACTCATACATATGTACATATGTATATCCGAAAGATTATCGAAATACACACTCGATTACCCTCAAAAGAAAACAAGGGGTGCCATTTGTCATATCTAAAATGATACACTCAGCCATGGTCCTAAGTGCCATCTAATTCGAGGCGCGAAGTGCGCTCTCCTTCTTATTTATAACACGACATTTTCCTTAGCAATATCTTTTTCTCCCTTAACGTAAGTGACACCCTGTTCTAACACGTGTAGGAAATTATGCGTTTAGAATTGTCGAGATTTTGTTGCTATTTTTGTGTTTCTGGATGCCTTTTTTCAACGAATTGGAATAAGAACTTAACCTTTTATTTGTAACAACTAAAAAAAAACATAATACTAAGAAAGCCTATTGTTGTGTTAATAATAACTATGATTTAAAATAAGAATTCTAATATACATCCTTGGAAGCAAACGTGTATTAGACATACTTTAATTTGGAACTACATTATATTTTAAAATAT
Organism: Tyria jacobaeae; assembly: GCA_947561695.1. Taxonomy (NCBI): domain Eukaryota; kingdom Metazoa; phylum Arthropoda; class Insecta; order Lepidoptera; family Erebidae; genus Tyria; species Tyria jacobaeae. The sequence continues at coordinate 5,564,338 of OX387215.1, read as the reverse complement.
ACTTGCTTTACAATCGCATATGTACCAAAAGCTTACAGTACTACAAAGGTTTGGATGAACTCCAAACATTACGTCGCTGGCCCACAAAACCTCACTGCCCATTAGTTCTGCTAGACCACACAAAGAGTAAATTATCGCATTTTGTCTCCAGACGTCTCGTTATAAGAGTCAATATTTATGTGTAAAATATTTAAACCAATGAGTACAGTACTGTACAGTATACAGTTAAACTAATATTTTTTTTACTTGTTTGTAAATATGTATTTTGTTGTCTGTTGCTTTACTGAGAAATGTATTCATTGTATTTAAAAATATTACTTCAACAAAAGCGACTTTCAGTCATATATTACTACTAATTTGTTTAAGTTATTTTATTATTTAATCAAATAATAATATTAATCAATCAATATTTTATTTGTTTTGCAAAATTATTATTTTATTGCTGCGTCGTATAAGTCGTATAAGTGCCCATGCTTCAAATAAAACAATATATACATATGCAATCGAACTGCATCAATCACTATCAATAAAACAAAATAACAGTGTACCAGAAAATAAATCCATATACCAATGAAAATGGAACCTTAAAAAATAAAAACTTACAAAAATTATGATGAGCCTCATTGAAAAATAATGTTTTGCAGATAAAAAAGATCTGATTAGTAGGTTTTAAAAAAATGACAGCAATAAAAGCAAAATATTTAATTATTAAAGTAGTGCTGAATAATTTATAAATGATATTTAAAGAATTTTCTCGTATCAAAGTACCTGGAAGAAAATAAGAAATATTTAGATTAAATTACAAAAAACACGATTAAGTTTAAAACGATTTGCGATGTCTTCCAAGAAGCCACTGTAAGAAGAAAGACATTAATTAACAATGAGAAGGAGAGCTGCATTTTGCTGATGAAAGTTTTTGTTGAATGATTTAATTTAAACTATTCTTATACACAAACTTATAAATATAAAGACACTGTACACATACAGACATTTAATAAATATATACACAAATAATATATAACAAGAAGATAACACACAAGATGAACTATGTTTATAAATACCAATGCTAGACAATATTTATATATTTCCTAAAAACTGTAAAGCTGTATTAATTGTATATTTTAATAACAAAGGCACTTAAAAAGCTAATGTATAAAGTCAAGTCTAAACAAACCATGTTTCTAACGGTATTGTTTCATGGCATAACAGTTTCTTGTTGTTGTTGTTTATCTAGTTAATTATTTAATTTGTACTTGTAATTTGTTTATTATAATATCGTTATTAGTGGATAAATTGGCACCTTTATTATTGACAAGCTTAGCTGAATGTATTTTGGGTATATTTTTGGCACAATAGAGTGTTATTTTTTATTTTCCAACTTATTTTTGATATCTTATAGTCGGCGTTGGTAGATTGATATAATTTTTGATTGTATTAATTTTTACATTTTGGAAGAAAAAACCTAAAAAGAAATATAGAAGAAGAGCTCATTTTTTTTACTTTATTAAAAATAATTATTTTCTATGACTAGCTAGTAGTCATGAAGTCATCATCATTGTTGTGATAATATAATTTAATTATAGGAAGAGATGTCATATTATCTCCAACTTTTCACTAGGACTTAAGTCACGATCGATATCTTTCTCAAGTAATAAAAGCTATTTTTGATTTTTCACTGACTTATACTTCCACTTCTTCAATTACTTAATATCTTAACATCACTATATAAATACATACAATAAAAAATTCGGAAGTAAGTAAAGAAAAAATGGTAATTTTCCCACGAAAATCAATAGCCTCGATATCCTCGCCACTGAATTCGCAAATCATCCTTACAAGATAAATATTCCCTGATAGTGGATGCAAGGCTTTACATAGACAAATCATATACACCAAAACGGAACAAATAATCCTTCCGCGTGGGAATCAATTGCCGTTTCGCTGACGCACGAACTGAGAGATTTACGTGATTTCCGATGCAAAAAGGAGCTCCCCCTATTGTGTGCAGTACACACAATAAACACTTGAATAAAGACGTGCCATTTTGCCTAGTTGTATTATCCATTTAAGAGAATGGGTTTCTATATAGACGACGCAAGTGAAATAATGCGGCGACTGAACAGGGTTTGCCATCTTTGTCTTAGACCTCTCCTACTAATACAATTTTAGTTACAAAAAATTATAGCTGGTATAAAGGTACTAACATTTTTATTTACAATAGAAATACATGTGCGTGGTGTACGTTTAATTTATTTTTTTGTTTAATTTGATTTTTCTTTATTTAATATTAAAAATACACTCAGTACATTTGGAATAATCCTTGCTCCACGGGGAACTTTATAAAAATTCAATCAATTAACGCAAAGTATACACAGACTCAGGATAACTATTTGTGGATTACACATATTCTTGTCCCGTGTGAGAATCGAACCCACGACCTCCGGTTTAGTAGTTAGAGTCACTAACCACTAGAGCAACAGGACCTTCGTTCGATGGTTTGTTCCGCGCTCAATGCATACAATGAGTAAATATTATGTATCTGTACGTATTTCAAATATGTATAATTAGTAGTCAACTGTGAATCTTAGTTATACAGTACTGATTACCCCTTCAATGACTACAAAATACAGGCACATATGTACATGATCTCAGGTATCCATTTGCCTGATTATTCCTTAATACAATTATTATGAGGCATTTAATCTGATACTTACTATTGATCGTCATTAATTTAGACAACCTTTTATGACAGTTTCATCTACTCGTAAATTAATAATCTAAACTCAGGCACAAGTAATATGAATCGAAATATTATTCTGCAGAATTTGGGGAAAGTTCAAATAGAGTTACCGATGAGTAATGGACGTAATGTTTGTAGGTTTTACAGAGTTATGTGAGTTATGTGTAACATATATACATAAAGTCGTCTAAGATATATGTACAGTTATATAGTGCTCGGATAACCGCATTGGTCCTGTTCTCACTGGGACTACAGTTTTGTTGAAAAAAAGTGGACGTTTAAAGTGCTCTACCCCTTCGAAGATATTGGCGTGAGTATGTGTATGTATGTTTAATCGGAACGAAGATGAAATGTCACTTTTACACAAAAGGAGGTTCTTCCAATTGTGGCTTTTGGAAAATAACTTGAAAACTTTCATATCGCGTTGCAGGATCTTACTACGTAGTGCATTTCTGTTCTGTTCTGTTTCTTCTTCCCTTGGGGGCTGTCGATGTAAATTTCGTCTGTATATGAAGATCTCCACAAGCTTATAGTCTACAAATTAATTATGCCACGCTAGTAGCAGACAAAGGTACTCGTATATAATCAACAGTATTAGAGAGCTGTTCTTACTTGTTTGTTTACTACTTACGTGTTCACTTTCGTCTATTTCGAGTCCTTGTTTAAAAATGTTGGCAATAAAATTAATACTAAAACTATTGTTTGGATAGTGTGTTCAACAACAAACAATTTTTTTTTTAGATTGGGAATAGTACCTGTAAATAAAGTAGTTATGTTCATTTAAATTAAATAGCTATTATTCCTATATTTAGCTATATTTAACATATGCTGGTTTGATAGATACTAAATGATAATTTCTGTGAAGATATAAAAGTCTCAAATGTGGCATTCATATACACATTTTTAGAGTGTGAAATGAAAGCGTTACAAACAAGCATATACAATATGTACATTTAAAGCTTTGGTTACGATTTTTAGGAATTCTAAGCACGAGTATGAAGGAATAAAACATTTTTTTTTGTGATTCTGTATATAAAAATAGGATCTTATCAAAACCAAATAGGTTAGAAACATTATTACATCAGTGTACCTTCATTAGAATAGAGCCCTAAGATTTACAATTATTATTTACATATTTAAAAATGATTACATTTTTGTGTGTACATATGTTTGTTTGTATTGTAAGGGGAATCGGTACTAACTTTACAGTTCCGAAATACAGGTTTCATACGACCTAGCTAGGTATACAGGACCTTAATCATCTTCATATTAGTTCTACGTAGTAAATATATTAGGATCTGTAGGTCATGATACTTGAACTATTCTCTTGTATTTATTTGTTTTAATGATTTATATTATTTATTTAGTTATTATTAATATTATCTAGAGGTCTTCGGTATGATAGAAATACTCCTCTGGTTATGTGTCCTCGATCGAAAACTTGGATGCGAACTGATTTGAATGTATTTGAATTTCAAATTAACAATTCAGGATTCTAAAACTTTCGTCTTTTACCAACTTTCCCAGGTCAGCAGTTAAACAAATGCATGTGGTAATAAAATGGCTATATGTTGTTGTATGAAGATCGTAAATCTCCTTTAGTATTTACGTCATCAATTGGCTTTGAAACGGGTGTTAATTTGCAGATTAATTTGTTTGTGTTTTCAATGGACGTGTCTGTGATAGCGATATTTCTGGTAAAAGCGTTTTGGTTTATGTTTTGCTTGTTCATATTAATATTGAATTTAATTATTCATTTCAAACTGGTTTTCTATTTATCAAAATACGGTTGGTATTATCAATCAGGGAACATGATTGAAGGTACCCCTGTAATATAATTCATTGTTGCTTCTTTAATATTACTGGACGATATCAATATCATCCAAATCAATATAATCATTCGAAAACAAATATCAATTAGTATAATATTCAGTTATATATATATATATATATATATATATATGTATACACTACCTTTTTTTTTTTTTTTTTGGACCTTATTTAGTCACACTTGAGCATTAGAACGCGAAGGTTGTGATATTAACATCGTCTGTATTCAAAAGATTTCGACTACTTCCTTGACCGTCTTTTTTTAAAAGTTTAAAATTAAAATTGAAAGTTTATTCCGTAAAGGATGGTGATAAATATTATAACTAAGTATTATTTCATGTTATCAGATGGTAAAACTTTGGGAAATGTGGAGGATTGAACTTATATTGAATTGAGAAACTACTTATATCACAAAAGAGATTTTTTGTTTGCGATACAAAATAATATTATGTAATTATTAAGAGGATATAACTTTGAATTTTGATATATGTAAGTGTACTAAAACTTACATTTACAGTTTGTGTGCATATCTATGTATTTGAATGATTATGGGTTTAGATGCATTTCAAACATCTAGTGAACCCTGAATGAACCAAGGAATTGAGGAACCTAGAATACCATTATGAATCACATAAAGTTTAAGTATTATTAGCCATGTGGTTCCCGGTGGGTTGTGGGGTTCTATTCCTCCTCGTGGGTGTCGTAAATAGTGACAAATTAATCAGATTGTTATCGATCAGATCCTTGTTAGGTTAGTAAAACTAAATTCGAAAATGGGGATGTTAAAAACATTGTTAGTTAACGAATTTTGCTTATTTCTTACATATATTATTTAGCCATCTTAAAGCATATCACATTTTACAAAGTAATTTAACATTTATATAAAATTCATAACACAAGCATTTACCTCAACTATTTTTTTTTTATATTATAGGGTGACAGACGAACAGACCTGAACCGCCGCCTATGGACTTAAGAGTCGTAAGTGCGCTGCCCACCTTTGAGGATGATGGGGGATAAGGGGATACGGGAAGGGGAAAGAAGAGAGGTGAATGATTAGCTGGGAAAGAGGAGAGGAGGGGTGATGAGGGGAAGGGGAGTTGGGCCTGCGGAAACCTCACTCATTTCGGGGAAATGCAACGTAAGCGCTACTTCACAACCGGTTTCTATGAGGCCGTGGTATCGCATCGGTCGAGCCGGTGCATTCGTGCCTAAGCATGGCTCTACCACTGTAATAAAAAATACGCATTTTTTCAGTCTTAAAACCAAGGGGCATTTGGATTATTATAAATATATTAATCCAAATTATTATAAGTATACATAAAATAGTGTTTTTGCTGTTCCAAGAATTCACTTAATAGTGAGTAGTAAGTAGAAAAAAATTGTGGAAGGAAATGAGAAGAGATAAGGTATCTTAAAAGTCGCGTTTGTGTTGTTATGAAGATAACTGTAATGTTAGTACGCCTTTAATTTTTCAAAACATAGACGCAAGCCAAAATTATCACGAAATATTTTTTATAAAGGAACTTATAATGATTAAAATTAACCCAAAATCTAGTAAATTAATTTAACACGTATCATGTAAATGATTATGAATGATTTTGATATGAACTGTTAATGCATTTATTCGAGTCATTTCATTAAAATTTAGAGTCATTATTTTATGAACTAAACCGACTAAATTAAGGACATAAGGTGAATATACATATATGTATGTACCTACATATAATGCCTAAAATTATACTTCTTCTTAGTCTTTTTTCCTTTGTTTTTACCTTTCCCTTTACATGTACTTCCATTTTCACATCTTTCATTACCAAAAGTGAGTGTATAATATACCTCTCCATATATGTATATAACTTTTAACAATACGGTAATGACTTCTGAACAATAGAACCAGGTTTCTCGTCACGCGTCGATAAATGGACTTTGTAAAAGTTTCATAATATTTCAGCCAAAACCGTTTAGTCGTTGGAGTTATTAAGGAGTTGTACACGATGTCATACTTTGTTTCTTTGACTAATTCTGTTAAGCCATGTTATTTGATAAAAGTTATTACAGCTGGTACTTTGTTTTGTTAAAGTTGTAAAATGTTCAGTAATCTTTTAGAACCGATTTAGATGGCTATTGTTCTGTGACATATAATTACAAAATAGTATAGTGGATGATGTCACCGCGAATGTGAAGACCACTAATTGTTGTACCTGTTTTACTTAATTTTTCTGTTACATACTAAAAAAAACCTTGTATTGCTATCAGCTTAAAAATAAGTATTTAAATGTTTACATTACATTTATTCCAATAAGGTCAAAGGTTCAGAAATGTAAAATATGTACAATATGCGTATGTATTATATATAACTATATACTTTTCTATTAAACAGAAATGAATTGAAATTATTTTAATCTCCACACCGTCTGTGTAAGTGTTTTTGCACAGTTACATTGTAACCTTTAATGAATTATTAATAATGTATCTCATATATGTTCCTTGTCGATATGCTTCACCGTTACATGACGACACATCACTTTGAGGTTGGTTTACTCTACCACGACGACTATCATGCCTATTTTGCCCCCCTTCTATCATGGCAGCACACAATAAGAAAAATAATAGAACGTAAAAAGTAGTCAACATCCCACTTGTTGAGATGGAGTTTACTAGATTAGTGGATTTCTTTTTAATGAGATGAAATAAGCCGTTTATCATCTTTGTACAAAAGGTCGCTTGATAAATATCACCGGCCCAATCGCTTAGCGGGTCCGAGGTTGCAGGCGCGTAGTGTTCCTCGCGCCTCCTTCAAGGAGCGATGGTGGGGGAGCGGCATAATCCTTTCTCCCATTCAAAACGAGATGATTCACGGTCATCAGATGCGAGAAAGGAACACCGTGGTGGTTTTAGCCAATCGAGTCCGGCACACTCCTCCACCGATAACCCCGGCGAAAGATAGTCCATGAGGATTTCACATTTCAAATTCTGAACAAATTAAAAAGGCAACACACTTTCCCATTTTAATAGTTATAACCATTCCTAGATAGGTAATTTTTATAGATAATAGACCGCGGGCAATCAAGTCTTAGCAAGTTTTTGTTAAGTTTACTGTTATTACCCGATTATTGCATTCCTGTATTAATCGGCTGGTTCATAGAATACTTGTTCTTACTTGTGGAGTACGATTGAGCGTCGAATGAGATAAACGAGTTTATGAATGTTTGTGTCTTATTCCTGTCGGTGTGTGCTGTTTATGCAATCCTATATAAACAACGTAATATTTATTTTATTTTCATTTGCAGTTTCGCGCGTCATAGATAAGCAGTACTTAACATCAACACTTATTCACATATTTCTCAAAACAAAACAATATGTCGGAAGTATAAAAGAAGAGACGGCAACACTGTGCGGAATATATTAAATTCGGATTCATTGAAAATCCCCCAAATCCATCATCGCCTTTGTGCCTTTTATGTCTAAAAACATTTTCGAATGAAGCAATAAAGCCTTCAGGACTGCCAGATCATTTGAATTAAATGCATCCAGATAAGAAAGACAAGAATGTAGCATATTTTCAAGACCTAGAGATGAAGAATAATTCGCAGCTAAGTGTAGCAAAACTTTTTTTGGCAGCTGCTAAGCAAGATGACGACGGACTTCGAGCTTTGTACAATATCTTTTTGTTAATTGCTCAAAAATGCAAACCACACAACATCGGAGAAGAGTTGATTTTGTCAGCAATAAAGAAAGTTATTACTACTGTGCTTCGTAAACCGGCCGCAGATATTATCCGAAAAATTCCTTTGAGTAATAATTATGTGCAAAGACGAATTAATGAAATGTCTGAATGAAATTCTGTTCAAAAACATTGAAGAATCATTGTGCGAACATCTGACTGTGCACCTCAACATTGACTTCACCGAAAGATACCAGGACATTTTTAACTTACTGGGTGTTGGATCCGTTTTCAAATATCAATACAGCAATATCACCTCAGCTGGAAGAAAAACTTATAGAATTGACAACGATCGAGGAAATAAAAATCAAGTTCAAAAATGGCTACCAAGAATTTGGGCTACAAAAACCGATCCCCCAATTGTACCCTGGATTGTGGTCATTCTTTCAACGATTCTTGATAGCATTCCCATCGTCATATTTGTGTGAATGTGGATTTAGTGCTGTGGCTACGCTGCTTACTATATATGTTCTTGAGTAAATATGAACAAAATTATTAAACAGCATATTTATGTTAGAATCGATTATGTTTGTTTTATTTGAACAACGAGAACGAGAAACTTTAGAAATTTAGACAGAGTTGTCTGAATTTCTAAAGTTTCTTTTCAATAATTATTCTCATTGGCAGGTGTAGCCCGTAAAGATAACTTGAGACCTGAGCGCCGTTGTGTACTACCTACTGCGCTCAGGTCTCAAGTTAACTCTTGTGGGTTATAGCAAAAGTCTCGCTTAGAATGAATGTTTAATCTCCGCTAATATAACTCACAATAATTAATTTAATTTAAAGATATAGTGATTTTTAAGTAGGTGAAAAATGGGGGCGCTAAAAAATTATTTATTTTCAAAATGGGCAGTAGACAAAATAGGTTTGTATTCCTGCACTAGACCAACAGGCCAGTCAAATACATTGCACACAAAAAAAAATTACAACAAAATCAATTAAAGTTAAATTGATTAAATTGTAAAATAAGTACAAATGATCAATATTGTACAGATCTTAATAATATTGTATGAAGGTTCTAAAGTTTCGTTTCAATTTTAGATAAGCCTTAATATCTATAAGATTACATTTCAATGAAATACGTTAGGTTTACGAGTAGATATATTTTTTTTTGGTAGAAACATGTCTCGATCGCGAGTGTTCAGCTGTAATTCAACACAATTTAGAAAGCAGTTTATAAATAATCGGATTTCTTTCTCCTGGGTATTGAAGGATAATTTAGTCAAGATATTTTAATTTAGACTTGAATCGTATTTTCTTGTTGTTTTTACATTTATTTTTCGGTTCCCCATATATATATATGTATATATATAAAAATACAAAAATGGACGTTAGTAGACAGTCGGGTTTTACATTTACATTTATTTTGTACAATTTTAACATTTATTGGTAGGATAAAGAGGAGGGGAAAAATAAAAGGAGGGAAAAGGTTTTCTGTTAGGCGGTTGTATCGCACTAGTTGAGCCATAGTAAACACAATAAAACACGTATTTTACAACATTGTACGTGTATGAGACGAAAATAGATATTTTTTTGTCATAAACTTATTGCGGACTGTAACTCGATTTGAAGTAACATCTACACTCAAAGCGTAAACAAAACTAATATATTGAGCCACATAACAATCTATCCAAAACAAATTTAAATATCCGAAGCAGAAATCTGATTTATATTGTTGAGAGAAATATTCAAAGTTCGGATCGTTTTAGTGCTTTAGGCGGTATCGACCTAGCTCTGAATTGTTGCTGGATTTAGTGGCCTATTGTTAAAGACGTACCGAGGGCATAATAGTTTTGAATTTAAATAGTATATAATTGTATATAGTATACAGTTACATATTAAAGCAGCTTATTTTAGAGAATGCACGAAACAGTAATTGTTGTTATATTGTTGTTTTTATTTATATGCCTGTATGTATCGCTGACTAATATGTACATACTATTTTTTCCTATTTTATCTCAATGCACAAGACACAGTATATTACGAGTCAAAAAAAGGTTTGTTATATATATATATATGTATATATCTGCGAGCCCAGGTCGGTGGTAAACGACGTTAAAGTAGCGAAGTTCTAGCGTGTTTTATAGAAGGTCCTTTTTGATGATCACTAAGCAATAAGAATAGGGTGCCGGTAGGGTAAAGGAATGTTTGAATGAGTCCATTTGAAAAAAAAAAAGCATTGCCAACAACCAAATAGGTATGACATGATATTTGTATCACTTTTTTTTTAATTAGAATAATTATTGATAAATTAAATAAGTAAGCGTTGTATTAAGAAATATCAGGATACAAATTCCATTTCAATTACACTAAAACATCTCTTTATACAAAAACACACCTACCGAGTCATTTCATAAATACGCTTGCAATTAATAAATGTTTAATTTTAAATTTTGTAGAATTTGAGGTTATAATTTTTTTTTTTTCGCCAACTTGGTATGAACTTTTACTACGGGGCCGGAGGTAGTAAGTCCTAATTGAAAAAACTATTCTTTTCGGTAACTATGTTTTTACTATAAACAATTTTATATAATTCAGAAGAAGAAGTATTTAAGACGTTATTGTAAATAAATTTTGCCATTAATTATATCGTTATTTAACAATAATAAATAGCTGTGCTACTGGTTCAATAATCATTAAAACATTTTGTATAATCGCACTCAAAAAAGTTACTTCAAAACGGTGTTCTGAAAAGACGAGGAATTACTTGAAATTTTAAGTGAAATGTTTTGTTTAGACAATAACATGTAAGAAGAAAGTACGCGATCTCTTTCACAAAGAGTTGGCCAAATTAGAAGAGTTAGTATGCGTACTTGCGCTCTATTACTCTGTATTTTGGTATTCAGAGTACGAAGATAACGTTTATCTTTACTTACATACATGTGTATGAGTTCTGCGTGTGTTATTATGTAGTCATATATGTAGCTATTTGTTTCCATTTGGTCTAAGACTAACAAAAGAAGAGTTATGTTAATAACTGGATGTTGAGCGAAATATTTTGTGTGAAGAGCAATCCAAGAAACCAATATTTTTTTGTATCAATTGAAAGAAAGTGATGGATCGTAAAGTTTTTTTAATTTGGAACTGACTACACAGAACATTATATAAGACAATGCAAATAACAATAATTTGATTTTAATAGCTTTTAATTTGATCAGGCAATCACAACAAAACTCCTCAGAAAAGTACTCCAAAAATACTCGTCTTTCGTATTTTTCCTCAGTACAATATTAGTATTTTTTTTTAAGTTTGCATATATAATTCCAGTACGATTTTGCTAAACACAGCTCTAGAAAGCTCTTGAAACGTAATTATATAGCTGCTTTCTCTTGTGAAGTTCAAACATGCTGGTTGAGAGGGAGAACCAAATGTTTCAATCAGTTTTCATTCGAAATTTATATTTTATGAGTCGATTTGATTTGTGTACTTTTAAGCATCAAAATTGAAGTACTTAAGAGTACTTTGTACGTCTAGTAATTTGGAACGTGACTTACAAAATATAAAGACACAATACGCCTATTACTTAACAAGTAGCCGACATAACTCAGCTAAACTCGCAGAGAGGTGTTGCATCTATTTGAGTTTATACCAAAAGTGGCGGAGTGTATGACAATATCTCTTGTTCACTTAAAAAAAAAAAAAAAGTAAAGTGCTCCAACTTTAATTATAAACTTAACTGATGATGATTAGCGTATAAATAGCACTTTAAGATGACAGCATCGTAGAAGACATACGCTTCTCCTGTTTCTTTGTGGAGATCGCGTATAAGAAAACACAGTGTATGTGAGTGACAATCTACGCCAAATGGCGTTTAAAAGCGGCTGGATGATGAGAGCTGACGATCGAGCTCTGTGGCGTATATTGGAGGTTTTTAAATGCCGGTACCTAATTAGCAGCGCTCAACGAAGTAAAACTGAAATAATTCAACAATTAAGAAAATCATGCCTTCCGTTAAAATATTTCGTTGTCAGTAATATGACAACAAGAAGGATCAGAAGGAAAACAGAGTGCCTGCCTACTTATTACTTTTCTGAGAATTCTAGCTGAGCTTGGCTTAACATAGTTTATATAAATAATACCAAATAACAGTTTGTGAAATAAGTAAAAAAGAAAGTACACTTTTACTCACGCTCCCTTGTTTTAAACATTAACACACACATAACATTACAATAAGAGATATCATTCTTTATTAATAAGTTTTAGAGTACCAACTAAATCGGAGCTTTGGTTCGAAAATCAATATATATCTAAGTCATAGCTGCAGTCTTTTAATCTTCTTGCATCACTAAACTATTCTATCACTTCGAAAGACAATTAATCTAATATATACATGCTCATTGTTTTTAATAAATAATTCAGCATTCTATTTTATATAATTTGAGATTGGTGTATTTTCATTAATAGTTCTATAAGGTTTTATCACTCAATTTTCACTGAATAATACTGAAGTAACTCAATTAACGATATTGGAGAATAGCAGAGGAACTTTCTACGCTCGCAATTCGTCTGTACGCTTCGTCCTAACTCAAAAACTAGTTAGCTAATAGCAATGATAAATGGCTACTGTGTGGCGCGAATATGTTTGTATCTAAATGGCGTGTGAAGTTGTATGAGATTCTGAATTTGTTAGTCAGATTGGAGAATCGGTCAGTGCCCGAATAGTATAGTATTGACTATTCGGGCACTGACTAGTTTTGTAGCTGACATTTTTATAGAGTTCTTGAATACAGAGTTATTTGTTCCTGCTGCAAATGGCAGACCTGAACACGTTAAGAAATTCCATCTACCTTACTTAGTCGCACGTGCTTCTAAAATGTGGGAGAATAATAGAGAAGGAGGGTTCGTATGTCGCCTAAAAATAATAGAGTAATTTTTTTCTTATTTTTTTTTTATTTTTAATGGAGTGAGGTAATTATATTTAGCATTATATTATGATACATTATGTCCACAATTTAAGTAATTGACATGATTACGTAACAATCCGTGATGTCTATTTTTTAATACATGTATATGTTTATATACCTTGTTATTTAACCATGTTTGCGATTGCCATTTAAGAAAAACTTGTTAGTGTGATAGGGAAATATTATGATACTGAAAAACTGACTAGCTTCATATATTCTCTCTCTCTCTCATATCTGCCAAGTTTTAAAATCGAAATCCAAGCATTTGTTATATTTTTATTATATTTTCATTTGTTGCGTACTTTGCTGAAAATTTCATGAATGCTATTAAAATTTCAGTTTTAAATTTTTCCTACATATAATTAACTTTTTCAACTCTTATACGTAGGAGTTGATGACTTTACTCGTAGCCCTGAAATAAATGTTCAACTGCTACTGCAAGGGCTCTTTTACTTAGGATATACTGTGTAGTAAAACTAACAGTACTTCCAGCACTACTTCAAATTTAATACTTTAGGTTTCAATGTCTTATTTACTCAATGTCAGTCATCAAGAAGTAGGTAAGATATTAAAACGACGTTGCTGGTTTCATTTCTTCACTTATTTTTCTTATTATATTATTGTTATTGTCTGTTTAAGTAAATTTCAAGACTAATTTTCAAAAATAAAACACCAGAGTAAGGTTTCATAAATGTTACAGATAAAAAAGGTTTTTAGATAGCCAATATAAACAAGATGTCTGACCTCATTTACAGGAAGCAAGGACTCGTAAGTTAGCGATAAACTGAAGCCATTGAAGTTTAACAGCCTACATTATGTGCGAATTTGTCTTGTTTCTTAGCACAAAGAGGCGTTTGGCTTAATCTTAACTCGCACTGCAGCCGGCAACTAGACCCCACCCCTCTTAGGGTGAGCTAAAGTAACATCTGTATTAATGTCACTGTAAACGTAGAGTAATTTAGAACTTAGAGTATTTGTACTTGAATACAGGTTGTTAATTATGTACTTTTGGTACTCTTTATAACATTTTAGAAGTTTTTTCTGCTAAACCATTATGAGTCTTTGTGGTAGCAAGGTGAGTAAGCAAGACAGCCTATTTTCTGGTATAGAGTTAAATATATTAGGAACCATGCGTTAATTTGTACATGGCGTACATGGCGTAATTTTCTATTATATGTAATATTTAATATTTTATGTATTAACAAAAACAATGGATAAGTTGGCATTATTAAAAAAAAAATGCTGTGTAAAGTTTTCCTTTATTTTTAAGTGAGTGTCATGATGGCATTTGTTTTCTTATGTTATTAGCACACAGGAAATTTCTTCGTAAATAAAAGGAAGTACCTTTTGATTTCAATAAATACGTTCTAACAATTTAAGAATGACCTTTCTAAACTGGCTATTCGGCTAAGATCCACACAACGGGTGATTGATTGATTTCGCTTGGATCATAACAACACGTTAGTTCTATTTGTTATTTTGATGTATTGCTTAATTTTGAAGACTTAAGTTCTCCTGAAGCGTTTTGTAAAAGTAGGAGCCCATTAAATAAGACACGCAATATTATTAATGAACTTAGCTAGCGCTTCGAATTTCTTATTAGTCTCAGGTTTTCAGGCCTCATTTTAGGTGCTGTAATTAAATTCGCATTCGCTCTATATGTGGTTTGAAGATGGATGAAAGTGATATAAATATGTGTATTAAACCCTTAGAAATAAGAGCATGATAATGTATTATTACGTAGTCAATACAAAAATTTGCTTAGACACGAATAGGCCGGCTCGACCGTTGCGATACCACGGCCTCACAGAAAACCGGCTGTGAAGTAACGCTTGCGTTGCATTTCCCCGAAATGAGTTAGGTTTCCGGAGGCCCAACTCCCCCTCTCCAATTTCCACTCCCCTCACCCCCCATCTACTCTTTCCCATTACCTTAACTTCCCACTCTTCTTTCCCATCCCCGCATCCCCCATCCCTCATCACCATCAAAGGCGGGCAGCGCACCTACGACTCTTGAGTTGCGGGTGTCCATGGACGGCAGTTGACTTACCATCAGGAGACCCATCTGTTCGTCTGTCCCCCTATAGTATAAAAAAAACCTGCTATCAAAGGAATGTTTTGGGATTGGGTCCACGTATTTATATTTAATAAACTATCGGAACCTATAGAAAATGTAGCGTTGCGCGTTGGACAGATTTAAGATACAGTTGCTCTACACACTACACTATTTCGTAGGAGAATTCGTTACTGATATATTTATACGAGTATAATCTTTATGACTTATTAGCCTTTTTACTTTATTATTATAATTGTAACATTAAATCTATTACATTCTTATTGTTTTTACAATGTATAATTATGATTTCAATTTGAATGTTATTTTTCTGAGTATACTACGGGTTGAGTAGTTTTAGGCATTATTTGTTTTTGACGTACAATTTAATAATATTATATGACTGGGCTGATGGTCGAGTGGTTAGTGATCTTGACTGCTGAGCCAGTGGTCATGGGTTTGATTACCACGCAGAATAAAATGTGTGTGATAGATAAATAGTCTCACCTCTCTCTCTCTAAAGTCATCGAATGTCTTATATATAATCAACTCAATCATTTTCTTTCTATAAATTTTCTCCTTAACCCTCTCCAGTCTGGATTTTGCACTGGAAACAGTACTACAACTGTACTAGTTCACATTACGGATGACATCAGGTCGGGTATGGAACACGATGAGTCAACAGTGTTAGCCTTGCCTTAAAGCCTTAAAATTTTAAGTTTATGAAATTCTTAAAAAAAAATGTAAAAACCGTATATCAATAAGACGAAATGATAAACTATATAAATATTAGTTCAACTTGATCAATATGCATTAAAAAAAGAAATAACTGGAACGTTTGATCTCGATATCAAACTAAAATCTTTAGAACTAGACCAAACACCAAACATTATCGACATTATGAACAGCGCCAGAGAAGTTGTAAAAAGAAATTGAAAGTAACTTCAAATCCTGTAGTAACATTACAACAGAAGCATACAATTTTAAGCACACAAGTACAAAAGTGTACCTGTCTCTTTTATGGTGTGGAAACCCCCACACCGGAGCTGAAAGTGATGTGGTATGTCGGACTGGAACCGACTAAAACCGTAGCTATATCGTAGGGAGCCCGGGATACCCTGAGAAGGAAGCCTTTTGGGAACCTGTAAGTCTTGGCCTCCTTACCTCCCCCCCCCCCCCCTAAATGGAATAGGCACGTATCGCCACCGTCTCAGACCTGCTTCTGCTAGGGTAACATTCAGCCCGACCCGATACGCCTAGGCTAGCGCTCATGGAAGCCAGAGATCATTTCGGTCTCTCCTACACCTGGTGCATCCTCTGCGGGATAGGAGTGTGCTTCTGTTCTCCCATTCCCGTTCCGCCTTGTTACACATGCATTACTGCCTAGCAATACAAGGCGGTAAAACCCACGCACTCTCGGACCATATATATAACCTGGTGGAGCTCGGACCAGCACCTCCCTGCGCTACATGATTTGAAAATACCTACGGCTTTACCGCTATAGTTACTAATTACTACTTTGTCCAGTTCTAAATGGATTTTTGGCGAGATGGTCGAAGGCCAAACAGTTTCATAAAAGATTAAATAAATAAAAAAAAATATTACATTAACGAATCTATTTCTTAAAATTAGTCAGAATCAGTCAATAGAAAACCAATTCGACTTGCTTTCAACTTTACAAGCCAAATATATAATTGAAACAAAACTTAATAAATAAATCGAAAGCTGTCACTACCTAATTTTATAAACGTTGAACCTTTGACTTTTGGAATATTATATTAAGAAAGTTCTGAGGTCTGGCTGAGTTCGTTTTATTATATTAGCATAAAAGGAAAGTTAACGGTCAGGTGATTAGACGTGACGCATAGTTTCTCAGAGACAGTTTTCCAAATGAATGCCGCTAAGGTATTTTAAATATGATACCCATCCGACTATGTTGTAAAGATAAAAATGATAAAGTTGCCATATTCCCGAGCCAGAGAATAATGGAGTTGCAAAATATATGGGAAAGAGGTTGAGCTTCAAAAGTTGAATTATTAAGTCAAACTTATTACGGTAGGATATAAGTAAATAATGTTGTTATAAAATTTATTGTGGTGATGAAGTGTTTGTATTGATGCTATGTACCTACACGATGTACATACATATGTATACCTGAACTTTCTTGTGTTAACGTTTTATCATTGGAAGCTGTGTTTAAGCGATGTCAAGGACTTCAGACTATTGGTCAATTATTTTTTCTTTATGCACAATATAGAGAGGAGTGTTTAATCAAGACATAAGAAGCGTCTGAAGCTTCAAATTAAAATTTGAGAGATATCAGATTTTTTTGAGGAGGTACTTGAAAATTATAGTGGTGAATACTTTTTCAAACCTGATTTTATAAGGTTTACTTTAACACTGTAATATCATGTATAATTCAAAATAGAATTAAATCAAAACTCTGCTACCTCATGTCATTCATAGTCATCGTAAAGATATTTATACAAGAGCAAAGAAAGCATGTCACTTAAAAATATAAATGTCACATTCTGTCTTGATTTCATTGACCCAATTTTTATGAACTATAAAAACAACACCATGATCAATTTAACTTCTATCAACAACACTTAAATTGTGATTTAATAAACAATGTTAATGAAGAATCATTAAAGCAATTCAAAACTTATTAATGGACAGTCCAGAATTATTGCTAAGTATTTTTAACTACAAGTTCTATCTACATTCATTTATGAAAGAAATTGGTTTTATTGTGAAAGAAGGATTCATTTGACTAATTTATTGGTTAATGATGATTTGATTCACTTGCATTTAAAATTACACGTACATTTACAGGCTTACACTTTGCAGGCTTAACACTATTCAATATTTTCATGTTTATTGAAATAAAACAATAATTATTAGACATTAATTCTACAAAGTATCAAATGATCTAATTACATTACAGATCATCCATCATTTAACCATGTTAGCCACGAGAAAAATCTAGAATCAGTGCATCATATTCCATTCGATGCTACATTTTCACACAGGATTTTTTTGGGTTGCTATAACATTGATGGTATCTATTAGAGTTGTTTTAAAAATTATAAATAGACTAAACACCTTGTATTTGCTCTAAACACTCCCGCTGTGTTTTCAGTACATGGTTTGTCCGAGTGTTTGGTTGCTTCTTTCTTTGTACTAAGTTGCTACTCCTTTAATCGCCATATTTACCTTTATAATCTTCTAGCTCAACTACCTTTCACTGTACTACGTAAACAGATCCTGAATGGCGATATGAAAGTTCTGGGTTTGATTAGTAAATATACAACTTCCCAAATAAACTGTTACGCCGAGGTCAGCTAGGCATGATCACTTCGTTGGGTTCTCTCTTTGTGCTGAAGGGACGTAACAGCCGTAAGCAGTACCTGTAATTGGACTATATTTTACGAATACCAATCTCTTATGTAAAAGAACTAACTCTTTAAACGTAAAACATTTATTTATTACATCCTTGCTCACGCACTGCGCCCGATATTTACCCTATAATGTACATATAAAACGATGAAGCTATTAAAATTCAAAGCCCATTCCTAAGTAATGTGTACAAGCAAAAAAAAAATTTTGCTGAAGTAAAATCCAGCTATCAAACTTTCACCACAAACAATACGATCTCACCATACAAAAGGATGTCATCACCCCTAATATCCAATACCTTTACAAATTAAGGTATGAAAGGTCTGCTCTGATCGTTTAACGAAATTCATTAATGGGCCATATACAAAATCCTTTCGAGTCGAACGAGCCTTGAAATGGGTGTTATTAAAATGAAGGGTTTCAAGAGATTTTCAATACTTTCGACGTTCATTGCTATTTAATGATCAGCAATATTGTATTCAGCTTCTAAGTGGCGGGGTATGGTGTAAGGTAAAATTAAAAGAGTTTGTTTCGTAACCATAGTACCTGTTATGATATTTTTTGTGGTTTTGTTACGAAATTTGGAAAATCATTATTTCAGGTAAATTTATGGTAGAAAAGTATAAAGTACTTAAATAATGCACTATCATGTACTTAATCTGTACTGGCTGTAGGGCTGACGTTAAATATGTGTTTTGAAAATAAATATTACAATATTTCAAGATTTTTACACATTTTTGCTTATTACTTGTTAAAGTAGTCAAATGGTAACCATAAATGATGTGTTAAAGAAGGTTGTGGAGTACGCTGTTTCATTGTCAGATTTTCTGATGATAGTAATAACTTAGTATAGGTATCGTGAAGGCACTAGTTATATTTATTCTGTACAACATTGGTAACTACGTCTAATTCGATTTGTTTTTGTGTTTTTTTAACTTATATAAATAAACGATGCCCATTAATTATTTACAGTTTCAATAACATTAATATTTCTACACAGCTTAACGATAGAACAATGTGAATGGAAATTTAGATCTACTTATTCTACACTAATCTCTTAGCGTAGATTATACAAGCGTGTACAGGTACAACACATATACATATGGTTATAGCGATTGCTTAGGTTATTTGCTTTCACTTATTGAAGAGTTACGTGGTGCGTCTCAAGACATTAGACAAAAAAATAATTCCTCTAAAACAATGCAATTCAAACGTTTGACACACAAATCAATTTAAAATATTTTACAAATTGGTGGAGTGCTAATTATCCAGATGATGGGGATGGAAATTTTGTCTCGTTGGACGATGGCGGAAACAAACCAAAAATAAAAATTGCCTTCTTGTTTTTTTCTTGAATAAAAGGCTTTTTTTTTTCAATAATGGATTAGTGAAAAAAAAATTGTGGCTATAAATTTATTATTAGTAGGTACGAATATAATTCAAGTTTTATTTCCTTTGAAAATCATACATGTTACAACTCATTTGTAAAATGGTATACTTCAAATTAAAATTATCGTAACCTTCGACATAAAATTATAATTAATTCTAGTAAACTATTTGCGACTGAACTATGATTTTACAGGAAACTGTATTATAAGTAAAATAAACTACGAAGTAAACTTATTTAATAAGCTTTGAAATTGTCTCTTTATTTAAATAATTATTCAAATATTTCAACATATAATTTACAATGGAAGTCCCACATACGAAAGTAAGCAAAAATACAAAAGCTTATCTGATTTTAACCAAATTTCATTTGCAAACATAATCCCCTCTCATTATTTAACTACAAGCATACCTTCTACTCGTTTGTCTTGTTAGGAATATGTTATGATTTTCGAAAAACATAGTTGGCTTTTTATATAATTATACCAAGCGTATTAACAGAAACCGCAGAGAAGATAAATTGTAGCTTTTCCTGCTTAACACTTTAACATATAAAGATGCACTTCGCAAACAATCAAGATCTTTATATATTAAACTTTACATTTTTTGGTTGATTGATTACGACTTAATCCAACGCGTAGGTACATGGAACTTGGCATTGAAAGGTAATCAGAATTGTTAATTATATCTATCTTACTGTAGAATAGTACACAATGCAACCAATTGAGGTAACTAGATGACAAGCATAGGGTTTGAGCCTATAAATCACTTCGATACTAGTTCAAGTTAGTTGCTAACTTACATCTGACATTGACAAACTGTTGGCAACTAATCCTAATAAATCGCCAGTATCACCCAGAAGGTAATTAATTGTGCATAAAGAGTGTACTACAGATAATGTATTCAGCGCTTTGGAGTTAACTAATGTTGTTTTGTAATGTGTATAAGTCTATAAATTACTTCTGTAGATAAAGTTTGCTTATTCAATATCTATATATCTATATAATCACCAATACAGTTTAAAGACAGCTTAAACTTGAATATGTAATTTGGGTGTTCGTCAACTTAGATGGTTTATTGAATAAGCAAACTTCTTTTATGTAAGAAGTTACAGCATTCATCAAATAGATCTACATAAGTGTAGCAAAGGAACATCAATAATTTGAAAACGGTTCAGTCTTGAACTATAATTTAACATATATATATATATATGTTCTTGCGCCTATATCCCTAGAGGAGTAGGCACCGACGATTCAAACGCTAGCTTTTGGCCAAACATAATTCCTTTCCACTGACGTAACAGGGGGAAGCCTATTGCCGTAAACCGGACACTCGTTTACTGTATATACATATACTGTGTGATAGCAGATAACAGTTCGATCTCTTAGTCGCTTATTACGACACCCACGGGTAGAGATGGAGCGGCCCTGCGCTACTACATTTTCTTAAATATCATAATGCACGTTACATAAGGGCGAAACACTAAATATTTCAAGTACTAAGCACAGCACCTGCGCATAATGGGTGAATGCTTACTGTCTGAGAAGACAACAATAAGATACAACCTACTTTCGTTGGTCGACTTACACATATCTAAAACTTACTTGCTAATAAATCCTTAAGTGAATGTTGTCAGATGTACTGACTTGTTATGTCTGTGGCTCCTTGAAACTATAAAAAAATTAAACTTTAAGTCAAGGTCCAAATTGTTTTGCAATTTGAATTTGTTTGATATAAAAAATCCTGAATAAATTCCCTATAGTAAATAGAATTTAAACATCACTTACACACTTAACATACTTGCTTTAAATATGAAACTTTAGTAAAAACTAACTAGAAAACTACATTTGTTTTTGTAATAAAGCTAGCTAGAAAAGAGCGCAACTCCTGCTACAGACTAATGTACATATGTACGTCAACAACCATGATTATAATACCAATGTATATTACGATAAAAACATGTTTGTTTTATATCCGTGACAGAAGAACTATTTACAGACATAAGTAAGTGTAGGACTAAGACTTTCACAATTTATATTTTTAATAAAATTTGACACCAAATTCATTGCTATTTCATCATCATATTTATCATCTCATCCTTCTTGTTCACAAAAAGTTAAATGTTTACCTTGCTGGGCTCGTTCAAATTTATCTTGTGATTTTTGTGAGCAAAGTAAGTTGACAGCTTGTTTTCTGAGGTGGCTTCATAATCTTTCCAACCCAACACCTTGAGTTTATGAAAGAGAATTCTAAATTTACTTTAAGGTGATAAACACAAACAAAATATTTGACAGACATAGCTAAATAATTCAATATTTTTACTTACTTTGCTATCTATGCTATTGATTCTTAGAATATTTATTTAAATCTTTATGCATAACAGCGTACAAGGAGGGCTTAATGTCGTAGGCCTTCTCTACCAGCCTAGTCTACCTTGGGGAGTTGCAAAAATAAGTGAGTAGGTGTACTAAATTTGAATTTATTTTATGGTATAGATTGGCAAACAAGCTGACGGGTCACCTGATGGTAAGTAACTACCGCCGCACATACCATCGGGAGTGAGAGGGATATGGGAAGGTGACAGGTGTGCGGGGTTGGGACTCAACTGACTAATCTCAATCACTATGTGAAATACAATGCAAGCATTGCTTGACAACCGGTTTTCTGTGGGGTCGTGGTATTACTCTGGTTGAGAAAGTCCGTATGTGCCTATGCCCTAGTCGTCCAGGTTTAAAAGAATACACATGTACATAGGTGAACAAATCTGTTCAAAATCGGATGTAATAAGGGCTGTACCTAATTGTTTTTTTTTTTATTTTAAATATATTGTTTCAGAAGTGGGTACAGGCATTGGAAGAAACCAAAGTCTCTTACGAGAGTATCAATTTATTTGCGTTTCACAGTCTGAACGCGTAACACTGCACAAACCGCGTAGCACTGTTCTACACTGTCCTCGCGGACTACACGTAGCCCAGTCCAACGGGAGCACTGCACTACAATTCTCACTCTTCTTTTATCTTTCTTCAGGGAACTGCCCTGCAGGCGTGTCTGGAGCTCTTTATATACCCCTTATTTCGTCATTTCGTTATTCTTTTCAATAGTCTTCTACAACTTTATTTATTTATTCATTTTGCTTGATCTAGTACTTCCCATTGTATTCGAATTTACTAAAGAAACATTTTCACTTACTGAAATTTTCTACATAACACGAAATCACAAACAAAAACCCATAAAAACCACCGGGTCTTAAACTCAAGGCATTCTGCTCGCAGCCGTAGCCACTACTGCTTAGGTACCGTGACTTGTAATTTTTCTTCGAAAAACTTCTATGTATTTTTTGTCTGCGCGGTGACGTAGGCATGGCGTCACAATATGTACTTTTGTAGTAAGCTCATTCAATAGGTTCAAAATCGATTTATCTATGTAAAAACTAATTTTATGAACTGTGTAATATGTACATATATGTATATGTACATATAATTCTATGATTTATGTAATGTATTTTTTCACTAGTTAAAGGACTCGAACTTCCCAACTTTTTGTGGACACAATCAAACAGTTGATATATCCATACACTATATTAACTCAATAGTTATTACTAAGTCTAGATAGATTTCCGAGTACACAAAAACACACAAGTCATGAATTCTCCAAATTCCTTTGTTTATTCAGAAACCATTTTGTCGAAAATAATTACAACACTGAAGTAACATCTTAATTTTTCTTACAATTGTCTCTTGCCTTTTCATGTTTGCCGACCTTGACTTCGTCGTCATTATTTATAATATGTCTTGACTTCATTTCACTCACAAATATGACCAATAATATTGGACATAAGTATTTTTGATAGCTTAGTCTAGAGTAAAGAAATATATTATTAATTAAAAAAAACTTCATCCGGATTTGATCAAAACAAGTAACTTTGTTGTAAAACAAGAAAAGTACTACGACAACGAAATCAAAGTTTTATGATATTAAATTATAGTCTTAAAAGTAAAACAACCAACAAAACCTTAAGGAAAACGGAACAATATAACAGCAGAACTTGTTTCATTTCCAAAATATATAAGCGAAGCTTCAAAGGCAGGCCAAATTTCCATACTGTTAGGTTCGTTAGCACTGACTGAATCTGTCTGAAAATCTTGTCAGCGTTGTCCTTTGATTGTCAGAATACAATATACATACGTGTCATTTATTCTGATAATCAAAGGTACGTAAAACTGAAACGTTTGCACTAGTTTGATTAAAGTAGGTTATTGTTTAATGCAAGCATCCTTAATTTATTGTATAAGAAAATAGATCAGCCCTGTATACAATTATTTTGTTTTGATATCAGAATATTAGAGAACTTAAGTATACCCAGTTTAGGAACTGTGTATACTTAACTTCAACTTATCTACGTATCCTCATACTTAACTTGTAAGTATCGCTGGAGGAAAATATTATGGTAGGTTAATCTATCAATATTCATTAATAGTATATTGTGAAGTTAACGTATAACATTCCTTCTAACAACTGGCAACATATTTAAATTCGGTATGACGATTGAAGAAAACTTTTGAAAAGGTAAATTCCTTTTAACAAATTAAATAAGCTGGGATATAATACTATTAGTCTTAAAAACTGGGACTTTATAAATAAATAGATAATATTATTTTAAAGAGTGTAAATTAAGTCCTAACGCTCTCGGTCAATCGGTATTAAGGGTATATTTAACTGACGTTTCGACAGGCATTTCGGAAAACTTAAAATAAAACTTTCCTTCCTTAGTATCGTGCAAACTGCTACACAAAGGTGATATTTACTCTTTTTTTAGCCTTAGACACATAACTGTGCAACAGCTAATAATATGAGGCTGCTTTGAAGTATTTTTTCAGGAAACCTTTTGTTTAGAAAACACTACTTGGAGATTTAAAGCCGAAGACCTAAACCTGTATTTGCAGTACCGATCTTAATATTCCTTGCAAAATATAAATAGACAATTTTGCGCTTTCGTTTGATAAAAACATGTTGAATTATAGGAAAAATATGTAAGACTATAAATTTTCTGAATCAAGAAAAAGGTTCGACAGGCCTGGAAAGGTTTCGATTTTGTGGTGTTGATATAAATAGTTGCAGTGTTTGTACTTCATATATATGTGATATAATGTAATATTGTTTGATTTAGTGTCATGTGTGATATAGATATAGATATATATATATAAACATTAAAAAAATAAAGTTGAAAACAGAAATCGTACAACACTAATAAAAAAACAGTCACAAAAATTTTATGATCCTGTTATTGATTTCTTACTGCTTTTACGATTACAATTTAAAAAAAAATGGGTTTAGTAAATTATTTATTAGTTATCCCTTAAAGTAATTACAAAGATCTTCCAAATATTGTTCTTGATAAGATTAGATACTACAGTTATAAAGCAATTATTGATCGAGATGACTTTAAAATTAAACTATTAAGAAAATCAGCGTAGTCTCTAGAACTCTGCACCTAATGAATTCATTGTTCCACCAAGACTTTTATAATTCAATTACATAAGAGTAATTTTAAATTAATCTATATATGTGTAACAACTGGAATATATACTATTTTCCTAAGCTGGTACATACCCGAAAAATTACAATAAACGAAAACGAAAAATTACCTACTTAGAGTCTTGTATAAAGCCGTGATTTAACTGCTTAGTGAAACTTCCCAGATTATAAATGTAATACGTATCGGAATAGTAGATAGCCTTTCAAGATTCAAAAGCGTAAACTTGTGATTCATAAAACGCTACACATGCAATATTTCAAACTTATTGCCAGTACTTATTGCTAAAATTCCACGGCTTATATATCATCCTTCATGTGCACAATACACTTTATAAAGTGAGTTAAGACTTATCCACCAATATCAAGTCTCAACATGATTTATGTTAATGAGAGCAGCGTCATCTTGTTAAACAGATAGAGTATTAATAATAGATCAGTTGCTGTATAGGTATATTACGATCAAGGAAAATGCGAGAAAACGAATTGATTTGGTGTTACCTTCGATATGAAGTTATTGGATCATTGTTTAAGTTTCTTTGAGAATATTCGAGAATGTAATAAAGATATTCTTTCTGTGGTTTTGTACAGGTGAGTGATATATACAACTGTTGGTTTTTGTTCTTGACTGTACCGTTATTGTAGTTTTGCAAGTTATCACTTTGCCAGCTCTAAAACTAAACAAACCAATAATTCTTAACTTCGATTTTGAAAGATATTCTAAAGATAAATCGTAAAATGCGATTATCATATATAAAGGTGAAAGTATAAAAATATTAATATTATGAAATATAACAAATGTTATAAGTGATATATCATTATTTTTATATTCTAACTCACTCTTATTTAACATTCTAAACTCAAAAACGTATTAAAAGAGAACTACTGAAACTATATAAGTTTGAACTAAGTATCGTACCATAATCTAAGCAAATTTCTTCATAGAATGATGTGTGAGTATTTTTTAATGTAAACCTTCCCGTGTCCAATCCACATTCAGTTTCTTTTATTAAACTCATGTAGCTATTCGTGAACACGTTGAACAATCAAGGGGAGGCTACACATCCTTGTCTGAATCCTTTTAAGATTTTGAACCAGTATGTGTACTAACTATATACTACTATCTACTATCATATTTTTAATTTTGTTTACAACTGTTATATACTTTTAAAATTTTGGATCATCATTTATCAGTGGGAGAGCTATGCTTAGGCACGAAGGAGTCGGCTCGTTCGGAATAACACCACGGCCTCACAGAAAACTGGTAGACAAATATTTTTTATATTGTATTGCCGAGTGAGTGAGAGCACCGAAGGCCCAATGATTGAATGATCCCCTGATTTTCCCTTACCTCTTCCCTTATTCTACTCTCCTCTTTCCCCACCCCTAGTACCCCTCCCCGTCCCCGTCATGACCCTCAAATGCGGTCAGCGCACTTACGACTCTTGAGTTGCAGGTATTGTAAGTATTGAGAACATGAGTTCTCTGCTAGGAATCAAACAACACTGGTAATCAACCAGCTTTAATTGTTATAGCCTCTGTTCCTTTCCGACTTGAGTGTTCCGCGTACATTGCTCCAACGAGCTCAAGAGGCTGGCATCGCTGTAATAGCCTCACTTGGCAAGCGGATTAATAACGAAAATGCAGACCAATTTTAGCACCGCTGCGACTGCGACATACACCATATGTTCTATGTTCTTCGTAGACCACTTTTATTTAGTTGTGGTTTACTAAAATACTCCTATTTTGTAGACACATTTTTTTTTAATATCGATAGCCGGACTAAACACACGTCGACGAAATACGAAAATAAATCGGCTTTAACGTTAACTACAGAACACTCTTCTTTTATAGGAACACTACCTGCAACTTACAAAAACTTTCACTGTTCCACCAGTAATCTGATGTCACTGTATATTATGGTCCATTGAGGATAGTAACCAGGTATTCAGTAATTTACAACCCCGTTTATGATAGCGAATCGATTTGTGTGGCCTTCCACAAGCAACACCATCTTACCAATCAAATTGAGAATTGACACATATCCTAAGGGAGGTATGTGTTGTACTAAATATCGGGAGATTGTAACTTTTGTATACATCGGTGCACCAGTACTACGGCTAGCAGCAAAATTGCCAGAAAATCGCTAGCTAATACTACTACTGCCATATACCCGTACTAAGTGTGTGATAGAACTGTTAACTAATTGCAGATCAAGGATAAATATCTACAAATCAACTCAGTTCGACTTCTACTTCTGCAACTTATCTCTACTACATTCACTGTAAACAACTAAAAGTAAAAGTATTGAAACTTAACTAAGTGGTAGAGCCATGCTTGCTTAAGCACGAATGGGCCGGCTCGACCGGTGCGATACCACGGCCTCACAGAAAACCGGTTGTGAAGTAACGCTTGCGTTGCATTTCCCCGAAATGAGTGAGGTCTCCGGAGGCCCAAAACTCCCCACCCCCCTAATGATAGCGCTGTTAACGAAAAGGATACCCCAGGGGGGTACCAGCGCTAGCGTTGGAGAATCCCCCCCTGGACGTCCACCCTCAGTACGGATTATGCCTGAGCGTGGACGCCCAGGCTGCCCCTCGTACTCTGGGGGGGGCTCAACTGCGCTCTCAAAATCTGCTCGGGGCAAGAGAAGGCACACCATGGCACCCCCTGTCACGTTTACCGTGGATTTTTGTAACATCAGGGGCTTACATTCGAACCTCGACACTGTCCACCACCACCTTGAGACAGCAAAGCCGGCCTTGCTCTTTTTAACCGAGACGCAGATATCATCTCCAGCGGACACATCCTACCTCTGCTACCCTGGGTACGGACTGGAACACTCCTTTGTTCCTAAGGCTGGTGTATGCGTGTACGTTAGAGATGATATCACTTCTCGCCGCCTCGGCAATCTTGAAGGTAGGGACCTCTCCTTCTTATGGCTACGTGTAGACTGCGACGACCATCCCCGCATCTACCTATGCCTCTACAGGTCCCATAGCGGTGATGCCGAAACGGACCGACTCATCGACCACGTCCAAATGGCTACAGACTCAGTGCTCCAGCAGGTCCCATCCGCAGAGATCGTGATTCTTGGCGACTTTAACGCCCATCACGCCGAATGGCTTGGTTCGCGCAAAACCGATCATGCGGGAAGATCTGTTCACGATTTCGCCTTGGCATATGGCTTGACGCAGCTGGTAGCAACGCCTACGCGAATCCCAGATGCAGAAAGCCACGTGCCTTCACTGTTGGATCTTCTGCTGACCTCACATCCTGACGGCTACAAAGTATCCGTTGAGGCCCCTCTTGGCTCTTCGGACCATTGCCTGATTAGGAGTATAGTGCCACTCGTTCACTCGCTGCGGCCGCGAGTTACAGGCAGTCGCCGCGTATGGCACTATAGGTCAGCAGACTGGGATGGAATGCGAACATTCTTTGCATCCTACCCATGGAGGCAGGTTTGCTTCTCGCCGGATGATCCCAATGTCGTTGCTGACTCTGTCGCGGATGTTGTGCTTCAGGGTATGGAACTTTTCATTCCATTCTCCCTGATTCCCACAGGTGGCAAGTCCCAGCCTTGGTTTGGTCGAACCTGCAAAGCGGCGTCCCGCCGAAAGCAGGAATGTTACCAAGCATGGGCTAATGCAGCGACAGCACGGGATGTAAAGACCAGCACATTAAAGAAGCAATTTAACTTTGCCTCCAGGTCCCTCAAAAGAGTAATTGCTTCGGCGAAGTCGGCTCACATCGGCAGAATTGGCGAGAGACTAGTTAGTCTCCCCTCCGGAACTCGTGCATTCTGGTCTCTTGCCAAAGCTGTCCAGGGGAACTTATGTAAGCCATCCCTTCCACCTCTGCGCATAGGAGATAATTCGTTGGCCCACGACGCTAAAGAAAAAGCCGATCTTCTGGGCAAACTCTTTGCGTCCAACTCGACCCTGGACGACGGGGGAAACGCACCGCCGACCATACCGCAGTGCGAGACCCGCATGCCGGAAGTCCGGTTTACACAAAGGGCAGTGCGTAAAGCGCTTCTTTCCCTCGACGTTCATAAGTCGAGTGGGCCCGATAGAATCTCCCCTATCGTGCTGAAGACGTGTGCTCCAGAGTTAGCACCGGTTTTAACGCGCCTTTATCGGCTTTCTTACTCTCTTGGCGTAGTCCCGAACTCATGGAAGACAGCTCTAGTGCACCCAATCCCTAAAAAAGGAGATCGCTCGGATCCGTCCAACTACAGACCCATAGCCATCACCTCCTTGTTCTCCAAGATAATGGAATCCATTGTTAACTGCCAGCTCCTCCGGTACTTAGAAGACCACCAGCTCCTCAATGATCGACAATACGGCTTCCGTCAGGGTCGTTCAGCTGGTGATCTTCTCGTATACTTGACTCACCGGTGGGCACAGGCGATCGAGACCATGGAGGAAGCGTTGGCCG
Organism: Tyria jacobaeae; assembly: GCA_947561695.1. Taxonomy (NCBI): domain Eukaryota; kingdom Metazoa; phylum Arthropoda; class Insecta; order Lepidoptera; family Erebidae; genus Tyria; species Tyria jacobaeae. The sequence continues at coordinate 5,534,328 of OX387215.1, read as the reverse complement.
TTAGTTTGGACGTGGCGAAGGCCTTCGATCGGGTCTGGCACAAAGCGCTCCTTGCGAAGCTTCCTTCCTATGGGCTTCCCGAGAAACTGTGCAATTGGCTCACCAGTTTCCTTACAGACAGAAGCATCAAGGTCGTTGTTGACGGTGCATGCTCCGACTCCAAGTCTGTTAATTCTGGTGTCCCACAAGGCTGTGTGCTATCACCCACGCTGTTTCTTCTGCATATCAACGACATGCTGCAGAATAGCAGCATCCATTGCTATGCAGACGATAGCACGAGTGATGCCCTTTACACCGGCCGCGCTAACATTTCTCGGGTAAACGTCATCGAAAGCCGATCCAAACTTGTGTCTGAAATCGAAACTTCTTTATCAAAAGTTTCAGATTGGGGTCGACTTAACCTAGTCCAATTTAACCCCACGAAGACACAGGTTTGCGCGTTCACCGCTAAAAAGTTGCCATTGGTCGTATCACCTCAATTTGAGAGCACTTCCCTAACTGCATCAGCCAGTATCGGAATCCTTGGCGTCGATATATCAAGCGAAGTCCAGTTTCGCGGTCACTTAGAGAGTAAGGCCATATTAGCCTCGAAGAAGCTTGGTGTGCTAAACAGATCGAGACAGTATTTTACTCCGGCCCACCGCCTGCAACTTTATAAGGCGCAGGTTCGGCCGCACATGGAATACTGTTCTCATCTCTATGCAGGTGCACCCCAGTACCAACTTCTGCCTCTTGACCGCATTCAACGGAGAGCGACTCGCATCATCGACTGCCAAGATATTTCTGATCGACTTGACACCTTGGCGTTGCGTAGAGATGTATCTTCACTCTGCATCCTCTATCGCTTGTATCATGGGGAGTGTTCAGAGGAATTGTTCGGACTTATACCGGCTGCTGGTTTCCGCCATCGTCCTACGCGACAAAATATCCATCCCCATCACCTGGACGATTGGCACTCCACCACTGTGCGCTTCTCGAGAAGCTTTTTGCCTCGCACAACCAGCTTATGGAACAAATTGTCGCCTGCCGTATTTCCGAACCGATACGACCTTCAAACCTTCAAGAAGAGAGCGTACCTCTGCCTAAAAGGCCGGCAACGCACTTGTGACTCTTGAGTTGCGGGTGTCCATGGGCGGCGGTAGTCACTTACCATCAGGTGACCCGTCTGCTCGTTTGCCCCCTATCGCATAAAAAAAAAAAAAAAAAAAAAAAAAAAAGTCGCAGTACACCTAGTAACCCAAAATAACTTAACAAGACTAACATAATTTGATGGAACTGTTTCCTAAATATGGACCTGTAAGAAGTGACGTGGTAAGGTGACTAACGTGGAAAATCACGTCTCTAAACTAGAGAATGAATGGGTAGCATTTTAGAAATGAAACCAAGTTTTTAAATAAAAAAAAAAATATAATATAAAAGTTGGATATTGATCCAACTTTTATATTATTATTTTTTTTTTTAAATATTGTTATTACAGTAATTGTACTGTAATAACAATATTTAAGGGAAAACGAAGCAGTTGTACGCTACAATAAAAAAAATGACGGAAATGTTGGTTGCCAATAGACTACACACTAAACAAAAAATTTAATTAACAGGGATGCTTGTAGAAGAATACTAAATCCGAACGTATGTATAACAATTTATGGATTACATAGTGTTGTCCCATGTGGGGATCGAACACACAGCACTCGACGCGGCAGCCTCTGAGCCAACTGATTATTTACGCGTCTGCCGCTGCCTATCTTTTCGGAATTATATATGTATTTGTTTTTATATAATCCATATACCTTCATCCATACATTCTATTAATTATTAAATAAATCCCCTTAAACATTTCCTATTACAAACAACATATTTTTATGTGTGCGACAGTGGTTAGTTATACTAAACGCTTACACAAATCTCGTTAAAAATACCGTTCCCAGTGGGTGAGGTTGTATAAACAAGTTTAATTTGCTTTTATATCGGGCATCCGAAATGTCAGAGGAATGTTTTCTGTCCGAAACCTTATACTAAATAAAACAATCTTTTTTCATTTAATTTCAAGTTTATGCAGAAACATTGTTTACCCAATTATTTATGTTATTCGGCACATTCTAAAAAAAAAATGTATTTTGTTCTCGTAGTCCTAAGGAAAGACCCTTTCCGTATGAGAAAAAAACGTAATTCCTATAATCGATATGATTGGTTTAGTAAAAGGATTGGATGAAAATATTGCATGATATTGAAGAATAAAATTCTATGGCTGTAATGGAACACTAAAAATAACACAACTCAGTTTTTCTGTAATAAGCAGATTAAACAGAAACTTGTAAATAAGTAAAAGACTGAATGAAGTAAATGATTTGCATAAATTTAAATAAAAAATACAATATTTTGCCCAATATAATAAATGAGAGTACTATCAACAAATTATCTATCAAATTCAGACAGTTAATTTTTATGGAATACCTAAAATAAAACAAAAAATAACTATATTCATTAAATTTGCATTACGTAATGTGAATTTAAAGACTCAGAAATCTGCCACCACCAATTTTATTATTATATATATAACAATTCTATTTTGTTATAAGAAATACATTCGATTGAGTGAGTACCTAAAATCATAAAATACTAGACTATATGCAAAAAAAATATGTAATTTTCTTTTAATCATAGCAAGTTTAAATGCAAAAAAAAATGTATCGCAAATAACATAACAGACGGCCAAAAGAGCCACCACTTTTAACGCAGAAGAAATAATATAATTCATCATCATATAACAATCAATGCCTTATGCTTTTCAGAAATATATAAAATACGATTACATTTCAAATTATCTAAAAACAATATCACACACAGAAAAACATCCTAATGGCATTATTCAAAGGTTGATAGAAAAATAACCACACAACGTGCAATATTACTAACATATTCTCGTAACAAAGACGCATACGTTGTCAAGAGGGTCTGTAAATGATGTATAGTAAAACTTTTATACGACACATCACAGTCGTATAATGCTCTTGCTTATTTTATTCTTTTGCATTCTTTTCCCTAAGTTTTAGTATAAATATTCTTCCTTTCAGCTACATTTCAAGTTGCTTTCGTTGAGAACTTAGATGTGTTTTGTCCTTTGGTGACTTCTTTATCCTTGCTGAGTTTAGTGTATTTTTTTTTTGCTATCATAATGAGAATGTTCTTTTTACGACCTAATAAAATTATGCATATGCACATTCGACATTCTTATATAACACATTACATTTAGAATTTGACAGTTTAAAGTACCCACTGTTTATACGAGATATATTTTAAACGCATTTAATTTACCAAATGAATTCATAGCGAAGATGAATGTAAACGCTTACTGATGCCCCGATTATTTGTATACAAGCTTTTGTCCGTGCCTTCGTTCGAGCAGCAAAGTTGGAAATTCTAAAATTAACTTCAGTTTATGTCATCCATTAAATGGCAATGTTTTTTTTTTAATTTGTATCGTTAATTGTAAGGATAAAAAAACTGCAACACAATAACAGCCATTTGTCATACCTAAAATCAGTGGAAAAGATAACACAACGCCATAACATGGCCTTCGGGAACGCACTTCTCGTAAAAGATTTTGGAAGGTTTGGTCGCTGCTCAGCAAGCCTGAAGAACAATAGAGCCTCGTAGCCAAAATCATGGCGGTCATGGTACGATTCCGTTGAGCAGTATTTTTGATGTCCTGTCTACGAGCGGTGAGGCCAGATCGTTCTCATCATCTCTTCTTGTGAAAAATGATGTCATCGCTAAATATCGATGCATTTTTTTTGTTCTGATGCAGAAATTGTTTTGTTAAAACGCTGTTAGAAACTTTTATAGGCATCTTGATTGACAGTTGATTTTCCAAATAGTGAAATTCACTAAAAATAATGAATAAGGATCCAAAAAAGTTAAAATAATAATCCTCAATTGCGGCGATACTCTTAAACGTACTTAATGTGTATTTATTTACAGGATTATTTACATTCATGCATCGTAAAATTCTTCCACATTATCGCTTCGAATTGTCAATGGTATACTCGATAGTCAACTTCTCGACCAATTACAATTTAAGATATTAACAAGATCTGTGAGTATAACATATACTAGCAATAATAATGTATCTCAAAATAATCCAATCCCAAGAATGTGTCAGTAAAATGCTATGTGTTCCCGGGTCAATATTTTTCACAACAACCTCAAAGTATATAAAAGAATTTTGTTTAAGGCTTACACTCTAAAGAAAGATAAAAACTTTTTATCTTAATCTCCTTTGTATTACTGTATGCTAAAAAAACTTAATGTATTTTATTACTTGTAATGCCGAATATTTGTATTAGTTTAATCTCAACAGTTTTCTAACCATCGCTTCGGGTAGTTTTAACTGAGCTTCAGATTTGTGTATTGAAGTATATGTTTAGAACGAATTAATCTGTAATCTGTTACTGTACTAATTCAATAAAATAAAATATGTAAATTTGGATACAAAAAGACAAAAACGAATTAAAGTTAAAACCGAATGTGCATTAATTTTAAGTGAATGACATGTAACATTACCATTGTTGGTTTTGTCGTTATAAGTGATTAAAAACTTTCTTTCAAAACCGGGTACAGAAGAAGTCGGAGGGGCCGTATTTATATTTTTTTATGTAAGATACCAACACATTTAATTGTTGTTGATTCAAAAGTCTATCTGTCATGTCACAAATAAAAAAAAATCACATCTATTACTATTGACTTTTAAGCCAATAGTTTTAAATTTATGTTTCATAAAAGCCATATATTGTAAAACTGTTTCTACACGTCCTCTCTCAGAATTCCGTCTTCGAAGTACCAAATGTTCGATTTTTATTTATCTGCTCAATAATGAGTTGTATTGCTGAACTGAAAATAACTTGTCCCAGAGGGTCATCCTGACTACATCCAACGGACGACTCGAAATTATTGTCTTTATATACCCGTTTTGTAGGTGTAAATGAAATTTATAAATTTTAGGCGTTTGTTTTGTTTGGATAAAAATAAACCATGTAATACTGTAATTATCGTTTACAGCGGACCGGCCTAACAACGGTTCTCCTTTTCAGTTACTTTAGTGTTCTTTCCTTGAACATGCTCTTTTTAATTTTAGAACTTGGAGCATGTATAAGAAACGAATTTAAAATTGCTTTGATGAAGAAAAGCATTATAAAGTAGCATTAAAACCGGTGTAAAAAAAAATATATTGTACTAGCGGACCCGACAGACGTTGTCCTGCATGATATTTCAAGCGATTAGGATCAATATAGATAAATACCCTAGATACCGACTGCAGCGCCATCTGCCGGGCTGATTTGTGAATCTAAACCATTCCCAGATCCCCTTGAACACACACAAAAAATTTCATCAAAATCCGTCCAGTCGTTTGAGAGTAGTTCAGTGACATACACACTCACAGAAGAATTATATATATAAAGATTACTAGACAATATATCGTATATAATGCATTAAATTGCCGAATGAGTGGTACCGGAGGCCTTATTACTCCTTTCCTGCTTCCCCTCCTACCATCCCCATCTCCTCTTTTATCTCCCCTCATCTCCAATCTCCTCTTTCCAGTCCCTCATCACCCTCAAAGACAGGCAGCTTTCTCGAAAATTCCTGTGGGCCTAGTCTTAAACCTATACTTGACCAATAGGGTAGACCTTTAAACGGTGGTCGTATGAGCTCTCATACGTAGCACTAGAATAGCTTCATCATTTGACTAGAATAGCTCTATCATTTATCATTTATCATTTATATACATACCTACATACGTTCAAGCCTATGTCCTTATATAGGCGAAGGTTTTACCATTACAATATGGTCCCACTAACGTAATAGGAGACAAGGCTATAGCCATCATCCGGTCACTGTATATCTTTATGTATATATACTCGTATTGTCTGATAGATAACAGTCTGGTCCCTTGATCCCTTAGACGCTTTTTACAACAGACGCAAGAAGATATGGGGTGGCCCTGTTGTACTCCACCGAGAACCACACGACTACCTTTCAGTAAATATGTTATATAACATCATTCGTAACACCATCAATATCTTTCAATATAAGCTTCAGATTAAGATTTTCTACTCAAGATTCTCTGACTTTTTTGAATGGAACGACAGGATAAGCTTTGTGAAGCGAAATAGTGTAATAATTTTTTTTTTGATGACCCAATATAATTGGATGTCGGAATTTTTAGGGTAAACGGAAGTTTCGTCGTTTTTTTACGGTTATGGGACTCCATTTAAGTTTTATACTTTATTTTTAAGTTTAAGAGTTAAAGTTTTTAAATACCTTCCTGTAATACCAAATTAATAAGTCTACTTTAAGTCGTTGTAGCAGTAAAGAAAATGCTTATGGTTAAAACCATTTCTTTAATAAAATTAAAGTAATATTATACATCATTAATTACAAATTGAAGTGTTATTTTTTTTTTCAATTAAAATAAAACAGTTTACCATGTGTATTCATACTCGTAACATGTACATAAATAATAAATGTATCATTTATACTAGATATATCTAGCTTTCATTTATGCACAGAAAAAAGTTATAAAACTGTGCATTGCAACATATGGGCACCAAGAAGTGCAGACATATGTATACAGTATACATATGTATGTTGACCTGTCATGGTTTGAAAAGTCTTTATTAAGTCTTCAACTACGATTGTAATTACACTGTCCTATAACTTACTTGACTTATGTTCCCGTGTCCCCTAAATGGGGTAGAGGGCGTCCACAGTACGCCGCCAGCCCGTTCGGTCTCTTGAGCTTTGCGCTTTATTTCACTCCAAGTCTTCCATATGTTCTTCGCATCTGCGATGACCGTTCACCGCCAGGTCTGCTTATTGCAGTCGCGTTTACGCTTCCTTGGGGATTCCAGTCTAGGGCTTGGTATATGTTCAGGGACCCTTCGGAGAAGACAAGAGTCCAAGACAGAATAACAACAAGGAGGAGAGGTAAGAGAAGACACCCCTGTCGTACTCCCGCAAGCATAGGTATGTCCTCCGAAACGAGGCTATCGTGTATAACTACAACTTTTAGCAAATTAAAACTTCATTTAACAAGGAACAATGCGGAACAAAACAAAAGGTCGGTCGGTAATAATAAAATATTTACATAAACTGTAGGCTCAAAACTTTACGTAAAATAAACTACAAAGTGGGAATTGCATTCATTTGAACAAAGACAAGATACGAATTAAATTACAAAAAAAAATTCCAAACTTCTATTACTTTGTCAAAGCGAAAATTAGCCTTTACAATTGTTTACTTTTACTTTACAATGCGCTCAAAATGTCATTGATGCTTCATTCAAGTCCTTTGTATAATCGCTCAAAGGCCAAGTGAAATTTATTTGAATGTTTAAAGTTCTATTTTTTTAATTTAACTTTAAACTATACTTTTCTAGACTGACCCAGAGCGCGTATTACCTGGATAAAAAGCCTTGGGACTCATTTTACACCGGAGTGTAATTAAGATAAGGTCATTGTAGAGCGTTATTAAAATTAAGATATTTTTCTATGAACTCTCCTTTTCACGGATATATAACGCAATCAAGATTTTGTTATAAAATATGTAATCTGAAAATTTTCTTTCTATTTCATAATTAAGAAAAGAATCCTATTCTTTTTTCAAGGTATCTTTATCAGGCCTCATATTTACCAGGCAATTTTTTTTTTAAATATAGTAATTCCTCTCCTCCGATCTCCTTGAGTGCTGGCCTGAGGGTAGCGGATTGGTCTGTCCGCTACTCTAGCTGAGACGGTAGCATGTTGTCTTCTGAGCTCGCCTCTGTAACTTAGAGGGGAGCTCGGCCCCCCGCTTTCCTTGGTTCTCTGAAGCTATCTTCTTAGAGCATACCCGGGTTCTATACAATAGACCCACTTGTGACGGAACACCGTGTAGTTTTAGTCGGTGTGAGTCCGACATACAGCTTCACTGTTAGTTCCAGTGCGGTGATGACCCGTGGGGGTTTCTACAAGTTAAAAAGGCCTCATTATTTAATAGGGTATTTTTTTATATACATACATATTTAAAGTAATCTACAAATTTAATAATAGATGTGATAGTCAACTAGTCTTTATATTTGCTCAAAATAGTATCTCTTTCAGCTGTAAAAATGTTGACTATCGTTTGGCTGTACGAAAACATAAAATTATCCAAGATTAGATTATATGAGGAGAAGAAGTCAATTCGTGTAGTTGAACAGTAATTAACACCAAGAAGGGCTTTTAAGTGTTGGAGCTCAACGTCCAGTATTAGGTGCTCACCTGCATGCGTTGCGTCCGGGGGCGGTGGCGACTAACTGATAATAGGGTATGGAATTTCAGAGCGCAAATAAATGGCTCACCAGCCCTCTGCCCACAGCTATCATTCCTGATTAGCTTTAATCCTGTGAAAGCATATGCGGTGGAGGATAAACATAGCTTGAGCGATGATTCGAAATAAGTTACTTTGATCCTTATTCTGTACATCATTAAGATTCATAAGAACGTCGGGAAAAATTAAAAGAGAGAGTCTAAATAATTATTTGAACCCTCTAAAAACTAGTATCACTAAAGGAAGACAGATATTCATCAGTGCCAATTGTTGTAATAAGTTTTATTTTACTTTATATTTCAGCAAGTAAAGGTTTCTTTTTATTGAAAAAATATACTGATATATAGTAATTTTATTCAATAAAATTTGTATGTAACAAATGTTAAAGAGAAAACAAATATTAAGCCTTTTTAAGAAACCATTATCCATTCATTTAGTTCTAAATAAAGAGGCAGCCATTATATGAAGAAACACCTCTTCTTCAGGATAACTCATTAAATTGACATGACTTTATATATTTTAGACAGTTTTACCGTTCACATAATTGTAGATATCGTACACATTATATTTTACGAAAACCGATTATTAACTTTAATCATTTTAACAATAAATAGCATTAACAAAATTGTACTCATTTTCAACGGGACTTTAGTTTGTTTATGATTTACCCAATATTATGAGTTTTTTGTTAAATTGATAAAACTAGTATTAAACCTTAAATCCTCCAGAAACTTCAATATTCAATTTTCTTCGCATTCGGCAAAATTCCGAGTAGCAAACAATAGATTTACAACAACAACAGATTTACAAACCAGAATTCACTCATGGTCTGTTAGAACATGGCTTTATACGGATTACAGAGACCCTAGAGGCTCAGAGTGAATCTAATTTAGTTATAACACAATTTGTTAGGGCTGGGGTAATGTCTTCAGCACAAGCGGAAAGTGATAAAAGCGAAATCGGTGACCATCGCTTATGGGACTCAGGTGAACAATTATATAAAATGAAGTATATTAAGGACTTTTTACGGGCGTAACTCAGAGATAGACTTTTCATGTAAAGCCGGCGTTTTATAACATTTTCTTTTCGACATTCAGGACCCATCTGTTAAGCAATGATTAAACCATTCAAAGAAATCTCTGCGTATTTTAAGGAAAAAAATATAAAAAAGGACTGGTTCTACATCTATTTCACTGTGAGGCTTAAAAGGAATGATATGGAAATGAAACAACATTCATGATGTAACAGTTACAACACGAAGGTGATGTATAATTAATTTGCTTCATTTGCTTTATCAAATGGTATACTATTATTATTATTGTGCTATTAATATTGTAATTAGATTTCGCAGTAAATATTTAACATATACCGTTGTTCGAGATCTCAGCACCTTTTCAGGCCTCCAAGCAAAGTAGATAAATTAAGAACAATAATTCTTGATTGCTTGATTCTCACCTCTTAAAATAAATTATACATGGTTCTTCAATTAAAGGGATAGAATTTCTGTCAATCTGAAGTAGTCTATTTATTATATAATTCATATAGTAAATGGACTATTTAATGGCGACGGTAGTCACTCTCCATCAGGGAACTGGTGGAGAGTGACTACCGTCGCCAAGTTCACTATGCCCCATTTCTAAAAGGACCGACGGTTGCAAACAGTCAATTTCCCAGAATGCCCATATCCCTAAAAATCCAATTTCCAAAAAGTTCAAGGGGATATATGTAGATATTTCTCGATGCGACGTGAATGTTGAAAGTAAGTTATTTATTACATTAAAATTTGTTATTTTCTAATACAATCTACTCTATTGAAAGTGGTATTTAACATGATCAAATTTCTGAATTTTTCAAACATTATTTTTTTCCTAATAAGGACTTGTCTGTAGGTATTCCAAACCTTAGTACTATTCTTTTATTATTTACTGTTACTAAGTGTAATAATGAATAATTTAAATAATTCGTTAACTAGTATCAAAGGTTCTTATCTTAGTACATAAGAGACAAACATGTCATTGTCATCTGACTACTGACATCAACCCAATTATCACTTAACAAACAAAACACAATTTGATATCAACTTACAGAGTTCTATAAGGGTTAACACTGTTTTAAGGACATTTTGCTATAGTGAACATATACCTTTGACTACCTATTACAACGTGACAAGCTGAAAAATATTATAACATGTATATGTGTAAGTACAAAAACAGATATGTAAAAGCGATTATTAAAATAACGTAATATGTAAATGAGATCTACAATTTAATTAAAAACTTCTTCTAAGCGATTATATAATTACAAACATGTTCAAACACTATAAATATTACAGTTCATTTACTAATTTAACTTCTACACAGAACATTTAAATGTATTTAGAAATCTATCTACATATAACGATATCATATTTTTTACTTAACGAAGGGAAGTAGTCATTCAAAAACAATATCAACGGATTTAAGTAAAAATTACTGTATAAATATCAAATTTAATTTAATAATTAACGTCATCGAAGTACTTAACAAATACAGCTCTAAGTATGAGATATAAATATCTACATATACTTTTACTAATAACCTCCTCCTCCTCCGCAGAGGATAAAGATTGTTTTCTAATTAAGATATGTGTAGCACTTTAAGTATTATAAAGAACAGTTTCGCAATGGGCTACCATTTTACAAAGCCTACATTTACAGCTTAATCCATAAAACATCAATATCTATATTACACTTATGTCGTAAGTGAACCCCTGTCTAAAAGTGTTTTAACTCTTAGAACAGTACTTGACCTAGAAGAGAACCTAGAATCTGTTTGTGAATAATTTTTGATCGAAAAAGTCTCAAGACTGGGCACAGCTCTACAAACTAATTTAGTTGTAAAACTTTCGCAATGTCGTAAATTTTCCACAAATATGCTCTGTTTTTCCAATATCGCCTGAAAACATACGATCTTATAATTTTGTCAACATGTACCCTTACATGTTATATATAACATAAAACAACAAATTTTACAATAATTTGCTAGACCTATAAATGTATGTGATAAAACTCGTAAAGCCTGTTTTTATGGAAATGTCTCTAAAGCGATAAGATTTAACAATAAGGGATACAAAAAACACCCAGACACAGAACAACAATTTGAGGATTACACAAATTGTTGTCCCGTGCGGGGATCGACAATACTCGGCGTATCTTGAAAAATATTGTAATTACACATTTGGTGTTTGCTAAGTATTCATTGTCATTATGAGAATGAAGAAATGTAAAACATGAGTTTCTATAAAAAGAAATGCCTAATAAGTTGACTTGACAAAGACATTAAATTTGAAGTCCTCGCTTTGTTACTTAATCTCTGACTTTCACTCTCTCTAATTTAAAGTATTTTTACTAAATGGTAGATGTCAACATCTAATCTACTTCTGATTAATGTGTAACCTAGGTACTTCAGAGAACGAAGTACATATTAGAATGGCCGTGTTAGAATGAAAATGTATAAAGAAACGTGTATTGTTGACTATATTGTGTAAAGAATGTAATAAATATTGTATAAACTAAATATAAGAACACCACGTGTTTTCAAATTGATAAACAGCGGCACCTACTGTTTATCGATTGGAAACTGAGTGGGGAGCGCTATATAATAGCAGCCCGACCAATCAGAGCGTCACTTTGGTCGTTGAGGGTGGTGGATCGCTCTTCATAAAGTTAAGTATCTACCATTACCAAATAATAATTGTTATTATGAAGCTACGTATTGTATATACATATATATCTAATTATTGTATAATCTATATAATACAATATGGACTTGCTGATAATATAGATATTCAATACATGGTCGTTTTAACTTTTTTTTTTATACTATAGGGGGACAAACGAACAGAAGGGTCACCTGATGGTAAGTGACAACCGCCGTCCATGGACTGGACCTGCAACTCAAGAGTCTAGGTGCGCTGCCTGCCTTTGAGGATGATGAGGGATGGGAGGATGGGACAGAAGAGTGGGAGGTTGTGGAGATGGGAAAGAGTAGAGGGGGGTGAGGCGAGTGGAAAGGGGAGAGGGAGAGTTGGGCCTCCGGAAACCTCACTCATTTCGGGGAAATGCAACGCAAGCATTTCCCCGAAGCAAGTTACTTCACAACCGGTTTTCCGTGAGGCCGTGGTATCGCACCGGTCGAGCCGGCCCATTCGTGCCTAAGCATGGCTCTACCACTGTTAAACTATGTTTGATATCTAAATATGTAACATATAAAGCTATATATTATATTTGATTTATTATAATGCTATGGCTAATTTAACGAGAAATATAAAACTTTATTACAATATGTTATTGATTTTCTTACACATGGACCTATATATGTATATATATATGTATATATATATATATATTTCATATTTCCCTTATTCTAATTGCTTTATATTAAATAATACTGTTAGCAAGACCTAATACCTGCGTGCCACCACTGCGGAGGCAGTCGCGAGGACACTGTAGAAATAAAAATTGCTTTAATTGAACATAGGTAGACCTAGATTAGGAAGTTGCTATCTAAATTATAACATTTCAGATTAAGGCTTATGTTGTACAAAATCTTAATATTGGTTAGTGTATAGCTTTATATTTAATACATAATGGAAGTATCAATATAGAGACTGACTCATTATTATCCGACTGCGAAAGAAGGAGGGTTATGTTTTTCGACTGTATGTATTTATTTGTTTGTATGTATATATGTATGTATATTTCTTTAGCACGCCCTACAGCCTAAACGGCTTGTCGTTTTTTTTATGTGAGTGTTCTCAATAGATTCGTCTTAGTTGTGAGAGTGACACTGGGTACATCAAAATTAAACAACAAAATTAAGGATTTTTGGCACCAAATAAATTGCTGCAGTATGCTGTATCATACAAAGACATGGTGATATATAAAAATTTAATTGTTAAACATATTTGAAGTTATTTTTACATCCTTAACCTTGAAGGCATGATAAGTATCAAATATTTTTGTATGCTTTTGAAGCAAAGTACATCGATAACTTGATGATCAGTAAGTGTTATCCATTAATTTAGTTTTAAATGTTAAAGTAAAATGAAATTTGTTACTTGTATTAAACGCAGTAAAGTGATAATAATAAACCATGAACAAACAATGACAAAGTATGTAGTAAGATATAAATACATATAATTGTATACATTAACGCTTTAGTAATATTTCAATAAGATAGTGCAAGGTAATACAAATAGCTTCTAGCAATGGTGTAATTGGAAAACTAATACATGCCTAGGTAAATATGTGTTATGTATTCAGATAGTCCTAAATTTTATATCTACTATCGGCATCAACAGGACCATTTGTTTCATAAAGTGTGAACTTGATGTTAACATGAAGTGTTATAGGTACCCTATGACATTTCACTCGTGTAGGCTTATGGGTGTTACAAAGAAATATTGTACATGCATAGATATATAAATTCAAAAATATAACTCTTCTTCTTGCTCACTCAAAAAAAAAAAATTAGTTGACAAACAACTCAAAATTCTAAAGAAATCTACTGTACTGTTTATTTTTATCTACATATTTCAATGTAAAAAGTGTAAAAAGAATGTGTTAAATAAACTTTTATAGTTGGAGTAGTACTTAGTCCTTCCTGTGTCGATCGGTGAAAGCCTGGAATTCACTACCTGCGCACGTGTTCCATTTTGATCGCGGCTCTTTTAAGCGGGGCGTCAGCCGAAAAAGCATCACACCGGGCCGCCATAGTGTGGGTCACCATGCTGCATTGACTAGACATGCAATAAGGATGGTGACCACCAGTCTTAGACTCCACTTATTGCTTTCCATCAGGCAAAGGGGAGTCACTATGGTAGGCAAATATGAAAAATAAAATAAAAAAAAAGTACAGACACAGTAACACATCCCGTTAATTATTAGGTCTTCCTGTTAGTTTTGAGGGATTTATTAAAAATGAAATAATCTTGTATCCTAAAAAAGAATTTACATTTCAATCAAAATATGCTCCATTACTTCTACTAAGAGAACGTCTTCAAGAACTGTGTAAGTTTATAACGACTGCATTATGGTTCTAATTTTTTTTAACAATTTCCTCGTCAAACTCGTCCTGATAAACGCGTACCTATTGTCAAACCAGAGGTTTTGAATCGCCTGTAAATTCATACGGTTTATTTGTTTATATACTTTAGGGGGCAGACGTACGGACGGGCATCTGATGGTAAGTGACAACTGCCGTCTATTAAGTGTTAAGTGCGCTGACCGCCTTTGAGGGTGATGAGGGATGCGGGCAGGGGAAATGCAACGCAAGCGTTGCTCGCATATCGCACTGTATCGCACCAGTCGAGCCGGTCCATTCGTTCCTCAGCATCGCTTTACCACTATAAATACTTTATGTATTTTATTACATGCATACATATCCGTAAAGTATAAATATGTGACCGTACATGTATAAATATATGTACATACATACATAAACTCACCCTTGTGTCCCCGAAGGAGTAGGTAGAAGGGTAATTAGGGCCCACATTTTGCCGATAGTAATTTAGTCCCATTTACGTAACAGGAGTTACCCATTTGACCTTTGGAATAAATATACATACAAAACATTTAAATGACATAAAAAGAAGGATAGAAAATAAAGTAAACAGATATTGCTTATTCATAAGGTTTAAGAAGTATAAGCAACAGCTCAAGGAAGTCAGGGTGGCATACCTACATATAACTAGAACTGGCTGGTGCCCGGATACCTGTCCTTTAATTAAACAAACTAAATAAACATATATACTAAAAGTAGTATTTTTAAATGTGTGTTAAAGTATACCTTACGTAATTGTAAGAACTTGAATGCCCTTTTGGTCTGGTGGTTAGTGACCCTGACTGCTAATCCAAAAGTCGTGGGTACGATTCCCACCCAGGATTAATGATTGTGTTATGAGCATAAGCATTTCTACGGTGTCAGGGGTTTAATTTAGCTATAGTAGGTATGTCATAATGTTTATCAGCTGTGTGGTTACTATAGTACAAGCTCTTTTACAAGCGTTTGGGATCAAACGGCTTTCTGTGAAATTATATTAGGAATCTTATGTTATTTAATAAAACTTATATCAACAACATAAGCACATGAACAATTTTAACTGTAATGGATATTAAAAACTAACTCTACATCTACTTTGCAGCAATATTCAATAAAATGTTACTAATAAAATAAACTTTTAGTGCTAGTGGTCTGGGGTGCATAAGACGAGTGAAAAGAGAATTTAATTACAACTTTAAACAAACATATGTATATTCATTTTGATGTATTTTCAACCGACTTCAAAAAAGAGGAGGTTCTCAATTCATCTGCATTATTATTTATTTTTTTATATTTGTTAACTCAGAACTTTTGAATGCGTGTACCGATTTCAACAGTTTACGAACAACGGTTTTCTGGTGCGTCCCCTTCCCATTTTAATTCGGCATCCATGAGAAAACCATAATAGTCTTAAATTTGCATTAACCATGTGTGCGAAAAATGGACGAATAACTCAATATCACGCCACCGATTTCGATTATATGTATGTATATATATATATATACATATATATATATATATACATATATATATATATATATACATATATATATGTATATATATGTATATATATTACTATATATACGTGTGGTTCTCGTTGGAGTAGAATACAGGCACCCCCTCTCTTGCCATGGGTGTCCTAAAAGGCTTAAAGGCTACTAAAGGAGTGGACGGTTTCCTATCAATGTAAGTCTGATATGTCAGATAGAATTGAAAACCAATACGGTCATATAGAGTGCCCGGTTCACGCAATGTACGTTACGTTACGTCGGTTATTTCGCGGTTATGGTTATGTTATTAACATACTTTGTTTATTGATACTTTTTCGAGACAATATTTTTATAACACGAGAGTAATTATTAATACACCACGATTATATTATCCCTTCAAAAATCATTTTAAAGTCACATTAAATCTACCGTTCAACAAAAGTCCAACTGAAAAAAACGTTTTAAAATATCGCACAAGCTGTCCTCATCTCAAGATATTTTATTTTCCTTTAATAAAAAACCTTTGCTAACTCTTTTTGAATGAAAATCCTTGTGAAGTATCTTCAGATATTAATGATCCGATTTCGTCGAATAAGGCCCTCATTGTAAACGAGTTTCTTAAATCTGGCGTTATGTGTACAGGCATTAGTGATAGAGGTAGTTTATAATAGACTTTCTAGTGCTGGGCTCAAAATATCTGTTTCTTAATTATTTTTACCACCGTTAATACAATACAATACACAATACAATATTCTTTATTGTACACACACAAAAAAAATAATAAAAAAAACAACATGAAACAAATAATATACGAGCAACTGGTACAGTCAGCGGTCTTATCGCTAGCTGCGATCTCTTCCAGACAACCTTTGTAATGGACAAGTGCAATGGATTAGTAAGTAGGGCAGTTTGCAGATGTACAAATGAAGAAGTTCAGAAGAAGGTTACTCTAATACTATATTAAGAAATATGTTGACACGTTTATATACATACACTAAATATACATACCACTACATATACCAACATATAAACATACACATACTATATACATACAACATAAAATAATAAATATATATATATATATATATATATATATATATATCTATGCCAGTAATATATGCATGCAACTATAAGGACAAATAGTGTTCAAAGACTAATTTTTTAAAAATGGCTGGCGATTTAGCACGTCTCGCTGTTTCAGGCAATGCATTCCACAGGCGAGCTGCTTGCACTGCAAAGGATTTGTGGAGAAAATTTGTGGAGTTCGATGGTATTTTCACATACTCCCTCTTATCTTAAAGAACGTTTTGAGTTCTTACATAACACACATTGCAGGAACCTGAGATCGTCAGAGAATTTGAAGCTGAAAATGCCTAGGCATACCACACAATTCACTGACAAATCGTTCTCGGTGCAAGCAGTCAGGCTGTGGAATAATTTACCACTGGAAATTCGACAAGCCAAATCCATACATATTTGTAAAAAGCAAGTGGTAACCTACTTCTTGTCATTATAAATATGTATGTTCCTATTTGTATATACATATATATATGTATATATTTATTTACTTATATGTTAATATTATGTATCATAATAAATACATATATTCATATTGTTAGAATAGTACACGTTAGACTACCCCTAATATGATGTAATAATATCCGTATAAAGGTTGTCTGTAAGAAATCACCGTGAGTGATAAGACCGCCAATTGTTATACCGAAATACATGTCTATATATGTATATATTTTTTTTCCATTACTTGTATGGTGTACAATAAAGAGATAAATAAATAAATAAAATAAATAAATTGAAGTGTTTCCGAACGGAATTTGTCGATGGTTGACAGACGACTGTCAAGTCCGACAGGATTTCAATTCTGTCAGTTTGTATAAACTATGCAGGTACATTAAAAGTAAATTCAAATGTTTAAACGCTTAAGTCTTGTAGGGTATAGTTGTGAGACGGAAAGAATAAAATAGTGGGTGCTAGTTGACATAGACCCTATATTAGAAATAATTTGTTTACCTTTCGCCCGGATGATAGAAAAACTATGAACTGAATGTTTACTTCTTTGCTGAAGCAAGTCTTTTCGACTTCGTGACCTTCTCCGTGACTGGAGCTGTTTTTGTAATGACTTCAGACTCCAATGTGTCGATGTCCTTTACAGAAGTGATACGATGTCGAGTGTTATTATGCCCAAAAACATATATGGAAATTTTTCAACTTCAAGTTGCCCCGTACAATTACAAACAAAGTTAATTATCAGGAGCAGAGAATGTTTAAGTGTATTCTTAAAGCTATAATTTTGTTAAAATAAGATTCATCATTGATAAAATATTTCAATGCTCTTAAAAAAGGAAGGGCATATAAGATTCGGCTTTATATTGGTTTTTTGACCCAATCAAACTAAACTTATATCACACTATTGTCATTATTCAGCCGATTTCTGACGTTAAATCTATATAGAAGTCAAGGAAAGTTGAATAATGTTGATCACACATATTGTTTTGGCAATATGAGTGAACTGGTAATACGAACACAGGTAACAATTTGATATGTATTTGTGACAGTCCAAATTCTTGATGCATATTTCAAATACACTAACAACTGAAAGAGTATTTTCCTATGTAGGTTATTATGATCTTCCCGATCATTTCCTATTAAACATTTTGTTTTTATTTCAAGTTCTAGTATTTTTGAACTTCATACATTTTGAAGTTAAGCATAAGTGCTCCATCCATGCTTTCAATACGATTACATTCTAAAGAGAGCGCGTGAAGAAAAATCAAGGAGTTTCCTTTCTTGATTTTTTTTTTCTATTTTGATTAATGGATTCTTTTAAAGCATTTCTATTTTGAAATGTTTCCTTTGGTACTGTTTAAAGGTCACCGGTATTTACGTCTTTGAATCTTTTCTTTGCTCCTTAATTAAGGATCAGCTTGACGCTTGAACCTTTTAATTGTAGTTCAAATATTTTTTCATTCTTTGCAGACCTGCTTTTGTTTTAATCTTCACAAAATCTCTTGGGTTATTTAAAATGTTCAATTAACAAAAAAAATGCATGTATGTTCATGTAGACGGAGAAGGACACCTAACAACGTCAAATCGGGATTTGTATACATAATTAAAGATTATTTAATGCAAGTCTTAATGCGGGGTACATGTGGGTAGTTGAAGACTGAACACAAAACATATTTCCCATTCTTTAAATTGTTATTGTTTTTAATACGATTTTATAAATTTAGATTTTAAAACTATTATTGCTTTTTATAAGAAAAAGAATGTTCTTCTAAACAATACCTGCCTCATAAAATAATGCGACCTGATATCACCATCTGAAATAAGCTTTACCTCCCGTCCTATAATATCATCTCATGTTACATCTGTAATGTTATGAATTAATTTATAAATATTTTAAATCTTATAATAACAAGTAGTTTAACTTTAATGGCTTTCTAAAATTGTAAAGCTAAGGATCATTTAGGAGAAAAAAAAAAATGTTTAGAGGTAGATAATAATATAAAATATACATTTCATGATTTTGCTAAAAAAACGGTTTTAAGGAACATAGCACCAGTTCAATAAATCTACGCATAACCCTTGGAAAGCTCTAAACATATACTTCAGTTTATTTATGAAAGTCAAAGCGACAACTGTTATTACTTTTCATTCTCCATTGACTTGACAGGGAATCAATTCGTTCCGAGGTTAATTAATTTATTTGAATATAAGGAGAGTTTTTTAATGGTCATCCTGAAGTATGGGTCGATTTTATATGAGCCCTTCTCTCTTTTGTTTAATTTCAAAGTTGATTTCTGATGTTTCAATTTCAAAAACTTGTTGAATACTTCAGACATGTTTTTGAAATTTTTGTTTAAAAATTGGTCATCATGCTTTATTTATTTAGGTCTTACTCTTTATTTATCTATTTATTAATCTCATATACAACATTCATTTCATGGAACCTTAATGCGATAGTAAGGTTCACTGTCATCAAAGTATTTTTTTTTCTTTATAAGACAACTCCTGTACTAGGATTAATTCCTGTGTAGCAGGTATCCTTTACAAACATTCAAATAACGGACAAAATAATATAAATTATCTATACTACAATACCATATACACATTACGATAAAAATTTATAAACAATGTTATCCTTGTGAATTCACTCAGTATACAACAGAACAGGTTTATTTTATCCACGACGATGTTGTAGATTCTGTCCTGTAAGTTGGTACGCGCGCGCGGCACTCTCCTCTCCATGATTCCTTCAAATAAATTATAGCCAGTGTCGTAAGTAACTTATTAACAATAGTACCATAATCTGGAACTTCACTTAATACGGTCTCATCGAAACTAATAAATAAAATTAGAATATATACTCTATAAGACTGTATCAAGTTTGTACAGATAGAAGACTGAAGAATGAAATTAATATTGGAAAAGAGGATGGAATAATATGAAGTTCCGCTATGTAAAGATATGAAAGCTTGTAATAAGTAAAATGCTGCTAATGATGATATGCTATTTAATAAACTAAAATCACCAACCAACAAGTGATTGCCAAGATAATTAAGGAGTTTTTACAAACATTCCATGAAAAAATACAATAAAGGAACAATGGCAAAAATACCCGGAAACAATCACCCAAAGCCTCGAATCACTGGAACATTGAGCTGTCCAACTTGACACTACTTAAACATTACCAATGGAAAACAGGAATTTCGTTTCAGTAAAAGTTGTTTGCAACGTTAGCCCATCTTCCGTTTCCTACAAGAAATGCCCGTATTGTTACAACTAATTCATTAGAAGGGATTCCTGAGTTTACTTTCATCTTTTGTTAATGGTATTTATCTCGTTGTCATTTTTAAATACCAATTATTTAGGGGGTTTAACTTATTTATGTGATGTTTAAAAACTGAATCAATTTTTAGTCAAGATTTACTAAAGATTTTGGTTACTGATAGGAGCCCTAAGCGTAACGTGTACTCGTGTGCTTAAATTGAAACTCGATTATGAAACTTCGCAAAAATAAGTCAACTTCTTCCTCCAAATGCATATCTCTAAAAAATTTAATTTTAAAAACAAGAACAAGCCCCGATAACAATGGAACTATGATTTTACTCAGCAGACAGCAGTACTTCCGAATGCAGTGACACCAAACTTTTGATATACGTACAAAGTAAATTTAAAGTTCAGTGTACGTCTTGTGCAAAACTATGTTAGTAGAGCTCTACTTTTCTTAAATACTTTATGTTGATTCTTTCACTACATGTAGCTATAATATAATAAAGTCAATAATACATATATACTTCAAACATTTGAGTTCTATGCTAAGTCACTAAATTGAAATATATTTTACAGGCGTGAGTGTATGTATGTATGAAGTGTTAGTGTATTTATCTTCACATCAATTAGGAATGTATTAACTATTACACTTTTTCTTCAGCACATATGTTAGTGTACTTTGTATTATGATTTTGAAAGCTTCCTAGTTATACAACAACAAACAATTGAGCATCAAACCACTGAAATATAAAATCCATATATTTATATTTATCTTAAAGCAATTATCTTTTAGTGGCTCGATAATGTCAAGATTTAATATTCTTTTTAGCATTCTCTTGTAAAGCAAAATCAATAGATTTCTTGACGCAATGACTGTTCCTAAAAATATATAATATATCGGATTAATAACGGAATAGTCTAGATGACTGCCAGTCTTCAGCTCTGATGAAGTCAGAAACAATGATGTTTCCAACCAGACTTGGGTGGATCGAGCTTTATGACCCGGTGCAGTCTTGCTGAAAGTACCATTCTTAGTTATGGGAAATAGTACTTTTAAGAGTCTTAACCACCTTCTTAAGGATTGTATCTTGATAAACTAATGCCGAGGTTTTGACACCTTTTTTTTTACAAAAATATGACTCAGTCACTCCTTGATAGCTTGCACCCCACCGAAGTCTACCACGTGGTACTGTGCTGACTAATTTGGATGCTTCTATAAGGCTTTGAGCATAAACTCGGCATGATTTTTTTATCTGTTTTAACTTTAAAATTATCAGTTAAATAATAATCAGTGCATCTGTTATAGGCTGCAAGTGCTAAGTCTTCTATTAAAATACGCGATATGGTTCTAGATGCTATATTCATTTCTCTAATCATCAATTAAATGTTTTGCTTTCTGTCAGGATTTCTTCAAATGTTTTCATTGCTTTGATCGCCTTTTTACATCAGTAGATGGCCAGATCTTTTCTGTAACAAACAAAACAGATTTTTTGTAGCTATCAATAGCCCGGTACACAAACTTTCGACTAATACTAAGCGGATGGAAAGTATCAAAAAGTCATTGTAGAGCGTTATTAAAATTAAGATATTTTTCTATGAACTCTCCTTTTCACGGATATATAACGCAATCAAGATTTTGTTATAAAATATGTAATCTGAAAATTTTCTTTCTATTTCATAATTAAGAAAAGAATCCTATTCTTTTTTCAAGGTATCTTTATCAGGCCTCATATTTACCAGGCAATTTTTTTTTTAAATATAGTAATTCCTCTCCTCCGATCTCCTTGAGTGCTGGCCTGAGGGTAGCGGATTGGTCTGTCCGCTACTCTAGCTGAGACGGTAGCATGTTGTCTTCTGAGCTCGCCTCTGTAACTTAGAGGGGAGCTCGGCCCCCCGCTTTCCTTGGTTCTCTGAAGCTATCTTCTTAGAGCATACCCGGGTTCTATACAATAGACCCACTTGTGACGGAACACCGTGTAGTTTTAGTCGGTGTGAGTCCGACATACAGCTTCACTGTTAGTTCCAGTGCGGTGATGACCCGTGGGGGTTTCTACAAGTTAAAAAGGCCTCATTATTTAATAGGGTATTTTTTTATATACATACATATTTAAAGTAATCTACAAATTTAATAATAGATGTGATAGTCAACTAGTCTTTATATTTGCTCAAAATAGTATCTCTTTCAGCTGTAAAAATGTTGACTATCGTTTGGCTGTACGAAAACATAAAATTATCCAAGATTAGATTATATGAGGAGAAGAAGTCAATTCGTGTAGTTGAACAGTAATTAACACCAAGAAGGGCTTTTAAGTGTTGGAGCTCAACGTCCAGTATTAGGTGCTCACCTGCATGCGTTGCGTCCGGGGGCGGTGGCGACTAACTGATAATAGGGTATGGAATTTCAGAGCGCAAATAAATGGCTCACCAGCCCTCTGCCCACAGCTATCATTCCTGATTAGCTTTAATCCTGTGAAAGCATATGCGGTGGAGGATAAACATAGCTTGAGCGATGATTCGAAATAAGTTACTTTGATCCTTATTCTGTACATCATTAAGATTCATAAGAACGTCGGGAAAAATTAAAAGAGAGAGTCTAAATAATTATTTGAACCCTCTAAAAACTAGTATCACTAAAGGAAGACAGATATTCATCAGTGCCAATTGTTGTAATAAGTTTTATTTTACTTTATATTTCAGCAAGTAAAGGTTTCTTTTTATTGAAAAAATATACTGATATATAGTAATTTTATTCAATAAAATTTGTATGTAACAAATGTTAAAGAGAAAACAAATATTAAGCCTTTTTAAGAAACCATTATCCATTCATTTAGTTCTAAATAAAGAGGCAGCCATTATATGAAGAAACACCTCTTCTTCAGGATAACTCATTAAATTGACATGACTTTATATATTTTAGACAGTTTTACCGTTCACATAATTGTAGATATCGTACACATTATATTTTACGAAAACCGATTATTAACTTTAATCATTTTAACAATAAATAGCATTAACAAAATTGTACTCATTTTCAACGGGACTTTAGTTTGTTTATGATTTACCCAATATTATGAGTTTTTTGTTAAATTGATAAAACTAGTATTAAACCTTAAATCCTCCAGAAACTTCAATATTCAATTTTCTTCGCATTCGGCAAAATTCCGAGTAGCAAACAATAGATTTACAACAACAACAGATTTACAAACCAGAATTCACTCATGGTCTGTTAGAACATGGCTTTATACGGATTACAGAGACCCTAGAGGCTCAGAGTGAATCTAATTTAGTTATAACACAATTTGTTAGGGCTGGGGTAATGTCTTCAGCACAAGCGGAAAGTGATAAAAGCGAAATCGGTGACCATCGCTTATGGGACTCAGGTGAACAATTATATAAAATGAAGTATATTAAGGACTTTTTACGGGCGTAACTCAGAGATAGACTTTTCATGTAAAGCCGGCGTTTTATAACATTTTCTTTTCGACATTCAGGACCCATCTGTTAAGCAATGATTAAACCATTCAAAGAAATCTCTGCGTATTTTAAGGAAAAAAATATAAAAAAGGACTGGTTCTACATCTATTTCACTGTGAGGCTTAAAAGGAATGATATGGAAATGAAACAACATTCATGATGTAACAGTTACAACACGAAGGTGATGTATAATTAATTTGCTTCATTTGCTTTATCAAATGGTATACTATTATTATTATTGTGCTATTAATATTGTAATTAGATTTCGCAGTAAATATTTAACATATACCGTTGTTCGAGATCTCAGCACCTTTTCAGGCCTCCAAGCAAAGTAGATAAATTAAGAACAATAATTCTTGATTGCTTGATTCTCACCTCTTAAAATAAATTATACATGGTTCTTCAATTAAAGGGATAGAATTTCTGTCAATCTGAAGTAGTCTATTTATTATATAATTCATATAGTAAATGGACTATTTAATGGCGACGGTAGTCACTCTCCATCAGGGAACTGGTGGAGAGTGACTACCGTCGCCAAGTTCACTATGCCCCATTTCTAAAAGGACCGACGGTTGCAAACAGTCAATTTCCCAGAATGCCCATATCCCTAAAAATCCAATTTCCAAAAAGTTCAAGGGGATATATGTAGATATTTCTCGATGCGACGTGAATGTTGAAAGTAAGTTATTTATTACATTAAAATTTGTTATTTTCTAATACAATCTACTCTATTGAAAGTGGTATTTAACATGATCAAATTTCTGAATTTTTCAAACATTATTTTTTTCCTAATAAGGACTTGTCTGTAGGTATTCCAAACCTTAGTACTATTCTTTTATTATTTACTGTTACTAAGTGTAATAATGAATAATTTAAATAATTCGTTAACTAGTATCAAAGGTTCTTATCTTAGTACATAAGAGACAAACATGTCATTGTCATCTGACTACTGACATCAACCCAATTATCACTTAACAAACAAAACACAATTTGATATCAACTTACAGAGTTCTATAAGGGTTAACACTGTTTTAAGGACATTTTGCTATAGTGAACATATACCTTTGACTACCTATTACAACGTGACAAGCTGAAAAATATTATAACATGTATATGTGTAAGTACAAAAACAGATATGTAAAAGCGATTATTAAAATAACGTAATATGTAAATGAGATCTACAATTTAATTAAAAACTTCTTCTAAGCGATTATATAATTACAAACATGTTCAAACACTATAAATATTACAGTTCATTTACTAATTTAACTTCTACACAGAACATTTAAATGTATTTAGAAATCTATCTACATATAACGATATCATATTTTTTACTTAACGAAGGGAAGTAGTCATTCAAAAACAATATCAACGGATTTAAGTAAAAATTACTGTATAAATATCAAATTTAATTTAATAATTAACGTCATCGAAGTACTTAACAAATACAGCTCTAAGTATGAGATATAAATATCTACATATACTTTTACTAATAACCTCCTCCTCCTCCGCAGAGGATAAAGATTGTTTTCTAATTAAGATATGTGTAGCACTTTAAGTATTATAAAGAACAGTTTCGCAATGGGCTACCATTTTACAAAGCCTACATTTACAGCTTAATCCATAAAACATCAATATCTATATTACACTTATGTCGTAAGTGAACCCCTGTCTAAAAGTGTTTTAACTCTTAGAACAGTACTTGACCTAGAAGAGAACCTAGAATCTGTTTGTGAATAATTTTTGATCGAAAAAGTCTCAAGACTGGGCACAGCTCTACAAACTAATTTAGTTGTAAAACTTTCGCAATGTCGTAAATTTTCCACAAATATGCTCTGTTTTTCCAATATCGCCTGAAAACATACGATCTTATAATTTTGTCAACATGTACCCTTACATGTTATATATAACATAAAACAACAAATTTTACAATAATTTGCTAGACCTATAAATGTATGTGATAAAACTCGTAAAGCCTGTTTTTATGGAAATGTCTCTAAAGCGATAAGATTTAACAATAAGGGATACAAAAAACACCCAGACACAGAACAACAATTTGAGGATTACACAAATTGTTGTCCCGTGCGGGGATCGACAATACTCGGCGTATCTTGAAAAATATTGTAATTACACATTTGGTGTTTGCTAAGTATTCATTGTCATTATGAGAATGAAGAAATGTAAAACATGAGTTTCTATAAAAAGAAATGCCTAATAAGTTGACTTGACAAAGACATTAAATTTGAAGTCCTCGCTTTGTTACTTAATCTCTGACTTTCACTCTCTCTAATTTAAAGTATTTTTACTAAATGGTAGATGTCAACATCTAATCTACTTCTGATTAATGTGTAACCTAGGTACTTCAGAGAACGAAGTACATATTAGAATGGCCGTGTTAGAATGAAAATGTATAAAGAAACGTGTATTGTTGACTATATTGTGTAAAGAATGTAATAAATATTGTATAAACTAAATATAAGAACACCACGTGTTTTCAAATTGATAAACAGCGGCACCTACTGTTTATCGATTGGAAACTGAGTGGGGAGCGCTATATAATAGCAGCCCGACCAATCAGAGCGTCACTTTGGTCGTTGAGGGTGGTGGATCGCTCTTCATAAAGTTAAGTATCTACCATTACCAAATAATAATTGTTATTATGAAGCTACGTATTGTATATACATATATATCTAATTATTGTATAATCTATATAATACAATATGGACTTGCTGATAATATAGATATTCAATACATGGTCGTTTTAACTTTTTTTTTTATACTATAGGGGGACAAACGAACAGAAGGGTCACCTGATGGTAAGTGACAACCGCCGTCCATGGACTGGACCTGCAACTCAAGAGTCTAGGTGCGCTGCCTGCCTTTGAGGATGATGAGGGATGGGAGGATGGGACAGAAGAGTGGGAGGTTGTGGAGATGGGAAAGAGTAGAGGGGGGTGAGGCGAGTGGAAAGGGGAGAGGGAGAGTTGGGCCTCCGGAAACCTCACTCATTTCGGGGAAATGCAACGCAAGCATTTCCCCGAAGCAAGTTACTTCACAACCGGTTTTCCGTGAGGCCGTGGTATCGCACCGGTCGAGCCGGCCCATTCGTGCCTAAGCATGGCTCTACCACTGTTAAACTATGTTTGATATCTAAATATGTAACATATAAAGCTATATATTATATTTGATTTATTATAATGCTATGGCTAATTTAACGAGAAATATAAAACTTTATTACAATATGTTATTGATTTTCTTACACATGGACCTATATATGTATATATATATGTATATATATATATATATTTCATATTTCCCTTATTCTAATTGCTTTATATTAAATAATACTGTTAGCAAGACCTAATACCTGCGTGCCACCACTGCGGAGGCAGTCGCGAGGACACTGTAGAAATAAAAATTGCTTTAATTGAACATAGGTAGACCTAGATTAGGAAGTTGCTATCTAAATTATAACATTTCAGATTAAGGCTTATGTTGTACAAAATCTTAATATTGGTTAGTGTATAGCTTTATATTTAATACATAATGGAAGTATCAATATAGAGACTGACTCATTATTATCCGACTGCGAAAGAAGGAGGGTTATGTTTTTCGACTGTATGTATTTATTTGTTTGTATGTATATATGTATGTATATTTCTTTAGCACGCCCTACAGCCTAAACGGCTTGTCGTTTTTTTTATGTGAGTGTTCTCAATAGATTCGTCTTAGTTGTGAGAGTGACACTGGGTACATCAAAATTAAACAACAAAATTAAGGATTTTTGGCACCAAATAAATTGCTGCAGTATGCTGTATCATACAAAGACATGGTGATATATAAAAATTTAATTGTTAAACATATTTGAAGTTATTTTTACATCCTTAACCTTGAAGGCATGATAAGTATCAAATATTTTTGTATGCTTTTGAAGCAAAGTACATCGATAACTTGATGATCAGTAAGTGTTATCCATTAATTTAGTTTTAAATGTTAAAGTAAAATGAAATTTGTTACTTGTATTAAACGCAGTAAAGTGATAATAATAAACCATGAACAAACAATGACAAAGTATGTAGTAAGATATAAATACATATAATTGTATACATTAACGCTTTAGTAATATTTCAATAAGATAGTGCAAGGTAATACAAATAGCTTCTAGCAATGGTGTAATTGGAAAACTAATACATGCCTAGGTAAATATGTGTTATGTATTCAGATAGTCCTAAATTTTATATCTACTATCGGCATCAACAGGACCATTTGTTTCATAAAGTGTGAACTTGATGTTAACATGAAGTGTTATAGGTACCCTATGACATTTCACTCGTGTAGGCTTATGGGTGTTACAAAGAAATATTGTACATGCATAGATATATAAATTCAAAAATATAACTCTTCTTCTTGCTCACTCAAAAAAAAAAAATTAGTTGACAAACAACTCAAAATTCTAAAGAAATCTACTGTACTGTTTATTTTTATCTACATATTTCAATGTAAAAAGTGTAAAAAGAATGTGTTAAATAAACTTTTATAGTTGGAGTAGTACTTAGTCCTTCCTGTGTCGATCGGTGAAAGCCTGGAATTCACTACCTGCGCACGTGTTCCATTTTGATCGCGGCTCTTTTAAGCGGGGCGTCAGCCGAAAAAGCATCACACCGGGCCGCCATAGTGTGGGTCACCATGCTGCATTGACTAGACATGCAATAAGGATGGTGACCACCAGTCTTAGACTCCACTTATTGCTTTCCATCAGGCAAAGGGGAGTCACTATGGTAGGCAAATATGAAAAATAAAATAAAAAAAAAGTACAGACACAGTAACACATCCCGTTAATTATTAGGTCTTCCTGTTAGTTTTGAGGGATTTATTAAAAATGAAATAATCTTGTATCCTAAAAAAGAATTTACATTTCAATCAAAATATGCTCCATTACTTCTACTAAGAGAACGTCTTCAAGAACTGTGTAAGTTTATAACGACTGCATTATGGTTCTAATTTTTTTTAACAATTTCCTCGTCAAACTCGTCCTGATAAACGCGTACCTATTGTCAAACCAGAGGTTTTGAATCGCCTGTAAATTCATACGGTTTATTTGTTTATATACTTTAGGGGGCAGACGTACGGACGGGCATCTGATGGTAAGTGACAACTGCCGTCTATTAAGTGTTAAGTGCGCTGACCGCCTTTGAGGGTGATGAGGGATGCGGGCAGGGGAAATGCAACGCAAGCGTTGCTCGCATATCGCACTGTATCGCACCAGTCGAGCCGGTCCATTCGTTCCTCAGCATCGCTTTACCACTATAAATACTTTATGTATTTTATTACATGCATACATATCCGTAAAGTATAAATATGTGACCGTACATGTATAAATATATGTACATACATACATAAACTCACCCTTGTGTCCCCGAAGGAGTAGGTAGAAGGGTAATTAGGGCCCACATTTTGCCGATAGTAATTTAGTCCCATTTACGTAACAGGAGTTACCCATTTGACCTTTGGAATAAATATACATACAAAACATTTAAATGACATAAAAAGAAGGATAGAAAATAAAGTAAACAGATATTGCTTATTCATAAGGTTTAAGAAGTATAAGCAACAGCTCAAGGAAGTCAGGGTGGCATACCTACATATAACTAGAACTGGCTGGTGCCCGGATACCTGTCCTTTAATTAAACAAACTAAATAAACATATATACTAAAAGTAGTATTTTTAAATGTGTGTTAAAGTATACCTTACGTAATTGTAAGAACTTGAATGCCCTTTTGGTCTGGTGGTTAGTGACCCTGACTGCTAATCCAAAAGTCGTGGGTACGATTCCCACCCAGGATTAATGATTGTGTTATGAGCATAAGCATTTCTACGGTGTCAGGGGTTTAATTTAGCTATAGTAGGTATGTCATAATGTTTATCAGCTGTGTGGTTACTATAGTACAAGCTCTTTTACAAGCGTTTGGGATCAAACGGCTTTCTGTGAAATTATATTAGGAATCTTATGTTATTTAATAAAACTTATATCAACAACATAAGCACATGAACAATTTTAACTGTAATGGATATTAAAAACTAACTCTACATCTACTTTGCAGCAATATTCAATAAAATGTTACTAATAAAATAAACTTTTAGTGCTAGTGGTCTGGGGTGCATAAGACGAGTGAAAAGAGAATTTAATTACAACTTTAAACAAACATATGTATATTCATTTTGATGTATTTTCAACCGACTTCAAAAAAGAGGAGGTTCTCAATTCATCTGCATTATTATTTATTTTTTTATATTTGTTAACTCAGAACTTTTGAATGCGTGTACCGATTTCAACAGTTTACGAACAACGGTTTTCTGGTGCGTCCCCTTCCCATTTTAATTCGGCATCCATGAGAAAACCATAATAGTCTTAAATTTGCATTAACCATGTGTGCGAAAAATGGACGAATAACTCAATATCACGCCACCGATTTCGATTATATGTATGTATATATATATATATACATATATATATATATATACATATATATATGTATATATATGTATATATATTACTATATATACGTGTGGTTCTCGTTGGAGTAGAATACAGGCACCCCCTCTCTTGCCATGGGTGTCCTAAAAGGCTTAAAGGCTACTAAAGGAGTGGACGGTTTCCTATCAATGTAAGTCTGATATGTCAGATAGAATTGAAAACCAATACGGTCATATAGAGTGCCCGGTTCACGCAATGTACGTTACGTTACGTCGGTTATTTCGCGGTTATGGTTATGTTATTAACATACTTTGTTTATTGATACTTTTTCGAGACAATATTTTTATAACACGAGAGTAATTATTAATACACCACGATTATATTATCCCTTCAAAAATCATTTTAAAGTCACATTAAATCTACCGTTCAACAAAAGTCCAACTGAAAAAAACGTTTTAAAATATCGCACAAGCTGTCCTCATCTCAAGATATTTTATTTTCCTTTAATAAAAAACCTTTGCTAACTCTTTTTGAATGAAAATCCTTGTGAAGTATCTTCAGATATTAATGATCCGATTTCGTCGAATAAGGCCCTCATTGTAAACGAGTTTCTTAAATCTGGCGTTATGTGTACAGGCATTAGTGATAGAGGTAGTTTATAATAGACTTTCTAGTGCTGGGCTCAAAATATCTGTTTCTTAATTATTTTTACCACCGTTAATACAATACAATACACAATACAATATTCTTTATTGTACACACACAAAAAAAATAATAAAAAAAACAACATGAAACAAATAATATACGAGCAACTGGTACAGTCAGCGGTCTTATCGCTAGCTGCGATCTCTTCCAGACAACCTTTGTAATGGACAAGTGCAATGGATTAGTAAGTAGGGCAGTTTGCAGATGTACAAATGAAGAAGTTCAGAAGAAGGTTACTCTAATACTATATTAAGAAATATGTTGACACGTTTATATACATACACTAAATATACATACCACTACATATACCAACATATAAACATACACATACTATATACATACAACATAAAATAATAAATATATATATATATATATATATATATATATATATCTATGCCAGTAATATATGCATGCAACTATAAGGACAAATAGTGTTCAAAGACTAATTTTTTAAAAATGGCTGGCGATTTAGCACGTCTCGCTGTTTCAGGCAATGCATTCCACAGGCGAGCTGCTTGCACTGCAAAGGATTTGTGGAGAAAATTTGTGGAGTTCGATGGTATTTTCACATACTCCCTCTTATCTTAAAGAACGTTTTGAGTTCTTACATAACACACATTGCAGGAACCTGAGATCGTCAGAGAATTTGAAGCTGAAAATGCCTAGGCATACCACACAATTCACTGACAAATCGTTCTCGGTGCAAGCAGTCAGGCTGTGGAATAATTTACCACTGGAAATTCGACAAGCCAAATCCATACATATTTGTAAAAAGCAAGTGGTAACCTACTTCTTGTCATTATAAATATGTATGTTCCTATTTGTATATACATATATATATGTATATATTTATTTACTTATATGTTAATATTATGTATCATAATAAATACATATATTCATATTGTTAGAATAGTACACGTTAGACTACCCCTAATATGATGTAATAATATCCGTATAAAGGTTGTCTGTAAGAAATCACCGTGAGTGATAAGACCGCCAATTGTTATACCGAAATACATGTCTATATATGTATATATTTTTTTTCCATTACTTGTATGGTGTACAATAAAGAGATAAATAAATAAATAAAATAAATAAATTGAAGTGTTTCCGAACGGAATTTGTCGATGGTTGACAGACGACTGTCAAGTCCGACAGGATTTCAATTCTGTCAGTTTGTATAAACTATGCAGGTACATTAAAAGTAAATTCAAATGTTTAAACGCTTAAGTCTTGTAGGGTATAGTTGTGAGACGGAAAGAATAAAATAGTGGGTGCTAGTTGACATAGACCCTATATTAGAAATAATTTGTTTACCTTTCGCCCGGATGATAGAAAAACTATGAACTGAATGTTTACTTCTTTGCTGAAGCAAGTCTTTTCGACTTCGTGACCTTCTCCGTGACTGGAGCTGTTTTTGTAATGACTTCAGACTCCAATGTGTCGATGTCCTTTACAGAAGTGATACGATGTCGAGTGTTATTATGCCCAAAAACATATATGGAAATTTTTCAACTTCAAGTTGCCCCGTACAATTACAAACAAAGTTAATTATCAGGAGCAGAGAATGTTTAAGTGTATTCTTAAAGCTATAATTTTGTTAAAATAAGATTCATCATTGATAAAATATTTCAATGCTCTTAAAAAAGGAAGGGCATATAAGATTCGGCTTTATATTGGTTTTTTGACCCAATCAAACTAAACTTATATCACACTATTGTCATTATTCAGCCGATTTCTGACGTTAAATCTATATAGAAGTCAAGGAAAGTTGAATAATGTTGATCACACATATTGTTTTGGCAATATGAGTGAACTGGTAATACGAACACAGGTAACAATTTGATATGTATTTGTGACAGTCCAAATTCTTGATGCATATTTCAAATACACTAACAACTGAAAGAGTATTTTCCTATGTAGGTTATTATGATCTTCCCGATCATTTCCTATTAAACATTTTGTTTTTATTTCAAGTTCTAGTATTTTTGAACTTCATACATTTTGAAGTTAAGCATAAGTGCTCCATCCATGCTTTCAATACGATTACATTCTAAAGAGAGCGCGTGAAGAAAAATCAAGGAGTTTCCTTTCTTGATTTTTTTTTTCTATTTTGATTAATGGATTCTTTTAAAGCATTTCTATTTTGAAATGTTTCCTTTGGTACTGTTTAAAGGTCACCGGTATTTACGTCTTTGAATCTTTTCTTTGCTCCTTAATTAAGGATCAGCTTGACGCTTGAACCTTTTAATTGTAGTTCAAATATTTTTTCATTCTTTGCAGACCTGCTTTTGTTTTAATCTTCACAAAATCTCTTGGGTTATTTAAAATGTTCAATTAACAAAAAAAATGCATGTATGTTCATGTAGACGGAGAAGGACACCTAACAACGTCAAATCGGGATTTGTATACATAATTAAAGATTATTTAATGCAAGTCTTAATGCGGGGTACATGTGGGTAGTTGAAGACTGAACACAAAACATATTTCCCATTCTTTAAATTGTTATTGTTTTTAATACGATTTTATAAATTTAGATTTTAAAACTATTATTGCTTTTTATAAGAAAAAGAATGTTCTTCTAAACAATACCTGCCTCATAAAATAATGCGACCTGATATCACCATCTGAAATAAGCTTTACCTCCCGTCCTATAATATCATCTCATGTTACATCTGTAATGTTATGAATTAATTTATAAATATTTTAAATCTTATAATAACAAGTAGTTTAACTTTAATGGCTTTCTAAAATTGTAAAGCTAAGGATCATTTAGGAGAAAAAAAAAAATGTTTAGAGGTAGATAATAATATAAAATATACATTTCATGATTTTGCTAAAAAAACGGTTTTAAGGAACATAGCACCAGTTCAATAAATCTACGCATAACCCTTGGAAAGCTCTAAACATATACTTCAGTTTATTTATGAAAGTCAAAGCGACAACTGTTATTACTTTTCATTCTCCATTGACTTGACAGGGAATCAATTCGTTCCGAGGTTAATTAATTTATTTGAATATAAGGAGAGTTTTTTAATGGTCATCCTGAAGTATGGGTCGATTTTATATGAGCCCTTCTCTCTTTTGTTTAATTTCAAAGTTGATTTCTGATGTTTCAATTTCAAAAACTTGTTGAATACTTCAGACATGTTTTTGAAATTTTTGTTTAAAAATTGGTCATCATGCTTTATTTATTTAGGTCTTACTCTTTATTTATCTATTTATTAATCTCATATACAACATTCATTTCATGGAACCTTAATGCGATAGTAAGGTTCACTGTCATCAAAGTATTTTTTTTTCTTTATAAGACAACTCCTGTACTAGGATTAATTCCTGTGTAGCAGGTATCCTTTACAAACATTCAAATAACGGACAAAATAATATAAATTATCTATACTACAATACCATATACACATTACGATAAAAATTTATAAACAATGTTATCCTTGTGAATTCACTCAGTATACAACAGAACAGGTTTATTTTATCCACGACGATGTTGTAGATTCTGTCCTGTAAGTTGGTACGCGCGCGCGGCACTCTCCTCTCCATGATTCCTTCAAATAAATTATAGCCAGTGTCGTAAGTAACTTATTAACAATAGTACCATAATCTGGAACTTCACTTAATACGGTCTCATCGAAACTAATAAATAAAATTAGAATATATACTCTATAAGACTGTATCAAGTTTGTACAGATAGAAGACTGAAGAATGAAATTAATATTGGAAAAGAGGATGGAATAATATGAAGTTCCGCTATGTAAAGATATGAAAGCTTGTAATAAGTAAAATGCTGCTAATGATGATATGCTATTTAATAAACTAAAATCACCAACCAACAAGTGATTGCCAAGATAATTAAGGAGTTTTTACAAACATTCCATGAAAAAATACAATAAAGGAACAATGGCAAAAATACCCGGAAACAATCACCCAAAGCCTCGAATCACTGGAACATTGAGCTGTCCAACTTGACACTACTTAAACATTACCAATGGAAAACAGGAATTTCGTTTCAGTAAAAGTTGTTTGCAACGTTAGCCCATCTTCCGTTTCCTACAAGAAATGCCCGTATTGTTACAACTAATTCATTAGAAGGGATTCCTGAGTTTACTTTCATCTTTTGTTAATGGTATTTATCTCGTTGTCATTTTTAAATACCAATTATTTAGGGGGTTTAACTTATTTATGTGATGTTTAAAAACTGAATCAATTTTTAGTCAAGATTTACTAAAGATTTTGGTTACTGATAGGAGCCCTAAGCGTAACGTGTACTCGTGTGCTTAAATTGAAACTCGATTATGAAACTTCGCAAAAATAAGTCAACTTCTTCCTCCAAATGCATATCTCTAAAAAATTTAATTTTAAAAACAAGAACAAGCCCCGATAACAATGGAACTATGATTTTACTCAGCAGACAGCAGTACTTCCGAATGCAGTGACACCAAACTTTTGATATACGTACAAAGTAAATTTAAAGTTCAGTGTACGTCTTGTGCAAAACTATGTTAGTAGAGCTCTACTTTTCTTAAATACTTTATGTTGATTCTTTCACTACATGTAGCTATAATATAATAAAGTCAATAATACATATATACTTCAAACATTTGAGTTCTATGCTAAGTCACTAAATTGAAATATATTTTACAGGCGTGAGTGTATGTATGTATGAAGTGTTAGTGTATTTATCTTCACATCAATTAGGAATGTATTAACTATTACACTTTTTCTTCAGCACATATGTTAGTGTACTTTGTATTATGATTTTGAAAGCTTCCTAGTTATACAACAACAAACAATTGAGCATCAAACCACTGAAATATAAAATCCATATATTTATATTTATCTTAAAGCAATTATCTTTTAGTGGCTCGATAATGTCAAGATTTAATATTCTTTTTAGCATTCTCTTGTAAAGCAAAATCAATAGATTTCTTGACGCAATGACTGTTCCTAAAAATATATAATATATCGGATTAATAACGGAATAGTCTAGATGACTGCCAGTCTTCAGCTCTGATGAAGTCAGAAACAATGATGTTTCCAACCAGACTTGGGTGGATCGAGCTTTATGACCCGGTGCAGTCTTGCTGAAAGTACCATTCTTAGTTATGGGAAATAGTACTTTTAAGAGTCTTAACCACCTTCTTAAGGATTGTATCTTGATAAACTAATGCCGAGGTTTTGACACCTTTTTTTTTACAAAAATATGACTCAGTCACTCCTTGATAGCTTGCACCCCACCGAAGTCTACCACGTGGTACTGTGCTGACTAATTTGGATGCTTCTATAAGGCTTTGAGCATAAACTCGGCATGATTTTTTTATCTGTTTTAACTTTAAAATTATCAGTTAAATAATAATCAGTGCATCTGTTATAGGCTGCAAGTGCTAAGTCTTCTATTAAAATACGCGATATGGTTCTAGATGCTATATTCATTTCTCTAATCATCAATTAAATGTTTTGCTTTCTGTCAGGATTTCTTCAAATGTTTTCATTGCTTTGATCGCCTTTTTACATCAGTAGATGGCCAGATCTTTTCTGTAACAAACAAAACAGATTTTTTGTAGCTATCAATAGCCCGGTACACAAACTTTCGACTAATACTAAGCGGATGGAAAGTATCAAAAATTGCGTTTGGGTCCATGCATACGTTGTGTAAGGCTATCATAGGAATTCGGTCCTATCACCCTATTGACTTTTAATATCACAAAAATATTTTACACCGACTCAAGAAAAATGAGAAAACACAATTAGTATTCATATAACGATCATAAATTCTCAAGTCAAATGTAATATTATGTTTTTTTTTTTATTAGTAATGGCCAGACTAAGTATATTATATTTTTAAATGTACAATATTACGACCTATTACAGTAAGTAACGTACAGCGATCCTACGTTTTGCGACTAAATGGGTAATCTTAATTTTATGATTCCTGCTGCAAAACATTTTGCAGTAATTTTAGATATTTATTACACAGTGAGCATACCGTCTGTATTTTTATCGTACTTTTTGCGCTTTTTCACTATAGCGCTTTTTTTAAATAATCCTTCCTACCTACATATGTATATATTTTATCAAACCAAGAGTTAATGATAAAGTGGAATGGCGGAAGAAAACACATTATAATAAAAACTTTCGTGCATTACATTCATATTTATTTAAATATACGGTTTTAGTCAATGTGTATTTCGGGGATGCCCGACTAGTTTCGGTCTCGACAGGAGGCCTTTTTCAAAGAGTAAGTCGGACGATGCACTGCATCGTGTATTTGCATCCCTGAAATACACACGTGAGTAAAACCGTATATTTAAATAAATAGAAAACATATTGCACCAACATTCAGTAACATTGGGATAAGAGTAAAATGATGATGATGACTTTACGTGTTTCAAATTCTTATTGATTTATACATATCATAGGGAGATAATATTACAAGTAAAATAAAAAACATTACCAGTAAAGGTAACCAAATAGATGTAAATGTATTATAGCTTTAAAATGTATAATATGACGCTAAAGTAAGTAGCGTCACATGAATTGTGCTTTTTTGCGACTCACTTCTGAAAAATATTCTGCTTCAAAATATTTTGTTGTAACATAGCATTTATGCTCGTAGTGAAACTAATAAGTCAAGTTTTATTACATTAATTTTTTTTTGTTGTTATTGAAGCTGCCAGTATCATTTGCTACTTGTTTCGTGGCTCATCGCACCCTATTTTATTTAATACAATATGGAAATGTGATTTGTTAGTTTCCACACACACCCTGTTTTGGGACGTGACGTAGTTACTGTTGGAGGATTACATTACATACAATCAATTGTAGGGTAAAAGATGACATCAGAATGTATGTTGAAACGATGAATGATGTGTCTACATCAATCATTGGATCAAATATTAGTCGATCGAAAAATGGCAGAGCTTGATACCATATCGACATGTTTTTTTTTTATTAAGCTCTGAATGTATTTCCTTAAGTAAACGTATATTTTATCATATATAGATTTATATAGGTATGCTTTTGATCTATTTAGTAACAGGTTCTGCTTCTTCATTATTAAATAGATTATATTAAATTTTGTGAAAATGAAATAAGTTGTATATATCATTCATTTTAATTCATGTTACAGGGCTAGTTTATATCCAAAGTGAATTTTAAATACCAAAGAATAGTAAAATATCCAATCTTTAAAATGTATATATACAAAAAAAAATATTTAAATTTAACCATCCTCAAATGTCTCTGTGTTGATAGGCAGTGCCTCTGATAACGAACCAGACAAGTACGTTAACAATTGAAAGACTTGTCATCAATATAAAAAAATACAATCAATGTTTCTACTATGTAATTAAAGTTTAATTCCAAACAAACGTCCTACTCAAGAAATCTAGGCTACAGTAAAATAGAATCGAACTTAATTCGGAATTAGGGAGCCTCTTTAAAAATTCAACGTGTGATGAATTCGCTTCTAAAGTAACATTAAACTACTTACATCATTAAACCAAGAGTGCCATATACAAAATAGGGTTCTTTCCAAGATAAGCCGAAGAACCAATTTCCTTAGCAAAAAGAGAAAAAGTGTATTTCGAGAACGTTTAATAGAATATCGTGACAGACTACAAAAGATGGCACCGGATCCATTTTGTGTTTGCCCCAAGAAGGATAATGTTAGGTGGGATTTTGGAGTGACGTATTTAGTGATTTATTTTGAGATTCTAAGGACTTACATTTCTTATAGAGAAATCACCTACGTATATATGTCATGTTACACTTTTTAGGTAAGTATTGTCGTAATTAGACGTTTTGTTGTTTTGTTTGTTAAACATAAAAATAGATAATGGTAAATACATACAAGAAAAGGAATAACAATTCAATATTCATTAATTTCTAAATTGTATGGTCTATATGCGTAATAATGTATGTACAAATGTGTTTAGTGTGTCTCTTTACATGAGTTTGTATATAACAATAACCTTCATTACATAATACTCAGGAAACTTCGAACTTCAAATTGCAATTCCTCATTTCATTCTTAATTTCCCTCTTCATCCAGTAGTTGCCTGGATGATTTGTACAACATTTTCATATTTTATTATCATTGTTTCACATATGTAACATCAGAGCAAGACTTATCAATGTAAACAAACAGTACTGTTATTATGTTTTTATTTATATAATAAAGCAATGTGTATCTATCTATATTGTATTCAACTTTTAAATATTTAAGTAGGTATATAACTCATCTTCGTTAAATTAATACCGTAAACTTTTTTTTAATCATATATCATAAGATAGTACATCAATTGGAATACTAGTAAAAGGTAAGTACATCATCACATGAAACAAAATTTTTAAAAATCTATATTACTATTTATGTCTATTCAAAAATCAAATTTAAATATATATTTGAAAACTAACAATTATAAAATAATGAAGGAGAAAATTCTGAATGGAACCCAATTATTTCCGTACAATACCCTCTACCTACCTTGATACCTTGTATTTCATAATAACAAATTAGAGATATTGCAATCGCTAATTAAATAAACATTTCCATTACTTCCTATTACTAAATTATAAAACTTCTTGACTCCTTATTCGAGTTGTAATATAACTGTAATTATACTTATAACTAAATATTGAATTTTGTATATTAGATTAATTTTGAAACTTTCGAAAATATATTAAACCCGTTCTTGGAAGTCTAAGTTCAAACAAAGTTTTATGTCCTTGAAACATTTAATTGTATTGTATAAATAATGTTTCTTCAAAGGGGAACCGAGTTGAGGATTAGGAATGTTTGTTCGTGTTATAAAAATATTGTAAAAAAGTCACTAATTGCTTTAAAAGATTTTCTAACAAAACATTTTTGTTGCACAATGCAAACATAATTCTTGTGTGCTTATATGCCTATATGCTATATGCCAAACCTATTAAGCCATGAAACCCATTGTCTGCCCATTGCTTTATATCACGTCTTGATCATTACGTAGCAAACCGCACCCGACCCAGTTAAGGACGGCTTAGATCCAATTCAGTACGGCCCCTTAAACTGAAATTATCACGACTGGGCTAGACAGAAGACAGTTTCCATGAAATTAATTAGTAGTGGCAGCGTATATTTATTGTATATGTTTGTAAATAAGTTTGTATTCGTTAGGCTCGAGGTCTAAAATATAACACTTTTTATTCATCAAAATTCTTTAGAGCACTTTATGTACTAATGAGATGTATACGGATTGAATGGTGTGATGCGAAAACTATGGCAGAGGAGCTGCAGCATTATTCTATTAAGATTTTATTAATTTATACACATCATGCATATGGCATTAAATCCTCCTTGTGCAACACACTTGCAGAAAGTGTTAATAAATAAAATTTTATTAATTTAAATTTTAAGGTTTGCTATGTTACTGTTTAACGGCTGAACGTACAAATACTAAAAACATTCTGAATTTTATTCCATAAGCATTTAGTAGAGTAGTTTAAATAGACAACTTTTAAAAGTAAAAACGTTTAAACATGCGAACATTCCACCAACTATGTTTAATTTTAGAAGAGCTTGACGTTTTTCAACGGTTATCCGTGACTTGGCAACGAATTGTAAAGCCTAATCATGCGTCATCTGAATCGTTTATCGGCAGAATATAAAACGTCTATCCTATACATTTAAAGAGATTGAACTATTAACTTTTAACTGCACATATACATATATCGGAAGATGCAATATTTGTTATAATAAATAAATATATAAGATTTACTTTTTTCCATCTCTAAAAAAAAACTGAAATTTGTTTGCCTTAAAATGTAATATTTTATTAGAATTTACCATTCTAAGCTAATAAAAATTTGATTGACTGACTGGTAAATAAAAAAAAAATGTTTTTTTCTCTACAAAACGTTAAATACTACTACTACTATAACATATGTATCTGTTATCTGCGATAAGCTGTTTCACATAAATTTAATAATTTCCTTTGCATGCATCCAAATACCGCAAATAAATTTTCTACTTTGTAGCATATTTCGCAATCTATATCTGTTCAACACGACATTCGGTCTATCTAACTATCGGTTTTAACTATCATGCATTATTAACACCTATCCATTAACACTTAATGGCTGAATAGCCACAGGTCCCATGTGGTCATCGCCTATTTACCTGACAACAAGGAAACAAGGAAAGTGAATTCAGTTGGGATTCAGTTGGGTTTTGGGATTCAAGGGTCGGACCTAATTATATATATATATGTGGAGGAATGCCTTCCCGTTATAAATTAAGCTCCAGTTGGGGATGTCACCTTTATATTCTTGAACAATCGAAGTACTGATAAACATTATTGAGGATTAAAATGAACCGTTACTAAGCTATGAATATAACGGGTATTATAATTACTCTAAGTTTTAACACGTTATGATGTTGGGGCATCATCTGGCAGCACAATGCATACATAACTTAAACTCAACTTATATCTTCTTCTTAACAGCTTTTGTTAAGAAAAAGAAGCAACCATAAGCATATTTTAAGTATAACATTAATCAAAAGGACCACATTTCAGTGTATAGTATGTTCATAATAACAATGAATTTTAGATACATAAGTATTTAAAATTTAATTGAGGTCTTAATATATAAATGTCAAGTGTAAGCTAAAAGAATTATACTTAAATAGGTATACTTAAATGTCAAGTATAAGCTGAAAGAATTTTTCTAAGCACAGTACCTATCTACTACCCTTCCGTGAGAGAGCTGTTTGGGCATGAATAGGCCGGCTCGACAGGAGTAATACCTCGGCCTCACAGTGAACCGGTTATCAAATAATGCTTGCGTTGTATTTACCAAATTAGTGGGATACTGGAAACCCAAACCCTCCTTTCCCGCATCCCCCCACCCCTCATCACCCTAACAAGTAGGCAGCGCACAGCGCTCTGGAGTTGCATATGTCCATGGACAGCGATAGTGGTTTACCATTAGGTTACCAGCCTGTGCGTCTCTCCCAAACTAGTCTAGTAATTTTATAAGGAGTAAATTCTCTCCGAGAAAGACATTTGACAACCTAGTCTCGTTAGTGTAGGTTCATAATATTATTTTAAGATAGAAATTTCATAGAACAAATCCTACTAACAGAGAAAAACCTTCACCAAAATCTGTATTCAATATTTCTTCATCATAAACTCTGAACATTAATATCTTTTAATATATTCACTTCCCTTAATAAATTAATAACGTAAATAAAGAGTTTCCAAACAATAATAAAGGGTCTGAGCCCAAACTTTTGGGTTATAAGACAAGTTTTTCAAGATTGAACGTTTAATTTAGAGGCTAGGTGAAACGTTACATTCTATAATTTTGTTCGAAACTAAAAAATAAAAAAAGATTTCAGGACCAAAGTGGGTACATAAAAAGACCATGAAAGAGTACTTCCAAAGAAGGAAGATATTTAT
Organism: Tyria jacobaeae; assembly: GCA_947561695.1. Taxonomy (NCBI): domain Eukaryota; kingdom Metazoa; phylum Arthropoda; class Insecta; order Lepidoptera; family Erebidae; genus Tyria; species Tyria jacobaeae. The sequence continues at coordinate 5,491,507 of OX387215.1, read as the reverse complement.
GAAATCTTCAATCAAGCGAAAGGAGTTTGCAAATTGGAGATCATACAGAGGGTAAGTCTGTAAATTATTTGATTTACTCCATTAGTTGCTCTTATACAATTTGAGGAAGATTTATGGATCTTCAATGTCATAACAATAATAAATTTAAAACGCAATCTGTTTAGTAAACCACCTTTACATGTTTGTTTTAGAACTGTTTTTATCAAATTAACCATCTAGCAACTTTAGTATTCTTTGGTAAAAAGTTTGAGAAATTGTTAAATAACAATTTTGTAAATAAGAAATTATATATAAACATTTTTTTTTAATACATTATCAACTGAATATTTTGAAGTTTGTATGTGAAGAAAATAAACTTTTTTCTTCTACGTAGTTTAAAGTATAATATACATATTATATATGTATATAACTTAAAACAAATACATTTATATGTCCCTATTATCTCAGAAGTGATGGTCATATCTATTATGTATATAAAAAAACTACTCTTTCACAAAATAGTCCATCCTTCAAAATATAGTAATATGATATCATGTTTGTCACAGTTACAGAAACAGCACCTTAATCACTATATCACACTGCAAATCATCTTACCGCATCGCGTCATTGACTGCATTGCAGTTATAATTTCAATATTTTAGTGCTATTAAACAATATTGTAACACTAAAGTTTTAGTACGGCAGAATGTTAAAATGAATGTATCATATCTCAATAATTATTAGCACATATTCCGCAGCCTATCGAGAGCATTAACGGGAGCTACGTATATCGAATTTTGCACTTAAGAGGTCCCCCCATACTTCAGTTTACTTCAGTATAGATAACAGTTAAATTCCTTAGTCCTGCACCTGCACCTGTGACAACTGTGACACCCATAGAAAGAGATGGGATTGTCTTAAACACGCCAGTAGATAAACCTTGTTATTCTAAGAGCCCGAGGCTCGTGTAGGCCGCGCCTGAGCTTACATTCGTGTTAAGGTAGCAGTGGATTACAATCATGCGGAATCATTCTGTGTTCACATATTGTTTGCTCTCGACGATTGCACCCTGGGGCGCGTAGCATTACACGTCCTAAGCTGCAATACATATACTTTAACAGAGCGCCTTGTTGTTATAGAAATGTTTCTGAAGTATAGGAAACCTTTTACGATATCGAAGACACTTGCTGGTTGGCTAAATAAATATTTAAAGATGACTTACACCGAAGGTATCTCTGGTGTTTGACATCTACTTCTAACTTTGCTGACTTACAAAGTCCTTATTAAAATCGTTTCAATATGCCTCTAATAGGGGGCAAGCCTATTGCCGTCAACCGGGCACTTTACGTACATACTGTCTAATAGATAACAGTTACAGCTCTTAGTTGCCTGTTGCGACACATCTGGGAAGAAATGCGGTGATCTTAATGAGGCCACCACAGAATATAAAATATTTCAATTTCAATTATAGCTGAACAATAAAATAGGAGTTTATTAGGAATTTCATAAATAAAACATTTCGGAACATGGAACATGGAAACATTTATATTTCATATTTCTAATATAATTATTTCTAAAATAGTTTATAATGATTTGACATTAAGTCTTTTAGTCATTTAAGTTAAGAACTTCAAAAGACTTTTATTTCATACAACTAATTATATAAAAACCTTGACGTCAGAAGGAAAATACTTTAAATACCTTACCTTAATGAATTTTGTCCAAAATTATTTTTCAATAATCATAAACAAAACATTTGGAAAAGAAAGAATAATATGAGCAAAACTCACGTAAGCACTCTCACGAAACACCCATCGCTACTACCACACATCGGAACTGACGAGTGTAAGCGAAATATGCATCATTTTACTCGCATGTATTATAAATCTCCTTTGTCAGTGAACAACCTGATGTTGGAAAAAAATTACATTGAGAAGCTAAAGAGTTAAAGTTTTTGTATCAAACTTGTGTTGTTGTTATTATAATTTTTTTAATGCATATTTGTAAAGTTGAAGAATGTTTGTTGATTGAACTATAATGAGTTTTGTTTCACAGCGTTTAGTGGGTAGAAGGTATGAGTTTAGTATTTAGGTAGGTAGTAATTTTAGGTTAAGAATATTTTTTACTTGAATGATTGCTGGTATCAGAAACAGCGACAAGTAAACATATGTAACTCGTATCAAGGAGAATAATAAGACTCTAGCGGACAAAGGGGTAACATAAAAGTGGATAGCATCAACTAAGACAAGATAAAATGCTTTAAAAAGATGTCATATTACTTTTTTACAATAAAAACTACTTATTGAATATTGATAAATAGTTCTGCGATTATCGTACTTATCAATAGAGTAGTAACATATTTCCAGCACATATAATGTCTCCGAAGGACCTAATTATGTGGACTAATGAAATTTATTTCTTGTGAAGAAACGGAAGAATGAGAATCTGACAAAAATTGACCTAAATCTGTTAAATTAACAGTTACTTTTATTATTCCTACTGTTTTTAAAATAAACCTGCTTTTGACTTACTCCTGTTCTGTGTGTGTCGCATTTTGCTATCTTTGAAGGTTACATGATAATTTTGTAATGTTCTCTGTATTTAAAAAAGACAGAAAACAATGAGCAAGATTGGAGGAGGCTCTTGCCCTCTGGAGGGCAAGAGCCTCCTCCAATCTTGCTCCTTTTTAAATTCACATTCGAAATTAAATCAATTTTAGTGAATTTATCAATGTATCAATAAAAAAATACCAAAAAGTGTATAATTATTACAACTTTATGTTAATCAATAATTATATATATATAAAAGGAATACTTAAAATATTATACTACATAATTTATAAAATTATACAGTTTGAAACAACGATAAAGAATAAAAAGGCTTATTTATTTATTATTGTATAACACATACCTAACATCATAAATGTTCTTCTCTTTGTACCTGTGTGTAAGTCTTATACTTAAAACGCCCTTGTTTTTTCTGTCGTGCGGTTTAATAGACAATTACTTCTAAATACTCGTAAAGAAGCTATATCTTTGTTATAGTCCTCGAGGGTGGCATCCTTTTACGTCCAAGTGGCGTAAGCCCCATTAAGTAATTCGTTTGCCAATCTTGATAAATAGCGGTAGTTTTGTACATGTCATGTATTTACTTAAGTCTATGTTTTTTTTTTTTTTTTTTTTTTTTATGCGATAGGGGGCAAACGAGCAGACGGGTCACCTGATGGTAAATGACTACCGCCGCCCATGGACACCCGCAACTCAAGGGTCACAAGTGCGTTGCCGGCCTTTTAGGTAGGAGTACGCTCTTTTCTTGAAGGTTTGAAGGTCGTATCGGTTCGGAAATACGGCAGGCGACAATTTGTTCCATAAGCTGGTTGTGCGAGGCAAAAAGCTTCTGGAGAAGCGCACAGTGGTGGAGTGCCAATCGTCCAGGTGATGGGGATGGATATTTTGTCGCGTAGAACGATGGCGGAAACCAGCAGCCGGTATAAGTCCGAACAATTCCTCTGAACACTCCCCATGATACAAGCGATAGAGGATGCAGAGTGAAGCTACATCTCTATGCAACGCCAAGGTGTCAAGTCGATCAGAGATATCTTGGCAGTCGATGATGCGAGTCGCTCTCCGTTGAATGCGGTCAAGAGGGGAGAAGTTGGTACTGGGGTGCACCTGCATAGAGATGAGAACAGTATTCCATGTGCGGCCGAACCTGCGCCTTATAAAGTTGCAGGCGGTGGGCCGGAGTAAAATACTGTCTCGATCTGTTTAGCACACCAAGCTTCTTCGAGGCTAATATGGCCTTACTCTCTAAGTGACCGCGAAACTGGACTTCGCTTGATATATCGACGCCAAGGATTCCGATACTGGCTGATGCAGTTAGGGAAGTGCTCTCAAATTGAGGTGATACGACCAATGGCATCTTTTTAGCGGTGAACGCGCAAACCTGTGTCTTCGTGGGGTTAAATTGGACTAGGTTAAGTCGACCCCAATCTGAAACTTTTGATAAAGAAGTTTCGATTTCAGACACAAGTTTGGATCGGCTTTCGATGACGTTTACCCGAGAAATGTTGGCGCGGCCGGTGTAAAGGGCATCACTCGTGCTATCGTCTGCATAGCAATGGATGCTGCTAATCTGCAGCATGTCGTTGATATGCAGAAGAAACAGCGTGGGTGATAGCACACAGCCTTGTGGGACACCAGAATTAACAGACTTCGAGTCGGAGCATGCACCGTCAACAACGACCTTGATGCTTCTGTCTGTAAGAAAACTGGTGAGCCAATTGCACAGTTTCTCGGGAAGCCCATAGGAAGGAAGCTTCGCAAGGAGCGCTTTGTGCCAGACCCCATCGAAGGCCTTCGCCACGTCCAAACTAACGGCCAACGCTTCCCCCTTGGTCTCGATCGCCTGTGCCCACCGGTGAGTCAAGTATACGAGAAGATCACCAGCTGAACGACCCTGACGGAAGCCGTATTGTCCATCATTGAGGAGCTGGTGGTCTTCTAAGTACCGGAGGAGCTGGCAGTTAACAATGGATTCCATTATCTTGGAGAACAAGGAGGTGATGGCTATGGGTTTGTAGTTGGACGGATCCGAGCGATCTCCTTTTTTAGGGATTGGGTGCACTAGAGCTGTCTTCCATGAGTTCGGGACCACGCCAAGAGAGTAAGAAAGCCGATAAAGGCGCGTTAAAACCGGTGCCAACTCTGGAGCACACGTCTTCAGCACGATAGGAGAGATTCTATCGGGCCCACTCGACTTATGAACGTCGAGGGAAAGAAGCGCCTTACGCACTGCCCTTTGTGTAAACCGGACTTCCGGCATGCGGGTCTCGCACTGCGGTATGGTCGGCGGTGCGTTTCCCCCGTCGTCCAGGGTCGAGTTGGACGCAAAGAGTTTGCCCAGAAGATCGGCTTTTTCTTTAGCGTCGTGGGCCAACGAATTATCTCCTATGCGCAGAGGTGGAAGGGATGGCTTACAAAAGTTCCCCTGGACAGCTTTGGCAAGAGACCAGAATGCACGAGTTCCGGAGGGGAGACTAACTAGTCTCTCGCCAATTCTGCCGATGTGAGCCGACTTCGCAACAGCAATTACTCTTTTGAGGGACCTGGAGGCAAAGTTAAATTGCTTCTTTAATGTGCTGGTCTTTACATCCTGTGCTGTCGCTGCATTAGCCCATGCTTGGTAACATTCCTGCTTTCGGCGGGACGCCGCTTTGCAGGTTCGACCAAACCAAGGCTGGGACTTGCCACCTGTGGGAATCAGGGAGAATGGAATGAAAAGTTCCATACCCTGAAGCACAACATCCGCGACAGAGTCAGCAACGACATTGGGATCATCCGGCGAGAAGCAAACCTGCCTCCATGGGTAGGATGCAAAGAATGTTCTCATTCCATCCCAGTCTGCTGACCTATAGTGCCATACGCGGCGACTGCCTGTAACACGCGGCCGCAGCGAGTGAACAAGTGGCACCATACTCCTAATCAGGCAATGGTCCGAAGAGCCAAGAGGGGCCTCAACAGATACTTTGTAGCCGTCAGGATGTGAGGTCAGCAGAAGATCCAACAGTGAAGGCACGTGGCTTTCTGCATCTGGGATTCGCGTAGGCGTTGCTACCAGCTGCGTCAAGCCATATGCCAAGGCGAAATCGTGAACAGATCTTCCCGCATGATCGGTTTTGCGCGAACCAAGCCATTCGGCGTGATGGGCGTTAAAGTCGCCAAGAATCACGATCTCTGCGGATGGGACCTGCTGGAGCACTGAGTCTGTAGCCATTTGGACGTGGTCGATGAGTCGGTCCGTTTCGGCATCACCGCTATGGGACCTGTAGAGGCATAGGTAAATGCGGGGATGGTCGTCGCAGTCTACACGTAGCCATAAGATGGAGAGGTCCCTACCTTCAAGATTGCCGAGGCGGCGAGAAGTGATATCATCTCTAACGTACACGCATACACCAGCCTTAGGAACAAAGGAGTGTTCCAGTCCGTACCCAGGGTAGCAGAGGTAGGATGTGTCCGCTGGAGATGATATCTGCGTCTCGGTTAAAAAGAGCAAGGCCGGCTTTGCTGTCTCAAGGTGGTGGTGGACAGTGTCGAGGTTCGAATGTAAGCCCCTAATGTTGCAAAAATCCACGGTAAACGTGACAGGGGGTGCCATGGTATGCCTTCTCTTGCCCCGAGCAGATTTTGAGAGCGCAGTTGAGCCCCCCCCAGAGTACGAGGGGCAGCCTGGGCGTCCACGCTCAGACATAATCCGTACTGAGGGTGGACGTCCAGGGGGGGATTCTCCAACGCTAGCGCTGGTACCCCCCTGGGGTATCCTTTTCGTTAACAGCGCCATCATTAGGGGGGTGGGGGGATTTTGGGCCTCCGGAGACCTCACTCATTTCGGGGAAATGCAACGCAAGCGTTACTTCACAACCGGTTTTCTGTGAGGCCGTGGTATCGCACCGGTCGAGCCGGCCCATTCGTGCTTAAGCAAGCATGGCTCTACCACTCTAAAAATCTATGTAAATTATGTTTCTACTTTTTCAAGAATTTATAAATGATTGTGCTTCGTTTTTCTGGAATTGAAATAAAAGTATACACAAACTATGTAGATACTTACTAGTATTATATAGTAGTAGGGTATCGAGCAATATGTTGAAATTTATAAAAAACTGGTGCTTAAAAATAAAAATAACATTAATTGTATACATAGATATAGGGGGCAAACGAGCAGATGTGTCACCTGATGGTCAGTGACTACCTCTCATAGACCTCCCACAGGCTGCCTGGCCTTGAGGGTGCCCTCCTGGGAGGGGGGAAGAGAAAAGAGGGGGAATTGGTCCTCCGATAACCTCATGAACTCGGTGCAGCACAACGCAAGCATTGCTTGCTTGACAACCGCTTTAAACCATAAAAAACATCACATTAAATCAAAATGCGGACTCTCACTTCTGCCGTTTTGTCTGTTCTCCCATGATTGAAATATCCAGGGTCTTTATTAAATGTCAATCATTGCACCATAAATAAATATATCCTTAATATTCTAATGTTGGAGTATCTAAATTTGTTTTTCTTTGGCTCTCGACCATAATTTTTTGAACATTTCATCATTTTACAAAGTAATAATTGAAGACCACAGCAGAGTGGATTTATCGTTTGAAAGCTTTTGAAATCGTCTGTCTTTAGAATCGAAGAGATCTTCTAATATATCTACGATTTTTATACCACATCTCATTAGCCAAATATATTTTTTTTTAATATCAGAGATCACTAATAAAGTATTCTTTTAATAATAAACCCGACCTCGGATACGATTTTTTTTATATTTATGAAATTTGCATAATCTCTGTGTACAAAAATCTCGGTTTAGAAGGAAGCCTTTTGTTTCTTTCGTCATTCTTAGATTTATAAAACGTGGATAGATCCTTGGAAATGTTTGCCTAGACATATCTTCCTATGTCTGTCAACATAATCTTAAACGACAAATCCCCAGTATCCTTATACATTTATATATACGTTGTAAATAAGCCAGCAATGATAGCAATTGCCTTTTACTAACTTTGAAATCTTAAGGGAATGACGTAAGTCACGTCAACACAACAAACAGAGAAGTCATCATATGAGGATTTGACATTGTTATCGTTGACGTACAGAACACACAATATACCATAAAATAACCTGCCTCCAAACCACTTCAAAATTATTTTAGTAATAAATATCACAGAATGAAAAAAAAACAACCTACTATCACTATAACAATCTGTTATCAATCTGATATTGTGTTATTCCCACTGATATTCATGGCCATGTATATCCGCTAATAAATAATTACTAATGTCTAATTGTTACGCTTGCACAATAAGTCACAATATTGGATCAATGGCTTCATTGTATTATCGTGTTTGTATAAGCCTACACTGAGTATCGTTGGGCAAATATAGACATGCAATACAGTTACAGTAAATTTATATATAAAATTTATATCATTTCGGTCTTTCACCTAATGACCACCACCCAGTGTTCTTTACTGTTCAATTCAATGTTTTAAATCATAATTACAGAAGCATTCTAACCCAATAAAAGAATTTTACGATATTATCTCAAAGTTTTATGTTTTTATTAAGTATTTTACCCTAACACTCGATCACAAAAATCTATTCATTTAGATACTCAGGCGATTCGGAAAGAGTTGGATATTTTTTGCACAAATAAAGATTTGTTTGTTTGCATTTCAAAGGTATCTGATGCTACTTTATTGGTTTAGGATAAACGAATAAATATGTTTCTTGTATCTAGAACTTTGTGGGTGTTTGCCAAATGTATATCACAATAGTGTTAACTATTGTAAGGTTGATTGTATTTTAAATCTATGTTATTTTAAATATACATGATTTTACATTTGAACTAACATAGATGTAATATACAAGTAACTTAATTGGTTAGTAAAAACTATAATATATTATTTTGATTACTCGCAGCGTCAAGACACTTGTTAGTGAGTCATTTTCTGAGACACAAGATTGTGAATCACTAAATATGCTACAATAAAAAAAGTATAATCAGTAAGAAAAGGAACATAACAATTATTCTTTGCGTATTATGTAAGATACGTAATGAGACATTTTGAAGGTATTATGAACATTACTTTGTGCTGATTTTTTATTGCTGGGTCCTGAATGGTATACATGTCCTGAGAAAATGTTGTTGTCACTAAATAATATATTTTTTTAATCATTTCACTTTTCATACGTAGTACACGAACTTATAAAGGGTATTTACATATATACGAAAATTTGTTCGCATTTGTAAATATCTAAAAGTTAAACTTTTAAAAAACTTTAAGAATAAATAAGTGGAATTGTACGAAAATGTAGATTTAATGCATGTTCATACTGTTAATGCTGTCGCATTTTGCAATCTTTGAGGGTGAAATGTTTGTTCTTTGTAGTTTGCAGATCTTAAAGACTTATTTAATACCTAATGCGCGAGTTTCTGTGTTTCTGTTTTACTATAAGAGTCATGCTGCTACTTAAAAACGTAATGAAGTTGAAATCTGCGGATATTTAAATTTATGCAAAATATATCTTATTTGACTTATTGTCATACTGTGATCAATCCGTAAATATCGCTCAAAAGAATCCTTCAAAGCTATGACAAGGTAAGATTCAGAGTTAGTTATATTTGTGACAAGGAATGTCGTAATAATAGGCCTCAAGGGTCTGGCTTGTTGGTTTAGTAGTTAGTCATCCTGAATGCAAAGCCAGAGGTCATGAATGAGTAATGAGTATGATCATTCAGTGTGAGGGTGTAAATTATCTATAATGGCTGTGTGGTTCTCGGTAGAGTAGAATATATAGTGACGGCAATATGTGACTGTAGACATAGGCTTGCCCTCTATTACTTTAGTCGGATCTAATTCTAATTGGTAGAGTGTAGGTATTTATTACACCTCTGCTTGTTAATATGGACATGAGAATATGTATATAACAAAATATATAGAATTTTAATCAGAAGTCCGTGAATGAGACGACAAAACAAATACTTTTGAGTTTACAGAAGTGTCAGTCTAACTACAGAGATTAATTTGTAGCTAACTATTTAAATAAATCTTGAAAGTCGGTTTTAATCTATTTCTTATCGTCATGTCGCATTATCATAATCATATAGTAAAGAAACTTTGTATGTAGATAGGTATATGTAGTGTTAATGACAATACCATAAATTAGAAACTTGGAGCTGATCTTATGCTAGAGCTGTTCAGTGGCATCTAATAATCCAACTTTGGTGGTGGTGGCTATGCATGTTTCTTAAATATTTATTATGCCAAATTAAGAAAACAATATATGCCAAATTATTGAGCTTTACAACAGCTATAAGGCTCATTTTATATAATTATTTTTTGTTGTACTTCCTTCGGTTTTTATTAGTTAAAATTATATATTTTGGAACAAATCCAATAATAGCAACATCACTGATATTAAATTATGTTAAAATTCATGTTTAATATAAAATTCCACTTATTTTCGGAGCAGCTTAGGTGAAAACCCTTAATTTTCGTTTCATTCATATAAATTACTTTGAAAGTGGTTATGGTGCAGTTAAATCGTCTCGTTTCAGATATTAATAACGATTTAAATTCTGATATTCGAGATATATTATGTCTTGCCTTTCTTACTTATTACAATTTCGTTCAATATACAAATATTTTAAACATTTGGATATTTTCTATTTCAGATCTTGTTGCTTATAAATGTCTTCAACTATATCCCCTACCCATTCTCAACAAATCACTCCACAAAACCACTCTTTCTAACATCTTCTCTATAACCAAATGCGAGACAAAAGCTTTGACTGCCACTTAACAGTTGACGTGCTACCAAACATATCTCTATAACTCTACAAAAGTTCCTCTGTCTTAAACCATTTGTACGAAAATTGCTTTCATACGGATATGCGGACTTATAGCCTGACTTCACCCGCTTATTAGAATACAATGGTTAAAAATCTTTTTATGATTGAGATTTAAATAAATGACTTATTTAGAGTGCGAACATGTCAAAACCTGTCTTTTTTCCACTGCTTTTATTTTCGCTACGTTTGTACCTGCTTACAGTCAGTAGTCAAGTAGTCCATTTTTTTAAGTAACCTAAGTGATGTAGACCTTTTCATTGTCAATAAAGATTTGCAAATATATCGCAATCAAAATATATAACAATCACAATGAAATTGTATGTATTGTGTACAAAATGAAATTGTATATACACTTAAATAATATCCTGAAGATACAGCATATATCAAAATAGTTTCGCTTTAATTGATGGCTTTCATATTCTTAGACATACAATACGTTCCTCAGATGCTGTCTCATATATTGTACATATTATATATCCGCATTTCGGTTTTACCGAGCTTCGTCAGCTGACAATTGAAAACACTCGTGTTTCGGATTACGTCTGTTTTACGTCACTCTTATGTGACTATTGAGATCATCAGACTATCAATAATACTATAACATTACTTTTTAATAGTGTAGTTGTAATATCTTTTAACCTTAAAAATACATACGTAAAAAATAAATATATCTTGGCGGCTGGCTGGGCGGGGTTGGATGTGTTCCATTAGGCCATGATCGCCTGGAACAGATGCAGCCCTGGCGCGTCCTTCTGTCCAGAGGGCGCGCACGGCGAATGGTTATGGGAGCGAGCGCAGGTCGTGTAGATCCCCATAACAATTCTGGAGTGTTGTCCTTCTCGTGGTTGCCGCCTGTTCTTGCTCTGGTTCCTTATGAAACAGAGATAACTGAAACATCCAGTCGAATTCCCAACTGCATACCTCCTAACCCTACCTATCCCTCTTCCTTTCCCATCTCTTTCTACTGCGGGTAGTACGTGGTTGATACCTGCGGACTCATCATCAACTATGACTGATGGTGAGAGGGGGGGACCTGGGCAACCACCCGCATGTTTGTGCCGTGTGCGGGGACTCGTAAGGGGGGATGAAGGAGTCCTGGCAGTTGAGCTGAAAGGTAACACACTGCTTTGGCCCGGAGTTCCCCCGACACGGGAGGTTGGAGACTAACCAACTCCAGTCAATCGGCTGCGGCGTTCCGTCGGAGGGCTGCCTGGTGAGAGCTCTTCCCTGGTGGGGGCAGACGACGGGTGGGAAGACTATGTCATTCTGCCTTGCTCGGCCTGTTTTCTGCCAGGGTTGGAGCTCTATATCTCTCCGTTACTTCTGGCGTTTGTGTGCCATCTGCCGCAATGGAAAATAAATATTTTGGAAAATAATATATTTTCCAAGAAAAACAAGGCAGCTCCCCGGACCAACAATCCAATGCGCCATCCTACAGACAGGCCGCGCCTCGGAATAACAATCCGAGTACTGCGCCATCGATCAAACCGGCAACCCCTCGGGTAACCAATCCGGGTGTAGCGCCACCAAGCCGACCGGCAGCACCTCCAGCTGACAGCAAGAGCGTAGCGCCATCCAAGACAGAAGCAGCTCCTCTACTAAAACAGAGTAGAGCGCTAGGTTCTAACATCGACCTCTCCTCTTTGAAGGCAGCGATACCCGCGGGTTTCGTCCAGGACGAACCCTGCTGGAACCTCGTGGGCGTAAAGAAGAGGGGAGTTCCAAAAGCACCGAACCAGTCTAAACAGACTCATAAAGCCAAGAGGGCTAAAGCCCGGGCGGAAGCCAAGCGAGCGCGGCGTCTGGCGTCAGATGGCAGTAAGCGACTTGAAGCCGCTGAAGGGTCTGAGAAGACCCACGTTGCTCCCGTTAGCGACGTGCTGACCCATGGCGAAGGCACTTGCCTAGCCGAGGGAGTAGCTGCACCTGCGGGGGTGCCATCTGCCGTCATGAGGCCTGCTGCTGCTAGCGCGACCCCACGGCAGGGTCACATTAGACGGGGAAACAGAGCTGGGAACGCCAACCGCGTGGGTAAACCTCCGGGCCCATCCAAACCCGCCAAGAGAAGACGCCCGGATGATTCCCTTACCCCACAAGGAAAGGGTAAGCGAGCGAAATCCCAGCTCACAACCACAGGCTCAGCCAGCTACTCCGACGTATTGAAGTCCAACGACAACTGCGTCGCAGTGATGCTAGAGTCTTACCACGACCTGACCAAGGAGCAGGCCGAGGTCATTGAGAGTCGGCTGCAGGGCGTGCTGGATGACGAGATTTTCTCGCCCAGCACGTCTAGCGCTCCAGTTGTTGCACCGCAATTTAGGGGAAAGGCCTTCCACAGCGAGGGCGTCCTCAAGATGTGGTGCAATGATGAATATGCTCTCAAATAGCTACGTCAAGCTCTTGAGAAGGTACGATCACCACGCGAGGGAACCAGACTAATAGTCAAAAAACAGGCTGAGATTCCCAAGCGCATTAAGGCCGGACTACTAATACCACAGGTAGGCCCAGAAGACACGCTAGACCGTATCCGTAAACGGCTGACGTGTCAAAACCCTGAATACAAGGTGTCCAACTGGGCACTTTACCATGCCGAGCCCCAGGAAGAAAAGAAAAGTGTATTCCTGGTGCTTGGTATACCGGAAGAGGATGCGCTCAAACTCAAGGTGAGCGAGCGTAGAGTTTACTACAAACTTGGTAATCTCTACGTCCGCTTCCTTGACGAACGCCCTCTGCCGCCGCCGAACCTGGATGCCAAGCCCGAGGAGGTCTCCAGGGATGACCCAGGCAGCGGAACAACGCAAGGGGTAGGCCAACCGTGCCCAAGCAAAGGGCCAATCGTCAGGGTCACTAGGGAAGAAGAGGAACTTCAAATGGAAAGTGACCCTGACGAGGAAGAGGCCCTAATGCTGAGCAGTGATGATGGCACTGCCAACTCCCCCAGGATTTGCGGCCTCAGCAACTTCGGAGGTAAACTACACCTAGACACCATTATCGACAACCCGCGTACTTGTATTATTACACCTAAATACGCGAACACTACCCTAATTACCGAGTTCTGTTCCAGAGACTTAACTACCGTCAGGTTCAATGAACCTTCCCCAGGCTTGCACAGCGTGGTGATGGCGTCTGCCTACTTGCCCACTTGTAGACATCCCCACCCCTGAACTCACTGTGCTTGTGGATTTCTTGTGAGCGACAGGGAATGGAACTGATAGTCGCGGCCGACACCAACGCGCATCATGCCCTATGGGGTAGCAAAACCAACAACCAACGCGGTGAGAATTTTGTTTCTTTCTTACTTTCAACCAAACTAAATGTTATCAACAAGGGCTCAGAACCAACATTTGTCACATCGAGAGCCCAAACAATAATTGATCTAACTCTAGCTACTGATTACGCGTCATCATACATCTCGGACTGGCACGTCTCAGAAGAGTCATCGTGCTCGGACCATCGCTGGATTAAATTCCACCTTAAGATGTCACTCACACCACCTAAACCCCGACGAAATCCCCGCAAAATGGACCTCCTGCAGTATAAGCGGATGACAGCAGAGCTGCTAACAAACTCAGCTGCGCCAAATGCTCATGAGACCACAGTGGAGATCGATAACCATGTAAAAAACCTCACTAACTCATTGATCACCTGCTTTGAACAGACATGTCCGCTTTCGTCACCCAGAACCACACCAGGGGGTGAGCACCAATGGTGGACACCAGAACTGCAGAGATTTCGGCAAAAGGTAAGAAAGTTGTTCAATAAAGCGATGAACTCAAGACTAGACCAGCACTGGGATGCTTACAGGCAGGCCCGACACAAATACAAGAAGTGGATTAGAATCAGGAAAACTGATTGCTGGCGAAGCTTCTGCACTAACATAGACACCAACAACCATGCTAACAGAGTTAAAAATATCCTGTGCTCTAAGCGGAAGCCAGACCTTGGCTTCCTAAAAAAACCTGATGGTACCTTCACCAAAACAGATTCGGAGACTTCGGAACTGTTAATGACAACTCACTCCCCGGGGTGTCGCATACTAAATGAGAATGACATTTGGGAGAAAGGTGAGGTATATCTACCAGATGAGTCAGATTGGACCACCGCTCACAGAATCGTGAATCACGATAAGCTAAAGTGGGCTATCAACAGCTTCCTTCCATTCAAAGCTGCAGGAATGGATGGTATTTTCCCAGGTCTGCTAAAATGGTGTGACGCTGCACTGATGGATCATCTACGGTCCATCTACAGAAGCTGCGTAGCACACCGCTACGTACCTACGAATTGGAGAGAAGTCAAAGTAGTATTCCTTCCCAAACCCGGCAAGGGAGACTACACACAACCTAAATCATTCAGACCTATCAGCCTCACATCCTTCATGCTAAAGGTTCTAGAGAGGCTAATAGATAGAGAAATCAGGAGCACGGCGCTAAACAAGCAAATCCTGAACCCACACCAACATGCTTATTCGATGGGTAAATCAACAGAATCCGCTCTGCATCGTGTAGTCTCATACATACAGGGCAACCTCAAATTTAAAAAATTAACTCTAGGAACCTTCATCGATATCGAAGGTGCCTTTGATAAAACAAACTTCAACAGCATAAGCCAGGCTCTGTCTAGACACGGAGTCGACTCCACCATTACAGGGTGGATCGACAGTATGCTTAGAGGCAGTGCTATACAATTCACTGTTAACAACACAACAAGGGGAATAGTGGCGAGAGGGTGCCCATAAGGCGGAGTTCTTTCACCACTCCTCTGAAACATCGTGGTAGATGAGCTGATTACTCAACTCAACGACCGCAAGTTCTTCACAGTGGGCTATGCTGACGACCTGACCATTCTTATTAGTGGCCCATTTGAAAGCACAATTTGCGACCAAATGAGGTCTGCTTTAAAGGTCGTCGAAAAGTTGTGCGTAAAACACAATCTATCAGTGAACCCAACAAAAACGGAGTTGATAATGTTCACAAACAAACGTAGTTTAGGTGACCTAAGGCTGCCAAAACTATTCGGCACTAGTCTGGTTCTTACCACAGAGGTCAAGTATCTAGGAGTCATACTTGACAGCAAACTCCTATGGAATAGACACCTAGACGCAAAACTTAATAAAGCCTGCATTATCTTTTACCAATGCAAGCGGCTTCTCGGCAAAACCTGGGGTCTATCACCGAAAATCACTTTATGGCTTTATAAAGCGGTAATAAGGCCGATAATCACGTACGGTGCTATTGCTTGGTGGCAGAGAACTGAGCTTAGCACGGTTAGAAACAAGT
This sequence comes from Tyria jacobaeae, assembly GCA_947561695.1. NCBI lineage: Eukaryota > Metazoa > Arthropoda > Insecta > Lepidoptera > Erebidae > Tyria > Tyria jacobaeae. Next base: position 5,475,855 of record OX387215.1, on the reverse strand, counting down.
TGCAGCAATTCCAGAGACTCGTTTGTACGGCCGTCACTGGATGCATGCGAACAACCCCTACTGCCGCCCTTGAGGTGGCTCTCGATCTAGCACCACTAGACCTGTACATACAACAGGAGGCAGCTATGGCAACAATCAGACTAAAACACCTGAGTCTGTGGAATAACCAAGAGGGTCTACACTCCAATATCTGGAATCAACTAGTGGACTACCAACCTCTGATAGCTGCCCCATGTGACAGGATTCCAAAACAACACATCTTCGAAAGAAGGTACTGTATAGAACTACAGGAGAACGATAGTGATCATTCCGGCATAAATGAAGTCCGAATATACACGGACGGCTCCAAGATGGGGTCAGGTACTGGAGCCGGGGTGTACTCACTAAACCTAAACATAAAAATATCGCTGGCACTAGGCAAGCACAGTTCGATTTTTCAATGCGAATGTGTTGCGCTAACATACGCAGCCCTAGCGGCTATGTCTAGAGGCATCAAGCAATATAACAACGCTTGGCCTCGGCGAATGGGGTAACTCTTCAATGGATCAGGGGGCACAGCAACTCACTCGGTAACGATGCCGCCAACGAGCTAGCAAGGAAGGGATCTACAACACCAGTGGCAGGCCCTACCACACTCCTGCCACTACCCTTCAACTTATATCGCTCCTGGGTAAGGCAAAGGACTCGAGAAGTACACAATAGCAGATGGATTGACACACCTGGCTGTAGGCAATCCAAACTGGTATTAACAGAAATATCACCACGTTTATCGCGTAGACTCATCAGTCTTCATAGAACGGACATCCGAATAGTGGTCGGAAGCATTACAGGCCATTTGGCTCTGAACCGACACCTATTCGTCATTAACGCGACCGATAGCCCTCAGTGCAGGGGTTGTCTGAGCGCGGAGGAAACGGCCGCCCACGTTATCCTGGAATGCGAGGGCGTGGCTGCACAACGGGCAGAAATCCTCGCAGGCGCGAGGACGCTCCTAGAAGCCTATGAACGCCCCAGGAGGCTTCTGCGCTTCTGGAAGGAGCTAGGCTGGCTCAACTAGTCAGCCTCCTGGACGCATAATGGACCGAACATGAGTCTAAATGCGGAAACAGAGCCCTTTACCATTACCATTACCATTAATAAATATATCTGAATTATTGAATCTTGTGATGTAACCAAATAACTTAAATAAGTTTGAATTTATCGTAACAAAACATCAGCATAGAATTCTATTGTTATTCTAAAACATATAAACAATGGGCTTCAGCCTACTCTCACGTATACATATACCGATTTTAAAGCAATCGATATTAAAGCAATAACCATTTTGCCAACATCTGCAAAGTACCATCAGATTGTTAGTACAAAGTCTACCCCACTCAACCGTTCTCAAGACAGCTCTTAAAATAAATCATCATTTACAAGAGAAACAAAATTAATTGATATTTATATTGTAAACTGGTAAAACAATGAATAAAGATTGGAAATATCGTTTAATAGACAATGGTGGGCCTAAATAAAACAATATTTAAAGGAGCTATGTTAAACTGATCTCAAGCCTGCCGTGTGCGGCGGCCGTATTAATTGACTGATTTTGTATTAGGCTGCATATACGCGTATATTTAAATTATCAAACTAAAATTATGAAAAATAGAACTACATAAGCAAGCGGCAATCAATAGTGATCTGCTTTGTAGACACATATACTCCGTCACTATACAATTTTAACTATATTAAATCTTATGTAAGGAGTAACTAGCTCGCAATATATTCTAAAATTGGTAGAAAGGTGTAGCCTCGCAATCATTATTATACATTATATATATCATTATTACACAAATTTGTATTTGTAAATTTCAAACATTAAGGGTTTGCGGGAACCCGTTACTGCCATCTCAGTATTAAAATTTTAGAAATATGAAGCACTAGTTGACTACTAGTTACCATGAGTCTTATTATGTTCTTCTACATCGATTCACATTTTAAATTTTCATTTTGTTCCTGTATATATACATGTTGATGTATATATATAGAATGTGTGCGTTACGAGTTTACGTGAGACATACAAACTGCAAACATGATATTGTTTGATAAATACCCATAAACTTGTCAGTGACCCCTTTCTGTGTGAAGATTTTCTCACCTTGCAGGGTACATTATCTAATGAATTTCTAATAGTTTTTGGTAAAAATAAAGGTTATATTATATGTTTTTTCCTGATAACTCTTTAAATTTAGAAATATCCGAAACTTGAAATACGAATCTAAACTAACACTACTTTTACAGTTTAATAGAAAAAATATGTATGAATTTTGGATATACATACCCGTAGCCTACCCGTGCCCTTGTGGGGATCGAATTAACTTTGACCGATTGAAAGTTGGTATGGCTACATCTAATTCAAACACGTTCAGCTTTCATAGAGATATCGATAAAAAATGAAAAAGTAAAAATGTTAAGCACCTCGGTATCCCCAAGTACTACCGGGCTAGTAAACATTATTGTTATATTATTTTCCTACTTTCTTTCTTTCGCTAGGTTCATTTAAATACACACCAAGTCGTGGCAAATGAAGTCTGTGATGAGCTCAACATTAGTTGGTCAATCTCGAAATAAAACAACTTCCTCTGTACTTAAGTTGGAAATAAAAGAAACGTATAACAAATTAAAATAATTCGGACGTAACTCAATAAAACTCTTTAACTGCCATTGCGCACTTCCATCCATCGCATCGGCAGACGAATATGTTTGCGTTAAAAATTTCCAACATTGATAATCATAGGAACATTAATTGTCGGCAAGATAACTTTGTTAACGTGCCTCCTTCGCACCGAATCAGTACATCATGCGACAATATTTGCAATGCAGATCCGACCATTTCATTTTACAATCAACAGAATAAAATTATTTTAATAGGTTCAACTGAAGAATGTTGTTGGTTAACAGAAAGAGCTTTTCAGTTCGTTTCAATGAATGTTTAATATATTTGGAGTGATTTAACAAGGGTATCAATATTTGTTTAGCTTGATATGATTGTAAACTTTCTTGTAGTACAAAATATTAATAACGTGGAATTACATTTGAAAACAACGTTGTTAGTTTATTAATCTTAAATCACGATAGCAAAAATGATTTCCATTTAATAAATTATTAAAGGGAATGGTCAGCTCAAAAATATTATATGATAGAATAAAATAAAATCATTAGCAAATATAAATTTGTTTAATGCTGTTAAATACAAATATGATAGGTACAAACTATACAAAACTAGTAGGTTGATATGTTATATACCTTCTTTCATTTTCATTGTCATAATCAGAATACTTACGATATAACCGCTTGTAACCACTGGTAACACATAATTTTCGAAAACCTTTGTTATTAAGCATTGATATATTTTGGACGAAAAACATTGCGAACTCTCTCTCTAAACGGAGCTACAAAGTACTACATATCTTCCTCGAGTTGTATAAAACCTCAGTATAATAGGTTTCCCTTAACATTAATTCTTTACAAATTTAATAGGGCCTTTTTTTTTCGTTTTATTTTTTTGTGTGGAAACCCCACGGGTCATCGACCCACCGGAGCTGACGGTGGGGTGGTATGTCGGACTCGAACAAAGACTACACGGTGTTCCGTCACAACTGGATCTATTGCAAGGGACCTGGGTATACCCTAGGAGGGATGCTTCCAAAAACCCTGCAGACCTTGGTCCACCTATTTTGCTAGAGGCGGCCACACCGTAAAGTGCGGGTGGCCTCATCCCCCTTCAATTTCATGTAAGAAGCGCGCGGCACAAATCGCTCAGCCGTCTCACCGTCAAATTTAATATGGCCTGGTAATATCGAATAACCTATTTGTAATGTCGAAGAAACAGATATAATAATGGTGATGGCACTGTATTCGCTGATAATAATGCCTTTATAATCTTAAAAGTTAAAACCTTACTGAAAAATAGTAAAGTATAATTTTAATGTGATTTTAAAAGATTAATATAAATAATAAAAATAAAAGAAGAAAATTAATGATGTTTATTTGCTTTGTTGTTAACTGTATTCGGATAGATTTCGGTTTTTGTGTAGCCTATTTTGTAATGGAGGATTACATTTGTTCGAGTATATGTTATGCATTTTATTTAAAATGGCCAATACATTCACACATTACATTTCTTACATTTCAGGCGAAGGAAACAACAAATCTTACTTAAACATATTCACATAAAACTCACCTCTCTCTCACACGTACCGGTAATAAAGGATTTTTGAATAAATGCTATAAAATCACCTTTAAAATACTCATAATACCAAAAATAAATAACCGAAATACACTTCCGCATAACTTGGTTCTTCTTGTAGCTGTTTAAAATATTGTACAGTAAAACACTATATTGTGGCAGTCGCAATCGGATATTTCATAGTTCATCGTCATGTTATTACTTTAATATATTGTTATTTAAAAATTGTTAACTATATTGCATGTTTTTATAAAATTTAACTTGGTAGTGTAGTTTAACTTCTTTTCTGGTATATTTTTAAATTATACTATAATATATAACAATTTAAACCTCATATTTGCTTTATCGTTTTCATCACTTTAGATTTGTTTTTTTTTTAATTTTCCGTCTCCGTCGATATAAATGATGGTTCAGTTCATTAGTTATACTGGAAGCTTTAAAACGTGATAGCGTCTGCATCCAGTATCGGAGATGGAAGGACCTCTGAAGAAGCTGGCCACTCGTGCTAGCGAAACGTTAGGAAGCAAATCCAACATACGACGGCCTTTAGACCCGAATAAAGCCAACGAGTCATCAATCGGCCGCGAAAGCCTCAACCAATTTGTTGGAAAGTATACCTTTAAAAGAATACCTTAAAATAAATGTTTTTACATTAGTTAATCAATGACTTAGTTATGAGGTAACAAACATTAAAAAACATACATACAACCGACTTGAGAACGACCATCCTTTTGGACTCGGTTACATATAAACGGTGGGACATAGGAATAAATGTAGGAAAATGATAGATCAATATTGTTTACTGGTTAGCTAGTACTTAATTGAGTGGGGATACCGAGGTACTTCAACCATTTATTTTTTAACTGTTTATCGATATTTCTACGAAAGCTGAACGTGTTTGAGTTAGATGTTGCCACACCCACTCTAAGATATGTACTGTTGATATGACGTTAATGTTGAGTTTTAAGCAAGATCTTACAATTACTTAAAAGTACTTATACAAACTTTAAAGATCATTCTAATAATTGATTAAAAAAATATGTATATTTCAGTTATTTTTTACTATGTGTGAAGTTTAACAACTGTCTTTAGTTATTATAATTGTATTTTGAACTTTACAGTAATGTAAATACAGGTTCTGATACACTTCAATATTACATTCTTATCAAGAGAAAATAATTTTGTTTAAATTTGACTTTGATTGAATTTTTAGTGCGCTACTGACTTGTAAAATAAATATAACCGCTACCCCTGTTAAGAGTAAGTCTCTTTATTATATAAACAAGTGTCACACAAGAAGTATAATAGTGTGGATCCCATCACCTGGATGATTGGCACTCCACCACTGTGTGCTTCTTCAGAAGGTTTTTGCCTCGCACAAACATGAAACAAGTAGTCGCCTACCGTATTTCCGGACCGACACGACTTTCAAACCTTCAAACAAAGAGACACTTGTGACTCTTGAGTTGCGGGTGTTCATGGGCGGCAGAAGTCACCTACCATCAGGTCACCCGTCTGCTCGTTATATATACATATATTATGTGATATATACATATATATATATATATATATATATGTATATATACATATATTATGTGATAGGGGTGCGCTAACGAGCAGACGGGTGACCTGATGGTAGGTGACTTCTGCCGCCCATGAACACCCGCAACTGATATTGACTATATATGTGTTATGTCTCTATTAGGACAATCTAGAAGTCTAGATTACATAAGAATAGCCATCAGCTTTACATATCTAATTTGATATGGGAAAACAACCAGTTTAAAAACATGTCTTGCTTCGGCATGAATGAGCTGCCTAGATCGTGTAATACCACGGCCTCACAGAAAACCCGTTGTGAAGCAATGCTCGCATTGCATTTACCCGAAATAAGTCAGGTTTCCGGAGGCCTAACTCTCCCCCTTATCCCCTTATCCCTCTCTCTTTTTTCCCTTCATCACCCTCAAAGGCGGGCAGTGCACTTACACTCTTGAGTTGTAGGTGTCCATAGACGGCAGTTGTCACTTACCTTGTCCCCTATATTATAAAAAAAAAAAAAAACATTATTGTAAAATGATAGCTCGTGCTCGTTATTGTAAAATGACAAGCGAGTCATTCTTTAACTCTGGTTTGTTCTCTATCCATTTTGTTCGCACTTGCAACTCAGAAACGTATTCCTTGGACGAACGGGACCAAAAATGTTGGCGAATTTGCTCCACCCTTTGGTACCTCCTCAACCTATGTTCAGGAACATTGTTGAAGTCGTCACAAGCCGGCGCAGTCAGCGGTCGACCAACCAAAAAATGAGCGGGAGTGAGAGGAGAAAGGTCTCGAGGGTCTGAAGAAAGAGGAGAAATTGGTCGGGAATTTAGAACTGCTTCTATTTGTGATAGCACTGTGCTAAACTCCTCAAAGGTGAGGTGCGCATTTCCTACCACTCTGCGAAGGTGAAACTTACAAGATTTTACTCCTGCTTCCCACAAACCACCAAAATGAGGCGAATACGGTGGAATTAACTTAAAATCAATTTGTTGACTAATAGCATAATCTTTGATATCTGAATCGCAGTTACGTAGAAACTCAGAGAAATCATTCATCAACCCCACGAAATTGCGACCGTTATCGGAATAAATTTCTCTAGGCTTACCACGCCGAGAAATAAATCGCTTAAGCGCTAACAAATATGCTTCACTAGTGAGATCACTGACAAGCTCCAAACGCACGCACGCGTCACAAAGCATACAAATAAACAAATATACGCTTTCGATGTTTTAGCTCGCCTACCTTTACGGTTAAGTATGATGACTGGACCGCAGTAATCCACTCCGCATTTCATAAATGGAAACGTAGGAGTTATCCTTTCCTTTGGCAAATTACCCATTTGTGGAGTTAAAGTTTTACCTTTATTGCGTGTACATGTGACACAAGCGTTCACTATACGCCTAGACAGACTCCTGCCACCTAAAGGCCACCAGGTTTCTCGTAAATGGCAAAGCAATGCCTGAGGTCCAGCGTGAAAGAGCTGTAGATGCTCATGACGGAACAACAATACAGTGAAGTGATGTTTACCAGATAGTAAAATTGGATGCATTTTATTATAACTAAATTCGTTTGAGTTACCCAATCGTCCACCCACGCGAATTATGTTATTACTGTCTAAAATTAAATTTAACCTTTTTAAATTATTTTTGCCTTTCATTTGTGCGCAATTAGTTAAAAGTTTATACTCATTGGGATAGCTTTCCATTTGACACCACCGAGTTAAAACCATTTGAGACTCATTCAACTCTTCAACACCTAGAACACCGAACCGTTTATTACTTTTATTGCGAATGTTGTGTATAAAACGTAATGTATATGCGACTGCACGCTTTATACGTTTAAATTGCGAAAAACGGTGAAACGGAAAAAGAGTTAAATCATGTGAACCATGAGTCACCAACGAACAAATAGCTGATTTAACCTCAGGAAGTTCTACATCTGTTTCTATGACAGCACTATAAGAATTGTCCAGCGAGAAACTAGGACTTCTCAAAAAATCGGGGCCTTCCCACCATAACTTGGAAGCAGACAGCTCCTCCAAGCAAGCACCTCGTGATGCGAGGTCAGCAGAATTGTCCTTGCTTCCCACATGGCGCCAAAGAACATCTTGTGTGAGTTCGTGAATTTCCACCGTTCTGTTTTGGACAAACGTTTTAAGTCTATTTGGAGACATACGCAACCATCCTAGCACAATAGTTGAATCAGTCCAAAATACTATGTTCCTGAATTCACAACGCAAAGAACTGCGAACCTTGTCGAGCACCTTAGCACCCAGCAACGCACCGCAAAGTTCGAGTCTTGGTATACTTAGTGGTTTTAATGGCGCAACCCGAGACTTAGAAAACAACAACTTTACGGTAATCGTACTATCTATATTTATAGTGCGCACATAAATGCAGGCGCCGTACGCTGTCTGCGATGCGTCACTCACACACACACACACACAAAAAATATGCAATTCTATATACATAGGTTGGCCACCTATAACGTGGCGAGGAACGATTACTTCATTGAGCACTTGTAAAGAGATAGCAAACCGGTTCCACGCTCGCGCGACATTACATGGAACCGTGTCATCCCAACCTATTTTAAGAAGCCATAACTGCTGTAACAACACTTTTGCAATAATAATCGTAGGACTTAAGAGACCAAGAGGGTCGAAAATTTGTGAAATGTTAGACAAAATAAACCTTTTAGTGACCGACTTATTCTCATTATGAAATTGTGTATTAAAATAAAATATATCGTTTACATTGTTCCAGCCCAGGCCCAACGTTTTGGAACTGATATTTTCATTGGATTTAAATTCTATTGAATGGTTGGTTAACCCATCACTGTTGTATGGAAAATTATAAATCCACTTTCGAAGGGAAAAACAACCAGACTGTAACGTGTTATTTATATTCGTGCACAGCTGTATTAATATTGATTTATCATCATATCCTGTGGCCAAATCGTCCACATACATATCCTCCAAAATCGCTAGTTGAACCTCCGGATCGGAAGACTCAACCCCTAACTGTTTTAAACACCTCACACTAAGGAATGGTGCGGACGCGGTACCATATGTAACAGTGTTCAATTGATAAATTCGTTAACGTTTCGATGGATCATCACGCCACAAAATCATTTGGAGCTGGCGCTGGTCCTCGGCGACTAAACAATTTCGAAACATTTTTTCGACGTCAGCGCACACAACAAACTTGTGCTGTCTAAAGCGGAGAAGAATAGATATTAAGTCACCTTGTATAGGAGGCCCAACTAGTTGCAAGTCATTCAGGGATTTGCCGGAAGACGATGTTGCGCTAGCGTCGAAAACAACACGCAGCTTTGTTGTAGTGCTATGCTCCCTAAATACGCCGTGATGCGGCATGAAATAGCAAGGTTGTTTATAAGAGTCCACCGGACTCATATGGCCTAAGTCCAGGTACTCCTACATAAATTGCGTATATAACAGTTTATAGTCAGGAGAACGTTGTAAACGTTTCTCCAGTGCGAGAAAGCGTCGTTCAGCTTGCGTATAAGATTCGCCTAAAACATCAGGTGACTCCTTGAATGGAATGCGTACACAAAACCTTCCTTCTCTATTTCGCGTAGTAGTATGAAGAAAGTGATCTTCAGATGCACGCTCCTCCGGAGTCTGCGTATCCCTGACCTTAGGAAGTTCTTCGACCTCCCAAAACAAGCGAAGTTGCGAATCTAAAGAACTACTAAAGTGACAATGAACGCGCCTCTCATTTTGCGTATTATTAACTAAACCAGATATAATCCAGCCTAGCATGGTATTTTGTAGGTAAGGACCGTTAGGCAGTCTTATTCTGCCTTCTAATAATAAGTCCCAAAACCTATCTGCGCCTATTAAAATATCTATGTTTTTTAACTCCAAAAACTGTGGATCCGCGAGGCTTACATTCTTTGGAATCAAAAATTGTGACTTTACTGGACACACAGCCGGCAACATAGACGTTATTTGTGATAAAACAAAACAAGTTATGCGTGTTTTGAACGTATCATCGACTCGCGATTTAATTTCAATGTTACAAGTTTCCGAACATTGTATCACCGAATCACCCACACCTCTAACTTCGCAAGTAGAACTTATTATGGGAACGTTAATCAACCTACAGAAAGATTTTGTTATGAAACACCGCTGACTACCACTATCGAGCAGCACGTGTGCCCGATGATAAACACCTTGAATATCGGGCACTTCTACAACAGCTGTCGATAATAGAACCGTGTGCGTATCTATAGAATTATTATGCATATGTGCCTTATTTACGTGAATAGGGAGCGAATCCGCGGCGGTTGAGGTGGTGGGGCAGGAGAGAGCATTCGTTGCGCGCACGGCGGCACTCACCGCTTGGTTGTCAGTCGCAATATTGGAATGCAATGTAACTAAAGTATCGCCGTTGTCATTGTGAAGTAATGAATTATGTTTGCGATTACATTTCCGACATGGCCCAAACATGCATCTATCAAGAGTGTGACCCGAACGTAAACAGTTCTCACACAGTTTGTGTTCGCGAATCAAGTTCAACTTTGAATCTAAGCTACTATCAATAAATTCCTGACAAGAATAAAGTGGATGATTACCGTTACATTTTTAACACGTCCTTTTGTAGCGCGACGAGCGGCTATCGTTGGATTTATGTGTAGAAACATTGCAGTGAGATGTGCTGTGTGAATGGTGTTTTTTATATTCTGTTTGTATTTGTGGTTTATTGTGTGACAATTGCAATGTTTCCAACATATCCGCTCTGTCTTTCAGAAAGCCAATTAGTTCATCAATCTTGATTACATGCTTAGAACCATTCTCGTTCGGTTTCGATTATGTAATGTTCGGTAATGTTAGCCGGTGACTCCTTTGTCAATACGTTAATACTAAACAAAGCCTTAACGTGATTATGCACTAAAAGTCTGTTATTATTATATCTGTTTAGCAACAATTCCCATGCCACTTGATAATTATCAGAGGAGAATTCTACGGAATTAATTACTAATTCGGCGTTGCCTTTTAAAGACGACTTTAAGTAGTGAAACTTTTGAATGTTACTGATACGTTTAGAGTTATGCACTAAAGATAAAAATGTGTCTCTAAACTCCAGCCAGTGCTCATATGATCCGTCAAAGGAGGGTAACGAAATAGTTGGAAGCTTAACCAACTGCGATTGTTCGGTACAGCATTGTTTATTGGAACGGTCAGTAATCTCACCATCGGTCAGCATGGATTCCGCGCGGGCTAAAATACTATAATATGAGGTTTCGAATATCTCTCTGCTATCTAATTGATCAGATATCTCACATTCGGAAATACTATCTTCGATTTTACTTTGAATTGCATTAAATTCGTTATATAAACTAGTGGCACCTTTAATGCGTAATTTTAAATCTATGCGATCTCGAGAAGAAATTAAATTATCACTGTCTTCCAACGTATTTAAATAGTTGGAAAACTTGGTATTATTATGTATGGTATGATTAAGTCACGAAGCAACGTAGGATCAGCACACCCAAGATTAGGAGATTTACTTGTAGCGCTGTCAATATTTAACGTAAGAGGAGATTTATCACGTGACTTAGCACTTTCGGTCGCCATTTTGGTAGCTGTTGAGAACAGAAGTACTTACAGTTGGAAGGCTTGAACTACGTGTAGTCGTAATATCAGTTACTAGCCTCGCGAATAGATGATATAGGCCGTTCAACACTCAGATGCGGCACGCTCACTGAAATCAGGTTAGGCACAGCTATTACAAAGAGAACTAGGAGGTGATTAGGAAAGAGAGGATGGTTGGCCTCACCAGATTGCGTATATAATTTGCGATTAACAGCCAATTCAGCTCGCCTTCAATGTGCGCTTAGCCTCCAGTTGCCCTTGCTCCAGGTTTATGCGTTTTCGGTCTAGTACAGCAGCACCAGGCACCACCACGAGCTCCACAGGATGCTGATTCTTGTAATGCGACGAAGAAGGACCACATGTACCGGATTTGACCGTCGGTACTTGAAATTTGTTGTAATCTAGTGGTAGTCTGTGCACTGATGTAGACCTTTGATACTTTCTGGGAAAGCGTAATGAAAAAACAAGTGTCACGTTTTAAGTTGAAGCCAAGTCTGCGTTTTTTATTTTAAATTTCAAATTTTACAAAAGTAAGAATAGTGGGGGTTACAATAATGTTTGACCAATAGCAACGCTTATCGCGTCATAATCCGCTGATTGAATTGGTGCAGCCCGACAGGAACAATGTTGCCAGCCACATGATTCATTTTTTAGCATCTGCGTGAACAATAACTTTTAAGTAATTAATGAATAAGTTTAATAAAAAAATGACATGAATGTGAAAAGGTCAATTACAAATTTATATTTATATATAATACATTTGCGGAATTTTGAAAGTTTATTGCTACTTTTTCTTTTGAGATTGATATACTTGTGGATTTATTTATATTTTGAGTGTTTGTAATCTCAATATTTGGCTGGTGCTCAGGAAAAGGCACTGATTACCCTGATGTATAAGGGCGTGGCGACAATGGCATGGGCGAATTATCTGCAGGTCTGAATTGAATATTTTTTACTATTGTAAAAAAACGGGTGCTGATTTTTTACTTATTTTGTTTGTGTAACCCTCTGAAGTAAAGTCCTCTCCAGAATCTGCTAAAACTGTAGTGAACGTACGGCGAACACAATGTCCTGTGTACAGCTTGCTATCAGGCAACTTCAAGTATGCAGCGATTTCTAGGGGCATTGAAGATATTTTATTTTTTCCTATAACCTGTTAAAAGCACTTTCCATTTTGATACACTAATGAAAAATCTATTATTATTACTATAAAGAAATGATATGAATTGAAAAATCTATTATTATTATTATTACAAAGAGTAGAAGGTTTTTTAGTTTTGGCAAATTCTTGAAAATAGGCCAAAAATAATTAAATAGCGATTTAAATTCAGAAAATGTCTTCGCTCTTTTTTATTTTTCTCTTTAAATATTTCTCACGAAATTTCGTAGGTATTAAGTTTTGTATGACGTTATTAGCTTATAATTTTATTGTTTCAGGAGTTAATGCACTATCACTTTCAGTACTCGACGTAAAATACAATAAAGTCCGTACTGATTACAAGAACAGGGAAGTAAATCGAGTGCTTTGGTTTTTTTTGTTACCGTGCCAACACTTACAGCCAGTAATTTATAGAATCTTTTTTCGATTTCAATGAAAGATTTATGTTCCAAATTCAAATCTCATTACTGCCCGCTAAAAAGCCTAGATGAGAAAAGAGCTACTTTGCTCCCGCTTATAGAGGAACAAAACAACACTTATCGAATAGAAGGGACTAAAAATTATTTCCTTTATATATATAATGATATTAAATAAACGACAGAAACTCCTCTTTATGTTGAAAGTTGTAAGGTTTAGAATGAAATTCTTGAATAAGGCTTGAAGTTTGCTGAGTGAGTCAACCTGGGACATCACGTATGTAGTTTTCAGTCGGTGGGTTTGATAACTCGCTTCTTATTTCTTCACTGATGGCAGCAATTACTTCGCTCGTAAGACGTTCTTTGTAAATACAAAACTTAGCCATATTTTACCAAATGCCACAATTAATCCGCTAAGATAATTAAATGATAATAGATTTAAAAAACAAATAAATAGGGGGATCTTGAAGTCGGTACGATTCCGTTACACCGTCAAACTGAAAATCCCGGTGGGATGACGGCGCGACGGCTTAAACACGTAAAAAAATCTCTAATGTAACGGAGCTTTTAGGAATAGGAGCCCCACGAAGCGGGATTCCGTCAAGCTAGCTGGTAGAAGGTAATCATTTACTATGTATGTCTACTCAGGGTTCTAACTACATTATAAAAATAAATTGTCAATAAAAAAAAAATCCTTTAAATTAGGAGTAATTTCTGTGTTGCGGGTGACTTTATCTTTTCTGAGTGTTTACTCAGAAAAGAGAATATAGAAAAGACAGCGATATGACAGCTTTGAAAAACAAATCAAGGACATACGTTTAATGACCGATATGCTTCATTAGAGCTTCGCCATGTATCATCAAGAGAATGAGAAAAACCTTGTGATCTATTGGCCATTGTATTGAGCATTGGTCAATTAATTTAACTGTGGAACCCTCGGATAACTTCTTACAGTGGTATTTACCGCCTCCAGACCGGTTTAATCAGTATCTACAAGAAACAATTATCTATCATCGGTGCCCACGTTCAACAAAGAGCAATCACAAGGTGTTTTTGTAGATAACCATCTTATCACAAACAAAACAACTACTCCTATTGGAACTCAAATGGCAAATTTTAATGCGAAAATTTTTCAACTTTTTATCGAAAAACTAATGTCAGATAATATAACTCGATTAAGTCCGCCTTGAGCAATATTTTAATTGCAGGAAGTGTTATAAATATAAACAGATTTTTTGCATTTTTTTTTCACATTTTGTCCACTTAAAAACTCTAAACATAACTCTGTATCTCCTTTATTTTTAAATTTTAAGTAACAAATTACAAACAGAATAACAGTTGCCCGCATGCTATTCTTGTATGAAATTGTTATAATTTTATATCCATTTATATCACACTAAAAGTTTTAGAACACGCCAGTAAGAAAACCAGCTGATGAAAAAAATATTTAAATTTCGAATTAGGAACTTCCAAGTCTATAGATATGTAATGAATTCAATTTAAAAAGTGTCAGTAGTAAATCGAAATTAATTTGAGCAATTTTCACACAATGATTTATTACAACTTATGTTACGGTCTTACTCCAGAACAGCATTTGAATTTGAATTGGCATTTCATTACGAAGCTTCACCTCACGCCATTATTTACAACTATTTTAATGAATTTATACGTAGTCGAAATACGTAGTCACTGATAATTTTCGAGAAGGATGCCTTCTACGGCTATTATTGAAATTATTGAAAATATTCTATCAATAGCCGCACAGCACTCGTCACTGTGGAGTGCTGTGGGGCTAATAGATGGGTGACATATCAGCAATTTCTGGCACCTTTAGGCATTTACGAATAAGAATGCTTTTTAGCTAAAATTAATGGTGTTCGATGATTCAACCCACAATATGATGTCACTATACTTTGGGTCTAATTCTAATTCCAAATTAAATGTATATTGTATGTTTTTCTCCAATATTGTAGTTCAAGGCACAAACAAAGACAGGGTAGTTAATATATAATGCGAAGATAGAAGAGAGTAAGACTATAAAATAATGTCTATCGATAATAATGATTGAAAAAGATTAACTATTAAATAAAAACAAGAACTGTCTGAATCCGAACACCCTTTGTGTTCGGATTCAGACAGTCATGTTATGCCATGTAATAGAATATGATTTAACTATAACCGTTTATTCCTCAATAAATATGAATAACACATACGGAAGTTTTTATGCAATCCCCGAAGAGCTATACAGTAACCTTCAATGGTTAGTGAACAGAATTCGATCGCATTATTCAATATTAATGTGAATTTATAGTTACATAATATACTCATATTGTACAAAATTACGCAACATTATGAGAAATGAGTACGATGAGGAACGTGGAACGAAATTAAACTTTGTTATGTGTTCAAGAATCGTTACGGATTTTAGGTCAAACCGGACTGAAGCAAATAAGTTCTCTATTTAGAGGACTGTTTTTGTTGCTTTACAAACCGTGTGTTAAAATTTCATGACGTCAGTAGTTGAGGCTCCGTCAATTGTACTTCATAAGCTCTATGAATATTCAAGCAGGTGAATGGCCTCAACATTACTTTATTTCACTTTGCTGCATTTTAAATATTTACGAATTAATTAACGTGTATTATTAAGAGTTAATTTTACACTACTGGAATCAGACAATTTACTATGTGCATATGAAATTAAACCGGTTCAAAGAAAATTTTAACATAATGCAAGCCTAAATACGAGGAAGTTAGAGAAAAATCTTTATATAAAAAAATAATACAATTTCGAAAACAAATCTACGTATCTTATAATTATTTTTTACAGATGCTCTTTCATATAAACTTAAGCATTAAACCTATCATGTAAATTTATGAATATCAACTAGATATCGGATTCATAAAAATATAATTCCAAAATAAACCGACCGCTTAAAGTCCGAAATGGCTCAATATAAAATTTTAAAAGTCAAATAAAATTGGAGTTAAAACCCCGTAACTGGGTTTTAACTACAAACTTGTGAAACTTGTACAAATAATACTAGCAGGAAATGGTGGATGGTAATACTGCAATTCAACCATAAAAGTATCACAATGGGTCGGCAATTACATCGTTGGAACGTTGCTCTGCTGCTGCGTTTTAATTTTATTAGTCACAGGTAGAATAGTAATGGAATTTTGGAAACATTTACCACGGCCTCACAGAAAATAACAGTTGTGAAGTAACGCTTGCGTTGCATTTCCCCGAATTGAGTGTGGTTTCCGGAGGCCCAATTCCCCCTCCCCCCTTTTCTCTCCCCTCATCTCCTTTCTCCTTTTTTCCATCTCCTAGTCCTCCTCTCTTCTTTCCGCTCCCTGCATCCCCCATCCCTCATCACCCTCGGACGGAGCACTTGCGACTCTTGAGTTGCAAGTGTCCATGGACGGCAGTGTCACTTACCATCAGGTGACCTGTCTGTTCGTCTGTCCCCCTATAGGTAAAAAAAAAAAATACATAATATTATGCTGTCAGCACCTTGCTAACCAATGATGGCTAAAATTGTTTAAATTAATATTTTTAAATCAGCAACAAATATGAATCATAGGTATCATTGCTTGGTAAAGTGCAATCATTTTGCTATTACAAACTGAGAATTAAATTTTATTAAATTATATAGATAAGCAGCAACTCTTCTCGAGTTGTAAACGAGGCTTCAGACCAGTGGCTTTATCAAGGTGAACGGATTTATTTGCACTCTGCAATTTCGCCACAATACTAAGTAAGTGATTGTCATTTTACCTCAGCGATTCTCAGCCATTGCCCTTATCTATATTGTCTTAGTGATTAACAGCTGTATAAGAAATTGATATATAATAATAGTGTAATTGATATATAATAATAGTGTGTTCCTAGAACAGCACACTTAAGGAAGACCCTATTGTGGTAACGAACTTTTTTATGTGGATATTTCGTTATAGATAGTCACTGAGCCCTTTTTTTAATAAGTATTGTCTACTACATTTATTCAGCCAGTTGAAGGCTAATGGGGACCAACCTTTAACCTTCAACTGGGCCATTTAAAGAATCAAATTGGAATTTTTTTAAGTATATTGACAGGAAAAGGGAAGGGTTATTGCTTATAAAGATTTATTGGAAAATATAAGCAATAGCTCAAGCAATTCAGGGTCCTACGTATAAGATTAAGATGCATTGCAGGAGGTTCTCTACTTTTGTTAAATTTAATATTAGGCTCTAAAATATTAGTAAAATACTCCAAACAGGTTTTGTAATAATCTAATACCACTTAAAAAGCTACTTCGATAAACTTAAAATCAAGAACACGTTCTCTCATAAAAACGTGTTCAACCAGTTATATTAAATTTACGCGGTAAATTGACAATTTTAGTGCTGATGCGATATTAAATGGTTATTGTAGTGCGATAAAACCGTAATGTGCGCTTTCTATTAACTACCAATTATTTGGTAATAATAGTAGGGACACATATTAGTTTGATTCAAAATACATGTTAAAGAGGTCTATTTCTTGTGTTTCCTTGTAATGAGGTAGGAGTGGATAGGGAAGTGGAAGAGGAGAGAGGTGTTTCACTCCCTCACTCATTACATTAAGTACAGCGCAAGCATTGGTTGATTACCGGTTTTCTCTGAGGCCGTGGTATTATTCTGGTCAATCCAGTCTTTCATTGCCGATATTATAAAACAATAATTATAACAATCAATCAATAGACCAAGAGTTATATATATATATAATATATAACTCTTGGTACTTAACTTGGTAACCAATTAAATAAATATATAATACGATATATATAATACGCGCGCAATGGCTACAAGGCCTGTATTTGTATACAGAATCAACAGTAATACAATACCTTTTTATTTATGTGGATTCCCTAGCGGGTTTTCAACTCATAGGAGCTAACAGTGATGTACTATAGCGAAGCCTGCAGGAAACATGCAAATATATAAGTTCAATATTCATGCATATACAAAGAATACACTTACAAATAATGTTACTGGTATTGATAATCAAGTTATTTGCATAATTTCTATTAATTCAAAAGACTGATGACCGCTCATACAATAAAAGTTTCTTGAATTGCAATCACAAATTCTACCCGGAATATCAAACCTAATATTCATATGTAGTTTAAGTCTTCACTATCATTATTATATTTCTACTTAAAAATAGAAACTTAAAAACTTCAAATTTCACACCTAACTTTAACAGCAGACATGTCATCATACTAAACATGCAAACGGAACTGCGGAACTGCGAAATTAAAATACAACAATTTTCCCGCAGTGATATTCCGGGAAATATAATTATTTACCTGGAATTTGGAATGGAATCATGTCGTGCACTGTACTGGTTTATGCATTAACAACAGCTACTTATACAAAACATGTTAATTTCACATGCAAAAATTATTTCTACGGTAACTATTTAATCTGTAAGCTTTAACGTAATAGATCAAGTCGTTACTTCAATGAAGTGCTTGTGGGTATAATACAACTATCGAGACTTTGGGCCACACTTTCGGAAGCCTGGGGGCCTCCAGGCTCTTCAGTGGCACTCTTGCGGCTTTTGAACAACTTAGAGGGGCCCAATACATCCTGCCAACAGCAAATCGCAGAGTTGCGATGCGGATCCAGCAAATAGGCTCGCCACCTTGAAAGATATCGTACGGATCTCCCCTTATCAGTCCGATGGTCATCGCGTGTTGAGGTCTTCTAAGAATTGCGATATTCCGCCGTCAAAGTGCCTACATACATGGGCGCTGCGTAGAGCGCTATAGAACATATTTTCCCTGTATTTGCATAGCGCAAGTGCGCTGCCTGCTTTTGAGGGTGAAGGAGAAAATGAATTAAGGAGGATGAGGGGAGAGGTAAGAGGACGAGGGGTGTTGGGCACCCGGTAACCTCATTAATTTCGCGGAAATGCAACCGGTTTCCTATAAGGTAGTGGTATAGCTCCTTTTGCGTCGGCCCATTTCTGCCTAAGCATAGCATGACAACTAGCATTATTAAAAAAAAGTTTTTTCCTGGCAGTGCTATGGACATTTTCAAATGTAACACAGCTAATTTATATGATATTTCTTCCCTATTTTTTTATGTAACGGACTTTTTTGGACAAATCTAGACCGTGTATCAGACCGGCTACTACGAGTTTCACAATTTATTCTTATTAGCCGTAAATAAAACATTTTTAATAACCGAATAGAATTACCACTTTTAACATGATAACCATTGCATTGTAAAAAGTAGAACCTAAGTATGTGTTTCATATACAAATATACACTTACGTCTATATTTTCGTAGATGTAGGCAAGAGCGTATCACATGTCCAAATTTTGCCAAAAATATAATTTAGCAGTATTCTCCACCGTGATGCCGCCTCCATATGCATCTGCCTTATACAAATAATCATTCAAAATAAAATGCGATATCATAGCCTCACAGAAAACCAGTTGTGAAGCAACGCTCGCAAAAAAATTAAATAAGTGAGATTTACGGCGGTCCGTCCTCTCCTCTTTCCTCTCCCCTCATTCATATCTCCTCTTTCCCATCTCCTCATCCCCCCTCTCTTCTTTCCCCTCCCCACATCCCCCTATCCCTCATCAGCCTCAAAGGCGGGCAGCGCACCTACAACTCTTGAGTTGCAGGTGTCCGTGGACGGCGGGTGTCGCTTGCCATCAGATGATGGACAATGGAAAAATGGATGGGATGAGACGTTCCGGTCGGCCATATGACTGGCAGGCAGTCGAGATTTGGATAGAATTGTGAAATAATATATAAGGTTTAAAACCACTTCTGCAATTTGAATACACATAAAATTTTATAAAAAAAAACTTAATTAAATTGAAGATAGATAGATATCAGAAATAAATATTATAAAAAAAACTTAATTCAATTGAAGTTTTATAACGAAAACTTTTGTACAATCATTTCATAGTACCAAATTCTTAGGCCTCTATTTTTTTTGGAGCTTATAGGTTGGTTTTATGACAATGACAAAGAACTAAAGAACGTAGTAAATTGTTTAGAAACGTTTACTTGCGTGGTAATATAATGATAATAATTAGTACAGCCCAACTGATGTAACTAGGGGCAAGCCTATGACCGCCAACTAAGTATTATTAAACTGCATACATACGTATGTACTATCGGATAGATAACAGATCAAAATCTTATTTACCGTTTAAAACGCCTGAAGGACGTGCGGACGTGGATGAGGTGAACTTATTCAGTTCAACAAGAACCTCACGGCAATTTTGTAGCCATCTTACACACTAAAGTAGAACGAGTTGAGAGGTGATATGAAATTATAGTTTTTAAAATGTGGATATTCAATACGCCTCTGCGTACCACTTACAGGATACTTAACTATATATGTACATGTGTCTATGTATGTAGCTTTGATGTCTATATATGGCACATATACAGATGTATATTGGTAGGTGGAATTTGTAAATAACGACATATCTTCACATATGATTTTTACGCCTTGATCTTATAAAATATGGTTGAATGGTACGGTAATTTACTAATATGTTGGCGCTATAACAACAACTACAATGTCATAAATCTTAGATAAGGTTAAAAACAACGTTATCAAGGTATCTTAAATTACTATTAATGAAAGGAAATCCATAAATATAAATATATAGGTTTTTTACTTAACCCTCAGATATTTACTAGAAATTTATTTATTTACTTAGCAAATACCCCTATTTCTACCTTCAGTATGTCAAATCATTTTGTTCAATTGTCTTAGGTCGTGTTATATCTACATATAATAAGTTTATATTTTTTTATTCAGAATACATAAAAAAAGTTCTTATGTTTTGTTAAATTAAACGAAAAAGTTTGACACTTTAGGCTAAGCTTTCAGAATTTGAACTACAAAAGTATGGGTTTTTGCTTGATTATAATTTTTGCTTGATTAGAGGTGGCATTGGTGTTGCCAGTTGTACAACTTAGTTATTCAGAAACTGGATTGCCGTTGATTTATAGATATTGTAAATGTTTTATATTCGAAGAACAAATAAGCATTGTCCTACTAATAACATCTGGACATCTGGTATACTGGTGATCGTCAGTTAGTAACTAAAGTGATTTTTTACGTTAAGCTACATTATATTAAAAAGATTTTGGGTTAACATTATTATAAAATAGATTTTGCATAACTTTTATATAACTTTCGCCCCTTCATTTCCTGTTTCATGTTAGTGTCATTATGTATAGCAATATTCGTAGCAAATCATACTTCGTAGTTTATAGCTTGTCAAGGTTGGCGTAGCAACAGCGTAGCATACCTGCACTTGGTCGCTAGGAGAGAATTGAGTCCCGCCTGTCACCACTGTGATTGTAGTGAAGACTCTGCCAGCATACACTAACGGATTGCAACGCTTATGGGGCCCTCACTGCAGTCATTGGAGAGGATTTGTCACTACCGACCATCATAGGCTCCATGGCCGGCAATGACAGGAATTTTACCGCGCTTTAAGAAATAGGGCACAGAACTTTTCTGCCCGAGATGGAGTCGAGACTCCTACTGAGATATTGAATTTTTGTGGTGTTCAGAAAAAAAGGGAATAGAAAATAAGCTCATTTAGCAAAGAACCATTAACGATGTCGTCACTTATGTGTAATCAAACTGCAGAAGTGGTTTTGAAATTGAACAAGGAACATTTGATTAACATAATATAATCATATTTTAATAAAATAATAATTATAATAGCTACATGTTATTGGCAGTCTAACACTAACATAAAGTTATCATGTTAACAGCGATAATCTTATTCGGTTGTTAAAATGTTTTAGTTACTACTGGTAAACAATTATTTGTGATACATGTAGTAGCTGGTCTGATACACTATCCAGATTAGTCCAGAAAACTCAGTTACTTACAAAAAAAAAAAGCATATCAAAGAAATTATCTGTGCTACATTTGAATATATGCACTTTCACGAAAAACTTGTTTTTTAACAGTGGTAGAGCCACGCCTAGGCACGAATGGGCCGACTCGACCGGTGCGATACGTGTCTTACACGCTTGCATTACACATCCCCGAAATTAGTTTTGCGGGGGCCCAACTCCCCCTTCCTTTTTCCTATCCCCTCATTCCCTCTTTCCCATCTCCTCATCCTTCAAGACCCTCAAAGGCGGACAGTGCACTTGCGCTAAACAAATACAAGGATCATATGTTTTATAGGATCGCCAGTGTGGCACTCTGACGGGCCGAAATATTATTCTTTGAAGGCCGCAACGCGCGATGGCCATCAGAGTGATAAGGGGGTTCTGTACGATCTCCTTCAAGGTGGCCAGCCTATTTGTGGAACATCCTGGGGCCAGCTTCCAAAAGTGTACATACATAGTTGTCATTCAGTATTTTTGTATTACACTAACAAACCGAAATAGCACATGTGATTTATTACAAATTTAACAATGGATACTCTACACTCTACACATATAAGTGTAATAATATAATTATAAATATAATTACCCTTTTTCTAAAAAAGGTATTTGAAAAAATATAAATATAGTTAAATAAATCAAATATTTGTGAGATTATTAATCATGTGTTTTCATTCTGTGAATATTTATAAAGTAATCTAATCCACTTAAAAATAGTTTGATTTGTCCATATTGTTATATTGATAGGCTATTACGCCACCATGATCATGTCGCCTAGTTTTATGATCTGTTTATTGCTTATGAGGAGCATAACACAACTTCCTTTTAAATAATAAATAATAACGTGATTAACACGTGATCAACACTTTTTAAAAAAATATATAGCTAAGTATAAATAATTGGCTAGTTTGCTAATTTTATTTATACATAGTTTACTGTTCTTTGCTGGAGTTTGAGTAATCCAAACTGGAGTATTCTGATACTTTTTAGCAAATCTTTTAGACAATGAATAAATCCTAATTAAAACTGACAGTGTCTATCAGTTGTCAGTCTTTAATCATTTAAATGCATTAGTTGCAAATATATTTAAATCTACAAAATCCTCGGTATTTTAGGAACACGGATAGAACTCTAAGACGATTTTTTGCTCCAGGAGTCAGTGTGGGGGCCCTATGAGTATTACACACTCTTCAATGTGTTATTTTTGAGGGGTTTAATTTATTCTTTTAGTTTTGTATGCGGGGACAGTAGGGGCGAAAAGACGCATTGAAGGGGAGGTTTGGAAATGACTAACTTTGATTTAATGAATAAGTTAGACTCCAAATCAAGCGTCATGAGGCGCTGCGAGTAATTACAGTATGCTTTATGGTTCTCAAAACCCAATAAATTATGTGGCCTTCTAAATTTGAAATAACATAGATTTAAAATACAATACATACAATTCATAATGATATACACTTTACAAACATACATAAAGTTGCAGATAGAAACCACATTTGATTTATCCTAAACCATTAAAATAAAGGTATGTGATAACCTTAACAATGTAAACAAACAAATCTGAATTTAGCAACGAAGTATCCGAATTTTCAAAAGGAAGTTTTCACAGTTTTTTCGGTGACTGGGACAGTAACTGGGGGAGATTTAGTTTTTTATACGGGAGTTACGGGGATAAAGCTTTGGGGTTGCATACTGAACGTCAAAAGAAAAACGACTTATATGAGCATGACGTGAGTATATATGAGGTGAGTTACATCATTCCCTTGGGATTTCAAAGCTAATTAACAAGAACTTTACGCATTGCTTGCTTATTTGCCAATTAAAATGAATATACATGATTGTGTGAAAATACCCGAGATTTTTCTATTCAAGCAGGTTTGTTGCTTAAGAGAAGGTTGTTAGGCGTTAGAAGTATGTCTAGGCAAAACATTCCCTAGCAACTGTTTATGTACGTTCTATAATCTCAACATCACCAAAGAAACCAAATGTTTACTTTTAAATCGAGCTTTTTGTTCAAGGAGATTACATTACGTAATGTTAAAAAAAGCGTATGGGGGCGAGTTTATGATTGAATGAATACTTGATTAGTGATCGCTGATTTTGCAAAAATAAGTTGGTTTATGCCAAAAAAAGATGTAGCAAAGAAAACATCCCTTTGATTCTAAAGACTGCATTAGAAAGCTTTCGGGAAATCCGTTATGTTTTGTAGCCTTCGATGAGGGCTTCGTAATGGTTGAAAAATGATGTTCGAGAGCAATAGAAAAGCACCTTTAGATACAATTTAGATACGATTACATAGGATATTATCGGTATATCTTTATTTATCGAACGGTGATAGAAACGCGAAATTTAAAAGATAGTGGAAATTTTCTTAAAATTGAAATGAGGCAAACCTTGAGTACAACCCTTTTTTTTTGCTTTATAAATATAATAACTTTCTTCTTTTAAAAGTTAGTATCAGTTAAAAAGTCATATTCTTTCAACATAATAGGATACAACAAAAATTGTGATACTAGATAATAATCTAGTTGGTTGGTTGTTCGTACATAAAAATTTAAAAACATATAAAATAGTACACTCTCCATTTATGATAATTATTTGTAAAGGAAAAAACAATACTTTTTTTTATATCCCGGAGTAACTTTCACATAAAAATTTGGCGTAAACAAGACAGCAATCAGATAAATGTACCTTTATATAATTTTTCATAAACTGAAATTGTTTCTTGGAAAAAAAGTGTCGTAGAAAATGTTATGATAAATATAAATATTGTCTTTCTTCTCTCTTCAGAACTTAAGCTAGATAGTAAGTTATTTAGTAGCTTTCAGTCGGGCTGACTGTTATCCTAAATAAAATGAAAATGGCTATCAGAAGCAGGCCTGAGTTAGTGATGCGAAGTGTTCTGTGCGCGCCTCACTTGAGAGGGAAAAACCCCCCTCCAGTATTTTAAGATGTGATCATTTGCTAAACCGGTGGCCATGGTCTGCACGGGTTACCGGAGCTTTTTCTTTAGGGTATCCCAAGTCCCCTGCAATAGACCCAAATGTGACGGAACACGTGTTGTGATTGGAATTGAAATTCTGTCACGGAGGACGAGGATAGATTCTGTTGATCCAGAGATTACCAATTCGCGCCTGGCCACCAGAGGAGCCTCACTGGTGGTCGGGCGCATCGAGGCGCTGGGGTCGCGGGTGGCCTTAGATAAGACGGAGGCCCTTTTATTCCATGGGCCCCGTCGAGGTCCGCCCCCTGGCGCCTCTATAATGGTCAACTCGATCCTCGTACCGGTTCGGGCCCACATACGATATCTGGGCCTGATCCTCGACGGAAGATGGCGATTCGACGAGCACTTCCTGCAGCTGGCTCCAAGGTTGGTCGGCGCTGCGTCCGCTCTTGGGCGACTTTTGCCCAACTTGGGTGGACCCAGCGTTGCTACAAGACGACTGTACACGGGGATTGTCCGGTCAATGGCACTATACGGTGCACCGGTGTGGGCGGAGGCTCTGACCGCCCAGAATAGGGCACGCCTCTGGCGCCCGCAAAGGGTCATGGCGGTTAGAGCCATACACGGTTACCGCACCGTATCGACGGAAGCGGCGTGTGCGTTGGCCGGAACTCCCCCGTGGGACTTGGAGGCGGAAGTGCTCGCCGACGTCTATCGGCGGACGAATGATTTCCGGGCGTGTAGTGGCAATCGGCCCCCGCCCGAAGAGGTACGCGAGTGGCGTGACGCCGCTCGCCGAGCCACTATGGCTCGTTGGTCGTCCCGGCTGGAGGCTCCACGTGCTGGCTTAGCCACCGTGGAGGCGCTCCAGCCGGTCATCGTTGAATGGGCAGGGCGGCAGCACGGGACCCTTTCCTTTCGACTGACGCAGGTTCTTTCCAGGCACGGCTGCTTCGGAAAGTACCTGCATTCGGTCGCTAGGAGGGAATTGAGTCCCGTCTGCCACCACTGCGACTGCAGTGAGGACTCGGCACAGCATACGCTCGCGGTTTGCCCGGCTTGGGCGGCGCAGCGTCGGGTCCTCATTGCAGTAATTGGAGAGGATCTCTCGCTACCGGCCATCATACGCTCCATGGCCGGTAGTGAAAGGAATTTTACCGCGGTCGCAACCTTCTGCGAGGAAGTCATCTCGCAGAAGGAGGCGGCGGAACGGGCCCGGGAGGACGATCTCCACTCGGACCTAATTCGCCGCCGGCGAACCGGGCGGCGGAGGCGCGCTTACTTGCGCCTCATGCCGCCCTGAGTGTGGCTGTGGGTGGTCGGGACGGGTTTTCCCCTCCACCCGCTATAAAGGCCAGCCGCGAGGAGGCGACGTCCTGGTGTGCCTAGACGTTGCCTAATTGAGAGTTACCAGATGGTGGTGCCCGCGCTTTTGCGGGCAGAAGCGCTAGGAGGGGTCCGGATGTCTTACTAAAGCTGTTCCCGGATTCCTCCTATTTTAAGCGCAGCATGGCACACCGTGTGGTTTTAGTCGGTCCGATTCCGACACACCGTTCCACTGAAAACCCCGGTGGGATGACGGCCCGAGGGGGTTTCCACACGTTAAAAAAAAAAAAAGAGATTAAAAATTACTAACAAACAGACAATTTTACCTCTTTGTAATATTAGTATTAATTTGATGTTTATTAAATTATTATAATTAAATTTCATATTTATATCCTAATCAAAAGGCTTTCAGTGAAATATTTTTATATATCGTAATGTCAGACATACAGAGTACCAACGACTGAGCAGCTGGACCCGGCTGCACACCAACTTGCTGCGTCGCTCTCCGGCTTCCCCGTCCCTGATGATCACTTGAGTCAAATAATAGGCGCAGTGTGGTGGATGATGGATGTGCGCCTGGCGGGACTTGAAGCAAGGCTGCCTCCGGCGAGAGGTGGCCGTACTATTGAGTACGGCCACCTCTCGCCGCGAACAAGTTAAAGGTTGCATTGGTGCCAATATCTGAGGTGACAGAGGAGTTCCCTCCGCTCTCTACTCCGGCACATAAAGTTAGGGGTCAGCCTTTGGTGTACCCTGTCATTCAAACTGGGCCTGGCTCGTCCAAACGACAATTGGCAGACTATCGAGGGTGGCAGAAAGTCCCGACGGAGAAGACAGAAGGGTAGGGCGGTCGTGACCCCTAGGGTCGCCCTTATCGTGCGGCACAACAAAAGCTCCGCGCGTTGCCCCCCCCCCCCTCCCCTTACCGAGACTCTCCAGCCCAGCTTCCTGCGAGAAGTGGTTGATGGCCTTATCACGCGACGGGTGGATCACCCATCCCCTTTGATTGCCCCCTTGGCCTGTAACGGGGAGGATGTTTCAACCGACACGGAGGTGGAGATAGGGGGGGCTGTTCTACAGACGGGATTCCTGCCCGAGTCCCGGCCCTGGCCACATGGTGGACCACCTCGGGGAGGTGTTCGACGCTAGCCTGTCGTCCAGACGTTTTCCTAATTGCCGGAAAAGCGGGAAGCTGGTGCTGAAAAATGTTTTACTTTCATGCTAAAATGCTTATTATCATAATTAGGGACATATATATTTCTTCTCTAATTTGCGTTTATAATAATCTAAAGCTTTAAACAGTAGATTTAAGGGTGAGGTGCAAGGAGAGAGGAGATCTCGGTTTATTCTTATGAGTGCCATTAAAGTTTATGAGCCTTAAGATAGAAGCTACGGAAATATCTTTGTTCTTGTACAATCAGGTGTGAATGGATATAGGCTGTGATTGTTATAAGATCTTAAGTTTTTGTTGCGTGATAACTTTATTTTATTTATTTAACCACGACTATGTACACACTAATGTAAATATCGATTTATGCCTCAGGTATACAAATAATAATTTTCATAAGCATACAAATTCTAAATATATGTTGATTAATGACAAAATTATAATTTTATAAAAAATGTTTTGAAAAAACAAAAGGGGTAGAGGCCTCATACTTTCCAGCTACAGTCAGCTCGAGTTACAGGCATACGACTGCAATATCCTGAAACTATTGGTTACACTTCTCAATCACGTTATTAGAACCAAATTCTAATTGGCAAAATGTTGCAACCCTTTTGGAACACTGCTTGAACGTATTTATTTATATACTTATAAAAAACAGATCGTTATAGAAGTATCAGAATATATTTTAGAATAATATTCATTATACAGTTTCTGCGTGGCCCAAAATAAATAAATAACTACTTAAAACGTGCTAGAACATTTCAGGAACTTTTAAATCATCGCGAAAGTTAAGAAAATAGAAGTTACTAAGATAATTTTGTCTTCAGTTTATTATTTCATTGTTTATGATTTGTCCCCAAAATAATAATAGTCAAGCCGCTCTACAGATTTATAGTTCCACGTAATGATGTAATCTTAAAAGGTCAAGGAAATACCTTTGGTTAGCAGTCTACAATAATGGCCCCTAAAATGGTTAGTTGCATTCCAGGAAAAATTGTAATACGCTTTGGTATTTTGGGTTCAACCGAGGTATTTTGTAACGCCTGTAATGTGGATTGCTCATTATTTTAATAGGAAGCATTTTATCAGTGGTAGAGCCATGCTTAGGCGCGAATGGGCCGGCTCGACCGGTGCGATACCACGGCCTCACAGAACACCGGTTGTGAAGTAACGCTTGCGTTGCATTTCCCCGAATTGAGTGAGGTTTCCGGAGGCCCAATTCCCCCTCCCCCCTTTTCTCTCCCCTCATCTCCTTTCTCCTTTTTTCCATCTCCTCATCCCTCCTCTCTTATTTCCGCTCCCTGCATCCCCCATCCCTCATCACCCTCAAAGGCGGGCAGCGCACTTGCGACTCTTGAGTTGCAAGTGTCCATGGACGGCGGTGTCACTTACCATCAGGAGACCCGTCTGTTCGTCTGTCTCCCTATAATATATAAAAAAAAAAAAAAAAAAAAAAGCAGTGGCAAGAACTGTAGTTAGTAATGTTATGACAATAATATATTCCGTTTTCTAATTATGCTTTGCGTAGGGTTTAAATCAAATGATCTCATGTAATGATCTAATGCCTGAAACTAGCGGCTTTGCGATCGATGGATCACAATTATCACATAACTATTCTTTTGATTATAAATATGTATATATACATACATATATTTATATATAAATAAAAAATATATAACACCGATTAGAGTGATAAAAAATACCATGAATATTCATATAAGAATATATATTAAAACTTAAATGTAACATTTCTTTTTTTATTTTTTTTCACAGTAGTTATGGCCAGACTAAGTATGTTTGACATTCATTTCTTTCACGATATATTTTTAAACGATGAAATAGCAAAGCGAACAAATGACAAAAAAGTAACGAAGCAATTACTTTGAAATTTACATTCCTGGCTAAAATTCGATTACTTTTAACGAATATTTGTTCAAAAATGTTAGTACCGGTGTTTTATTTATTTTCAACTTGATTTATGGTGTGATAAATTAATTGAATACTGCCTTTCAACTTCGTTTATATAGAAGAAACTAAAACAAAAAACCGTTTGATAAAATTAATAGCTATTACAGCTATTAATTTAGGATTTGCCGAGATGATAAGAATAACATAAAAATGTTCATACTTCAGTTTCATTTAAATCTAATGTTAATTGCCTTTAGGAAATGTTTGCTAAGTATATATTTTAGTGATATATTGAGCATTACTACACTATGGTGTAATATTTAACTTATTATTTCATGATTCTAATATCAAGAGTAGTCGTCTCGTGTAGATGCGTCATTAAACAAGATAGTATCAGTTGTAAAACACCTGTAAAAGTAAGTAGAAGCGCATATTATTTTTTTATCCACTAAGCGGAAAGAAAAGTTCTGCTTTTCAAAGTTTATATGCGTGTTTGCCCCTATGCATGTATTATGTTTCTTTGTCAGAGCCAAAACGGCTTGACGAATTTCGACATGTGGCAGATCATTTGACGAAGGGTATAAAGATATTTCTGATCAGCTTGACACCTTGGCGTTGCGTAGAGATGTAGCTTCATTCTGCATTCTCTATCGCTTGTATCATAGAGTGTTCAGAGGAATTGTTCTGACTTATGCCAGCCACAGGTTTTCGAGATCGTCTTACGCGACTAAATTTCAATCCTGTGCTGTGCGCTTTTGCCTCCCACAACCAGCCTATGAAACAAATTGTTATCCACAGTATTTTCTCACGAATAAGACCTTCAAACTTTCAAAACAAAGCGTACAATGGTGTTGTACAATGGTGATGGTTGCGGGTGTCCATCTGCGGCGGTAGTCACTTACCATCAGGTGGTCTGTCTGCTCTGGTTTGGCATAGGCATAAAAAATATATATATTTTAAGATAACGTCAACAAAAAAAAAGCAAACCCTTAATAATGCGTAATGGGTTTTATATTTTTTTTAACAATATTAAAAATATATCTTTTGACTACAATGATATGGGACCTGGATGGAACAGTAAACATTACCCCCAGGAAAGTCCAACCCCAAGGAATTCTTACTTTTCGTAATTGTTAATTATTAATAATAAATAAATACCACTCACTCAATAAGTATATACATACACACAAATTTGTATGAAGGCATTAAGGCTGTAGTAAGCATAATTTAGTATCTTTTACGTAATAGGGGACAAGCTTATTGCCGTCATAAGGACACGTCGGGTATTATAAGGAAAAATTTGATATACATATGTTGAAAAAGAAAGGGAGGAAATAAAGCAAAGGAGAGGAATATTGCTTTTACAGTTGGAATTGGGAGTATAAACACTAGCTAAAACTAGTCAGGGTCGCGTAAGTGTAACTGGAGTTGGCTGGCGCCGGAAAGTCCAAGCCCTCTGACGGTAATACTAATACTTCTAATCGGGAATAATTATTCCTTTTTCGTTCCTTAGTGGTCTGTGTTGGAGATCAAGAAATTTCAATCTCTTCGCTAATACGAAACCTAAATTTAGTTTTAAGCTGCTTTTGCAGATCACAAGTCCATTCAATTGCAGTGAATGTATTAAATTAACCGACGACGAGCAGCTCAACGTAGACGCTTTTTTTCGTCAATCTATCACAGCCATGGTTAATATTTATTACGTAAAAGTGTTTTTTTTTTATATTATAGGGGGACAGACGAACAGACGGGTCACCTGATGGTTAGTGACAACCGCTGTCCATTAACACCTGCAACTCAAGAAACGTACGTACGTCCGCTGCCCGCCTTTGAGGGTGATGAGGGATAGAGGGATGTGGTGAAGGGAAAGAAGAGAGCAATGATGCGGAGAGATGGGAAAGAGGAGAGACGGGATGAGGGGAGAGGAAAGTGGGCCTCCGGAAACCTCTTTCATTTTGGGGGAATGCAACGCAAGCGTTACTTCACAACCGGCTTTCTGTAAAGTCGTGGTATCGCACCGGTCGAGCCGTACGCTGCATTCTTAGTAATTCAATTTATAACTATTTATATACTTATATGTATTTTATGAAACTTAAGTAGTTTAATGCCTGTCTTTATCAAGAAGTGAAAGCATTTATAGTGAAGGTATCCGCTACTTATTAAAACATAAATACGTTAAGGCCTGCATCCCTAAAGAGGTAGGCACCAAAATAATACATATATACATAATACATTCACAAAATATGGGTTAAACACCCATATTTTGTGAATGTATTTTGGTGTTTATACAGCTCTGCCTACGCCTTCGGGAATACAGACGTTAACCTATATATAAGTATGTATGTATATATTTTATCTATTAGAATTTGGTACTTTTTAGTTATCTAACCTCATTTATCTACCTAACCAGCTCGTGTTTTCTTTCAAGTAATGGTTATCATATCCTGCAGACATGGTTTTTTTTCTTCCGTTTGAACGCCAACGTATTTCCTTAAATAGAACTTATAAATAAACATTCGCATCCCTTCGTTTTGGTAATAACTTAAGGCCCGAATATGTAACAAATGAACTCATATTCCCATTTATGATCTTAATTGCATGCTGTACGAAATGTCATTTCTAATGAATGCTGTACGAATTTGTCATTTCTAATGTAGGACCAGTTCGGTTGTCAGTAGAAGACTTGCCTCCTTATTTTTCAATCATTGGTGTTAAATACACCTTTGTACACCACAGAGGAGCGTAATAATATTATAGGATAAAAGTAAATTGCAAATAAAATGTACAAAGACCAACAAAATTAAAGTTAGTGAAATAACTTGTTCCTTTTGTCCCTTGACTTCCCTTTCAGGAGCACTTTCAGGAGAATGTGTCGAATTATTTATTAGATTGTGTGTCTTTTGTTATTAGTATTTAGAAAGTTTTTGCTCTTAAAACTTGTTTGTGGCCAGTATTCGTTTTTTAATAATCGTTTTTTTTTTATTGGAAATGTCCTTCAAAACTTTAAGTTATATTTAAAATGATTTACATTCCGGACGGGAAGAAGAAAGAAGACCAGAATTCCTAGTTACTATCTAGAACACAGTTTTTCTATTTAACTATAATTACAGTAATTTAACAAGATTTATCCGATCTTCAGACCTACCCAGGGGCTTAAAATGGCGCGATATTGATATTAGCGTGTAAATATACAGAGAAAGTTAAAGTTATTCAAGCGCATACACAATATTAATATATATAATATAGTAGTGTTTTGGGCTGGAGAACTTGGCTGCTCTTACTATATTATAAAAACGCACCACATACTCTTCCTCATGGTGGGGACGAACATATTTTTTTTTACAAAAATGCGTGTCCAGTGGGACTTTGCAGCTCTCGTACGGTAAAAATATTCATTTTACAAAGATTTTTACATAGTATGTAGAAAATCTATAGTTTCAATTACTATTAACTATTGTTTAAAATATTTTTCTAAAATGATTGCAAAGATACTACGAATTCGATAAAATTAGCAAATTTCAAAACCTCTGGGAAACGTTCAGGCAGACTATGGTATTTATCACCACACTAACTGAACTTTATGTCGCTTTCATTACTTCTCACAAACTAAAATAGGAGTTTGATAGAAGTTAAAACCTAGATACAACTTTGGCGAAACGGTGAACGTGGTATTTAAAATATTATTGTATTTTGTGTACTTATTGTGCAGCTTCCAGGAACATAGTCTTTTTTTTATTCAAAACATTAAATTAATTAAGTTCGTTTGTATATACTAGTCAGTAATTGTAAATTGTAAACTCGACCTGATTAGGCTATAAATTAGTATTTATTCACGTTACAGTCAACAACTAGGACCAAACGCGAGCATTTTAATTAAGTAATTGTTTAAAATATATATTTATTATTAAAGGCAAACTGTCAACTGTGTGTGTTTAGTGCTTTATTATTTTTAGTGCCCAAAATTTCTCTTCGAAATAACCACTCTACGTTGGTATAGTTCTGAATAATATTTGTATAAATTTTGTCGATTAGTTCGTTTTCAGTAGTGGCTATGTTACAGAAATCACTATTGAGTTCAATGAGGCCGGTCGTTTGGTCAGTAGGATATGTACCTTCGCCTATTTGTAAAAGTATTTTAGCAAAATGTGCTGTTGTTTCATCTTTTGATTATTCAATAGTCATGTTTTTTGTTAATTGCAGTATTTGTACTTGTGGCCAGAGATGTTACTTTTTTAAGCATGCATTGATCTCGTCTGCTGGTGTTGACTTGGGAATAACTGGTAGTGTTTGTCGAAAATCTCCTGAGAGTATGAGTAGAGCTCCTTCCATTATTTCAGAGTTTTTTTGGCAATTCTTGTAATGTTCTGTCCATGGCTTCTAGTGATTTTTTATGGGCCATGGTGCATACATCCCAGAAGATAATTTTAGCTTGTTGTTTGGACCCCGTCCAGATTTTCCTGAGATTTTACATACCGGGAATTGTTGTTCGGCTATATTCAACGGTAGTTGTAAGGCAGAATGGGCAGTTCATCCTCCTTCCATAAGTGTGGCTGCAATGCCTTATGATGCTAGTGCCAGTGCGATGTGGTTTTTAGCACATGGTGCCTCCTGGTGCGTCCAAGTAAATAATTCCACCAGTGTTGTTATTCATCCATTTCATAACGTTGTAAACTGTTTTTGATTGTCATTGAGGAGTGGTTTGTTGTGAGCAATGTATTCAAGTAGTTCATTGACGTTGTAGCTTTTTTATTTGTAATTTCCTAGTTTGACACACTGAAAGCATTTATTTGTGGTGCTGGAATTACAAGTTCTACTAAGGCCTGGTTATTTATTGCTAAACATTTATCTTCTAAGCGAATGAGTGTTTCATTGAAGATGTCGTCATTGAATTCCATAATCAGTTCTGGATTAGTTTGTCGGATTTGGTACAATATATCATCACTCATACTCCTTTTGAAAGAGTCCCATAGCTGTTTTGGGTTTGATGGGTTACATGTTGTTAGAATTATGGCGAATAACTCTTGTTGTTCACTGTGAGTGTGGCTTCTTGAAGTGTTAATTCCCAGTGGTTATCGTTTTCCAATAATCATAAGACTTGACATGCTTCTCTGTACGTCTGGCATAGGTAGCCGTCAATGATCCTGAGATCTGTAAAACTTGTTGGTCCCCGTATTTCGTGCAACAACATCCGGAGATAAAAACATTTGGCATTGTTTGGATGTACAGTGTATATTCGACCTATTGCGCTAGGTTTCATGATTTCTAGATGACCCTCGTCTGGCATTCCTTGTTTTCGCCGTTGAAAAATTTTCTGTGTTTTGTTCCACGTCTAATAAATAGGGACGTCGACATACAATAATGTCTTTGCGAATGGATCCGTTTGGCACAGTTGGAAAAAAGCTGTTAATATTGTGTTCTGAGGTGGTTCGCTTGCAAATTTTTGTGAAGTAAACTCTCTGACCATTCTCCAAATGTACTGCTAGATTTTGAACAACTGGTTCGCGTTCGTGTATGGGAAAACTAAAAATCCTCCACGCTGCTTCGTATCGGTACGTATGTATCTTCCCATTTTGTACATGAGGATCTCATAATTTCTGTTATTTTGTTCGCTATTTTGGACTATTTGAAATACTACCTTTGTTTACGTACTTACAGATATATTTAATAGATTTTACTGAATTGCAGTATTCAACGTTTTTGTGTGCTTGGAACATTTTGGAAAGTAGTGGGTTATATGGTACTACTTATTGATTATCTATTTCCAGTTCGTCTCTGCCTTGTATTCGTATTTTTGCTGTGAAGCCACTGTTTTTCGGTGATCGTCTTCTATATTTGGGATAGCCATCATCTTCAGTTTTTGTATCGTCCAAGTATGGTTTTGGATACTTTTTTGTACATTTTCCATCATTCATGCCTGGCGCATTGAAGTTTAGTGGTCCACATGGTACGTGAATCATGTTTTTCACTACTATGTTGTATAGTTCCGGATCTTTTTGTGGATTGGGAAATTCAGCTTTGATGATTTTGTCGATACCCGTGGGATAAATTTTATCGTGTAGCCATATGAGATTGTGTGAGTGAGGTTATCCTCGTTTTTGCCACTCGATTGTATACATCCAGCATCTAACGGTTCAAAAGATGTGTTATTTTGTGATGACTTCAATAAATCTTATTTGTTTTTGTCGAAAAACTCGGTCTATTATGTCGTGTCGATCCATGGAGGTTTGTCCGTATTTTAGTTGTTCTTTGATGTCTGGCCATGATGAGTTGCATGTAAATGTTATGAAGAGATCAGGTCGTCCATATTTTCTTACGTAGGTCATGGCATCTTGTGTATATTCGTGCATATGTCTTGGACTTCCTATGTATGATGAGGGTAAGATTACCATTGTTTCAATATCGTCAATATTGCCGTCATTTATGTACCGTCATATCGCGTCTCAAAGGTGGATGTATTCTTCTGTGCGTAGTTTCTTCTGATTCATTCAGTCTCATGTATTCAGTATCCGTTTTGCTTCTATTTTGGCGTACATATCTACGAGTGTTGAGTGTGTGATTGTATATTTCATTGTCTCTGATCATTAAGCGGTAAGCATAGAACTCCTTGGAAGTGACTTTTTTGTTTGTTTCTATGCCTGTTTCAGGATGAATTTGTTTTATATTGAAATGATATCCGTCCTCTCCGTGCAGAAATATTTACGGATATTGAAGAGCATCATATGAACGGTGTGTTTCTGCAATTGTATTTTCATTGTCCACAATTACGATGGCGAGTTCACCTATCTGAGGTGAATTAAATCTACTTTCGTGTTCTCCACGTGGTCTTTTATCGGCTCGAACTACAATTTTATAGTCATCAGAAATCATGCGGTCTTATGTTGTTTTGAACATGTAAATCAGTTGATTGTATTTGTGTAAGATCCTCTGTACATCTTGGATTATTTCGCGTCTCAATCCATTAAAATTTGTGCATCGTTGATCAATTTCTTGTTCTTCATTTTCGATGAAGAAGATGAAATTGATATTTGCAGAACAGAAATTTATAGTCTTCGTTAGGCATTGGTAGTAACGATCCTATTTTGTGGTAAATTTGCCCTTGAATTGAAAATACATATTCAAACTCATTTCTATTAGTGTTAGTCGAAGTAACACCGAAAGAAGTCATTTGAAAGCAGGAGTTGTATGATCTTATATTTTGAAGAAAATGTTTGATTCTAGTGTTTCCCCGGTCATGTAATGTAGAAATTCCCGCGGAGGTGCTTCCAGTGGTGGTAATCGAATTTTTCCATTCATGTAACAGAGACCTGGTGTTTCTTTACTGGATTTTTTCGCGTGGCAAAATTGGCAAATGTTATTCATTTTTCCGATTACAACATATTTGTGATTTTAATATTTTTTCGTCGGTTCGTAGTGGAATGCTTCCTATGTTAGATTATCTTTTAAAATTCTCGATTCTTCAATACTTTTATTTTCTTTTCTTTCTTCGCTTTTTCTGCTTCTCAGGGTGCTCATTTTGGTTAGTTGATTTTGTAAACGTGCTTCATGCTCTTCTTCCGTTTTATTTCTTCGATATTCTTTTTGTTTCCGCCGTTTCGCTGCAGAACTGGCAAGATCTCCTCCTCTTTTACGTCTAGGCGTTGTATTCTGTAAAATATAAATTAAATAAAACATTTTATAGACAAATATATTGTTACGTAAACGTGGGGTACGTTGAGACAAAGAAAAACATTTATTTAACCTTCAAGTGGTCGCGCGATAATTTGTTTATGGCCAACAGTATATAGAAGGCATCGATTCAACGTCGCGTGACTGCTTGAAGGTTAAGGAAATTATAATTAAAAGATAAGAAAAAAACCCATTAGAATTAATTAAACAAACTATTAAAAATACTCACATGTGATACTTCAAAAAATAGGCTCACAGATAACTTCTTTCCCTTTCGTTTCGAAATCGCTTGTTTCACTGTTCAAATCGAACTAACTCTGGCGGGCGACACCGGGCTCTTATATATTCAGAGAGCTAGGCTCTAGGATATTCGAGAAAGTTTGAGAATATTTTCTTTCTCACACCTTCTAGAATGTTCTTGACATTATCGTCCGCCGTAACAATAGGTTCTGTGGCTGTAGCATACGTAGTAAAGGCGCGAAATTAAAAAACTTAAATTTTAAAATGGTTTCAGAACAAATTTGAATAACTCAAATTATGTCGAATAATCGTTGTTCTAAATGAAGTTCAAATACTCGACAACAGATGGCGCCACTACACTTAATTTCCAAGATATAGGGTTGGAAAAGCCCTTATATCTTTAAAAACACGCCCTTTTGGTTAAAACTGGAACTTTCTTGTTCGAGGGGGGATAAAGGGCTATCACACTATATAAGTCCCTTTATCGTGCCTGGACTCCTTTTTAAGTTTTATCAGCACGCACATTTCATCAACTTAGTTTTATTATATATAATGATTATATATTATTTAGTTTAATTTGAATTTAAGTTAAATTAATAAAAAACAATCTATACTTGCCTTAAATCTCTTGACGTTTTTTTCTTTAAAGTTTTTGAATACAATTTTCAGTTCGAAGGGAATGTTGACTATGTGTACTACCTGATAATTCGCCTCTATTTTTCTTGGAACACAAATGTTTAAATTAAATGCTAAGTTGTTAGGTCATTTAAATAAAATATTTGTAGAAGTATCAGTGATTTTATTTATTTTAAGTTAGAAAACTTGCTGTTACCAAAACAATAAGAGAATGTTGAGAATATTGATTTTAACTTAGTTATTTACATTTAAAATAAGTTGAAAGAACAACAGTAGGATTGTTGAAAGCGAAAGAGTCATTACATAACTTATTTATTTCAACATCAATATTTGAACCACACACTTCAAAAGTGTCTAGAGATCAAATGCATTTTTAAGTACCTATACTCGGAGTGCTTTTCTTAATCCATATCCCATGGCGATTTAGCAGGCCACGGCAGAACGTTGATGGGAGCATCGGCAAGAGTGCGTGTTACGATACTAGCAATGTGTGCAAGCAAAAACGGCTTCGCAAAGGATGATCACGTATGTGTCAAATGCAAAACATCTTTTTTTTAAGCTTATTAAAAAAAATACTTTGCTTTAACAGTAAATAAAGAAATACGTATTATTGACAATACCAGTAATAACTACCATTTTCATTATTGGTTACTAATACTAGTGCTAATAGTAGTGAGAGAAATATCTGAGTTAGGAATAGGTCTAATTCCTAGGGATTAATGTAATTTCAAACTACATTTACACTTCTAGAGAGCGCAACATGCGAAATGTTGTGGAGTTTTAGTAGTGTTTTTTTATTATAGGGGACAGACGGGTCATCTGATGGTAAATGACAACCGCTGTCCATGAACACCTGCAACTCGAGAGTTGTATATGCGCTGAAAGAGGGTGGGGTGAGGAGATGAGAAAAGGGGCGGCCTCCGGAAACCTCACTAATTTCAGGGAAATGCAACGCAAGTGTTGCTTTACAACCGGTCTTCTGTGAGGCCGTGGTATCGCACCGGTCGAGCCAGCCCATTCGTGCCAAAGCATGGCTCTACTACGTAAACAATGATGCGATTTAGACAGTCATTTTACCGGCTTAGTATCGGCTTAAACAAGCTAAGCTATATAAGCAACGGGGAACTCTTAACCAGTGACACAATGACACACAGATTTTTATTTATTAAGTGAGAGTTTTAGATACTTATAATTCAAATGATAAATGCGTAATATAATTGTTGCTGCAAATTTTGAATTCTATTTTTCTGAGTTAATCGCTATTCCAGACTATAATCTATGTATGTGCTACATTTCAAAGAAAATTTCAAACACAGCCATCGAAACTTTTCCATTTATAGTATCAGTTATATCTTAATTGTAGCTAATTTTTAAGTTCAACTGACGTTTTTGTAACTCGTACTTTAGTAAGGAACATACAAATATATATAAAATCAAGTCAGGCATCCCCGTAATGACTACTTGAGTAAAATATGAAAATCGCTTACGACTTCTTATTATAACATGTAATTTATACTCCTAACATAAAAGTTACTATTGGTACAAAATTAAGCATTAAAGATATTGTACAAAAGCCAGCAAAATTAACGATATCCATTTTACAAATATCGAAGAAAATTATCTCAAGTAATTATATGACGTAATATTTACAGAACAAATTCGTACCAAGGGTAATCAAATTAGGATGAAATAATATGATTACGCGATCAAAACGAGATATTGTCGCATGAAAACAGCCACCTAAGTGTGAATTCGTGTCGCAAACGTAGCTTTAATGTAAAATTTCGATCTAAATATTATATGTATACATATTTCTAGAAAAGAGTAATTAATAGAAGGTGTGTTTTTTTATAATTACATTATAAGTTTGTTATAAGTTTGT
This sequence comes from Tyria jacobaeae, assembly GCA_947561695.1. Classification (NCBI taxonomy): domain Eukaryota; kingdom Metazoa; phylum Arthropoda; class Insecta; order Lepidoptera; family Erebidae; genus Tyria; species Tyria jacobaeae. The sequence continues at coordinate 5,436,204 of OX387215.1, read as the reverse complement.
TACGCTTTAACATCTAAACTACTAAAGTTTTGGAAGCACTACACTGAATTATATACAGATAAAACAGTATATAAAAAAGTGTGAGGAAAGGAGGGTTGAAGGGAAGGAAAAGAGGAAAGGTGCAATTTTTTTCCGACAAACCTTATCTATTTTATGTAACGTATCAACGGGTGACCAGTCTGTTTGTCTGGTAATAGAAAGGTTCCTTCCTTAGAGTTCTTCTTTTATTTAGCATACTTCTACATTAATGGGTCAAGTGAAAATTTAAACTAAATTGTAAATAGATTAAATTGATATTGAAATTGGTTTTGTAGACGAACTTTAGCCAAGGATTTTCTTTAGCAGTTTTGTGAGTGGAAACTGAAGCCTTCTTGATCCACGCACAAGGACTTTAATCAAAGCATTTAAAGTCTTAATAGCCAGTTGTACGCTGTTATTTTTGTATCTATGACTTATGTCATATAATTATGAAGACTTTGTTCTGGATTTAAAGAATATATAAGCAGAATTTTATAAATACCGTAAATACTTTTTGAACACAAAGTACCAACCATGGAAAAGAAAGCAGAAAGCTCTACTTTGCTCCCACGGCTAATGCTTAAATATATTATTAGAAAAAAATACAAAAACTCTTTGACTGTTATGAAGAGTAAACAATTTATTATAGTATAGGAGCTAGCAACGTTTTTGAGAAAGAATTTCAGGTCAGCTGATTTTGTGATATGTCGTCCTTCTTGCACTTTCGGTTAGAGTCTGGGCTATCTGGCTGGCGGTAGCGGTTGCGTTCATTAGTGCGCATCCTACCTGTCCAGGTAATAATCCTGGATTTTTAAAACATTTTAAAAGGCGTAATTTCTAATTTTTTGTTTTTAAATAAGTCTACCTGACATATTTTTTTATTGCCAGACATTTTTGACAATGCTAACTATGTGCCAGACGCGATTTTATTTTATTTTTTATAAAAATTTCAAAGTATTTTATAATGTCTGTAATTTTAATATTATGTTATTTAAAGATAAGAAAAACTAAAAATAAATTTGCCAGACATTAATTCGAATGTTAAGTCTTGAATTAAAATGAAAAAGTCATGAAAAGTATTGCAGTATAATGCTAGTAGTGATAAATAACAAAGTAATTAAAACTATTGAAGAATCATTATCGTGTGAAGAAAACGAAGAAGCTGATTTTAGGATTATTTTTCATATTTGCCAAATCGATTTTTACGCAGAAGTTGTTATACGCTGTTCTGATTCTGATATTTTAATTATACTTCTGGGAAATATGGATCACCTGAAAGCATTTTTGAAAATTTGGATAAATATGGGTGTTGGAAATCATCAGCGTTACATAAACATCAATGAATTACACCGAATTCTTGGTGACTCTTTATGCAAAGCTTTACCATGCTTCCACGCAATAACCGGATGTGATTACACGCCAGCTTTTTTTAGAAAAGGCAAAGTTAAGCCTTTTAAAATATTAAAAAAATCTAAAGAATACCAGTTAGCTTTTGATAATATAATTACGGATGACGAAGAAGTACTTGAAACTACGTTTGTAACCCTGGATAAATTTATTGTCAAATGTTTGGAGTTAAAAATTGTTCCAATGTTAATGATGTTCGATTTCATTTATTTTCAAGTACGTTTAAGTCTAAAAAATCAGATGAGAACTTCGAAACTTTTACACATCCAGTTTGCCACCCTGTAAAGCGGAATTGCAACAGCATTTATTGAGGGTTCGTTATGTGACGAATTTGGAGAAATGCTCACTCAAAACATCCAACGTCTTTATCTCCAATGGCTTTCGGTTGGACCATTAACGGTGACAAATATGATTTGGTCTGGTTTTTGGGAGATAAATTACCATCCTCAGTTGCAGATATTATTGTTCAAAGTAAGTGTGAAATGGAATATTTATCAATAATAACTAAAATGTATAACGAACAAGAAGAATTACACTGTTTATTTTTTTTTTCTGTTGCATATGATAGAGTTTTAGAAGATAACGAAAGTTCCCAAGAAGATGATATGAATGACACTGACAAAGACAGCGACGATGATGATGATGATTATGAAGATGCCTCTTTTTTTTGTGACGTCACTATAGGCTGAAACAACTTGAAAAACTTAATATTAATTATTTATAATTTACAGTTAGTAGTCAGAACAATTTAAATAAAAAGTGTTGTTTTTTTTTCAATTTTAATCTAATTTTATATTCCTTTTCATGCTTAATTTTTTTTTGAAACTTGCTCTGACTAGAATTATTATTATTATTATTCAATATTATTTCTTGAAGATGGTTAATTTTTAATTATGAATTTATTTATTGTCTATCCGGTCCATCTCAACGAAAATTTTATCTAATTATTCTTTTTATCTAAGATTTTTATAGCATCGTAAGCCTGTATTCCCTCCAGGCATATATGATTTCTTTTTAAATTCGTATATAAATCGTATATAATAATATTATTATTATTTTTATTATATGTACAGTGACAAGTAATTTACTTTTGTAATGGTTCTCTGTATCATTCTCGACTTATTCTGCAACTCTCTCTCTCGGACTACTAGTATTATACTGCAATACTTTTCATGACTTTTTCATTTTAATTCAAGACTTAACAATCAAATTAATGTCTGGCAAATTTATTTTAAGTTTTTCTTATCTTTAAATAACATAATATTAAAATTACAGACATTATAAAATACTTTGAATTTTTTATAAAAAATAAAATAAAATCGCGTCTGGCACATAGTTAGCATTGTCAAAAATGTCTGGCAATAAAAAAAATATGTCAGGTAGACAGATAGTAGTAACAGTAGATATTTAAAAACAAAAAATTAGAAATTACGCCTTTTAAAATGTTTTAAAAATCCAGGATTATTACCTGGACAGGTAGGATGCGCACTAATGAACGCAACCGCTACCGCCAGCCAGATAGCCCAGACTCTAACCGAAAGTGCAAGAAGGACGACATATCACAAAATCAGCTGACCTAAAATTCTTACTTTTCCAACGTTGCTAGCTTCCGTACCATTAAATGTCACGGGTTTTTCCGTAGGTAGGTACCACCGTATGATAATTAATTTCTTTTTTAATATCGTGTCACATCTACCCTCGGCTGTCTGGTCCCAAAGTTATACTATGGTTATCAGTCAGCTATTAACATACTTATATATTTCTTACTATATTATTGATAAATTACACCTAGACCCAGAACAAATGATTTTACCAATTTCATATTGGTTCTGGTTATTATTGCTTGATTCGAACTCGGTCATATCGCTTGTTAAAATATTGCTCAACAGAAAAAATCTAGTCAGTAACTTTTTTTTAAGTGACCTCCCTTTGCGCACCGCTTAGGCTTGAACTGTTTTGATTTTACCACCTATTCATTTTCAAATTATCAGTTAAACAATCATCTTTTAAAATACGCAACAAGATTATAGGTGCTATGACGTAATTCATTTCCCGAGATAACATATTTTGTTTTCGGATAGGATATCTTCAAATTATTTCCTTCACTGCTCTGACCGCCTTTTTCATAGGAATACGATGTGAATGGCCCGATCTAGATTTGCCACAAAGAGGAAAGGTTTCATTGTATTCATCAATAGCCCGGTACACAAACATTGGACAAAGTTGCACAAGTAAAGAATAATGTTTTCAAAGTTGCAAATATTTACTCTGTGTTTAAGTGAAGACAGGGTGGTGTCTCTTATATTTCTAATAATTAATATCTTACTGTGAAATTCCTGGAATTGTAAAGTATAGAAAAAAAATCTAATATAATGAACTTCAATTACTTGTAAAGTAAAATAGGCCCACCCCATGTCTTCCTGTGGGTGACGTAAAAGTTGACTAAGACTAAGAATTAGTTAACTCGGACTCTTGTCCATCAGACAGTATAGGTATATACTTTCAAAGTATCCAGCTCGCACCCTATTACGTAAGTGGGACTCCTATGGTTGGCAAAACTGGACATCTGTGAGTACGAAAGCACGACGGATTTTCCCTCTTTTTACACTATGAGATTACACAATTTAATTAAAAACTTCAAAGAAAAATCATCTGCTAATAATTCTACGTGACGTAATTTCATTTCCCATGACGAGTTTTGATGTAAAACCTTGTACCTAATTTTCGCGCAAGTAACTAGCTATTATCGGAAAACTTATATTCCGTTGCTACGAATGTGGAACACAGGGGCGGAGGCTTCTGCAAACTTTGAATATGAACGTGGAGTTAAAAATGTACTTATAGTAGGATTTTCAGCTTTGAGAGCTTTGTGAATCTTAATAATGGTTAAACATTTTTAGGTTGAATGCCTATCTCTGCATTGTAATAATAAACCTGGAAAGATTGATGCCGACAGAATAGAAGGTGAAAGTAGGGTTTGCACAACACTTTAATAAGTTCACAGAAACTTCGTCAGAATACAGGTGTTAAATATTTATAGCAGAAAACATGGTACAATGAATGTCAATAGGAACGTCTATTTATTGAGTTCGATCATCAATTACCCTCTATTCAACCATGGGAATTTACCACAAAAAAAATAATGATTTATAATAATTATATAACATTACGTACAATTTTCTATATTATTTAAATATTAAACTTTTAAAAAAATGTCAACAAGCAAAGCTAAATGTTTTTGGTAGTAGTTAGTAGTGGCTTCACGTCAATATTATTATTATTAATTTGTTATCATTATCCTTTACAGATACTTCACAATAACGCAACCTCCTATTGTACACTCAACTAATGAAAAAGATTCATCAATATCGTGAAACATTTAGTATCCGCCATTATAAGTGTCTGTATGAATAGAATTTTGAGAAATGAATGAAGTATCGAATGAGTAATAAATTGTGAATAGTTTTCAGTCTCGCTTTGAAAACTAACACTACACATGTATGTTATGTTCTACTTGGATGGAAACTTGATCTTCTTTGAAGTTCATTGTGTCAGTTTTAGAATTCACTAATTTTGTGTTTTTTTTTATGCGATAGGGAGCAAACTGAAAACGAGCAGACGGGTCACCTGATGGTAAGTGACTACCGCCGCTCATGGGCACCCGCAACTCAAGAGTCACAAGTGCGTTGCCGGCCTTTTAGGTAGGAGTACGCTCTTTTCTTGAAGGTTTGAAGGTCGTATCGGTTCGGAAATACGGCAGGCGACAATTTGTTCCATAAGCTGGTAGGGCAAGGCAAAAAGCTTCTGGAGCGCACAGTGGTGGAGTGCCAATCATCCAGGTGATAGGGATGGATATTTTGTCGCGTAGGAGGATGGCGGAAACCTGCAGCCGTTATAAGTCCGAACAATTCCTCTGAACACCCCCCACGATACAAGCGATAGAGGATGCAGAGTGAAGCTACACCTCTACGCAACGTCAAGGTGTCAAGCCGATCAGAAATATCTTGGCAGTCGATGATACGAGTCGCTCTCCCTTGAATACGGTCAAGAGGGAGAAGCTGGTACTTGGGAGCACCTGCATAGAGATGAGAACAGTATTCCATGTGCGGCCAACCTGCACCTTTTAAATTTGCAGGCGGTGGGCCTGAGTGAAATACTGTCTCGATCTGTTTAGCACACCAAGCTTCTTCGACGCTAATTTGGCCTTACCCTCTAAGTGACCGTGAAACTGGATTGATTGATATATCGACGTCAAGGATTCCGATGCTTTCTGATGCAGTTAGGGAAGTCCTCTCAAAGCAAGATGATACAACCAATGGCATTATTAGCGGTGAACGTGCACACCTGCGTCTTCGTGGGATTAAAATGGACTAGGTTAAGTCGACCCCAATCGGAAACTTTTGATAAAGAAGTTTCGATTTCAGACACAAGTTTGGATCGGCTTTCGATGACGTTTACCCGAGAAATGTCAGCGCGGCCGATGTAAAGGGCATCACTCGTTCTATCGTCTGCATAGCAATGGATGCTGCTAATTTGCAGCATGTCATTGACATGCAGAAAAAACAGCGTGGGTGATAGCACACTGCCTTGTGGGACACCAGAATTAACAGACTTGGAGTCGGAGCATGCACCGTCAACAACAACCTTGATGCTTCTGTCTGTAAGAAAACTGATGAGCCAATTGCTCATGTTCTGGGGAAGCCCATAGGAAGGAAGCTTCGCAAGGAGCGCTTTGTGCCAGACCCGATCGAAGGTATATTTATACGGTTATATTGAAATCAACTGTATGTATCTTTATAATATGATGGACTATATATATATATATATATATATATATATATATATATATATATATATATATATACATATATACATATATATATATATATATATATATACATACATAATCTAGAATCAGCTTAATATGTTTTCATAACAATATGAATTAAAAGTCGAAATGGGTAAAAATATACTGTGACGCCATGCCTACCTCGCAGACAAACAGTGCATAAAAGTTTTTCGGAGAAAATCGACAAGTCACGGTAGCTAAGCGGTAGTGGCTACGGCTGTGAGCCGAATGCCGTAAGTTCAAGCCCTGGTGAACTCTATAGGTTTTTGTTTGTGAATTCGGTGTTTTATAGAAAATTCCAGTAAGTGGAGATGTTTCTTTAGAAAACTCGAATATAATGGAAAGTACTAGATTAAGCAAAATGAATAAATAAATAAAGTTGTAGAAAAGAATAACGAAATGACAGTTGAAATTCAACAAATTAAGATTGAAATTTAGGGGTACATAAAGAGCTCCAGATGCGCCTATAGGGCAGTTCAGTGGAAAGTGATCTCAAGTGAAGAACAAGAAGTCAACAGTAAAAATGAAAAGTGATACAGTGCTCCCGTTGGACTGGGCTACGTGTAGTCCGCGGGGACAGTGTGGAACAGTGATACGCGGTTCGTGCAGTGCAACTCGTTCTGTGCAGTGTTACGCGTTCGGAATATTGTCAAGCGTTCAGAATGTAAAACGCAAATAAATTGCTACTCTTGTCAGAGACGTTAGTTTCCTTCTAATCCCTGTACCCACTTCCGTAACAATATTATTTTCCTTTGGTTTCTTATAATTAAATATTTTGATTTTAATTATAAGAAACAATTTATTCATATATAAAATTCACGTATACATTAATTCTAAAACATTTTGTTTGTAATGAACTGTTAAAACTAGTAACTAAACCTCGTTTACTGGTTTAGTTACTTTTTTTTAACGTGTGGAAACCCCCTCGGGTCGACATCCCACCAGGGCTTTCAGTGGAACGGTGTTTCGGGATTGGACCGACTAAAACCACACGGTGTTCCATCCTGCGCCTGACATAGGAGGAATCCGGGAACAGCTTTGGTCAGACATCCGGACCCCTCCTAGTGCCTGTTGCCCGCAAAAGCGCGGGCACCACCTTTCGGTAACTCTGAATTAGGCAACGTCTAGGCACACCAGGACCTCGCCTCCTCGCGGCTGGCCATATGGCGGATGGAGGGGAAAACCCGTCCCGACCACCCGCGGCCACACTCAGGGCGGCATGAGGCGCTGGTAAGCGCGTCTACGCCGCCCGGTTCACCGACGGTGAATTGGGTCCGAGTGGAGATCATCCTCCCGGGCATGCTCCGCCGCCTACTTCTGCTAGATGACCTCCTCACAGAAGGTTGCGACCGCGGTAAAATTCCTATCGCTACCGGCTATGGAGCGTATAACAGTTGGTAGCGAGAGATCCTCTCCAATGACTGCAGTGAGGACCCGACGCTGCGCCACCCAAGCGGGGCAGTCCGCGAGCGTATGCTGAGCCGAGTTCTCACTGCAGTCGCAGTGGTGGCAGGCGGGACTCAATTCCTTCCTAGCGACCGAGTGCAGGTTCTTTCCGAAGCAGCCGTGCCCGGAAAGCACCTGCGTCAGTCGGAAAGAAAGAGTCCCGTGCTACCGCTCTGCCCATTCGACAATAACCGGCTGGAGCGCCTCCACGGTGGCAAAGCCAGCATGTGGAGCCTCCAGCCGGGACGACCAACGAGCGCCACTCGCGTACCTCTTCGGGCGGGGGCTGTCTGCCGCTACCCGCCCGAAACTCAGCCGTCCGCCGATAAACTTCGGCGAGCACTTCCGCCTCCAAGTCCCACGGGGGAGTTCCGGCCAACGCACAAGCCGCCTCCGTCGACACGGTGCGGTAGCCACGTATGGCTCTAACCACCATAACCCTCTGAGGGCGCCAAAGGCGTGCCCTATTCTGGACGGTCAGAGCCCCCGCCCACACCGGTGCACCGTACAGTGCCATTGACCGAACAACCCCCGTGTACAGCCGTATAGCCGTACAGCGTTGTTGCGACGCTGGGACCACCCAAGTTGGGCAAAAGGCGCCCAAGGGCGAACGCAGCGCCGACCAGCTTTGGAGAAAGCTGCCGAAAGTGCTCGTCAAAGTGCCACCTCCCGTCAAGGATCAGGCCCAGATATTTAATGTGGGCCTGAACTGGTACGAGGACCGAGTTAACTATGATAGAGGCGCCAGGGGGGGATCACAACGGGGCCCATGGAATAAAAGGGCCTCCGTCTTGTCCAGGGCTACGCGCAAGCCCAGCGCCTCGATGCGCCTGACCACCAGTGAGGCTAATCTGGTGGCCAGGCGCGCCACCTCTTGAAATTTCACTCCCCGGACCGTGACCAAAGTGTCATCAGCGTAACAAATTACGCCCAGCCCAAGGGGGAAGTCGCCTCGAAGGGCCCAGTCGTACCCCATGTTCCACAAGAGTGGTCCAAGGACAGACCCCTGCGGAACACCGCACGACATGGGCCGACGACCCAGAATTCCCTCTCGATCCTCGTACATGACGGTACGCTCCTCTAAATAATCTGCCACTAGTCGCACCAGGTACTGTGGCACTCCGTGATAGCGGAGTGCTTCCCTTATGCAGCTGAATGGCAGATTATTGAATGCGTTGGCGATGTAAATGACACCGCCAACAGCACGCCGCCACAGCTCACGGCCTCTTCGGTCACGGCTCTCAGACGCAATACAGCACCGATCGAACGACCAGATCGGAAATCGAATTGGGCGTCCAACAAATCGGGGCCGACCCCGTCCAGGTGCCGGACGATACGGGCAGAGATTACCCTCTCAAACAGTTTACCCGCCTTGTCCAGCAGCACAATGGGTCTGTAGGCCGCGACCGAGTTAGTAGGCCGTCCCGGCTTCCTTAAGAGTACCAGCTTCCCGCTTTTCCAGCAATCAGGAAAGCGCCCGGAGGCTAGCGTTGAACACCTCCGTCCGTCATAGCAACATTATGAAGTGTTTTCTGGGGTAGCCAACGCTGTTTTATCCCACAGAGATCTATCTGTCGCAATCTACATTCGTTGCTAAGTTCATTATTTGTTAAGTAATTTAAATACACTGAAAGTTTACCTATAGGCAATCTAAATAACGCAATAATAAGCATAGTAAATCACAGTGCATCATACATTTACTTTGCATTCGCGGTCTATATAAACAAGTTAATTTATAAAGAAATCAAACAGAGCATAAAGTCTTAAATTCTTCGATTGATGACACTCATATTTACGATTTTATTATATTTTGGAGTTGATACTTTCAGATGTGAGAGTAATTTGATAATAACCTTTGAATAATAAACTCGTTAATTACTTAATTAGAAGCAGTAAACTGGTTGTGATGCAAGACGTTGTAAAGTGCAAGTTCACAGTTTGATAGATGACTACATAAACCACACACTGGGTTAGATTTTCATTACTTAGTCGCTTGCGAATTTTTCCCCTCTTATTTCTTAGTTTTAGGTAAAAACGTAGCTGTTCAGCTAGCTAGCTACAGTTCTAATTGGTCATACTCGTACACATTCAATGATTTAATATAAAGCTAACGCTAAAACGTACGCCCATGTATAATAACCACGAGTAAAAATGTTTTATGGAGATTAGTCTAGTTTAGTGTAGTTTTGATACTCAAGGTTCTTTATATTATACTCTACATACATACATAGATTGTGGTAGGCCTATCCCCATCCTTACATACATAATGAACATTTACAATGTACTAATGTACATACATAATGTACATTTACATTTACAGTATTTTTTTTTACAGCAATTAGATTTTTATATTAATTTCTATTCAATGTTTAGTATAATTATTAGACAATATTGCAATGGTGTCTAGACTGAACAACATGAATTGACTACCTAAGAAGAAGGTGAAAGTAATGTATCATCTATGTTTCTTAATCAAAGTAGAGGGTCCAAGTAATACCAGCAATTTCAAGGTCAAGGTCATTTCAAGGTACCAGATCCTTTATAATATATATATAAGATACGCAGATAGATACTTATTAGTTCTTCAAGATAACCCTTTAGCGATTGTATGTACCATGCCTTATGATGGTCTCGCTATCATGTGATGTCGACGCAACTGGTCATAGGCAAAGGCAAGCTTTGTCGAGCCCTAAAGTAGTCAGATAAATATCACATACATGTCACATACGAGATCAGAAACGTGTTTCCTTGAAAATCATTTTTAGAAATTATTATTCCAACTCGAAATCTAAGTCTTGCTTGTGTCGAAAGTGGCAGAATCAGAAATAAAATGATTTTAGTTAAAGGAAAATTAATATCCTAGTGATATGTACGTATGTATTATATTTTCAGAGAATTTATTAATCTCTTTTGTATTTTTCTCGCATCCTATTCAAAATTTCCCTTCCATATATGTATGTATATAAATATTATAAATTTACTGTTACTTCCCTAAGCCCGATATGAGATTTTAACATACAATTGTGATCTGTCGCTTCGTATTTATACTTAACTCTCCATTACTCGTTTTATATTCGATTTATGTGAAGATTGCGATGTGAAAACAGTCTTGGACGGCCTTGCAGATTCAATAAACTTGAGTTTGATTCTCGGCGTTTTGGAGAATAAGTGATGTTTTTAATGTGTTTCCAAATTTCTTTATTATTCCTGCACTGTGCCATATATATTTATCGTAATAAATTTTAGTTGCATTGTCATATGTACTGTATCCGGATATTACTCTGAAACTTTTGTGGCGATTTGCTGACCAACACTGGTAAGAACAATTACAATACATACAATATTTAGTTTATGTTGAAAATATTAAAGCTATCCCTATTTTTATAAATACTACGTGTATTTTTGGTAAGTATTAATTATTAATCGACAATGGAACGATATTACCTCAGTCCTCCACTGTAAACGCTTTGATACCGAAGCAAAAACATTATCTATTTCTGTAAATAAATTAACATCCATAAAGTAATGAAATAAAAATGGTAGATCGAGTCGCATATTCGCTTGTACATATCAGGTATACAAGCGAATATGCGACTCTCTTAGGTGCCATCATAATCAATAGAATTATTATACATATATTTAGGTGCTTGTCTAGCTGGGCAATCAGCGCTTCTCGTTTCATGGTTGCTTGGCTTTAACTTAATTCTTCCAAGAATACGCAACATTTGTTTATTACTGTATTTTCAGGGGCATATTTCTATGTTCGTAGAAAGACGCCCACAGAATACACTTACCTAGGAATCCAAGACCTTTATCTGTTGCAGAATATCGCCCCATATCTATACCATCGTTTCTATTTAAGGTCTTGGGACGCCTAGTGCACTTCCAAGTAAAGATAGATAATAGACTTTTTTATTTATAATTTATTAACACTTAGAAATAAGATATCTAGAAAACACTTTATTTGTACACCATTTTTACAGGAGACGAGAAGAAACTTTTCTAGCTATCAATAGGGATTAGGAACGTATCTGTGAGTGGAGTATCAACTATGATCTTCAGGTGAACCTATCACTAACTCAAATTACTGTGGTGTTTAGCTGCGGGATAATATCCGGTCTTAAATGGATAGCCATAAGAGAAGACCGACACGCATGTAGTAAAGATTTTTTGTAGTAAAGAGTATTGTTTACTAGAAATTTAAGTATGTTGTACTTAAAATTGAATGCAAAAAAAAGGTAGATGGTAATATATATAAGATAGATAAGCTAAAACAGAGACGTAAGACCAACATTTTTGGCCAATACCAAAAACTTATATTTGAACCCAGCCCACCTTTTCTCAGCAAAATGTGTTAAACAAAGCGTATTTACAGCTTAGCGGGTAATTGGGATCGTTACTTCATTCCTGCTTTTAAGCAAACCGTGCGGTTACTTTAACAATAACAGAACTTTTCATGTTCCGTTTTGTAAACAGCGATGTTGTTTTCCTGTCAAGGGGTATATTTATTTTAATATTTTTTGCAGTATCTGCCTTGGTGACTGACTAATCTAATGATTAGTGATCCTGACTATTGTGAATGAGGTCGTGGGTTTGGTTCTAACACCTGACGAAAAATTGGGTGATCAAAAATTTTTAATAGTTTTTCCGAGTCTATAAGTTCTTTGTGTCCGTCATTTCTATGCTTGTCAAGTCCCCCGTGACTCATGGCTCATTTTAACAAAAAATACACACATTCATAGATAATATGCTCACGCCTTATCCCCGTCCAGAGAAGGAGAGATTTACATATTTTTTGTATTAATTTTAGTATGTAGCTATGAGCACTGGTAATTATAAATGTGCACTGGATAAGTTTTATAATTGTAATATTTATCAGGAATAGAATAGTTAGTTGATAGATATCAAATCGCTTGTACCTACTGCCCTATTTCCTTTCCTTGCTGCTGATTGTGTGGAATGAATAGCAAATAAGGACAAATGGTACTGATGCTGTTACAATATACTTTGAGTTTCTCTTTGTCTGTGTTATGTCCCTTTGGTTTGTTCTAATATTACAGGGTATCAGTATGATATAAAGCATATGCATGAACTCTAAACTTAGCACATTTGGGCATAATCAAAAGTGGCTTTCTATAGATGTCAATATCTATAAAGTGTACATTTGCAAGAAAATATATATGGAATTAAATTGACAAATAATTATCTGGAATTACTCGCGACTCGACAGCGGTACCATTAATGTTGACCATTAGTATCATTCTCGCGTTACCTTAGCTTACCTCTGGTGATTTTCCTTACCAGAATAAAAAATCCACGCGCAAGATACGGGCTTGAATTTTTTTGCATGATGTGGACATTATTTTCTAATACTGCGGTTCCAAGTGAGACAGATATTACTACCCATCTCTTAAATCCCTATACATACAATAATATAAAAAGCGAGATACAAGTATACCAAACTTTACTAAATACCATTGTTTATATATATTTGTCTTTAGATAAGAGCTTTAGATTATATATATATCTTGTTATAATAAGAACTAATTGGGAGCCGACAACTACATTTGTTATTCTGTGCCATTGGTACTTTTGAAACTGAGTACATAATTGAACTAAGAACACAGATGAACTATAATGTCATATACTCACCTGTAAATACCACCTGAATTTAAACTACAATGAAATCAAATAAAGCATTATCAACAAGATTCGGATCAAGTAATGACTAAGACCTAGCCGAAGTCCAGGAATCTAAAGCGGGCGTCTCAAACATTTCACATAATTAACGCCAATCCCTTCCAGTCCCGACAGATCATAGCTTAGTTAAAGTTATTTTATGAATCCCTGCAAGCTAGTGTATAATAAAATATTATTATAAGTTCCATTTTGATTTTAATAATAATTTATAGTAAATTAAAAGTATTAGTATATTAATAAGTATTACGCTTACCTTTAAGTACATACATCATCAAAATATATCATTTTAATGTTCTATTCTCAAACTCAACTCTAAAAGTACGTAATGAGGCTCTACTGAAATAAAATATTTCTTATAAAACTAGTCCCAGTTACCTACTTAGATGCTACTTTAATGCCGTAAAGATTTATATTAAAGTGCCTATGAAAACTTATGTTATTAACCTTTTTGGTAATTTTAAAGGCCAATAAATTGAAACCACTAAAAATACATTCTATATAAAGTCCACATTAACCAGAGACTACAGGCGGATATTTTGTAAAGAATCAAAAAGCTAACATTTCATATAAAAATTATTGCCCTCCACACAATTTCTAAGCCAAATCCAGGGTCGACATCAAATATTTTATTGGTAAAACCCTTAATTTGAGGAGTTTTACCCTCCAAAGCCTTTCACACCTCTGGTAATTTTATATTTTAAAAGTTCAAATGAAAACCTTTAAATATCAACGGACTCAACAAAAATGTTGTATCCTTTCATATGAGTACTGTTGTTATTACCACTACATTTTACTAAAGGCGTTTTAAATTTAAAAGAACCGTTGCAATGGTAATTGTGAATGGTAGAAGAAGAGAAATTGCATTTTTATCAGGTTTGACACATTTTGAAGTAGTTTTATTTGCCAAAACATTCACTACGAGAGATTGAGTTGGGATGTACAGGACTGAAAGAATTATGCCCGTAAATACAGAACTTATGTTGGCTGGAAGGAAATCATATGCCGTACACCTTCTCACAATCTCTATCAAACCTCCATGACAGTCTATATATATATTTATCATTCGATTGCAGTTAATTTATTTCAGAAGAACCACAGGATTAGTGCAACAACTAAGTAATCAGCAAGGTTGATAGGACTAAGCAGTTCAGTTACTATCACATAAATTATTCATTTTCATTATATAAAGGACAACTATCGCATTAGGATTAATTCCTGTATCGTGGGGGACTTTACAAACATTAACACTAAGAACAACCACTTAAGACTTACACAAAGTGTTGTCCCCGCTGGGAATCGAATCCACAAAATTGGCCCGGCAGCGTAGTGGCGAGGGGACCACTTAAACTACTGCGCCACAAATGCAGTCCCATCAAAAAAGTATTCCATCAAAATAAGAAAAGTAAAAGATTGAAGTCTTTTTCAAGTGTTATCACATGAGCTGTTGAAGCTGTCCTATCACAATACCTATGAGAATTCAACACTCTAGAAATTATTTGGTTTTTAAATAATCTTTTATTTTACTCTCAATGAAAATCAACAGCCGTAAATAAAACTGTATGCTAGTAGAATAATACATCATTTAAAATCGTTCATTGTGAAAACCACACCCCGTATTGCTGTATATTTTCTCTATTGTCAATTTAAAAAATTAATTGTAGATGCAGCGAAATAGCGAAAGCATGTACCGGCCATAGGCAAATTGAAAAAAATAAAAAAAAACACTAAATCACTTACAGTGTATAAAACATTTATTTTAAAACGACGTTATGAAAAATTATTTACAAACTTTTTGATGAAATTTATTTATGACATGTAGCAGAATTTTAATAAACATACAAACACACATAACGACTAGACTTGGAATAACATTTGTGGGTCACACACACTGTTGGCCCGTGTGGAAACTGAACCCACGGCCTCTGGCTCAGCGGCTATTACAACTAACCACTAGATCGACAGGCAGGTCAAATGGTGAGCTAGTCGTCTTTTAAGAATTATCTTTAATTACCTACTGGAAATATGGCAAAAAATAAATGAAAGAGATTGTAATGATGTAAATTCTAATACAAATAAATGTATATGACAAACATTCATTCACAGTTTTTAGAAATCAAACAGTTATTTGAAAGTGTTATGACTTTTAATAATTTTCACGGAGAGATCTATGCTCTCATTAGGAGCCATCATCTTTTTCTGAAAGTTCCAAGTGAACATACTCTAAATTTGTAAAAGAAACGATTCGATTTAACATTTAAATAATAATATGTATAACACTAAACTTTTTAACATTGTGTGTTAGGACACGCCTCATTTACTGAGAAAATATATATACACATGTCATAATAAGTTTTATTCTCTTCAATCAATTTATTTACATTTAAATAAAGAAGAAACAAATATTACACTTCAGCCATCATATAAAACAACCCAAGGTTTATTTCTAAAATTTTAGCCTAAGAGATAACTTTGAAAGCAAACACATCATATTTATTGACAACAACGCCAACGCATCTTTGAATAGATTACGTTGAAATTGCAAATAGATAGGAAGACCCACTCAGATTGGAGTTTAGCCGGAATAACAGAGGTGTATATCAAATGATGCGTGAAATTGGACCAAAAATATTATTAAAGAGGTGTGGTTTTATATGAATTTATTTACAGAACTGTCTGACCTCCCTAATTCTGAATATTTTAGTATACATTGTCGTAGACCACGATGATTTGATTAAAACACATATCATATTTTAAATTATGAAAATACATATATGAATGACGCCTCATTGCCTTGTTTTTCTGTTACTATGGCTATTCTATTATTCTTTATGAATACTAATAACATAATACTTCTTATATAACAGGACCCATAGGTCCATTTTACATTATGAAATATGAAATATATGAAAACTTTGTGGAGTTTTATGCAAAACTTTATTTTTAGCAGAAACTCAACTGGCTGGGTTTTTACCTATAAAATGATAAAATGAAATGATAAAAATGATAAAATGATCTTTATTTTGTAAATAGGTTATAACAACACTTTTACACGTTTTTTTTATTGTATTTTTTTTTGTCAGTTTATGCTAGATGAAGCCGGTGTTTTCTAGCTGACTACCCTGAGAAGAAACACCGAAACAAACTCAGAGGTCAAAGTCTGTTTTAAATTCATAACAAATTCATACAGTCATTCATCAATCAATCACATTTAAATTCATACAGATGTACTGGTCAAAAACATATGAGAACCATGCACGCTAACGTCTGAGATGAGCTTTTGAAGAAAGCACCACGTTCATTTGAGTGGACCCGTCCAAACAGTGCAAGCATTTGTCAGTTATCGTGTAGCTCAACTTAGAACTTTAAGGAGCTCAACGATCCGAAGAACAGTACCAAAGCACATTTGGGTAGGCCGCAAAAGTAGTCAAACAGTTAGACATCGTTAAAAACAAAATTATTGGAAAAAAGGATAAAAGAAAAAAAAAGAAAGAAATTACCTACATAGTCCTCACATTTACAATAAATAATTCATAATTAAGTTATTAAATCAAAAAAAAAATATATATTATACTTAACAAAGTATTCATGTCAAAAAGTATAAAGATTAAAACAATAAAAAAAAACAATATAATACTTAACAAAGTAAGTATTCATGTCAAAAAATAAAATATAAAATGTCAATGTGTTTAAAAAAAAGCAAAAAATATAAACGAAAAACAAAGGCTCATGTACATTAATAAAGCAACTCATTCCCAAACCTTTTTATCCTCCATAAAGAAGAATATTGAATCTTTTCATTTGCCTTTCACTTGACCGGGCAAAATGAAACCATGCAGGTTGCCGATCTCACCTTCGCAATATATGTACATATGCACGTGTGAGTATAAGCGTACATCTTTACTAAATACTAAATACTCTTTACAAAAAAAAAGGGGGGCTAGAGTTTGTTCTCCCGATTTCTTCTCATTAAGCTCAACCACTTAGAAACGGGCGGTTATAGATTAACACAGGCAGGTATTTAATTATCTTATCTTGTTAATATTTATTTCATATTTGGCAAAGCAACTTAGAGTTGCGGTAAAGTTGTGTGCATTAATCTATTTTTGTTTTTTCATAAAGTGTTCAGCAGTTTATGAAATAAAAGTAAATAATACTACGTACAGAATCTTATCAACCATTTTTTACCTTCCCTGATATGGTTTTCTAAGAATTTTTACCATAAATTCATTTTCTTCTAAATCATTTCAGTTTATTATCAGTGCAACAGATGCCTTTGATATAAAATTTAATATCCCTTTTAGTTTATCACAATGGTATATAAATCTGTCGTATCTTCATACCGTTAAGGTTGAGGATGGCTAAACTAGAAATACGATTAATAATTTCTAATTAGTTATCTACTTTAATTCTTCAGTATTATGACGCAGTTACGTTAGTTTTACGATATAAGAAACCAGTATAGTAGGAACTTTTTGATTTATGCCGAATCGGGTAAGAAACTATGTACAACTGTCCATCCGTTTTGTACAAATTGAGTACGAATTGTTCTATTTAAATTTAGGTTTCGTTTTTAAAATTCAATTAATGAAACGGGATAGAATATTTAAGATAAGGAAATAAACATTTTAGTTTCTTGTCGGATTCTCAGAACTGTAAAATTTTATGCTCGCCACCTATTTTCAATACAAATTAACATTGACCATTTGTAACATACATTTTATGAATGAATAAGAAAAAATACTCTGTTATAAGTATGTACATTGGTAAGCAATCGTATGATAATTAACTAAATAAAGGTAACTAAAAAGTCATAGATTAGCAACTTATGCGACTAAGTCCTGGCCTTTAGACATAATACTAGTACACCAAGCTAACACAAACGACAGCAAAAGCCAACAGCAGCTATAACTTTGTCTTAAATTACATACAAATATATTAAATAACGTACACAAGCACGCCTGTATCCCCAAAAGGGGTAGACAGAGCTGTCTTAAGTGCCAGCTTTTTGCACAACAATATTTCAGTCATCGTAATTAAATAGAGGGTAAGCCCATTGCCATGACCCGTGCACCTTTTGACTGCATATGTACTGTCTGATGTACAACAGTCCGATCCTTTACTTGCCTTCTACGAAACCTTATGTAGTGGTAGAGCCATGCTTAGGCACGAATGGGCCGCGCCGGCTCGACCGGTGCGATACCACGGCATCACAGAAAACCGGTTGTGAAGTAACGCTTGCATTTCCCCGAAATGAGTGAGGTCTCCGGAGGCCCAAATCCCTCTTTCCTCTCCCCTCATGCCCCCTCTCCTCTTTCCCATCTCCTAGTCCCCCGTCTCTGTAGTTTGTGGAGTCAGTTTTAGGTAAAAATTTTGAAATATTATTAAAGACTATTTATATTTATACCAGATAATATGAATGCCAAGCAAAATTGAATAGTTTTGTTACAAGTTGTTTATAACTACTTTAATATATGTACATAGTATGTTTGCCAAAACACTCTTAAACTACTTCTTCCCTCATAATATTATTTTGCATTTTACTTTCCAAAGGACTATTAAAACAGTGGTTATTTTTTGCAACATTTCAGATTCCTAGAATACATATAATTCTGTGTATCCTAGATACATTAAGCTAATTTGGATTTTCTCTTTGAACCAAGCCATTAACCCTATTTTCATTGTCTCATATGTAAATTGTAAACCTCTGTTAACTGTTATTCCTTACTCCTAGTGTTAGAATAGAATAGAATAGAATATAGTACTTTATTGAAGTAATGTAGAACATTTTATTTTATTATCTATATTTTTCACTTTGTTAACGTCGAACGGGCCGTGGAAGAATGCAGGTCAAACCTTAAAGGGCAAAACTAATTCATTCAATATACTGCACTTTTACTGCACCCTTCATTTCATATCAATATACTGCACTTTTTTTAATAGCAGCTTATCAGATTCTTGTAACATTTGTTGTTGTATGTTATACTATACATAGACTTTTCTTTATATTTTAATAAAAAATAGTAAAGCAAGTAGTAGTAGTAGTAGTCGTACTTTGACAAGGTTTCAATTATAAGATCACACTTGAAAGCTATAACGAACATGTTTAAAATATAACTTTACAAAAAGTTATATAAAAGTAACGTAAGCCATCGCGTCCGTAGCGTCCACTGTATCTTTCATTAATACAGTGGTCCTTTATGCAGAAAAACTTAAAAAGCCCATCTCATTTACAGTGAAATAGTTTCCTTTCAAATGTAACAAACTTTTTTTCTTCGTCTCGTTCTCGCTCGAATGTTTCATTGAATAAACTCGTTCTACTTCGAACAAGCTGATGTTTCTTTATTTATCAACATTCTTCGATAGTACATTGTGCTAATGTACTAATGTAGTTTCGTATAAGTTTACAGTATATTTACAAAATTAATCGTTCGCAGAACTTGAAATCACCTAGTGAGTGCTTCTATATATGAACTTAGAAAAAAAAAACAGTGGATATAGGGTTAAATGAAAGATAAAGTTAAGCAAAATAATATTTTATGTACTTAGTTTACTCTAGGATGGTACGGTAAAAATGGTTATGAGCACACCTGAACCGATTGGTAACCGAAAATGTATTTATTTATAATAATCATGAAATAGCGTGGAATTAACTTGGTGAGCGCACGCAACGTGATTGGACGAGGTTTTTATCAATTATTGCATTGTTCATACTCCCACAGCGTGAGAAGGACGATAACGATAATAGATGGTCGTGAAGGTGATAAACAATAACTTTATGTGTAAAAATTTGTTTCTATGGTTTACTACTTTTTTTTTTTTTTTTTTTTTTTTTTTATTTTATGCGATAGGGGGCAAACGAGCAGACGGGTCACCTGATGGTAAGTGACTACCGCCGCCCATGGACACCCGCAACTCAAGAGTCACAAGTGCGTTGCCGGACTTTTAGGTAGAGGTACGCTCTCTTCTTGAAGGTTTGAAGGTCGTATCGGTTCGGAAATACGGCAGGCGACAATTTGTTCCATAAGCTGGTTGTGCGAGGCAAAAAGCTTCTGGAGAAGCGCACAGTGGTTGAGTGCCAATCGTCCAGGTGATGGGGATGGATATTTTGTCGCGTAGGACGATGGCGGAAACCAGCAGACGGTATAAGTCCGAACAATTCCTCTGAACACTCCCCATGATACAAGCGATAGAGGATGCAGAGTGAAGCTACATCTCTACGCAACGCCAAGGTGTCAAGTCGATCAGAAATATCTTGGCAGTCGATGATGCGAGTCGCTCTCCGTTGAATGCGGTCAAGAGGCAGAAGTTGGTACTGGGGTGCACCTGCATAGAGATGAGAACAGTATTCCATGTGCGGCCGAACCTGCGCCTTATAAAGTTGCAGGCGGTGGGCCGGAGTAAAATACTGTCTCGATCTGTTTAGCACACCAAGCTTCTTCGAGGCTAATATGGCCTTACTCTCTAAGTGACCGCGAAACTGGACTTCGCTTGATATATCGACGCCAAGGATTCCGATACTGGCTGATGCAGTTAGGGAAGTGCTCTCAAATTGAGGTGATACGACCAATGGCATCTTTTTTGCGGTGAACCCGCAAACCTGTGTCTTCGTGGGGTTAAATTGGACTAGGTTAGGTCGACCCCAATCTGAAACTTTTGATAAAGAAGTTTCGATTTCAGACACAAGTTTGGATCGGCTTTCGATGACGTTTACCCGAGAAATGTTAGCGCGGCCGGTGTAAAGGGCATCACTCGTGCTATCGTCTGCATAGCAATGGATGCTGCTAATCTGCAGCATGTCGTTGATATGCAGAAGAAACAGCGTGGGTGATACAGCCTTGTGGGACACAGCCTTGTGGGACACCAGAATTAACAGACTTCGAGTCGGAGCATGCACCGTCAACAACGACCTTGATGCTTCTGTCTGTAAGAAAACTGGTGAGCCAATTGCACAGTTTCTCGGGAAGCCCATAGGAAGGAAGCTTCGCAAGGAGCGCTTTGTGCCAGACCCGATCGAAGGCCTTCGCCACGTCCAAACTAACGGCCAACGCTTCCCCCTTGGTCTCGATCGCCTGTGCCCACCGGTGAGTCAAGTATACGAGAAGATCACCAGCTGAACGACCCTGACGGAAGCCGTATTGTCGATCATTGAGGAGCTGGTGGTCTTCTAAGTACCGGAGGAGCTGGCAGTTAACAATGGATTCCATTATCTTCTAGAACAAGGAGGTGATGGCTATGGGTCTGTAGTTGGACGGATCCGAGTGATCTCCTTTTTTAGGGATTGGGTGCACTAGAGCTGTCTTCCATCAGTTTGGGACTACGCCAAGAGAGTAGTAAAGCCGATAAAGGTGCGTTAAAACCGGTGCTAACTCTGGAGCACACGTCTTCAGAACGATAGGAGAGATTCTATCGGGCCCACTCGACTTAAGAACGTCGAGGAAAAGAAGCGCTTTACGCACTGCCCTTTGTGTAAACCGGACTTCCGGCATGCGGCTCTCGCACTGCGGTATTTTCTATATTTTCTATCTTTTGCTATATTTTCCCCCGTCGTCCAGGGTCGAGTTAGACGCAAAGAGTTAGCCCAGAAGATCAGCTTTTTCTTTAGCGTCGTGGGCCAACGAATTATCTCCTATGCGCAGAGGTGGAAGGGATGGCTTACAAAAGTTCCCCTGGACAGCTTTGGCAAGAGACCAGAATGCACGAGTTCCGGAGGGGAGACTCACTAGTCTCTCGCCAATTCTGCCGATGTGAGCCGACTTCGCCCCAGCAATTACTCTTTTGAGGGACCTGGAGGCAAAGTTAAATTGCTTCTTTAATGTGCTGGTCTTTACATCCCGTGCTGTCGCTGCATTAGCCCAGGCTTGGTAACATTCCTGCTTTCGGCGGGACGCCGCTTTGCAGGTTCGACCAAACCAAGGCTGGGACTTGCCACCTGTGGGAATCAGGGAGAATGGAATGAAAAGTTCCATACCCTGAAGCACAACATCCGCGACAGAGTCAGCAACGACATTGGGATCATCCGGCGAGAAGCAAACCTGCCTCCATGGGTAGGATGCAAAGAATGTTCTCATTCCATCCCAGTCTGCTGACCTATAGTGCCATACGCGGCGACTGCCTGTAACACGCGGCCGCAGCGAGTGAGCGAGTGGCACCATACTCCTAATCAGGCAATGGTCCGAAGAGCCAAGAGGGGCCTCAACGGATACTTTGTAGCCGTCAGGATGTGAGGTCAGCAGAAGATCCAACAGTGAAGGCACGTGGCTTTCTGCATCTGGGATTCGCGTAGGCGTTGCTACCAGCTGCGTCAAGCCATATGCCAGGGCGAAATCGTGAACAGATCTTCCCGCATGATCGGTTTTGCGCGAACCAAGCCATTCGGCGTGATGGGCGTTAAAGTCACCAAGAATCACGATCTCTGCGGATGGGACCTGCTGGAGCACTGAGTCTGTAGCCATTTGGACGTGGTCGATGAGTCGGTCCGTTTCGGCATCACCGCTATGGGACCTGTAGAGGCATAGGTAGATGCGGGGATGGTCGTCGCAGTCTACACGTAGCCATAAGATGGAGAGGTCCCTACCTTCAAGATTGCCGAGGCGGCGAGAAGTGATATCATCTCTAACGTACACGCATACACCAGCCTTAGGAACAAAGGAGTGTTCCAGTCCGTACCCAGGGTAGCAGAGGTAGGATGTGTCCGCTGGAGATGATATCTGCGTCTCGGTTAAAAAGAGCAAGGCCGGCTTTGCTGTCTCAAGGTGGTGGTGGACAGTGTCGAGGTTCGAATGTAAGCCCCTGATGTTACAAAAATCCACGGTAAACGTGACAGGGGGTGCCATGGTGTGCCTTCTCTTGCCCCGAGCAGATTTTGAGAGCGCAGTTGAGCCCCCCCCCAGAGTACGAGGGGCAGCCTGGGCGTCCACGCTCAGGCATAATCCGTACTGAGGGTGGACGTCCAGGGGGGGATTCTCCAACGCTAGCGCTGGTACCCCCCTGGGGTATCCTTTTCGTTAACAGCGCTATCATTAGGGGGGTGGGGGATTTTGGGCCTCCGGAGACCTCACTCATTTCGGGGAAATGCAACGCAAGCGTTACTTCACAACCGGTTTTCTGTGAGGCCGTGGTATCGCACCGGTCGAGCCGGCCCATTCGTGCTTAAGCAAGCATGGCTCTACCACTATAAAAGCCTTTACCCTTCCCATTAATAAACAAGAGTTTAGGAAATATAGAGGATGTAGATTGGTCAATGCAAAATACTGGGTACTGGTTGCACTTCACTTTGCTCTGCTTTTTCACTAACACTTTAGTCACTGACACTATAATGAACGCGGCGTTGGTGAAACCGCGCTGAATAGCTTGTTCCGCTCCCGCGGCTCCCAGTGCAGAAGCTCTCGCTAGGCGCCGGCAGCGCGACCGCCACTGACTCACCCCATGTGCTGCCGCTGTCACTACGCACACTCCCACCAGTAAGTAGATTAGGATGAAATGGTGGCTGACGTGCTAAAAGACCTGGTTAACTAACCCAGTCTCCGCCTTGAGTTTAGAAAGAAATAAAATACAGCAGACATGCCGAAAAAAGAGTTTTAAAGACAGGATAATAATTACACGAGTACAAGATTGAATAAATACCAAATCCTCGTGGGAGTAAAGTTATATTTACTTTGTCTGGAAGGACACAGACTTGAGTTTATGCTTATGTTTATTATATGTGTATAGTCGTTATATTCAAAGCTAAGTTATAGAACTATTCCTTTAGCCTGTCATTTGCTGCAATTCATTATGTTGCGCGACAGAAGGTTAATTGGGTACATCTTAGCAATACCAGGTAGTAGAGCCACGCTGATTTATTCAGCAGGAATGGGCCGGCTCGACCGGGGCAGTACTACCCTCTCACAGAAAACCAGCCTAAAGTGACAACATTCGTGGTGTCGCCTTTCGCTGGTGAGTGAGAGACCGGAGGCCCATCGATGCAGGGGTGACAGTTATCGTGGTATGTGTGTGAGCAGTGGAGTGCTGTAGAGTCATTGTGAGGGTGGCGTGGATCGAGCCGTCGGCCAGGGAGACCCGTAGAAACGGTGGTGCCGCTGGCCGCCCGCGGCATAGAGAGGGGCCCAACCACGGCTAACCACCCTGGGAGGCTGCCCCGTCAGGTCGCGCATAATCCACGGAGTGGCTCGTCGTGCCGGTTGGTGACCGGATGGTGGGACCCGGCGACCACTTCCGGGAGGGTACGGGGGCCCTTCCGTCCGGCGGTTCGGTCACCGTCATGCTTCACCGATACATGATGACACAGCATTTTTAGTCTCAGTTTACATTGCCACGATGACTGTCATGCCTTTTACGCCCCCTTCCTCTTCTATCATGGCAGCACAAAAAAAGAAAAGTGGTCTTACAGCGGCATCCTCCTCTCCCACCAACCCGCTTTTTGAGGTGGAGTTCACTAACATACGTGGACTCCATGCAAACCTCAGCGCCGTACACCAACACCTCGAGACGGCTCGGCCGGCCATGCTCTTTCTTACGGAGACACAAATACGCCGCCCTGCCGACACGGCATATCTCCACTATCCCGGCTACGTGCTCGAGGAGTGCTTCCTCGCAAGGGCTGGAGTGTGCCTTTTCATCAGGGCGGATGTTTGTTGTCGCCGTCTGCACTGCCTAGAAGACACATCCTTCTCCATCCTTTGGCTCCACGTGGATTTTGGCTCTACGAGCCGGATTTACGTGTGCCTCTATCGCTCCCATTCCGGAGACTCCGAGACAACTCGACTCTTTGACCACCTGAGTCAAGCAGCGGATAAAGCGCAGGAGCAGTTTCCGACCGCCGAACTGGTGTTTTTGGGAGATTTTAACGCCCACCGTGAGTCCTGGCTGGGATCTTCCAAAACTGACCACGCTGGTCGAACTGCCCACGCATTTGCTCTCACGCATGACCTTACCCAACTGGTACTCCAGCCCACCAGGATACCAGACATAACGGGTCAAGCGCCCTCTTTGCTGGACCTACTGCTGACGAATCACCCAGCGCAGTACAGCGTATCGGTTCTCGCCCCTCTGGGATCCTCCGACCACTGCCTGGTGTCGACCTCAGTGCCTCTAGTTACGCCTCCACGACCTGTGGTAACAAGGCGGCGGTTATGGCACTACTCGTCAGCAGACTGGGATGGAATGCGGGAATATTTTGCATCCATCCCGTGGGCTCAACGCTGCTTTAAAGATAGGGATCTGTCGCAAAGTGTGTCTGCCATGACTGACGAAATCACTGTCGGTATGGAGTATTATATCCCCTACAGTGAAGTCGCCAGCACGAAGACCCGTCCCTGGTTCAATCGCGAGTGCATCCGGGCCGTTGCTCAAAAGCAGTCGGCCTACCGCGCATGGATCAGGGCCCGCGCACATTGTGACCCAGACATTGATCGCCTAAAAGCAGCACTAAACAGAGCCACTAGGGAATGCAAGAGGGCTTACATCAGAGCAGATGCCCAGCGCATTGCACGGTTTGGTCAAGAACTCGTCGCGTACCCTACGGGTAGCCGTAAGTTTTGGCGATTGGCCAAAGCCGTGCAGTCCAACTATTGCCAACCTTCGCTGCCGCCGTTGAACTACCCTGACGGATCACTGGCCCACGAGCCGCAAGAGAAAGCGAATCTACTAGCTGACCTCTTTGCGGCTAACTCCCGAATCGATGACCGTTGCGCGCACACGCCCACCATTGCGTCCTGCGACTCCGCAATGCGGGATATTCGCATCCGGCAGAGGGATGTCCGTGCGGAGCTTCGGTCACTCGATGTCCGGAAAGCCAGTGGACCCGATGGTATTCCGGCTTTGGTTCTTAAGAACTGTGCACCTGAGTTGTCTCCCGTACTAACGCGCTTGTATCGCCTGTCCTATTCCTCAGGAATTGTTCCGGAGGCCTGGAGAGAAGCGAATGTTCAACCCATTCCCAAAAAAGGCGACCGCTCCGATCCAGCCAATTACCGACCTATAGCCGTCACTTCCATACTCTGTAAGGTGTTCGAGCGGATCATCAACACCCAACTAATCCGCCACCTAGAGGATCACCCCTTGTTAAATGATCGGCAATATGGTTTTCGGCCGAACCGATCCACGGGTGATCTTCTAGCGTACGTCACACACCTTTGGGGTGAGGCTATGGATAGGCATGGGGAGTCCTTGGCCATCAGCCTCGACATTGCCAAGGCCTTCGATAGGGTGTGGCACCGCTCGCTGCTCTCCACACTTCCTGCATTTGGTCTGCCACCTAAACTCTGCAACTGGGTTGCTGCCTTCCTCGAAAAGCGCCGCATTAGGGTTCTCTGCGACGGCGCGGCCTCAGACTTCCACGAGGTAAGCGCTGGTGTACCTCAGGGCTCCGTCCTATCGCCTACGCTGTTTCTTCTGCATATCAATGACATGTTGGCCCTTGGCAATATACATTGTTATGCAGACGACAGTACAGTGCACGGGCGATATTTCGGGCATCCTACTGCCAAGCTGGCAGACGTTGAGGAAAAACGACAGGAGCTTGTCGCTGAGCTCGACCGGGTCTTGAGCCGCATTTCCCAATGGGGCTGTGAGAATCTGGTCGAGTTCAGCGCCAAGAAAACACAAGCGTGTGTGTTCTCTAACAAAAAGTCTCCATTCCTTCCCCTTCCTACTCTTCAGAGCACTCAACTGCCACTGCAGGATAGGCTTAGTATTCTGGGTATGGATATTTGCCGGGATCTCAATCCGCGCGATTACATCGAGAGTGTCACTAAGGCGGCCTCGCGTAAGCTCGGCGTTTTGAACAAGGTGAGACGGTTCTTCTCGCCCGAGCAACTGTGTCTTTTGTACAAGACCCAGGTTCGCTCCTGCGTGGAGTACTGCTCTCATCTCTGGGACGGCTATGCGCAGTATTTGCTTGACGCTCTCGATCGGTTGCAGCGGCGCGCAGTCCGCATTATCGACTGTCCTGAGATCACCCAGTCTCTTGAGCCTCTGCAGTTGCGAAGAGATGTCGCCTCTATGGCAGTCCTCTATCGCCTACATCACGGGGAGTGTTCTGATGAGCTCTTCCAATTGGTCCCACCTTCTCCCTTCCTCTACAGGACTACACGTGCTGGCCTGAGGAGTCACCGTTTGTGCGTCGAAAATATACGTACCCGAACTAAACGGTTGGGCTCTTCTTTCTTGTGCCGATCGGTAAAAGCCTGGAATTCTCTACCAGCGCACGTGTTTCCTTCCCACTATGATCCCGGGTCTTTTAAGCGGGGCGTGAAAAAGCATCTCACCAGGCCGCCATAGTGTGGGTCACCATGCTGCATTGACTAGACATGCAATGAGGATGGTGACCACCACTCTTTGACTCCACCTATTGCTTTCCATCAGGCAAAGTGGAGTCACTATGGTAGGCTAATATAAAAAAAAAAAAAAAAAAAAAAAATAAGGGTGCTTTTGCTCATGTAAGTAGCTAGAACACCGTCATATTTAGGATTTTAAAAGGCCATTTCAACTCTCATGAATAAAAAAACATGCCTATATCCATAAAATTAAGTAAATTAATTCATTCTGTGTTTTAAAACGGATCTGAGAAAAATAACCATCAAAAACATTAAAGTGATAATTAAAGAGTCTTGTATTCCTTACAAGTTGTATTAGAAGTGCTTCCTGAATATTTAAATTATTTTGTATTTCTAATTAGAGCGCATAGAACGAATAAGTAAATTAAATATCAATAAAGTTTTAAGGTTGATTAAAGCCCTCAGGCTAGTAAATACAAATGATGCCAAAGATCTAGTATCGGTAAATAATGTTTCGTAATAGTAGAATAAGTAGGTATAAGTATATAATTGTATGGTATTGGTATGTAATTCCTTATTTATTTTGTATGTGATTGAGGGAGTACCTCTGTAGTTTATTTAGTACTAATAATTGTTTATCATTATTTCCATGGTTACGATTTTCCAAGACATTCCATGGACATTGAATACATAATTGTGATACGCCTCAAAGGCCAGTGCTTGTGACGTACGCACTTGTGGCTCTTGAGTTACAGATGTCCCGGGGCAACGGACACTATTTCGGACTAATATTTAAAAGCTAACGGTAAAATTATATTTGTAATACAAATGAATTTGGATTAGGTCTCTTATGCCTCATACAACTATGGAAATAATATAATTAATAGGCTATTTAAAATCATCAACATCATAAGAAAGTTTTACAATGTTAATTACATACGAGTATAATTTATTTTAAAAAGATAACGAATCAATAAATACTGCATTTAATTTACCTACATTGGGTTGAGGCTTAAAAGGGGATATGATTAGAATACAACGGCATATGTTGAATATTTAGTGTAAAATATAGTCACAATTTTCCAAGCATAATATGATTAATATTATCTCATTTGATATTGCAACACGACCAAATTTATTACGTTATTAAAGATACATTATCCATGTGTTCTAACTGTTAGATAATTCATGTTGTGTAATTCCCGAGAAAGACGAAGACTCAGTATTTTGTTGTTAATTATTTCATATTATTATCAATGATTTTCTTTGTTAATTTTTATTCATTGCTCAACAGATGGGTACATATTGTCACACAGAAAATGTTTTAAAACTCCGGCTTTACATGAAAAATCTATCTCTGAATTACGCTCATAAAAAGTCTTAAATTGGCTTAATTTTATATAACTGTTCACCTGTATCCCATAAGCGATGTTCACTAATTTCACTTTTATGCCTTACTACTTGGTATGATGTGGTTACCCCATCTCCTATAAATTACGTTATAGCTAAATTAGATTGTCTCTGAGCCTCTAGGGTCTCTCTGTAATCCGTTTCAAACCAAGTTCTAACAGACGATGAGTGAAATCCCTTTTAAAAATTCGTTTGTGTTGCGTGACAGAAGTTTTATTATAGATCTCTGGCTGAGAGGCTGAAATTTGTTCCAAATTATTGTAATGTTATTAAATATAATCTATTTATAAATTGTAGAACAGATTTATTTATTACTCGGAAATAAAAATACTTTACTAAATACGAGGAAAATTTAAAAATAATAGTATTTCAACTATTCAACTTGCCATGTAGCATTGAGTGCGCCGCTGTACTGTCTTTTAGTGTAAAAGTTTTGAATAAATGAATAAATAAACTTGCATAAGCTGGTCAACGATGATATAAGATCAAATGCGCTGTAGTCTACTGTTAACATAAGATTGAACATGTTTATTCAAAGCAGTAAAATGGTACCTTAGTGTCTAAACAAACAATCTTTAATAATAGACATATCTAATCCACTAGTTATTTGTATAACAAAAACGTACAATCTTACTATTTAGAAAATACCAAAGTCAGAAGCTTTGACCTATTACACTGGACCTAAGAATTGTATCTGTATCTTGTGTATCTTATGTATCTTGTGTTTTAGTATTCTAAAGCAAATAATGGATGATGAAAACTTTCGGTAATCTACTCTTAAAAATGGCCATATACGAATAACATTTGCGAGCTTCTAGTTCTGACGTTACAGTACACATAAATTTTGTTGCTGAACAAGGCAATTCTGGTTCTGACATTAATGAAAACGCATTCGTAAACATTCTAATTTATACTCTAAGCCACATTGCTTATGAAATTAGAGTTTAAAATAATTTAAAGCAAGCTTAATAAAAGTTCAGCTAGGTTAAAAAAAGCACATCACTTTATGATTGACATTATACCTAAAACGGCTCTCGTATGCGCAGTCTTTCACAAAACTTTTTTAAATGTG
The DNA here is from genome assembly GCA_947561695.1 of Tyria jacobaeae. NCBI lineage: Eukaryota > Metazoa > Arthropoda > Insecta > Lepidoptera > Erebidae > Tyria > Tyria jacobaeae. Next base: position 5,406,026 of record OX387215.1, on the reverse strand, counting down.
AACTGTATTGAATAAAGTTACAAAATATAAATGTATTATTTATTATAAGAAACTTTTACTTTCTAAATTGTTAATAAAAAAATAAAAGTAAATAACGGCCATATTTAAAAGTAAACGCTCCTTTTTGCGCCACGTATCTGCATGTGTATCATCAAAACACTTTTTTATTCAACATTAATTGCGCACTTGCTTTTAAGACGTCTAAGGAACGCATCGTAAAAAAAATCCTACAATTTGTTTATAATACTGCTATGTAAAAGTAACTCATATTTTAATTAACTTTACTTTACACATTTCATGTCTTTAACAAAATCGCTTCCTTCTCTCCAACAAATCGATAAATTCTAGGCAGCAATCTTATTTATACAGATATTTGTGTTGTGAAGTAACGCTTGCGTTGCATTTCCCCGAAATGAGTGAGGTTTCCGGAGGCCCAACTCCCCCTATACCCTTTCCACTCCCCTCATCCCCCTCTACTATTTCCCATCTCCTCAACCTCCGACTCTTCTTTCCCAACCCCGCATCCCCCCATCCCTCATCACTCTCAAATGCGGGCAGCGCACCTACGACTCTTGAGTTGCAGGTGTCCATGGACAGTGGTTGTCCACTTACCATCTGTTCGTTGGTGGTGACCCGTCTGTACGTCTGTCCCCCTATAGTATAAAAAAAACATCTTTAATTTCACATTGGAACCGTAGATAAAGTTACTCTAACATTGTAGTCCAAAATGGCCAGCAATATTGCACTTGAATTTAATTTTGACTAGAGAACACTTTAGAAACGTCACCGAGTAGCTAGGTAGGTTTACTCGATACGTATTAATTATATTGTGATTCGTATAGTTGTATGTCTATCTTTCTATTTTGATTGTTCTTTTTATATTTGTTTCCTTTGTTTATATTGTAGTGAAAGTGCGATGCTGTTATGTAGTGCGATGATGATAAATATATTTTATTAATCTGTTAGCTTTACGTAATAATAATAAATTAATAAAATAAATATGTAGTAATCACTGCAATTTGAGTAAAAGCCTTATGGGATAGCATCCGTTTAAGTGAGTAAGTTCCAATATTTGCAGTGGATATAATTATATCCATTAAATATTAAACTTTTCTTGAGATTGAAAGAAAAGTTTAACTAGGAACGGTGCAATTGTAGCACGCAAGAGATTACGGCTTGTTTCTTTTATGGCCAGCCACCTTACCCATGCTATTAATTTAAGTGTTTCTACAAATATCCAAATATTATATTTTGATTGCGTCCCCACTTCGCTGCACGGCTTGGATAAGATGAACTTGGAAGTATCTATATCTAATACATTAATTTTTGAGTTAGACAGTAATGTTTCGCTTTCTTTTCTGTATAGAACACATTCCACTAAGAAGGGGTGAACATTTTTAATAATTCCACATGGTTCTCAGTTAGGTCTACCTACTGGCTTTCTTCATTAAAAAGCCAAACATATACAGTGGAATATCTCCAGACCTTAACCTATGTACAATAACTACATGTTTTTACTAATACTATTATAGTATTCGAAAATCATGAAATACTAAGTTGTTTACACTGCATCGTTTTGTATCATATCCCGGAACAATCGTGATAGTCATTTTTAGATAATCATTTTTAAAGTGCCACACAGCTCGATTCTCTTTAATTCATTATGCGATAGCATACACTGCTATTTCAAAGAGACCGAACCAATAAAACAGGTTCGCCCCTGAGTCTAGAAGCCCATCGAGCCAAATATTGCAGGGCACTTTTGCTGTCAATAAATATGGCCACCTTATAATAACAATTACTTTTATCGTAACTTAGTACCTTCAAAATTATAGCTCTGACTAGCTATTTTCTAGCTGATTTTATTACAAAGATCAAGAAATGCAAATCCCACACCACTAGCAGTCTTTGACCCATCAGTACGAGATCTTGTGCCAACTACTATTATACATGTTGTTAAGTTCATTGAAAATCTTAATTGTAAGTGTTTCGTCGATTAAAAATATTTTTATTTAATTTTATACATTCTAAATTTAAATTCATCACTTAAAAGATTTTAATATTTGAAGCCCCTACATCTAGTATAAACATTTCTAAAGGGTAGCTAGTGTTTATATCTTCTTGCCTAACTTTATTAAAAACTGTTGCTAGAAGCAACTTCTTTTTATTTGACCAATATCTGTTGGTATAAAGAGCGCTAAATTCACTTATCAGATATGCATATAAGTAATATAACTTTTGTCGACTGTTAAACAGACTCCTTGGTGCTGTACAAAGATTTGAGTAACTTGCAATATTCAGCCGTGTGGTATGTATAACCTATATTGGTCTTGGTCTGCAGCGACATATGTATGTACGTGTCCAGTAAGATTATCATATTTTACACTTAGCAGGGAGTGAAAACATTCTAGTTAGACGAGTATAGCTATAAGATGGAAGAAGTTTTGGTTTGTTCCTCCATAAACTAACAATTTGAGTGTCTTCACAAATCATTGTTTATCAGTTAGCTTTTTTTTGTTTTTTTTTTTATACTATTGGGGGACAGACGAATATACGGGTCACCTGATGGTAAGCGACAACCACCGTCCATGGACACTTGCAACTCAAAGAGTCGTTAGATTTTTTTTCCAATATTTACTTTTTCTATTATTATATATAACGGAGTGTTAAGGCCGGCAGGGTTTTTAAAGTTAGATCAGATAACTTTACTACCCTCATTATTCGGATAAGAAATAACGAAACATTTAAACAAAACACCTTTATAATAATAGCTACAAACAATTGAAATATTACAATATTTCGAGGTTACTCACTCGTATTTGGAGACAAGTTGCTTCTAGCCCTGCTCGAGGAATAATCATGCTTTACCACAAACTAATACAAATCACAATGGTGTTGTAAAGTCAATACACTTTCATTACAATGTTTAACACTCGCACGATACTTATTTTACTACATCAATCAATTAATTACTAGTTTAATTATAAAAACATTTACTAAGCTATTACACTATTGAAACATTTTGATAATAGTTAAAAACGTCTGAAATGATAGTTCATTTCATACTTTTCAATTTTAGTTTCGGATCACGTGTTAAGTTAATAAAGTAATTACAAGACTATAAACTCAACAAAATACAATTATTAAATAAACATTCCATTGTTGTTTACAAATCAAGACATGAATTTTCTACTGGCTATTTTACAATTATTCTTTTAACTAAAATGAATATTCATTTGTAACCTCTGATAACCAACCAGCTTTATTTAGATATCTAAAACTAAGCCGTTGTGGCTTATAAATCAAGATATTAATTTAGCTGTTTATTATTTGTTAATATAATCAGTATTTAAAAAGTAATGAGTAATAGTTTGATTCCTAGAGGAACAACAAAACATAATTCATTATTTCAAATCTTATAAACAAACTTAGTAACTGCAATTTTCAAGTAAGATTCTATCAGTATTGATCACTTAATTAAAAGTACAGCAATTAAAAGTAATTATAAAGTGGGTATATTGGTTTTGCGTCGACATATATTTTATATATTATAAGTGAATCTAACAAAAGAAGTTAACTATACATTCTGAATATGTAAAACAGAGAAAACGACATTTATTTGAATTTCAAAATTATTACAATATTTTCGCATAAAATTTTATTAAAAACTGCATTCCATCTATTTCAATCATGTCTAAATGTATTACGGAGAAGTAGTTAATTTCGTGCATATGAATTAAAGATTCTGTTTAAGATGCTTTCTTGATTTAATGAATTTAATTTCTTCGTGGTTTCCAGAAACCAATATACCCGGCTTCCTAAGATCTTACGCCGTAATTGTAACATGCTTAGTGGCTACATTGATTGGAAAATAAACAAACGAAATGGAATAAAGTCGTTTCGCTTATTCAAATTTTAAAATATTTCTTATAAAAAGTTAAAAGAATAACTTTTGTTACTAACTCGATGATTTATAAGAAAATCAAAAACGTATATATGTAGGTAATAGAACATAATTATAATGTCAACTATGTTGTAGTTCTTCTTCTTTAGTACTTTCGTAAGAGGTAAGAATTCTAAGATCATAAGGCATTTTTCAGCAGAAATATGCATTTTACTTTTCTGTTTATGGGTTTATTTTGTCTCAGTGCTTATTTATTTTAATTACAAAAGCGAACAAGGGAAACATGAATTGAAACATGACTTTTGAAACAGAAAACCATTTTAAATTTCAATTAAATAATGAAGCCTTATAAAAATATTGACTTTGCGTTTGCGCTCTTTTAAAACAAAAAATGACTTGAATTAAGAAGCTTTCTAAGCGCTTACAATGCTCCTTGCATTCTAAGCGCTTATATAAAGCGCTCAGAAAGCTCCTTATATCAAGTTTTTTTTTGCTTGGATAGAGTATTAGAAATGTTATATTTTCCCTCATCCCTTTATCTTTATAGCTTTGTTTGTATCTTGGCTTTGATAAAATAAATGCAATACTACTTTGTGTAGTAGTTTCTGTAAGCTCAAAACTTTACTTTTATGTAAAGTTTTGAGCTTACAGAAATCAGTGTATATAAATATTTTATTAAAGCCATTTCTTTTGTATTATTCCGCATTGTTATTTTTTTATTAAAACTAGTCCAATGAAGTTTTATGTACCTAAAAGTATTTATAGATATTATAAATACTAAATATTGCCTGGTGGTTGAATTACGACCATAGTTGATGAATTTACTGATGGAGCTACTGATGGATATGCAACGTCGAGTGCAGGTTTTGTGTTTTTAGCGTCAGTTTACTTTTGGTAAATATAAAAATTGGAAACATAATGTCTAATGATGATCAGGAAATATGCATCAGTTTCAATTATTTTTTTGTTTAATTTTTCTATTGTGTTTATGAAATTTTATTTTTCTTCGTATTTATATATTATCTGTTTATGTTATTTATATATATTATCTGTATATTTGTTTTTAATATGTCGTATATCATATTTTACATTAAAATTCTGATCTTTTCAAAGAATTGTGCAACGAGAAATGAGTGCTGCTTTAATACAGTTCCAGGGTAAGCTGTTGAAAGTGTTGGTGATGTCGAGTGACTCCGCCAGCATCACTTCACATCAGAAAACTGCTTCCTCCGCCAGGCCCTTTACGTGCATGATGGCATTCAAAGTGGAACGCCCTTGACGAAAACCAAAGTGGTTGTCCGCCAGATCCGGCCCTACTCTTCGACGAGGTCTGTTAGCTCTTTGAGCAAATCATTGTAGACCGCCTATACATAGGACACAATAGGCCGGTAGGCTGACGGAGTGTTCCGGACGTCCCGAATTCTGGATGAGAACCAGTTTCCCGATCTTCCACAGCTTTTTAAATTGGCCCCATTCTAAGCATGCGCCAAAGAGCCCTCTTAGTCGAGTCGAGAGCCGTAAAACCATAAAAAATGAGTAGAATTTTTTACAGCTTCAGTTTATTCTACAAATTCTTGAATCTAAGTATATTTAAGCATCAAGTTAAATATTTATTTTTACAAAATTTTTCTCCACAAAGCTTAAAATCCTAGATATTATCACGAACCCTGTCCTTATACATTCAGAAAGGGTCAGAGAATATTGTGTTGAAAATCTCAATTTGAATCTTAATATTGAAAGGCATTACTTTTAAAAAGAAATAATAGTTACAGAAGTGAAAGAAAACGGCATATAGAAAAGTTTAACTGAAACTAGTATTAGAATAATGTTGCTGCTATATAATAGGTGGTTCTCGGTGAAGTGAAATAGGTCCATCAACACCATCTCTTCCCATAAGAATCGTAAAAGGCGACATCATCTTGGTTTACGTCGTAGGTACACAAGTTTATTTTATTTAAGGATGTTAAATTAGACAGTAGTGTGTGACTAATTGCAGACTATCTGACCATAATATCTTTGTTTATTATCACAGTAATTCAAACTTGCCGTGTGGTTCAGGGTACAGTAGAACAAGGCCAACCCCACCTCTTTCTGTAGGAGACGTTAAAGACGACTGAAGAATCGGACTGTTCTATCAGACAATATTTATAGAGTCATATAGTGCCAAGATGACTGCAAAAGGGTTAACCCCTATTACGTTAGTGGGACTAAAGACTGTTTAGTACAGTTCAAGGATATAGATGTGAAACATTATCCTATTAGGAAAAAAAATTGTGTGCTTGGCGAAGCAAATGTATTCATGTAAATGGTGTGATTTTCATTGGGGCGTGAAAAACCCGAGTGTTTTTGTTAGACCGCGGTCCTTAAATTATTGACTTTTTTTGATATACCAGTCTTGATTACTCACTTATATTTCGCAATATTTTATGGCTGTAAAACATTGTAAAGTAAATCAATCAAATATTTTTTAAAAAAGTCCGATAACCTGGTCTGACTCCAGTATTTCACTATCTCCTAGTATTTGAATTGTGTAGGTCTGATGGCAGTCGCTTCACTTAAAATACCGAAGTTCTTCCATTTTGTAGTTACACTAAAATCGACCCCATCTATTTCTATTCTTTAAATATATATAAAAGTTAACTGCCACATTTTGCTGATTACAATTTATTTCTATAACTTGATCTGGCTGGTGCTGGGAAGTTCGAACCCTCTTACAGCATATGATTTTTTTTATCATCAATAATATTTTAGACAGTGGAATATAAAGTTTATATATATATATGTATTTTAGGAACCGCTGTTTGTACGTTAAATTCGTAGTTGTGAAATACCTGGTGCTATTTTACTTTGGTGAGAGGTTAGGGATTAAATTCCCTGTTGGCCCAAGTTGGAAGCTTTGATGTCATTATCAGAGCATCACAGTCTACTTTTATCATAGTTATGTTAAATGTGTTATGTTGATGATATTATTAGTACAAGTATAAAACAAATAATGTTGGTATTGTATCATAACTTTAACCATAAAGTTGTTTTATATTTGTTTCATTTGGTCCATCAGTTTTGCATACCGTTTAAAAGGTTTAATTTTCTATAGTAACATGACATGAAATTACTATTAGTAGAAAGTTTTTGTTCCTTCTTGTGTCGATTTCCTCAATATTCTGAGGGTCGTGACCTCTTTTCTAAAGGTTAGCGAGTGTGACAGTCCGATCTGTGTCTGAAAAGGGAACAGTGGGGGTCTATAGTTTCGAATATAAAGCAAACTTGGTTATACTAGTGTCCTGCGTTTGGGTCTTTTCACTTCAATCTTTGCGATGTACTAAGAAGGTCAATAAAAAACAAATTGTTATAAATAAGTCCCATTATATTTAAACTTGGCTTAAAACACAGCCAAATTACATAAACAATATAAAGAAAAATATTTACACAATAATTGTATCTGTCTTGTTGCCAAATCGTACTTCCGCTAACTTTGTAGCCAAGATACAAATTTTTTTTTTGCTCTATTGGGTCATTGTTTTCAGACCTACATTTTTAATGAAGATTTGGAATTTTCTGTGAATATTGTCTGTTCAATTAGTTTTAAATATTTCTACAATCCACTAACAATGTCTATAAATTAATAATTGCTTGACTAACCAATTTAGTGCACTGGGTACTTACTACTGGTATAAATAAGTATTGTCTGAAATCAGTTAGGCTTTTGTATCTACTCACAGACGAGACTTTCGTATGTTTGACCTTCATAATAAATTATATTTTTCTTTTTTTATGAAAAAGGTGTACAGACGAACAGGTGGCTCACTTGATGGTTAGAGACATCCACCGCCCATGAACACCTGCAACTCAAGAATCGTAAGTGGGCTGTCCGCCTTTGAGAATCACTTTCAAGCTCTCATGTGATGTGAAAAAGGAGATAGGGATGAGGGATGGGAACAGGAAGAGGGGATGAGGGAAAATAGGAAAGGGGAAGTAGGGCGTTAGGGACCCTCAGTCACTCGAGCCGGCCTATTCGTGCCTAACCATGGCGCTCCCACGATATATATACGATATAAATATTTTAATAAATATTAGCCCTAGAGACAATTTCAGGGCTCACTATTTTGCCACTCTTTGTAAGTTTAGTTTTACATACATTTTCTTGTAAAAAACTTGTTTCGCAAATGAATTCAAATTTCATGACTAACCTTAAAAGAATTTTCAGTTTGATAAAATATTGACTATATCGTTTTGCAAATGAGTTGACATATGAATAACTTCAAAAACAAGAAAATTTATATTTCACCGACTGCTAAAACTCAATATAACTCTTATTTAAAAACATGAATCATAATATACTTCCGCATAGTCACCTACTAGTAGAGTTCCCAGAACTGGCAGCATTGCCATGTTGAATTCAATGAGAGAGAATGTGTACCATAGGACCCGGTCTTCCGCCTTCCGCATCCTGTTTGCCCCAGTTACCTTCTTTCCACGTTGAATGGCTGTGATAATTTACTGTGCATAAAAGACCAGGATTGGGTAAAAAAAATATAGAAGTAATTTTTTTTCTGGTTTGTAACCAATTTATACTGTATACATATACATATAGTAAAAATTTAATTAAAAAACTGAGTACACAAATAGTGCGGGCCTCTAATCATTCAAAGCTACTCGCAGCATGATCCAACTGGATATTCGTGCTCATATTCATCCTAATGTCCAAACTTATTATGTATAAGCACAAAGATCATCAAATTATTGATTGCTACGATATTTCAGATAGGCTTCACTCTGTAATTTCATCTCGCTTCGAATTTCAAATCGCTTGTATCATAGATAGCACTCAGAGGAATTGTTTGAAAAAAGCGACAAAACCTCCATCCCATCACCAGGATAATTGGCACTCCACCATTGTGTGCTTTTCCATAAACTTATTGCCTCGCACCACAAGACTGAGGAACAAATTGTCGTCTGCCTTTAACCTTCAAAAAAAGAGCGCGTACTTCTACCTTAAGGGAAGATACCGCATGCACTTGCGACTCTTAAATTGCATATTTCCATAGGCGTTTCCATAGTCGCTTACCTTCAGGTGACCCGTCTTCACGTTTGCTCCCTATATCGCAAAAATAAGGTGAGTTTGTTTATTTGTTATGCTTTTACGATTCGACTGCTGAGCTGACCAGTACCTGACATAGACTGCTATCAATAATATTGTAACACGTGTGGTAATAGACTGTTTATGTATTTATATAAATAACCTCTATACCAATCAATACATGTGTGTAAGTATAATATCTTGTATAGTTAGTACCCCATCAACTACTGTTTTAACGAACTATTTTACTGTTATCTCCGTCCTAAGGTTGTCTAGTAGAGATTGCTTTTGGTGATAAGACCATCCATTGAACTCTAATTATTAAGACAACGTTTTGTTAACTGTATTTTATGAATAGTTTACAATAAAGAATATTCTATCTATCTAAGTAACTAAATATTTCTTGAAGTGAAACTTTTTCTACGTACTATTTCATTATATACTACTTACTTTTTAAGGAAAGACGTGTTCGAGTTATAGGTATGCGACCGTGACTTGCTTGAGCTTTTACAACTTTACGGCGCTTATACTCCCCAGTTCATCTGTATAAGCAATGTCCCTTATCAGCTCTTTCTATCCTCTCTTTCTGGTTGAAAATTTTCTTATCTAAGTCATAAAAAGTGTCTGGATGACAGTAATGGGCCTGCACGTAGACCAAATTATAAGCGGCAAAATGGGGGCGTTTATTACGCTTCTACCGTTCTGAGATAAAGGCGTAAGTGTATGTATGTATGTGTATTACAAGCAAACATTTTATCTTTGTTGACGTTTTAATTGACGTGTCTTTTTGAACTCCTTCTTCAAAGATTTTGAAATCATTAATATAATGGGTAAGATATTGTAATATTTGAAGTCAGCAATACCTCCACCCAAAATTTTTAAATCAAAAAAGCAAATTTTTTGCCATAACAGGTACTCACGAGTATTGTTACCAAATAAAACTATTTTTATTTTACTACTACTAAATAGGAGCTGAATACAATATTGTTGATGTTTAAAGAGAAATGAACGTCGAAATTATAGGAAATCTCATAAAAATCTCGAATTATCTCTTGAATTTTGTATATGGCCCATTAATAAATTTCGTTCAAGAACCATTAAGAGCCGACCTTTCATACCTTAGTAAAGGTAGTGGATATTAGGCGTTATCACCTCCTTTTGTATGGAGAGTATCGTATCGTATTGTTTGTGGTGAACGTTTGATAGCTAGCTTATAATAAGCAAGAATCATGTTTGTTCGTACATAGTACGTGGGAATGGGCTTTGAATTTTTATAGCTTCATTGTTTTAGATGTTCATTGCTTCATTATAGGGTAAATGTATACTCTTACTTTTAGATGTTTATTTCTGGTACATGAAACTAGTATTAGCATTTACAATTTTACAATTCATGTTAAATTATAGGTACTGTCTAGGTACACCTATTACGTCCCTGCAACACAAAGGGAGGACCCTTAAGGGGCTCTAGACCATGCGTGCACAAGCGCTGTGAGTTAGAGTTCAGTCCCTATTTACCCAGACAATCTAATAATAGAACCTATCTATCAATAAAATATCTACTATAAACAAGTTACACCAAGTTTATGCTTTTCAAACTTATTTCCCAGGTTCCGCGTGTTGCAAAGACAATATATAGAAAGAAGGAAAGAAAGGAAATATATTTATTTTGTACAAATACAAGGCAAGGATAACAAATTCATCAGACGTTGGTGCTAACAAGTACCACTGTATGAGACAAATATGGCCGTTAGCTCAGCTTTGTGCTACCTTGTAAGAAGCAACGCTGGTATTATGCTAACACCTAGCGAATATCACGGAAAGAGAGCCATCTTTTGGTATATATATATAAGAGTGAGTGAGGGAGAAAGAGTACCTACATAGAGTATTATACATAACCAACCTTATCAAGGCTTACTAAAGTACAGGTTGTATAAATTACATTATAATGTGTATATATGTGTAATTTTATATATTCACAATATACTACTTATCCGAAAATTAAACTAAGAACATGATTTCTAGCGTATTCGTATCATGTGCAGAGACTAAACAAAATGTCATGTCATTCCTATTTAATCTGTGCCCCGTACGCGGGGTTTTCAGTAGTTCTAAACAAAGAGAAAACTGAGAAATATAATAGTTTTAAAATTAGGTAAAAGCATACGCTTATTCCCGACGAGAGTGAACGGTTAATGGAAATTTTATAATCAATAATTCAGTGTTAGTTCGTGAGTTTTGTTTTCTATATAATAGTATACAGTAGACTAAATTTTTAAGTGTTGTATGACAAATAGTCATTGTGACTTTGATGTAACTAAGAGGAATTAGAGATGCGTCATTCAACACAAAGCCGTTTTTTTTGTTGGTCTGGTGACGGTACCAAACAGCAGCTGGTGATGTGGAAATAGAAGGTAAGTTTAAAGTCATTGTTTTTGTAGAGTAAGCAGATGTTATTTCAGTTTTTTACCAAAGTTTCTTACCGAGTTAGGGTTCGAAGAGGTGGTGGCATATTGTTCCAGAACCAAATACTTGTTAACCTAAAACTCACAGAGTATACTGATTGGAAATTATACTCTGCGATTGTGTACTCTTGTACCATCTGCCGCACCATGTTTTCCTTGCAATTGTGGCACCGGGCGTTTGGCTCCCTGCGTATGTCCATCAGGTACTTCGCGAAACATCCTGCCAATCTGCCCGTAGGACCCCCCTCAATTCTGACCGACACATCTAGTACTCTCTCGGTGCCGGTCGGTGTCTGTCCTGACGTAGCGACTCAAGATCCATGGGCAGTGATCCAGCCAGTAAGCGCGTTGCCTCATAGGAGATCGTACCCTCTCACGACTCTGAAGGCCATCGCCAGCTGCGGCCTGCGCAGTATGGCGGCGGTGACTGCCGTCACATCGTTGGCCCCGTAAAGCGTCATAGATCCCCACGTATAAGCGCCAACACACCACGCTCTGCTCTCTCAGATTGGGAAGCAGCGAAGGCAGATAAAGAGAGTTTCCAACAAGATGATCATACCTAGCGGACTTAAACCTAACTAACTATACACACATAAATAGAAAAGCTAGGAACAATAAATTAAATAAAAAAACTAAATAGATTATCTATTTACTACTAGATATTAAAAAAATCGATTATCAGATTAAATTTAAAAAATGACAACACAAATAGAACTACCTCCCTAAAATTATAACTAGCAGGTTTGGAGGTGTACTAAGTGTCCAAAAGGCCACAGCTCAGCAAAAGTTGCAAATGATAGCAGTGCTGATTTGATCAGCGGAAGCTTCAGTTGGCTTGCTCACAATATGCAAATATTGACAAAGACAAGGCGTCATGTTACGTTTGAAAGATCAGTCAAATGGTGCAACGTTTAATAGGTGAAAAGGTTGGTCCTTTGTCAATATGCGCATAAGATTTGTGTAGCAAAAAATAATTACTTTAATTTTGTTATAAAAAGTCTGCACACTGTAAAGAGCATGCAGAGATGGTAGAGAATTAAAAATAATTAGCAGCACTTAGTAGCAGCATATCTGAAGCAAAGTCAAAGTCAAATACCAAGTATCTCGGAATACTGTTGTCTTATGTCGCGGTATGCTTAAACCGTAGATTGATACTCGAGTAAGATACTTACTCTTCTCTGATAGACATATCATTTTTGGGTACAAATTAATTATGGAATATAATAGTATAAATAATATTACAGTGATAGATAATGTCGCTTAACCAAATTTTTAATGGCTGTTATTATATTAGAGCATTCAAATTAATCTTCCTTATATAATAAGTACAATTTTATTCATAGCTGTAAATATTGGAAAGTTTGTCACGTTCTAATGTACTTAAAACGTACTTAACAATAATTCTGGACTGTCCATTAAAACGTTTTAGATTGTCTTAATGATTCTTCGTTTATGTTGTTTTCTAAATCACAGTATAGTGTTGTTAATAGAAGTTAAATTGACCACTTCTTTATTTTTGAAGTTAATTTTGTTCTTAAAAAAAAAAGACAACCTAAAATGTCTAAATTTGACATTACGGCTACGTAACATTGCCTCTTTACCACTTTCTATATCGACAAAATAATCAGACGGGCACCATATTTGAAGAACCTTAACATATTCACTGGGAAAACTGTCTCTGACAAACTAAGAGTATGAGTTAAGTCTAATCATCTGACTGTTAACTTTCCTTTTATGTTAATATAATGAAACGAACTCAGACAGACTGCGGAACTTTCTTAATATAATGTTCCAGAATTCAAACAATGGAGGGTTCGACGTTTATAATTTAATTTGCAAAGAACCTATGTATTAAAACAAAAAATGATAAAGACGAAGCTGAAATATTAAAAACCATAGCTTGTAATATTATTCAAAGAATCTATTGCACTCTTATACGTAGATTACTACGAGTATATCGCATCCGTCTTAATATTTGCTATTTAACGTTGAATTTTAATGCTAACAGGTTGGGGAATCTAACTGATATATTTATTTTATTAGGAAATCAGTTAGTTTTCTGTTTTCTTTTTGACTGTTATAAACTAAAAAAAAAACCACCTGCCTTACCTGTTGTCATTCCTGCGTATGCCAAATGAAGCAGATTATTGCTGCTACGGGTAAATAACATATTGCCGGTGTAGATACCCTATAGTTAAGAATATCAATTCGAACATTTTATTAAAGCAGGAACTAAATACCGGATTACAGACAAACGCTAGTCAGAGGTAACTTCATAAACATTTTGTAACTTAGAATTTGGTCTCACTAACGTAATAGGGGGCAAGCCTATTGCCGTCATGTGGGAACTGTATGACTGTAAACACACTATCTAATAGATAACAGTCCAATCCCTTAGTCGCCTTTTACGACAACACCGGGAAAGGATGGGGTGGCCTTATTCTACTAGACTGTGAACCACACGGCACTAGCGACAATACCGGATAAATTTTCCAATTCCAATTCACAATTCCTTTTCTACTAAATATATAAAAGAATTAAATTATGGAAGCTAGTGTTTTCTATGAAGGGCCTTAACGTAAGAAAAGCTTCAAGTATATGCTGCTACACATGATGCCATATCAGGCTAAGAACTTGATGGATTCTGTTATAATAAATATTATAGTATTAATTGAGTGTATGTGCAAATTAATCTGACCGTGGGCTATTTTGAGTTTCTGCCTGTTTTTATGAATTATTCAGCTCAAACTTTGTAAGAAAGAAAAAGAAGGAATTGTATAAAAAAGCAAAAAAGAAGAGTGTGGTGAGCACACACTTCATTAGAGCGTCTTACAAGCAATGTTAAAAAACGAAACTGTTTATATTCAAATACTGTAAAGCTCATCATTGTGGTTAAAATAAAAACTATCATTAAAAATTGTATGGACCTCATCTTGGGGTTGTTGATCAAAAAATGCGACAGGTAGTTTCGACAGTCCTCACTTGATTTTAACATATAAAGGATTCTGGAGGACTGACTGTAATTTAGTAAAAATGTAAGCTGCTCGATTTTAATGGTTTCATCTTATTGCTGACTTACGAGGCCTCGTTCCTTGTAAATGAGGTCAGGCATCTTGTTTTTTTATTGCCTATCTGAAAGGCTTTTTCAGCTGTAAAATTTATTAAGGTTTCCAAATAGACCGGTTCAAATGAAAAGTGGTACGTATTTACTATAAGACCCTTCTTACGAGCCCTACTCGGGTGTTTTATCTCAATACCCTTACCTTGGACGAAGTTCTGGAGAAATAAGCCATGGTCTCTTTTTAAATTTATTTTCTTAATTTTTTTTATAAAAGACAACTCCTACATTAGGAATATATTTTGTGTTTCGGTCGGGGGTCCTTACAAACATTTAATGCACGGATGCAAAGAACATCCAAACTCGGAACAATTATTGGTGGATCACACAAATTTTCCCGTGTGGGAATCTAATCCATGACCTTTGGTTTAGCAGTCAGTGTCACTGACATATAGACCAACATACCCGTTATGACACCAATAATGACACTCTAATTAACACAATAAATAAAGAAATAAAAAAACATTAAATGAATTCTTTTTTAAGACTTCGTTAGAGAGAATTGTAGTCACGTGACATTAATTGTAATCTTCTTAGGTGAATGCTATTTAAGTGACATTGTTTAAGAAAAAGGAACGAGGAGAATTGAAAAGGAAAGGGGAAGTTAGGCTACCCGAAACCCGAAATCTCACTCATTTCGGGGAACTGCTACGCAAGCGTTACTTCACAACCGGTTTTCTGTGACGCCGTAGTATTGCACCGGTCGAGCCGGCCCTACCACTGTCAACGAAATATATGTATGTTTCTTCATAAACTGAATAATAAGTATTGAGTAAGTACGGCCTGAAACTAATCGGTATTTCCCTAACCAATACACATTAACTTTGAATCTAAAATAACAACTTAAAACGCGGTTAAACTCAATATTCACATATAGATACCCATCATGTATTGGTAGCGGTAACGTAATCAGGTCACTAACTTTAGTTTTGAAATATGTATTAAAATGGTCATAAATATAAGTACTATCTTATTCTATACAAAATAAAAGTCAACTGAATTACCTCCCAGCGATATACAAACCCTCCTTCTTTATCGTTCCCCTACATTTTAGGACGACGTGTTAAATGTTCATGTCTGTCATTCATATACGTATATATGCTCACGCCTTTATCCTCTAAGAGGCAAACTGAACTAATTACCACATGTTTTTTGTGACATAGTACTAAATATCGATGTGAACTAAACAACATAGACATTAAACTTAATTGCTGGTCTTACTCTATTTTTATTTTAACAAACATTTTGGGTTTCAAGTAATTTGGTGTATTTTGCATTATCTTTTACTAGGTCACCAATATCGCCTAGCCTAATTCAGATTTCTTAAATTAATATGACAGCCTATTAAAAAAAATGTAATTTAGTGGTTAAATTTCTTTTAATAATAACTAGTAAACGAGTTTTGTTTCTTTAAATAGGAGAGCTACTCGTACCTATTTCGGGTAATTATTTCATTGTAAATACTGTTATATAACCTACTTAACTGTTCCAAACCATAGAAACGTTTTCCATATACAAACAAAACACATTGAGGAGTTAATAAATTTTCTTTAAAGGTTTTAATTTGGGTATTCATTTATGAAAGAAAAAAGTTTAAAATGCCATTTTAAACTAAAGTTTTTTCTTAGTTCAAATAGAATCTGAGATGGTTATGACACCGGGAACATAACATTATTATACCAGGAAATTCATCTACAATCCTTTTTCGCTGAAAATTTCACGGCGTACGGTAGTAATATTTGAGGCGTGTGGTTAAGCTGTGTGAAAGCGCGTCTGTACATAACTCACACTCGAGTTAATACCCTACATGTTTTGGAGATTCGCAAAAACGTAAGTCCAGTCCTAATTTACTTTTTGCACAATCAGCCACGCTCGAAGTATTTGACTTAATTTCTGTAGTAGCTCCGTTCATCAAGTTATATTTTACCCGATAGTGTGAGATGTTTTTCGAGTATACATATGTACATACATGCATGTGTGATATTTCTTAGTCACGCTCAGAGCCTACGGTTTGATGTCGACATGAAGTATCATTTTAATTGTCTTAATAATGTAAGTGAAAATATAATGCAGTCTGGTTTTATATACACTTTTTACAACATAATTTTAAATTAAATGTTATACTTTATAGAATAATATACACTTCTCATCAAAAAAAAAAGAAACAGTACTGCAAGTACTTTTTAGGCGACATTTAAATAAAAAAGAGGACTTATATCATAAAAATACGCCCAAGAAACAGCTGCCAGTTTAGTTTACACAACGGTGTACCTCAATTTGAAATACGAATGAATATTTCCAATTTTCATCAAATTTCTGCATGTAATCACATTTTTTTTTTTTAAACATAGTTTTTTTTCATAATGATTATTAACTGAGTCGTTAGCTAAGCTCTGTGACATCCTAGGTAAGAGAGTTTTTCCAAGCAAATATGGAAAACGCCAAGTCGTTGCGTTGCTGGATTCAGTGTATAGTCAGCGTGTTGAGGCTGCTCGATTGCATCTTAGCTTCTCTGCTGTCAATAGAGTGTATCAGCGTTATCGGCAAACTGGTATGTTTACTGGAAAGCATACTGCGTATATCAGTTTCGTTACTTTTACTCTATTTAACTACAGCAGCAGCTCCATGAAGTTTAGGGATTGACTGTGAGCGATTCTACTATGAGAAGAAAATT
The DNA here is from genome assembly GCA_947561695.1 of Tyria jacobaeae. Taxonomy (NCBI): domain Eukaryota; kingdom Metazoa; phylum Arthropoda; class Insecta; order Lepidoptera; family Erebidae; genus Tyria; species Tyria jacobaeae. The sequence goes on along the minus strand of OX387215.1, from coordinate 5,388,791 downwards.
AGCGGAGCATGGCTTGAAACCTCATAAACTAGATAATGACCAAATTGATTAAATTGAGAGTGCCTTAACTTTGCACGTGAGCGTTTAAATTGACCATACCTTCAATAGTGCAAAGTTCTCTTTTCTAATGCGAGTGAGGTTATGTTCTATGGTAACAGCGGAAAAAAGAAGGTATATCGAAGATAGGGAGAGCGTTTTGCAAGTTGCTGCATTACAAAAGAGTCAGTTACGATGGTGGTTCACGAACGGTTTAGAAAGACATAAGCGCCGATGGAAAAGCCGAACTTGCTTTTGTATCTGGACCATGCTTACCGTTATTAAATAGGTCGGAAGCCGGTAGTGTATTGAAGAAGGGTCAATTAAAAGCACCCATAACCACTAAGCGCGAATGAAAGGTCTGATTAATGTTTTAAGTTGTGTGTCATATCGTGAGAAATGGCGTTCAAGCGTCTCTGACTACCGTGAACGTGAATAAGGCCATAAGCATATGTAAGTGCTATTCATTATATACTATTCGTGGGAAAACTGCCTTTTCAAATTTAGAAAAATAAAAACCTTATATATCTTGGCGTTGCTTTCAATATAATAATACGATTATTATATTGAAAGCAACGCCAAGGTGTCAAGCCGATCAGAAATATCTTGGCAGTCGATGATGCGAGTCTCCGTTGAATGTGGTCAAGAGGGTGAAGCTGGTACATGGGTGCACCTGCATAGAGATGAGAACAGTATTCCATGTGCGGCCGAACTGCAACAAAAGTTGCCGGCGGTGGGCCGGAGTAAAATACTGTCTCGATCTGTTTAGCACACCAAGCTTCTTCAAGGCTAATATGGCCTTACCCTCTAAGTGACCGCGAAACTGGACTTCGTGCTCTCAAATTGAGGTGATGCGACCAATGGCATCTTTTTAGCGGTGAACGCGTAAACCTGTGTCTTCGACGGGTTAAACTGGACTAGGTTAAGTCGACCAAAATCTGAAACTTTTGATAAAGAAGTTTCGATTTAAGACACCAGTTTGGATCAGCTTTCGATGACGTTTACCCGAGAAATGTTAGCGCGGCCGGTGTAAAGGGCATCACTCGTGCTATCGTCTGCATAGCAATGGATGCTGCTAATCTGCAGCATGTCATTGATATGCAGAAGAAACAGCGTGGGTGATAGCACACAGCCTCGTGGGACACCAGAATTAACAGACTTGGAGTCGGAGCATGCACCGTCAACAACGACCTTGATGCTTCTGTCTGTAAGAAAACTGGTGAGTCAATTGCACAGTTTCTCGGGAAGCCTATAGGAAGGAAGCTTCGAAAGGAGCGCTTTGTGCCAGACCCGATCGAAGGCCTTCGCTACGTCCAAACTAACGGCCAACGCTTCCCCCTTGGTCTCGATCGCCTGTGCCCACCGGTGAGTCAAGTAAACAAGAAGATCACCAGCTGAACGACCCCGACGGAAGCCGTATTGTCGATCATTGAGGAGCTGGTGGTCTTCTAAGTTCCGGAGGAGCTGGCAGTTAACAATGGATTCCATTATCTTCTAGAACAAGGAGGTGATGGCTATGGGTCTGTAGTTGGACGGATCCGAGTGATCTCCTTTTTTAGGGATTGGGTGCACTAGAGCTGTCTTCCATCAGTTTGGGACTACGCCAAGAGAGTAGTAAAGCCGATAAAGGTGCGTTAAAACCAGCGCTATCTCTGGAGCACACGTCTTCAGAACGATAGGAGAGATTCTATCGGGCCCACTCGACTTAAGAACGTCGATAAAAAGAAGCGCTTTACGCACTGCCCTTTGTGTAAACCGGACTTCCGGCATGCGGCTCTCGCACTGCGGTATTTTCTATATTTTCTATTTTTGCTATATTTTCCCCCGTCGTCCAGGGTCGAGTTAGACGCAAAGAGTTAGCCCAGAAGATCAGCTTTTTCTTTAGCGTCGTGGCCCAACAAGGGACCTTGTGGCAAAGTTAAATTGTTTCTTTAATGTGCTGGTCTTTACATCCCGTGTTGTCGCTGCATTAGCCCATGCTTGGTAACATTCCTGCTTTCGGCGGGACGTCGCTTTGTTCGACCAGGGCTGGGACTTGCCACCTGTGGGAATCAGGGAGAATGGAATGAAAAGTTCCATACCCTGAAGCACAACATCGGCGACAGAGTCGGCAACGACATTAGGATCATCCGGCGAGAAGCAAACCTGCCTCCATTGGTAGGATGCAAAGAATGTTCGTATTCCATCCCAGTCTGCTGACCTATAGTGCCATACGCAGCGACTGCCTGTAACTCAGGGCCGCAGCGAGTAAACGAGTGGCACTATACCCCTAATGAGGCATTGGTCCGAAGAGCCAAATGTATGTTTCAAGATATACATTTGTCGAATAATCTCTTAAATGGATGTTTAATTTTGCATGTTTAATATTATGCTACGATTTTCCTTCAAAGTTTAAATAACTTAAACATTACCAGGTATAGAGCTATAACATCCATTTTGAAAAGCAGTATAGTAAAGTATATTTAACATATGTTGTAAGTGACAACCGCCATCCATGGACACCTGCAACTCAAGAGTCGTAAGTGCGCAGCCCGCCTTTGAGGGTGATTAGGGATGGGGAGATGCCTTGAGGGGAAAGAAGAGATGAGGAGGCGGGAAAGAAGATAGGGGGGATAAAAAGAGGAAAGGAAATGGGGGGAGTGGGCCTCCGGAAACCTCACTCATTTCGGGGAATCGCAACGTAAGCATTACTTCACAACTGGTTTAATGTGAGGCCGTGGTATTGCATCGGTCGAGCCGGCCCATTCGTGCCTAAGCGTGGCTCTACCACTGTAAGTGTTAATGCACACAAGGAGCCGTTCATTCAATTAATCATCGCTTTCAGACTGAACGAACGAACGCAACGAATCGTTTCATCTCGAACACTTATTCATTCAGCCTATAGGCTTGTTATTCTAAGGACAATAAATAAGTTTTTTATATCTAAACTGCACAATTTTATTTGAGAAGTAATACAGGTATCTAGAAGAAAAAATCAAGAAAATATTTAGTAGTAAAACACATTAATAGTAAGCATGGCTCTACCACTGTTAGCATGGCTCTACCACTGTTAGCATTACTCATCCATAACCATGAAATAAGAGATTATAAGGTTAAATGATATTTCGTTACACTGACATACATTCAAAATATCTTAAGATTATTCATTAAAGTGACAGTTAGATAAATGTTAACCCTTTAAATTATGTGCTTTATGAGGTCTGGAGGTGACAATCTTTATATACTATATTCAGATAATATAAGTATGGTAAGTGAGTAAACCGAGGCTTTGTGCAACTGATATTGCCTGAGAGCTATTAAAGTCCACTATGACTCTAACACTAGTATTCTTTACTACTATCTATAATCTATAAACAGAATTTTGCGACCTGGTTTCACCATCCGGTCACCGTCCAAATTAAGGTTTCCTCACGTACTAAGATATTGACTTCAATTAAATGAATGAAGCACTGCCGAGGAAGAATCTGGAGTTTTAATAATAACAAAGTGATAAAACAGACAGATAGACTTAGGTTTGGCATTGATTGATGATAATAAAATTAGATGTATTAATGTGACCTTTATCGCTGTAAGACAATGGTAGTATTTGTACCGTCAAATATCCAGTACCATTAAATTGTTTCTCACTACCAAATTCATGACGAGATTGTAGTGCTGTAATTGGCAAAACTGTAAAGCCAAAAAGACATTAAATTTTAATACTAGTACCGGGCTGGTACAAAGCATTAAATTTAACAGGACTTCGAAGAAATCATTTTGTTTCTAAATTAGACTAGACAGGTTTTGATAGAAAAGCAAAATAAAAAATATTTTACTGTCTCTTCTCGTTTGGTACACATCAAAATATTTCTATGGAACATGTAAAATGTTAAATATTCAACCGTCGAGATATTTCTATGCCAAACTTGTGTTCAAACAAAAATAAAGTTGAACATATCAGATGTTTTGCTTCTAGAGAAACTTGTAGAAGTACAAAAGAAAGCCTTTAGGGCAACTAAACAGCTCTGCTTTGAAGACAAACAACGTAAAACAGTATAAATGCGTGTTTTGTTTCTTAGACAGAATAAATGATGAAGCACTTTTTGAAATCGCATTTGTTGGATGTGCAGTGTTTCTCTCTACCAAAAGTCGTACTCACTCCCTATTTGAAAAGGTTTTAAAAGATTCTCGCTATGTTCAGGGAGTCGTGTATATACCATTATAAAAGCATATTTGGCAATACTAAGGCATATATGTCAACAAATTATATTTGATTTATTTTTTATTGTAAATTGTCGTAGTTATTTCTCTTAGGTCAATACATAATCAATCAATTATTCGACAGAAGTTTGCAGATATGTTATTTATATTACTGTAAGGATTGTTCTGTAATAATGTGCGTATGTGAAAAACTAAATGCAGGAGTGATAATTTTATGTATCAAAAGAGTCTAAATAAGCTACAGTCAAAGTTTTTGACCAAGATCTATATATAAATAAGGTAGTAATAAGATAAGTTAAAATAAAGCTACTAAGTGTCTGATATTTAATACTTGTTAAGCCTGTTCTGCAATTATTCTTCCCTAAAATCGTAACGAAACGTAGTGTAAATTAATTTGAAAAACTAGATTAGATAGAGAAACTTTTTTATAAGTATCCCTGAGGCCTTGTAAAATACCATACTTACCATTAACGAACACGAAGTACAATCAAAAAACAAGAAATCAAAATAAGGTAATGAAAATGTACACATTCAAAAACCATATCCTCAACGCTATAGTAGTTAACACATCAGACATCACTCTTTAACCCACAACACTATTCATACTTTAGAATTGGTTTCTAACGTACTGTACCTAATCATATAGGTTCTACGACAGTTAATTTATTTATAACAGTAGGAGAAAGCAAACAAAATAAGTTCTTTCAAATTTATCATGTTAATTTCATTTTAAAACAGCTGTTTTATTTCACAAACACTCTGAGTCAATTACTAAGAGAATATGATATCGAACTCAATATATAAAAGCTTTTGCAGTCAGTTAACAAATGTAGGACGAGAGGGCTTGCCCTCACTAAAAATATATATACCTAATATGCATATAGATAGAACACAATAACTAAATAATTCGAGATTCATTAAATTCTGTTACCGCTACTTATTTGATGATGGTAAAGTGGTGATTTTAGAGAGGGTAACAAGTATATTAAAAGGTTTTCACATGATCAGAAACTTAATTATCAAGCTACTATATCAAATAGGCCGTTCTTCTATCTATGCGCAAGGAATGAAGTGGCCCTGTTCTATTTCACATTTCATTTTTAGGATACTAATATAGTTTTAGCGAAGTTAACCTCGGGTTTTTACTACTAATAGTATCAGTAATAAATTATCTTTTGAAATTCTAAATTCGACAGTACAATCGCTTATACTTCTTACAGTTTCTAGAAATGACACAAGGCAAGGATTAGGGAAGGCAATGTAACTGAAAAAATATTAATATTAAAATATTGATTATTTTGAAGTGAAGGGACGTGTAAGCAACAGCTGAAGGACGTCGGGCTCACATACCTGTAATTCAAACTGGCTGTAGCCAGGGTCCCAACCTCTATAGTTTTATTTTTTTTACTTGGATTTGTGTTTAATACGATTAGACTTCCTGAAAAATTGTTTTAAAATTTCTTCAAGAACCAACATTATGAAAAATATTTTATATTAATATAGCTAGTATAAGTCCGAAAAATTCCTGTGCGTATTCCCCTTGATATAAGCGATAGATAATGCAGAGTGAAGCTACAAATGAGAACTAATGAGTGCAAAACTCGGCAGGATCGAAAAGACGACGTATCGATATTTTGACAATATTGATGTCTGTTTATTTATTATCAATGACGATATCTTTTTGTCACCATTTTGTGCAATTGTTTTTTCCCACGCAAAATATATTAATTATATTCTATTTAGAGAAATATATGATAATTATTTCTAATTATGTTGTTTAGTCACTTAACTAAATAAATGAACCCGTGGGCAAGTCCTTATTCATAAAAAGGTGAACCTTTAGTTGGTTTTTCAACCACATATATAAAAATCGATTATCGATAAAAGGTTTTCTATTTACAGTAATACTTCACGCGTTCCCAGTCAATTATAAGTGATGGCGTATTTTTCAGACATTATAAACTTAGGTCAAATTAGTTTTTCAAAAATATCTTATCTGTTATAAGACTTATGGTGGTTTAATAATAAATCTCAAAAAAATATTTATCAAGTGAACAGATTTTTATAAACATTTAGAATTTTAGGTAAATATGTTCCTGGTTTTTTATAACCTTCTGTAAAAATAAGAAAATAATATAAAAATGTACTGCCAATTTTCATATAAATTGTTTTTAAGTGTTGAACAAGTTTTTAGGTGTTTAAAAGAAATTAGGGTTGGAACAAACTTTTGACAGTTTAAGTAGCTGCGGTTCGATTGCGATAAGGCAATGGATGTGAATCGGACGTTTAAAATAAAACAATCTGGATTTCATTTGAATTATAGAGGAAATTAAATCCTACAATATCAGCACCTTGAAAAAAGCTCAGGATTTTTTCAAGGTGCTGGTATTGTAGGATACATATTTAGGATTAATTAAATTAGTTTTTAATTAGTAAGAATTTGAAACTAATGCGGGAAATCCAGCGCTCATACGCAATCTAATTAACTTCGTATATTGCCATTGCCGGGCAGATAAATAGTTTTTTAATATTTTTTACAGCATTATTTATTTTATAAACTTAATAAATTATAATAGGTTTTATTTCAAATCACACAAAAAAGGCATCTTATATCTTACACTAAAAGAGCAACCAACTCTAGACAATTCTGCACGCCTAATTTCCTACACTTATTATAAAAAGAAGAGTGCCCTACTCTTAGAGTAAGGGAGATAAGAGATATTGCTTAAAAAAAATGGTGTAAAAGAGGGTGCACTTCGCGCCTCGAATTCAGCGGTACCTATGACTATGTGTTTGGATAATTTCTCTGATATACATACGTACATGTATGAGCATTTCACCATTATTGTACAATTGCTGTATGTTTGGGGACGAATTTGAGCTTTGTATAATCGGAAGGTATATTGGCGAAGTATATAGTTTATAATATAAAATTGTTATGCTAACAGGATTGCAACAGCGGAATCCGAAGTGATATAAGAACGGCTAGACACATGTTAGATACCTGGTGTTGAGAGTTTAAATAGGCCAAATTAAATACCCGTGTACATATTACAGTATTAACCTGATTTGTTTGGATTTTCAATAGTGTGTAATTCAATAATATAGTGTATCTCAAAACTTTGAGTTATTTATTGACTGAACCTTTCAAAGTCGCTCGTATCATTCAAGTTTTGTCAAGAACGGCTTAAGACAGCTTAGTAAGTATTATAGTCAAGTCGTATTCCTTTATAGAGTTTTAATTTGCTATTTTTTACTGCAGTATCATTATCATGTAATAGTTTCATTGTTTTAGGATACAGTTTACAAAAGGAAATCATCTGATGTTTATCTGTCCATCTGGCTGTCAATACAGTTTATTCTTTAACAATCAGTTTATTCTAAACCGTCACAATTAAGAGATACAACCAGTGCCTTAATCTTTAATAATTTTTAGCATTTTGCGTTTATAGGGTACATTCTGTTCACCTAGAATCATGAAATTTGACAAGCAGCCAGGTATCAGAACATACTCCGTTTAAAAAAGCTTTTACGAATTACAAATGTATATATACATATTTGCATTTGACATGAAGTCGATGTAAATAACTGCAAAGTGAGTCTTAAAAAAAAACAGCAAAAGATGATCTAGGATTGATTCCCGAAATAAAAAAAATAAGATAGTCAGCAGTTAGTTTTGCTAAAGGGGCCCTCGAAGCGATAGTCAGGCTAGTACTTTCTTTTGTTTTTGAGGTGTTTGCTATTCATTTTTCAATACAACCATGCTTAATAATGAACTCAGATTCGTTGCGTAAAATTTACTATAACTTCATCTCGCGAATAATTATCGATGTTATGAATGTTTAAAAACAATTATTAGAAGAAATACCTAGTTTTAAAGTAATATTCTTTATAAATCTCTGTTGGCCGTTAAAAAAATGAACAAAGAAGCTTGTATATATAAATTTATAATTGCCGAATACAACAAATTCCAAAAAAATACAGTAAAGTAATACAAAAAAATACTGACCTATATATAATATATATATATATATATATATATATATATATAATGGATATACTAAAAGTAGTAAGTGCAATAAAAACTACTAATTCCAGTTCCAGGTCACTGCAAGCATTTTCCCGTTTAATCCTGGATAGACAACAACCTAGGGCAATGTTCTACATGAATATTGCAATCGACACCGCTCCACTCGAAATAGGAAAAAAATCAATGTGCCGTTGACACTTTTTAATTTGAATTTTTCTTTTTTCAATGTAGTTTTTTTTTTGTATTGCTGGAGTATCACGACTCTGTTTATTCTTAGTCGTTTATTTGATGGTAGCTGTTGTTCGTGATTTTGTAGGGTGAATAAAGTGCGTGAATAAATATTTATTATATATGAACTACTTTGAACACTCTTTCTACAATATGTAGTTTCTATTCCCTTGTAGCAAACAGTATGTATATCAGTTTATTTATTAGTTTTTTTGTACATAAATAAAAGCATATGCGTCACGAATAACTTTATTATTTCTCACCTTTACAATAGCAGGAAAAAATAAAATGCCGCAATAAATATTTATAAAGGATTTCTTTCCACTCTGCATTTTCTTTGTTACGACTTTATTTTCGTGAAGGTTAAAGGTGTTCCCTGCATAATTTTTCTAAGATGAATTTTGAAGGAACCTCTACACAACAATTTTGTACAAAATTATTACTAAGGCTTCATTTTCTCCGTTCATTATTGTATATATATATAAAATTTTTGAGGAGCTTTATTTTTTAGCAGTTATGAATGTATTATATTTTGATGAGATGCGGCTAGACCTCATTTCTTTCTCAACACAAGGCTAGTCAGTAACTCAGTATCTTACTTCAAAGTTTTTTAAGACATTTTCCATACCTATATACAAATAGGTGTGAGTTCCCGTTTACATTGAAGTTCGTCTCATAACCGATTAAAAAAAGGGGGATATCCATTTGAGTATTTTTTTTTTTTTGTGTGAAACGTAATATCAGCATCATTTGTAACTCCATCCAGTACCAATAATGCATGTTTATCTATAGGTTGTACTCAAAGTTAACCTCTCATTTAAAAAAGGAGGGGAAAAATTTCATCCCTAAAAGTAGAAAATTGAATGATGTAGTATAAACTAAATAATTTAATACCAATAAGGGCTTTTAGGCATAACAGTCACATCTTTACTTAACTTCTGCCAGTAAATCGAGCACATGTTAAATATTTCTTCCAGAAAATTGGAAGTTATACACATTCTATGCTATCGCTGTGAAGTGGGTTGCTTATATTTTTTTTAACATTCTCTATAGCGAGTGGGCTAATGCTCTTTTTGAACTGATTGAACCCTCATCATTTTTTTATCGGACTACTACACACGAGAGGCAGTTCCATGCTTTTGTCTTCGAAACATTTAAAAGCCTAACTAAACGCTTTGATACCTCAAAACAGGAAAAAATCAATCAATAGGTTTCTTCTATAAGTATTAATGAAGCTAAGAAATGTTTGGATCTGCATTCTATTAAATAAGTAAAAATGTTTGAATTGGTTTGTGTTATTTTACTATTTTTATTTTCCTCATCTTTCAAGTAACCTTTCCCTTCTCTTTACCGCCGTACTCTTAACATTAAATAACAATTACGATTAAAAATAAATTGTTAGGCTTTTGTTAAAAAGCATGAAATGGTGTATGACATTAACGTATACAACAATAACATACCCCAGGGAAGTCAAGTGGGACTAAAAAGTAACTACTGATCCTGAAATGCGGTTGATAAATTTATTATACTGAAAATTTAATATATCAACGGTTTTTGGGTGTGGCAAAAGAAGCACGAAAGTAGAATTAATGCGGCAGAAATGAGAGTATTGCGGAGTATGACAGAGTGAGTAATAGTGTGATAAGGGATCAGTGTGGTGTGAAAGGCGATGTAGTGACTAAAATAGAAAAAAATATGCTGTACTGGTTCGGGCATATCGAAAGGATGAATGAAAGAAGGTTGACAAAAGGTATTTATATGGCAGAGGTAAATGGAGTTGTTGGAAGAGGAAGACCTAGGCGAATGTTCTTGGACCAAGTCCAAGAAAATCTAAGCAAAGGCCAGGTCAAAAGTACCTTTAACCGACGAGCTTGTATGCGGAACGGAATGAAAGTTGAAGAAGCGAGAAAGGTATGTCAGAATCGTAGCAAATGGAAGGAAGTGGTCTTTGCCAACCCCTATGGGAAAGAGGCGTGATATTATGTATGTGTGTATGTATGTATTTATTCTTTATATATTTAAAACATAATAGCTTAATTTATCTAGGTAATTTTATTGCATCGAATATCCTAGAACTCAGACCGAATACTTTTGACTTGATTTACGTGAAAATTGAGGCATTTCAGTAACAGCTCTAGTATGCAACAATATAGAGAAACTTAGCTTAAACACTTCATTGAATCAGTCATGGCTGGCGCGAGTTGCGAGTGACATACATTTTATTCGACGCAATCAACAAAGTGTTCCTAAACAAGCAAGCTTAGTGATTCAATTTCAGTAGATTTGGTTGTAAGTGGCATACAATTCTAACAGCTACCTATGTACATATAGTATGTGACTCTGCACTGAACCATTTATATATGCAATATCTTCGTCTTTTCATTGATGGCATTTCCTTCTTATCTACTAAATATACTCCTATAATTCCCATTTTTAATTTGCGAAATTCCCGGTTGTCGGCAATAGACATGTCCCATATTATATGAGACAGTCTAAAGTGTAGTTAAGAAAATGTATGGGCTTAATTATTTTCATGAGTCCTGTACTCATCAATGTATATATATATGTAATATAAATCTAGGAAGCCATTGTCAGCCTTTTTGATACTCCGGGTGTTGGTGGATCGAAGAAACTAAAACGTGTTATGCCATGTTGCACCCATAATATACAGGTACCTAGTCAATTAGACATGGAAAAAAAAATACAGTCAAAATAATGATAGATTCAACTTGATAATTTTAAATGTTAACCCAATTCTAACTTCAGTTAGAAACTCCAGGAAGTTATTCTTTTGCTTAATCATTAAAGTTTTTTACTAATAAGACAGCTAAAAGTTTGTTTTTTTTTTTTTTTGTTTTTCGCAACGATTAAACACAATGATTATTTTAAATATCATAGACATTTTTTCCATCAAATTTAACAACCCTTATGAGCTGAAATTGACGGGAATCAAAAGTAATTGGGCGCGATATATTACACACATAAATACACTTATATTCCCGATGGGGTGGGCAGAGGCCACTTTCTTTTAGTCCCATGCCAACGTAAACCACAATTTAGTCCCACTTACGTAATAGGGGAAAAACCAAAACATACAGTAGTAAGTAAAACTGTTTATTCAGAATTTGATTTCTTTATTCAATGTCGATTGCATAGTAATATAACGTACTCATATTGTACAAAATTACGCAGCATTAACAGAAATGAATACAATGAGGAAGGTGGAAGGACATTAAACTTTGTTATATGTTCAGGAATCTACTGAATTGAAGCATATATAGAACTGTTTTCGTTGCTTTAGAAAATATATGTTATAAGTTCATGACTTCGGTGGTTGAGTCTCCATCAATTGTATGTACCTCATGAGCTATATGAGAATATTTTGTTTTATTTCTTTTTGTAGTATTTGAAGGCCGACTGGCTAATACCACGGCTTCACAGAAAACCCTTTACAGAGTAGTGAGTAAGTGTACCGGGAGCCCAAGTTATATGCATCAATGCATCAATTAGCAAAGAAATATGGCGGTTTAACGCATAGTATTTACGTACGAGTATATTCTTATAGAGAAATTTAGGTAAATAGAACAAATTTTCTCTATGTTTATGAAATAAACCTGTTCAAAGAAAATCTTAATATACTACAAGCTTAAAATACGGCAGGCAGATGGTCGAAAAATCTCGTGTTCCCGCGGCTCTCGGCAGCAGGTGCTAGGAAAAAAGAACGTTGTGGTTTTAGCCGGTAAAGTCCGGCACACCCCCCCCCCCCCGCTGATTCCTCCGGAAGAGGATAGTCCATGAGGATTTCCCTACATAAAAAAGGCAGACATTAATATTTACGTGAATAATAATTTTGAAAACAAACTTACCTATCTTTAAAATGTTCTAAAGATGTAGTTCCACATAAACTTAAACCTATTACGTTCATTCCAGGACATATACATACACTAGATATCAAATTAAGCATAAAATCCGAAATGGCTCAATATAAACTTTCAAAAGTCAAATAAAATTGGCGTAAAAACACCGTAAACTGGGTTTAACTATACAATTGTGAAACTATTTGTACTAGCAGGTAATGGTTGATGGTAATACTGCAATTCAATCGTCAAAGTCTCACAATGGGTCGGCAATTACATCGTTTGAACGTTGGTCTGATGCTGCGTTTGAATTGGATTAGTCGATTGATATTATTGCCAGTTATTGTGTGATCCACACACCTCACATATAGCCGTCTGATCCTAAACCTTTTTTGATATTTAATCTGACTGTACTATTTAATTTCTGTTCTCTTTTTTATTTAATTATTGTTGTCTATGTGTGTGGTTGTATCTAATTAAAATTATTCTTTAAAGCAACTCTTGTGTGATACAACTCAGAAAACCGATTGTGAAGCAGTTTTCGGAGGCCCAATTTCCCATCTCTTCTTTCCACTCCCCTCATCTCTCTCCTCTCCTCTTTCCCCCTTCCTCATTCTCCCTCCTCTTCCCCCTCTCCTTATCCCCGTACCTCTCAACATCCTCAAAGGCAGGCAGCGCACTTACGACTATTGAGTTGCAGGTGTCCATAGATTATGTCCATATATAAATGTATTAATTGTCATCATGACTATAAACTGTAATGGTCTAACCTTTATCGAAAATGTACGGAATTATATATAATTTATATTATATCCTTGAAAACAGTGCCGCATGTTTGCCATATCACAAAACCAGTACCTTACTGGCAAGTGCTGGATATAGTTTTGGTGATGATTATAAAATTGTAAAAACAAATAACCCTTTGAGAAAATCTAAATGAAAGTCATATGTGTGCTATATGTATGCTATAATGCTATATGTATGTATATATGTATGCTATATATGACTGCTTAGTAAAGCGTAATTACTTTGCAATTACAAACTGACACTTAAGTTTTATTAATTTGTATAGATGAGTTGCTCTCTTCTTGAGCTGTAAACGAGGCTTCAGACCAATTTAGTTAGGTGAATGGATTTATCCACACTGCAATTTTGCCACTATTCCCAGAGACTTTGTCATTTCACTTTAGTCATTCTCTGTCATTGCCGAAACCCCAATTTTTTCAGCGATATTTAGCTGTATAGAAAAATTATTCATAGTGATAGTGTATTCTTAAAATAAAATACATAATCAAGGTACATTTTCAAACGAAGCTTATATTGCATAAATTTGTTTGTAAATAGTGGCTAGAAGTCTTGGTATCATCTAGAGTATTTAAATTAGTAAAAATAAATTCTAGTGGTGTCAATGATCTCAAAATTTTGTTTACCTATAAAAAATAATATAGAAATTGAAAATTACAGCCGTTAAATCGTATGCCTTATTAAGACGATTTACTTGACACCTTACATGTCTAAATCCATCATGTATTTTAGGCTCTAAGCCGTGACAAAGAAATATAATAGATATAAACATTGACTCTTAAACTTTTGACTTACTCAAAAGGTTTAAAATATTTTTTTAAATTTTAAATATAATTACATTTCTCTTAAATGCCGTCGTTTTGACTATATTGTAGACCAAACTGTTTTCAAATGTTTAGCTTGTTTTGAGTTCTAAGCATGTTTCACAACTTCTTTGCCAGAGGCAGGTGATATTCGAACAGGTATATTTTCATTTATGTTAACACTATTACGGTGTAAGCGTACTATGTAGTAATAAGAATTAAATAATTTGAAATGTTTCAAACTATTTTAATGCTATTTTGTTTTTAATTATTTAGTTTATCGATACAATCTACAAACCAACAAACGAACAGTCAGTAGATTACAAAGCATTATACTGTCTACTAAATTTATATATGAGTATATTTGGTTCAAATGCACCTTTATATAATGTACTACAATGTTTATAAAACTTATCAATAATATAAATAAAGGAGGTGTGCCTATTAAAGTGTTTATATAATGTGCAAAAGTGACCTTACTTCTAAAAGAAATCTAATATATTCAGCCTATAACACAATATATATGTAATAATATAATCGCTAAGTTAAATGTTGAGAGATCTTCTGTAATAATGCAAATGCGTGCTAATAATATATGCGTTTTGTTTTGCAAAACCTAGAATAAACTTTTATTTGTTTCCTATACGGAACGTAAAAATAACCTCTGTCATGAACAAATTTTAACAGGAAATTTTGTTATGCTTCTTAAGTTGGTTGAAAAAAGTTATATTGGAAATGTTCCTTTTATTTTTTATTTAGATTGGCAATATGAATTCAATTCACTTGGTGTTAGTCTAGATGGCAGCTATTATTGCAGATATTAACAATGACATAATGAAAGCATCAATTTAAAAGCCTGGAGGCTGAATAACCACGGGTTGTAGGTCTAAGGGAATACGTGTGTTCGTAAAGTCTTTCAAATTATAATGACACTGTAAACAAAGATGTATTTTATATTCTTCTTAAGCTACGTATGCAAATTTATTACAACCTTGAAGTGTACTAATAAAGACTTTGTATTTGTTTTTTAACTTACTTAAAATGTGCATATAGTGCATTTGTATATTATTCTCCTTAAACTGCAAGTAAAGACATTCAAGAGAATAAAATTCAAGTCAAATAGCTAGCTTGAAAAGCACGTCCAAAATGTATTTATGAGCAGCCACCTATGGAAGTTGCACCAAAAGTGCTGAAACTGAATGTCGCGGCAGGTACTACGCGATGGTTCCGTTTTAGTGTTGGCACTTCGTTTACTACTGTTGCTTATTGTTGTTTATTACTGTAGTGTCAAGTGGGGTGATAATTTAAACAGCAGCGTTCTGTTTCTTAAGTTATCTAAGCGATTATTTTATTTTACACTAAACTGGATTTTTTATTTTTTAAGTAAGTCTTGTGATTTTCAGTTCTGTAGTATGGTTCGTATGGTTTCCCATCTTTTTCGGTGGGTGTTGTAAAAGGTGACTAATTGGTCGGATTGTTACTATCTATCAGACATTATATATATATACACAGTACAGACAGATATACAGTAGAGACGCAATGGCAATTGATTTAGTGGGATCAAGTTCTAAGTGACACAATGTGGCGTTTATTAAACCTTTGCATGTACATATTTCAAGGAAATTAAATGTCTTATTTTGAATTTTATTTGATATTATTGTAAATATGATTTGAATAGATATGTTCCGTATACTTTGTGAATTTTTAAAACACATTTTTTCACTAAGGAAAGTATTCAAATTAAAACTGGACTTATATTGTAACTACCGCCCACGACTTAAATCGTTAAAAAATTGGTTATCCGTCGAGTAGACTATTTTTTTTCTTATATTCAAGACGCCCAGAATTATTTTCTACGTTTATATATTATATATATTTTTTTATATATATTTTCTCAAAGGAACAATACTCCATAAATAGGCCCTACCCCTAAAGGACGATTAAAACCTAGCAAAACATACAAGTCATCTAGAGTAGATTATGCAGGCCCGATTAATGTTAGAATAAAAACTCACCAGACTTAAATTAATATTTATTTAAATATACGGGGTTACTCACCTGTGTATTGACGTAAGTGTGACGTCCGGTTTTCACATTTCATAAATAAAAACAAAGACATATGAAGTGAAGAAAATCTCTGAAAACAAAAAAAAATATATAGTCATGTATTAAGCGGTAATCGAAGTCACGTTTGACGTTTTGACAATGGTAGAGCTATGCTTAGGCACGAATGGGTGGGCTTGACCGGTGCGATACCACGGTCTTACAGAAAATCGATTATTTACAAACTCTTGGGTTGCATTTCTCCGAAATAAGTGAGATTTCTAGAGGTCCAACTCCCCTTCTCCTCTTTCCTCTCCCCTCTCCCCTTTTCCGTCTTCTCATCCCCCTTCTCATCCCCCTCTCTTCTTTCCCCTCCCTGCAGCCCCTAACCTTTATCACCTTCAACGGTGGTCAGTAAGAGGTGTCCATGGACGGCAGTTGTCACTTACCATCAGGTGACCCGTTTATTCGGCTGTCCCCCTGTAGTATAAAAAAAAAAAATACAGTCAAATACATATCCCCCTGATGGTAACTCAAACACCACATCGGAATACATTTCATGAACTTTTCTAACCTGTCACACCACAAATAAGCTTAAGGAACAAAAGCTCCTATACCCACATTTTTTCATTATCTCAAAAGCAATAAACAGTACTTCTAGTAATGTCTCAAACCCTTCCCTAAAGTTATTTTACAAGAAACCTGCCTGGCGCACACTGTATCAAGTCAAAATGTCACTGTCAGACAGAGCCCCTTAAGGCGCGAGTCTAACAACTGACTGTGTCAATTATTTTAGAGCAACCTTAGAAAAAACACAGTTATTTGTTTTTTAGAACAATGTTTTGATACTAATATTTTGTTTTTATTTTCGACAGTATCATTTTAAATTATAAGTTTTTATACAATAAAATGGAAAACGTATGTATGCTTTGAATCAGTCAAATATAAGCTATGAGCTTTTTTTAATTGTATCAAAGAACACTGACTACCTATACTAAATTTACCTTACGTTATTTACCGGGGTCCATCTGTTTACTGAACCTACATCAAGCCTTTACTCCAAACATTTGCTTAGAAGTCACTTGTTTCCATAATATCTCCTGTACCGTGTAGAATTTGGCAACGTTTATGTCTCCCATGAGCTAAGAATGTCTTGTTTACAGAATAATGAACGCTGGTCAGGTGGTATTCCAGATATTTGAAATAAGGTTGATAAAGTTGCACAACATTTTTATTTCTTAGTAATTAACTTTTAATATGTTTAGGAGGACAAGTTTCCTTATTTTATATTCCAAGTAACATAAATTAAAAATTGAATACAAAACTATAGAATTACCCTATAGTAATTTTGGAGACCTAACCTACAATGTATCCTACCGTGAAACTACACTTTGTGACATTTTTATGTTTATTTTGTAATATATTTCAAGATCATACACCGCTAACAGCTACCACTAACATACATACATTCATACGCTCATGCCTGTATCTGGTAGGTTGAGGTGTATAAAACTTCCACATTTTGCTAATAACAATTTAGTTCCACTCATGCATTAGATGGCAAGGGGTGCTTCATGACTGAATACATACAGTCCACTCCCTTAGTCGCCTTTCACGGCACCCACGGGAAGAAAAAAAAGAACTAATATCAGTAACAGGTACAAACCAATGTCGTGTTCATATGCACACTCAGACTAACTTAGAGTCCAAATTACAAACCAGCATTTTAGCTGCCCTAGTCAGTTCTGCAGTACAGCTCCTTGCACCTTATGACCTTGTGGCGACCTCCACATACAGAAGACACATGTTTACTCGATCTAGCGAAGACAAGCCGAACTATGTAGCAACAACAGTGATGACGTAGTACGATCCTGAATCACGAAAATAAAGTTCTCGCAGTGATTAGTATATATACGACTTCCCAACATCAACCGCCGCGTTCCACCAGGCATAATCACCTCCCCTGGTTGGAGAATTCTTCCTCTGCGTTGTAGGGCGTAACACCTGTTCCTCTACAACCTCATCATATGAGTAACTGTCAGTTGCACACATATATAGTGGCTGTCCACTGTTAGGTTAGCAATTTGCACTATGTAATGTTAAAAGTTTACTTCGGTGTTGTTATGTTGTTCTACTTTTATTACGAATAGTATACTTGTAAATTGTAGGCTACGTAAATTTCTTTGTTTGTCGTTTTTTAAGAAACACTTTAATCTAATCTGCCAATAAAAATCAAATCTGCCATAGTTATACCACCTAGTAATAATGGCTCTCACGCTCTTGGTGAAGGTAATACATATGTAAATCAACTTATAGTAATGTAATCGTAAGGAATAAAGTGTTTACAGTTCAGAGCTATCGGTTGTTAACAAATGGTGATACGAGATTCCGCTTCTATTTACGATGTACATAAAGCTCTTATAAAGTTATAGCCGTTCATGTAAATTATTACTGCATCTAGCTGATGGAGCAAAATGATACTTTATCCTTATAATATTATGCAACTTGTTATACTTGTAACTTGTTAGGTACTTAATGCAGGAGACAAGTGAAAAACGTGACAGCTATTGACACACTGCTTTATTCACCTTTAGCTACATCGTGCGTATACATACACAACATAACTTATGTGCCTAAGTTGCATGAATATTATTACAGGGTCATAAGACTCTGTGACGGAACAATGTATCTTTCTTTCTTTTTTTTTTTCTAATAAGAAAACTCCTATACTAGGGTCAATCTCTGCGTCGCGGAGGACTTTACAAACATTCAAACAACGGACACAAAGAACACCTAGACTCAGAACAACAATTTGAGAATTACGCAAAGTTTTGTCCCGTGCGGGGATCGAACCCACAACACTCGGCGCAGTAGTGTAGTTGCGAGGTGACCACTTAAACCGCTGCACCATTCGTGCAGTCATGGGTTGTATAATTTAAGTTATGCAGAAATATCTTAATGTCTTTATTGATACATACGTGACAATGGAAAATACTCAATAGTCTAAATGAAAAATTAACACGGAAAAGTAAACAATGCACTAACTTATTTACACAACCCCTTACAGTAGATTTATAGTAAACAAGAATACCATCAGTATATAAAGCACATTATACAGAGGTTTAACGCAATATACTAAGTTCAACAACCTTAGAATCCTAAACTTTACCCAACACCATCTTGTTTATGATTTTTTATAACATATTTTGGAATTCCAAGGTAAGTAAGTAAGGTAACAAAAGTGTAACAAAAATCAATACTAACACCTTAGAGTCTCATCAACTAGCTCCTAACTACTTAGTCAAACAATATCCTTTTTGATAACGAGGCACCGGATCACAGTATATTGTATTCAACACGCATTTCGTTTAGGCCTTCCTTAAAAATACGGATACATATGACACAGAGGAATGATAAACTGCCTTATATCATCTCGTACCAATGATTCCTTTACAAATCGTACATGAGCCGCCGTCATGGCGTTAAAGAAACGTGATATGGCTTTTGAATAAGCAAATTGATGTCTTTTTAGTAACGTATTTTAATGTATTGAGGTATTTACTATGGAGATTTTTTTTTGTATAGGTTGCGTTGCATTAACAAGTTTTAGCTTAGCTAATATTTGTTCATATTTTAGAGCTCTTAATTTTGAGAGCTCATTTTTTTACATAAAAATGATTTCAATACGAGTGAATAAGAATAAGTTTTAAATTACTACAGATACATTCAGTCAGTAGTTCAGTCATTTATGGGATTGCTCTATTATCGATTTTGTTTCTTTGAAGTTTTGTACAAAATTTTGATAACCAATTATAATTAGATTATAATTAGACAGAACTATAATTTCACTTTAATAGAAACACAAGAAACAAAACAAAAAGACTAAAGCCATAATAGCATTTTGAGCCACTCAATATTATGAAGCAAAATCTACATCACACATCTTGACCATGAATTATCTGCAACTATCTGAATCGCACAATTTATCACGTAAGTTCGTTCCTTCGGCAAAAAAATATCGTTACCAAGATAGGAGATAGCCGGGCCTCGGGCCAAATGTAGGCGAACATATGTATGTACATATGTATATTGTGTTTTTACGCGGCTACTCCAAATGTGCAGCTGGAGAGGACTCCTTTTTGTGGCGTAATATTAATTTTGTGTCAGCACTATGGAGTTTAAGAAGAGCTGGTAATAATTGTTTTATACACCAATCCAATCCGAACATAATATATGAATGCAGTAACATCACTACTGTTGTTAGATTTAACTTTATTATCATTATGAATTTGGGTCAAATTCCTTACAGGTTAAAATATGCTAATAATATAGGTACGCAAATATTTTTAACAATATTGTCACTTAAAATATGATAGAACCTGTTTCCAGGCAATATACATTTAAAATGTAAATTCAGCAAGCTTATGCTTTGGAACATGAATTAACGTTTTAGGCTTTGCCAAATGGTTAACGGACAGTTCGTTGTTTTTTTATAGCTGGTCATGATAACGTTATGTTATAATTTACATCATTAAATAAAGCTTTTTAACGAGGGAAATTGATATGACTAATGAGATGATTTCTCTCATTTTAAAGCATACTCCATATAGGAAACTTTAGTCGCGTTTAACGACACCACCGGGAAGAGATCGGTGGCTTTAATCTACTCCTTCGTGAACCACATGGCAGAGATACAATGTTATAATTACAAATATGCTACAGATTAAGCTGGAGACTAACCTGAAAGCACTAAACAGTTGTATCTAACTGTTACCTTATATTGTACGAGGAAGTTTCGTGTAAGTCGTACTAGATTACGAATATGCACATATTGTGTACTACTAACACCAGTTTGTTGTCAAATAATATAATTGTTATGTATGTATTTTCTTTGTGTAGCTTAATCAGTGGTACAAGTGTGAAGGCTGCAATGGAAATAAAATTATTAAATTTATGTGTGACTTCACTTGTGTTTTTGTTCACCGTCACATAACAATAGTGTAATCTAGAGACCCATTCACCATAGCGTTTTTGGCGTGTTGGCATTATCTTGATGAAAATTCTTATTTCAAATGTTTTGAAATATGTGGAAACCAAGTGTTTTACCTAAAAATATTGAAGTTGTTAGTATGCAGCACTAGTAGCAATGCAAATACTGTATTTTAACACTTGTACATACTTTTATGAATTTCTGTGAAGCCAGAGCACTGTAAGGAGTCTAATACCAAAGCGACAGGATAAATGGCCTCTGTCTAGCTCACAAGTAGGTCAAGCTATCCTAAAGCACAAACATTAGTACAACCGTAAACCCAGCAGAGTTTTTAACCTTATTTATTTTCACGGCTTAAGAATCCATAAAAAACTATAAGTTAATAGACTGTTTGGATGTAAATAACACAGCAAGACCGCCGTAAAAACCACTATAAAATGTCCAATGTTGTATCATCAGCATTGTAAATATGAGTTAATCTTTTTGGTAATCTCTTTCCATAGCCACGTTCTTCACACATACATTAAGCTAGTCATATTTATTAAATTTTATTATAAACCCTAATACAAGTGGGATACGACACAGTGATATCGTTAACATTAAGGTATAGCAATCGACGGTCTTATCACACACGGGCAAACGAGGAGAAGGACCCCCTGACGGTAAGTGACTACCGCCGCCGCCACCGATGGACACCTGCACTTTAAGAGTCGCAAGTGCGTTGCCCGCCTTTGCGGGAGTTAAAAACGACGGAAATGGAGATGGGGGACATACTTCATTCAGTCACGTAGAAAAATTGTTCAATCACAATGGTATCTCCGTGTAGGTAAAAAACATAAAAAAATATTTATAATCAGTCCTGTTTGATGTGTTGCGTGCACAATTAGCATTAAATGGTTTTTAGTATGATGTTTTTAAAGTGAAAGAGCATTCTTCGGCACGCATGGGCTGGCTCGACCGGAGTAATACTCCGGTCGAGCCTCATAAAAAGCCGGTTGTTAAACTACTTGCATTGCGTGATCGAGTGAGTGAGGTCACCGGAGGCCCAACCCCCTTTCCCTTACCCTCTTTCCCTTCCCCCTTCCCTTCCTGTGTTATTGAATCTTGAGTTGCAAGTGTTCATATGCGGCGGAGGTCACTTACGATCAGGTAACCCTGTCTGTTTATTCGTTCATTTATTCGTATAGTATAAAAATTAAAAATATGAAACAGCAAAACTTTTAAAATTTTAATATAGATGTAGAGAAGAAGAAGACATATAAAAAACAAATCAGCTTTTGGAATAGAGAATCTGCCGACTTACTCATATACTATTACCATTTTTATACATATTATTAATAGTGACTGCCACAAAGTTAATTAATTCTTTCTCGCTATAAAACAGATAATTCTATTACAGAAAGAGGACCCAGACACACGACGACAATTAGTAGATCATATAATAGGCACAGTAGTCAGAATAACTAACCACTAAACCAGCAGGGCAGTCTATGAATATATTTTTGTATTTAAAGTACAACCCTAGTCATTTTAACATTTCATTGGCTACACAATTTTAGCGGCAAGATATTGTGGTCACACTCACTATATTTTAATTCTTTTTATTAAAACAAAACGGAAAATTTTGTGATTTATTTCTAGAGAAATGAGTGGCGCTAGTACCTGACCACTTTAATATTTCTAATAGGATGAAACGCTTTAAACCGACTAACGCGCTTTTATTTTAAAGTATATGCCTCGTAAACCATATTCATGTTAAAGTTAAGAGTTTTACGGTATAACTACGGTATAACGGAAGTGAGTAAATATTCAAAGTTGTAATTAGCAGGTTTAGCTATAAGGAAGGGGTTTAGATTTCAAGATAGCGTAATTTGATATAAATATGTGTTCGTTCACTTTATTCTGGGAAGTTTGTAGAGTTGAAAATGATGAGAGTTGACATTAGATATTAGTTTACTTGTTATAGAGTCCCAACTTCCGAACATAATATTATAGTTAAGTTTTAAATGTGACATTACTATAATATGTTATGAGTTATGTAAAAAGTACAGCTAGTATTTTAAAGAAATAGCTTTGTAGGTTCGTATTTCAAAAGGGTAAACATTATTATTGAAATAAGTTGGTAACTATAGGTCGGTAATAAACGACGAGATTGTAAAGTTTTATATTAAATCAAATCTCTAAGTAGTTATGCAATTCTAAGGTGCAGTATACCAAAATAATACTTTTATTACACTTTTCTTGCAGAATTCATTATTTTAAGCCATCAAATATTAACTAGCCAGACGTTAACAAAACGTAATTTGAAATACGGAAACATTAAAAATGCCGACCCATCCAGACAACACCCCAATCATCCTTTATTCAATATCTTACAGGGGTGAAGGTGACGGGAGAGGCAAAGAATTGGATGTAATGGAAGAAGAGGAACAAACAACTGACTTTATAAAAAATATTGTTTGAATGATAAAAGTAAAAAAATTACCGCCTTCAATGCGTATTATTAATCAAAATAATACCAAACCTTTGTGCAATACCTTAAATCGTAAAAACGTGCAACTCACAGGCTTATTTCCCCGGTATCTATGATCAAATCCTGATATAGTTAGTAGAATATTGTTTGGTATTAAGAAATTTAATATTAATTTTTGATCAGAAATAGACTTTTTGTACACTAATAAAATCATTACATTCGATTATCACGTGTAATCTAATGAAAAACAGTTACAACATGTTAGCAACTGACATCTTGCTACGATTACATTATGTAATGTATGAATTCAGGCCACCTGTGTTTTGATTTGTAGATCAGTTTACTGCATATGGTATAGGCTCATGGTAGATAGGGAGGCAGACAAACTGTCGAGAAGTTTTACGAATAAGTGATGATAGATTTTGAACATTCAGATTCAGAAAGATTATCATAGAATAGTTTTGATAAAAACTGAACAAATATATGGTAATATTTTAAAATAATATTTAACTGGCAGTTGCTTAATTAGTTTTAAACTGTAAATTTCCTCCGGATAAAAGTAGCCTTTTTTTAATTACAAAAAAAAATAAGAAACAAATTACAGAACCAAAGATATAACTGTGTCAAAGACTAACTGTATTAAAAATACAACTGAATATTTAGTTTCATACTATGTAGTACGATATGTGCTTTTCATTGAACTGTAGACAAATAATAATTAGAACTCGAATATGTGTTATAAGTTGTTATGTTTACAAAACTTAATTTCCTTATTTTAAAACTTTAATAAATGTATAAAATAGAAGATATAGTAGTATAATAGAGTATATTTAATACCTGTCAATTAAAGTATCAACTTTATTTATGTGTAATGTCTCTGACAAATTTTGTCTAAATCTATTCAACTGTTTTGTGATTGAGTCACAAACATAAAATTCGCATTTATAAAAGTGAGTAAGATTAGAGATAGGTATTTAAATGTTGACGTATTTTAAAATTTGGTCATAACCTTATAAATACACATAAGTCTCTCGTCTCAAAGGCCCATTTTTGTCAACTATAATAAAGTCCCAATTACGTAATAGGGGGCAATTTATTGCCGTAATTCCTGCAGCTTATAACTGTTTATACATATTC
Organism: Tyria jacobaeae; assembly: GCA_947561695.1. Classification (NCBI taxonomy): domain Eukaryota; kingdom Metazoa; phylum Arthropoda; class Insecta; order Lepidoptera; family Erebidae; genus Tyria; species Tyria jacobaeae. The sequence continues at coordinate 5,364,190 of OX387215.1, read as the reverse complement.
CATCTGATAGATAAAACTCCGATCGATTAGTTGTAAGAGCTGGAGTGACAATTTTCTTCTCCACCGAGAGTGGGTGTGTGCGGTGAATATTAACCTGTAAACAGAATTTTAATAAATGAAATAATATCTACGCACTGTCTAGCGACACACTATCTCATCTTGCAACTTAAGTATGACTCCGGAACATTTTTTATCTTACAAAGTAAATACATCATATTCTTTACTCTCTCGGGATGTTTTCGCAACCCCTACATTCGCCCCTGGAAAAGACTTTTTGTGTAACTAGCATGTATTTAGTTTATTGAACCATGTGGTATCGTGTAATTTTAATCGAAAGTAATTATGTGTTTTAGGTAAGTATTGTATTGTCATTATATCTCTTAATCATATAAAAGCGAATATGCATATATCATCTGTATTTGAGTATAAATTCTTAATAGATAACATCCAGATATAGTAATTGCGTAATATTCAACCTCAAACGATATACCAATGTGTTTGCTATAGACATGAAAATGAATTGTGCAGTCCTCTTTTAATAATTATAGTAATTTTTCTTAGAATGTTAGATATAAAATACCTATAAAGTGTTACTTTGTGAATTTTTAATCACATATTCCCCCGTAATAAAGGTGTAGAAAATGTATTATACGTTACTTAATTTTTAACGTTTTAATAAATGTCATTGAAACAGCAAATACCGTGCATGCAAATAACACCTATTTAGAATAGCAATATAAAAGAAAAATATAATAAAATAAAAATCATCAATCTCATCTCATGCCTGTGTTTATAAAATATATCCACAAGTTATTTGTAATACTAACAGAAACCTTTTATATAAGTGAAAGAAAAATATAAAGTATAATATTTATTTAGAAGAAATCTGCTCTTCATTTCTCATCTTTTTCCCCTTACGGTGCTGTGAAATGTAATATCATACATTATTATCTTCTACATTTTTACGTATTCAAAAGAGTCATGATATATACTCGTACAAAAGCATTTACTTACTTGTTAGTATAATATCCTACTTTTGTATAAATTTACAGTAATAAATAAAGCGTCTTCCTTTTCCCTTGTGCACTGAAGTTTTTTCTTTATTCCAGATTCAATCCTCGGAGAATCGTGGAGAATAAATAGGTAAGGATAACGAATACAATTCAATAGTAATGCAAGTATTTTTGGTTTTATAAGATATATACAAAAGGATCCTCCCCGAGGGAAAGACAAAATAACTTATTTTAAAATATAATTTTAAGTAGTACATTTCTTATAATTTATAAGCACTAAGGATAACAAAAAATTACTTCGGCGGTGCACCAGTTTTTTATTATTATTTAACATACATATATACACTCACGCCTACGTTCCCGATGTGGTAGGCAGGGGCGTCTCAAAAGCAAAGTTTTTGCCAAACGTAATTACGTAACGGGGGTAGCTGACTGCTACCATCCAAGCACTGGACGACTACATTATAATGTCTGATAGATCAGAGCCTGATCCTTAAGTCGCCTTTTATTCACGGGAAGAAATGGGGTAGCCCTATTGTACTTTATCATCCTTCATAACTTCTTCATATTTCATAGGATCTGAATTACGTAACATTATTACGGTCAAATCTTCATGTTTCTTTATTACGGTTTAGGCCAAACTATCTACTGCTATAGTTCACTCTGATATGCTAACATGTTAGGTTTTCCTTATGGTTGGTACGGTAAATATTTTACTGTTGGTGTACACAGTATGGTGTTATTGAAAAATAATTTTATTATAAAGGGTAGAGCTTAATTTTACGACTGTGGATAACTGCGGTTTTACACAGAAAACATATAACGGTTGCGATATCACTTTGATGTTTCCCGGAAGCTTCCTTCTGAGAGTACCCTGGGTCTCCTGCAATAGATCCACTCGTGACATAACACCGTGTGGTTTTAGTCGGTTCGAGTCCGACTTACCACCTCACCATCACCTCTTGTGAGGTGAAGACCCATGAGGGTGACCACATAAAAAAAAAGGTTAAATTGCGGGGATAAAATGGAAAAGTCATTTTCCAAAATCTGAATACTTTCTACAGTTCTCTAGCAAACACATTATAAGTATTAGAATATAAACTTTCGCGAATTACTTTCATATTTATTTAAATATACTGTTTTACTCACGTGTGTATTTTGGGGATGATCGACTAGTTCCAGTATTGAGAGCAGACCTTTTCAAGGAGTAAGTGGTCCAGCTGCAACAGTACCGGACGTCACACTCACTACAATGTAAAATTGCATATTTAAATAAATATTATAATTATTGCATGGAGTTGTAAACGTATTATATATAATTGAAACATATCATTGTGTAATAAATAGTACAGCTAACTAGTATCATATTTAGAAAATTTTGAACTTTATATTTTATTGTTTTTCTTTGTTATGATTAGAGATTATTATTTTTGATTTATTCCTGATGTTTAATTTAAAAAAAAACACCAAATGTCCTATTACTGTTAAACACACTACTTCTATTTTGTGTTTAAGAATAAGAACACCTATACTTTTACAATTTATTATAAATATAAAGTTCTTAATATTGTCAACATGATACGTAAAACATTCTTACCGTAATGCAATGTTCTCTGTTCCAAAAGATGTAACGCTGAACATTTTTTTTCCAGCAATCATGAAATTTGATTATGAATTTCATTAGATAATCCAGAAGCAAAAATGTATTAAAATTTAAATCATTATATTTCGCAATACTCGATAAGTCATTCATTACTTTTAGCTATCAACGCCAATTTAGTAAGTAAGGAAACCGAAAAGATAATATAATGTCAGTCACACAGTGTTAAGACGATAGGAATCGGAGACATTTATGTTTTGTTACATTTATAAGGATTTATTACGTTTTTATTTATTAAGTATTTTTTTAAGTATAAGATTGTGGTAAGAATGAGGAATTCTATTTAAAAAAAAATATAATTACATTAGCGTATTTCCCAGGAATAGTAACGAAGAGCCCGTCTCTACCCATGGCTATCATGAGAGGAGACTAAGGTATTGGACTGTTATCTATCCGATAGTATGTAGACAGTTTTTACAGTGCCTGTTTATGGTAATAGGCTGGCCCCCTTTTGAATAAGTCGGACTAAATTGGACTAAGTGGGCATTTGAAGAGATATCTAGTGTTATTTAAGCTTGGCAGGTTAGATTGTGCATGAATTTATCGATAGGCAAGTATACATACATCGTTCTATTGAGCAAATCTTCCATCATGTTTTGCAATGATCCCAAACATTGGGTAGAAAATTTGGAAATTATGAAATTGAGACAAAGGAGGAGTTGTCCTGACAACTTTTCCTTCGTCTCAAATCTCAACAGCATTACTGTACACTTGTATCTGTATACTCACCAACTTCACACCGTTCGCTTTGACTTGATAACAGGGTTTATTGAACTCCGTCTACTACTCGGTTAGAAAATTAATTTAATCTAATACATATGTACACACGCTTATTTCACCGAACCGAGGGGGTTGTTTAACGCTCCACTTTTACCACTAATAATTTAATTAGAAGAATATATAAAAGAAAAGAAATGGGGTAGCGTTATATCACTCCGACGAGAACCGAAGGGTTGATTTTGTAGGTGATATAAATAGGAAATATCTTTGTAGTGTAACCGGTGTGATTTAACAGATAATATTTAAATTAAAATTAATATATGATCTTCAAAATTGGCAATAATATTTATAGTAAGTTGTAGAGAAATGTGTGACAGGAAAATTATTTTCAGAATTTTTGAAGTGAAAACTTTTGAAGTGATAACTTCTTTAGACGCGTTGAGCACTTTTTGGGTGAACATAAATCATGGAACTCGCGTCATCGTTACCGCTCGCTAAGGAAAATAAAATCGAAAGATTTAATAATGAACGTATCATTTGACTTAATAAAATGTTTCATATATACAGCGCTTAGATAATTTTAAACAGTATTCACCCCTTGTTGAATTGGAATGAATACAATTTAACCAATGGAAAATAATTACTGTCCTATAACATAAATACAAAATAAGTCGATCTGCATATAAACAAAACACTAATTAAAGCGAATCTCAACAAACTCGTTGTTTTAACGTTATCTCTTTCACTTGTTACAGATAAAAATGCAGAGGTCTATCGTCGGGGTAATCTACTTGTTGATAACTTTCGCCTTCGTTAATGAAATGTCAGTAAACGTGTACGCCAAAGACAACAATAAGAAAAGAACCAAAGATAAAAGTGGAGGTTTCCAGAAAAATATTTGTGACATTTCTGACAGAGACTCCAAAGTTCACTGCTACTGTGAAAGTACTAGGGAACCTAGGAATGCGACCAAAGCGGAATGTTGGATCTTCAAAGGTGGCATACCGCCAGACGACCACATCTGGCAGAGCTTTGCGTCCCAACCAACTTTACAAACTTTGTCTTTTAACGTCAGGGTCGATGGCGCTTTAGAATACATACCCACTAAAGCATTGTCATATTTAAAACGTTTGAAATCTATAAACATAAAGTACGGGAACATAGTTGATATAACATCTCATGCTTTTACAAACTTAACAAACCTTAAAGAAGCAGGCCTATCTCAGAATCAAATTGAAACCTTACAGCAATACTCGTTCGCACATTTACCAAATATAACTTCTATAAACTTCGAAGATAACATGATAATAGAAATCGATACAGAGGCATTTGTTGGCGTACCTAAACTACAAAAGCTAGTATTTACAAAGAATAATATATCGATTATAAAAAATGGAACTTTTCAACACACGTTCAATTTATTAGAATTAGATCTGAATAAGAACAACATATACTGTTTAAATCGAAGAACTTTTGATGGATTGGCTAATTTGAAAAAATTGGACCTAAGAAAGAATCAAATTCAAAACGTGACGGAATTCACATTTGCCGAATTATGGAACCTACAAGAGCTTCTTTTAGGAAATAATGACCTAAGATATATATCCGAGAGAGCATTTGATGGCCTTTCACAGCTAAGAAAGTTGTCCCTTGATAATAATAAACTGGCCTCTCTCCCGTCGGGGCTTTTTGAAGGCGTGCGGGGGTTGAACTCAGTAGATTTGCGCTTCAACGAACTGCACGTGCTATCTTTTGACAATATTAAGCCCATACTGGACAATTTAACACCACAAAACAGTAATTTGCTACTTCAAGGTAATTATTAATATAATAATACGTCCATTAGTCCCTTGAAGTTTAACACTTGATTCATCAAGTATTTAACTTCAAGGGACTTCATACTTAATGTGTAGAACCTGGGATGTTATTAACAACTTCAACAAACTTGAATCTTCAACTTCAACTTCAAATGCTTAGTAGGTAGAGGATGAGGATAGATAGAAGTAGAAATGGTGTATAGTCCTTTTTATTACCCAACTGCCAAGACTAATGTTATTTTAAATTAATTGTAAATCAGTTTAAACTTCTTTAGCATAAGTTAAGGTACTGTATTATAAAACGCAAGTACTAAGTTTCACTATCGGAAATCAATAAACTCTTCTTTTTATTTAAACATTCAAAGTTTAGGTAAACGTTTATGTTCTTTAAAACTTTAATCACAGGGTTTAAGATGTTTTGAATTCATACCCTCAACTTTTTTTTTATACTTTACAGATAATAATTTCATGTGTGACTGCAGATTAAAATGGATGCATTCACTACGGAATGTGACAATAAGTCAAAATACAAAGGATTCTTTGGACGTGGTAACTTGCAAAATGGATCCTCCCATTGTGAATTCGGCTTACAAAAAAATGCCAGATGCACTCGATGACACAAAACTTGATTACAGCAAAGACATTCTTCACGCGGGCCTAACCATTGAAACTTTGAAAGATAAAACGAATATTACAGAAAAGAAAATCTTGCCAGGGGATCTAGTTAAAGACGATGGTAATGAAATAAACAAAAATAGTGTTAGGAGGATGGTTCTGCAAATCCCTCCTGATAAACTTCCTTGCTCCAGAGAGGCTATAAAAGCTAAAGTTACAGAGATGCCGTCATATATGGTAGATCCTTTAATACCAATACAGAATGAGATGAAGATATACAGGTTCCATGAAATGAATTCTGCAAATATCCCACTAAGGTCAATATTTTTAGTTTTATGGTGTATAGGTACTGCATTTAGTCGTTAAAGTAACTAAAAAAAAGACTTATGGTATAATGACTAACACTTTGCGAAGTCCTGTCTGAGATTAGGTTGGGAGATTTACGGTTGTGTGGAGTGTAGTCAGGATTCAAGTAAGAAAGCGAGTTCAAGTGAGAAAGTGGGACGTTTGAAAAACGGAGTATCTGTTTGTGGTTCGAATTATGATAATTATTTATTTATACATTTTAGGCTTAAATATTCAAGCCTTTTAGATTCAAAATTATTTTGTAAGTAAAAACATTATGCAGTTCATAAGTCAGATAAGTTGAAATGAAAACCTCTTCTGCGACTTAACTTTACTAAAAATTTTTTACTGGATGGTAAGTTGTTAGATGTTGTTCAAGTTCAGAGTGTGCTAAGAAAGGGTTTCATTATTTATCAGTCGTCAGCTATCAAGAATCGTTAAATATATGTATATACATTTTTAAAAAATGAGCCACGTTTCAATTGCAGGTGTTTATTTTATGAGCACACACTGTTCTGCAAATAATAAAAGTACCCACAGTATGAATATTGTTAAATAATTCTAGCCATAAGTAAAATCAATATATACACTTCTGTTTTACGCACTTAAATTCAATTTAAAAATCTTATTATCTTTAATTAAAAATAAGAAAGGATAATTCGAAAACAAAATAGCTACGTGACATAATGAACGAAAACATTATAGCTTATAATCCTATATCTAAATGATGGTTTTTGTGTTACGATTATTTTACTTCATGGTCTGATGATAATATCTTAGGAGAAGCTAAGATGCATTGAAAAGAGACGGTGCTAAACAAACATCAGGTTAACCGACAGAGAGGGCAACAGCGAATGCAAAAGGCAAATTGGTTTTATGTCCCAAATAAAGAAAAGTTTATCAGTGGTTTAATTTTATTGCAGACTTTAGGTTTATTTAAATTTGATTACTGTTGAGGAAAAGCAAAATGATAATTAAGATATTTTTGCTCAGGAAAAGTGTTTCCAAATGTATTTTTCTAAGAATTACTCAAAAAAACTGGTATTAAAATCTATCAACCTACCATTTTTTCTATGTTTTATGTTTTAATTAATTTCGCTTTTATATCAATTTATATTTTGAATAGATTTAACTTACCAGAATGCGAAAGTATCACTAATACATTGGTGTATGTTGTGAAACTAAAAAAGAAGTACCAACCAAAAAAGAAGTTTTGAAATAATATTGCAGATTGTGATTTAATCCTAATTACGAAATAGGGGGTAAGCTTTTTCCCTTTATCCGAGCACTTTTGGGAATAAGACATGAAATTTTGGAATACATTGAAACGATTGAGGAGTATAAGCAACAGCAAAGTAAGGAATTTCGAGTCGTCTAACTAAAGAAGAGTTACCGCATACCTAATACAAGAGTTTGTTATTTTCACGACTTCCCAAAAAGGATTGTAATTACTTACAGTGGTATATAAAAATGTCAACGCTTGAACAGATTTGGCTGCATAGGGTATATGTATTAGCTACGTATATAAACCAGCAACATGTTCAGAATATGGATGAATTGTATTTAATATTAGTCTGAAATCAGACTAACGTAATTGGGGGTGGTTGAAATGTGAATTAGTTAAAGAGATGGTACTCAGGTGGGTAAGGTCCTGTTACACTTGTCGCGTGATACAACGAAGTTGCGGAAACAGCCTGTAAAACTAATATAGTTATTTTTTTTGTTTTCTGAAAATACTTTTACATTTGAACTAAAATAAAACTTCAAAGCATGTGCCTAAACTTTAAAACCACCATAATGGCCTGCCATTGTTTTTTTTTAATAACAATGTTACTGTTATTTTTATATTCAATATTCAAATGGTAGCTTTGTGGAAATATTTCGGAGGAAGTTCACCTGAGTACCGCTTACCGCGACAACTTTTAGTTAGTCACCGTCTAGCTAAGTGACAAGGAGACTAAAGAAAGTAAATAAATAAAATTTGATATTTATTGGACAAAATATGTACTATCTGCCCTTATGTGTGGGTTTCGGAAAAGTTTAAAACCACATCTCTGCCCATGAGTGTCGTAAACGGAGACAAAGGGTTCGCATTTTCTTAGATGTTATATACAGTCCTACACCGCCCGTATGACTGCAATAGGCCTGCCCTCAAAGTGGGATTCAATTATTGTAGGCAAAAGGTAGGTCTGCCTATCTCTTCCAGGATATGCGCTTGAGTGTATACTTCTGCCTTTCATTGCTTGTTTAGCCATATGTCCTAACGAGAAATACATTTTATGTTCTTATAAAAGATCTTGATGTGAAGCTGTTATAACTTATGACTACATTAAATTGTTAATATGCTCACACTTTGCTTTTACTCGTGTATCATATATGTTGTAACGCTGTATAAAATATTTTGGCAAGGCATTTTTGTATGAATAAAATTGTTTTTTTTATCCTATCTAGTTTTATTCCTATTTTGAATTTCTTTTACACAGAATGTACACAATATCTTAAATTTAATTTATAAAAGTTCATTCTATTGACATTTATAAGAGCAATCTAATATCGATTATTCTAAGTGTCTGGGTGATGCGCAATGGAAATTTAATATTGAAGGGACTTTTTAACCATGTCAGTAATTACCAATTTCAGGAAGCTTCGAAGTATTATTTTGTAAGTATACACGTGCGTGAAATCTGGCCATTACCTGCTGTCTAATATTGTCAAGTTTTTATGTCATATTAATTTACAGTTTATTTAGAAGGTTTATTATAGTTAAGTTTAGATTACATACAGTATTCGATACTGTATATGGTAAAAGTTCAAGATCTAGAAGGGGAATGTGCATCCTCTTTATTAGCATTGAAAATGCTATATTAACTAAGTAGTGCTACAGTGTCTGTTACTTTTCACGACTTTTGTTTTTCTTGTTGAAACCCCGGACGAGTCATCACCAGGCCTAATACATCAATACGTTAAGCTGCCCGACCCGTTATCTTCCAGGCCAGCACTCTTGAATGCCAGAAAACATTATGCGTGCTCCCGCGCGTCTTCTCCGAAATGTGAGAATGCTTGTCATCTCATCGCTGCCTCGCAGTACGACGCTGAAGAATCTCACACACTCTGGCTTTGGAACACGGACATAATCGTGGTACCCAGCAAAAGAGCAAGAAGCTACTTCTTGTAACATCAGTTTTGTATTAACAGGATTTTCATTGACAGATAGGCAGTTTTAAGTTCAGACGTTCCGAAAATTAGCCTGTCGGTATGTATTGTATGGTTAAATAATATATCAGAAGTATGGCAAACAATATACAACATACTACTACGGAATCTTGTCAGCTTGGATAGATTCTCCACAATTCGCTTAGTGAACTAATTTAATAAGCTAAACGTCTCTGGTTCTGTTAAAAAGGACTTCAGAATTTTAATATACATATAGGTAGATGCGAACCCTCGAAGTAGAAGATGATCGTTAATAATATCTTGTGAATACTCAAAGCTTATGTAAGGAGCTGCACCGGGATAGTTTATCTTTGTTTTTTTATGACAACTGCTACACTTAGGATTAATTCCTGTGTCACAGCGGACTTTACAAACATTTAAACAAAGAACACCCAGGCTCAGAATAACAATTTGAGGATTACACAAAGTGTTGTCCCGGAGATCGAATCCATAACACTAGGCGCGGCAGCATGGTGGCGAGGTGACTTAAACCGCTACACCATCCGTGCAGTCAATAGCAGTATGGGTTGACTCTGTCATCCTTGTAACTCAATAGTTGTTTTAAGTAGATGAATGTTTCATTGAAATTATTTAAGTGGAATACTTTTTTATGAATAAAATAAAAAAAGAATTTGGGTCTAAAACCAGTAATTTTATTTCTAGTTAAGTGTTAAAGGGAACTGTATAATAACTATTTCTCGGAGACCATTTGAAAATAACATAAAAAAACAATGGAATTCCATTTCAGTATACAGTATGATTGTTTGTTTTAATTGAATGTGGTAATCTCAGTCAAATCTCAATCAAACTAAACTAATCTAAAATAAATTTTAATCAGTCTGTTTATTATCCACATCGTTACGACGACATTAACTTGGCGTGAGTCTGCGATGTTTTTTTTCGATTTCAGCAGTCTCATCAGTCCGGAAATCATTTCACTGAATGAACGGCGATACCCGTCTGCTCTGACTCCAAGACCCTCGGCTCCTTCCTGCAAAGTGATGGTGAAATAGACCGAACTGTACAGCATCGACGCCTGTATCTAGCTAGAATGCGAATGTTGAGATGGATGTGTGGTTTGACTAGGATGGACAAGGTGAAAAATGAATATATTGTAAGCAGCCTAAAAATAGCGCCAGTGGATAAAAAGTTAAGGAGTTATAGATTATAGTGGTATGTATGGACATGCGAAGCGACAGGATGAACAAACAGAAGAAAGTTTTATGAAAGTTGACTGATGCAGAAGTAAAGGACGGCAAAGCAAAAGATGGATAACAGCGTGAAAGAGGATGTGGTTAACACACTTCTTTTTGTTTTGCTTGTGGGAATCCCCACGGACCGTTACCCCAGTGGGGTGATCTGTCGGAATTGAACCGACTAAAACCACATGGTGTGCCCTCTTGCGCCTAATATAGGAGACCGGGAACAACTTTTAGTGCATTTGGAGTAGGACCAGTTTGATACAGATTATGTTTTGTTTGTTACGCTAAAATATTAAATTAAAGTGTAGTGAACTGAAAGATGTTCTAATTTTAAAATTGTTAATTTTGCAATTCCATAATAAGATACAAAATGGCTATTGTATTATTTAATTAATTAGTCAAATTTACTGTAAATTTTATAATTACATGTTTGCACTATTATTCATTAAGCTCATTTAGCAAATTGATTGTAAATATGCGAGTTTTTGTAGTTGTTTGCATTTATATTGTTTTATAAATAATGTCAGTTGAGTAAGCTGCCAGTTGATCGTATTGACAAGGGACTGTAAATTTCGCTTATAAATTGCATTCACCTTAGTTTAGTGTAATAAGTGTATAATTAAACATTTGATTTGTCGAGAAGTGGCTGTCTCAAACAATTCAATAAATACTATATCTTTTACAAAATATACATATATTTTCATACTACCTATTTTCTTCACTGTTAGGTCAAGCACATTGAGGTCAAATGAAAAAAATATGACTTAGATTGCAACTTGTTATTAAAAACAGAATAATTACAATAATCAACAAACATTTGCCTTCACAAAAATTTTGAAAGAAATTGAAATTGCACATATTTGTCTTTCGTTAATCAGTCTCATAATAATCACAGAAACAAAATATTACCTTAATAGCAATAAGTGGAGTCCAATAGTGTAGTCATTATGCTCATTGCAAAGTGTAGTCAATGTAGCATGGTGAACCAAACTATGGCGGCCTGGTGAGATGCTTTTTCATGCCCCGCCTAAAATACTCAGGATTAAAGTTGGAGGGAAACACGTGCGCTGGTAGTGAATTCCAACCTGTTACTAGCCTGTTGGTCTAGCGGTTTGTGGCCCTGAATGCTAAGCCAGAGGTCGTGGGTTTGATTCCAACTCATTACAAATATTTATGTGATGAGCAGCTGTCTAGTTACCATAGTACAAGCTCTGCTTAGTTTGTTATCAGACGGCTGTGTGTAAGATGTGTCAAGTAACTATTATTATTAGTATTAAACCCCCTATCCCTTCCCCTTTTTCAATTCCTTTTACACCCCCTTCCCTTCCTCTCTTTCCCCTCCTACCTTTCCTCTACTCTAAAAGTCGGATTGAACTCTTGTGACTTTTGAGATGCAAGTATTCATGGGAGGCGGAAATCACTTGCCATCATGTGACCCATGTACTCGTTTGCCTACTATATTATGAAAAAAAAAAATGTAACGTAGTCAAGTTTTATATAGATATATTTCACAATCATTGTCATATATGTTTGCTGTTTGCAACGATAGCGACAATGTTATTGGTCTTAACTGTTCAGTGTTCATTAAAAAACAAAAACTTAAAATAATATTTTATAACGTATAATTAATAAATTTATTCTTAAAAAAATATTCTTCTTTAATAAATTATTCTTCTTTGCGTTGGTGTATAAGACCTCAAATTGTTTTTTTTTAAGTCCTTCGATTCAATACACAATTACTTTGAAATACTTATAAAAGAAACTATATATTTGTCCTCGAGGGTGGCATTCTTCTACGAAAAGAGGGCTAAGGGTTTGTACTAAAGTATTTATAAATTATTTAATTTTCGTTTTCTTGTTATTTAAAATTTGAGTATTATAAATTATTTGAGTATTATATACTGAAACGGGTTTCAGGTAGCTCTATAGTTTTGTTTTAGCTTTATTAAAAAAAAAAACAAAATTCTATTGAAATGGTTGAGTTTTAATTAAAACTTAAATGTTCTAAGAAAAGAATAAATATCAAGGGTCTTTATTGATTTTTAATCACCGTTCCATAAAGGAAGATATATCAATAATAACTTAATATTGAACATAATTTTTTAACCATTACAGTTTTTAAGTCCAGATAACGTAACGGATTTCTTGTTCGAAAGCTTTTTGATACAGCCTTCAGAATCGAAGGGATATCTTAATATACCTAAGCTTTTTATACCACATCTTTTTGGTACGAAGCAATTTATTTTTGCTAAATCAGCGATCATTAATAAAGTATTCATTCGATCATAAACCCAGACTCCGATACGCTTTCATTAATATTCCTGAAATTATGCGTAATCTCCATGTACAAAAAGCTCGGTTTGCCAAGACATTTTTTTTTACGCCTCACACGTGCTCTTAAACGACAAACATGCACCTACATAAAAATCTCTAGCATTTTTATACAATGATGTATTTAAATATTATGTGGCAAATAAGCAAGCAATGAGTGCAGTTGCAGTTTAACAGCTTTGCAATTCCAAAGGAATGAAGTAAATCACGTTTTATATAATTTCATCGCTACAATACCGTTAAACAACAATATGATCATATAATATTAATTATTCATATTTTATACAACGAAATAACTTTCTCCTTTCATGAACTCCATCATTAACTTTGACATAGTAACCTAGTCGCCAGTGCCAACTACTGACTTACAAGATGCTTATAGAGTTGTTAGTGTTGAAGAAAGTCTTGCTAATCCGCGGTCCGAGGACAATTTACATTAAATATGTTCATGTACTAGTAGAATATATGCTTTTCGCATGATTATACCATTCCTTTAACATTATTTTTATGCCAGTCAAAAACTACCTGCAACGTTTCTGTCTAGATATTTTTATCATGGTCCTTAATTTTAGAATAAAATTAGATTATACTTTATACCTCTATTTGAAGTAGATTAGTAAGATTCTTTGTAGTTATTAAATAATCTACATATTTTTGTGGGGGTTAGTCTTATACATCACCACGTATCACCAAGGCGCAGGGGGGTTAAAAAATGTAAAAAAAATATCACTTGATTAATGGACATTTATTTCGCCATGCTTAAATACCTTTTTAAAATATACTAATATATTTTGATATGCCTGTTAATTTAGTCATTACTGATCCTAAGCCTAAGCCAGAGGTTGTAGGTTTGATTCCAAAACAAAATATATATTTGTGTGATGGACACGAACATTTGTTCTATGTATGGATTCAATTTATCTATAATATGTATAATTTGTATAATATGTATTTAGAAATACTGACAAATATTATGTTTGTTGCTTGTACTACGGCATTCAGCAGTCTGGTTACAATAGCACAAGTTCTGTTTAGTCGTGGATCAGATAAACTTGTGAAAGATAAGCGTAAAAAACAAAAAAAAAATAGTTACTCAATAATAATAATTAGTACATTTTACTAACTGTCACTGCACTTGAAATATGTGTGAAATGATAAACTCTGACTTACTGAAACTCAAAATGTACGAACATGTGTATATATAAAATGTAAATCTAATGCATGTGTATACTGTTAATGCTGTCGCATTATGCAATTTTTGAGAGTAAAATGTTAATTATGTACTCTTCTTTGGATTTGTACGAGCTAAAATACTTAGTTAAGTTTTGTTAATTACTTACTTATTTAACAGTAAGAGATCTGTTGTTATTTTAAATCTTATGAAAATATAAATCTGTTAATATTTTTGCTTACAACAATCATTTCTCATTTTTCAAAGAGTTTAGGTGATCATTCATTTGATACCCTTCATGTATCGCTCACTATAAATCTTCAAAGAAATGACAACATATAATTCAGTGTTAGTTCTATTTGCGACAAGGAGAATCTTAATAAAACTCTTGAGTTTGATTATAATGTTAGTCTATTTATAGATGGTCATTTTTAAAAATACTTTCGTGAAAAAACATTTTTATAGTTTTAGACTTTGAATGGCCTGTTGGTCTGGTGTGATCCTGAGTGGGTTTCTTTCCCTCTCAGGACACATAATGGTGTGATGCGCATGATCAGTTGTTCTGTGTCTGGATCTAATTTATCTATGATGTGTATGTATTTAGAAACATATAAATATTTAAATCAAAAAGCCATTGGTGAGACGTCTGTAAAAATGGTTTTGTGTTTACAAAAGTGTCTTTTAGATAGGTTTTTATAAGATTAACTTGAAACTAACTAGCGTGCGCACAGTGCACCACAAAATCCGTTCCATGACAAGTTTGGATAAGACGTCAAGCCTCTGAGCACTGTATTTGAATCGTAAATACCCGCCTGTCCCGTAAAGAAAACAAGACAATGAATTCGGAAATACCCCTCCCTATGTCGATGTTTAATCAGTTAAATAGAGACGTTTAAGACCTTTTGGTTTCCGTTTATGCGATATTCAGTGACAGAACATCGAAGGTGTGTTGTATATCACTAATTGAGTAAAGTTACTTGAGGACTGACCCCTTCGCATCTGGGAGAGGACACCGTGATGCGAAGGGGTCAACGCACTTGTTACTAGGCTTGTTGTTGCTCGGTCACTGTAAAGAGCAATCCAATCTAGTACATTCACTCAAATGTACTAGATTGGAATGCTTACGGATTTCTAGTTCATTGCGTTTAGTACCACATTATATATATGCACTGAATATTTTATTCTTCTTTCCTTCATACTTTGTAGGCGAACGGTCATGCTTATAACAAGTAGATTTTTTTCATAAATAATGTTTGAAATAATCATTACTTTTGCAAGTTTGTGTTTAAAAGTCAAATTTAAGTGTTTAATATTATGTCGCGTAAATATATCATGTTATTGTGAGAGACTAAAATCATCATATACATTGATTCTCCGCCTTCCCCGATAAACGGGCTATCCAACACTAACCATTTATATTCAATTTGAGCTAGTAGTTCCTGAGATTTGCGGGTTCATCCAAACACAAACTATTAGTATAATAATATTATATAATATAATACGAGTATACATGCATTTAATAACATTAAAATAACAATAATTATAATTATTATGTCAATGCATAACCAATCATATAAACCAAAAAACACCCAAGTTGATGAAGTTTACTTCAGGCTTCAATTCTCTATCTACAAATAAATATTAAAGTTATAGTCCCCAACGGTTTTTCATATAAATATCTGGTTAGTGTATTGCCTTATATGCTGTTTTGTAAATGGTACTTAAATTTACATAATCACTTCTTTAATTTAATATTTTATTACCCGACTGCGCTAAGAAGCTTATGTTTTTTGTGTGTATGTATGTATATATGTATGTATGTTTCTTTGGCCCGCCCTAGAGCCTAGATCGATTGATTTATATCGAATTTTCTTAATAGTGCGAGTTACATAGGGTTTAGAACTTCAAAACGACGTCCGGGAAAAACAAATAAGAAAAAGTTAAACGTAGCCTTTTATGTAACGCGGTCGGATTTTGTAAGTTTTTTAATATTTTTACAGTACAGTACACAAAACAACGACAAATATTCATCTTGTCAATATAATGTTATTCATATGTTATGCTCAATCAACTGTTTCTATATAATCCTCTCGCAATAACCGTCCCAAGGTTGTCTCGTAGACATCGCCCTAGCGATAAAACCTATTGTATTCGTAAATTAATTTAGTCTCTAATTAACTGTATATTGTTATTGATGTAGGTAAAGAGATCAACCTTTTATAATTAGGCTCGTCATTTGTAACTGACATAGAGAGTCACTAAAGACTAAGTAGACTAGACAGTTTTAACTGTAATTTTTTTTGTGAAATTGAAATAGCAAAGTACAGTCTATCTCTGCCTTAAATTTTTTACAGACCCATTCAGCCGTTCTGATTGTGTAAGAAACATCCGTTCAAACATACGCATTTATATTAGTAGTAAATTGTACTTGCCATTACGTACTTATTAGAAACATTTTTTCTAGAACTGCTTGATAAAACCGAAGTCATCACTTAGGAAGGGAAGATGTGATAAGGAAAACGAAAATTTTCAATATTTTAAAAATATAACAAATTTAACATCTTAAAAGTTAAGTTTGTTATAATCGATTGATCTGTGCGGCTAAGATAATAATATTAAGCATGCCTTCGAGAAGAGAACAATTGTGATTCTCGCTCCTTCCCCCCCGATCATTGTCAAGAAGAGGAACACCAGGGTGGTTTTTAGTCGGTGAGAGTCCGACAGACCCCTTGACCCACAGAAGTCCTCCCTAAAGGACAACCATGAGGATCTTCCACCCTGTAAACAAAAAAATAAAATATTTAGTAAATGATTCACCAAATAAACAGGATTGTTGAATCATATGAAATAATATTATCCCGTCTTATAACTAAGCATTCTTTCATTTAAAATGCGGCGGATGATATTGCGCAAATAGATCAGTAGAGTAAACTTTTATAGAGTTTGAACTAACAAGGCTTCAGTGTTAAGTTTCCAATTGAAAACGACCAATGTGTTGGCCGTAAATAATTAAAAAAAAAAAATAAGCGAGCTATCGTATCTACTCCCTTTAATTATATAGTAAGTAATGTTTTAAAGATAGTGCAACAGAAGAGGGCTCGAATCGGAACCTGCAAGTCGTCGACAGCCAGTTTGAGTTCCTTGAGCTATTGCTTATAAGCTGAAGCAATCCATCTTTACAAGCAATATCCACTTTCTTTCATGGCCTTCCCTTGGTCTTACCTTTCGCTTACAATATACTCCCTATGTTCTCATCTTTAATTTCTAAATTAGGTTAGTAAGGACCGTGTGTAATGGCAAGACGGGGTGTTTAATACAGGTTTGCGCGTATGTGTGCAACAAACTCAGAGCTATATTGATGGAGGAGTAACTTCATCCTATGGAAGATCAGTCTCAGTCAAAACCCATTGGTATTAAAGATTAGTTAGCTGACCTGCAAGTCACATTTCTTTCTTGTTTTAAAAAATAAACTCTTACTATATTTGTTGTATTTTTCTTTAATTTGTATGTAATTGTCCATATACATATAAATAGTAAGAAGTATTATAATTTAATAATATAATTGAATATTGGGATATACCATAATAATATAAATTCGAATGTGTGTCACACACACAATCAGCACAAGCACATCGGCTTCGATTTCCACTGTTTACTCTAAATCCTACAACAAAAGGTTTTTGTTAAGGCCTATCATAAACTATATAATAATATTAAACCACTTACAATTTTTGCCAACATTTGCATACCAACGAGCTAATCCTTAGTTTAAAGTCTAAACTATTTAGTAGTTCTCAGGACAGTTCAAGTTTCAAGTTCAGGACAGAAACAAAATTAATTGGGAATTAATATTGCAAACTGTTGAAACAATAAATAAAGATGAGAAATTCGTTGAATACACAATGTTGGACCTAAATAAACCAATCTATAAAGGACCTATGTTAAACCGATCTCAAAGCTGCCGTGTGCGGCGGCCGTATTCTGATTTTATATTGGGTTGCATATTTTCTCTAAATGATCACCCTAAAGTTATAAAAAACACGCCTTATGTAATGACAAAGTCTGCTTGAAATAACTGACTCGTAAAAATCCTCTGCATTTCTTTTATTAATTTTTTGACGTGTGGAAACCGTCGGGCAGCGTCCTTGCCAAGCTACAGTGAGCTTGTTGTCTTTCACTTTTTTTTTTTCAACACTAATTAGTTTTTGTATACATATATCAAAGACATTTACAGTCCTATTATTATTATTTACTATTGAGTTATGATAATAAAGGAACTAAAGCAGAACTTCTTTGTTTAGATGAGCGTTTAAGTACCTGGGTATCCCCATTCAATTGATATACATTTAGTGTTTTGTTCCGATAGTAGTGGTGTATGTCCTGTGCCTATTTTGGACTTACTTTAAAACCTATTTTTAACAAAGTCCAAAAAGGTGAACGTGCTAAATTCCGTTCATTTGTATGTTATATATGTACAGATATTTACATGTAAGTATATGCTAACAATGTATTTCATTAAAAGGAAATGAGAAGCCATGCAACTAGAGTATTTTATTCTGGGTTTAAATAGGTTTAAAGTTTTAGTAATAAAAAACACGGTGTTCTATTATAAGTAGGTCTATTGTAAGAGGCCTGGGTATACCCAAAAAGGGATGCTTCCAGGAACATCAACAAACTTTGGCCGCGGCTTTTCTAGGGCTTCCACCTAGCCTAGCCCCCCCCCCCCCCCCCCCACAGTATGAGAGGCGTGCATGGAAAACGTCGTGCCACCGTCTTAGGCCTACTTTTGCCAGGATACAGGCAGCCCTGACCGTTACCCTTAGGTCAGAGCTCATGGAGGCCTGAGATCATTTTGTCCTCTCCTACGCCTGGTTCTTCTTCTACGGGATGGGCGAGTATTTGTCCTCTCCAGTATCCTCTCGGCCAAGTCTTAGGTAATCTAGAAGTGCACACGAGAGTTAAACCATATTTTTAACTATAAAGAAGTAAGTAAGTTTTAACAAGCAACTAACAGTTAAAAGCAAAAAAAAACGTTCCTTTTACGTAAGTAAAAAATAACGAATCACAGTTTAAATGATGTCACAACACGAATTTTTGTGTTAAAATAATTCGTCCGTAAGTCAATAAAACTCATTGTATGCCATTGTGTACTTCCATCGGTAGACAAACGAGTTTACATAAAAAAAAAATTAACATCGATAATCATAGGAACATTAATTGTCGGCACGATAACTTTGTTAACGTGTCTCGTCCGCACCGAATTGTAACATCATGTGACAACATTTGAAATGCAGATCCGACCATTTCATTTTAAAATCAACAAAATAAAAAGGATTTGAATAGGTTCAACTGAAGAATGTTTCTGGTTAATAAAAGGAGCTTTTCAGTTGGTTTTAATGAATGTTTAATATATTTAAAGTGATTTATTGAGTGTAACAATATTTGTTCACCTCTATAATATGATTGTAAACTTTTTTGTAATCGTATGTGATATGAAAATTTAACTAAAAAATGAATATCGTAGAATGTCAATTGAGAGCAACGATCTAAAAGTAAATAATGTAGTTAATTTTAAATCTTTCTCCTGAGAGTCAGAGAAAGGGTTTGCATTTTATAATCTTGATCAAAGGTATGTAAAATTTCTTCATGATATCTAAAATCTTAGTGTAATAAGTTATAATTTACATTTAAGATACATACACACATACACTCACGCTTATATACCCGAGGGGATAAGCAGAGGTGTCTCAGACGCCCTTATTTTGAAAACCATAATTTAGTCCCACTTACGTAATAGATGCCTTTTACCGTCATCCGGCAACTGTATGACTTCACATATAATGTCTGATAGATAACAGTCCAATGCTAAAGTCGCCTTGACGCACACGGCTTGAAATTTAACTGACCTCAGTAATGGCCTGGGTAATATCGAGTTACCCGTTAGCAATCCCACACACAAATACTAGTTTATAAAAATGGTTATGTCACTGTTAGTAACTGATGATGAGGCATTTTTAAACTGGAAATATAAAACATCACCAAAAACAGAGTAAAAGACATTTTTTGTTACTTTCGTAATTTTAAAGAATGAATACAAATAGTAAGAATTAAACCTACTACATACAGACACTCACGTGCATGTTGAGCAGTTAAAGTGCAATATATTGTTATATCTATGCAAACACTAGTTCTAAGCCTACCTTGTAATTGAGAATACAATTAGTCTATGTCTTGCATTTTATTAATACATCGTTTAATACATTTCATGCGATAGAATAACACCGATTCTCACTAACACATACTCACATTATAGTCACCTCGATTCTCAATTTTACTTATAAGACAAAACCTCAAAAAACTCGTTTAATAAAATGTTGAGTCACACACTTTTTTTATGTAGCATTTACAGATAGCGATGTGCAGTATCGACATTTCAGTATCGTTTACTGTCATGTTATTGCTTTGTGTATGTCATGCTATATAAAAATTATTAATAATTGTACACATACGAATGTTCAAAAAACTTAAATTGTACTTGATAATTAATGCAATTTGAAAAACGAAATCTAAATTATCTTTTAAAATTTTTGGGCAAATCATTTCTTTTATTGCAAATAAAACACTTGATTCTCCGTCTTCAACGAAAAAAGTGATGAGTTAATTCAACAGACAAAGTGGAAGTTTTAAAGACGTGTTAATGAGAAACAATTTGTAAGACTCTAAACTTTTAATAGAATATTCTTTACATAACCTTAATTTTAACTTTAGCTTCAATGTTCTTAATAGAACCCATAAGTTTTACTTCCAAAAAACAGAGAGTATATTTTTAATTATGTACAAAGAAAGAACAAGCAAATATCTTAAGCAAGCGAGTTACACATATCCAGTATAAAGCTAAGCCATGTCTTGTTGATATTACGCTACTGTTGAGGTTTAAGCAAGGTCTTGTTAATTTTGTAGAAATGAAATTAACATAATATTTTAGAAGACTAATAGTACTTTTAAGACCATTCTCATCAGTTGTCCTGTCTCGGGCTGTGCTTTTATGAATATGCTGAATACCAATATTTTCTGTATTTCTCTACTACTACTACTAATTATATTTTAAACTTTACAGAAAATGTAAATATAGCTTCTGATATTTATTAATATTACATTATGACCTATAGTGAATGAACTTGTTAAACTTTGACTAAAGACTTTTGACTTAGAGTAAAAAAGGAAAAAGTAGGAGTACATCAATTTTGACCAAACATGTCAATATGTTATCACGTCAAACTAATATTCAAACGTCAAAGAAATGAAATTTTACAGTGGCCAGTAACAAAGAACTCTTCCTGCAATCCAGATCAGTCAAAGAGAAGCTTGTTAGTCTCAAGGTATGCCAGGAGACGATTGTTCAATACACACTCCATGATCTTGCACATTATGGAGGTGATTGCAATAGGTAGATAATTGGCCAGGTTTGCACGGCTTCCCTTCTTCGGAACCGGTTCTACACTACCAAACTTCTAGAATCTTGGGATTTTGACACTTTCCAATGAGAGTCGATAAAGGCGTGTTAAAACAGGATACACCTCGGCTCCGCAGCACTTCAAAATCACTGCAGGATGCCATCTGGTCTGTTGGCTTTATTCACGTCATGGTTTCGCAAACATTTAGTTTTTAACTAGTCTCCGACTTTTACTGCCATACTCGTCTCGTGCCTTTTAGCCTAGTATCAGGTGGCGAAGACAGAGACACAGATTACACCACACAGTGATCCGATGTCCCAAAGGGTGATGACGGACACCGAATGACTGTCTGGATCAGTGGTCGGCAGACAGTCCAAGCAATACGCAGTGCGACCCTTAAACGTCGGGAATGCGAGTGAGTTCATGAACAAGTTGGGGGAGGCCACATGTCATTGAGAAATTGCTTTCCCCCCCGCCCACAAAACACCAACTGAGCAGATGGAAAGCATAATTGGACTGTGTCCGCAGCATCGCTGAGATAATTTATAAGCTTAGTTTTTCCTGGTCTCGGCTGTAAATAATGGTGCATATTACTTCATCAAGGTTAGTCACGTCACAGCCACAAGAATCCACAAGAATCCACAAAATTGAAAATGAAAAGTCCGGAACCACCAAGTCACGGAGATGCCGAAAATATATGTCGTCCGATTTTCGACCGACTTTAATTTGAAAATTTTAGCATAATTTATAAATGTGATTCTCTGAAATACATTTATTGTGTAAATATAAATAAATAATAAAATATATTCCTTGATATGTAAATATATGTTTGTTTAAAATTGACCCTGAAACACATTTTTGTGGCAGGCAATAGAAATACTTGTTGACTTTAAATTGTAATACCTTTTGTTAACTTTGTTCATAATCATTGACTAATAGTTACGAAAACAAACACTAGATTACGCACTTTTACGTATCATAAAACATAATTACTGCGAGCGAGAAACTATTTTATAAGAACAAAAGCATAATCAATTTAGAAAATATTATAAATACTATACAAGAACTTTCGATATACTACGTAATTTTTACAATTAACACATTGCAAAATTGGTAGAAACTTTAGCCGTAAGTTTCCCTGACTTATATGTATATTGTGCCACCACTAAAACACAAGCAAATTATCACATCTTGACATCGTTAAAAAGTCCATGTTCGCAGATGTGGAAAAATAAACTGCTCTATAAATTTAACATGGTAATATTTTGATAACATCCAAAATGATCCATTGATGTCAGTGCTCACTTTAACGTCATTGTCCTGAAACATTTATTGCTAACAACACTAATGTGTCATATTTAGATGCATTCTCAAATTTATATACGTGTAAACAAACACTACTTATAACAATTAAATTTCAGTCAGTAGGTCATATTTCAACATATTCTCCAACTATTAAATCTTTAGACATGACATTATTTGC
This sequence comes from Tyria jacobaeae, assembly GCA_947561695.1. Classification (NCBI taxonomy): domain Eukaryota; kingdom Metazoa; phylum Arthropoda; class Insecta; order Lepidoptera; family Erebidae; genus Tyria; species Tyria jacobaeae. Next base: position 5,341,166 of record OX387215.1, on the reverse strand, counting down.
ATAAGGGCCATTAAATCTCAAGAGTGCAGCTTGGAGTAAGATCTTATCACCGTACAAGCAGGCAGCGTACTTAAAAACCAGGTGACACGTCTGATATGATTTTATTTGTTTAAATTTAGTTGGAAATAATAAAAACTTCCAATATCTCTATTTTAGAAACCAATATAAACGTACTAAATAACAACACTCAACATACAGAAATAAAAAGTAAATAGAAGTAATTTACCATAACTTCACATCACAATCATGTAATCGTCTGACTAGTTTCATTGTAGTCAACTTTCCGTTGTTTCAGTCGGCTTTAAAATCAACATGTAATGATTGAGTGTAGGTATTTAACTATACATATGTAACTTAGTTATATTATTTAATATATTTTAAAGAGGTTAGTTGCACATACCTTTCATTTTATCACTCATGAATATAACTACACATGAATATAACATGAATATAACATGATAACATTTTGGGGGTTATATTAAATTGATAAAATGGCCGTTATTAGCTGTGAATGATAATGAGTGTACCTTATTGTTTTTCTGTTATACTACTAGGTATAGGTATATCTTTAAACATTCTAAATACATACATACGCTAACGCCTGTATCCCTGAAAGGGTAGATCGAGGTGTACTAAACACTTACATTTTGCCAATTGGAATTTGGCCCAACAACGTAATTGGGGACAAGCTTATTGCCTTCAACTGGTCTTACTGAGGGTAAAGAATGGGAAATTGGGAATATATTGAAATGAAAAAGTTAGGAACATTCTGTAATATAAAAAATTAATATAACAAAATATTTTTCTCTTCTTCAATCTATTAAATTAAACTGATTGGACAATCATATATTATCTGTTAGTAGCTTGGAAGTCTCATTATGTCGAACATATAACAAGAGCAATATCAGTTGTGTATTATTAGTACTTTCCTTTGGCCTAAAAATAATAACTTACGCGACTTAAAAATTGTGATCAGATTTATTTCTTTCAATAATAAAAGTCAGAGCAAAGACTGTCTAACGTAAGTTTAATAAAAAATGGCTCTGAATATGTGCTTGTGTTTCAAGATATTGTTTGACGAGAGTAAATTTGAGTGCGCGTTTTAATAAAGGTAATAAAAGAGGTGATCCACATTTATTTACAAACAGAATTAATCCTCGGTAAAAAAATAAGAAATAAAAATTGATCAAGGTGAACTGACGTATTTAGCAGTCTAGCAGCACTTAAGTGAGTTACGGAGGATTCGTTCGCGTTTCTTTCTAAAGGACTTAAGGCTAAGTTTGCAATATCAGTATTTGTCAACAGCTAATTGTTGGTCATACTTTAAAATGAAAATTAAAAGTACATTGACCCTCTTGACTATGAAGCAATATTTGCAGTGGTCGCCTCGCTACTACGTTGTACCGTGTATTGGGTGTTCTATCCCAACACGCGACCAGTACACTGTCCATAAATAGTTTCCGCGAATTTCTTTGTGTTCATGCCTTGTCTTAAAGTTTACACAGTGCCATACAATACAGAATTAAATTATAACTAGGGAATTGTCTAATAACTGAACTAAATATTTCAGGAAGTTCTCGACACCAGTAGTAAAAATATTTAAGAGAGCTAGAGGTCATGGTTTCGATGCCTGAAATGAAATTTATGTGACCTAAAATTGTGTATGTTGTTTATATAGTGTGAGTTTTGTTTGTTGTTATTTTGTTACACCCACGCTTTATTTAACTGTATTAGGTGTTTTCAATACCAAAATTTTGATTCAACAATAATATTATTCCAAGCCGCCTCACCCTTAATCTAATCTCTTTATAAGGGTCCCCACATCTAATATTTGGTAGTTGCATATTGAATTTGGTAGCGGTGTTCTATTTACAAGAGTTTGACTGAGGGTTTAGTTATGCTTGTCTTTTGATCTTTAATGCAGTGTACTTTATGCAACCCCAGTTTTAATAATGGTATATAAAAACATTGGAAGTCTATTTTATCTTTGTCCTCTTACACTTACTCTCACACCGTCAATCGGTCACTTTAGACATTAGTAAATTGATGGTAGAAAGGGAAGGAAAGGGATATCGTTAATAGAGATGGATTGGAGAGTATCAACAATAGCTCAAGCAAGTGAGAGTCGCGTACCTGTAACTCGAACTGGCTAGTGAAGGGAAGTCAGAACCCTCTAACTCTAAATATTTAATAATATGTAGATCATCTTAATTTTGTAACTTTATAATTTAGGAAATACGTTTTAATCGACGTAAAAAGCAGGATAAGACAGGAAAAAAAGACATTTATACTTCCCAATATTAGCAGAAATAACCCTTTTAAATGTAAGGATATGGCAGCCATCTATTAATTAGTATTTTACAACAATATGTACCTACTAATACACAACCTCAAAAGCCCTTAATTATAATCAAATCCAGTAGTTTCACGCACGTCTATATAAATAATTTAATTATTAACTTTGATCTTTGCAGTTGGTAAATTACATCGCATTAATTTTGAAATGTCTTCATTTGATTTTACTATCTGGCGCAAATGAAATAATGTTCATTTTAGTATGTTCCGTAATATGTTGATTGCTCCTTTAAGTTCTGTCATGGGTGTTACCCTACAAACATTGTGAAGTACTGCTGTTGCAAAATTATGTCACAATGTCATTATCAAAGATATACAAAATGTTTATTTATCTTTATATCAATAAATCTTAATATCAACAAAATCAAAACTTCCAATTATGAAAAAAATTTCATTCGCAATGGTTCCCGTGTCGCGAGGGTCTAGACAAACAACTTTATTTATATGACACAAATATTTGTTAAAGCATTTACAAGATATTCTTTTAGTAACGTGTGGTTCACGGTGAAGTAGAATAGGGCGACCACATCACTTACCGGTGGTGGTGTAAAAGGCGGCTAAGGGATTGGGCTGTTATCTATATATTTTAATATAAGAAATGTATGTTTACTGAGCGCTAAACTTCTGATATGTTCTTGTTCTATACCCCAACCACGACTTCAAAACAGCATCTATAATGAAGATAAACAGTAGAAAACAATATGCCATACACAAATAGTGAAAGTTGAAACAAATATTTGGAATGAAACACAAATGTTTGCTCACGTTTGATGCCCTAAGTAAATAGGGTTGAAAGGATTGACTTAATTTTAGACTTGGTACTCGTAAGTGATGTTGAACGAATTGTTTTTATTTTTTGTAACTACGCTAGTTCTGACAATTAGTTTCACACTACGATCATATGCTATTTGATTTAAGTACCTAATAAATATTAAATACATAAAGTTACCTGGACGAAAACGGTTCAGGAGAATTAAACAGAACCGTACTTAAAATTATATGTCCGATTTATTCTAACGCCTTTTAGAATAAAAATAAATAAAATGATGAAAAATGAGAGGAGTTTTGTAAACCTAAGGAAGATGATAAAAAAAGGAATACCGATATGTGACACAGAGTATCCGAATATTGACTAGCTATCGTTATCCAGTAATTATTTTGAAAACCTACTAGTTATAAAAGTAATATTATTTATTCTGAGAAGAGTAAAAGACACAAGAGTCAAGAGTCGTTGTCGTAGTTTATTCATAATTTAGGAATGCGATTTGATAACTTCCTCTGGCTACTTAATTGCCATACACAATTATATTGATCGATCAAAAGATGGGACGAGATCATGTACGCAAGGGAGTAAATATTTTATAATCTCATTAGCTTCATCACAGAACAGTAAGGGCAGCTAACTAACAATTTTATAAACATTGAAATTTAGAGGGAAGTAATGTTTGTACACGATATGCCTCACTACATATTGTAATGTAGCGAATATATTTTTTCTAATATATGTCCTGTATAACAAAAATATACGTATTTTTTTCAGAGCACGATCAACTCTACTTCAATTATCTTCTTTTTGTCATCACAACTACACTGCATGGAAATAAAGTTATTAAATAAATATTTTCAATTTTATTTAAAGACGAACTTTCCATGGAGGAAAAGATTTAATAATTCCTATCCTATAGTTAATCTAAACCGACTTCGACGATTCAAAACTCTATTGTAGAATACACAAGACACAAAATCGAATAATGAGATAGTTACGACGATAGCAATATTAACTTCGTATTAGATTTAGACCGCCAAACTGAATAATGTTTAGTTTCTGCACAGATTTGTTCTTACTCATATGGTTATAGAGTTGTACCTTGAATGGCAAAATGTTTCGCAAGTATCAACAATGCTCACGTAAGTTTTAGTTTTGGTAAAGACTTTCCGACCACTAATATGTGACAAAGTGGTGTGCCATACTACGTTTAGTAGTTATTATAAATAATCGTATTCAAATTCGTATACTTCTTACCAAAGCCATTTGTTCATGCATAAGAGTATTAATATTATGCATACACAAAGAAGTAGTTGAATATAAGCAATATTTTGGATAATACATCTGATTATGGTGGGTTGACACTACTAAGGACCTGTATCTCAGATTGTCAGCTCTCCACTTTAAAGTAGTTATAATTCATATTAATAAAGAATGCCCATGAGTTTGTTTGCCCGATTTGTTCTCATAATCATCAACCACCTTGAAACGGGCGGTTATAGATCAACACAGGCAGGTATTTGATTATTTTATCTTTTTAATATTAATTTGACAGACTGCCAGTATAATTTTGCAATTACAGATAGAACGATAGATATAACGTCTCGGTTGCTCAGTTTATGTTGTCTTATGACAGTGATATATACATATATAGTAGTAGTATTACATATATATCACTGTGCTACAAATAAATAGCTTGTTAATTGAAAGTGTAATAATAAAACGGCAGAAGTGTAAAGTTATTAATAATTTTATAAGAGAGTTTGTTAAATTTCGCTTTTAAAATTCTCAATCTTTCCTATGATACTACTCGTAAATAAATACCTCTTAGGTTATATTAACTTGTACCCACAAAAACTGATATTATGTGAAACTGATACTATGAAGTTACCTGACTGGAAAATAGAAGAAGCGATGTAAGCCATGTGGTTCTCGGTGGAGTAGAAGAGGGCCATTCCATCTCTTCCCATGGAGGTCGTAAAGGTGCCTAAGGGATGGAACTGTTTTCTATCAAATAAACAATCATACAGTGCCCTGATGACGGAAATAGGGTTGCCACCTGTTAACTATCTACAACTAATAACTCATCCGTTTTAAATTATGGGTGATAATAATTTATCTAGTTAATATTTAAGATAAGAACTCGAAATCGTAAACATACTGATATCTGTACATTTACTCTACTCTATATTTTCACTTTGTTTTTATTATTTCTACAATTATTTTTATTTTTTTAATATTATTAAGGTGCTTGCCTGTACGCAATGTTTTTCTGCGATTTACGACTAAGGGATCGGTCTGTTATCTATCAAAAACTTTGTATACAGCCACACAGTGGCCGGTTAACTATAATAGGCTTGCCCCTATTCTGAAGTGTATTATTTCGCTTGAAAACGAATATGATCGAGATGGTTGTAACGGAAACTTATAAAACCTGTAACCTCCAAATACTAAGTCGTGTAGTTTTATGAAAGATTTAAAAAACAAATAGTGTAGCAAATATTGATATTAATCCCTGACAATTTGTGCAAGAACCCTAAATCGATATAATGCGGCATTCGGAATGCTCAGCTTAGAAGGTACGATCGTTACCGTATCTCATGTATTGCTTTACTATGATCCGAAAAGGAAAACTTTTATACGTCACAATTAAATTAATATCCTACAGTAGTAATTTCAAATAGTATTATTAAAATAAAAAGTTAATTACACCTTTCTCCCTTCGGTGCAAGCAGAGACAACAGCCCGCTACTTGCTTCTATCCAAACACAGATGACGAGCTTGCTCTACTGTAATCAAACTTCATACAATACCGCAATAGTAACTTTCCGCGATTCCGCCCCCACCGCCGGGGCCGGAATACGCATCGCGTTAATCATTTAAATGTGGGTCTTGGTCGCCCTAGTTTGCCAGCGATGCCCCAAGCCGAGGTGCGTACCCCACAGGGGGTGCCCTTGGGCAACGGAGCTTAAAAAAGACCGGTTTAGAGCCCTCAGCGCTCACCGTAAGCCCGTACCAGGTTGTCGAGGACATCTGCGGCCAACAGTCATACATCATAAAAAAAAAAAACTCACTAACTTATTTACAAATTTTCGTAAGAAAATAAGCAAGTGACAGTCATTGGATGGTGCGAACTGGGTGTAAAAAGTTGGTCTTTCTCCAGAAGGACTATGAAAGATTTAAGACGTACCTACGTACTTAACGAAAAAATGAAATAAAAAAAGCATAATAAAAGTTCAAAAATGAGTCACTTGTGTCACAACCACAGTACGACTTTAATACCTTCGGTTATAAAGAAACCGATGCATTCTAAGTCAATGTGGTTCGAATTTCATAAGAACGATATTTCTATACAATTTCAAACATCTACCCAATTTAATGTGCTTGCATATTCACTATTGATTTTCCAGAGAATTTCTGATGCGTATTGATATTACGTACAAATTTGAAAAATATTACATCTTGCTACAACAACAATGCGTCTAAAACTATAAGTTATGTTATGTTTACCTCATCAAGATTAACTCTGATAGCATTTACTCGTAAATATAATTTAGTAGTGTACAATCATTAAGTAAGTTATGATGGTAGATGGCGCACGCGAGCATGCTGGTATACGACTATCGCCACGCCGCGCGCACATCTGTCAATGAAAGGCCAGGAAGGGGGAGATTTCGGCCTCTGATAACCTCACTCACTCAAGAAATAAAACGAAAGCATTGCTTCATATCAGATTTTTGAGAAGTATTGCTCCGGACGGGCCGGTTCATACGTGCCTAATCATGGCTCTCCCACATTAAATTAGTAAATATGTTTTTATATACATAACTACTTGCAACACAATGAAACAACCCGCCTATTTGGATTATTCTCGGTCAACTAGAATACCGTCTAAGTAAGTTAAATAATATCGTTGTGTCCATTACGAAATTGCAAAGCCAAAGACAAAAATCTAAAGAAATATTTAAAAAACAGACGATGTATCTGATACCTTCTGAAAAGATATCTGAATAGATACCACTGACCTTTTACTCTTTAATGAAAAAACATAAAATAAATCGAACCTACTTCTCAAATTTGGCAAAGTTCGATTTCCGAACGATTACTCAACAAGGGCCACTTTTTGCATCTCTTTCTTTTATATACGCTCATCCCTTTCTAACAGATGACTCGAGTTAGAGCTTTCATTCACTTAAATCAAGTTAAAGGACCACGAAAACAAGAAAGAGCTTCGCAGTGACGTTATCTGTCAACGGACGGCCACTTACGGCTACCGAAAATAGTAGTCCCTTCGGTATTTTAACCCTTATTGCCCTATTGAAGATCTTCAACACACTTATTAGTACCTCTTTTGTACGTATTTGATTTTAGGGTGAAGTTACGGTCACGTTAGAAAGTGGAGCGATAAGAGCTTGATACAAACGAGATTTTTCAATATGGACATGTCGTAAGACTTTTGTAATACTTTAAATATGTATGTGATACCGGTATGATAACCGGGTTAGACAAATATATACTAAGAATGTGTTTAAAGTTGTTTCCTAAGATGAAAAGGAAATAATTCTTCTTTAGTTAGGTTTTCTTTGTCATAAAATAAAATAGCAATGTGTGCAATATTTGCAGATTTCCTATCTTACTTGGCATTGTAATGCAAAACATCCTTATTGATACATTATTTGGGTATATTTCACGACTGAGGGGAGGCAAATTGTTAAATTTATTGAATTTTATGATAGAATATCTTTCTTACTGAGTTTAAAGTTGAAAGTTGAGCACATATTTAAAGGCCTAAGGTGGTTTACAGTTGTGTGGAATACTTTACAAGGGGATAAAGTGGCAAGGTCTAGAAGGACGTATTTGTAGAAATAAATAAACAAAAACGCCTTTACAGTCTTCGTATGTAATTTGTCACAAGTTTGTTCATAAGCCTTTGGCTGTTACGTTAGGGGTGGCACTAAATAAAACAATTGAATTTGTCTTGAGTAAAATCGTCTAGGATATTCACTAAATATTTTTGCACAATATCTGGACTGCCTTTCTGTCTTTGATTTATATCCTAAAACTATAATTTCATTTTTAGATACATTAATAATTTGATATGTTAATAAGAAATGTCCTTGTATTATTAATGTAACGGTTACATTAATAGGTTACATTGTAACCTATTTGTACAGAAATTACTTTTACCTTCAAACCTTCAAGAAAAGAGCGTACTCCTACCTAAAAGGCCTGGCAACGCACTTCAGACTCTTGCGGAAGCACTCAAACTCATTACCTAAAGGCAGTAATGAGTACCTCTCAATAAATTTACATCCTGAACCCAAATGGTCAGGAATCTGTATATTACACGAATAAAATCTCATCGGACTGGGTGTCGCATAATTTTCGAGTATTTTTTGTGAATTTAGTTCACTATTTGCAATTCTGATCGGAACATCTCAACTGTGGCGGTATAGTCCACAAGTTGGGGAACATTTGGTCCATGACAAGCTTTCTATAAGAAGGGCTAATTTTAAATATTGCTTACTCGTCTGTCTGTCAAAAACGTACTAGAAATTTCTATAGATATTACGCCATATCGACGATTTACGGTAGTGATTCCAGAATCGTATTGACTGAGTTAAGTCAGACTTGTATCTTCAGCGACTCTCTTTCTCGAAGTCATTTCGAAATCCTTACTAGAATTTATCGTTTAATGTTTTATGAATAATATTAAAATGAACAGAACTGTTTTTATGACAATAAGGTTGATTCTTGTTTACTTTTATGTCGATAGCCAGCGAATAAAACGAAATGCGTGTGCAGTTTACTAGATCTATATTGCAACTGTTTGTTAGAATATACTAGGACAATCAATACGTGTTGGGAATAACTACTTATAATTACCCAACTCAATATGAACAAAAACAAATATTTGAAGTTTCATATGAATTTCTTGTTGAAATCGTTTCTTCATCTTTGTTTCTATAAAGAGAATACTTTTATTCTAGAATAATATAAACTGTAAATGTTTTACTATATTATATTATATATTTAATATGATAGAAAGTTTATAAATGTTAGATATATTAAGTTTAGAAAGGTCAGGCAAGATTTTCTTTGTGCAGAGAAAGCGAGTTTCGGTTATTTTTCAAAATGTTTAAATAAATTGCACTTTTCTGCAAATAAATAAAATAATCTGTTAGATTTATGCATAATAATATATGTTTTACATAGGTTTACTTACACAAATATGAGCTAAAATAGTTTTATATTCATTGCGTCGTCATTGAATCTAGCAATCTCTGCAAAATGTCTTTAGATATATTATTTATAAAAAAAACCCTACAACATACTCCATAAATATTTTTTCCTACTGCTATTACTATTTGAGTTAGATACGATATAAATAGATTTTGTGGAACAGTTAATCTCTTGGAAAACATACTACTAACCATATTTTCATTGGTCTAGAAAACTATAAAGCCCTACATTGTGCTATTGTATTATATTTAGGTTACATCTTGTGTCTCGTGAGCCGTAAGTGCGCTTTAAGATAAAAGCTCTAAGAAGAGAAAGGGACGAAGAGATGGGAAAATGAGTGGGGGGACAAGGGGGAGTTGAGTTGAGTTGAACTTAGTGGTTCTCAAACGATCGGCAATCGAACGGGTTAAGAGAATAAATCTATGCAATTAACTGTCTCGATGAGAGAAAAGTGAATTGAATTTAACGACGACATCTCTTTGTGTTTTTGTTGTCCAATCGGAGCATTGATAGAATTAGTGATCTTAGAATGTTTTTGTAGATATTAACTCTAATATCTTGATTATTTTATTAATTTATTGCAACTTGATTATCGAAGTGAAATTGAAGTGTGAAAGTGAAGTTCCGATTAACGTACGCACCACTGACAGATATCAGTTATGACATAGACAACTTCATTATAGACCGTTAACTACAAATTAATGACATTAGGCGCAGTGTTGCCTTCCTAATAAATTAAATAATCATTCATTCACATTTATCTTTGGAGGATTTAAAGGCCGAGGCATAGCAAACGCCCCTTTTTCGTAAAATAAGAAATCAGTCCCACTCACGTAGTAGAGGGCAGACCTATTGCCGTCTACCAGTCACTTTAGGAATCAAATGAGAAAATTTGGAGTATATTAAAAGGGATGTCACGGATGGAAGTCAGGCTCATATCATGTAACTCGAACTGACTTATGCCCGGAAGTCAGCACCCTCTAACTGATGGATACTGAGTATTATAGGTCATTTTACTATGTCATAGGCTAGACTAAATATGAGAATAATATAAGTTAATTTATAGTACCCGTTTACTGTACAGCCATGTTAAGAATTTTAATTACATATCGGAACGTTGTTACTGTTTTTTTTTATTCTTTAATACAGGCACGTCTCATAATGCCTCGCTGTACTGTACGGTGATACGTCTTTTCAAGTCGATTCCAAGTACCTCTGCAGCTTTGAAACTATGTATTTGAGCGCTCTTAAATGACTCACAAACTCTTAGGTGTTATTGACTCATTCAACACAACAACCTAAGCAACATAAAGCGCTATCCCCAATATATACGCCAATATAAAATTTCTGAACATGACGGGAAAAATAATTTTCCATCGCTTTTGACATGTCTGAGCTTATGAAATGTGAGCAATGGATCAATCTTGTATAGACACGGATATGAAAAGTGCTATTGAACCAAGAATAGTTTATGGCAGCGTGGGAGATAAGAAGAATAATGTGATACTTAAATACGAGTAGAATAAAAATGTTTTTAAGGTTTGCCTCTATTTAAACCATATTATATAAAAAAAAAGATACATATATATTATCGTTTTGACAGAAAGAGAAAAAATACTGCCTTGCACCACAAGGCAGTATTTTTTTCCACCGCTGACGGGACTATTGAGACGCTGACCCATTTAAGTGTCGCGACTGCTAATGTATACGAAGGTAGGTATAATTGTGTCTAATCGTGTCTAAGTGTGTAAGATAACTTGATTCTTCTAGCCTGCTAGTCTGCGCTAGTTCAAATCCTTTAAGTATATATTAAGGAGGTATTAAGGTACTTCACCACCTGATATTGCATGAATAAAATAAACAAGATGTAAAATTAATTTTATTTATGTGGTAGTAGTTTTGGAATAATAATAAGACAAGTATAATTATAACACATAAGACAAATACATATAACTTACTCCATGTCTATGGAAAGTACTTAAACACTGGTGTTTACGAAACTCTGATATAAAAACCAATAATAGATCACTTATAGTTATATATCCAAACTCAGAACAGTGTCTAGTAAATAACATTTCAGATAGTTAGTCATAAATAACTAACTGAATTGGGTTGTCTATCCTTAAGTAGGTACGTATTAGATGGCTCGACCAGAGTAATATAGAGGCCTTACAGACAACCGGTTGTGAAAGCTTGCTTTGAATTTCGAGGACAGTAAATGGTTACTTTACTTATTAGTTAGAGTAGTGAACTTATAATCAGGTTACCCATATGCTCGTTTACCTCTTTACTCTAGAAAATCAGTTTTTAGCTCGTTAAATATAAACCTAGCTTGCGAATGTGCTCGGAAAACAATATGTTGCGATAAAACAAAGCTAAACTAGTAGACTTCAGACGAAAGCCTTATTACAATACCACGAATATGTTGAAATAAGTTTGTAGACGAGACTCGTAACATTAACTAATAACCTGTAATAGGAAATGTGTCGTAAAAATATGCAGATACGTACCATAAAGAGGGAATAACGACAATGTTCTCTTATATACATACAAACTGAATACTCAGTTAAATTAATTATGACAATCACGTTTATATGTACGTGACTATTTAAGACGAGATTAATTTGTGATGTAAAAGGATTTTTTTTTTTTACTAAAGGTACAGACGAACATACGGTTCACCTGATGGTATGGGACAACCGCCGTCCATGGACACTTGCAACTCAAGAGTCGTAAGTGCGCTGCTCGCCTTCGAGGGTGATGAGGGATAGGGGGATGCGGGGAGGGGAAAGAAGAGAGGTGGATGAGATGGGGAAGAGGAGAGGGGAGGTAAGGGGAGGGGGAGTTGGGCCTCCGGACACCTCACACATTTTGGGGAAATGCAACGTTAGCGTTACTTCACAACCGGTTTTCTGTGAGGCCGTGGTATCGCATCGGTCGACCCGACTAATTCGTGCCTAAGCATGGCTCTACCACTGTAAAAATCTCTAGATTTTTAATCAAATTGCAAAAGTTCTTTGTATTAGTCATAGAGTATTTCTTAAGGAATAATATAGGCCATCAAAAATGGAACTACGGCGCTTAGGAGCGAAGCATAAATGTAGGTAAATTTGCAGGGATTGGCTAGTTTAGTTCATGCGTAAACCGGTCAATTTTTACTGTTTCTAATTTTTTAAACCCATAGATATATATGGATGAAACATACAGTGTTCCGTCATGAGAGCGTCTATTGCTAAGGACCCGGAATACCTTCAGAAGGAAACATCCGGGAACCCCAGCAGATCTTGGCCACCTGACTAGCCTTATATAGTATATGGGGGCCTTACGCTCCCCACATCAAATCGGCGCGCTTGGAATACGTACGTCACGCCACCGTCTCAGGCCTGCTTTTGCTGGGATAACGGTCAGCCCATCCGAATACCCCCAGGCCAGCGCTCATGGCGGTCGGAGATCAGTGTTTGCTCTCCGACGTCTGGTGAGTCTTCTTCGGGATGGGAGAGTACTTGTCCTCTTCCTTTCCCGTTCGGCCGTCTCTTTGGCCAACATCACCTCCTCGCAAAACGAGGCGAGAAAGGTAAAATAAAATAATAATTAAGTTATTCTCGCTTACAGAAACGATTGTTTGTTTAAATAAACTGAAAGCAAATCGATGCTGTTTTTAAAAGAAAGAAGAAAAGACACGTGTAGGTAAGTGACTACTGCTGCCTAAGGACACCTGCAACTCAATAGTGGCTAGTGGGCAAACTACATCAAAGAACTCCGCTCACTCGACCAAAAGTAACGCAAGCATTGCTTCACAATCAGTTTTCTGTGAGGGCGTGGTATAATTCCTTGTGATCCGGGGCTTCCGGCCGGACACCTGATTATAATTTCAAAAAAAAATGTAAATTACAATTATCAAAATTACGAATTGCATTATTTGTTTATCTAAATTTTGCAGGTAGCTAAGCAGTAACATAGCCATTATGGTGAGTGAAACATGAAGATTATATAATGTAGACTACGTAGTCATTTTTTGTGACGTATTCAATATTCGTACCTACCAAGTTGTCCTTTCTAAACTATGTTTTACTTATTATAATTATTATTTTTAAAAAGAAATCGGGCATTTTGTTAGGCTTTATCACTTTGTAATTACTTCTTATCTCTGCCTAACGCGATGAGGAAAAGGCGACATTATGTATGCAGTAGCATCTTATTCGACTAATAGTAAGCGACTGCTACTTCTTGATACCTGGATTTTTAGTTTTCGATGATAAAAGGACAGTTATTGTGTTTGTTTACAAGATATACAACGGCCCATTCTGCATTATCACGTTGAAGACAGTCACGACTTATCGAAAATAGTAAACCTAATAGTTTGAAACTTCAATATAATATCTCGACCACGTGGCGCCGCCATATATATAAGTACATACGTATAAATATACATATCTATGTATAATGCTTGTTTACAGCATAGGATAGTTTATAGCGGAGATAAGGAGGTATCTTGTAAACTAGGTTTGTTCTATGTAAGTTAAAAACCCTTGGGTGTTTATTTAGGCTACGGCTTAAGTATAGGCATTTTTTATATTTTCCTTGACTTAAGTTGATTTTCACCTCCGCATTGTAGCTACATTTACATTGATCTGCAATATCTTTTTTTTTAGATTTCCACGTTTTTTGTAACATCTTGAAACACAACGCTGCAAACATATATGCGAACGCTGAAACATAGTGCACCTTAAAAGCAAAGCAGTGGGCATTGACGCAGGTATACATATGTACATATGTATACTGCATGCAAGGTACGCTGAGTTGTTGTTGGATGATAGTTGGGTGGACTTTTATTTTTTATAATATAGGGGGACAGACTACATCTTGAGAGACGTAACTGCGCTGCACGCCTTTGAGGGTTATGAGGGATGGGGGGATGCGGGGAGGGGAAAGAAGAGAGTTGGGAAAGAGAATTTGGGCTTGGGAAGAGGACTTGGGCCTCCGGAAACCTCTCTAATTTCGGGGAAATGCAACGCAAGCGTTGCTTTACAACCGGTTTTATGTGAGACAGTGGTATCACACCGGTCGAGCCGACCCATTCGTGCCTGGGGATGGCTCTACCACGTAATTATTTATCATTGTCAAACGTATCGCAATCCACTGTTGTCTATAGGATTATCCAAAAGTGCACCCTAGCACCCAGCCGGCAATCATCGACTTGCGTTACGAGTATAAATGAAACAAATATACACAAACGTTGACCTTAAATATATTTAAATAAGTGTAAACTGAATATAATTATTCAATGGTACAAAAAAATACAATGTTCTAAGACATTTCTTTTTTACCACTGGCTCTTTTAAAAAAATGTCTTAGAAATAAGATTTTTTATACTTTATGCTTAGGTACGAATGGGCTAGCTCGACCTCAGTATTACAACGACCTCGCCTTCCATGCATATACCTCACGTCTGCCTGAAATGCATGGATCGTCTTGAGATCCCTTTATACTATTATTTACCACCGTTATAATTTAGATAAAACGCTATTTCACATAATAGCTGCTAGGTGGCTTCAAATAACGTATTCCCAGTATTTTGCTAAATAACGTCGAATGGGGGATTGTAAACAATTACTTCTGTTATTGCCTCCATTGTGGCAACGTCGTATTAAAATTTTGAATATATTATTTTGTGCTCAACTGAACGGAATTTCAACGTACATAATGAGTAACCTTTTTTGTATGGCGAGTTCGACGGAAATTTGCTTAATGTGGTGAATTACATACAGGTGGGGACCATTTAATATTACAAGTGTTGATATTCCATCGTGGTGTTCAGAAATACAATTTATGGTTGCATTTTGCTTTAGTGGGGCACTAAACATAAACAAATGAGAGAATTTATTTATTTAGATTTGACTTTACATTTCTCGTGTATCTATTGAATACCTATATGACCACATTGTCTATAGGGAAACAAATTATGAAGTTTCTGATGATGTGCCTATGCAAATTAATTATGATATAAAGATATCAATCCCGATAACCGACCAATATGCTTTCATATACATTTTTTACATAAAAAAAACTCCATGACCACAGAATTGGTATAAATTTGGTTTATACCAATTCTGTGGTTTTGGTTTTGGCGGAGCATTTTACCTTTCAACGTAGGTCACAAACAGACCTGTTTTGGATAGAGAAACATCCTTACGACTCGCGGGTTCCAATTGTCCGGCTTTTGTCAGTGACTCACGAAGACCCGTCTGTTCACCTATAAAACTATATCATAAAAAAAAACTAGTAATAAATTTTATTTCATTTATTCATAATAAAAGGCTGCGCTCATATCATTTGAAAATAAATAGTTGCATTAATTTATATAATGTTCCGGAAATGTACACAAACACAAAACGTGATATTTACCAAACTTTTGACATAATTGTATTTGGTGTACAAGCCATTTGGGAACTTAGTATATAACTCGGTCTAGAATAACGAATTTTTTACCTATCTGCCTATCTATAAAAAAAACATAGCATATATATATATATACTCATTTCTTATTTAAATCTACCACAAATGTCATACACTGCAGAGTCGCTGTATAGTATTATAGGCTATACGAAATTTCGTGTACTTTTTCAATTAAAGGAGTCCACAACATGCTATTTAATATTATGTAATCAGAAAACATAAAAATTATTGGGCCTGGTCACGCTGGTCTGATGATGAAGTCAGACTAGTGGATTAATATTACCATTATTGCATAGTGGGCAGTGGAACTATTCAATAGTTACTAGTGAAACCTCTTGAGGTTAGGTTCATTTTGTTTGTTTTAACCAACTATCAGATAAATACGAATCTATGTATCTACGAAATAAGAACACACGACATATATGAATAATTACACACAAACATGAGAAAGTGTAGTAAAGACTGGCTATCTATTTATTCTTATCTAAATATCTTACCTACCCGGAAACCCAGAAATTTACTTTTGCTATACAAATACGATCAGCTCAAGATAGTTCAGTAAGAGCCACAGGCAAAAGCTAGTATTTAACATTTCTTCAAATTTAATTTATGGGAAACATCTCTTCCTAATAGAGGAAGCTAAATTTGTAAGTCTACTGTATTCGTTTTAGTTCGGCCATCGTTACAGTCGCAGTTAAAAACAACAATAATTAGATTTAAATTTAAATTTCTAAGACAAAAACACAATTTAGAGACAGATATACACTCCAAAAAGCTCCGTTTGATTGAAGCTTTTAACGTCCTTAATTTGTAATAGGGCTCGAATCAATCTTTCGTTTCGTGAATTTTCCTCTCGACGTCACAATATTTGAGAATAATCAGTCGGATCCGACGTTGAATAGCATCTCGTAAAATGTAGAAAGAATACTAATTTACATGTCTGTCAGTTTTGATAGCTCGTCGATGATTCGGAATCGATAACGGAATAACCATTCGACATAAGTTGGTCGTCTGCTGGTGATTTAGGGTAACGATCTTTATATGCTTATTTGAACCTCAATTTACACTTGTAGAAGTACCGATTCACTTTACTAGAACTTCATTTTCCTTCTTTTTCTGTTTAGAACCTTGTAAATGATTATATTTGCACAAGGAAACCGTGTCACATAGATTTCAAAGGCCCCCTAAGAATAAAGTAAGTATTATAAAATTAACAAAGGCAACGGTTAGAAGTATCTATCGAATTAATGATTTTATAGTGAAAATTTAACAATTCAGTGCATTGAGTCTATTGCGCACGTGTACCTTTTTGTATTTTTTTTTCGGGTCATCACCCCAGTGGAGCTGACTGTGAAGTCGTATGTCGGACTCGAATCGACTAAAACCACACGGTGTTCCATCACAAGTAGGTCTATTGCAACGGACCTGGGTATACCATAGGAGGGATGCTTCCAGGAGCCCTGCAGACCTTGGCCGCCTCATTTGCAAGAGTAACCACTACCATGGAATATGGGAGGCCTTGCCCCCCTCCTGTTTGAAAGGCGAGCGTGGAATACATCGCACCACCGTCTCAGAACTGCTTCTGCTGGGGTAAGGGCAGCCCTACCCAGGCCACTGCTCAGATCATTCTGTGCTGGCCTTGCCCCCCTCTTGTTTGAGAGGCGAGCGTGGAACACATCGCACCACCGTCTCAGAACTGCTTCTCTCGTTCTCAGATCGTTCTGTGCTGTATCCTCTCTGTATCCTCTGTATCTTCTCCACCACTTCTTTAGCCAACATGATCTCCTCACAAAATAAGGCGTCATAATTCCTCGCGACAGCCTCCGCAGTGATAGGACGCACTGCCGGCCTATACGACACAGATACTTAGGGAAGCAGCCTTGGCCATTAAGTATCTGTGTTTACCGGTAGGAGAGGCTGCCATGTCGCCTCTCTAGCCAATCCTCCATGACGGACCTTACCGGCGATTGTGGCGTGCCCTGCACTCGGTGGCTGAAGTCGTTCTTTCCAATAAGACCTGGCTGATTTCAGTGGTTGGATGAAAGAAAGAAAAGCGACGACGACAAAACCACTATGAGTAGTGCTCTTTAAGCTCTTTAAAGCTTGAACATATAGGTCTTCGAGGATCCACCACATGTTGTTTTACAATATGTTAATAAGGTTTGACATGTGCACAATATACAGTTCTAAGGACTTTCTCATCAGCTACTTGACGTAGGTTCTAGAAAAAGTGTATAAGTTTCCTTATTCGGTTTGTTAGTAAATCGATGTGCAAATTAAAATTAAAAATGGATAACACCGATGTAATTGATTGAGTCTACATGTTGAAGGGAAGGAGAATGGAAGGAGTTGGATATTAGTTTTTTCAGTTCTTTCGCTATGAAGTTAACCGAATCCCATGCAATAGTAACACTTTTAACGAAACACCGTATTATATTCTATTTATTTATTGAAATTATTTATTACTATATTTGTTTATTATTCGAAATCGGCCTGTTTTAGAAATAAAATTAAATAATTTAGAGATCACGCAGTTCCGACAGTTCTAAAATAACTCTTAATCTGATGATGAAGAGCGATACAAAATGAAACGATCCACTAATACTCACTAAATATAAATAAAAAATATTGTAATAAAATGTTTACTAATTCAATATTCCATAAACTACCTCGTGGGTTGTGTATAAGCACAATCTATTGTCTATTACAATATTACTAGAGTTGGAACAACTTTTCTAATCTTGATTTAAACTTTAAAGGATTAAACAAAGTAAGTTAAATACATTTAGCTGCTAAAAGACATTCGAAAAACAAAGTTCACGATATCCTCCTGATTATAATACAATTGTTAGAATAAGTAAGTAGGCAACTTAACCTATCATAAGTTTTAGATAAGGCAAAGTAAAACAATGTAATATATAACGTAAGAGGTTGTTCATTCAGATATATTATGATAAGGGAGGTAGCAAATAAGACAAAAACGTCTATTTTACATTGTAGTCTGTTAAATTCCTTCAACCCTTTTAAATGTACTAGTACTAAGACTTTTGTTTTATGCAATAGGGGGCAAATGAGCAGACGGGTCACCTGATGGTAAGTGACTACCGCCGCCCATGGACACCCGCAACTCAAGAGTCACAAGTGCGTTGCCGGCCTTTTAAGACTTTCCAAACATTTATTAACTGTTATAACACAACAATTACAATAAATATGTTCAAATACTTCTCAAGAAAGTTAATAACACTAATTTATTTAGGTCCTTCAAAGTTTGATTCAAGACGTAAAGTCGGGACCCGAGACAAGTGAAACTCTAATGCTAATTGTCTCAATGACGAATGGCAATGATTAAAACATTCTCCGTAATGGTAAAGCGTCTGAGATGAATACATTTAAATGTGAACGAGAATTATTCCAATTTTTTTATTTATTTTTACTAGCTTTTGTCCAAGGCGTAAATAATACGTATATATGTAGTTTCTGTACTCATGATAATGTAAATAAGATTCGCAAAATCCCTGAAAATCTTTTTGCCTATAAATATATAGAGCCACTTACGTAAAAGAGGACAAACGTCGACTCGTGACTATATAAAAAAAAATTAACAAGCAAGAAAATAAAACTTACTTTAGAATACACTTTTGCAATTAAAAGAACCATGTGCAAAATATGTAAAATACTGAGCATCAGTTTTGCTTAAAAACCCAAAACATCAGCTTTGTATTACAGAACCTAAGTTTGTATTACAGAACTAATAAGCGCAATTTTAGAAGCTAAACAGTTTGACATCCCAACACGTGATCGGTCAAGTCCCAAAAGGGCATTTTGGGGGCCTGCTTACAGACGTGTTGGCCAAGATAAGGGTTCATTACGATGGAAACAATTTATTGATAAGTGACCATCAATAAATTGTTTCGAGAAGCACAAAAATAATGAATAATTTAAATTGTTAAAAGAAAAGTATAACTGAACTGCATTGTTAAATCCTTTCAAGTTTTTTTGTTTAATTATCTCGACATGACGTAGTCTATGTCTCTCCTATTATAAAGGCGATTTCAATTGTCACCACACGACATACTGAAATTCAATACGCCTTCTCTCTTTATAACTTGAAAAAGAAACATCATATGTACATACATACTCCCGAAAATGCGCGGTCGTCTAAAAATCTATCGATCATTTTTTTTTAATAAGAATTAGTTTTTTTTGCAAATACGGGGTTTTATTACTTAAGTGAGGTTATTTCGTAATTTTAACTTTATATTTATTGTTTTATTTATGATACTAATTATTTTTAATGAAACTGATGAGACAAAATTTTTATATTTAAAATTTATACTAAGCAATAGAATCTAATGTTATTAAAAGTTTATAATAAATTTATACGCATAAAGATTAACTTAAAAAATACATAAATAACATTTATATCAGGTTAGATCGTCTTAATATTTTTCTTTTGAGTTAGATATTAAATCTCATCGAGTTAAACTCCCAAATTAAAACTTTGTTAATACGCTTTCACAACATACATACATGTAACTAGATGTATTATGATCACTACAATCAAGCTAATACTTGACTCTAGTTGACTTGTTTTAGGGTTTAATTTCAATTGAAAATCAAATACGCAATATGTTAAACTTTAAATATTACCATTTCGATTATTATCTGGTAAAATGGTTGAACTCCAAAATATCGGTTTACTTGTAAAGATATAGCATGTTTGTGTCTACAAATAAAGATTATATATCTATCTATATATCTGGTAAAATGAAGATAGAAGCAGGTTGTTCAATGAGTTCAGGTTATATAATGCTGTTTAGGCTGTAGGGTAGGGTGAAGACACATTATGATATACATACATAAGTACACCAGGAAAGAAATAACTCATAGCTTGCTCAGTATGGTAAAAACAGGTTGGGCACGCCGTTATTACGGCGGTAAGACCCGTTATGGAGGATTGGCTCGAGAGGCGTCATGGGACCCTCTCATACCGGCTGACGCAGGTGATCACTGGAAAGGGATGTTTGAGATCACCTGTGTCTGATCCGCAAGGAGCCAACGCCTGAGTGCCATCATTGCGATGGCCAGACCGTGGACACGGCGCTCCACACGCTGGCAGAATGTCCGGCGTGGGAGGAGCCGAGGCGTGATCTCGTGGCGGCCATCGGGGTGGTGGTTCTCTCGCTCGGTAACATGATTGCGGCCATGTTGCGGAGCGAGAACGCGTGGAACTCCGCCGTCTCTTTCTGCGAGCAAGTTATGCTTGCCAAGGAGACGGCGGAGCGGGATCGGGAGAGGTTTAGAACTCTTCCGGCCCGCCAGGCCCGGGAACGGGCCAGGTACCACAGGCGACTCAGGCGCCGGAGATCGGAGAATGATCTCCGTCCTCCATAAGCGCAGGCCTGGGGGTGACAGATGAGGCCATCTGTCACCCTAGCAGAAGCAGGCTTGGGTGGCGGCGCGGACGCTGCGGAGCGTGCGCGCCCTTGGGATCCCCCAAGTTACGGGAGTTACGGGAACATTGGGGTTCCCACACAGGAGGGGGCCATCTACAAACCGTAGGTGGCCCGAGGTACGTCGGGGTTCCAGGGTTTTCCTTTCTAGGGTGTACCTGGTTCCCCGGCATCTAGTACCCAAGATGGCGTGCGGTTTTAGTCGGTTCGAGTCCGACATGCCACCGGAAGGTGGTATCCGAGGGGATTTCCGCACGGGGAAAAAAAAAAAAAAAAAAAAAAAAAAGGGTAGTACAGGTAAAAACAGGTAGTACATATCTACAAAAATACAGATCGCCGTTTTTAAACCCTTTTTTTCTGTACTATCCTATACTAAACCTGGAATCGTAACGCGAGTCTTTACTTGAACTTATAACCATACTTACGTTGCCTGCCTGTTTATTATAACAAGGTTTGGTAGCTTAAAGGTTTTGGTCTTCTACTTACGATCAAGTGGTTTGAGTACCACCAAATACGCTACTGATCTCAACCTAATCATAAATACTTTTCAATATTTTCTGGTTTGTTATGTACTGTATTAATGACTTGAACTCGCTTTTAACTTACAAGGTTTAAGCTCAAATTAAGTTGTTATCATTTACTATTAAATGTGATCTACGTTAACAATAACCAAATTGGAGGCTTTTATATACTTTCATATAAGTAGCAAGCCTCCAATTAGTTAAAGTATCATTTTTTAAGTACGTTATTAAAGGTAACAAGACTCAGAACTCTACGATTTTTCCTAATTCCAAACACGTGTATGTTTCATTTCTAGTGAATAAGTCTCTTATAATATTTTTAATGAAAGTTAAATATATAAAAGTGAGCCTGTCGATGACAA
Source organism: Tyria jacobaeae (assembly GCA_947561695.1). Classification (NCBI taxonomy): domain Eukaryota; kingdom Metazoa; phylum Arthropoda; class Insecta; order Lepidoptera; family Erebidae; genus Tyria; species Tyria jacobaeae. The sequence continues at coordinate 5,319,010 of OX387215.1, read as the reverse complement.
GCTTTATGCCAATTTGGAAAATAATGATTTAAGTGGTGATGCCACATATTGAAAGTTGCTTCATAAATGTCATTTATACTTAGCCTTAAATCATCTAGCACAGTAAATAGTCTCAGTAATAATTTTAAGACTTTAATACAATTTTTAATATTCTGCTCGTAAGTATGTACAACCAACGAACTCATCGTGTTGTTTTATTTGATGCGATTTGGATACACCATTTCAGTTGGGTGATATCCCACGGAGGTTTTTACAAGTCAAAAAAGGACCAACGAACTCACCTGAATTAACTTTCTCTCAACCAGCTCTCCTTTCCGATGATAACGTACCGGAAAGCCAGCGTAGGACGTCTCGCAATAAAGTAGACAGATGATCTTGTAAAGACTGAAGGTCTACGGTGGATGCAGCAATAGATGTCCAATAGAATGATATACATCACAGTAAATTAATACTCAAAATCAAAATCAAAGTCGTTTATTTAATTATAGATATTTTTGAATTGTCAAGAGAGGAGGTCGGTCAGACTAAGTCAGTCATGAAGCTGTTCCAATACGTAGATCTTATGGAGATAAACAAGCAAATATTGTGTATCTCTTTTTCAATTGTGTACATAAAATGAGAAAGACATATGAGGACTTTTATTTTAACTACTATTTTATGTTAAGTACTCGTAGTAGCATTCCGGAGATTACCAGCCCCGATCAACTGCACTAGTTCACGGCCATATCAAAGAGAGCCGAACGACCCGACACATACGCCACCATTAGCAGGTCTTCTAGGCGAGCATACAAATACTCAGAACTGCCATTAAAACAAACACAAACCTAAATAATTGACAACACAGTTCTCACATGTGCAACTCAAAATTTTCTATTATTCATTAAATACCTAGAATGTCAATTACTCATGTAAATTTCATTTTCATTTCTTTTGTACAGTGTATCTGTGGAGCAGGACCAGCAAGTTGTCAACCATTTTTACTTAATAAGTATGTATGTATACTCGTATATTGTAACCTACCCTAATTAATAAAATACACAACAATTACAGAGACTAACAATTAACGACAAATAAATTTAACAGAAAAAAGAAGCTTGATATTTATCTCATGTCGTATTGTCACCATATATTTTTAGGCACTTTAATAAAAGCTAACTAACTTAACCCCGTGTCCGAAAATATTACTATGGTTCTATCTATTCATTTTCATTTTATTAGCTCTACATACGCACACTCTTAGATCTCGAAAGGCTGGCTTTTAGATTTTAGTAATTGTTATGTTTGGCCGTGTGGTTCATGGTGGAGTAGAATAAGGCGACCCCGTCTGTTCCCGGTGGTCGATCGAACTGTTATTTATCAGACAATATGTACACAGTAGTACAGTGCCCGGTTGACGGCAATAGGCCCCTTATTACGTTAGTGGGCTAAATTCTTATTATCAAAATGTGGGTAGTTAGTACACCTCTGTGTAACCCTTAGGGGATACAGGCGCGCCTTTCGCCTTTAGCGTGACCTCCCATGACCCATTTCATTCTTAACAAAATAATAATAAAATTTTAATTTTACAAACATTCAAACAACGGACACAAAGAACACCAGTACTCAGTTTGAGGATTACACAAAGTGTTGTCCCGTGCGGGGATCGAACCCACAACACTCGACGCGGAGTCAAAGGTAGAAGCTCACTTCCGATTCTTGAGCTGCTAATGAGTGGCGATTGTAACTTACAGTCAGAGTACCCGTCTACAGATTTGACCCTGTAGCCTAAAAAAAATTGAAAGTGTAGGTAATACAAAACCCACCGGTACGTTTGTGATTATTTTGTCGCACAACTGTGTAGTCACTATCGGCCGATTAAATATGTACATAATTATGTTATAGAATTCGGCTTATACACGTAGCATCAATTACTATATGCATACGCAAAGTTATTATTCACTCACAAAAAATATCTACCTCTCATTTACACAACACAAAGCAATTCTCGTTTGGAAAATTATTTTCTCGAAATCGCAAACTGTATTGTACCTATACAAACATTTATTAAGAGAAATACAAAAAATATCACAGGTTTTTAAAATGTACCTATGGTGTTCCTGTCACCATAATTCTTATGCGCTAAGAGGATTGTGAGAGGGGAAGATTTGACCGCGACATGACTGTGAATTGTCGACAATGTATCGACTAATCAGATTTATTACATCAGTTTTGGATAATGGTGAAATGGAAGAAAGGTGGGGTTGAGTAGACTAAGAGTGTATGTACCGTGTATTTAAATTATATACTATTGTTCTGCACATATTGTTTCTTTTCTTAAAGTTTATTTTACTTGGTTTTTGTGACGTCTTGTTATGATACGGGGTGTTAATAGAATAGAAGCTGTAACTTTTTTACTATAGCAGTTGATACGCCTGCTAACACCGAAATGATAGTCTGAACTTGATCACACTACTATGTAATTAAAATTAGCACACCTTTTAGAGGTAAATTTTAAGTAGTGTAACATCAACTTGAACCGAGAACTGTACAAAGTTTCAACCGCATTGTATTAAATCAGTATTTCCAATCAATCGGTACCTACTACCGGACCATCCCCAAAATACACACGTGAGTAAAACCGTTTATTTTAATGAGTAATGTCGTTTACTACAATGTCAGCAACAAATTCGAAAACAGATATAAGCATTTTATTTTAAATACAACATTGTGTATTAGCATATTTATTAGTTTCCTGTACTATGTAATCATGAATTGCATAGTACATTGCATATTGCATTTGAACTCATGCTTACAGAAAAAGAAACCGCACAAAGTTACTCCATGCCTTTTCAAACTAAACCCTGCTCACAGCACATTACTCACAGCGGGTGCGTTTCGATAGTATACGCATTTTATTCTATTTAACTCTCCTTCCGATCCGTTTTGTGCCAATTCGCAATGAGTTTTTAACAAGTAAATTGTTGATTAACTGTGCTGTTCCATAGTGGGTCATGAATTCGAACAACTTCAGGGTTAAAACAAAAATTAATTAAGAATTAGTTATAGCTTCATTACTATCCTCCTGAATTCATTGAAACATTTCTCTTCATCAGTAGTACACAATTCTTTTTTTCAGACGTGACGTTACGTGAAATATGTTTTACTAGAACCGCATTTTACTAGAACCTAGTGGCAACGGGTGATCGGGACGTGGTTTCCCCTCCAACCGCTATAGTACCCAACCACGAGGAGGCGACGACCTCGAGTGCCTGGACGATGCCTGATTGGAAGTTAGCAGAGGGTGGTGCCCGCGCAGACAATAACCGCTGGGTGATATCTGGATGTCTTACTAAAGCTGTTCCCCCGTATTCCTTTTATTTTAAGCGAAATATGCGAATGCGAAAACCCGGTGGGATGACGGGTTTCCACACATAAAAAAAAATGCACTGACAGGGCATGTCGTTTCAACAATTAATAAAAGGCCCGGTAACCTCTAACTTAAATTATTTTTGCTCGTTCTATGGGATCGGAATGTAATTAAATTATTTTATTTTGTGATTTAAACATTCTGCACTTTCGTTACCTTATTTACGTCAGTCAGTAAAGACTTAATAATTCACAAGACCTCACAGAAAACCGGTTGTGAAGTACTTGCTATGCACTGCATATGCTATGCATTTCCCCGAAATTAGTGAGGTTTCCGAAGGCCCAACTCCCCCTCTCTTTTCTCCTCACCTTTGTCCTCCCTCCCCTTTCCCATCTCCTCATCCCCCTCTCTTCTTTCCCCTACCCTCATCCCTCATCACCCTCAAAGGCGGGCAGCGCACTTAGGACTCTTGAGTTGTAGGTGTCCATGGATGGTAGGTTGTCACTTTCCATCAGGGACCCGTTGGTTAGCCTGTCCCCCCTATAATAAATAAATAAAAAAATGTATTCTGAAGCGCCATCAACTCGGATGTTAAATGGCAAAGTTTGTAAGTTGGTTAAGATGCAAAACTCTGCATGATTTTGTCGCTTTGGTCGCATTCCCAGGTTCCCTTGAATTGCAGTGAACTTTTTAGTCTCTGTTAGTAATGTCCCAAATGTTTTCATGAAAATAGCCACTTTTATCTTTATTTTTCTTCTTGTTGTTATCTCTGGCGTACACATTTATTTACAATTCATTAACAAGGGCGAAAGTGATCAATAAATAGATAACACCCACGATTCGTTTCTTCATTGTTATATTTAGTAAGCGAAAGTGATTACGTGAAAATCACGTTTTTGTTGAAATTAGCTTTAGTTAGTAGACTCGTTTTGTTTTTATGCTACAGAATATATATTTTTTCACATGAAAAAATTTATACACTTTTAACAACTTTAACAATTTAACATATTAAAGGATGAACACTGTTTGAAATGATCAGTGCGCTATCCATATAAAACAATCTAGAAAGTTCAATGATGCGTCCATAATAGTCTCATTGGAGAATAAGAAATAAAGTAAAATGTCGTAGTGGAACAGTTCATAGATACTTCATAGATTCATAATAAATCGTTATTTAACACAGGACAAATGCACAAACTAGTCGTTAAAGTTGTTCAACATAATTTTCTTTCACGTAAAAGTTTATATTCATAAAGGTTTAACACCTTAAAAAAACATTTTAATTTAAGTACAAGACATACAATATGCTTCTACATCTAATAGTTTGCGTCAAAGACTTAAAGCAATTCCCAACGGCAGCAATAACAAAACCTTAATACTAATACTAAAACGCTAACAGAAAATATCTCTAGGGCAGAGACGGTTATTATGTACTAAACCACATTAACCCCTAACCACTATAACCATTCTAATTAATTCCACATGACGTTAAGTGCAACCGTGGCCGACCTCTCCTTTATCATATAATTATAACACTTAGGTTTATGGGTTTTTTTTATGATATTGCTCGCATGTGTAAACTGTTTTTTTATTAAGCTATTTTTCTCTCACATTTTATATAGTAGGTATTGTGAATTAATGTTGTCAAACCAGTGTTTTATTTTATCTGTAAAATATTTTTGCATATTTATTTAAATTATGAACCTTGTAATCGGTTATCGTCTTCTTCTACACCTTTTATAAATACTCATGTTATTAGTGTAAGCTTTCTGTCAAACCAATAAAAATAATAAAAAAATCTAGCTATGATAGATACATCTTTAAAAATCTCACATATGTCATGAAAAATTTGGCAAATATAACTGCCAAAGCGTGTGTGTTTGCTGCGCCTATCTTATGAGTTACTAAATCGATAATACCGTAATTTTTTTACAACATCTCTACATACGTTAGTCAAAGACGCCTCTTACATTAAAATGCGTTCCACAGAACGCTCCCTCGATTTCAATAACTATTTTAATAATATGCTTGGTGAGCGGGTAAATATCCTTTTGCTTTGTATATACTACCATGCAATGCGACACATAGTCATACATAATCTATATCTCTCTCTAGCTATGGTTTAAAAATTGGATTTGATAATGCTGCTTCTAAAAATCTATTATAAACGGAAAATCTGCGAAGGACATGGTATTTTCTTCATTTTAATTAATGAAATTAATACTAAGTTATTCTGCTCCGCATGCAAGATTTTGAAATATCAAACCCACAATTTTCTCTTTGGTTAACGGTATATCAATGATGATTACCTAATAGCGTTGTTCCAACCCCTAGCCGTATTACCAACAGCAGCAACAACCAAAAAAAGCTACACATTCTTTTAATCAGCACATCCTTTCCTATTACCTAAATAGCTTAACAAAATATATTTAGTGGCATTATAATAGCATTTGTCAACTTGAGCTACAATTTGTGTAACGACAAAGCAAAGACAAAGGAATACTTTAAAGTAGCGTCATTTCTAAGCTACTGTTTCTTTGGCCGCAAGAGGCAGTGTACTGAGTAGGATTGAGAGACGATAATATGCAGTAAATTTTTCAAGTTTACTCAGAGCTCATACTAACCACATCTCTGTGCAAATAAGGGGCTTGCGTCCACACCTGGACTATTCATCTGATGTTTAGGCTCTGTAGTCATTTAAGGCTAGTTGTAAATTATTTAAACTAACTTTTTAGCAATGATAGCGACACACTGTACAGTTCTGACAAATCGACTTCCACAAAAATAACCTTTTTGTTCCAATTTTGTTTTCACATGGCAAATTAATGTTTATTGTTACTTATTTTCTTATTCATCAAACACTTATTTAATTCTATTAAAAAGTCATAATTATTTTCCAGAGCTTAGGCTCAACGCACAATTTTAATACAGACACGGTTATAACAGAATTTATAAAAAAGTACTTTGTTGCTTGTAATAATAGCAAACTAATAAATAAAGTTTAATAAACCAGAACGTGATTACAGTAAGTAACAATAAATTGTCTGGAGCGAAGATCCAATTTGTAACCGTGAACCTATAAAGTAGGATCCCCGACTGAGCTAATTTCCCCAGCAAAAATTATTTAAAAAATACCTAAACGACTATCGTCTTTGTTATATGAAATAATAATAACTTAGTTAATACAGCATTAACTGTGATATTTTATAATTAAACAATACCCGAAACTTATAGTTCAAGTAACGACTAGAAAATATCTGATATTCTAAAAAAAGCTGAGAAGATTTTCTTAAAACAACTGAAAAACTTATTAATAACGGATAGACACACAGATAGACACATGTTTGAACCATAAACTATACCACACCCCTCTTTTTCACCCGGGATTAATTATGTTATCCAAGTTATTGATAGTAGACTTTGTTTTTGCAAATAATGTATAACATTATACAAAAACGTGACTTGCTTTTTGTGTCCCCGGTGTAAGTAGTGCAATAATAAAGTTAAAAGCTATGAATCTACTCGGACACTAGAGTTATGCAAAGAGAGTACAGAGAAGCATGTTTTATGAAACATGCGTCGTAATTTGAATTTCAAAGTGGACGTCAACATTCGTTGTTCAAACGGAACTTTGAGCGAACACTGTATTTTTTATTTCATGCTCTCATACCGCGTTGTAACATAATTATATATTGATTTATTGCACACAGGATATCATCTGGCAGAGAATGCCTTTGATATAGAAATAACATCAAAAACATTATCTGTATACCTCGATATACCTTAGGGTGATGTAGAAACAAATAAAGTAGGTGCATTAAAATATTCAAATGAGTGCGTTAATAGAATTAGAGTTACAGTAATACGTACATACATATTGTATGATATAACTAATATGAATAGTGCTCTTTTAAAATGTAACATTCCATTTTTTAAATAGACTTAAAGAAATTGAAATTCACGGCGACACTATTATCAATACAGAACGTAGTATCTTTGCGTTTAATACATGAACAGGAATTTAAAAAGAAGTTAGTCCGTGTATTTATATAACAATTAGGAAACAAAAAAATACTACTTAAAAGTAATATTATATATTGTTGGATGCATATACATATGTACATATTTTATGGCGTTAAAATCGTTACGGTGTAAACTTTTGGCGTCAATTTGTATGCTCAAAAGAATATATCTGTTCGTCTCGAGAGATTTTCTGCCAGTAATAAATATTTTCTATCAGGTGATACCTTGGCACTTGTTTACGACCAAGGTAATTCAACTGGTAGGGATTTAAAGCATTTGTTTCAAGACATTGCCTTGGGTGCATTTGTAGTATAAAGTTTATTCCTTAATTCTAAACCTTTTATGGGATAAAATGGACCCTTTTTGGTACGTGTACGTACACAGCTATAGTGGCACAATATTTACGTCAATAGCTTTGTAGAATAAAATTTTCCGCTAACAGTATTAAGCAGATAGAGTGATATTAACTGACCCACAGCGTATTCGGTTCAAAGTTTGGACTTTGTCATGCAAAATGTTGATATCTCGTATATCTTAATTAGGTATAACATAAAGTAGCTCATACATAACACTACAACTCTTAAGAGCGGAGCAGTCATCTTAAACGTAGGTTGAACGGCGGGTAACGGCTTGTGCTACAATAAAATGTAAATCTAAAATTGTTTCATTAAACACATTGTAATAAAATACTTAAATATAATAAATGCATCTGAATGTTTTAAAACATTATTAAACACCATTACTTATATAAATAATAGAATATCTGAGAAGCATTTCTCTCTCAACAGATCTCTACTTATTTTTAACTGAAAAACAAAGCCGATAATGCTTGTTACCCTAAGAATGCTATAACTTTCACAAGTCATTTTAATGTATATCTATTAGTATTGACATCATAACACGAAAAAAAAAACACATTGTAATGCAACGTTTTCAGTTCTAAAAAAATCCAAAAAAGTAACGCTGCACAAACTTTATTCGCTTAAGTGAATTTCATTAAATTTTCCAGAAGCAAAAATTAAATCGATCGATCAATCATTACTTTTAGCTATCAACGTCAATTTTGTAAGCAATGAGTAATCCCTAAGGACAAAGTAATGAATGAAAATAGATTATACCGTCCTTACGGTATTAAGAAGACGGGAATCGGATTTGTTTATGATTGCTTGCAGGTATAAAGATTTTTTACAGATAATATTTTTTTCTTATAAGATTACGTTGAGAGAATTATGTCATAAGAAAACCTTTTATAATATAATTAGCGAACTTATGAGTAATTAGTAACGGTAAGAAACAGGCAGCACATAGAAGAACAGTGGGGATTATCTAGTGTTTCTGTAAGTGAACATAGTTTCAGGGCCTTGTCGTGTCTTCGTAAAAAGTTTAGAAAAAGAATAAAACTTCACTCCAAGCAGCTTCTATTTTATAATTTATGACATGAATTGAGGGACAGACAAACAGATGGGTCACCTGATGGTAAGGGACAAAGTGGAAAAGAGGAGAGGGTGGATGAGGGGAGAGAAAAGAGGAGAGGGGGAATGTGTGGAGGGGGAGTTCGAATAATATATCCAGCTTTCATCAACTTATCACCTTACAGCATTCGAGTCACCTCCGTCATACTTTGAAGTTGAGCGGCACAGATCCAAACTACGGCGTTCTTGATCTTTCGTCAAATTATAAAGTATCCGTCTAGTAAAAAGCTTTCTGACGCCTAAATTTTTATGTAAGACTTTTTGTCCTTGACTCATACCGATGCCTAAAGCTGTCCCAATATGCTCATATATCAGCTTTCACTGTTAGCCGCACAGCACTCACGTTATCATCAGTATTTGTCGCATGAGGACGTCCTTCTCGAGAATAATCAGTGAGTTTACTTCAACCACGTTTAACCACACTGAAAAAAGATGACTGAAGATATTGTTTTTTTGCCAAATCTATTTCGATGCACGACAGACAATTTTTAAGTTGCCGCAAATTTGTAAAAACCAATGACATATGAATTCACTACACATCTACAAATACTCAAAGAGTTCCTTATTCGAAATTTAAATAAATGTTTAATCGCCTGCTTTTCTAACGAGCCTTTTTATTCTAAAAACTTTCAGTGTGACCCACATACCAAAAAGGGTCCATTTTACCCCATATAAGGTTTAGAATCCAGAAATAAACTTTATAATCCAAATGCACCCAAGGCAATGTCTTGAAACAAAAGCTTTAAATCTCTACCAGTTGAAGAACCTTGGTAGTAAACAAGGCCAAGGTATCACCTGATAGAAAAAATTATTACTGAAATATAAATGCTAAATATAAATGCAGAAAATCTCTCGAGACGAACAGATATACTCTTTTGAGCATACAAATTGAGGCCAAATGTTTACACCGTAACGATTTGAACGCCATAAAATATGTACATATATATATGTATATGCATCCAAAAATGTATAATATTATTTTTAAGTGGTATTTTCTTTCCTCTTAAGAGTTGTAGTGTGATGTATGAGCTACCTTATGTTATTCCTAATTAAGATATACGAGACGTCAACATTTTGTATGACAAAGTCTATTCAAACTTTGAACCGAATCCGCTGTGGGTCAGTTAATATTACTCTATCTGCTTAATACTGTTAGCTGAAAATTTCATTCTAAATAAATAAGAAAAAGATAGTGTTTGAAGACTTAATAGTGATAGTATTTACAAGACATCATTATATTTTCTTCAGATCTTTGAATGACAATCATTTGCAATTTAACTAAAATGTCAAGTTGTGATAAAAATGCCGTTTCTTCTAAATATTAGCACAATCTAGGCCTTCGTCGTTCTATGCATGCTCTTGTTTTATATATCTTAATAAAATCCTCTAGTTTAGATATAGTACTCAAAGCTTGTCTATATAGTTCCATTTCCTAGATACTATACTATACTCGTACAGTCAGCTTCAGAGCGTAAATATCGCAGCAGGTAGGAGAAACAATGGAAGAAAGAAAGGATTTCTGAGTCGCTGACTTTGTCTTTTAGCCTTTACGTAGAACATTGTATAGTCCAGGCATTTTCTGCTAAAACAATAGGTTTCTACTATATATCTTTACCTAGCTACGAGCGAGCCGTAGAAAACTAGAAATTCTCAAAGTGCACGTCTAAATCTATTATATTGCCAATTTTCAAACATCACGTAAATCTTTCCAGGTTAAACTAACAAATGCCTGGGCTAGTGGTAAACTAGACTGGACACGAGGTGATATTTTTAACGTGTGGTTCTCGCAGCAGCGTCAACGCAGTTTCGAACTAGTGTTCGGCAAGCGAGGTGATCCGCTTTTCCAATACCAAACTGTGCCACCGTATTAAATATAGGGCTTCGATAGTTACTTATATACATTTATTACGGGATTACTATCTGTTTGTTAGATAATCTATTCCTAAACACATTCACACCCCTTGTATTGATGAAGAATTTCATTAGTGTTTATTAGAAGGAATTACGTGGTGCGTGACTTTATTCAGGTGGTAATAAAATGAAGAATCCACTATCAGTTATGTTTACTTTTATTAATTTGGATACTATATTACCATGTGCAGTGTGTCTAAATAATACAAACTGTTTACGCCGACACGTATTTAATTATTTTAGTAATTAGTTTTAATTTAATATTGTTTCCTTTTTATATATCGGCTAAAGTATGCCTATAAAGTTAAGGTTAATGTAAAAGAGCAGCTTTCTTCCTAAACGTAACTTTTGAGTGAACCAGCTTTAGTCGTTCATTCAACGTTATTTTGTAAAAGGAAGGATTCACATATATGTCGTCGAAAGCTCCTACCGTAACTAGCGCTCTGATAAAATTGAGATTTTTATTAAACCGAAATTATATCTTTTAATACATTCAGAAGCTTATTTTTTATTAGTTTTTGTTCCGTATTGAACACAAACTATTATTAGAAACTGCCGCTTTAAACCATTTGTCACACAATAATTTATCAAAATTTTAAAGGTTTTTTTCTATTCCAAATGACTTTCAAAACCAACATGTATAGATTCGTGAACCGCTTTCACATACTTTTGTAAAGTTCAGGTACCGACTAAGACTACTTTTAGTCTATTAATCGGTATATATGTATGTATATGTATGTCGTTACCATATCATAGACTTGATTATTTCGTCGTTATGTACAGATTTAATGCAGATTTATTTTATATAAAAAGTAAACCCTTGTACAAAGATTTTTTACAGAAATATGTGACAAATGACAGATGACAACTAATTAAATCGGAACAATTATACTGAACTACATTCATTTTCTAAGTGTCACTAAAAAAATCAGAATCTTTCCCTTAATATCTTCGGTAATTTAATAAACAAAAAAAACGTGCTCTCGAAACCACATGATTAAGTCGATGAAGCATCGCTAGAATCCTCTATTTACGAGTATGTCCGATATATAATGCAGAACAGCGAAGTCGTTTATCTTACGCAACAGTACTATCGATCCTATTCTTATTCTGTAAGTAAATTGTGTTGTGATTTTCTGTCCTAGTATCTTGTAGGTCAAAGTATCATGTATTAGCATCTGTCAACTATAGAATTTAGTTGGCCTTTAGGGTTGAGGAGGTCATATGCCAGTCGCTCCGTTTTTAAACTGATATTCGAGCATCAGCTGGTTGGACTAGAAGCCAATTCCAATAGACAAGGGAATAATAAGGCTATGAAGAGTAGTTATTTAAGATGAAATGAAACAAAACGACTGAAATCCGTCTTTTGACTCAATCTTTCTTAACTCTTTAATCTTAGGGCTTCTATGGTGAGTTTAAGTAGGTACGATATCATAGACCGTAAAACATATCAAAGCATATTTATCTTATATTACTCACAGTAAAAGCTTTGCTATATTAGGATTAGAGAGCGTTCATTAATATGTCATAGAGTATTATTTAGTTGCATCTAGTTAGTGTACACTATAATAGTATTGAACAATACAGATATGATTACATACATAATGCCTCGCGACGTGAGCCTCTGAAGCTGTTGGTCGAGGCTCTTTGCAATCCACCCATGGGCTGATGTGACTATGGGCACAATGATTGTTGAACCCACATCCCACAGTTCGGCAACCTTTCGAAACCAAATCCAACCCAAGTCGAAATATTTTTGTTAGTTTTTCTATTATATTTATTGTCATTACTAAATTTACTAAGCTATTCTGAAATGTTTCCTTTTGTACTATTGAATACGTGCGTGCTAATAATATAAATAATAAGAAACGGCTAGTATAATATAATTGACAATCGATTAGGTATTTTTATATCATGTAACAGCTGTTCACTCATCAAGTAGAAGTAAGAAACGTGGGTGTCGTACACATCTGGTTACCTTTGGGGAAAAAAGGCGAATGGGTGCGTTAAATATTAATCGTATTTATTTTTATTCAAAGAAGTAAATTGTTATACGCTAAGGATTTGCAAACAGCTGTAGTTTAAATTTTTTTTTTTTTTTTTTTTTTTTTTTTTTTCGTGTGGAAACCCCCTCGGGCCGTCATCCCACCGGGGTTTTCGGTGGAACGGTGTGTCGGAATCGAACCGACTAAAACCACACGATGTGCCAGTCTGCGCTTAAAATAGAAGGAATCCGGGAACAGCTTTATTAGGACATCCGGACCCCTCCTAGCGCCTGCCCGCACTATGCGGGCACCACCTGCTGGAAACCTATCAAAAGGTGGCGTCCAGACACACGCGGACGTCACTCCCTCGCGGCTGGCCACTAAAGCGAGTGGAAGGGAAAACCCGTCCCGACCACCCGCGGCCACACTCAGGGCGGCATGAGGCGCTGGTAGGCGCGCCTCCTCCGCCCGGTTCGCCGGCGGCGACTTGGGTCCGAGTAGAGGTCATCCTCCCGGGCCCGTTCCGCCGCCTCCTTCTGCGAGATGACCTCCTCACAGAAGTTTGCGACCGCGGTAAAATTCCTGTCACTACCGGCCATGGAGCGTATGACGGCTGGTAGTGACAGATCCTCTCCAATTACTGCAGTGAGGGCCCGACGCTGCGCCGCCCAAGATGGGCAATCCGCGAGCGTATGCTGGGCCGAGTCCTCACTGCAGTCGCAGTGGTGGCAGGCGGGACTCAATTCCCTCCTTGCGACCGAGTGCAGATACTTTCCGAAGCAGCCGTGCCCGGAAAGAACCTGCGTCAGTCGGAAAGAAAGGGTCCCGTGCTGCCGCCCTGCCCACTCGACGATGACCGGCTGGAGCGCCTCCACGGTGGATAAGCCAGCACGTGGAGCCTCCAGCCGGGACGACCAATGAGCCATCGTGGCTCGGCGAGCGGCCTCACGCCACTCGCGTACCTCTTCGGGCGGGGGCCGATCGCCGCTATCCGCCCGGAAATCAGTCGTCCGCCGATAAACTTCGGCGAGCACTTCAGCCTCCAAATCCCACGGGGGAGTTCCGGCCAACGCACACGCCGCCTCAGTCGACACGGTGCGGTAACCACGTATGGCTCTAACCGCCATTACCCTCTGAGGGCGCCAGAGGCGTGCCTTATTCTGGGCGGTCAGAGCCTCCGCCCACACCGGTGCACCATATAGTGCCATTGACCTGACTACCCCCGTGTACAGCCGTCTTGTGGCGACGCTGGGCCCACCCAGGTTGGGCAAGAGTCGCCCAAGGGCGGACGCAGCGCCGACCAACTTTGGAGCCAGCTGCAGAAAGTGCTCGTCAAAGCGCCATCTTCCGTCCAGGATCAGGCCCAGATAGCGTATGTGGGCCCGAACCGGTACGAGGATCGAGTTGACCAATATGGAGGCGCCAGGGGGTGGACCCCGACGGGGCCCATGGAATAGAAGGGCCTCCGTCTTATCCAGGGCCACCTGCAAGCCTAGCGCCTCGATCCGCCTGACCACCAGTGAGGCTCCTCTGGTGGCCAAGCGTGCCGCCTCTTGAAAGTTCGCCCCCCGGGCTGTGACCAGAGTGTCATCGGCGTAACATATTACGCCCAGCCCAGGGGGGAAGTCACCTCGAAGGGCCCAGTCGTACCCCATGTTCCACAGGAGTGGTCCAAGGACAGAACCCTGCGGAACACCGCACGACATGGGCCGACGACTTAGATTTCGTACTCGGTCCTCGTACATGACGGTACGCTCCTCTAAATAGTCTGCCACTAGTCGCATCAGGTACTGTGGCACTCCATGATAGCGGAGCGCTTCCCTTATGCAACTGAATGGCAGACTATTGAATGCGTTGGCGATGTCCAATGACACCGCCAACAGTACGCCGCCACAGCTCACCGCCTCTTCGGTCACGGCTCTCAGACGCAATACAGCTCCGATCGTCGAACGACCCGCTCGAAAACCGAATTGGGCGTCCGACAAATCGGGGCCAACCTCATTCAGGTGCCGGACGATGCGGGCAGAGAGTACCCTCTCAAACAGTTTACCCGCCTCGTCCAGCAGCACAATGGGTCTGTAGGCCGCGACCGAGTCGGCAGGCCGTCCCGGCTTCCTTAAAAGCACCAGCTTCCCGCTTTTCCAGCAATCAGGGAAGCGCCCGGACACTAGACTAGCGTCGAACACCTCCCTGAGGTGGTCTGCCATGTGGTCAAGGGCCAGGACCAACACTCGGGCAGGAATCCCGTCTGGCCCAGGGGCGGTGTTCTTGGAGCGGATCCGTAGAACCGCCGCCCCTATCTCCGCCTCCGTGACGGGTGGAACATCCTCCACTTCCAACTCCCCGTCGTCTCTAGCCAAGGGGGCCATCAACGGGGGTGAGTGCTCCACTCGTCGCGGAAAAAGACCCTCAACCACTCCCTGCAGGAAGCTGGGCTGGAGAGTCTCCGTAAGGGGGGGGCCCAGCGCGCGGAGCTTTTGTTGCGCCGCACGATAAGGGCGACCCCAGGGGTCACGATTGAGACCCTCCAGCATCTCCTTTCTTTTCTCCTCTTTGGCGCGGCAAATGGCCAGCTTCAAAGTTTTCCGGACCCCTCGGTGCTCCTCTAGAAGCCGTTCCTCTTCCCCTTCTTCGCGGCGACGCCGCCGGCAGCGGGTGTAGGATCTCCGGGCACGAATACAAGCCGCACGGAGATCCGCCAACTGCTGGGACCACCAGTAGACCTCCTTCCTTGGAGGCCGACGACTTGCAACGCGGGGCATGGCTGCATCGCAGATTTGCGTGATTGCATCACGAAAGCGGCCTGCCCCCATGTCTACCTCCTCGGTTGGAGGCTGCGGAGACAGCCAAGAGTAAATGATAGCTGCCTCCTCCAGTAGATCCCGGTCGAGCTTCGAGACAGCCCACCGCGGAAAGCGGGAAGGTCGCCGCGCCATGTGACCCCTTCTGGGGTCCTGGGTTCGGGAGAGCTCAAATCGGATGTATAGGTGATCCGAGAGCGTCTCAACCTCTTCCAGGACACGCCAGTTCCTTACTCGTGCGGCAAGAGCAGGGGTAGCGAACGAAATGTCCACTATCGACCCCCCCTGCTGTCGCACGCACGTGTTGGTGGTGCCTCTGTTTAGAAGACAGAGGCCCACTGATGTTGCAAACTCCTCAACAGCGTCGCCCCGTGCGTCCGTTCTGGGGGAACCCCACGCAACGGACTTGGCGTTAAAGTCCCCCAAAACTAGAACGTGCCCAGACGCTAGTCGCCGTATCGAGGTCTCCAGGTTATTGAGGAAAACCTCGAAATCGCTCCGACTCCGATTGGGGGAGAAGTAGACACCATAAATGATGATCCCCCCCCACTCAGCGGCAACATATCCAGTACCCTTGTCTCTTAGCGACAAGGGCGGGGAATGAGCCGCCGTGGAGCCGATGACTGCCACGGAGCCGTCCCGGTCACCCAGCCAGTTTGGACGGGGAGGAACGTAATAAGGCTCCGCAGCTACGGCGACACCAATCGACCACTCCGCCATGGTTTGCAGGAAGAGGTCCTGCGCACCGGCGCAGTGGTTTAGGTTCGTCTGGACAAGAAGGCTGGAGACTGGATCCATTAATGAACCGTCTCTACAGCCTCTTCCATGGGCGACGATGACAACGCAGGAATGACTTCAGAGGCAGCATGGATCGACTTGCTAGCCCCCAACGTCATCCGAGAGGTGCGGGGAGGTTTGCATCCTCCCTGCCCCATTTGATGATTGGCAGGTAGGTTACCTGCCGCACACGCTGGGCAGTGAGGGGCAGCAGAACATGCCGCCGCCTTGTGCCCCGGTCGACCGCAGCGGAAGCAGAGTCCGCTGCAGTCAAAACAACTTTCACACTTGATGCGGGTGTGTCCTGTTGCCAGGCATTTATAGCATCTCGTCGGTCTGGCAGCCAGAATAGTTACTTTAGCGTTCACGAAACCGACGAGGATACTGCCGGCATCGCCTAGAATTTTGGCGGTTGCCACAGGGCAACTGACCCACACCGCACCAAGACCACCTTGACCGGGGCGGATGGTGCCGATCCTAATATTATCCGAGGTGCAACCCGTCTTTTGTTGGATTGCTACTCGGATATCGTCGACAGTGACGGAGTCATCCAGGCCCGATATGCGCATCTCCGCACACTTGGTGGGCCTGGCGATTCGTACTCCATCCGTTTCTGCGAACACTCCCCGCAGCCTCTCAGCGAAGATGTCTGCCGTCTTAGCGCCCTCGGCCCCGGGAAACTCGAGAACTCGAGCTCCCGTCTGGGCGAGGCGTAATCGAGCTCCAGCGCTCCCAAATTCGGAGGTGAGACAGTCTCGAGCCTTCTTAAAGACGGCAGCATAATTAAGGCCGCTATTTACCGCCTCTGGAAGCACCGTCACAACTACGGCTGCCGTTTTCGGTGGCTGGAGTTTCCTTGCCTTCGTCGATGCCGTTGATCCAGACGGTGCTTGGGGTGAAGAGGGAGCGCTTTTGGTACCCTTTTTCCTCCTCGCTCGGGACCTCTTCTTGCCAGCTTCGACTCTTTGCCACCCGCCATTAGAAGGACCAGACGTGGAGAGGCCAGAGCCGGAGGGGGCAGAGTTGGAGGGGCCTGGCCCAGGTTCAGCCTGCGAGTGAACCATCGGTACGCCCACTTTGGGTGCCGGTGCTGGAAGTGGAGGGAATTCCTTCGCTACTTTTGTTGGGGCCCTATTAGTTCGCCCAGCTTTGGATGCTGGTGCTGACGTCACTGCCGCATATGTAACAGTGACGCGGCCTCCAGAGACGGGAAGCGGACTCGGCACTGATACGGCCTTAAGCCTTCCCGCGGCTAGCGGGGGCCGAACTGTAGGTGCCGGAGGCAGTCTTGATTCAAGTCCCGCCAAGCGCCCGTCCATCAGTCGCCACACTGCATCTATGATATGACGCAAGTGGGCATCAGGAACGAAGGAGGAAGAGGGGGAGGTGGTAGAAGCAGGTTGCTGTGCTGAACTCGACTGCACGGGACCATCAGAGAGCGCTCCTGCCCGAAATTGGGCGAATTGAGCACTCAACTCTGCAACCTGCTCCGTCAAGCGTTGGTTTGACGCGGTTAGACGATCGTTGGCCTCTTGAAGGCGCGAAACGTCCTCAATGAGGCTTTCCATAGCCCCCGACACGGCAGAGGAGGAGTCCTTTAGGGCTCTAACAAAGGAACCCTTCAGGTTAGTGGACTTGGTGGCCACTTTATGTATGATGGCCACCGCCGCATTTGTCCTCTCCTTCAAATCAACCGGTGTAGGAGGGACAGAACCCCCTTCCACCGGTACACGGATCTTAAGAAGAAGATCCGCGATCTCCTCCTCTGCAACGATTTCGCCCTCCGCACGCGTCCGGGCGTAATCTTTAGCCCTGGAAAAGACGGAACCCGACCCCGTCGGGGCCGAGATAGGCGTGCGCGACTTCCCACGTTTGCTGCTCGCCACCTTCGGTGGCAACATTTGTAGCGATATGTCGCCATCCTCATCTCGACCCCGTTTGCGACTTTCTGTGTCTCGGGAATCGAGCTCCATCTCTTCCGCAGAATCAGCCGCTGAGCTGGCTGCCCTAGAACGTACTCGTTCTGACCTTCTGCTCCCAGAAGACGCAGTTACTTCTGGGAGCTCCTGCGATATAGGCATTCCAAGCAGAACATCCTCGTCTTTAGACGAGATATTTTCCTCCTTGCTAAACTTCTCCTGAACCTTCTCCTTCTGTTCGTCCTTAGTTTTATTCATTTTATTAGAGTAATCCATAATATATCCCACGAGTGGGGGAGAAATAAAGGTCCACCCGGGCAGAGATCCCCCAGTACCCGGGCAAGCGTAGATTTGTTCCCAACCGAGGGGTCCGCAGTTGCCCCGGCTGGGAGTGCGCTTGCGACTGAACCACCCATCAGCCATGCATCCCATGGTCACGCACCAGAACTCGAGATTGGGGGTAATTTTTTATAGAGGTATTCTTCCTCGCAATCCGGGCGGTTAAGCCAAGACCCTCGCCCCCGATCAGAGCCGCGAGACTTAACCACGACACTCCTTTCAGGATTACGATATGCCGACGGTGGCATCGAGACAAATCTCCAGATGCCTGCTCGGTGGCAGTGCGAGTGCACGCCGAGCCCGTCCCCTTTCTCCACTGTAGACAGTGGAGAAACACCGACCCGTGAAAGGGTCCCACCTTGGTGATTTTTTATTGAGGTTTCCTTCCTCCCAGCTCCGAGGAGCGAAGAGCCAACAGAGGGATCGGCATACAAGCCCACTCTGTTGGGCCAAGCCTCGACCGAATGGCCGAAGAAAGATGGCCACCTCTTCTAGCCAGAAGATTAGCCGTTGGCGATGACTCCCTCCTCAAAGCAGAGGAGACGGCGTCATCGCCGACGTTGCCCAGGATGCACCACGTGGAGGTTTTCTAGCCAGCACCCCAGCTGTAGTTTACATATGTCAAGTATTTTTTAACTCTTCTGTCAAGATCTAAGTTTAGGTATTTTTTTGCTATTTTTTTTTTTTTTTCATTTTCTTTAACAGTTGTCTTGAAGTAATCTTATTTTAAAACTAAAAATAAAATATAATATCATACGAGAACTAAATGGCGCACTCAGCAATTAGTGGTAAATGTTTCATAGTCAACAAAAAAAAAAAAAAAAAAAAAAAATTACCTAATCTACTTACTATCGCGTGTAGTACTGCATTTTCTTATAAAAGAAAATTAATTTTTAATAGTGTTATTAAATAAATGACGTCCATTATATGAAAGGCGCAAAAATTAAAAGAATATAAAAGCTTTATAGAAAACACCATCGTCATGCGATAACTTTGTTAAAACCTCTACACGGTAATTATTTAGTATATTTTATGTATTTTTCATTGAAAAACAGGCAATTTTGTACTGGAAATCACTTGCAAAGAGGTAATTAAGCAATGCGTGTAGCAATAATTTTGTCGTTGGAAACATATAAAGCAGCATTTAGCTTTTTTTGTAGGCCACATACCTTTATACGTAACTGCTTCATTAAATGACTTAATATATATTTTCAAAACTTTTATAAACGCTTTCAAATACTGATTTATGTGTTATAGTCACAAATACTGATATATGGGAATAGGATTGAAAATGTATTTTAAATGTAAAGTAATTATTTATTTTTTAATAAATTCTTTCAGAGAGCCCCTTTGCACAATTGCATTGTTCAAATGAGTCGGTAGTCACTTGTACACTGCAATAAAGTATAAAGTGTACAACAATAGAACCGAACCTGAAATAAAATATTCCAACAATCATTAGTATTCACTGAGTATAGTTCGACTTTATACCCAAATACAATGAAAAGTCTTATACGATAGTAGTATTCAATTTTGCAAACCATCTCATCCGAAGCTGAGTAAGAAATATTTTGTGTTCAGAAAATTTTCGGAAGTAATATTTTGGCCGACGAATTTTATGAAATAAGCTACGCTTACGTTACTTTACACCTGATAATTTGATATTTACAGGCATGGAATTATAGGTGAATTACGTTTTTGTACACATGTGTGTGGGTAACCCATTTTGCTTTAGGAGTTTTATTGTTTCGTTGTAGAATGACATAAAAACATGTGTTTGTATAAAGAATGCTCTTCTGCTGCTATCAATTTTTTTTTATTAATACTGTGTATTTCATAATTTAAAGAACATTTTGGATACCTACGGGCGCATTTGTTTAGCAATGACGTAAAATGACCTAAATACAATTAGCTAGTCCTGGCTAAATTTTGGTCATACTTTGCAACATTGATTCTTTCTTCTGAGTTCATCAATGTCATCTAAAATTTCCTTTTTATGTCTACTTCTTAGAACAAAATAAATAATATAGCTTTGTCTACAGTTATGACATTTTTTTTATGAAATATGGGGCAAACGAGCAGACAGGTCACCTGATGCTAAGTGACTACCGCAGTCCATGGACACAAGCAACTCAAGAGTCACAAGTGCGTTGCCAGGCCTTTTAGGTAGGAGTACGCTCTTTTCTTGAAGGTCTGAAGGTCATATACGACAATTTGTTACACAGACGTGTATGGTGTCAATTGAATCGCCTTAATAGTTGAAATGACATAAAGTATAAGCTTTTGAGATAACCTGAGTAATAAATGTGTATATTTATAATGCAGTCGTTTTTTTTTTTTCATAATTTGACTTGCTTATCATTCTCACCAATCACCAAGTAAAACTTTCGATAGCCAAATTCGACTTAGTTCATTCAAGTTATTGCAATGAGTTAGATATACAAGGCAAACAGTAGCTATTCAAGAGCTTGGAGAGTTTGATAAAATTTTAAGATCATTTTTGGAGTAAATTTTGACAAATTGAACTTCTCGAAAGCTCAATTACACACATTTTTAGTGGTATTTGGATTCGCCTAGTGCACATACCTACGACAGGTTCTTAATAATTTCTAACTTGATTGACCACAAGTATGTTCTTTAATATATTAATATACATAAATTACTATCTCCTGTATACTCCAGTAATAAATTATAATCACAAAGAAAGGAAAATAATGTGAGAAAACAAAATATTGTATCCGTAATATCTTTGCAGTGTTAAGCCGCAGTTATCTAGCATCGTAATTTTAAACTCTAACATTTCATGCCAGCCAAACTTAAATTAACTTGTAAAATTTAAAAACCACAGTCTGCCGCATTTCGCACCATAGTTTGCTAAAACTTCTGTACACCTAAATATTCACCCTTTAAATTTGTTTGCCGTGCAAACTTAACTTGTCGACCGCAACAAATAAAAATTAAATTGGTTTTCAATTACAAGGGGAATATTTATCAATATTACCACGAAGAAAATTTATTTCATGATATTAGAGTCAACTAAAGCAGTAAATAGTTGAGCCTAAACCCTAATCAATAAACTTGAAAATTTGTCAGCAATAATGCTATATAAGTGAGTATAAAATATATTTAATTTTGATAATTTCTAAGCATGGCATACTTGTCCATTGATATAGATAGTAAAGCCTGATGATTAATTTAAATACATCAAGGACCGCTTTGTTTTAATATAAATTTCTGTGGCTGCCACGTGTGCAGAAGACATCAAACACAAACTGCAAGCACTCACGCAGTGTATGTCGACGTACATATATTTATCTGAAATCCTCTTGAGCTCCTTCGCACATAATTAACACAAAGCACAGAGCCAGAGACTATATAGAAAATCCAACGTAGTCTATCTTTTCTTTTTTATTTTATTTTATTGTCGAAAACCAACAATTGTACAATGAGTAACATTTAGTGGAGTAGAACAGAGCCTCCTCATGTCTTCCCGTGGGTTTCCTAATGGCGGCCAAGAGATCGGACTGTTATCTGTCAGATAGAATAAATATAGGCGTGAGGTTTGCCTCCTGTTACGTAAGTTAAACTATAACTTAGTTTGGCAAAAATTGGGAATTTGAGATGCCTCTGAGTACTCCTTCAAAGATATTGGCGGGAATGTACGTATGTATGTATATTAACTATTAAACAAATAGTGCACACTCGAAATACTAATAACTTTTAAATTACTTACTCTTAGTATTGTTAAATTATACAAAAAATGTACTACCTACTTAAATTATACACGTCCCATAAAAAAAAAAACGAAACAATACTGCAAGTACTATTTAGGTTTGGTATTACTGAGACGATTTTTATTGTATGTACTGGCCCTACTATTGTGCCAGCTAGCAGACAACTGTATAAGTATACCTACTCTAGACCGGCCAGGCCGTAAGCCAGGTGCTTATGGGAGCAGGGAGAGGTTCTAATTACTAGCAAACCAGGCGGGGTAACCCTTGAACCGTAGCTAGTTATAGTAAGAACAAAGGAAGAGGATTAGAACCGAACTTGTTTATTGCATAAAATACGCTACGAGTCATATGTAAGTAGCAAGATGAGGCATAACATTATGTAAATATCAGATATATTTATATGAATGTTAGTTGAATAGATCTAAATAAAATTTAGCACAGAGAAAAAATATTGAAATGAAATGAAACTTTATTTCACATAAATAAATTACATTAATTGACAGGTGTTTAAAATAAATTTGTTTTCTTTATAACAATCTGTCTGTCCCCCGACAGACGAATAGATGGGTTAGCTGATGGTAAGTGACAACCGTCGTCCTTGGACACTTGGAACTCAAGAAACGTAAGTGCGATGCCCGCCTTTGAGAGTGATAAGGGTTGGGGATGCGGGGAGGAGAAAGAAGAGATGGGGAATGAAGAGATGGGAAAGAGTAGACAGGGGATGAGGGGAGACGAAAGAGGAGAGGGGGAGTTAAGCCTCTAGAAACCACACTATGGATCGGCCTCGTTCATGTGGTTTCCGTATTGTAAATGTGTTGGGTTGCAAAAAAACTTAGCTAGTTATTATGTAGTGGCTTAGGATAATCCATTTAGATGGTAAAAGGTGATTGTTAAAGGGTCTTAACATTGTTTTCAAATTAATATAAGGATGAAATTTAATATTTAATATTTTATGATAACTGCCGTTATGTGGTGTGTTATTTGGTATAACGCTGCAAGAAAAGTGTAATAAGAGTATGATTTTGGCATACTGGACCTTAGTATTGCTTAATATCTTATAATTAGTAAATATACTTTACATAGAATTCTGATTTGATATAAATTATAACAATCTTTCTTATTGTGTATTGTCTTAGTAACCAACTTATTTCCAGAAATAATATTTTTGTTTTTCAAATAACAAATATTAAGCTGTTTATTTTAGATTCCAGCATTATTTCTTACATATCTCATATTCTTAAACCCTCACACTTTACTAATACGACATTTAAAATAATGACTTTATTATATAATTCTGTTCGATAGGTTAGGCTCTACACTAATTAAACTAATGTCTATTGTCAAAACTCATCATATTCGACTCCAAAAACTTTTTAGAGTAAACAGAAAAAACACAGATCTATATCAAACACGCTATTTTGAAATCTCATCCCAGTCTTTACAACTAAACCTGCTAGATACAACTTTGAATATTCACCCACTTACTCTAAAAATTTAACGTGAATATGATTTGTGAGGCACACGTCTAAACCAAAACGCGTTGGTAGTAGTAACTAGAGCCACTCATCTTAGCTCTTTATTCTCTAGAAATAAATAACAGACTGCTCCGTTTTGTTTTGATACAAAGAAAGAAGAAGGGTTAGTGAGTGTGACCAACAATATCGTGTCACTAAAATTGTATTAACAATGAAATGTTAAAACTATTAGGGTTGTGCTTTAAATACGAGTACAAAAACATATAATTGACTGCCCTGTTGGTCTAGAACTATCCACTAGACCAACAAGGAAGTCTAGTCTATCACTATAATCAGACTGCTGTACTGTAGAGATCGTGGGATGGATTCCACAGCTGACTAAAATTTGTGGGATCCATAAATAGTCGTCCCGAGTCTGAATGCTTGTCTCCAGCAAAATATAACTAATTACAATTGTGGGAGTCACTATTTCAAATATATAAAACTTAAAAAAAAATGTTTATGAGTTAGGTGGTAGGTTCTTTTAATTAAAAAGTTGATTTTTAAGATTTGTGTATGTCTTCGTCTTCACAACGCATATATAAAATTAAAAAAAAATTACTTTATAATATTTTTCCGACCAACAAACATTTTATGGTAATTACGTAGTGCACGTATCATAACCTAATATAATTAAATATAAACTTTTATGAGAGCAGACCATGGATTCTGAGAACTGAAATGAATCAATATCGTTTGATATGTTATCCAAGAACAACAATTTTATTCAAAAGTTCTAGAATGCATACCTGAGTATCCAAGAGAATCGTTGTTGTTTTTCTAATATTTTTGATTTTCTAGAGTATAATTATAACTGAGCTATGTATGAAGATATTTTGCAACGTTGTGTTTGTAAGTGTTTTTGGTGAGTGTGGTATGTTATCTTGTCTTGCCTGTATAAGTTGTGTTTTACTTCTAAATGCATATAGACGTCATGCCTAAAATGTTTTGAAGGTGTCTGTACTATGATGTATGCTAGTCTAGTATTAAAACGAAATACGTTTATTACATTAAACTATTAGCATGCCGTAACAACACATTGGATATGAAAGTCATACATGATTTCCTAGTCACAGACCAGGTTGCCGAAGTATGTATGTAGTTGCTGTTCTTAACAATGCGATGCGACAGTAAATGCGTGCGCGAAGAATTATGAAATCCTTTATAAACTTTTCAATCTTGTTTTAAGAATTCTAAATATATGCACAGTTGGACATTTTTCTGTTTGCCAACATAATTCTTTTATTATTAGTGATATGGATAAAATAAATAAATACCACACAAACCAATTTAAATAAATCAAAATATTAAAACACATTAACGTTAAAAGCTTTTCGAAAGCGTGGTGAAAGATTATTTAATGTTACCTGTATTTATTATCATTATCAGTACATAAGGTACGAAAAGTTTGATGACAATAGAGGAAGCTGATAGATGTAAGTATAGAATTTGAGAGCTTTTTTCTTTGATTACCTTATTTTTTTTAATCCTCTGTATAGTTATAGGTGTAAATCGAAACATTTTCTTTAACTCTGTATGGCCAAGAAAGCTTATTAACTATAGCGATATTATGTAGACGTATTGTTATAGCTACTTGGATCTACAAATAACTACTCACTTGCTTTGAGTTCCAATCATGTATCCTACATGATTGTTATGTTGAATATATAAGAATTATATTAGTAGACAACAAGCTGGTGTTAGTAGTACACAATATGTACATTCTCGTAATCTAGCGCGACTTACACACTTCCTCAAGCAAGATAAACTAAGCCATTAGCAACGGTTTGTTACAACTGTTTTGTGCTTACTAGGTAGCTTACTCTGTAGCATATTTTTAATTAAGAAATTGTATCTGCGATGTGATTCACGGTGGAGTAGAACAGGGCCACGCCATCTCTTGCCGGCGGAGTTGTTGTCGGCGATGTAGGCTATATCGGACTGTTATCTATCAGACAGTATGTACATATATAGTCATACAGTGTCCGGCTGACTTCAAGTGGCTTGCCCCCTATTACATTAGTGGGACCATATTCTAATTAGCTAAATGTATGTGTTTAATACACCTCTGCCTACCACTTACAGGCGTGGGCATATTTATGTGTATGTGTGAAAGATTATCTGAATTCATGTTCATGTTTCTGTCGCTAATGATATTTTTTAGGTGGCACTGTGACACAAATAATGCTCCGTAATTAGGTTTGTATGTGATAGAAAAGAGGTTGAAAAGAGGTGAAATTTGGTTTTGTTTATCGATATTGGCGACATTTCAAATAAATCAACACTTACAAGTTATTACAATATTCCAATGAAGTAGTACAATAAATGATGCATGTTTATCTCAGTCTGTCAAGGATTGGTTTAATACATCGATTATTTTTGTCAAAAATTCATAATGACAAGTTTAATTCTAACTACAGTAGTGAAGTTACTGCATTCATTAATACAATAGGCAACTTGTCTTATATTAAAACACACTACTACTACACACAATATGACTACAAGGCAACTTGACTTATATTAAAAATAATAAAACAAATGATTATGTAGCGTATTCTTTTCGGTATGGTTTAGGTATGAATTAAAATAAATATGTATGTGCAATATAATTATCATCAGCACTTCTTAAACTTCATAGTGATAACACAAATTAATATTTTGCCACAAAATTAATATTTACTCGGTGTCTCTCTTTCTATTTTCTATCTCGTATCTTGTATCTGTCATATTTGTTAATGAAGGAACGGGCTTCATTTCAAAATTGTGTGTTTAAATTTTGGTCAAGATGTTTGATGTAGATTTTGCTTTTTGATATTGAGAGGCTTAAAATTCTAATTTAAATTTACTCTTTTGGTTACTCGTGTCATATTTAACCGCTTTATTTCTCCTAAAGTGAAATTATAGCCCCATCATGCTACTAAAAAAACTTACTTGATCATAAAATTCAATTCAAATGGATGGCTAAAAGAAATGCGTGCTGAATACAATACAATCCGGTGCCTCGTAATCAAAAAGAATATTGTTTTGCTAAGTAGTTAGGAGTTAGTTAATGAAACTCTAAGGTGTTAGTGTTAGAAGTTACTACTTCTTTATTCGTTTACTTACTTACTATGGAATTACAAAATACGTAAAACATTTTAAGCAGTTTGGTATTGAGGAAAGTTTAGGCTTCTAATGTAATATAATGTGTTTAACCTCTGTATAATATGCGCTACACCATTGGTATTCTCGTAACTATAAAACTAACTTTGTAGGCATTTGACATCCTCACCCTTCCTAATATACGGCAACAATATTTATTACACAGAAACCTTTTGCAACTCTCAAGAACACCAACATCACAACATGTCGTAAAGGCAGAATTTGCACACTTTCCCTTCCACATACTTCTATTGTGAAAAGATTCTCATCATACCTTGCCCCTTCTACTTATAATAAAATAAATCGCAAATCTCCCTTTTCTAATTCGTCACACTGCACGTGCAAGTGACGGACTTTTTTTTGTACTTAATTTTGATGACACTGATAAATTCTTAACATGATAATATAATTGATATATAATTATAACACACAAGTACAATCACATACAAAAACAGCTCACACCCACACACACACTAGTACATTCTCATTCGATTTTTATCGATTTAGTTTAACATTATAATATTAATTAATCTTTTGGTTTTCAAATGCTGCTATAAATTAGACATGAATAATACTTATTTTTTACAACTATTAAGGGAACCGGCACTGAACCTCCTTATCACAGGCTAATCTGCTACATTTGTAAAACCTACAATCATTATATTTGCAAAAAAAAAAATCATATAACTTGAGCTACATGTTTACTTCTACGTCTTAATTTAAAGTTAGGCTTTTAAGTTTTTTCCATTGACAGACGTGATTTGATATATCATTGATATTTCTTTACAACTTAAATCATATGGTATTCCGTCACTGATTCTTTTGGCCTTTAATAATGTTCATACGTAATGTTCATATAAGTTATTACTGTTAACAAAATATAAGAAGTAATAAAGAAGGACACAGATCATTCACCTTTATTTTGTCTGCTCTTTTCAGGCAACAACAACAAAATTTCCTAACGATTTGGGATACGATCTTAGCAAACAGAACTATTATTTTTTTTTATTTGTGTGCAGTGTTTCTTTCAATCTGAAAGTAGAAGGTTATTTCACAAATTAAATGTCAGCTTTTTAAAATGAACATTCAGTTGCAAATTAAGCACCACTTTTAAAATCTGATCTGCCATACATGCTAGTTATACCATCACAGTGCACATTCGAACATTTCTTACAACTATATGACAAGGTACCCAGTAATAATGCCTCCCACATTCTTGGTGAGGTTAAAACATATGTAAATAAACGTACAGTAATGATATCGTCAGAAGGAAAAATGTCTATGTTTACATCAATAAAGGTTATGGACAGAGACTCTATGAGATGTATAGATTTATTAAATTTTGCGTTACACTTCACAGTTCTATACATGTGGTTATAGGAGTATATTAACGATGTACATAAAGCTCATAAAGAGTAAAAACAGGTCATGTCTATTATTACTGAGTCTAACCGATGGATATAAACGATACTTTATATTAATAATACTATTACACATAGTTGTAAACTGTATTCTACGTATTTATGAATCAGCTGAAAATTATATTATAATACTAGTTATGGGTGTGTATATGCACACGACTTATGCACATGTCTTATCTCACATATATTTCAATAGCATATACGCAGAATAAACGAACAAATGTAAGAAGCTGTCGTCGGCTCAAAAATTACTCTTGGCTTTTTCCATAGTTTTATATTGAATTTTTCCTTCACGTTACGTAGAATATAATAGAAGGAAAACTTGCCTACCTAAACATACTAAACGTTAATTACTAAGATATTACAATATCGTGCAACTTTATGCACCTAATTCCAAATCTCTGGTTGTACACGTCCAAAAAGTCTCTCGAAATAAAACACCACGCAGAATAGAGATCAAATTTAATTAAAATTTTACCTATATGAATAGCCGTTCGTACATCTTAAAAGCGTGATTCAAAAACACAAGTTCAACGCCATCTATCGACAATTGTAAAAGTTCAAGTATCTAAAGTTATAAACGTAAGAAATAAAAACAACATAATTAGACATCCTGCCCACTATGGACAGTAATGTCCATTAAATTACTAAACATAAAAGTAGCAGTTAATTATACAAAGTTCACTATGACTCATAAAAATAACAAAGGGGTTAACAATTGCTACTTACAATAAAACATACAGGTTGGCATGCAATAAAATATAACAAAACAAATGTAATTAGCTCAATAGTATTATGCATAAATACTGCTTGTACACTGTTTTGAACATTAGTTGTAGAAAAATAGTTCATGAATACTTATGTGGTTACAGGTAAGAGAATTAGTTTCGACAAAGGTCTTTTAATTTCATTATTATTGCATTTAATGGAAACTACACGAGTGACTTTATCCAAACCTGGGTGCTCTTTAATGACTAGTCCATATAACCACCTAGCAGGTGGAAGGCCATCCTCTTTTACGAGAACGACATCTCCGACATTAGGTTCAGGGGTACGGTCTGTCCATTTATATCTATGTTGCATTTGAGTAAGATATTCAAGAGACCATCTGCGCCAAAAGTCTTGCACCATCCTCTGAACGAGATGCCACCGTTTAAGACTACTAATATTTGCATTTTCGTAATTGAAATCCGGGACAGTTACCAACGGTTCACCCACTAGAAAATGCCCTGGTGTCAATGGACACCCATCCTCCAAATTATTAGGCAATTGTGATATTGGCCGGGAGTTTAGACATGCCTCAATTTGGCTTAGCACAGTTATCATTTCTTCAAATGTTAACGTACTGTTGCCTATCACTCTCTTTAAGTGGTGTTTGGTGGATTTAATACCTGCCTCCCATAACCCTCCAAAATTTGGAGCGTGGGGGGGTATGAAATGCCAATTGGTTCCATTGGTGCTAAGGAAGTCCGCTATCTCTGGAGCAATTTTCGATTTTTCGGCATTGAACAAGGTTTTCAATTCCTTCGCACTGCCGACGAATGTTGTACCGTTGTCACTCCACAAATCGAGCACTCTACCGCGTCTGGCCACAAATCGCTTGAAAGCTGCTAAAAAACCTTGAGCGGTCATGTCGCTAACAACTTCAAGGTGGACGGCCCGAGTGGCCATGCAAACGAAGAGGCATATATACCCCTTTGTAGAATGCCAACCGCGACCCTTAGTTGCGCGTATATTTATTGGCCCTGCATAGTCTACACCACTACTCTGGAAAGGTCTCCCAGCTGTCACTCTAGATTTAGGTAATTGACCCATCAACTGCTGATTTGGTTTCGCAGAATAACGGATGCAATTTATGCACTTATGCACATAATGCCTCACGAGCGTCCTTGCATTTATAACCCAATATTTGGAGCGCAAATAATTGAGCATTAATTGTGGCCCTCCGTGCAAGGTTCTCTCGTGAGCTTCTGCAATTAACAGGTTTGTAAAGTGAGATTTGTAAGGAATAAGAATGGGATGCTTCATGTCATCATTAAAATTAGCTTGTTGTAAGCGTCCACCTACTCTCAAAATGCCCTGTTCATCAAGAAAAGGATTTAAAGAGGTAAGTTTGCTTGCTTTGCTTACGCTTCCTTTATATTTCAATAAATTGATGTCTTCACTAAAGCACTGATACTGGCAGAGTTTCACACAAGTAAGTATAGATTCATTTAGTTCCCTAGTAGTAAGCCAGGTAGTTTTAGGTTCTTTCTTTCCTGATTTCAATGTCCTAACGAATCTTTTGCAGTATGCTATTACTCTT
Organism: Tyria jacobaeae; assembly: GCA_947561695.1. Lineage (NCBI taxonomy): Eukaryota > Metazoa > Arthropoda > Insecta > Lepidoptera > Erebidae > Tyria > Tyria jacobaeae. The sequence goes on along the minus strand of OX387215.1, from coordinate 5,288,322 downwards.
GCTAATCTGTTAAATTTCGAAAATCTAGTCATTATACTGTCGTCTATTTCTTTGGTTTCAGTTGCATGACATTTTATCTTTATTTTTCTTTCTTCCAAACTAGTCTCTTGTAACTTTCTCCTTGTATAATTTATATTTTCTTTTTGAAGCCACACAGGACCTGTCTTCCAAAGTTGCAGACTATCTAACTCAGAAGGTTTGGTTCCACGTGAAGCGCAATCTGCCGGATTTTCCTTGGACGAGACGTACGACCATTGACTTCGATCTACAATATTAAGTATTTCAGAAACTCTGTTTGCAACAAATACTTTCCAACGACTAGGGTGACTTGCTAGCCAAGCTAAGACTATTTCGGAATCCGTCCAGGCATGTAAATGTTGCTTTGGAACCTTTAGAATCGTACCTGTTTCTTGAAGTAGTTTGGCCAGCAAAAGCCCACCACAAAGTTCCAACCGGGGTATTGACACTTGTTTTATAGGCGCAATTTTTGTCTTCGAAGTTACTAAATTTACATATATATTTCCATCAGCAGCTATTGCGCGTGAATATACGACCGCAGAATATGCTACATTAGAGGCATCGGAAAAGCCATGAAGTTCCAAAAGTTGACTGTTGCTACATAAATGAATCCAACGAGGTATTCGAAACTTAGTGAGCTTACTTAGATCATTTCTGTAAGCAATCCAGTCTTTGAGTAAGGTGGAAGGGAGTTCTTCGTCCCATTCAATTCCTGCTAACCATAGCCTTTGAATAAAAACCTTAGCTGTAGTAATAACGGGAGCGATCCATCTGAGAGGATCAAACAGACGTGCTATGTCCGATATGACCTTGCGTTTGGTTATAGGTGGTTCCAATTCACGAAGATGAACATTATACTCAAATTCATCAGTTTTCTTGTTCCACATAAGACCTAAAATTTTTGAAATTGTATCTGCCTTTATTTCTAAATTACATTCTGACTCTAATGTTGTATCTTTAATCGATTCTAATAATTCTTTACTACTACTAGACCACTTCTGAAGTTGGAATCCACCACGGCTTAGCATATCGGTTAACTGTTGATATATCTCTAAGCCTTCTGCCACTGATTCGCACCCGGACATGAGATCATCCATGTAGAAATCGGTCAATACCGTATCTCTTACTAATGGAAAATCTACTCCTTCATCTCTGGCTAACTGCTGTAACGATCGAACTGCTAAATAAGGAGCCGAAGATGTGCCAAATGTAACCCGTAAATGCCGAAGATGTTGAATTGGTAAATCTGTACTTTCTCGCCACAGAATTCGAAGATAGTCAATATCTTCATCCGACACTTTGACCTGCCGGTACATTTTAATAATGTCTGCCACTAGACAGATGGGATGGCAACGCCATCGCATAATGATGTGTCGCAGGTCAGGTTGCAATGACGGTCCTACCATTAAGTCGCTGTTTAAAGACTTTCCGTTGGTACCAACACAAGAAGCGTCGAAAACGCAATTTAGTCGTAACTTTATCATTACGCACGACTGCGTGGTGAGGCAAATATACTGCATCCTCCTTGTCGATATATTGCGCTACCTCCATATGGTTGAGAGACAAATACTCATTAATAACAGCTGAATACTGCTTCTTCAAATCGGGATTTTTCATCAAACGCCTTTCCAGTATAAGGAAACGTTTCAAAGCTATATCCCTTGAACTGCCATATTTACAACTAGGATCTGAAGACCTAAATGGTAATTTTACCACGTACCGACCAGTGTCATCTCGTTTGGTTGTAGCTGCAAAAAGGGTTTCACATTGCGTTTCCACTGGACTCAATAGCTTATTTTCTAAATCATAAGTAGGCTCCGACTCTAATTCCCAAAACTTTTTTAGGAGTTCAATTTCCTCCTGTTGTATAGAATGCATACTAATACAATTATGATTTGTCTCGTTATGGTTGAATTTACCTATATGGCCAGACAAGATCCAGCCAAGTCTGGTATTTTGCGCAACTGCATAACCCGGCGGTCCTTTGACTAATCCTTCCAAAATTATCTGGCCATAAATTTCGGCACCTAAAAGCAGATCTATCCTATTAGGGGTAGCAAATGACGGATCAGCTAATTCCATAGACGAGATTGTGGTTAACACTTGAGTCTTAATTTTCTCCTGTGGTAAAACTGTGGTTAATTTTTTCAAAACATATGCCTTGACTGTAACGACAAAGCTGGGGTCAACTCGTGATTGAATCTTAATAACAACCATTGAATTAGAAGTTAGGGATTGACTTTGATCACCCCCTATTCCTGTAATTTGTCCTCTGGTAGGTATCCGTTCAAGGCCTAATAACTGGACCATGGACTCCGTCACGAACGACGCTTGAGATCCCTGATCCAACAACGATCGTAATACAATCATGGTACCATTTCTCGACTGTGCCTTTACCAAAGCAGTGGCCAATAGCACTTGACCATGACTATTGGAGAAACAATTAACAATATCAGTGGACTCGCTCTGAGGTGGGTTGATGGATAGGGCTGTAGTAACATCTTTCTCAATTGCTCGTCCAGCCGTATCCTCTTCATTAACTGATTTCGAGATATTTTTAGAGTGTAACAAAGTATGATGTTTTCGCTTACATAAACGACACCTTGTAGACTGACGACATGAATATACTGAGTGACTCACACCTAAGCAATTAAAGCACAAACCGTTCGTTTGGACAAAATTACGTCGTGTATCAACATCTAGGTGACAGAACTTCTTACAGTTTGCTATTTTATGATTATCCTGACAATAAGAACAAGACAATGCAGTAGACACCGAGTGTGCCTTCACTGACGACACATTACGCTGCATTGTTACATTACGTTGAATCTTATTATTATCTAAGAATTCCAAAGCTCTAAATCTTTGTTCCATAAAAATTTGAAATTGTTTAAATGTAGGTAACTGATTGGTGGCATCACTAATTTTCAATTCCCACTGTTTGCGAGATTCGTTGTCTAACTTTAAGCTCAAAATATATATTATCATTATGTCCCAATTAACAACACTGATCCCTAAGTTAGTTAATGCATGTAAACATTCATTCGATGTATCCAATAATTCTTTTAACGCATGGGCAGATTCAGTTACAATATTCCTTTGGCTCATAAACCGTTTTAAGATACAATTTGCCAAATATTTTGTGTTGTTATATCTGCCTTCTAACTGTGACCAGCAAGTTAAGTAATTACTACCAGTAATAGGAATGTGACGTAAAAGACATTCAGCTTCCCCAGACAAATGAGTTTTTAAATAGTGAAGTTTTTGTACATCATCTAATTTGCTATTGCTATGTATTAAGGATATAAACATATCTCGAAAACTTATCCACTCAGAATAGTTACCAGAAAAAAGAGGTAGACTAATTTTTGGTAATTTAATATCACATGATTTATCTAAAGCCTTAGTAGTACTCTGCAATATTGACATTTGTGGTTTTAATTTAGTAAACATTTCCTTAAGTTCTATTTTATAATCGAAATATACTTCTTCTGTATTCTGATATAGGTTCATAGAATAATACTTAGATGCGACATATGCGGTTTCCTCAACTTCTTGTCGTTCTTGTCCTCAAATAATGTCGACTGCTTCTCTAAATTCTCTAATCGTACCTCGACATAACTTTGTGTAATTCTCTCCTTCGGAGATTTTTTAAAGTTAGACCGAGCTCGGGTAATAGCTGTACTTGTGTCCAATTGAATTTTATCAAACGCTTCCATGTTGTACAAAACTAATAGCCGAACATCAAATCACTAAGTTTAATTGCACTAAGTCAATGTAGATGTAAATTGTTTGAAAATTATACAAGTCTTTTTATTGTTATTCTAACCAAAATCGGGCATAGGTTCCCCGTCACTTCACTTTTTAAGAAATTATTCTAAGTCCATGCACTCAACTATCAAACTAACACTTTAACTTTTTAATTTACTTAATTTTTTATCTCAATAATGAATTTGTTCCACTGTTCTAAATAATTAAAAGTACTCACAGTTTATCTTCAATCACTTCATACACTGTCCACTCACGTGATAAGTAGCTCACCGTATGGGCAGGAGGTTGTGAACCGTCCCCTCACACTGCAGACCCTGCTTACTCCACTGCAACCTTACTGGGACGTCGCTGACACAAGACACCCCAATCCACTCTTCACTGTTGCTGCACTGCTGCAAAACTAGCTCCACAGGGACAATGTATTCCAGTCCTTTATCGGCTCAAGAAGGACCAAATGTACACGTCCAAAAAGTCTCTCGAAATAAAACACCACGCTCAGAATAGAGATCAAATTTAATTAAAATTTTACCTATATGAATACCCGTTCGTACATCTTAAAAGCGTGATTCAAAAACACAAGTTCAACGCCATCTATCGACAATTGTAAAAGTTCAAGTATCTAAAGCTATAAACGTAAGAAATAAAAACAACATAATTAGACACTGGTACACCACCTGACTTACATATATTATTTTGTAAACATGACGGTCTTAGCTCAAGGGAGACACAAACGATGCCTAATTCTACACGGTACAGCAAGTATTAAGAAAACAAGTGGATTCTAAGCAAACGTTTGGAGTCAAGGTTTGATGTAGGTCGAGTAAACAGATAGACTGCGGTGAATAACGTAAGGTCTGAGTTCAGTATAGGTCTTGATATAATTAGATATTAATTATATAAGAATATAAATATAAGAAACTTCAAACTTAAATTTGGCATATTCGAAGAACACACATGATATTTTCTATTTAATAAATTATGATATTGCCAGAAAAAAAAATTGTATCTTAGTATTGTGGTAAAAAAACAAATAACTATGTTTACAAAATACAGGTACATATTATGTTAGGAAAGTTCGTGAGTTACTGCTACGTACTCGTATTAGGTGATGTTAGAGTTACCACCAGGATGGACCAATTTCCGCTCAATGCATGACTACGTATGTTTGATGAGAGTATTTCTACACTTTGTATACTATGTTTTATGTTTTTATTTAAGAAAATAAAATGTTAACTTGTGTTCTATTATAAACTGTGCTGTATGTGGGTACATACCACACAAATAAGAAATCTATCCATATAAATAAAAAAGAATAATTTCTAGGGCATGCCAAAGAAATAAACGTATATATATATACATACATACATTGGCTCAAAAACCATAACCCTCCTTCTTTCACAGTCGGGTGAAAATGTCGAAATGCATATACGCGCTTTAGTTACGAATAATGCACTCAATTTAATAATATTATTGTTACGTTAATGCGTTCCATCAGAACAAGGTTTGCATAGACTATTTCTTATGAAAACGGCAAATTAATTTAAATCATCGTCCTACGCGACAAAATATCCATCCCCATCACCTGGACGATTGGCACTCCACCACTGTGCGCTTCTCTAGAAGCTTTTTGCCTCGCACAACCAGCTTATGGAACAAATTGTCGCCTGCCGTATTTCCGAACCGATACGACCTTCAAACCTTCAAGAAGAGAGCGTACCTCTACCTAAAAGGCCGGCAACGCACTTGTGACTCTTGAGTTGCGGGTGTCCATGGGCGGCGGTAGTCACTTACCATCAGGTGACCCGTCTGCTCGTTTGCCCCCTATCGCATAAAAAAAAAAAAAAAAATCTCTTAATATTAAAATTGAGTGACACAGAGGAATTTTTTTCAACAGGTGACACACATAAATGCAACTTCCTCTTCCAAGTTTTAAGACTATAATTGATGCCGGGAATGTGTATGATTGCGGTCTTGACTTTGTATTTATTACTTTCATTTCATTTATTTTTGAAATAACACTACTGTACTGCGCAGTGAAATTCAAAAGACACAATCACAACAGTAGTCCAGTGAATATGAACGCCAGGTCAACCCGACATAACCTGAAATGAATACCTCTTTGTTGAAAAATATATAGATGGAATCTGTTGTTCTTTCTTATTATTACACGACAGTTTACTATGAAACTTTCAACATATTCTCTACGCGTTACCATATTGAAATAATATTTGTAAGTAGTACTGCTACATGTAGGTGAATGGAGCATTATCAGAGTTAAAAAATATATTTTAAGATACATTTTGAGACAACATGGCTAATATCAGATTAGCGATGGTTAGATTAGTGATGTAACGACATTTACGACATTTGACTGGCCTGTAGGTCTAGTGGTTAGTAATCCTAACTGCTTAGCTAAAGGTCCTAGGTTATATTAAATCTAGGACAAATAATTTTGTGATGAGAGTGGTTATTGGTTGACTGTGTTATATATTGCATACTTCTGGATGTAGATTGTCTATAATATGTGTATATTTTGGTATATTATATGTTATAATATGTAAGTATGATTCTTAGCTGTCTGCTTACCATGGTTCAAGCTAAGCTTAGTTTTTGATCAGACGCCTGAAACATTATTATTGATAAATTGCCAGTGAGTTCAGAATTAAATGAAAAAGCAGATTATATATACTTATATTTTTTAAATTTCAAACTTATAATAAAACATGATCCCTACATGAAGTATCAGGTAAATGCACAAATAAAAACCTTTTTGAGCTGATGTGTTTCGGATGAGTAAGTAATTTTTACCATAACTATCGATCTAGTTACGAACGCTATCGTTCACATTATTTATGTTCTGTAAACACGAATAAAGCATTTAAATCTTTCAGAGCACACTTGTTAAACCATGACCTCGCCAGCAGACACGTATTCAAAAACAGAGATCGCCTGGTGATCGAATTTAGACAGTAAATTATATTATTTGCCGGTATCACTTGAACTGCAATTATAGTCTTGAAACATACGAGTAAACTAAACTAATATGAAGAAATATTTCCTTAAGGTTGTTTGAGTGTTTCTTTATTTGTTACATGTTGGGAATAAATAATTGTTTTTGTGTTGGATAGAACATTTATTAAAGAATCATATAGGTTATATAACATCACACTGAAGAGTGGCTAAATGACCACAGTTCAAACTGTGGTTATCGGCTAGTGGTGAACGAAATATCAAAACAAGGACTACATTTAATGAAATATTTACAATTAAAACTTTAGAATCATTAAGTGACATTTTGCGATATGGAAGTATTTTCTATGAATTAAGAGAATTAAGCAGTATTCAAATTACTTATTTATTAAATATGGTTTGTTCTTCATAAATTAGTAACCTCGTTAAAACATTTAAGTTATAAAAAAAGCCAAGCTTTTGTCAGAATACTAAAAGTTTCTACAATTTTATGTCCACATCTATTATAGTTAATATTCATTTCATACTTCGCCTTCAAATACTCTTATCTACATCAATATAAATACAAAACTAAAAAGAATAAATTAAGCTCTTCCAAAATCACACATTGAAGGTTCTATAACAACACTAAAAATCTTAGCTTCCCACACCGACCCTTGGACATAAAATCGTCTTAGAGTTCTATCCGTGCTCTTAAAATACGAAGGACTTTGGAGATTTAAATCTTATAGGCACTAATGCATTTGAATGATTAAAGACTGGTAAGGGACTGAGCTGGAAGGGTACACTGTAAATTTTACTTAGGCTTTATTCATGGTAAAGGAACCGGACTGAAAAGAATCAGAATACGAGATGGGTTAATCAAAACCAAGATTAGTTTGCTAATTAATTATATATATTTTTAAATACGTGTTGCGTATACACATTTTCATTAATTATTTAAAGGGAAGTTGTGTTATGCTTTTATAGGTAACCTGTTCATATTCCCGGGTCCCTTTCAATGGACCTTTTGTAAAGAAACACCGCGTGGTTTTAGTCGGTTCGAGTCCGATATATCTCCTCTCCGTTAGCTCCGGTGAGGTGATAACCCGTGGGGGTTTCCAGAGCTATGCTTAAACACAATTGTGCCGACTCGACCGGTACGATATCACCTCCTAATAGAAACAAATTTTGAAGTAAGGCTTGCAACGAATATTGTGACAATATGAAACTTGTCATCAAATTCAGTATCCTAATGGGTCTAAGAGTACCACAAATCTGACATAAAGTCGTAATCGCCTATCATTATAACAATATGGACAATGCAAGGCAATACTTGCAGACATTGTACACTTAGCGTAAAACTATTGTATAAAGTGATTAGGCACTCTATAAGCAGTCACACAACGAAAAAGATTATTAATCTTCTAAAATTGATTTTTTAATACAGTTATGTCTTTTTAAAATTCATTGTTAAATAAGTGAAAAATGGCATGTGTTTTTTCGTTTTGTTACCTCGATTGATCATAAAAATGAAGACATATATTTGACATATTTGAGAAATCCCGATGCCACGCTTATAGGGTGTTATGTAAAATATTTCTCGGCGACACTGGTCGAATTGTTTATGTGAACATTCTTTATTCTTATCTGTTTAAAGACCACTGTAACCAGGTTTGTGAATAAAATCTAAAAAGTCGTAAAGTTTTGGAATTCTTTAAAGATGAGACTTAAAATACAAGGCCAATGACCTTTAACATCTTTTCCTTGTTATTCAGCAATACCACCTACATCATTCAAAGTATTTTCACATACAATATAAACATATATAAACATAAAAAAATATACTTATGATTGATAAAAAATATATACCTACGATTAGTTTAAAATTAATATAAAAAAATATTCATTTTAAATAATATTTTTATCGGACCAATGACTAAACCATCATATAAAATGTAGCACTCAAACTATAGTATAATGACTATACTGTTTGGAGAGCGGCCAACAGTAGAAATTAGAACTGCTATATATCAGATGAAATGATGAAAGTGGAAGAATCATTGTGAAGAACTTGTAACAAAGATTTTTTTTTTTTTTTTATACTATAGGGGGACAGACGAACAGACGGGTCACCTGATGGTAAGTGACACCGCCGTCCATGGAGACTTGCAACTCAAGAGTCGCAAGTGCGCTGCCCGCCTTTGAGGGTGATGAGGGATAGGGGATGCAGGGAGCGGAAAGAAGAGAGGAGGGATGAGGAGATGGAAAAAGGAGAAAGGAGATGAGGGGAGAGAAAAGGGGGGCGGGGGAATTGGGCCTCCGGAAACCTCACTCAATTCGGGGAAATGCAACGCAAGCGTTACTTCACAACCGGTTTTCTGTGAGGTCGTGGTATCGCACCGGTCGAGCCGGCCCATTCGTGCCTAAGCATGGCTCTACCACTGAAAAAAAACAACAACTCAAACAACATAAATGTGTCGCAATTGTATTACTGAATAGAGATTTATGATGAGAAGTATGGTTTTCTGCATGGATGCAAGAATAAAAGGTAAAGTTACGAAGTTTCACGTATTGACTGTTGATATACATATGTTTGATAAGTTAGTAATGGATCGTTTTCGATAAAGAAATAATTGTAGATATACATATATATAAATATAGAAAAACACTAAATTTTGGAAAAAGTTTTAAAAAACAGTATTAATTTTGACCTATTTGACAATATGATGTTTGTTAAATGTAATCTTAATAATATATTACATGTGTGTAACAACCAAGTTCTTGAATATGGTAAAGCCACATTGTATTTTGATTAGCAATAAACCTGATATAGTGATGATAAACAGATTAGAAAGCCGCGCAATGATTATCGATATTGATGCTGCTCATGACGAGAATCTCGTGAAAGTTGAATAAGATAAGCAAATAAAATATTTGAATTTATGCCACGGGATCGTCAATCATTTATCCATTAATAATTTTGATTTTATGTCTATAAAAATTAAAAGGCACTGCCATCCTTGCATACGATAGTCTCTGTGTTAATTCATTCGTAAAATGTCCGTACTTGCTTCTTTGTCAGAGAACTACTCATATTTTAAATAATAATACTCCTACTATCCTGTGATAAAATTTGAAGTAAACTTAACGAAACAACGTTTGCTTTTTGCAAGTTGCGGCAAAGGCATTCCAAGTGTTATAAGTGATATCTAACATTATATATCTTATAAAAGCACACTAATAAAGCCTAAAAACAGCAGGTTCATTTTGTTAATACAACCTGACAAGATTATTTCAAATTCACTTAATAATATTCAATCTGTGCAAAACGTTACTGTTATCGTACATCACCGACATCAACATCGACTTATAATAAAGCACTACATCTTGCAAGCATAAACTGCAAGAGCTAAGCATAAACTGTGAGGGTACATTCCAGTTTTAAAACACAAATTATATATCTTTTTCCCCATCTCCTGACTATTCTTTGTTATCTTTGATCAACTGTCCGTTTGTAACTTTAAAAAGACCGTACTTACCTTTTTCGTCTATTGCATAGGAAGTTTAAAATATATGCCTTAGCAGGGGCAAGGATAGTGGCAAAGGTTGCGAAACTGTCTTCCTGTATCCCCTAAGACTGCACTAGCACAAGCACTTCTTCTTCCAATTATTGATATGCCGATGTTAGCTATCTAAATTTCATTAAAGCACAAGTTGATAAACATTAAAATTTCCATGTGAGATTGATATTTGGGTTACTAAAATATGATCACGTTTCTGAATTCTGTCAAATCTCAAGTGGCTTACAATTCAATCTCGCCGGAGTAATCATACTCGTACACTTATTTTTCTTTAAAACATATTATTTAACCTTAAGACCCCTTTTTATTTCAAAGAACGGGGGAAATTTTCTCAATGACACATATGAAAAATATCTAAGGTCATCTAAAAATTTGACACCGAGATGCCATTGCATTCCACAAAATTTTATGATCAATTCTTTGTTGTCGAAGCTGTGCGTTTGTGAAGTGCGTTACCACTTAACATCAGGCGCGCGCGACAGTGAAAAACTTTAGAATAAAGTTACGGCGGTACTTGATCCACAGAGAAAAATTGATATGGTTAATACAAATATATCTAATAATATTATGTAAAATATAAAAAGGTATCTATGTATAATCGGTATATAATATAATAATAGTTAATTTAATATATTTTAGGTGCTCCAATGTGTGGTTATGTTGGTGATGGTTTTTTTGTTTCATTTTAGTATTAGACCCACATTAGTAGAAGACAAAGAAAAAAAATCCACCTTTCAACCGTGAACCATAAAGGTCTGGTTGAAAACCAGCGCTAGACTTCTGTCTAGCAAATGCTGTACTAGGTATTTTTCAGCTGGCGTGTGAGGTACATAAAGGAAAAAAAAATATTATTATTTAGCACTTATTTTTGTACCTTTAATTTGCACGTGTATCTCAAACGTCAATGAATAAATTATTTCTTTCTTTCTTTCTATTTGTCTCACAGAAAGATTTAGCAATTTCTTTCTTTTGATGTAACATGGGTGGGTGTGTGTCACATGTAACAGCTATCTGACATTTACTGAATAACATAATATATACGTGCGCTGAAAGAGCCGTATCGAGTTTAGTTCGGGATCGTATATTTTCGACTCTCAAAAGGTGACTCCTCAGGCCAGCACGTGTAGTCGTGTAGAGAAAGGGAGAGTAGGTGGGACCAGTTGGAAGAGCTCATCAGAACACTCTCCGAGATGTAGGTGATAGAGGAGGAGGAGAGATTTAAACATAACACCAGAAACAATGTTACTTTAATGAAATCTAAACTGTGAAAGAGGTCGCCTATAATACAGACCCTTAAAATTGGTCCCTAATAAACTTGGCTGTGCGAAGTCTACTTTTTTTTTTCTTATGTTTATGTCATTATAGTGTAGAAGCAAGATGCTTTTTACAGCTTAGCAACGTCAAGATATGTATCTTTTCTTTTTACCTTTATCTTTTTAGGATTAATAAGGAACATAGCTTTAAATTGTAGGGGTAATAAAACAAGTACGGGTGGATGCAGTATACATATATACATATATGTATATAATCAATATAAAAATATATATGGGTCAGTCTTTTATAAAAATAAAAATGAGATTGTGCATTACATGGTAATAAATGTAAGTTACTTAAACACAAGTTAAAAAATGTTGTGAAAATTAAACATTTTCTCACCTAAGTTTTAGTTTCATCTGCCAATTCCTTTTTTTTTGGTACAGAGCCCAAGTGGGTAGACGGGTCATCTGATGTAAGTCATTACCGACGCCCATGGAAATTTTGCAAGTCAAGAGTAAAGTTTAAGTTTGAGGTTTGCCCCATCCGGTAAGGGGGAAAAGGGGAAGGTAAAATTAGAAAAGAATAAATGGGATATGGCCTACGGTGACCTCATTAACTCGGTATTGAGTATTGCTACGAGTAACGAGTATTGCTTCATAACCTGTTACCGATATTCCTTGTACAATGTGGTTATGGACGCATTTGTACGTTTTCTAGCAAAGCCCTACGTTACACCGTAGTAGCTTTTGTTATAAACTGTACCCCGACGACATCTAGCTTGTCATTCCATTTATCTGGCTGGGTCTCAAGATGTTTTAATTTATGAATAATAAAAATAAGTAAAAATAATTTTTATGTTAAACGGTTTTTAATAATGATGTAGACAATGTACTGAAACATCTCCCCTCATCAATCAAGGGCATTGATCAGAATAAAAAACTAAATCGTTGTGGTATATAAAGATCCTAGCAAGATGTTGACTCTCGCTCAGTTAGAACAAACTTTGATAATCATAAATATTCATTAGTTGGAATATTGCCGAACTTGCGTCTTTTTAAGGTCGGTTAAAAGGAGGCCTTCGAGACGCTTCTGCCTACCCCGTCGGGGATATAGGCATGAGGGTATGTATATATTATTGTAGGTATGTAAGTAGGATATATATTTGTTTTTCAAACAATGTTGACAATATATGACTGTCTGAGGTCAATATAAATGATACGTGCCGAGATTTATTTCAACTACAAAACTACGACATACATATATTCACAACTACGAGTACATCGAAAAGGTGGCGGCGCAATCGTTTACATACATAGAAGTCTGAAGTTTACACGTTATGCAGTGTCAAGCTTGTATTTTGAGTCCATAGCGGGTGAAATAGAAACACCAGATCGGTATAGAAGTGTTATATGTGCAGCGTATAGACCATATATAAACATCTTTCATAGCGGAACTGTCGCGAGTGATAGAACTCTCTAACTGTAAGTACTCTTATATATTAATAAGTGACATGAATATAGACTTATGTGAACATTCTAATGTGCGTACACAATACCTAAACTACATGTGTGAAAATAGTTTAGACTGTAGCATCACGCAACATACCCGTATAGATATCAAAAGTGGAAAAATAAATAAATCATATATAGACCATATATTTATAAGAACGATCAAGTGTCGTGAGGTGCAAACTGCGCTTATACACAATAATATTGCCGACCACTACATAACCGGTTCCGTCATTGTTTACAACTCGAAGAACAAAGACAGAAATTTAAGATTTATGGACAATTTAGATAATAAAGAATTGGAACAAGAATTTAATAAAATAAATTGGAAAGTAGCTTTAGACCTTAGTAGTCCTAATGAAATATATAATTTTATAACTGAGCAGTTCTCAAATGCCTATGAAAAATGTAAAAAAAAGGTTAAAATAAAATGCAGTGAGAGGAATAGATGTCCATGGATAAATAAACGTATAATTAACATGTGCAAAAAGAAAGAATAATTCCATAAAATATGCAACAAGATGAAAGTAACATAAATAACGGACTATTGTATAACAGATATAGAAACATAACTAATAAGTACATTAATAAGTCAAAAAATGAATACATTAAACAAAAAATTCGTAATAATTTTGAGAAACCAAGAAAAATATGGGAAATAATAACCAACCTGTGTGGTAAAGTTTGTAAGTCGGTAGATGAAGTAATAACTAAACATTTCAAAAGTGATACAAAATCAATTTGTAATAATTTTGCATATGGATTCGATAAAAATATTAAAAATATTAATACAAATTGTACAATAAAGTTATTAGACCAATCGTGTAGTAGAAAACAACCAACTATTGCTATGAGACTTAAAAAAGCAACTAATGATGTCATATGCAAAATGTTACAAAATATTAACAAAAAAAAGAGTCCAGGTATTGACAACATACGGAATAAAGATTCATTATATGTGAGTGAGCAGATTAGCCCTGTCGTAACACACTTGATTAATGCATGTATATCCACGTCGCTTTACCCGAACCAACTAAATATAGGCATTGTTAGACCCATACATAAAAAAGACTGTTACACGGAGGTTGATAATTATAGACCTATAACAATTTTGTGTAGCATGGATAAGATTATTGAGAGGTACTTTGGAAATTAAATAAATAACTTGTTGACCCAAAATAATCTATTGCATAACAACCAATATGGCTTTCAACAGAGACGAAATACTTCTCAACTACTAGCCAGATTTGTCAATGAGGTCAACCACCACTTAAATAACAAAGAACAGGTGCTAGTAGTATTCATTGATGTTACTAAAGCCTTTGACGTTTTAAATATTGACACACTAAATACAAAGTTGGAACAAATTGGAATACAAGGTCCTATGCTGGAGTGGTTCCGTAACCACCATAAAAATAGGCAAACTATGGTCAAAGTAGGTGGATGTACCAGTGATCCTATACTAACTGAACAAGGTACGGCCCAGGGGTCAATTCTAGCACCTATAGAATATTTAATTTATGTTAATGAAATGTGCAATATATTCAAAGATGGCTCCGTATACCAATTTGCCGATGATACATGCCTAGTGACATATGGTAGGGACAAACAATGATGCAAAGTAACTTCGACATAATGTGCAAATGGGCACACGATATGCGGCTGATCATCAATACTAATAAAACAAAACTACTACATATTAAATCCCCATACATTAAACTCAGTTTCAATCCTATGATAGTTGCTCATAATCATAAATGCATACATAGTCAATCAATCACATGTTTATGTCTCCCACTGGAAAGTGTAAGCCAACATACATATATAGGCCTTTTGATAGACATACATTTTAATTGGAAGCCACATGTAGAACACGTATGTGATAAACTAAGAGCGCTCCGTGCCAAATTTGCTATTATTATGTACAAGCTACCATATAAAAACCTTAGGATGTTGTATGTATCACTAGGAGAATCGATAATAAGCTATGGTTTAAGTAGTTATGGTCGCACATACAAAACCAACCTTGATACTATCTACAAACTACAAATTAAGACTATTGTGCCAAAACATATAAGAAACAAATATAAAGGAGATGAAAACGGTTTACTAAAAGAATGCCAAATCATATCGGTTTTTAATAAAGTTAAAATGCAGGTACTATTGGACGAATACCATAACATCGAAAAAATTAAAAATAAATATAGACCTAATAAGTTACGAAAATTACGTTACGTGAATAAATATGTACTACCTAAATTGAACAATGAACATGGTAGGAGGACGTGGGAATACATGCTTCCTAATATTCTTAACATACATAATTGGGGACGAACTGCACACAAAAATAACATCAAATTATAAGAATTACAAGGCCTGTTAACGTGCAGTTTAATTTTATTATATTATTCAAAACGCATAGTTTTTTTAGTGCATAGGCATAATAATGTAATTATTTTGAATAAATAAATAAAAAAAAAAGGATCTGCCAGGATTTTGTAAGCTCGCTTGGTCCCTAGCGATAGATGAGTACATCTTACAAAATTGGTTCTTAAATTTATGGTCTCTGCGTTATATAATATCACCAGTACGTCATAACAGCTTTGACTTGACTATGGATTCTGTATTCTAAATAGTTTAGACCCTGATACATATATATGCGCTCACGAATCGAGACAAGAGTAACTATGACTTACTTCCTTGAGACATTAATAAAAAAAGAAGAAAAGAAGAACTAATACATTTTTATAAACAGAAACATCCACCCTCATGATTAATAGAACCTACTCGTGTAAACATTTTTAATGTCGACAAAAATATCTTACCCATAAAATAACATAATTTTTATCTCCTCTGTTTTCCGTGTTTGTATAGCGTAAGTATGTCGATAATATCGTATTTTATTCGCAATGCGAAGCTTGTGTTCAAATATACTATTAAGAGAAATTAGGGCCCAGACGTTAGTTGTACAAAGTTACGACAACCGGAAGAAAAGGACAGTAACTGTTGCTATTATGGCAGGTTGGTAATATTATAAGTCTTATACTTTTTACGTTGTTGTACCTGCCACCAGCCTCCAAAAACTAAGAAATCGTGTAATAAAATCCCTGATAATATACCTACAAACTTGAAGTTGTTCTTTAAAGTTAAAATCACATGGAAGACAGAAATGCTTCAGATAGAACTGTTAAAGATTTAAAGGTTATTACAAGTAGTCAGTAAGCTCACATTAGTAAGTAATATGTAATGTGAACTAATATGTTTCTTCTTCCTTTTCAATTCTTTTTTCTCTCCTTAACTGCATTACTTTCATAGTCTAATTTTAATTTATTTACTTTTAGCAACATAATAGCACACGATATAATGGTATATCTTGTACACGGAATATTGTAATACCTGTCTGGGATTTAAAAGAGTGGCCATGAGTTTGTTTTCCCGATTTCTTCTCATAAACGGGCGGTTATAGATGATAATGTAGAGAACACAGGCAGGTATTTAATTGTTTCATCTTTTTAATATTAATTTAATATTTGATATGGAATCCTATAGTTGCGGTGATGCTGTGTGTATTGATCTATAATTTTAAATATTTTTTAAATAAGACGATTTTAAATAATTGTTGAATTTTTTTATAAAATAAAGATATTTAATTTGAATTTAATTTTAGATATAACACATTTTTTTATAATAAAGTATGTTTACTGCTTTTGTAACACTACTGAGATAATTATATTGAGTAATCCTTAGAATAGTAAACATAGTATAATAGGAAGTCGGCTGCACGATTGCTGCAGTTATTTAAGTGGTCATCTCACTTCTACGCTGCCGCGTGGAGTGTTGTGGGTTCGACCCCACACGGCATAAAACTTTGTGTAATCCATATGTTGTTAGTCTGTTATTTGAATGTATGCTAAAGTCCCTGCGATACAGGAATTTACCCCAATGCGGGATTTGTCTTTTTAAAAAAATAATTTATTATTAGTAAATTAACGCTTAGTTAGAAACTGGTCATATAATATATTAAACTTTATATTATTCGTAAAAGGAACTGAAAACAATATATTCCTTTCATTTTAATAAAACAGTCTACATTTGTATTATGGCACACTTGATATCGTTCCGACCCGTATGCATTTGCATACAGTCTGTGTAATAAATAATAAAACGTTGCAGAATATTGGTGCAGCGGCGAAGAATTTGACTACAACGTCAAGATACGCGTTAATGCAAATATGTATATGCAAAATGCAAATCACACGTAATATAATAAACGCGAAATATGATTAGTTTTTGCTCAATTTCAATTTAATTTAGTATATTTGAGCTAAAGGGCATTCCTTTAACATAAATAAACTTACCTTAATATGGCTCTGTACACAGCGTGTTGAATTATATTATTATAATCCCTTTCAAATGTTGAAATTTCAATATTTTAAAATATATGTTTTTGTTTACTACTATTTTCTTAATTTCTTTGAACTTTCATTTATTTTTAGGAACCATATGAGTATATATATATATATATATATATATTATATTACAAATCAATCTGACTTTTTAACGTTACAGTATCGGTAGCTTCGGACTTGCTATCATGTAATTGCGTGTTCGAACCTCACTCAAGACATCGCTACTGTAGTGACCTGCTCCTTTTTGGAGATCCCCTCGGGCCGTCATGTGACCGGGGTTTTCGGTGGAACAGTGTGTCGGAATAGAAATTAAGGAGGAATTCGTAAATAGCTTAAGGAGCTGAATGCGAGAAGCTGAAAATAGATTGAAGTAGCATGCAATGGGAGAAAATGGGGACTATGTCCAGCAGTGGACTGCGATAGGCTGATGATCATGATGATGAAACAACTTTATGAACCACATCATTAGTATTTTTTATTTCACAAACTTACAATCCATCAGGTTATTAGGCATCTGCAGTTACTACTTGATAAAGGCCTCAACGTAACAATGTGAAATACTATAAACATGTTATATAGTAAATAACTATAACTATAAACAAAGATATATTGCTCCACGTACAGTATAATAACTTGTAATGTAAATCGTTTTAGTGCCATTAATAACTTCAGATTAGGTATCAAAATTGTCGTTGTCAGGTGCCAAGAGCCCACTAACCTAGTGAAGAACAATACCGTTTATTGTGAACATTTCCGTGAGTAGCAATTATTAGTAGTAATTATTATGTCCCCCACCAATATACTTTTTTCAGCATACAAAATGTTTTCAAATAACAATAAATAAGGGGACATTTTTTACTGTTCTGTCATTTAAACCAACAATCATAAATTAATAAGATTTGGACACTCGAAATGAAAAACAAATCCAGTTTAAACGCAACAGTAATTTTTTGTAAACATGAGATTTTTCACGCCCCGCTTAAAAGACCCGGGATCAAATTGGGAAGGAAACACGTGCGCTGGTAGGGAATTCCAGGCTTTCACTGATCGGCACAGGACCTCCAGCTAACCTCCTGGAAGTCAGAGGCCGCGCCGTCGCAGAGAACCCTAATGCGGCGCTTGTGGAGGAAGGCAGCAACACAGTTGCATAGCTGAGATGGCAGACCAAATGCAGGAAGTTTGGAGAGAAGCGAGCGATGCCAGACCCTATCGAAGGCCTTGGCAATGTCGAGGCTGATGGCCAAGGACTCCCCATGCCTATCCATAGCCTCACCCTAAAGGTGTGTGACGTACGCTAGAAGATCACCCGTGGATCGGTTCGGCCTAAAACCATATTGCCGATCATTTAACAAGGAGTGATCCTCTAGGTGGCGGATTAATTGGGTGTTGATTATCCGCTCGCAGCTACAAGATTGCAAGTCGAACGCCTCAGCCGTCACGTTACCGCCGCTTCATTAAAAGATATAAGTTTTAAATTTAATAAAATAATTTTGTATAAGTTTTCGAGACAGAACTATATTATTAAAAGGTCTTCAGTTTACAAATATATAGTGCTATCTAGAATTTGAAGTAACTTCTGTATTGTCATTGCCTGGCATTGTCTGGTCTTACTGATCGTAAATGAATATATGTACTTAAAATATAGTATTATTACTAGCAAATCATACTACGTAGTCTATAGCTTGTAGAAGTTGGCGTAGCAACAGCGTAGCAATCAGAGAAAATTTAGGTAGTCGTAGCCGTAGACGACACTTTCTAGATATTCTACTATCATTATTTCGCATACCTATATAGCGATTTTGCCTTGTTGAATTTCACATAAAAATTACAAAAACTTAGTCTGGAATTAATTGGAATACCATTTGATTTATATAAACTTCAAATTAAGACTGGCTGAATCTAATTTCATGTTTCAAGGAAGATTATAGACATGTAATATTTAGAAAATTAAACATAATTTTTAATCTAATGTGTTATAAATTAGTAGCATATGCTTAATGTAATCATGATGAATTCTGCTCGAGATGAAGTCGTGTGTCTATCTGGTACTATAAGTATTACATGTACTTAACTATTCTAATATAATAAAGCTGAAGGGTTGAAAATTTGTTTTATATTAGAGTATTTAGATATGAATAAAACATCACGCTACGGCTAGTCAGTGTGGAGCAGTGATCATAAACGCTGATGAAACTAAAAAACGGCTGGTATGTAAACAGTGCGGAATCGCAATAGAACGAATGAAACTGATAAAAATCAATTATATGAATCTACTTGTATGTAAGTTATCGGAAAGACAACTGTACTATAAATTAAAAGAAAATGTTTTACGCTCCCCTCCACACTTCCCCACCTCCGAGGTACCCTCAAGAGCAGGCAGCACACTCTTGATTTGCAGGTGTTCAAGGGCGACCGCAGTCACTTACCATTCGTTAACACGTCTGTTCTCTATAATCTTAATTGTTAAAAATAGTTAAAAAATACATTTTACAGAAATCACATTATTACTAAGTGTATTGATAGATTTCACGTAATATACTTACAAATAAAACTGACAAATGAGAAAAAAAACTCTCTACAATTTGATGACCTTCATATCAGCTGTCCCTTTATAACTAATAGCAAAATCAAACACGTAGAACGACGAGTTTGCGTCCAAAGAGTGTCCGAGTCCAACTCGTGGACTGTGCAAAATTACAAATTGGCCGGATATAACCGAGGTATAATGTATACACTGGCATGTTGGTCTAGTGGTTAGTGAACCTGATTGCTGAGCTGGAGGTCGAAACCCACACGGGACAAAAAATTGTGTAATTCGAAATTAGTTGTTATAGTTATATATAGGATGGATAACGTTTGAGGTAGTGCATAAGTATGTTCGGAATAACAATATTTGAGATATGGTTGCCAGGTTTGTTCGTTATCTTGTATTTTGAGAATTTACTTGTTTGAATAATATATACCGTGTTCTTTGTCTAGTAGGATAGGGCCATCTCATCTCTTCTCGTGAGTGTCGAAAAAGCCACCAAGGCCAATCCCTTGGTTTCTTTTCATGACACTGTTGTCTATTATGTATGTATATACGGTGCCCGGTTGACGGCAATAATTGCCGCTATTACGTGGTTGGGACTAAGACTAAGATGGGGTGAGCATAATTGCTTCATCGAGAGCCAAACGGTTTGTCGTAATAACTCGTTTTGGAATAATGGTGTATTGTAAGCGTGGCCGTCTACTATTCAAGGCCTCGTAACGCTAACCTCATCTACACGCGGTGCACGAGGCTCTGATGACCAACTCGTACATATAACTAAATTATGGTTGGCAACAAATGGCTGTTTAACGTGTCTACCTACCCTATCAGGGATACAGGTGTTAGTATATATATAGTCACATCATAAGTATGTAATTCATAGTTTATTTTATTAGATATGTAATTTTACTAGTTTCAAACGAATCAGTCCTTTCTGGTGGCAACAGTTTGTACTTGTATAACAATCAATGTTTCGTCACGTTATCAGCAGCATGCAGCCGACGGACTGTGCTCTCGAACAAATTACCCAATAAATTGCTTACACGACACGCGACTGAATTTGATAGAATCGTTCTTCTATTTTGTAAATATTAACTACTTTTTTATTTTGAGTGAACGTATATTTATTAGTAATCAGTTTGATTTGATTGTTTATTGACAATTCGTTTTATATAATATTTTGTAAATCTATAATAATAGCTGAACTTATCTTTTGAAGATCTTATTCTGACTATGTGTATGTCTATTAATAATATTGTGTATCATAAATAATTGTCTACATGCATGTTGAGGAATGGTATATGCCATAACACATATCGCTGTTAGGGCCGCAGCAGTAACTATAAACGCATGTGTTACTGCAACGTGAATTATTTAACCCTTTAATCTATTTAATTAAAAATAATTGTACTATTATCGACCCAGTTCAAATATGCATTAAGTGATAATTAATATATAAAATCCTAAAGGAAAATAAGATTGGATTTTCTCCATCACTTTTCGTATACTGTCAATGTATTTGTCTGACTGGCCACCATCCTCAGTTAACAAACGAATGTATCGTATTTCTTCCTTTTTCATTTCTTTTTCTAAACTATGTACAAAATGAAAATTCCATCTTTATTTTATTCATGCATTGTTTAACATTTAAGAACTTTCTGTATTATAAAACTGGATGAGTTAAAGCATTTAACTTCATTATTTGCGTTAACCTCACAATATAATCAGATAAATACAATATTTTAGCATTTAAAAGTACCCTACATACATATGTCAATATTACTCTTTATAGCCATGCTTAGGCACGAATGGGCCGGCTCGACCAGTGCGATACCACGGCCTTACAGTAAACCCGTTGTGAAGCAATGTTTGCTTTGCATTTCCCCGAAATTAGTTAGGTTTCTGGAGGCCCAAGTCTCTCCTCCTCTCTCCTCATCTCCATCTCCTCATCCCCCTCTCTTCTTCCCCTTCCCCGCATCTCCCAATCACTCATCATCCTCAAAGGCGGGCAGAGCACTAACGACTCTTGAGTTGTAGTTGTCCATGGACGGCGCTTGTCACTTACCATCAGGTGACCCATCTGTTCGTCTGTCCCCTTATTGTTTAAAAAAAAATTGGCATTCCCTCCAATTTTGCTGTCTTTTTTGAAGAACATTTTAGATTTCGTTTATTTAAATGCCAGACGACGAGTTACTGCATTTTGATGAAATACATATTTACATAAATTTCTAGGACATCGCAGTTTCCAAAAAATAAATATTTCTACCGTATTTTCTTAAACTGTTACTATTATCGTTAGATAAATCTGTTGAAAATGCTAACCTCAATTTACGAAGACCCAAAACAATAAACATGCATCTTCTTACTAATAAACTTGTTGAAACATCAAAGTAACGAAATTATATCCTTACAAAGAAGCAAGACTACTTCATTATAGCGACAAGAGAGCTCATTTACGTAGGTACATTGTACTGAATTTACACAAACCGGTGTTGTTTTGTTAAATGAAGTAATCGATCGAGTTTGAGACCGATCGGTTTGTTAAATGAATCTGTCGCCGTGTTAAAGGTTCGGTTCGGGGTTCTGGAAATTTGGAAAATTTAGCAAATCCACTTATTCTTATTTAAATTAACACTAGTGCTCACTGTTGATGCATTTTTAACAGCACGCCATGGCTTAGTGTCAGCTAATCTCAGATTTGGTATTATTTTTTGCGGTAACGCAACTAATAAAAAATTGGTATTCATAGCTCAAAAATGACGTTTAAGGACTACGCTTCTACGAAATCACCAATATCTGTAATGCGTAGTTTAAACAATACAGAATTCATACTGTTCCGCCTTTATATATCCTAAGTACAATGTTTGTCAAATGTAATGTAAATAATAATGCAAATAAATTTACTGAGATAAAAGGTGGTATTGATATCAATAATTTCTAAACATATCTAGTACAGTTCTCGTACTAACTAGTCTGCTTAACTGTGAGTAGTTACCTGTTTTTACTTGAATTGAATTTACAGCAGATACGGATGATGTGGTATTTATGTAAACGTCAATAGCTGATTACGATCGGATAACTCAGTGAATGTATGAATGTAAAATAAAGCTTAATTACCTGATTTTTAAAACTTAAATTGGAAGGGCCTCATTAAATGAAGTAACATGTTAATTAAAACAACATATTTGTACCTTTTTTTTTTTTTACGAGGTGGAAGATCCTCATGGATGTCCTTCGCCCATTGGGGTGGACGAAGGGTCTGTCGGACTCTTACCGACTAAAAACCACCCCGGTGTTCCTCTTCTTGCCCATGGTCGGGGGAGCGAGAATCGCAATTGCATTCTTCCGCCTCCCCGAGGCAAACATATTTGTTCCTTTTTTTTTTTTTTTGTGACGGGGTGGAAGATCCTCATGGATATCGTTCCCCATGGGGTGGGGGGAAGGGGTATGTCGGACTCTTACCGACTAAAAACCACCCCGGTGTTCTTCTGCTTGCCAATGATCGGGAAGCGAGAATCGCCGTGGCATTCTTTCGCTGCCTCCGACCGGCACTGACCCGTCTCACCCAAGACGGGTCCCGTCACCCGCTGTGACCATCACCCTTTGGTCACAGTACTCTGAGAGACGCACGGAACACTACGCGCTGCCTCTCGGGCCTGTATCTGTTCGGGCGACGAACTCCCCAAAGTTTCGTCGCCCGCAGGCCGCTTCCTAGGGTGGCCGGAGATCAGTGTATACCCTCCGGCGCCCGGTGCGTCTTCTGCGGGCAGAGAGAGTTGGATTGCGCTCCCTTTCCCATTCCGCCGCTTCCTTTGAGGACGTCACTTCCTCACAGTAGAAAGCGGAAGCGTTCCATGCACTCTCGCTCCGGACCATGGACAGAACCAAGGTCGGGAGCGAGAGACTACCCGCAGAACCGATTGCCGCCACGAGATCATGGCGCTGTCTGGCCCAAGCTGGGCAAGCCGCCAGTGTGTGAAGCGCCGTGTCATCGGGGCAGTCATCGCAATGATGGCACCGTGACGTCGGCTCCCTACCAATCAGATACAGGTACTTGCCGAAGCAACCGTGTCCGGACAGCACCTGTGTTACCCGGAAGGTGAGGGCTCCATGTCCTATCTCCAGCCACTCTCTTAGGACAGGTCTTATCGCCGCTACAGCATCGTGCCCCGCACTGGGTCGCGCAAGTTGTAGCTCCCACTCCGCCTCCAGGATTTGATGGAGCTCAGCCCAGTGTGCCTCTACTTCGGGAGGCACAGACAGCTCTCTCCGATCTAGTGCATCTCTGCGCCACCGGTACTGTAGTGCAAGGAGTACTGCATCTAGATCCCAGGGAGCGCATCCGGCAAATAGGCTGGCCGCCTCAAAGGAGATTGTACGGTACCCTCTTATCACTCTGATGGCCATCGCGCGTTGCGGCCTTCGCAGAATCGCGATATTTCAGGCCGTCAAAGTGCGTCCCCATATTGGCGCCCCATAGAGCGCCATAGACCGTACAATCCGTATACAACTTTCGGCATGATGTACTGGGCCCCCCTAAATTGGGTAAGAGCCGCGCGTGCCGCTGTTACTCCCAATAGCCGGGGAACCAACTGCCGAAAGTGTGGACCAAAAGTATTTCCGAATCGATACGACCTTCAAACCTTCAAGAAAAGAGCGTACTCCTACCTAAAAGGCCGGCAACGCACTTGTGACTCTTGAGTTGCGGGTGTCCATGGGCGGCGATATTCACTTACCATCTGGTGACCCGTCTGCTCGTTTGCCCTTTATCGCATAAAAAAAAAAGTAATGTGTGCCTTTAAAAAAAGACTACTATGTAGTCTCGGGGAATTACAACAAGCCTTGCCTGGCAACAAATTCTGTGAAACACCTTACCTTAACAACTTATAACTCAAAGCAAACTAAAAATCCAAATGCGAATTTGTCTACAACATAGTTCCAGGCACGGGATTTAGTGGAAAATTAATGGTATAAATTTGTAAGTGAAACTTTGTTGGTTGAATCACAGTATTTCCATCAACCATTACCTTCTAGTACAAATAGTTTCACAACTTTATAGCTTAAACTCAATTTACGGCATCTTACGTCAATTTAATTTGATTTTTTAAAGTTTATATTGAGCCATTTCCGCATTTATGAAGTCGATTCCTATTTGGAATTTTATTTGCATGAATTCGATATCTAGTGTATCTGTATCTTTATAGCCTGGAATTTACGTGACAGGATTAGTTTTTAAGTTTATATGAAACGATGTCTTTAAAAACGAATTAAAAGATAAGTAAATTTGTTTTCAAAATCATTGTTCAAGTAAACATTTTTCTCTGCCATCCGTATTTTGGGTTTAGGTTTGTATTATATTAAGGGCGCTAGGGTTAATTTATGCATTGCGTGGCACTTTACAAGCATTCGAATAACGGACACAAAGAACAGCCAAACCTATAACAACAATTTAAGGATTTCACAAAGTGTTACAATGTGTGGGGATCAAACTCATAACACTCGGCGCGGTATCGTAGTGGTGAGCACTTTAAACCACTGCGCCATCTGTGCAGTAAAATTTCCTTAAAAAGGTTTTATTCATAAGCACATATACACATTTATCCTAGATATCTGAATTATTTCTCTATAAGAACATATGATCACTATGAGTTTACATACAGTTTTAAAAAAAATGTTGAAGTATAATAAATCATATATTGATATAGAATCTCAAATTATCCCATTTCCGAAGATTTCTTAAATATATTAATGAGGTTCTGTTATTGGTACTTTTAACTAAATGAAGTTGACTATTATCTTTTATTTAAAACGCCTAGTATATAAGAAAAAAGGGCTAAAGCTGGTCGACATATGCCTCATTACGCTATACACGTATACATATGTATATACCAAGTGTATGTAGTGTGTGCAAGGACAGTAGCTCTTAACGTGCTATCAACCTTATTTGATCACTAGAACTAGTTACAACAAATAGAAATAATGAAAAACAATTTATGTAAAGTCTAACCGCGAAGGCGTACTTAATGTTTAAATTAAAACTACACACATTATAAGGGATCAAGTACATTTTAACTATAAAAAATAACCTATTAATATTTACCAAATCTAGTCTTCCACGTTTCAGGGTTCTTATTTTAATTCCTTCTTTAAGTTAACAAGTTTTCCAATTTTTTTAAGTTAACTAAAATTATAATTTTTGTAAGTTATGGGAAATTAACCTAAGTTAATGTCATCAATTATATGACAAAAAATTAAAAAATGCGATCTTTTAATTTTGGCTGTAAAGTTAAAAAAATATTTCCATGTTTCCACTATTGACACGAATTACACAATCACAGTGATTTGGTATGCTTAAAATCAGTTCATCAAAATCACTTCAAGAAATTCAAAAAGTTCACGCGTCCCACGTTTCTAACAAGTCATCCATATTCAGCGGTGCTCTTATTTGGACCATATCCCATATCAGTTGGATTGAGATCTGGCGATTGAGCAAGCCACGTATAAACGCATCAGCGAGCATCGGGAAGAGTGCGTGTTTTTCTCCAGCCGTGTGTGGATGTACATTTTCATGCATTGGTAGAAAAGAACCACCCATTCGCCGCCCATGATATGATAGCCTAGTGCTCTGTCTTTCTCTGTAGTGGCAAGATCAACAGTGAAATTACGTTGTCTGGAACCAGCTCGTAACATTCCGAAGGCTCTTGTCATCTCCTCTCAAATGATGCCATCGCTCCATATCAATGCATTCAGTTCCAATGCAGAAATTGTAATGTTTTTTTTTTTAAACGCAATTACAGAGTTTTTAGGAATCCTGATTGACAGATGATTTTCAATTTTTAACAAAATTCTTATTTCAAATAGTGAACATCACTAAAAAGAATCAATAACGATCCAAAACAATTTAAAAATAATATATAATTTAAATAATAATCCTCAACAACCAACTGTAAACAATATACAAAAAAAAAATATTATTTATTAAAAATTAACTGTTATTATACACGTGTGTATATCAGGATCGCCAACTAGTTAGACCCGTTGTAGTCGCTAAGACGTAGTTAATAAGAGTAAACATTTGAGATAGATAAATAAAAACAGTTTTATAAATTATTTAAACTGTTTTTAAAGCAACTTTCTGCCTCTGATCATTATTATTTTAAGCAACTGACCAAGGACTGTAATATTTTTATATTACAGTCCTTGGTCCTTATAAGCTGTGGCGGGAGCACTGAAAATGTTACACCTATGTCTAACGATCGGTTTAAAAGTCACTGGGGGCATGCACTTGTGTAATATATTACATTAATTTTTTTGCAAAAAAAAAACAGTCTTGGTTAACTTGGAAATTGAAATAATATAATGTGATAGTAAGTCATTTCAATAAGTTATTTAACAGAAACGTCGGCTAATACGCAAACATAATATAGTGCAAATTATGAAAAGAAGAGAACGTTTAAATATGCGAATTTGTTGTCAGAGTCTTTAAACGATTAATAAAATAAGTAAAATACAAAATCCAAGGTATAACTGTATAGCGTTTACGTTTTATTATTTGCAAATATTTGGACTTTTAAGATAGGCCAATTGCGATTCATTTCAATAGCTGTCTATCGTATACAAAAAGTCCTTTTTTCAGTTCCAGCTTTATATACCAGTCGCATCTACAGTACTTTGACTTTATCTTGGTCCAAATCAAATTCAGGTTATTGCGAGTATCTACTTTATTTTCGCCACACATAACCACCGATACGACGGTAAAGAGGTCGGAGGACGTCGAGTCAACTGTAGATCTTGAAAGTAGTGACAATATGCGAGATGTAGTTAACAAACGGGGTGTATTTTTGTGTAGTTAAATTTATTTTGTTTTCTGAATGTGCTAATTCGATAGATATTTAGAATTAGATAAAAAGGGAAACATTCGAGAACCAGTACTATGCTATCGTGGCCAAGTAAATGTATTTTAAAAATAGTATATACAATTTTTAAAAATTCGAGACGTGGCTTCGTAAATTGTATCATAAACAGGATTAAACTACCTACAAGCTCTTTATAAAACTTTGATGTTACTTATGGCTAGTGGCTCGAGTTCCGCGACACATATTTAGCACTCGTCCACAATAATACTCTCGATAATGTTCAAAAGTGTAATAATTTACGAATATGTATAGTACATACATATATATATATATGTATATATACATATATATACTGTCTCTCTCTCTCTCTCTCTGTATTCCCAAAAATGATAAAGCATTTACATTTTGTTAACTCATTGCCAACAACCACAACAAAAAGATAGGAAAACTGGGAGTATGTAAGTAGAAAAGAAAGAAAGGCTATTACTGTTCAGGTACAATTTGTAACCTGCATCGAATAAACTTTATGTCACTAGCAAATCGCGCCAGTTGTAATTGATTGAATGATATGTTTCAGCTTTCTGTATTTGTAAATTGTTGTTTACTAGATCTGTTACTAATGTGACTTACTACTAAAATGGCTTAAATTTCAGTTGTAAAAAAAAAAGATTTTTGATATCGAAACGTAAGTCGGTGTAAAGATTTCGAGGCATAACCGGCTGTGGTGGCCACAGTGACGTTTTTATGAGTTTTAAGATATTGGATGTGGAAAAATTAACTAAATAAAATAAGACTTATTCAAAAATTACTAATATATTAAATTTCCACAGTTACTCTGTAGTTCGGCTTGACTTTTCTAGATGGCACTGAAGTACATATGTTTTATACAGTGTATAGACTGATGTCATACATTAACGCAACCATCACAACTTTTGATTAAGCTTAAGTGTACTCTGGTACTTGGAAAACATAAACATAAAAATAGTAATATAATACAAAGTAATTCTAACATCTCACAACAGTTCACCTGTTCTCTTATTTTAATGGAATGGTTATCCGTATACTTCTAAGCTTCATTAATATTAATGGTTGGCTACCCAGCTTTGAAACCCTTGTGACTGTCGTATTTACCTCGTCACTTTTAAGTATGACAGGTATCTTTGCTGTTAAGATGGCACAAATTGTTTACATTATTCAACAGTCAACAAATTGGGTGTTAGTTCAGTTAGATGGTTAAGTGTGAGTTTCTCAGTAGCTATGTTGTACAAGAGATTTGGGAGGTAAGAAATTAAGATGTCAGGATTCGCGACAAAGCTGCTTAAGTGTAGTCGTGTAAGTCTATGTAGGTGGATTTGAGGAATTGTATGGAATGTAATTACATACGTTCACTAGTTCTCTGTATAGATTTTAATTTTCTCTCAGTTCTAATGAAGCTCAGAAACAATCAGGTAACTACGATTGCCTATGAAGTTACTTTTCATATTTGATAATGTTCTAAGGTATAGTTCAACAGGTGTGTCTTGTATTTTGCTGAAAATATAATAAAATTATTATACTTAATGATAGATGATATTTAATGCAGTTGTGTCTATATCATCAGTGGCATGGTTTCATTATTACATTTAAAAGTAGTACTCCTCTGTAGCGGGCTCTAAACAAACTGAATGTTAAAAATATTGGATGAATTTTGAAAGTTCACATTAAATTATTATTATTTCTTTGTTAAAATTTTACTTTTATTGTTATTATTTTACATTGAGTTTGAAGTCTTTATATTTGATGAGAATGACTTATATGAATAATCTATTTAACCTTAAAAATTATAACATTATCCGGTAACCTTACTTCCCAGCAATAAAATTCATGACTTATAAATATCATTGGAAAAGTATTGCCCCTATTATTTATGAACATTTTATTACATATACAGATATATGTATATGTAAACAGTCACAAGGCAATTGGAACTACATATTGTACAAATAGTGTTCAAAGGAATCCCCTCTCCTCTTTCCTAGCTCCTCATCCCCTTTCTCCGCTTTCATCTCCCCGCATCTCCCCACCCCTCGTCACTCTTAAAGGTTACCAAGGCACTTACAACTACTGTGTTACTATCATCATCTTTATTGGGTATCATAATGGCGAAATAATTTGTTAAATATTGTAGCTTTTTTTTTGCAAAGCTTTGATTGCCCTTAAATACAATCTTGTGAATTTAGAGGTGCCATATTACAGGTATGTGCTGGACCCAGTTTTCGAAAATGGTCAATGAATATTGTATTGGAATCGATCTATAAACACTGACAGGACTACTGTTACCAATAAGCCTGATATAGTGGTAACAAGCCAATTAAAGCGCCGTGCAATGATTATCGATGTCGCTGTTCCCCATGATGATAGTTCTAAAATATAAACAAATAAAATATTTAGATTTGTCACACGAGTTTGTCGACATATGGAACATCGATTCGGAGATCATTGTTATCGTCTTTGATATTGTCTTTGATAAAGGTTAACGTAAATTCTATATGCATTTTACAAGGTCTAGTGGTTAGTAACCCTGACAGCTGCCGATCTGATCCCACGCGGGACAAAAATTTGTGTGATCCACAAATAGTTGTTCCGAGTTTGGATGTTCTTTGTATTCGTGACAGTTTTTATAACTAAGAATAAAAACTATCACTGACTAAACCATTGACTGGCTTTTTTTTTATACTATAGGGGGACAGAAAAACAGACGGGTCACCTGATGGTAAGTGACACCGCCGTCCATGGACACTTGCAACTTAAGAGTCGCAAGTGCTGCCCGCCTTTGAGGGTGATGAGGGATGGGGGATGCAGGGAGCGGAAAGAAGAGAGGAGGGATGAGGAGATGGAAAAAAGGATGAAGGAGATGAGGGGAGAGAAGAGGGGGAAGGGGAATTGGGCCTCCGGAAAACTCACTCAATTCGGGGAAATGCAACGCAAGCGTTACTTCACAACCGGTTTTCTGTGAGGCCGTGGTATCATCGCACCGGTCGAGCCAGCCCATTCGTGCCTAAGCATGGCTCTACCACTAAATTATTAGTCGTTGCGCACTAATTTGCGCAAAAATGTTGCCATGGGCCAACAGTCGATTAACATACTTAAATCATTATTAATTACATTATTACAAAAAATCAATAAAGTAATCGAGTAAAGTTTCCTCACGGTAAGTTGTTTTCTAATTTAATTATAAAAACGTCTGAGTAATATATTGTACAGTAGGGGTTATTTTTTGGTTAGAGTTAGGATGTCCTCGAAAGGTTCAAATATTATTAATATTATTGTTTTTTTTTTTCATAATGGGTCTGTTGGCGATGACAAATTAGGAACACCAAGTACAAGGTTAGCATAAATTATATCCATTTAATTCCGATGCATAGGAAAACAATCAATATTTATAGAAACTCGCAAACAAGTTGAACTACAAACAAGTAATTTAAGCTACAGCTGCAATTCAAAAGAGACAATCAGAACAATTTTCCTTTTCAAGAAGAAATACAATAAGCATACACAATTTCCAAGTGAAAACAAACTCTCACATTTGTAAAGTAGTAAAAAAAAAAATCAAGCCATGGAAATATAATTATATAATTTAGCTAGTTCACCAGTGTATGAGATTTCCGTTCTCGACGCCCGCCTTAAATGATTTTACTTCTTGAAATCTGTCTTAATTTCTTTCCGTTCCAACTCTAGACGCAATTTCGTTCATATTATATTGGATGGAGTACCAGCGAGAGCAGCAAGATTTAA